>JAMJFZ010002884.1:0-2830297 GCA_026225945.1 Cricetomys ansorgei | reverse complement strand
TTCAGTTTAGAAAGAAAAGCCAAGAAGAGTAAAGCCAGTCCAGAATAAGCTGAGAGAGAAAGCAGAGAGTCAGAAGCAAGTGGCTTACGATTTACAGTCTGGAGTTCACAATACAGCTCAGAGTGAAAAGAACGTAGTTCAGAAGACAGCTAGTCAGAGTGATCTCAGTCAGTAGTAAGTCTTCGAGGCTGAAAACATTCTAGGTTTAGGTTCACAGATAAGATATTAGGGAGGCTGAAGCTTTCTAGATCTGGGCTTGTATTTTTAAGATTAGATTGTATAGATTGCTGAAACCTTCTAGGACCTAGGACTGAATTGGCAAAGAATAAATTGCTCTCTGCCATTAACCCATAAGAATGTCAATAAATCAACACACACATCTATGGTTATAAATTCCCTAGTGGTTGTACAAATCTTCAGTCCCATCAGCAATGGATAAGTGTTTCCCTACTCCACATTCTTTGCTAGCATGAGTTTGTCACTTGTGTTATTGATCTTAGACATTCTGACAGGTGTAAGATAGAATCTCAGAGTAGTTTTAATTTGCATTTCCCTGATGACTAAGATGTTGAATATTTCTTTAAGTGTTTCTCAGCCATTTGAGTTTCCTCTTCTGAGAATTCTCTGTTTAGATCTCTACCCCATTTTTAAAAACTGAATTATCTATTTTTTTAAAAAATTCCTTACATATTTTGGATATTAGCCCTTATCAGGTGTTGAAAATTTTTCCCCATTCTGTAGGCTGCCACTTTGTCTGAATGATGGTGTTCTTTGACATGCAGAAAATATGTTTCACAAGGTCCCATTTATTGTTTTTTAGTGCCTGTGCCAAAAGTGTTCTGTTCAGAAAGTCTTTTCTTGTACCAATGGATTCACAGTTATTTCCCTACTTTTTCTTTTATCAGGTTCAATGTATCTGGTTTTATGGTGAGGTCTTTGAACCACTTGGACTTAAGTTCTGTGCAGGATGATAAGTATAGTTCTACTTAGATCCTTCTACATCCAATTAGACCAGAACCACTTGTTGAAGATACTATCACTTTTCAGAGTAATGTTTTCTTGCACTCTTATAAGAAACCTGGTATCCATAAGTTTGTGGATTTACGTCTGGGCCCTAAATTCTCTTTCATTGATATGATCATGAGAGTTTTATATTTCAGTTTGTTTATATGGTTGATTATATAATTGAATTCATGTGTATTGATCCATCCCTGAATCTGTGGGTTGGAGCCTACTTGATCATGGTGGATATCTTTTTGATATGTTCTTTGATTTGATTTGCAAGTATTTTATTGAGAATTTTTGCATCTATGGTCACAAGGGAAATGTGTCTTTCTTTGTTGGGTCTTTATGTGGTTTGGGTATCAAGGTAATTGTCGCCTTATAAAATGAATTGAGCAACGTTCCTTCTGTTTCTTTTTGTGGAATAATTTGAGTAGCACTGGAATTAACTCTTCTTTGAAAGTCTAGTAGTAGAATTCTGTGCTAAAACCATCTGGTCCTAGACTTGTTTTGATTGGTAGACTGCTCTTATTTCACTAGCACTTATAGGTATGCTTAAATTGCTTAACTGATCTTGATTTAACTTTGGTGGGTGATATGTACTGAGAAAATTATCTATTTCTTTTAGATTTTCCAATTTAGTGCGTAACAGGTTTTTATGATTCTCTGAATTTCCTCAGTGACTGTTATGTCCCCCCTTTCAACTCCAATTTTGTTAATTTGGATATTCTTTCCTTGTCTTTTTAGTTTATTGGAATATGGATTTGACAGTCGTATTGATTGTTCTCAAAGACCAGCTCTTTGTTTCATTGATTCTTTGTATTATCTTTTTTGTTATTTTGTTTCTATTTTATTGAGTTTAGTCTTGACTTTGATTTTTTCTTGCTGTCTACTTCTTTTGGGTATGATTTCCCTTTGTTGTAGAGCTTTCGGTGTGCTGTTAATTTACCATATGAGATCTCTCCAATATTTTTTTATGTAGGCACTTAGTGCTATGAACTTGCCTCTTAGAAGTGCCTCATAAGTTTGAGTGTTTGTTTCATTTAATTCTGGAAAGTCCAATTTCTTATTTCTGTCTTAACCCAATTTTATTCAGTAATGAGTTGCTTGGTTTTATTTTCTCTATTATGATTGAAAGTTTTGCTCGGTTTAGTGGTCTGGGCTGACATCTGTGGTCTCTTAGAATCCATAGAATATCTATCCAGGCCCTTCTGGCTTTTAGATTCTCCACTGAGAACTCAGGTATTATTGTAGTACACCTGCCTTTATATGTTACTTGTTCTTTTTTCCCTTGCAGTTTTTAATATTCTTTCTTTGTTATGTTTAGTGTTGTGGCTAGCATGTGCCAAGGGGACTTACTTTTCTAGTTCAGTCTATTGGGTGTTCTGTATGCTTCTTGTACTTTGATAGCATCTTTACGCTAGGGAAATTTTATTCTATGATTTTGTTGAAAATATTTTCTGAGTCTGTGACCTGAGTTCCTTCTCCTTCCTCTATTCCTATTATTCTTACATTTTGATTCTTTTATAGTTTCCTCAATCTCCTGGATGTTTTGTGACAGGATTTTTTTAGATTTAACATTTTTTTTTTTGCCAACATATCCATTCTTCTATCATGTTTTCAGTGCCCAAGATTTTCCCTTCCATCTCTTGTATTCTGTTGGTGAGACTTGCCCCTGAGGTTCCTGTTCAACTTCCTAAATTTTTCATTTCCAGATTTTCTTCAGTTTGGGTTTTCTTTATTGATTCTATTTCTACTTTCAGGTTTTGAACTGTTTTATTTATTTCTTTCCACTCTTAAGAGATTTATTCACTTCCTCTTTAAAGACCTCTACCATATCCATAAAGACTATTTTAAATTCTTTGTCTTGTGCTTCAGCTATCACTTCTCAGTGTCAGCTATGGTAGGGTTACTGGGCTCTAGTTGAGATGCATTGTCTTGGCTGTAATTGATTGTGTTTTTTACGCTGGCATCTAGGCATATGTGTTTGGGACGATTCTAATTCTAGGCACTGATGTCTGGTGTCATCTTTATTGGTGAGAGTTTTGTTCCTTGGTTTCTGTTACCCTCCCTGGTTCTTAGGAGATTGTGGTGGCTGTGTGTTGCCTGTTGCCAGGTAGAGAATTCTTCTGGCATCCTACTAGGTGTACCCACTGAGGGTTTCCACTAAAATGTGTTCCTTGGTATTGGGAGCTGATTCTTAGGAATGGGAATGGACTATAAGGGGGGTCCTAGGGGGTCTACATGTGGGAGGAATTCAGGGTATTTAATCAGGGTCTTCTTAGTCCCCATGGGAATTGGGGGCAGAGAATAAGGAAAGGCCACAACATGTAATCTGCTACAGAGGTGGGGATGAGACCCAGGAATTGGATTTGGTGGAGAGGAGGGAGAGTGAAGATCTGAAACATGCCTACCCTCTTCTCTGGCCCACTTGTTTCTCTGGCAGGCGTGGCTGGACAGTTCTCAGGAATGCCTGCTGGAATTGGGGAATGGGATAAAGCAATGAGTTGGAGGAGGGAAGTTTGGAAGTGAAGATCTATGTGATACACTGGAGATGGGGACAGGGCGCTAGGGAAGACTGTATCAGGTAGACTGCTACAAAGCTGGGGATGAGATTGGAGGGGATGGGTTTGGAGGAGAAGAGGAAGAGATGAAGATCTGCAGCTAGGCTACCTGTTTCCCTGTCTGGAATGGCAGGTGTGTTTCCAGGGAATGCCTGCTGGAGTTGGAGGGTGAGATAATGAGATAAGTGAGCAGAAGACGTTTGGGAAGAAGATCTGTATCTTTCACTGGAAGTGGGGGTGGGAGAGAGGAAGGAGAAGCCACAGCAGGTGGTTTGCTACAGATCTGGGATCAGACAGGGTGGGGGGATTGGATTTTGAGGAAAGGAGGAAGAAATGAAGATCTACAGTCAGCCTATGTGATTCCCTGGCTAGATTGTATTAAGTCGGTTTAACGGCAGGCTTCTCCTATCCTAATTTGGACACAGTGGGCAGTCCAGTGGTATTCGAGGACTTTATAAAGCAGCTGTTGTAATTATATGCAGTGATCTTTGACTTTCATTGATGACAAGGTCACAGATACTGTAAATCTCACCATAGATTTTTGCTTAGTTCAGAATTGCAGGAAACACTACACTGAATTGAATGTAAGTGAAGTTATAAGTAAATGAAGACAAAGATGATATTTCTGCATCTAGCTTCTCAGGTTCTTGCTGTGGATGAACTGACTCACTGGAGGCCATGCTAGCTAGTCCCTTCCTGGAGGGCTCTTCCTAGCAGGAGATGGGAGCTAGAGATGGCTGCTTTGACTCTCCACTTGGCAGACTCATGAAGAGACAGACTGGGAAATCTACAGAACACCCTTGAAGAGAACTGATAAGCTACAGGAGCAGCCTTCTATGCACTGAAATTTAGGATCCTGTACGAGAGTGCTGAGGCAGGGAGTAAGGACTGCTACAGCTTTCAAATGCATCTTTGTGAGATCATTTCCTATTTCCTCCAGAGGGTGGCACAGAGCTGAACTAGATGCATTTGAAAACCATACAGAAGAAGCATCCTCACTCACAGATGAGCATCCCTGAACTCTCTGTGGTAAGAATGAGCACTAAGCAAGGGATATCTGCCTTTTATTTCCCTCAGACAACTAATGACCACCCTGGAAGCAATCTGTTTGATTTCCCATTTACTATGTGGGGTTTGAAAGATGAGGCTAGCCTACCTAGGAAAAAGGAAAGCAGGTGAGACTGAGGTTTGGCTTGAAGGTGTAGAAGAGAAGTGGTGTGTTCTTACAGAGTGATAAACCTGGATCACAAAAGTAGAGCAGGCAGCCAAGTCCATTTCCAATGGAGAAAGGTGACAGGAATATAAGACTTTACCTCAGAGTCAAGGTCAATGTCTAGACATCCTACAAATCAATCAAAGGATTGAAAAGCCAGAGGGCTGTGACAGAGCAGAACTTGGATTATGGCAGTTTAGAGGCTAATTATCGTGATGAGTGAGTGATCACAAAGGCTTGCTAATGTAGACCAAACACCAAACGGTGCATGTCTCTGGCATACATGGGGAAAGCTTGCTTCAATGGTTCAGGATGAAGGAAGGAGCCTGGAGGAAAGCATTGAAGAGATGTCAAGTTGTTGTGGCAGGGCATGGTTGGAATAGGGAGCTTTAACAGCATTTCTGTGTGAATGCAACTGTGTAAAGTTTGAGGCTTCTAGACGTCCATTTGTGGCTTTATTCTGCCTGAGGGAGTCATATGACACTGGGAGGAAGCAAGTACTGAAATCATACCTAACACTTTCTCCTACCTTTGCTTGTGAGCTACTGTATGGCTGTGGGCACATTCTTTAACCTCTCTGTGCTTCCTTACCTGTAAAAACGGAGATAAAAATAACACCAAGTTCTGTAGCTTGTAACAATTAAAAGAAAGTAATAGAACTAAAATGCTTAGGACAGTGCCAGCCACACAGTTCAAATTCAATAGAAGCTGTCATTCTGTGTGTCCATGAAGCAGTAGAGCAAGACGGCAAAGATGAATAATCAGGCACACAGTTCCTGTGTCATATATTGTCCACGTGACTGTGGGCTGGTTACTTAATGTTCTAGGAGCCTTAGTGTACTTATCAAAATAATCATCTGATTTCACTGGGGTGCTGTGAGGATTAAATGAGATAATATTGTAGAGTGTCTTACTGTGTGTATATAGGGAGTATTTTAGTACTAATTCTAATTACTTTTCTGGGAATAAAAAAACAAGGAGATTTCAAGTACATCCTCCAAGATCAGTAGTTGGAAAGGAAACATCTGGAGAGATACTCATGATATTATTCAGGATAGTTTCCTTTAGAGGGTAGGAAGTCAAAAAGAAGTTTTCACAGCTGATGATGCTGTGCCCTTGTTGAACCAGAATTCTTTTTTTATCTTGTGTGATTTACAAGATCTAAGAGATCCTTATAGTTCTTCAGAAATTGTGAGTCACCATGATCACTTTGTATCTTTTTTTATTAAATGGACAAACGGCAAAGAATGGCTCCTTTACTCAGAGTTTTAGTTTGAACAGCCTGAGGTATATCACCCTTCTTAGAGAAGTAGTGAAGGCATTTCGGTGCCTGCTACAGGGAAATTTATATGTCATATTAATAGAATGCTGACAATGACCATTTTTGTGGCCTATGAATAGCATTGATCTGTTCAAATGTTCACGGTAATATATTGCAAATTGTGAACAGTGAACCAACTGCCTTAGAATCTCCAAGAGGGGCTGTTTGGAAAGACAGACTCCTGGGCTACAGCCAGGCCTTCAGAATGGCTGTGGTTGGGTCCAGAGACCTGCATTTGTAACCAGCTACCCACATCAATCTCAGGTACCCTTTGATTGCGAGACTCCTTGAGATAATGAAGCACAGTCTTTTTTATCTGACATTCTTATGAAGCTGCTCAATCTTGTATTTGAATTTTATATCTCTTCACAAAA
Source organism: Cricetomys ansorgei (assembly GCA_026225945.1). Lineage (NCBI taxonomy): Eukaryota > Metazoa > Chordata > Mammalia > Rodentia > Nesomyidae > Cricetomys > Cricetomys ansorgei. Next base: position 2,823,823 of record JAMJFZ010002884.1, on the reverse strand, counting down.
AGTATATATCGGGTACCTTTTTCTCTAATGCAAAAGTGACTAGTATACAATTCATTAAAATGTGTGATATTTCTGTGGAATATTTGTATTAGGATTACATGGGATGCCCAATTAAAATGTCAATCCCTGTTACTCAGGAAGCTGAGGCAGGAGGATTACAAGTTCAAAGCAGTCTGTGTAATTTAGTGAGACCTTGTCTCAAAATTATGTGTGTGTGTGTGTGTGTGTGTGTGTGTGTGTAGCTGGAGTGATGGCTCAGCAGTTAACAGCACTGGTTGCTTTCCCAGAGGACCCAGGTTCAATTTCCAGCACCTACGTGGCGGTTTACAATTGTCTTTAACTCCAGTTCCAGGAGATCCAATACCCTCACACAGACACACATGCAAGTAAACTCTAATGCACATAAAATAAAATAAAAATTAGCTGTTTTTTAAAACAGACATTCTGCCAGGTGGTGGTGGTACTACACGCTTTTAATCTCAGCACTCAGGGACACAGAGGCAGGTGGATCTCTGTGAGTTCGAGCCAGCCTGGTATATAGAGTGAGTTTCAGGACAGCCAGAGTTACAAAAGAGAAATCCTGTCTCTGGGGGCAGGAAGAAAATTGTGTATATATATATATATGTGTGTGTGTGTGTGTGTGTGTGTGTGTGTGTGTATGTATATATACATATACATATATATATGTGTGTGTGTATGTATATAGACACATACATATAATGGATATATGTGTATATATATACATACACATAATGGATACACACACACACACACACACACACAATTTTCTCCTCGCCCCCAGATATATATATATATGGCTAAAGTAGTGTGCTTGTCTAACTTGTGTGAGAATCAGAGTTCAGTTCCATATTTTATGATATTATGTAATATGATATAATGCAAAATTCAGATTCCTTGGCTAGGCCCCTGGCTTACAAAATCAGATTCTTGGGCTTTAAAGAGTCATCAACATTACCTGGAAACGTTTTAGAAATGTGCATTCTTGGGCTCCTTTGAGACCTACTGAATCAGAAATTCTGGGATATAGGTAGTGATTTTACAAGATTTCCATTTGATGCAAAGGAAGGCTCAAGTTTGCGTTAGGGCCTCCGCACTCTCAACTTCCATCCATTATGAGCCACATCATGATTCTGACTTCTCACTAACAGCAGCTGGAGCGAGAAGCCAGTAACTACTGAGTTCTGAGGAGATTGCAGCATGTTTACTCACACAGGATTTCCTGAACAGGTACCCTTCCTTGTTCAGGTATCCTCCTGTTAGTCAGTCCACTTAGTCAATAATAAGCATGTTTGTCTCCAATAATCATGGATGAGCCAAAGGACTGAGTGAAGATAAACAGAACTCAGACATATTTGGAATTACATCCTTGTTTCTTCTTTAAAGGGAAAGATTATTTGGGGGACTGTGTAAGCTGGGGAAACAGACAGCATCCCCAAGTAATATCTCATTACTCTTCTTGCAACATTACTTCTGAGCATTCCATGTTCAGCCACTTCAGTCAGGACATAGTCCAAGAACCCATCTTTTATATTTTCAAATATGCACTTTACAGAATGCTTTGTAATTATAATTTTATGTATCACTTATGCTTTCTATATGCCAAGAACTCTACTGAACACTTGACACAGATTATTTCATTAAAATTCTTACATCAGCCCTGTGAGTCATACAACAAATTGAGACCCAGGGGAGCTTTCTCAAGGTCACACTCTTGGTAAGTGGCAAAGCTAAGATTAGAAACTAAGTTTATTTGATTGTAAAGCTCACACTGTGAATGGTTCATTCGTTTCTCTTATCATTCATTTAGTATTTAATCCATTCAACTCTTTATTATTGAATCAATTTTATGGAACAACACAGTCTAGGTATTGGGTGTATAGTACTGAATATGAACAAAATACACAAAGATCTTAGTTCTTATAGAATAGTCAGACAACGACTAAATAAATTCAAAGAGTGTATAAAGTATACATACTAATTGTAGGTGCCATAGGGGAAATATTAAAGCAGAGATGAGGCAATATGATACATTCAGAGAGGAGGAAGTAATAATATAGACAGTAAAGATCTTACTTTGAAAGTGACATTTAAACAACAGCCAGAAGGAAATGGCAAAAAGGTACAGAGATAATTGAAAGAAAGCATTCCCGGCAGGGTGACCAGCATGTGCGAAATCTCTACTGTGTCAGAGTCCTGATGAGGTAGAAGATGGGGACATGACTTTTGTGACTGCCACCTCATAGCTACACGCTTGTCTCCATCCCTTTAATAATATGGCCTTGATTTTAGTGAAGGCTTAAAAATTAAAAACCAAAATGTGCTATGTATACCCCAAAGAAGTGAAACGCATGATATGTGAATTATATGTTAACACAGTTTTTTAAATGGAAGTTGGACAAGAGAATAATAAGAAAGGATGGAAAGACAGATTCTGCATATTTTTCAAAGCAAAGGAGGCATCAATGTGAGCTTAACTATCATTAGTTACATAACCTAGGTTGAATTAATTGCCAATAATTGATATTGCAAAGCCTACAGGAAAATTCTGTTTGGGGGAACAGATGTGGAGTTTACCTTTACATAGATTAAATATGAAATGCTTATTAGACATCCAAATAAATAGGAAGGTACTCAGATATAGGGGTCTGATGAGCACAGGAAAGCTCTAGGCTGGAGATAAAAATATGAGAACCAACAACATAGGCATAGTGTTTCTTTCTGAAGTGAGTGTGGTCATCCCCTATTGTCTCCCATGTGTGTAAGTAGTCCTTCTGTAATCATTCCAGAACTGAGCCAGACTTAACTTCGTAATCTACGTGACTGGATTTGGAATCACCATGGAAACACACCTCCATGTTTGTCTATTAGAGTGTTGTTGTTGTTTTTTTGTTTTTTGTTTTTTCAAAAAAGATTTTGCTGAAGAGGAAATGCCCATCTTGAATGTGAACAGAAGCACCATCAGTGGGCCCGAGGTCTCAGATTAAGTAAAAAGAAGAAATCTAACTGAAAACCAGCATCACCTCTCCCTGTTTCTGACTGTGGGTACAGAGTGAGCAGCTTCTTCATTATCCTGCCACCATGCCTTCTCCACCATAATGGACTTCATCCTTTCACACTGTAAGCCAAAGTAAACCCTTTCTCCTTTAAGATGCTTATTGTCTATTATTTGGTAACATCAAGGAGAAAAGTTATTAATATACAGATTTCCCAGGGAGATCATCTCATAGGACAATTATTATGTCCTTTAAACAACTAATTAGCTTCAGTCTTGTGGGTGATACTGTTTATAACATTTTGGTTGTATTTTTAAGGAATTGCATATTCCAAGGGGAATCATTAAAGAGCTTACTTCAGGAAAGTCTGAAGTTCTTTCTTTCATTAACTTCCACCCATTTACAGAGGATTATGTGCTTCCTGTTCATTAAGGATTAAGAAATTCTGAGCTCCTTGAGGTAACCTGACACACTTTGCTTGAGAAAAAAAGGATGTAACCATCTGTTGTTACTTAGATACGCTAAGCATTCTGTCAACCCTCAACCCTCAACTTGATTATCTTGCTATTCATCAAAAGTACTAGAATCAGAGAGCATGAGTTACAATGCTTCATTCACAGAGAATCTTCAAACACACAGAGACCATTGGTCAGTGTTTTCAAGGATGCCATAATACTTTAGAAAGAAGGAATATAATATCTTTGCAATATTATACTCTTCCCCCATTGCTCTTCTCTCTTTTCCTCCATCCAGCAACTGCCAAGATATGTCATGAGAATACTCTCCCTCCCAAGAGAGACTAGGCAGTGTCTATCCACTCTTTATAAGCTCATAAAGACTCAATAACAAACCAAAGTTTGTTTCCACCAAAGTTCACCCTAGGGAAGCAATGAGTTTATTAGGGTTACTTACTGTGCAAAGGTGAGTGGTTACAAACAGGAGAATAAGTGACCCTAATATAGCTGCCCTAGAAGGTCTGTACTCAGAATGGAGGATGGCTTCTCCATAGCTTCACAGAAAGGGCCTCTTCCACAGTTCTTCTCTGAATATTTATTTCTAGTCCTTCCCCAAGGCTGTATGCAATTATGATGGAATTTCACACAATGGGTTGAGAGGTGTGGCTGCATACTCATGTGAGAATCCCGTAACTCTCCCTGTAGTTCTTTCATGAGGGAATGTAAATAGTCAACAAACTTCACTGGGATGATCTCTTGCAAGTGGGCACAGCTGAACTCAAGAAGACTGGCATCTGATACAACATAAGAACGTAAAGAACCAAAGTGGGGATTTCAAAGTATGAAGCAAGGAAAGTCAAGGCCAAGGAGCCAGGTATCTACATTAATTGCAAAGGTTAATAATGGATCCCAAACCAAGAAAACATGTTCAAAGTCAGAGTGGTACTGATTTTAGACCAAGCCCCTAGGATACCACTGCCTGAATTTGTCTCATCTTCCCCGCAGCCATTACTCATCTGGGAAGGAACACTAAATCATTGGGTAAATGTATAATATTATTTGTTTCCACTCCAATGATGTGCATTAAAGCTTTCCACTGGAACTGAGACCATGTCTTTTATTTTCATGATTGGTTAAAAAGTAGAACTGAAAATGAAAATATACAACGATCCTCAAGAGCTACTGAACACTTCTGCTAGACACAAAGGGAACAAGAGCCTTCTGATGCTCAGCCTGTCTGTCCCTTCACTTGGTACTGAAGAACTAGGTGAGCAAGCACTGACAGTGCATTATAGTAAGGACTCTTCTAAAGTAAGTTGTCATAAGATGCTGTCTGGTAGGACGATGTAACAGGCTTAGATGAAGGAGTTGCCCACTGCCTTTGGAGCAGCCAGGCAGCATCAATGAGTGCTAAAGTGAGTCTTGAAATTCAAGTAGGTGCTCTACAGGTGGCAGGAGCAATATAGTTGGTGAGAAGCCATCCACTATAATGGGAACTCTAAGGAAGACACTATTGTTGGAGGAACTAAAGCTGGAGGGTAAAGCAGTGTTTTTTTTTTTTCTTTAACTATATCTTAGAACCTTTTACCATGTTGGAAAATCGATTTGGTGGCCATGATAAACATTTTATTCAATGATATGGAGTATTATATAATAAATAAAGGGGGAGGAAAAATAATGGAGCAGGAAGGGCAGGTTAGAAGAGGGAGTGCAGTGATGGAAAAGTAATAGGCGTTTGAAAGTGCCATGCAGAAACCTACTACTATAGAAGCCTCCTCACATATATACATATACATTATATACAAGGAGCTTAAGTGGAGTTATCCTATAACAAAATGACAATGACTTCTCCAGAAATTACAGACTATTAAATAAAAGTCCCAGTGCCACTTATGGGTTACCTCTTTTTATGTTGTTGGTCAGTGAGATCCTATATGCTCCCCTGAACATTACAAAATGCATTATTGCTCTCAATTAGACTCCAGAATGTGATGGCAAGACTCTATTCCTGAAGAAAGCACACACCTGAGTCATAGGACATGGAGAAATCAAGCTGGTACTCATCTGGGTGCTTCATCCATACTATCTAGCATTCATAGTGCTGGAAGGTTCTATGCATACTGTTGGGGAAGAAAAGACATCAACACTATTACTCAGCTGTGAACCCTGTAAGTTACAATAACCTCTGGCCTGGCAAAACAGATTGCAATTGACTGCAATAGTAGCATAAATGTTATGGAGCAGTTGATGACTTTCTGATTGGGATTTAATGGCCATTCCACAAGACAAAACTCATACCTAGTACTGTTAACTGGGAAAGAAACAGTGGATATCTAGCCATGGTAGATAGAGTTAGGGTCATGGAACTAAAGGGGAATCTAATACTGCTAAATTTACATGGTAATAAACTTCCCACTATGATCATATCTTTATACCCATATATTAGTATATCTTTCAAACTCCATCATGGAAGTTCTTCTTTTCAGTAGATGACAATTAATATAGAGACCCATTACTGGTCAATATACAGAGAATAAGAAACAGGAGTGACCAAATACAAATGGGCCATTTATATCGCACTCTCTCCCCTTTGGGGATCCCCTTTGGGGATCACTGTAGAAGAGTGATTATAAGATTATAAGAGCCAAGATAGTGAACATCTGAATCAAAACAGAATTTTCTGGACATGATATGGCCTTTATACACATGAACTCATAGCAGCTGTAACTGCATGCACGAGGCAGCCAAAATCTCAGTATGGATGGTGGAAGGGTTCACGTAGTCATGAGAGTAAAGAACTATTGATAACTAATGGCAGTTGGAATAGAGAGACTCAGTTTTCATCAGGGATGTGACACCTGAGAGGCTTCCAGTGCTCTAGCAGATGGTTGGCCCTACAGTTGGCCACACAGGTAGCACTAAGTAGACTCAGTGGGTTTAAAAACAAAGAGCATGTGAACTTGGGAGAGAAGAGTGGTAGTGAATGGTAGTGGGAGGTGATGTGAGAATTGGAAGGTAAAGAATAGGGTTTTAATTTGATCAAAACACATCACGTGCATGTATGAAATATCAACCAATTAAAAAATTCAAATTGCCATGTACTGCGTGTAGTAAAAGTAAGAATTTTTGTGAAGCTTTTAACTAACTTCCGCTATTAATACCCACATTTATATGGGTGAGAACGAGTTACAATGTAGAGTATATTTTGGACTGTAGGTCATTGTCAAAACAAAGTTTAAATACAGTGTCAGAGGGCCTTTATAATCCTGCCCGCACTTTTGAACATTTTCCAATAGGCCATGGCAATCTATTGAAGGATTTTAAACAAGGTAATGACATGATCCAATTTGTGCTTCATCTAAAAGTTTAACCATCTTAGATCAAATTAGCCATGGGAAAGGTGTTGGAATCAAATTAAGTGCCGATTGACAACTGTTTTTTTTTTTTTTTTTTTGCAAATTAAATCTTCAAGTTAATTTAATCTGTCTGACAAGGAAAACACTTCAATTTATGCATACTTATTTGACAGATATTTTTCGAGTGAACATCACATGTCAGACACTGTCCTGGACTCTGAAGATGCAATATAATGACGGCCAAAATTAACACTGTCTCATCTTCAGCAAATTCAGTATAGGGAAAGAGTAAGCATACAAAACAACCCCTCACCCCAGAGAGTGTTGTAAGCCTGAAAGAGAAAAAGTACCAGGCACTATGAGGGATCATAGTAGAACAAAGATTGTTGTAGAAGTTTTTTTTCTTGTGTTTAAAATATTGTTTTTGTGTACTATTGGAAAACAGGGATGCATAGGCCTTGGCATTTTGTATTGTTTGCAAGTGTTGGATTTCCTGGGGTTGTTTAATTGCTAATGATCTGCATGTGCTATCAGGAGAACACCTAAGAATAAATGTGAAAGAATAAAAACACCTGACCTCAGCTGCTTGGGGTTTCACTGTCCAGTACAGGGCTTGCAGTGAGGGTTGTTCCCTCTGCTGAGGTCTGGTAGAGTTTGCACCCTGAATATGCCTCCTTGTCTCTCATGATGAGTGATCCAGCAGCTAATGATTGCAAATGGCACATCAACATGGGTCAGGACAACACGCCAGCAAATCTACTGTGGAGACAAGGAAGAACAAGAAAGAAATTCCAGACTTCAAAGAGTTCGGTAAAGTACAGTCAGGGTAGCTCCTAGAGGACAGACATTATATACATGCAAAAAATAAAGAGAAGAAGGCTCCTGAAGGAAGAGGAGAGAGAGAAAGGAAATTAGCCTCTATGAAGAGAAAAGGCTGTGAAATTAATAAATAAATGAGAAAGAAAGCTCCGCTAGGTGAGAGCCACAGAATGGAGGCCCTTAGAGATAAAGAATTCAGGTGGGAACAGGAAAAAGCAAGGTTCTTATTGCTTTTCCTGATTATGGAGCCAATGCTCCCTCCTGCTGCCGGTGGTAGCAGTGGTGAAAAAGAATGCCAAACTACCAGAATGTTTCAGCCAGAGATTCTCCCCACTGGCCCAGGACCCCCTGCTGTTGTGAAAGTCACAGCTTGGAGCAAAAAAGTCACTTAGTTAAACTCACCAGTTTCTTTTCCTGCAAACCTGTCTACAAGAGGTAACTCCACCCCACAAGGGAACTCTTCCTGCAGATGAGGACTAGTTATTTTTCCAGCAAACCAGACTCTATCTTAAAATCTGGAAAATGTTTCCTAAGGGTCAGCACACAGAAACTGTCTTTCAGAACTGGCAGAGGTTGCATCTCATCTTGGTAGTTAACCTTGGTATTGTAAGAGTTAATCCAGGTGGTGTTGGTTTTGAAGGCATGAAGAGGTCTTTGGAGAGCAGCTAAGGCTCAGCACTGTAAGAAAGAGGCCAGGAGAGGCCGTTGGTGAAGGTGCAGCCTCAGTAGCAGTTGAAGGCCCAGATGAAGGAGTCATGTAAAAAAGTAGAAGCTTGGCACCATGAAGAGAGCCCAGGAGAGGCCATTGCTTAAGGTGCAGCCAAAGTAGCAGCAAGGAACCCCAGCCGTTTTTGAGATGCCAGTACTATGGGATAACTACCAAGAACAGCAGCAGCGGTAGAATGAAACCAGCAGGAGCCTGGAGGACAAACTGTATATGCTGCAGAGGACCAAGTGATCTAAGCCCTTTGGAGGAGCCCAGAAAATTGTGAGTGAATTCCAGACAATGGGACACTGATGTTTTTCTGCTGTCCAAAGACAGTGAGAAAGTTAATAGATGTTTGGTTTCATTTGGTCCTGTGCATTAGCAACACTCATGATTATTCCTCTTGTAAATAGTTTTGCTGGTGTAGTATTAAATTGTGTTGTAAAGGTAATGCAAATTTTTTATACAGAAAAGGGGAATTGTTGTAGAAGTTTATTTTTAGTTGTGTTTAAAATATTGTTTTTGTGTACCGTTGGAAAAAAGGGTTGCATAGGCCTTGGTGTTTTGTATTGTTTGCAGGTTTTGGATTTCTGTGGGGTTGTTTAATTGCTAATGATCTGCATGTGCTATCAGTAGAACACCTGAGGTGTTCTGAAAGAATAAAAACACCTGAACTCAGATGCTCGAGGCTCCACTATTGATTGAGTATGGCTCTGGCCAGGATGGTGGTTCCCTCTGCTGAGTTCTGGCAGGGCTTGCACATGCGAAAAACTGCCTCCTTTTCTCCTTGCTGAACGACATAGCAACATACAGCTACAAAAGGTACTGAGACAGAGTAGTGTTTTAAATTGTTGAGTCATGAACAAATTCTTTGAGGACGCATCGTTAAAGGAGATACCTAAAGAAGGACAAGATATTAGAAGTCTTAGAGAGGGAAGAGTATCTTGGATAGAGAGGGCAGTGAGTGCAGAGGTCTAGACGGAAAAGAATAACTCAGCATGTTCAAGAACAAGAAAGAAAAAAACCACTGGGGACTGACCATGATTGTCAAAGGAAATAGAGTGGCACTAGATAGAAGATGTAAATATTACTGTGGGAGGCCACTGTGTGTGACTGAATCAGGTGAAATCCAGCTCAAAAGTGAAAAGAACAGTCTGGCATTCAGATACTTCTCAGGGCCTCTAACACAGACATGCAGGGAGCAACAGAAGGTACTGCTGCTTAAAGAACAGCATTTCCTTGCAGGACCCCATTCTAGGTGAAAGGAGCCACTATTCCCTGGGGAGTTTGGTGGGTAAAAGCCTCTAAAGTATCCAAAAGTATTCCAGAAAATAGAATGTGTATCTGCAAACTATAGTGACAAGCCACACACAAATCCAGGATGGCATTTGCTTCTTTCTTTTAATAGTTTCTTAAGTCTTAACAGTTCCCATGTGCCAATTCCTAGAGTTTTTCTTTACCATGGTACTACTTATAAACTCAGTTTTCTTCTAAGGTTATTGACCCCTTGTTGTAATGCTAACAGTAAGGCAAGGCAGGTTGCATACATCAAAGGAAGTCTGCTTGAACTAGAAGTTCTTTAAGTTGATAGTATCAGTTGCTTCAGAGTAGGATAAATGAGTATAGAGTTAGTTAGGGTTTTTTATTGCTGTGATAAAACACCATGTCCACAAGAAACTCGAGGAGGAAAGGATTTATTTCAGCTTGCAGCTTGCAGTCCATCACTCAGAGAAGTCAGTGTAGGATCTTGGAGGTAGGAGCTGATACAGAGGCCATAGAAGAGTGTTGCTTACTGTCTTGCTCCTCATGATTTGCCCAGCCTGCTTTCTTACGACATGCAGGATCACCAGCCGCCTACATCAAATATTTATCAAAACAATACCCCCATAGACTTCCCTACAGGCCAATCTTATGGTCATATTTTCTCAATTGTGCTTCCCTCTTTTTAGATAACTCTATAATAATAAATGTGGAAACTTACCTCTTTTTAAAATATGAACATTGACTCAACAGATCCACAGCAGTAAAAACAATATGGTACCAGCACAAAAATAGACATGTAGACTGGTGGGAAAAGATTGAAGACCCAAACATGAGTACATGTAACTTCAGCCATTTAACATTTGAGAAAGATGCTAAAAACATACTGTGGAGAAAAGAAAGTGTCTTTAACAAGTGATGCTGGGAAAACTGGATGTCCACATGCAGAAGAGTGAAGTTAAACTCATGTCTATTGTCTTGTACAAAATCCCACTCCAAATATATCAAAGTCCTAAATGTGAAACCTGAAACATATATATACAAATACAGAGAGAGAGAGAGAGAAAGAGATAGAGAGAGGCAGTACCCTACAAGATATACATGTAGGATAGAACTTCCTGAACAGAATCTCATTTACCCAACCAAGAATTAAGTCCAACTTAATTCATATATTCTTCATATAACTTCATATAACGAAAAACAGGTCTACATTTAACAGCTAAAGATATACAATTTTTTGAGACACAGAGATATACCTTGCCATTGCATTTAGAAATAGTTTCTTAGGTAAGCTAGTCAGAGGATAAGAAGTGAGAAGAAATAGACAAACTAGACCATATGAAGTTTAAAACACATACATTAGACATACCATCAACAGGGGTGGATATAAGTTCCATAGAGTAAGAGAAAATATTGAAAACAACATATATTGCAAAGGTCTTGTAGCTTGATAATATTAAAACAATTATTGAATCTCAACAGCAAAAAGACAAATATTTCAATTACATAAGAGACTCATCTGATTTGAAAAATGATTTCTCTAACGACATACAAATGGTCAAGCTCATACGAAGTTGTTTAATGTCATTGCTCATTATTAAAATGCAAATCAAAATCATGATGTGATATAAATTCACATTCATTAGGTGGCAATAATAAAAGTAGCTATAATTGGAGTAGAATAACAAAAATCTTGGTACTCACCTGGGGAAAATTTGGAATACTCATGCATTGTCCGAGTATACAGCCATTATGAAAAGCAATTCGGTGATTCTTCACTAAGATAAATACAAATTTATCAAATGACACATGAATTCTACTGTTAGGGTATATACCAAAAAGAATTAAAGTTGGGGAATATGACACATGCCTGTTCACAAATAGTCAGAGCAACACTGCTCACAATACCAAAACGTAGAAATAATCCACTGTCTATCAACACATAAATGAACAAATAGTGGTATATGTATACCAATGAAACCACCAAAATCTACATGTGGTATGCACACAGGCTGACCCTGAGGGCCTTGTATCATAAGAATTAAAGCCCTTATGAAATTGTCTAAAACAAAATGAAACAAACAAAAAACCAGGCCAACAGGAGGGTGATTCTGTGTGTGTTAAATGTGTGTGTGACAGAAGTATGCTTTCTGTAGAGGAACAGAAAAATCATCTGTTTAAGTGTTGAAGGCATAAGCATAGAAACAGAAAGCAAAGTAAACATGAAGCTTTTCTAAAAAATAAAAATCAAGGACTGCTCTGAAAAATAGAATAAGTAGCACTGGGCTTGTTTCAGTGAAGGTGAAAGACCTGACGACTCCCTCAACTCACCATCACTACCGTAATCATCATCAGTAATAATAGTAATTATTGCAATTATAATAATAACTACCCTTTATTGAGTATGTATTATGTGCCAAAACCCGTGTTAAGCACTTTTATACACATTACACAATTCCTGAACAACTCTATTATTACCTTGATTTTGTGGGTAGAGAAAACAACTCAGTGTTGAAGTACTGTGTAGAAAATATCTTAGGAAACACATTGAAGAATTAAAGTCCAAAACCCAGGTTGGTCTGATCTCATAGCCTGTATACTTACGTAATTTACACATATTTTAAAAGATGGCTAGATAACTGGCAAGGTCCTGGGTGACTTAAATGAATTTATCTACATATATTATAAAGTAATTTACTTTCACAAAGTAAAAGATGTGGACTTCCAGCAGCAGCAGCAACAAACAAACAAGTAAACAAAAATCAGATAAGCAAAAAAACAGAGGGCAGTTGATGAAATGTTGTTTTTGTTTTGTTTTGGTTTGGTTTTTTGCTGTTGATCTTAGCGGAAAACATTTGAAAGCAACTGTCATGACAGATCTGGGAAGCTGTGCTAACTCATTTGAACACTTCCCTCTAGGCAATGGTGAGCTCTTGAAAGATTTAAGCAGAGTAGTGGCATGATCTAATTTTGCATTGCAGCAAGAGTTTAACCATATTTTTTTTTATAAATTGCCTAATGGAAAAATATCCATTGCTGTGTTACTGCATATTCACTTGCAACTGGGTTTGTTGATCAAGGAGCACTGATCATTCCTATGCTCTCACACAGCAAATGGATGCTTACAGATAGTAGAGGTAGCAGCCATGCTCTACATGCATGCTAGAAGATACAGAGATAAGGGTTTCCCTATACACACAGGCTCTCAACATCAGTGGGTATCAGTAGGAAGCCACACATGTTCTATGATCCCAGTGATTAATGAAAGGCAGACTGATATCATTGAGTGTGTGTGTGAGACAGAATTGTTTCACGTGCTTTGTTAGATTAGATGCCAGGCCACTAATGCATCTCATCATCATTTTTAAGTTTAGCCTACAGTCAGTAACTAGACGTTGTTTCTGGTGCAATGGGTTCACTAAACTCAAGTGGATGTTGATGAAAACTGAACCCAAATATAAGGATAATCACAAAGTTGCCAAAACAGGTTTACAAAGGTGGGAGGAAGTTGACACTTAAGTTTTTTTTTTTGTTCAGAACCTCAGTTATACACGTGTTCATGGTCTTGACTATGACCATGCTGGCCACATTTAGGAAAGGCAGAGTATTAAAACTGGCTATGTTCTAACTGACACCCTTTCTCTACTGAAGGCCTGATTGAGCATATGGCAAGGACAGAATTTATTTGAGAGGATGGATTCTGACGTCAAGTGACTCTGTATGGAATCATAGCTCTGTGTTTCTAATAGGATGATTTCATCAAGGCACATAAACATAATGAACCTCATGTTTCTCCGTGATAAAATGGGGATAATGATAATAAGGAGTTCATGGAAATTTTTTAAGAAAAAAACTTGTCCAAAGATATTGTCTGAAGATATTTAATAGTTTACCAATAGTTCCATTTTGGTGATATCCTACGTGCATGCCAAATGTGCCTGGATGATAATCCAGTAGTAATTAGCTACTCTACCCCAGTTTCTATGGAATTCAGTGACCAAGGTATTCTGTCACCAAAACCTGGGATCATTGAGGAGGTAACAATATATCTCGAAGAGAACTTTGAAAGTCGGTGACTTTTCTTTGTCAAACAAAGACTTTGATGACATCCAGAACAGGCTTCCTGTAGAATCAAACACAGCTGAACTGAACACTCTGCTATGAGAGAAAGGGCTTGAATCAGGATGGTAAAGGAATAATCTTTATTATTACATAGTGTACTAAGAAAGATCAAAATCTGAGCAGGTTTTATCATCATGGCTGTTGTCTGAGAGTAGAGAAACCAATATCAAAGATAATATTGTACAATTAAGAATTTCAGTGTGAAGATAAAGCCTCAATAGAATATGACAAACCTCACAGATTGATGCACATCTTTGACTAAGCCAAGGAGAAACCCCTGGGCCGTTGCATCTTTGCATTATTTTTAAATAAATTCAATAATGCCACCCCTGGTCACTGAGGTGCACATATTTCAGTACAGGTCAAATGATGATGACAGAATACATAGTTGTGAACATGATGGACCATAATTTTCCTTGATTTTATTTTGGAGAGTACACAAGCAGATATGATAATATACTATCCAGATTTAAATAAATAGATGGCCCATGCAGAAGGTCACATAAAACCTTGATCATTAAATTACTGATTTGTAACAATAATTGAGTGCTCACTATACCCCTTATGCTATTCTAATTCCTAATCTATAGATTTGACCACTACAACACAAAACAGATATTAATTTACTTAAACAACATAAAGGTAGTAACTGCAATAGCTGGAATCTGAATAAATGTAGTCTAACAATAAAGCACATGCTCAGAGAATCTTTGCTGGGGCAGCTGTCAAAAGCTGTGCTCTCTTCCATTCCTCTAAATTCTAGAAGATATTCAAGACATGGCTAAATAGAATTATAACAAATTTTCCTTGGCCAAGGCACAATTTGTATTTGTCACTTTCCAGAAACTGAATACAATTGTAGGCCCCTAGAGATTCAGTTTCATGATGATGCCTCACGGAGTTTGCAGCAGAGATCAGAAATCAGCATAAGCTGGTACAGTGATCATGCTGAGATCATTAGTATCCAAGAAAAGATATGTCTTCATTTTTCTAAGTTAAAAAGAAACCTAGAATCTTCTCAAAGATTTCAATGAACCACTCTAGTCAAATACATCTTACTCTTGCACTGTGAGGTAGAGTAAACATACCCAGAGTCTAGGCCCTATGCAACAGCCAGATCTCATTGTAAAGGCAGTTTCCCTACATGCAGTCAGAACTCTTCTTATGATGGACTGTGAGTGTTGTATGTGGTCTAGTATTAAGGAGACACATGAAGCACTGGGTAGGTTTGATATTTTATAAAAAAAAAAGTGGAAACCTAAATTTTCTAGACAACTTCTCGAAGGACTTGTATCCAAAAAGGCTGAAGGCCTGGCGGGGGAGTGGATACTATATAATGGATACGATAGCATTATTGAGCATCAGCTTCTCAACATTTTCTTCCATTTGTAGCTTAATTTCATGTCTTTATAATTTCTACTCCATTCACAAGTACTGGCCACCATTAGTGTTAATACTATTATTATTACTGTTATTGATATGTTGCATTTTTATTATGTACTACGTTCCAGGCAATTTGCATTCGTTAAGATTCATGATTGCTTGTGAAGCCTTTTCTGAGTGTCTTAAAGATTAGAAAACTATGACATAGAGAATTGAAATGAATTGTCTGAGGTCACAGAGCAGTAACAAACCCAAGTGGGCTGAATCTAAAACCTACTATCTTAACTTCTAGGATAGAGTAAACATGCTTCGTATCTGCCTCAAAGAACTCAAATCTGCTGTTTTTACTGCTTGAATATATTCTCCTGATTATCATCTGAATATCTTTTTTTTCCCATTTATCATTCACATTGACTTAACCTCATCATACCTTTCTTTTAAAGTTTCCAATTGTTTTTGTATGTCTGGGGGGGTGCAGGTGATGCATGTATGCCATAACATGTATGTGGAGGGCAGAAAACATCTTGCTGTAATTAGTTCTCTTTCTCCACCATGTGCATTCCTGGGATCAGACCCATGTCATCAGATTTGGCAGCAAGAGCTTTTACCCATTTAGCAATCTCAACAAGCCCATAAAGGCCTGTCTTTATCATCTAGTCTAAAGTAGTTGTCCCCTACTTAATGTCTGTCATATGACCACATAAAATTTCACATTTTTGTGCTTATTTTCTTCTCCCCAACCCCAGCTGGATCAAAAACTCCATGACGGTGGGAATGTTAGCTTGTATTGGTCAGAACTATATCACCAGCATCTAAAACAGTACCTGGGAACTAGGAAGATGGTTTAGTGAGTAAAGTTTGTTGTGTAAGCATCAGTATCCAGGTTCATATTGAAGCAGCCTCATAAAAAGCCAGGTGTGACACATTCTCATGCATGTGTAATACCAGCAGCAGAGACTGGAGGCTAGCTGCCTGGCTGCCTGGCTGTAGAGGAACATTTAATCTTTTAATTCAGCAGCATGGCTGCTCTAGCAAAAGATTACATTGAAAGGCCTGTGTGATAGATAGTTGATCTCTGATCTGGCAGCATGGCTTTTCTAGGGTAGAAAGATTACTAGTACACACCTTTAATCCCAACATAGCACATGCCTTTAAACCCAATTCAAAAGTGCCAAGTGGTGGCACTTGCCTTTAATCCTAGCTCAGAGAGAGAAGCAAGGAAGAAGCAGAGGTGGAAGCAGATAAAAAGCAGAGTGGAGAGTTAGTTAAGTCATGCAGTTTGAATGCAGTTAGCTCACAGACAGTTCAGTTCAGAAGGAGAAGCTGAAAAGAGCAGAGCCAGTCCAGAATAAGCTAAGAGAAAAAGTGGAGTCAGAAGCAGATGGTTTATGATTTATAGTTCACAGTTCAGAAGACAGCCAGCCAGAGTGAGCTCAATCAGTAGTAAGTTTCAGAGGCTGAACTATTCTACGTTTATAGATTAGATTGTGCAGAGGCTGAAACCTTCTGGGTCTAGGCTTAAGATTAGATTGTACAGAGGCTGAAACTTTAGGACTGGGGATTGAATTAGCAAAGAATAAACTGCCTTCTGCCATGATCCCATGAGAATAATTAATAAAATCAACACATACATCTACATCTGCGCCTACACCTGCCTATCCTGATTCAGTGAGAAACCCTGTCTCAAGGGAATAGGGTAAAGAATGATAGAACAAGACACCTGATGCCCTCCTCTGGCCTCTGCATGCACACAGCTGTACACACTTATATACCCGCACATATTGATACACCACACACACACACACACACACACACACACACCACTGACACATATATGAGAAGAAGGAAATGAAAAGTAGTCCATAGAATCAAATAAATTATCAAAAAAATAAATAAGAAACAAAACAGTGACTGGCAAATGGGAGGAAGCAGGTAGACATTTGTGAATTGAATAGCATTACTGTTATGTCAAATCAGTGAAGCTTTATGTTGGGGGAATTGATAGCTTTGAAGCCTTGATCTGCAGGTAAGAGCCTATTCATAGACTAAGGGTCCATACTTGACAACACCTGTCCTTTTATGCTTCATGTTAGGCTGAATACATTCCTGATGGGGAGAAAAGTGCCACTGTAGGTCAGGACACAAGGGACTATCTTATAGTAAATGTTTACCCATCAACTAGTCCAAATTAAAAAAAAAACCTTTAGTTTTTAGTGCTTTCTGACTTTCATGGTTTAACTCTTCCCATCAGAGTTTGAACTATCATGCTTCAAGCTGTCAACATGGTGCCAATCATCATGGAGTTAGAAGGGCTATGGAGTTTCACCAGTAGTTTGTCCTAGTTTAATTGTTTCTAGTACACATACACAGTGGCCATAAATAGCCTCTACAACATAGATGGTAACAAAACATAGTGAAATATTTAGGAAGTAATAAATGTTGAGCATTTTCCTTTGTTTTCATATAATTTTTAAATGAAAGTTCGTATAACTTAATGTTTGATGATGGCCATGTTTCACAACCAGCTTGCAACATTCTTAAAATTTTCACTATTGATTTTCATGAACCAGTAAAAGGCAGCTCCAGTACATGACTGCCAGCACTCCTAGAAAATAGACACAGCTGCTTTTCCAGGTTTCGGACACATACATACAGCAGCTGATTTTAGCATGAGTTGGAGGGGAAATGCTGACAACTGCAGTGGAAAATACAGGTGGACTCTTAATGGCTTCTATTCTAGGGTCTAATGGTTTTACATTTCTGAGGGGCTTGGCATTTGAACCTTTGAGATCATCTCAGAGTTGTGCTACTATGGAAAATTATTTTATTTAAGCTTCATTCAAACACCAGAAGTTCACTCTTAGAACAGGAAGTCATTGCTAAGAAAAGATGTTTCCAAACAGAACTGCTAACTACAGGCTGGACCTCTTAAAAGGTATACTATTATGACACAGCAGCCTGTCCACATTGTTGTGTTGTTAAGCAATATAGAGTACTACTTGGAAGCTCTATGTGTGTGAGTCAACATCATTCTGCTGCTTACTGGCTATGTGAGTTTAGGCAAGCTACTTACCATTTTATGCCTTACTGCTGTCTTTAAAATGGGGATATGGTAGTATCCATTTTAAGATTATGCAAAACACTTAAAATACTAGGTGATACATACTTAAACACCTTGACCATGTTCCCAACTTCCCTGCGATCCTGGAGCAAGGTTATTCAATGGAAACTGGGACTACCACTGTGACTTATTGGTGATGTTTTAAAAGGCTGAGAGTTTTAGCAGCATCAGTGGGTGGCATGCTGACACTCCACAGTTCCAATGCTGGGCTATCACTTGACAGATTATCTACATACACACCACTGTCATAGCACTCCCTTCTGAAAAGCAAACTGAAATCTCTGGGGACCAAGAGGCTATTGAAGCTTGCTTGATGCTCTGTCCCTGACAAGTGAAATCAGAAAGGTTGCTGTGGTTTTGGTCAGAGGTAGATCTTTATGCCTGTGAATGTCAGAGAGGTAGGGTATCCTTGCTTCTCGATGTGATATTTGGGGTCAAAGGAGTTTCCAGAAGTAACTTCAATAAATTTAAATTTAGAGAAGAAAAAAAAAATTGTGACTTGTTAGAAAGCCAATTAAACTCATTAAATAAACGATGGTAAGGTACAATAAGGATTTGTTCATCAGTGTGTAACAATGGGCTGCAGGACGTGTGAGGAGGGAGCCAGGATGTGCAGAGTTTGGCAATTTTTACAACGTGAATATTTTTATCACAGATGATCGTAAGTCACCAATATGGCATTATTGAATGCAGAGTTGAGAAGAAATGCATGTGCTTAACTACTAGTACCAACAGGTTCCTGACTATAAAAATACTCAGAAAGCTACCAGGGAGAAGAAGCATTAACTGGTGGCAGACATGAAAAACCTAGACTAAATCTTGAGCTTCGAAAGAAGTAATACCCTAGGCTATTTATATAAAAAGCATTTAAAAAGAAATGACAGTAGAGTGGGCAATTATATTTCCTGTAACACATTCCATTTGTGCTGGCCCTACATCATTGCTGAGTATGACTAAAAAGAAATAGAGAATGTTAAATATAAAAGTAAGGAAATAGAAAAAATAGAATATTTTTGTCATCAAAGTGAGGTACTTTAATGGGCCCAAGTAAGGCCCAAGTAAGCAGAAGAAGCAGCACTTTGGGGGATGAAAAATGGTCAACATCCTTTGTGTGTGTGTGTGCTTATCCTAGACATACCAGACGGGAAACCTACAGGCTTTTTAGTTTTTTGATTGTTCCGCATTTCTCTATGTCACTAAAAATAGGCCAATATACAAATGCATCAATTGTACAAAAGAGATGCAGCACAAAGGGCTGCCTTATGATTCATTAGTAGATGGTGGTAGGTGAATGAAAATATGAAGAGCTTTGTACAAAACCTTCCAAGGCATAGGTATAAACTTGACAGATCCAGTGATGGCAGGTCTGTGGATCTGGAAAGTTTCTTGGGTGGCCATGATAGCAGAGTTTGGTATCTTTGAGGTGCTGTTACAAATGCTGCTTAAATAAAGCTCTTCAGCACTACAATTATCCCTTAGGTGTGATGGTGGACTATGAGGTCAAGAGCAGATCTTCCACTTACAAAGAGAGCGCTGGGAAATTCTAGAGTACAATGCAAAAACTGAAGGCATCCACTGAGATGCAAACAAACAGGAAGAACTGCACTGAAAAGAACAGGAAGGTTTTTCTCTGTTTCAGGCC
Source organism: Cricetomys ansorgei (assembly GCA_026225945.1). Lineage (NCBI taxonomy): Eukaryota > Metazoa > Chordata > Mammalia > Rodentia > Nesomyidae > Cricetomys > Cricetomys ansorgei. The sequence goes on along the minus strand of JAMJFZ010002884.1, from coordinate 2,803,945 downwards.
ATCCTACGGGATGGTGGGATCTCAGTACAACTGAGATTCAAGAAAGATTTCTTTAGTCACTATCATTCCCAGTAGAGGAATAGAAAGCAGGAGGACTAAAGCAGCCTTTACCACCAAAGATAACCGTAGGCCATGGTGATGCCACAGAAACTAGCAATTCCTGAAACACTTACCGAAAGTGTTTTCAAAGCCTACATAACTGTTGAGTCATGGGTCTGGAGCTGCCTTACTTCTTCCCTGTTTCCTAGCCTGCAGCACCGGCATCATCACGGGTGCTTCATTGCCTGTGATCACGCACACGTGTATGTGTGTGGTGTGTGTGTGCATGTGCATGCCTATGGGTGCATGTGTGCATGTATGCCTAACTGAATCCTGAATTAAGCATCTTTCAAGTACACAAAATTGTGTAGTCTTCATTGACACTGACCTCCACTCATGGAATTAGCTTCATCCTGTGTTATTGCGCCCTGTAGTTTTAGCCTCTGAACCACACTCAGAACCTCTATCACCCCTCCTTGATCTTGAGTAACATTTTACAGCCAATAACTCAGTCTACCAGAGAGTAAGACAGGCAGGTAAGCACAAGAGTTTGCCTTGGAACTAACTGCTGGGTTGGAAAAATAGTGAACACTATTTTTGATTGGCCTGGGTTAATGCTCAGGGATAGGGTTTCTGGAGTTAGTTTCAGGTGGAAATTGACTGGCCCGGGCAGATATTCTTTTCAACCAGGATAACCTGTGGCTGGCTGCAATAGTCATGAGCCACTTGTGTACTAAAGTAGCAGGCAGGCTAATAACATGGATCTTATTCTTCCCTCTGTGCCTCACTGGCCTCAGCATATGATGGGGTCTGGAATATGCCAGTATTTCAATGTTTGTGGCCACATAATTGGTCACCTCAATCTCCCGCTGGACTCCAGGCAACACAACAAAAAGAAAACTATATTTTAATATGGGGAGAAAAAGGAGACATACTCTAAGTGTTTGTGTCCCAAGGCCAGACCCTCCATAGTAAGGGCCACTGCTGAGCTGAATCCTATAGTACCTGACGACAGACTAGTGATTATGGAAGTGAAACTTGTGCTCTCACCCTGTCTCCAAGTAGCCCCTTGTAAGAACTGAATAGCCTTTGAAAGCAGCCTTCAATGCATCTGAGCAGCACAAAAGTATAGAGTTTTAACAAATGTGCTTAAATCACTTTCTAGTGTTGAAAAAAATGACAAGACAGCAATTGCAGGTTAATAAAACCTGAGCTTAAATATGATCTAGTGCTGAAACAATGGAAATGATTACTATTAAGTGTTTTTGGAAGGACAGGTAAAAAAGCATAAGGCTAGATTTTAAAAGCATCAGGACTTTTCAAGGAACCATGACGTCAACTACTAGACAAAATAAGAGGACAGAAATCAACCACAGTGCAAATGATGTATGCAAAATATCCGATAGAGATTTAAGACAGGAAGAAAGCATTTTTATTAAAGAACCTGAACTGAGACATTGAAGCAATTTTAAAAAATCAACAGAAACCTGTGAGTTCAAAAAGTATACTAAATGAAATGAGAAAACATGAAGGCATAACTGAATAGATTAAAGGAGAATCACTGAACTTGATGACAGACTATTTGAGAACACACAGATGGCAGAGGAAAAAACTTTAAGAGAACAAAGAGGATTGAAGAAAGATTATGGAAATTTGGGAAAACATCAACACAGCAAATATTCTAACTGCTGGAGTTCAAGAGAAATTTGAGAATGCTGCAGGAGTGGAAACCTTATTCAAAGAGATAGTAATGGAAAATTTCCCAAACCTAAAACAGCACACAAACACACATGTATGGGAAGGCTTAAGGTCTCCCGTTAGATTCAAGTCAGCCAAGTCTATGGCAAGAAATATAATCAAGTTCTCAGAAGTCAAAAAAGGGAGGGTTATAAAAGCAGCAAGAGAAAAGAGACAACATATAACTCTATTCCAATTTTCCCAACCACAGACTTCTCAGCAGAAACCTTATAGACCAGGAGAGACAAGGTTGACACCCACATCTCTTCAAAGCTATGATTTTTAAATGAAGAAGCAATAACTACATTCTCAGAGATAAAAAAAAAAAAAGCTGAGTGAATCTGTAACCACTAGACCTGTGCTAAAGGAAATGCTAAAGGGCATTTTTCAACCTCAAAGAAAAAGACCACTTACAAATAAGATGGGAAACGCATGGCACTGTAAAATATGTTGGTAAGAGGAACTATCCAGACAAATATAGGAGTCATACTATTGTGAATACGGCATATAACTTATTTATATATTAAGTATGAAGTGATTAAAATCAACTGGACCTAATTGGTTAGGACATAGGTATGCTGGCTAGTTTTATGTCAACTTGACATGCAGTATAGCGGTCTGAGAGGAGGGAACCTGGATTGAGAAAATGAGCTTTTATAAGATCATGTTTTAGGCAAGCCTGAGGTCATTTTCTTAATTAGTGATTGATGGGGGAGAGTTTATTGTGACTGGTGCCACCCCTGGGCTGGTGATCCTGAGTATCATAAGAAAGCAGGCTGAGCGAGCCAATAAGCAGTGTTCCTCCCTGGCCTCTGTATCAGCTGCTGCTGCAGGTTTCTGCCCTGCTTGAGTTCTAGTTCTGATTTCCTTCGATGATGAACTGTGACGTAGAAGTATAAGCCAAAGTATAAGTATATATACCTATATATACTTATATATACAAAAGTATAAGCCTTTGTCTCCAAGTTGGTTTTGGTCATGGTATTTCATCTCAGCAATAGTAACCCTAAGACAGAAATTGGTACCAGGAGTAGGGCATTGTTGTGACAGACCTGACCATGTTTTTGGAAGGATTGTGGAAGGACTTTGGAACTTTGGGTGAGAAAAATTATATGAGTGTTCAAAGCGTGGTGAGCTGTTATTTTTTGGGTTGGGGGGTCTTGGAAGAGAAGAATGTTGAGAGAAATGCAGATAGAGGCCTGACAGGTGAAGTTCCAGGGAGAAGTTTGAGAGTTTAGAAGTTAAAGACTATTGAGGCCATTGCACATTTGCTATTTTGAGTTAAGAGTCAGTGGTTTCTGTTCAGCTGGTACTGAATAGTTAGTGTGATTAACAAAAGACCAGCACCATTGAAGTGAAAGCTTTCCTTTACTGGGAAAAATGATGCTGGTTAGTTGGAGCTGAAAAATTAGCAGTGACTAAGAAGAGAAAAAACATCATTGAGGAGGATTCTTCTGGAAAGTGTATCCTGAGAGTCTGAACATAGAAGCTGTGTTCTAGAGGCAGCCAAGGTTGTACCTTGTGCTGGCAGTAGACCTTGGGAATGTAATCCAGGTGTACTATAAACCCTGGTACTACTGGTTTTAAGGTATGAAGGGTCATCGATAACAGCTGAGACCTAGGACTGTGGTTGGGCTGGAATTCATAAAAAGAGCTCAGGAGAGGCTATTAGTGAATGTGAAGCCCAGTTGCAGCAAGAGACAGCAGAATTTTGGACATGCTAGTACCATAAGATGACCATTGAGAACAGCAGCAGTGGAGGAATAGATTTTGCTTAGAAGACAAACTGTGTGTGCTGCAGAAGGCAGAGCCAGAGAAGTGATTTAAGCCTCTTGGAGGAGCCCAGAAAATCATAAAGGGATCTCAGACATTGGGCATTGAGTTATTTACACTTTAAGAGTTTGGGTTTTGCTTTTTTCAGATTGTGACTATGTCTTGGTTTTTCCCTCTTGAAGAAATAAAGTATTTGACTTAATTTTAATTTACAGGAGCCCAGAGTTGAGAGACTTTAAACTTTAAAAAGAGGAGGGGAGAGTTTTAGAAGTTTTACAGATTTTGAGTTTTTAAAGAGGCAACTTTTAAAGTGTTTGAATTTGTAAGGCCGTGGGACATTTTAAATTTGTAAGATGTTTTATATTGTGACATTGGTAGTGATTTGTGATTTGGGGAATCAACAGTGATGTTTATGTGCAAAGTTAACAAGGTGTCATTTTTCCTGGCTAAATTTGACACAAGGTATCTGAGAAGAGGGAACCTCGATTGAGGAAAAGCCTTCATAAGATAATGCTAGAGGCAAGCCTGTGGTCATTTTCTTGATTCGTGGTTGATAGGGGAGGGCCCAGCCCATTGTGGGTGGAACCACCCTGATTGGTGGTCCTGGGTTCTATAAGAAAGCAGACTGAGCAAGCCATGAGAAGTGAGCCAGGAAATAGTGTTCTCCAAAGCCTCTGTATCAGCTCCTGCCTCCAGGTTCCAGCTCTGCTCCAGTTCCTGTCCTGACTTCCTCCAATGACGAACAGTGCTGTGGAAGTATAAGCCAAATAAACCCATTCATCCCCAAGTTGTTTTTGGTCATGATGTTTAAACACAGTGATAGTAACCCTGATTCAGACAATTGGCAATATAAAAATATGGGAAATGGAACATAAAAATGCCAACTGGAGAGGAATGGAGTTCAAATGTTGAGTTTTACTTGTACTTTTTTGGGTGGGTATTTCTTTGCCTATCTTTATAATCACTGTTATGTTGCTATAATTTCAAAAGCTTGTTCTAATCAAAAGGGTAATATGTACTTACTATGAGGCTTACAGAGTCATCTTTTGATTACAACAACTTATTTTGAAGTTAGAGCAGTAACAGTGATCAAAGTCCTCAAGTAACCATACATTTGTAACTACTCACACCCTAATAGATGTTCTATAATCTATCTTTATTTTACTTTACTTCTGAACTTTCTCATTACCTTGATTATTTTTTGTCTTATCTCAGGTAAGAAATGTACAGTCAGAAAACAAGACAATGGAATTTCATTACAAGCAAAATCAAACATACTAAAAATTATAACCAAGATGTCAATACTCAAAAAAAAAAATCACCTAAACCACAAAGAAGACTATAAGAAAGAGAGAAAGCAGTATAATTATGCTTACATTTCTATTTACATTAATCAACTTGTCTACTATTTTTCAATAAAACTGAATTTTTCATGACTCTGTTTCTATTTTCCATATGTCCATTTACAAGAGCTGCTTTGCCTCTTGTCTCAAATGATCCAGTGACTGAGTTTTCTGGCATATTCCTACTCATTTTTCTTTGGTTGGCTAAGATGTCTTCACTGTGAGTCTTCTCAACTAACTCAAATGCAGGGTGGACTATACTTTCCTTTGAGCCATCATTCTTTCAGCTGGTACATAATATATACAATATACTTAGAAGATAGTATCAATAGCCCTTGATGACTGAATAAATGCTATGAGTGGTAGAGATGTAATAGTGAAGGATGGCGCTACCTTTCTTACCTGAGCAGTAGTGTGGGTGGTAAGACATTCACTAATCTAAGGGACAATGAAGATGTAAATAGGTTATAGGGATTATGAGGTCTGCTCTAGGCATGATGAGTCTGAAGTACCCAGGAAATCTTCAATTGTGAGATGCCAAATTGGAAGTTAAATATATTGGTATACAGCATTAAAATGTTCTAGTCTAGAGTATATGGATTCCAGAGTCTTTAGTGTATGAATGTAGAAGAAAAAGAATAGAGGATTCTGGATAAAGCCTTAAGAATTATTAATAGTACATAAAAAGAAAGGATTTTTTAAAGGCAGCATCTTCAAAGAGAAGCTTTCTCTGACTCAAATTTGGGCATTACATCTAAAAACTAAGAAACAGTGTTATCGTGTTATAAATAAATAAATAAATAAATAAATAAATAAATAAATAAATAAATATGTATACACACACACACACACACACACATATATATATATATATATATATATATATATATATATATAGAGAGAGAGAGAGAGAGAGAGAGAGACTCCGAAGAAATACATAAATTCCATTTATATGTGATATTTACAGTATAAACTTTATAAGAAAGTAAAAAGTAGAAAAATTTGTACAGAGGCTGGAAGGAGAGAAGAATGGGTAGTTACTTAATGGGTTTGTAAAAGGAAGAGTTTTCTAGAGGTAGATTATGCAATGTCAATGTGCTTAGTAATACTGAGCTAGACACTTAAAATGAGTAAGGTAAGGCCAGGTGTGGTGGCTAACATCTTTTATCCCAGCACTCAGGAGGAGGTAGAGGCAGGTATTTCTCTGTGAGTTCAAGGCCAGCCTCATCTACAAAATGAGTTCTAGAACAATCAGTGCTATTACACAGAGAAACCATGCCTTGAAAAAAAAAAATCTAAGATAATAGAGTTATATTGTATACAATATGCTACTGTGTTTTAATCTCACAGGAGAAACAATTTCAACCTAAATTATAGGTGGATTGATTTAGAACTTTCTTTTCCTCTTCTCAGCTGTTTGTTAAACACCGAGGATACCATGTGGTTCTTTTTAGCCCACAGGACTACATATCCCATCATCCCCCAGCTCTTCAGGACCTAATTCAGTGCTTATCAGAATTTATTGTTAGAAATCCTTCCAGCTATTGACTACAGTCTAGCTCTGAAATAAAATGGCCTTCCATTTCAACTGATTAATATAGATTTCCTTGGTGTCTGAGAATGGTGTTTCAAGATATGAACTTCTCCATTCTCAGGAGTATTAATTTCCCTGTGGTATTCTCCTATTTTATAGACAGCAGCCTGTGTTCTTGCTTCAGTGAGCATATGCAGAAGTGGTTGAGCTACACAGGCCCTGGAAGGCTGAGGCTCCTTTGAATATCAGCAGAATGCCAACCACTCATCCCTGGGCTCCAAAGTGAACAACAAAAGACAGTTTGGTACAGGAGGGTCAAATAGCAGTCTCCGTGATTCCCAGAGAGAATGTACACATGTACACTTATTTTATTTCTGATGAAGTGGAGGTACTTAAACTATACGAAGAGGTTGGGTATCAGGGTGGGGAGATTTGGGGAGGGGTTAGGTATAAGCAAGATGTTTCTGAATATGAATGAAGTCCTGGACACAAATAGCTCCCATTTTGCCCATCCCCTCATGAAAATCAAGTTCCTATAGGTTACGATTGATAAGATCCTAGGTATCTAGGTCAGGACCAGGTGCTATGAAGACTGTAAAATAGACAACATGACCAACCTTGTTCTCATTAGCTTTCTTATTAATTGGGAACAAACCAGGGTAGGTTGAATACATAATTATGTTTCAAAATCTCAAATGCATTAGGTATTCTTAGAACTCAACACGGGAAGAAACTTGTGTTGGTTAGGGGAGACGGGCCCATGTTACACATGTTGTTTCTTCCACAGATGCACAGATGCACAGAGACAAAAGTGGGAACTGAAATCCCTTCTGGTTGGAATCAAAGCTGCATCGGCACTGGAGGAGGACATCCTTTTACTTCATCCTCCTACAGTGCTGCTTCCTCCTGTCATACTTAATTTAAATTGAGAGTCATATACATTTATAGGGTAGAATGTGACATTTTGATATGTATATAAATTGTGGACTAATTGAATCTTGAATCAAGGTAATTAGCATATCCATCACCTTGCTTGTTAGCTTGTATGTTGCAGGAGATTGGCTCAGCCACCCTTTTTTTTTTCTAGTTAAGCATTTGAACTTTGCTTAGTTATATCAAAATACATAATCTATTGTTATTGAGTCTAGTCATTCTGTTGTGAAAGGAATTTCAAAAGTCATTGCTTCTTTTGTCTAAGTGATATATTGACCTTCTTTGCTAGTAAGTATCAATAGCTTCATTCATGTCCCCTCTAGCCTTTGATAACTGTTACTCTAACTCAGTATATACAACTGAGATCATGCAGTAATTATCTTTCTGTGTTTGGATGACATTATTTAGCACAGCCTTCCAATTTTATTCACAAGTCACAAATGACACAACATTCTTTTTGAATGTCAAGTAATATTCTACTATATAATTGTGTCATATTTTATTTATCTGTTAATCTATTGATACTTTAGTTGATTTCATATCTTGCCTCTGATAGTGCCACAATGAATTTGGAGTGTACACATCATTCCTTTCAATATGTTTATGTATATATGAGTGTTCAGGATTGCCTTTTTAATATTCATCTAACAAGAGCATATGCCCTAGTGGAGACTGATCTTTAAAGAAATGATCATATTACGCATGGCTGAGAAGTTGGGGTATAGAGCTAAGAAGCTCATGAGGCTGCTGTTCAGATGAGGCTGAGGTTGCAAGCAGACTGTTTTTCAAGGCAGTATTTCCTTGACCCGCCCCTCTGCTTGACTGTGAATCCTAGGTTGAGAACAGGCTATTTCTGTTTCCCAGTTAACCCATAATTCACTCGCCTAGTTAAGGAACTCAGAAACGGGGCCTCTTTCACTAGCTTGATGATTTGAGCAAGGTTTTTGTTTGTTTTTGTTTGAAATTAAACTCACCCCCTGTTCCAACTTGGCTGAGTACATTTGTAGAACTCAACAAATGCATATCTATCTGTGGTGGCCCTGGGTAGCCCATTGCCAAAAGTGTGGATACTGGGTCTTTCCCAGCTTTATTTTTAGCCATTTAAGATAATCTGGAAAGAAGCTGAAGAATGTTAAGGGTTTTTTTCTTCTGTGTTCAAGAAATCACAAAATATGAAGTGGAGGACAAGGCTCCTGGAACACATGTAGAATAGTCCTGGTGTTTGCATGGTAGGGAGTCAAAACAGAATAGTGATATGTCCAGAATCTAGTGTCTGATCAGTTTTGTCAGCTATGTGATTTGGGAATGGGTTCCACTAACCTCCAAAAAGATTCATTTTCTTTCTCTGTAAAGTACAGATAAGATCTTCCAGGTTGGTTGTGAGGATCAAGTAAGATAATATACGCAATGCCCAGCATGCACCAGATCCTTGAGAGATGTTAGCTGATGTTATTGAATTGCAAGATTTGCCAGCATTCCATGATAAGACACCACCATTTTTTACAATGAATAATATATTTTCATTCTGGGAAATCCAGAAACATACTAGAGAGGTTAGGGGGGACTGACTCCCTGTGTCACTCTCTCAAACAGGCCTTTCTCTCACTTCACTTAACCAGAGTTGCAAATGTCCCTTGCTTTGGCTGAGGCAGGTTTCTGTTCTTCCAGGGCAGGATCTCCTGGCTTGGGAGGCATTTGTTCTGGCAAAGAAAGGGTAGCAAGCTAACTCCCAGATGTTCTCCAGGTTGGGTATGAGTCACAAGGCTGATCTTATTTCAAAAGCACAGTCTGCTAACTCTAGAAAGTTGAGTTTTTTTCTTTTGCTCTTGGAAAAAAAATTCTTGAAAAAGAAAGAAAGAGAAAGAAAAGTCGAAACCTCTGTATTTTTGTCAACATAAGAGTTAGGTAAGAAGTATAGTTTGGGCTGTTTTTCATTTTTCCTTCTCCATCTCTCTCTTTTATTCTGTATTTCTGGGTCTCTTCTTTTTTTCCCACAAGTATTCAGTCTTACGTTTACTTTTGAATTTTTAATGTAAGATGCAGGTTTATAAAACTTAGGCTGTTGACCCTTTTAAGACCTATTTTCTCAAAAAACAAAAAAACCAAAAATCTTGGCAGCTACTGGGAGAATTATGCGATCAGAACCATTTGTGCCCATGAGTACCCCGGAGTCTGGGTGACTCCCATGACCCAAGGTGTTACCCAATCTGTAAAATCCTTATGGGATTTAGACACCCAGTACAAATCTCATCATGACTCTTCCAGCTTGTTCAACCTGGCTTTTTGTTGTTGATTTTGAAAAATCAAAGTACAAAGAGTTAAAAATAAACAAGAAAAGCAAAATAAACTCTTAATTGTAAAAGCTGAGTTGGAAGTATTTGTTAATTAGCAATTTACTTTGAACCAGTAAATGCCCTTGGCATTTTGCCATTCCTTACCTCATTTAACCCTTCCAATACTTATAGGAGTCGAATACTTTCATCCTGATTGTGTACACGGAACACTGAGGATTAGAGCAGCACAATAATTTACATAATTAACTATTGAGTGGCATACCTGGTCTCTGAAGCTCCAATCCATTTCCTGGACCACTAGATGTAATCTACAACAATAAGTACCTAAAAAATGTCTAGTGACAATTCAATTTGTTTATTTATTCATTGTTTGAAGGCAGGGTCTCTCTCATACAACTCGAACTTCCTATGTAGGTGATGATGACTTTGAATTTCTAATCCTCTTGCCTCCACCTCCCGAGAGTTGGAGTTACAAGTGTGCACCATCACAACTGGCTTCATCCATATTTTTTTCCAAGCACTGTACTAAGAAATAGATTTGCTATTTGAATAAGTAGAACCACCCTTGAGTGACCCATCAACCCACCTTACTTGAAATGTATTCTTATAGTGGGAAAGGTCGGTGACTAAAGCCAGGGCTCTGCCTTCAAGTACTTACAGTAGCATTCCTCCACAACTCTGCTTCAGGAACACCATGTTGACAATTCGAACTCTGCCATGCGGCACAGTATTTACTCCACATAAGTCACTAAACACTACAAACGAAGGCCTTTTTGCCTTTCCGAGGAAAATCAGTTATTAAACATTTATCAGCATGCCACTACCCAAAACCAAATTGGAAATACAGCAAAGTAGACAAGCAGAATATCTACTATGGCATCTTACACATTATTATAGCAAGAGTTAACCTGGTAAGAGTTTATGATATACTATGCATGCTTTAGATGTATCAAAGACTTTAATGCTTATGACAACTCTATGAACTATTGCTATTTTTTTAATTTCATACATGGTGAAATTGAAGCTCAGAAACCTTAAATGAGTTGTCGTAAAATAAGTAAATAAAATAGCAAATCCAGAACTCACATATAAATATGGTTTCAAATATGCATCCAGTATGGTCAAGGAAGACAGAACATATGAGAATGGGCAGTCACTTTGGCTGCCCATTGGGACCTTGAGAAAGATTGGAAATGAAGTCAATTTTGTGAGATGGTGTTGCCGCACATACACACAGATACCTTACTTTAATACTACACCAGGACATACTAAGTGCTATAATAAGTGCTTGCTATAATTGGTGTTGTTCTTTTTGTTCAAGTTCAAAATAACAGTGACATGGGATACCTAGACACTTCCCTACTAGCAAGTAAGTATTCCTAGATAGACAAGATGAAGATTGCTAGTTTAGTTGTGAGTCCGGAAACAGTTGTGCTTGTTATGTTTAAGGTTTTGGATGTGCCACTGACTTCTGCTGGAGAAACTTTTGTGCCTTGAAGGCGTGTCTGACTGATCGAGAAATGTTAAAGCCCCTTGTAGACAGGACCAACAGACAAGCTCTCTTTTGCCCTGAGCTCCAGGATTTTCCTCCCACAGCTCTGGATTGGCTGGGTACACAGGTTTTTGCTGGTAACTAGAGTGAGATAAAAGTTTTACAAAAATACTCTCTAACTCAAGTGCCTTTACTTCATGAATTTATTTTTTTTATATATTTTGTACCGAGGTATAAATTGTTTGTGTCTGTATTAGCCTATTTTCTGTTAGTAACCACAACCAATGTCAAGCTGGCAAGATTGCTCAGTGGGCAAAAGACCTTGCTGAATGGCCTGGTGACCAAAGTGTAATCCCAAAGCTCATATAAAGGAAAAAGATGGGACTCACCTATGTAGTAGTTTACTGTTATGGCAGCTCACCAAGGAAGACACAGAGGCATATTGATTCTTTCAAACCCTGCCAGACCTCAGCAGTGGGAATCACTATCCTGGCCAGCATCATACTGAACAGTGGAACCCTGAGCGTCTGAGCTCAGGTTTTTTTCACTGATATAGAACTACTCCTCAGGTGTTCTACTGATAGCATGTGCAGATCATGATCAATCAAACATCCCCCACATAAACCAAACACCTGCAGACAATACAAAATTGCCAAGGCTTAAGCAGCCCCTCACCCAACAGTGGACAAATCAATCATTTTATACATAACTAAAAATAAACTTCTACAACACACCTTACAATGGTGTCCTCTTATTTCCACATGTGTATCATGGCAGGCATGCATGTACATACATACAGATTTATAACTAAATAAAAATAAAATTTTAAAGTGTCACAGACTGTGTTCTACAAATGATATTGGTCCATACATATGTCTTTTAATTAAATGAAATAAACATTTAAATGTCACAAAGTTATAAAAGAAAAAGAAATTATTTTTGGCTCACAGAGGGAAGATGGGGGGGTGTCTTAGAGGAATGAAGGGAGGGACAGAAGGGTGTTAGAATGCAATATATGAGAGAAGAAAATTTCCAATAAATAAATGAATTGCAAAAAATAATTCTACTAAAATTTAAAAAAAAACAGGTTGTGGACAATAAATACCACATCAGGAGCAGTGCAAGAGAGAAGACACTAAAAATGTCTTTAATGTCAGAAAAATATCTTTTTAAAAGATATATAAAAACTTTAGCTTTAGGAACTTACTAGAAGCAATCTTCCACTACAAGCAATGTTAAAGTTTGTCTTTTCAGTAGAATTAAAGTGATACCACGTCGAAATATGGATGTATGTAAGGGACTGAGAAGAACTAAATGCAATAATAGACCTTGTAAATACATCTTCTATATTATTTAAAGCTCATAAAAGACAATTGATTCTTTAAACAAACATAGCAGTGAATTGTGAGGTTTATAAATATGTAAAAGTAAATTTTATGGCAGCTCTTGTGTGAAGGATGGGAGAGAAGGTATGGAATTACACCGTTGCTAGGTTTGTACATTATGTATGAGATGATATAAATTAACTTGAACATCATAATTAATAACTTTAAATAGTTTAAATAATCTTGAAAAATCTTTTAAAAGATCAAAACAAAAGTTATAGTTAGTAGGTTAACAAAGGAAAGAAAATGTGATCATAAACAAATACAATTTAAATGAAAGTAGAAAATGGAAATGGAAAAACAAAGACCAGATGAAACAAGCAACAACATGACACATTAGTAACTAATCACATCAATAATCACCTTAAAAAGTAAACTAATCTGGGTATAAAGACATATGCCTTACAGTGTAATCACTGGGAAGGTTAAAGGAGGAGCATTAGTTCAAGGAAAGCCTGGGATACAAAGTAAGACTTGTGTAAAAATAAAATAATTTAAATGATCGAATCCAACTGGTATAGATTAGTGATAGAATTGTTGGCTGACATTCATTAGGCCCTGGTATTGATCCTGAGGGTTGTGAGAAAAAAGCTATATCCCTAATTAACAGACAGATGTTCACAGATGTGTGTGTGTGTGTGTGTGTGTGTGTGTGTGTGTGTGTGTGTGTGTGTGTACTTAAAATATATAGAGAAATATTGAAAAATTATAGGCTAAAAAGTAAGAGGATGGACTAGAAGATGTTATACTGTGATGGTTAATTTTGATTGTCATCCTGATTTGATGAAGACACATTAGTGAAGCATACATTACATGTGTCTATATGGATATTTCAAGAGAGGATTGAGGGATGGGGAAGACTTACCTTAAACATGAATGGCATCATACCATAAGTTGGGGTCCTAGAAGGAATAAAAATGGAAAAAGGAAGATGGATGCTGAGTGCTAGCATAGCCTTTCTCTGATTCCCGATTAGCTGAGATTTCAGCAAGCAGTTTTCCACCACCAACAAAAGCTGCCTTCCCAGCCATGATAGACTGTGTTTCCTGAATTATGACTGTGAATGGATCTTTTCTCCCTTGCTTATATTCAAGTCCTTGTTTATAGCAACAAGACAAGTAAATAATGCACACCCTAACACTGGCTAAAAAAAAAGCCAACAAAGTTATTTCAAAAAAACATATTGTGGTGATTAAAAATGATTACTTTATAATGATAAAGTCAATGCTCCAAGAGACCACACCAAGCCTAAGTGTTTATTCTACTAACAAATGAGCCTAAAAATTCATGAAGTGGAAACTGGTTGAATCACTATGAGAAATTGTAAAGACACAACTGGAGTTGGAGATTTTAAAATCGTTTCTTTAATAATTAATAGAACGAACAATAAATGAATGTAATAAAAGACTAGTAGACTTGAGTCAATGCCTTCTAAAAATGTGGCCATTTGATATGGATAGAGCATTTCACTTTACAAAAAGCAGATGATACATTTTTTTCAAGTGTATATGAAATATTTTCCAAGGTAGAATATATGCTTAGGCACAAAACATTTCTCAATAAATTTGAAAGGATTCATGTAACATTCAGCATATCTATTTCCCACGATAGTCTTAACGTTGAAATTATCAAGAAATATAACTTACCATTTTTTCTGCTCCCTCTTCTGCAGTGTTCCTTGAGCCTTAAGTGTGGAAGTGTTTTGTAGATGTATCTTTTGGGACTGTGCTGCACAACTCTGCATATTAATTGGTTGTGGCTTTCTGTAGTGGTCTCTGTCTATTGCAAAGGTAAGTTTCCTTGATGAGGAGTGAAGACTACAGTTACCTGTGGGTTTAAGGACAGATTGTTGTTGTGCTGGTTTAGTAAATTGGTGGTTATAGAGTCTCTTCCAATAACCATGACTTCACTAACCTGGAGTAGTTAGCTAGGTTTCTATTACCAGGCATGATACCCCTATTGTTGAGTGGATATTAAGTCCAATTAGTTGTTAGAGAGAACAGTTGGTTACTGTCAATGTATTTGTGCCACTACTGCACTCTTATGGTTATTGTGCTATGCTTGTCATTGTTCCTCATAATCATCATATCTGCGTAGGATATTGTGCCCTGCCTTTGGAAACTTGCATGGTTCCAGATGGTAAGTGGCAACGTGCAAACTTGTCCACTGGGAGGGGTCTTTCTGGCTAGTTTTAGCTCAAGGGTCTCTGGGCCCTGTCTCTGAAGTACATGGCATCTTAATCAATAGGGACTTTCCTTCCACCTCTTCAGGGTAATTAAGGGCAACAGCAATAGATTGTATGTTTTGGGAGTCTCTTGGACTGCCCTGGCCAAAGGATCAAGGAGTTTTCTGTGAGATAGTATCTTGTAGCAATATCAGAAGCTACATCTATAAAGTCTTATCAACATAACTGCACAAATGTGAGCTGAACAAGGATTACACCAATGAACATGCCAACTGAATTGGGAAAGGCCCACAAGGCCTCAGCCCTACAAGAAGAACTATAGTCAACTGAGGAAAGCTGGGAGCGGGACAGGTGACCTTCCCCAGAGAAGAACACAACAATTGGTTGTTCAGGGCCAAACAGTCAGCCTTACAAACATACATTCAGATAGCATTTATGGACTGAACAGGTTATATTTAGGAATGTATGTGTATATACATATGCACATATGCATGCAATAATAATTAGTAAAAAAAAAAAAAAGAGGCCATGAATTTAAAGGAGAGCAGGAAGAGGTATCTGAGAGGGCTTGGAGGGAAGAAAGAGAAGGGAGAAATATTATAATTAAATTATAATCTCAAAAGTAATCTTATTATATAGACATGAGAGAGAGAGAGAGAGAATGAGAGAGAATGAGAGAAAATGAGAGAAAATAGAGATAGCTGAGAGTATTTCTCAAATACTTGAATATTAAAAAGAGTATATTTCTAAGTAATCTTGGAGTAGAAATATGAAAACACAATGGAAATCAGAAAACATTTCGAGCCACCTGAAATTATTCTTTAGAATTTATAGCAGGTAGTTGGATGATGACTAGGACGCTGTCAATAAACTGTAAAAGACAAGCCATAGAAAAGATGGAGGTATATGTGCACACAAATAACATAGGAAACAAGACAGCAATGAAAACAAAATTGGAGTCCTCAAGAAGATGTCCTTGATAAACCTCTACCCAGAGTGATCAGGAAATGAGAAAAGAGCAAATATTCCTAATATCAAGAAAGGGCACAGAACTACATGGTCTACTGTTATTCAGTGACTGGCAGTTAATATCATAACTTGTTGGCAACATAATTGACAACACCTTGAAAGAGAAAGTATCAAAGCTCTTTCAGGAAGAACAAGTATATATCTACTAGAGAAATTATGTTTTCAGTAAAAATCTAGCACAAATATACCTTTAGGTCCAGACACCTTCATTAGAAAACCCTACTAAACAATTAAAGAAGAAATAATATCAAACCTACTCCATTTTTAAGAAGACAGAAGGAAGGAATAGTTCCCAATTCATTTTATGAGAATAGAACTATCACAACCAGAAAAGAACGAAACAACCAAAATACCAACTACTATTCTTCATGAATATTGATGGGAAAATGTCTAAACAAAATGCTTATGAATCAAATCCAGTAGCATACTAAAATTATGAATATCATTGTCAAGTGAGATTTATTCCAGGAGTGAAGAATTGGTTGAATATTTAAAAATATAGGTAATTCACCATATTAACAAACTAGAGGAAAAATGTTATGATCTCAAGAGATGAAGAAAAAGCATTTGACAAAACTGAACACCGATCACAGATTAAAAAAAGAAGACTATGAACTTCGCATAAACAGCACCTAAAAAGCCTAAGCATGTATGTCATAATGAAAGATTCAGATATTTTCTGTTTGTTCAGGTACAAGGAGAGAATGTCCGCTTTCCCCTCTTTTCAATATTCTGACAGTGCTTTGGAAAAGTGTAATTAAGCAAGGAAATACACACACACACACACACACACACACACACACACACACACACACACACACAAAGGACTATCTCCAGATATAGAATCAAAGTATAGGAATGCAGGATATCAATCAGACTGTGATCTTTGATTCTTTATCTACTCTTTATCTTTTCTTGTCTAATGACACTGGCTGATTTTCATGTATATGGATTTCTTACAGTTGTATTTTAGACTGATTTATAACTTCATTGTATTTTATTTTACTTTTAAAAATGGATAATCTTATTTTTACATTTTATTTGCTTGTTTGTGTTTTGGGGTGCCAGAGGAAGACTTGTGGGAGTCAGTTCTCTCCTTCTACCATGTAGGTTCTAGGATAGAACTCAGGTCATCAAACTTGGCAGCAAGTGCCTTCCGTGCTGATCCCTCTTGCCAGCCCCATTATATTTTTTTGATTATTCGTCTTATTTTGGAGATTATCATATAATTATACAATTTTCCCTCTTCATTTCCTCCCTCCAAATCCTCCCATATGCCATTTCTTTCTCTCTTTCAAATTTATGGAGTCTTTTTAAATTAATTATTGCTAAATGCATATATGTACATACATACATATTTCTAAATATAATCTTAGTCTATGCAATGTTACTTCTATGAGTTTGACTGTTTTTCCCACCCTTGACATTCTTTAGTTGCATGCAGTTTTTTTGTGTAGAGTTGAGCCCTCATGGTCTTTCTTTTGTCTACTTTGACATGTCTATTTTTGTTATTGTCCTTGTTCAGTTCAAATCAATTAATTTTTTGTGTATAAATGTTTTGTCTGCATGTATGTATGTGAACAATGTGTTTGCAGTACTTAGGGAGGCCAGGACTGGAGTTACAAATAGTTGTGAAACACCATGGGGATTCTGGGAATGGAACCCTTTTCCTCTGGAAGAGCAGTCAATTCTCTTAAGCAAAGAGCCATCTCTCTAGTCCCCATATACTGTGTTTTCACACTGAGATAGAAGTAATGGTAAGTATTTATACTTTTCTCTTGTAAGTAGTTTATAACTGGATATTGTCTTTTTATTTATTCTGACCTTGCTTAACATTTTAATTAAAGAATTTTGCTGTACTTATCTTTATAGAAATCACAGATATAGTTGGATTTATTCTCACTTTATTTTTCTGTGCTTTTTTAATCTGTCCCCCTTTCTGCCTCATGTCTCTTTGTTTCTTAAGGGTTTTTTTTTTTCTTGCTTATAATTTATACCATTTTACTTACCTATTTGGAATGTATGTAGTGTATATCAGTGGCTTTGTTGATTTTTTTGTATTGTTTTATCATGTATACTATGAAAAGTCTAAAACAATTTTTTTTCCATTTCCCTCATAATTTAACTTCCAAAGAGGAGGCTCAGCACCAACACTTGCCATGTATGACTTCCAAAAACATGGCAAGGTGGCATTCTTCTTGCAATCCTCTCATAATTCCAAATTTCACAAGGAGATACAGACTTGAGAATTATATTATCAGTAGCCTCGTTTTGTTTACCAAGAATTTGGATTCTGAAAGAAAAATTAAAAAGTCTTATCCATAAAATAACTCATTTACTCATGAAGGGCAAGAAGGCCATCTGCACATTTGCCCAATCATCAGATTTAAGAGATTGTCGAAGGAACATTTTCAACATTGATAAAAAAATTAGATTCAAAGTATTCTTATTGGCATACAATAATTATACAGATTATGGTGTACGATGTGCATTTTAGTGTATATATATACATATATATATATAAAACATAATAATAAAAATACATAGTAAGTACATCATGCTAACTCACCTATCATTTCAAGTGTTTTTAACTTCTTTGTGTTGAGAACACTGAAAATTCTTCCAGTTATTTTGGAATCAACAACATAGTACTGTTAGTATAGCATACTGACACTTTCTCTTTCTATCTAATGGTATTTTTCTATATAGTCAACCAATATTCTGTATATTCCCTATCTTTATATCCCATTCATCTTCTGACAACCATTTTCTCTGCTCTGCCTCTGTAAAATCAAAGTTAGTTTCTACATGTGAGTAGTATCTGTCTTTCTGTCTCTTGGTTTATTTAATTCAATGCAATGTCCTCTGAGTCCCTTCATGTTTATGTAAATGACAAGAATTTATTTTTTAATGTCTGGATAATACTCTATTGTATATGCATACTACATTTAATTTATCCTTTCATACATTAGCGGGCACTAGGTTGATTCTATATCTTGGCTATTGTGAATAGTGCTGCAATAAACATGGGAGTGCAGATGTCTCCTTGGCACAATGACTTCATTTCCTTTGGATGTCAACCCAGTAGTAGGAATGTTGGATCATATGGTAGTTCTATCTTTAGGCTTTTGAAAAGCATCCATACTGTTTTCCATACTTGCTGTATAATTTACATTCCCACCAACAGTGTATTAGAGCTCCTCTATGTCTCCTTTCTTGCCAGCATTTGTCATTTTTTTTGTCTTGGTTATCATAGCCCTTCTAACTGAGGTCCACACTTACAGACTTTTTAATTGATACACATTGAAACCTAGTCATAGAAGCTATGTGAATTAATGTATACACAGCATTACTTGAAACCTATTACTAATCTAATACTGAGTTCCTTCCAGTTCTTTCTTTCTAGAGACAGAGAGAGGGAAGAACAGAGAGAATCTTTTATTGTGATGCTGTGGATGGAACTCTGGAACTCCAGAGAACTAGACATACTAGACAATTGCTCTACCATTAAGATGAATTCTTACACTGGGCTAGAAGTCACTGTGCAAATCAGGCTAGTTTTGAAATAGTGAGCCTCCTGTTTCTGCCTCACAAATATCTGGAATTACAGGCATGCCCTGCTCTTCCAGTTATTAGAAGACAGGGACCACATCTTTGTTCTCCTCTATATTTGAAAATTTTCAAACATACATAGAAGTAGGGAGACTAGTTAATAAATCTTAAGTGAACTTCTAGCTATTATATAACTAACTATACCTTAAATAGAAATCATGAAGTTAAGACAAATGAAAGCAAGTTTAAATTCAGTTGGGTTTCATATTCAATTTTTTAAAATTAATTTTTTTTATTTTTTGAGATTATAATGTAGTTATATCATTTCCCCCCTTTCATTTTTCTCCTTCCAAACCCACCCATATAATCCTCCTGTCCCTTTCAAATTCATGGCCTTTTTTTTCATTAATTGTTGCTATAAACACACACACACACACACACACACACACACACACACACACACACACAACTAAATATGTAAATACAACCTGTTCAGTCTGTATAATGCTACTTATATGTATTATCTTCTATTTTTACAGATTATTTTAAGTTCTCTGTGTTTTAAAGTATAATGAGAACTTCATTTATAGAACTATAAACACTAGAAACTTGTGTTCTTGAATTTTTGTTTGAGTAGGGGGATAATTATAATCTGTCATTAGAGGGATTTATTTTTTAATGGAAGATTCAAAGAGTGACCAATCAAGTCTTTCTGTCATATTCTTTGTATAATGTTCAGTTTTAGGTTTCTGGCATTAGGTAGATGATTCTTTATGTTGTTCTTGCTTGAAATATCTTCTAGAGGAGACTGCTGAGGAAAATTACTTGTATATCATCCTGTCTTGCTTCTGTTTTCATCCTTTTGGTCTGCCCATGTGGTTGAGAAAGAATCACTTATCAGTTTCTAAACAGTTAATGATATAGTAGCACAGTGTAATGAAAAGGGCTCTGCACTTGCTATTCAAGTCATGGCTCTTCTTCTTTGGAGTTCTATGTTTTTGGTAAAGAGATTGAACCTTTATGAGGCCTTGTTTGATGAGCCAAGAGGCAAGGGGGTTAGACTGGATATAGTAATCCACTCTCTTACTAGTCTGCATTTCTGTTATGTCATGAAGTAGAATCCCAAAGTTTTCTTTTATTCATAAAATATATTACAGGGACTATAATCTGAAGGTATGCAAGGTATATTTATGCTCTTTTCACACATAATGTTAGAATTTCTACAGTGATCCATTTCACTGAGTTTGACCTTGTCTCTTATTGCCACTCTTCTTTTGGGTTAAAAAAAAAACATATACGAGTATTTAGTTAACTACTCATGCCCTCCTTTTACCGATTTGGAAAGACTTTGATGCCCAAAAGTTGGAGGTGGGAACAAAGAGGTAAACACAAAAAGAGTATAAGGATGACAGAGACAGATTTCACTTTCTTCCCAATTCTTTTACAGCTTGGCTCTTAGCATTGTTATGACTCAATCTCTCTGTGCTTGGCAAGGCTCAAGAAAGAATAGTCTGTTTGGTCCCAGACTGGAACAGGGAGTCCCTGGAGGAGTATCAAATTCAGGTATTTCTGATAGATTCTGAATTGACTTCTTTATGCAGTCTTTTCATAAGTGAGAATTTGATTAGAAGAGCCAAGGTTCTACTCTGAATAAACTATGTACATTGTTTCAAAGTCTTTATCATGCGTGTCCTCCCAATCAATCATAGTGACCATGAGTACAAAGAATCCACATCACAATCTACTGCTGAACCCCACGTGTTCTCTTTTCACCATCCTTATTTTGTCCTGACCTTGGTTCCACATTGGTCTTCAAAACTTGGGAGAATACATCATCTGTAGTTGTTTTCCATGTGTATCTCATGTTATCAACACTTGATACTATCCTAAAGAAAAGCGAAGTATTCTGTGTTTCCTCAATACTAAGTCAGTACTGATAATACAAAATGTCTGCTAAGGCCCGACATGATGTTACATGTCTTTAATCCCAGTGCATGGCAGGCAGAGACAGGTAGATCTCTTTGAGTTCAAGGCCATCCTGGTCTCCACAGTAAGTTTCCAGCAAGCCAGGGATACATAGTGAGAACTTCTCTTAAAACAATAAAGTTGTCTGTTTTTAATAGAGTCTTATTATAATAATGACAACTGTCAGCGATTTAGATTTGTATCACTCTATTTTGCTGTTATACTTCTATGCCCAGATGAGAAGAGCATCATTGTTTTGGGTCATTCTGCATTGTTTTCCAGCTCAAGTTGCCCGGCTCCAGAGATGAGGTTTTGCTCATTAGACTGGTCTTATTACCCTGCTTCAGATCCACACTCTTAGAAGTGAAAGTGCTTGGACTTCTGTGTAAGATACAGATTTCCTCTTTTGGTGGCAAACAATCATTTATTTTCATGATTTAGGAAGGAGTCAAATCTAGCTTGTGGGGAAACCACTTATAAGATTATTGTTGTAGGAAACTCAAGCAGACCATCTTCCTATTGTACATTCTGCAATTTCATTTCAAATTGTGCTTATACTACTAGTTGCAAAATCAAAGGAATAATTTCATCTGTGAATTTGAGACTGAGACCTAAAATACTTTATTTAATCCATTGTGTTACACTTGCCTGCATCAACTTAACTGAAAATGCTTTTTTCAAAAATCTTATTTTAGTTACTTTCTTTACTGTACCAATGAATTTGAAGTTTCCTTTGAATTTTTTGCTGTCTGTTATGTGTATTCACGTATGTCTATGTGTGGGTACGTGCATGAGTCCAGGTGTCTTTGGAAGCCAAAGGGGGGATTTGAATTAACTCCTAGAGCTGGAGGTACAGGTAGTTGTGAGCCTCCAAACATGGGTTCTGGAACCCAAACTTGGGTCCGCTGTAAGAGCAATTTCTGCTCTTAACTGTTGAGTGACATCACTGGCCTCCTAAAATTTCTTTTTGAAATATAATTTTAAAAGAAATGTTTGGCCTAACAGTCTAAAGACTGAGGCCTTTATTTTGGATCTATTAGCATGTAATGTTAGGCAATCTACTTAACAGTGGTGAACTTCAGTTTACTGTTTGTAAGATGGAAATGATGGCGCCCTCTCTGCCTATGTCACAGGGATGCAACTGTAGGGAGCTTGTCACTAGGTATGCTTTGTAGATCTCAAAGTGCTTTTTGAGTGTAAGCCATTAGGCAAAATATTCAAAAACAGTGGAGAAGTGATCTTCAACCAAGGTTCCGACCCAGGAGTTCATCAAATTCTGAATCACAAAAAGAAAATTGTGCCTTTCACATTTGTTTTCTTGGCTTTAGAGATGAACACAAAACCACACTGGTGTAAAATGATGTCATAATAATCAACACCCCTCTAGTCATCAAGAAACCAGTCTTGGTTCTCATGTAAATTGGTACCTCACTCCTGTAGAGAAACAAAACAAAACAAAGAAAAAGCAAAACAAAACAGTATGAGGAATCCGTGACACTCAGTTATCAAAGAAGCCAGAGACCTGAATAATGCTGATTAGGAGAGTGGACTCTAAAGAGGACTGATCATATGCCACCTGGTTTACAAGCACAGAGATGTAGCAATGGAGAGAAAGGAGAAAATGTAAAATAGCGATCAAGTTCTGGGCATTCTGATTCATCAGTTAATCCCAGTGAAGACAAAAATTATCTTCTTAGTCCAAACAGCAGCCAGCCCTGTGATACATTCAGAGCATGTGATCATGATAGTGACTTTCTTCAGTCTCTTTTCTCTTTGGGTACAGGGTTTCCAGAGATACGTGTATATTCATGCTACTTGTGCTTAGGGGGAAAAGGTTAAAATAAGGGGATCCCCATGCCTCCTTCCCCCCCACCCAGGCCCCAACAGTCAGACTTGGGAGACTTAGAGGATTTCACTTCTGCCTGGCTGCAGGAACCACAAGTTCCAGACTAGGTCAGAATTGGAATAATCATAGTCAAAATACACCCAGATGCTCTCACACACCCAGACGCGCGCGCATCCTTGGGCCATGGGGTGCACGTGAGCCCACACCCGCACACCCAGCCCTGCCTCTAGCCAGCTGCCACTGAAGCTGCCTCCTCCTTTTCTTCCTCCTCCTCCTCCCACTGCTACTGCTGCTGCTGTGATCGCCTATCCACTCTCATCCTTCTTCCTCCCCCAATTCCTGCTCCTCCTCCCCCCCCATCCCCGGCTCCTCCTGCCCAGCAGTTAAAGGCAGAACCCTCGGCAGCAGCTTCCCTTCTCTCCTGGCACGAAGAGGTTGGAACAGGTCTGTTCTGGGGGCGCTTTGTTGCGGGTTGCTGGAACACCGGTGGGTCCCAGAGCCACTGGGAGGAGCTCCGGGCAGAGGGAAGGGGAGATTATTTCCCAGTTTTCTGTGTTGCTGTTTGAATAGATTTGGGGAGGGGGATCGGATAGGGTAGAAAGGCACCTCTTTCCCTTTGGCATTTCTTCCCTCTTGGTTCATGGTGAGAAGCTACTCGGACTCCTGCTCCTGCCCATCCCTAAAGCTCTTTCTTTGCGCCCCTACTTCCAGCATCCACTTCCCAAAGCTGAGCTTTCTCTTGTTCTGGGAGCTTAGGGATGGGGGCGGGGAGAAATGGATGGAGTGGATCGAGCCCGGCACCTGGGGGCCTGAGGCTTTGTTACACAGGACCAAACCAGTCCTTAGCAGCTTCCAGATCCTGGCTAGGCTGCTGTCAGCCAGTGGTGTGGGGTGTGGGCCCCCGCACACTAGAGAAGTAAGAGAATGTGAGGGGGCACTCCCTATGTGTGACTGGGCATACAGGAATGCAGTACTGTGTGCCAGGGACGTGGTGTGGATTTTGTGTGGAATTTCATGTGAGTTGGAGTGGTGCATTTGTCTATCTCTCCCTCCCTCCCTCTCTCACTGTGTGTCCCTGTGTGTTCTGCGCCATGGGGCTGGGCTACTCTTGGCATTCCATGTCCTTGGGTCTCATCCCATGCCAAGGCAGACTGCAGCAACATGCAGGCAGGTTGATCAGGTCCAACCTGTTTTGCCCACATTGGAAGGGTGATGATGACTTCAAAGTGATGGGAACCCCCCCTCCCGCCCCCCCTTCAGCTGGGGCAGTTGCTTAGTACTTTCTGGATGTGATATTTCTACCTAGATTGACCAAACCCTGGTGGACATCTTGAGTGTGGTTGTCCCCACCCCTACACACACAAACAGATCTCTAACTTTCTTAGCAGATTTTCTTTTCTCAGCCAATGAGATTCCAACGCTCTTACACTGAACCCTGCAGTGCCTCCCCCACCTCCTGTAATTAGTGGATCCTCATGTCTTCTTTACTGCAAGGAAGTTTGTGATGTGTTAGGACGTAGTTGCATGTTTAGAGAAAAATGAATATATCAAGTGCACGTATTAATTAAACGTGAATTTACTTTTACATGCTCATTTTTGTTTTCTCGTAGCACAAGGTAAAGAGTGTAGCCATTTTGTTTTTAATCAAAGGGAGATCAGTAAAAATGAACAAAACTCCTTAACTTCTCTTAACATTTTTATTTGTGCTTCTGAGAATGCATTGCTTTTCAAGTCCCCCAAATAAGCAGTTAAGGACTGCGATCAGTCAAACGACCAACATTTATTGCACACCTGCCATGTGTCAGTAGTAATGTTACGTACTGGAAATATGGAAATGAATAAAACATCAGCTCAGTTCTCAGGGAGTGTAGGCTGTTATGCAAGCTAGAGCTTAGAAACAGTATGACAAGGGATAGGCAGGGTACTGTAGAAAGGGTGTACTGAGGAGGGGTGCCCGGCTGGGGGTAGGGGGTTATCATCAAGGCAGGCTTCACTGGGAAAGTGACATTTGAGTCAAGCAAGTCTTGTGGAACTAATTCACCAGGTGGCTAAGTGGAGACTGGCATCCTAAGCTAGGAGCAGCATGTGCAGAGGCAAAGAGGTTACAGTTAAGTAAAACTGCAGGGAATCTGAAATATTACTTTCGAATTCTCTGCAATCCCAGAATGGATCTCTGTGGATTAGAATGATGATTAATGATGAATCTGAAAGGAGCCAGTATTAGAGATGGATGAGGATTGAAACACATCCCCATCTTAAGAAATATCTACCTCATTTATTAATATAAGTGTGTTTTGCTTTAAGCAAATCTGATATATGTGAATGTGGATTTGCAATGCAAATGAACTTAATGGGAGGCATTCAGGTTGCAGAATTCGTTGCTTTACAAAAGGATTCATAACCAGATACTCTTAAAATAAATAGCAGTCGCTCTCTGGCCTTTATAGTGAACTGGATTTTACCAAAAATGCATTCCCACAGAATTTTTCACATAGCTAGAGGATAAAAACAGGTATATCTGCATTACCTGCATTATCTGATTTCTTACGCAACAAGTTACCAATTTCAATGCAGGAATTTCCTCTCATGCTGTGAATGTTTAATAAACACTAAGAGAAAATATGAAAATGATAGCAAAAAATATCAAATCCATTAGCTGTGATCTTTTGTCATTTGACTCATGAAATTAACCAGGGCAGAATCTTCAGGGACTTTTACATTTTAGGTACTTTTGTAGTGTCACTGGTAATTAACGGTAAGACAAGATTTCTGTGCTCTATATTGGTTTTGAAATGGATATATAATGACTACTCTAACACTCATGCAATTAAGATACACCAGAAAGTCATTTGGATTCTTCTGTTTTGCTGTGTTGGTGCTGATTGCATAGGTTGATGAATAGAACTAGGACTGAGCCTGGAGGTTGATGATTTCCACTCAAAGTGCCTGATGTGAACTCTGGTGGTATGGCTTGGCATCATGAATGCCTCCTCCCTTAAATAAAGCCCCCGAGGTAGCCCTGGGTTCTGTTTGAAAGAAATATAAACAGAAGTGGTGGGGTAGAATCAGCCTCTTTCCTCATTTGGCCAATACCCTGTTGTAGAAATGGTGGCCTGGGGTCCTTTGACCACATGAGAGTCCTTTGCTCCTTAGCTGTGATTACCAGAATGTATTAGACAATTTCTATAAAAAGAAAAGTACATACCCCAATGACTATTAGCTTGGGTTGGAATAGAGTTGCTCTGCCAGCTGTATTAACACCCAGATCAATCCAAGTCCTAATCCAATGCTTCTAGATGCAAGTTCCAAATAAGGCAGAGTGTTCATGGGTCAGATAGAGTGAGAGGGAGGGGGATGGAGAAAGAAGAGAGGATTTTGTAGTTAACTTTGGGGAATTCTTGCTTAAAGAGAATAGGTTTGTTAATTCCAGAGTTTTTAAAAGACTCTACTAGGCTAATGCATATCATGACTCTCTAGGAAAAGAGCATGTGTAGATTTTCTTACATGCTTGTCTATAGCCTCCTCCCATTCCATTTGTTAGACTAGTCTTGAGTATTTAAGGACTATGCTGACCAAATTGAATATTCTGCTGAGTTCAGAGACAGTTGCTTCCTTGCTGGGTAAACTCGGATGGAAGATGAACTGGATGATGGGCTTTACCTCTCTTAGATGTCCTTCCCTCCTCTGTAAAACTGATAATAATCATGACTCTCACTGACTGTGATGGTGTGATGACAACTAAGATATTATCTATGCAAGTATCTTGAGCTCCTTAGAAGAAAGGCTGTACATGAACTCAAGGTTATTATGAAGGGGAAGTGAAGAATTAAGGTAATCACCCTGATTATTCAGGCCCAAATCCTGTTTATCTTCTGCATTTGAGGCAGCTGACCTCAGTTCTCTGCTCTGCTTTGACTATGAGGACCTATCCTCAGTCAACCTTGAGTGACTCAGTTCTCTGAGCTTATTTCCTTTCACATCCTGAAAATTTCACTGTGCCCTTTAATTTCCTGATCTGCAGTTGCCATCAGTACAGATTCAGCAAAACCCCATCAATCTGGGCACACCCTGCTGACCAGAGAACACTGGAGGTGGGAATTAAATTTGCTTAGAAAGTTGCTTCTATTCTTCACACTAATTATCTTTCAGAAACAGTTCTAAAGGGTTACTTCTGAGAGCTCATGGCTGCAGGGCTCCTGTCTATGACTCTGGGTTTTCATTCTGGGTGGAAGTCTTGTTTTCAAGACAGACCTTTTGAATACTATTCCAGAGATCCGTTTTATCCATGAAGAGGCCATCTTTAAGGAAATTTAAAGAAAAATGAACTAGTACTCATGTGAACATTGATCCCTTCTGATTGCCTTGCTGTTGTAAATTCCCCTAACTTCTCTTTTCTTTATAAACTTCCCTGAATGAAGAAAGGACCTCTTGAGAACTAATAGCCAGTCACCATTGCAAACTGAGCTTGAGACTGAGGCTGATCTGGAGGTGTTGGAGGTGTTGATTCTAGAATCTTCTGTTCAAGGACTAGTTAGTTCTCCACGTGAAAGCAACAGGTGCCAAAGAAGGATTTCTGTTAGCCATACATACGAGAAGTCTTTTGTTTAAACTTAGAATAGTGTGATGCTGGAAAGTGGAAGTATAGGTACACTGTGCTCTGGACCACATAGTATAGTTACTAGTTCAGGAGGAGAGTCATGGAATGGAAGATCTACGGGAGTTTTATGTTTAGATGATTAAAATGAGGATAAGACAAGTGAAATGAATTGTCCAAGGTCACATATCTCCCAAGTGACAGAAGTCATTCTAATAGACAAAAAAAAATCTTTATTTGGGGGGAGGGGTAGGCACTTTCAGGAGTTGTTTCTCTCCTTCCACCATGTGGGTTCTGGAAATTGAACTCAAATCATCAGGCTTGGTGTCAAATGCTTTTACCCATTGAGAATGAGCCATTCTGCTTGCCCACTGAACTGTCTTCTTATATAGTTCAGGAGATTTTAGGGTGGTTCATTCAATGAAACTTGGGAAATCATATCCAGGTCTGAGGTTGGTGGGCTCTCATAAAGCAGGATTAGCAGAGAGATAAGGCATCTAGTAAACCCCCAAAGACCAGAGTTTGCTCTGACCCTCTCCATTGCTTCTGACTCACGAAGCCAAGCAGGAATGGGCATTTATTAAACTTGATAAGGGTCTTCAACTTGCAAAAGATTAATAACTGCCAAGGTATGGAAACTGGGATGTTTGAATCATCCCCTGAGAACGCAGAGCAAAATACCCCTGCAGAAGCAGGGACAGAAGGACTATAAGAACCAGAGGCTCAGAACTCCTGATGCTAAATAGTGTCCTGAAGAGTTGACAGGAAAAAAATGTACTCATGAAATTTCAACAACATGGTTACCAGAACAAGCCCAGCATTATGACAATACCAATTAGCATACTAACATGAACAAGAAAAAATCTACAATGTCCCACTCCTAGATGAATATCTGTAGGTGGTCAATTGCTCCTGAGAGAGGTAGAATCAGTTTCCTCCAAGGATGAGCTTCTACATAGGTCATTCTATCCCAAGTAGTCAGCCCTGAACACATGTAGATATGAGCAACTCTAAATGGACTCAGTCAGATGTAAATATGTGCAGGTGTGTGTGTTTGTGTGTACATGTAACAATAATAATTAATGAAAAGATCATAAATTTTGGAGGGAAAAGGGGGGCATGGGAGTAGTTGCAGCAGGAAAGGAGAGGTAGGAGAGATGTAAATATATATATCAAGTTCTCAACCACACTTAAGGGTAGGCCCCAGGCCCAGCAGTAGATGGCCAACACAAAATGAACTCAATGGGAATTTTTTATAGACTTCTTGTGTCACATTGCTTTGTTTGGGCATTTTTTATTCCTATTAGTCTCTTGCTTGTACTGTTTTCCAATTTTATGGGTTTTTTGGTGTGTGTTTCTTTTCCAAATTATGGTTTGTTTATTTTGTTTGCTTATTTGTCTAGAGAGAGAGAGAGAAAGAGAGGGAGGGAAAGGGAGAGTTGGGTGGGTAGGGAGATAGGGAGTATTCGGGGCAGAGTGTACTGTGATTAAAATGCATTGTGTGAAAAAATTATCAATAAAAAAGAAACAAAAAAATGTTTTATCAGAAGCTGGAACACTGTGTCCTCGAACTGATGCCTTTAGAGGTTAAGGAGAAAGAGCTGGATGCTGTGTGAGAATGGCATTGGCTGTCTTTTTGGATATATGTGATTTGCTCATCCTCATCTTTTACTTTTCCATGTCTCTCTCCAACCTCTTTCTGTTTTCTCCCTTGCCCCTAAATATTCTTATAATAAGTAAATAATAAATCTTCCTTATACTATCATGTACAATGCTTATTATAAAAAGAATAATCCTTGTTTGTGCTAGGAAAAAAAGAAATACAAAGTAGAATGCTAGTTGCTTCTTCAACACTAATTTCCAGGGTGTCCACAATGTTTTATGTGTATTTTACACGTTTTTATGAAAGAAATACATTTATATAACCACGTGTTTTTCACTAAACTTTCTTGCTAGTGTGCAGCTAGCTACTTCATTCTTTTTAGTAATTGCATAGTATTCCGTCATACAGTTATGACACAATTTCTTTAATCCTAACTTTTACAATGAAGTTTTACCTTATTTCCAATTTTTATGCTGTTAAATGTTGGTGTAATATCCTTTATCATACATGAATCTCAGCATACCATTGCAAATGCTTTGTTGTATCAATTGACTGCAGCAAACTTGGTAGTTCAAAAAGTTTGGTTTGTACGTGTCTGATTTTAATAACTCTTACCAGACCAATATCGAAGAAGGCTATTCACCTACATTTCCACCAACAATGAATACTTCTCCACAGTATTCCTCACCAATTTCCAGAATTTCTCTTTTAATCTTTGATATTGTAAAGGCTGAATCACATCTTTTTATTTATTTATTTTAAATCATTTTTGCAAATTTCTTTGATAATTTCATGCAATGTATTTTGAAATATTAACCCTCTTCAACTCCTTTCCTTACCCCTCTCTCACCCGCCCCATCACTTCCCATTCAACTTTGAGATAATTTGCTTTCCCTTCTTTCCTGACCAAATTCAGTTTGTGTTGCTCAGCTAGTCTTAGGATTGGGGCCTGCTCTGGTGTGTGGTCAGCCAGCCAGGGGTTACATCATCAGAACTTCAGGCTTGGATTCTCAATCAAATGCTAAGCAGAAAGTCATGCTAGACACCATGAAAAAAGCGAATCAAGAATCACTAACAATGCATGGAACATGTGTAATATATGCTCACCTTTAGTTACTTAAGCAAACATGGTTTTTAAAACATATATTTCCAACTAAAACTGTGCTGAAAGCATTTTCCAAACCAAATCCCTTCAAAGTCACTGTGAAATAGATGGCATTTTAGTGTTATCTCTACTGGCAGTGACCAAAACATCAACCAGTGACAGACTGACTTTATAGAGTTGTAGGTTGTATTAAGAAACACGTGCCAGCAGGCACAAGACCAGCACAATCTCAAACCAGACAAAATCCCAACATGTGGAAGGTGAAGTGAGCACAAAGTCTCAGCCCTGTCTGAAAAGCTATTTACAATTTATAGCTACCGGGAGAGGGAAAATCAGTTTTCTTCAAGGAAAATGACACTGAATATATCAACCACACACCAGGGCAGGCCCCATACTCCGGAGTAGTTGCAGAGTGGAGAAGGATCTGGGAGGAGTTAGAAGGTAAATAATATGACCAAAGTATATTGTATGAATTTCTCAAAAAATAAATTAAAAAAAATTGAAGCCAAACAAAGAAACAAAACCTTGGGAAAATGTTGCTGCATCTGCACTGACCTTTGAGGTTAAGAAGATTGATTCTAGAATTTTCTGGAAGCTGAGTGTTCAGTATTAATCAGCGGCTGTCTAACTGGGGTTGCTGCAAAGAGGCAAATTTGAGGCCTTCCCATGAGAAGTGTTTAAAGAGAAATAAACAGTGATGTCACTCTCTGCAAAGGGAATAGTGGCAAGCAGGCACAGGTGTGGCTGTCTCTCTCGAATGACCTGACCTTGCTTCGTCTGCTGCTGTGTCTTCTCTGCCAGTATTCAGATGTGGTCAAAGAGATTCTGCTGTTTGAATTAGATGAGAGTAGTGTCTGTACTTTAGAAGAAGACTCAGAGAGAACATTTGAGTGAGTTAAGGTGGCTTTTGTCTGAAGAACATCAACATCCTTTGGGAGTGACAGAGCTATGGGAGAGCATGGAATCTATGACAGTTTTTGCTTACTTGTTCTATAGATGATGACTGCATCTGAAAAGGAGACGTGCTCTGAGTTGGGCATTACCAGGAGAGCCTCTGGCATACTCACTAACACTTGCTACCTAACAATTTGCCAACTTTTGTCCTCTAGGGAGTAATATAGGTACCCTTAAATACACTTCTAATTTGATAGACCTAGGAATACCCTTTGCAGTTATCCACCTTTTGCTTTCTCTGCAGCATTAACACAACCCACTCCTGCAAATCTTTCCAAGCTGCTGGGAAATGGGTGGGTTATTGCCCTCAAAGGAATGATTGGGGTTACTTGAGTTATTGACAATTATGAATTGTGGTTTCTCACTTCAAAATCTTGGTATTTGGCAAACGGTTTTAGATCTTATTTAGTACATTTATTTTCTCTTGAAAGAGATTGGACTAGAGTAGGGAAAGTTCAGACTGGAATTTATGGGCAGATGTTGTCATTATTAATCTCCGTTGCTTTAAAAATTGCTTCAGTTGTTAAGCTAATGAATGTCCTGATTTCAAGCTGTGTTGCTTCTTTGTCAATGCTGAATGCTTTGAAATTTCAGCACACACACACAAAAAAAAACCACAGTATGGTTTCTACACATAAATTATGTGATGTATTTTCATTGTGCTAATTGTAAGAGTAAAGGACATCTTATCATCTGACAAAGTTATATATCTTTACATTATTTTTATCTCTTATGTTTGTGCACGGTGTGTGTGTGTGTGTGTGTGTGTGTGTGTGTGTGTGTGTGCCATGTCATATGTGTGAAGATCACAGAATAACCTCAGAAGTCTGTCCTGTCCTCATATTTCCACCTCCTTTTTTTTTTTTGAGACAGAATTTTTTTTTATTCGATACGTGCTAGGCTAGCTGACCTGTGAGCTTCCATGGATTCTGCTAGCTCTACCTCCCCTCTCACCATAGCTCTGCCTCACCTCTCACTCTAGGCATGGTGGGATTACAGACAACTACTACTGTGTCTAGCTTTATGTGGGTTCTGGGGAGCTAGACTCAAGTCTTCACACTTGGGTGGCAAATGCTTTACCCGCTCAGCCCCTCTGTTTTTGTTTTTGTTTTTGTTTGTTTTTTTTGACATGGTATTACTAACTTAGTTTCTGCTGGCTGAACTTGTGATCCTCTCAGAGTGTTGAAATTATAAGCATGCATTAGGATATCTGACTTCTTTTCCTTTTAACATTAAACTTCATACTTTTGATAAAACTGGGAATATCATGTTTTTCCCCCTAATGAATTATTCTGTGAAGGCAACATTGTTTTTTAAATTCTGATTAAAATCAGGAATAAACATCTGCTTATATATTTAACAAAAAGAAAGAAAGAAACGCAAAGTAAAGACAGATAGAAATGGACTTTATAGTAAATTGGGAGGCAGAAGACCTGGTTGTCAGTACTCCTTTCAAACAATTATGTAAATGTCTCTGAGACTCAAATTCCTCACATATAAAATACGGGTGATAGAAAGAGATCATCTTTATTGAGTTTTCCTAAGTTTATACAAAATATTTTCACCTTTGGAATGAAAGCTAACCTTGTGATAGCATCACTTGGGACACATTTGAAAAATATAGAGGAAGGTCCACTTTCCCCAGCTGAATGTGAAACTCCAGATACAGACTAAGAAGTCCTCTTGAAAACTAACTTCATAGGTGATTCTGGAAGAGATTGGGAACCTGCCCTGGGGAAACTTCCAGGAGGCAGATTCTCCGGGGCTTTCTGGCCTGTGGGAATAAAAGCATTTTCCAAAGGTAGAGAAGGCTGTGTTTCAGCTAATTCCCCAGGGTGGGTTTCTCCAGAGGTGAATGGAGATCACATCACCTTTGGATGAGCAAACTGACTGCTTACTCACTGATGTGAACATTTTACATTTCAGAGTGGGTGTAGGTGCAAAGGAACTTTCAGTAGAAGATATTTTTGAGAAAGGACAATATTTTATCCAGAGCTCTTGGACCTACACACCTGACACTCTCCTTTGCTTCTCTTTCTGAATTTCCTTGTCCTTTACCTATTTCAGTTTTGGTTTCTCTTGCAATTATTGAACTCAATGTTGCAATGCATTTTTCCTGCTCCCCAAGATTTCGGAAGCCTTGATTTTCATTCTTTAGCTGTCTCCAGCCTCCACAATACTTGAAATGTCTTCACCCAAACATCAATCCTTTCCTGATCACATCACTGCTTTGGTTTTCTTCTGGTATGGGGGTTGTTTTAACACCACCCTCAAGATACCAAAGGGAAAGGAGTCAGCATATATTCATTCCTTTTACCTAGTACCTTGTTTCTCAACTTTAGCCTTTGTCTTCACTAAAGGGGAAGGTGGGGCTAAGGAGAATGCTTTCTTCAGGTTAACTTTCATAGAAAGACTGTCTTCCTTTGTATATACAGCTCCCATTTATTGAACATTTATTATATGACAAATACTGCACTACTATGCACGTCTCATGATTCCCTTTACAATGCTATGCAGTCAATATTATTAGCATTTCCATTTCATGGTATCAGAAAATGAGGTCCAGAGCAGTTGAGTAACTTGCATACATTCAGAAGAAAAGTCGTACTGTGAATCTATCTGTTGGGTCCTAGGGCTGCAATAGTCAGACTATTTTGCTATCGAAGATCCCACTGGCAATATGTAATACCAAAAGGAATTGCATGAAGCAATAGATAGAATCTATTCCGGACCCAGAAATAACTTTAAAGAAAGAGAAAGAGTTCTTTTGAATGGCAGCATAATGTTTCCAGGGCGATGTTTCATATATCATTGTAGGGATGGGGCTACAAGACTGGTTTTGAGACCTGAGATCTGATAATTGAATACATCTGTGTCTATTGACACTGAAAGGTTAATTCTTGAGGTCCCAGTTTATTGTTAGCTTCCCAGTTAATAAAAAGTGAAACATACTTTTTTCTTCTACTCCCACCAGAAAGCTGGAGCCAAGGGTCTAGAGGACCTCAAGGAGGTCAAAAGCGAATTCCTGAATGGTTTTGATTGATGGGGAATTGAATTGAAAGGAACGAGCTAGGAGAAGGGCCCAGAAATAAGATAACAACAATCCTACTAGCTTGGATTTTTGGGTATCTGGGAGGATTTGGAGGGAGGAAAGGGAAGAGAAATATGTAATTATATTGTAATCTCAAAAACAATAAAAATAAAATGCATATATATAAATAATTTTGAGGTACAAACACAGACCATTTGCTTTCTTTTTCTTGGCTCTTTCTGGCACTATTTTGTGCTAGGTATTATTTCTCTAAAACTTGTCTTCGATTTGAAGTCCTCAGGAGAGTGCTTGAAGCCATTTTCTGCAGTGTCTGTCATCTTTATTGCCATTTTCAATCATGATAGTCAATAGACATCAAGGAACCAGGGTCTTTCTTGTAACAAGGTCAGTAGTTTGCTCCATGTTTAATGCTGACAAGTCACTCTGCTTCTCTTGGCTTGTTCTTCCATCTGTCACAATCCTTAGTCTCCCTTCCTCCTGGAGATATTGAAGCAGTGAAATCATTAAACACAGACTGCTGTGAAAGGAATGTGGTCCACAATACAGATACTCTGTGGAGCCAAGTAGATAGCTTAGTGGGTAAAAGTGCTGCCTGAGCAAGTCTGAGGACTTGGGTTTGATCCCAGAACCTGTGTAGAAAGCTAGATTTGGTGGCATACATCTATAATCCTTCTATGCTTTTGATAACATGGGAAGTGAGACATGAGAATTGCCTAAAATCTCACAGGCCAGCTACTGAGTATGTCTTGAATCCCCAGAAACAGCAAGAAAGACCTTGCTTCAACAAAATGGAAGGCAAGAAGCAATTCTTGAAAAATATTCTTTGACCTCCACATGTGCACTCTGTTATGCTTATGTAAGCCCCCAAATAAGTAATAAAGAAATATTTTTCATAAAAATACTATACATTTTCATTTAAAAAAACCTGGGGCCGTCAAGATGCTTTCCTGTATAAAGATGCTTGCAGACAAGTCTGATGATCCAATCCCCAACTCCCTAGCACTCATGTGATAGGAGAGAATCAACTCCTGCAAATTGTCCTCTCACCTCCCACAGGCAATGACAGAAGCTCATACACATAAACAACATATATATATATATATATATATATATATGCATACATATATATTATTAGCTATCTTTAAAAAATTATTATTTTATTTTTTAAAATTTTTCTTCTTTCATACAACTTATAGAATACATCCTGACTCCCCTCTTCTTCACCTCCCCCAACCTCCCCCATCTGCCCCATATCTACTCCCTTCACCACCCACAAACACCTCTCCCTTCTCCCCAGAAAAGAACCATCGCCCCAGGGTTACAGCACAATCAAGGCATGACATAGAGGGATTGAACCAGGTGAGGCACCAATCCATACATCAAGGGTGGGCCAGGCAGCCAGGTAGGAGAAAAAGGGTCTTAAGGGCAACTAAAATGGTCAGACACACCCTCACTCCAGCCTGTAGGAGTTTTTCAAGGACACCAACCAAGGACACCAAGCCATGAGATGTACTTAGAGGATCCTACCGATTCTATGTCTATAGTTTCATTCTCTGTGGGTCCCTAAGAGTGCTAGTCAGTTGACAATGTGGAGCTTGTTCTCCTGGTGTCCTCAGCCCCTCTGGTTTCTGCCATCTCTCCTCTCTCTCTTTCATGAGGTTCTTTCTCCTCTCAGATGCTGGAGAGGGCCTCTCTGGTGAGGACTGGGTTAGGTACCAATCTGTGAGCAGAGCATGACATCATTAGAAATCGTCTCTGGTTTATCTAGTCTCTAGTTCCTGGCCTGTCTCATTTGGCATACAGTTCTGCTTTTCCATTGTCAATGAGGATGTTGCAGGGCAGAGTTCAGGCCCCCTATAATCAATTACTAGGGATCCTTGCTAAGGTCTCCCTCATAGATTCTTATGAGTTTCCAGTACACTACATCTCCTGATTGCTCCCTAATTGTTTCTCAATTTTTGTCATCTCTCCATATATTTTCTTCCTCTATACCTCTCTTCCTCCTGGCACCCTCCACTCCCATTAATATTCTCCTCCACCTCAACTGCACCCTCTGTATAATTTCCACCCTACTAGGGTAGAAATTAACACCCTACCAGTGTTAAATTGGAGCCCTTCTTGTTGCATAGTTTTTCTATGTCTGTGGATACCAGTACCTTTCTCCTTTGCTTAGTAGTTAGTATTCACATATAAGTGAGCACATACCATGTTTGTCTCTCTGGCACTGGGTTACCTCACTCAGGATGATTTTTTTTCTAATTCCACTCATTTGCCTCAAAGTTCATGTAGTCATTTTTTTTAATAGCTGAGTAATACTTCATTGTGTAAATGTACCATAATTTCTTTATTCATTCTTCAGTTGAGGGGCATCTAGGTTGTTTCCAGTTTCTGGCTATTATGAACAAAGCAGCTATGAACATAATTGAGCTAGTGTCCTTCTGGTAGAATGGAGTATCTTTTGGGTATATACTAGGAATGGGTTAGCTGGGTCCTGAGGTAAGTCGATTTCCAATTTCCTGAGGAATCACTATATTGATTTCCATAGTGGCTGTACAAGTTTGCACTCACACCAGCAATGAAGGAGTGTTTCCTTTGCTCCACATCCTCACCAACATGAGCTGTCCTTTGAGTAATTCTTAGCCATTATGACAGGTGTAAGATGGAATCTCAAATTGGTTTTGATTTGCATTTCCCTAATGATTGGCTAAGGATGTTGAACATTTCTTTAGGTGTTTCTCAGTCATTTGAGATTCTTCTTTTGAGAATTCTTTGTTTAGATCTATACACCATTTTTAATTGGATTGTTTGCTTTCTTGATGTCTAATTTATTGAGTTCTATATGTATTTTGGATATTAGGCCTCTATTGGAAGTGGAGTTGGTGAAGATATTTTCCCATTCTGTAGGCTAGCATTTTTTGTTTTTTGTTTTTGTTTTTTGTTTTTCTATTGAGAGTGTCCTTTGTGTTACAGAAGCTTTTCAGTTTCATGAGGTTTCATTTATTAATCATTGATCTCAGTGCCTGAGTTATTGGTGTTCTGTTCTGAAAGTTGTGTCCTGTGCCAATGCATTCAAAGCTATTCCCTACTTTCTCTTCTATCATATTCAGTGTGTCTGGTTTTATGATGAGATCTTTGATCACTTGGACTTGAGTTTTGTGCATGGTGATAGATATGGATCAGTTTGGATTTTTCTACATGTAGACATCAAGTTAGACCCAGCACCATTTGTAAAAGCTGCTTTCTTTGTTCCATTGTAAATCCTGACTTCTTTATGGAAGATCAGTGTTCATAAGTGTGTGGATTTATGTCTGAATCTTCGATTCAGTTCCATTGATCAACATGTCTGTTTTTATGCCAATACCATGTGATTTTTATTACTATATCTCTGTAGTACAGCCTGAGATCAGGAATAGTAATACCCACCAGAAGTTCTTTTATTTTTCAGGATTATTTTGGCTATTCTGGGTTTTTTGTGTTTCCATATGAGGTTGAGTATTGTCTTTTCAAGTTCTTTAAATAATTGTGTTGGGTTATTGTCAGGATGGCTTTGAATCTGTAGATTGCATTTGGTAAGATGGCCATTTTTTATTATGTTGATCCTACAAATCCAGAAGCATGGGAAATCTTTCCATCTCCTGAGATCTTCATTTTCTCTCTTCAAAGACTTGACATTTTTGTCATACAAATCTTTCACTTGCTTGATTAGAGTTATCCCAAGATATTTTATGTTATTGGTGGCTATTGGAAGGGAGTGGTTTCCCTGATTTCTTTCTCATTTGTATATAGGAGGGCCACTGATTATTTTAGTTGATCTTGTAGCCTGCCACTTTACTGAAGTTGTTTATCAGCTGTAGAAGTTCCCTGGTAGAATTTTTGGGGTTGCTTATATATACAATCATATCATCTGTAAATAAGGATACTTTGACTTCTTTCCTTCTAATTCGTATCCCCTTGATTTCCTTCAGTTGTTTAATTGCTCTAGTTAGGAAGTACTATATTGAATGGGTATGGGGAGAGGGGGCAACCTTGTCTTGTTCTTGATTTTAGTGGGATTACTTTGAGCTTCTCTCCATTTAATTTGATATTGGCTGTGGGCTTGCTATAAAGTGCCTTTATTATGTTTAGGTATCCGTAATCTCTCCAAGACTTTTAACATGAAGGTGTGTTGGATTTTGTCACAGGCTTTTTCAGCATCTAGTGAGATAATCATGTGGTTTCTTTCTTTCAATTTGTTTCTATGGTGGACTACATTAACTGATTTTCATATGTTGAATCATCCTTGCATCTCTGGGATGAAGCCTACTTGATTATGGTGGAAGATCTTCTTGATGTATTCTTGGATTTGTTTTGGGAGTATTTTATTGAGTATTTTTGTATCAATGTTCTTGAGGGAAATTGGACTGTAATTCTCTTTCTTTAGTGAATCTTTGCATGGTTTGGGTATCAGGGGGACTATGGCCTCGTAAAATGAGTTTGGCAGTGTTACCTTGCTTCTATTTTGTGGAATACTTTGAGGAATATTGGTCTTAACTCTTCATGGAATATCTGATAGAATTTTGAATAAAGCCATC
This sequence comes from Cricetomys ansorgei, assembly GCA_026225945.1. Lineage (NCBI taxonomy): Eukaryota > Metazoa > Chordata > Mammalia > Rodentia > Nesomyidae > Cricetomys > Cricetomys ansorgei. The sequence continues at coordinate 2,764,959 of JAMJFZ010002884.1, read as the reverse complement.
TGGCCCTGGGATTTTTTTGGTTGGGAGACTTATAATGATTGCTTCTATTTCCTTGGAGGTATAGGTTTGTTTAAATTGTCTATCTGTTTTGATTTAATATTAGTAGGTGGTACCTCTGAAGAAAATTGTCCATTTCTTTTAGATTTTTCCAATTTTGGTGTGTATAGGTTTATAAAGTATGATCTAATGATTCTTTGGTTTCCTCTGTGTTTGTAGTTATATCCCCCTTTTTGTTTCTGATTTTGCTGATTTGGATATTCTCTCTCTGTCTTTTGATGAGTTTGGATAGGGGTTTGTCTATCTTGTTGATTTTTTCAAAGAACCAACTCTTTGTTTCATTTATTCTTTGAATTGTTCTCCTTGTTTCTATTTTATTGATTTCAGACCTCAGCTTGATTATTTCTTGCAATCTACTCCACTTGGGTGTGCTTACTTCTTTTTGTCATAGAGCTTTCAAATGTTCTGTTAATTTGCTAGTATGTGATCTCTCTACTTTTTTTTGGTAGCACTTTGTGCTATGAATTTTCCTCTTAGCACTGCTTTCGTTGTGTCCCATAGGTTTGGGTATGATGTGGATTCATTTTCACTGAATTTTAGAAAATCTTTAATTTCTTTCTTTATTTCTGTCTTGACCCATTCATTATTCAGTAGAGAGTTGTTCAGTTTCCATGAGTTTGTAGGCCTACTGTTGCTTCTGTTGTTGTTGAAATTCACTTTAATCCATGGTGGTCTGATAGGATACAGGTAGTTACTTCAACTTTCCTGTATCTATCTATTGAAACTTGCTTTGTGGACTAGGATGGGGTTGATTTTAGAGAAGGTTCTGTGAGGTGACCATAAATATATACATTATTTTGTGTATGGATGAAATGTTCTGTATATATCTGTTAGGTCCATTTGGTTTATAACATCTGTTAGCTCTAGTGTTTCTCTGTTTAGTTATTGTCTGGTTGATCTGTCCATTTGTGAGAGTGGGGTATTGAAATCTCCTACTATCAGTATGCGCATCAAAACACACAAAGATGTGTATTTTAAGCTTTAGCAATGTTTCTTCTATAAACATGGGAGCTTTTTTGTTGCCTGCATAGATGTTTAGAATTGAAATATTGTCTTGGTGGATTTTTTCCTTTGATGAGTATGAAGTATTGTTCCCCATCTCTTTAGATTAATTTTGGTTGAAGTCTATTTTGTTAGATATTAAAATGGTTACTCCAGCTTGCTTCTTGGGTCCATTTGCTTGGAAAATCTCCTCCCAACCCTTTACTCTGAGGTAATGTATATCTATGATGTTAAGTTGTGTTTCTTGTATGTGGCAGAAGAATGGATCCTGTTTTCACATCAATTCGGTTAGTCAGTGTCTTTTTTATTGAGGAATTGAGTCCATTGATGTTGAGAGATATCAACAACTAATGATTGTTATGTCTTGTTATTTTGTAGTTGTTGCTTGTATTTGTGTGTGTGTGTGTGTGTGTGTGTGTGTGTGTGTGTGTGTGTGTACCTCTGTGAGTGTTTGTGTCTTCCTTCTTTTGATTCTGGTAGGGTGAGGTTATTTATTTCCTGTATTTTCATGGGTGTAGTCACCCTTCTCGGGCTGGAATTATCCTAGTATCTTCTGTAGGGCTGGATTTGTAGTTAGATATTATTTGAATTTGTATTTGTCATGAATGTTTTCTACATCTATGGTAATTGAAAGATTTGCTGGATATAGTAGTCTGGGCTGGCATCTGTCATCACTTAGAGTCTGTCCAGACCCTTCTGGCTTTTAGAGTCTCTGTTGGGAAGCCAGGTGTAATTCCAATAGGTTTACCTTTATATGTTACTTGCCTTTTTTCTCTTGCGGCTTTTGGTATTCTTTCTTTGTTCTGTATGTTTAGTGTCTTGATTATGTGGCAAGGGGACTTCCTTTTCTGGTCCAGTCTATTTGGTGTTCTGTATGTTGGTTCTACAATGATGTTGGCTTCTTTGCTCAGGTCTCCCAGGTTGGGGAGGAGGGGCTAGAGCAGAGTGGAGAGGGCCTTCAGAGGAGTGGGTTGTGGGGACAGAACCAAGTGTACTGCAGTTTGTGATCTCACCTTGTCAGTCCATTGGCTGGGTCTATAGTGCTGCTGGGCAACGTCTCACTTGGCCTCTTTAAATCTTTGTTTCTTTACTCAAGCAACAGGGACAATAGTGGTATTTAGTCTTAAGTCTTTTTTTTTTTGTTTTTGTTTTTTTTTTTTTGAGAAATAAGTGAGATGATTCCTGCAAGGTTCTTAGGATACTTCTTAGAACATCAAAGTATTAGTCCAGGCATTGCTGTCACTTTTTTCTGTTTCCTTAACTCCTTAATGTTGTTCTTAATGCCTTTCTAGGAATTCTTTAGCTCTTGACTTTCCAGTGTATGGTACACCTTTGAGCCAACTTCCACCCCAGCTGAGACTTTTGATGCCTATGAGGTATCCACTGTCTGAGGTAAGCAGAAGAGATGGCCTTTTGCATGAGGGAGCAAAAGGTAGAGAGGGCTTCCTACAAAAGCATTGCACAATGTCCATGAAGCTACTTCTACAGAATAGCTGATTCTTTGGACCTGAAAATGGTTCACATGGTGACAAAATGGGGACAAAGAAGAGCTGCTTAATCACTTTCTCAGGACACTGGCCCCATAGTGCAAAAAGTTCTATCAGTTCCCCCTCCTTACTACCACGCCTCCGCTGTCAACCCTACCAAGCCATGTATTCCCTTCTGGCATTCCTCCAAGACAAGAGGCTGGAGAGCTCTTTGTCTCCTCCCCAAGTAATACATGGAGTTCACCAACTACATGCTGCCATAGTGACAATTCCTACCTGATCAATAGAGCTGGGAATTGAGCCCTGGTGACAGGATCTGACTTAAAGAGTGCCACCTCCCAAGGCATCATCTGCTTCATCTTGGTAATCAAGCAACCTGCCCTATTCAGTACCAGCTATGTAGTACACTGTGGGCCTTTTATTATGTGTTAATCTTTGTATATAGGGGCTCTCAATAATTCTGCTTTGGGGGTTATTCATTGCTTCTATCTTACTTTTTCTTGCATGAAGTATTTAATATTACATTGCTGGTGGTTTTTAATGGTATATATAACAGTAATAATGGCTAACATATTGTTCTATTCCCTTACACATTTAACCTTTTATCCCCAGGATACATGTTGGTCATATGTTATATTTTAGGCACTATTTTAGGCGTGGAATATAATTATAAGGATAATAAACCCAGACTATGCTCACGAAGCTCATATTGTAGTAGCAGAGACAGACAGGGGGTGATTAATTTGGATATTTATAAATTATAATAACCTGTGAATCAAAAAACAACACCTTGGAAGGTAATAACAAGAGAGACATAATAGAGATTGGGTGTAGCATGAAGAAAGTACTTTCTGTGGAAAATGATATGTAAGCTCTGTCCTGAAATATGATTACATAGGAACAAAGAGTGTTCCACACAGAGGGAACAATGTGTCCAGAGGCCTTAAAGTAGGTCCTTGCTGTATTCATATGACTAAAATTGACAGTTACCCAGGGAGAAAAAGATGTTCATTGTGGCAGGAAACCATACAGAGAGAGTCTTGCTGGCTACAGTAATGAGTTCTCTATGTGGAACATAGTGGAAATCCACTAAGGATTTAAGTGAAGAATCAAATTAATGCAATTTACATTTAAAACGTAACTCTTGGACTGCTATATAAAACTGAGATGAAGAGTTGAAAGGAAAGAAACCAGGATAAGTTAGAAGGCCATGATAACAGTCAAAAAAGATATACTGGTGGATTAAACCAGGACTAGTAGTGTCCATGAAGACAAATGAAGAGATTCAGAATACACTTTCAAGTTAGAACAAAAATGACTTTCTCGTGGACTAGCTTTGGGGGATAAGGGCAGAGTAGAGTCAGGGAAGACTTCTAACTTGAGCAACTTGATAAGAAGTGGCAGCAGTTCTGGATGCAAAAATGTATCCTAAAGAATACTCAGAGTTTAGCTTTCTTCCTATGTGGCATTTGGTCTACAGTGACTCTTCAGCATCTGCATCGTACTATCTGACTCTGATCAGGATAGTTAATATGAATGTACTTGTTATCTTTCTAGGTAGGATGTAAACTTTTGGGGAACGTTGATTATCTTTTACTCATCTATATATCCCACAAAGTACCTGAGATAATGATACATAAAATGCTATTAAATATGCTAAATAGTTCCTTTCTCTTTCAACTCTTTGTCTCACTAACTCTTTGGATATATCTTTAGATTTAACTTTTTAGAAAAACAGGTATGACGCTCAAAGACATGTGTGGTTTGAAACTGCCTTTGAGCTTCATTTAATCATTAATTGGCTTTCAAAAATTACCACATCCCTGATACACAAGACACACTTAACTTCGGTTTGCAGATCATCCTTCAACAGTGCAGTAAAGACTGTGTGGTCATATACATTCATTGGAATGTATATGATAGCTTAGACTGGACACAGCAGAAGGGTAGACATGGACTAAGGTGCCTGTGTTGTTCAGGCAGACATTTGGCTCCATGGCCCTGGAGTTGACTATGTGGTTATCTGGAACATGTGCCACAAAGAGTGTGCTATGGTGTCTTTGATTTGGAGTCATAAGATTACAAAATATAGCTGGGTTACCTTGCTCAAACCAGGCAAAGTGAAATAGTAAAGAGGTAATCTGGTTGCTTTTATGTAGTTCCTTCAAAGGTTCTACAGAGAATTGTATGATCATTCACGTCTAATGTGGGAGTCGGGATATTTACATTTTATGAATATACTGATGAATTCTCATGCATGTGACCCATGAATCACATTATGTTCCATCTTCCTTTAAAGGTCAGCCCAGTAACTAAAGACAGGTATAGCTAGCTTCTTGGGTACAACCCAGGGTAGCAGGTTGCTACTGTATCTTTTTACTCTCTAACTCATGAAAGAGAAAAGAACGATAGAAAGAAAGAAATCTTTACTGCCTTTGTTTGTGGCCTTGAAAGAGAGACAGAAGGAAACAAGTAATATCCACAGACCATTTTGGCTGTCCAAAGCATGAAGAGCAAGAGCTAATTGTGAGCTGGATATTTCAGCTCAATATCCCTGAACCCAATTTCTATTACTGAAGTTTCTCTAAGCAATAACCAACCAGCCAACAAACCAACCCACCAACATTCAACAACCATCCAATCCTGGCTTTCTGGGCTTCAACCCTTTTATACCCTAAGCAAAGTTCCCAGAAGTCCAAGTGGCACACAATCATACGGACAAGCTATACATGGCAAAGCAGCTGCTTGTAATCAAATCATAGCCGGTAATGAACATTCCCAATCAATTCATCATCATCCACTACACCTGGAATGGGAACAAAAACATAGTACAAATGCCATTTTGTGTTTTTAAACCAGAATCACAAACTCCTTCAAAGTGTCCCACTACCACTCAGCTTGTTCCTGCTGCATCCTTAGGGGAAAGTTTAGAATTATCTTGAGGCGTCCCAGATACTTCACATGCAGTTGTAGATGCTGAGAGATAGGTTAGTAAAAAGGAACTTATGAAAATGAAAATGGCCAGAAGGATACCTTCCATAACACTTCAGGTGTTCCTGATAACTGCCCAGGCACTTATAGGTTCATTTTAGGGACGGCTTCAAGGATGAGAGGTTAATCTGGAGGCTGCATGCCTAGTACTTGTAAACTTCTGGGGTTACTTTTAAAGGAGCTGAGTTAGGTCTTGCCTTGTGCCCTAACATTCAATCAGGGGTGCCTGAGAGTGATTAAGTATGGAATGGGATGGGAGGGCATATGGATTTAGCCTCCCAATGTGATCGAGAGTTGCTATCAGTTCCTTGCTTCTATGTTCACATTGTAGGGAGCCTGTTCCTGGTCTGGTAATCTCAACCCTCTTCCTAACTCAACATTGCTCCACAGGTACTGGACGTAGTCTAGGTATCACAGAGACATATCTCCTCCCAACTGTTCAGAGAATTGGAGTGTCATCATTGTGCCTATCCTATTTCGTTGTTTTACGTTAAGACTGATTTGCTTACCAACTGCGGCGTATGTAGCCAACGGCTGGCCATGGACATCAAAGGGCTCACCTCACTTCCTCATTTCCAAGGCCACCAAGAAGAGTCTGTAGGCAGTAGTAATCCACAACCCTGCCCTCTTTGGAAATAGGTTATAATTTATTCTCTCTGCACAATTATAAATGGGTAGTCCTAAATGAGTAGTCTTTGTAGGAATTAGTGCCTTTCCAGTTGGCTTTACCTCTGGCATAACTTGACCCCAATGGTTCCCTGTTCAAGGGTTGACATAAAATTTTAATATGTCTCTGTTCCACCCCATGCATGTTGGTGCTTTTGTTTCACCCTCTGTCTTCTCTCCCAAGTGTTCTGTGTCCTTTGAGATTTATATCGCACATCAACAAATTCCCCTGGCCTGGAAGCTGTGTCAGCATGCCACAGATTGGCTACCTGATGACATCACCTGGGGAGCTTTGTCACAGTCTGCATCATCACCATAGATTCTCTTTCCATTGACCTGAGCTTCTGTTTGTTTTTTTCATTTTTTTTAAAGATAGGGTCTCAGATATCCCAGACTGGCATTGAATAAACCAGGTTCTCAAATAATGACCTTGAACTGCTGAGCCTTTTGCCTCAACCTCATAGTTGCTGGTATTACAGGCAAGGACCACCACCACAGACTGACTATCCTATGTGCTAAGAGTCTAGTTTTCACACTTTTGATGCCTACTTATCTTAATCTGTGTATACATTTTTCTGAAACCTTACTAAGATTAATTTAGGTGAATCATTTTTCTGGGTTGCACATTCCATAGACCTGAGAGTTGATGTCTAGTACTATTTGCAAGACTTTGGTCCTCAAAGAGGTAAGGAAAAAAGAGGCCATCAGATAAGAAAATTTAATACATGTGAGTTATTGTCTTAAATTGCTTTGAAAGAAATATTAAATGAGTAAAAGCTACCTTGGGGCACATACTATCTGTATTAACTCCTATATGCTGGTCAACTCTATGTTTCTCATTCATTAACCATTTATAGGACTTTGCTTATCAGTTTCTCTCCAGTATCACTTCTGCTTTTATCCTGGATGACTTTGGTGCCTCAGAATAGTCTGTCTGACTGCTGGACTTAGAAATCTTTTATTATATTTTACAAATAACCCTTCAGAAAAGAGCAGGCCTCCAAGAGACAATAACCAAACACAACAAAACAAGGAAAAACCTTAATATCAAGGCTGGACAAGGCAACTCAATAGGAGAAAAAGGGTCCCAAGAGCAGGCAAAAGAGTCATAGACACATCCGCTCCCACTGTCCCATAAAAACACCAAGCTAACAGGCATAACATATAAGCAGAAGACCTGATACAGACTCATGCAGGTGTCATGCTTGCCACTTCAGTGTATATGAGCCCATATGAGCCCTGTTTACTTAAACCAATGGGCCATGTTCTCCTTTTGTCCACATCCCCTCTGACTCCTACAATCTTCCCTCCTCTTTTTCTGTGGGGTACCCCAAGGTCCAATGAGAATGGAAACCTCCAATTTAGACTCTCTCTCTCTCTGCATAATGTCTGACTGTGGGTCTCTATACCCACTCCCATCTCCTGCAAGAGAAAGCATGTTTGATGATGACCAGACAAGGTACTGACTGATCTATGAGTATAGCAAAATATCACTAAGAACTACTTCATTGAAAAAAAAATATAGTATTATATAAGTACAATTAGTATATAAGTACAATTGACTTCCAATCAATATATATATAAATTTGCCAATCATGCTTGGTTATACCCTAGGTGTCTGGGCGTTTCAGTCTCCAGTTCCTGGCCATCCAGGCAATGTCAGGCATGGGCTCCTTCTTGTGGCATGAGTCTCAAGTTAAACCAGGCATTGGTTGGCCACTCCCACAAGTTCTGTGCCACCATTGCCCCAGCACATTTAGTAGGCAGGACAGATTGTAGTTCTAAGATTGTAGGTTTTGTGACTGGGTTGGTGTTCAAGTTTCTCTTTTGTTAGTCTATAGAGTACTTTCCTGTATCAAAGAGATTACACCCTAGGGGTTAAGGCTCCATGGAGGCACCAGCTTGACCTTTTTATGTTCAATGAACTGTGTGACTGTTGTCCTTTGCAATGCAGTCCTGCTATCAGTTTTCAGAAACTGACCCTCTGTCCTAGCATCAGCCTGGGTTGTTTGGAGATCTCCATAGGACCCCCCCTCAGACATCAACTCAACCAAATACAACACAGTACCACCATTTAAAGCCTTGCCTGGCTACAAAAGATAGCCAGATCAGGCTCCATATCCTTCATTACTAGGACCCCTCACTAGGGTCACCCTCATGCTTTCCACAAAGTTTCCACTGTACTAGGTTTCCACACTGCCCCCTAGATGCCCCACCCCCAGTTCCACCCATCTCTCCCCACACTCTCTCCCTCCCATTTCTGCCTCCAACCTGATCCCTCCTGCACCCATCTTCACCCATCCCCAGTCCACCTGCAAAATTCTATTCTATTTCTCCCTCTCAAGGAGCCCTCCTCTTTTTTTAATTTAATTTTTTTCTTTTCTTGTACAATACATCCTGACCCTAGCCTCCCTTCCTTCAGTTCCTCCCAGCTCCCCCATCTCTCCTCTTTCCCAGATCCACAACCCTCCCCTGCTTCTCCTCAGCAAGGAGCTGGCCTCCCAAGTTTACAAATCAAACATGGCATGATAAGATGGAACAAAGCTGGACATAAGCCCCTGCATCAAGGCTGAATGAGGCAGTCCAGAAGGAGAAAAAGTGTCCCAAGGGCAGATTAAGAAAGTGTTAGAAAACTTCCCCACTCCAACTTTTCTGAGTTCTAATAAGGACCCAAGCCAGACAACCATAAGATATATGTAGGGGACCTAGTGTGGACTGATATAGGCTCTATACCTGCTCCTTCAGACTCTGAGAGCCACTAAGAGTCCTGGTCCCCTGACTCTGAGGGGCATGTTCTCCTGGTATCCTTGACCCCTCTGGTTCCTGCAATATCTCCTCCACATCTTCTGCTGGTTCTGTCCAATGTCTGGCCATGGGCCTCAGCCTCTGCTCCCAAACGCTGCTGGAGGAAGCCTTTCTGATGATGACTGGGCTAGACACTGATCTATGAGAATAGCATATCATTAGGAATTGTCTCCAGGCTATCTAATCTCTAGTACCTGACCAGCCTTGTGTACACTTAAGCATGGGTTTCTTCCCTTTGTGTGGGGTTCTGCCTCTCCACTGGTCCAGCAGATCCTGCAGGTGGGAGAGTTTATAGGTCAAAGATTTAGTTTGTGTCCCAGTCCTACCACTGGTAGCCTTGTTTGATTACAGAAGGTGGCCCATTCAGGCTCCCTATCCTCCATTACTAGGAGTCCTCACTAGGATCACCCTCATAGATTCTAGAAAATTTCTACTGTACTCTGTATCCAGTTCACCCCTTAAGTGTTCCCCAGTTCTGGTCTTCTCTCCCTATACTCTTCCTCTCCATCTCTTTTCCATCACCCAATTCCCCTTGTTCCCATTCCCATCTTCCCCCAGCCCACCTGCATCATCTGTTCTGTTTCCCCTTCCCAGAGAGATCCATGTGTCCGGACTGGGGCCCTACTTGTTGCACAGTCTCTCTGGGTCTGTGGATTGTAGTACATTTGTCCTTTGCTTAACAGCTAATACCCACTTATAAGTGAGTACATGCCATGTTTGTCTCTCTGTGTCTGGTTACCTCTCTCAAGCCTTCCTCTTAAGAAACATCTCTTGTCATGGACATCAGTGATTGCTAACTGGCAATCCTCATGAAAGTTTCTTAATCTTTTACCTTTCTCAGTGCATCTGAATCAACTTATATCACCTGTCTTCCTGAAAATATGTCTTTCCTTGGATTACATGGCACAATTATTCCTTGATTCACTTTTAACTGTGTTTAAGTTTTTTTTCCAGACATGAAATATGGCTGTTTTTAACAATCTCTTTCTTCTTGCTTTGTATTGTTCTTGACAATTCTATTTGTGCGTATGGTTTAAACTATGTTCCACATGTCTATGATCACTGGATGCCTCTCTTGATCCCCTCATTTGTTTATTTAATGGCTCATGATCTAGTTATACCTTGAAATGCCACAGGTATTCCACAGTCTATGTGTCCCAAGCGAAACTTTATATACTTTGATTCCACTAAACGAGACACTGTATCTGTCTCGGTTACCTCACTTACCCTCTACAATGTTCACTTTCCCCAGGTCTACCTCTCAAATCTCTAAATGTCTGTTATCCGTTTGTTCTTTTGCATCTTGACTGCACTTATTTTGCTTTTCATCATTTCTCATTTGGACTATTACAGTGTCTAAGTTGCCTGACTTTATAGAAGCCGCCTTTAAGCTGTCTTCTGAACTTCCGTAAGTTTCTGCCAGGCAAATTTGCTGTATTAGTTAGCCTCTCATGTTTCCATTTATGACCCCTGAGACGTATGACAATGGTTTTCAATCAGTACTTCATGACGTCCTGGATTTATTTTTTTCTGAAATGGAGTTGGTTGAATAGACTATATAACAAGGTTAAAAATCTTGGCTTTATTTACTGCTCTCTGAGCATCTGAGAGGTTTTTCTATTAGAGTGAGAATTCTACATCCAGAAGAAAAGTTTGAGTGCCATCAACTTGACTGTCAAAGCAAACTCTTACAAGCTTACTGTTTATTAGAAATAGAAGAGAATATTACTAATGTAAAGAGTATAAAGTGTTCATAGATCATTTGCCCAGGAATTATTTCTCTTTCAGATGTATTAGTTTGATAACAGATTAAAATCTCTCACGTCCTGATATATCTTTCTGTTAGTGCTCATAGTTCTTTCCTCTGATGTTTTCTATTTAATGTATCTCTAGTATTTTAGTATGTGATAAAATAGTCTTTTAAACTATCTTTTAAATTTCTTTATTTTTCAAAATTTCATACTTTCATATGATAAAATATAGTTGTATTATTCACTCCCATTTCCCCCTCCAACTTCTTCATTAGCTATCTCTGACATGTCTCCTCCTCCTACTTCCTGTCATTTTCTTTTGATAACTGACTAAGTCCAGTTAGTGATGCCCATATACACATGAGTGTGGAGCAATCCACTGCATCATTGGAAAGCTGCCAGTACATATATCATTTTAAAAAGTGATCTGCACCAGCAACTACCCACTGCATCAGTAATGGATGGAGCCAGGAGATTATCTACTTCATGCAAGCTGGAGTTTGGATTGGTTTGCTATTGTACAGGTTTTGGAAAGAGTAATTTTTAAAGTTATAGAAAGTCCCAGTGGTCAAAAAATTGCTTATATGCTTATTTAGTGAAATAAAATTCTGTTACCTGTATTGGGACTGAGAGAAGTCAAGGAGATCCTGTCCAGTCCTGGCCCCACAGCCCCCATTGGAATTGATTGTCAGTGAGCTCTTAGCCCATAGCCTATATTTATTCTTCCAAATTGTGATGGAGCTCAGACTGTAGGCTTCTCAATTGTGTTCAGGAAATATGCACACTCTCCTCAATAATCAGGATTCTATTTTGTCCAGCTTTGAAAAGTTTGTGCATGAATGAATCCTATGGTCGTTCCCCAGCTTGACCTGGTCCTCTGGTGCCATCTTTCCTTAAGAAAACTTTTTGTTTTAAATAATAATAATAAAAAAAACTGTTACTGAGTCAAAGATTGGAGCTGGGATTTAGGTTTTTGTCAGGTTCTTATGCTGATTTTCTTGCAAGTTTACAACATGACTTTGGGCAATTTGTCTGAACAGTGCAAGGATAATCTTGGCCCAAATGGACCCTCAATTACATTTTATCTCTGATGCTTAGAATCTTTCATGTCAGAAGGTAATCAGAATGAAGGGGAAGGGTATGAGGGGTTACTGGGTATGTATGTGTCAAAATGCTAACAATTCATTATACACACACACACACATATATACTCATATACATATTTAGGTATATATATGTATTCGTATATATATATATAAATATGTATATATAATATATTTATGTGTGTGTGTATATATATATATACACACACACACACACATATACATACATAAACACACGGCACTGTCAATGAGTTCAAAAAATTTTAAAAAGGCAAGTAAGATAGGCTAAGATAGGCTATGTGAGAATCTATGATTGCAGAGGAGACTCAATCATTCTTCACTTGAAAAAATAGAACTTTTGGCCAGGTTCATATAAAAAAAAGTGTTGAAATCGCTATATAAATATGAAATGTTATTATTAAGCAATCTTCTGCCTTAAATTGATATAGCAGAAAAAGAAACAAAAAAGAACTTCTTGATTACTATACAATGGGACAAGTTGACATCTTAATCTTCTGAGGATAGCAGGATTGTATTATTTGCCAGGTAGACTGATAGTAATAGTGATGATGATGATGGTGATGATGATGATGGTGATGATGATGATGGTGATGATGATGATGATGATGATGATGATGATAGTAATTTGGCTGGCCTGGAAACACATACCTGTAGCATCAATATTTGGGAGGTGGAGACAGGAGGATTGTGAGTTCAAGGCCAGACTGGGCACACAGCAAGTATCAGGCCAACATATGCTACATAGTATCACATTGTTTTAAAACTAAAACAGCCAAAAGAGCTATTTACTGAGACATGATCATGTAGCAAGCAGTGCACTAGTCACATTAATGTATATTTTTATTGTCTTTCTACTGTACCTATAATTATGATATCCTTTGCCCCTTTACAAATGAGAAAACAGATTCAAAGAGGATAAGTGACTTGATTTTTCTCATACGCCTAGTAGTGGGTGGAGCCAAGATTTGAGCGATGCTTTTGATCATTTGAAAGTTTTTGCACTTTCAAGTATGAGAAAGTGTCAAAATCATTACCTTCATTTCTAGCCCTGTACTTCTCAAATGTTAATGTGCACACGAATCACCAGAAGACCTTGCTAAATTCAGGTAGCTGATTCAGTGGCTCTTAGGTTTGAATTCAGCAGCTGCATTTCTAACAGGTTCTAAGTTCCTGCTGGTACAGTGGGTCCAAGGCAGGCAAGAGGGTAGAGGCCTTTCTACATCCTATCCTACATTTGCCCTAGAGAAGGGCCACATGGGCTACTACGCATATGGTTCAGCATGTCACCATTTGCTCTGTAATCTCTGTGCATCATTTCTCCTGGAACTGCATGTCAATCGGTACTTGCCTTACAGAGCAAAATTGAATAGTGATTCTTTCTTCACTTGGAGGACATTGTCTAAAGAAAGAAAACTGCTCTTTCACCCACAAATAAAATATTTATCAATGCACCGGTAAGAAGAAATGTAAAGCTAGCCTGCCTAGTGTCCCATTTGGTGTTCCAGGCAAAATGGGGAGGAGGGGAGAAGAGGCTGGCTGGCTGGCTGGCTGGCTGGCTGGCTGGCTGGCTGGCTGGCTGGCTGGCTGGCTGACTGGCTGGCTGGCTGGCTGGCTGGCTGACTGGCTGGCTGGCATGGCTGAGCCCCATTCTTATGTTAACAATGCCCTGATTCCAGACCGCAGCTGCTGCTTGTGTGGGGCCTTGGGCCATTCATAGCAGCTTGCTTTATGAGTGCCAGACCCTCAGAACAGGTGCGGCCCCACTTGTTATTTTGCACAGCCCTGACTGTTCAGACAGGGAGCTGATTATCACTGTGAATCGGGGATTACTTCTGATTTACCAGCTTCTACCGAACAAAGGGGCCAGCCTCCAGACAGCTGTCTTTTCTGGCCGCAGTGAGGCTGATGACTCTGAAGGCCATGCTGGCCCAAGAGATGGGTTTGCATTGGAAATAGGACAGAGGACAATCAGACCCACATAAGCAGTTCTGGCATAGGTCAAAGTGTCTGTGAGTCAGAAAGCTTGTAACTTTAACCGTAGAGTCCCCGAGCAGGAGATGAAACCTAATGAAATATCCCCCACACTCTTCTCAGGTTCCTGGCATGTTCCTTCTTAGCCTGAGATCTGTGTCAATGGCCAAAGTCAGGGGAAGGCCAGCAGCTACTCATGCTGAACCTCTGAACCAGGCTTTGAGAATAAAAAAAATGAGCTTGAAGTTACAAAAGACAGCCTTTTAGCTCTGTGCTTGAGAAGTCCAGCTTTGAAGGTCTTTAAAGGATCACTTCACTTCGGTGTTTGCTTTCTCCAAGGCTTAGTTTTGTCATCTTTCCTTGATAAATGATGGTAGTCCTTCCTTCATCCTGTTATGAGGAGGGTTTGTCATTTATAGTAATGAAAACAAACACCACTGTTTGTTTGAGAACCATTGAGGATTGAGTATTCATAAGCATATTACACAGTGTAATTCATGAACTCCTCAAGATGATTCCCCCAAAGAGGAACTCATATTATCCTCATTCACTATGAATCTCATGTTGCCCAGGCTGCCTCTGAACTCAACAATCCTCCTGCCTCAGCCTCCGAATGTGACTGTGATTACAAGCATTCTCCATACCATGCTTATTATCCTCATGGCCTAGAAACTAAGAATCAAGATGGTTAAACAGGTTTCCTAAGGCATGCAGCTAGTAAGTGGAAGAGCAGGAAAATGACCCCAAGTTGTCTACTGCAGAGGCTTATTTCCTCTTTATTCATTGTATACTACTTTACAAATTCAGATTGTGTCCAGCAATCTTGGGATACTTGGGAAGTGAGGGTGATTATGACTCATGAAACAGATCTGGACTCAGGCTTTAGATTACTGGACAAATAGGTGGCGATATGTGTTTTAATATGAAATGGTTTTCCACAGCTGGAGTCTCCACAATGGGCAAAATAGTGGTTTTTGTTGGCCCCGAGGCTCCAGTTCCATTCATATGCACAAAGGAGGGTGGGACAATTCATTTTGCCACTTGACTTAACAGACCATTTTTGATGCTAAGCACAGCTTTTCATCCTTAGTCACCAGATTTTTTTCCTCATTATTTTATAGCCATTTTCTAGATCACTGCTTCCCCTCAAAATCTTTATCTTTGTCAATGTACTTCTCTTAGTATGCCAGAGAATGGAAGGAGAATAAAGATGGAAGGGGGATGGGTAGGTGGAGAGGGAGACCGGGAGGGGGAAAGAGAAGAGGAGAGGGAAAGGGAGGGAAAGGAAGAGAGAGGGGGGAAGGAAAAACATAGTCTACACAAGTCTAATCTTAAGTAGGTTGAGACTGCTGTTTCAGAATAATATTTATTGGCAAAGAATGTCTATAATATACAATTAAGTAAGAAAAAAGCTACAAAATATATAGTGCTGAATTATTTTGAAATGTATGTGTCTACGCAAATATAGAAAAAGAAGACTGAAAGGAACTATTTTAAATGATTTTTTTCCTTTCAAAGTCCACTGTATATATTTATGCATTTTTATATTTATATAACAATAAAAATGAAGGGAAAGGAAGCCATGATTTTGAAAGCAAGTCAGGGGGTATGTAGGAAGGGTTGGGGAGAGGAAAGGAAAAGGGGGAAAACATTGTAATTATATTTTAATTTAAATTAAGGACTATTTACTTATTTCATTGACTACCATAATGTTTTTACATCTGTTTTGTTTGTTTCTTCTCTATTTAAAAATTTTTTTTCAAGAATTCCCTATGTGTATGCAATGAAACATGGTCAGTTCCAAACCCATTTCCCCCAACTCTCCCAAATCCCTCCTCATTCCTCTTTCAACTTCGTTTTGTCTTCTTGTTAATAATCCATCAAGTCCAGTTAGTACTGCTGACATGTGCATGGGTTTGGGTCTTTACACTTGAGCAACCTACCAGGGGCCACACCTCCAAGAAGAATGATTCTCTCTTCCCCAGTAGCTATTAACTGTTCTAGGTCCTTAGTTTGGGGGTGGGGTCACATGAACTCTCCACTCATCCATGCTGGAATTTTGGGGGTCTTGTGCAGGTAACCACAGTGGCTATGAGTTTATGAGTGCACTAGCCCTGTCCTGTGTAGAAGAGTGTTTCACAGCATCCTCCCCCCCCCCACATTCTCCATCTCTTAACATTCGTTCTGCCTCCACTTTTGAGAGGTAAGTTTCTAAAGATGTTCCATTTAGGGCTGAATATTTACAGTAGCCATTTATAGGGAGTAAACTTGCATATGACTTTTCATATTTACATCTTTCCCGCAATTTCACCAGGATTTTAAATGAATATGACTTGTAAGTAAAACAAGTTATAAAAAGAAAAAAAAATAAAATGTGTCTGTATTGTCCCAGTGAATGATGGATTATGTTCTCAAGAATGTTATACTAGGGAGCAAGGATTGTGTTTTGTGTTTGTGCTGCAAAATGACCTCTATGTACAAGGGAATTCTAGACTAAACAGGACCTGGGAGAACTTGGAGTCACATACTCATCTCTCAGATTGCTCTAAGAGTGTGTTATCTTTCTGTGCAGGGAGGTGGGAAGGCATAAAGAACACTAACATGGCATATTTACTTAGAGGCTATTGAGCACCCTCAACTGTGACTCAGAAATCTGAGGCATACAGTTGGCACGTTCAAGGCCTGCAATATGGGGTAAATTCTGGAATGGGACTAATGAGAAAAAGTCAAGTAGATGAAGACTAACAGGAAGGAGATTGTGAGCTAACAAAAGAAAGGGAAGACCTAGGTGCATCACCCCTGAGCTGAAGGCGGCCATGTAAGAAAGCTGTGTAGGTGGAGTTACTGTTGGGGGTCAAGGCTGCTCTAGAAACAATTAAAAGAGTTCAAGAAAGCACACAGGTTTGGGAGAAAAAGGCCTAACCAAAGGCAATAAACTTAAATGCTTTTGGAGACTGGCTGTTGTACAGGTGACCTCAGAACAGTGGGTAAGGATGGTGATGGGTTGAACAGAGCATTTGGAAAAAAAATTATATATATATATATATATATATATTAGTTTCTCTCCTCAATTTTCTGTTGAATTTGAAAATTATTTCTATATTTTTTATCTATTAACACCATTTTAATTGAAATCAATGCTATTTTCAGGCAGCCTATATTTTTTTAACCTTCCTTCCTCATTCCTTTGTATTTACCCATCTCCCACCTCCCTAAATAGCCTCTATTCCCATTTTCCCTGTCAGATCCCTTGTACCCTGCTAGTCTCCTCTATCTCCTTCTCTCTCCCTAAAGATCCCCCCTTTCTCATCTCCCCAAATAATAATTTTGTCGTATATATGGCTTACCAATATTTTCTCTTGAGTTTAACACTGCCATCCTCATAACACATTCTTTCATAGACCCAAGTTTAAAAATTTCTACGTGGTCCAACCTGTCAGGTTTTTACTTATGGGTCATGTTTCTAGAAGACATGTCACCAATGTCTTCTCCTAAAATCTATAGTATTATAGTATACATATATATATTCATTGAGGTGCTATGGACTAAACACAGCCTCACATGGGCTACACAAGAACTCTATCAGAAAGGTATATCCTCAGTCTGTGTTTGACCTTTAATTCTATAACCTATTGTGTGTTACTATTTTCATGAAATGTGCAATTTAACTCTGGGTTCACTCTGGATGTGTCTGATTGCTGTAATACCATTCATTTAAAAATCTAACAATTCAATACATGAATTGTTTTTGCACCTTTGGCAAAAAAAACAGTAGGACATATTTATATAAATCTATTTCTGAGGTTTTTGTTCTATCATACTGATCTATGTATTTGTTATTTAGTAGATACTATGCTTTTTTTATTATTATGGTCTTGTTGAAAATCTTAATACAGGATAAAAATTGTTATCACTTTATTTTTCTTTTTAAAAATTATTTAGATGCACCCAGCTCATTTTTATTTCCAAACACATTATAAAAAAACATTGCTAATACTCATAGAGGACTTGCTAGAATTTTATCAACAAGAACTTCAGGTTTGCATGTGTCAATTTTGGAAGAATTAACATTTATCCTATATTGAATTTTATTTATATCTCTTTTTTCATCATTGTTTTCTGGTTTTTAGTCTATGTGCCACAATTTTTTTCTAAGTTTTTTAAAGTAATTTTATTGACTTTCAGTGATTATAAATGTTATTGCATTTTTAAATTTGTTTTTTAACCTGCTCATTAATAGTATGTAGAGATACAGTTGGGGTTTTTTTTGTAAGTGTGTGTGTGATTACATTGAATCTTGAAAACTTATTAACCTTGTTCCATCAAAGAGCCTGCATACTTGCCTTCCTTCCTTCCTTCCTTCCTTCCTTCCTTCCTTCCTTCCTTCCTTCCTTCCTTCCTTCCTTCCTTCCTTCCTTCCTTCCTTCCTTCTTTCCTCCATTCTTTCCTTGTGCTGAGGATTAAACCTAGGGCCTTATGCATGCTAGGGTAGTACTCTACCACTGAGCTACACTGCTAGCCATCCTTGATGTTTTATTGATTTTTAAAAGATAACATTCCACGATGTAGCACTGGCTGGCCTGCAACTCATAGAGATCATCCACTTGTCTTTGCCTCGTGTGTGCAGAAGCTAAAGAAGTGCCCCACCATGTCCCACATCCTTAAATGATCATGCCTCCATTAATAGACATGATTTTATTTCTTCTATTTTGTATTCATCACCACAATCCATTTTAGAACCTTTTCAATATGGTCAAAAGAAAAAGCAGGCCCTAGGCATCACCACTCAATTTTGAATCTCCTCCAGGCTGAGACAATCACAACTTTCCATTCTGCCTCTGCAGAACTCTCCATTTTGGTCATTTTATACAAATATAACTGTGCAGTATGCAGCCTCTTTTGTCTTAACATAAGCCTTTTTTTGCTTTTATTTTGCTTTTTTAAAGTGATTTGTTTTATGTGCGTTTTTTGCCAGCATGTATGCATGTGCACAATGTGCTTGCCTGATACCTGCAGGATCCAAAAGATACTTTTGAGCCACCATGTGGGTACTAGGAACCAAACCCAGGTCCTCTGCAAGAGCAATTCATGCTTTTAACCACTGAGCTATCTCTGCAGCCCATTAATGTGTTTTTAAGAGTATGTCTATACTCCAGTCTGGATCAGTACTTTGTTTTTGTTGATGAAGACTATTCCATTAAATTGGCATTCATGTTTTGTCTATCCATTTATTTAGTTTATTTTCATTTGATAGGTCATGTTTTCCATTAATTGTGTTTTAAGAAAAAAATTTATATATTCAAGATACAATTTGAAAATATTTTCTTCCTTTCTATGGACTGTCTTTTAATTTTCTTGATGGCTTCCTGTAAGACAAAAGTTGGTTTTACTAAAGTCCTGCAATTTATCTATTATTTTCATTGCTTCCTCATGCTTTTAGTGTCACTTTAATTAACTATTCATTAATCCGATATCATTAAGAGTCATACCTGTTTCCTTCTAAGAATTTTATATTACTAGCTTTTATATTTACTTCATACATTTCTAACTAATTTTGTGTTGGTGAAGTAGGAGTCCCATTTAATTGTATTGCATGTGGATGTGTACTTCTCCAAGACAAGTTTTTGAGAAGACCGTTGTTTACTCTTGACATATTTGTCAAAAATTAAATGATCATAAACATGCAGGTTCAATTTTAATTTAATACCATTGTCCCAAATATACTTTTATGCTGATATTAAAGTATTATACTTGTTATAATTTAAGTTTCAACATTAGGAAGTATTTGCATCCCAACCTTGCTCTCTTAAACGATTCTTTTAACTATTAACATTTCCTTGTATTGCCATATAAATTTTAAGATTATCTTGTTAATTTCTACAAAATAGGTAACTGGAATATTAGTAGGAGCTATAGTGCATCTGTAGATAAGTGTGGAGAACATAGAATGTCTTTCTGGGTACTTAGATCTTTAATTTCTCTCAGCAATGTCTCAAACTGTTCTATTCTATTTTTTTAAATTTTCATGCAACATATTTTGATCATATTCTTTCCTTTCCACCAACCCCTCCTAGATGCTCCCCCTCCCTAGCCATCCAACCTCATATAATTTCAGAATCTTAAAAACTAAACAAAACACAAAAGCATTAAAACAAAAACCTATGGACTCTGATTTGTGTCGGCTAACTACTCTTGAGCCTGAGACCCACCCTGGAGTGTGTTTGATATGCATACTCCATTGAAGAAAACTGATTTCCCCTCTCCCATCAGTCACCAATTGCAAGTAGCTTCGTGGTTCAGGGCCGGTCATTGTGTCCACATCCCCTTCTTCATGCTGAGGCCTTGTCTGGCTTGAACCTGTGCAGGTCTTGTGCATGGTGTCACAGTCTCTGTAAGTTCTTATGTGTATCAAGGCCTGTTGTGTCTCTGAAATGCTGTTTCCTCAAAGTCACTCACCACCTCTGGCTCTTAAAATCTTTCTGGCTCGTTTTTACACAAAGCCCTGAGCCTTGAGGGGAGGGGTGTGATAAAGACATCCCATTTAGGGCTCAGTATTCCAAGGTCTCTCATATTCTGTACATTCTCTGGTTGTGGGTCTCTGTGTTAATTGCCATCTGCAAGAAAAATCTTCTTTGTTGAGTGATGCACTTTTCTATGGGTATAGCAATGTATCATTAGTAGTCATTTTATTGTTATGTTAACTTAGGAGATGAATAGTAGCGGGTTTCCGTTAGGGTCCATGACCTATTTAATCTCAGATTTTTGGCCCCTTTGGCAGTGTCAAGTATGGATTCCATTTCATGGAAAGGGCCTGAAATCCAATTTAAAAAGTGGTTGGCTACTCTTATAACATATCTGCCTCTATTCCACCAGTAGGCCCATCTTGCAGACCAGTCTCTATTATAGCTCCCAGGGTTCTTAGCTAGATGAGACTCCTAAGGTTCTTAGCTAGATGAGATTGATGACTACTTTCCTCCAGTACTGTGTTTAGCATTTTCCAGTAAAATGAATGTTATTCAGTAAGGGAGAAGCTTCTAGTTGAGCAATTACTCAATTTCCCCATGCTTTATCACCTAAGTATGCTCTGTCTTCAGCAATATGGTCTTAATGTCACGTTGTGGAAGCATAGCATTTGCAATAGTTTGTGATGTTTGGGGGAGTCTATGGTCTATGATATCCAGTTGAAGTATTGTCTCCCCTATTATATGCTAATGGAGTAGTAGGTTTCCATATAACTTTCCAAAATGGCTTTAGTGTTAGTTGTCCCTCCCCCTGTTCCCTTCTCTATCCTGCCCTCCTATCCCATTCCTCATTTAATCTTCCTGCTCTAATTTATCCTTTATCCCTTATAATACTGTATTCTTTTTCTCTGTACATAGAAGATTCCTCTTCTCCTCCTTGGTCCCCTGTTCTGATATGTTTTGCAATTACAGTAACATTTATTCCAAATAATTTTATTATTTTTGTCTACCACACGTGGAATTAATCTTTATTTTTATTTTTTATTTACTTATACTTCATTGTCTTGCTTAATTGTCACAGATAGAACTTCCAACAGAATGTTGAATAGAAATAATCAAAGTAGGAAAGCTTTCAGTCTTGGACTATTAAGTACAAAGGCTCTCAACAATGTCTTATAGTTGGCATTATGCTGGTAAAAAGTAATAATTGTTCAGTACAAAGTGTGCTTTCTATTTTGAGTTTTCACCTTTCCTTGAGCTGGTAAGACACAGTGTGATACTTACTCATGATGCTGAGCAGCAGGATTGAAGTGAATCATAGATTCCAGTCATCCATGAAGTCACCACAGAAGAAACATAACATCTGCAGTTCACTCTGTCACCAACCTATGACGTTTGTTAGGCTAGGGGCATTTAAATTCATTTTTCACTTACAGCATTTTAATTTATGTTGGGTATCAGGATTTTTTTTTGTTTGTTTTTTGTTTTTTGAGACAAGGTGTCTCTGTGGTATATCTGGCAATCCTGGAACTCACTCTGTAGACAAGGTTGGCCTTGAACTCTGGAGTGCTGCCTCTGCCTCTGGAGTGCTACGATTAAAGGCATGCACCACCACCATCTGGCTTATTGGGATATTTTTGACAATTGTTTCAGTTAGGTCTCTGTTGTTGTGACAAAACAGCATGACCGGTTCATTTGAATTTCTTTCACTATCACAGTCTGTCATTGAAGGAAATCAGGTCAGGAGCAGAGGCAGGAACCACACAGGAATGCTGTTTGCTGGCTAGTCCTCTGTGGCTCATTCAGCTCACTTTTGTACAACCTAGGATGATCTGTCCCCAGGTGGCATTTCCCAGAGTTGGCTGACCCTCCTATATCAATCATTAATCAATAAAATGCCTCCACAGTCACGTTCACAGTCCAATCTGATGGAACCATTCTCTCAATTGAGATTCCCTCTTCCCAAATGACTACTTTTTATCAAATTGACAAAATCCAACCTGCACAGCAATGTCAAGGAAATATTTTGTCATGAAGCACTGGTATTTTATCAGATTTTGTTTATAGGTTTTTTTTTTTATTTCGGCTGTTGAAATAGCCACATGGTTTTGTGTCTATCCTAATGAAGTGGTGCATTGTATGAATAAATCTTCACACATTAAAGCAATTTTTATTTCCCAACTGGTCAAGCTATATAATACTGTTTTATTTTCAGTTAGGTTCAGTGTGTCAAGTGATTGTATTGTTGCTACTGTTGTTATTGGGGGTCTATATGTTTTTTTTGCTAGTTTTTTTTAAATTCAAGTCAAGGAAGCTCTCTAGTTCTACTATTCTGAAAGGAAAATATTTTTTATCATGAACGATTATTTCAAATGTTTTCCTGCATAAATCAATATGATCATATTTTTAAATTTTAATCTGTTGACATTGTGGGTTGCAAAAACTGTTTTTGGCATATTGAGCTAGTTTTGTATTCATGGAATAAATCTTATTTGGTCATGGTGTATAATTCTTTCAAACTAGTTCTGAGTTCTGTTTTGCTAATGTGTTGTTGAACATTTTTTAATCCGTATGCATGAAGGATATTGCTGAGCAATTTGTTTCCTTCTACCTTTCTTTCCTTGCTTTCTTTTCTTCTTTCTTTCTTCTGTGTTCTATGTACTGTCATTATTTGATTTTGGCGTTAGAGTAATTCTAGCTTCAAAGGTGTTCTCTTGATCATATTTGGAAAATGATGCAGTAAATTAGTATATAGATTTTTTTAAAAAAATTGATCAAATTCCTCAAGGAAAACCCATAGTTGACTATTACACATACGTGTAATTCCAACACTTGGAGGGTTAGACAGGAGGATCACAAGTTGAAGGCCCACCCTGGGCTGTGTAGCAAAACCCAATCTCAAAGTAAACAAACAAACAAATGAAAACTTCTAGTCTTGGAAATCTTGGAAGGGAGCTGTAAAATAAGTGATTCTATTCCTTAAAAGGTATGGGTCATTTAAATAATATAGTCCATATTTGCTGAATCATAGTAGCTGGTATATTTTATGGAATGGTCTATTTCATCTATACTGTAAAATTAGTACGTATGGGGTCATTAGCACCACTTTCTTATTACTCTCATATTTTCATTCAGATATTGGTAATTTGTATCTTTTCCATCTTTGTCAATTTTGCTAGATTGTTCATTGACTTTTTCAGGCATTGTAATTTACTTTAATATACCATTAATTTTTTCTGGGTTTATATATTGTTTTAATAGGTTCTTAACTTCTGTGTGCAAATAGAAAAGTAGGACTAATTCAGATGATGTTAATATCTATAAAAACAAGGAAAACTTACACCGAACTTAGATATAAATCAACACAATTAAAATTTCAATAGCCTTGTAAAGTGATGGTTGAAGTTTGATAGTTGATAGTACCTGCTGTACATTTTGCTTCTTGACACAAATCATTTGATTTTGATACTGATTTTTGTTTATAGGTTTTGTATTTTGGCTATTGAAATAGCCACATGGTTTTGTGTCTATCCTAATGAAGTAGTGCATTATATTAATAAATCTCCATATATTAAACCAATTTTTATTTCCCAACTGGTCAAGCTATATAATACTGTTTTATTTTCAGTTAGGTTCAATGTGTCAAATGATTATATTGTTGTTACTGTTGTTATTGGGGGTCTATACATTTTATCATGAACATATTTTGTGTCATTGTCATTATTATGCCTTCTAATAACAAACTCATTTCAAAGCAATGGTCCGTTATTTCCATGGGCCAAGAAGTTTAGTGTTATACCTCAACGTAACTCCCTTTTGAGTTGTTGGTCAGTGTAGTCCAAGAGACTATCAAAATAATATAAGCTACTGTTGTTGCCCTTGGATGTCTTCCAGAAGTTGAAGGTAAGTCCTTGTTGCTGTAGATACCACATATTTTGGCCATGGGACTTGGAAAATTTGAACTGAATCTGAACTGAAAGCCTCCTTCCTCGTGTCTGGCTTTTATAGAACCAGAACGTGCTATGCAAGCTGCTAAGAAAGGGAAGTAATGCTAAGTCCTACCCAACTATGGTGCCTATGAACACCAACAATGACTAGAATGGCAGAATATCCCAAAAGGTATACCAGTTACACTCATACCATGGTAGTTACTGTCTAATTGGACCAAAGGCCTGCTCAACAGAAGTAAAATCATGCCTGGTATTAGAAATCCATTTTACTGAGATTTACTTGAACGTGCATACTCTTCATCCTTTGCCCTGAATCTTTCTGTACTTAAAACTACAGCTCATGTCTAACTCCAGAAGATGGATTCAAATGCTTAATTTCTATATTTCTGAAATGGCCGTTTTGTCATATAATGCAACATATTCATTAAAATAATTTCTGATAATTTTGATAGAGTCCACTCATATTCAGATTGAAGGTGATTATGCAAAACGATTGTCATTGGGTGGTCATAGTTAGAGTTAAAAGTAAAATGTAATTTATGAATATTGAGTCACTGATAAGATGGAAGTGTTGAGAGGTGTTTGACATCCAGTAGAATAATCCTAAATTTAGGCCCTTTCAAATTTTGCAACTCTGAAGTTGGGAAGTCAGAATATATTCTACTTTTCTGTCTACTGTGACATTGAAATTTATAACTCAAATCAGAGGACAGTGCATTCTTTGAAAATGTCAAGGTCATGAAGATAAGAAAAACTGAGAAACATTTCCTTCTTTTAAAAGAAAACTAAAGTGACATTCTAACTCAACTCTAAAATTGATTCGTGCTTGACTCCTATACTAGATAATTTTTTATTGTTGGGTTAATTAGTTACATTATTAAAATGCCTTTAGATTACATAGAAGCGTGATGTGGATATTAATTTATTGAGTCTTGTGACAATGAGCAAATGTCTTCTTATGTATTACGCATTAAAGTATCTAGAGATAAAGAAACATGACCTTCATCTTACTTTCAAATGGTTTAGGAGATATAATATCTATGTAAGAATATGTTTAGGCAGAGAGAAGGGCTGAAGGAAATGTCACAGAATGTTAAAATTTTGGGAATTTGAGTGAAGGGTTATGGAATCTCTTTGAACAACACTTCTATACTTTATTAATAAAGCTTCTGATAAGAATTGCAGCCTGGAATATCTGACCCATGGAAACTGTTAGACAATTAAGTTATGTAGTGTTTTAAGTAAGACAAATATGTATTAGAAACACTGAGACAGTGTTTTTCTGTTGTAACTCTGGCTGCCCTGGAACTCACTCAGTAGACCAGGCTGGCCTCGAACTCACAGAGATCTGGTTTCCTCTGCCTCTTGAGTGCTGGGATTAAAGCTGTGTGCTACCACCTCCTGGCCTGGAAAAATTTAAAGTGGCAGAAAGGGTAGATTTAAGACACCCTATAGAGAGGAAATCTTACCTTGGTGATCTGACAGAGAGAAGATATTGATGGTTCTGAAGTTGGGAGGTGCTGGCAGAAAGGGGTAAATCAAGAGCCAGCTGGTTGGGACCCACAATGAGTTTGTTATGTGTAAGTTGAGTGATAGGGCACATGAGTACAAAAGTACAGATCAGGGGTGGAACCAGTAGTTTGGCAGGCATCTCAACACTTTTAGAGACAGACGGAATTCCTCTATCTGTAAGGAAGAAAGTTATTGAAAATAGATGATTTTTTTGTATTACTAGGTATGCCCAGCTAGTTTTGTAGACAGTTGCACTGAAGACAAATATATTTGGGTACAATCCCTGGCTTTGCTCATCTCTAGCTTTGTTATCTTGACCAAGTACCTAAATCTCTTAGAGCTTTGTTCTTCACATCAGCAATATAAAGCACTTATGCTATTCACTGGTACATAGGTGGAACTGAAGACACTGGGATCTGGTTTGAATTGGGATTTCCTTTCCCATGCTTATCTGCATGAGACAGTCCTCTCTCCGTTTGCCTGTATCTCTGTCTCTGTCCTTTTGCTCTCTGTCTCTATCTTTCTGTTTCTGTCTTTCTGTCTCTCTGGCTAGCAGGGATGAGAAAAGGCTACCACAACATAGCATCTTTGATACATGGAGGACAAGTCTGTAAAGCATCAATGGAAAAGATAATTGCTTTCTTCCTCTGGCAATACAGGCAGGGGAATAAGGAGGTGTAAGGAGTTGTAGGAAGTGTGAGTCACAGTCAGGGCACATGGGGCAAGGGAAGGCTCGAAAGACTCATGTGATTTGCTAGAAGTGATCCCTCCCTCCAAAGACTCTTCCCAGGCCATCTAGAATAGGATACTTGTAGGTGGCAAATTGAATGATCTAAAGTGATTCAGGGGTACCATGCACAAGGGGCAGATTTAAATTTATTAAAGGTGCTTGGGGCCTCACCCACATGGTCCCTATCTCAGGAAGTAATGAGTTACAGGAAATGTGTCTGGCACAAGGAAATGTGTATGTAAGGTCTGTCACATGCCAGCAAGGATTCTGTCTAAGGAAGACACGGCTCTGGGTAGCCATGCTGCTAGCCTACATTTGTTCTCTTCTGCGGATGCATTAATCAATCTGTAGACTTCTGATACTACATGCTAATGCAATCAAAGAGATCACAATGACCTTAAGAGCTCCTGATTAATTCTTTTTTTCCTCTTTTGTCAGCACTACTTTCTTTAATTTCTCAGCACTTGGCTCATTTTCTCAGCTTTCTTGGCTCTGCTCCTTGCTCCAAGTACCTTTTTCTTTTATGGAGGAAAGGGATTTGGTGAAGTCATGGAGTTCTGGGCTTCCTGGAACTGGTCCATGGAGCACTGCTGTCCTTAAATGAAGGTACATTCCCCATGGAGGAAGGTTTTGGAGTTTTGATTAAAAAAAAAACAACCCAGAATGGGATATTTGGAAATGCTAAGTGAGAAACTGAAAGAGAGCTACCCAGGATGCTATAAATAAGAAACCTGGGGAAACTGGTAGGATTAAGCTGAAATCATTATTTTACCTTGGGTCAAACAGGAACAGGAAGAAGCCTTCTGAGTCAAACATAAGTATCTACATATAAAGGATTACTAATTTCTCAGAGGCCTTTTGAGTAGATACTTCGAGGTCCTCAGTGAGAAGTAGCTTTCTTGATGAGAAAGAGCTTTAGATACAGAGGTTGGTTATGGGATGGCTACTTAAATGGACAGCTTACATCATAAGTTGCTCATAGCAGGGCTTGTAAAGATTTTTTTCTATGAATGCATTCTGTGTAGCTGGTTTCTTGGTCAAACTCCCAGTTGTTCTCCTTAGTTTCTTTTATTCCCTTTCACATCACATCCTAGAACTCAGGCAATCCCATTGACTTACCTTCAAAACAGATCCCAATTTTGACCATTTCTCACCACCTCTCAGCTATTGCCCTGTATGAGCCACTGCAATCTTTGTCTTGGGCCAGTACAATGGCCTCCTACTCACTTCCACTCCTGCTTTCAGATTGTCATGTGTGGATGTTCAGGGTACCATAGCTATGGGGTGCCTTTTATATCACAGACACATACTAACTTATATAAGACTGTGCATGTAGGTGAAGACATTCTGAATTTCTCGACTCTTAAGTTTAAGAGCTGCAGACAAGATTATGCTCCTACATAAAAATGTGCCCAAGTGTATAGCCTTGAACAGACTTGGGAAATCCCATACAAATATACATACTCAGGGGCACACACTAGGATCTTGCCTCATCCCTGAGTCGCTTTTTTCTTCTACTGCCCATTGCTCTGCCACAATGAAGTTCTGCCCTTTCCATCCACTGATGCTTCATCTTGGGAGGAGATAAAATAGTGGGGTGCAAAATGCTTTGATGATACATGTATTCCCGTGACAAGAAATGCACAACTGGGAAGAATGTGGGTTGTACATGGTCCAGACTGCTGCCCGCCATCATTCAGATGGATACTCTAGGGAAGGGCTTCAACGTGACTTAACACTGACGATAAGAGACTACCTTAACACTGTTGTTTTCCATTTGAGGAAGGAGCATCTTTTTGTCACAGTTTAACAGTCTTCCCAACAATCTCAACTCCAACAACAATTAGCACAGACTTAAAAAAATCATTTGAAACACTGAGTATATTGATTCTTCATTTCAAATCTAATTCACATTGCAATATTCTTGGGATAAAGGTACACTGCGAAGCTAGTGATCTGTTCCCAGCCTTCCTCTGTGGATTCATCTCATTTTACTCTCCTTTCCCAGCCATATGCTCTATCTCTTAATGTCATCAAGTTCATCAATGTCTGGTTCATTGTATTTCTTGACTATTGGTTTTCCTCTCTTCCTGCCCCCACATCTAGAATGCTGATTCTACTAATCAAGGACTTCGGCCAACATTATATTCTCACAACTTAATATGGTGTCTGGCATGCAATGGGTAGCCATAAATATTTGCTAAGTACATAAACAAGGAATCAGAGTTTTGATCAATTCCCTCCCCACTAGTGGCTTTACGATATACATAAGCTCAGCCCTGTGTCTAGTGTCCCTTCATTTCCCTTGGTAATAAAGAGATGACCAGAAAATAAGTCATTCAAAACAGAAAGCTTAAGCAGTTTAGCCAGGAAGAACCATAATCAGTATAATTGGCAGTAATTGAGATATTCGCACATGCTGAGAAGTTCTCTAAGCTCTTTACTCACTTAATCTCCATAGTGACCTTATGAGATATCTCCTAAAATCATCACTATTTGGCTATGAACACACTCAGTCCCAGGAGATACTGCGACTTGGCTTCAGACACAGGAAGGTTGATGGGAATCACTCTGCAGTACTGAAGAAGAATGAGAATATGTTTCATTTCCTCTCATTTCTTTTTCAAAGCACCCTGGGACCATCCCCGACCTCCCCGTGCATCTCATTCGCTTGAACCAAGTGGTGGGAAGCAGGTGAAACAGGGGCATGTGCTACATAGGCAAGCAACAGCAAGCACAGATCTCATTAGCAACACCACCGAGAAGGAGCCACTTGGGTGACTGACAATGCAGATAAAAAAGCTGAGGTATTTTGTGCATTCATGATATTAAAATCTATGAAAACATCAACTCCTGAGCCAGTCTTGCCAAACTGGAAGGAGTTGCAGTCACAAAGCAAATTTAACACTCCTTTGGATTTTCTTGATGTCAAACTGGAAGCTTCTACTGAGGTGAGAATGGCACTAGCCTGAAGCGTGAAGGGGTTGAAATCTCAGTTATTACAAGGCCGGATTGCACTCACCACCTTCATATGAAGAGAGAAATTGACACATGGAGAAGAGGTAACTGACTAGCCAGGCTTTAGGGCTCCAAATGCCAATAAAGAGAATGAAAACTGCAACAACTATGGAAAAAGACAGTGCAGTTCTTGTGAGAATGTTAGAATGCTCCTGAGCAATTTCTCTATTATCACACAACTCAGCTTCCCTCATCAACAAAACATGTTTGGGGTTAGAGATGTAACTCAGTTGGTACAATACTTGCTCTACCATGCATAGACTCTTGTGTTTCACCACCAGCACCAAACTGGGCTTGGTGGTACAAGCCTGTAATCCCAGTACTTGGAATATGGAAGCAGGAAGATTAGAAGTTCAAGATTATCCTTGGCTACATTTGGATTTGGAGGCAACACTGGCTAGAGACCTTTTCTTAAAACACACACACACAGAGAGAGAGAGAGAGAGAGAGAGAGAGAGAGAGAGAGAGAGAGAGAGAGAAAGAGTGAGAGAGAGAGAGAGGGAGAGAGAGAGAGAGACAGATGCATACACACACAATTTGAAAATGGCTTACTGTTAACAAACTGTATGTAAAATGGCATTTCATCGACAATTCTTGGGTCTTTATCTGCATATTTGAACAGAATTCATGAACCAGAGAATGGAGCTAAGAGACCTTTGGATTCAGCTTATTCACTTTATAGATAGGAATAATGAGGCTAAGAGAAAGAACTCAGGTTTATTCTTACTGAGTGTGTGTATGTGTGTGTGTGTGTGTATATATTGCTGTTGAGTGTATGAGAGGTTTGTTTGAAGAACTGTCAAGGGGAAAAAAGGAAAGGATCTACATTGTGAAAGGGAAGGAATTAAGAAAAATGTTAGCATTGACACAGTGTTTAATAAATAACTAGCCATTCCTGACATAATCATATACACACTGTAAAAAAAAAAAACACCCCTCTCTGTGGCAGAAACGGAGGCAATATTCTCAATGGAGGGAGGGCCTCAGCTGAAGAGACTAAATGGGAACCATTTATATCCCTCCATCTCCTTTCTGCCATCCACTCCGCCACATAGTTCAGCTGTGGGCTCGCAGCCTTTTGCTCCACAGAGATTTCCAGGGCTGCTTTATTAGTGGCTGGTGGCATTTTGCCTCTGTGGGAGGGACGGAGCCTTTTTCCTTTATCAAGAAATCTATGATTTTTTTTTCTTTAAAGCATAGTGCAGAGCTTTTTTACAAATTACAGGACAAAAATAGAAATGCCACCAGTCCTCAGCACAGCCTCATTGAGGTCGGGGCAACCTGTCCCTCTGGCAGTGTGTAAGGAGAACTCATGCATTTCTGAAATTGATGGTGTAAATTTTCTGTGGAGGAAGGCAGAAAGCAAGCCGTCTCTTCTTCTGCCTTAATGGGAGCTAGACTTAGAATAAGGGGAAGGTAGGAGCTCTTGAGAAAGTCCACCCAATATTAGGCCCTGCCAGACGGGAGTCACAGTGTCACAGCTTAGCTGTAACTTACTGCAGGGATTTAGGTAAGCCTTTTCTGCTCATTGAGCCCGTTTTTCTTCTCTGTCCCTCCATATCCACAGTATAACTGTAAAGTATAAGTGTAGACCCACATATTCCATGGAAACAAAAATACTCAATGGATGGCATCGACAAGTATTGTTTTATAACTGATCTTTACGTTAGATAACTGAAGAATTTGAGTATGAACTATGAATAGTATACACCGGTATGGCAGATCCAAGGCCTCTGAATATGTTCCTGGGAGAGATACGAGATGAGACAGTATGGATAGAACAGTAGGTTCATAGTCTGATCACTGAAAAAAGAATCACAGTCCTGTCCCTGTCTTTTCTTTCCTGTCTGTGCCTTCCAGAAAATTACTGAAGTGCTCTAGGACTCAGTTTCCTCACCTATGAAATGGGGTTGGCATGAGGACTTCAGTTAGATAATGAATGGAAAGCTGTTATGCTGGTAAGACTGGCATAACAGTAATTACTGTTGATGCAATTTGCCTCTGTTTCTGAGAACTGGGATTTCTTTATGACAATTCACAGCTGGTTCTTGATTTGAAAATCTCTCTCTCTCTCTCTCTCTCTCTGTGTGTGTGTGTGTGTGTGTGTGTTGTATATATTCATGAGTTGTACTCAAAGAAATTCTGGTCCCATAGGTTTGGAAAGGAGTACAAGATTATGAGTTGGAACTGGAGATATAGGTAAGTGGTAGAGCATTTGCCTAACACGCATGTGTCTCGGGGTTCCGCTGCAGCATGCCCTTTTGAACAAAATACATTTAATACAGACCCCAATAGGTTGGGATGTGGGGCAGATTTGGCAACTATTGGTCAATAGCAGTATTTCCACATGGGACTGTTGCTCACCAGAAAATCAACTTAATGAGCAATAAGGAGCACTAAAACAAACAACCAACAAAAGAAGAAGGAAATAACAGTGTGTACTGTACACAGTAAATATGAATATTGTTTCATGAAATGCTTATACCATGCACATATGTAGTTTTACACAGTTAAACATAATTTATTAATATGTAGTTTATGCATGTATATATAGATATATATGCATGCATGTGTTGTATATGTATGTATGTGTATGTGTGTGTGTATTTCATGATCATGGCCAAAAGTGTTTGAGATACTCACTTCTCATATGGATAAAATGACGTCCAGAAAAAAATAGCCTATCAAGTCCAAAACTAGATTAGAAATTACTAGCGAGAGAATACAATATGATTGTATTTCTCTTCCCTCATTTTTGCCATGCTATGCTTGGGTCAACAGAGTTGGCTATTGTTTAATTAGAATTGAGTTCTAATACCATGTAATGGTTCTGGCCTAACATGTAAGGGCAAGTTAGGAGGTTGCTATAGGTATCAGGCTAATTGTATTGACCCCATTACATAGGAAATGCATCTTGATTTATTGGGATGTTCAGCTGCTCATCATTAGCAGGGACTTTGTAGAACTCTGCCAAACGTCTGCCAAACAGCGCTTATGCACACTTTACTCCCATCTTTCTTATTTTTCTATCAGAAACTCCACCTTGGTGAAATCAAATAACTAGATGAAATTCTGTTTGTTAATCACATGTACATGTGGTATATGTGTGTACATGTTTACGTGTGCACGCAGATGTGGAGGTGTACCTGCACATATGGAGAAGCCAAGGGCTGATGTTGGATGTCTTCCTCTATCATTCTCCACATTGTTTTTTGAAATTGGAGTTCCCTGATTTGACAAGACCATCTGGCCAGTTTCAGGAATCCTGTCTCCACCTTCCCAGCACCAGTATTACAGGTCTACACAGCAAGCAGCTTTTCACATAGGTGCTGGGGATATGAACTCAGTTCCTCATGCTTGTGCTGCAAGTCTTTTACTGACTAAGCCGTTTCCTCATCCTTAAGGATCTGTTTTAATTCACATCATCATACATCATTACCTTTTCTCTGTGCACTTGATATGTCGAAGATATTAATGTCCTTGAGTTTTCATTCATGATGTCCACATAAAATGAGCAAACAATGTTGTGTTCTAATTCACAGGGAACAGATGACAATGTGGCTATTTGATCATTAAAGCCCTTCTGTACACTGTCTGTATAACAGTTGGCCTTGTAAGATCTCTAACCATACCATATCAGCACTGTTGACTTCTTACTTTGCTTTCTATTTTTCCCATGATACTTAAGATACTACCTACTATTTTAAGCAGTAAGAGTAAACGTTATGTGTCAAGATCTTTTCTCTATGAAGATTAAAAATCAATGTTTATTTAAAGTCTCCTGTTTGCTTTGTTTTTTACCCTCCCCCCTTTTGAGACAGGTATCTATAGTAGCATAGGCTAGTCTTGAATTCTTTATCTTTTGCTTCAGCCTCCCAAGTGCTGGGATTACAGGCATATATTACCATTTATAGCTTAAATATACCCCCTTTGTTTGTTTGTCTTTTTTGAGGCAGGGTTTCTCTGTTGTAAATCTGGATGTCCTGGAACTCACTCTGTAGACTAAGCTGACCTCAAACTCACAGAGATATACCTGCTTCTGCCTCCTTAGTGCTGGGATTAAAGGTGTGCACCACCGCCGCCTGGCTAAATATTCCCATTTTTAAAGCAGATATTAGTTTTTTAGATAACATTAGCATCTGAAAATTAATGAAAAAATTTCATCTTCCCATGTTTATTAGGAATTTAAAATATGATCCACAGTATACCAAAGAAAATCTGTCTACAGTCCAGGTGTGGTCCAATGGATCATAAACTTATGATCATAGATATATGTGTCCTAAACTTATGAAACATTGAGTGGCTTGGCAAATTTGAGTCTTCTAGAGAGGAAATACAGAATCAAAAAGTTTAGGAGCCTTCTCCATGGTCACACCCATAGTTTATAGCAATATTGGATCTAGAACCCAGGTTTCTAGCATCTTAGTGCTTTCTCATATACACCATATTGTCTGCTAGGCTGTCTCCTTTCTGCTAAGGGCTGAAATAGTCATGTGTGGAAGACAGCATTCACTCATCAGTCCTCTATACACAGACTTTAACAGAGTCATCACCATCCAGCTGATAAGCCCCAGGCACTTCTCACCAGACTGGATGAGTTTGCTTTCCTTCCCTGTCTCCACTGAGGATATTGCCTCGTGGCATTCTATATTGCCTTTGCTCCAGTGACCGAGTCAAGACAGGGCCTTTATAGGAAGATTCTTTACGTTGCTCCCACCAGCAGCATCTTTCTGTGGAATCAGTGTGGTCTAGTACAAAGACTCCAGAGTGCAAATTTCCAGGAGCTAGTCTCACTTCTCAGATATATTACTTAAGACAACTTAATCAGCCTCCCTAGATCCCAATTCCACTAACTGTCAACATGAGAAAATACAGACCTGTTTCTCTTATCTCTCAGGTCTGCTGTGTGGCTAGCACGAGATAATACGTTTGAGAGTGCCTTGAAAAGAGAACATTTGTACAACTATGAGGGCATAGTATTATGATTAAATTAACACAGTAAATACTGAGGATCTACTGTTTACAGCAAAGTATTGACTCAGGTCATTCCAAAGAGCACAGGATTCGGCTGCTTTCTTGAGCTATAGTCCAGCTGAGACAGACATAGCTGAATGGAAAGAAAGGCATCACTGAAAAGCTGGAAATGACTGTAGCGTATTGATGTGCACGGTGAGAGACCAAGGCAGCAAGGCCAAAGGGGATTTCTGGAGAAAACTGCATTTAAACTACACTTTGGGATGCAATTGGCAGGAGAGGGCAAGCAAGCAAGCAAGCATGAAGTGTGTTCTCCGATGGGGCAGTAGACAAGTGAGAACTGAAATCCTCAAATGTTCTGGAGGCCTACTTTTTGGGATGTGGAGAGTTCAAGTAGCACTAAGATGTCATTCACAGTTTTTCCAGCTTCCCTGCTGGCCTACTATGCATAAAGAGAATCAAAGCATGTGTCTCATGAAGCCAAGGCAGATGTTAAGTGGGGCTGTGACTAGCTGAGTACATTATAGGTCCTTTAGGGCTGAAAAGTAGTCATATAATAGAGAAGTGGGGGTTTATGTTTAGTTATGTTTAAAATGGTTGTTTTGTGCACTCTTGGGGGAAGAGCTGCCAAGGTCTTGATTTTGTATTGTCTGCAGGTGTTGGCTTTGTGTGGCAGATGTTTGATTGCTCATGATCTGCACGTGGTATCAATAGAACGCCTGAGATGTTCAGGGTTCCACTGTCAAGGGTGACACTTGCTATGATGGTGATTCCCTCTGCTGAGGTCTAGCATGGTTTGCACCCATGAAGTTGCCTCCTTGTCTTCCTTGCTGAGCAACACCATGGGTGTACTACTACATAGTAGTAGTATATATCTTAGGGTTGTTCCAAGATTTAAATGAGATGGTGTGTAGTAATCAGTATGGCTCCTGATGCATGATTAATACTAACAACACTACTTTGTTTCTATCAACAGCATCAATTTTCCGCCTTACATTAATAACAAAAGTTAATATCATGAACCTTGAAATTTGCCTGATGTTAACCGTGATTTTGGCCAGGACATGATACCTCCTAGATCTTCAGTTTTCTGGTCTTCAAGATAGGAATTTTAGTAGTGCCAAATTCAAAGGGCTGTCATAGGGACTAAATACCTTAATCAAGTAATTTATCACAAAACTGGTACATTGTAAGCACTCAGCTGATATTAGCTAGTCTAATTATTATCATCAGTTGATCAGTAATGTGACATAATTGCATAACAAATCAAGGAAATTGAGAAAAATCCACAAAAGCATCTCAAATCTTTCTACTCACTGTTCATTTTCTTGTTATCAGTTTGGAAGCCACTTTTAAAAGTGGGATTTCTTTTATTATTTATCTTAAATTTTATGTTTTTACTAGCTCATACTTGTTATTGTTGAGATAATCAGAAGATCAGAGAATAGCATGTATTTGGCAGGACTTCCGTCAGATATTACTGAGTACCTACTATGTGCTTGTCAGTGTGCAATAATCTGAGAAACCACACACACACACATCAAACAAGAGAACTACATGTAAAGAACTTACAGTCCAATAGGAAGAGAAAACCAAACTAAACTATCAAAAAGCATAATACATTATATTAAATATGTAAAGTGGTTGGAATTGTGTGTGTGTGTGTGTGTGTGTGTGTGTGTGTGTGTGTGTGTGTGTGTTTGTGTGTATAAAAACCTGTGTAACTATGAAGGTGGTCAGAGAAAGCTTCACCAAGTAGGTGATCTGAGTTGAGCCTTGAAGGAGATAAGAGAGTGAGCTGAACAAGCACCTCAAGTCATGAAGCAGATATGAAAATAATGTTATGGTTGGGGGTCACCACAACATAAGGAAGTGTATTAAAGGGTCACAGCATTAGGATGGTTGAGAACCACTGCTCTAGCAGGACCTTCTGAAGGTCTGGAAAGTTTTCTGAGAGGCCTATTTTGCAACCTGCCTTCTTGCCACCATCGGGTGACAGTGGACCTTTGACCCAACTAGTGAAAGACAAGAGCATTTCTTCTACAGGAAAGCAGTAGATATTTGAAGGCAGGTGGGTACTTCTTGCTTCTAGATCATATGTCTCTTTCAAAATCCTGCTATGGACTGATTTTTTTTATTTTAATTTTTTGCCAATATTCTGTCTCTTCTCAGAAGGTGATATAATTTTTCAGTGACCCTCTAAAGATGTGATGTTTAGACTTGAGCAGGAGGTCCTAGGAAGGAATATTGGAGACTACAGGACAATAATTACATTTAGGATCCAAAGGATCCAAAATGGCACTTTAATTAATATATCCTAAAATCGTACTCTGACACTTCAACAGCTAAAAATTTTACCTTCATTAAACAATTGGCCCAAGTTATATCTGTGGGTCAATGCAAACTAAACATTTTTTGGTTGCTAGGTCAGTTTGTATGTGAGCTGCTTCTGAGGCACTGTCCCTTCGCCTGGCATCACAAAAAAAAAGGATTTTAAGGTTTTTGTTGGGTAACTTTTTATTATTTTATTTACATTTCACCTTTTTTAATTTTAGCCCAATATTCCAGACCATCTGAGTTTACTTTGAATCTCAATTTTGCTCTTCAACATATTTGATACTCTGCCAGCTTTGAGTTATCTTCAGACGTGGTAAGTACATTTTATATATCATTTCAATAATTAATGAAGTTGGAAAAGTCCCATGGCCCTTCTCTGGGGACACTTCTACTGGTTGCCACCTATGCTGTGGTTAAAATTCTTTAATAAATTGCCATTCCGTTGAGCTATATTATAGTCTTGTTAATATGTTACTGTTTTATTTCAGTTTATTCATGAGAAAGTTATAGGAGAAAATTACCAAATGTATTACTGAATCCAACATATGAACTCTGACAAAGTATAACAAAAGATAAGATGGATAAGGATAATCTAAAATGGAGCTTTTGCTTGTTTGTCTTGCACAATAGAAAGTCACTTTTTATTTCTAATTAAAAAACTGTTATGAGTTTGTTATAAAGGTCAGCAGCATGCATTGAAAATGAAAGTCCATATATCATTCTGACAGTCTGCTAGATATATTTGGCTAGTTTGATGAATATATAAACAGCTCTAAGATTTGAGATCATACCATAGAGAATGTTTCCTGACCTGCTTTATCCCTACTCCCCACTTAACACATTTTGGAAACATTTTTCCTTGTCAGAACACACAGTTTTACCTCATTCCCAAAATGCAGTGTTATCTTCTGTGGGTGTTTCATATTTTGTCTCACCAACTTCAACCTCAGATTGGTAGGCATTTAGATCATTGGTAATTAATCCTATTACAATAATATGGTGAGATGAACTTTCTTCATTGGCTTGATGAGCAGTGCTTGGATTCCTCATCCTCTTGTCTTTTTCAAATATTTGTCACTATCCTAAATTCCCAATGGTCATTTCTCCTTAAGAAAGAAAAAGATAAGATGGAGCAGCTATCAGATTACCAACTTATCAGGAACCAACTTACTATTCATCAGGGTTTGAGTTGGACAGTGTATTCTTTGCTGTAACTTAGAGTGGGGTTAAGAACCATTTAATATTTTAATCCTTCATTGAGAATTTTATACAATGTATTTTGATCATATTTACTCCTCCCCCAACTTCTCCTTGATCCACCATTACTTCCCTACTCACCCAACTTCATGTTCTTTCTTTATCTCTTTCTCATGAAAACAAAAACAAAAACAAAACAAAACAAAACAAAAAAACTCCATCAAGTTCAGTTTATGTTAGCCAACTATTTTGAAATGTCCTACTCTGGACTGTGGTCAATATACTACAGGACACACTATTAAAGAAAACTGAGTCTCCATCTCTCCAAGCAGCCATCAAATGACAATAGTTCTGCTGCTATGGATGGGGTTTCATGCCTATTTCCCCTTCTCCATGTTGGAATTTTATTTGGCTTAAGCTTATGCAGGTCTTATGCATGCAGCTGTAATTGTGATTTCATATATGCATCTGCCACGTTGTGTCCAGAAAACACCGTTTCCTTAAAATAACCTACCACCTGTGGTTCTTCCAATTTTAGCTTTGAGAGTAGGGATTTACTATAGACATCCCATTTAGGGACGAGTACTCCAGTATCTCTTGTTCTGTGCACATTGACCAGTTGTGGGTCTCTGTGTTAGTCACCATGTTGTAAGAAGATGCTTCTCCGAGTGTTGAGAGATTGGAGGCTTTAAAGATTCAAGGACTTCAAGATGAAGATCTGAGTGACAAATAATTTTGATAGGAGGATGCCGGTCAGAAATGGCAGAAATGATGTGTTTAGGAGCACCAAGGGGTACAACTGCTTTGCCATTATATACGCTCAATTCCAACCAAGTGGGGCTTCTTAGTGCCCTTCATTCTTGTCTCCACATGTGTATTCTGCCATGGCCTGTTCACTGTATGCATGTATTTTCTAGAAAAGGTAGGAGCCATCTGCTGTGAGTTCTTGTAACTCTTTAAGATCACTCATGTTTGCTTTACTTGAACTGCAACTGCCTAGTTCTGCGATTTGGAATAGCTCATTTATCTTGCTAACCCAAGTCATCCTTATCTGTAGAGGGAACATTTACCTAAATGATACATATTCAAACACCTTGATTAATGATTGGCTGATACTCAGTGAATGTTAGCCACTATTCTTGTCATCCTCATCATCATGGGATGTCATAGTCTCTACCATTGACTTGTGGTGGAGTCTAAATAGGAGCATGTGTAAAGAACATGACAGTGCTCAGCATAAGCTGAATGCCAAACAGAAGACAGAGGTTACTGCCTTGTTTACATCTCACTTTGGATACTTGTTTTCTCTTCTGTCACTTTTATGTGTGTTCATGTCTTAATTCTCCCAGAAAGCAGGAAAGTACTGCACATTAGCAGAGTTCCTTAAAATTCATACTTTAAAACCATCCCTTTCAGTCAGGTCATTTACTAGGTTAGATAGCTCCTTTTCCACTGTCTAATCAACTAGGAAGGCCTCGGTAAGTCAAAGTATACAGACTCCAACCTCTGAAGCCACTGATCACAGAATTACCTATGCACTAAAATATCAAAATTTCCCAGAAAGGCTTTCTGAAACTACTGGCCTTGTGTGTGAGTTCACCTGACTAGAGTGGATTTGTATGCCACTCTCAGAATCCTATCTAGACAGCCATTAGCCCAGTTCAGGCTTTTCGACTACCAAAATAGCCTCCTGAGTTCTTTCTGTGTTCACTGATGCCTTTGTGCAACACAGTAAATCAGATCACATCATTCTCAAAAATCTTCCCACAGCTCTCATCTCATAGAGCAAGCTGTCTTTTTACTTTGCATGGTTTACTGAGCTCAGCTATAATGCAGTTCCTGTGAACCTTTCTAATCTCATCTTGTCCCACTCTTCTTTCCTGCTTTGCACCACCCACAATACCCTTCTGTTCTGAGGATACACCAAACTCAATTGTACTTCAATGCTTTCACTCTTATTCTGACCCTCTGCCAGGAACTGAACCCCCCTTGTCCCCCAAATTCTCTGTGCTTTATTTTTTCCTCCATGTTTCCATATAAATGATACCATCTCAGAAAAACATGAAGTCTTCCCCGTGTATTTTATTTTCAGTAGGTTCTCATGCTTCTAGTTACTCTCAAACTCATTGGTTCTCAGCTTTGCTTCACATTGAGAATCACTTAGAGAACATTAAAAATAAAACAATGACCAGGCCCCATCTATATCAAGTAAGGCAGGATTTTGGAGGCATCTAGGCATCTATATTTGCAAATACAGCCTACTGTGATTCGAACAACCAGCCAAGGTTGATTATGGCCTTCATTCTGGTCAGTCAGTCTGTTTCTTTCCTGATTAGTGCTTACATCAAGCTACAATCAATTTGTTTATTTCATCCACTTAACCAGTAAATATTTATCAAGTCCAGACCACTTGCCAAGTATTACTGAAAACACATGGATTAAAATAGTGAACACAAATGAATACAAATCACAATCTTCACAAAAATCAGTTGCAATAGTAAAGGCAAACAATTAGCAAGATCAGTCAGGCATTTAGTATTGTATATGTGGTGTTACTGCCTGAATTGTTAAGATGTACTATGGAATGCATATGTAATGTTGTACCCTGAATGTTTGTGTCTTCCCACAAATCCATTGGTTGAAGTCTGGAGCCAAAATGTGATGGAATTTAGAGATGGGATTTGAGGAGAATAATTGTATTTAGATGAGACCATGAGAATGAGGCCTTGGTCTGATGGATTAGTTCTCTTTCAAAAGCTGCTGACACTAGAGAAGTTTCTCCTGCACCCCCCTCCCCTGAACTGGGTGACGGCACACGCATGAGCCATGAAGGCATGGAAGCTGCTTATAGGACAAGAGAACAGGTTTCAAAATGAACTCTAATTTGTCTGTACCTTGATCTTGAATTTTATACCCTTGTGAGCACTAACAAATGCACTTCTATTCAAGGTGTCTAGTGTATGGTATTTTGCTATGACATCTTGAATTGACTAAAGCATATAATATGAAGAAAAATAAAAGAAAAAAAAAACAGAGACAAGATCATTTTATTGGAGAGAGGAAAGTTTAGAGCAATGGCCTTGGCAGGAGAATCTTGAGTAAAGATCTGAAGGAAATGAGAAATCTACATTAGGATCTGTCTGAATGTCAAACATTTAAATCGAAGGAAGATTGTGTATAGGTCTTGAAGTTGGATCATACCTGATGTAACTGAGGGACTAGCTCAAAACTAGTGTGAGTATATTTGAGAACAAGGATAAGCATAGTAGGAGATAAATTCAGAGAATTGAAGTAGTGCTGAGATAATTGAGGCTTTTAAGGTTTTGCTTTTACTAAGAAGCAATATCATTCAATGGAAAGTAGCTTTCTAAGTAATGTCTCTATTGCTGTGATAAAACACAATGGCCATAAAACACTCTCGGAGGAAAGGGTTTATTTCATATTATACCTTGTAGTCTACCATACAAGTGATGCTGGGGCAGGAACTCAAGGCAAGAACCTAGATGTAGGAGCTGAAGCAGAGGCTGTGGAAGACTGCTAATTACTGGTTTGTTCCTCATGGCTTGCTCAGTCTGCTTTCTTATACCACCCAGAACCCCCTACCCATGGGTGTCATGGCTCTTAGTGAGCTGGGACTACCTATGGTCATTACTCAAGAAAATGGCCCAAATGGCTTCCTCATGGGGCCAGTCTTGAGGTGACATCTTCTCAATTGAGGTTCCCTCTTCCCAAATAACTCTAGTTTGTGTCAAGTTGACAAAACACTAGCCATCACAGAAGCATGATTTGATGTGGATTTTAATTGGATTACTATCTTCTATGTTGATAATAGAAGAAAAGAGGGTGCAAGGGTCTATTAAACTAATGTAGATAATAGATGATGGTGCATTGAAGTAGGTTGGCACTGATATTAGGTTAGACATTACTGTGATCTGTGCAGCTTAGGTCCTGGA
This sequence comes from Cricetomys ansorgei, assembly GCA_026225945.1. NCBI lineage: Eukaryota > Metazoa > Chordata > Mammalia > Rodentia > Nesomyidae > Cricetomys > Cricetomys ansorgei. The sequence goes on along the minus strand of JAMJFZ010002884.1, from coordinate 2,722,973 downwards.
ATCCTGGATAGGAGTGGCAAGGCAATGAAGAAAGGACAGGTACACAGACACACATATAGTAAAGCTGGGATCACATAGGGTTATGCTACCACTACTGATTGAAATTAAGACCCAGTTTATGAGATGGAACCAATCCATGACACTGCCTGTGTGTCCAAGAACCTAAAACTAGATAGGCTGTGGACCTATCGATAAACAAAATAATAATACTGTCCTCCTATACTCATATATCAGTTTCTTGCTCAGCCTATCATCAGAGAAGCTTTCTTCTGCAGTAGATGGGAATAAATACAGAGACCCACAGCTGGTCAATATGCAGAGAGTGACAGACCTTGGTATAGTCAGTCCTAAGTGGGATATCTTTATCAAATCCTTTCCCTCAGGATCCAGAGAACCCTGCAGAAGAGGAGACAGACAGATTGTAAGAGTCAGTGGGAATGGAAGGCACCAAGGAAATAAGGCCTTCTAACCACAGCAGGACTGACGAACATATGAAATCACAGATACTGTAGCAACACACATGGGGCCTGCAAGGTCTAAGTCAGATAAGGTCCAAGTACTGAGAAGGCAAGTAGACACAAGCTTCTGTTCATAACCCAGAAGCCATCTCAATTGATAGCCACTCTCAAAGGAAAGATTAGTTTTCTCCAATGTAGTCTCACAGGATATACAAACCACACTTAAGTGCAGGCCCCATTCCTGGCAGTAGATGGCCAACACAAAACAAACAGTGGTTTTTTGGAGGATTTTTGTCTCATAATGCTTTGTCTAGGCTACTTTTTTTCCCTTATAGATCTTTTTCTTATATACTGTGTCTTCCAATTTTGTGTTTATAGGTTTTCTGTGCATGAGAATGTGTGTGTCTCAGTGTCTGTATATGTTTCTTGTGCTTTTTCTTTGGCACTTATTTTCTGTTTGTTTGCTTGTTTCTTTTTGTCCTATTCTGGTTTGCTTGTTTTCATCTCATTTTATCTTATGTTTATTTTAATCTTATTTTATTTTATTATTTTTTAGATGCCTGTTTGTATTCTAAGGACAGAGAAAGAAAAGGTGGAGATTTTGATGGGTAGGAAAGTAGGGAGGATCTGCGAGGAGTTGGGGGTGGGGAAACCATAATCAGACTATATTATATGAAAGAAAATCTATTTTCAATTTTAAATAAAAAGGAGAAATGAGGATACAACAAGGAAAGGTCAACCAAAAGCAAGACTAAAGATCAATAGAGCAAACACCAGATTAAAGAGCCCCATGTCTTATGTCCGTGGTTCATAATGGTATCATCTTGCTTTCAAAGTCTTAGATAATCCTGTCTTTCTAAATCTATTGCCTGCAGCACATACAGTCTCCATATTGGACTGCTTCCACTCCATACAGGCAGCTTTCTTTGGTGGAAGTCCCATGGTTCTAGTAACCAATATCTTGGAGTTTGTGTTACAATTTAGGCTTCATTTTCAAAGCTTCATGCAAGGGCCTGGAGAGATGACTCAGCAGTTAAGAGCACTTATTGCCCTTCTGGAAGACCAGGGTTCTATTCCTAGCACCCATATTGTGGTTCACAACTATCTATAACTCTAGTTCTAGAGTTCTGAATGGTTCTGAAGCCATTTCCTGACTTCTTTGGGCACCAAGCATGCATGTGGTACACATACAGAAAAGCAGGAAACATACACATGAAATTGTAGTTGTTGACTTCTGTTGCATTGGCTCAGCAAGGAAGACAGGGAGTTTCATAGATGCAAACTCTGCCAGACCTCAGCAGAAGGAACTACTATCCTGGCTGGCACCATACTGGACAGTGGAATCCTGAGCATCCCATCTCAAGTGATTTTATTGATTCAGAACACATCAGGTATTCTACTGATAGCATGTGCAGATCAGGAGCAATCAAACATCCCCCACATAAATCCAACACCTGCAGACAATACAAAATGCCAAGACCTAGGCAGCCCTTTCCCAAACAATGCACAAAACAATTACGTTAAACACAACTAGAAATATACTACAGCATGAAATAAGACACTTAAGTCTAATTTAAAAAGATGTTTCATGCAATGGCCTTTCAGAGGCCTGTTGAAAGGCTCCCAACTCTGTCACACGTTGCTTGACCAAGCTCTCTGGAACTGTGAAACAAGACTCTACAACCCAACCAATCTTGCAATTTTTATGTCTGAAGAATTAGGAACATGTGGATGATTCTGTCAAATTATCTTGCCAGATTGGGATACAGTTTGGCATCTGTGGACCACAACTATGTATGGCAATCTCTGTATGTCTTGATGGTTGAATCTGCAAAATCACTTTCACAGTTGTGTTTAAACAGTGGAGGCTCCTATCACTTCTCAGTTAGGACAGTCTCCTTCAAAATACATTTGCACTTTCACAAGTTAGAAGTGTGAAGCTCAGAATCTTGCCTTTTCCCCCTATCATTCCAGTGCAGAGTAAGAGATTTCTCTTTAATGGGGCTAACATCTTTAACTAATAAAAGCCTTGACCTCCGTTTTAAACTTTCTCCTGCTCTATTTCTTGCTAAAATGAATATAGCGTGGGACCCTTTTGCTCCATTTGCTATTCTCTTCACTATAGAACAATAAACCTACTTCAGTCTGAATGCTATCCTGACTTGAAATATCTTCCAAAAATGACATCATCTTGTCATTAACATTAACTTCATTATTTTAAAAATTCATTGTCACACAGAATTTTTAAGACAAGGGCCAAAAGAAACCAGATTATTTGTCAGAATACAATATAAATGACCTCTAACTTAGCTTCCCAAGCCTCATGAACCATGTTTCCTCTGTCTTCATTTCCTTGGTCTTTCAGAGTCAAACCAAAATAACCTACTCAACTCTATTTAGATTACTCTAGTACTTTTCCAGTGCCATGCTCCAAACTCTTACACATTCACCTCACAGATGAGTTCCACTTGTCTATGAATTACTGAGTCAGGTAAAGGCCCTACTTCAGAGCACCAGCATTCCGTGTTACTTTTCTCATTGCTGTGACCAAATTTCTGACAAGAAGCAGCTTAAGGGAGGAAGGGTTAGTTTTTGGCTTATAGATCAAGGAAATGCTATAGTTCATCATAGTTGGGGAAATGTGGTGGAAGAAGTTCATGGTGGCTGGTCACATTACATCTCAAATCAGGAAACAGAGAATCAACAGGAAGTAGAATCAAGCTATAAGGCCTCAAGGCCCACTTACAGTAAACAACTTTCTCCACCTCCTAAAGGTTCTAGAACCTGCCTAAACAATGCTACAAGCTGGGGGACCACCTACTCAAACACACAGTCTTAATTGGGGACTTCTCACATTCAGACCCCAACACATCACTTAGTGTAGGGAAAGAAAATTGGTGTCAGTTCTATGGAGAATTTTTCTCGGGCTAGATAATAATCTAGTGAGATCCAGGTTTCTAGTAAGAATTTAAACTTCTTAAAGATAGGAACAAATTGTATACCTCGGACACCTTCCACAGTGCCTAATGCATGTTAGGCACTTAGTACAAGGCTTTTAAGTATGGGAATAATCAAGAATGCAGAAATTACTACATGAAAGTAGGTGGCAAACCCTCGTGTAAGAGTACACTGACAAACGAGTTGGGCTGTGCACTAGCTTTCATTTCAGCCATTGTTGTTATACTCCTTATGTACTAAACTTGTTGCAGAGCACAGAAAGATGAGGATTGATTGGCATGACAGAACTCTCTTTGTCAAGAAGGCAGTGTGTTGTATTTTCGTTCCTGGGATTAGACAGGCAGTTGAACTTTAAAAACTGGGTGAGGTCAGGAATCTGCCAGAAGAGAAATCTCTTTGTGTCATCACAATTTTCTGGGTTTTGTCTGTGTGTGGTACAGGGCATGTGTGAGTCACATGCCACTTTGGCATCCTGGCTTGCTCCTGCTTGCTGGAGGGTAGTTAATAGCTTCGTCACATAACTCTGGCCAAAGCACAGCTAAGTCAGACTGCAGAGTGAAAGGCCACAGCCGTGCTGTCACCAGAAGCCTTGGCACTTGCCTCATCTTAGTTCCTGTCCTGCACAATCCTCAATAGTGTAAGGTGACAACAAGTTGATCCAATGAAGCTGTCCCATGGTACACGTGACTTAGTTATTTCTGAAAAGATGGGATGGCTCAGTGTCTAGCTGACACAGGGGAAGCGCTCATAAACTTTGGCATCAATGGGCCCCTCGGGATTTTGTGACACGAGGGTGCAGAAGGAAGGCTTCTTTCCTATGTCTTACCCACCATCCCATTCCGTACTCAGAAGTATCACTGTGCTAGGGCACAGCCAGCAGCATGATCATATCCTGAGCTTGAAAGAAGAGACAAAGAAAACCCACAGCTATTTGACAGAAATTAGAGACAGGCTTTTGTCCACCATCTTCTCATAGAACTATCATTGTGCCATCTCTTTGAAGTCTAGAAATTCATTTCAATCACCATTAACTGCAGTACCTGATTTAAACTACATCCTGAATATTTTTCTAACATTGTAAGTATACTACAATTGTACTTTTATTACTATAGTAATTCTATCAATAATTGCCGCTGATGGGTATCAAACACCTACTGTGGGCCAGGCACTAAACTAAGTGCTTTTGTATCTATTATTATACTCCTCTCCATAGGGACCCCCTAAAACCTGTGTTTGTTACTGTCATTGTCTTCAATGAAAAAGGCACTGAGTCTACAAAGGAATTGAGTTGAGATTCAAGCTCAGTTTGTCTCACAGAATCACACTGTATTTATTTTTTATTATTACTTATTTTTGGTTTTTCAAGACAGGGTTTCTTTGTGTAGCCCTGGCTGTCTTGAAACTCACTCTGTGTGGGCGGGAGGGAGGTTTGGATATGAGAAATAAAGGCATTAGGGGTGTAGCAGGCTTGTAGACCCCGCTGAAAGTTTTTTTGGGGTTAGATAATATGTCCTATTTTGCCAGCCCAGAGTCATTAGCTTAAAATAACATCCCACCCACAAGTTAGCAAGTCCAGCGGGCGCATCTGCGGGCCTGCGCCAGAGAGGGCTTTTGTGATATCAGAAGGTACCGCTTTATTCATCCTTAAATTTAAAATATTTCACCTGTGCTGTTGTTACTACAATAAAATTATAGTCACAGCAAGGCAAAACATGACCTCCATGGCAGGGCATATTTTAATAAAATTTTAAATCGCAGCTTTTTTCCTAAAGCCATTTGGTCAGAATCAAAGATGGCGAGAGCCCATGAGGTTGCCAGGGCAATGACTCTGTAGACGGGCTGGCCTCAAACTCAGAGATCCACCTGCCTCTGCCTCCTGAGTGCTGGGATTAAAGGTGTGCACCACCACTGCCTGGCTAGAATCACACTCTATGTTTTCCTATAATAGTTTCAATCTCTCCTAAAAATGTAAAGTAGAAAATATTCTTCTTCTTAGAAACTTGATATCACAGTTCAAATAAAACACAACTTACTTTCTGAGCCAGCAGCACCTTGCATAACTACACTTTGCACCTAACCCCTCAGCCCTCTCTTATTTGTCCTTCGTTGCTCTCTGTGGACTTGATTCCATAGCAGCAACTGTGTGCTGCTTTAGCAGAATGTCATAGGCTATTTTGGCTACTTACCACTTCTCTTGCAAAAAGCCATTCCCATACCAAACAATTACCCTGTGTTGTCAAATTTGCAAAAGGTAGAAGTGTCCTGTAATTGTTGGTACCAGTGTTGTTCCAGGGGTGCTTGTCAGTCTATCTTCATATTTTCTTCCTCTCACTTGTATTGTAAGATCCCAGGAAGTTCACCGCATCCCAGATCCTGTCCGGCAACAAGAGTAACGTAATGCTTAGAGGTCAGTATGGACCCCAGTTCTCATTCGTCAACTTGATGGCATAGATGAGAACATACTGTGTTCAAGACAGTAGAGAAACAATTGCATTGACTCAGCAAACCAATGACCAATATCTCATTCCAGTTCTCCTCCTTTTAAGCTGGGGAATATTAGATGAAACTTTACACTTTTAAAAAGCTTCCATTTAGTTATCAATCAGTGAGAATAATTCCCTCTTCTTCTAAGAGGTTACTTAGAATATACAATGAAACAGGCTATAACTCTGTAAAGCACAAATACAGGCATAACAGTAATGATTATTGTGCTCCTTTCAGCTACAGCCTTATGTACCTCGTATGTATTATTGCCACTCACTGATTCTTAGAAAAACTCAATGATAATAGTGGCTCCATTTTACAGAAGGGAAAAATTAGCCAAAGAGATTAGTAATTGGTTTATTTACCATTTCCCAGAACTGATGTCTGAATAAAGACTTTTAAAAAAAAGGAGCGAAATTCATGAAGTAAAGCATCACAATGGATGGGAGGCAAATGCAAATGACCTAAGGACTGAACATACTTGGTCTATATGAAGAAAAGTGGGAAGCCCAGTATGGTCAGAGCAGAGTGAAGAAGGTCAGTTTGCCTCTTTCTTACTGTGAAGGTAACTAAAGCAACCAGCCACAGGGGAAAGATCAGGGAAGTCAAGAAAGGAACTTAAAATAGAAAGCCCCATGTTGTCCTCTATTTCCAGCAGTCACAAATGACAGTAATATGAAAGTAAAGAAAGAGCAGGGAAGTGAAATGGTTGAAGTGTTGAATCCCTATCCAGTTTGTGGGGAGTAAATAGATCATTATTAAGCACCATAGCAAATTTCTGAGTCTCCTGTGCTTTATTTCTCTCCAGGCATTGAGCTGTAATTACTGATGAATGTGCCACTGGAACCTCAGCATGTGACATCATCTTGATTCTGCAGCGTAGAAAAAATCATGACAACTGTAATAGGCAGACAAAGAATTGAGCTGATTTTTCTGGGACTAATAGAATGAATTCATGAAAAATTCAGAATATTGTCATGTGTGCTTGGATTATATTTATTATCAAAATTCCTTGAGTTATTTGGTTAGCATCACTGAATGTCTGAAGCATGGTAATGCATGTACTAAACAGTATGCACACAATGATATGGCATAGAATGCAGATCTCCAGCCGGAAGGTAAACCTTCAAAAAGGTAAAACACATCCTGTTGGATTTTCCTGGGGCCTTTTCTTTCTATTCACACTCAGCCAGCCCATAGTATTGGAGGCTTATAGACAGTGACGTTTTTTAAGAACACTCAACCAATCCACATGAGACTGCTCACCTTATCTTTATAGTGCTATTAATACTGGCTGGATAAGAAAAGTTAGTGGGTAGGCTTGTGAAAAGTATCACTATTTTTGCTACGTGCTATCAATATGTATAAGAAAATGAGTTGACATACGTTGTTTTCTGATTCATTACTCATCTAGTGTTATAGACACAGTCCTTGTTCCATTTTTGGAAGCGATAGCTACTGTTACTTTTTTAAGTATTTTCTATGTGCTAGATACATTGCCAAATGCCTTCTGTATATTATGTTATTTAGTTTACCCCAATAGCCCATCAAGTAGGTATCATTCTTTCTATTACAATGTTGGGTGAGGATCAAAGATGCTGAGTAACTCCCCAAAACATTGTTATGAAAAGTAGGATTATACAAGGAAGTTTGTGTCTTGTATTCTGTTTTGGTTTTGTTTAGTTCATGAAGGCAAGCTTTCATGATGTTGCACAGATAGAACTCAAAGTCTCTTATTCTTCCTGTTTTCATCTTCATAGTGCTGGGCTTACAGGTGTGTGGCACTGCTTCCAGCTAGGTTCTAGGATTCTGTACCTTTTTATCTGCGTTGGGATTGTATTTTAAACAGGACTGGCGTACAAGGCACACATATCTTGGAAAGGCAGATTTGAGTCTCATAGAGGGATGGAATCAGTTATTATTTTTGGTCTGTATGCACAGAAGTTTATATAGAGTAAAACACCCGAGGTAATGAACCAGCTCCAACTTGAGCAATTCTTGTTCAGCATGGGTACTTGGACTCCTTAGGAAGTGCTAAGGAGATGTATGGTTTTCCAATGTGAAAGGCTGGACCAGGCTAAGGAACAGTCAGAGATACCCAGAGTAGCAATCACCAACTTCACCCCATCCTTGTGCCTGAGAGGCAACTGGAGATTTGACTGGGTCACCCAGTTTTTTGGACTTAACACCTGCATGGAACCCAGATCTACATAACACCAGCCCAAGGCTTGCCTTATCCTTCTGCACCAGAAGCTCCCTCAATTCCATGAGCAATAGGCAGTAAAAAAAAAAAAAAAAAAAAGCATTTCCTTGTAAGTGAAGCTACTGCCTGGAGTAGTTGTTCAGTGTATCCCAGAAACCTGCAGATCAAAGTCACCCAGGACACACTACTAGACCCAGTAACATGTGCTTTTGGACATCCTCTAGATGATTCTGATGTACATTTACATTTGGAAAGCACTATCTAGACTGACAAACAGAGCTCTGAATGCTGCAGACATCAATATGCACATGGCTCATCAACTCTCAGACCCAGTGCAAAGCATAGATTGTTTCATGGAGAAGGAATTGGAAAAGGACTGCAGCCTTGAGCTAGACTTGCAGAGCAATGTCACCTTCAAATACACATGACACTGATGGATAAGCGTACAGAGACTGGGAGCGGGGGTGTCGTCAGTTCTTGTTAATCTGTACCCGCATCAAAGACTGTAGCTTTGCAAGCTCAGCAGCCTCCCGGAGACTTGCCAGCTATTCTTTGGAGGGTGCAGTCGCTGATGGTGAGGATACTGCAGCCAGGAACTCTGAGTTGTTTACCTTTACCTGGCTACACATGCCTGAGTGGCACTCTCTTGACTTCCGTATTACAAGGCTACTGTCATAATGTGCTCAAGTTCCTGACAGACAGAGTGGAAGTGGCAAGGAACACGAGGAGATGTATATAGAAGCTGCTATAGTAGTGAAAAGCTTGCATAATTTTGCTAGGCCAATTCTAAGAGAACACAAAGCCTGGAGAAATGAGTTTTTAACCATCTGAGATCAGGGAAACTTTCATGGAAGAGGTGCCAGTTCAGATGGATGGAGTATCTAGAAGTGGAAATTGAAAAATAGTAAGTAGTGTTGCTTCCAAAGAAGAGAATATCATGACCCAAAATATGGAGGCATGGAAATGCAGGAGGGAAAGCTCAAAAATGTTTTTCTAGCAGGTGAAGTTAGATGGGCACATTCTCAAGTGAGGCTATCTAAGCTTCAGATGTTGCCGCCATAATCCTCCTGGAAAACTGGCTTTAAGTAATCTATTAAACATCCATTGGTCTCTGTTTTCCTACTTGGAAGTCAGGAGTTACATAGCATGTTTCACTCCACTGTGAGACAGAGTAAAGGAGATAGTGACATGACCTAGGTAATGCAGGGCTGGCACACAGCATGTACTCTAGTACATGTAGTGCATGTAGTACATATGCCGTACATGACTTCATATGTTACAGTAAATGTGGTGCTTTGCTTGGAACACTGGGAGTGGGACATGAAGTTGTAGAGATTGTCATTAACAGTAGATTGTAAAGTGGCCCTTAAGTGCTAAGCTAAAGATTTGAGACTTTTATTTCAAGGGCATGGGATATATGCTGTTGAATGGATTGGGGCTTAGTCATAGCAGAAAGAACCAATTCAAAGGCTACTAATATTTTAGCTATGTCAGTGGCAGAAATGGATATTGGAGGGAGGGGGATATCCCCTTATTATAGGTAATCCTAATTTTAGATTTCCTGAGCCTTAAATGTATGCATATGAACAATCTTATAAGAGGATAGTGAAAATTATCAGCTGGAGAGGAAATTAACAAATCCGATAGTTCTAGCATGAAAAGCAACCTTTAGTTAGCCTAAGTTAAGCTCTGAAGAAAAACAGATCCTCTGAAAATGTTTCCTGAAGCTGGCCTTTCTGTAAGAAAATTTGGGGCATGTGCAATTCACACATCCTTGATAAATTGAAGCACATTCTGTCTCACTGGCAGACACTAAATCTGTAATAACACAAGGAGTCCTTCAATGAAAGAGATGATTAGAGTTTCTAATAGCAATGCCTATTGGGTCCTAATTAAGGTATTTTCTAATGCCTGTCTAGGATATAAGTGCCCTCCATTTGGACTTGGATGATAACTAGAGTATTCTTTAGTTCCCAATCAGTATGTACACAATTCAAGACGTTCTCAAGTCTCGGGCCAGAGGGAATGATCTCATTTGGCACATTATTGAGTTTCTGGGAGGAGAAAGACACTAACAGCTCACCAATATTTTGTCATTGGCTAACTGCAAAGTTGCATCTGTTGAATCAATCCATTCTAGGAAGCTGGTTCTCTGGAATATTAAAGAATACCAATACATACTCAAAGCAAGCCGACGTGTCAGACATTGGTGAAGCAATTTCAAAATGCAGTGATCTCCTTTCTGCCTTTTCTTCACTTCCAGAGGATATGAGGACATACATGTCTGAATGTACACCCTGATAACAGAGCCTTTTCAAAAACTGCCTGCTGTTTTTGGCTTCCACAAGACAGAAGCTTGGGTAGGAGGGAGTGCACAGGGTAGTATCTGCATTCCTGGTACAATGCTTAAGAAACAGTTCTATGTTTACCAGAATAAGCATCACAATTACTGTGCTAGTTCCCTCTAAGGATTGTCAGGCTTTCCCTTTATTCACTAAGGGCTGAAAACAGAACACATAGCTGGGTGTAGTTAGACTAACCAGTTAGATTGACCCAAATTCTTTCCAGAAACGTGAAAGCCTGCTGGTTCTCAGGATTAGCCGGCTGGTATTTGAATCCATCCCCATCTGTGTATTACCTCCTTGTCCAGTGCAGCTGGAGACTGCTACATCTGATCACCTCAGCAGCTTACTTTCAAAGCCAAGATCATCTGAAAGCAGTCTAGCCACGGGAATGGACTTGTCCAATGCTAGAGAAACTTTGCAGCAACGCCAAAGAAAAATTCGGTTCTCGTCTTATTTGATTGGCCAGTTCCCTGGTCTTCACCGTTTGCCCTGGTCTTTGGAGATTCTGAGTGATGCAGTCAAATGGTTAGGGTCAGCTTTATGGGTGACTCAGCACAGATCATATATAACATTTATTTATCATAAAGAGAATACGCTAAGTGATTGTGGGGAAAATAGTGGGTTGGAAAAAATATGACTGTTTTGTTTCCAGGAGACATGTGGAATCAGAAGGCAGTTAGGAAAGGCCTAGGGAACTTCAGAGGCAGGTGGTGACATTAGAACTCAGTCTAAAGGGGACATGGGTGTCTAGGCAAATTATACTTGGAGCTTGGTATGCTGCTAGCAGTTTCTGATCCATAGAGTTCACAGAAGAAGTCTACAGTGCAAAATCAGTTAGTTCTCATCCTCAGCTGTGCAATGTAGGCTGCTGGAGAGCTTTAAAACATATGTGCACACTCACTTCCCTCAGAAATTTTGTCTTTCCTTTAAAGCTATAAGATTACAAATGCCGATGAGGATGCAGAGAAAGAGAAACTCTTGTATGCTGTTGGTAGGAATGTAAATTAGTGTAGCCATTACAGAAAACACTGTGGGGGTTCCATAAAAAACTGAAAATAGAACTGCCATATGGTCCAGCTATACCACTACTGAACATATAACCCAAGGAATCTAAGCTTATTGCACAGACATCTGCACACCCATGTTTATCACAGCATTATTTATAGTAACCAAGATACAGAGTTGGCCAAGGTGTGCATCATTGGATAAATGGAAAAATAACATGTAGTGCAGGCACGTGCATGTGTACATACACACACACACACACACACACACACACACACACACACTATTCTACTATAAACAGAATAAAACCCTAACTTGATTTGAAGGAGATGGTCCTTATAATCTCAGGCATTTGAATACTTGGTCCTCAGTTGGTGGCATTGTTTGGTGAGGCCTAGAAACGTGGCCTTATTGGAGGAGATATGTCACTGGAGGTGGGCCTTGAGAATTTAAAAATTCACATCATTTCTAATTTGCTCTCTCTGTTTTGTGCTTGGGGCTCAAGATGGGAGCTCTCAGTTTCTGTTCCAGCTGCCATGTCTACTGCTTGCTACTATACTTCCTTGATGAAACAGAATCATCCCTCTGCAACCATAAGCCAAATAAGTCCTTGCGTCTATAAGTTGCTTTGGTTATAGTATTTTATCACAGCAATAGAAAAGTGACTAATGTTCCCTATTATCTCTAAGCAAGTAGATGGGACTAGGTGACATAATGTTTAACTGAATATGTGTTTATGTCTTAATTGGCATGGGCTTGAGCTACAACATTAGTACTTCTTGCACGCTCCTTAGGTTGAAAGCAAAATCCCCCAAAAGGACATCAGCAAACCAACTAAAATTTGACAAATTTAATAAGGACTCTGTATCAGAAGACAGTATTGTGACAGGTTAAATAATTCCTGAGCATGGTAACCTGTCCTTTGGTTATGTAAGATGTTTTTCTTCTTAGTAAACTTGTGTTTAAACATTTAGGAGTGCAAGCCATGATGTTTGCAACCAACTCAATTGAATTCGGAAGGGAAGCTACACAGAAATGTAGAGAGGCAGAATCAAGCAAATAAGGCAAATGCTAACAGTGAATCTGTGTGAGAGACAAACAGGGTTTTTGTACTATTTTTAGGATTCTTCTGTTAGCTTATTTTTTTTCCAAATAAAAAATTCTTTTAAAAAATATCTCCAGATTCAATAAAGTACAACCAAATTTGGAAGCTGATAGAATTGTTTGGAGCCCTCAGAAAAGCAGAAGGAATGGGGACTGTCTGGTGATGAGTGAGAGGGAAAGCCTTTCTGAGTCATTGTCCTATACCAGTGCTTCTGCCATTGTGATGCTCAAAGCTTCTGAGATATGGTTATCCATTTACAAAGCCTAGCATGGGGCCTGGTAATCTGCATTTTTCTTTCTACCTTTTCTTATATCTTTTTAGTCCTATACTGGGTCTCCGATCCAAGGCTTTGTTTACGCTCGGTAAGCACCCTCTTGTGAACTATAAGCCCAGCCTAGATTCTGTGTTTGTAGTAGACTTCTGGGTGAAGCCAACATCACTGCTTCACAGGCCACCCTTGAAGTAGCAAAGCCCTTCTACTAAATTACCTTTCCATAAAACAGCCAGCCAGTCAGTCAGTCTAAGTGAATAAGGATGGCCATACAGAACTACAATCTTGACAAGTTTACCATGACAACTCCCCAAGAGTCACCTGATCCACTGAATAGAACAGAAGCACACAACACAACAAGCTCACAGTGAGTAGAAAAGGGCAAGAATTGTTCTCATCAAAAGCAGGCTGAGGTCATAGGAAAACAGCCCTTCTTGGCAGGTGGCATTTTAGAACCCAGCTAACAGTTCTATAGGAAGCAGCATGATTCTGATGAAGTGTCAGGGTACAGGCTGATGCTGCCCAGCTGCTTCTTCTAGGTGGGGCCTCATTAGAAACAGAATTCCAAAAAAGAGTTTCATTTCGAGCTGGCCGTTGCACACTTTGAGTTTGTTGTCTCTGCTGTACGTGGAGCCAAAATGGCTTTTCTCTAATAGAAGCATATGGAGAGCAGACCCTGCCTTCATTAGAAGTTTCCAGACTTTTTTCCCTACCCTTCTCCTGTTGTATCTTCTTTCCCCTCTGCCCGTATGCCATGTATGCCATGTCTATACTTTCTATTCATTGGATTTGAGGCTAACCTGTTATTTATGTCCCTCATTGTTTATATCCAAATTAAGGGTAACTAACATAGATGCAGAAGAGGCAGCTGGGCCAATTCCAGAAGTTTTTAGAAGACAAACAAATGCCTTTGAGTTGGATAGCGCTGCGTTTGTATCTGAGCTTTATCTCTTAGTAGTTGTGTTAATTTGGACAGAATCCTTTAACATCACTGAACTGTAAGCTCTTCCTCTACAGAATGGAGACAACCATCATACTAAATTCATAGGGTCATATTATATGAGATAACGTCCATACCAAGTGCTTAGCAAGTGAAAGACAGGTACTCATTTGATGAGTATTTGCTTAGATTTTTCTACATATAAACCAAAAGAAGTTCAAATCCAGTCTACATCTAATTGATTATTATGCAAACCTGAATGAGTTACATTGTTTTAACTCTCTGAGCCTTGGTACTTTTACTCTTAAATGAGACTTGTACTACTGATATATAGCTTAGAGGCATTCTGTAAGCAATAAATGAGGTCAGACAAGTGTTAGGCTCATGCCAAACACATAGAAATAGTCTCAGCCAACATGAATTAACCTAATTTTCTGTTGTTATTATTATTATTAGTTTTCCTCTGGGTTCCTTTTTATCGGGTTTATCTACTCTGGTGGTGGCATGGTCCTTTACCTTGAACTTTTTACCATGGTCCTTTGCAGCCTCCTTCAGTAGACCTTTCCCATTCTGCACTGTCATTTCCCTAAGGGCAGAGGTCACACTTTGTACCATTTCAGAGGTCTTTGTGAAATCTAGTAGATCTCACAGTATGTGAAGCAGAGCATACTAGGTTTGCTGCAAGCACAGCCATCAATGGCTTCCCTGCCTGGGTTCTAGTTTTAGCATGTCTCATTGGCTCAGAGATTTAATAGTAATTCCTTTATATTTCCATTCTCTCATCTGGGGTTGATAATATTTCTACCATGGGGGATTTGCTGGAAGGATTAGAATTGAACATAAAGTGGGAGCTTCATAGGGGCTAGGTGTTACTGTTATTTGACAAAAATCCTGCAGCCAAGCATCATGGGGGCTATCCTATGAAATTGTATGAAATGATGTGTACATGGACCTGCATGAATCTCCACTCCCACTCAAGGATAGAAGCATGAATAGAGAAGCATGAATATTGTAGAAGGTATAAAAGTATATATGCATTGCCTGTGAAGGCCCTTTAAACTTCCAATCAGATCTAGAATTCTGTGTGAAATTTTCCACAGGAGTGTGAGACCTTGAGGTTTTTATTTGCTTGTTTGTGAAGTAAAATTCTTATAACTGAAAATTAGCCACCTTAAAATGGATGATTATGTAGCATTTAATGCATTTTTCAATGCTGTAGAATCATGGCCCCTGTCTTAGGGTTTTTATTGCTGTGTTAAAGCACCATGGTCATAAACAACCTAGTGAGGAAAGGGTTTATGTCAGCTTATAGCTCTCATGTCATAGTCCATTGCTGTAAAAAGTCAGAGCAGGAACTCAAACAGGGTAGGAACCTAGATGGAGGAGCTGCCATGGAGGAATGCTGCTTACTGGCTTCCTTTCATGACTTTCTCAGCCTTCTCTCTTATAGAATCCAGGACCACCATCCCAGGGGTGGCCCCATCCATGATAAGCTGCTGATTCGCATCAATCACCAATCAAGAAAATGCAGCACGGGCTTGCCCATAGGCCAATCTTGTAGGGGCAAGTTTTTACCTGAGCTTCCCTCTTCTGAAATGACTCTAATTTGTGTGAAGTTAACAAAGCATTCAACCAATACAGTCTCTGAATACTTCTAAATTGATTGCTTCTTTAGTCTGTCTATATCTAGAGCAAAGTGGGGACTCATTTGATCCTCGTCTCCCCTTTCAGTGTTCTAGATTTCTTCCCATCTAAGCCTTCTTTATCCAGACTCTCACTATTTTCTTTCCCCCTCTTTGAACACACACACACACACACACACACACACACCACCTGTTGGAAGACTGGGGCATTACAACTCTGGAAAGGTGCCAGCTCCAATGTTCGAACTAGCAGAATGTGGGTTGGGATTGGTGGAGATTCTTCTTGCTCTGGCATACAGACAACCTAACGATAGAGTTGCCAATAATAGCCTCAAAGAATCAAATCAGTTTTGTCATGTATTCCATCTTTGGACTCATAGTGGCTTGGAGAAATTTGCTGTGTATTAAAGCATGTACTGCAAAATAACCTTGGTAAGCTCTGTGGCTCCAGAAAGATCTACTGAATATTTTTATCCATGAATAAGAGATACAATTAAGAAGTTTACTGAAAAACATAATTATATGCTATATGTACTGGACATTTTCTTGTGCCAAGCACTGCACTATATTATATGCAAGCTATAGAAGCATCATTACAATGACTACAGCAAGTAGATATTGTTAATAAATACTTTTTATAGAGGATAAACTAAGTCACAGAACAGGTATCTGACCTGTTCATGGCCATATAGTGAGCAAATGACCAAAATTATGGCTTTTTGGTGTTTTTGAAACCTAGTCTATGTATCTCTTGTTGGCCTGGAACTTTATCTAGACCAGGCTGGCCTTGAGTTTACAGAGATTTGCCTACCCATGCCTCCTAAGTGCTGAAAAACCATGTGCCTTTAAACTACTGAGCAATATTTTGTCCTAATGTTCCCACTGCAAATAATAAAACAGGAAAATACCATAGCTCTCTCAACTCAACACTAGCCTTTAGCTATGGTTCATAAGTTTTGTTGATTCTGAAAAAAACTCCTTACCTCTTAGAAACAGTTTCTTTATCAGAATAATTGAGGCAATTTTCCTGTTGCATCTCCCTTGGATTTATAAGCAGAAGATGTAAATACATGCAGAGAAAGATTATGCAAAAATGTTAAGTGCTTTAGTAAAGGAGAAGACATGAGTAATGGTTGGCTGCTGTTATGTGGGCCAACCAGAACTAGACCTAAGGCTGCCACTTACAGACTTGGACAGGCTTGGGAAACTACAATCTGCTGCCCAAGTCAAATGCTAGGCAAATCTTTGGCATTTCACCTCTCCATGGCTGTGCAAATCTCTAAGTACCAGCTAGCTCCTCTGAAGTCTATACCTGCATTGTTAAGGTACTGCTGGAATAACTCTAGGAAAATTTGCAGCCTTTGGGATATCAGGGAGCCAAGAAAACCCAGGGTAAGCCTTAAGAGATGTCTCCAGCTGGTTCTGCTTTTTTGAAAAAAAAAATCACACCCTACCTATCACAGAGGTTGCAGTGCAGAGTAAGTCAAGATGACACATCTGAAGATGACTGGCACAGTGTCTGCCACAGAGTGTGTGCACAAATGATAGGGGTTCTTTGGTGAGTTAGCTTGTTATTCTTGAAGGGTGGACTACGTGCAGAGGGACAAAAAGGCTACAGGGTGGGGGGAGTGGGACATTTTGGGAGGTTGAGAGTCTTCAACCACAGATCTGGAAATTTATTGATTCCTTGAAATATAGACAAGATTTTGAAACATAGCTGCCTATGTTTGCGCAGGAAAGATTTATGCCTGAGTCGCTGCCTGACTTCTTAGGCAGGCTATTTCTGTTTCCCAGAAATGTTGGAAAGGGGTGGGCCTGAAGCTCAGTTAAAGGCTTTTTTGTTCCTATACCATTCAACTCCTTGGTGTGCAAATGATTTAGCAGCCAAGCAGACAGGGATCTCTAAGTAAGGAATAACTTGCAGGATATTTAGCATACAAATAAGTGACAAGGGAGCATAAAAGACCAGGAAGCAGTGGAGAGGAGCAGTGTTCTCAGTCCAGGTAAAGTTCTTTTAAAAGCGGAAGTACTTTTAGACATTATATATGTTCTATGTGTTCACTACCACTAGTGGAATAATGCATAGGCATTAAAAGTAAACAATATCCTCTCCATTCTTCCTCCTCTGTGGAGTAAGCAACATTAACAATCCAGCTTTGGATCTTCTCAGGACCTTCTCTGTGTCCACACAAATATATACAGACATGTAACAGATAAATACAAAGGGGATGCTGCTATGTTCTAAGATGGGATTACAGTATGTATGCTTCTGTTGCTAAACAGTGTATCACTCACAGCCTACACATAGATGCGGATCTTGTTTATTCCTTAAAATAGATACACACTGGTCCATAATAGGAGCATACAAGGATTTATCTAACCATTAGTCAATTATTGAACAATGCGATAGGAAGTTGGAAGGTAAGGGACAAGTTAACAAAAAAATCAAGGAACTAAACTGTGCTTTACTAAAGGAATTTATTTTGCAAAATTCTTTGCTGATTAGTATGATTAAATATCAAGGACACTGCAGGGGCATGGATATTTACTCTAAAATGTTTTCAGGGGTCTGGGAAGATGACTTAGTTCCTAAAGAGCTTCTCACGCAATATGGAGACCTAAGTTTACATCCATGTAAGAGATGGATTTGGCATTGAGGGCTTGAATTCCCAGCACTGGGGAGGTGGAGGTGGGACAATCTAGCCAGTCTAGCCAAATTCATGAACTGCCAGTTCATTGTAAGACTGAAAGACCCCTCCTCCAAAGATAAGGTAGAGGGCTGATGAGATGGCTCAGCATGTAAAGATAATTGCCTCTGACCTCCACATGTGTCTTGCAGCACATGTACTAATCACCCATAGTAATAATAATAATAATAATAATATTAAAACTAAGGTACAGTGATTGAGGTGGAAACTTTTGGCCTCCATGCACATACTCACACACACACACACATACACACACACACACACACACACACACACACATATACATAAACACTTGAACATGTACACATACATACAGTACACACCAAAATTTTTAAAGTTTGAATGAAAATCTTAAAGTGTTAATTTATGGTTTTATTTACTAAAGTTTTTGTCACATTCCACTTCCTGGACATATGCAAGCTGTATCAAGAAACTTTGTCACGTGTATGATACTTCATGATTTTTTTTTCTTGCAGTGCTAGGGATCAAACCCACAACATTATATTTGCTAGCTAAGTGTTCTCCCACACAACAAAGGGCTTTCTGTCTTTTAAAGCACTTTCACAATCCAGTTCTACTCTTGTAGCAGCCTTGTATGATAAGAATTTTTCTTAATAGTTGATAATGGGGACAATTAGGCAAAGAGAAGTAAAGGAATTTGTCCAAAGTCACACATATAATTAGCAGCATAAATAATTTGTGTTGAGCTCAGGATTCATTATCAGGTGCCCCTCCCCCAATGGTGAAGAGAGTGTAACAGGAGATACCAACCAGATCCATTTCTCAATAGGCATTTGCTTGGGTCTCACTTGGCCCGATTTCTCTTTTTCTCTGGGCATCTGGATCCATGCACCCTTTCACAGCTGATCTAGCACCAGCTGACCACCAGTAAAATGTGCTATGTGCTCTAGAGATCTAAATTTGCTGGTGGGCAATCTCAATAAGGTATTGCTGTGCATGGCTAGAAAAGCTCACAAGAACGTTTCTCCTCTCTAAGATTGTTTGTTTCTATTTTCCCTTAAGATGCCTCCAAGGGGATGTCTTGTCGTCTGATATAAGTAGGTAGTAATTGGTCTCTGAGTAGTTCTGAAAATATGGCCTCTTAGTTTATCTGACTTCCTCTCCAAGATGAATGTGTATATTTGTTTTCTTTTCCAGAATAGCAAATACGAACCAGTTTTCTCTTCTGATGAGTCAAAACTGCAACTCACTCAAACATGGAATGAGTCAAAGCATTTTATAATGGTCTCTGTGAAGCATTTTATAATTGTCTCTGTGACCCTAAGCATTTTATCTATTAGTTGAAATGTCCTCTTTAGAGAAATAACCTCTCAATTCCTTCCTGCCAGGAACATCTAGTTAGTCATCTACCCTGTTGGCTGTGCTCTATGTATAGCTTCTGAAATGGTTTTAAAAATCTGCCATTTTCTAAATCATTCTTCTGCCACAGGCCTTGCCACTTTAAACAGCTACAGCAAGGTCCACACAGATCTCTGTTTCCCTTCCTGTCCTCTAGTCTGCCCTATCTTGGAAGACGGATTTCTAAAAGGACGTTCTATCCTTATCATGTCCTTAGTGAAAATTACAGATTTTCAGGTTCCCTTTTTTTATTTATCTGTTTATCCTTTGACTTAAAATCAGCAGGGAAACTCTTTATTCAAGTAAAATATAAGGTACTTAAGAACGTAAAATGTAAATCAGATGATACGTAGACAAGGTACACAAAGTGTCGACAGACCCCTGTTGAAATAAAAAGTCTCCAGAGCCTCTCTGTCTCCTCCACTCCTTACTCCTGGGACAACCCTTGTGCTTAAGGCACAGCCTGAAGATTTCCATGAAACCCCTTAGTTTGGCATTCTAGACTCTTCTAACCTCGCTTTTCTCATCCTAGCATCTCTCAAAAGACCCTTTGCTTCAGGAGTTTGGTCTTCTGTATTCTCTACCCAACTGGGCCACTTCCTACGCCTTTGCTTTTGTCTGTACTATGCCCAAGCCTGTCCTTTCTTCCTGTCTGACCCATAGTCACTCTTCAAAAACCAGATCTAGCCTTACATACTTCGCAAAGTTCTTGCACTTTCTTTCCTTCATACTCTAGTTCCCTTATTTCACAGGGGCCTGCTTCCTAGCTTATACTGTTTGTGTAGCTTGTCTATTTTTTTTGTTTGCTTTACATTTTAAGACAATTCCCTATCTTCATCAGGTCTATTTAGGTCCTTTGTTCATTTTAAGTCAGAATATTTGCTTATTTTGATGGTTTTGAATTTGCATATTATAGATATTAACTCTTTATCAGACATAGAGTTTACAAATATTTTCTTATTCTGTGGACCGCTTTTTGGGTCTTGACTATTTTCTTTACTACACAACAACATTTGGGTTAGTCTCATTTATTTTTGGTTCTTAGCATTGTTTTAGTGTGATCATGTCCTGTCTTCCAAATGAGATTGGAAGTTTTCTAAGATTAGAGCTATTCTATAATTTCTCTTATGTTTTCTGTTGTGCTGTTCTTCCATCTGCCAGGCACATCAGAAATGTGTGCTGACTACGCTATTGAATCCTGCCAAGCCATTATTAGCCATGAGTACCTTAGCAAAATTCTTCCATTGATTGGGAACTTAAAGGGTTATCATTCATAATTGGTCCAAAAGACAGAAATGGGTTGTAGGATTGAATACAATACCTGAGTCTATCAGAAAGTAGATATTCTGTGACTTCAGGTGGGAAAATTGTGGCAAACATTGAGTAATATTGGTTTATATCATTACTAGTATATTAGTTGCCAAGATAGGGGAGACTAGTGTTAGAATAGCTAAATAGTGACATGAAAACTCAAGGGAGGAACTTTGATAGTTTGCTTACTGAACAGTGTGTGTATTTTTGTGTGAGCATGGTGTGTGTGTGTGTGTGTGTGTGTGTGTGTGTGTGTGTGTGTATGCTGAGTGTAAATGGAAAGGGTGCAGGATATAAATTGATTCTGTGGCCAGAAAGGTAATTAGATGTTTGCATTATTCCAATAGCAACCGTTATTCCACATAGAATGTTGTATCACAAATGTGACCACTGTTTGCTAGACTCTTTCATGGTGTCTGTTCATTACTCATTTGACCTGCCCATCATCAATTCTTTGTCCATAGCAATTCTTCAATATGCACTTCTCTGATGAAGAAATAAAGGAAACAGGAAGCAGGGAATGGAGGGAGAGGGGGACAGAAATGAGAAATGGAAATAATCATGAAATGATTAAATCATCTGCTCTTGGAAATGTTAGAGATAAATTGGATTTTTAAACTGATACTTTATTTTTAAATTGGTATTGTTTTGGAGGCTCACAAATCTAAATGGTGTAAATCCAACAAACGTTTTTATCTGGACGAAGTCTCAAAGAAAATTAGAAAATACCTTAACACAAATGAAAATTTGATGTAACAAAATTTATGGAATTTTGTAAATGCAGAGCTAAAAGTACTATTAGCAGAGATGCTCATGTTAAACAAGAAGGACGTTATCAACTCAAAACCTAAATCTCCCCCTTACAGAGTTAAATGAAAGGGAGAAAACTGGACTCGATGTTGGCAAAAGAAAAGCCAGAAAGATTAAAAAAGAGATAAGATTGAAAATAAAGATAGAAAAAAGCAATAAAAACCAAGAGCTGAATCTTTGAAAACATCAATACAATTGTTTAACTTTTACATTAAGAAAAAAAGATGCCTCATGAAGCTAAAATCAGAAATGAAAAGGGGCATTACCTAGATGAAATGAAATATATATATATAACCTAGCAATATTGAGTCATGAGACATTAGACAAATTCTCAGAGGGCTGTAACTGTGAAGGTTGGAACAGCAACCCAAATATACCAATGAAGCAAAGCCCAGGACCCAGGATCTTCAATTTTTAAGAAAATATATTTTTGGCTGGGTGCTGGTGGCACAGGCACTGTAACATTTCATAATTCACAGGTATAACTTGATCCCATTCACCTCCTATGTTAGTTCTTTTACCCTCTTGCCTGGTTCTCTTTTCATTGCCACATCTATAATAGTCCCCCTTTTATTTTATTTTCCCTACAAATTTTATGAGTGAGAGGAAAACATAATATTTGGATTTTTGAATTTGTATTATTTTATTCAATATGAGAATCTCCAATTCCAATTCCATCTATGTTCCTGTAAATTTTTCATTTTTTTAATTTCTATAAAACATTTCAGAAACATTAGCAACAATCCTCAAAATTATTTTTAAAAATTTTAGAAGACACTTCTTAGTTCATTCAATGTGTGCCCTGATATCAAACAAAGACACTGAAAGAGAACTGGAGGCCAATGTCTCTTATTAATATTCATGCCGCTGTCCTTAACAGAATATTAGCAAACAGAATTCAGTAGTGTATGAACAGATTATATGCCATATTCAAGACAGAATTCCTTCTTGGAATGCAAGGGTAGTTGAACATAGAAAATCAACTAATTTAATATAGCTGGCTAGTTCTATGTCAACTCGACACTAGTTGTAGTCAAATGAGACGAGGGAACCTCAATTGAAAAAATGCTTCTATAAGATTGGGATGCAGGCAAGCCTGTAGGGCATTTTCTTATTTAGTGATCAATGGGGAAGGGCCCAGCCCACTGTGGGTGGTGCCATCCCTGGGCTGGTGGTCCTGGGTTCTATAAGAAAGCAGGCTGAGCAAGCCATGGGGAGCAAAGCCAATAAACAGCTCTCCTCCATGGCCTCTGCATCAGCTCCTATCTCCAAGTTCCTTCCCTGTTTGAGTTTCTGCCCTGACTTCCTTCAGTGATGGAGTATGATGCAGATGTGAACCAAAGAAACCCTTCCCTCCCCAACGTGTTTTGGATGATGGTACTTTTATGTTAGCAATAGTAACCTTGACTAAGATAGCTAGTCACATTAACAGAACAAAGGTAAAAATCACAAGGTCATCTCAAGTGAAAAACACACACACACACACACACACACACACACACACACACACACACATATATATATATAATTTAACAATAATAAAAATACTCAAGAAAATAGAAACAGAGAGGAACTACCTCAGTAGTACTTGTTTGTGTATATACATGAAAATGTCATGATGAAACCCATCATTTTGCACAATAAACATGTCCTAATTAAAATTTTTCACATGCAATGCATATAAATTGGTTGCCTACTGTGAGGCATTTGTTTGCATTGCTTCTATGCATGGGGAACTCCCAATTTAGTGTGAAAAACAGGTATGTAAAACAGGGAGCCCGGATATGATGAGTACTAAACTGGGAATCGGTAGAAAGGGTCAGAGTAGCTTAGAGCAAGGCGTGATGAGCTACTTGGGAGGATTAGCAAAGGCTTCTCATGTAGGAGAGAGTTGCTAGGAATCCCTGAAATCTAACTCAAGAAAAGCTGGCTTTCTCTAGAAAAGACAGTTGGTGAATGGAAAACAGAAGAACAAATCGTAACCACTTCTGGTTGATGCTGAACCATCATCATACTTTGTCATTTTGATAACTATATCTGAATGGCTAAATTAGTTCTGATTTCCCCACAATTGATGGGAGCCACTTTTCCTTTCATGGGTTTTGATTGTGTGTTGTTTCTTTTTGCCTCCCTTCTGATTGATGTCTTCATCTTTACTACCCTGGTATGACATGTGAACAGTGGTTAGAACATTTTCTTATTTATAGGTTACAACATCAATTTCAGCTTTGGCTCTCCTTTTCCCTTTCAAATGCAAGATCATTTACCCATTTAAAGAAATGTAGGTAGTAAAGTATAGTAGCATATAACTGGATCCTGGCTCTTGAGAGGTGGAGGCAGGAGAATTGTAAACCAGCCTGGGCTGTGCTGAGACTCTGACTCAACAACTACATTAAGAGTGAAACAAAACCAAAATGCTCCAGAGCTTAGTTCAGGCCATCTGTGATGGATAAGGAAACAAACACGGATGTTTGTATTGGCCTCTAACCGAAACAACGTTTTAAAAAATATGAATCAACAAATCCCGAGTGGTATGAGTAATAATTTTGCCTTTATCATTAATAGAAACCATTTGATGTTTTCTTCGTGTCTTGAATTGCATGAGTGTGTAATGACAACTTCAGAATTATGGTAGTTATGAGACCTGCTATTCTTACTTGCTTAATAAGTGAAAGCACATACACGATTGTGTCACAAACTTTTTAATAATAAGTTAGTTCAAGTATTACTGGCATTATTTCAATCCCATATGTATAGTTTTGTTCATTAAAAATCATATCATTTGGAGCCTTCAAGGTGGTTCAGCAGGTGAAGGTGATTGCTAGACAAACCTAGCAACAAGAGTTCAATTTCCGGAACCACATAAAGGTGGGTTCTGAAACGTGTCCTCTGACCTTCAGATGTATGTCAGGACATGCCATGCCATGCTGCCCTGCTGCCACAGCACAGAAGTGCACATGTATGTACACTCATACAAACACATAAATAAATAAATAAATAAATAAATAAATAAATAAATAAATGACATTGTTTTGAGAGGCATGTTGAGGCTTCACTGTGGCTCACTAGGGATCCATAACATGAAAGTTGTTAAGAGGTCATACCCTATATTTTGTTTTCACGTAATTGCTCTTCCTAGAAACCAAGCAAAACTTTTTTTTTTTTTTTTTTTTTTTTTTGCCGCTGTGTAGGCAACTTTCTTTCAGAAACATTCCCAAACTTGCAAACATTTAGACCAGTGCTTCTGAAGACCATTAAATCTAGGTTGTATTTGTGTAACTTACAGGCAAAAAAAAAAAAAAAAAGAAAAAGAAAGAAAAGAAACATGTGAACGACTCTTTTACTTTCTTTCCTTCTCTTTCTTTCTTTCTTTCTTTCTTTCTTTCTTTCTTTCTTTCTTTCCTTTTTTTTTTTTTTTTTTTTTTTGCCAAGCCTGGTTCTTTAGAGCACCAGACTTCTTGGTGCAAGATAATCTATTTAGTGCCCTACTTGTAGCTGCTGCTCCTGTTATTTGTGGACATGGTCAGAAATTGCGGTTTGGATAAGGATAGCATCGCATGTAACCATTCTTTTTTCCCAGGATGGCCCTGTGAACAAGGTGCTTGTGTATATCAAATGAAGATAATGAAAAACAAAGGGAAGCCTGCCCGCTGCTGAGCACAGACGCAGCAGGAGCTTACAGACACTTGTTAGAAAAGAAAGGGGCATGGAAGACATGTAAATTTCATCTGACAGGGGCAATTTCGCTCCATTTCCCTTTCTGCTGATTACTGAAGTGAAAGGAAAAGGGGGGAAATTGGCTCAATTGTCAAGGAAATGAAGTAATTTGGTTCAGCTCCCTAGTAACTCAGGCCCTAATGAGGTGGGTTCTTAATGAGCCAGATCTTCCTCCTTGTCCTCTTCTTAAAGGGCTCTTCATGGGCTCATTGT
The DNA here is from genome assembly GCA_026225945.1 of Cricetomys ansorgei. Classification (NCBI taxonomy): domain Eukaryota; kingdom Metazoa; phylum Chordata; class Mammalia; order Rodentia; family Nesomyidae; genus Cricetomys; species Cricetomys ansorgei. Next base: position 2,697,443 of record JAMJFZ010002884.1, on the reverse strand, counting down.
CAGTTTGTGTCCCATGCTCATGCTCTTGTCTTCCTCCCTCATTACTAACCCACACGAAAGCACCCTTGTAAGAGAGAGCACACACGTCAGAGATGACTCATACTGAGAATCTGAGGCATGCTGTACATGCATGTAAGTGCCACTGTGACTAGATTGTGGTAGAACTCAAAGGTTCAAGTCCTCCCTCTGTACACACAGAAGCCAAATACGCATACTCTTTTGACAGTAGCATTTATAAATTTGTGCCACACAGATCTGCGATGAGCCAAACCTTGACAGCCATCATCTACTATAAGGTATCTATGATGGGTGGGGAATCTCTCCTAGGGTACAATTTAGAGAAGTGTCTGTGGAAAATATGCACTCTGAAATATTTTTTGCCTACCCACTCTCACATACAAGTGCAAAACTTCTTTAAGGACTGGTATGGTAGCCCATGCCTTCAATTCTAGCACTCAGGAGGTAGCAGGTGAAGGTAAATCTCCATCAATTCAAGGCCAGCTTGGTCTACACAGTTTCTCCCAGGCTAACCTGGGCTACATACTGAGACCCTGTATTAAAAAGAAAAGAAAAGAAAATCTCGAAACAAAATCAGAACACTTCGTACAGGCAATAACGAGGGAAGCAGTCTAGAGGACTTAAAGAGCAAGTTCAAGTGCCCCTTGCTTCACATAATATGTCTTGATTACAGTCTCCCCTCCTTCACTTCTCTCAGTTTCTCCTCCCTCCCCTCCACTTGCTTCACTGTGATGATCAGCATGGTCCTGCACGGAGTGCACTCACTCAGCAGGGACTGTAAAAAGTTTCCCTGACTCTCTTGTTTTTCCATCATGTACAGACAGCCAATTTGACAGCGTAGGCACTCTGGTGGACCCTCTTTGTAGGACTTTGTTCAGCATATGGGGTTACAACACCCCTTGCCTTAGCTATCCAGCTAGTAACAGGAAGATGCTGGGGTGTCTGCCACCCACATTTCTTAAAGAAGATTCCCCGACACCAAATTAGCCATTTGAAAATTGAACGTAAGTGATTCCTATTTCGCTAATTGCTTTTAAGGAGTCTGTCAAAACCCCTCACTTCCTCCAGCCCACACTCAAGTCAGAAATTCCAGAATAGCACTGTAGTTAAGCCAGTCATTAGGATGGAGGCATGCTTGTGTGGCACCTGGAGCCCCATGAGAATTCCCAAAGAATATTTGAAGGGGCCACCAAGCAGATAGTGAGGCGAAGTGAACCTGTGATTGCCAGTTTGTTTAAACACAAGCTGAGTCCTGAGAAATACTAGACTCAATAGCAAAGGGCAGGTAAGAAATCACAGAACCTCTTGGGTACCTTAGACCATGGCTACCAGACCTGTAGGGCCTGTAGGGCAAAAGTAACAGGGAAGTGATGCCCAGGTGCATGGCTTCCTTTAGAATTTTAAAAATTCACCTGAATCCATCCTTGCAGTCCTTACAAGAGCTGTACCATGTAACAGATCAGCAAAGCTGCAGGCTTGAACCATATTGAACTCCTTTTCTTATTTTAAATTATACTGATCACCGCCCCCCGCTCTGTCTCTGACACACACACATACACCACATACACACACACACTTACACACACACACACCACATGCACACACACTGACATACACACACACACACACGTGTGGAGGTTAGAGGTTAAAGGAGAACTTACCAGAATGCAATGGACTCCATTCTACCCCAATGTGGGTCCCAGGGGTTAATCTCAGGCTGTAGGGGTTGGCCACAACTGCCTTTACCCTATAAGCCCTCACATGAGCCTTGCATTCTTTTCTATTGCTATGTAACTAATCACTCCCAAACATAGTGGCTTACAGGAGCACAGGTATTCTCTCACATCCTGGCTCAGCTCAGGTGAACCTTCTGTTGCTGTAGCTCTCACAGGGCTCCTATCCATGAGTGAGGGAAGTACTCACTCCAAGCTGTACTGGTGAAAGGCCCAATTTTACCCTTTTTATTGAAAATAGAATTTTTTTTTATCACATAATATGTCTTGATTACAGTTTCCCGTCCTTCACTTCTCTCAGTTTCTCCTCCCTCCCCTCCAATCTGGATCCACCCCCTTTCTGTATCTCATTAGAAAATGAACAGGCCTCTAAGGTGTAATAATAAAATAAAATAAGATAAAACAAAAACTAACACAGTGGAATAGGACAAAACAAACAGAAGGAAAAGAGCCCAAGAAATGGCAAAAGAAACAGAATATAGATACAGAAACCCACTTATTTGCACACTTAGGAGGCCCATTAAAAAAACACACACTAAACTAGAAGTTATAATATATATGCAAAGGATCTTTGTGATAAAAGATAAAAGTATATAAATGAAGTAAAATAAAAAATGAGATTTAAAAAAAGTCCTGCCGTGACATTGTGAGACAAGGAACTTCCAATAATGTACCTGAGTTGATTTTTGTTGGCTATCTAGTGCTGGGCATGCAATCTACCTTTAAGAATAGTTTGTTTCTCCAGTGAGACTCTTGGAGAAAATTAAATTTTCATTTGCAAGTGATTATCAATTGGAGACAGCTTCTGGGTTAGGGATGGGGGTGTGTGTCCACTTTTCCTTTCAGTTCTAGGAACCCATCTGGTGCAGATCTATGCAGGCCTCAGTCTCTGTGAGTTGCTATGAGCTTTGCCTAGATGATTTGGAGGGACTCTAAAAATCATCCCCTCTGGCTCTTACACTCAATCCATCTCCTCTCCCACAGGGTTCCCTAAGCACTGATAAGGGGGGTTTAATGAAGTAATCCTGTTTGGGGCTTAGTGTTTCAAGGTTTCTCACTCTTTGCCTAATGTCTGTGGGTCTCTGTATTTGTTCCCATGTGCTGCACGAGGAAGCTTCCCTGATGATGTCTGAGAAAGGCACTGATCTATGAGTATAGTAGAATGTCATTAGGACTCACCTTATTGCGAAGTTCCTTTAACAGAGCAGTAGTGTTTGCTTTCCCCCTAGGTCCCTGGGCTAGTCTAGGTTCTTAATCACTCGAGCAGTTTCAGGTATGGGTTCCATTTTAAAGAGTGAAACTTACATCAAATCAATCACTGGTTGGTGATTCCCACAAGCTTTGTGCCAACATTGCACTAGCGTGTCTTGCAGGCAGAACACCATTGCAGACTGCAGGGTTTGTAGCTGGATTGATGTTCATGTTTCTCCTTTGGTAGAGTGTAGAGTATATACCTGTGAAGGCTCTTATGGCATTGTTATAAAAAAATCTGGTGTCCATAGTTGTGTGGATTTATTTCTGGGTCTTCAATTTTATTGCATTCAGATGATCATGTGTATTCTATCTTTAAATTTGTTTATATGGTAGATTATATTTATTGACTTATGTATATTGAACCATCCCTGCATCTCTGGGATGAAGCCTACTTGATCAAGGTTGATGATTTTTTTGATGTGTGCTCAGATTCATTTTGGAAATATTTTATTGAGAATTTTTGCATCTATGTTCACAAGAGAAATTGATGTGTAATCCTCTTCCTTTGTTGTATCTTTTCACAGTTTGGATATCAGGGTGATTGCAGCTTTATAAAATGAATTGGGCAATGTTCCTTCTGTTTCCATTTTGTAGAATGGTTTGAGGAGTATTGGTATTAACTCTGTTTTGAAAGTCTGGTAGAATTCTACACCAAACCCACCTGGCCCTGGCTTTTTTTTCACATTGGGAGACTTTTAATCACTGATTCTATGTCACTAGAGGTTATAGGTCTGTTTAAATTGCTTATCTGATCTTGATTTAATGTTAGTAGATGGCATGCATCTAGAAAATTATCCATTTCTTTCAGATTTTTCCAATTTGTTGGAGTACAGGTTTGTAAAGTATATCCTTATGATTCTCTTGATTTTCTTGGTGTCTGTTTTTAGGCCTTCCTCTTCCTCTCCAATTTTGTTAATTTGGATATTCTCTCTCTGCTGGAAAGGCCCACTTTTACTCGTACTCCTGTGGTTGATTATTTAGTTTTTTGTTGGTTGTCCAACATACAGCTTTATTTCTTTGGTGGTTATTAGTCAGAGGCTATCATCATTTCCTTGCCATGTGTCCTCTCCAGTGTCATGATTTACATCAATGTGTTCAAGCTAAAAAGACAATGAGGAGAGAGTACTAACAAGATGAATCTAAGTCTTTTCTAAATTCACCACCAAACTATTTCTTTTGCCATAATGTAGTCCCTGGAAGCAAACTCCTAGGTCCATCTCAAAATCCATAGCTGTGAAAAATCAGAGGAGCGATCCCTAGAAACCATACCAGAGGCTGCCAATTTTAAATAACATAAAGAAAAGAAGATTTTTCTGGGGATCAGAAATCTAGTGGTAGAAGCTTGAGCAATTTTCATCACTTTCTCTTTCTTGATTTTACTATAGACAAATACAAGTGATAACTATTATGAATGATGCATCAAAATGATAATATATAAAAGCAATCTGAGAAACTTCTGGTAAATCTCTCTTATTTTCTCTATTCCCTTGCATCCATTCAGAATGGAGGCTAATATTTCAGTCTTGGGATATGGATTTGGATGCATAGGAGCAGTCTGAGCTATGACATTAATGATGTGATCTTAGGACAGTTCCTAGATCATGCCAACCATCCTTTTGACCACCTATAACATAATAATGACTAGAAGTACCTCTCAGAATAATGGGTAATGAATAAAATAATGCTATGAAACATTTAGCAGACTAGCACATGGTGCTGTGTTAATTTCATTACTATTTTATGAATACACATTATCTCATATACTCTTGAAAAAAATTCCAGTCTCACTCCTTAAACCAGCAGTTCTCCACATATGGTGCACAATCCCTTTGAGAGTTAAATGACCCTTTCACAGGGATCACCTAAGACCATCCTGCATATCAGACATTTACATGATGATTCATAACAGTGGCACAATTACAGTTGTGAAGTATCAACGAAAATAAATTATGGTTGGGGGTCACCACAACATGAGGAACTGTTTTGAGGGTACAGCATTAGGAAGGTTGAGAACTACTGCCTTAGACCATTCCAGTGTCATCATGCTATTAGTGTACTCCCTCCTCAATTTCCTAGCATTTATTTTTCCTCCCACTACTACTCACATAAGCACACAAGTGTTTGTACATGAGTAACTTTCAATTTCCCATTTGATATTTCATTTTTTTTCTATTTTATTCTCCACGGGGATGGCAGCTAGAAAGTGAAATTGATGGATAGCTTAAATTTGCTCAGAGATGGTCATAGTAACATACTTGGTGGGCTAAACTATGCCCAAAGGGAAAGAACAAGCACACACATACACAAACACGCGCATGCACACACACACACACAGTGAGGGAAGGGGAAGAGAAAGGAAGAAACTGAAAAGGAAAAAGGCCCAGAGGAGATTTTTTTTGAATAATCCTGGATGCAAACAGAAGTCACTTTCCATAAGCAAGAGACTGCATAAGCAAGGGACTACAGCTGACTGCTTCAGTAAGCACATTGTTATCATGTCTCCACACATGTCTCTGTTTTTCAGACAACATATAAAATTTAGCTTTTCCGTAAACTTCTTTGGCTGATGGTTTTTAGACAGCTCCATTATTACTTCATGGTTGTTGCTGCTTTCATTTCTCAACTCTAGGCAAGTAGACTACAATGGGTTCAAAGGGCAAGCTTGCTGTCAGGAGTCATGTAGTCTTGTGTCACTGACAACATCTGTACCCTATCTGAGATACCTAATCCACTTGAAAATAATCTTGACAGCTAAACTGGGACTTGCATTACAGTGGAAAGAACTTTTGAGTAATAATAAGAATAAAAGACCTAGATCCTAATTTCCCCTCTGCTGCTAACTGACTATAGGATTTGGGACAAGTCTTTCCTAATCTAAGCTTCTATCCTAGTTAGATTTCTTTGATGTGATTAAAAAATTATGACCAAAAGCAACTTGGGGAGAAAATGGCTTATTTAGTTTACATATCCCAGATCATACTACACTGAGGGAAATTAAGGCAATATTTCAAGGCAGGAACCTGGAATCAGAAACTGAAGCAGAAGCCACAGAGGAACACTGTTTACTGGCTTCCTCAACCTGCTTTCTTATATCACCCAAGATCACCTGCCCAAGGGTGGTACTACTTACAATGACCTAGACCTTCCCACATCAATCATTAATTATTGCAATACCCTAAAGACTTGCCTATAGGCCAGTCTTATGGAGGCATTTTCTCAATTAAGACTCCCACTTCCCAGATATATCTAGGTTTGTGTCAAATTGACAAAAACCAACCAACAGAACCTCACTTCTAATCTTTTCAATAGGAATAGAACTCTCTGCCTCATCTTGACCACATAGCCTTCTGGAGAGGCTCATCTGACTTCAGATCACAACCTGAAACCTGCACAGATGTTATATTAATGGAAGTAGTTGTGGTCAAGGTTTCTGCCTCTTATTTCAGTGGTTACACTCTACGGGGACTCATCCAAATCTCTAAACTTTGGTTGATTCACCAGTTAATAGCCACTGCGATGCCCACAGAGAGTTATAAGCATTTGGCTGTGTTTTTTCTGAACCACCTGTTGTTCTTTACTATGGGTAGCTGAGGCCATGCTGGGGATTGAATGATGCCTGGCATGAGAGTGGAGTGGAAGTGGTGTGGTGTGCCAGCAGGCTGAGGCTGTGGTCACAGCTGGGAGACATTATTAGCTGGGTGTTTTCAGGCTTTCCTAGAGAGAGAAAAGGAATAGGAAGAAAGTGCTTTAAAAATAGAATTTAAAACTGTGAAAGTACAAGGTATTACATTTTTGGCCCTCTCACTTACTATTCCTTGTCTGTGTTACAATGTTACCTTCTTCCCATGTAGTATCTCATTCCATCTTTGCCTTAGCCTTTGAGTGAATAATTTAATTGAGAAAATGTAAGGTTTGAAGAGAAAGTTTAAATAGGTTTCCCAGAACCACACAGTTTGAAGTTGGTAGAGCCTTTAATCCAATCCTAACATCATTTTGAGAAGTGATAACACTGGCCCATGTTTACAGGTCAGGAGAGTCAATAATTTCTACAAAGCCAAAAAGCTAGTCATTGGATCACATGAGGCCCAATGATCTATATAGGATGCAGACCACAGAGCTTATCTCTCAGTGTGTGGCCACATCCCAACTTCATCAGTCTCTAGGAAACTTCTTCTTGAACACATGCATAGAACCAGGGGTTTGCTAAATGAGAGAGTGTTGAACATAGCTCCATCCATTTGAGACATCGAGATATATGTGAGGCTGAATTCAACTGTCCAAGACCACAAGGTAACTGTCTCTTAAGTAGTTACTTTAGTCCTATGACCTAGACCATAGCTTGTTTCTTATGAGCTCGAAGGTATCCAACCAGTGTATGTTATGTGGTCTAGATATGTTATAGGCACATTATGCTTCTTACCAAAATTCTTTATACAAATTTTATTAAATTTATAAATAAATATACATGAGATTATTCACCTAGCAATGCCTTGAAAGCATTGGTTGTCATGATTTTGTTGTTGTTGAGACAGGGTTTCTCTGTTGTAACCCTGGCTGTCCTGGAACTCACTCTGTAGACCAGGCTGGCCTTGAACTCAGAGATCCACCTCCCTCTGCCTCCTGAGTGCTGGGATTAAAAGCATATGCCACCACAGCCTGGCTCAGGTGTAATGATTTTTAAAGGATATTCTTCTTTATCAGATGGCCTAAATTTGGATCTAACCATTAATTAGCTTTATGTATTTTATTATTGGGTGAAACTGAATAGTTTTTTAAAAACAAATTTAATAGCCATTTTTAGCTGCTCATTTAGAAATTCTTTATATCTTTTGCTCATTAAGTTAGAGGATGTTGGCAAAGTACCAGACACAGACCAAGCAAGCACTCATGAAAGGTAGCTATAGTTATCATCAAGAGTAGGAATAGATGTTGCGCTGTGGGCAGGAAACAAGATTGGGAGACTATCAGAGACTACAGTATAAAATACATCTCATGTAAGGTTCCAACACATCGATACCAATTCAGCTATGTAACTTTGTAACTTTGAAGGAGTTCTTTTCCTTCTGTGGGCATGTTCACGACAATAAAGTTCCCTACCACTTGCCTGTTCCCTGGCGGTGGAGTACTAGCTCCACCATTGTTATAGCAGAGAGGACTCTAACATCCTAAGCTGCCTTAAATCAAGCATCAAGCATGGAAAAGACCTTTCTGACAGAATGCATAATTTTGAGAGAAGGGGGGAGGTGGTGGAGGAGGAAAAATCTCTAGGGGAGACTAGGGGGACAGGTAAGGGCAGTGGTAGAGAAGGATGAATAAGAACAAGATATTAAGACATATGTATAAAGTACCATAATAAAATCTACTTCTTCAGGTTGGGGAAATGACTTAGTGAGTTCAGCTGCCCGGTCCAGATCCCACATAAACCTGGACATGGTAACTCATGTCTATAATCCCAGACCTCTTACCCTGGGATGGGAGCCAGGGGAATTCCTAGAAGCTCTCTGATAAGCTAGCCTGGTGTAATCAGTGACAAATAAGAGACTCTGTCTTAAATAAGGTGAAAGCAGAGGAACTACATTCAATGTTGTACTCTGACCTTGGCACACACGATGTGTGCACACTAGCTTTCACAGATATGGATACCACTCATATACAAACACATGCACACATGCCACATATATGGAAGGATTTTCAAACAGAAACCCATTGCTTTGTGTGCTAACTTTAAAAATCAGGGGGAGAAGAAAAGGGCTTGCTGATATTAAGTATAACATCACCTATGCGACTCCAGGAAAAAGAAGTACTAAGATCAGTAAGGTACAAGAAGCAAGGAAACAACCAGGTTTCGACTACAATGGTTAAGTGCATGGAGTTGGAATCCACATTTCCCAGGTAAAAATCCTGACTTTGACATTTACTATCTGTGCAATCTAAGTCAAGTATTTCAGTCTCTCTGGCACTCACCTTCCTTGGCTGTGGCATAAAAATAATACTAGCTACATTAAAGGGTTGCTATGAGGATGAAATCGGTTACTTGCTTAGATGAGTGTAGTAGTATGCTGCTGTGGTGGCTCTCCAAGAGACACAGGGAGGCATATTAGTAGGTGGAAGCCCTGCCAGACCTCAGCAGAGGGAACCACTGTCCTGACTAGTGCCATACTGGACAGTGGAACCCCAAGCATCTGAGCTCAGATGTCTTTACTGGTCCAGAACTCCTCAGATGTTCCACTGAGAGCATGTGCCGATCCTGAATAATCAAACATCCCCCACATAAATCCATCACCTGCAGACAATACAAAATGCCAAGACCTAGGCAGCCCATCACCCAACAGTGCACAAAAACATTTTAAACAAAACTAAAAATAAACTTCTACAACAAGTCCTCTTTTTTGTATAAGCCAATTCAAAAAAATGCTTTATCTGTACAACACAACTTAACACTACACCAGAAAAACCATTTCAAAGAAGAAAAATTGTGAGGTTTATAATGCACATGATCAAATGAAACCAAACATCTATCATACCCTTCACAATGTCTTTGGACAGCAGAAAAACATTATCAATGTCCAATTATCTGGAATTCACTCAAGATCTTCTGGGCTCTTCCAAAAGGCTTGGATCTGGCTCTGTCCTCTGTAGCACACACAGCTTGTCCTCCAGGCTCCAGCTGGCTCCACTCCACTGCTGTTGATTATCTTGGTGGTCGTCCCATGGTTCTGGCATCTTCAGAATGCTGCTGGAGTCCCTTGCTCTAACTGGGCTGTACTTTCACCAATAGCCTCTCCTGGGTTTTCTTCATTGTGTCAAGCTTCAACGTCTCTGTATGACCCCTTCAATCTGGACCTTCAACTGCTACTGAGGTTGCACTTTTACCAATAGCCATTTCTGGCCTCTTACAGTGCCAAGCCTCAGATGCTTTCCATTTATCCCTTCATGCCTTTAAAACCAGTAACACCTGGTCGATTTTTATAGCACCAAGTTCAGCTACCATCACGAGATACAACTTCAGCCAGTTCTGGAAGACAGCTTCTGTGTGCTGTATCGCAGGAGGATACTTTCCAGATGTTCAGACAGAGCCTGATTTGCAGGAAAAATAGCTGGTCAGTTCATGTTTGAATTCAAAGTTTGGTAGAACGTTCCACAAACTCCTGCATAATACAACAACCGTTAGAGCTGATTCCTTTAGCAAGTGTTTTTCTTAGCATCATCACAGGTGAACCTTATCTGCAGAAAGTGTTTCTTCATGTGGTGGAGTTCTCATCACCATAGCAGATGTGTCTTGTTAGGACTGGCTCACCGGTATCTGGACAGCTTGTCTTTATCTTAGGTTTGCAGAAGAAAAATAAAATGTTCAGTTTAAGTAGCTTTTGAGCCCCAAGGCTTTGGGTTCCATAGCAGCAGGGGGTCTTGGGCTAGTGGGAACACTCTTCTGTTGAAACGTTCTGTCAGTTTGGCATTCTTTTTCACCACTGCTATGGGGAAACACGCATTCTTCTTCAAACACCTCAAACACAAGATCTGCTTGGGCTTTACACACACACAAAGCCATCAACAAATTCAGGGGTAGGAGGGAACATTGGCTCCATGATCAGGAAAAGCAGTCGAAACCTTGCTTCTTCCCTGCTCCCTGTTGAACTGTTTTCACCATGATAATTCATCCCAAACATTTGTCAGAGCGTCTTTCTCATTTACAACTTTCTCTTATAGAGTTTTCCTTTTATTAATATCTTAATATCTATCCTCTGGGAAATGCTCTGAATGCATTTTACTGGACACATCGAGGTCTGGAATTTCTCTTCTTTCTTGTCTCCACATTGGATGAGCTGATGTGATGGATGTCAGTGCCGCATGTTGGTATGCTATTTGTAGTAATAACACTGTGGTAGCTCAGCAAGTAAGTCAAGGAGGCATATTCATAGATGTGTAATCCCTGCCAGAACTCAGCAGAGGGAACCACCATCATGGCAGGTGCCATACTGCACAGTGGAACCCTGAGCATCCCAGCTCAGGTATTTTCACTGATACAGAACTACTCAGGTGTTCTACTGACAGCACATACAGATCATTAACAATCAAACGTCCCCCATATAAATCCAACACCTGTAAACAATATAAATCACCAAGATCTGGGGAGACCCTCACAAATAAAACAATTATTTTATACATAACTAAAGACCTGCTACGACAGATGAGTATCATATATATATATAAACTTTTTTTCGAAAACAAAATAGATAAAATTGAGCACTCATTTAAAAAAATCTGAAAATGAGCTTTAAAGGGTAATGAGTTCCCTTTCACTCCTAGGACAACAGCAGAAGTTGGTGGTATTAAATATATTCAAGATTCCACAAAGGATTAGAAAAGGTAGACTTTGCCATTGTTTCCTCATTGCAAGTCAGTGGTACCCAGAGAGACTTTGAGGAGAGCTTAAGTTAAGTCAGAACATTGTAGTGGGTCTGCTGTGTCTCTCTCACTTTCAATTAGCATCTTTGGTGGGATTTTTTTTATGCCCATCCACAAATATCAGAGGTGTACAAGTCAAATATTCCTTTCTTCTAAATCAGCTGTTACTTTGAAAGCCAGTTTTACTCATCAAACACAGGACAAATATGACTGGCACATTGCTTTTGGTGAAACTCTTTCATTACTGTGTTAGATGTCACTTACTTATACATATTCTCCCCACATGTGAGGTTTCTGTTGCTATTGAATAAAAGGAATTATGCCATAAAACAGATGCTATTATTTGTCACATTTAAATCTCACCTAGCCTTACCTGCATCTGCCATTTAACTTTAGACTCTTAGTCAGCAAACAGCACCCATTCATCCACTCTCTACCACCTGTCACCCTCGATAAAGACCTAGCAACTTTGCCTCCAGGTGAGGTTGCTCAGCAATGGTCTATGAGAGAAAGTGCTAGAGTTACTTTAAGCTCAACAGACCAGGCTGATGCTTTAATAGACCATGCAGACAAAGAAACTAGGGCAGAAATGATTTCTTGCTCAGAGAACCAGGCTAGACTACTATAGCCCATGCACAAGTAGTTCCTGGATGATTGAAGATGGGGTGTCATTACTCCTAGCCATAAACAGAGCTAGAATTCAAGCTAGAAAAGCAAGATAAATGTGAGCATATAGTTGAATGAATATCCCAGGATAAATAGGTCCATGGAGCTCTCTACAGCTCAGAAGTAGCGCTATGAAAAAATACAATTCCTAGGGTCTTAGTAGAGTCATGCCTGTTGACCCTTAGTATTCAGGGGCTGTTCAGATATGTCAGGGAAGGCTTGGACCCTTAGTTCTCTCTGGAGCATTTAGCATCCCAAGGAAAGTGGATATCACAAAATACTATCTTCAAGATACCATCCAAGCAGGGGTGGCAGTAGGGGTTTCCACACACTACAAGACTTAGGTTGGGAGTAGAGAGAATGCAGCTGAGCAACTGCAAATATGACCTTGAAATTGAAGTTACGATTTCATGTCTATGTGGTCATGTGCGAGTAGGTAAGTTACTTAACCTTGCCAAGCTATAATTTTCTTTTTACTGAATTGGAAATGAAAAAAGTTCCCTGATTCTATGGGCGTTTTGGGAAATTATATAAGGTAGAATGTAGGTGAAGTACTTAATATTCTCAGGCAAAAACTAAGTGCTCAGCAAATTTTAACAGTCTTAATCATCATTACCATCTTGATTATAGATTAATTACTAGAAACAGATACATATAACTACTTAAAATATGTACATATATTTCCACACTTTTCCACGCACATTGTATCTCACAATCACACTATTATTAAGAGAAAGAAAGGGGAAAGCAATATGACAGAGTAGTTCAGAACATATAACAAATCATGGTTCATGCTCCCACCTATTCCCTGGGTATCTGGGTAACCTGCTTAGCTTCTTATGACTCAGTGAGGAAACCCTGGTAACACGCCTAGGAGAATGTTACTCTGCACAGAGTAAAGGAATATTTTTTTCCTACTTACTGTCATTGTGGATGCTTTTCTCTCTGCAGCTTGGCCCTATTGTGATTCTGCTGGCCTTTATCCCTCTAAGCTGGACCAGATAGGAGTCCACAGTGACAGTAGTGCCCTCTTGAATTGTTAGAGGTTTGGGGCTTATGGAATTGACACTATCAGGCTATAGGTATATAGCCCAGTGTACTACATGGGGCAAAGAGTCCACCCTATTAACTAAAGTCACCGTGACTTTAAAAAGCAATTGGTTTCCAATGGTCCCCACAGCTGAGTAGGTTCTGCAGCAGCTCTTTTGCTATGGTGTAGCCTCTGTCTTCCAGCCCCCACCTTACCAGCCAGTTCTACATGTATACTTCTGGCTGACGAATTTGCCACTTTCTTCAAATATTTGCTAAAAGCTTCCCAAAGCAGGAAGCCTCGGGCTACAGAGCACTCTGAGAGAGATGAATCAGAGGTTTCCATGACAACATTTTTGGCACTTATTAGTGTTTGCGTAGGCACTGAGGCAGGATCTGGGGTCCAGACAGGCTCTTGTTGTGAAGGGCTGAGAAGAAAAGAGGGCTGAGAAACAGGATTGCTCTCACTTTGCCCTTTTGGATATTAGCCTTAAGGAGCAGTCCTCAGAGAGCATTTGGGGCACAATTTGGTCATCATGGAACTCATCCTTGAGGAGCTCAGAATCACTCACCTAACTCAATGCCCACTGTCTTGTGAACCAGGCTTGGCTTCCTAAAATGCCCCTTCACCATAGAGCATACTCCTCTGCCCAAAACCTTTGCTAATTCTCCCTACTACCGATATCTACTTTTTGACATTGGAAGCCTTCCACATTTTCCTTTCCCAAAGCTCTGGCCACTTCTCCCACTCTATGTACTTCTTACTTAAGTGAGCCCTTTCTGCATCTTGTTATCTTACACGTGTTTCTACTTCTGTTCCATTCTCCTTCCTTGGCCCCTGAAACCCTAACCCACGCTTCGAGGACCTACTGTTCTTTTAAGACCCATCCCAAATACCAGTTTCTTCAAGAAACTTTCTTTGAACACCAAACTCAATGGAAACCTCTTCTATGGACTCAAGTTGAAGCACTTCTCAAATTGACCATACAGATGGCATTCAATGCATAATGTATTTTCAGTTGTATTACTGGTCCTTATGTGTCTCTATACAAGTGAGGAGTAGGCCCCTTCCACAAAGATGACTTAAAATGTTTTTTTTTCTGTTCCCACAGCATCAAGTACAGGCCCTGCTCTTAGGGACTTAGACAATATATGCAAAGGGCTTACCCCAGTAGCTGGTATATAGGAGCTACTGGATAGATGTATGATATAATTACAATCGCCTTTAAATAGTTCTTTGTTCATGCCCTGGTACATCTGTCACCACTTCTATCCATGATCCTGGATCTTCATTAGGTATACAATGTTTCTGGAACTTCATTTAATCTTAGGCTTGGAATTCTCATGGACTTGGCAAAACTCAATGAGTGGCCGCTGACCTTATTTTCCCCTTTTGCTGCTGTGTGCTTACCCCTCCAGTTATTGTGATGGGCTATGTCATGTTCATCAGTGAATTAACAGAAAGGGAGGATTCTCAAGGTAGTAATAGGAGATCATTAAACCAAGCACTGGGTTCTTCTGAATGTGGGACCCTGGACCACTGCAAGGGAAGCCAATCTGCAGGCTATACTCATTCTCTCGTGCTGTTTTCCAACCCTGGAATAAGACATACACTGAATAGTTTAGTACTAATTTTCTAAAACTAAAGCCACTGTGTGGAAAGTCAAAATAACAAGCACCCTGCCACAGCTACTGTGGTAGCTCTTGTCTTTGTCACGGCTCTGACCATGCCTCTAAGTATTCCTATGCTGGCACAGTCAGCGTCTCCCTTCTCAGGCTTTAGCAAATTGGACCACAGAGAAAACACTTCATTTATTTCATTTCCATTTAGTTCTCTTTCCGATTTTTTAAATCAATCTTCATTACTTTTGAGGCTAATGTGAATAACTATTCCAACCAGCCCATACTCCATAAAAAAACTAGGAAATAGAGATCAATGCATTTTCCAGCATTTAAATCTATTATTATGTATCTCAAAACAATTGGAAAGAACAATTTCAAACATAAAAATAATCACTGCCCTTGTTTGATAAGTATACATTTTATACTTGTATATAATTATCACATTGCACTCCATTACTATGTAGTTATTATATATCAATTATAATTTTTAAAAAGCTGAAAGCAGAGTATGACATAGTTTTAAAATCCTATTTTACCCCTGCCCATGGTTAATACCAGACTTTAGAATATTCTAACTCTACTTTCTGAATATAGCAAGCATTATTTTATAATCTATCTTTGATATTCCCAATACTGGAACCTTGTAAGGGCCAGTTTCTGTTACTTGCTTTTTTTTTAAGGCAGCTGGTAATGGTTTTTCTCTCCTTGTGTCTAGCTGTCTTTGTTAGCTAGCCACTGTAATTGAAAACTACTTGTAGGGATATCTTGAATTGTACCATAGTTACCTTTCTTCAGAGAAATGAGAGAGAGAGAGGGGAGGGGAGAGGGAGAGGGAGAGGGGGAGAGAGAAAGTGCTTTGGCCACTTTGCTGTGATATTACTGTTACAGAACGATCTTATGCTTATGATATATTTTCTTGAACTGTTTAAACTCAGGGTACAAGTCTATGAGTTTGATTTGAGGTTTACTCTTATCCTTCATTAAAATTGGAGACCTAACTCACTGTGGGGAATGTTCTCAATCATATTTCTCACCTTCGGTTCTTTCTAGGCCTTTATTTCTGTTCCCTTGATGTATGAGACTTTCACCATGATGGTTCAAATGGGCTGGCACTGCAAAACGTTCCTAATGCACAAACAGCTATCTCTGTACTCACTCAGATCTCCTTGTTTCTATTGACACTTCATTTTTGACCTTTAATGCTTGCTATATTTCTAGTTCTATATTGACTTAAAGTTTCTATGTACGCTTTGTGATTTTAAGTGATTTCAACTATTATAATAAATCCAAAGTATATCACATAGAATTTTGTCACTTTGCTTTGAAATAGAAAGTTGGAATGAGACGCTAAAATCTCCCAACTCATGAGAAAATGTTTTGAATTCACTTGCTCAAATCTATACAGTGAATTAGTGTCAGAGCTTGAAGGACCTCTCAGGCTTTTACAAAATGTCATCATATTTCCAAACATTAGCAAACAGTGGAGTAGTGCGATGATCCACTGTGCTACCATGTGTGTCTTCTGAGGGGGACTTTTGCTCATTCCTGTTTTTTATACACCTTCTTTTACCATTTTCTTTTAAGTTTTTCCATCGTATGTATGTTTTGTGTGTGCATGTGTGCGTGCGTTCACACATGCATGTGTGTGCATGTGTGTATGTGACTATGTGCTTGGGCATGTGCTTGGATGTATGCAAATTTTTTGTGGGGTGTGTGTGTGTGTGTGTGTGTGTGTGTGTGTGTGCCTGAGGCTTATGTATGGAGTCTTCCTTTATTGCTCTATACCTTATATATCAAGGCATGGTCTTTTGCTGAACCCAGAACTTTCCAACATGGTGAGTGTATCTAGTCAGTTAGCTCTGGGGATCCCCTGTCTTTACCTTCTGAGCATTGAAATTGCACATGGACTGTCATACCTGACCAGAATTTATGTGGTTTCTCAGGATCTAAACCCTAGTCCTCATGATTGCTTAGCAGTTGCCTTAACTACTGAGCTATCTCGCTAAATCATCTATCACCATTTTGTACTCTAGCGTCCAATAGAGCAAGACTTGCTTCATTTGTTGGCCTCTTTCCCACCAATTTTGTGCAGCAAACTCTTAAAAAAAAGAATAGGAAGATTTTCCAAAGCTGTGATGTCAAGTTCATGGCATTTGTTTCTTTCCTTTCTGTGTATGTGCTCTGGCTAATCCTTGCATATAGTCTTGGAAACACAGGTGCCTTTTGGCTACTGCAGTGGCCTGACTATCACTGCTGGTGAAGAAAGTCTCCTCTGTGTCAACCTCTGCCTCCCACTCTGTAGTAGCTGTCTCTCAGGTGCAGCTTTGGAGAATGAAAGCACCAGAGTCCTGGAGTGCTTTTCCACATGAGTGTTAATTTTCCCATCTGTGCTGTCATCTGTGGCTACCAGAAATTGATCTTCGAATGTGTATAAGCAGGTTAGTGGAATAAAAAAAATCTCAAAAAATCCCCACTGTTTTGTAGTTGTCTACCTAAGCTAGATCATTGAGATTGTAGATTTCAGACTTTTAGCGTGGTGGGGGCTGGTTTAGGACTCAGAAAGTTAGGAGATAAAATATTCTGGCTATATCATGTGACGTGAAAGCTTGCAGTGGTTTACACAACCTCTTTAAGGGAAATCTAGTGGACAGATAACCTCGCCACAGACATTCCCAGGCTTTGCTGGCTCCTACCCTGTCTAATAAACGTGGCTCATGTCTTAGAGCTTAGATGTTATTAGCTTCTTACCAAGGATCCTTAACAAATTCTAGAGGTATAACTAGGGACAAGTGTCTGGAAAAAGGCCAACAAACGAAAGAGTCAAAAAAGGTATATAAAATTACCTTGAACGTCAGTGTTGTAGCAATAAGCTCAAGGTAGTTTTGACACCAGTGAAAAGCAGAACGACATTAATGCTTTCCACTATGTTATGAGCAGGTACTTCCAGGTTACTAGGATTCTGTGGTTTTTTTTCCACCCTTCTATTTTCTGCCATTTTAAGCATGGTGCTTCTGTCCATAATTGAGAAGCATTATGCTAGTTTAGCACACTTTTTCACTTGAGATCTTTTCGCTTGGGATTCTTTTACATTTAAGACACTCACCAAGCTTGCTTTCTCCCTATATTCAATATGACTGTCAGGTAGTACTCACAATCTGATGGCTGTCTTTCCAAGTTGATGAGAGGAAGCTAATAGGAAAGTCTAGAAAGAAGGAGAATTAGGAAGTTGGAGTCACAAAACAAAAGTTGGATCTAGTCTGTTAAGAGGCGTATGTTTTGCCAGCAACCCATGCTTACCGGTACACTACTCTGTCGTAGAGGTACTGAGTTGTAGTGAGCAACACTCACCTTCTCCTAGGAACTTCTGTTTTCAGCGTGTTAGGCAAGTGTTTTCATGGCTGATATCACTCCATCCCAACTCTTGTATCCATGGGCCAGGGCTGGGCTAGACAGTAGGGTAGTAGGAAACTCTCAATTGCATTGATATTTCTACTCTAGAGCTTTAATGCAAGTATGCTTTTCAACAATAGTCACCTCTATTTGACCCTGTCTCCAAGCTTTTGTCTCTGCTACTGACGTATGGCTATGTCAGTACAACACAGCCTTCTCACTTACTGATCAAATTTCACTCTGTAACCTCATCTATTATTGTTAACAAGGGCCACCCTGGCTGACCTGCTCAACCTAGGGGGCAGAGGTAAGCCTCAATGGATGGGGTGCAGAGAGAGCTGCGTAGGAGCTGACTCAAAGAGAGGTTGTCTACCAAGTGTCTACTATTGGCTGAACACTACTGGGCACTTTTCATGCCTGTACTTGCTGTTAGTCAAAGAAGGGTAGGCAGATTTGAAAAGTGGGAGGCTGACTTGTTTCCCTATAATACATGGAATAAGATGGTATAGGGGAGTGATTATTTCATAAGTAAGGAGTCTGGAATCAAACAATAATATGACTTTAAACATGCCAGTTTTTCTTTTTTAAAATTTCTTTTTCTTCTCCCATATAATACATATCATCATCTCTCCATTTCTCCCAGCTCCCCCATATTCCCTCCTATTATATACCCTTCCCTTCCTCCTATTATATATCTTCCCTATCCCCATCCACTCATCCCCCTACTTTTCCCTATAGAAGAGAAAAGTCCTCCCAGGGTCACCGCTCAAACAGGGCACAACATATGTGACAAGGCCAGGCACCAGTCCCCACATTGAGGTTGGACAAGGCAACCCAGCTGGAGGAAATGGGTCCCAAGGACAGTCAAAAGCATCATAGAACCCCCACATACACTCTAGCCTGTAGGTTCTCTCTGCAAGAATGTCAAGTCTGACAATGACATTATATATATATATATATATATATATATATATATATATATAGAGAGAGAGAGAGAGAGAGAGAGAGAGAGAGAGAGAGAGAGGGAGAGAGAGAGAGAGAGAGAGAGAGAGAGAGAGAGAGAGAGAGAGACCCTGCAGGTTCTTTGTTGCTTCAGTCTCTGAGGGACCCCAAGAGTGATGGCCCATTGACTCATGGAGCTTGTTCTCATGAGGACTTTAACCCCTCTGGTCCCTGAAATATCTCCTCTCCCTCTTCTGTAAATTTTCTGTAGCTCTGCACAATGTTTAGCTCTGGGCCTCTGTAAACATGATACTTTTCTTCAGTTTACTCCTCTGTAAAATGGCCAAATAGTCTTTGCTCAGTTAGCACATGCACTTGTTGTTACACAAGTGATAGAGAGTCAAGTGCTTATGAAAATATAAAATCTCATGCACTGTCGTGTGAGGCAATTAAGAGTATTGCTTAAGAACCAGCGTGCAGATGGGCTGTGGGGTCTTATACCTGATTTTGCCAAATTACTGTTTATATATGACCTTGGGCAAGTCATTCATCGTCTGTGTGCATAAGTTTTCACATCTGTTCAATGAGGATACTGAGAGTCATGGTTCTTGGGGTTTTTCTAAATAAAGATCAGATCATTTGTAGAAAGATTAAGAAAACCATGGGCACATTATAGTGTGTTAGATACTGAGTATTTTAGTCCCTTCTTTTCTCATAGCCATTCTTACCACATTAGTAATCTTTAATGCATCAGTATTAACTAACACTACAAGTCCATGTACATGGTATATATCTCTTTTTACTCTAGGGCATAGCATATAACTTGATCCAAGAACATGCATGTCACATAACACCCATCCAAGAAAGGGGGATGTTTGGGAGCTCAGTACTCCTATTTCTCTAGTAGATAAGAGAGGAGCTTTGTTAAAACTGATAAACTCTGTGATGTTTGGTAACTTTTTACAAGCATGAGTTCTACCCAAAATGCATTATACTTGTATATAGAGGAAGGGACAGAGCTATTTATTGATCTAACTTTATGTCACGTATGAGTTACAAAATAGACTGATAGTCTCTGCGCTTAGAGACTTGACCATTTGGTGGAAGACATAAGGCATACACTCAGACTTACATAAGACAGGATAAAGTTATAGGCAGAGTGGATATAGAGGTTATTATATTAAGTAAAGAAATGCAGACTCAGAAAAGCATCTTCACTACATGTTCACTCTATATGCAGATCCTAACATTTAATGTTTGCTGATGTATACATGTAGGTATGAATGTAAATATAGGCCATATAACTCAAAAGGAGGAAAGGTCTTAAGGAAGAGGTTTAGAGTAGAATACACAGGCATAAAGTAGACTAAGAAGTTAGTGGGAGTATAGGGGTACAAAATGCATAGGAAATGTAATCCTTTGTAGACTGATTTTAAAATGATTTATAAAAGTATCTCCATGTGTTCTTTATAACCTGAGAAACTTAGATACATGCAAATGTTGGCAGACTTTGCACTAACTGTACAAATTGCAAAGTACTATAGTAAATAGAAAGTGGAGGGATCATGACTTGCTGGTGGTATCATAGAAGGCACCTAAGCATAAGAATTGCGAGCAAATAGTACCAGTTAAGCTCTGAGCTGAGGACAAACACGGAGTATAATTGATGAGTGCTTTGTGTTGGCTTTCTTTTTTTTCTGTACCTAGGGTCTTGCTGAGGTATAACAGAGCTAGAAAGATTGAGTAAAATTAGGCTAAAATCACAAGCAAAGTTGAACTTATTTCTTAGGCAATATGAGAATCATAGTGAATTGTGAAGCAGACAAAATGTATTAGCAAACTCCCCTTTTGGAGAGCATTCTGACAGCTGGGTGTAAGAAACCCCATCTTCTCTGTCCATCCGAAGGACACCGTTCTTACAAAGAAATCTTTTGCTCTCTTGAGACAGACAGTGGTTGCTTGTTCCTTTCAATAAATACATAGCAGTGGAAATCTTTGCTTGCCAGAATCCCTTTAGGAAGAACAGGTAACCTTCCTCACTTTCTCACTCTCAGGTAGCTCTAGAAGGGTGTCTCATGAGGAATATTATAGTGACCATCCTTGTCGAGATCTTTAGTAGCCTCCGTGGACTTATACACTGATTTTATTTCTCCCTTCTTTTCCTTCAAAGCTCTTCTCATTTCCTGAGCCCCATGCATGTGGGTTTTCAGTTTGGCTGCCTCTTTTATAGCTAATCTCTAAATGTTGGAATACCCATGTTCTATACTTCTCTGTATCAGTTTTGCCTCTTAGTGGTTTCAACCACTTCCATGGTTTGAAAATTGTCTAAAAGAGCCAAAATGGAAGTGGGCAATAGTGTAAGCAATTGTCAGTTAAATGGTTTGCCCACTCCTGTTTTTATGCTTTTATATTATTATTAATTACTATCATGACTATCATTTAACTGTAAAGCCTGCAATGAATTCACTACATTGTCTCCTGAATGAGATTTTAAGTCATAAGTCATAAAATATTATCTCATGCAATAGCTTTCTGTTGCACTTTTAAGAAATTCTAAATACCTTTTGATGATTTCCAAGGGTCCTATAGGATCTGGCCTTTGTGTCTCTTCAGCCTTGTCACATACTACACCCTCCATGCTCACCATACTCTAATCTGTCTTTTCTGTTCTGGTAATAAGTCAGTTATGGTCTCTTCACCAGGTCTTTTCCTAGATCTTTTCATGTACAGGCTTTATGTCGCTAGGTCTCAGCATAGATGCCACTTCCTCTTGAAGGCTTTTCTAAAATAGTCTCCTTTCTTTTTTGTCAGTTTCTTTCTCAAATATTCACTTATTTTATTCATAGTACTGATAGCCATTAAATTCACGGTTCTCAACCTGTGGGTCGTGACTCCTTTGGGGATGGAATGACGCCTTCACAGGAGTTGCCTAAGACCATCTGAATATCATATATTTTTTGCATTATGATTTGTAACAGTAGGAAAATTGCAGTTATGAAGTAGCAAATGAAATAATTTTATGATTGGGAGTCACAACAATGTGAGGAACTGTATGAAAGGGCCGCAGCATTAGAAAAGTTGAGGACCACCGAATTAAATTATCTTGTTCTTGAACTGTTTGCTCTCTACTCTCCAACACACATGTAACTAAAAAGTAAGCTTCATTAGAACAAGATTGGTAACTATGTTTCCCAAGCCTGCGACAGTGTCCTGTATGTGATAGGCACACAATAAATATGCATTGAATGAATGTTGAGCAAATTAATTGGTAGCAGAGTGATTTACTGCAGAAATATAGACAACAGGCACTAAAGCATTTAATTAAATTGGTGGCAGTCAGAAGCAAAATGAAGGAGAAAAAAATCAATATTAGACTAATCATACCAAGATTTCAACTAAAGGTACTTAATCCCACAAACAATGAGAGACTCTTCCCAGGTCACCATTTCTATTACCAAGTATCAGAACTGGCAACACAAATCAATAATGTGCTAAGTAATTATCTTTTCATTCATCAAAATGCAACAAACTAAAGAAACAGTAGTTTAGTAAAGGTTGCTAACTGGAACATATTGGAGTGAAAGGAAGAGACAAGTGGCTCCATACATTCTTGCCGTTAAAGAAGTTTCTAAGATGAATCAGTAGTGGGTGGGAAGGGAGATTGGCAGGTTTTGTATAGAACATGTTGACTTTTATTTATTCCCTGGAATGATATACATGTTTTGTTTGGGTCTAGAAGTCTGCAGGAAGGGCATAGGAGGAGCTAGAGATGATGGATATCATCAGCACAATGTTGGGATTTCAAAGCAAAAGGAATAGGATTCTGTGAGGAATACGAAGGGAATAGATAATCCTTATTTGAAGGAGTATACTTATTACATCTCTTAGCTCCAAGAAAATACTAAAAAGAAGCGATTACCATAATCTCCCATTTCCTCAGCTTCTCCCTTACAGTTCCACCCTCCATCGAGCAGTCATCCTGAGCATGGGCTCTGTGGAAGCATTTTGGTCCTCCTTGCCACTGGCCTCTGAAAATATACTTTTTACTACTTACAGGGACAAATTTTAAGATAGGGGATGTGAATGCCTCTCAGTAGCTTCGCATTCCTTTAGGAGATTAGGGAACTCTAGCCGTAAAGTCCTCAATGCTACATTGCTTTCCCAACACAAATGTGCATTCCGAAACGTTAAACACATCAGAATGAATGTAGTCGGCAGCAACTGCATCAACAGTTTCACCCAGACATCTAAAGCTGTTTGTAAAACTGATCTATTCCTTAATGTTGTCAGTTGACATGCTGCCATTTTAATTTTTACTCACTGCCAGCCTGTGGCTCTCCCAGTGAAAGAGCTCATCTGAGTACATGGCAGAGCCGAGCGAGGCCCTTAGATCTCTAGATGCAGCTCCTCTGCTCAGAAGGCACTGTTGGCAGCCACCACATTCTGTTACTCCATCCTCTTTCTTTGGCAGAAAGCAAGGCCTCATCCTCCATGCTGGCCTTCATCCTGGACTGGTGGAAGCCAGGAGCGCATCAAAGACTGATTGTTTAGATTCTCTTGGCAAATGGGCATCAACCAGTGTCAGGGCTTGTGTGGCGAGTATAACAATAGGGTTTCTAATGAGGACAAGACATTGCTTAGTTTCAGTTCAAGAGTTCATTTGTCCCATGTTTATGCCTAGCTACCGTAAGGTAAACCAGATGGCTGGGTAGGATGGAAGGGGTTGCTATAAAATAGACAGTGAGCAAAATGGCAAGTGGTCCAAGACTCTCAGGTCCGGCAAGAGATTAACTAGAGCTTAGTTATGGACTTGGTTTTGACCTGGAGAGAAAGGAGTGCTTGGGGGGTATCTTTCACTATATGAATAAGAAAATGCAATCTCAGACGGTATTTTGAAAACATTCCACACCCACTGAAAGGGGATGCTATATTGTAGCAGGAACTTCATTTGAATCTTGCTTACCTCTGCATCCTTAGGGTCTCTAGTAAAGTCTTGAGAATAGTTTATGTACAATATGTGTTGAGTGCGAAGATGGATAACAAAGAATTCAATATCATCGATAAACTCAGCTTGTCTAGTGGAAGCTTTCCCTAGCATTCCTGGAAGAATTTAACTTGTGAAACAGTCTAGGCAGAATCTACAGCCCCACAGCGACCACTTTCTTTAAGTGGCCTTGTGCCCATTTGCTTCCTTTTTTTGTTTTGTGTTACTTTACATCTAATTCTACATACCAAACATCTTGAGTTGTTTTCCCCTAGAGTCAATAATGACACTAAAACACCATTCCTATTCTCCTTGTCTCTGAGTTGCCACCAAAAATCTGTGCCTCTAATCAACTTGGATTCCCATTTGCTTGCTGGTCTCTGCTTAGTATGACATCAGTAGGTTTTTATGAAGTGTGTGTATGTGTGTGTGTGTGTGTGTGTGTGTGTAAGAGAGAGAGAAAAAAAGAGAGGGGGAGGGAAGGAGAGAAAGCACAAATTTAAATGTCTTGAAGAAGGAAACTAAATTGAACAGAGTAATGAAAGGTGATGAAATAGAAGGTAATAAGGTAATGATTAAATATCTCAATGAAATTATCATGTTAGGTTCTCTCTCTCTCTCTCTCTCTCTCTGTGTCTGTGTGTGTGTGTATGTGTGTGTGTGTGTGTGTGTGTGTGTGTGTGTGTGTGTGTGTGTATGGTTTTGTTGTTTTGAGGACATGGTCTCATGTAACCCAGGCTGTTTTAAAACTTGCTATGCAGCTGAGACTGCCCTTATCCTCATGATTCTTCTACCTACACCCAATGCCATTATTACTATTAGTCAGAAAAATATTTTACTGATAGCTGGATCTTAAATTGGAACTATAGTTGAGCTCTCCAGTTCAAGGCCATGGTTGCCTTTCCAAAAGCACACAGATACCAAGTTTACTTATTCTCAGCACCTTCCGGGTCATTATAAAACAAGGAAGTAAGAAATCTGGGGTTGAACAGGTCCATTGCTAGTGACCATACTTCCACTTGTCTTTGAAGAGCACTATGAGAGCTGCAACCACTTATTCCTGTGACTGCCTAATCCTGACTTTTTAAATAGCGTACTTCACAGCCTGTTCATGCACATAAACCCCCTCTCTCAGCTTCTTCCACCATCTCCAGAAATCACAGAGGAAAGGAAATAAAAATTAAATTAAAATGCTCATGAAATAAAAGAACAAGCCAAAAGTTAGAGGTTTTGAAAAAGTATGGGGAATGGAATACAAGTGAATACAAGTTTAGGGCAAACACTGAAATGCAAGGTACTCAGAAAACGCTGTGTTCAGATGCGCAGCATGAAACAACCAAGTTCTGTACTATTAGGTAATAGAGGATAATCTCGAAATTTTGATTTTAGTCTCTCTACCCATTTTGTTAATAATAGTGACAACTAATATTTGCTGAGTCCTTTTTGTCTGCCTAGGAGACACTGTCTTAAACAACTTATGCCCATTATCTCACAACTCCATTTAATTCCCAGGTTGTTTCCCATAGGCCAGGTGCAGTCATGGTTGTCACTGTTTCATACATAATGAAACTGAGATTCAGAGTGGTGATTCTGTCTTCCTGGTCATACCACTACTGAGTATGTTAGAGATGTGATTTGAAGCAATATTTTCTAACCTCAGCCAGATCTATTCACCAATGTGCTGTCAAAAGTACTTTCCCCTTTTCTGTAAGTCCTAGTTTAAGGAAATCGTAAGGCAATCAGACAAGGACATGGCAAAGTTTGGAAAAGTTTTGGCTTCTACACAGATGGCTCTGGTCAGGTCCAGAAGGACACAAACAATACAAAAAGACATTAAGGTAGGAAAGAGATTATTGGAAAAGGGTTGCAGACAGGAGATGAGAAGATTAGGTAAGAGTAATAAAAAAGCATTTGTGTGTGTGTGTATGTGTGTGTGTGTGTGTGTAATTGTCAAAGAACAAATTTAACCTTTGAAAAACTTTTTACAAAAGTTTTGCTTTCTTTCAATGAAGAAGACATGATAAAGTCATGAACTATCGACATCAGAAAAGAACAAATGATTGGTCTACTGTGGTGTATTGAATATTATTATTGAAAAGCTATATTATATTTTTATGCTATGAATATACAGAGATGGCTTTTATGGTCACAATATGGGTATAATACAAGTATTCAAGTAAACAATTATTTTACATTCACATGTATTCTTCTGAGATATTTGACATGTTATAGTATATAATTGCTTTGTAATTAGTGTGATGAGTATCTAAATACCAGGACTTACATATATTCTTCAATGAAGAAACTTTGAGATTAAAATATAGGCATGCGCCATCTCCAGGTATACTTGATGGAATGAGTTGTGCTCAAGAGCTTTTGACAAATAAATTTCCATCACTTGTTCATGGGTGATTGACAAAATTGAAGTCACAGCAGGTGACTTCCAAAGCTCATTGGCTACCAGTGTCTGCCAGTGTAGAAGGGAGAATGGAAGGCTATATAAGTCTGTGATTCCCGGGCAGATTCAATATGGTTGAGCTCTTTATGTTTTTATTTGTACAGACACTGGATGATAGAAAGATATAGGCAGTTAGTGGCCAACCCTAGGCATGCTTTGAAGTACTCATTCCCCATATGCTATAATGGCATGATTCCTCAAAGATCTATTCCAGGCCCTGGCACTTTTGAGGTATCACATAGCATCAGGAAGGATGTTGCCAAGAGTGAGCCCTTAGACCAGGTTACATCCAGAGGGGTAGCTCTCAATTCCTTTAGGACACTCCCAAGTATACCATATCATGCTGGAAACCCCCTTTATCCAGGAGCCCTTTCCTCTTTCCTTGACACAGCCCCTGAGGCCACTACCCACCTAAACAGGGGTAGAACAAACAGAACATTTTGAAGGTAATGTCTACGCAAATACAGAGCATACGCCTAGTTAACTCTACTGACGTTTGCCCATGCTCCAGAAAACAACACACTGTTCTTGTTCTCATTAGGAGCCATGGCCTAGCTATGCGTGGATCACTGAGACAAGTTGGAATTATGCTTCTCTATCGCTGACCTCCACATCTTGTCTTTCTTCTGTGAGATTACACTCTCCAAGACTGTAGCAATCCCTGAACTTTCCGAGTTGATAGCTGATCCTATACCATTTTTTACTGCAATACATTTTTTTTACTGCAATGCATATCATAAGGTCAAGCTCTTCCACCTGCTGTTAGTTTGCATAGGACAAACAGACCAGAAACTTTCCCATTACTGATCCAGTCCACTGTGAGCTGACATGAGTGTCTTTTATCTTCACCAGGGATTAAACAATCATTTTGCTCACAGAAAGGCAACCCTGTCCTAAAGCAGGGTCTATGTCTTTTACTATATGCTCAGTGAATCCACCTTCAATAGTGCTGCATTATCCAGAAGGCCAAATAAGCATGTACTTAAACCATAGCACTGCAAAGGCATCAACCAATTATATAGAGAGTTTCAAATTTGATATTTCAAAAGCTGAAATAGTCATGAGAAGAAGAATCAGAACTAGCTGGAGTGTCTCTGACTATTTCCCCAGCCCTTGAGACCCATTTCTCTCCTGCTGGGCTGCCTGGCCCACCCTCGATATAGGGATTAGTGCCTAGCCTCTTTCTGCTATGCCATGCCCTGATTGTGCCATAACCCTGGGTGGATGGTTCTTTTGGGGGAGAAGGAAGGGATGTTTGTGAGTGGTGATGGGAAGTAGATCTGGGGACATGAAGGGAGCTGGGGGGGTTGTGGGAGGGGAGGGGGGCTGGGATGTATTGTATAAGTTGTATGAGAGAAGAAAAATTAAAAATAAATAAAGAAAAAAGGAAAAAAATCAGATCTCTATTGTTTAGGTTTTAAAACCTGTTGTATGATTTAGAATTACAAAGAGGAGAGCAAAGATCAAAATATTCATAGTGATTAGAGCTTCTAAGGGTCCTATTTTGCCCCTACCCTCTTTGTTTCTCTACATGTTGTAAGACAGTCATCTGCTACTATCCAAAATTCATCATATCCTTAGTCAACTCTTGTTTAATATACTAACCCTACAACAAAGAAGAATATTCACCTAGTCACTGGTGTAGCCATGTCAAGTGTTAAAATCCTGAATACTTTCCTTCCTATTAATAAAGAGCCAGTGTCTTGACTTGTGCCCATGCTACCTGTTCTGAGTAGTTGCTTGTTAACTTGACATAAGCTAGAGTTATCTGGGAAGAGGAACCTTAATTGAGAAAATGCCTCCATCAGTTTGACCCCCAAGCAAGTTTGTAGTATATTTTCTTGATTAATGATTGATGTGGGTGTGCCCAGGCCACTGGGAACAATGGTACTCCTGGATGGTATAAGAAAGCAGGCCGAGAAAACCATGGGAATTAAGTCAGTAAGTAGCACTCCTCCATGCCTCTGCTTTAGTTCCTGCCTCCAGGTTACTGCCTTGGCTTCCCCTATTAAAGGGCTGTAACCTGTGGAACAAACAAACTCATTCTTCCCCAGGTTGCTTTTGGTTATGTTGTTTAATCACAGCAATAGAAAGAAAAATAAAACACTGTCTTCCTCCCAATATCTGATATCACTCTGCAGCCCTAGAGTCTCCCTCCAAATCTCTGACCCATCTCATAATTGAACAACTGAAGGTATAATGCCTGCTCTAGCATCTTGGTCCAAAGTTTGCATTGATGGGTCAGTGCCGACTCAAAATCCCTTTCTAAATATTTTAGATATCATCCTTTTCTATAATCACTACACCAAGCAATATACAATTTTCCAGGAACAACTGCCTAAATGTCTCTCAAACCAGGAAGGGTTTCAAAACTTGGTATACATTGTGAAATAACCTCTGGTCCATTCTACCCTCTTCACTTATATAAACTTTGTCTTGAGGTAACTCCTTAAAAGAGAGGCATCACAATCAATGTCTTGACACTACTACTAATTACCAATCTTTGCATACCATATAGCAGGTTCTAACTGTGCCTTCTGTGTTTGCTACTTTCCTCATTGCTGTGGCAAGACATCTGACGATGGAAGCAATTTGTCTTAGTCAATGTTCTATTGCTGTGAAGAGGCACCATGACCATCTTAGAAAGGAAAGCATTTCCTTGGAGCTGGCTTACAGTTCAGAGGTTTAGTCCATTCTCATCATGGCATGAAGCATGGAGACTTGAAGGCAGTCATGGTGCTGGATAGGATCTGAGAGTTCTATGTCTGGATCTGCAGGCAACAAGAAGAGAGAGACACTGGGACTGGCTTATGCTTCTGAAACCCTGAAGCTTCCTCCTACAAGATCACACCTACTCCAACAAGGCCACTCCTCCTAATAGTGCCACTCCCTATGGGGGCCATTTTCATTCAAACCATCAAAAAAAAGCCTAAGAGGAAATATATATGTTTTGATTAGCTTCAGGCTATGAGAGGTTGCTATGTATAACTGCTTAGTCAGATGTGGTGATTCATGTAGACTCTGGTTATTATTGTCCTGGATGGTTTCAAGGGTTTGTCAAGTCCTGAGATTTTTATTGGGGGGAAAAAAGGTCCTACACTTGACTATTTAGAAGTTGGAGGGGTCTCATGTAGGGACTGACGCTATACATCTGAGATAGAGTTGGATAGAATCTATCATAGTCGAAGGCATGGTGATGGGAACATTAGGTGCTAATCATGTTATATCCAGAGTCAGAAAGCAGAGAGAGTGAATCATGAATGCTGGTATTCCCCTTGCTTTCTCTTCTGTTTTCTGCTTATTTACCCAAGTACTCAAACCAATGGGATGGTGCTACTTCTAGAGTGAGTCTTCCCTCTTCAGTAAAACCTCTCTGAAAGTTCCCTCAAAGAAACATCCAAAGGTATGTTTCGTAAATAATTCTAAATTCAGTCAAGCTGATGTTGAAAATTAACCACTACACCTTCTCTTCATTTACTGATACTGCCCAATACCCTGGACATCCTCTGATCTGCTCAGTACATGCTACCCCAACATGAAGAAATAAGTGACAAGGCCATTAGGTTCGTAGAGTCAATAGTAGTTCTTCAACACTGAAAGGATCTATGACTAGATCCAGTTCTATGTGAGATGTAGTTAGTTCTTAATGTGTATTCCACTTCAATTTTGGACAGAACATTAGGTAAGACTGAAGAACAAAATCCCCAATACTATGTCCAATAATTCAAGCAACCTTATAGTCAGAGTCAGATGTAAAACCCCTTTCACTCAACAACAACAACAACAACGACAACAACAAAAGATCTCTAGACTTGAGAGACCCATGAAACCACATGGAGTAGTAAGGACTGAAGCAATGCCACACCTACTCTTCGTGTGGCATAAGTTAATCCCTGACTAGACCAGATTTCACATCAACCATCAAAGCTGGCTAGACAATTGCTTAAAGCCACTTCTCATAGCCTGAAACAAACATAACTGGCTCAGGGAACTGGAATCAAGGCAATACAGATTCTTACTAGATCAAAGAATCTTGAGGGAGCTGGTAAGATGATTAAGCTCCCCTCTCCCCCGGTTTCCATTCTGCATTATCTCACTCACTACTATATCAATTAATTACTGCAACTTCGACGTTTTCTTAGTCACCTTTAGGTCAGAGGAAAATCAGGCAACTTCTAAGGTAGTACCTAACAACTTCCACAGCTATTGACAGAGATTTTGTTTGCTATAGGCAGATTTTCCTCCTGGAACCATGAGAAACAAAAACCTCTTTCTCTAGTTAGCAATGTAAATATCATATTATGAAAAAATATTGATTTAAAATTTTACAAATATGTGACTTTGTTGTCTATCTTAAATTAGATGTTTAAATAAACACAACTCGTTTCTGTCCTTTGGACCTATTTCTACTAAATTTCTCTCTTCATTATGTGTCATCTATTGGCTTCTGTTCCTGTATATGATCTAATTACACTAAATCCTCCTCCTCAAATCTTCGGAGTCATCCATTTGGTATGTTGTATACTTTATACTTATATATTATATTTTATTAACTTGTCCTCTATATCTACATATATGTATAGCAGCCTCCACAGAATAGCATTTTGTTTTCGATGATAAAGTTATGCTAAAGTAGCACATATTCTACAATTTGCTTTTTTTCCATAGATACTGTCTTAAAGTCCTTATCATGTTTTTCATCCATGTAAATTTCTTTAGAGTATGATACGTTATGGATAATTTCAGTTTATATGTTCATCCCCTTAATAAACATGAAGGTTGTTTCCATTGTTCTGTTCTTATTATGTTTGTGAAAACCTTGGTTTATGTAATTGAGTTTCCTTAGGATATATACTAAGAATGAGAAATGCTGGATCATAATGTTCTCATCTTTTATTTTAATAAATATTGCAGAATTGCATTCCTAAGTAGTTTTCCAAATTCAAAGACTACTAAAGTATATAAATGTACAGAATTTCCTAATTAGTTTTAATCTTTTTGTTTTGTTTTGTTTTTTGTATTTTTATATTTTTATTTTATTTTTTTGAGACAAGGTTTCTTTGTTATAATGCTGTCTGCCCTGGAGCTCACTCTGTAGACCAGGCTGGCCCCAAACTCACAAAGATCTGCTGGCCTCTGCCTCATAAGTGCTGGGATTAAAGGTGTGTACCAATACCACCTGCTTAGTTTTAATCTTTATTCTTGAAAATATTCAAACCCTAAATGATTTATAAATGGCTACATCATTCCCCTCTAAATCTAAGTTAATATTTTTCATGCTTGCTTTTCCCATCAATCTATCATCTACTTGTCTGTCTGTCTGTCTATCTATCTAT
Organism: Cricetomys ansorgei; assembly: GCA_026225945.1. Taxonomy (NCBI): domain Eukaryota; kingdom Metazoa; phylum Chordata; class Mammalia; order Rodentia; family Nesomyidae; genus Cricetomys; species Cricetomys ansorgei. Next base: position 2,665,604 of record JAMJFZ010002884.1, on the reverse strand, counting down.
CTATCATCTATCAACTATCATTCCATCTTCCATCTTTCCATTTATCTATCTTAGTTGCTGGTGAACCATTTCTTAAAAATTGTAACTATCATGACTCAATTTTGTACTGGGGATGAAACCTAATCACCATGCATATTAAACACACCTTCTGCCACTGAGCTACATCCCTAAGCTAATATCATGACTCTTGACACTTCAGTGAGTGCCTCCTATAAGTAATGACATTCTAATATATAAATACAACTTATCTCCATCACTATCTAATCACATGTATAAAATGAGCAATAATTTCCTCATTCTTATATCATTTAATATCCACTTCACATTAAAATTTCCTCAGGTGTCACAAAATGTCATTTTAATGTTTTATTTTGACAACCAGGATTCAGTCAAGTTTAACTAATTGAATATTTTATAAAGATGTAATTGAAGTACCAAAAGAATTCACAGTTTAAAACTGAACAATACGGTGATATAGTTTGTTTTGTTTTATTTTGAGACAAAATCTTACTGTATATCTTATTTCATGCTAGCTTTAAACTCACAGTCTTCCTGTCTCAGTTCCCCATGTACTAGAATTTCAGTATACAGCACCGCTATGCCTAGAAATATTTTTTAAATATAATTAGTATATTAATATAATGATTCTATCACATTTTCATCACCTGGTAAAGAAATAGTGTTTTCATTAGCAGTCACTCCTTGGACTCCCTTACCCTAGTTCCTCTTGAAAACTGAGGAGAGCTATGACCAGATCTATGCCTATGAAAGATGTGGTGTCAGTCCCTATATATGTGTTCCACTTCAACTCTTCATAGAACATTAATCATAACTTAAAAGCAAAATACCTAACACTACATCCAGTAACTCAAGCAACCTTCTAAACTGAATCAATCTAAAACCATATGAGGTTGTAGTTGCTAGGCTGTTGGGGCAGCTCAGCAAAGAAGACCAAGAGACATTTTTCATACGTGCAAACCTGCCAGACCTCAGCGGAGGGCACCACCATCCTGGCTAGTGCCAGACTCGATAGTGGAACCCCGAGCATCTGAGCTCAGGTGTTTGTATTGATTCAGAACTCCTCAGGTATAGATCATAAGCAATCAAACAACCCCCACAGAAATCCAACACCTGCAGACAATATAAAATGCCCTAGACATCCCCTCACCCAACAGTGCATAGAAACATTTTCAAACATAACTAAAAATAAACTTCCCCAATATGAGGGTGTTATTTTTATGTATATCCTTTTTGTTTAACCACAAGTTTGTCAGATTTTACCTATGTTATATTTTGTATTGTGTCTTGCTCATTTTATGGCTAAATAGCAGCCCTCTGTATAACTATACTAAATTTGATCATTTAAGCGTCTGTTGATAAACATTTAATTTACTTCCACTTTTTGGTTTCTATAAGTAATGACTCAGCATTCTTGGTGAAGTTTTTGTGGGGACTTATGTTTTCATTTACATTGAGAATATATCTATGGATAGAATTGATGTTTTCTGAGGTTGGTGCACCATTTACATTATCAGGAACCATTCACGAGTATCACAGCATTTCCAAATACTGCACAAATTTTATTTTCAAGGTCATCAAGCTATCCCAGGCAGGAAAGGCACCTGCTGCCAAGTCTGATAACCTGAATTTGATTGCCAGAACATATATGGTATAAGGACAGAAACAAATCCTACAAATTGTTCTCTGACCTCCACACTCTATACACCTACACACACACACACACACACACACACACACACACACACACACACACACACACACACACACACCGTTCATACGTCAGGATTGTTTGAATCCTTCATCAGAAGTTGTTACCTTTCTCTTCTGTGATTCCAAAGAAGTCTAAACTATTTGAGTTTCTTTTAAGGAATCTCTGGAGGGAGGCAGAGGGGAATCGCCCACAAAGTTATGTTAGGTCCTCCTAAGTGCTCTTCTTGATTCATCATAATGTTGTTCTACATTATAATGTTCTACTTATTTTTTTCATTCTTACATTGAAATAAATTCTTAATTACTGAAAAAAATTTTCTCACATGACTATGATATTGAACATTTTCATGTGCTTTTTGAATGTTTGTATATTATCATCCCTGAAGAGATTTTTTTCAGGTATTTTGCTAATTTTATGTTATCATTTTACAATGAGTTATGTACTACTCGTATGTTTTTACCCAAATGTCTCCTTAACATATGATTTATGAGTTTTTTTCCTCCTGTTCTCTGGGTTATGGTTAATTCTCTTTATAATGCTCTCTGGCACAAAAGAGTATTTTTTGAGACTGGGTTTCTCTGTTGTAACTCTGCCTGTCCTGGAACTCACTCTGTAGACCAGGCTGTCTTTGAATTCACAGAGATCTGCCTGCCTCTACCTCCCAAGTGCTGGGATTAAAGGCATGTGCCATTGCCAGGCTTAAGAGGGTTTTTAAAATAGGTTTTGTGAAACCTCATTTGTTTTCTTTTCTTTTAGTTGTTTGTAATTTTGTGAGGGAATGTATTAAATGTGTAAAATAATTTAAAGTATGATGTCATCTTAGTATCAAATCTAATTCATGAATATAGTTTTTTTCCCATTTATTATTTTAAAATTCCTTTTAACAATGTTTCACTCTTCTCATTTCCTAAGCACAATGATTGCATTCCTTTTGACTGAAGTCATTGTTAAGTATTTTATTCTTTTTTTGTACTATTTTAAATGGAAATTATTTTTAATTTCAGTATTAGAATATGTATTACCAATTATGCAGAAATGTGGTTGCTTTTATATTAATCTTGTATTCTACAATATTTCTGAATTTGCTTATGTGTTCTATTAATTTTTAGTGTATCCCTGGGGAGTGTTTTATATGTAAAATTGTGTCATCTATCAATGTAAATGAAGTAGCACTACTTCTTCCTTTTCAATGGGGATATCCTTTATTCTTCTGCCCCACTACCCTGGATAGAACCTCCACAACTAAACTCAAAGTGAGTGATGAGATCAGACACTCAGGTTTTGTTTCTGAATGTAAAGGAATTCATTCTGTCATTCATCATTATGCTAGCTTTGGGTTTTCAGAGGTGGAGTTGTTTCCTCCCATTTCTAGTTCTTTAATGTTTTCTAATTATAAATGAACTTGTGAGTCTTATTGGATGTTTTTTTTTGTGTCTAGTGATATGATCATGTGGGAGTTTTCCCCTTTATTCTAGTAATAATGGTAGAATAGTAGAAGAAATATTGATTTATATTTGTGTGCTTAAATAAGCTTGTATTCCTGAGATTAACAGCACATGTTCATATTTTATAATCCTCTTTATAAGCTTCTGGATTTTTTTGACAAAATTTGTATTTTATTTAAATTTGTATTCATTAGTTCCTTTTGAGCTATGTTTTTAATCTGGTGTTAGTCTCATTGTAATATTTTCCTTAAACAATTAGAAGAAACCAGGCCTAGGGGTAGATGGCTGTAACCTAGTACTGGAAAGATGGTAACAAGAGGATCACAAGTTCAAGTTCATTCTCAGCTGTGCAAGCAGTTCAAGTTCAGAATAAGCTACATGTGACCTGGTTTAAGAAACAAAAAGAATAAGAGGAGGTGAAGGAGTGGGGAGAGAAGGAGGAGGAAGAGGGGTGAGAAGAAGAAGGAAGAGGAATAGAAGAAGAAGGAAAGGAAGGAAGAATGAAGAAAGAAAAAAAGAAAAAGGAGGGGAATGGGAGGAAGCAACAGAAAGGGTCCCTCTTCTGTTTTGGGTAGTTAATGAACAGGTAGTGTTAATTCTTTATACACTCTGAAGACTAGATCGGTGAAACATCCTTGTCCTATGTAGGAGATATTTTGATGTCTTTACATAAACCTACTCAAATTTTGTAATTCTTTAGTCCACTCGGTCAGCATTGCACTTCGTTGCATCTCTTTAGTTTGTGTTATTATAGATCAGTAATACCACCCTTCCCCCATCACATTCACTTACATATTTAAATGGATCACCAATTCTCTACATTGAATAGTTGAGGTTCTCATTGATTTGAGATGCCAATTATATACTAAATTCTTAAATACACATTCAAAAGCTTTTTGAAATACTCGATTTATTTTAATCTAGCCTTATACAAATACACTTAATTACTCATATGTACAATATGTTTTTACATCTGTGAGGAAAATATGTTATCTATTTCTTTTTTAAGTGATCTTGGCTATGCTTGCACATTCATTTTTCTCTAAAATTTTAGAATCAGCTCATCAAATCTTATGAAATATCTTTTGAGATTCAGAATCTCATTATGATCATCTCATAAGACTACTTCTGTGAGAATTTATAGCCTCACTATAATGAGTTCTTCTATCCATAAACAGGTTCTTTCTTAAGATGTTCACTAAATTATAGTTTTCTCCACAAAATTTTTATCATTTTTAGTAAAGTTTATATTATTATGTTCAGAGTTTTTTCTTGATACTGTAAGTCATATTTTCAACTACTACACTTTTTATCTATTTATTATTATTTATTTATTTATTTTCTTTGCTTGTTTGTTTGCTTTCAAGACAGGGTATCTCTGTTGTAACTCTGGCTGTCCTGGAACTCACTCTGTAGATTAAGCTGGCCTTGAACTCACAGAGATCGGCCAGCCTCTGTTTCCCAAGTGCTGGGATTAAAGGTGTGTGCCACCACTGCCCAGCTCAACTACACTTTTCAATTGATTACTGATAATATACAGAAATTTAACATTGATATACAAGCCTTATATATAATCGCTTTTTAAAAATTTGGTGAACTATGAGTTTTGAAAGATTTTCTTTGTTTCAAATCTAATTTCTTCCTTTTCTTTGTTCCATTGGCTAGACTAATTCCATATGGAGTAGTAATTGTTAAAAATCACCTCTTTCTTCTACTTCATTTTAATGAATGCATTTTGAAATAATCACCATTGAAGTGTATGTGTTATTTGTTATCTAATAGATAAGTTTATCAAGATAAGGCATTCCTAATTTACTAAAATGTTAATTAAATCATCAAAATATGATGTGTTGATTGTTGTAGTGACAATCTGAGGACTAGATTCCATTCTCATTAGGAAATAACACACAGGTAGAAATTTCAGTTGAATTGAATTGCGGAATGATGGAACCTAAAAACTGAAGACAGACACCCATGAAATCTTCTAGAAGCAAGCAATTGTCTAGGGAGCTCTTTGTATAATGTCCAAACTTTTATGCAGAAGTAAGATTTTGCTTCCTGGCAAGGAGGAAGGAGAGAATGGCATTGTAGGGTCTAGGCTTGGAGGTCCAGATTCCTTCTACCAACTTTGTTTCCTGCCTTTGTTTAATAAGTGATTTGAGAATAGAAGAATACTGTAGTTCATTTCACCTTCCAACTCTCTACCATTTTTCAGGAGATTATCTTATTTCATCTGCTACCTTGTGAGAAAGCATTCATTCCCTTGAGAATTCCATCCTAGTCATGGTAACCACTGGCTAGGGTTGATTGGATTTTATCTTTCTGTGCTATATCTTTCTGTTTATAGTTCCACATGACAGTTCCAGGCCTTGTTACTTGAACCAAGTTCTTGTTTCTTACTCCAACATGGAAAATCTGGTAGTGGAAACCAAATACCTAATAAATAAGCTCTTCGAACAAACCTCTGTTTCCACATTTTGGGGGAATATTTCGAAAGAATAATAGAATGGTATATTCATTTCATTAGAGTTAGTGAGAACCATCATTTAATCTATGTCTCAATTTTCTGTCTGTCAAATAAAAATAAATCCATTATCTACATCAAAATTCATTGTGGTGATTAATACACATATGTATAAAACATTTAGCCAAGGGTCCAGATATGTTGAGGTCTCATAAAATAATATCTGTTAAAATGAAGTATGGAATGCAATTATCAGAACCCTCAGTGAATGAGAAGGAAGAGACACTACTATAGTCTATAAACATTTGTCTTGAGTAAGCAGACACCAACTAAATGTCTTCAACCTAACTAAAAAGAGCCATGATTTCTGAGAAAGACCTTCAGTGGCCTTTGGTTCCTGGTCCAGCCATCTCTTCTTACAGAAAAGTGTAGGTACTCAAAATTGGGTATTACTTGAAAAGTAGTGACTCCTAAAATATAAAAAGAAGCTCTAGACTTCTCAACACAGGCACTCCCAGCTGGATCCCAAGAATGACCTTTCAATTCCTAAATACATAACAGGATTAGTCTTGTCTTCCCTGGATTTTACCAGGAAGGAAACGAGCAAAATCAGCAGTATTCTAAACTATAGATCTGTAGCCATGTATCTTGAGCTATTCTAATCTGTTTACTGTTCTAAACATCATATCCTTGATTGCCTAATGGCGAGATATTGCATGCTACATGAAATTTTGTCTCTGACATGCTCTTACTTTGACCAAACTGGCTCCTCACTGTATAGGAACGTTTTATTTCCAGGCAAAGGATGACATGGGAGTCATAATCAGGACTTTGTGGGAGGAAAATCAGGCAACTTTTAAATGATGATAATAATAGTTAATTGTTGCTGATTGTTGGGTACACAACAATTGTTGGGTATAGCAGAGAGAATACTGCCAAATAGGTTACACGGATTGTATAATTTAGTCCTTACACAAATGAAAGTATTGATAATATTAAACTCATCTGTCTAAATTATGAAAAAAAAAGAAAACGAGGCTTGGAGTGGTTAAACAATTTTTTCCCAGTCTCTTGGGATTTAAAAGTTTCTGTTACTATTATGAAAGAGAATTTTTCCTATCCTGTATCTTAACAAGTTATGGTGATGTATTAGAAAGCTATTGGTTTTTGTAGGCTGTTAGTTTATTTTATTGTGTTGGACTTTAATATTGGCTTTAATATATTATCAGTTAATTGTTTAGATTCTTCATGTTTATTATTTATAAAACATCATTAACTCCTCTTTTTTGATTTCAAATATTCTTTTTTTTCCTCTTGCCTAACTACACTGAATGAACATCCCAGAGTTGCACAGTAAGTGGGAATAGTGGCCACCCCTGTCTTGCCTCTTGTTTTAATATTTTGTCAACAATTACAATAGCAACTAATGTTTACTGAATGCTTCATATTGAAAGCCATTCTTTCAAACAACATGACAATTAATCCTCGCAATGATAGTATTGAGGGAGATATTGTTGCTTTTCTTAGTTTTGTAAATGAAGCTCGAAAAGATTAAAAAGTTTGTCTAAGATCACAAAACTTGTATATGATGGAACCAATATTCAAATCTGACTCAAAAAGCTTATGATCATTGCCAAAACTGCCTCCTCAAAATTTTATAAAGATTTGTTGAGGAAGTTTCCTTCTAATCCTTTCTGAATTAAAAAAAAACCATAGATCAATATTAAATTTTGTCAAATCCTTTTTGTATGTCTGTTGAGATGGCTATGTGACTTTTTTAATTTGTCATTTTGGTGACTTGCATTAATAAATTTGTTCATGTCAAATTATCCATACATTCCTGGGATAATCCTTACTTTATTTAATGCATAGTTTTGTTTTGTTTTTTTTAAAGCTGACATTGGGAAAAGAAAATTTTATATAATATCCCATTTATTTCAAAAAACAAGATTGTTGTGTGAGCATGGTGTGTATGCTGGCATGGAGAGCAGAGGACAACCCCGTGGAGTAGTCCTCCTTCCCGCTGTCACCAAACTCAGTTTGTCAGGTCTGTGCAGCAGGAGCTTTACCCACAAAGCCGTTTGTTCCACAATCGCTTATTTTTAACATTACATTGGTACTTATTTTTATGACTGTTTATCTTCCTGGAGATATTTACTGTGCCTTTTGCCTTCTTATTATTAATACTTATTTGAGGTTTGACTTTTTAAAACAATTTTAGCTTTATGCATCAACTAATTTATTTGTTTTCTATTTCCCCATTTTCTCATGTTATCTGTATTAATCTTTGCCCTGCACTTTACCTGGGTTTGTTTTATTGCGCTATTTATAACTTCTGGAGTAGATATCTTAGTTAATTTATTTTCCATTTATTTTTATTTCACGATAAATGAATTCAAGGCCATATGGCTTTTTGCTGATTATGGCTTTGCCTGCATCGAAAAGATTTTGATATGTACAACTCTCATTATCATATTAATCTAAATGTCTCTTTAGCTCAAGAGTTCTTCAGAAGGGTATTTGTGATTTAAATTTATAAATGTCTATTGGGATAGGCCTGTGTGAACAGGGAATGGCATAGTTGGCTATCTTTTTATTGCTGACTTCTAATGGTATTTGATTCCTGCATGGTTGATTTCTGTGTTTGTATTCTCAGTCGGTACAAATTGTTAAAAGTTCAGCCTGTGGGGGGCGGGGGAGGGGATGTCGGGGGTTGGTCTGCAGGTTTACTGAATTGAAGGCAGTATGAGTGAGATTTGAGTTTTGCATTCTGTACCACCTAGGAGCAGACATTTGAAAATATGGGAAGTGAAACCGAATGTCAGTGTGAAAAGGTCAGCTAGCTTGCTTCCAGCAAGAGAGCCCTCTCTTATATAGCATTCACCTGGCTTTGGAAGAGGGCATTTGCATTTTAAGCTCTGTTTGCCAGACATCGTACACACTGTTTAATCCTAAAAAAACTGTGTCTACCTTTCAGAGACCTAGCTGTTTGTTTATGTGGCTAGTCCATGGGTTATATGTGATTTAGGCAGTGGAATCGTCAGTAATTTTCTAGATTAAAAAAAAAAATAACCTATCCACAGTGAAAGGATCAAATCAATTATCTAGTCCGTAGAGACTAGGATTTCTGATTAATTACTCTGACAGGCAATGCCTCTACCTTCCTGCTCTTCAAATGCACTGTCTCTGTAACCAAAGAGATGAACAGTATATAATCTCATATATTACCATATATTCATACATTCTTAGCCAAGTAAGAAAACAGACAAAATACATACATGTCAGCTTAGCAGTTTTGATGGGGTTTTTTTTTCATTTCATTTTATATGTCATTCATAAGAATGCAATGCCACTGCCTTATAACATGGATCTCTGTGCACTGAATTTTGGAGTGCAGCTGCCATCTTATTTCCTTTATGTTATCCACCTCCTCCAACTTCTACTGCCAGTCCCTCCATTGCTGCCTTATACACCCTGAGAATGGTGGCTTTTAATTTGTTTCCCAGATGAATAGGGCTGCTACTACCTCCTAACCAGAGCCCCAGACCCTGCTTCATTCTGCCTGCATCCATTGTGTTTAATTGTCCTGCTTCCTTGACAACCTTTAATTGGACTCTTGTAGACTGAATATGATTGTCATTTCCTTCTCTTCTGTGTCACTAATGACAATGCAAAATAAAGTGAGACCCAATACTGTGATTCTTTAACATCTCTGCCAGATACTCCTATGCAGTGTATTTGATAATCAGTTAGTCCTTTTCTTTTATGCTCAATTTTCTGCCTATGGAAGCCATTACAAAATGATTTCACATTAGACAAACTCCCAAACAAAGAAAACAGACACTCTGCTGAGATTCCAGTGTGGTTGCACTACCCTAGAGAAGCTGTGAAAACCCCTATCTTCATATAGCGGATTTTGAGCATGTATATAGGCAAACAGGTTCATCCTGAATTGGGTGTGTGACTTCCAAAGGCCGGGACCATGTGTGTAGACTAGGACATGCTTCAAATGGAGGCATCCAGTCTTTCTGAAGCTGAGTCACACTTGCTATGGAAATATCCTTGCAACAGGAAAACTTTCCAATTCAGGTGAATAGGTGGAAGGAATGAGAAGGAAAGACATTTTTTTGTTAACTCCAAGAGTATGTGAATCCAATGTTAAGGCCATTGCATACTTAAAACTGCAACTCACCAACAACTCTTTCAAGTGAGTCCAAAGGGGCTGAAGAGATGGCTCCGTGGTTAAGAGTACATACTGCTCCTGCAGAGGTTCCTAACACCTACAACAGGTGATTTACAACTGCTTGTAAGTCTTGGTCTAGGGAGTTGGACACCATCTTCTGGCCTTTGTGGGCAACAGCAGTCACACACATACCCATCTACATATACATGTAATTGAAAATAAAATAAATCTCGGTAGATCTAGGGGAGAGGGGAGATGGGGATCTGGGAGGGGTGGAAGGAGGGGAGGAGGAGTGTTGGGATGTACTATACAAGGGAAGATAAATGAATAAAATAAAAATAAATTGCAAGTGACTCCTTTATCTTAGACCTGAAAGGACCTTGATGCTATCTAATGGTGAGCTATTCCTTTTACTAGCAATGCTATTTTTATCCCATTTCATAGATGAGGCAACTGAGGTTTGTAAACAAACATGCCATTCCATAGTTCCAGTTTCATATGAAAATACCACACCTGACTCTATGCCTGTTCATAGTTATCCCACTCTTTTACATTCCATCTTGATCTCCGCTTTGATCTCTGGGTATTTTCAAAAGAGCCCAACCATGTTGTTACATGCTGTGCCCCTGGTGGGGAGAATTTTCACCTGCAACACCCATAATTGAGGGTAGATCTGACTCACCCCTGCCTGCCTGTAGAGAACTGTTGTTTTGTTTTAATGAAGTGATGCTTTCACAAGCCTCTGGAGCTGCGTGTAGTTCTGTCACATGCAGCCTGTCATTTTCCCAACTCTTTGATGTCTATATAAAAATATTCCTTGCAACAGTACTTCATGAGGTGAGTGTAGTCATCAGATGATTTTCTTAGTTAATGGTGCTTGCATATTAGACTTTAGAATCTAAAAGTGGCCCAATCTAATAGTGCAACCTATTATATGTTTATATCATTAGGTGGATAATAAAGATGGTTTTTAAGACTTCTTACATACAGGAATGGATAATACTTTTCAAACTTTCTGTTTGAGGTGTACATGTCCTAAAAATACTGTAGAGTATAAATACTACAAAACTCATTGAAAAATAGTTTATCTCTGAGTTTTCCCATTAGCTCTTTGCCAGTTTTCTAAAAGCAGGAATAAAACATGATCTCTCCCCCAAATAGTTTATTTTAAAGGGAAAATTATAACAAATTATATGAGGTGGGCATCTAAATAATAAATTCATATGATTTATAATGGTAGATGTCTAGATATGGTCTAATTATGTACTTTCAACTTTTCATGTCACCATCCATCTATGCACCTTTTCTTCTCTATAAGGACCCAGCCAAATTTATGTCTAATTTACTAGAACTTGTGTATTGGGTAGGGTGATCTAAGGAACAGAACCAATAGAATGTGCATATGTTATAAAAAAGGAATTTCTAGATTGACTTACATAATAGAGCTGGGCAGTAGGGTAGTTCAATAATGGGAATGGCCATATCTACACTCCAGGAAGGCAGGGAGAGAGTCTGGTTACTGCTAAGTCCATGAAGCTTAGCACTCCCAGTCTGAGACTGGAAGCCTGGCATTCCCTTGAGAGTTACTGGCTGGATATTAGAGGTAAAACAAAACAAAACAAAACAAAACAAAACAAAACAAAACAAAACAACACAGCTGGAATTTGGTGGAAGTGGAGGGTAGCAGCCACAATACATGGGCTTGTTCAAGAAGAAGTGAAGGCAGACAGGCACACACTGCTTTTCCCTCAGATCTCTTTCCATGTGGGCAGCCCATTAGAAGGTACTACCTACTATGAGGGCAGGTTTCTCCCAGTTAATCCTCTCTGGAAATGCCCTTATAGACATGCTCAAAGGTATATCTCCTAGATCATTCTACATTCTGTCAACTTGAAAATCAAGATCAATCATCACGACTTGCAGAGAATTTGAAGTCAGAAAGCCTTTTTTATCTATAGCCATCCACTTCAAATGTAGACCTTTATTCTGCTCCAGATATCACCCCACTGTCTAGCTCCCTGGCCTTGGCTATGTTTCTGAATATCTCCAAAGGTCAGTTTCTTTATCTGTAAAATTGGAATAGAAATATTTTTCTAGGCTCTTACCCAAAGACTTAGGGTCAAAATAAGTTTTGTAATTCAAGTTTTTAAAAGAATTTTACAAATGTGGCAAATTGTATCATAATTTCAGTGGGATTAGAAACAATAATCCATATTCAATAATCAACCACATCAATATTTCTAAAACAAACTATATGAATATTTATACTAAGATAATATGACACTTTCTTATTTATACTAAGATAGTGTGGCATGCTAAAATGCTTTTTCATGGAATTTGGCAGGGATTGTATAAAAGACTGGTTTACAGAGCTTTCTGAAATTTGGAATTATTGACAGTGGAATGCATATGTGTACCTGAACGTAAGCATTATGTGTAGAAAGTTGTCTGCTCACTTTAATTGAAACTCAGACATTATAAGTATTTACTACCTAGGTTTGTTTGAAAGACCAACATCACCACCACCACTATCACCACCACCATGACCCCTGCATCAAATCTGTTTCTGTGAGATGACATGTGAGTAGAAAAACTATCTATCTATGTGGAGGACAATGTCAGAGAGATAAAGCTCTGGGGATGGAAAAGTGATAGGGCAGAATATTGTACCTCTTTTCCAGGTGTAGTTTCAGTGTCCAGATGAATTGAAATGGACATCAACCCCACTGTTATGAGTTGGATCCATCAGTGCATTTTAACAAAGATGCTAGGAGGAAAGGCTGCAACATTTAGTTCCTACTCCCTGCTGGGGAAACCTTCACTTTCCTTTAACCAGGGGTTCTGATTGATCAGTTCCTGGAGTGGGAACTTTCATTACAATTACAAACTTCAGCAAATGAAAATAAACATACAACATGCCCAAAGTTATTACATACATACATTACATACAGAAGAAGTTCAGAGAAAGAAGCTTATAGCAATAAATGTACATCATAAAGGAAGATCTCTAATAAACAACTTAACATCATGCTTCAAGTGAAACAGAGAAAGAACAAACTAATCTCAAAGCACTAAAAAGCAAATAATAAAGAGGGGAGCAGAAATAAATGAAAACAATAGGAATTATCAATAGCACAAAACTGATTATTTTTATTTTTATTAATTAATTTAAAAATATGTGTGTGTGCCTGTATATATGACTGTGGCGTACATGTGTGGTATATGAGTGTGTGTGTGTGTGTGTGTGTGTGTGTGTATGTAACTCGTGTGTGTATGAGCATGTGGAGGCCATGTTCTCTTAAGTCTCCTGTTCTATCACCCTCTGCCTCATTCCTTTGAAAAGGTCTCTCATTGATCCTGGAGCTAGGTGGGTAACCAGCAAACTTCATTCATACTCTATTTTCTTTCTCTGGTTTGCTGGTGCTCATATGGCCACAGCTAGTTTATTTATGTATTTTTTATTTTTTAGCATGGTTGCTAGGATCTGAACTCAGGTCCTCACACTTCTCTTTGAGAGTCATCAAAATTTATTCTTGTTTTATTTTATTTTAAGAGAGAGAAAGTACATACAATTGCATGAGTGGAAGAAGGATCTGGGAGGAGTTGAGGGGAAAGAATATGATCATAACATAGAAAACTTATAAAGGAGAAATAAAACATCCAAAAATTTTAAAAGATGAAATTAAGCTTTTAGCTACACTAAGAAAAAAGAGAATACTAACTAAAACTCAGAAATTTAAAAGTAGACATTAAAACTGGTATCACAGAAATATAAAGGACCAAAAGATTATACTATGCACCCTTATATGTCAGGAAAGTGTATAAGCCAGAAGAAATGAACACATGTCTAGGTATATAAAACCTATCGATGCTAAATCACAAAGAAAAGGGAAATGTGAACAAAGCAATAATGATTAAGGAGACTGAAAAAGAAATAAAATCTCTGACCAAGGATTTCCCATTTTAATTGATTGGAAAGTTTGGTATTATTTAGATGTCCACACCACCAAATACATTTCACATATTCAATGAGACTGGTCTGATGGTAGCACATTATCAATATTAAAGGGGGCTTCCCATATTCAGTGAAATTCCTGTCAAGTTATCAAAGTTATTTTCTATAAAAATAAAATAAAAATCCTAAAATTTGGATGAAACCATAACTGCAACAGTCAAAACTTTATTGAGTAAAAAGAACAAAGATAGAGGCACCACCCCATCTGATTTAAAAGCATATTATAAAGCTATAATAATTAAAACAGCATATCACAATGAAGCCAAGAAATCAATAAGCATGTTTAAGGTCAATTGATTTCAACCAAGATGCCAATAGCATACTATATGGAAAGGAAATCTCTTCTGAAATGGTGCTGGGGAAACAGGATATCCACACGCAAAGATGTGTTAGAATGGCCCCCTTAGGCTCATATATTGAATGCTTAGTCACCAAGGGTAGAACTGCTTGAAAGAATGAGGCGGTGTGGCCTTGTGAGAAGGGTGTCTCTGGAGGTTTTAAAAGCCCAAGCCTGTATGCTGCCATGCCCCCCACCATGATCATAATGGACAAAACCTCTGAAATTGTAATAAAGCCCCCAATTAAATACTTTCTCTTATAAAAGATTCCTTGGTCATGGTGTCTCTTCACAGCAATAGAACTGTGACTAAGACATTGCATTACATCCTTATGTCTTGTCTTATATGAAAATCAAGATAAAGTAGATTAAAGGCTTGAAGATAAAGCTTGAAACTGTAAAACTACTAGAAGAAAACATAGGGTAAATGCTCTGTGGCAAAGATTGGGTAATGAGTATTTACAGGCAACATTTGACAAAACTGGAGAAATGGGATTACATCAAACCAAATAATAAAATAAAATAAAATAAATAAAATAAAGCTTCTAGACAGAAAATAAAATAATCAACAATGAAGAGACAATATATAGAAAGGAAGAAAATATCTGCAAATTTACATCTGATCAAGGTTTAATGTCCAATATATATGTAAGAAACTCAAACAACTCAATAGTAGGCAACAAATTACCTAACAGAGCATGGGCAACTTGCCTGTGGCTAATCCACTGACGAGAATTATCATCCCTCATCCCTGAGCAAGAATTAACTGCTAACGACTCCACAGGGAGTAGTGGGTCCTCATGAGCTCCCCCCATCCATGACAAAATGTTGACAGTCCCCATTTTGTGTAGATCTTTTGCAGGTAATGATGGCTGCTATGAGTTCATGAGCACACTATTTTTCAGTATTTCTTTGCATCCTCCAACTCCTACATTTCTTTTGACCCATCTTCTGTGATATTCCTTAAGCATTGTAGAAGGTTACTTAGTTGTCCCATTCAGGACTGAGCCCATAAGGGTCACTTGTTCTCAGCACTTTGACCAGTTCTGAGTCTAAACAGAAGCATTTACAACCACAGCTAAGATCAGTACTAATTTGTGGGTATAAACATATTTAGGAAGCAGTTTTGATAGTCTGTCCATTTAGCAAAACAACAATAATAGATTCCCACCCCCACCTCCACCCCTACCCTAGGGCCCATGGATTGCCCAGCCACAGACTTTTACAAGGTTTACAGTATCAGGCACAAATTCTTTCCTGTGGAACATTCTCTCCTGTGCCTGAAATCCAATCAGAAAGTAGGTGTTTCTTTCCATGTAGTCATGATGCTGTTGCAGCAGTGGACACATCTGGCTAGGTAGGTTGGTTTGGAAGTTTTTCAGGGTTTACAGCCGATAAAACAATTGATGACTTTTCTTCCCTATCAGACTTCATAATATCTTCCAGCACTATGGAAGTTAGCCAGCAGAGGAGAATCTTCTCAGTTGAGTTCCTGTTTGATTTCTCTATGTCCTATAAGTAAAGTGTATGGTGTTTTCAGTAGTAGGATCTTACTTTCTAGGGCTTGTGGGAACCTAGGAAGAATGGCAACAGCTTGTATTATTTTGTAGGGCTCTAGAGATTCCATGATGAACAACTCGTAGAGCAGTAACTCACTCCTGGCACTGAGATTTTCATTTAATAACCTATGGGTTCTAGGAGCAGTGGTATCTACCCATGGAGAGTACCCACATTGAAACTCTTTTTTTAAATTTTAATTTTAATTAGCTTATAAATATTTGTTTATTTTCCTGTAACCAGTCAAGGCTTCCAGTGGTGGGATTGGGACACCATTCCAACCACAAAACCTTCCACCTATACCCTGTCCTGCCTGCAGGATCTGCTGGAGCAATGGAAGGGCAGGATTCTATGCCAAGGGAGGGAACCCATACCTGACACTGTGAGGCTGGCCAGGATCCAGAGACTGGATAGCCCGGAGATGCTTCCTAATGATATTCTACTCATAGCTCATAGATCAGTGGCTAGCCTAATCATCATCAGAGGAGCTTTCTCCAACAGCTGATGGGAGCAGGTGCAGAGGCCCAGGGCCAAACACAGGGTAGAGCTCAGGGGACCCCAATGAAGAGGGGGAAGAGGAATTGCAGGGACCAGAGGGGTCGAGGACACCAGGAAAACAAGCCCCACACAGTCAACTGACCAGTACTCTTAGGGGCTCAAAGACAGAAGCAGCAGACATGGAACTACATAGTCCTCCACATATATCTTACAGTTATCTAGCTTGGTGTTCTTGTAGAATTTCTAAAAGTTGGAGTGAGAGGGGTCTGTGACCATTTTACCTACCCATGGGACCTTTTTTCTTCTTCTGGGTTGCCTTGTCCAGCCTTAATGTAGGGGATCAAGCTAGGTCTTGTTCTATCTTGTTACACCCTGTTCAATTGGCAACCCTGAGAGGGGAAGCAGGTTGGGGAGTTAGACCTTAGGGAGAGAGGAGCTGAGAGGATGGAGGTTGGGATGTATTATACGAGAAATGAAAAATAAATTATAATAAAAAAGAAAAAAAGCATTTGTTTGTTAAGAAAAGGACTCGACATGTAGCCCATCCTGGTCTCAACCTGATAGTCCTCCTGCCACTGCCTCCTAAGTGCTAGAACTCCAGGTGTGTGCCACCATATGCAGCTCAGATTTTGGGATTATTTGAGATTGAACAACCTCATAATGTGCCAGTGGAACGGCTGAATGGTGCCTTCAGTTATGTCCATGAAATGTTCACTGCAGGTTATAATAGTGTACAATATCTATCCAATATTTCTTGCATGCCCATTTCCACTGTTTCCAGGATTAGCTGTATTTATAAACATCTGAAGGGCTAAGAGCTGAGCCTGTTTAGTAGATTACTTGGGAAGCTAGCTTAGTGGCATGTTACTCTATCACATATGACCTAATGTACTTAAAATATTATTGAGTAACTGGATCTAATGAATTTTCTTACCTCTGTACTCATAAAGGAAAGTCATGACTGTTAAATGAAACGACACTAACTCAGGCTGTGAATGTTCGGCCCCAGTTGTGAGGCAGCTTCAGGCATGCACTGTATAGCCTCTGCATCTTCTGCCGTTATTGATTTTCATATTGTACCCCAGCTCAAGTTATACATCAGATATTGTTTCTCGAGCAGGTTGCTTTCTTGTGGCCCGCCTTCTCTGTAATGTGGATGAATGGCATCCAATTGTGTTCTAGTTCAGTACAGTAACTGATAATGTCAAGCTTCTGGATGGCTTACATTCAAACTACCTTGGTTGGACAACGGAGTCCCCCAATCTCTAGGCATTTCTGTAATTTATTTGTTTGTTTGATTTTTTTTTTTTTTGCTTTTTTTTCAAGACAGGGTTTCTCTGTTGTAACTCTGGCTGTCCTGGAACTCACTCTGTAGACCAGGCTGGCCTTGAACTCACAGAGATCTGCGTGCCTCTACCTCCTGAGTGCTGGGATTAAAGGCATGCTGTGCCATCACCACCTGACATTTGTCTTTTTCCTTCAGAAAATTTGAAACTATACCCTTTTGTGAATTCAGGGAAGTCTGTGGCATTTTTCATTTTATTTTGTGCCATCTTTATGTCTTATGGCACAATAAATTATTTGGAATAATACTTCCTTTTCCTTTGTGAGTTTTGCAAATGACCTATAAAGTAATAGGCCAATATAGAAACACCATTCACCCAAAGTTGTCCAGGAGCAGAATCTCCATAGAAGAAAATATATTTGATTTTCAGTATGAACAAGTCACCCAAAAGTTGCAGACAGCACCTATTCTATCTTTAACTATTGAATTATTCTTAGAGTTATTTTTAAAGCAGTAGGACTTCAAGGAAACAGAATTGGGACCAGTGGGAAGGGGAAAATGACAAATGTTTGTAATTAGAGGGTAGTATTATCAAAGACCTTTATAGGCATGTATGAAAATGTAATGAAACCCACTGTTTATACAATTAATATGCTTTAATAGGAATCAAAAATTAATTATTTGTAAAATGACAATGCTGTTTTAAAACTAAAGCACTGTATCATAGCTTATCAAAATCCCCAGGCTGGAAAACAGTTTTTCATTTCAGCCAGTCTGTTTTAATCGGATATCTGAGGATTGAGCTAAAATTGCTAGGAGATTGCTCCCTGTCCTCACTGTCTCCTCCAGCCTCCTAAATGGGAAGGTATCAAAATTCATGGCAGCAAGGACAGATGCTCTGAATCAAAGACAATCCTAGACTACTAATATGGTAAAATTGCAATTAACTGAAAACTGGGATCGTCAGCAATGTGAGGCACCTCAAAATTTCTGTTTAATTAAAAGCCTTAACTTTGTTTTAAGCTTGTTGGAGTTGAAGAAATTTCCTCTTCACACATGTATAAATACAGAAGTCCAACTCTGAAACGCATTGTCAATGACTGAGTACCTTGACTGTGGTGTGCCTGGGAACTAGCCTTCTGCTCTGTGGAGGGCAGAACTCTTTTGTTTGGTTGGGTTTTGTTTTTTGACACTGAAGTTCACTATGTAGCCCAGGCTGACCTCAAACCTCCACTCATTCTGCCTCCACTTCCTGAATGTTGATGTCCACAATGATAGAGATGGAGGCCTCCAGCATTTAGGAAACTTGACTCAGGCAAAACTAGATCCTTGGCTTCATCAAAAAAAAGAAGTTTAGGATAAACCAGTATGAAGCAGAATTGGAGTTTGTTAGAAGCCTTCTTAAAAAGAGATCATAAGAATGAAGTCTAAGAGAGGTTCATTGGCAAAATAAGCCCTTCCCAAGCCTGCGTATGGGCTTCTCAAAGGGGAGTCACACTTCATCCTCTTTACGAACGTCATATATAGAATTCTGGTGGTTTTTCGAGTTATTACTTACTGAAAGAGGTCAGTAAAGAATTTAAATGAGATCAGAGGTAGTTCCTGAACTGTACCTAACAAAATTACAACTAATAAAGGTAAAAGTATAGACATACAAAAGGTTGGACTATCTTTACTGTAATTGAAATTAGTAGTTTTCTGTAAGATTCCCAGAAAATATCTGGGAAATCTGGGAAAGGAGTAAGGCCACACTTGAGGACCAAATAGGTTTAGGTCTTAAGTCTGGCTCATTGCTATTTTGTCATATATATATATATATATATATATATAGAGAGAGAGAGAGAGAGAGAGAGAGAGAGAGAGAGAGTCTTCTCTGTTGGTAATCTTATAGCAAATGCTAATTGGGTGGGAATTCTGGGTTCTCAGCTGGTGACGGGCTTCAACCTGACTGTGGAGTGGGGCACTTTTCCTTCCTACATCCCATAATTGTCCTTTATCTTTCTGCTCTCCCTGACTGGGTTTATGAGCTTGTGGCATCACATCCAAGTGGCAGGCATCTTCAGTTGCATCACTTGCCACTTTTCTTCACCAAATGATCTTTTCCATGTTCTTCCCAAATGCCTCTGCAAACAAGCAGATACCAGAAGAAAACAAGAAATGAAAGCTCTAAGACTACCAGGAAAATGTCTATCAGGTTGCCTCCTACCCAGACACAGGAGAGGGCAGTGACTCATTGGGACTTTTCGTATCTTCAAGATGTCCTTGAAAGGAAGAATAGAACACTGTAAGGAAAAGACACACTATGACCACTAAGATTAGTTTCATTTTTTTTAGGGAAAAAGTCTACTGTGTCAGTTTCATAAACAGTAGAAAGAAGAGACTGGTAATGTTGAAGGCGCAGAAAAGGGGGAAGAAAGAAAGAAGGAAGGAGATCGATTCCTAAAATGTAGAATATACTGAAGTAATGTTTTAAACAAATCTGGGTAGTTTAGATTTTACTAAAAAAAAAAAAAAAACTAAGAAAGGAAAGAAAGAAATTGTGTTTATTTTTGAGATATCATTTAATTATAATATTTCTCCCCTCTTTTTTTTCCTTACTACCCCTCCCACACACCCCTCTCAGCTTTCTTTCCAATCTAGTCATGTTTTTCCATCAATTGTAATTGCATGCATATATGTATTTATATACGCATTCACAAATATAACCTGTTGAGTCCATATAATATTACTTATATAGATGTTTTCAGGCGTGACCATTAGGCAGTAGACAAACTCTTCTCTGGAGAAGACCACCTTTCCTGCTCCCTTCTTTCCTCATTTGCTTGTAGTTCTTTGTGTAGTGTGGAAGCCTCATAAGCTTTTCCTCATTCATTTTAGCATGTTCTTTAGTGTCATCATTGTTCAGAAAGGGAGAAATGTTAGGGCTATGTGGAGTATATAGAATGGTATACTTTTAGAAGGGCACCACCCCTTGAGGCAAATTTAAATACACCATGGAAGAGTGACAAACCCTTAGTGCTTCTGCTGTTAATGTATTTCGGGTAAGGGCCTGAACATTTTAACTGCAGATGGGGAGAATGGTCCTCTGTTCTCCCAAGAACTGAATTAGGGAGTGTGTGCTTTCAATTGGACAAAGCTGCAGCAAGAGTGCTTTCTAGCCTTACAAGGGTGGTGAAAATTAAAAAGGGTCAAAGACAGTCCTAAGATTAGTGAGAAAGTACACCCTTTCTACCCCCTGCCATCCACCAATCCCGTTTACAAAGACGCCCCATGTCTTTCAAAAGAGACCCGCAAATTACCATGGAAATCTGCCCCAACAGGCTGTGCTCCAGTCAGAAGAAGAGCCTTTGTTCACAGGGGTATGGTGGGGGGGGGGCACTGCACCATAGTGAACACCGTTAAGCCTCACTAATTCCCTGAAAAGGGGAAAGGCCAATCTTGATTTGTAAGAAGCTTGAATTTGAAAATATGCTAAAAGAAATGCCATGTTATTATTTCTAAAAACCTGCAGTCAAACTGCTGGCTGCAGTCTGTGCATTGAGCTGCTGAGACTCTTAAGGCCCAGAACAAACAGATAAGGTCTGTAATTAGCATATTGGTCATTTGAATGCAAAGTGCACTTAGAGCGGCGCTTAAAAACCGTATGTTAGCATACTCCCCTAGCAGGCTGTCACTTTCCTGTGTATATAATATTAATTTGCCTAGCAACCTGCCCTATTTGCTTTTGAGCAGTAAACTTTAGCCTAGCAAGTCAGAATCCAGTACAATCCAGCAAGCAGGAATGGACAAGGAATGTAGGGATCTCAGAGATATGGTGAACTACTTTGAAAAATCACCATGCACACATTTGAAATGTCTATCCAACTCTTAAAAGTTGCGGTTGCGTACTAGGTATTATCTACTGACTTGAGAATGTATTTTCTTGGATGATTAAAAGAGGTGGGGGATGCGAATGCCCCTCTTCCACAAGTAATCTTATCAAGTGAACATCAGAGAATGAAATTTGGCTGGAAGTTCCTTCTATGTAGCAAAATAAGGATTGATCATGAGGTACAACAGGTGCTTAATTATACAGAACACCAGCGCATTGAAGTCACCATCTATTAAACACATCTGTGATGGTCAGCCAGTACTGCCTGTGTATTATTAACTTTGTTTTAAAATTCACACTTAAGACCACTTAATTTGAAGTGGGACTGAGTTATTTTGGGAAGAGGGAAATGAAATATGAATGATACTCTGATTTTTACCCTACTGTTTAATGTTGCCATCACATTGCTAAAGGCATGGAAGAAAAGTGTGGTATTAGTTTCAAGTCCAGCAAACTATCTGGTAGACTCAGTAAGGAAAAAAAAAAAAGAACAGTGAAACTTCAGAGAGAAAAGAATTTAAATGCCTGCCTCTTGAGAAAATTCCTATTTTACTTTGAGGCCTTGTAAAAGTCAGATACACTGAAAGAGAGATAGGGAGCGATTACCCATGAACCTCTTTGAGGAAAGATCAATCATCCTTAAGCATTGAAATCCCTAATGTAATGGTTCCCAAATTTTGCCACACATTAGAATCTGAGAAGATTAGAACCTGAGGGGATTTTTAAAAGCCTGAATGCTCAGATATATGCCATCAAATTAAATCAGGATGTTTAGCAATGGGGCCTAAGCAGCAGCATTTTATAAAGGTAATTGCTCCTGTGAAAGTTGAGAACCAGTGCCATAACACCATTCTTCTTTATGAACATTTATGTTAATCTTTCCAATTATGCTATGAAGGAAGATTATATTTTGCAGATGAATGAAAAGTTCAAAGAGGCCAAATATGTTGTCCAGGGTCTTAAAATTATAAACAGTGAAACTGGAATTTGAATGCAGCAGTTTAATTACAAAGTCTGCATGATGAAATTTTATGTAACAATGCTTTCCAGACATTTATCCCCATATCCAGTACTAAAAAGACAATCCCATGTCAGTGCACTGAGAATTTATTAGATATTTGCTACCCAAATCACGCAGTTTTAGTCACACTGTGTGCCTCTAGGTAGAGTCAAGGAAATTTAGCCACATTCTGTTAAGTCTCATAACTCTAGTTTGGTTGTCATTTCATTTGCTTTATTGAAGCTTTATTAGCCCAGGATTACCAGAGACAAGATGTAGTCTGACAAAATTAGATTTATTGTGTGATTTAGACATTGAACATCACCGGTCATAAATATCAATAGCAAACCAAATCTGGGGATCATTGGTAGGGAGATAGTAGTCACTTAAGGGAGGAGGGGGAACCCTGTGACACGTCACAAGTACTAGGTAGCCTTGGGACGAATAGTGTGTTCCATAAAGTTACAGCTGGCTTTATGTGTCAATACTCCTACTCTGGTTAATGGTAGAACTATTTGTTCTTAATCCATGCTAATTTTTATTCTTGCAACTTCAGGCAGATTTAGACTCTTTCATGGGGTATGAAAGTCAAGGCCTATGAAGGAAATAGAATAGCTTAGTCAGGCCAACACTTGGGCATAAGGCAAGATGAGTTGGGACTGAAGTGTGACAGCCTAGATTTGATTTTCTGCTGATTGAAATCAAGAGCTGTGGGTTTGCCTTGCATGTAATACATCTGTATTGTTAGCAGTTACCTACCCAAGTGTATATCTTCTCTCTCTCAACCTATATTCTAAATTCCCTAATAAGATGGCCCGACTTTAGAGTTTAGTTAATTTCATTTGTATAAACTATGCACCAACTAACTATATGCCTTATGCTCACTGGGTATTCAGTAAATGTCTCTCCAGAATGACTGATGTATCACAAAACATGCAACTGATTTTCCTTTTCTAAATTATCTGGAGCCCAAATGTTATGTAGGGTGGGGGATTGTGTTCAGGAAAAGGGAAGTGGCAGACACAAAAGCACATACACATTAAAATCAACGTTGAGATCCCTTTGCATCTGGCTTTGGTGACTAGTTTCAGCTATGTCCTTCTATCTTGGACCGTGGACCATGCCCATGATGGATGCCCTTTGAAGATAACGTGTCTACCCTATCCCTGATGAATTTGGCATTCTGTTTACTCCTCTGTTTGGCTTTACTGGAAAGTTGTAGAGGTGCTTCTCCTCTTCACCACTTGTATCTCAGGACTGATTTAGAAGAAACATGTGGATTTAGGAGGGACTTGGTTGTGGTGGGTAAGGAACTGTTGTAAAAGTACATTGTCTCCAGGATTGGGATAGCATATGTTATCTGAGAGAGTGGTCACCAACTTGCCTATTGATGAGTTTTCTCCTTCACCTCTGGAGAGAAATGTTCCACTGCTCATCATTCCAGATGATTGGGTGTGGGGATGGGGGCACTTCTGTTCTTGATAACCTTATTATGTGTTTATCAGGAGCAGACACTGCCCAGGTTGTCACGACAACCAGCAATGATTCAAAGCTTCCCTGAAAGGTCTGTATCTCTGGCAAATAATCAGCCTTTAGCTCTCAGCAGATGCTGAACTGAGCAGCCAATCACAGGTGAGCTGAGAAAACATGACATCATAGTCTGGCTGGTCCAAAAAAATTTTTTTTTGTTTTCTATTTTCTATTCCACAAAATTTTTTTTGGTTCTCTATTTTTCATTGATTATTTGTCTAGATTCTTTTCTTCTCCTCTCTTCTCTTCTCTTCTCTTCTCTTCTCTTCTCTTCTCTTCTCTTCTCTTCTCTTCTCTTCTCTTCTCTTCTCTTCTCTTCCCTTCTCTTCTCTCATCTTCTCTTTTCTTCTCTGCTCTCTCTTCTCTTCTCCTCTTTCTCTCTCTCCCACTCTCCCTACTCTCTCCTAGGGGAGCACACAAGCATGAACACACACATATACACCACAAATCCCTCAGAAACAAAAACAAAACCCATTTTTTTCTAATTCAATTCACTCTGCAGTTTGACTTAAGTTCTCCAAGTGCAGTGATTGGGAGTGAGAGGGAAAGGAATGTATAATGTGATTCTCTTCGGAGAAAAGGCAAACAGAGCATCGGCTCAATTAAACAATGTGGTTTGATATGTAGGACCATAGTGGAGGCAGAGGTAATTAACACCAAGCCAGAGGAGAGAAACTTCCTACTTCTCTTATTAATTCGCCCCAAACCACCTGGATTTAATCATCTTCTACTTTTTCTCCACTGACTCCCTCATGAAAGGGAGGCAGGTAAGAAATTGTGGACTTCTGAATCCTCTCAGGTTCTGCAAGGCAGGCCTCTAATGTGGACTAATTATAAATAACAAAGGTTAGAACCAACCCTCTGTTCCCAAATGCACATTTAGGAATCATGTAAGTCACCAAATTGATTAAGGAGGTATGTATTTCTGAAATCCATTAGGTTTGCATTTGTGTCATTAGCCATTTGTATCCGACAGTTCACAGGTGATGTGAACTTGACTGAGGAGACAAACTAATACCTGGAGAAACTGAACTCTGATTTAAGGGTTTGTCTAGTTCGCCAGAGTTCTGAGTCGCAACTCTGTGATCTCAAGAAGATGATGAGTTCTTAGCCATATGATTCTCTCTGCCCCACAGTCTCTGGTTTTTCAGAGGCATCTCTTGGCATGTCTGAACTCCTTGTATTTACTTTGTATGGAACACACAAAAATGACTGCTCCAGGAGAGTTGTAGCTGCTAGTAATGGGGGTAAGGGGCAAGTAGAAAAAGGTAAGTTTCAGTAACTGCAACACATAGTAGTATCCACACATCAAGTGGAGGTGAACTGGACACTTTGCTCCTAGCCAATGCTTGGGCACCAGTTGCTGAGCAAGTTGGGGTAGGAGCGTAAATTTTAGAAGTGCACCTGGAGGCTGTAGATTAAGAGCAAACTGAGTACCTATTCAGAGGACCTGGGTTTGATTCCCAGCACCCACATGGGAGCTCACAACTGTCTGCAACTCTGGTTCTAGGGATTATAAGGCCTTCTTCTGGCCTCAATGGGCACAAGCCATGCAAGTGATGCACAGGCATACATGCAAGCAAAACACCTGTATACATAAAAAAATAATCAAATTTTGAAATGTGCATTGCCTCCTGGAAATAATGTAAGGACCAAGAGCCTCAAAGGCTCAGCATCCACTGCTGGGAACAGTGAGTTCCTCTGGCTGTGGGATTTAAGGTAGAAATGAAAATAAAGCCAAGGCATGCTGGCTGTTTCTACCCTGTAGATTGCATATTATTATTTTCCTGCATCCAGTTTGTGTTCAGGACTGGCTCAGTTCACTATATCCTTGATTGCCCTACCTGAACCACTGGCCTGGCATTCAGATAGCTTTCAGGATAGTTACAGCACTGGTTGCTTTTGTTTTAAGCACTCTGTTGGATTATGTTTTCCATTCTAATTCTGCTTTTTACAAGCAAAATACAGTATATACTTATTCTTGAAATTTATTAAAACAAAGTCAGAAATGCTAACACAGGCTTGTCATCCCAGTACTGGGAAGGTGGAGGGAGGAGGATCAGGAGCTCAAAGTCATTGTAAACTACATGGTGAGTTTGGGGCTACTCTTAGGTTTTAAAAATCTGTCTAAAAAGAAAAGGCAAAAGAATATAAAGTGTATTCAGATAATATAGATCCTCTTTTTCTTCTTAATACAGTCACATCAATAAAACCATTGTAAGTTGAAAATGTATCAAATACACTTAACCATTCTAACTTAACCCAATCCACTGAAGAGAATGAGTAGCTAACTGGGGGCTGTGGCCAGCTGTCACTGCCCACCGTTCCAGGAGAGTATCTTAATGTGTATCATTAGCCTGATAAAAGATCCACATTCAAAATAAAGCTTTTATTGAATGCATGCCACTTTTGTACCATGGTACAGTAAAAAAAATTCTATGTTGGATCACTGTAAATTGGAGATTGTCTACATAAAACATACATACCTCTTTGTCGTTTTCCACATATATTTCCATAGTCACACTTTTAGCAGTTTTCTGTGTGTAAGTAATTCCAGTGTAAACACATACATACACATACACACACACACACTTTTTCAAAAGAATAAAATTATAGCATATGTATTGTCCTACAATTTTTTTTTCACTCAAAAATGTTTCAAGGTCTGCTTCTTATTTTGGCATATGGGAATCCATTTGATTATTTTTATCTGGTGCATAATGTTCTGAAATATGTGCATATTGTAATTTGACAATTTTCTTACTACAATCTGGGGGTGGAGCTTTATGAAATGATGGATACATCTAGTACCTTGATGCTGGTTATAATTTCACAAATTGATATGTATCTCTAAAATCATGCAGATGTGTTCTTTAGACTCATGCATCCTCTTCCACTGCAGTCAGACTTTGAATGAGTGGTTTACCAAATTCAAGAGTAGCTATGATGTAGTATCACACACCTGTAATCCAAGCACTTGAGAGGTAGAGGCAGGAGGTGAGAAGATTGGGAGTTCAAAGTCATTTTCAGCTAAGTAGTGATTTTGAGACCAATCAGAGCTACATGAGACCCTGATGGGAAAAAACAAAAATAACAACAACAAGGGTCAGTTAGGCTATCTTTATGTGATATTTGCACTCTCACATTAGATTAAACAATGAATATTCTTGAGCATATCTTGTTATGTTGTCACAAAGATATCTATAAGCATTTTCCTTAACTTAGACTTGCTAGGTCAAATGGCATATGAACTTTTTAATTTGATAAGTATTCCCCACTTGTAAGTCCTATCAATGGTATGATATATGAGATTGTGCGATGTTTCCTTTATATAGGATTTGACTGAAATGAAGACACCAACTTTAGTTTACTTCTACTGCTAAAAGCCCCACTTCAGATATCTCTCTTCTCAAGTGAATCATAGACCTGGTTTATTTGGTGGAACATATTAGAGAAATACAAATTCAAAACCTAAAATTTCAGGGGCACTGGTCTTTGCTGTTTGCACGTGACTTTTGGTACCATGATGTCCAATAATGTTAGTTGTAATGTCAAAATTTGGAGACCATCTTCATTTCTTTATATTGGAAACACTTGTGTCCCCATCCCTAATACAAACTCTTAAATTGCCTTATGGTGTGATAAAAAGGACCTAGAAATCAGAGTTGGAGACTTGGTTTGTATGACCATTTCTATGATGCAATAGACTGGTGACTTCGAAGCCCTGGGATTCCATTGTCCCTTCTATGAAATTCAGATCATAATGTTTGCTGAGGTAAATTATCCTGGTTCTTGTGAGGATTATTACATGGTGAGATACAAAGGAGGTTTCTAATCTGAGAAGTATGATACACATCCCAAGTGGTTATTAAGGTTGTATCCATAAACCAGAGAGCTTCTAAGCAAGGAAGGAGCAGATAGTGGATGTTAGGAGGAAAAAAATACACACAGGTGAAATATTAAGCTTGTACAGATTAGAGACCTTTCCTCTTGCTTTATATCCTTGGAGAACAAACCACACTGGTAGTAGAGACTATTGGGGGGGGTATCAAGAGTAGCATAGGTTATCACCTTTTTACACAAGGATCTAAATCTTTTGTGCTGGGATTACAGTCTTATTTGAACAACATTACTATGCTTCAATTTGTCAAGTGCCTAATAGGATTTGCCCCCCCACCCCACCCCATACTTAGTTTCTGTAATCACTGGGGAGAGAAGAAATACACACATGAAACATTTAAATAACCATGTGAATTGACTGCATAAATAGCTCCAAGTTATAGCTGAGGTATATGTGAGGATTAGAGTGAAATCAAATACCTTTTAATTACAATTTAAATCAATACCCCAGAAACCATAGTTGAATCATTACCAGGAAAATGCAGTTATGCTTCCTTCTTTTATTTTTCTCTAAGTATTTGGGTTTAAACTAACCCAAATAATTGTAATTTACAAATAAGATACGGTTCCATTAAGTAAATGACATTTAGATCAGTATTTTTAGATTACTTTCACCATTATATATAAAAAAAAATCAATGCGATGTAGTTACTTTTTTAACCCCAAAAGTTAATTAAAAAGATATCTGTAAAGTCAGTGTAAGCAGAATCATCCTGATTTCAGACTATTAATCAAGAATGGGAGAGAGAGAGAGAGTGTGTGTGTGTATTGCATTAGAAGGGAACCACCAGGATGTTTAAAAAAGCTATTTAAAAATACGTTATTTTTAAACAACACTTACCTTTTTTTAGTTTTTCCTTATAAAGCCAGTGCATATTTTCACAGCCATTAATGGCATGTTTAATTTTTATTAGGCATATACTTCAGCATATTAGAAAATCCATGGGCTTTGTACTCAGATTTAGATACAAATTCCTGCTCTACTTTCTACAGTCTTCATGTAATACTTATGCATGCATAAATATGCATTTTTATTGAAGGAAAATGTTGCAAAGTCATCCTTAAGAATGGGTTGAATTGCATAGTTTACTTAGTCTCTTTCCTATTTTGCTATAGGTTGGTCATTGTTCTCTTTCAATTTCTGTTGTTATTCAAAATGAATTAATCCCCCCCCCCCCACACACACTTTCCTGTTCCCTGAGCAGTTAACTCTAGTGAATCCAGAGATCTTTTGTGTGACTCTTCCTCAGAGGATCTGGAAAAACATGAATTCAGTACTGGTGTTAAAATGCATTGTGTTGTCATTGTGAAGAAATGAAGGTTGTTTTTTATGCAGTGTTGAGAAAATTAATTCAAAGGGACCCTGGAAAGAGATATTATTCATTTTGACCGTTCATGTATGTGAGGACATATTTATCATTATTTTTTAAAAAGTTTTAAAGTAGAGAATAAAATGGCTTATAACACCACTATTTTAAAACAACCATTAAAATTTTATGCTTTCTTCCTTCAGTGTTGGGAAAGCATATTTTACATCATTATTGTTCAAAAACACATACAATTGTGCAGCCTATTGTCTCATTGCAGAGTTTTGATATAATTTATATATTCTGCCAAAATTCTAGGGAATATGGGTTTGGGAATAGGAAGTGATGATTTGCAAAGGTAGATTTTAAATGGCTTGGGACACCTGTCAAAATTTGAACCTTCTGGTACAGAGAAGAGAAATCATTAAAGGTTTAGGGAAAAGATGAACAAGGGGATCTGTGTGAAATCAACGCACTCAATTGGAAATAGAATAATTATTCTTTTTGCACAATGCCACCTGTTTGGAAATGTATGTTTCATGTTCAGAAGACTATTTTCTCTGTCTAAATTGCTATCTTGCTTAATTCCACTGCTAAGTCTCCCCCCTCTCAGTTTTCTATATAACCTGCTAGGCTGACAGGTGGTGTCCCAAATCCAAACCTTTTCCTCAAGAAAGCCTGCCCTGTAGATGGATTTCCTGGCCTGAAAATTCATCTCATAACCTAGTGTTCTCAAGGGTGGCAAGCAAGAAAGATGCATGAAATGTCCCCTCCCCACTCCTGTCTGGTGCCTCTTTCTCGATGGCTCCACCTTCCTCTTTAGACAATCCCGACAGTGTAGAAGTTTCCATCTCCTTTCCCTCTCCGTTCTTCACCCCCTTCACTTTCTCCCCCCTCCTAGGGCGCTTCCTGCCTGGAAACAAAAGATTGGTCCCCAGTAGCCCACTCAGGGCGATTTTACTTTTATGCTCACCATCTGATTGGCCTAGGTACGGTGCAGAGCCCAGGTGACGTCATAGCAAAGAAGAGCTAGGGAGCGGTTGCTGAGCAGAGGGGCTCTATCGCAGGCAGGCAGCTGCGGCCGCAAACAGACTGGGGTCTTACGCTGGGGGCTGCGGCTTTCCCCGTCTGGGAGTGAGTGCACTGGGCAAGAGAAGAGTAGTGGGGGGCACAGGCTGGGCCCGGGGCTGCAGCTGCGGCCGCTGGGCTGCAGCTCCCCAGCCCAACTGCCAGCGTGCTCGGAGGTACTGGAAAGGTCTTGGCAGGGTGGCTGGACCCTCGAAGGCAGGTAAATCCCGCGACTTCTGTACTATACCGGGCTGGCTCGGGGGAGGGGAGGCTGCTGGTCAGATGTTCCTTTCCTGTGTCCCCCTCCTGCTCTTGCTGCACCCCAGCTTTGACTCTCCTACGTGGCTCCCCTCTTCCAAGCTCTGGGACCCAGCATATAGTGCTGGATGGGGTTTGCCTAGGCGGATGAGTGGGTGTGTCCGGGCTGGTCCTGAAGAACCTGGGCTTCTTCCCTTAGCCAAGCTTAGGACTGGCTTACTGGAGCTTGGACTGCCTGGGGCAAAATCTGCACTGAACGCTGTGTCAGACTGTCTTCTACCATCTTTCTGTCCCTGGTCACCTCCACCCCAGCCACAGTGTTGACAGTAGCCCTTCAGAGAAGGGGAGGGGGTGTGGCCGCAGTCTGGCCAAGTCCGCATCAGAACAACCCGACTGAAACAGAAAAGTAGCAATTTTCTTAAAAGGGAGCCTTCCTTTCTTTTATTTTTTTTCTTATTCTCCCACCCCTCTTCACTTGGGGGAATAATAATGACAGGAGAGCTCTTTTCTTCCTTTTCTGTGGGGACTGAATAGATTCAATAAGGTCCTCAGTAAAGCCTGGCATCCCCCTGTTGGCCCCTGTCTTTGTCTGGGGAGTGGGGTCATTGGGTTTACTGCTTCTTCCCTTCCGAGTCCCATTTAGCTCCCAGGAGACACTGCCCTCAGTCTGTGACCTGGCTCTGGCATGATGGCTGGCATACTTCTGAGTGAACAGGACATTTTAGATTCAAGCTCTGGCAGGCTTACCCTTTCCTAGGTGATAGTTGAGGGCAGGGTGAGGACTTGGGGGATAGATGGTTCTCCCAAGGAGGAAACAAGAGGCTGCATTAGGTTTTGTTTTTTGTTTGTTTGTTTGTTCTTTGGTCCCACCCTTTCAGAATCCAGATCCAGATTCTAGACTTGAGGGTTCTGGGCTGTGGTCTTTCTGTAGAAGCAAAGGGGAGATGGTGAGTGACTTGGCTTTGGAAAGCATGGCGGGGTGGTTGCACTGTTATTTTTTTTTTTTTAAAAAAAGGCTTTCTCCAGGGAAGCCCTTAGCCATATTAGTTTTGCTCCTCCTCATGGTTTTGCAGACTCAAATCCAGGCCAACTATATGGCTGTCTGAGGTGTTGGAACAGAAGGAGGTCCATTCCTGTTGGTGACAGCACTGTGGCCCTCTTCTGGGATGAGCCAGGTATAAAAGGTCAGTGTGGTTTTCACTAGGCCATTTGTAAAATTATAATTGGGCAGGATGTGTGATTTGGCACTTCCAATCAGAGGCACCTTTGGGTAAGGGGGGCTCAGTGTGGTAATGGAGGTAATGGATGATTAATAGGCTGGGACCTGGGAAGAGAGCCAAATAGCCATCTTTTTCTGGATACAAATGTCATATTCCTCTGTGTCCATGCACAACACAACATTGAAAGAGTCCAAAAGGTATGTTGGGTTAAAGCTGACTGTTGGTAATCCAGAATCCAGAGAGACTTCAGGATGCAAAGAGGCAGATTCTTTAAGTCTCTCAGCAAACAGACAACCCTTGGGATAAGGGTACAAGCAACAGGCCACAACACCCTATGACTTTACAACTAGCTGATCATTCCTACAGGTTGCAGGTTTCTTTTCTCTTTTTTTTTTTGTCCCAGTTCAGTGGTAGAAGTGGTACTCAGATCAAACAAGTTTGCTGAGGGCTTGGAAAAAGACTGGGTAGTAGATTTGATAGATGAGGGAAATGAGAAATGGCTGTAGAGATGGAAAGGGGTTGCCATCAGAAATTCTGCTACTATGGAGTCAAGACTAAGCACAAGGTAAAAAGTGACTAATTCAAAAGAAATCAGGTCTCGAACTTAGACTGAATTGGCAGGAGCTAATTCAATAGGTAGGAGCAGAGCTGTAGAAGGGAGCAGAAAGGCCAGCATATTGCTAGGAGCTCAAGAATTCTGGTTTCCTTGGTGAAATGGGAATGGAAAAGTTTCAGTAGTCAGTCAGCAGTGTCTCAGTTAAGGATTATAGGCATCTTCCAGCTGTTTATTGAATCAATAGCATCCCCAACTGCATGACCCATTTTCAGGAACCAGTAACTTTAGCCAAAGGAATGAGAAGAAACTTGATGAACAGCAGTTTAAAAAACAAGAAAAAAAAACAGCTCTTACTTTCTGGGTAAGGAGAGGGAACAGGATACAAAGGCTAGAAATGCGATCAGGAGAGCTACACTCTGAGACAGGAGTCTGTTTTTATATGACTGAATTAGGCCCAGATTTGAGACAAGAAGGGCTATCCTTCTCAGAGACCCCAGGACACTTATGTCCACTAAGGGCAGAAGAAAACCTTTTCCCTGTGTATGACTTTCCAGATATCTAAAGCACAGCTTTAGCCTTAGCTTAACATCCACACCCACACCCACACCCACACCTGTCAGGAGCTAGGCGGTTCCCTTTGCAGGGCCCAAGTGGACCTCCAGGCCAAATCCACACTAAATAGCTTTGCCAGCAGGGGGCGAAAAAGTAACTGTAGCTACATGGAGAGTCCAAGTCCTCCATTTCAGGTGTGAAGCCCGAGTCTGGGAGCAACTAACAGCCATACATTTACAATCTGATTTAGCCGTGCCAGAGAACTAAATGAACCTCCCGGTCAATGTGTTCCTATTTCTTTCCAGAAATGTGGCGCTTCCTGCTGCGCTCTGCTGTGTAGGAAGGCACACGCATTTACTTGTGATTACTTGAGTCACTAATACACACAGCCTAACCGGGAATTTAATTGGAAATGTTAATCAATGCAATAGATCCGTGTCTGATTTGCACATTCGGTCAATTATCTGCACTTTGGGACAATCTGTGCTGCACCCAGGGGATGCAACAAGGGGGTAAAACGGTATGGCTGCAGCTGGGACTGGGGGTGGGAAGCAAAACGGGGGAAGTGGACCTTGAAGACTGAGAAGAAATTAACAATTCACTGGTGGGAAGAAGAGGAGTCATCTCGATTTTTTTTTTTTTTTCACAGAGAGGCTGGATCACGAGGTAGATTGTCCAAAAGCTCACAGAGCTGAAGGGGAGATAAGGTTTTCTAAAGGGTAGAAGGGGGTTGGATTTAGAGAAGGAATTTGGAAGGGGGGTCAGGGTGGAAGCTGGGATAGCATGAACCTTGGAAATCAGAAATCAAGTGTTCTTGGCTGAATGTGCGTGGTACTTGGTGCCTGTTTCCTTGACCTTCAAAGGATGGAGTCAGACTAGGTGTTTTCTAATCTGGCGGGAACATTTAGGAAGTGGATCTTTTTGTTATTGGTAGTTAAGACACCCACTAAAGTACAGCCCTTCTGCAACAAAAGAACGTTTTGCATGCTGTCCAGTTAA
The DNA here is from genome assembly GCA_026225945.1 of Cricetomys ansorgei. Lineage (NCBI taxonomy): Eukaryota > Metazoa > Chordata > Mammalia > Rodentia > Nesomyidae > Cricetomys > Cricetomys ansorgei. The sequence goes on along the minus strand of JAMJFZ010002884.1, from coordinate 2,631,827 downwards.
GAGAAAGTCAATATAGAACAGATACACACATATGTCAGGGTTTAGACACTTGACTTTGCTTCTATTTCATGTGAATGGGGAACATGCAGAAAAGGAGAAGTCCAATTCTGTATTTGCTGGGTTCCCTAAAACTAAGCCCCCCAAAAGCTCTGTATGGTAGTTTTTTTAGACAGACCATAGGGATGTGGACTGATAGTCACTACTGTTTTAACTCCCTAATGCAGTCTCAAAACAGGAATGGGTTTGGGGTGAAGAGAAATAAAAGGGCTGGCTTGGGGGTCTTTTACCCTCATCTATCTAAGTCCTGTGAATTCTTTGGAATTCTGCACCCTCAATAGACTACTGTCTCTGTCAGTTAGCACAATATCGCCCCCTAGTGACCTCACTGGAAACACATTTTTCTCAACTCCCATTTGCTATCCCATGATCCAGTCAGGATACCAGTACTCATAGAGCTCTTACTCCTGGTGAGCAAAGGCATATTCCTTCTATCAAGACTGAAGGAAAAACTCAGGGAGGTGCAGCTTCCTTCATGGCATCCTTCTCCAGTGTGAGTAGGTTTAGAGAGAGGGGCATGACTCTCTTCTCCCTTGTGCATTTGTCTTCTTTGAGCCTGAAAAAGTATCCAGGAGCTTTCCCCAGAAATCTTTGGTGCTGAGTAAGACACTTGCCATGAATGGTTCTGTGGAACAGAGTGTAATTGTTACAACTTCCTTTGATCTCCATCCCATGGTGATAGTTTTAGTCCTCAGGCAAGAATTCTGGCAAAAAAAAGCTAAAATGCAACAAAGAAAGAGAAGTTAGGGGTGTATAAAATGGGAGCTTCCATACCTCCCCAGCTTCCAACAAGAGGCAGGAAGCAAGTCGATATACATGTACAGCATAATATAGCTAAGCAGCATTCACCACTCAGTACAGACGTACAACATGGAGTGGACATACATGCTGCACACGACTAATTAGACACATGGCATATAGCATGCACATATCATGCATGGTAGAGATGCATTCACATGTAACACTTTACAGAAATATAGTTCATGTACAATAGAATACCAAGATAAGCACATATGACATGTTATAAAACACAGCACTGCACATATAACACAGCACACACAGGCTTAAATTCAACATGGTATAGATATGACACATCAAATACACATACACATGAAAACTAGTGCATGGAATAGCTCATATATACAAGACCCAGCTTGTGCTCATATGCAAAACATACTCAAAATATGCCCCTAGTAAGCAAGGGATGTAGCCACCTGGTGACCCAACAGTTATTTCTGCACTGGCAGAACTGCTGGGTTGAGGACAAACTACCATGAAGCTGTTGTTTGATGTTCCAAATGAAAGTATGTTGGAAAAATGAAGCTTTCAAGGAAAGCTTAGGGAAATGGAGATTTTGGGTTAGTACACTGACTGGTATACTTCCCCTCACTGCATTCTTCCTCATCCACACAATCAGACAGTGCTTCCCCAGTAAGCCCTTATCATTGGGAATGGGCCACATCCGACCCTCATGCCTTATCCCTTCTGAAGTCTGACAGCTCTTACCTCCCCACATCATGTCACCCTCTTGCAAAGTGAGCTTATGCAGAGAGGAGGAGGTGATTCATCACTCAGTGATGGAGTGGGAGAGATTTGTAAAGCTACTGGGGGTATGCCTTGGAAAATATACAGGGACGCTACAGATGCTAGGGAACAGTTGTGATCCAGAATCTATACCAGGGGAAGAGGATGAGCAAGGGTATGGCAGTATCCTTTGCTTAAGAGGTGGAGTTGGAGATCATGGGACTGTTCTTGGCTCCCCAAGACTTCAATTTTGCTTTCTCTTTAGATATCTATCAATCAATATCTCTGGGTTAAAACTTTGTAATTTGTTGCCCTCTAATAACTGAATGCTAGCATGGGTCATGCTCTATTTAAATTAGCATGTAGTTGCTGCTTTCCTTGAAGAGTAAATATGGTTGGGGGATGTTGGAGAGAAGCAGATAAGGCTTGTAGAGCTTGGAGTCCAACAAAGGGAAGATCAGCCTTTCCCTGGGGAGGCTCAAGTGATTGTGAAAAAGGCAGAAAATGGAGGTCTAAGGAGACCCTGTCTATGGCAGGAGGTGTAGCTGGGTGGTAGGATGATTGCCTAGCATGCAAGGCACCACGGTTCTGGATTCCATCTCCAGCACGAGATGAGGGAGAAGAGGGAGGGTAAACACATATCTGCTTTCCATCACAATTAGACATAGAAACCTCCGTGAGGAGAACAAGGTAAATTGTCACCAATGTAACAACAAATAGTATGTATTCACATTGGGAAATTTGGCAGAAGCTGTGGACAACATTTCTTTGGTGAAGACAGGCTGGAGGTTCCAATTAAGGTCAGAGATTTAGAACCTCCACAGCTGTTAGGCAATGGGAAAACTCAGGGTGTCCTTGCCAGAGAGACTCTCCAGATACCTATCTCCCACCCCTTAAAAAAGAAGTTGGTAACCTAAGGAATTGAAGTGGAGATTCAGAATGGAGAGATGGAAGAATTGAATAGTAATGGTAGGTTGCTAGGCAGCTCAGATATTCTCAGAGCCTGTCTTCAGTGGGCCTTACCACTATTGATTACTGTACATTGGACTGTACCATCTCTGCTAAGTATGCGAATTCACTGAAAGCTATATAATTCTGAAAGCTGTATAATTTTTTCACGTGCCTCTGATTTGACTTAGCCTTCTAATACTTGTCCAAAATGACTAAAGAAACAGATCTTTTATAGTTGATAACAAGTGGGCCCAGAACAGTGAGGTGGCAAGCATTGATTATTGATCTGTACTCCCATCTCCTAACTCCTAGTTCACTACCCTTTCTGAATCCTACATGACAGTATGTTTTTACACTTCTTACCTCTATGATTCACTAACCTTCTTAAACAATTTTCAGAAATAGTCCACTTCATTGTGTGTGTGTGTGTGTGTGTGTGTGTGTGTGTGTGTGTGTGTGTGTGCATGCATGCATGTGCCTGCATGCACGTGTGTGTAACATATATAGGGGGGCAATACGAGGGAGTAGTAGCAGGTACAGTAAGGCTTCCGTCTCCCCCACAATGCTTTTCTTGGCAGGTTCCCCTAAGAAACAGCAGCTGAGGCCTTGCATCTTATCTCAGCTGGTGTGCACAGCACTGAGTACTCAGAGCTGAAACAAGCTCAGCCCCCTCTCATGGGCAGCACTCGCCTGTGCTGAGATCCTGCGGTGGTGGCTGTGTGAGGTGAGTAATGGGTTTCAGGACATGGAGTTAGGCGTATTTGGAATCCAGATAAACGGTGCATTCTCATCAGAGCTCAGACCGCAACAGTTAGGCCTCAGGGCATGACCCCTACTTTCTGGGTGGGGGTGCAATCTGTTATAGCTGTCCTTTGTCTCTTGGTTCCTTCATCTCTAATAGCAGAATGACAGCCTTGACCTACATTTTGAGGTGAGGAGGAGAAACAACATAACAGTCATTGCCAAGTCCTTTGCAAATGTCAAGTACCATCGAAGAGCATCAGCATACCACAGAAAATGCTTCCCATCAAGCTGTCATTTCTTTTTCTCCTTTCCCAATATCTAAATGGCATTTCAGCCTCATGTCACAAATCCTCCAATCAGTTCCTCCGGTTTCCACTGCCCCATAATCTTAATTTTGTCTTCGTATTCAAATGTATTCCCAACCCACTCTTCCTTGCTTCTGGGACTGGCAGGCTCAGCTAAAATCTTGCGGAACCTTCTTTCTACCTTCCCACCTAACCAGGTGGCAAAGGCATACTCCCTCCTCCAGCTCTCCAGCATGAGTCTGGAGCATACACTGTAAGACTTGCTTTTCTCTCACCGTAAATCATTCTTGAAGAATTTCTGGAGTATTTCTCTAAGCAGGTAAACTAGATTACCAAGGGCAGGCTTTTAGTCTTACAGGCCCCTACTGTGCCTTACAAGTGACCAACAGTTACCCAACATCTGCCCTTCTCTTTGTGTGCTTCTTAAGCAGTCACGATAGCGTCTTCTGTTGCGTGCCCCCCCTCCCATATTATACTCTATAGCCTAGCTGCCTGTTTAGGACTTGTCTCTGAGTCTCTCTGCGTGGTCCACTGTCTCTTTGTCAGCTGCTTAGGCATCTCTCCTGTTGCCCAAGTCAATGCCCCCTCCCGCAAAGAATTCCAACAAGACAAACAAGAACGTGCAGCCCAATTCTCTGTTACTCTGAGCGTACCTTGGACCTGGAAGATGGGAAAACTGCATCTTGGCAGCAGGTGTTTGTGTGATGCCTTCTCCTGAAAGGGAAGCACCAGAGTTTCGGCTGTGGAATTGAAGGTATGAAATTACAGCCTTGCCGATACTGGTGCATTCAACTTTCTGGAGATGGTCTGGTCTGGGATCCTCTATAGCCTCTGAGTGACAGAAGGTAACTAGAACTGACGAATTTAAGAAGTGTGCCTGGGGATCTCTCCTGGGTTTTCTGTGACAGCTACGATAATAAATTCTATTTATTATCTACCATTACCAACCCTGAGCTAGGCACTTTAATTAGATGATACCATTTGCTCCAACAGTAACACTGCAAAGTAAGTGTTTTCTCAACTAGTTCAGACTTCTGTTTCTGAATCTACAAGCGATGTTAGTTCAAATTAGTTATTTTTATCATTGCCAGAGGTTGGGAGGGGCTCAGGAACTCATCGAGAACTAGATCAACACTGCATTTGGGGAGAAAAGTCATTTCCGGAAGCATTTCCTAGCCTCCAGTGGTATTCAGTACTCACCGAGTCACATTCCCACCCACCCCCAAGATTCACCCTCACTTCTCATTCTCACCCCTCACTCTCACATATAATCATATTAATAAACCTACCACGCACAGCTGAATACCCATGTTCATATTTTCATAATGATACTCATACATCACATACCCTACTCGAATGCTCACACGCACTCATGTCTGTGTATGCTCTCTTGCCGTTTCACACACTTTTATATTTACTTACATTATAGAGGTTATAATCACCCTTACCCACTAACACACCTATAAAAGCAAACACTCTGTGCCCAGGCAGACCCTAACTTTCCCCTTGCCCAACTCAAACTTCTTCTCATAGTCACAGCATGAAACATCAGTTTCATATACTCTGGCATGTTTGCAGGGTCACCCACAACCCAGGGACACACACATGTGTGCACATACTCATAGAACTCTTGTGTATAGATGATAGTAGTATGAACTATCTTGCCTGCTTACCCTTGTCTATTTTGGAATTACTACACTCTCCTGCACTACTGTCTGGGCAGTTATGCGTTCAATCACATGCACAGCACTGACGGCATACTTCTTCCCTCATCATATTCTCAGAGAATCACGCTTCGACATGCAGGCAGATTCCTTGACACATGCAGACAGGCATGCTTCCTTTTCACACTGACGTCTGATCATCATATTAATTCTATATACCCTCAGATACAGTGTGAAATACATTCATATACTTATTTTCATAAACACAGCCATTTTCCCTTGCTGGTGTCACTTTTCCTTTTTACACACTTACACATAAATATGCCAAGGATGCACATTGGCATGTACATACTCTCATTCATTACTCATACCAAATTCATAAATACAGCCACACTTAATGCACAACTATGTTCCCATACTTGCAGTCATGTACTATTCAAATCTTCACTCCTACTTTCTGAAAAACACACGGAAATTACACATTTCCACTCATTATTCCACTCAAAATAATCTTCCCTCACATTCTTACATGTACACCCCCTTACATATGAATCCCTGTTCAGACCATCACACATTTTTACACAAACACAGTAAACATTGTGTTTTACACAAACACAAATACAAACCACACACAAGTATTTGTATACATTTCCCACTCTCCTATTCTCATATGGATACCCCCTAGCCCACATCGTTATGTACATTTATACCAGTGTACATGTAGTGACATATACTGTGTTATAGTCACTAATATGCCTTTCACTGGTATGTACCACACTGGCATGCATAATTTAGTCAGTTCACATAGGTGCATACATGTACTCACACAGGCGGTTGCTAACACCACACATAACAGAAAATAACTAACTGACATTTACACTCATTCATTTATTCACCCTACCACAGTCTTACATTGATTGATGCACTTACTCATATTGATCCATATGCCTGAGCAATCATATACTCTCCTACAAACTACCTCATACCTTCAGTTTCTTACATGTGTACATCAACAGTATACACCATCACATTGGCACTGACTACACTCCTTCCCAAGATAAGCACTCACATCTATCCACATTGATGCCCACGTACAGATAGCAACCCACACTCATGTGCAACTTCATGCATATTTTCTGAAAGTCTTATATGTGTATAAACTGACAATTTTGTAGTTACACACTTTCTCAGTGACATATACTCTAAGAAAACATTAACCAATCCCACGCAACAATGGCGAGGTTTGCATGTTGTGATTATTTTTTAGAAGTTCGTGCCTTAACTTGTTACCTCATTTCTCTCCTTATGGAAGGTAAGAGAAGAATCTATTTCCTTAATGCTGTGCCATAAATAATAGCACATCTATGGTTTTAGTTTATGACATAAAATTGCCTGTTGATTATACACATGGAAAGGCAAACCTGCTTCACTTAGACATCTCAGTTCTACCCACATATATTAATACTCTGTTAATCCTGGAACATAGCATTCAACAAAGGAAAAGAAGGCGATTCACCCTTGAGAAGCCCATATCTACACTTGGGTGTATGTCTTATTCTTTCCCTAAGCACTCCTCTTTTGATTAACTCCCATGCTTAAAATGTTAAATGTTAAAAATACATTTTAAAAAACACATCTAATGTTTTTTTAAAGAAAAGAACAGAGGTAAAGAAAAGGTTAATGAACTAGCTAGATAATAAACTACATTTCTACTCCAAGTGTGCACACACATATGTAGACTTCAGTGAAATTTCAACAGCTGTTACTAACAAGTCCCCAGAGGAGATTTCCCTGTAGGCGTAGGTAAAGATAAGCTGATGGAAGTTCCTTGTACTCCAGACAGACTGCAGATTTTCCTATAAGAGAGTCAAAAGAAACACAAGCTTAGGAGTGAGCCAGGGAAATGTGAATTTGGATCTAGAGATTTACAAACACAAGAGCACCCCGCACTAACCTTTCTAGTTCAGGGCTTCCACCATTGGAGTCTTTCTGGAGCACATGTGAGTGTAGAATAATGTCTATGGGACATGCCACGAATACAAGCCTTCATTCAGGAACATCATTCAACCCTCTGACTCCATCATTAGGTTGGAAATGTCTTTGATAGCAGTAACTCCATCATAGCAATATTTTTGGAATTCCTACTCGCAGAAGGCTAGGCTTAGAAGAACTACTTCTGTGTCCCAATTAAAGTACTAAAAAGAAAAGGTAGGCAGTAGCATGTTGTCAGTACAGACCCAGTCTCTCCCTCTTCCTTATCTTAGAATTCTAATGGTATACCAGATCAGAGGATCTTCTATAGACTCTACATGTTGTCAGGTCCAGAGAGAGATTCAGTTGGTGAATGATTCACACTGTGCCTTTGAGGTATTTTTTTCATCTGTGGAGGCAAAGATAAAGTCTGTGAAACAGTAATAAAAGGCAACAGTCTTGAAGCTTGGAATCAGTGGTATCTCTATGGTATCATCCAGTGGTCTTCAGGTTGCAGTGGACTTAAAGGCCCAGAAATGGTTGGGAACTGCAGGAAGGATTTAGGGAAGCCACTTGCCAAAGTAAACTTTCTCATAGACATCTTGCTCAACGCTGGGCTGTGTCATCTTTCCAGAAGATTGTGTAACAGAGTCCTGTGTCACTGGGCCCAAGGTAGAGAAAGAGCTACCAACATTAATGAGAACATTGTACTTAATTAAGATTAAGCCACCACCTCCATTTGGAGACAGATTTGAGAAACAGCCTAGCAATTTTACATTTGATAGTTTATTGTTGATTCCTGAAACTCACCATAGGCAATTTATACAATTTATGGGATGGGCCAAAATTTTAAGAAGAAAAATTCTACTAGCCTGAACTGGCATCAATTTAATGAGAATTACTAAGTAAAAAGATCAATTCTTCAAGAGCTAAAATGATATTTTACACTTTTGAAAAATCTTCATAATCTGTTTCTCTATTATGATAAGGGCATTAGGAGGACGAATTTAGGAGTCAGTAAGACCGGCATTTGAATCCTTGTTTAGTCACTTCTAGCTGTGTAATCTAGTTTGAGTACTAACTACCCTCCTGAGAGTCAGTGTCTTCATCTGTTAAATGGATTTCTTATGAGGTTGCAATGAGATGCTTTAAGAGACAGTTCAATGACTGCTCAATAGTAAATGTACGAGTGATAGATCTTATTATTATCTTTCCACTGCCTTTGAAAGGCACCATCAAAGGGAGAGAGCTCCCACACAGCAGAGAAATGGTGTGGAGCCAAAGCCTTTGCAGCCAAAGACTGATGTTCACAGGGCTTACTCGACTGATTTTAAATCTCTTATTTCAGCTTATCCAAAAGCTAGGTGTTGGTGCTCTACCTACTCAAGGAGACAATTGAAATCCAAGGCTACCCTTTAGTTTCCTCATTCCCACACCACTAGGGCATGTTTGTCTTGCCACTTCATCAGTGTTTCTTGTTCATGTACATGTGCTACAGTGATGTAAATGCTTCCTAGCAATCTGTCCATCCCTCAATGAGGGTATCTTCATTCCCTGTTACAGAAAGGGAGGGAGGAAAAGTAGAAGAAATTCCTAATACTGGTAGGGCCAACAGTCAGCACAGTTCTGTTCCTGACTCTAATGTTGAATGTCTCCTTTGTGGATAGAAGATTTGCTCTTTTCCAAGGTTTGGTCTCAAATACCACAGTGGAAGCACAGTTCATTTACTTGGAAACTGTAAGGACATTCATGACCAAGCAAAGAGAGTGATTAGCTGAGAATAACCAAACCATTTGAAACTTCGTGTGGCTGAGGAGGTATAAATAAGAACATAGGGGCTTGAAACAACTCAGTAGTAGGGTGAATAACTCAGTATTCATGAATCCCTTGGTGGATTTCCAGTGTGTATGAAAGAGAACAGAAAATAAAAACCAGAACTTAGAGCCACCCAGAGAGGAGGTTGTAAGGTCTTCATCTTTAGTTTACTAGATCTATGGCCTTGGACAAGTGATTTAATGTCTCTGGATGTCAATGTCTTCATCTTTAAGATAGAAATAACACTAAAACTTCACAAGTACAAGTTATGTGAACTTGTAGATGAGTAACTCTTAGCAGAGTACATAGGATCTCAGTGGATAATGGTAATTATATTTATAGTTTGTGAATTATACAGCAGTAATGGTAAACAATTAATTAGTAGGGTGTCTCTGATTATTTTGAACCACAGTCCACATGTAGAATATTGAATTCTCTTCCTGCAAGATTCCCTAAATACATCTTATGGCTATCTAGCTTGCTTTTCTTGCAAAACTCCTAGAGGCTGGAGTCGGGGATTCTCTGGCCTTTTTACCTGCCCTTGGGACTCTTTTTCTCCTGCTGGGTTGCCTAGTCCACCCTTGATGTAGGGATTAGTAGCTGGCCTTGTTCCATCTTTTTGTGCCCTGCCCTATTTGAGTGGTAACCCTGGACCTGGATGGAATATTATTTTGGGGGGAGAAGGGGGGTGTTTGGTTGATGGGTGGGGGACAGGGGTAGATCTGAGGGAGATGGGAGATGGGGGAACTGGAGGAGTGGACGGAAGGAAGGAAGAAGGTTAGGGTGTATTTTACGAGAAAAGAAAAGTAAAATAAATTTTTAAAAGACTATCAAATCCTCATATGCTTTTGATGAGGTGGTCCCTTTTCCAAATAAAGAAGTAGCCAAGCAATGTACAGATCACTACCAGCAGTGTGGATGAGCAGGCTCCAGGCCAGAATGAGTATTTGCATTTTCACATGGACAGCCCTTTGGGGCTACAGTTACCAAGTGGGAGCTACTTGAACAGAAAATATTCCTTCCTATGGAAAAAAAAACAATCTAAATGTGAACCAGGGTTTATCTGTTAGATGAGGCCTACCATGTATCTTACACAATGCCCAGCATAATGCAAGACTGCAATCAATGTGACATCATTTTACAGCATACTTCAGAACAGCACAGAGTATCAGTAGCTACAATGGTAACATTCACAATCAAGAATACTTCTTGAGGTGTAATATGTGGTTTCTTTCATGTTGTTCCAGTAGCAACATGCTGTAGAGTGTTAGAATTCTCAAAACATATCTGAGTATATCTATAGCCCTGTGGTAGCACTTAGGCATTTTGCTTCTAATGTGAGAACAACAAGAGAACAAGCATGGCAGAATTTGCAGAAAGGCTAGGGAATGGGAAAGGAACATTTCTGACCTGTCAGTAGTTTTACATCATGATCAATACACTCAACTTCAAGCATCCTTGTCTTCATTGCTATGATCTCATACAATTCATCTCTCTGACCTTTCTCAATGATCCCTGGCTCCTTTCCCTCTTACAGATCTTCAACACTGGTGCTCTGCAGGGCTCTTCTCTTGTCTCTTACTCTATGCACTTTTTGGGCTGTTACACGTTTCTTCATAATGATGGCCTCCAAGTTAGCATCTTGAGCCTGTATGTCCAGCTGTTCTTGAAATACTTCCACAAGCCAAACCAGTGTGTCACAGCTATGCTTCCATTGTGGTTATTGTTTTCATGCTATCTCTGCTGAGAAGACATGTAGCTAAAGGTATTTTTTCTATCGTGTATGAACTGCAGTTTTCTTCAACTTTTTCTTACTTGTGATTTCAAGTGCAAGGTGCTGATACATTTGTGTTGCTTCCCAGAGACATTTCTAGATTCACTTTTATTGAGATTTCCACTGTGTCACTATTTTTGCCTCCTATCGTTGTGCATTTGGGATCTATTTGTAAGTGTTTTGTCTTTCAAGGAAAAGCCTTGCACAAATTTAGATGCATTTTGTTTCAAATGCATGAAAAATGATGTCCTACTGACCAGAACCTCGAGGACAATTTGTTATCCCTAAGACTACAGTTATTACTAAAAGCCACTGGCTGCTAATGCAGAGGAACCCTGGTACAATCGCATGTTGTTCAGTATTTTATTTCCCACCCTCTAAGCTGGTTGATTATTCTCATTTTACAGATCTGAAAACTGAAACACAGTTCTGCCTGGAATCTTTAACATAGCCTCATGACTATAAAACAAGGAGGCCTCCATGTTTCTGTGTACCTCCAGGGATCATAATATACATCAATTTAGATTCTATTTGGGACATCAGCATGTTGGTGGCATGGGGATATAAAAAAGGCTATGATTTATTTTCTAAACAATATCTAATATTTATCTCTCACCAGGCCTGGCATCACTACCATCATTGGTCAATTTCCAAAATAGGTGCCCATCTCTTCTGAAATCTCTTGTCACCTGCCTTCCTTTTTCTGTATTACCTGTGTTTCTTAACCGCCTGACTCATCATCATAATATCAAACTTCAAAAGTTATTCTATTTTTACTACCTAGAAATTTAAAAAAAAAAACACTATCTTCAATTAGGTATCTGCCACATTGTCACATTGTATTAGTTCTAAAATGTAAGCTAATCATGCTATTATTCTTCTTGAAACATCTCTGTGTAGGCAGAAGGAGGCCAAACCAAATAGAAAGGCATATAAAACTTTTCTTAATTTGCTCTACATATTTTGATTTTCCCTTCTTTCTCTGATCTTCTCTGGACATTAATACATACTGTTCTTTGTGCCGGAAACATGTCTTTCTTATGATCTGGTTACTTGTTCTCCTTAATTCAATTCAAATATACTTCCTCTGTGAAGCTTCTTTATTCATCCTCCCTCCAATCTCTCCTTCAATAAGAACCTGTTTTTGACTTTGAACCAAGTTGTCATGACTGTCATTTTAAGTCTCTTCAAGGGGCAATGTTGTTCCTTGTTCATTTGGGCAGTATTTGCTAACCATTTTTTCTTATCCTCCAGAGTATCTTCTGTGTGGCTGAGCATAGAACAGACACAGTGGAAATGCTAAATGAATTAATAGATTTGGGAATATTTAATGATTTCCTAAGCATTGTAGAATAATCCAGAAGTAGAACTGCAATCAATCTGTTTTCTCTCCTTAGAGATAATTCTTTCAGGCTTATAAAAAGTTCTACTAACTAAAAAGCTACCTGCCAGTGAAAGCCACATAAGAAAACGCAACTTAGTTTTTAAAATTTATTTATTTACTAGAATTTTTCCTTTCTCATATACTGCATTCCAGTACCCCTTTGCCCCCTTCATTCCTCCCAGATCCCCATCTTCCCTATCCCCAGATCTACCCCATCCTCCCATTCCCACCCCACTTCTCCCAAGAAAGGGCAGTCTTCCCAGGGTTACTGCTCAAACATGGCATAACAAGATGGAACAGTGTCAGGCACAATTCCCTATCTCAGTGTTGGAATAGGCAACCCAGTAGGGGGACAAGGTACTCAAGGGTAGGTAAGAGGTTTAGTGACACACACCCCTATTCCAGTCTGTATGAGTTGTGTAAGAGCACCAGATCAGGCAACCTCAAGACATATTTGGGGGACCCAGTAGGTTCCGTGTCTGCCACTCCAGGCTCTGTGAGCCCTAAGAGTGCAGATCAGTTGACTCCATGGGGTTTGTTCTCCTGGTATCCTCTACTCCTCTGGTCCCAGCAGTCCCTCCTCTACTTCTTCTGTGGGGTTCCCCGAGCTCTGTATTTTGTTTGGCCCTGGGCCCTGCATCTGCTCTTTTCAGCTGCTGAGGGTCCTTTCTTTTGAGGATTGGGATAGACATTAATCTATGAGAAGAGCAAAACATTCACAACTTAGTTTTTAAAGGTAACATAAAAGAATAGTTTATTTTTCTAAGTATTCTGTTACTAATAACGTTTTCCAGATGTCTACTCTGTTCATATATATGTATCCAGTACTAAAAGGTTTTGTGTCAGACACTACTGGTCTATTTTTTGTAGCTGATCTGGAATCAGAGTCCTGGCTCTTAGACTTGCAAATACAGCTTTCTACTCAGTTTTGACATTCCTTTCTTCCTCATGCAGCACCAACATCATTTAGCTCAGTAGAAGCAAGCACCTGAGGAAGAGAAAAAAAAAAAAAATAAGCTATTGTAGTAGTAGTCAGAGTAGTCATTTGTTAGAATACATTATTGAGTATTATCTTATAACAACATGTTGATTGCTACTTTTCAAAGTCTCATGAACTCTTACACACGTGCCATACCCTATTCATCCTCTTCTCTCCTTTGGGAACATTAACTATGTTTGCTACTCGTCTTTCCTTCTGAAGCATCTTATGCCTACCTGGATTACACCACATTGATCCCTACTGTCTACCTTCCATGGAGACAAGAACTGGTCTTGATCTATCTCGGTATTCTCCCCATATTCAATGCCATACCATAGACATGGGAAGGTTGGGGCATAGATGGGAGTAAAGTGCTGGATGTAGCTTTTAAAAACAATATCTAATATATATATATATATATATATATATATATATATATATATATATATATATATATATATATATATGCCATTATTTGCTTGGTAATAATATTGTTGTCTATAGAATTGCTATGTATTTATGGATAATATACAGCCACTGTTTGAGCCTTCCAACCTCACTCGGGGTTACATACTTATTTGTTTATGTTTATCACCTAGCATGATACCTGGAACACAGCACTGATAAAGATTTGTTAAATAAATGAGATTGTACATAGATGGCTTGTTTAGGGGTCCTTAATAGTAAAGTCATAATACTCAGCTCCCCAAAAGATGGTAAGTCATTGTTTGTGTCCCAGGTTTTCTTGAAATGAAGGTCAACCTCATACTCATAAAAATAAAGCACTAACTGATATGCTTTCCTGTTCAAGGCAATGCTTTGAGATTCTTTTCTTTCCCTGCCTACATCTGTATAACCTATAGATTCTTACTAAGCTTCATAATGGGATGGGACATTCCTAGGTGATTCCTGCCCAAGGCATCAGCCTAGCTAGTGGTTGTTGGACAAAATTTTGAGTGATAGGCCATAGAGAGGTTTCTAGGCTCACTTTCAAAGGAGGTATAGTATTCTAAGATGGACACCATTTCATAAAGCTGTATATGTTTGTTGTGAAGAACCAGATTCCCTCTCCTTATCTCCTATATTTTTATCACAGTATATTCTAAGCCACAGCTGATATTGCAAAGGATGAATTTGGAAATTCCTCCCTGGTTCCTCCTTGGGCCTAGTGACTCTGACTTCTCACACTAAACTCTCTGTTTCTGTTTTATCTACAGTTTTTCTCACCAAATACCATTTCTGTTTTCCTTTGAAGTGAGTCCTGGGCCTTGTTAACCCTAGTTTGGGAGCTTGGCAGAACCATAGAAAAGTATATAGCAGTCTTCACTTTCTGTGTATGTGAACACTGGGGAAGCAAAGCTGACTATGTGCTGCAGTAAGGTTCTGTTCTAGCAGGTACCAGTCACAAGTCACAGCTTCTGTAAGTGGACATTGGCTTCTGTAAACAAGTAGTAGAGTGGTGGAGAGCCAGGAGACCAAGGAACTTGTTTGATCCAGCAGTGTGCCACTGAAGAGCCTATGCAAGTTAGTCTGTGGGAAGGCTATATAGAGAGCTCAACAAAATCAATGTGAGGTCACTGTTCAGATGGGACATTTTGTTTCTAAACAATTACTTTGTGTGGTTTATGTTTTCTGAAACCCATGGCCAATGATGTTTGTTTGTGTTGCTTTTGATTTTGAGACAGGGTCTCATGCAGTGTTGGCTGGTTTTGAACTCTTATTACTCCTGATTCTCAAGTGCTCAGATTACATGAGTGCACCACTATGCCAGATTTAGGCCAGTTTTTTTTTCAAATGAAAACACTTGTCATTGGTTGTGGTAGTGGACAGGGGCAAAGATGAGGCATTTTTAAGCAGGGCTGTGGCCAAGTAGATGTTTATATTTGATTATTTTTGATGTTTATAATTGGCTATTTTTGAAGTGGGATCGCTGGAAAGTAAGTCTTCTCACCTTCCATTGACCTCCAATATTTTAGAGAAACTTTTTTTTTTAAAAAAAGTTTTCATTTTAGATTTATTTTATTTTATTTGTATCTGTGTTTTGCCTGCATGCCTGTACGCCAGGTGGAATTCAGAAGAGGGTGTTGGAGCCCCTGGAACTGGAGTTACTCTGCAAGAACAAGTGTGCTTAATCACTGAGCCATCTTTCCAGCTGGAACTTTCTTTTAAAAAATAGATATTATTTCATATTTCCTAATATTTTGCAAATAAAATTCTGAGACACATGCACAGTCTTTTTAAAATTGTGGATATGTAAACTTCGATTAAAAGGCAAAAGCTGGGGGAGAGTTGCTATATTTTATACTAGCTCAAAGTCTTTAACTCCTAGATATGACAAGAAATCACTTTGGGCTGAAATATAAACTGTGCTAAGTTGATCTAAGTTTATGGTTTAGAAATAATTCCAGGACTCAGCTGTCCTCATTTAGTTCTCTTCAGATATGCATGGACATCTACTTTATAGGGAGTCATTCTGGGAGCAGGGAAACTAGAAACCCAATCAACAAGGAGTTAATGAACAATGAGGCACATATTGAAAGCAGCACCCAGACATCTCAATGCTGTGCAAAAAGCCCCAGAAAATTCAGCAACAGAAATTCTGGCTTAAATTTAAGAGAATGTGTTGATGTTTCACTGTGGTGGATAATTATAATCCATGCATGCTAAGAGGGAGCAGCTAGAACACTGTACTCAAGATACTGGCTCACCACACCCTGCTCCCTAAGGCTATTAGTCTGCATCTAATTTGTTCCATCTGAATGTTTCCAAGGATATTACATTCTCTATTTGAGAACCTGGAAATGTTTTATTACTGGATTCTGCTTTCCTTTTATTTTCCCCACCTATTCCTTTGAGGTATCTTTTGCTGTAATTATTTCTGTTCTTTCATGCTTAAAAATATCTTTGCCTTTGTATTTTATGCATCTTACTTTATCCTAGGTATGTTGGTACTGGCAATGAAAGCTGAACTCTGTAATGATGCATTCTCTGTAAATATAAATATATATCAGACAATCATTAGCACTTTCCTGGCATTAGCTCATGCAGTATGTACAATAAATAATAAAGTATGATGCTGCATGTATTTAGAGGCTTAAGAAGTCATTTGAAAAAGAACCATTTGTCCCTTGTAATGTATGCAGACTATGAGGTCCAGATGCTGGGAGTATACCTATTGATTTCCCTTTTTTGCAGCCTAACACTGAAATCTGTAACTATAATCGGCTGATTTCTTGGATTCAATGCCATATTCCTGCTGAAAACAATGGAAGCCTCTCATAAGAACGTTAGCAGAGGACAGGACTACTGTACAACTGACCTCATTTGCGTGTGTGAATGAAGGAGAACATGAATGTTTTCTGTGTGAGTGTGCTTGTATGTATGTCATCAGTGTGCTATCTCTTGCATAATCTAAAATTGAAACTAGACGGCTGTAAAAAGAGCTAGTGCCTCCTTGCTTGTCCGGCTGCTTTTGCAAATCTCCTGCCTAACAAGTAGCTCAGCTCCTCCTGATCAAATGATCTTACAAATGGCTTCCCTCCATTATCCACTGTAATGGTATCTCCCTGGCAAGGTTCTCTGAAACAGCACACCCCTGTCTCTGATAGCAGAGTTCTCATGGTGAGTGCTCCCATAAGAGGCAAGCTCCAAAACAAGGCCGTCTAAGAACTAGTACAATCGGTCAACAAAACCTTTTGGAATTCAATCAATAAACCTAATAGCCTTCGACCTTTGGATGGGAAAACCAATTGAAATCAGTAAGTATTGGCCTGAAGTGAGTTGATAAGAAAAGGCTTTACCTGTTTGGTTACTATCTCAAGAGGTTAAAAGTGTGTATATGAAAAGTGTGTGCATCTTTCTGTTTACTTAGATATATATTGTGTTGTTGTAGTGTGTTGCTGAAAGGAAATTGGCAAGTTTAGGAGTTTAAGGTACACGAGAACTGGTGCTTTAGCTTATCTTTAGCTTGTCACTTAACCTATACCCTGAACATTCTTCATGGAGGATATAAAGACACTAATGCCTTCTTCACTGTATTGATGTGAGGCCCAAACAGAAAAGAACATGGAAGTTGGTTTTTTGTTGTTGTTGTTGTTTTTAGAAATTACAAACATATATTTTAAAAATGAGATGTGGTTAACCAGATGCTGGCTGCTTTCTGAATGGTGCCCATCTGCTTTGCAGTTAGGATAGTGCTAGTATTTGAAAACATACCTTTCTTGGCTCAGACATGCTATAAGTAGCAATGTAGACTTAAGATTATGAAAACCTACTCAAAGCTGAAACTAATGCCTAGAATGTATAGCAAGCGCTCCATTTAATCATCTCAAATGCAATGCCTGTTGAGGACAGTGCACTGTACTAAGCAGTATGAAACCATGCACTTAAAAAGGAGGGGCTCTTACCTTCATGAAGCTTATGATCTACTGAGAGGGAATGACGTACATGATAACTCCATGCAATCTGAAGCAAGATGATAGAAATTCTAAATTGGGTCCACATAGCTGCCTAAGGTTAACCAATGGGCTCTCCCTTGTTCATCTAGTCTGAGAGTAGCCGTGTGGTCCAAGATTGCCTTAGAGAATTCAGATTTGGCTCATGTTTTCCATAAAATACACTCTTTGACATAACATATTATAGGAATTAATGTCTGAAATATGTCTAGAAATGTTCAGATACAAGTTGCTAAAGAAATGCAAAGTAATATATAACACTTCTTTACTGATAAGATTTTGTAAACTTATGGAAGGTTATGTGATTTTCCCTTTTCTTTCTTCCTTCCTTCCTTTCTCCCTTTCTTTCTCTTTCTTTCCTTCCTTCTATTTTGTTGGTGGTAGGGAAGAAGGAGACAATTTATATTTATAAATTATCTACTCCATTTTCTAACATTCTTAGTCATGAAATTTTGAACTGGGTAAGTTCATTTGCTAATAATGCTTGCAAACTAGAGAGGGTTTGATGTTGGCCCAGGCTAATTACCAAGACACAGCTTGTTTCCCACTCTATCTATGGCTGAACATTTACATAGCCATCTTGAAAATGTATATTTAGGCTACAAAGAAGTATAGTAAAACCAAAGCCAGCAAGTGTAATTCTTGAATTCTCTTTCTTACATCATTCCAGCAAAGACAGCAATCTAATCTTCATATATAGCCTCCATTCAGTATTGATCTAATTATCTAAGGAGACATATGATGGCTTTAAATCTATGCTTATTCAATACCTTGAAGTCTAAAGACTGTCATTGAAATTTTAATCCTTGATCTATAGTGCTAATTCATTTTATACAGAATCTCCCTCCAAAAAAACTTGCAGATAACAGATTCATGTTTCTATAGAATTCTGTTACAAGCCTACTATGCTTCTACAACTCTAAAATCCATCTTTTTTTCATACGTCCTTGTGTTAAATGGAGTTTGCCATTGGAGTTTCTTGAACATCCAATTCTATTCTATATCTATCTACATACCAGAAACATTGCAGTTTATGCCGGACATTTCCTCTAGACTCCACCCCACTCTTTCATATTGTATCCTCTAATTTCATATGCAAAGGGTATTAAACAATGTTGGTGTGATGTGGTCATCAATGTCTGATAATAGGCTTAGGTTGCTGCTGGTTTGGGGGCTTTCACTTGATTATGGCTATGAATCTGCCAGACTGGGCTTTCAGTTGGAAGGCAGACAACATATTTGTTTTATTGAGAAAAATATGCAAGTAAATAATTACATTATTTTTGAAAGCACACAGACATTTACTTATTTATCTCTACACATGCCTCTCATGGTATCTGTTAGTTCAGTCTAGTATTGCATAGCAGGAGAATGCATGCTGAAAAAAAAATGAGAGAATAACGACAGCAGTTGAACATTTCTAGTCATTTCATCTATAGTTACCCTACATCATAACAGCTATTTTCCTCTAAAGATGCTTTGCAGCAAAGTTCTTTATCAAGAGGCAAATCAATAAGGACTGTTTGTGTTCATATAATCACCCATGTATGCATAGCCTCACGCTCACTTGTGTGTAAGACTTTAAGGAGAGAGAAAAAGATATGAAAAACAGAGGTAATGTGTCCTAGGGGTTTTAAAATAGGCTATTTAAGATCCTTGGTTATAGTGAAGTAAGATATTTTTTATTGCAGATGCATTTTAATTGCCACCACAGAACTTATGCCAGCACCAAGTCTCAAGGGCTGTCACAGAAATACATAGCATCCACAAATATCATTTGAATTTTTTGTGAAAAAAGCAGTAGCTATGTGATCAGGCTATGAACAGATGTAAAGTGTGGATGTTTGTACACTAGTGTTAGCTATTTTTCCACAATGCTAAGGGCCAATATCTGAAAGTGAAACAAATGGCCTGTGGCTAGATCTAAAGTGCAACTCATTTGAAAGTTTCTGATGTCAAAGTGAAAAACAACAGTTAAACTTAAGACTAAACAGTTTTTTGATTGGGCTCCTAGAGAATAATAGTGCTTTTGTATAACACTTGAAATGGAGCCTACAGCCATCCCAAACAAAATAGTCTCTTTTAAGATCTTGGAAATAATGACATCATAGGAAGATTGAAGCAGTGATCCATTAATAGTGTCCTTTGTAGAAAGCTGTCTTAGAAGAGGACTGACTTAGTACATTGGTATTCTTTACAAGCATAACATAATAGGATTCTCTCTACGTTGATGGAAGAATACAAGACACCACCCACCTGGGAAAAAATACATTAACAGCAAGGCTTCCTAGGAACACCTCCCCTTTCTCCACTGTTTTCAAAAGCACGCTTTGAAGCACTTGCTTTGAAGGTGGGTTAGCCGTGTCAAGAAGATAATTTTTCGTTCATACTTTACAAACCATGACAAAGAACTAAAGTAGTATCAAGAAATTCAAACAAAATGAAGTCTGTGAAGTCTACACAAGCGGAGAGTATTTAGGTCATACAATATGTTTCCACTGTGGAACTGGACGTCCATTCTTCAGGATCATGTGCATCTCTGTAAATGTCTATTCCAACCCCTCTGATGACCCTGGACGAGGCTAATGAAGCAAAAACAGCCAAAAACAATTCCAATTTGTTGATAAGTAGAAAGTCTGTCATATAAGCTAGGTTCCTTGCAGGGTTCCAGGAACACTGTACCATGTATATGCTTTTGAAATTTGAGGTGTAGGTTTTTAGTACAACATAGAATTGTTCAGTTTGACTTTTCTATCCCATGTAGTACTTAATCCTCAACCTAAAACATACCTGATCAGATAACATCAGGGTCATCAGGTAGCCTGAAAAGAAGCAGTACATATGCATGCATGCTTCCTTGTTTAGACAGTGTAATTAGGAATGTGTAAATAGGTGTGGAAGCCACACCTATTTATCAAGAACAAAGGAGCACAGTATTTTAAATTACGTAGTTGCCCTAGAACCCTTGTTGTCCTAGACTCTTGCCTTGTTATGCAAGATCAGATCTGTTCTAAAGAGGACATGCATTACTAAGTCTCTCTGACTTCTGACATATCAAGTTAAGTAATATGTTATCAGAAAATATGTATCATCTGGAAAATAGTGGCTCTTTATCTTTGTAGAACACAACTCTCCAGAAGTCTGTCTCTTGATATTTCTATTCACATGCAGAGGTCTTGTCCAGTAACTTTGGCACTTAGTTTTTACCAAGCTAGATTATGTGTATCTGTGATTTCTCTAATAATATCTTCACATTTAAACTATTATTATCGAACCCAGAACAGTCTGCCTCATACCAAGTTCTTCCCAGTGGCTAAATGAAAACTGTGAACTGGAGTAGTAAAATATAATGCCACTGGTGAAAACAATCTTTCCCGGGAAGACTAAATTTAGAAGGACTACAGATGAAAATACAAGAGAATGTAGTGTATTCGCACTGTTTTCATATGCGTGTTACAATAATTACCAGTACCATTAGTATGTGTCTGTGCATTTCTTCCTGACATTAGAGTTATTTTTTCACTGTACCTCATGCTATAGTTTCACTTATGCAGGACACATGAGACTTAACCAGGTTGTTGGTAGTAATGACAAGACATTGTATTAACAGGTGTTTTCACCATAATGATTAATGAAAAGATACAGAATTGGTGTTAATTCATTAAGATAATGCAGGGCATGGCAAAGCAGAAGAAAACAGATCTGAGCAAATGAAGATCAAGCCAATCACTGGGAACTGGCAGCCACCTGGCCGAAAAAGATATTACTTAGTTCCTATTCCTGTTCTATTGTTGGATAGTTTCATACATTTCTATAATAAATTTTAGTTAATTTTCACTCCCTGTTCCTGTCTTTCTTACCTCTCTAGCTCTGGATGAAGCCCTTCTTATGAAGTCTTCTTAGTTCCATGTTACCTTTTTGTGTGTAGCTCAATGATTTTAATTAAAGACTATTATCGGGGTATGAGTGGGCAGTTATTTACTAGAGCAAAGCTCAACTTATAAGTGCCTATACCACTAATGAAAGTAATACCCTCTCCCCCAACAATCTTTAATTGCCAGTAGTTCCTCAGGGAGAGAGGGAGGATTCATGGACTGTATATGTTGGTTGAATTTAGAACACAGCAAAATTATTTTGAAATTTTATTACCATACACTAATTATATAAAATGAGTTTCATTATGATATTTGATACATGTACATAATGTAGTTGGATTCGGATGGTATTTACCCCTTTCTTATCTTTCTTTGTCCCTCTTTCTAGTCCCCTTCCTTGTCCTAAATCTTCCTTCTACTTTAATATATTTTATTTAATCTGTATTTTGCATGTGAGAGAAAACACAATACTTGAATTTTGGAGTCTGGCTAATTTCATTTATTTTGTTGCTTTCCATTGTGCTCATTTTTCTACAAACAGGAGTTCATAAAACATAGTAAAAAATTAAATTATCCTCAAATGACATAATTTAGAGGTCATTATTAAAAATAATACAAATACTGTAGCCACTAAAGCTAAATGGAATTATGGCAGATCATTTCTTATTCTAGCAGTTAACAAGAATGTTCTTTGTTATTGCTGTACTTATGTTCATTTACAGTAAATGTCCTTTTCATAGAGTGACATGGTAAGTTGTATTTGGGGAGTTGATGCATTCCTTAATTAGTACTAAGTAATACTTGATAAATTTATAGCAATTCCATTGTAGCTACTAGGTATGATTTTTCTTATATTCAAACCAGGATTTTGTTAAGAAGGCGTTTTTAGGATCTGACTTATGCCCGGGCACACCAAGTCCTATAAGGAGAGGACTAGAATTAGAATAAGAGAACTCTTCATAAGCATTTTCTTGAGGATGCCACACTTTTCCCAGTCCATCCTCTGAGTTGTGCTCAGAATGTGCTCAGATTTTGACACGAGCCTAAATAACTATGCAATCCAGAGTAGCTAAAACTTAGACTAGATTTTACAACCAAGTATCTTTCTAGGCCATGAAAGATGACAGAGAGTAAAATTATGATGTCTCCCAGGGTGTTAGATCTCTGCCTTGGGTAATAATGACATTCAGCCTACCCTTTTTAGTTGCTTGCTTAGACAAAGATGGGTATTGTCTACCAGGACAGTATACCCCAACTTTCCTGAAAATGATATGCATATAGAAAGCTTTCTCAACTTTTTATGATAAAAACAGCAGAAATCACTTTGCAAATCAGGTACATAGAAGTATGACGCAGATACCAAGTCATGCCAGTGTTAAAGCAGCTAATAAATCGGTGTTGTGGGCCAATTGAAAAGCAACATCTAAGCCTGTGTATCAATTTAAAAGTCTAAAAAGTTTGTGCCACTTGACCATTATGATCATCAGCATAGGATTTTTAAAGAAAATAAGACTTTAAATTGTTCATTCAGAAATTGTGTATAGACAACAGAAACTAGAGTTTTCACTGTGGGAAAACCAAGGCAGCTTACACATTTGTATGTGTATTGGAAGTCACTACCGCCCACATTTACTTCAACTTTGGTAAATTGTTGTGTTAGCCTTTGGAGAGGCAATTTTTTTCTCTCCAGAAGAGAAATCTCTCAAAATGCATAGCAAGTATGAGTGAGAGCAATGATCTTTCTGCGATGACAGAATCCCCATATGTACCAGACTTGCATTAGACCTGTCCTCCCTTACCTCCTGTTTGCCACTGCTTTTCTTTAGGAGCTGTGAATTCAGCTGCAACTGAAAATGTCTGACAGCTTGGATAACGAAGAAAAACCCCCAGCTCCCCCACTGAGGATGAACAGTAACAACCGAGATTCTTCAGCACTCAACCACAGCTCCAAACCACTCCCCATGGCCCCCGAAGAGAAGAATAAGAAAGCCAGGCTTCGCTCTATCTTCCCAGGAGGAGGGGATAAAAGTAAAGTATCAGTGCCCGGGCATTGAAAAGGGGCTAGTTTCTTCTTTGTCACTTTCTTTCTTGGGTAGTTGGTACTGGAGTGTTGGCTGTTCAGGGCCTGCTTGACCTTTACATCTACATCTTTAGAGTTTGCCTTTTGTCATAGGACCGTGTTTCCTTGACGTCCTATGGGCTAACGGAAACTATACATGCCATGTTTGCCTCTCTCATAAATTGAACTTCATAGAGTTAAGTAAAGGGAAACCATCATAAGAGCACTGTATTGAGTATATAAACAGCAAGTTGCTTTCTAAAAGCTTAGGGTAGAATTTAAAAGCAATTCCTTCCTAACTCCCACTTGTTCATTTTTTATATTTGAGTGTATGGGTAGATTTGCTTCCAGATATCTTTTCAGTTACTGAAGATTCTGAGTTAAGCATACAGAAATAAGTCCAAGTTGCCACAGTGTTGTCTGTCTGAATCACAAGGTAGGAAGGAAAAGTCCTTTGTTTCCACTATTCCTCTACAAGTTGTCACCTACTCAATTGGTTCCATGTGCACAAAAGTCATAATGTATTATCATTTACCCATGTGGCATTCATAATACAACTTGTTGCTGAAATAGCACATGCTCCCACTTTGTGACACTTGGTTCTGTGAATTCTTTAATAAGTAGCTTATAAGGTTGTATTAATTGTCATAAAGCTGAAACATGGCTCCTGTAGATATAACTGTTGAACAGGATGTGAATCAAGTAAGCATGAGCTCACTTTCATCCTGAAATTCACCAAAAAGGAAAGAAAGGTAATGTCTTTGAAAAAGAAAAGTCATTATTGATCTGTATCTTCAAGGTAAAAGAAGTAGTTGGAGGGTGTTTATATAGTATTAATGGATTTACGCTTTGTAACATAAGAGGAGCTGAAATTCTTGCTAGTAACTGTGTGCCTTTGTATGTTTATTTCCACTCATGACCTAAGGATTGAAGAGAAGTAAAAGAATAATGAAACACTTTCTACACAAAGTATCTGTGATCTTATAAGGGGAAAATTTAAAAATACGTTTTTCAATACTTAAGTGGATCTTGATAGCTGTTTTCCGAAAGTAAAGGGTGATTTGAGAATGGAAGGTGTGCCAATATCTAGAGACCACATCATTTGTAATAGTGATGCCAAAGAAATGATCCCTATACTGCATCTGCTACATTTGCAGACAGTGGCTGAATAATGGCTGGCTCTGCGCAAATCATAAATGCTATTGAAAGTGCATGCTTTTAGTGTCTTTGAAAAATCCTACTTGTCCTTTTGAAGAGTGGGAGTTCAGCAAAATCAGAGAGGTTAACATTTCTGTCTTGTGTCAATAGTTCAAGTGACCTCATAGTAAAACCACTGCTGTTCTCCAGAAAAGTATGGCCAAACCTTCTCAGGGGAAAAAAATCTGAGCCTAATTTTTCTTGAACTGGCATACAAACAGAAGAACCTGGATGACTTCATCTCTCATTCAGGAATGGCTTGAACAATACTTTCTTAGAGACATTCAAGACCACTTGAAAGAAAACAACCTTGAATTCAAAAGTCCTGTTGATTCTTATCATCCATTTGGTTCTTCACATGCATTTGCCAATATGTACGTGATTTTGGAGTCTCTAATACCAGCCACACTTTGACTTTCAGTTTGTAGATCAATGTATGGACAAGCCATTCAGGAGGATTTAGTAATTTTATGTTGTTTAACAGTTGAGAGTCACAAAGGTTCTGTAGGTACTAGTGTGAGGGATTCGTACACCATTACTAATGCTGTATCTTAATAAAAGAGACGTTAGCTTTTTTGCCAAAGCCTGGTATTGGTGCAGGCCAGAAGATCTGGCAAGAGATAGTGAAATATCTTTGAAGACCTCCTCCTGAAGGCAGTGAAATTTTGGATCAAGACGAACCTATGAATAATGACCTTTTTGTGTATTTAAGTTTGAATATGAACTTGTTCACACTAATATGTGATATGGTATTTTATAGTATGATTCCTCAGGGAAATTTTTGTATGCAAGAGATGATTAACATAAGGGACAATAAAGATTGATAGGAAGTTTTGAGACTGGAATACAAAGTTATAAGGAAGGGGAGCCATTTTTTAGAACATGAGTAAGGTGTTCCAAGAAAACTAATAAACATTGGAATCTTTTCATATCAAATATTACCTACTCAAAACTTGCATGATTTTGAAGAATTCTATAAAGAAAGCAGTATTATGAAGAATCACCAGAAGCAATCTTAAGTCCAACTTAACCCTAAGTCATCAAGTAGTATTTATTAGTATTACTGGACAGGTGACAAGCTAGCTTCAGAGAAAGCTTGGGTGATTTAATTGTACTTACAAAGAAGTGCTGTAAGACTGGTTTTTAAAGACTATAATGAGAGGAAATTAATGTCAAAAAGATCTAAATCACCAAGGTAGTGGCATTTAAATGCCATTACTAGATAGCTGATAAGTTTCCTTCAAAGCCTGAATGAGTTCATTGAGCTCCATATAGGAGTTGGTTGGGTTTCTTCCAAAAAGACTCAAGACAGAAGTAATCTTCACAAGGGGATAAAGTCATTAAATAAAGCTGCTTATATTCTGCTCATGATACAGCTTCAAGATAGGATTTCAATGACTCTGAGAACATTTACATCCATGATTTGAACTAATAGTTTACCTCTGTGCCTTGCTTTGCTGTCACCCTCATTGCCCCTATCATAAAGAGTAACACGTGTGTTTTCATCATCCCTGGAAATCATCTTGGAATCAAAACAAAACCGTGTAGAGCCTTTCATTTTTACTATTTTAATGAAAACTCTCATTGTTATTTTTATTTAGTGTATTATTGTTATTATCATTGCATATAAAATATTTACAAGATATTTGAAAAGTTCTCATGTGAGCTCATTTCTGACATCCATATTTTTCTCTCCTATCTCCAAAATTTCCTCAGTTAAACATTACTAACTCCAGGTTTGTCTGAGAAGCTGACCCTCATGGGTGAGAAGAGACTATTGTTCCTCTGTCCCTGCTTCTTGATGGTTGTTTTAGTAACATCACAGTTAGTTTTGAATTAGTATAGAGAGCATTGAACTTGGGTTCTGGAGGCTTGAATTTATGTAGGGCTCTTGCAGTAATGATTGTGATTTGGACCAGTCATGTAGCTTCTCTAAGCCTGAATTTTTATCATCTGTTAAATGAGGATGGTAGGGTTTACCATGCCTTACCAAATCTTTGTGAAAATGCAAATTAGCTACTGCTATGTAATTTTGAGGTATTATTATGTTTGTGGCATATAACAGCTTTCACAACCAATAAACTAGGTTGTTGAACTTATATCATTTTTAAGTAGCTATAGAACACTTAAAAAAAAGCCAAAATTTTCTTATACTTGTATAAGCCAAAGGTAACTGGGTTGATATTCTCTTCACACACCTTCTTTTCCTCATCATATCATCAAAATTATTCATCAGTGTCAAATGGTAAAATAAATATAAGCATTTAGAAAATAAATATCACTCAGAATCACAAATCCCAGAAATTATGCTAACATGCTGAAGAATTTCTTTCTAGATTCTTGTGTGTGTGTGTATTGTATTACTTGTTTATAGCTTTACATAGTTAATATTGTATACAGCTTTTTGTTCTATTTTTAATTATAATTTCTC
Organism: Cricetomys ansorgei; assembly: GCA_026225945.1. NCBI lineage: Eukaryota > Metazoa > Chordata > Mammalia > Rodentia > Nesomyidae > Cricetomys > Cricetomys ansorgei. Next base: position 2,604,643 of record JAMJFZ010002884.1, on the reverse strand, counting down.
AAGAATATTTACATCCATTTAAAACTGTATAAATATAATTTTCAATGGTATGTAATATGTCAACATATGGTAGCATCATGCTTAATTTAACCATTTTTCTTTGTTTCTTTTTGGCTATCTGTGGTCTTTTCCTATTTTTTCCCCATTATAAATAACACCTACTTCATTACTTAACTGAAAATAGTTGATTTGATTGCTACATTGGGACTTTAAAATTTCAAAATTTCTGTTTCTATAGAGAACATTGATTGGTTTTTAAGAAGTCTCTATAGAAGCTACATTTCATTGACCAAATGGAAAAAGAGAGAAGTATAAGAAAAAATACAGCGTAGATTTCATTTCGAGGTTGAGGATCTGTCATTGTTGGAGACTGTTCTAGGAGCTGAGTCTCGGTGTTAAGGCATTATAGGAGGCAGAGTTTGGCACCATTTCATGATACTGTACTATACAAAATTGGAAATTGGGCCAGGAAAAGGATATAGTAAATAAGTAGTTTGGTTTTATTTTCTAGTCACTGTGAAGATTATATTTCTGTCTTGTTGACTACTAGAAAACTTGGAGCCAAATGTGGGTTCATGCATAGCAGTTATAATGAGACTTCTTGGTATGCATGCACTTTGTACCAGCTGTGTTCCAGACTTCATTTTGTGTTCTTAACTTTTTTTTTGTTTTTTTTTTTCCACGTCACATCGTTATCTGTTCTGAATGTGTGGGTTCATGTTGTATTTGATGCATTCTTGCGCGTCAGCTGGCATCCATTTTGGAATATGGTGGTGAATAGGTACATGGATGAATGAATAAATTCATTAATAAATACATAACTATAACTAAACCAGTAAGGAGAAAGCAATTAGCCAAGTAAATGCAGCAAGGACTCAAAAATGACATACTGCTCCTCAAACTGATCAACGTTAAGCTGTTGAAGCTGGAGAAACATATGAGAAAGAAGCAGGCATGGCTGCACTTGTGACCTGTTCTATGTGATATGTTTCTTGTGTACTTTGTTTTTTATGTCTTGTACTGCTCTTGAGCTTCTGATATGTTTTGGAGCATGTGCAATGCTGTGTGAAGGGCTGTGTCTTTAGAGAGTGCAGTTGCATATGTATTTTGTTCATAGGGAAATATGGAGAGATTTGTGCCTTAGTGATCCACGGGATGGGTAGGAAGAGAGAAGAAGATAGAAAGGTGCTGTGTCAAACATTAAAATGAAGCATAAAGGATAAAAAGTTGCTAACAGCCAATGGCTATGAAAGTCCTTTCTTTCTTCAAGCAAATGATGCCTTTTTACTGCTCCCAGGCTTGTACCTTACATAATTGTCCACTTGTACAGGAGTGTTACCCTAAGATATTGCCTCATCTTTGCCTTATGGCTTTCAAATATCACCCATAGAAAATGGTGTGCCTCTGAACTGAACATAAACGAGAGTGGAACAAGTATATCCAGGGAATGATATGATGATCCCTTTACTTGGAGGCATATGAAGAAATAGTTGGATAGAAATAGAATTATGACATATAGAAAATGATCACTCATTTACTGACTACTTATTGGGCACTAGTCTGTGCTTCAGGTACCATGAATGTGCATTCTTTGGTCTAGCCCCTTTTTGCAGCCATGACACTAAAAGCTTAAAGCACTTAAATGTACAGTGCAGGGTCACATAGTAAAGAATGGAAGTCAGATATACCCCGGTCTCTCTGACTCCAAACTATTATTATCATACATGCATCTTCCTTGTAGTAGAACAAATTATTTCCTGGAATGATCAGTATTGTTGAGTATTTGGGAAGGTGAAACCACAGAAAGTTCTGAAGGCCTTTGAGTGTCAAAGGGACTGACACACGATTCACGTGGGACTGTCATTTCCTTCTCCTCATCTGATCATCTCCATGAAACATTCAGCTTAAACAGTTAAGCTTGTAGCTATACTTACAGAATCAGGTACATGTTGAGGTTTTATCTGTACATACTGTCTCTATAGCCATTGAAAACTAGACAGAAGGAAATTGGCTGAATACTCAAATAGGCTAATTGAATTACTTTAGTAAGTTTCTGAAGGCGAGAGAGTGGACCTTACACACTGTACCTTCCCAACTACATACTGACATTTAAAGTCATGTTCCTCAATCCTCTTGTGCCGGAGATAAAAACTATTCTAGAAGCCACTTTATACAAGAAGCCATTTCAGAAACATTAAAAGACTCCCACAAAGTTTGCCCACTACTTAAAGCTTGAGAGACTTAGCACCAAAACCCTCAAGGCTTACTTCAATAATTACTTATCCAAACAAATGAAAGTAATGGGGCCTATTTTGAAAATATGTTTTACCTAGTGGAATATGTAAAAGTGGAATTATTTTAAGGAATGAAAAGGAAAAGCCTAAGTGAATTAGTAATGAGGACCTCATTCATTTTTTTTCCTTAAAAGCATTTCTTCCTCTTGGCCCGCCTTACTAATAGGGAGCAAGTAGATTTTGTTTAAAAGCAAAACCAAAATGCATCATTTTCCTGCAGTCACTGTGTTCTTTCGAAGACTTTTAAGTGATTCCTTATTACAATAGTAATGTTTGATGCTTATAAAATTAAGATATTGGATCACTGTATTAAAATAGAACCGAAGGGATGACCATTGTTTCCACTCATGCACTCATTCCTAAACTAGCCCTCTTCTTTGCTTCCTAAGAACCTTGCTTTACTACTCATCCATGTGCATGTTGCCCAAGATGCGAGGTTTAAAAAAAGAAATAGTTATGTGGAATTTTTTTAAATTTTTAACTTTTTTCAACCTACCCTTCACTGTCAATTTCATTAAATATTTGGAGCCAACATTAAAAGTGGTGTTTTATGCCTGACTTTTCATTGCCGTTACCGCATAGTATTTCAAATATTTTCAGTGGTAAAATAATAACTTTCTGGGCTCCAAAATGTGAAAACTAGACAGTTACTTTTCCTGTGCGTCAGAAAAGATTTCCATGTCATAAGGAAAAATTTACATGTCATAAATCCAAGAGGTAAGAAATTCCTGCGGGTCCCCTCAGAATAGGATATTTTTATAGAGATCAGGTGTATTAGGGAGCAGACCTGTGGCAGAAACCAGTCCTTCCGGGATTATTGCTTTCACAAAGATCACCTGCTTCTTTGACACCACCTGTAGGGCTAATGTTGCACTAGGAAGAACTATTCTGAGATACTTAATGAAGTCTAAAAAGGGCTTCAGAAGGCTTTCCACTTGAGAGTAACTGCACAGTGCACACTGTACTCTGTGACTGTTAATCAAAGGATGGGACAAAATGGTATTAAAATGAACTTTTAAAAAGCAACAATCCCATATTTAATTCACTGCCCTGGTCGTTAGTTAGAAACTAACATATTTTAAAGTGTGCAAACTACAAAGGCAGTATTTTAAAGAAGTTCAGAAAGCATCTGTCACCTAGATAAAGGTTGAGTAGCTCACTATGCATTGCCTGGTAGGAAAAATGAATTTTATCAGCTATAGATCCTGGGTAACAGTATAAAAATAGTTTTTATATCTTTCTACCGTGGCTTTCCTTAACAGCAAAAATTTAAAAAAGGAAGGGATATTGCATTATAAAATAGGCTTCTTAGTATGGTGGATCTATGACCTAGTCATGTCAACTTCTCATGTTGAAAGTGGCTCTCCCACCTGCACAAGTTATTTGGCTTCCCTAATATATACAAGAAATGACAAAAAAAGATTCTGGTGCCAACCCGGGGATTATAGGATAAAGCTATTTCCCAGGCAAGTTCAAATCCACAGGAACTCCAATTAAAGTATCTAATAAACTGTTTTATTAGATATCCATTATCTTAAAGGACTTCATGGAATGCCATGACATAGAGACCTAGGAACACAGGGTCAACCAATGGATTTGAGTTGTATTCTAACTTTGAGCACGAATGCAGTTTATTGCAGTGTCAATTCAGAAATAAGATGATGTGGAGCATGTCTGAACTGCTTATATTCTTCACTCAGAAAATAGTTTTGCCCGCTTTTTATGTGTCTAGCTCAGTTATGAACACTATAAGAAAGCAAGCTCCTTATCCTCAGGTAATTTTCCAATTACAAAAACAATACATGCATGTGTGTATATACAGTTTATAGAAAATGTCCACACACGTATGTACACAAAGGGAGAGATGGAGGGAGGAAAGCAGAAAGACCTTATAAGAAATGCCAGAAATTGACCTTAGAAATGAAAAATGTAGTGATCGGTAGATCCTTTCGTTCTCCATTGCACACTCACCATTCATTCTCAGCCCGAGTGAAGCATGCTGGTACCAGGGCAACTTAACAGCACAAAGCTCACTAGCTTGTCTTCAGAAAAACTCCATTATCTCAACAGCTTGCTCACAAACCTTTCCCACACATTCTTTACCATTATCTTCAGTTTCGTCTTTCTGTCCTTCTTGATTTTCAAGACTATTCCCCGTGTGTTTACTGTTGTCTTGTCATTTACATCTGTTTGCATTCTTACTTCTGACCCTTTGCTTCTAAGTCTTTCATACTTCCTGTAACTTATAGGTTGTTTATCTGGCACTTGTGGCTCATTTCTTAGGTCCTACCTCTAGTACACTCAGACTGACAGATACCTATCTTTTTCCTGTTGTACTCATTTATACTAGAACATTTATTCTCTATTATTCCAATTTACTTCCTAGTTTTCTCTAGTCTGTTAATATTGCTCCTTTTTTCTTATTACTAAGCTCATTCTCCCAGTTAATTTGCAAGGTTAGAACATTGCTTAAGTTCCTATTGAATCATCTATCATGATCTGTCACTACATTGATCCTTAATTTAATGTACACTTCCTAAATGACCCATTGACTGAGTAAAAAAAAAAAATGAAAGGAAGCTGAGAAGTATTCCATATTGCCAGGGTAAGAAAATTATTACCTCAGAGAGCTATCAAATCAATGTGTTTACTGTTCTTTGGAAAAATTATTTCTGTATTTTTAAAAATATGCTTAATATTTTTGGTTTGGTCTTTCTACATTAATGCAGCTTTTAAGTGTTGCCTTTTAAGTTATGTCACATATACTTTCCGTTGCTTTTAAAATGATGTGTGTGTGTGTGTGTGTGTGTGTGTGTTTAGGGTAAATTTATGGAGAAAAGCTGCCTCTATATTTGTCTTCTGCCATTCAATTTGTTTACCTGCTCTATTTTCAAAGAAGCAGAGTCTAAAAAGTAATTCTGGAAGTAACCTTATAACAGCTAATGAAAAGAAAAAAGAAAACTCTCTGGAATTTTAGGGAATTCTCCCATGGGGAAACATCACTGACACCATCAATAAATCCAATTACAAAACAACTCTAAAATGTAACTTTCACTTCCTCAGCCTTCTTGGTAGACCTGAGTCATTGATTCATCATCCATTAACACTTGGCAAATAATCATGGCCTGTCTCCATATGCTCATTTAATGTAATGAAGGCCATCTATCTGTTCATTCATTCATTTATTCATTTGATTTGATATGAAACACTAAGTTTGTGCTATTCTGGGGCAAAGAAGGTCTAAATTTCAATATCTGCCTTTAAGAAACTGATGACTCTGTAAGAGCAAGTTAGTCAAGGATTAGAATTTGCCATGGTAAGTAAAATCAGAAGACTGAAGGGAAAAGAGGTTAGAGAAGGCTTCCTGGATGAGATAGCCAATAAACTGAGGTGAATCTTAAAACCCAACATATTAGCGATAGCCATGAAAGGAGTAAGTGACATTTCTAGTACAAAGAGCAGCATTGCAAAGGCCATAGGCACGAAGCACTGCTTCTTGACTTTTCATGGTTACAACTACAAGAAGTTCAGACTGGCTAGTACGAAGTTTGGGAGATGGAGGGGTGGGATGATGAAGTTATGGAGGAACAATGCAGATCAGAAATGACTCAGGGACCAGTACCATGAGAAATAGAATAGGAAATACAGATGTAGTATTTAGAATGGAGAATTAGTGAAAGTGAGAAATGAATCAGGTTGCAAGAAGAAAAGCTGTAGAAGGGTGAGGTAGGAAACCAAGGAAATGTAGTTTTATGTTGCTTCAGAAATATTTTCTGTAGGGAGCCAGGGAGACAACCAACCAGAGATGTCTAATGGCAAGTTAACTACACTGAAGTTGGGCTAGTGCTGAGGAAAGGCTGAAAGTATTTATAGCATTTCAATAGTGTAGATGCTGGTATAAAGGAAGTGTGTTGGAGATGACTCAAGGGAGAGAGTATTGATGACAAGAGGAAACCTACTGCAGCTCTTAGTGAATGCAATCTAAACAACCAACAGGAGTCAAACCTTGTAAATAAGTCTGGAAAGAAAAGGATGACAATAGATTCTAGGAAAGAGCTACATAGAGGACTTTCAAGACATTTATGATCAATGACATTGGTTCTTATTAAGAAGGCAGTGGTTGTAAGGGCTGAGAAATGGCACTTGGGCAAGGAAGAGATTAATGTGTGTCTTCAGGGAGATATTACAGTTGTTGGGGAAGTGAGGGATAAAGTATAAATTGATTTTTGTAGAAGTTTAACCCACATAAGGAAGTGGTAAGTGATTACAACAGTGACTCATGGCAATGAGGAGGTTGAAGGGTTTTATTTATTTATTTATTTTGAATGGTGAGATCTCAACATGTCTTTTAAGCCTAAAGGAAAGTTTCAGTAGAGAGGGAAAGATAGAAGGAAGAAGAAAAAGAATCCTCTAAGAACCATTAGTGTCCTAAATACAGTCTGTTACCTTACTAATAAAACAATCCACGTTGCCATGCAATACCTCTAGCTAGCAATCTTCAGCAACTTTAGCATAGAAGAGGATGGTTCAGCGGTTGCATTATGTCAGGGTGGAGCTTTGTCAGAAAACTGCTAGAGGAAATACTGGGGTAAAAGTTCCTAGGACTATAGAATAGAAGCCATTTATCAGATGCACCATAGAATGTAGCCAGGGAGGTGCTAAAATTGCCTTAAAATAGAGCCAGAGAATGGAGGTTTTGTTGACATCAGTGTAGGGACTTGACAGAATTAGAAGGTTAGTAGTCGGGCTCAAATCATAAGAGAACAGGATTGAATATTTCAGAGAAAAGGTCATTCTGGATCATGAAAGTACCTGGAGTATTTGGAGTTCTCCACCCTTGCTCTACATTGTCTCTGGGGTTTAGAAAATCATTTGTCTAGGTATTGCCTCCAAAAACCTGACAGATGGTCTTAACAAGACACCAGACATTGAAATTTTATATAATTTTCCATGGTATTCTGACGGATGCCTGATTGAAAACAATTCCTTTGAAAGATGATGTATGGAGTGGATTGAAAAGATGGAAGGGATATAAGACTGAGCAGATCCAAGTAAGATCAAGGATCCTCCTAAAGAAAGGGCATGAAGAAGCTACCCACTTATATCTTCTATTTCAGAGTAATGTCAGCGTAGAGATTAAAAAGGAAGGCTGGGAGCCAAAATCTTCAAAGGATGCAGGGGCATGAATTGGAAGGAGAAAGTGGCAATCACCTCAAAAAGAGAGTAATTTGTAGGCAAATGCCGAGGTACTGACCTCAAATAAACAATTTGGAATAATATGACAGAAAGTGTAACTTCCCCGTTCTGCGGAAGTGGAAAAGACTTGGGATAGAGGCGAATAAACCACTTCCACTAGGATATCTGAAAAAGCATTTACTTTCATCAGATAACTGACAATCCACACATCTAGGGTGGGGCTATGGCATCTATTTTTGTTGTTGTTGTTGTCGTTGTTGTTGTTTTGAGATGGTTTCTCTGTTGTAACTCTGGCTGTCCTGAAACTCACTCTGTAGACTAGCTAGCCTCAAACTCAAAGATCTACATGCCTCTGCCTTCCGAGTGCTGGGATTATAGGTGTGCACCACCACTACCACCAGGCTATGACATCTCAGTTTTAATATAGATTCCCCAAATAACAGTGATTTAGAGAGATATTTGAGAACTTGACACAAGAAATGATGAGAGTATTTAATGTAGAGGAGAGGTTCCCCACCCCTATCCCAGTGGTATAAACTCTAGCCACTAGAGAGAATACAGAATATTAGGATTGGGTATAGAAGGGATGACAGATCACTAGCAGGGCCTATGTTTCTTATTTGGTGATAGAGTAGAGGTAGATGGCAAAATGTGTGATTTTGGAAGGTTGAGCTAGCCCTAGGATAACAAGGAAAATTTATTCATACTTAGAAGGTCCCAAAGCCAAATGACATTTGCAGTTTGGGCTTCCACCAGTAATATGTGGCCTTGTTCTCTGTTCTGGCAGAATATAGGAACTGAATTCAGAAAGTAATGCTCACTTGGGTATCTGTTCTCTGAAAATACCAACCTTGAGCTAATCACATTGAATCTTAGCAAAACAGCTAGGTTAGGATGGATTTTAGCATAGATGACCAAGGTTTCCAGAACTTTGGGGAAGATAAACTCATTTTAAAATTCCTAAGAAATGAAGGAAAACAAAAATTAGCTATCTAAACTCCATTCAATCATTAAATATTTGCTGAAGGCTGGAATAGAATTTGTTTCTTTTTTCTTGAAAGTACTAAGTCATCAGTTATGTGACTATTACAAGCTTGAGTTTTTGGAATATAGTTAAGAGTAAGGTTCAAATACTAGCTCTGACTTTTGCCAGCTGTGTAAAGCTAGATCTATATAGTTTAAATAACCCTGGGATTACTTTCTTCATGGAGAGTCTTCCTTAAAGCATGGTTATTGAATATCCACGTACAAGACAGGTCCTAAAGAATGTAAAAGTTAAGATGAAGCTTGCTGTCAAATGTTTTGAATTTCATCTAGAGAGATGGGTATGTGAAGAACATAAAATAATCCAGTATTGGTAAGTAGTAAGCTTGGAATATACAATGAGTGGTTCTGTGAAAATGTGAAGCAAAGGATGCTGAACATTGTCTGCAGATGGAGAGTAATATAGGATTTGCCATGGTGGAGGAAGCCCAAAAGAGAGTCTTCAAGAATAAGGACTGGTAAAGTGCTTGTGTCCAAATTTTGTGAGTTTGATTTACAGCACTGAAAATAAAAATAAAATAGAGGAATGACTAAACGGGAGTAATAGATACAAAATAATCCATACAGAGGAGGTAAGAAATTCAAGATTCCAAGCCATAAACTTGTAAAAATAGAAGCTTGGAGATAAGAACAAACCTAGCTATTTAGGAAGCAAAAAATGAACGTGGATAGTAAATTCCATGGCAACACTTAAAGCTGGATAGGTAAACTGTGACCAGGTCATGTAAACTCTTTGATATCATGTTCCAGAGCATGAATTTTAACACATAAGTAATGAAAGGAGCATTATGGATTTTAAAGGCAAGAATAGGACCTGATCATAGAATAGAGAAATGAGTCAGAGGGGACAAAACTGGAGACAGTGGGCCAGAAGGGAATATCAATGCCTGGGATGAAGACAGTGACTTCTGAAAATAAAAGAAATAAGATAGATTCAAGACCACTTCAAGAGATAAAATAAAAAGAAAAATGGTAGCCAATAATGTAGAAATATAGCAAAAATTTAAGATGGCTCCCAAATTGTTGGTTTTGTTATTTGGACCAATGTAGGATTTATTTAGCAGTTATGTGGAAACATTATGGCTTGGATATACAACTCTTTTTATTTTAATTATTTCTTTTATTGAAAATAGGTTTTTCATACAATATATCATGATTATGATTTCTCTTCCTCCTCTTCATCCTCCTCCTCCCAGCTCTTCCTACCTCCCCTGATCGAGATCCACCTCTTCTCTCTCTCTCTCTCTCTCTCTCTCTCTCTCTCTCTCTCTCTCTCTCTGAAAACAAACAGGTATCTAAGGAATAATAATATAAGATAAATCTAAAACAAATTATAATATGACAAAACAACTAAATAAGAAAAAGAGGCAAAGGAAAATCATAAAAAATGTATATAACTCTTCTAAAAAGACTCAAATACATCATCCTATGACCATCAGTATATTTTGTGTTTTCTTATTTTTGTATACATTGGAATCATTTCAGTCAATCACCTCTTTGAGAGGAATAGTATAACCTCTTCTTTGCTCCATTCCTCCCCAAAGAGGAGTCTAAGATCATGCTCCTCCTCCAATCTCAGTTACAATACTATTTCCCTGAGCCAGGAAACAAGAGGAGGAGCACGTTTGTGTTTCATGCTTGTTGCAGTTGGTCTCAAGAGAAAGCAAAAGACTGGCTATAAGCAACCTTCTAGACCAGTGGTTCTCATTCTTTCTAATGCTACAACCCTTCAATTGTTGCTCATATTGTGGTGACCCCCAACCATAACATTACTTTTGTTGCTTCTTTATAAGTATAATTTTGCTATGTTATAAATTGTAATGTAAATGCTTAATATGCAGGAATGCAGGATGTTAGGCAACCCCTGTGAAAGGGTGGTTTGACACTCCTAAGAGGGTTTTGACCCACAAGTTGAGAACCGCTGTCCTAAAAGGACACTTTGAGTTAAGTCAATACAGAAATTTACTAATGTGGAGTATTTATATCTAAGACTGTATGTCATCAATGTGCAGCCAGTAGAGAAGAGGGAAACATTTATTTGATGGCAATGAATCCATGGACATAAAGCAGGGGCTCTTCAACTGGAATCCAGGGTAATTATGAACTTCTGAAAGTCAATGCAAAGGTGTGTACATAGCCTTACTATGCAGAAGTCCTATAGATTACTTCAGATTTTTCAAGTGTAATTTGGCCCTATAAAGGATATAAAGATCTGGTTTCTATGACATAAATTAAGCTACTTCAACAGGCATCTGCATCCAACTGGAACACTTCCATAATCTTGAGGAATCTCATAAATTATGGATTATCTCTTTATAATTTTCTATTGTTCTGTACTTAAATAAAAGCCTTCTTCTCAAACTGCATAAAGTATTTGGTGATAAATTATCTTGATGCACCTCTGTCAGCCAGATTAGGGAGTTGCTTGACATAGATTTGTCTCTGGAGGAAGATAATAAGACCATATTATCAAGAAAAAGGAAATACTTGTGGTTATCTATGTCCAGTAAGTATGGGCAATCAGAAAAGAGGAAAACTAAGACAAAGTTCACAGGAGTTACTTCAGTAGAACAAGAACAAGGAGTGGCTGTTCCATACACTCCTGTGAACAAGTAGAAATGATAATTGAGCAAGTATAAATGACCACTATGGTATACAAACCTGCAGAGGAATTTGAACTACCAACTTAGAGGTCTCAAGTCACTGTTAAGTAAGGATATGAATTGCTGTAGTAAACTTGCTATAAACGATAGAGTCTTGACTGAGGTTAAGATATACAACATGTATGTACCTGAAAGCAATCAGTCAAAACTTTCAAATTTAAGATTTAAACCAGGAAGTTTTCTCTCTTTTATAATTGATTTGATGAGCCTATTTATTCAGTTTATGGAAGCCAAAGCTATACTTTAAATAAATACATGTTAACATTTTGTCTTTAGCCAATAAGAAGAAAGAGAAAGAACGCCCAGAGATCTCTCTTCCTTCAGACTTTGAGCATACGATTCATGTGGGGTTTGATGCAGTCACCGGGGAATTCACTGTAAGTAAGCTCCTTATTTTCTTTTGTAAGCCATGAAAAAAACCTATTTCCTTTTTATGAAAATAGGTTTCAAGTAAGAATTGTTGTATTCCAAAATGTTAGACTGAAAATGGACTTTTCCTGGATAATCATGCATACAAATAGAAAGTGAGCAACAACATTGACAAAATTATTTTGTCCATCTTAACAAAGTGTCTGATCACCCTATAATTTTCAACTTACTTGAAAATATTTATTTGCCAAGGCACAGAAAATCTAGCTATGGTAAGGAGACCCTGCCTGAACCTGTTCTTTAATTATTTTATTTTTCCAGTTATGAAAGTAAACAGTGCAAGAATGAAATAGAAACAGAATGAATGTCTTGGCCTCATAAATTAGTGTAGGCTGATTTTTTTTCTATGTTCTCAGTAGCAAGCAGAAAAAAAATACTCAGAAATAATGAGACTACTGAAATTGAGATAGATATGATTTAAAGAATTTCATTATCTGAGTCAAACACATTACTTAAATGCCATTTAGTTTGAGCCCAGCCTTTATTCCATTGCTAGAGCATTCTCTTGGCTACATTTAGAAACTGTAATCTGATTATCAACACTACCACCACCATCTTTCCCACTGAATAAAATTGTTTCTATAATCTGAATGCTGTGTGTTTAAAAATATCCAAAGCAATTCTAGCTAATTTTCTGATATTTGAAACAGGAAAAGCCCTCAAACAGTTTATTTTATTTTAAGAGGGTTTTTTTTTTGTCCCTCTATGCTTCACTTCTGTTTAAACTTCTCTTAATTTGGTTGCTGTTATTCCATGTTTTCTTTTCTTGTTCTTTTTCCTTTTTGGGTTCTGCTGTGAATGATTTCTCATTTGGCATTCTGCTTCACTTTCATTTTTTAATATCTTTCTGCCTTATTTGACATCTTTTGCCATGTTTCCCCATCTTTGGCCCTTTCTTTATTCTTTCTGGGTTCTGAATGGAAATAATGGGAAACTAAATCACCACCATCTTGCTGACTGCAGCATCAGCCATTTCCATTATGATCTGAGTTAGAACCCAGTGGACCAATCAGAGAGGAATGACGTGAAATATGGGGTAGACATCCTTTCCAGTCCTAATGCAGCCAATCAAAACAACATCCTTTTATAAAATTCATCTAAAATGAAATAGCTGTTTACAGTCAGCTAATAGACACAGAGCCATTTTAGAAATTTGAAGTACTTTGTTGTCATCTTGATGATCTTTAGCAGCTCATTCTACATACATTTTAAAATGATCTTAAATTCTAGATTCTTCATGATCTTAAACTACGATTTACAAGTAGCATTATAGTGCATTTAAGTTTTAAACCACCAAAGGTAATAAGCCTTTAAAACTTCTATTGGTGGGATTTAGAATTGGGCCTTAATTGCCATAGACACCATTAGGTAATTGTCTGTTGGGGATTAATTTTGTGAAATTTGGTTATTGTGGTTATAGAGGTTGACTTTTGAGCAAATTGCTGAACTGTAGTTGTTTTACAAGAGACTGCTCTTTTGAATAATTGAACACTAGTTTGTTTTGTTGCTTGGTGATTACCCTAATGGCTCATTGGCTCATATAACCTTATGTTCCTGGGCATACACTTGGACCCTAAAGCTAAAATTAGGACGGGAGGTGAGATTTGGGGTATTAAATTATTACAAGTCCTTACCCATTATATTGCCATTTTTGTCCCAAATACTTCAGAACTCCCCTTTCCAGACCTCTAGACCTGTGACGGTCGCTTCAAGTCAATCAGAGGGAAAAATGGTATGAGTGATATAAATTATCATTTCTTACGATAAGATAAATGCTTGGCCTGTTATATCATGCTGCCATTCTCCTGGGCTACACTGGACACTCCCCAGCTTGCTCTACACCTACTTGTTATTGTATATATACAGGCATCAATATATGCTCCTGCTTCTGATGCTCAAACTCTTAGGTCTCCATTAGCTGTCTAGCTTTTTAGATTAGTTCCTCAATTTGGAGTAATGAGATGACTTTCTGATTATGCGCCATTATGGCATATGCTCAAATTGCAGTAATCAGGTCTCATTGATGAACTGGTTTGTCTCACTGTAGAAAAGATAAATTATGTCAGTAGTGTAGTCATGTGGTAAGTAGAGTTATCTGGAGGAACTTCTTCAACTGACAGCATTTTTCCTGCTGTCTTAGTGATGATCACACGACTATTTATTACAAAAGTTTAGAAGTGCCATGGGAATGTATAATATGTACAAATATTCTAATGATTATGGTAATGATCATGCCAGTGAAGTCTGCTTTAGTGGTTATGTGCAATGCATACCTCGATTTGTAACAATTAATAACTCCTTTGGCCATTACAGTATTAACCAAATGCTATTAATTGCACTTAGAATCAGAACTGGGATCATGCATGGGCTCCTGAGTTCCAATTTTTGGCTTAAGGCTTTAGCATCAAACTGCGTGATGAATGCATGTAAAAGTGTTGTTTCACTGTGCTTGGAGTAACCATAAATGCCAGGAATCAAGGACATATATCCCAATTCAAAATAGTTGGGTCAAAGCATGTCTCTTTAGCATTTGAGATATCATAAATTAGACAAGTCTGTTTATTTATATCTGATCTTATTTGTGGGAAGTGGGGTTTGGGAACTATATCATTGAATGGAAATTAAATTATTCTTGCAAGATTTGGAATGAAATGCTTTCCCTTTCCTTGATATAAATGAATACTAAACCTAAGCATAGTGTCTGGCTGTGTAGGATGGCTTTAGTCTCATTTTCTCTAAGCCACTGATGACTTTAGCTACAAATTACATGAAAAAAACAATTACAACAAAGCTCAATACTGTTATATAGCCATCCTTTGAATTTTAGCCACACAGATATATCCAATGTGAAATAGAAATTAATTAACTGGAACTGGGAACTGAAATTTGTAAGTTCATCCCATGGCCATTGGCTATCTGTGATGACCCAGTTGTAAAAGCAACTTACAAATGATTGTTAAAGCTATTTATGGTGCCGTTCTTTGTCCCTCCAAATTCTTGTTGCTGCTTTTTAATAATTTCCCCAATCCTTTAATGGTAATTCTTATCATTGCCTATTTATGGAGGAAGCATCTGGCCCAAAGTAGAATTATATATCTAAACTTTGGAACACTATTGTTTTCTCTGTTCTTTCAAATCTGTTGTCCTGTAGCCTGCCCTGTCCCTGGTTTAGTTAATATCTCCCTATTTCCATAACTGCCCCACTTTAAAAGGGAACCCTCCCCATTCAGACCCATTGGTTTCATCTCTTCCCACCTTCTAAGTTGTCCCACATTCTGTTTTAACTTTCTTTTCTTTCTTTATTTACGTCCATTACAGCCAGATCTCTATGGCTCACAGATGTGCCCAGGGAAGCTCCCAGAGGTGCGTCACAGGCCCAAAAGAAGCTTGCATCAAAGTGCTTCTTTGAGATGTCATAGCGCTGCAGCAGCAGGTTCATGTGTGTGCAGTAGAGTTGTTGCTTGGCTTATCTCACTTTTTTGTTGTCATTCCCAAACTCTGGAGGCCCACGTCACACATTGTTTTGCCGAGACTTCATAGGACAAAGCCATATAAATTGTGTCTGGATGCACTTCAGGAATAGTGTATCCATGTTTCTCTCCAAGCTGTTCTTGGAGGTTGGATAATTTAAAAATGGGGACATCAGCAGGTTGAACATGCAGGGATGAATACTGGATGCTCGGTTTAAAGCTAACCTCTCTATAATTTTAAATAATTCTCCTTGGCTAGATTTCTGAATATTCCCCCTCTCTGCTCTAAATGCTTCATATTATTCATTACAAATTCTCTCAAGGCTTTGGCATGGTTTTATAGTCCCGAGCTTCTATGTGGCCAATGAATGAAGAAGGGAGGAAGGGAGAGGGGGAGAAGAGGAGGAAGGCATGCCCTGGAGAAAGCTGCAGGAAAAATACCCAAAGCAGCATCAGTGTCACTGTCTGGTGTTTCAGTGGTCATCGCTCCTCCATAATTCTAGTTTCTTTTCCTCCTAATTTGACCTTATCATAAATCCCTGAATCCCTTAAATTTTACATTTTGTAAACAGAAAGTATAAACTGACTAAGGGTAAGGCTTTTCCTTTTATTTGAAAGGATATTCTGGTTAAAACATACCCCAAGAAGAGCTTATGTTACTCCAGTCATTAAACAAAAGAAAACAAAACAAAAAACATTGATCTGCACTATACTATACTGTGCACAAATTTAGAGAAGTCTTGCTATGTCTGCCCTGAGTCACCAGAAAAAAATAAGCTAAGTCGTAAACATCATTTCATGGATGAGCAGAGTCAATATGGAGGTGATTTTCATGCGCTTTTTTTTTAATCACAATCATACTCTCACCCACCCTTTTTAAGTTGGATCCTAGTTTTACCTATGTGTTTCGATTAGAGAAGAGAATGATTGCATTATTAAGTTACTAACGTTAAATCTAGAATGTAACTTCAGTTTCCCAAGTGTAATCCTACAGGTAGCATGGGCTTCTTGGTGAAGAACTTTACTGGAACATGCACGTGCTCCTGATGAATGTTCTGAGCAGCCACTCTTTCCCTTTGGTTGTCCACAGGGAATTCCTGAGCAATGGGCACGATTACTCCAAACTTCCAACATAACAAAATTGGAACAGAAGAAGAACCCACAAGCTGTTCTCGATGTTCTCAAATTCTACGACTCCAAAGAAACAGTCAATAACCAGAAATACATGAGCTTTACATCAGGAGGTAAGAGAAATTCTGTGGTATCAAATGGTGAAGAATAAATTCTAGTTCTCATAGCCTCATGATGGCTATGAGGCCAAAATATCTATAGAATATTGAAGCCAGCTTCAGTATTTTCTACAAAGGACTTTAGTATAAGTAAACCAGCAGATGAGGTGGGAATTTGACATTCATGTTAGAAGCTTTCTTTCAGTTGGGTGTTGTTATAGTAGGAATAAGGAAATTGTTTAGTGGAGCAGTAATGGTTAGCTTAAATCAGCAATCACAGTCCTTTCTTCACTAGTTCATGAATCTAGTTCATCATTTAAGACTAGGCCTTGTAGTATGGGCATGAAGTAAGAGGTATAAGGATAACAATGTTCTCAAGAAATTTATTTTGTCCCATAGATTAATTGATCTCTGTCATGAAAATACAGAAAAATTTTTGTGCCTGTCAGGTAATTTTCAAGGGGTCCCCAAATTGGAGGAATAAAGAAACCGTCCATGCCTTACTGTTTGTAGAGATTGAAATACCCATGTTAACCCCAAATTGTGACTTTATTCACTACTTTGTACATATTTCATTTGGTTGATCATTTTATTTTTAAGAAAAGTCACCTGGGTTGGCTGTATAGCACAAACCACTTAGCATATAGACAAAGGAGGAAATGCTATATAATTATTCCAGCTGGAATGAGGCCTTCATTAAGACTTTAAAGTGACTTGTTGAAAATATTATTCGACCTAATATGAGCTATTTTGGAGAAAAAAACATGCCATTTTTACATATTTAATGCTAAAATTGCATTTTAATAGAAGATATGCAGTTTTAAATGTAGGATTTATGAAACAACTTTGACTTCTTTTATTCTGACTTTTCAGATAAAAGTGCCCACGGATACATAGCAGCACATCAGTCGGTAAGTGTTAAATTAAAATTGTTTCCCATGATCATTGTAACCTAAGTTCTAACAATATAATTGCTGGTATCTGGTTTCATATATCCAACTTTTAGACAAAAAAAATTAAAAGCAGTGTTTAAAGGCAAACGTAGAAATACAAATTTTATCAATTATTAACTGTACGGTGAGTTTTAGTGTAACTATCACTACAATCACTTTTCAATTCTAAAACTAGATAGCATTTGTTACCACGAGTTGCATAGAACTCACAGATTTTACAACAAAAAACATTTCACAGGAAAATATTTGACAACATTGTGATATCTGTGGGAATACTACACCATTGCTGTCTATCCTTCCAGCTAAAACTTCAAAGTAACTATAATTCTCTTGTTCAAAATATCGACTGTTTACCACAACCCATTTTTGGAAAAGATCGACCAAGCATATA
Source organism: Cricetomys ansorgei (assembly GCA_026225945.1). Classification (NCBI taxonomy): domain Eukaryota; kingdom Metazoa; phylum Chordata; class Mammalia; order Rodentia; family Nesomyidae; genus Cricetomys; species Cricetomys ansorgei. The sequence continues at coordinate 2,586,974 of JAMJFZ010002884.1, read as the reverse complement.
GTCGTTTAAGTTATATTCCCATATTAGGCAGTCGTGTGCAAACAGACACACACCCCAAAAAGCAACCAAACAACCAAACAAAAAATAAGGACAAAAAGAAAGAAATGAAAAAAGTGGTGAAGATTGGAGCATAGTGTTTAACCTTATTCCTCTATTTACTGACTATATTTGTGAAAGTAATTAAATTTTCTGGACCTCTCTTTCCTTTGACCGTTTTGCTCAACATTAAATGGGAGTGATAACAGTATCTACCTCCTAGGACTTGTGTGAATATTGCATATGATAAAGAATATATTATACTATACTATGTAGCATATACTCTGCATTAAATATAAGCTGCTACTGTTATTACTATTATTTGTAGATGGCAGCACTAATAAAAATTCATTCTTAAGACACGAGACTTGTATGTAACCATATTTGTGTCTTGCTCATACTCCCTCAAACAGAACAAAATGTGGCTTTTACGTCTGATTAGTCATTGCCTTCTTTGACATGATAGCTTCCAGGGTCACAATGAAAATAAAAGAAACAGAAAGGATACAGGCAAGTAGGAAAGAATGGCAACAAACTACAGTCAACACCTATGCCACCTCAATTAATTTAATCTTATAGTTGTGCAATCATGAATACCCTGGTAAAGACAAATTTCTTAAAATATTTTTATTAATTCTTTGAGAATTTTATATGATGCATTTTGATCATACTCACCTACAATTCTCCTGTTTAACTCTTCCCAGATCCACGCCTACTCCATATACTCTCAATTTTATGTCCTCTTTTACTTGAAATTAAACAATCCCTTGATTGCTCTAATTTGTATAAACCACATACTCCTTGGTGTGGGGCCATCCGCTGGAGCATGGTCTACCTACCACGAGCCCCACACCCTTAAAGAGAAATGACTTTCCCTCTTCCAGAAGCCACTAACTCTCTGTAGCTCCTCAGTTAGAGGTGGGAGTTCACAAATCCCTTCCCATCCATGCTAGAATATTGACTGGCTTCATCTTGTACAGGTCTTGTGCAGGCAAACTACAGATGCAGTGATTTCGTAAGTGTGTCATCCCTGTCAGGCCCAGATGACACTGTTGTGCTCTGGTACTCCCTGACCTCTGGCTCTTACAACCTTTCTACCCCATCTTCTATAAAGGTCCTTGAGCCTTGATGGGGGAGGGGTTATTGATACAGATGTCTCATTTGCAACTGAGCACCCACTGATACTTATTCTCAGCACTTTGATCAGTCGTAAATGAAAATAATTCTCATGTTTTAAGTATGTTAGTTTTTTAGGATGATGTGTATATTGCATCTTGTTTTCTCTTGAGATATAAATTTTTCTTTTGAGATTCCTTCTATTGGTTTTTATAAAATTGAAATTAAGTCCATGTAACAATGAAGTAATCTGTTAAATTAGAAAAATATGATCTTGCTCTATAGAAATGAAAATAATTACGTATTCACTTATTTAGAGTATATTTGTCAATTGCCTTACAAGGTTTGATCTTCACTCTTTTAAGGAAAGATAAGTGTGACCAAAAAGGATTACAATACCATGTAGATGGTATTATGTACTATTAAATGTATCCATTTGCTATGTGAATTCATGGGAAAGACACTGTCTTGATGTGGAGAGGGTAAAGGAAGCAAGTCTTTGTCTTCAAATATTTAAGCTTAGTGCTTGGTACTAAATAGATAAGTGATGTACATTTGATGGATGTTGAGTTAGAAAATATACTGTATAAAAAGTGGCATTTAGGCTAGGTCTTGAAGACCAAATGAGAGTTGGGTCTATGAAGATGGTGATGGGCATTCTAAACAAACAAAAACAAAAAGCAGTAGAAAGATCATGTTGATGAAGAGAGCAAGGGAGAAAGGAATGTTGGTTTGAATAACTGTGCAAGAAAATGAATCACAGAGTTTTGCTTGATAAATTAGGAATCACAGGGGTCTTTACATGGAATGCTAAGTAATCTGTCTTTTCCAATATGCAGTGGGAAGTCCTTCAAGTGTTTTGGAGCAGTGCAGTTAGATGATTAATGCTTATGCCTTAATGAAGTGTAATTTAGCAGCAAATGTCCAAAATTAATTAAGAACAGAAGGTAAGAGAAGATGAAGAGTCACTAGTTAAATAATGTGTGCTTCCAGACCAGCAATATTGAGGGCCCAAAGTGAGTTAGTGGCAATGGGAATGACTGCTAGCTTTGAATTATAGACATATTTACTATTTGGACATGGAAAGAAAGGATGAGGAACAAAAGACAAACATCACATGCTCTTCTCATATGCAAAATCTAGATTTTAAAAAAGATATGAATATAGACAGGAGACAATTTAGGAAGTAAAAAAAAAGTTAGAGGAAGAAGGAGGAACGATAATGTATTTGGTGTGAATATGTACAATGTACAAGGCATGCGTGTGTGCAAATGTCAAAATGAAACTCATTATTTGTATAATTGATATATGCTAATATAAATCTTAAGATTGATTATATTCTTTAAATGATTTATGGGTAGATAAAAAGACTAGGATCCTATTTTAAGAGAGAAGAAGATTTCTTTTAAAAGATGTTGAGTTTCCTATTGGACAATTTGACTTTGTAAGGCTGATAAGTCAAGTAGCAGTAATTAATTGATTAAATAAGCTGTGTACTTAAGACAAAGTTGCTGTTGACTGAATGAAATGAATTGGACTCTTAAGTTTACTTCATTGGTACTCAGTCACTTAGAAATGGAAAATTGCACTTTGATTTTATTATAGTTCTAGAGGAAGGGTACACTTCACAGTGTGTATTCTGTATACACTTGGTTATCAAACAGGAACTGAGGTATTGAACTGGAACTGAATACTCTATATTCTGACTCAGTCGATCACAAGGTTTGTCATCCTTTGGTAGCTTGGGTACAACATAAAATATAAGCACTGTTGTATTCTCTAGGTTTTAAACCGGTGACGATGTGTTGAGTATTGAACCCAGTGACGGCACCTATACTCTCATGTCCTTTACTGCTTACCTTTGTTTGTATGAGTGTCTGTGGCATATGGTTGTGGGCATGTTCATGTATGCATGGACATATGTGTGCATGTGTGCATGGACATATTTGCTTGACTATACATCAGAGTTGCCTAAGAATTCTGATAATATGCAGCTCCTAAGGCTGGTCTTCCAATGGGAGTCTAGAATAGAATTCTGAAATCTGCAACATTTTTGTTTTTTTTTTCTTTTATTGAAGGATAGGTTTTTTTTTTCATAAAATATATTCTGGTTATGGTTTCCCCTCTCCCAGATCTCTCTCCCCCCTACCTCCTCTCCCATCCAAATCCATAGCCTTTCTTTCTCTCTTACTAGAAACAAGCAAGCATCTAAAAATAATAATAAAATAGAATATGTAAAAAAAAGAGAAACCATAATATGACAAAACAAACAGAAGAAAAAGAGCCAAAGAGAAAGCACAAGAAACATATAGACACAGAGACATATATGTTCACACGTAGAGAAATTCCCTAAAAACACAAAATGGGAAGCTATAATATATATGCAAAAGACGTGTAAGGTTTAAGAAGCTCCAATGAAACATTATGAGACAAAAGACTTCCAAAAATACCACTGAGTTTGTTTTGTGTTGACTGTCTACTACTGGGTATGGAACCTGACCTTAATAGTTGTTTTTATAACCAAGTGAGTCTCAGGTGGAGAAAACCAATTGTTCCTTTGCAAGCTGTTGCCGATTGGAGATAGCTTCTGGGTCAGGGATGGGAGCCCATGTGCACTTTCCTCTCAGCACTGGAACCTCATCTGACATGTATCCATGCGGGCCCTGGGCATGCTGCCACAGTCAGGGTGTGTCAGACCTGCTGTGTTCAGAAGACCTTGTTTTGCTGGTGTCCTCCATCCTCCATCCCCACCAACTCTTACAATCTTTCTGCCTTCTCTTGTGCAGAGTTCCCTGAACCCTGAGGGGGAGAGATTTGATAGAGACATCACATTTAGGACTGAGTGTTCCAAAGCCTCTCACTGTCTGTACATTGTCCAGCTGTGGGTCTCTATATTTGTTCCCATCTACCTCAGGAGGAATCTTCTCTGGTGAAGGCTAAGCAAGGTATTGATCAATGAGTGTAGCAGAATGTCATTAGGAGTCATTTTATTGCTACATTCCTTCAGCGAAACAGTAGTATTTGGTTGTCCCCTAGGTCCCCAGTCAGTCTCATGGTCTTGGCAACCAATACAGTGTCAGGAATGGGTTCCATTTCATGAAGTAGGCAATGTATCCACTCAGAAATTGGTTGATTATTCCCATGAGCTTTGTGCCACTATTGCAACAGCACATCTTATAGGCAGGATACAACTTTAGAGTCAAGGGTTTGTATCTCAGTCTGTGTTTACCTATATCCTTTGTTAATGTACAGAATAATTTCCAGTACCATGAACTAGTACCAGCTTGTTGGTAGTGGTGAAGGCTCTAGGTAAGCACCAGCATGACTTCTCCATGTTCAATGAGTTGTGCAGATGTTGTGTTCATCAATAGGGTCTTACCATTAGTTTGTAGAGAGCAACCAATAGCCTTGACAATAGCCTGGGTTGTTTTGGGTTTTCATGGGACCACTTTGGCCAACACATTGATTATATGTAACTCATTCCTGGAACTTGAAGTTTCATTTGGTCGCAAGAGATGTCCAGCTGGGGCTCCATTTCCTCTGTTATTGGACTGCTCCATTTAGATCATATGTATGTATGTGTATATATATATTATACTTCTACTGTATTCAGTTCTCATTACAACCCCTCAAATGACCCTTAGTTTTAGCTACCCTCCTCATATTCTCTCCCTTTGCCCTTTCTCTCCCCCTCCTTGTTTGTTCCTACTGTCACACCTACACACACACACACACACACACACACACACACACACACACACAGAGTCTGTTCATCCATAACTATATATTCTATTTCTCCTTCATAGAGAGATGCATCCTTCCCCCCAGTCATTTACTCTCTACCTAACCTCTGTGGTTTTACAAACTGTAGCTTGCTTATCAATGACTTAATAGCTAACATCTACATATAAGCAAATGCATACAATATTTGTCTTTCTGAATCTGAGTTACTTTATTCAGAATGATTTTTTTCTAGTTTCCCCCATTTACCTGTGAATTTCATATTTTGATGTTTTTAAACAGCTGAGAAAATTCCCAGTGTGTATGGGCATGGTGGGAGATGTGTTTGGGGGGGGTTGGTCATAATACAGCCTCAGATGTCTTCTTCAGAAGTTATACACCTTTCTTTTTGAGACAAGGTCTCTCATTGGGACACAGAACTTGCAGATTAGGCTAGGCTGGCTAGCTAGTAAACTGCAGAGATCCACATGCCTCTGCCTCCCCAGTGCTAGGATTACAGGTGTACACCATCATGCCCAGCTTTTGATGTTGGTACTGGGGCCTAAAATAAGGTCTTCACACTTATATGGCAAGCACTTTACCAACTGGATGATCTCTCCAGCGCCAAGATTAAGATTTGGTGCATTATTGAAAAGCAGGAATGACACAGAGGAAAACTTTCCATAGCATATCAAATCGAATATCAATAATCCAACAGCGATTTCTCTCTGTACCAATCAAGCCCCCAAAAGTTAGCATTTCAGTGGAATTCTATTAAGCTGCAAGGAAAATAAACTTATGAAATTTGCAGGACATTGGAAATAGAAAATGTTATGTTAAGGAGAAAACTTAGCTGTTTAAAAACATCAAAATATGAAATTCACAGGTAAATCGGAGGAACTAGAAAAAAATCATCATGAATTAGGTAACTCAGACTCAGAAAGACAAATATGGAAATAAAAACCACATGTTCTCTCTCATATGTGGAACCTAGCTTCTAATGAGTAAATATGCACATTTAGGTGGAGATAATTGTGGATAGAGGCTAAGAAACTAGAAAGGGGCCCATAAGATAGGAAAAGAGACATTAAGGAAGGAACCTGGAGAAAGAAATGGATCACATATGACATGAGAGTGAAAGGGGGCAGTACTCGAGTTGGGAGGGTGCAGTGCAAACCGGGTAGCAGGGTGATGAAGAACTGGGGAGGAGATGAGAATCACCCAAAGTGAAGTCTATATGAAAATGCCATAGGAAAAACCAGTACTTTGTAAGCTAATTTTTATCAAATTAAATTTTAATGTTAAAGGAATAAATGTGTATACATAAGAAACTCAACATCAAGTAAACCTATATTTCAGTCTTCAAAGTACTAGGCATGTGTCTATATCAGGGCAGTCAATTGTTCTTTCAAATACTTATGTAAAAATTCTACAGTGTTCTCACAATAGATAATTCTTGCTGGCTCATATCCAATATATAATTATACCTTATTACTCTACTGTAGATATTAACAAGATTTAAAATTTTCCATTTTGAATTTCTAAAGCAGACAAGTCTTTCAGTGTAATATTTTTGTTAATAGGGTGCTTGTGAATCCCTCTAAAAATTCTGACCTCAAGAAATGAATATTCACTTTAAGAACTCCTTGGTCAGCAAACCCAATGGCATAAATAGAAAAAAAATTAGACAAAGAGAAAGAAAAATGGAAAAATAAAAAATAATAGCACACAATAGCACTGTTCAACAAAAATACAGTATAAGCATGTATAATTAAAGTATTTTAGGAACCACATTATAAAATAAAAATAAATAGTTAAAATTATTTTAATGATATATTTTATTCAAGCAAGATAAAATTCTAGCACAGAGGAGGGGAGGTGAGCACAAGGTCCCATCCCTAGGACAGAAGCTATTTGCAATTGATAGCTGCTGGGAGAGAGAAATTTTCTTTTCTTCAATGGAGTGACTGTGGTTGTATCAACCACAGTCCAGGGCAGACCACATACACAGTAGTATCAACACAAACCAGAGTCCACGTTTTTTATAGTCTTCTGTTTCTTTTAAGAGAGATAAAGAACACGAAGTTGGATGGGCAGGGAGCTGATAGGGAGGAGAGCTGGGAGGAATTGGGGGAAGAGGAAGACTATGATCAAAATATATTATATGATAGTCTCAAAGAAGAAGTAAAAAAATGGTAAATGAGAGAAAAGGAAAGAAACAGGGATAGTATAGGCACAGCTAGACTTAGAACAAGACACTCTGATAGGTTAGAGGTGAGTGACATACTTCCTCTGACCTTCATAGTTAATGTGCAAAACCAAGTGGGAGACATAAGCTTTACAGGAGGTGTGCTGTCTACAAAATGAGTATCTTTAATAGACTGTATTTCCAATGTCGTTACCAAAGGGGAGAATTCCAACCACAGTCCTCATTACTGTGTGGAAACAAAATAATCCACTTAAAACTTAGCAAGAATGTATGCTGACTATGTGAAAAGTAGGAATTACTATGAACAGGAAATGTAACTGTCTATGAGAGCAAAGGGGACTAACAGGAAGGGGAAGGGTCCCAATGTGTATGGGGAATATGCTCAAAATATCGTATATAGTTGTATGAAAATGACTTTATGAAACCCAGGACCATGTGTAATGAATATTTAAAAATTAAAATTGTTTATTACAAAAAACTTAATATATTAAAAATATTACCATCCATGGCTTAGTAAATAGCTCACCAGATAATGTGTTTTCTGTGCAAGCATGTAGACTTGAGTTCTGTTCCTTGGCAGCCATGTAAACTTCAGGAACAGTGGCAAATGCCTATTATGCTACTGTAGTGCTGATGGGTGGAGGCAGGCAGATCTTGGGGTCTTGCTGGCCAGTCATTTAGCCTAACTGACAAGCTCTGGGTTCAATTGAGAGACTGTCTCAAACAATGAACTAGAGAGTCTGTTGTGTGACACTATTCCTGAGAAGAAGAATATTTGCTCACCCCAGATAGGAAAACAATGAAAGACCAAAGTAGAGTTACACCACAGTCTACATTGAGGTGAACCAATGGAGGTTACTTATGAAAACATGGGTGAGGGGTTGCTTACCGAGGCATAAATGACTCAAAAACAGCATCTCCAAAGCCCACTCCAGCATGGGTGACAGCTCACAGAAGCTGGAAACCCGCATCACGCTGCAGTCTCAACAGGTTGTAGAGTATCCTCTCCTGGTGGTTCAGCTGGTCTCAGCGTCTTTGGGCAGTTTGGCTGCTTTGGTGGCTTCTAGACAGTTTGGCTGGCCTCTGCTTCTTCCATGTGGTCCAGCTGGTATGAGTTTCTTCTAGGCAGCACAGTTTGTCTGAGAGTGTCTCTCGGCAGCCATTAATGTTTAGACACATGTGAGGAAGGAAGGCCTAGTGTTTCTGGTTAGCTTCAGGCATTTCCTGAATGTTGTTTATTTCCTGAGTTTAAGGACTTTTGTGTCAGGAAGGACTGTTTAACTCCCTCTAGAACACCCTCTGTCTTAACAAAACTTCCCAAGATGGAGGTTTATCTCAAAGGAAATTGCTACATAACAGAGTGATAGACTTGGACCTCTGGCCCACACACATACACACACACACACACACACACACACACACACACACAGAGGCATGCACACACACACACACACACGTATGTGTGTACACCCATATATCATACAACATATACAAAAATTTTAAATGCTGTCATTTAACAAATCAATGTAAAGTCATTAATGCATTAGTGAAATAATTTACATTTTCCATATTAATAAGTATACAGAATCTGAGATGTACTATAGTACAACGCATATCAATCCAGATTAGCTATGTTCTTGTATATTCAGTATCCATGTGTCTGTTATCTGTCATATATCAAACCTATACCATAGTTGATGTGAGCCTGTGTCAGGATTACCTATAAGACTTATTATAATACATACACATTTCCAAGTGCCTGAGTTTCTGACGGATAGATCTGCATGGACTCTGAGAGTCTGTGTTTCTAACAAACATCTGGATGCTGCTGTTGCTGCTGAAAAGTTAGTAACTGCACTTTGAGAACCATGACCTTAATTCTTTCAAAATTCATATTTACAACCATTTTCCCACCTTCTTTACATGAATGATCAAAAATGGACACTAGGTACTGTGGTGATTGATCCTGTTAGTTGTTATTACCATGTTTTGCACATCATTGCATGCCACCAGTATCCTGTTTGTTGCTTAACATTGAGCATTTATTGACACAAGTAAGTGTTCCTTGGATGTTAGTGTCTATCCTTGAATGATGCTTTATAGGAGGCTTAGCAAGGAAAAAACATTTCTCTGCTTCTTCGCTCTTAGTATTTGCAGTGCTATAGTTCCTTCCTATCTTTACACATTTAAGCATTTTCTCTCTTTTTTCTCATTTCTGAAGAAAAATAACAAAATATTAATACCTTGTCTTTAAACTTTTTTCATTCTAAGAATACAAAAACAGCTTCTGAGCCTCCTTTGGCTCCGCCTGTATCTGAAGAAGAGGATGAAGAAGAGGAAGAGGAAGAAGATGACAATGAGCCCCCACCTGTCATTGCACCAAGACCAGAGCATACAAAATCAGTAAGTCAGAGAGACAAATATGGTATGTTTTCCCTCATTTTTCTGACTTTATATAGATACATAAAATCGTAGACACACACATACGTAATATGTCTTGAAAGTAAAAGTAGTGAAACTATGTAGGGGAACAAACTGGAATAATGGGAGAGAGGAGAATTGCAAAAGGGAAGGGTAGAACTGAGAGTATGGTGGGGACATATGCTCCATAGAACAAGCACACTTATGTGACAGTTCCCTTATGTAGCATGGTGCCGTGGCCAGTGAATACATACAATGATTTTTAAAGGTGGTTTTGAACATACAAATACATAAGTAAATCTCTTAGGTTAGAAAATGAACAGAACATTTATCATCCAAATCTAAAGTATATGCTTATGTATTTTGAAGCGATCTAAACATTTATATATTTAGCATTGTTAGTAAAATCCAACTGAAGCAAGAAAAAAAATCTAAAAGATTGTTTTTTCAATGATTCAAAATATTCCTTTTTGGAGTATGTTTCATAGTGCATGTGTTCAATCCCTTTATTTAATGAGGATGAGGGGATGGGAGTCAAAGTTCCAGACCAGCCTGTGCTACACTGTAAGACTCTGGCTCAAACAAGACAAAAGAAGCAAAGCAAGATGCCATTTCATAGCTGGGGAGATGTCCACGTTGGTAAAGTGCTTGTTGCAAAAGCATGAGGACATGAGCTACATCCTTCAGTCCCAGTAGTATGAGCTTAAAATCCCAGAGCTGGGAAGGCAGAAGTGAGAGGATCCCTGGGGCTTGTTTGCATAGCAGTCTAGCCATCTTCCGGTTTATTGAAAGACCCCATCTCTGTAAATGAGGCAGAGAACAATGTAGTGACACCAGCTGCTACTCACATGCACATGCATGCATGTATATGCACACACAAACATGCACACACACATGCACACATGCACATACACACATTTAGAATGTAATCTTATAGTATTGTTAAGCATCTTATACCTGTTGTGCATCTCTTGTGTTCACAGAGCTAGAGTATAAGATATGTGCCTGGGGGGCTAGAGGAATGGCACAGCAGTCACGAGTGCTTACTTACCTTCCAGAGAAACCTAGTCTATATCATTTCCATGCTTCTTTCTTGCCCCTCCAACTCCTCCCATGACCCCCCGACTCCCTCTCAAATTCATGACCTCTTCTTTTATAATTATTGTTCTTATATATACATATATATGCATGTATACAATCATATGTGTATATATACAATCCAAAAGCAACACTGAATGAGCCAGTTTTGAGGTCACAATTTGAAGGCACAAGATGATCACATTCAATGATTTGCTGATAATACCAAAAATGAATCCAAGTGTAACTGCAAATTTATAAACCTGCAGAGGTAGAAATAATGAAAGAAATCTGTGTGAACCAGATAGGAAGAATTATGAATGAAGGGGCAACTATATCAGAACTGGTAAGGTCATGAATAGGGACTTCGGATCTTCTAGAGAGTATGAGATGCTCCTTAGTGTTCTTTAAAAACAGCAAAGGGACCGTGCTTTCCTGCCACACTTTTCCTTACCTACTGAATTAATTGTGGAATGATGGGGGGGGGGCGGTGTTTGCCTTTCAGATCTACACTCGTTCTGTGGTTGAATCGATTGCTTCACCAGCAGCACCAAATAAAGAAGTCACCCCGCCTTCGGCTGAGAATGCCAATTCCAGCACTTTGTACAGGAATACAGATCGGCAAAGGAAAAAATCCAAGATGACAGATGAAGAGATCCTAGAGAAGCTAAGTGAGTTTTGTTTCTATCAGAAAGGTACTTCTTACGTGACATCCAGAAGAAGAATTGATCCTTTAGAAGTCTGAATCTTCTTGGCCATACTCTAGGATTCCTTAAGTCATGAAATAAAACATTTATGACTTACTATGCCTATCAATCGGGTTACTTCCTCCCTTATATTCCTAGTTTGATAGTAACTAAACATTTTTACATAGAATGAGCCAGTGAAGATGTCAACTTTCTCTCTCTCTCTCTCTCCATATATATATATATATATATATATATATATATATATATATATATATATATATAGTAAGTTTTAAAATTGCACTGCAAAGAGGAATTAAAGTACTTTGATTAAAATATTTTATGATCATACCAGGAGGTCCCCATCTGTTAAGCACTGATTGAAAAATCAACCTCAAAGTCCAATAGAGTACATGAGAACTTGCAACCACAGATAGAGTGTCTTTCCCTTATCCAAGGGAGAGAGGGAGGACCAATCAATGGTAGCAGTCATCCGGTGCACACATGCTAGTGCTCACACACTTATTGCCTCAGTTTGACAAAACACCCAAGACTCAAGATTATGAAATAGATTCTCCCCTGAAAAGTGTCAAGATTCTAATAATTGTACTTATTAAACTTACACAGAATGGCTAGATATTAGTAATCAGTGCTCCCAGTTTGACCCCTACTAGTGCTTTATTATGTTTTTTTTTCCCTCTGTATGGTACAATTTTGTAGTATGATACAATAAGAGAACAAAGGGCTATCGCTTTTCACACTTTTTTCCAGCTAACAGAGCAAAGGGAGAAAGAAAATTTGTTCATTGGCCACAAGGAGTCACTGTATACACAGCAATAGGGCCATTTTACCAGCAAGATGTCTGAAAATAGTCTTTAGTACCCCAATTTAGATAGGACTACTGTCATCCAGATAATGGAGGCCAGAAATGCTTGTAGGAATCATATGATGTCCACGACATCCCTTCCCTTCCACCTCACAGCAAAGTTGTATTTGAACTGTATAATTACTTTGTTTCTATCTTGTTCAAAATACCTCATAAGCAGCACTCTTGTCATTTGAAGTAGAGATGGTTGGGAAGGCCAAGTTTGAAGTTGTACTCAGCCCTAGAATTGGTAGGATTTAGCAAACTGACATTGCTTTATTCGGTTAAATATGCTTCTAGTGCTAGTGCCCACTATTTGCTCTAATAACAGCCATAATAATTCTTACATAATGAGCACTTTGTGAGTGGCCACTTTCCATACATTATCGAGGTTAATTTTCTCTACGATCACTTATGGTAGATGTTAATGTCTACATTTTACAGGACGCTGAATGGAAGCTTTAAAAAGCTTAAGTGACCAAGTTGCCAGAATGATGAGCAGTAGAGCCAGAGTTTGACCTCACATCTGTAAGCCTTTAAAAGCTTGCACTTTTGCCATTAGCTACTTTGGTTTTTGCATAACCCAACTACTTAAGTATAAAACAGAAGGGAGAGGTAAAAGGAACCGCCAGGAAAGTGAAGTTCACTGATTGAGATAATCACTATAGTTTCTTCCTTTGTTTTGTACATATGACATGAACGGTGAGAGAGATTATAATAGACTTTTAAAATCTGACAGTCATGCATTAGTCAAAATGAGTGTTCTCTGGTGTCTCTTGCAAACCTCAATACATTCGTTGTCATGAACATGGATTTATACATTTCATAAGTTAGTTGAGAAAAAGGCACTTCCTTTCTGAGTTGCATTTTTGTTCACAGACTGTGACAGTGCTAGAGCTGAGACCTTTCTGGCTTATTTATTTTGTTCTGCATCAAGGAACAACAGGATGAACAGGAGAAAGAGCTGACTTGACTATTTTAATGAGAATTAAGTTTAATGAGAAAAATTGTAAAGAAAATAAGAGTTAAGTGGTTGTTTTTCTCTATTGTAATTTATACTTCTTTATTGGAGCCCAGAGACAATCATTTTCCCTCTGGCAAGCAGGTCACATGTGTCTGCCAGCTTCCCTTTGTGCTTATGAATCTTGCCAAGAAAAACCTGCAGAAAATTTGAAAGGACCTTCTTAAGAAGTAGATACCTCAAATTCAGACCTCCCAGCTCCTGGTCCACCACCACCCTCTCTGTGCCCCCTTAGTGCATTTGCACACTGGCAACCAGAAACAAATCATTTAACTTTGCCTAGTCTCATTTTCTTACCTGTGAAATGGACGTAAGAATTCTACATTTAAAAACTTTAAATCCTACATTTAAAAACTTTCTCTATTGGATGGATCATAAGAGGAAGAGTGTTAGAGTCAGAAAGATCTTGATTCAAATCACATACCTACTGATGCTAGCTATTTCTATTTCAGCCAGTTGTTTAATTTTGCTGGTTCTCTATTTCTTCATCCAAAAAGGTTGGATGATAATAATACCGGCTTCATATCATGGTAATGAAAACGTCAGCAATTGTATCTGGCTCATAGTGGGGGGAATCAATAAATTTCCATTGTTTTATGAAGAGTGAAAACCCTTAATGTGATCATACAACAGGACAAGCTTTGACATGACCGTAATAATGTTTGCCTTATATTCACAACTCTCTATGCCTTGGGAAGTCTCTTAACTTCTCTGAACTTCCAACAATACTAATAGCCCCAACACCGTGAGAGAACTTCTTAAAGAATAATAAATACATTCAAGTAGGTGAAATATCCAGCACAATAATTAGTTTAAAATTATTGTTTTATTACTATTGTGCTATCATTACAAAATGGGAGTCACTTTCCATTAGGATCAGATGTTTATACCTCAGGACAATGTCGTAAGTGTGATACCTGTACAGAAATCATTTAGGTCCTCGGAATGCAAATGAATCCTGAGGAAGCAGCAGAGGAGCCTGTGCTGAGAGTTGAAGGAAAGGGGGACAAGAGGCAGTGAAGTGTAGCAATGGCCTGCCACCTACACCAGTATGAACCCTACAAGAATGAGAAAGAAATTACAGCTACTATTTACTCATCCTCGTCTTCAACCTCAAGAATGTAATTGGTAGGAATTGTCCAAGCCAAACCACAGAGCTACCAGACAATTCATCTTCCATTCAGATACTGATGGTAGGGGCCAGACCAAGGGATCATTAGTAGCGGACATGTACAGATCATCTTTCAGTTTTTACACAGACAGATAGGTTGAGTCTGGCTTGTTCATTGTGGTCTATCTGGATCTGTTGGAAAAATAAAGAAAGCCCTACATGCTCATGAACGTTTGCAGAAGGCACTGCCAGGCAGCACAGTTGTGCGGTGTAGGGGATTTCTCTTCATCCTTTCTCCTTTAAGCCTCACAATCACTTATTCCTCTTTGCCCCTCCCATCCCTAGCATTCAGTGCTCTAAATTCTTTCTCCTGATTCACCATCAGAAATGATTAAAAATTAATTTAGAGAATTATTAAGCTCTTCCTTAATAATAATAATAATAATAATAATAATAATAATAATAATAAACAACCTCCTTCATACTGAAGAGATAATATCATAATGGCAGGAATTTAGCTTATCTTAATACGGCAGAAAATATATCGAAGGGCCTTTTTTTTTCTTTTGAAACCACAACATGAATCCCATCTTCAAATACTAGAATTTAGTGATTTCTTAAAACTTTATACTTTAAAATGGGCTGTTTGTTTCTTAATTAGTAGGAAATGATTCTAATATTTTTATCACATTTTTCTCAATTGGATTTTATTTGCTCATCAATTCTTTCTTCTACTGTATCTCCGCAGTTTTCCTTTTCTCTCTTGCAATTAATAAAAGCAAACTGTAATGGACCAAAGGAGAGAGATCCCTGGAAATGCTTATTTTGTGACTGGAATTGTAAAGGAAATGTATGCTTGACTACTATCAGTAGATGGCAGCACACACTCTCTGGTAAGGGTAGACAGTGCAGGGACGCCATTTTAATTGGACAGCAGTTAAATTTGGAAGCACAGTCGCATCAGAATGGTTGTCTCCTAGTAATCCTTATGAAAAGATTCATTTCCAGATTTTTTTAACCCCACATACCATGGTTGAATAATTTACTACCATAAAGCCTCATTAACTGAACCCTGCCAATAAGAATTGGTTGCAGTTCAGAAAGTGGTTTGAGCTAAAGCTTATATGCTTTTTGATCAGTCTATGGAAAAGAGTTTGCTCAGCAACTTCAGAGCAAACTTTTCCTAGAAAAGTATAAACCATTTAATAACACTCTGGTTTCAAGTGACTTTAAAATCATCATTTCATCAAAAGAAGAAAAAAAAAATCCAGGCACATACCCATTAATAACCGACTTAAAGAAAGATGGATTTAGTGATGTGGAAATCCATTAGACAATTTAAAAAATAGAATAGCAACTCACATATCACTAAGTTGGTGGCTTTGTAGAGACATAACTCAAATAAAATATATTGTTCAACTTCCCTTGAACCATGAACTTTTTTTTTTTTTGCAAAAGGAAACACCTAATTTTGCTTGTGTTTAATTCCACAAGCATTTACTGAGTACTTGATATATTTTATAGCCTGTGCTGTATTAAGAGGTGCAAAGAATATACAGGTGAATAAGACCAGGCTCCTGTCATTAAAAAGAGTCTAAAGGGGGATGCCAACTTGATATATGACACACTAAGGACAGTAAAAGAGAGTGCTAGAGAGAGGGAAAAATGAAATTATGAACTTTATTCAAAGTGATCATGGGAGATAACCTTTAAAGCAGGGAACTTGCTGTGGGAAAAACTTCAGAAGTATGTTGCAGCTAGAATATAGCATGCAAAGACTTCACTTGATTTTAGCCAAAATGCCAAGAAGCAATGTATGCAAAGACTTGAAGGTACATACGTAGAACCTGAAATTATTCTCTGTTAGCTGAATAATGGATAAGGGTTAGGAGAGATAGTTTATTGATTTTTAAAATGTGACTCTTCCAGAGGTCCAGAGTTTGATTCCCAGAATGCATATTGGGTGGCTTATAACCAGCAGACACTCCAACTCCTGGAAATCCAATGCCCTCTCCTGGCCTCCTTGGGTACCCTCCTTGCAAACTCTCTCTCTCTCTCTCTCTCTCTCTCTCTCTCTCTCTCTCTCTCTCTCTCTCACACACACACACACACACACACACACACACACACACAGTCTCTCACATAAAAAGTGAAAATAAGAATACATTTTTTAAAAGAATTATTACTAAAGGTTTTTACTAGAAGTAGAAGAGGTAACTTCACTGATACTGTTAAACAGGGGCTGATCAGAAATTACACTTTATTCTCTATGGTCAGAGCTTAAGGTTCTAGCTGTAAAAGACTCAATGAACAGATCCTTGCATTCCATGCTAATGACTTTAGGCCTTAACTGTAGGTGTCAGGGGTCTCTGGTGTCAAAACCAGAAATTCATTTGACGAGGTCTGTACTTAAAGCATCCTGAGAGAGATGCAGCACCTCGATGGATGTGACAGAGTCTGGCAAAAGGAGTCAAGGAAGAAAATAGATATAGACTCAGCACTAAGTAAACACCATATGTAGGGAGTGAGTATAAGGAGTAACTCAAAGACTATTCTCAGATGTCTCACCAGTCTACTTAGAGCAGCAGTTCTCAACCTTGGGGTCAACCGACCCTTTCACAGGGGTCGCCTAAGACCATCTACATATCAGATATTTGCATTACAATTCATAACAATAGCAAAATCACAGTTATGAAATAGCACTGAAAATAATTTTGTAGTTGGGGGTCACCACAACATGAGGGACTGTATTAAAGGGTCACAGCATTAGGGAGGTTGAGAACCACTGACTCAGACAATATATTGACAGCACCACGGTCTGAGAAAATGGATTATAACAACTCTTACAGTATCTGTCTTACTAAACCCAACTGAAACATAAACATCCATTACCAAAATAAAGCGAAAGAAAAGAGAAAGGTGTGGAAAAGGTAAAAACAAAACCAGTATGAAACGGGAAAACGAGAAAAAAAAGTCAAGATCAAAACTCAGCAGGTCAGCGATATAGCACAGTGGGGAGGCCGCTTACCAGGCATTCATGAGGCTGTGGGTTCTATCCCACCAGCACACTAACAGACTCTAGTGCTATGCAGTTGTCATTGCAGCACCCAAGAGGTGGAGATAAGAGTATCAGAAGTTTAACGTTACCCTCGGTCGACCAAAATACCCTCAAACAATCCCCAGCAGTGATAAATCCTGAGCCTGATACATGAGCCATAATTGAAACATTTAGCTGATTTTCTTCTGAATGTATTGGGTTTTAATTAGGTTGCTCATTAGGCCAGGGAACAAGTAGTAATCTAAATGAGTTTGAGATATTGTTTGCAATATACTGTACTCTACTTGAATATATATTTTCTTATTTTCATTCACTTACTTGTTCAGTGGCAACCACTGCTCTCGGCATCGAATTTAAAGGGACGAAACACAGGTTTCCCGACGAAGACTTTGTAAAGGATGATGCTGTGTGGTTACATTTAGATGATAACAGGGAAGTCAAAACTTAGATGGGAAAGGGAAAAGAAAAGCATAAGCAAAGGGTTATTCGCTGGGTGGTGAGAGCACTCATAAGATCTAAAGCAGGAGGGAAAGGGACAGGAAAAGAATAATTGCTACTTCTCCAGGTTAGGTAAAAGCCAGATGGGGCTGAGTGATGAATGCCCTTCTGTGTTCATCTAAGAATTCCTTTGTCCTATAGTGAGGAGGAACTTTTGCGAGATTATTTAGGGATAGATAAAAGTGACTGGTAATATAACGAAGGTCTCCTCCCTTCCTGCAGCCTTGCCATCTAGAGTGTCACCCTATCAACTGCAATCATGATAGGTGCCTCGCAGGAACCACTTTGTAATCTCATTTAGGTTTCTTAGGAACCCATAGAAGATAGTAGCTTCAAAACCCTACTCAGAATACAAAATAAATAAATAAATAAATAAGTAAATAAATAATAAAAATAAAACAAAAAACCCACTCTGTCTTCACATGGCTATCATAAACACAGTGAAGTATGATTCTCAGAGAAGCCCATACCCATTCCTCTGTGTCTAATTTGCTTCTGAGCACCACTCCTCTTTTGCTTTGAACCTTCATGCATTAGCCTGTATTAAAATAGTCTCATTATACCCCAGTTCTGCTTTTAAACAACAGCAACCAAAAAAACAAAACAAAACTGGTAACATGAAATGTTTCTTTGTGGGATATTTAATTGTTATTATTTTCATGTGTATGTCTGTATGTCTGTTTGTGTGTGTTCACACAAGTATGAACAGACATGTCTGTGCAGGTGCACGTGTGTGCAGGTGCATGTGGAGGGTCTAAGTTGACATAGGGAGTTCTACTTGGTTACTTTTCACCTCATTCACTGAGGCATGGTCTTTCAACTAAATGCGGAGCTACTTGATACAAGTAGTCTGAGGAGCCCCTTCCTTCAGGCTACCATCCCTGCCTTCTAAGCACTGGAGTTACAGGTGTGCCGCACTGTCCAACTGACATGCTATGTGTGTTCTTGGGGATTTGACTCTGGTCCTTATGCTTGCAAGTGTTATAAATACTGAGTCATCTCCCTAGCCCCAAGAATGATTAATTTTAAAAATCGTTATATTATGGTGATGTCTTTACAAATCTGAAATACATTTAAAAAAAATTGAGGGGTAAAAATAATGACTCACTCACTTAAGTGGTTGCTCGTGCCCTAGTTCAAATCTCCAGAACACACCTAAAAATATGAGTGTGTTGGTGCATGCATGTAACCCTAATGCTAAGGAGGCAGAAATGGGAGGATCTCTGCGACATGATGGCCTGCTAGTCTTGCCTAATCAGTGTGCTCTACATTCAGTGAGAAACCCTATGTCAAAAAATAAGGTGGAGGAACATATAGGAAGACACCTAATGTGAATCTGTGGCTTCCACACATGCACACACATGTGCATGAACCCATACACAAGTATATATACATGTATGGATTACACACACACACACACACACACACAAACATTGAACTGTATACTTTGAATGGGTGAATTTTATGATGTTGAAATCACATCAGAAATACTGGTCAAATGTTTGGAACACTAGTAGAATCCCAAGTTAATAGATGTATATTTTTCAAAAGTATGAGTCTTATTACTTTATGACCAAACTTGCTCATTAGACCAATCCCTGTTTACCATCACTTAGTGGTGTAAATAGTGAACTAGTGAACAGTAATTACTCAATAGGTATTTATTTATCTTGCAGAACTAAATGTAGTGGAATTCTTGTCTTTATTCCAGTTCAGAGAAAGTATTTCATTAAATAATGGGTACAGTTTTTAGGTATTTTAATTTCCTAATCTGTAACATTTATTTCACAAGAACATTTTTATAAATTCTGTTGTAGTTAGTCCATTTTTTGTTTCACAGATATTATCAGTTTTTGACATAAGCAGCATGGATTATTATCACCAGCTTAAATTATATCTTTCAATGTATTTATAAACAAACTAAGTACATTTTCATATGAATTGTGAAAGTTATTGACTTTGATGTCATAGTTTTTACTGTTAAAAGGAAATCAATCCGTTTCGATCTTTCTCCTCTCTCCCACCTCTCTCTCTCCTTTCTCTCTCTTTCTCTCTCTCTCTGCCCTCACCCCCGTCTCTCTCTCTTTCAGGAAGCATTGTCAGTGTTGGGGACCCAAAGAAAAAATATACAAGATTTGAAAAAATTGGTCAAGGGTAAGTGATTTTTATTTGAAATACCAAGATGAACTCCAATAATATACATGAAAATTCACTAATGTCTCTGAAATCCCATCGATTCATGCCTCATGTTTTCTGTATTGTATTTGTGTTTTGTACTCTCAATATTAGCTTGTCCTGCTGGTAGGCTGCTTCATAACTACCATAAGAACATATGCTACTAGAGTCTTCACTATCATCGAACTGATTAGTTTTGCAGTGACATTTTGATACCTATATCACATGCACATTCACACTGATTTACCTAGACAAGCAGGAGAGTTACAGAAAGATGTAACTTTTTTGAAAACTCTTATTGTTTTGTTCCCTCACAACAAAATGCATGTGTGGATTAGATCCTGCTTCTTTGTCAGCTTGAAAAATAACAGAATCAGAGTGAGGAAAGTCCTTACTGAATGGTCCAGGGTTGGGCAGGGTTCACTATCTGGGTACTGACAAAATAAATCAATAGTCCTGAAATGAAGCCAGATCCATCATTTTCCCCTACTGTACTTGTTAAAGAAACAGATTTTCAGCTCCAACTCACCAGATATTTGATTCAGACTCTAGGAATGATAATCTTCTAAAAATCCCTCAGATGATCCTGATCATCAGCTAGACATGTGAGCCAGATGTTAAATCATTCACTAGAGCTAGAGGTAGGAGTCTCCTGTTCTGCAAGCCAGTCGGGAAGTATTCTATCTCAGGCCTCAGTGTGCAACTACACCAGAGGCACTGAGGATGCAATAATGTTTAATGAGAGTTGTATTTTCTCAAGTCCATATATAAACTTTAACTAAATTTTTTGTGTCCAAGAAGAAAATACCACAAGAGAAGTTGCAAAAGGACAATATTATTTGCTAAGGGAACACATAAAAGTTGAATTTCAGATTTTATTCTAATGCGTTTGCTTAAAAGCAAGGTAAAGTGGGGGCTGTAGAGACTGTTCTGTGGTAGATTATATACACAGTTCTCAGCATCCGTATCAGGTGACTCACAAAAACCAGTAATTGCAGCTCAAGGTGATCCATTGCCCTTTCTGGCCTCCATAGGTACCTGCACGTATGTGTACAAACTCACACACCCACACATAACTAAGTTATTTTTAATGGACGGATATGCACTGTTTGGGGGACCAGCACCACAGACTTTACTGTTCCTATGTAGCTACATTTGGTTTGACTTTGTTGGGATGTTGAGCACTTGCTAGTCCAAATTGGAATGTGCTGCAAGTATAAAATACACACTTAATTTCAAGTCCTTCAAATCAAAAATACTATAAAGTAGCTCACAGTTTTTATATTGATTGCCTATTGGGATAATTTTTGCTTGCATTTGGCTAAATGAAATATATAATTAAACCAGATTTTTTCCTTTGAAAGAACTTTTAATGTAGCTCTAGATATGTTCACGTTATATTATTTTTATGTTTTTAAGTATTGGCTTTTAATTGACACACACTAATTATACATATTTATGGGCAGTAATGTGGTATTTTGTTTCATGTATTTGTATTGCACCTGTGTGGGCCAGTCGACTAACTGGGTCAGTGTGTAAGTGTGCTTGCCTTGACATCCTGATCACCTGAGCTCGAATTGCCAGAATCCCCAATGGAAGGAGAGAACTGACTCCAAAAGTTGTCCTTGGATTTCAACACATGCATCGTGGCATGTGTGAGCACACAGATGTCTGTGTGGGGATTCTTAATTGAGATTCTCTCTTCTCAAATCATTCTAGCCTTTTTCAATATGACATAAACATGAACCCATAGAGTATATGTATGAAAATCTCTTTAGCAATTTATCAGTTGATAGACTCTATTGGATTCCACTTCTTGGCTATTATGTACTATACTGTAGTAATCATGTCTTTTAGATATTCTGATTTAAGTTTCTATGAATATATATCCAGTAGTCAGATTCCAGGATCATAAGGTAGATGTGATTTTTTTTTTTTGGAAGAAGAATCCTTATACTGTTTTCTACAATATGTGCAGTCTGTGTGGTAATTTAAATCCTCGCTAATGGTACCAGAGTTCCCTTTTCTCCACATTGTCACCAGCATTTGTTACCTTTTGTTTGTTTGTTTGTTTTCTTGGTATTAGCTTGATATTAGCCATTCTTCTTCTGGTGGGATTAAATCTCAGTGTGGTTTTTATTTAAATTTCCCCAGCCATTTATGATATTAATATTGTTTTTATGTCCCCATTGGCCATGTGTGTCAGCATTTGAAATTTTTCTATATATCAAAATATTCTTTTTTGGAGTATGTTTCATAGTGCATGTGTTCAATCCCTTTATTTAATGAGGATGAGGGGATAGTAGTCAAAGTTCCAGGCTAGCCTGTGCTACACTGTAAGACTCTGGCTCAAACAAGACAAAAGAAGCAAAGCAAGATGCCATTTCATAGCTGGGGAGATGTCCACGTTGGTAAAGTGCTTGTTGCAAAAGCATGAGGACATGAGCTACATCCTTCAGTCCCAGTAGTATGAGCTTAAAATCCCAGAGCTGGGAAGGCAGAAGTGAGAGGATCCCTGGGGCTTGTTTGCATAGCAGTCTAGCCATCTTCCGGTTTATTGAAAGACCCCATCTCTGTAAATAAATGTGTGTATGTGCATGTGTGCATGTGTGTGTGCATGTTTGTGTGTGCACATACATGCATCCATGTGCATGTGAGTAGCAGCTGGTGTCACTACATTGTTCTCTGCCTCATTTACATTTGTAAGCAGGATTTGACTTTCTTTTTTTGCCATTGAGGTTGTATAGTTCCTTATGTATTCCAGATCCTTCTAAGATTAATCAGCTGTATTTTCTCACATTCTGTGTATTCTCCAAGTTTTCACTTCATTCTATTGAGTCTTTGCAGTGTAGAAGTTCTTAGTTTTGTGGGATCTCATTTTTTGCCCATTTTGATTTTGTTTATAATTCATAGTTTATTTCTAATGGAAGACACTTTTAAAATTCTAGTTTCAATAAAGCACTTTGTTGCATAAATGTGTTTTGAGAAGTGAGAATGGGAAATATGGTTTTATTTGGGTTATTTGTTCCAACTAAGATACAGCTGAATGATAAAAGCATTGACTTTTAATAAAATAAAATAAACAAAACTGCTTAAGGAATAATTTCAAATGTCCCAAATAATGGATCCAGATTAATAGCTTCAAGAACAAAGATTAAGCCACCATTGAATGACTTTGCTTGCCAAAGAGACTTCCTCTTGTGACTGCTAATCATAGCTGTACTTTGAAAGGTAAAAGGAAAAAAATCATATATTAATACCTTTGTAAAGTATTTATCATCTAAAATTAAGATGAGAGACCAGACATGGTGGCATGCCACTAATCTCAACAGTCAGGAGGTAAAAGCAGAAAGATTAGGTGTTCAAAGTCATCCTCAGCTTGACACTAGCCTGGGCTCCATGAGACCCTGTCACAAAAGAAGATGAAGATGAGGAGGACGAAAAGAAAATTGTAAAAACCATACACAATTTAAAGTAAAGAGCATAACTCATATTTGTTGCAGCAGAAACATCTGTTTTGAATTCCCAGAGAGTACATGATTTTTAAAAATGATGAAGTCAACTGACAGTTCAGTCATAATAAGTTCTTAGAGGTTAGGAGGTCTATTGTATTTCTTCTTTTGTCTCCTTTAGTGTCCAGCACTCTGCTAAGCTTGGCAAGTGGTACACATTTTGTATTTAGTGGGCCCTCAGATTTTTTTGTACAGTTATAAACAGCAACTAGGCTCAAAGCTTACTTGCAGAGCTCCTCCTGTCTGCTGGTCCCATGTCTCTGGTACTCGTTTTTGCATCAGTAAATATTTGTTGAATGAATGAAAGCCTTCGCCCATCCAGATCCCTTTTGTATCCATGTCTTTTCTGCCTTTTTTGTTGTTTCCCATCACTCATCTTCTTGCTACACTTTCATCTGTTTCTTTCCCAGTGACTTGGACTTCCTGGTCTTATCACACTGATGCTCTCTGGTTCGTGCTGCACATTTATCTTGTCTATGTGCACTGGCTTCACCTTTCACTGGCACAACGCAAATAGTCGTAATATAAAAACCAAGGCATTTTTTTCTAAACTAAAATTAAAGCGTGCATTAAAAATAGCTATTAAGGTATATTGTAAGAGCTTAACTTTATTTATTGGGTTTTATAATTTATTTTATTATATTACTTTAATTTTAATTATTGCTTTTTTAATGAATCATTCCTTATTCTTAAGGTTTGTGGTGAATGAACAAAATACTTTCTCTAGATTAAAAAACATACTTATATTAACTTTGTTTTTACTTAAATGGCTCGTAACTGATTTTTCCATGAATTATTACCCTGAGCTAGGCAATCTAGTCTCTACTTCCAAGACATAGTGGTTTTATTTTCTTTTCATTAAGTCTTGGTTTTTATTGTTTTTGCTTTACCTATTGTTATGGTGACTTTCTAAATCCTGTCACTAATCATTTAGTGCTAGGAACAATCACTCCCAGTGTTCTGTTTTCAGCTTCAGGGAACACAAGAACTCACTCTTCTGAGATGAATTTGAGGAAAACCTCTTCATTAATCAACCTCATCAACTTGGAAAACTACATTTTTCCAGTATGGGATTCTGCCATCCCAACATTCAGGCACAGGGCCATAGAATTAGGTTCCATTGACCATAAATCAAACGCAGAATTTCATGTCTAATCATTGGAAGCCATAACTGTGCATCTAAGCTTTAAAAATGACAGAATTTCACTAGGTTTTCTGTGGAAACTATTCTATAATTGGCCAGCAAATCTAGAAGAAGGAGAGAGAGAAAGAGGGAGAAAGAGAGAGATTCCCCAAATTGTCACTAACTAGAGAACAGTGTCAAGGTGAAAACCAAAGTATTTTCATTCTATGATTGTTATATAAAAGGACACAGATGGTAAATGGAGTCTGGTAAGACAACTGAATCACATATTCTTCTTCAGTCAGCAGCTCTCACGAGAAGTCTGTGTGCTTCCTAAATAAGCACTAGCGGTAAGACAAAAGGTGGGATTTACTAATGCTGGCAGCTGCCTCACTCATGTCTCACGCATATGTTTGAATTAGTTTCAAGATTTTTCCTGAAATGAGAATGCACTGGAAAATTGATCCCCTTTTCTTTTAAACTCATAGTCTCTTTTTTCAGCAATCTTAGTAAATTAGATTGTTTTCAGAAAGAATCATCACAGAAGAGGTAGCTTAGATACAGTTTAGCAAATATTTTAATGTAGTGAACCATGGTTGAGCACCCACTATAATTAATGTAGAGCTATAATTAAGAACCAGGTTCTGGGCTAGGCATGGTGACACACACCTTTAATCTCAGAAGTCACGATGCAGAGGCAGGAGGATCTCTTGAGTTCAAGGCCAGCCTGGTCTACAGAGTGATTTCCAGGATAGCCAGAGTTACAACAGAAGCCCTGTCTTGAAAAACTGAAAGAAAGAAAGAAGAAAGAAAGAAAGAAACAAAGAAAGGAAGAAACAAAGAAAGAAAGGAAGAAAAAAGAGAGAGAGAAAGAGAGAGAAATAAAATGAAAGGAACAGCCCCAGTTCTGTCAGCAGCTGAAAGTCCACAGCATAGACAGTATATTTAAAAGGAAATAATGCTAGAATACTATGTAGGAACAGGTTATGAAACAAATCGAGAAACATGTGTTGCAATGTGCGTGGGTCGCCATTTCTTTGCTGTAGCAAAATAACTGGCATAAACAACTTAAGGAAAGAAAATTTTTACTTTGGCTCAATGTTTCGTGGGTTTCAGTTCATTATCAGCTAATTTTATTGCTCTTAAGCAAGACTGAAGTCATGATGAAAAAGTGTGGCAAATCAATGGTGCTCACTTCCAGGGATTCAGAAAGCAAAGGGAGTTACAAGATGGACCTAGTAACCTGATAAAGCTTTGAAGTCATACCTTTAGAGAACCACTACCTCCCACCAGGTCACATCTCATAGTAGTCCAATCAGCTATTAACTCAGCAAAGCATCCTGAGCCACTAATTTCTCAATAGCTCCACCTGCTGGAGATCAGTCTTCCTTTAGGAGATAGACTTTATATCCAAAGTACAATGCTTTCTTTTAATTGTTTGTGTAAGCTTAATTTTTTTTGAGTAGGTATTAGTTGGTTTAATAGCATTATAACACCAGAATTTGTAAAAGAATGCACAATGAAATCTGTGTGACTTCAACATGTGTCCTCAGATTTCCCATTATTTTCCATAGAGGAAACTTCCAGAAAGAAATTACTATTGTTTTTATTTGTCATACTCTTTTTTTTCCAATTCACTGTTTACAAATGCACTCAAGCACCACATATACTCCATAAATACTTGAATATAATCTGAACCATGGAATAATTTTTTAAATGGTTTTTAGTTTTGACTTTCCTGAATACAGATGCTATTAGATATATAACTGTTTAAATGACCACTTAAAAATGTTTCATTTGTTCACTTGCTTCCACTTACACATTTAAAACTTCACACTATATAAAATTATATGTTGATTTGGAAGATTTTTCTACCTGCTCATTTCACAAACAAAAGTATTCAACATCTCCCTAGGCATCTCTGCTAGAGGTCCTTTGAGTGTCCCCTGACAGTTATGTAAACATAACATCTGGCTTCCATCTAAGATGTTTGAGATGGGAAATCCATATATACTCTGTGGGGATGTTATCTCTTTCACACTTACATAGTCATATAATCTTAAGATGACTATTTTCTGAATCTGTACTTTCAGTGTACATTTATATATGTATCTACTCTATCAATTTTATATGTTTATATTCACTACATCGTTCTCTAAATTTTTGTTACAAATTTCCAAATGTACACAAAGTAGAGAAAACAGTACCAGAACTCCCACATTCCTATCACGCAGGTTTAATATTTATTGGCTCTTAGGAAACTCATAATGACATTATGACACCCCAAAATTAATAATTGCTTGACATCTTATCATTCCTATATGTCACACAATGGCTATTTTTATAGTTGCTCTGTTAAAAGTAACACTCAAAAATCTACACATTGTGTTCAGTTTGTGCTTAAACTACTGTATTGTAAATACACTTTTCATCTTTTATGTTTGCCTTTCCCACCACCATGGACTTGTTAAAGAAACTGTCAGTTGTCTGTTAGAAAGTGCCATTCGCTGCTCTTGTCGGTTAGTTTCACTGGGTGTCAACTGAATTGTTCGTTTGTTTCCTGTATTTCCTACAAATGGAAATTACCTAGAAGAGGCTTAAATTCAGGTTCAATTTTTTGGCAAGAATCTTCATATGTGGTGCTGTTTCATGTTATATTACATCAGGTTGAAGATTGTCCCATGTTTTGGTGTGGAGTGGATTAGTGGGAAGATTCAAAGGGTGACTGTCCCTTCCCATAAAAAGTCACAGCAGTCTTCCATATAATAATTCTACCTATTGATGATTATTGTTAAAATCAGTCATTTCATTAAGGATTACAAAATAATGATTTTTGAAATCTATCATTCCTTCTTTCCTTATTGGCTTGCATACTTTTGTTGTGAAGAACTGTATTTGATCACCTAGGACTCTGGTAACACTGAAATATACAAAGAAATCAAGATAAATTCTTCATTTCTTAATTGTCAAATTTCAATATAATGAATCAGTTACTTCTATCAAGAAGGCTTTATTTTATATTTAAAAATATGTTTATAAATGTATGGACTGTTATATTTTCAGTTTGTTTCTTTTATTTGCACTTATTATTGTTTTCAATGGGCATATGGTATCTTTGTCTGATGATAGTCCCTTTCCCTGCATCAGTTTTGAGAGAGTTCTAGAAAAAGCATATTTATGATATTTAGCACTTGAGTTGCAAGGACATAAACTCTGAAAGTATCTATTTATGTCCTTTCTTTCCAATTGTGACAGTTACTCTCTATAAGCATCTTAATCTCTTATGAACTGAGTACATTTCAACCCTGCATTATTTCCTATAGAAGATCCTGGGTCTGAAAACAAATGTTTATAAACATTAATACATGATTCATTTTTAGGAAGATTTGAGTATAAGGCAACCTTTTTTTGGGGTGGGGGGCTACCTGTTTATTATGGATATATTTCAGCTTAAATGGTGACATACTACATATATCTCATTTTCTGTAATGTGCTTATGTTTAAGAGGTGGTTACATATAAGTACCTTACTCTTTTTAGTATGTGCCTGGTGTTTTACATTTGGATGTACCACAATTTAGCTCAACCATGCCTCGATTGATGGACATTTAAGATTTTTTCTGATATATTGATATTATAAACAAGGCTTCAGTAATGGTCTTTGCAAATAAATTATTTCACATTTATGCAAACTTATTAGGGTAACTCCCTAAGAGTAGAATTACTATATCAAATGATTTTACATTTAAATTTAAATGATTTTAAATTTCCAAGTTGCACTCCATAAAGTTAGTTACATTTCATAGTCCAACAGTAGTTCATAAGTATTTGTTTACAAGTACAGCTGTATGCATTCATTTCGAATTTTAGTACAACTATAGAAACTCATCCCCACAGTGACTTTTTAAATGCAAATATATATGAAAAACTCCAGAATGAAAGTGTGGGGCAAATGAGTCCATGCTTAAGACTTTGTTTGCCAATGTCCAATATCTATATAATGCCAATGCCATGCTATAACTCTCCAGGGATTAGCTCAGCTGTACATCCAGGTGTGATGGAAAGTGTCAATGAGAGCAGTTTTTAGATCATTTTACTTCTACAAATAAAGATATACAGATGGCCAAAGGAATTTTATGCCACAATCGTATCATCAAACAGAATGACAATATAATTAATTCATAAACAATTACAATTAGGCTCTATTACCATCTTCTGTGTCATCAAGCATCCAATACTGGCCCCTCTACATTTGTTTTAAACTTTTAAAAGTACATTTATTGTTATGTATTTTTCAGATTTTTCCTTAACACTCCATGAGGAGTCCTCTTTATACTCTCAGGTGAAGTTCCGATATTGAAGATGAATAGTTCTATACCTTATTTCTTTGAGAGAAATTTCTTTTTAATTTTTAGGTTAACATATCAAAGAATGGGTTTAATTATGGCATGTTCATATATGCACTCATTTATTTTGTTCTATTGACCCCTTCTTCACTACTCTTATTTCTCAAAGGGTACTATGAATAGCTGCTTGGTTTAGAGAACCTAACAAACAGAATACTGCTTAGAAATCAGGGATATATGCTGAGAAGAAACCCTCTGACCTGCTTTTTGTTGTTGTTGTCATTCAGGATAAAAGCAGAAGTGGTGTCTAGTGTGTTATTCTTTGGGTTGGACCACCCACCCAAAAAGTATTCCCTTTCTCATTGGATCTACTTTGGACCACACAAGGTAGAAGACTGCTATGAAGCACTAAATAGATATAGTCTAAGCTCTATAATAGGCTTCATGATGTAGAAGATTGGAAATGCATTAGCATTTGTGAAGAGCAATGTTTATAGACCAATGGAAGTTGTCCTTTGTTCTACTTAATGCTCTTAAATGCCCCGTGTTGTATGCTGTCCCTTGTAAAGAAAGATGATGCCACTCACTCAAATACCATTAGCAGAGTTTATGCATTAAGTTGTTTTTTTTCCCAGCCATAGTAATGAGCATTATTAAGCCACCTGCCCCCCTTTCCTGTCCAGACTCTCTTCAATTCAATGGCACACACAGTGAAACAGCTGCTTAGACTTAATGTTGGAGTGAGTAACTGAGAGTTATCTGGCATTTCCAGGGATTAAGCTCTGTAACTGTGGCCTCGTTATCACCGGACTATAACCCACTGAGTTTTCTGGCCTCACACCCATAGTGTGTTACAGCTCTATTTAGAAACAGATGACCACAAATTATCTGGGAAAAGCTATGTCCTAGCTAAGCAACAGACATTTCCCCATTGCATTTTATAATCTTACTAATTAAAGGTTTACCACCTGGCTCTATCTTCATTCTCTGTGTTTAGGTCACTGGGTGACGAGACTTACATAATTTTATTCTATTTTATTTTTTACCTTAGCAACACACTTTTGAGAAACAAATTTCCTGAAAGAAAACACCCTGAGCCACTCCTCTTAACATCTTTGCATACAGAATTCTTCACCATTATTAATGGATATTTTAAATCAGAGTCAGGAATTTTATATCCATTAAGGATGACTTTGTTTTACCTCTATTCTAGTATTTCAACACAAGCGCGTGTGTGATAGTAACAAACAACCATGCATGAAACTTTATGTCAAGTGCACTTATATAGTAAAATATATTTATATATATACACCTATTAAGTAGTGACTTTTAAAAATATTCAGGACAGTTCCACTTCAGTCTCACTCACATGGCAAATCTTTGAGTGAGGAAACAGGAAGAACTATACACCATATATGTTTATGTCAAAAGAATCAAACATGCCATGCCCTGTGGCAAGCAGAATGGACTAAAATAGACATGTGGATGAAGTAAGCAGAAAAATAGAGGAAAGGAGAATATTTGGGGGTGGCAGCTTAAAAAAACAGATACAAATATGAACCCACAGTTGCACTTAGCACTAATGAGAATGATAAGGATCAAGTTTTAAAATGGAACAGTTAGCCTTAAAGAAAAATGAAATTATATTTTCAGGATGCAACTGGAAATCGTTATGTTGAGCAAAATAAGCTAGACTCAGAAAAATAAATACCATATGTTTTCTCTCATATGTGAAACCTATATTTAAGTTGTGTGTGTGTGTGTGTGTGTGTGTGTGTTGAAATTAGAAAAGGGGTCATGGGAGAGAAAGAAGAGATTTTAAGGGAAAGAGAAAAGAAAGGAAAATCGAGAGTGTAATGGAAATATGCACCATGAAAATAATAGATATGGATATTGAAATGGAAGGGAGAGGATCAGCAAAAGGAGATCAGTGTTGGGCGAGGGTCACAGTGGAGGGAGATGAATAATGTGCATGTTAACTTAAGACGAAAATAAAAAGTGTAATTAAAATGGGACATGCAAAAGTTGTAGTTGAGAAAATGAACAGTGGCATCAAACCAATGCATTTTTAAACTCAGGTATTGGCCATATAACCACGGCAAGCTACTTATTGTAGTCCAGTTCCAATTTACTCATTTTTAAAATGGGGCAAATAGATTGCACAGAGTGGACACTAAAAGAGATCATTCATTCCCAAGAGCTGGCAGAGAAGGTCACAATAACTGATAAAGGAATTTCTACCAGCAGTGGAAGGAAAAGTTAACAGTAGATATAAAAAAAAAAAAAACATCCTAAATGGGGACTATGTTCCTGACTGCGGTCTCATTAGCACCACACTTAACTTGTAAACCATTAAAAGGGAATAGCACCTTCCCTCAGGCGACCCAGCTCATTTCTACCAGGCTCATTGTGGACCTCATCGATTCCTATTGCCTTTTTCTCTTTATCCACTCCACAAAGTGTCCTACCTTACATTTTTGTCCTACTTACCTTCTAATCTATTTCCATGCTGACATCAAAGTGATTTATCTCAACTCAATCTTACCATGTTGCTACCTTGGCAACAATTTAACATGCTTTGACATTGGCTCTTAGCAGGAAGCTTCAAAACCTGGTGGAGAATGGTGATAATTAAACTGACTTGAGAAGGAAAAGGAGAAATGGTGAATTGTTTCTTTCTAGAGCCTTCAGGCTAGATGCCAATGTTTCCATTTGAGGACTGTGTGCTTGGCTTTGTCGAGGAGAGCCTGCTGATAAAGCATTTGATGCAAAGCTAAGAGCCAAACAGTTCCAGTCATCACACTGTAATTGACGAGGCCCTGTGGTTGAGCAATCTGTTAGTTTAATATTCGTTAACCATGCTGGTAGTTTAAAAGATTTCTCCTTTATAGCTAGGAGATCTTTGTTACTTAGGTATTTCGTATTGGGCTTGTCCGTCTCTCACTCTTGGGGCTTCAAAGTTCTTATCTGCAATGCGAAGGTTAAACTGGATAGTCTGGCTTTCCATTTAGTTCTACTAATGTATAATTTCCTTGTACCATCTGAGGAACTGATATTTGTAATAAATAAAATTCCCATAATAATTAAATATTCTCCTTACAGCATTATATCTTCAATAAAATGAGAATGGAGGGATACAGGAAACAATTTAATTAAGTGGCTGGCAAAAACACAAAATTGACAATGTTGTTCAGCTAAGCATTCCAAATCTAATATATCAGAGAAAAGGAATTTTATCCCCCATCTTTATAAGTTCGATTTCTGTCATCTTTATGTCCTAAAATGCCAAAAGAAGAACCCATTTGAAAATTAAGATGAAGTAAAATTTTATTGTGTAAGCATATGTATTGAGATATTTCAATATACTCCAGCTCATTGCAAGGCTCATCTCTGGGAATCAGTATGCCACATGATTGGCATGTAGCTTGTTTCCTTATTGCCGTGGTGCTTCACACACTACAAAGAGAGGACTGTACAACTTTACTACTTACCACTACCTACAAATAAATAACTTCAGCTATTTGCTTCTGTGAATTAGGCTATGTAATCTTGACCATGACTTGTATTTATTAATAGTTGAATTCTTATACTTTATTAAGAAAAAATAGTTATACATTACTAATATTTAGAGATTTTGAACCAGTATGTGATATACAGTCACGTCATGATAAATCCGGCCAAAGGAGAAATAACTGTGATATTTGAATTACCTCTATCTTAGGTAAATATTGAATTTCTATTGTTAATTTTAAAACATTAAGTATCTTGAAAACTCTCGGATATGTAAAGAGCTTCCTAATCATCTGTGGGTTACAATTGGGAAGTTAGTTGCTATTTTAGAAAGAGATCAACAAAATAATAATTATTGGTAGATACTTGCCAATTACTATCTGCCAGGGGAGTATGCATTTTAAGCCTAGGGTACATTTAATTCACCTTTGAAGGTAAGTTACAGAAAGCCGCACAACTAGAAAGTGGTAGGATTTGAACCAGGAGACATTTGGATGAATAAGCATGAGGAATGTATTCTCAGCCCAGCAGTGGGCAATGAGAGTGACTTAATGGATGAGTCTTGAAGATATTGAGATGTCTTGGAGAATTCCACATAATTGAGTCAGAAATCAACTTTCAATTCATGAAGTATACAATTATAATATATTTGGGGTTCAATGAATTGTTAGGTATATTAACAAGGAGTATGCAATAAGGTACTAAGTTTCACTGCATTTATGAATTTGTGCAATTTTAGTTGAAGATTTCATAGAGGAAGTTGGTCAAAACAGTAACTTACTGATCAGTGCAGTATGGTCATATACCTAATAATTTGTTCCTTTGGTGGAGGGGTGACATGAACCCATTTCAAGACAGAGAAATAGTGAGGAGGAAGGGGAAATGTCTACTACTGAACAATTGTATATATCCAGTAATCTGGGGGGGTGGCAAATGAAGGGGAAGCACTCATTTTCAGTTAATAACTCATGCTCTAGAATTTCAGGATCTTTAAATCTGTGTCTTTGTAGCAAGTCAGTGCCAATGGACACTGTAAATCCTGGGATACAGGGGTTTCAGGATTCAGACTCTAGAAATTTTAAGACAGTGAAATGTTGGAGGGAATGGAGGGACAAAACAGAAAAGAAAAGAAAGAAAACAAAGGATTTAAAGGTAAATCTCCCAAAATGGTACACACTAATCCCTCTTGCACTCCTAGTCAATTCTAGTTTTATGACGTAGGGTGGTAGAAATGGATTTCAATGGTTAGAGGACTACCCATGGAGAGTAAGTGGGCTAGCCTTTTGTCAGCCCAGTGTTAGCTAGACCAGGTCCCATCTTACTTAATTTATCTATTGTAAGTTCCCATATATGATTTTTATTTAATGTGTTCTAAGTGTAAAGAGAATAGAATAGAAAAATGGAAAACCATTTCTCTAGAGGGAGGGAGAGAGGCTAAAAGAAAATCTCCACAAAGTGTCCCAACAAATTGCCCTTTAAACCCTGCTTTTGAAAAGCAAAGCTATGCTAGCAAGGTTGTTAAGGCTGGGATGCTGGGAGGAGCCAACCAATAGTCAGTAAATCACTTAGCCCCTGCTGTGAAATGAATAGCTACTGCAGCAATAAGGAATAATAACAGCAGTGACCATATTAAGCTTCAGCACTGATCTGGCCTCAGGCCCAAATGCTTTCTTAGATTGTGTCATTTGATATGAAGTCCTAAAAGAGGGGTATCTCCAGTATCTCCATTTTCCAAATCTTGTGGCTCTTCTGCATCTGAAGGTATGCAAGGGTTTTAATATCGGGAAATAAACCAAATAAAGGTTTTTAAAACAGTTCACAATTAGGTTTGAAGAGCTCCTTGAGGCTTATTGTTGCTGAAATACGCACCAGGTTGAGATGAACTATTCCTCTGAACTCAACCTAATTCTGAGTTCGAAAGGACAAATCCCACACTGGCCCCAAACTCAGGAATGTCTGATCACTTATTCCAAGAAGGTAATGTTTCATAAAGATTCTATTAGATGAAATACTTCCTTTATTGAAAGGAAGTATCTTACTGAAATTGAATATTTGCTTAGTACTTAATTATTATTTATTAAAATGTTCATTCAACAAATATTTATTAAGCATCAACTATAAGTTCTGAATGCAAAATCTAAAATATACAATATATCAAAGGCTGATTTGTTTGATCTAAACGTAAAACATTTTGAGAATTACCAATGCTCATTCAGTAACACCTAGAGATTGAATGTAATATTTAGCCTAGTTTCAAAAACTAATTTTGAAGCTAAGCAGAATGTAGTCTGTAAATTGTATAGCCTGGGAGGGTTTACTCAACCTTTCTGAAGCTCAGGCTTCTGATTTAATGACATGACAATAATAGAGCTGCCTTACGTATAAAATATAGGAAGAATCACATACAATCAAGTATTATAGAGTTTTCGGCACTGTGTCTGACACACAGAACACATTCACAGATGCTTACTGCTACTGTGGCTCATGTTTTCCTTATGAGGAGACTGAAACTTGCTGAAGGGGAAGTACTAGCTCCATGTTTCACAGCACAGGATGGTAAGGCAATCGCAAATCTCTGCTATTAGTCAAATGTTTCTTATTCTACACTATCCATTTCCTTTTCTGGGAGCAGGTAACTTAAGCATCCTAGGCTTTTGAAAATTATTTTGGCTTGTTCAGAAAGAAGAGCCATAAAGAAATGTCTGACATAAGAAAACAATTCCTGAGCCTGGAGATGTGGCTCATGACTATAATCCAATAATTAGAAGTCTGAAGGAAAAAAGATCACAGCAAGGCTGTACTGGGTTACATAGCAAGATATACACACACACACACCACACACACACAAACACACATGAGAGAGAGAGACAGACAGACACAGAGGGGCAAAGAGACAGAGACACAGAGAGACAGGCACAGAGAGAGGGAATCCCTAAACTCAAAAACCTAGAACTTGGGATGTTATAATGCCTAGTAAATGAATCATTAGGCAGATTTATATCCTAACAGTTTTATTTGCCACAAATGAAATGGATACCTCTTTGTCTAGAGATGAGGATGGGAAGATCTTCAGAAAACAGTTGTGATTCATGGAAAGATACTGGACATTCAGCTGGACAATACATTTTCTTTTTTGCAAAGCAGGAAAAATAATTAAAGTTAAAATAGAAGCATAAGTACTGCAAAGACTTAAGTAATGATAGATTTTAAAAATGATAGCTATTTCACAGAAGTGAAAACTCACAGAAAGTTGAGAATATTAGCAAAAAGAAAACTAAAGACAGAAAGAAGCTCTATAACAGAGCCACGGCATTATTCCTTTGTGTCAGTACAGCACTGACATACCACTGAAAGAGACTGGTTCATTAAATGAAGGCTTAGAAATACATAACATAGCTACTCTGTCCATATGTTAGAAATAACGGTTGACTTATAGTTGCCTAAGCAAAAGATGATATGTTCTTTTCTGAACTTTACTTCAATTTAACCAGAGGCCTGAAATGTTGGTTGTTTTTAATATATAAGAAATATTAAGAATATTACAGGGCTTCCCAAAGAAGAACAAGCCCAATATGCTAAATTCACAATTGCATACTGCAGGGCCCATGTACTGGTGCCAGAAAGTCTAATGAGAGGTCCTAGTCTACCACAAAGGATTCATTGTGATTGTTTCTGGTATAATTACTATACAATGCAGTTGTTTCAATACAGTGAACTTATAACATTACTAAAAGAATAGACCTAGTATTAAGTGTTCTTACACAATAATTGTTAAGAGACTGCTCCTGTGTTACCTCATCACTAAATCTTGATCTTACTAACTCTCCTAAAAAATGAATCACATTTTCATACACAGGAAATATATTGGTGACACCTTGATTGGTTATTCATTGGGTAATTTTCACTTTTCCAGGGCATCGGGTACTGTTTATACAGCACTAGACATTGCCACAGGACAAGAGGTATGTGCTACTATTTTGTCTTAATTATTTTCCTTTGTGTTTATGAAGTTTTCTTGTTGATGACATTTATGTCTAGTGTGTAGCACTAGGTTACAATGGAAGGTTAATTTGTTTGTGTACAAAATATATGAAATAGTTAATGATTGATCAAAGAAAGGCGCAGGTTCATAGAACAGGGGGGAAAACAGTAGAAAAGGACTTTGTACATTTATATTTATGTATATTTTAGTAATCATATTTTGTTCTTGTATTTTAATCATCATTCAGGTGGCCATAAAGCAAATGAACCTTCAACAGCAGCCTAAAAAGGAATTAATTATTAATGAAATTCTTGTCATGAGGGAAAATAAAAACCCCAATATTGTTAATTATTTAGATAGGTAAGTTTTTTTCTTATTACTTACATATTTTCTTCCTAAGATGTTATTTTCATGTCAGATTACTTATTGGGAATGTATTCCTTTAATAATAATTTACAAATATTTCTGAAATGATGCAAAGTTATAGATTAAATTCTTGTCTACCAATCAAACACCTGAAAATATGTTTCATGGAGTTGGTCTAAATATAAGTAGTTTGTGTGATTTCTTTCTGAGATTGGTGGATCCATGTTGGCAGGAAATGGGCTACCACATGTAGGAGAAAGCCGTGGTGTTTTAAACATTTCATCAAGTGTCTGTCCCTGAGAAAAAAAGGCAGACAACAATAGCCCTGCTTTAATGGTGAGGTTGAGGGAACTGAGACTTTAATCTTAAACCTTTTTCCCAAAGCAGGTAATTAATGTCTCTTTTATCGGTGGTATTAACAGTGTGCTACAAATAGGCACTTAAAGACTGTGCTAACTCTTTTCTTGTGGATAACATCTGTCTCTTAGTGTTTCAGTCATTTGTTTGCTTAACACCACTCTGCTTAGTTTTCTGATGGAATCCAAAGGAAATAAGACTAGGTCTCAACCTTCATCAGCTTAAGGGCTTGCTGTCCATGTTAGGACAATAGACATCGATATAGTAGGAAAATGAAGATAAAAGAACAACTGAATTTTAAAGTTTTAATCAGTGTTTCTTGCACCATCCTTTATGCAACAATATGACATGAATTTAATTTCTGCATTTGTGTTTTCTAAAACGTGCAATACTTTTATTTATACTTTTAAAAAGGGTTGTGAATTTTGAATTTTAAGAGACTTGTCTGGAACTTACTATGTACCCAAAGCTAGCCTTAAACTCCTAGTTACCATGCTCTATCATCCCAAGTAGGTGGGACTGCATGTATGTGCCACCAGACCAGGCATAGAGAGATGGGTATTAAGGCAGGATGGAGTCATTGGTGTCACTCTTCTCTATAAAAAGATTGTGCTAATTGATGTGAATAATCTCCTACTCTTTTCCTGAGGTGTGAGGCTATAGTTGAGCACTGGAGTTTGTTCCTCAATAATACTTAAAGATAATGGACATGACCTCTACACAATCGATTTTTATCACAAATAAAGCCTGGGACTATTATAGCCTCTACATCCTCAGTCCAAAGTCAAAGTATATTTTTCTTTTCTTATTGTAGCTACTTAGTAGGCGATGAACTGTGGGTGGTCATGGAATACTTGGCTGGTGGCTCTTTGACTGATGTGGTCACAGAGACCTGTATGGATGAAGGACAGATAGCAGCTGTCTGTAGAGAGGTAAGAGAATATTTCTTGCTGACGAGAAACATCGTGAAATTTGTCAGTGCTTTCTTTCTCTTTATTCAGAATATTTCTAGCATCAAAGTAACAATAACATATTTTATCTACTAAAAAACAGGAAAATATATTTAAACTACAATTTAATGTCATGTCCGAGCTCCAACATTCTACTCCCTTATTTACTTTAGTTGCTTTTCTGTGGCTCTTTTAAGCTCCATTGTGCCATTCATTTAAGCTCACACAGAATCTCAGTGAACATGGCCAATTTTGATGTTCACATGGAATTCCTTTCTGATTTGTGAGACTATTTACAGGATAATTGTCATGTTCTGAATGTTCAACATAAGTCCCATATAATACAGACTACATTATATTCTCATTACTTTCTAGAATGATATTTTTTGATTTTTTAGTGTGTGTGTGTGTCTGTGTGTGTGTGTGTGTACGTGTACTACGTTTACATATGGATATCAGAGAACAACCTCTCGGACTCAGTTCTCTACTTCCATCATGTGGGCCTGGGGATTGAATTCAGGTTGTAAGCCTTGGCAGCAAGTGTTGTAACACATGCAGCCACCTCATATGCCCTAGAAAGCAATTTCAACACAGTCTTCCCTCACCTCAGAAAGCAATTGCTTTCAAAGTATTCCGTGAGTATTTCTTATAGCCCTCCAGTGGGCCTCAGGATCTGTCATTTATAAAGAGAGTTAAGAGTTAGTGCCTTTAGTTTCTAGCCAATTTGATGACATTTTATTCTATTATTTTGACCAATATTGTTTTTTTAACATACACTCTTCAGTGGAGTCTCATTATGGAATTTTCTACAAAGTGAAATGGACATTTGAAAACCAATGGTATTGCAACAAAGCTGAATGATACTAGCTAATCTTTGTTTCCATGGTTCTCTTCAATTTACTTGTTCTTTGGCCCCCTCTCATTCTCATTTTTCCTCTAATATCAATAAATCATATTTCCTCCTATGCTGTAAATCAAGATGATATTCAATTAGTAGGCTATTCTACCTAAGCCTACATTTTGTATATTTTAGCATTACAAGATAAAGACATTTCCAAACAAGTTCCTTTAGTTACTTTAGAACTGTGAGAAACATCCTCAAAGATAAGCCAAGGAAATTGTTTCAATTGCACATTCTCATGGCCCACAGTAGATCTACCAAATCAAACCTCACCATGTACATTGAGGCTTACAAAATTTATGTAAGACCAAGATAAACCCATATTGCCTAGGAAAGTAGACCAAGCATGATTATATAACTGGTCAGTTGGACTTTAGTAATTACTAGTACTGTTCATTGCATTATCCTCTTAATGGTTTAGTCTGTAGTGTGACATGGGAGCCCTCAAATATATAAGGTTAAGTATCATTACTGATGTAAATGATAATGTGCTTTGAAAATGGTGTTGAATCATTCAGTAATCTATTTCACTTAACAATATCAAATCACAGCCTTTCACAAAATTTGCCTGGAAATGCAATATAGAATTAAAAAAAATATTTGTGATATAATTAGAACTTTTTTTCTGATTCAATAGTGCCTCCAAGCTTTGGATTTCTTGCACTCAAACCAAGTGATCCATAGAGACATAAAGAGTGACAATATTCTCCTCGGGATGGATGGTTCTGTTAAATTGAGTAGGTATTTTGACTCAGCTATTTAAGAAAATATCAGGGAATTTCTGCTGTTCTACTTTCAATCTTGAGACGATAATGGCTACTAAAAGTGGTTTATCTGAAAGCAGTTAGAGCTTAATTTGAATTAAAGAACCTGTCTGGTAGTCTGTTCCTATAGACACTGGCCAGATGTTTTTGGAATTAATATTGCAGAATTTCTAGTGACATCTAGAATAGATGGATGCCAAATAACAAAATGGAAAATGGAAAGGTTCTGTAAATATAGGAGAAAGCATTGGGCGGGAACTACAAGGAAGTCTACCAAAAATGGCATCCTATTTGTCAATTGTTTCTGACCCCTTTAACTGAAAGATCAGGTAAAGATCAGAATATGACCTAGGCAGTTGTGAGAGCTCGTTTTAACATTAAAGGAAGGTTCAGTCAAGTGGGAAAATAAGCTATTGCAGAGAAAAATTATTTAGGCTCATTGTAATGGACTTTTCTTCTTTACAGCTGATTTTGGTTTCTGTGCTCAAATCACTCCTGAACAAAGTAAACGAAGTACTATGGTGGGGACTCCCTATTGGATGGCACCTGAAGTGGTAACTCGAAAAGCTTATGGTCCAAAAGTTGATATCTGGTCTTTGGGAATCATGGCCATTGAAATGGTGGAAGGCGAACCCCCTTACCTTAATGAAAATCCACTCAGGGTAAGTCAGGATAATTCAGGTACTTGCTACCACCACCCCCAAAAAAAAGTAGGAAAGAAAAAATTTTATGATTTCTCCAAGCTGATCAGAACTGGCTGTTTCTTGGAACAAGTAACACA
The DNA here is from genome assembly GCA_026225945.1 of Cricetomys ansorgei. Lineage (NCBI taxonomy): Eukaryota > Metazoa > Chordata > Mammalia > Rodentia > Nesomyidae > Cricetomys > Cricetomys ansorgei. The sequence goes on along the minus strand of JAMJFZ010002884.1, from coordinate 2,546,390 downwards.
AAGACACCAAGTTGGGATGTATAAATTGCTCTGAGATTGAAGGGTCTTGTCCCTAGTCCTCTATCAACAAGAGCCTTTAATATTCTTTAGCATACAGCTTTCTACTGCGAAACTGTAGAAATGGATGAAAGAAAATATGTGAGAAGAAAGGGCATTTTTTAGCATGTGCTGTGGTTAAATGATCTACCTAGGAAACCGTTGTTTCATAATTACATTAACAAGTAAAGCAATACATTTCCAAAACAGCTATCATTTTTGAAGTTGAATTTTTTTCCTTGTTATCAGTAATGATTCATTGAGCAAGAACAGCTGGGTTGACATTGAATGAAACAGACATAGACATAGAACCAGCCTGGTGAAATTACAAACTGTCAGATAGAAGAATGAAAATTATTTGGGCTAGAGAACTCAGTTTTCTACTAAATAATTGGAGGTTTGATCCTCATGTTGTCCAGTTACCATAGCAAAGGAAAAATAAAATAAAGCCTCAGTTATGTAGCCTAACCCTATGGGCTTTATTCAGAGATGTGCAGTTGATTGTGAGGGTAAAAGTCAAAGAAATACAAAGGAGCCATTTGCTTAGTGTAGAAGTGAGCCAGACAGATGCTGTTGGGTTGTATATACCCTTACAGTGAGGCAGAAGCTATATGTCATATTCATAAAGGACTTGAGATTGTAGCTGAAAGGAAATATGGACAGATTCAAATCTACTCTCAAAACTCATGTACAGCACCAGTTCCAAACTTGATGTTGGTGTCATTATCAAGAAGAGTCTAATACTGCATTTTATCCTTGTTATACAAGACCCGTTGCCCTTAGTTAACAGCTATGTGTATTGTCATTATGTTTGCAAAATCTATGCTCAGGCCAAATCATTGTGGCTTTCTAGATGTGCAAAGAAATCTATGAACTAAAGGTCTAGTTGTTTTTGCAGATGAAAATGTAATAATTGAGATCCATACCACCAATATATAAAGAGAAGCCTCGTCTAATTCCTCCTCCTTTTCCACACTGGTGCTTGGCCTCTGGTCCTAATCCCTACACTGATTAGAAAACAACTGATATGAGTGAATGCCCTAATGAATGCTATGGGCTGTTACATCTCACAAAATAATCTGGAAGTGAGATGTGTGCATTGATTAGCTGCCTGCTGAGCTGAGTAGAAAAGAAGGGGCATTTTCCCACCATTTGTGGGTCAGCCCTCCATGCGTTTAATCAAGTCCACCCCCGACCTGTGGAACAGCACATCAGGATAATTATGAGGGCTTTTCCTTATTGTTTAACTACCTTTGCCCATTAAGAAACAGCATTTGAAGAACATATCAGGTCTGTTGTTTCTATGGATTTCCTCCTCTAAGTCTTCGAAGTTTAGAGGCACTAAACGGATTACAAGTATTTTACTTTCTGCCTTCTGTTGAGTAATTTACAACTTGCAGAATTTAAGGATTAAATAAATGGCTCTGTAAGGCAACTGGTCTCAGTAATGCATTTATTGCTCTCTTCTGTTCCCCAGTCTCTTTAGCTAGACTGCTAATTACTAGAAAAAAAAGGAAACAAGTTTTAATCTTCATAGGCATCTTCTAGCCTGAGATCAGAACTCATTATTAATAGCTTCTCACTTAGAACCCATAGCCTTCTATCAAAACAAGTACTTGCAGATTAATAAACACAAAGTTCAGGAAGAATACATTAAGACTATGAAAAAAACTGTCAGAAAGACCACCTTGTTGAATTCCAGTGATAAGGATTGGCTCTTTGTGCCTTACTCTTATGTGATCAGCCTTCAGCTAATTAATCAACATGTCTACGTTGAGCTAGCCTGATTCTGAAGCTTCTTTCTCCTAGACATCAGAAAGACTTTAAGTTTTTCTTGTAAATATGCTGTCCTCATGTTTTCTTAGGGAAACACGGTGTCTTGACCTATTTGCCCTTATTTGAGACTTACAGAATGTATTCGCTGAACCCATGGGAAGACTTGAGACAGAAAAATATAGTGTAACACTGTAGGGAGCCTACTTTTTTTTGGATTCTGGTGACCAGACACAGTGTTGGAAACTGGAGAATTATGCAACTTTAGGAGAAGTATGAAAGAACACTCAATTCCTTCTTTAAAATTATCCCAACCTGCTACCAATTCACCACTTGTAGGCTTTGAAACAGATGGAAGAAGAAAGGAGTGAAAAAGAGATAAAATGGTACTATGAAGAGTGGAATGCACTTGTTAAAAAAAAAACACCTCAGTTAAGTAGTCAAGCAGATCCAAGTATGTTCTGATTATGTAACTTTAAAGCTCTGGGACAATTTGCAAGTCATTTAAAACCTTTCTGAACCTGTTTCCTTTCTGTGAATAGGGATAATATACATCTTCTTGAATCACATAAAAATTAGATGAATAATATATGTAAATCACCTAGTCCCGTGTTTAGCTCATTGCAGAAAATGTATGTGGAAATTCATGAATAGAAAAGAAAGGAGAAGAAGAAAAATTATTCAAAGTTGTTATTACTCACTTATAAAATGGAGTGACCATTCCCCAATATCTTTCATCCCACCGCCCAGACTCCCATGGAGTAGAGAATTCTATACAGTTCAATGTAATTACCATACATAGGTAGCATTAAACGGAACAGGTTCAAGGTGAAGTCTCAGGCTGTGCATTACAAAGTTACTTGCATTTCACTGTGACTTGTGTTTTGTTGTGCTGAATTCAACTGAGCAAATTGTAAATATTGATTGCTGATATACATTTGATACGAAAAAAATTGACTACTTTCACCTAGTGATAAAAAGATTGTGATTTTTTTAAATGTAAATAAATAGATCTAATTTTGCTCATAAAGTGCTTTTGAAAGGTCAGAGTGTTATTAACTGTACTAATGCTATGATGTTGGTAACCTTTCCAGAGACAGAATGGAGACAGCCTTCTTATTGTCTCCTACTGCCTGAAGACTTTATACTCAACATAATTGGCCTTGGACATGTTGTTCTGTGACCCATGGGCATTTTTATGCAGCCATCAATTATTAAGTTCTTCATTACTTTTGCTTACAAAATTAACTGGGATTTTTTTTTAAAAACCCACTTTCTCTGTGACTATGCAAATCAAACATTGATCTTTTGTTGATGACACCTTTTCTCCTAGGTGATGATATATACTGTTAAGACTTGTGATCAAAAAGACCTGATTCTAAGTAAGGAGATACAATTCTTTCTGCCAAACCAAACCTTCATTTGTTTTGCTTATGTTCACAAAGAGAGTACCTTCCTTTTAAAAATTAAGTTTATACTCACACGTAGCAGGTTTGTTCTTATCAAGCTATGATGGATTTTGTTATTGGTGAAATGTCATAGTGATGTCCACTTGAAGTCCATACAGAACCTTTTTTTTATAATCCTGCCTCATGTGTAATTTTCTAACCCCTTTTAAATGTTTGCCTTATGCCTTTGTACGCATTCATGAGGTTGCATCACACATGGAGCCACTGGCAGACACTTATTGGTACCAGTGCTAAAAGCAGCCTGTGCTGTAGCATGTGGACCACCTCTCTACTTGTTCTCATCCTTGCTTTTACATTGGAGTTCTTGGTGGAGTTTAAGAACAAGTGACACTGGGTTCCTTCCCTAGGAAAAGGTCATAGCTAGGACTAGGCCAAAAGCAAAGCAGTATGGCAAGACCTTAATAGAGCTTTGTCCACAATGAGAAGTAATTCTTCATCCCTCTTTGAGGACAGTTATTTAACCAGGAAAGAGCACACTTATTCTGCTCATATTTATCCATTTCCTTTAATAAGTCATAAGTAACAGCATCAAAACCTAGTTGATATCGTGTTCTATTCTTGTATATATAGCACATAGATACACACACACAATGTATGTATATATATATATATATATACATATATGTGTATAAATACACATTACACATCTATCTTAAGTTTCTTTTCTGTTGTTGTAATAAAAATATCCTAACAAAAGCACCTGAGGAAAAAATTGTTTATTTAAGCTCATAATTTCAGGCCACAGTCTGTCTTTATGAGGAAGTCAGGGCAGTAGGGACTTGAGGCATCCAGTCATAATATAGCCACAATCAAGAGGAGAGACCACTAAGCTAACTTATGCTGGTGCTTTCTTCATTCTTCCACATTCCTGTGGGCAGTTCTTTCCATGTCAATTAATGTAATAAAGAAAATCTCCACAGACATTCCCATAGGTCAACCAAATCTAGATAGTCCCAGATTCCTTTCCTACATGATTCTAGATTATACCAAATTAATAATTAAAACACATTATCACATTATCAATAAAGGAAATTAGGTATACACCTCCATGATATGACTTCTTTTTTCAATTTTGTCTCTTCTGAAAATGGAGTTCATCTTTAAAAATAATCCAGCTAGCAGCTGAATGCCTGGCATATACTGGAACATAATGTAGCCATTATCACTATATGTGATTGAGTGTATTACCTCTAAGACTGTAGAGAAAGAAGGGTAGCAATACAAATAAAGGCCTGTTGTCACATTAAGAGACTCCCTACCCTCCTATTTACTGACATTTAAGTACTACACAGATGTCAGTTTTCTTACTTTTTCTCATATGACCAGGGGAATTGTAGGGAGCTTGTATGTCTCAAGACAATTATTCAGGATGAGAGAAGCCCTAGCTACTAAAAACAGCAACTAAAGGCCAAACTGCATCTTATTCCCTCCAACCACTGGAACTGTGCTGTGGATTGGAATGTCTGGGTTTGATGGCGCGTGCTCATTTGGAATTAAAGTCAGACATAAACTTCCTGAGCACCAGAGAAGCAAGCATACTTTGCTAGCACTCAGTCAATATTGTTTTGAATGTATTTCAGGGAGAGCTGGGAGCATTCCCTTCTTTTTCCATAAGCCTCTGCGGAACAGCAAGCTTTATTGATGGGTTGTTGACACTCCTCCTCCTTTGATGGCTTAACCTATGCCTAAAAGGAGGGGAGAGTTGGGATAACTACAAGTAAAATAATTATAGAATAGTAACAGTGTTTCCTTTTAATAAGAAAAAAAATATTGCCTGTCAAAAGATAGGAAGCCCTTAAGAATCATTGGTTGTCAAGAATTCGGCATAGGAAAAAATGAGACTTGGCCATGTGAAAACTGCAAGTTTCATTTAGATTATACAGAAGCAGACAGTTCAAACTGGTAAATTATGACCCAGAAGAATGCCAAGGGAGAAATTGATTCCATAGCAAACTAAAACCCAAGAAACTAACCAGGCTAAGAAAAAGGAAATTTTAAAATGTGGTGATCAGGGAATCGTTGTTGGCCCAGAGAGATTCCTGTATCCTGTGATTTTTTTTTTATCATTCCTCAGAGTACTTAAAGGCTAAGACGGTTTGGGTATAACCCAGGGATGCATATGCCTATTCCTTTAATAAGTACCATACCACTGGCTAAGGAATTAAGTCCATCAAAATCAAATATCATTGTAAAGAAGCGAATCTTGGGTTGTGGTTGTACATTTGCCCCTGAAACGGCCATCATATTTTTATCTTACAGGGTTTGAAATACAAATTCACCAAGAAAATCACAGTTTTCCTGAAATTGAGGGTTACTTCTGACTTTTGTTTTTGTTTTGATTTATGTCCTTTCTAACTTGGTCACAATATCGTTTTAATAAACCATTTGCACTCTGATAAAAAGAAACTCAGAAAGTTCTCAGCTAAGCCTCTCAGCACACAAGTTATTTTCATCAAGGCAGTCTATACCTGGGAAAAGCCAGAGCTTAAACATTATTCCAAGAACTAAGCCGACCTTTTTGCCATTGCTTCTATATATGCATCCATTTCTTTTCCTTTTCTTTCCTTTTGGTGATGGAAAGAAGGAAGTACTTCATCCTCAAATGGCAAAACTCACTAGCACCCCTCAACCGGATGCTGAGTGGGAAAAGACTAGAAAAAGAGCTTTCTGGCATCTCTACCAACTTTATTGATTATGTGAGTCAAAAGTGAATTCTAATCCAACGTCTATCAGTCAGGACTCTGTTACCTTGTATAGGCTATTTCTTGTTGTGGCTCTTATTTCCTTGTTGCTTTAGATTATTAAAATTGGACTAAGTTGTTGTCTTCCCAGTGTGAACCACAAAGCCCTAGAATTGAATGAAGTTCCAATGGAAACAAGAGTGAGGGCACCTGTCAAGGCTCTTGTTTCCCTTGGAAAACTTACTATTTAATTCATCCTCTGTATTGAGCTATCAAATGAAAGTTTCTCAGAGACACAGGTTTATGGTTCTGTTTTTTGATTCTGTGTGCTTTAAAGGACTGTAGTGTTTTCCTTAAGTGTGCTTTTTAGAGAAGTGATCTTCAGAAAGCATCCCACACACTCCTATCTCATCCCCTCCAGACCAAAACTGCCCTCTAGAATGTAAAGACCATCCTACCCCATGTCTTACCAAACAAAATAGTTTGACGATTGTGTGTGAAACATGCTACATATGGCACTTGGTAATCTCACACTGCAATTAATCATAAAAAGCATGTAAGCCCAGAGCAGAAACAAAATCCCCTAAGCAATCTTAATCCAATAATACGGGATATATGCTTGCCCCTGATACGATAGAGGCAAGAGATATCCAGATACAGGAATCACATGAGCGGGAGACACCCAGGTAGAAAATATGCTAGGATATATACTTGCGCTGACTGGACTCAGTGGAAAACATATAGCCTTATGGTATCTGCCTTCATAAAGTCCTACAAAATTACAACTCGGGGGTCATCTGGGAGAACCACATGTGAGGACCTCCATGTGGTCTTGGCCAGCTTCCATAATTACTGGCCAGTATTAAAGCTTGCTGAAAATTAACTCAACATTTGAGGCAATGGTCTTTTTTCTCAACTGATTTAGGATTCACAAGCACTGCAGTGCTACACCTCTTACAGGGATGAAATGATATACCTTAAGCCAGAAATTGGACATGAGCTAATGTAATTAGAGGTGTAGGGGGGGGTGATTGTTATATATAGTCACTTCCCAAGTGATGCTTATTTCAGATTTTAATTTAATTTCAACTTTTATATTTCTTTGTTAACAAACAATATTTGTACATATTGATGGGGTAGAGTGAGGTCTTTCAGTGCACTGATCAAATCAGAGTTATCAGCATTTCCATCTGCTTATCATTTCGGGACCATTGGAGCAATAGCAGAATGAAGCCTAGGATGCAGATCCCTTCGATATCACCTATTTTCTGGCTTTTATCTTTACTTCTCTGTTTTCATTCTACCAACTGCCTTCTCTCCTATTGTCCTTTGGCTCCTGCCCTTGTCTCCCTTTCTCCTGTTTCCTCTCATTCTCACAGCTTCTGACCTTTCCTTGACTTCCTGGATCATTCTCCTTTCCTGTTTTTGTTTAAATCTGCATAGTTATCCTAACTCCCACTTTCAAATGCCCTGTAATTCCAGATCTGGAGTGCTGCTAAGGTCATGCAGGGTCACATCATGAATGTGAGCTGCTTGCTACACGTTTCTTAACAAGAGGTTAGAATGAGCACATGGTTTGTCAGAGTCATATGGTAGTTATTTTATGGCATTGACCAATGCTTTCTGCTTGGACAAAAAGTATTCTAAAACTAGTCTGGCACCTAATCAGTCAGTACTTCCTAATTACATTTTATTATCAACCTATAAGGGAATATATCCCTAAGTTCATTTTAAATGGCTCCTTAAGGACTAAGCAGCAAAACAACAGCTCCTCATAATTTGGTGACAGATGAGAATTTGTGTGCAAGACAATATAGATGTAATTAGACTATAATGCTATATCACACTATACTGTGAAGTTGAAACAAAGCCTGGCATACAATAGTGTATATATAGTGGTTTCTCTTTGCAGACTGGATTCTATTAATCCTCTTAGAAAAAATGAGGAATGTCAGAGCCTTTCACGAAATCCATAAACTTACCAGAAGTAGCAATACACTCTGGCATTTAACCTCTTAAATCCCAGGTCATGGGTAAACTGAATCATAAGGTGTCAACTTGCCCATTGCCAAGTCTTGCTCATAAAGCACAAGTAGAAGATTCTAAAATGAGAAAGGACTCGGGACAGCAGGAGGTTGCAGGCACCAGCAAGAGTACAGGCTGGCTACATAAACCTTCACTCGGTACACACACACACACACACACACACACACACACACACACACATCACACCACACCACACCTCTTCACTTCCAGCTACATACATAGCCTTTGTTCTCCATTTGTTCTCCACAGGGAAAAAACAGAATCAAGTGTACCAGGTATTCGTGGATAGTATGCCTCATTTCTTGACTTCCCTTGACTGCCTCTGCCCAGAGACTGTGAAAATTAACAGAGGATGTTATGCGGCAGTTTAAGATCATGGAGTCTGAACTCACACTCCTGAATTCAAATATTGATTCAAATATTGATTTCTACATTATTAGAATTGGGCAAGTTATTATTCTTAATCCCACAGGAAAGTTCCTTCACTTGTCAGTTGAGGATCAGAATAACCTACCTCAGGAAGCTGTTGTGTGGATTATATGAGTTAAAAATAATCACTAAATCAATTTTATGTATTCACACTTGCTGTGATCATATATATTGATGTTGACATATAGATGAATAAACCTGCTTACCCTTATTGTTCAATTGTATTTTATATTCAGTAGATAATTTTGTGGCCTAGATTAGGAACCCACTCACCATGTATAACATAATTTCCATGGGAATATGTATTTTGAGTTCCAAATACTCAGCTTTCAAAAAAAATTCCTCAACCATACTCTATCCACTTAGTAAAGTGTTTCTTTATGTTAGTGCTTAGACTTCTTATACTTGCAAATATATTTCCATGAAAGTCTCCTGGTTTGTTTTTCAATGACTTAACGTAAACTTTATAAACTACTATAATGAACTGAAGTCACAAACTAAAGCTTTTTAATTAAATAGTCCTATTGAAACACTGCCTTAATGGAAATTTATGGGTTGCATATGGATTGTCTTGAGACTTCTTTGGAGAAATTTGGTAATTTCCACAGTGAGGGCTTTGATCTTTCTCAACTGAGGAAATTGCCAATAAGGTAAATTCAGTTATTCCTCCAATTAGATGCACTGGTTTCTCTTAGTACTTGGGTAAATTCAATTGCACATTAGGGTTAGTGAAATTGTAATGGCTGTATGTTATTGTCAAGATGCTTATAGTTATCGTGGGATGTCTGCAATACTAGAACATTTTAGGTAATGTTTATACACTTAAAAAAGCTACCATTTTATTTTTACCACTCTTATTTCTAATATAAATACAGTCATGTCCTATATTGAATCACCTTAGGAAAAATATACACTACTTAATGATCTAATGTGTTCTACTATGAGGGTCTTCTCTGTTCAGTGTCTGCTAGAGAAGAGAAAATTTTGAAACTGTGAAGTTTCTCAACACAATTTTTTCAAGTTCCTAGGAGCACTTATTTTCTTCCTTTAATCTCTGGGTTTATCTGAATCAAACATGTTGTGCTTAGCTTGATCCAGATCCCCTCCCCCTGCCACCGCCACCTTTGATAGTATGTTCTTATATACACTACTCATAGAACTTTCTTGTTTCTTCCATAGTGAGTAGTAGTGGTTAATATATTCACACATCAGGCTTTGCCAACTCAAAAATTGTGTTTTTCATTCTTTGCTTAGCCTCTTATTATTTACCAGAGTACATTATGTTCTAAACTTTAATATTGTGCGTATCAATTTGTTATATATTTATAAGCTTTGTCTTTTATTATACAACAATACATCTTTTAAATATATATTTTCAGCAAATGGTTACAAAACTCTGAGATTAATCATGGTATAGTTCCTCCTTTCCATGGGCTCACAGTCCAGGAAGGATGACAGATCTGTAACTAAGTAAAAAGTGCAACCAAATACACTGAAAGTTACAGACTTATAGACTCTGGAAGCTTAAAAGAGGGGAGGGGCAAATATCCTCACTTGCTTGGGATTGTGAGACACAAGATCTTTGATGATAAAACACAGAGCAGTTCTATGAAAACCTGGAGTGGTTGAACACTGCACCTACCTGGGAGAGATGCTGAAGACTAAAGAGGAGATAACATTTGAGCTAGTGCCAAAAAGTAGAGTAACAGCTTACCAGGTACTAAAAGGAGATGAGCATAGCAGGAGAGGCAGCTGGAAAGGAGTATACTTCTATTTGGGATTAAGTAACAAGTTGGTGTGACTAATACGTGAGCTTTGGCTAGTGTGCATGGGTGGGAGTAGAAGAGAAAGTCCCTAGGGTGACAATAGAACAGAGGAAAGCTGACAAAGGAAGCAGAGACCAAGTTCTGCCATATGCCATGCCAATCCTTACTATGTCCTGTGGATCAGTGGTTTGTAAACAAATATAGTAATTCTCCAGTTCCAATGAAGTGTTGCTTGGAATGACAAATAGGAAGAAAAGCAAAACTCCTTTGATTAAATCATAATTATATGAGCATAGGATCCTTAAATCTCTATTGCTTCCTTCTACATTCTTCTTTCTTACTTAAATACTTTTGGGGAGGAATTTGAGGCAACACCATCCAGAACCCATATCTTTGGACAATAGGAGGCCACTAAAAACTTTTAAGCAGATAAATGAGTGACAAGATGAAACATGTGATGAGATATAATTGTTAAAGGAGGTGGGCTTAAGAACAAAAAGGTCCAAACAGGGAAAATCAATGAGGGCAACACTAAAGCTGAGAAAAGTCCTGATCTTAAGCAAAGATAATGGTGATAGAAAGAAACAGAAAACTATGAAAGCCGTATCTAAATGTTGAATTGGTAGAATCTCGTAGAATGACTGTGGAAAGTTGGGAGGTGACAGTGTGTGGAACAAGGACACAGGGGAGATCCTGTGCTTTCTCACTTACGCTAGAAGCAGCTAACTATACATAAAATCTCTGGTTTCTACTGGCCAACTCCTTTTCCTTGAATGCTCAATTACTCTTTAAAAGTAGAACATGCTCACTCATGCCCAGATTTATTTCCCCCAGTCTTCTTCATCTAAGTTTTGACTTTGCTGGCAAAACTCTTTGCTGTCATTGTGTTGGCTACAGATGTATTTGTGTCTCATTAGTAAGGCACTGGGCAGCAATTTTCCGTTTTTATGAATACAGCCCCCGGCTTACACACAGGATGTGTTCCAAAAGTTCATTTTTAAGTTAATTATTGGAAACTAGAGTGCATTTTCCCATAGAAACATCCTCATACATAGTGATTAGGTTCCCAGGCCAGTCCACAAAGCCTAGTTTACTCCATAATGAAACTGAACGTGTGGATTTTTGCAATAGAAATTAGGTAGAAATAATACTGTGGCAATGAAAATGAAAGCAATAATTGAAAAAGAAATAGTCTGAGGTTTTTGCTTTCTTCGAAGGGCTGTGCTCGATGAAAAGTATGTTTAATCCCAGAAAGACAAAGTAAAATAGATGACAGTGGATGCCACAGGTTATAAAATGCATTTTAAGTATTGTTTCGGGGGGCTAAATTAATGATGAAATCAGTATTGTGTTCATTGTAGAAAAATTTGAGAGTTAAAAAAATATTTTAAAAATCAAATGACCAGTAGTTGTAATGCCAGAGAGAGCTACTTTTAATAAGTTAGTTTGTCTTACTTTTTTTTTTTTTTTTTGCAATTTTATAGTGCATGTTCAACATCAAGTGATAGCTTTCAGAAAGGCATTTTGATTCATGTGTTAGTGTGTACTTGAATAATTCTGACCCCATTCGTCTATCCGGTCCCCCATACTCATCCCCTACCTTTTCTGCAATAGTTCCTCTTCTATTTTCATGTCATATGTTCACACATAAATATTTACGTGTGTGTGTGTGTGTCTGTGTGTAAAATCCTGATTTCATTTATGAAAGAAAACATGATGCTTGTATTTATGGGTTTGGCTTCTTTTATCTTCTCCACTTCCATTCATTTTTCTAGGAATGACATTAATTTTGTCTTTTACATCTCCTTTCATCAGTTTAACAATAGTAGTTTAGGTATATCCACATGATGAATGTGTACTACAACAATACAACTACTATTATTAATGAAGGAGAATCAGTTCAGTAACCAACCAGGTTAGAAGTCAACTGTTAAGCTGTCAATCAGTACAACCTATTCTTGGTCCCACCTGCCAACAGAAACCATGTCCATGTTATTCTCTAAAATAAACTTTTTATTTAAAAAAAAAAAAGACCTAGAATATAAATGAGAAGAAATTCAACTCATACCCATGATTTTCACTATGTGCATGCTGAGTAGATTTGAATATTTTTCTTCATAGGCCTTATATCTGATAGCCACTAATGGTACCCCAGAGCTCCAGAATCCCGAGAGACTGTCAGCTGTATTCCGTGACTTCTTAAATCGCTGTCTTGAGATGGATGTGGATAGACGAGGATCTGCCAAGGAGCTTTTGCAGGTGAAAATAAAATAGGGTAATCACAAAGGGAGAGGCATTCTGTTGGAATTTTCCATGTCAATGTGAGACAGTAAGAGATCTCTATTAAGAGGCATGTAGTTAGAGTTAGGCTATTGCCATTTAATTTTAGACCATGGGCACAGAAATATAAAGCATGTGTCATTTACATGATTGACTGATCGATCATATTGCCTTTTTCAGAAGAATTTGCATTTTAGTCTATGATTCTCTTTTGTTCTCCCTGAAATCTTATTCTGCAAGGGGGAAAAAATGTGTCTCTGATATTGCTTGGGTTTTTTGTTCTAAATGTTACTTGTGCCTCTGGATGTTATGTGCAGATACTCTTGGCCAAAGGTAATTTTCTACATAACTATGCAATTATTTCCATGACATTTGCTACTCTAATGCTTTCCTGGTCAAAGGCCTTTTGCCTGTGATGCCAAAAGGTAAGTATCATCCAGTGGAGAGTGCCTCTATAACCATTTGTCCTTTTCATGGCTCTCCGAATTAAGATATAGGATGATAATTGGGACCTGTTAGCTCCCAAACTCTTTATGTATAATCTCATTCAGTTCTTACAACTATGTTAGGGATGTGTTGTTACCCTATTTTGCAGATGTGAAAATAAAGGCTCATACGACTCTTGAGTGGAAAAAAGAGCTCTATTTTGAGCCTTGGATTGCCTGATTTTCCATCATACATGAAACAAAATCCAATGTAGATTTTTAAAAGATGTATTTATTTGATGAAGCAGAGCATGCTCAGGATTACACAAAAGGTTTCACTGCTGGGGACCATTCCTTCAGGGTGAATATCAAGACCTGTAGCATCTAAGAACAACTGCTTGTTCTCTCTGTAATTTTGAGTATGCAAGCCTATTAAACAAAAGGTGTAATTGGGTATGCAGAGTGAAAACCATAAACAAACTGTCCTTGCCTATTTCCTTGCATGGAAAATTCTGTTTCAATTGCTTCAAACATCGCTCTAGAGACAAAGATGTACATCTGGAGGGACAATTCTTAACCCATGCCACATAAGAACTTATCTTATTTAGAGGAACTGAAAAGCTGTACCATTGTACTATCCCTTTTCTGTTAACTGAGAGCATTTTCCAGGTCATCATAAGGTCCTGCAATATTGAAGCTGTAATGACACTTTGTTAATCTTCTAATTAATCCTCAAAGGATAGATGCAAAACACGAACTTGCGCTTCACATCCACATCTTTCCAAGCCTGCTGCCCCATATATATCCCTGTGTTAATACCTTTCATGCTTTTTTTTCCAAGGATACCAAATACACAGGATCATTAATGTAACCACACAGATAGAGCATAGAATTAATTATCTTGTTACAATACCCGGGTAACTGAACCTCATTTTTCCAAAGCTCCTGTAGCTTATGTCGCACAAAGGGGCAGTTATGGAGATCTTAACATAACTTTAAAAGTGTTAAATTTAAATGATAAACAAACATTCTAGAGGAAATATCCAGCAGATAATTGGAAACTAGGACAGGGCGGGAACAACATCATGTCACACACTATTGAGTTTGTGAGGCATCCCCACCAAGCTGATGATGGGTCAACTATGGGATGGAAATGAGATCTATAAGAAATTAATTAGCAAAAGAAGCTAATGAGAGCTATGTCATAGCAATCAAGAGGTAGGAAGTGGAAAGAAAGATGGCAAGAGAAGAGTCCACAGGCACACACCAGTGAAAGGCCCTGAAGTAGTAGAATGTCACAGGTCTGCAAAGAAGCAAACATTTGAGAGGAGATTCGCTTTGCATCGATTTGCAGATGAGCCAAGAGAGAAGTGGTGGAGATCCAGCAATTGGATTTGGCAGCTAGGGATCCAATGGTTTCAGAGTAAAATTGATTTGAATGCTCAGTTGAAGATAATTTTTCAAGCCTGAGAGCAGATCCAGTCCCATTCATCATTTGAAGAAATAGAGAGAGACTGCCAATACTTAGTGAAATTTTCCAAGTTTTATATACTGAAGAGTTTCTAGCTGTGCCAAGTAACTTTCCATAGGATTTCATGGCATTGAAAGACCAAAAAGAAAAGAAAAATCTGAAAGACAAAATCTGGCATGTTTTTTTAATTAAATGGTGTCTCAATGAATACTCAAAACCCATTCAATGGAAAAAGTAGATATTTGAAAAATGTAAGATTATACTAGCAGGTAAGGAGAATTTTAGTAATTCCTTTTTTTTTTTCTTCTCTTTACAGCATCCATTTTTGAAATTGGCCAAGCCTCTCTCCAGCCTCACTCCTCTGATTCTCGCTGCAAAGGAAGCAATTAAGAACAGTAGCCGTTAGAACTGCGAGCCTTACCCCTCACCGTCTCCCTGATGAGTAAGACTGAAATAAAACTCAGCTGCGGGGAAACACAGAAGAAAAGACAGTCAAACAGGGTGGGTGGGGGTTCTTTAACTTTCAAGTGAATAGAAACTTCTTATAAGCCTTTTTTCCTACTCCCTCAGATTATGTAATTTATTTGTAAGCCTGAACCGCAGCCCATACAGGGCAGCAATGTTGAAGTGGCCGTTAAGCGGTCACTTCCACCGTGAAGCGAAAGAGCCAGTAGTGAATCCCCTCATTTTGTGCATTTACTTTGAAGAAAAAGGATTTCTCAAAGATGCACACTCCCTCTTCATAGTGTTGTGTTTGTTTTTTAAGTTAGAGAGTAGTCCCTCTTGCATTCGAACCTCTTTCAAAACCCCGTCCCCAATGTGATGTTTTTTCACTTGCCTTGTCATTAGATGTTCAGAAAAAAAATAAAAGATGTCAAATGTGTTTTTTTTTTAAAAAAAGAAAGCAAAAAATCAAAGAAAAAAAAAACAAAACAAAAACAAACAAAAATGAAAAAAAAATAGAACAAGTGCTGTGTGAAGCTGTGGAAGTCCATGCCCTTATAGAGTTGCAATTTTTTATTCTTTTTTCTGTAGTGGTGGCTTGGTTTGTGTACCTATTTTTCTGCATTCGTATTGGGAAAAGGTTTCCTTTAAGACATTTTCCAAAAGCAGAGAGGAATTTGAGTGTTCAGGATGGGCTTTCAAGTATCTTAAACAAAGCTCTAATTGTGAGATCCTGTCACGTTTCATGAGGATGCTTCTGTAGTAGTTGAACTGTCCTGTAAAGCAGCTTGTTGGCCTCTGTGATAACAGAAAAAAGGACACACTGAAAATGTGGCGGCGCTGCTGGGTGACTTCATGTCCTAAAACTAGGATATCCTGATAGGAGAAACCTTACTTACACAAAGATGGGACTTTTTCTGAGAGCCAAAAGGAAAATGTGGAACTCCTCGTTGGACAATAAATACGCAAAGATAATAATGATTTTAATCTTCTTGTGTGCTCCTGTAACATACGCATTGTACAATAGGCACACGGTGAGGGAATAGATCCATTAGCCAACATTCTTCATGATAAAAATTATTCATTTTGACGATTTGTAACACATAAGAATTTGTTAAAGATCAAGAGATCAGAGATATAGTAAAGCATTCAACTCTGTAAGAAATGGAAAGTCAGTGAAAGCTACATCCCAGTCAACACTTGGCTCTAAATACTTTGATACTGTTGTCCCTATATATCTCCAATCTCTTTTTCAGGATATGGTGTGTTCTTATTTAGTTATTTGGGCTTTTGTCCTTTAAAAGTCTATTCATAAAGATGTTGGAAGTTCACCAAGAAAATAATTGTAATTTGTATTCGCATATCCCAAGAAATGTCACTCCAACTGGATTCCTTTTGTGGCTTGAGAAAAATTCCAAAATTCAACTATTATTTCATTAAATATATTTGTTAAAGATTCATTAAGTAATATTTTTGAGTCTTTGGAGAGTAGAAAAGCATCTGGAAGGTGTGTGCATAGAAAAGGATATGCTTCTCTTTTGAGTGTATAGTAAGTTGTATGAGTTCTAGAAAGTTGTTTACCTAAGACTTTCAAAAGCCAACAACATATGCTATTATAGCATTTCTTAATTTGTAGAGATAGAGAATCTGAATAGAGTTTACCTACATTCAGCAAGAGGGGAAAGAGATCAATGGCATATGCCTCTCTCCTCTGTGAGGTACATCTGTTCATTCAACCATACATCCATTCCTTCAAGTGAAAGCACTTTTTCTATAGAGTTTCTGCTGATCATATAGTGCATATGTTTATGTTGAGAAGATGATACCACTGGTGGATTTCCTATTTTCCTACATTATAAAATTAGGGATGGGTTGTCCCCTTCCCTGAAAATATCCACCATGGAATAAAAGAAAAATGTGAAAAGAAAAATCAAATGATTATATTAATTTCAACTTTATTTTGCAAAGAGGTATCTGGGCCTAAGATTTTAAATGTCACACCTCTCCAGTGAGAGAGGAATAACCTTAATTTTTATTTTATTTTATTTTAAATTAAGGATTTTTTCCCACTTGTAGTGCCAGGGAATTCCACAAAATACCTGGGATGCAAATAGAATTCAATTAACTAATGGCTATGCTCTGCTAATAGAGAGAGCCCAAACCCTGGGTGGGAAATCCAAGACATTAATTAGCATCCTTTGCATGTTGTAAAGTCCTTTGTTGTTGTTGTTGCTGTTGCTGTTATTGTTTTTTAGAAGACCCTGGAGCAGTGATTCTTCAGATCACTGTTGGCAGAGAAATGGCTGCTCTTTATGCGCTCCACTCACCATATTAACAGTGAGGGGCCAGGTACTCATTTACCATCACTTTGTACCAAGATTTAATAATCTGTTCCAGTAGGCATTATTTGTTCAAAATTATATCTATGTACATGTTCAAATGAGAACAGCTTCTAAAGTCTTTTCCCTGTGTTGAAGAGTTATATATATTTCTAAGAAGTGTTAGAGAGAAACTGTTTCTCATGCCAAAATGATGCCGAAGGGTCCATATTTGGTATACTTGAATAACTTGGCCTCCAGATGGTTAATAGTTTACTCCCTTTCCTTGATTTTGTTTTGAGCTCATCTTAATCCAGGTGAGTCTATCCAGATCATTAAATGTTGCTAGTGTGCCCTAAGACATTTCTGGGCACATTTTCGAATGTCGACTCAAAATGTCCTGGGGTAGGAATCGGGCAGTGGGGAAGTCAGGGAAGGGTGAGAAGCACAGTAAAGATTATTTATTTAAGAAAGAATAGAACATTAATATTGTAGCAAAGATCCAGTTCGTTGTCATAATCCCATGAGGATTTGGGGATGACACAATCCCCCTAAATCAGTCACCATGTTGGATACTGACTTCGTTCTTGATGATCTTGTCTATTTGTCATTGTAAATATTTGTGCGTCCATGCTCCATTTTGGCTACTGGATGGCCAAGTCACATGAAAAGATTTAACTCAAGTATTTATTCTTTAATTGTGTTATTCAGATTTCTTTGAGGCTTGTGAATTGCACCTACAATGTTTCAGTTTCATCACTTAGTCCTCACATCTATCTCTCTCCTGTGAAGCACATTCCATTGCTTAAAAAAAAAGAAATATAAATTGCTTCCTGTTTTCTGTGTAACTGTTTTTGATAGTTTGAGATGTTTGTCTATAATGGATATTTCTCACCTCAAAGATTGTGTAAATAATTATATCGATTTCCTCAATGGGTTGTTTATTTCTAATGAGGCTACCAGTTCTCAGAGAGAGTCTATGAAGTCATGTTTAAATAATACAAACGGGGATTACATCTATGTAAAAAGAAGTGTGTATATGGATAAAGACTGGGAACACAGATAATCGAAATCGGTTGTGTTAGGGTGGTGGGATTATGTGAAATTTTTTTTCTTTCAAAAATGTTCTTCCTTTGATATTGTTATATTATTAATTTAAATAAATAAACAACAGAAAGGGAACTATAGAAACATAGAAGAAATGCCAGAAGCAGATGTCTTCTGGCCAGAGCCCAGAGCATGCAGGGCACAGATATTTCCTAGTTACAGTTATTCTGTAGGCTTAATACTTGCTTGGGTACTAAGGTTGGCACTTGCTCAGGTATGGCACATGCTTTCTTAAGAGGCTATTATCTAAGTCAAAGCTAAGGAGATGTCGCTGCTAGAACTCCAAACGCATTCTTCTGCTATAAAACCAGCTGCCCTCCACTTTGGAATGGCATCCAGGTGTCCATTTGGTTTGCCTTAGATTGGAGGGCTGACAATGTGATTAGCCCCTTTGATAATATTTGTTTCAGGTGCCACCTTTGTAACCTTGGTAGATTGTTTTCAAAATTTTTCAATTTCAATTTTTGAAGGATAGAAGGATAAAATAGCTCGCTCCCATCGTTTCCTTGCATAACAAGACCTTCTATCATTACAGTAGTATTCTTCTTTGAATAGCCATAGGCAAAGTCCATTGGTTTCAATAGAAATTACTATCTACAATTAAACCTAGCTCCAAAATTATTAAGAGAAATAATGTAGGATTGCCTGTTAGCATTCAGTTCCAGTCCTATTAGTTTTGGCTTGAGATGGTCTCCTTGTGCTTTTGTGCTGCATAATTATAGCTTGTAGGCAGTGATTGCGGTTTTTAAGAGAAAGGGAGACCAACCACCAAAAGAGAAGAATTTCATTCCAACTCACCAAAGAAATTTTAGGTGAGGACTTTAATAGTGTATGTTATACAGTGTCGTCAAAAGCAGACTCTATCCCCAGAAAACTCACAGACTTTTACTTAGCTATTCACAATACGTATGGGAGTCTTAACCCTGTCATCCTGGTTGAATCTTATCCTTTTCTGAGCTCTTTGCAGTTAATATTCACTTAAACAAATGAATGGGGTATGGTATAACATCTCCCAGTCTTGGAAGAAGAAGCCTAAAATTCAGCATTTGTAAACCGACAGTCTAATGGGCCTGGGATTTGGAATAATCTTAACACACAATATTGAACATATATTTGCATGTGGATTGGAAAGGAAATAAATAGGGCATTGGAAATAAGAGAAATGTTTCTCCTATGAAAGAGTTTTTCATAAATACTTATTTTTACTATAATTTTTTGGTTGTTTAGCTTTCAGTTTTATCACTCCTTTTCTGGTTCACACTCCTTTAGTGATCAAATATATCTACCCCAACTTCTCATGCACGGGAAAGTCTGTTTATCATTCAACAGTATCTAACTGAATCTGCAAATATGGGAATCGAGATATCACCATGTGCACACCTCTGACTACAAATACGCTATCAACTTGTAGCATTTACTGCCTATTAATTTCATTGAACTTGCAAAGTAAACTTACAAAATCTGACCAGTGCCATCAGAGTCTCCACAGAAGCTGCCATCAGCTGAATGCTGTCTCATAATACCAACATTAAGAAAAGTACTATGTTCACCTGATTTGGTATCTAGGATAAAATTGATGACAACCCTAGAGAATGAGTCAGATGTGGTAGAAGTAACTCTTCCCAGGAAGGAGACCTAGATGTTAATATGGGCATTTTGCCTAACTTGCTGTGTGACCCTTAACAAATCGTTTAACCTTTCTATTTATTCATGTATAAAATAAGGGGATTGAACTAGCTGCTTTCCAAGGTCTTTCCAAATACTCTGACACTGTGAAGTAACAGTTTGCCTTGCAAATTCAACCTGCCAAAGTGATGGCAAATATCACAAGCTTAAGCCTGGATCTCTTATGTTGTAGTTAACAGAACGAAGTAAGATGGAAAAACTCAAACAAATGAAGTTAACAGCGCCAGGGAATGTTGATCAAACTCATGGAAACCTTCCAACTTCTTCACAATTGTTTTGTTTTTATTTTAATGTCTTTTTTCCACTGAATGTTCCCAGTTTTCATTTTCTATACACTGTATGTAAAGTCTGGTTTCCATTAAGCTGTGGCTAACATTTGCTACTAGAACAGAAATTCACTGTCACATTTCATAGAATAAAACTGTACTTGGGCCTCTCTTTTCCTATGAAGCAGTTCTGGGCCTTAGAGAATTAAAATAGAAATGGCACAGGATGGCAGAACCTAAGCATTTTAATGGCTAAGACCACAGAGTGGACCTAAGTTCTTACAAGTTGCAAAGAAAGCAACGGAAAGGCAATTGCATGCTTTTAGTTGACAAATTAACCATTGGGATAAAAAAAAAATTTCTCATGGAAACTCCCAAAGCAATCAGCTAGTTATATGAGCATGCTGTTGGAAAGAAGATAAACTAGAAGTTAGTTTGTTGAATGGTCCCTACTGCCTGCCTACAGCAGAGTGCCAACCAGCCCTGAGTATGAAATTCAAGTTCAATGTGTGTGCTTGTGTGTGGTGTGCTTTTTGGACCCGCATATACTATATTCATTAGTGATGGTAAGATCTTTCACCATTAATGGGTTGAGTTTAAAAATCTCAGTACATCTGACAGTAGGAGCCAGATCACATAGCTACTAATGTCTACTGGGATTGAACTCATAACATCCAAATAAAATAAATTGAGGAGGATCTTCATTTTCACCACTTATTGGAGTTGTATCTCATTTGGCTGTGCATTACTTTTGTCAAAATGTGTTATTTGTAAACCCATGTGTAGTGAAATTCTTCTGTAATTTTGGATTAACGGTATTTATGGTCTTATGTTTGTTTGGTTTTTAAGTAAGTTATTTCTTTTGTAGACTTGCTGATGGTATGACTCCATCCTTCTGCCCTCAGCAGCTGATCTTTTTGAGGATTTTCATTTATGATATTGTTATTTTAAATTGTGGTTGAAGCAATAGAAATTTGAAATGGATTGTGCATGACTGTGTCTTGAGTGTAAAAATATTGCAGTTTGAAACTTGGACCTAAAGTATTGCAAATAAAATGACAAACATCAATGATTTGTTATGTCTTCTGCCACTCTCCTACCCACCCTGATTTCATCAGTCTCTTTGCCTCTTTAACATTTTGGAGGGAATCACTCTCTTACAGGTATAAAGGTGATAAAATGGCCAAAATTTTGCCAATACAGGAGATGCCACACTGACTCTTCCACTGAATAATAGAGTCTCTATGTGATCTTTACATGGACTAGCTCAGAGAAGTGAAAGTGTTTATTCAATACAAGTCAAAATCCTGGCAGATCCCAAAGGAAGATGAAGGAAAATTACCATGAAAATTTACATGTAACAAACAATTTGATTTTGGTCATCTTTCTGCTTGGAAATTTCTGAACATGCAATGCCATGTTCATGATGTTCTGATTTGTCTTGCAACTTTTTTTACAGACTTGTTTTTATTCATGTATACGTGTGACTGCTTTATGTGCAGATGTGTGTGGGTATCCATGATGGCCAGAGAAGGGCATGGGATCTCCTGCAAGTAGAGTTACAGGCAGATGTGCCTCCTGATGTGGGTACTAGGGACTTAACTCTAGTCCTCTGCAAGAGCAGAAAGCACTCTTAACTGCTGAGTCACCTCTCTAGCTCTTTCTCATATCTTATATCAAGGTCTTCAGAGGAGCAAAGAAATTTCAGAACAATGTCACTAAGAATCTTCATCCATTTACTCACACCTTTCTTTTCAAAAGCATTTACTGTTCCTTACGGAGTGTACAAAGTATTATACCTCTGTGTACTCTGTGTAAGTGGATACAATGCCATTCCTCTTCCCCACAAATGCTAATTGGTGACCTTCAAGATGGTTCAGTGGGTAAAGGCACCTACCTCCAAGCCTAACGACCTGAGTTCAATCTCAAGAATCCATGCAGTGGAAGGAGTCAATCAATTCACAAAAGTTGTTTTCTTGACCTATTAATATCTGTGCTCGCACACACCCACACAAATGCACACACATAGATATATGTAATTTAAAAATGCTACTTGGTTGATTTCTAATGAACTGTGACATGAAGGGTTTATATTTTTTTTCCAATTTTTTTCTCCCCATGCAGAAAGTTGGAGGCATTTATTGTAAATATGAGTAAATTAGAATTTCATCGAGGTTCTCTCCAGCCCATATATATGAATCCTTTTGCTGCTTTGGTCAGTATTAGCTTCATATCCCTGAAACTTCTTTTAAAGCAGGCTCTTTCCACTTAGTTTTCTATGCTCAATGAAATAGAAATCATTTGAAAATAATATTTTAGTTATTTGAAAGTTTTATATATTTATACAGTGTATTTTGGTCCTGTCTGTCCACCATTACCTCCCCCCAACTCCTACTTCTGTACCTTACTCCATCGTTCCCGAACTTCATCGTCTTTTTAGTTTATGGTTTTGTTGTTAACCCTACAAACAATTAGTGCTGAATATATGCAAGTGGGTGTGTGGCTATCCACTGAGGCATGAGCAAAAGGGAGTGACTTACCCTCTCTCAGCTGCCATCAACTGCCAAAAGTTCTCCCAACATGAGTGGGGCCTTGGGCTCCCTTCTAGATCAACGATGAACTTTTGACTGGCTTCATTTTATTCAGGTTTTGTGCAGGTAACCACATCTTCTGTGATGTGCAAGAACCATATCATCCAGAAGTCAGCATTTCACAGCTCTACTCCCCACCTGCCAGTTCTTACATGCTTTCTGCCTCTGTTTCTGTGAAGTTCCATGGGCCTTGGTTGGAAGGAAGTTGATATAAATGACCTATTAACAACTGTGAACTCACAGTTACTTAGGTTTAGCACTTTGACCCGTCATGAGCCTCTGCATTGAACACTATTCACTGCAAAAATAAGTTTTTCTGACCATAGTTGAGAGGATCACAAATCTATGGCTGTCAACACAAATGTTTAGAATTGCAATGTGACAGCATGATCATTTAGCAAAAATGAGAGTTCCTTCTAGAGTCTATAATCTCCATAGTCATGATCTTTTGACTAGGTTTACACTACAAGGCATGAAACCCCTCCAATGGAGAGACCTGATACCCAATCAGAAAGCAGTTGGTCCCCTCTTAACTTTCATATGACTATTGCATCAGTGGGGCACCTTGCTGGCAGTCAGATTGTAGTATGCAGTGTCCAGCACTGAGTAAAACCATTGATGCCTTTTCTCTCTCAGCAGCCTGTACACAGAAAGCAGCCTTTCTGGCATTGTGCAAGCTAGCCAACTTGGAGAGAATTTTGTGGTAAATTCTACTCTTTGCATCCAAGGCAAGTGTTGTCTTCAGCAATAGGGTCTTATCATCTACTTATGATGGACAATCAAGAGCAATGATAATATGCTGTGTTGTTTTGGTTGTCCTGGGGACTTTCTGACCAAAAAGAAAGAGGTAGCCTGTGCCTAGCACTGAAGTTTTCATTTAATAATCCATATACTGTAGGAACAGTATTGCCCTTCAATGCAGGGTACTTCTGTTCAACGCCTTGAGATTATATATAGAGAGAAATCCTGTGTGTGTGTGTGTGTGTGTGTGTGTGTGTGTGTGTGTGTGTGGTATGTCTGTGTTTAAATTATCTTACAAACTAGTGGATTTCCATAAGGCCTTGTGTATTCTTAGTTTTGGCTAACCCATTGCCTACATTCTCCTCTCCCCAAATCTCCTATCCCCAATTGAACCTTTAACCCTGAGTATAATGTCCTTTCTTTTCATATCACTTGTGTTCTGCTATCCATTCTAGTTGAAATTTTTCTCTGTTTAGAATGCAGATAAAAACCATCTGAAGATTCGAACTCACTAAATTAAGTATGGCCCAAATCATGAATCCAAGTGAAAACGAATGCTGGCATAGGTGTGGAGAAAGTAGAAGCCTTTATGCACTGTTGGTAAGAAGGTAAACTAGTGAGGCTACTGGGTCAATCACCCTAGAGGTTCCTCAAAAACTAGACACAGACTTACCACATGACCCATCTGTATCCCTCCTAAGTATATGCTCAAAGGACTTTATATCATACTACAGAAATACTTGCATATCATTCACAAAGGCTAGGAAATAGAATCAACCAAGAAGTTCCACAACTGATGAGTGGGTAAGGAAAATGTGGTACATATTTACCGTGGAATATGACTTAAAGGTAATGAAAAATGAGATTATAAATTTTACAGGTAAATGAATAGAACTGAAAAAAAATATAATGAATGAAGTCATCCAGGCTGAGAATGACAAGTGCCACTTAATCTCTCTCATATGCAGATCCTAGCTCTGATTTTCTTTTGCATGTTTAAACTGAAATATATGTGAATGCCAGCAAACGAGAAACTAGCCATGCTAAGGGAAAAGCATAATAAAGTAAAATAGAGTCAGGCAAATAAGGTAGAAATTGAGAGGAACAGTACTGTGGACAGAACATGAAGGAAGGTGCAGAAGGAGGAGATGAGGTGTTGGCAGAAGGTCTAATCAGAATTAAAGGTGCTTGAAAAATATAGAAATTATTTTTATGAGCTAAAAAAAACTACTGATTTTTACAAAAAAAAAATCAGTGGCATTTTTCTTTACCACAACAACTTGGAGGAATGGGCCATGAACAATGATAAATGGATTCATCTGCAGCTTAGTACTGCTATGCTAGAACTCTAGCCTTGTCCAAGTCTCTCACACCCTACTGAAGTAGAGTGGATTTAATACCTGAAGTGCTAACCACAAATTGTGTTGTACTCTATCTTCTCAGAGGCATCAGCTGCCAGCCACTTGGTTGGCATCTATTTGCTTGCCGCATACATATGTTAAATACCATTACCACTAATGCTAATCCTAAACCAGCATCATTGTGCAATTACTCGAGTATATGCCACTCTACTTACCTGGGTTTTCAATATCCATACTAATCTCTGATACTAGTAGAATTGTGGGTAGGACACTGGAGGAAGTCACTCATTTGTAGCACTACAACAGATAACTTTTCTATACCTGAAAGCAAAAGTCACTTATATGGATAAACCATTTTTGCTACATCTTTGTACCTCTATTTCAATTATTTACACCTACTCAGTGAACCAGGAAGCCTGATTTGTTTTAACATTCCTGACACTCATCAGATCACCCCTTATATATTCCAGTGCTTTCTGACCCACCATCTACCATGGAACTTAAGCTGTAGCTTTTGCTGTAACACTTGCTTTGGACATCCTCTGTTTGGTCTCATTATAAATGTATATTAACCTTATACCTAGACTGGTTTGATTTTATGTCTTAGTTATTTTTCTATTGCTGTAATAAGACACCATGACCAAGGACGCTTAAAAATAAAGAAGGAATTTATTTGGAGCTCATGTGTTCAGAGGGTTAGAGTCCATGATCTTCATGGTAGAGAGTATGGCAGCAGGCAGGCAGGCATGACATGTGAGCAGCAGCTGGAAGCTCATGTTCAAATCCGAAATCAAGAAGTAGTGAATGGACTGGAGATATCAGGAGGCTTTTGAAGCCTCAAAATCTGCCCAATTTACACACCTCCTTCAAAGTTTTTCTTCTTAATTCTTCCCAATCTGTGCCGTTAACTGGGAACCAAGTATTCAAGCATCGGAGCCTACAGAGTCATTGTAATTCAAACTACCTCATTCCACTCCCTGGACTCCTTAAGCTTATGGCTATATCATAACACAAAATGTATTTAATCCAATTTCAAAAAAGTCTCTATGGTCTTTCAGTAGCAACACTGTTTAAAGTCCAAAGATCAAAAGCTCTTCTGAGACTCAAAGCTGTCTCTTAATTGCACCTCCCCTGTAAAAATCAAAAGTCAAATGACAAATTTTCAACAAACAATGGCACAGAATATCCATTACCATTCCAAAAGGGAGGAAAGGTGGCCCAGTGAGGAAATACTGAACCAAAGCAAGACCAAACTCCAAATCCTGTAGCTCCCTGTCTGATGTCAGAGGGCCTTGGTGCCTCTGCCCTGGCAGCTTTAATGACTGCAACACACTTCTATCCTTGGAACTGATTCCACTCAATATGCAGCGCTCCTTGGAAGATACCCCATGGATCTGGCCTCTCCCACATCTTGGGGGTCTCCAGTGCAATCCAAGCTTTACTTTCATAGCTTCACCCAATGGCCTCTCAGGGCCTCTTGCCATCTCAGGGCCTTCATGCAGTTCCTGTCTTGCCCCACACATTGCCTGAACTCAGTGGCTTTCCTTAACCATGGAAGAAGATTCCACAAGCTCTTATCTATCTTTCATGACTCTGAAGCCAGAATCATGTGCTTGGCACTGCCAAGTTTGGCTGCCCTTTTCGGGATGGATCCTGGCCGCCTTTAATCTCATTTGCAGCAGCTTTGCTTTATTGTTTTTTTCTAGAAGCAGAAAATTCTTTAGGCCTTTTTCTTTCACAGCTTGGAAGCTTAGCTGGGTGGGGTCTTGCCCTGAGGGCCACCTTCCCTTTGTTTCATTTTGGATAAGACTTTTCCTTAATCTCTTTATCTCTTTCAGCACAAGGTCTGGCTCCAACATTAAACTTTCTGGTTTTTTTTTTTTCTTCAAACAGTACATTTTTAATTTCTTTTTGCCCATTTGCTTTTATTTATTGTAGGCCTGCAAAAGAGTGATTACTAGTAAACATGCCACAGAACCAATATTAGGCTGCATTGAAATCTCCTCCACCAAATAAATTAATCTATTATTTTTCAACTTAACCTCATGAAAATTCTTGGACCAAGGGCAGAAGGCAGCCAGATTCTTTGTCAATATATCATAGAAATGACCTCTATTCTATTCTAGATGCTATTAAAGTCCTTGCTTCCCTCCGAGGTCTCTTGAGCACGCCCTCCACAGTTCACATGGCTCTCAATATCTTCGAAGCTTCCACTGTGATGGCCCATTAAGCTCTGATTACAGCATTCAACCAATTTTCTAGTTTAAAGTCCCAAATTTTTCTACATTTCTACAAAAAAGAAAACCCTACATAATCAAGTCCATCACAGCAATACTCCACTCCTGGTACTAACTTCTGTCTTTGCTACTTTTCTATTGATGTAGTAAAACACCATGACCAAGACAACTAACAAAAGTTTGTTTAATTGGTTTAGAGTTTCAGAGGAGTTGAATACATGACTATCATGATGGGGAACATGGCAACAGGTAGGCAGGCATGGTGCTGGAGCAGTAGCTGAGAGTTTGTATGTTGAGACGGCAACCACAAGGCAGAGAGAGCTAACTGGGAATGATATGAACCTTGGAAACATCAAAGCCTGCTTCTAGTGACACATGTCCTCTAAAAAGCCCACACCTCCTCATTTTTCCCAAACAATCCTACCATATCTATTCATAGGCTCATATGTATCATGTATCCAAACATATGAGCCTATTGAAATTTTTCCCATTCAGTCCACCACATCTTAATTTCTAGAAATATACATTCCCACAAAAAATAAGAAGCAAGACTACATTGCCCCTAAAGGTAAATGCAAAAACAGAAAAAGAAAAAGAAAAGAAGATAGTAAGAGGGAAGGCTTCCTTTAGTCTTAAAGTACATGCAGATCTGCAATTAACCCAACAGGATATGTAACAATAAAAGCCATGACCTGTACGGTACCTCTGTTTTGACATTTCAGAGGTCACAATAACAAGATGCAGGCTGGATATTACGCCCAGCCCGAGCCCCAGCCCCAGTCCCAGATCTACTTCTTTCAATCACTTTGCTGTCAAGAACTTCCTTATTAATTCCACATGTCACTATTCCCAACTATGTTAAGTAATAAAATTTCCCGCTTTATCTTTCTGTGCTTCTGAGGTCTTGCTGAGAAGACAGGGAATTCAAATATCTTGAGTTCTTCCCTGTGAGCATGGCTTAACTGGCCTCCTTGGCCTACGGTGTCACACAAGAATAAAACTTATGAGAAGAAACAGCTGTTAGTTATACAATCTGTAAAACTGAACTGCTTTATTTGACAAGACAGAAGACAATGTCGTGTTCTAAAAATGTTATACTACATAATAACATCTTTAACAACTAAATTCAAAATGGGCATAAGTGAGTTTTTACCCTCTAAACTTTCTTGGACAAACATTAGCAAATGAACTTAAAACCTCTTTCAAATATAAATGACTGTAAATGAGTGAATTAAGGTACTTTAATTCATTTAAATAAGATATAAGTACTCCTCAGATAGAGTAAGAATTACTGTGGGATAGTTTTCCTATAATTTTTATTCCGTTTGAAACATCAAAGACCTCCAAAGTCTTTTTCAATAAGTCCACACTTCCTAATCCTTCCTAAACAGTTCTACCAACTGCAGACATTCAAAAATATGAGCTTATAGGGGCCATTCTCATTCAAAGCACCACACAGAGTGTCTGCCTGGTGTGTGTGTGTGTGTGCATGCGATGGAAGCCAGAAAATGACATCTAATTCAGTGAGACTGCAGACACAGACAGTTGTGAGCCTCCTGAATTGCTGCAGGGAACCCTATGCTGTCCTCTGGAAAAGCAGGAAGTACTCTTTTATTTAATTGAAAAAAAAATTTCAAACAATATATTTTAATCATGGTTTCCCCTCAGCCACCTCCTCCCAGATCTGTTCCACCTCTCTCTTCAACGAACTCCATGCCTTCCTTTCTTTCTCTAGAAAACAAGCAGGAAAATAAAAAAAAAAATTTTAAAGAAAAACACAAGAAATACACATACACACACACACACACACACACACACACATACTCACAGAGCCATCTCCCCAACCTTTTGATTAATTATTTTAAAATTAATTTATTATTATTTGTATGTGTATGAATGTTTTGCCTGTGTGTGTGTGTGCACACACGTGTGTGCATTCGCAAGCACACAGGTGCCTGCACACCACATGCATGTAGTTCCAATAGAGTCCAGAAGATGACGCTAGATCCTGTAGAATAAAAGTTAAAAGCAGTTGTGTGCTACCCAATGTGGTTCTGGGATTTAAACAAGGGTTCTCTAAAAGAGCAGAAAGTGCTCTTACTGGATGAGCCATCTCTCCAACCCCATTTGAGTTTTCAATGTATTTAGATATACACGTCTGAACTTCAAAAGATTATTGAGGGAGTGTAAAACGGTTAGGAAGCTTCACTTTTTAAACATTTAATTTCAATAAAATTCAGTTGAACCCAGAAAATTACATATACTCAGGCAATCAGCACAGCAATCAAGATGCTAATTGCATAACTTGGCTATATTGCTGCAATAAACACAGGAAGTTATTTCTATAGCAAGCTGCCTTTAATTTCTTTGCTCAGGCTGCCTATACTCCTTCCTTCCCTTTCCTCCAATGAAACTAATAATGTGCTAATCTGCTATCATAGGAGCTTGCTTCCCTAGAATTTTTATAAATGAATCAAGCAGTCCAGCTTCTTTCGCTCAGTGCAATTATTCTGTGATGTATAAATTCATCCCAATATGTTTTTGATGGAACATACATGCAAGTCTTCCTACTCATTTTAAATATATATGAAATGTCAATTGGGGATAAAGATTCCAAGGGAAAATATTTAACATGTCTTTTGCACCATTCTTGGTGCAGAGTTGATATATTGCTGGTAATGTGTGATACCATCTTTTTCTGACATGCAACCTATTTTCATTAAAAACGGGCCTAGGTTTAAGGGTCAAAGATATATTTTCCTTAATCTATTGCTTTCTAGCTGAGCAACTGTGAGCAAGTTCTTTCGTGTCTCTTTTCTTTACCTTCTTTATTTTAAAAAAGAAAGGATGCTGGTGCTTTGTGTGGACAGTAAAATAAAATTTCATGTATAAAGAATTGATCATGGAATGGAACACACACTGGGTACTCAAAAAAGGATTGGTGTTTCTCACTCTATCTTTTTTTTTTTTTTTAATTTGAGGAAATTTTTCATTCTCAAAAAAATGGTTGTGTCTTTGAGCCTAATTGTAACATCATAGTGCCACCTGGTGACCATATAGAAAGATTACATTATATTCATTTCCAATAAAATTATATAATATTTAAATTAATAATGTGTTCTGTGATAACATTGTAAGAAGTAGAAGTGAGGACTTTCAGAGTTGTTTTACTGAAAGAGACCATTCTCCTGACAAGGAATCCGCTCAAACCAAGAGCCATAGCTGAAGGAAAATGAGAACTTCCTCCCCAGGCTGCCATGGGATGAGCAGATGGCAGATTGGAAAGTCCAACCAAATAAGTTGAAGGCCCTACATCCATTTGACACTGAAGATTTAGGAAGAAGGCTTCTGTTTTCCTTTGTCAGGAGGTCTTCCTTTGGAAGATCTAGCTTGGGTAGCTTTGGTCTTGAGTCTAGCTCCAGGGAAGTTTCAAAAGTATGTAGGCCCAATTACCAACCCTACGAGTACACTGAAGGAAGGTTCTTCACAATTCTACAAAGCACCAGTCATTTCCTGAAAAAACTGCACAATGAGAATGCAGCTGATCTCAAGCTCTGACAGTCCGCCCTTCTTTAAGAACTTGGGAAGCTTCCTCATCATGATAGGACAGCTTGAGTTAGGACTGAAATCATCAGACTTACCCCAGGGCTACAGTTTCACAAAGCACCCCACCACCCATGCTTCCGATGTCTCGATAGATGACCACCCTTGCCACCCCTCTGGTACAATTAATCAGTCAAGACTGGCAAATTTATTGAATATGAACTTTATTGTGATTTTTGTTCGTGTAAGGCAGTGTGGCAAAGGCACTGTAAAAGTTACAAAGACTGAAAAATGTGATAGAAAATGAGTAAGCTAAAAAAAAAAGCCACAAAATGTATTTTTAAATGAATGCGTGCTGAACTACACTAATTACTACATCTATGTTTTTTTTTTTATCATTGCAGAAGCACTGAAATATTGTTGGAGGTTGAGTTTGGGGGTGGTATTTGAAAGAACTGTATGGAGGAGGTGGAATTTATACTGGGCCTTGAATAAGGACAGAATACTGATAGGTGAGGATGAAGGGAAGAGCATAGAATGGCTGGTTCACAAGGAAATTTTGTAGACATACTGAAAAGCAAACCCCTGGGAGCAGAGCTTCCCAACAGAGGGAAAAGCCTGAGGCGTCTGGGTGGGAACCAGATTCTCAAGTTTCCATACAGAATCTTCAGTACCGATGATATGAGGAAGCACGGGGCAATGGGTTTGTTTGTTAATCTAGCAGCAGCAAGAGGTTTCACATTGTAGTCAGGGACCCCAAACTGGCTGTCCTCTCACTGAATGGATTCTTTCATCTTTTTGATGTGCATGATGCTTCACTAGTCCTTATTCTTGCCCACTGACTTTCTGAATGGTAGTTCGTGCGCGCCTACATGCGCGTGTGTGAGTGTAGGTGTGTGTGTGGATGGGTGGGGGACTGAGGCTTTGTCTCCCACTGCAGCTTCTTCCACTTTTCCCTCTGGTGGCACACAGCTGACTTCCACCTTGCTAGAGCTCAAGCCCTTCTCACTGCCTTAGCCTCATTGAGCTCCAGTTCTTGATTAAGCACCTAGGAAGGTTCCTCAATGTGAAGGTAAAACACTGTGGGGGAGTACCTTGAGTCAGGGCAGAACTACACTTTCTGGAGGTGGTGGTGGTGGTGGTGGTGGTGGTGGTGGTGGTGGTGGTGGTGGTGGTGGTAAGGACTGGCACCATTAAAGTCAGCTCTGGCTACTGGTGACATGTTGCTGGTAAATCTATAGTGTCATTCAGGAGCTGGGTTGTCAGGCTAGACCAGCTTGGCCTTGATCACCTCTCCTCCTTCCTTAACATGCCCTACAGGGAAGGTCTCTTAGGCAATGGAAACAGCAAATACACATGTAGGATGTCCAGTTTCTTGCTATTGTCCTGTTTTAATCCCACCCCTAGAAGCCCTATCAAGGATCTTTTCTCAGCAAATATGTGTGTGATCTCCAAATGGGACTGACACCTCCCCCTGTCCAGCTGCTGGAGGTATATAGGTTATGTAGCTACTGATGCTACTTGAATCGGGAGGTATGGGAAACATCAGAAAAGAAGAAAAGTTAATAAATGTGGTGTTTTGGTAACTGAATCTTAACTAACATTTGGTGCCTGACATAAAAAGATGGAAAACTGTCAGGATTCTCTGTGATTGGATATTCAGAGCTCGGTGAGATCATCGCTAGAGATAACTTTGAAGCTGATGTGGCCTTGCTTGACTTTGGCAGTGGGACCACCCTTCTTACGCAGGTACAGAGATTTCAGATCACGGCAGTCGCTGGGGTCAGCATCCAGAGTGACCTGCCCCAGGAACTGATCACAGAATTTTCTGCTGTTCCAGACCTGAAGCGACAAAGCAAGGAAATGAGGACCATCAAGCAACAGTGAGACATTCATCTAGTGACATCTAGGTTGCACATTAAAAGACATTTTTCCTTATAGCCCTTTGATTGAGAAGATAATGTCCCAAATAATACAGCTCAGAGTAGATCAGAGGATCTTTTTGGGGAGATGGGGTGGATTTCTTACATGAAGGCAGCTGATTAGAATTATTAAGTCAGAAAAACTGCCAGACTGAAGTTACCCATACTAACCTAGCAATATAGGGGTTAACATGACTAGCAAATACTTCATTTCATGAGACTTTATAGTACATGGATTCACAAGTGTACTCATGACCATATGGTCTTCTGCCTATGGGGGAAAAAGTCAGAGCTTTAAAGTAGAGGTTGGCATCTTGCTTAATGAGAAGTGTTCTGAGTACAAACCAAATAAATAACAGATAGCCTTTGCTCTGCATCCTAAAGTGTGAGATGCTTGGGAGAATCTAATATATGGTAAAGAACATAAACTCCCTAACTTTCTCAGTCTTACCTGGATAATAATAGGAATGTCAGTGGTCCTTCTGTAGAAAATGGCCTGTGTGTCAAAAATGGCATGCACAGTATTCTTCTGGACAGGGGAACGGACTTCTTCCTTCCCACACTTAATGATCAGATATGGATTTACAGCTGTAACAAAATGGTATTTTTTTTAACACAGTGATTAAAGTTTCCTTCCTAGAGAAGCAAGAAGCTACGATTTCACAAAGTCAGATCTGGAAAGTTCCACATAACAGGAGCACCACAACGATGTAGAGCCCAGAGTGTTTTTTCAGTCTTCCCTTTCCTTTCCCATATATTATATAGGAATAGAAAAGTGACTGCTACATAGACATTTCCCAACAAAGTCACCTCCCATTCTCTACCAAGTTTGAAGTCTCTGAACTAAAAATTCCAATGAAGATAGTAATTCTTGATAATATTTTCTAATCATATATGCAGTAACAAAAACAGAAGTTTGCTTTCCCAGACACCCCTGCACTTCTTACTTTCATTGGCATACTTCTTTTCCAGTCCCTCAGCACTGTGAACAGTAATCTGGGTAACCACCTTTGGGTAGCCACGGGCCAGGTTCCAACAAGACATCTTGGGCATATCCAATGTCAGTTCCCTAGAACATTAAAAATTTATCACCTCATGATGAAATGGACATGCATAAATAGACTTCGCTGTTGTTAAAACACAGAAGAAGCTGGGTGGCCTATCCCATTCATCCCCAGATATGGTTTATATTTTTATGAAAGTGGATTTCTTTCCTTTGCTTTGCAGGGCTGGCACTTAAAGTGAAATGTCACTTTATTATAAAGTGAATGTCACTTAAGCTATCCAGCACTGAGAACAAGATAGAAGAGCGATGGAGTGCCAGTGGCTCAAGATAGAACCAACCAGAGAACTGAAGACAAAATACAAGCGGCAGAGCCTAAGTCACAGAGCACTAAATCTCAGCTCTCTATTGAAAAATTTTCCATAGCTCCACTCTGAGAGATATTTTGACAACAGTTAGTCAGGTCTGAGTTGAACATACTGTCTCATTGAGTGTATGCATAGAGGAAAATGGGCATACGGTTTAAGATTGGAAGGAAAGAAGAAAACACGGGTGTAAAGAGCATCACAATAAAACTGAACCTGAGCTGGACAGGCACTTCAGAGAAGATTCTCAGTAGAAATTCGCTGGTACGGCCAAGCTGGAACATGGTTGGAACAAGCACATAGTTGCCCTTCTTCAGATACTTGCTCAGAAACACAGTACGGGTGTCGATATAGGTGGAAGTCCCAGCGCGCTCCTGAATATACAGGTGGTGAAGGCGGAATCTGCGGTTCATCTCCACCTAGAAGCCAAGGAGATTGATTAAGTGTGCCATTCTGTTCAAATCAGATCTTTTATATTAAAAGGTCCTACTTCTGCTGTCTTCTTTATTCATTCATAATTCTTCTAACTCTAAACCCTTCTAATGTGGACGCTGAACACCCTTATTCTTTCTGGTCCAAACGCTGTTCTTACCTTGAAGAGCTCAAAACCAATGATGTAATTGTCAGGTCTTCCCATTCGGCGGTAAGTACGTAGGTCCTTCTGTTGCAGGGACATTATGACCTTATGGCCATCCTCGGGCACAGTGAAGATGTACTAAGGGAAAGGGGTCATCAAAGAGACGAATTAGCATACCCATTTAAGATAACCTAGCCTAAATTTCACGGAATAAAATTCTAAAATTGGAAGCAGAGTCTCAGGTTAATTTCTGGGTTTTACTATTGACCAGACAATGATGTCATGGAAAATTAATTCACAACAACAACAAAAAAGATCATTATACTTGCTGCTCTCTATGGCATCCAGCATGTACTGAGAAACAACTCCATTTTTAGGTCTTTGGTGCCAAAGATGTTAAGTTTAATATGTATGTTCCTGATAAGTTGATCATTTCTTCCTGTTATTATACCCTTGAGTTAAAGAGCTATATAGAGAAACATTTCAGAATTGGTAAAGACAGAAAGTGTTCTTATTCCACTCAACCAACTTTGCCACATAGCCCTGCGTAGATTCATAAAGCCAACCCAGACATGTGGGCAATCCAAAAGGGTCCCAAAGGTCAATCTTGTGTATACAGAGAAGCCATTTTCCCAGTTTGGTGCAAGTTCCTGTTTGTTACCTGAAACTTTTCTAACGTTGTAACTTGGCGTGACACAGAGGAGGGTTAATAATAACGAAGTTTCTTTAGGGACAATTAAGATGAAAAGGGGGAAGAAAATTGATGAGCTAACTAAACCAGTTTTTCCAAGCCTTAGTTTTTTTTCCAAAATGCCTGGGCAGTGAGATCTGTAGGAAGAAGAGGCATGCTCATGGGCAGTGAGACAACTACACAGCCGGAGTTACATCTGCTGTGCTTTAGCAGCTCTTCGTACAGGCTTGGGGTGCTTGTGGGAGTTTTGTTGTTGTTTTCCTGGGATGTGCCTGGCCTGGCCACCTATAATGTTACCTATCATAAGATTGTAGTGGTAGATAGATGGAAGGATAAACTGACAGGGTAGTAGTGATTTTAAGTCCTGGGAAAAAAAATGACCTCATTCTCGAAGAGAAGAGCAAGTTATAGTGATGGGCTTCAGAAGTGTGACCTATATGAAAAAGACTAAAAATATGATGCATGTGTATCAGGTGAATAATTGGACAGTAAAGACAAACAAGGAAGAGCTGAGATGGCATCTGGAAGCAGATCCTTGCTCTACTCTGTGAGACCATCACCAGAAAGCAGGAGTTTTGAACAGTAATGTTCAGAACAGAAGAGAAGCTGAAGAAGCTGACTCAGATTTGAAAATGTTGCCAAGGTCAGTCTCTGCAAAGAGACCTTGTCTTCTGGGTCTTACAAGCATCTGAGTCAATCCTTGGGGGTTGTGGTTGATGAGTATTTCACAATAGATTTAAAGACCTGATGCTAAATTAATACTCCAGAGAGGACC
Organism: Cricetomys ansorgei; assembly: GCA_026225945.1. Lineage (NCBI taxonomy): Eukaryota > Metazoa > Chordata > Mammalia > Rodentia > Nesomyidae > Cricetomys > Cricetomys ansorgei. The sequence continues at coordinate 2,510,387 of JAMJFZ010002884.1, read as the reverse complement.
AAAGAGAGATCTGAATTCTTATTGGCTGAATAGCTTGGAGGCAAAGGACAACAATTAACTCTAACCTGTGGATTCTGCAGGAAAGTATCACGGTTGTTATAGCAACCTCCTGATCGGTTCATCAGAGGATCATCATCCACAGTCCAACATCCCACCACTGATTCCAGCTCCTTGCGGCCAAAAACAGGATTGTTGACATTGCGACAGACATTCAGTTTGTGAAAATTGTGGCAAAAATCTTCCAGACTCATCCTAAATGGAGGAAACAGGGAAAGAAATCAAGGTATGTAGAAATACCTAGCATGTATTTCTAATAAGAGATCCAAGTTCCATGTTGCAGAAAAACTTCTCACCAAAATTCTCCATCATCAGACATAACAAGCCCCAAGTTCTTGCGATCTGTTACAGTCAGTTGCTGCCACTCTTCAGAGCTAATAGCAGAAAAAAAAGAATAAAAAACTAAGCCATTATACTTGTTGAAGTGTCAAAATAAGAGAAAGCATGAGGACTATGCCTGCTTTATTTTATATCTGGCTGGGTTGCAGATCCCATGCCTCAGTAGAGCTCAGAGATGTCTCTGTTATTTGACAGTCCACTAGTAATCTAGGGAAATAGGTTTGGGAGAACTATAGAGCTTTTGAGGTATAGCAATGAAAGAGAAATGTCACTCACATTTCACTCCAGGGTCCGCTCCATTCTTGTCTTCCCAATGGGTTTCTCAGGCGGACCATATACAGCTTCTCAGCACTGAAGACTTCCACAAGTCTTTCTCCAAGACGGAGCTTGCGAATATCAGTCATGGTGTAGGTATAGCCCTTCAGAAGACCCCAGTCTGTTTCAACTTCTTGTTCCTCCTGACTTGGAGACTGATAGCAAAGAAAGACACATAAAGGCATAGGAATTGGGTGACCCAAGTCCTGGATCCCCTTCTTCCTTGGTTGGTTCATCCCAGTACGACTGAATCAAGTTCTCCCTATGCAGATGGAAATTTGATCCTGATATCTAATCTATCACAATAGCAAGTGAAAGAAAGAAAATAATGTAATATAACAACTTACTTTAAAAGTTCAAATTCCAAATAATTACTCTCCTACATTATTATGAACTATGATAAAAAAAAATATGGTAGGGCAGATTTATTCTATGAGAGAACAACCATAACTTCAATATCCAAGAGCCAAGATGAGATAATAATTTACCAACTTGGATGGTACCTTGGCCATCAGTGGATTGACTGGTTCAAAGGGATAAAAAATTATTGCTCCTCAGTTTCCAAGCCAGGACTCTGAGCTTATGTTAGCTGAGTTCCATTAATGGCTCTTTGGTCAGGGGGATCTCTGGGTTAAGTACAATGTTCTCTGATAAATTCTGTTATTTTCTGTACCAGGAGTGAGCATAAAGTGGTTGTTTAGAGTGAAAACAAACCTCAATGGAGCAGCAAATTAGACCTCCTTTGGTGAAAGTTTTGTACAGTTCTCTGAACAGCTTGTACTTCTCCTCAACAAGATCAGTGTATCTTCCTTTCTGCATGTCAACAATTTCAGCCAATGTGCCCGTGAAGTCCATGATGATATCAGTGATGGTCAAACCATCCAAGGCCTCATAGCAGCCTAACAGCCTAGAACCAAGTATGCAGGGTTATCTTGGTGAAATTATTTATCCATGTCAAGGATGTCATGTTCCCAAGAATTAAAAGAATCCCTACTCAGCCTTTACCAGCTGGGTTTTCTATGGATGTGAAGTGGGAAATATTTTGAGATTACAATTTAAAATGTCTAGGCTCAGGGTATGTTGATAAATGCTAGTCCAAGTAGAAACTTCTTCCTACAGGCAGATGACATACAAAGTTAAGAGGAGATGAGAATTCCATGTAAACTTCAGATTAAGAACAAAAAAGGTTACCTAGGAGAACTAGGATTTATCAGAAACCAGAGGAGTTGATTCCTCTGTCATCTATGAGTTCTGAGAGGCAGGCCCAGAGCTAAAGAAATGTCTTAAATCCTATTGAGATGTAGCCCAATTTTAATTCTGGGGTTGAGTGGGAAAGAATGGGTTCCCAAGGACAAATATGATCTTTCTTCATGTATCTGGACCACAGACTAGTCAACCCACTCCTTACTTTGCATAAGCTTTTTCCAGTAGAGCATTCCAAAATTCATTCATGGAGGTGGAGTATGAGAAGACCAGATCTCCATTGATGGTGGGCAGCAAGTCATCAATCACCACCTCAGTCCATTCTCCAAAATGCCAGAAACGGAAGCGAAATATTCCAGCATATTTTTCTGGCTTTTGAGGATCCCATTCCTGTTCCTTATGGTTGGGAATTGTCTGGAGAAGGTAAGAACATTTAGTCAAGTATTATTCACAAGACAATCCAGATATAGATATTACAGTGAAGTTCTAGGAAGACCGTATAGCAAATGGAAGCTTTCCAAATATGTTGGCTTTGAGTCTAGAGTAGAAAAGTCTAGGGTATGGCATTTTGTCCACAACTTCTGTTTCCACAGGCCATTTTTGTTTTGTGTGAGATATTATCATAGCAGCCATTCTTGCTCTGAATACGTAGGATACTGGAAAGGCAACCAGAAGGATTCCCATAGATAATCAATAGACTAGATGATAGACTATCCACATAGACTCACGATCAAATGTTTAAACACAGGAACAAGGCATTGAAAAAGTAATATCAGGATCAGAGAGATGGTTCACTGATTAAGAGCACTTACTCCATAATCATCAGTACTGGCGTTCAGATCCCAACACCTAAGTAACAAGCTCTGCAAATGCTTGTGACCCTAGCTTCCAGGATTTGGAGGATGTTACAGCTTCCAGACTCATGGAGAAAATGTGAGTTCTGGCTTCAAGTATATACCCTGCCTCAAAAATGACTAAGTCAAGAGTACAAGAGGAAGACATCAAATGCCCTCTTCTAGTCTCCATGCTTGCACATGGGGATTCACCCCCAACACACAAGCATACACATATATGCACACAGACAAATAAGCAATAAAGTAAAAAAATAAATCTTAAAAATTAAAACCAATAAAAATACAATACTTACACTGGTTTGCCCTGTCTAGAGTTGCATGTAGATTTATTCTACACAATATGGATTTTAGTCATGACATTAATAAACTTGCATTTCTGGAATTCTATTTTTTATAAAAATTGCACATAAATATTCCAAATTTGTATTTATGAGGAAAATTCTCATTGTCCCAAATCAAATGTTCTTTGTTGCTTTGAACTTTACCTGAATATTAAAGGAATTTTTGTACTATTAATAATTTATTAGAACCTTTTCAAGGATCTATTTCTATCTTTTTCACCTTTTCTATTATGCTTATATGTGTTAATGACTTCCTGTCTCCTACCTGCTTCATAAAAATTGGCACAAAGAATAAAACATGAAGGAATATTGAGTCAAAACACTACAAATGACAACAAAAGAGCAGCTAGTATATGTGACAAAGCAAATATAGCAAAATGTCAATGTTAGAATTGAGTGTTATGTGGGTTTTCACTGTAAAATTCAGCTTGTCTGTATTTTTGAATTTTTTTATTACAGAAATGTCACCCTAATAATTCTGGCTTCAGGAAATAGGATGATCTAACAAAGTTATAAGTTGATTTTCTGTCAAGTTATTCAGGAAAAAAGTGTAAGTAGAATAAGATCCCACAGAAAAGATAATACCTTTGTCCAGTGTGACTCCTGAACAGCCAAACAGGAAAATGCAGAGATCATTGACATGTTCCCCAGTCTACCCTGGATCAGCTGGTGGTTGCTGATGTTGCCCACAATCAGATGGGGGTCATCAGAAATGTCCTGTGGATAAAGTAATTGGTCATGCGCACATCTGGGAAGAGATTTCAAGAGTCACATTAGTCTGAGCTAAGCAGAACAGTCTTCATGGAGGAGGCAGGGTTAAACGTGGCCAGGAGTTTTATACATTGTTTAAACAGTAGGTTGGGGAGCTTTGTGCTAAAACACAAAGCAGTGGATAACTATGCACAGAAAAAAGGAGCATGTGGGGAATGACTGAAGAAATGGAAGGAGAGAATGGAATGAGATCGTATGGCATGTGCTGCTGGAAGGCCTTTATCATTGAGCTTTGGGGCCATTTTCACCAGAGCAGTGAACACTGGAAGACTAGAACAAAGAATTAGCACATTGCATTCTGATCTCATTTTTGTCAGGATGAGATTTCCCTGAAGTATCTGTGCTCAGAAGGATGATTAACTTTAAGAGACAAGGTCTGATAGAGGTGAACATTAATGCATATACCTCACTAGGAAAATGAGTTAGGGGATCATATAGGAAGCCCTTTTCTAACACAAAGCAGAGCCAACAGAAGTTTCCATGGCAACCAGCCTTCCTAACTCATACCTTTGTATGAATATAAGTGACAACAGCATTAATGGCAGATGTTAATAGACCATTCATAGGAATGCTTCAACACTCTCCCCACAGTGTATATTCCAAAAGTATCTGGCCAGAGGAGGGGAGGTTGCAGTGTTTGTTAGGGGAATACAAGTGTGTCTTTAGCATTTCTTTAGCAGGGTGATTCCCACTGTAAGTTGGAGAAATGAAAGCCAAATAATGCAACTACAACAAAATGTGATGAAAGTAAAATGTAACTACTTTCAAAGTATAATCATAGAGAGAAAGAATCCCCAAAGTTTACCTGGTGAGGGAATGGATACTCACTATAGTGAGTTGCTGAATACTCAAATTGACTACTGATAGGTCAGTGGACATGTGAAAAACATTGAAGTGTAGCAGATAGAGAGATGGACATGAGCAAAAGCATAGCACTTGTATAGCACTTGCAATCGCAGACATGATGTGGCTCAGAGCATTTGAACGTGCAGAGTTCAAAGACATCAAATTCCAATTAAGTCTTGATAAATGGAAACAGTTTCATGGAAGGGGCTTTTGGCCAGTAAGTTGACATTCTGCATACCCTGCTGAATTAAATCCCAGTTGCAAACGGAAAGAAAATCTAGACATACACCCTTTAAAATTATTAAATAGAAACAGCTATATTTTCTGGTGCATAATGTCTATTTTTAAAAGAGATATAATCCTCCTTGATGAAGGGTCTGGTCTACAGAATGAAGCATTCCATATATCTGTTAAAAGCCAAAATATCTCTGCAAAGAAGTAGGCACTCTGGGTAGGGACACATCCAAACTGAAGATTAATTGGTATCAACCTGCCAAGGCGACAATGAGGTGTATTGTCAGCTTTGCATTCTCTGGCAATGTGTGTGTGTGTGTGTGCTAAAGATGCATGTCTGGTGTCTTATCGACACCTTTTATCTTAGGAGAAGACTTCTATTTTACTAAATAGTTCATGGGTTTGTCAGCTGCTCTTTATTTTCTTTCATTGAGCACAGAGCTCGTGTGCTTGATGAGTTAGATCCTCTCTGTTCCTCTGCTCTTTCTAAGACAAAATTAAGCATCGTTGTTCTTTCCTCAATCAGACATTATCATTTTATTTGGAGCAAGATGTGAAGTTATGCACTGATTTCTCTGATACAGATTAAGCATAGAATTGTTTCCTAGCATAGAAATCAGCCAAGTGAGTATTGATAGGTTAAAAAATGTGTTTTTATCTATTTTTAAAGCAAGTTAGTTGCTGGCTTTGTGTAGTTTCTAGGGATTGGAGTTATGTTGCAATGTGTTTAATTTAGACAAGCAGGAGTTTATACCCAATCAATACTTTGTGAACAGCAGTGTGTGAACTTCTACTCACATAAGAAAACAAAAAGTCACATAAATAGATTCGAAGCGAGGAACTGAATGATTAGTATCCTCTTTGTGTGAATTGGATAGTTATCACAAGAAGCGTGCTTTACAATCTTATTTTACTTCAGAAGTTCATGTAAAATGTCTAGCAGTGGGTTTTAAAACACTGTAAGTCGTGGAATATCAAAAATGGAAGGAACTTTAGAGACTATAAAGTCACCATCTTATTTTACAACTGAAGAAACAGGTTCGTTAAATGGGGCAGCCACTCAAGTCTCTGGTAATCTAACTAGACACTAGGACATCTAGGTCTAAAGTCTTTGATTCTTCATAAAAACATAATGTTAAAGAAAGGACCTCAAGACTTTAGCTGGCCTATCCCTTTCTCTTTAAGCTTATCAATGATCCTGTGCAGGAGAATAATATTGTACAGCTACCCCATGGATATCCACCCTAGTACTCTATACTCTTTGCTCAACACTCCATTTTTGGTATGATTTTCCCAGCTCCTTGTTTTAGAAAAAAAATATATCACCAATCGGCATTGATTTCCAGAATTCAAGTAACTAAGTATAAATCTGTTTTGTTCTACCTACAAGTACATACAAGATGTGGAGATAGGAAACAAATCTTTCTATAGCCATATCTTGTACCTCATACGTGAAACATTAAATGAGTAGAAAACAACCAAGGAGTTAGAAAGGGTAAGAGGAATGAGCCACTGCAAATCTAATAGCTCTAAGAACGTTCCATTGGTAACTCAATAATAATGAAATGGCTCATAAGTGACCTTTAGTATAGTTTAGGACACACTGGATATCGTCCTATTAAGGTTAAAGGAGAAAGGCTGTAGAGATTTTCCTGTTACCCCAAGGTGGGATGCAGAAATTAGACAAGACATTTCAGTCTGAGGCCTGTGGGGTGGTAAGAGTGAGTTCAGGGAGAGACCACAGCTCACACGGTCACAAGATCTGGGTGGCTTGAGAGTAGTGAAGAGATGTGGGAGATGTCGTGCTCCTAATGGCTCCAGATGTGCTGGCAGAGTTGAAGCAATTCTTGAACTGAGCTGTTTGGCAAAGCAAGCTAATTTCTTAGGTAGAGAATACATAATACTGAGAAACTGAACATAAGAAAAGCTGGAGTGTTCCCCAAATACCATCACTCCAAGATAAATGTTCTGCAAAGGACTAATCTTTACTAAGAAATATATTCTCTTGGCTGAGCATTGAGGGTGTCTCAATTATTCTCACCTCATCCCTATTCCCAGAAATGCCTGGTGGGACATTACATATAATTATGAGATCTTTAACCCTGTGTAGGTCACTCTGCTTGCAACAGTTGCATGCAGACCTTTAGCAATTGTTTATGCAAGTAATACTTGATGGCAGCAAGCACTGTGATTCAGGAGAAAACATCAGGAATCACGGTAAAATAAAATATCCCTATATGACCAGCATCCAGAAGAGTGGGGGCAATTGAAAAGCACTGTGTGCAGTCTAGCTTGGGGAGCAGATAGGATTATGGCCAGCCCTTCAATGGGTACTTTATGATAAACCATTCCCAGAAAGGTTAGGGCCTAATTGGCATAGGACCATCATTCAGGACCTGAGGGCTGTGTGAGCTAGCCCAAGTAGCCATTATCATAACCTAAGGAAATTGAACCATCTCTAGATGGTGAGTTTACGGGCACCTGACATACATTCCCTTACAATTGAATCTTACTCTAGGAGTACTGCTTGTCTTAGAGAAAAAAACCAGACTATTGTCATAATTATTATGATTATTAAGATTTTTTTTCCTTCCCCGTGAATTCATCTAGGATTTAAATCTACAGAATTTGGATGAAGAATACAAAGAACAACGAACTGAGCCAAGACAGAAGGGGAGAAGATACATCTAAAGACATGCCAGCACAGGAAATACTGTCTACTTGGTGCACATCTGGGAAATGGTTTCGTGTTGGCTTCCAGTTTTGCCACCCACTGGATCTCTTTCTCTCTCCTCTAGGACTTCACCAACATCAATCATCCTCTCTCCTACGTCTTCAAACTCCTCTTTGTTGTCTATTCCTTAGCCTGCAACTCTGCTCAAGTCTGTTTCATTTTTAAAAAGGTACCAACCCAATATACTCCTCTCAACTTCTTATTTCCTTCTCAGCTACTCTTGCCACTTGTTATCACCATCCATTCATAAGTTTGGTTGCCTGACAAGATATCCCTTTTTTTTGTCAAATAATTTAAGGGGTAGGAGCTCTTACATCTTTGGATTCCTAAAGACTAGTTAATGAATTCAACTCATATCCTCCCCCCTTTTTTTTCAAGACAGGGTTTCTCTGTTGTAACTCTGACTGTCCTGGAACTCGCTCTGTAGACCAGGCTGGCCTCAAACTCACAGAGATCCACCTGCTTCTGCCTCCCAAGTGCTGGGATTAAAGGTGTGCGCCACTACCGCCTAGCTTGTTTCCCAGATTTTTATTGCAGACAGGCAAAGTCATCTGCAAAGATGTCAATAACTTAGAAGATTAGAAATGTAGATTTCTCCCAGCCACATGATTTATCTTTCATTTTATTTTCGACATTGGGGATTAAACTCTGCTTTGTTGCTAAGTTACACTCCAAGTGCCAGTCTCATACTTTTAATAGATATCATTCTTGATGAGTAAACACCAAGGCTTGTTCTGGAAAATAGGAGTCTTATTGAAACCAGTGTATTTTGGCACCACCTGGTGGCAATGTGAGTGAACTAAAGTAATTCTTAGAATTTCGTTTAAGAACTTAATTGGTGGAAATTACAACAATAACGAAAAAATGATTGTTGATTCCTCAAAGAAAACAAACATTGAGTTGGTGACAAAGGTAGTTCACAACCAAAATAAAAAGACATCTCCTTACAAGGGGAATCTTTGGGTCGAAGAATTTGCACTTTATGATATCATTCTATGGCCTATATATCTGATCATTAAGAAGTATTTTCAATGGATTATCCTTCTGTCCGGTTATAACCTCTTGATAAAGCAAGGTTGTTAATTATTTTCAAACTCTACCACTGTATCTTACTACACATTGAGCTCTAGTTCATATACAGCTTATGAAGAGGTGTTGATCCTTGCTGTGAGATACAACTTATAGATGTTTCATGGAGAACCATAATAACTATTAGTATTTAATATTGATGGGTGTTAAAAGACTGAAGTTGTATGTGAATCCCATTGGCCAACATTAAAAGGACACAGTGGATGATATCCAATAAGCAGCTCAAATGCCTCCCTCCCCCAGTGCAAGCTCTGACTTCTTTATGTAGAAATTTTTTCACTGCTCTTTTGGTCTGAGATTATCTTTAAGTTAGTACAACTAACAGCTTGCTAAAGAGAGACCAGAATATAGTTTCTTTCTGGATTGCAATGTTTACTCAAATGAAGTTCCTTTCAAAAACACAATGTGTCTCTTTTTCTGTTGTTGCTCTTTTTATATGATTAATCTGACTATTTTTTAGTCTTTTCAATCTAAAGCCTGGAACCACAGACACTGTTAAAGCCATCTCTGTGTAGGCGACGAATATGTCAATTCATTTGTGATAGTCATTTTAAAATGTGTAGGCATATGAAAACATCATCTCATTCGTGTGTGTGTGTGTGTGTGTGTGTGTGTGTGTGTGTGTGTGTAGCTTTTATTTGTTAATTATAACTCAATAAAGAGAGAAACAGCAGCAGTGAGAGAAAGTAAGAAGGCTGACTTCCAACTTTTTCAATGAAACTGAAATAGTGGGTTAAGTAGTTTTGAATCAGATGGAAATCTCAGAGACAGAAAGTGGGGAGAAAAACAAGAGTTACCTGAGGACGTTTCCACACAACCTTTCCTGGAAGCAGCCGGTTGAAAAACAGAGAATCATTCTCTGGCAGGAAGGTGGGGTCACAGAAAAGTCGGCCATCTTTGATGCATTCCTGCTTCAGTTCTTGGTACTTCTGGTTTTTGAAGAACTTCAGAGGAGGTCCCATATTGTCCAGCTATGTCTAGAATGACAAAAACCGTTACTGTGGAGGAACTTCTCAGGTCTTTGGAGGACTACCTGAGATTCCACAAATGGCAGTTGTTGCAGTGGCTTTCTCCCAGAGCCTTCAGACTGAGGAAATGTCTGTATGTTCAAGAAAAGAAGATACAAAGTTCAGATAAATATTGGGCCCTGGGTGAGCACCTAACCATTTCAGAACCTCAGTTTGTTTATCTGCCAAATGAGGCAATATGCACTTTAACAGTCTCATTGGGAAAATAGATAACAGATGTGACGTTTGTCAGCTAAGCATAAATCATTATAATGTAAAGGGCAATTTTCTACTTATACTGACATGGAACCGCTTAGAAAAGTACAGTTTAAAATTCGATAATAAAGGAGAAAGAATCACTTTACTGTGTTCAGAATGAGTCAGTGTCCTACATGCTTGGTGCTTAGGGAAGAAACAGCCTCTTGCAATTCTAACAAGTCCTTTTACACAACTACTTTCATTTTATAATTTAAAGAGCTTGTGTGTTTTACTATTGGCCAAGAATGCTAATGTAAGAAACAGAACCTTGCAGGTGGCCTCCAAGCACACATAAAAAGATAGAAAGATTATAGGGTCTTTTTTTTTTTCTTCAAAGTATGCAATCATTTTCAGACTCCAAAATCAAAAAGCAGACTCCAAAATTCAATTACACCAATTTGATGGACTATAGATTTTCGTGCTATAGCAATATAATGCACTATAGCTTCCTTTTCTTTGAAAAAAAAATAATAAAATGAGAAAACTTCATGTAGCTAAACAAAATTAATCTGATAGTTTTTCATACAAACTCCGTTAGATTGTCCTACACTGAAATATCCTTAACAACTGGTTTTTATGAAGATAATTTAAAAGGCAAATTTAATTTTAAATAGCTTAGTAGTGATAATAGATCTTTCGATGTCTTCACTTGATTCCCAAGGATAGATTTGTAACGCGCTGAAAGATTTTCCTCTGATGTTTAGAAGTAACTGAAATTTTTGTTGTGTCAGCTACATTAAACCTTTATTCCAATGATTTTACCAGCTCAGGTCAATTAACACCAAAAACTATGGTTCAGAGTTCTAAAAAAAGTGGATGAAATTTGCAAAAACAAAGAACAAAGCAAACCCCCAAATTGGCTACGTTAGCAGCGTGCGTGTTTGTGTGTGTATGTGTGTGTGTGTGTTGGGGGCACACGGCATGGTTTCTACCTCCTATCTCCCTGGAGAAGCACTGGGGTTCCAAAACATCCTACTTCACTGGAATCCCTGTGAGTCCTAGGGGTTTAAATTTGCCTCCTCATGCTCTCACAAGTTTGTTCCTTATCAAGCCACCTTCCAGGTCCTACTCTGGCCTTTACTATTTTCTAAAAGTAGTAATATCGATAATGCCTCTCTGTTAGGTCCTTGCATGCCCTGTAACATCGTAGTATACTGCCTCATGATAGACCAGTTGCCCCACTTGAAAACCATAAACCTCTAAATCTAATGTCTCAATGTTATTTTTTGGCAATACTATTTGCAAGATATGTATAACGAACATGTCCTTTCTCTTAATCCAAACATTAAAAGACTGAACATAACTACATTTTTCCCATAGCCTTATTTATGAATTGCTTTTCAAATTAAGGATTGTGGAAACACTGCAAAACACCAACATGCTTTCTGCTAACTAAATTTCAGCCTGTTCTTTGTTTTAGATATCAGTGTGTTTCATTGTATTTGAAAGTATGGGTGGCATCAGTACTAATTCTCAGTTAAGCATCAGAGCCAACCTGAGTGTTTGCCCAGGCTCCTTTTCAGAGCCTATTACAAATGGACCCTAATTTTCATGTGTGTTCAAAGTTACAGCAAATATTCTTGTGCTTCTTGCTTTCCCTAGAAGGTTTGGTGGATTGCCAAAGGCTGGGGGCTGTAAATATGGGACAGTCTGAGGCAATTAGGACATCGAGTTTGCCAGAACCTCCTAGTGCCTGAACATTCTGGATAAATGGGTATTTCCTGCCCAGGAAAGCCATGTGCTCGCACAAAGTCTCCTTTGCTAATCAGTCAAATAGTAAGGCTCACAAAGCTTGCAAAAGGAATTTGTTACAAAGAGAGCCTGTCTAAACACAGAAGCAGTATCAATTCAACAAAATTAGATTTGATTTAAAGACAACAAAATAGGTCTGGCGAGATGGCTCATCGGGGAAGGGCACTTGCTGCCAAGCCTTATGACCTGAGTTCAATCCCTGAGAACCACATGGTGAAAGGAGAGAACTGATCTGCACAAGTTGTCCTCACACACACACACACACACACACACACACACACACACACACATATACACACTAAACTAAACTAAACTAAACCAAACCGAAACCAAACCAACAATAAACTATACCAGGTAGCTTGTTTCAGAAACAGAATGTACTGCTGGTATTGATGGATTGAATCTTGATAGAATAAATGCCTTTTGCATGAAGATGCTTGGATTTTAGAGACACGTGGAGAAATAAGAAATGGCAGGCTATGTGTTTGAACTTCCATTAGGGTACAATTATAGTCCTAAGTCACGCTTGACTTACACAGTAGAATTGACTCCCATTTTTGACGAGTTAACAAGCCAACTAGGTTCCATTTGCTGTATGACCTTGATCTCTTTCTGCTTCCGTTTTTCATCGCGAGAATGAAGGCATGTATCCTTCACCCTTCAACTATAGCTGGAACTACTGAGATGCTAGTGTAAAGACAACTTTGAATAAGTAAAAAGTGCCCTGTGGTTGCAAGCCACACGTTACACCGTCTCATCGTTAAGCATCTCAGGCAATAATTGTCAGGCAATGTTTGTCAGACAGATAAATGTCTTAAGTAGAAAATCAATGTATCTGTGACAAATTATTTATTCACTGTCCAATATAGCTCACATACTCTTTATTTGCAGTAGCCACAATTTGAAAGACACGACTTTGTGTCCTTCATTTTTTACTCTCAGAAATTGCAACTCAGAGAAACAGCAAAGCTAGAAACTAACAGGACTGATCCAAATCCCGTCTGTGAAATGCCAGGCTGGTGTGTGTAGTTTTCCATTATACCACACTTCATCTTTTGGTTATTGGTTTTTGTTTGTTTGTTTGTTTTGTTTTGTTTGTTTGTTTGTTTTTTAGAGAATGGATTTTTTTAGTTCAAATGAGGAAATCCTCCAAAGCAAACATAATGCCGAACTTTGAGGCATTCTGCCTAGAATTTATTGCCATGGTGGATATTGGAAAGGTTCTTTATTTTCATGGTTGAATGATCACGAGAGAATTAAACCCTCTGCATCCAAGGATGCAGCTACCTAGCCCCCAAAAAACTTGGAAACTCAGAAATTTCTACTATTATTACGGTCTTTTTATGAATAATTTTCTCTGTCAGAACAGAGGTGTCCAGAGACAGGAATGCTGTTTTCTTACTATTGCACTGCACCAGGTGGAGACATGGAGGAGAGGGTCATTACATTAAATATCACTCATTAGGAAAGGTGACAGACAAAGCAAAAAGCTAGGGTCTTTGAATATAACCCCCCCAAATCTCTAGCTAACCTCTGGAGTATGGAGTAAATTCTGAATGTGGCCTGAGGGCAAGTGGCTACTGTGGCCCAGGCAAAACAAACTGCAAGCTCATCATTGAGGTAATAGCCTGAGGCAAAATTATTAGAATTCAGACCCATGGCCTAAAGAAAGGTTGTGAGGAACGGTATGTTCATCAAGACAACGGATAAAGGCAGACCCAGCATGTGGGAAGTTGGGAATTGCGAGGGGAAAATGGAGGGAACCTGCCTGCCACGTGGAACTCCAGGCTGCAGCTAGGAGAAAGACCTTTTGCTGCTCGTTAGATTTGAAGCTTTGACGAGGTCTGCAGGCTCTTAGAGGAAAAGCATTTGCTTCTTTAACTGCGGATCAGCCTTAGAATGGACACCAAATTAATTCTAAAACAAAATTGATAAAAAAAAAAAAGACTTCCAATGTCTGATCACAAGTCACTCTGGTTTTGAGTGAGTAGGTAAGGTAGGCAGTATGCTTAAGGGGTACGTGGTGAGAAAGGATGAGACAGTCTCTGGATACCTTCTCCCCTTTCCAATTTGCCCCCTTCTTTTATTCTGCAAAAATTAGAGGTAAAGCAAGGGGCGGGGTGGATTAAGTACAGGAGTTGTAAGTCTGTCCTACTCTAGACATAATCTTAACCCCACTAATGGAGGTGATGGGGGAGATTCATTGGGCTTTGGTGGGAAGAATAAAAAAATCAGCATCCACATGCTACACAGAGAGCAGTGCTATCCATTTCTGCACGAGCAGAATCTTATCTTACATCTGCGGTCACATATCTGCTCAGATTCAAGGTTTTGGCCAGACATTCTGGTCTGAAAAGAGCCTTAAAGGTCCCCTAATCCACTCTACTGGTGCCCTTCCATAGGATATATTTACTCTGTCCGGAGAGAAGACTGTATTTAAAGGAAGAAAAAGTACACAATTTACAGTGTTGAAAAACTGTAACGAAAAGTAAAAGGCAGTTGAAAAATTTGAAAAATCATTAAAAGAGCACAGGAGATTCATGATCAAATCCTCAATGTCACCGCTTATAATAGACATCTTTCACCCTCAGTTTCCTTATAGGCACAACAGGAATGTGATGGCTGCCCTGCCCACCTAGGGGTGTTTTGGGGAAGAGCTAATGAAATTAAGTATGTGAGTGCACTTTTTGATTATTAAGGATACATTAGCATATAGCAGTTGTGTTAGAAAATGTTTAAATTTAGCAAACTAAATCCTGTTTCTTAGTAGAAACAGAGGAAATACGATCACGTGCTTAAAATAAGACACACACTGACATTTAAAAGACCTATATAAAATGGCCCCTCTGCCATTCTTTACTCTCGGCTCCACCTCCCATTTTTGGCTGCCTTGCTCTCTTGGCTGAGTAAGCCTATCCTAAAAGTCTAATTTTACAGTCCTTTGAGAATCTAATTCTGATTTTTATAGAATGTTATTCTGGAAGGACTCTTAGAAACTAGTTAGTATAACTTCTTTCTTTTCACTGTAAAGTGAAGAGATTTTACCAGGGTTACATAGTAACAGAGTTGGCACTAAAGCTGAAACATACTGACTCACCAAGTTTATATTTTGAAACAAGAATGAAGAACTGTGATAGGAAGATAGAAGAAAACTACAAACAAGACGTTTCATTTGAACATTCTCATTGTCCTCTTTTTGCAAGAATGCACGTGGGAGTCTTGCTTCTGGATTGCAAGCTATCAGAAGGTGATATGATTTCAAATCAAGACTAATTAAAGAAACTGTTTGGGGGACACAAAGGGACTGTTTTCTGCTTTTAATTTAGGAACTGAGAGCTTTCAAGGGTATAGAAAGTCTACTTTGTAACCTACTCCTGACCACGTAAGTGTGCAAGCTGTTCCCGGACCACTGGAAACTGTAATGATGAATAAAGAATGCTGCTCAGATTCAAAGTATTCACACACATGTGTGCACACCCATGCACATGAGTGCATATGCATACACACGAGTGAATGTGCATGTGCTTGTGTGTGCAGGCATGCCGGTCCATGAACACACACTTACATACGTGCATACACACACACACACACACACACACACACACACACGTGTTCGTGCACAGAAACATCCAGAGGAAGGAGAGAGTTAATTAGCAACACCCCCAAAATTCTTGTTTATTCATCCAGGCCATAAAGAGTCTTTAATTTCATAGGAAAGATTAACAAATGCAGCATTGGCTGAAGTTTAATAAAAACATTAATACAAACCAGGACACATTTTGCTGTGACAGGCAGAACAGTAGAATTTGTTGAATTTTCCAATGTGCTTTTCACCAAACATCGCGTTCTAAATCCTCACACCCACTTGTTTCCATTGCAATGTGTGGCAGCTCCCTTTTCCTGACCCTGGCTGAAGGCAGCTCTGGTCAAGGAACCCAGTTAAGCCCCAACAACAGTGTAGTTATGGTGGGGATGGGGGATGGAACCTTGACTGCAATTAAAAATTTAAACCAAAGATAGAATCAGGGGGAAACAAATCCAGGCCCAAGGGCTGATAATAGAATAGCCAAGACCAACCTGTCACCAGGGCAAGAAGGTCTCCCAATTGTGCAGACAGGGTGCTAAGATAGCTTAAGCCACTCCTTCATTGTGCAGCAGTCCATGGTCTGTGCACCCCATTTTCAGGGATTACAAACTGCGGAGGCACAGTGTGGCTCCAAGATTGTGCCTGAATTTCAATACTTCTCCTATAACTCTGGGACAGTGGAAGGTGGATGAAACTGCTAGCCATCCAGCTCTCTCCTCGCACTCCCCTCACAGGTTTGCCCTTGTTTACCAAGTGTTTACGAACAGCATACACACCGGGAATTGATCAGCCAGCCCCCAGAAACATCTCACTGCAGCACCACCAAAATCACTGCATCCAGCCCCCCAAATTCCATTTCTTTTTTAGAAGTTTCAAAACAGTTATTAATGTACACACGTACACATGTTCGATCCAGACAAACCATAACAATAATAGATGCAAAGTTGGATCAGCTATAAAGCTGAAGTTCCTTTGAGTCTTTTAGATGCTAAGTCTCAGAAAATCTAATTTTAAACAAAATTTGTAGACACCCGCTCCACTCACCTGAGTTATCTCAGGAGCACTGCTGCTGCTGCTGCTGCTGCTGCTGCTGCTGCCGCTGCTGCTGCTGCTGTTGCTGCTGCTGCTGTTTCTGCTGCTCTTAGCCAGGTAACCCCACTAAGTTTGTTCGGTCAGTGCAGCTGAACAAAGATTCTGGCTTTCTTAACCTGAAAACTATTTGGGCTGTACCAAGCTCTGCTCACAGGGGGAGGTGCCTCACAGCAACTTCAGGAGCCTTTGCCCCGCCCAGCATTCAGAAACTGATCCTGAGTCACGAGGAAAATCTGGAAGGCGTCCCTGCCAGATGTGCAGATGGGATGCCCACTCCAGATCCACCCACCAGCAAATTGGAAAACCCAGAAAGCCACATTTGAAAGCACTTTCTGTTTCAAGGAGAAATAGGACTTTCAGGAAATGGGTCTGATAGGTTTCTAACTCCTCTGTCCCAAGCAGGGGAAAACTGCAGACATGGACATTACTGGAGAGAGGACATGGAGAACAAAAATGTTCAAATATTGGGAAAGCTCTAGTGAGCTAGGCTGCAGACATGGCCCCAATAGGCACTTCTGTGATAGCAATGAGGACTTGGGCATCATGTGGGAGTGGAGGGCACCTAATAGGATGAAGGGACATAATGGTCACTTTGTGAAAGAGCAAGTAACATTTTGCCAAAGGCACAGAGAAAGGAGGTGAACAGAGTTTGATTCCATGGCAGCTGCAAGAAGCCCGATTTCTAGCAACAGCTCAGTGTCGAGATTCGGCCAAGCAGTGTCGGGTGAAAAACAGAGTAAATAACTGCTTGCTATGAAAGGCCAACCAAGAAGTTTTAGTGGCATGCTCAGCTCCCTATAAAATAATTATGTTGAATCCCACTCAAGACCCTGACCCGCTCTTTCCTGAGATTTTCATTGAGACACAGTTTGAAGGACATGATTCTTATGACTTTTGTTGTCAATTTCATGTTCACAAAATTTAAATATTACCGTCACCTCATTCAACAGCTTTCCTGCCCAGTGTGCTGTTTACCATTGTCCAAAAAAATGGGAAGGAAAGAGGAAGAGGAGGAGGGGGCAGAAGATGGAGAACAGAGAGAAACAGAGGGGGACAGAGACTGAGAGACAGAAACAGACAGAGAGAGAAATGGAGGAGAGAGAAATGGAGGACAGGGAGATGGGGGTAAGAGAGAAAGAGAGACAGAGGGAGAAGAAAGAAACAGATAGAGAGAGACACAGAATTGAAGAGAAACAATGGAGGGAGATGGAGGAAAGCAGGTAATGAAAGAGAGAAGACAGAGAGAAAATATTTTTTCCCTTCTCACTGGTTCCATACCAACATTTTTCATGAAACAGGTCTGAACATTTCTATAACTAAATCTCTGAGACTTCTCCTTTGATATTTTCCTCTGTCTTTTGTATGCAATATGGAAATCAATCTAGAGGGACAATACAAAATGCCAGAGCCCATGAGAATTAGACATTTAAATACTGTCACCCAATTTGACTCAAGAATGAGCGATTTCTTAAGCAAATATGACTTACATAGGGTTTTGGCATTGAAGTCAAGGGAGGATGTTTTGTCTGTGCTCCTCTTCAGACATCTTTTCAATCTCCATAATTTTCAAATAAGTAGGAAATCATAAAATCTGAACATTGGCATTAAAGGATATCTACCCTCTTTCTCAGTGCAGAAATATCCTCCAGATAATCTGGAAAACTCACCCCTACATAAAGCAGTTTATTCTGTATTTGGCCATTCCTTAATTGTTAAATTGTTGTCCTTAGACTGAACAAACATTAGCTTCACACAAACTATTTCTAATTCCTCTTTTATACAGCAGCCATTTAGAATATCTATCAAGCCATCCTTGCCCAGGTAAGAATCTTCGGGTCTTTTACAACATGCCTCACAGGATATGGTCTCCAGATCTTTTTCTGCTCTTGCTGTCTTTTGAACATAAACCTAATCTGTGTGTAGCTTGTAGCTTAATTAAATCTCTCTGTGATTTCTTGCATGAACTATTATTGTGTGCTTCATCATGTATTTGCACAACTGATTTTATATTCAACTTCCATGGTGAGCTTATATTCATCCTCAAAACCCACCTCCTTGTGTATTTCAATCTATTCCTTTTCTAAAACTTTTCTTTCATTATTACACCCTAAATGAGTTTTTGAGGAAGTTTGTACCATATTTCCTGGATATTTAATAATATAGACAAACAGTCGACAGATATGTGTGTGTGTATGCATGTATCTCTGTAGTCTGTGCATATAAAAGACAATGCATGTTCTACACTAGTAAGTATTTGCACATCTTATTAGTCGCTAAAAATTGCATTGAATTAGATAAGTTCTGAGGTAAAATATTGCAGTGCAACTTTAGAGTCCTCTAATAGCAATCACTTATAACGATCTTATTCAAACTTGAAACTACCCATGTAACTTCTGCTAGCATCCATCTCCTAGTTTTCCATCTTCCTTATGGGAGTGTATAAATCTTTTCAAAGGGTCCTGTTGAAATTCAAATACACTATGGTATGGTGTTCCTGTCATCTCCCCTTGTAGATACTCTTTCAAAAAGGAAATGGGCTTAGTTAGGCATGACTTGCTTTTGTGAGCTCATGCTTACTTCTAGTTATTTCCGCTCATTCTAAAGCCTCACAAATGACTTGCTTAATAGTGCGTTCTATACTTTTGTCAAGGAACAATGCCATGCTCATTGGTCTTGAGTTTCCAAGATTTATACTTCACCTTTACCCAATACCACTGCCCACCTTCACTAAAAATTAAGCAGTGTGCATCTTTGCATCTCTCACCTCTTCCCTTGGCCACGGTTTCTCAAAGGCTACCAAGACTGTCACTGTGATCACGTCTGTACATTCTCTCAGTAGCTTTGAATGTAATTTGTCTGGGCCTGGAAACTTGAACTCGCTGAAGGTAGCTACAGACTCTCTTATTATCTCCTCATCTATCTTGGGCTTTAATTCTCTTTCCAGTTCAAAGATCATGCTCCTTGGCAGAGAGGTTAAGTAACTTGCCCACGGTCATACACCTAGTAAATTGACAGAGCTGGGATTTAAATCTATTGTCTCCTATATGACTTTACAGTCTAGATCTTCAGCACAATGTGATGTCGTTTTCAAGTACCAAATGATTAGTGTAGTCTATGAGGGTTGTGTGTTTCAAAGTGGGAGAGAACTCTTCTAGCAAGAGTATATAAGGCAGGCTTTGTCGAATTTGAACTGAAATCTTAAATCGTGATTATAATTCCAGTAGGAAGGGAGAAGTGATGTGTGCATGTGTCAGAAGGGTTAATAGAGGAGATTGAGGACAGTGGACATACTAAAGAATAATAAAGAATCTTGGATCTGCTTTTTACTTGACATATCATTTGAAACAGTGATAGCTCCTGCCTTCCCTTACAAACTATTAATTCAACCTCTGTTTCTTGCTTACTAGTTATATTCCTTAAGGCAAGGCACAGTTTCTCTGATATACGATTCCCTATTATACAAAATGAGAATAAGAGACCTATTTTAGAGCATCATTGTGAGAATTAAATGAGCTTTCACATTCATATAGTACTTACAACTATAATTGAGGTTTCAAAAACATTTCTTGCTGTCATTACTGTGATTCATTTATTCATCCGATAAGAATTTACTGGTACCATTATTTGTCAGATGAGATCTAGGTACATGGGTGTAATGGCAAGCATCAAGAAACAGGATTTCAACCACCAGTGAACAATGAAGCTCATTGTTTTCAGTCCGTATTTCAATTCCATTGTTTAGATAAAGTAGACACATTTTCCTTGTATTAAACTGACTTTCCTTTGGCATGTTCAATGGTGTCATTCTTTTTCAACTCACGTTTTGTTAGTCATGTTGGTGATAGTTTATGGGTGTAGCTTCTGAAATTACTGGAAGACACAATCACACAGAAAATTCCCTGATCCTCTGGATCTTACAATCTTTCTTGCTCCCTCTTCTACAATGTTCCCTAAGCCTTTGGTGCAGGAGTGTTTTGTAGATGTTTCCATTAGGACTGAGCTCTACAACTTTGTGTTTTGACTGGTTATTGTTTTCTGCAGTGGTCTCTGTTGCAAACAGAAGTTTCTTTGATGAGGAGTGAAGACTACACTTACCTGCAGGTATGAAGACAAATGTTTACAGGTTGTTGTTAGGGATTATGCAGGTTTAGTAAATTAATGGGTTTAGATTCTCCCCTAATAACCAGGACTTCACTAGCACTGAATAATTAACTAGGTTTACAGTACCAGGAATGCTTTCCCTTTTGTTGAGCATGGAAAATCCCAGGTGGCCTCAACCCTACAGAAAGAGCTATAGGCAACTGAGGAAAGCTGCGGGTGGTAGAGGTGGTCTTCCCCAGGGAAGAGAACACCAAATTTCTGTCCAGTGCCAAATGGTCAGCCCTGAAAACATACATATGAGTAACAATATACGGACTGAACATATTATATTTAGAAACATATATGTATATACTAATACACATATGCATGCAATAACTATTAGTGAAAAGAGAAGACATGAAGTAAAGGAGAGCAGGGAGGGCTCTCTGGGAGGGTTTGGAGAAAGAAAGGGAGGACTGTTGTAATTATAATCTCATAAATAAAATAAAACAAAATATAATAAAAAATTTTAATTATGTGTTTCCTTATCTTTATTTAATTGTTTTTGAGAATTTCATTCATGAGTTCTGTATTTAAATCATTTCTACCATTCCTTATCCACCCAACTTCTCCTTCTGTAGTAGTAAACTTCTGTGGCAGCTCATCAAGGAGACAATGAGGTATTTGTCATACATGGAAGCCCTGCCAGACCTCAGCAGAGGGAACCACCGTCCTGGCCAGCACCATACTCGATCAACAGTGGAACCCGGAGAATCTCAGCTGAGGTGTTTTTATTCTTTCCGAAACTCCTCAGGTAACTTACTGATAGCACATGCAGCTCATTAGCAATTAAACATCCCCTAGATAAATCCAACACCTGCAGGCAATACAGAATGCTAAGAACCTAGGCAGCCCCTCACCCAACAGTGCCCAAAACAATTTCAAACATAACTAAAAATATACTTCCCCAACATCCTTCTCACTTCAATTTCATGGCCTCTCCATCTTTAACTATTGTGTGTGTGTGTGTGCATATATGTATGTATGTATAAATACGACCAGATTAGTCCACTTCATGTTGTTCATATATACAAGTGTTTAGCACTATAGAGTAACCTATCAGGGGTTCATCTCTGGGAAAGACTGCATATCCCTTTCTCTGCAGCCATTAATTTCATGTCGTTTTTCATCTATAGGTAGGGCATTGTGAGATTTGCTTTTACAACCATGTTGGCATGTCAAGTGGTGTGTGTTATTGTTGTGCCTTTTGTATTTAGAATGTAATTACAAATTACATTGGTTGAGGAAAGTGGCAGGAGCAGGTATTCCTCTAAGGTTCTTGACCACATTAATTATGGATAATGGGTTATATTTACAGTATTAGGCATGAATTCCCTCCTATTGAATGACCCTTAAGCCCAATTAGAGGACTGTTGGTTACCTCCACCATACAAGTGCCACTATTGTACCTTGTGGCAGCTTACATCCCATGTTCACATACAGTGAGAGTGAGTACTCGTGCAGAGGCTTCCAGGTCACTTTTAGCTCAATTCGTTCAAGTCCCACGTCTTAAATGTATGTTGTATTCAGCAATAGGTTCTACTTTCAAGGTCTAGAAGGAAAACGAGATGACAACAGCAATAGTTTATATTGTTTTGGGAGTGTCTTGTACTTACTCCCTTCAAGAACAATTTGAAAGGAGGTTTCCCATTCCTGATATTAGAGATTCTGTTAGATAGTCTGTGGCTCCTGGAGGAAACTTCTACCCAAGTGGCAGAACGTCATTGAAATCACACACACACACACACACACACACACACACACACACCCCACACATGCACACATGCACACATGTACATATTATATATATGCATTTTAAACAAATATAAAATAATATACTTTCTTATGGCTTTTTCAACACCTTCAGTTTTATTTATCTCCTCCTTCCTCTCTTTCCTTCTGTATTTTCTTTTCTCACTCCTAAATTAAAGCCCTCACCCCCATTTTCCGATTCTTATTTCATAGTGTGCCTTACTATCCCTTTTCTGGAGCTCCTACTTCCTCCACACCAAGGTCCCTTTTTAACTCCCTTATCTTAAAGAGACTGTTCCAGAAACCTCCAGGGTACTGGCAGGGAGGATCTAGATATAGTAATCCAGTATTTGAGGAACAGATAGGTTACCACTCTCTGTCCAGTGTTGTATAGTCTGATAATTCTATCTCAGTCTTCCCTTAAGTCTTGCTTCCTCAAGCTTTCTGCCTAGCTGAATCATTTCCTCTATCCTGGATATGTTCCAACTCTGGAATATAAAACTGCGCTTCGCCCAGTGTGCCAGTAGCGGTGGTTCAGTGCCCACTAGTGTAGCATGGTTCAGCAGTGCAGGGAAGTGCCATTCGCTTTTGGCTAACTAGTTGTATTCCCTGCCTCTTTTGAGTTTACAATCCCCCAGGGCCAGTAAAAGTGTGAACAGAAGCCACAGAGAGAATGGGCTGTTAGCTTCCAAACCAAATAGCTTTGTGCCAGTGTGGGATGGAGTTCAACCAAGACTTTGAGAGAGGGTAAATTGAATTTTTCCCTGTTTGGCCTGGTTAACACAAAAATATACTTCATTAAACAATCAACAGAACTTCCTTTAATCAAGGGAAGCAATTCATTGGCCTTGTCATCAACATGTTCTAATTTCTTGTTGTGAGTCAAAAGAAATCTGTCTCTACTAATTTAAATTAAGAGTTATAATGGTTGATAACCTCTAGCCATGGTCACCAAGGCCCTGACTCAACCAAGAGATCGGTTTCCTCACTACTTGTTATTAGCCTACCTGGGCTTCTGTGTTCCATTTCTCAAGGCTAGATAAAATTTCTGGGAACACAAGTATTGCACTGTTGCTGAGATAGAAGTAACATTGAGAATGGTTTGAGTAAAGGTATTTTTTTATGTGAGATCTGGGGATGGCAACTCTTGTTGTCAGTCTTGTATGGCATAAACTTTTACTCAGTGAGCCATATACTTGGCCCTTGTGAGTATTTAATTGTTTGTTTGTTTGTTTGTTTTTGTAATACAATTGCATGATTCTTGAGCATAAAATTTGTAGATGACAGCATCGTATCACAAAGTAAGAATGTTGAACATAGCTGCATGTTATTGTCTACATCCTAACGTGAAACATAACCAGGGTAAGGTCAGCTCCAGGGAATTGAGCTCTGAGTACCAGATTAGAGTTCACAAAATTATAAGCATGAGACAAAGCAAGAAATCAAGAACTGAGATTACCCAGAACTCACAGGTCAGGAAACATTGCGCAACATATAATGAAGATAAATAATGCAATGTGAAAGCTAAAAGCAAATCTAAAGATCAGGGGCTCCCTTTTCAGTGCTGAAGCCTACTATCAGTAAACTCTCCCCCTATGTTTTTATTAAAGATAACTCCCCAACACTGTGTTTACTTTGTCTCCCTCAGGCCTTACTTGCTCTTTAACTACGTAGTTATATTTTATTCATGAAGCCTTTTCCCTTCGTTACCCATCCAAGCTCTCAAAATAAACATCTTGTTTTTATTCAGTGTCATATCATAAAGGGCCCTGCTTAGTTATCCTCCAGTGGATCTGTCCAGGATCGCCCATACCTGTGATCCCAGTACTTTGGAGGTAGATGTAGGAACATTAAGATGTCAGTGTCAACCTGGACTGCATACTGAGTTCCTGTTAAAAAACCAAACAAAACAACAACAACAAAAACAGGGACTGGAGAGATGACTAAAGTGCTTCTTATTAAAGCATGATGACTTGAATTTGCATTCTCAGAACACACATTAAAAGCCAGGTATGACAGTGGGTATGTATAATCCCAGCGTTGTGGCATCAGAGACAGATGAATCCTGGGAGCTCTTTGGCTGGCCATCTTTGCTGAATCAATGAGTTCCAGGATGAGTGAGGGACCCCATCTCAAAAAAAAGGGTAGAGAGTCATAGAGGAAGATGCCCACCATCACTAGCCTCTGGCCTCCACACACCCATGTACACCAGCCGAACACATGTGTACACATTCATACTAACACACTCACACACATACACCACCCACATATGCATAGTAAAATAAAATACAAATAAAAATTTTAAATGTAAAAAGAAATCTCATAGTATTTGGGATTCCTGGGTTTGGTCACCATCATCTTCAAAAGTATAAAGTAGAATTTTCCATTAGTTCTTGGTATACATACACTTTGATTCCATCAGATTGCAAAACCCTTGAGGACAAAAGCTCAGTACTGTGCACTTCTGTACTTCCTATACTGTGAAACATAGGATGAGGAACCAAGTACGCAGCATTAGTATGCAGTAAATACTTGACAAAGGGCCCTAAAGACATTTGTAATGGGAATGAATGACAACTTGGCAAGAGACTTAAATGGGTCCATCACACATGCACACACAGAGAGAGGAGGAAATGGGGTAATAGTGAGAAAAAGAGAGGGGAGAGGGAAAGAGTTGCAGAGAGAGGGAGTGGGAGAGGAAAGGAGAGACAGAGGAAGAGAGAGAGGGAGAGAGGGAGGGAGAGAGGAGAGAGAGAGAGAGACAGAGAGAGAGAGAGAGAGGGAATATATCAAATAAAGTAATCATCTAGTGTAGGGGAAATGACAGGAATCTGTCAGAGTTGTACAGCTATACTACTCATGTCTTTGAGAGATTATGGAATTAAGGAAAAAATAGAAGGAGGCAGTTTTGAGTTGCATCAGTCCTGGGGTAATTTAACAGGAAGAGAAAACTTCCAACAGAGGGGGAAAGGAACTCTTTTTCATCCTAGTAAAATGTCATTCATCTGGCTTCCACTCATTTGGGATCTTTGAAAAAAAATCAGACGATGGAAGGCTGTAGCTTGTTATAAGCGGATTTTAAAGGAGAAGAGTTGCTAACCTAATTAAGGTCCTTCCACGCTGAAGGCGGGTAGGGGATGGGGGAAAGGACTTGTTTGACTTTGTCAAAAGATGTTTTCCAGGTTCCCTCCTAGAGTTCTTTGGAAGACTTATAAAACTAATTATAAGCCATTTGTGTCCTCCTCTTCCTTTTGCAAATAGAAGTATGAATAAAACAAAATAAAATAAAATAAAATTAGACAATATTAAGTGAGAAGGTTGACCTGTAATTCAGAAATATTCTCTCTAATGAGCATCATTTTCAAAAGATATAGTTATAATGCACTCGTCATTTTTGAGCAGTCTATCTATGACTTAGAGATAGAGACACAGTAATAAGACTTTCAGCTCAAGGAGACTATTCCTCAGGGAGCAGCACAGGTCACTTACTGATCCTGGCTGAATCCAAGGAAATGCGAGTGTGGTGTGAAATTTGAAGGAGCAGATTTCACGGCTGGGGGCCTTCCACTTCAGGCTGTAACTTCACAGGTCCTTCTTCTGTATCCTGGGAGAACAAATGACTACATCAACTCGCAGAGATGTGACTACAGGTTCCAATAGGTTCCAGCCAGAACTGGCTATAGAGAATTTACTGGGCTCTGTACAAAATGAAAACGTGGGGATGCTTTTTCAAAATAAATTGGAATTGAAGACAGCAAACACAGAACATTAAGCCAGGCACAGCCTCCCCCCCCCCCCCCCCCCCCCCCCCCGCCGCAAGAAGTGCAGATTCCTATGTGACTGTACAGGTCTTGCCCTCAGATAACATTTATCATAAACCTCTACTGCTACTGCATCTAAAACACAGACTGTAACCTCTTTCTCAGCCTCTCTGGTCTGGTCTGGATGGACTGAGATGGTGAAGGCCTAAGTGGCCCTTTGAGGCCTGTTCACTGTGTAGTCATAGTGTCGGGAATCCCTGTTGATTTTTAAGCACTGCTTAGCTTAGCTTAGTTTAGTTTGGTTTGGTTTGGTTTTGTTTCTGTTAAAGAACACTGGCTGTTCTTTCAGAGGACTTCAGTTTGGTTCCCAGCATCTATATGGTGGCTATCAACTATCTATAATTCCAGAATCACAGGATCTGATACACTCTTATAGCCCCCAGAGGCACTGCACGCTTGTGGTACACAAACGTACTTGCAGACAAAACATTCATGCACAAAATATAAAAATAAAAATATGATTTTCTTAAAAATCTCTAGTGATAATCCCTAACCAGGAAGATATCTATAATTGAGACTCGCTTGCAAAATAAATTTGTTATGTTCAATGGAGTCTCAGTGTGTCTATTAACCATATTTCAGAGAAGGCCCAGAAGTAGAGAGCTAACACAAAATGAACTCAATGACATTTTTGTAGACTTTTTCGTCTTGTATTGCTTTGTTTGGGAATTTTTTGTCTTATTGGTCTTCTGCTTGTATATTATGGTTTCTGATTTAATGTTTTTGTGGAATTGTGTGTTTGCGTGTGTCTGTGTGTGTGTGTATGTGTGTGTGTGTGTATTTCTTGTGGCTTTTCTTTTTTGTTTTGTTTCATTGTTTTGCTTTGTTTTTATTTGATTTTTGCCTGTTTGTTTTCTAAAGAGAGAAAATAAGAAAGGGCCTGGAGGTGGGGAGGATCTGGGAGGAGTTGGGGAGTGAAAAAGTATGTCCAGAATACATTGTATGGTTTTTATTTTCAAAACCAAAATCCATGGTGATAGGTAAATGAGATTGCTCCCACACTCCTAGCTCAGGTCAATTCTCTTAACACTAAAAACTTGAAGCATGACACTAAAAACTTGAAGCATGACACAACAAGCAAATACAGGGATACTGGAGGTTGAAAGGAAAACAAGCAACCCAAACATCCAAGAACTTGAGGAATTGCTCCTTTTTAAATTATCTGGGTTTGTTTTTAGATACCCATATATCTCAGACAGAATGCCTCCAACCTGGAACTTGCAGTGGACAGAATAAAAAATGTAACAGAGGAAGGTTTTCCCTTTAGCCACAAAACTAAGAAAAGGATAAGCTAACAATAGAAAATACCTTATGGCAATACCCACCCTATTGCAATAATCATTGGAATAAGTGCATTCCACTCTGGTGGGTTTCCATGGGACTGAGTTTGGGGATGATCTTGTGTGCCCTACCTGCACATACACTCAGTACTCCAATGCCTCCATGAGAGTAGAGGCAGTTAGTGCGGCAGTGAGCTGAGCAAACACAGCAAACAACATGATATAGGATGGGACTAATAGCTTTTAATATCCAACGACTAATTCAGGCCCTCTAAATCGACAGGATTGGTGCACATTTGAACTCACAGAGACTGTGGCAGCATGCACAGGGCTTTCAAGGGTCTGCACCAGTTGGAGTCCTAGAGCTGAAAGGAGAAATAGACATAAATATCCCCAGTCCTAACCCTATTTCCAATTGATATCCACTTATAAATGGAAATTTAGTTTTTTCAAAGGGAGTCTCACTGGGGAAACAGGGTACCCTTAAGGGTAGACTGCATGCCCAGGAGTAGATAGCCAATACGAAAATGAACTCAAGGTATCTTTGAAGGTCCCTTTTCCCAATTTCCTGTTAGGACTTTTCTTTACTTTAATTCTATCTTATTGCTATGTGTGTGTGTGTGTGTGTGTGTGTGTGTGTGTGTATGTATGTGTATATATATATATATATATATATATATATATATATATATATATATATATATATTATGGCTTCCAGTTTAGTGTTTTAATGGGATTTCAGAGTATGCAAAAGAGCATTTCTCTGTATCTGTATCTGTTTCTTGTGCCTTTTATTAGGCTCTTTTTCTTCTGATTTTGTTGTTGTTGCTGTTGTTGTTTTGTCGTATTCTGATGTGTTTGTTTTTTTATTTATCTTATTATATTATATTACAATCTCTTAGAAGCCTGTTTGTTTCCTAATGAAAGACAGAAAGGGATGGGATCTGGGTTGGGCAGAAAGTGGACAGGGCCCAGGAGGAGTATGGGAAGGGGAAACCATAATCAGGATATATTATGTGAGGAAAAATATATTTTCAATAAAAGGTAAAATCTATTATTTAAAAACTAGAAAATCTCAGCAAAGAAAGAGAAAATGTAAATGAACCAAAATAAAACTATGGCAACTGTGAAAAACAAAACATACTGAGTGAACAGTAGATCTCAGAAAGCAGATTCTAGAATCAGTGAAGTTGAAAATTGATTAATAAAATTTATTTAGTGTGGGGGAAAAAGCAGCCATATGTGGTAGCACACACTTTTAGTACCAACAGTCAGAAAACTGATGCAGGAGGATCACAAATTTAATACCAGCCTTTGTTACTCTGGAGGGGGGGGGCGCTACAGTAGGAACATGGACTAAGGGATATATAAATGATAAATAATAAAGATGCTAGCCAAGATGTGGTGGCACTCGCCTTTAATCCCAGCACTTGGAAGGCAGAGGCAGGCAGGTCTCCATGAGTTAAGGCCAGCCTGGTCTACAGAGTGAGTTCTAGGACAGCCAGAGTTACAACGGAGAAAACTTGCCTCAAAAAAAAACAAAATAAAAAATGATGATGATGATGATGATGATGACGCTAATATTTGAACCATATGGATTTCAGAAAGGGGAAAGTGAGTAAAAACGATTGGGCTCAAAATATATGCGAAGAAGTATTAACTATGCATTTTTGTAATTTCAAGGCATAAATTTATGAAATCAAGAAGCTGACTGAACTTCAAACAGAATAAACCAAAGGAGAGGGTAGAGCTATGTCTCAGCACCAGAGTGTGAGTCTAGCATGCACAAGGGCCCAGGCTTGTGTATTTGTTACTTTTCTATAGCTGTGATAAAACACAATGATCAAGGCAACACATAAAAAATTGGGGACTGCGGCTTATGATTCCAGAGGGTTAGTCCATGATGGTGGTGTGTCGACATAGTGGGTGGTAGGTGGTCGGAGCAGCAGCTGAGAGGTAACATTTTAATGATAAACAGGAAACATAAAGACTGCATTAAAAATTCTTTTGAATGACATACTTCCTCCACCAAGGTCACACCTTCCATTCCTCTCCCCAAAGTCACCAAATGGGAAGGAATATTCAAACACAGAGACAGACTACCACATTTTATCCCTATTTAGTGATGCCTGTACCACCATAATCCCAAAATATAATAATAGAAAAGAAAAAAAGAAATCCATGCCAAGGTGAACCAAAATAAAACTCCTCAAAACTAGAAGCCATAGAAGTCATGATCTAAAAGTGATTCTATTCATGCATATATGTTTCCTAGGGCAGTGCATTCATTATGCCAGTCATCATTTCAGTGCTTCTGTGTTTATTATGTCCTCAAACATCCATTATCTGAGAATCTTCTGGATCTTGGAAACCCAGACTTTCTGTCTTCAAGAGTCAAAAACATTCTTTTTATTTTTAATAGTTTTTTAAAAATTATTTTCAGTTACATAAATATGCAAGTGTCTGTGGAGGGAGTATGCACGTGTGAGTTTCGGTGTCTGCAGAATTCAAAAGAGGACGTTGGGTCCTCTGGAGTTGCAATTACAGGTGACTGAACAGGCTGACACGGGTGCTGGAAACTGGACTCAGATCCATTGCAAGTGCAGTGAGCATTCTCCACCACTGAGCCCCTTTTCAGTTTTAAATTTTTATTTATTTTTTTATTGAGAGAGTCATTGTGCCATGACAAGACATGCAGAAACAAAAGACAACTTGTGTGTGTGGAGCTCAGTTCTCTTCTTTTATCACCTGGGTGCCAAGGATCGAACGCAGATCTTCAGGCTCCGTGGGAAGTGTCATTACCTACTGTGCCATCTCACCACACCAACAGTACTCTTTGAAGATAGAATTTTTCAACTTACCACTACTTATAGGGGATAAGATTTTCTTATATTGTGCAGGTTTATCATGTGCATTGTAAAATGTTTAGTTATATCCTTGACCTTTACCTACGAGAAAGTTGATTTCTCTGGGTGGTGACAGCCCAAAGTGTCCTCACACTTGACCAAATATCATCTGGGGAAGAATATTCCCATTTGAGAATCACTATTTTAGGATAAATTGACAGATTATAAGGACTGCTTTGATAGAGGAAAGTCCTTTGACTCCTCATTGCTTCCACAGACCCTTCAGAGCTAGCTTTATTTAACTTTCAGCCTTAATTTATGTTGCCTTGCTGAAGCTCACACTATTGCACTGAATTATCTCAGAATTTAGCATGCCTTTTCCTTTCCCAGGAGTTTACAATGTGCTCTTTCTCTACTCAGACTACCTTTCCCAGGTCAATAGTCTTAAAGGCATAGTACTCATTTCAGATCTTCATTCGATTTTTGCCTTCATTTTGAGACAGGAACTATGTCACATTTGTCTTTGTAGCTCTGGTGCTTAGGATTAAAGGAATGACCCTAATACAAATAAAATTTATTCCTGATCCCTAAGCAGACCTAGAAAAGACAGAAGGGATGACCATTATTAGCTCTCAGATTGCTTCTGTTCTGCTTGGATGAAAAAAAAATGTAATATTCTCATTTTGTACAACTCATTTCCTAGTAGAATTAAATGTGAACATGTGCAGGATACATTACAAAACAATTTGGCATAGGTGGAGAAAAACAGGCAAAGGATGGGCGTTGGAGAAGATAGTGAGACACAGGACACTTAGCATACAATCAGTAAGCCAGAACCCAGAGAGTGCAGACTTGATACCTGCCTAGTAGTACACAGCGTGTACCAGCTCCCACTCTGAGCTCTAACTCAAACTCAACTTGACTTCTTTAAGGAAAGATTGAAGACAAAAGATTACAAAGGTAATGGCATCTCCAGACTGCTGAGAATCGCTGGGTGAACAGCAGCCCCCTGTACCAACTGATCTGATACTCGAAACAAAGGAAGCAAACTCTCCCTCAGCACTTTGGAACTGCACATTTATCACAGGCAATAAATTTTTCCCCCCTATGTTGTCTAGTGTAGTTGTCACCTCAGTAAGCTAGACCTCTTTGAGACAGAGCAAATCTTCAAACTCATATTTTTCCATGGCAGGGCCTAGCTACTTGTGTCCTGCTGCTACGGTTACCTGGGCTTGAGTTTGGGATATCTAGACCTTCAAAGCAAACTCTCCTTTCATACATTCCATTGGTCTCTCCTTAAAGGGTATAATTTCTGAGATATCACATCCAGAAGAGCATAGGCACCAACAGGAAAATGTTATCCACATGCACTTCTGAGATCAGTGTGGTCATTTACTTCATGTTTGCTTAATTGCCAGAGAAATGTCTTTCTGAAATAGGTGAGACTGGAGCTGGGACTGGAAAAAATAGGGCATTTAAGAGAGAGAAGGCACTTGAGGCATGTGGAGAAGAGGTCTGTAGAGCTTAAAGTTTGAATTCCTGAGGAAATGTGTTGTTGTTGGGTTTGCTTTCAGAGTACATGTTGGCAAACAATGGGAGATCCAACAGGAGACCCTAAGTGTGTAGCGAGTTTACATGGCTTCTGCAAGCTGGTATGTGGAGACAGGAGCCGGTTTGGCCAAATATAGCTGTAAAGACAGCCATAGATTCATTGGCTGGGCATTTGGGAATTCTGCCACTGAGTGGGGGTTGGGTAGAATGTAAATGTTTCTGTTAAGTTCCTCTGGAATAGACATGGTAAGCAAGATGCACCGAAGGCGAAATGTGTAGCTCGGGTTCCTGCCTTTCTATTTATTGCCCTCACGTGTTCTTAATTCTCTAGCTCCAGTCTGCCCTTCTCCACACAGAACCTGTACCTCTTGTCACTGCCCAGATATTTCTTCAAGGTGACCTTCCATAGGAAGCATCTTTTTCTCTCAGCACTTCTCCCTTTCCTTCCTCTACCCAAACGACGTCACATTCTTTTCTCACGTTATCAATCACAAACAAGAAACAAAATCTCAGTAAATGGCAATGGTTGCTCATGCCCTAATAATGCCGAAATCTAAAATGTGAGCATGGGATGCCAGTGCTGGAAACAGGAGCTGACAGGAGACTTGAGGTTTAGGGACTGGGGTGGTGGAGGATCCAGTGAGCATGAGGGTAGGGGTGGAAATCTGAGATAGGGGACCTTTTGGTGAACTTCACATAAGGATAGCCTTGCTTTGTGAACAATTTGAAGAGGTTTCTCCCCACTGGAACCCCCCTCCCCTTACCAACACTCCATATTTTTCCCACCATGCCCCGTCATTCCAGGATCCTGCCAGAAAGAACTATCTTGATTAAACAGCACTCTGTGTAGAGAAAATGCCCAATTTGATTTGGGAGTAGAAAATCTTCCTGGGCTGTCAAGAATCCCACAGAACTGATCCTGCTGCTGTTGGAGCTCATTTCACAGCTCTCTTGGACACTAAAATTAACAGATGGGACACTTCAATCAGGGGCACAGTTGTCAAAAACCACAGTTTAAATCAGTCACAGACAACTGTTTCATTCCCCACACTTGCCTGGGTGTAACAACTGCAAGAATGTCTCTGCTTAAATTACACCCAGTGACACCACAGGGAGAGACATGTCTAGGTTGCATTCATTTCCAGTCCTTTCTGAGCTGCTTTTAGAGCAGAGATCAGCAACCTTTCCACAATATCATGCCAAGAGTCTGACCCACGTTCTTTTTTATCAAACTAGTGCCTGTGGGTTTATGTATGTAAACAATGCTTCGGAGGGAGAGTGATGAAGCCAAGGGCAAAAAAGGAGTTCTAGTAAGTCTCATGGAAGGGTATGTGGTAACCATGGACAGAGAAGGACTGGGTGACAACTGATAAAAAGAATTGGTGAGAAAGCTCATCTACTTGTCCTTCTTAACCTATGTGCCTGCAGTAACTGTTCTCCAGCTCTTTTGTTATATGCTGTACCATTCATTCATTCATTCATTCATTCAAGGTATTTGTTGTTGAGTGGCCAGCTACTGTGTGTCAAACAGTGGAAAAACAGAAATGGATAAGACACTCTTCTTTTAAGAGTTCACAATCTAGTTTTTATTCCTACTAATTGAATTATTCATCTTGCCTAGAAATCACTGTGACTCATTCCACTAGATTTTGTTGATGCCAGATACCACTTTGCTGTATAAAGAGATACAGAAAAAAAAATCAGGCAAGCTCTCATGCCTCAAGAAGGTGCTAGTACAGCAGCATAGACAGAAACAGATGTATGTTCTTTTGCATTCTGTGTAATTAGGTATATTTGGCTTAGGTGAACCTCTGTACAACTTCTGACTTATCCTTGATCTAGAAGGTAGATGCCTCATATTTGGGGAGGGTCAGATCTGGGGATGAGGCAAATCCTCACATAAGAGTCTCTCCCTGTAGTAGTAGGAAGCAGTTTCATTTGTGCCTGGTAAACACGTGCTATTTTCCCTTGAGGAGTTCTCCTTTTCATCGTGCCATCCACATAGGAAAAAAGAATTCAAGATACTGAAATGTTAGTGAAATGAAACAGACCTCCTGATGAGCTGAGTCAGTTGTACATGTGGTTTATGAGCGTTGGAGTTTTTTAAACTGATAGTCATCCTTTCAATTTGCTGTCACCTTGTATTGACAGCGTTTGCTCTAGGGGGTCTCTGAAGGTAGGAAGGAGTACCCTCAAGCTGTCTCTCACTGTTAAGGAAATATAATAGGAATCCCATACTCAGCCAAGACAAAGCCACAGAGAACTAAATAAGAGATCATGTTTCTTTGCTTTGACTGAAATTGTATTAGCTCTTTGTGGTTATCTCATATGGATTAGAAGCTGTGCGAGTAAAATGTTGGGAAAATGTATTATTCCATACTAAGTGTAGCTTTTACCAGATAAAAATCTTTCCAAATGTGGGGCTCACGGGGGGAAAAAATAATAAAGAAAAAGATCTTTGGTGGTGAAGAGGTTGGAAATCACTAGCCTTCTCATCTAGATGTCAAAGTCTGGCTGCAGATTCAAAGCGCATGACCACAGAATCCTGGGATTACTGGCATCTGACACCCCTGATGTGGTTCCTGTTGGAAAAGTAAACATGCTCTCTCCTCAGCTTTCTAAAGTGTTATACATTAACCTGCTTACAAAGCTCCATTCACGGGCGGACAGGCTTTTTTTGGATCGTGGTTTACTGTGTTTTTGTGCCTGCAGTGAAAGAACATTTCAGAGGAAGCACAGGCTTGCTATGCTATTGCTGGGCAAGCACAGAGCTCCTTATAACTTACAGAGCTGGAACAAGCTGTCCACACCTTTCCCCTTCTCATTGACAGCATTCATCTAGTACCTCTGAGCAGGCGCGTTCCATGAACACAAGCAAAACAGACTAAGAATAACCACTGGGGCTAAGCAACGGAGATAGAACTCGGTAGGCTGAGAAGACAGGCCAATTTGAAGGAAGCTGATCAGAAAGTCTTTTCCATCCATCCCACAGCCTGAAGATTTTGAAGCTTGGAAGGAACACGAAGGAAAATATAAGAAAGGGAGGAGCTGAGGTTTCTGGAAAGAGAAAGCACTCCCCACAAGCACTGACCTCAGCAGATGGTTTAAAACAACTTGGAAAAAAATTGCAATTATAATAAAATCCACATAACATGAAAGTTGCAATCTTTTTCTATGGTGTGTATACACACACACACACATGTTCATGAGAAAGCCAGATAGTGGGGAATATTGAGTGTTTTTCTTGATCATATTTCCCACCTCCACCCCTTTTTTGTTGTGGTTGTTTTGTTTTTTGTTTGTTTGTTTGTTTGAGATAAGGTTTCTTTGTATAGTCCCGGTACAATCTCCATAGACCAAGCTGGCTTCAAACTCAGAGATCTGCCAGCCTCTGTCTCCTGAGATCTGGGTCTAAATGTACACGCCACCACCGCAGGCACTCATTTCGTGTTTTCTGAACAAGTTTTCTAGATGGATGTGCAGATCCTTAATTCTTTCTCATCTCAGCACTGGGTTTACAGGACCTTGCTACTAACATAGGCCCCTATGCAGACAGGAAGTGCACTTACTCACTGAACCATTGCACCAGCCACTAAAGTTACTATTATCTTATCCACTGTAATCATGCCATTCAGTAGTATTAAGTATATTCACATTGTTGTGAAAAGAATTGGCAGAATTTTTTCATCTTGCAATATGAAACTATATTCATTTTACAACACTCATTTCCCTCTTTCCCCAGTCCCTTTCTATTTCAATGAATTGCATTACTTAGATACTTCATACATATGGAATTATAGCATTTTCCTTTTTAAAACTATTTTTATTAATTTTTGAGTATTTCATACAATGCATTTTGCTCATACTCATACCCAAGTCCTTACTTAAATCCTCATAGATTAGTCCTCACCTCCCTATAACTCACCCAACTTAGAGTTTTCTGTTGTTGTTGTTTTTTTTTAAATTTAACAATCAAAAATTCCTATTTGTGCTATCCATAGTTTTGAGTTTCGGTCTGGAGTGTGTACAACATACTAGAAGCCATACTCTTAACAAAACCTTACTCTACCTAGCCAAAAAAGCAGTCAGATCTCCATAGCTCCTCAGTGAATGGGGGAGGGGGCTCTTGAACCCCAACTCATCCCATGCTAGAATGTTGACTGGCTTGATCTTGTATAGATCTTACACAAGCAACTGTTGTGAAGGTTTATTTTTAGTTGCATTTAAAATAATTGTTTTGTGCACTGTTGGGTGTTGCCCTTGGTTGGCTTTATCACTCTCCCTCTGAAACATTGTTTACATACATAAACCCACAGGCACTAGTTTGATAAAAAAGAACATGGGTCAGAACCTTGGCATGATATTGTGGAAAGGTTGCAGATCTCTGCTCTAAAAGCAGCTCAGAAAGGACTGGAAATGAATGCAGCCTAGACATGTCTCTCCCTGTGGTGTCACTGGGTGTAATTTAAGCAGACATTCTTGCAGTTGTTACACTGTCTAGGGTGTTTTGTATTGTCTGCAGGGTTGGATTTCTGTGGGGGATGTTTAATTGCTAATAATCTGCATGTGCAATCAGCAAAATACCTGAGGAGTTTGGAAAGTATAAAAACATCAGAGGTCAGAGTTCGGGGTTCTACCATGAAGATAATATGGCACTGGCCAGGAGGGTGGTTCCCTCTCCTGAGATCTGGCAGAGTTTGAACTTATATATATACCCCTGTGTCTCTCTTGCTGAGCCCACACAGCAACTACAAATACAAATAATCCATCATCATGGGGCAGGACATCACACCAGCTAATCCAACATGGAGACAAGGAAGAAGAGAAAGAAACTACAGACCCCAAAGAGTCCGGTAAAGTACACTCAGGGAAACTAACAAAGGATAGAGATTAAGGTATTCATCGAAAGCTCCTGAAGAAAGAGGAGAGAGAGAAAGAAATAAGGCTCTATGAAGAAAAAAGGCTGTGAAAATAATAAATAAATGAGGAAAAAACTCCGAGGTGAGAGCCGCAGAACGGAAGCCCTTAGAGATAAAAAATTCAGGTGGGAGCAGGGAAAAGCAAGGTTCTTAGTGCTTTTCCTGATCATGGAGCCAATGCTCCCTCGATGCTCCCTCCTGTTGGTGGTAGTATGCTGTTTCACAAACTGAGTTTTCTGATAGCTGCATTATATGTATGTGAAGCTCAAGATGTTGAGTTTGAGATCTATGGAAGGGGTTGTATGTTTGCCCTTAGTGGTGGAGAGAAAGAACACTAAACAGCAAGAATGTTTCAACTGGAGATTCCTTCCACTGGCCCAGGATCCCCTGCTGTTGTGGAAGCTTTGACTTAGAGCCAAAAAGCCATGTAGTTAAACCAACCAGATTATTTTTCTGCAAACCTGACTGAAAGAAAGACAAGTGGTCCAGATATTGGTGATGGAGATGAGAACTCCACACCATGAGGGAACCATTCCTGCAGACAAGGTGACCAGTTGTTTTTCCTGCAAACCAGACTCTATCTTAAAATCTGGAGAGTTTTTTGTAAGGGTCAGCACACAGAAGCTGTCTTCCGGAACTGGCGAGATTGTATCTCATGCTGGCAGCCAAACTTGATGCTGTAAGAGCCACCCAGCTGATGCTGGTTTTGAAGGTATGAAGGGGTCTTTGGAGAACAGCTGAAGCTTGGAACTGTGAGAGGCCAAAAGAGGCCATTGGTGAAGGTGCAGCCTCAGTAGCAGTTGAAGGCTCAGATTGAAGGGGTCATGCAGAGAAGCTGAGGCTCAGCACCATGAAGAGAGCCTAGGAGAAGCTATTAGTGAAGGTGCAGCCTCAGTGGCAGTTGAAGATGTAGATTGAAGGAGTCATGCAGAGAAGTTGAGTCTCGGCACCATGAAAAGAGCCCAGGAGAGGCTATTGGTGAAAGTGTAGCCCAGTTGCAGCAAGGGAACCCAGCAGTATTTGAGATGCCAGCACCATGAGACAACCACCAAGAACAGCACCAACAGTGGTCTGAGCCAGCCAGAACCTGGAGGATAAGCTATTTGTGCTGCTGAGGACAGAGCCAGAGAAGTGACTCAAGCCCTTTGGAGAAGCGGAGAAGATTGTAGGTGAATTCCAGATAATGGGGCATTGATAATGTTTTTCTGCTGTTCAAAGACATTGTGAAAGCTTGGTAGCTGTTTGGTTTCATTGGGTCCTGTGCATTAGAAACTCTTGTGATTGTTCCTCTTGTAAATAGTTTTGCTGGTGTAGTGTTAAATTGTGTTGGAAAGGTAAAGTAATTTTTTATACAAAAAGGAGGAATTGTTGTGGAATTTTATTTTTAGTTGTGTTTAAAATAATTGTTTTGTACACTGTTGGGTGAGGGGCTGTCTAGAGTGTTTTGTGTTGTCTGTAGGTGTTGGATTTTTGTGGGGGTTAATTGCTAATGATCTGGATGTGCAATCAGTAGAACACCTGAGGAGTTCTGAAAGAATTAAAACACCTGAGCTTAGAGCTCTGGGTTCTACCATCCAGGTTGACCCTTGCCATGGCGGTGGTTCCCTCTGCTGAGGTTTGACAGGGTTTCCACTTATGATGCCTCTGTGTCATCCTTGCTGAACCCACAGCAGAGTACTGCTACAGGCAACCACAGCTGCTGTGAGTTCATGAGTGCAGTGCTCCTGCTCTATCCAGAAGACACTGTTTTGCTCTGGTTCTCCCTGATCTCTGGCTCTTAGAATCATTCCCACCCCTCTTCCATGATGCTCACTGAGCACTCTTACAGTCACTTGTTCTCTGTACTTTGACAAATAGTGATTTTCTGTATCAGCTGCACAAAGAAACTTCTCTAATGCGGGCAGAGATTTCCACATATCCATGGGTAGAAAGAAACATTTAGAGGACAGTTTGATACTACGTCATTTTTAGCAAAATAATAGCAGTATGTTTATCCCTGGATCCTGTGAACTCCCCATGGGTTCTTGGCCAGATTTGAATTACAGGGCATATATCTCATCCCGTGGATTTAACTTTAAATTCAATTAGAAAACAGTTGGTTATCTACATAATATTCATGCCACTATCATATACGTGATATGTCTTGCTACAATCAGTACTTCCTTCAGGTCATATGGTTCACAGCTGAGTAAGACTGTTAACAGTTTTCTCCCAGAAGCATGCATAATGTCAGTACTTTAATACTTTCAGTACTTTAAATACTATCCTGCAAGGAGGTAGCTTCTTGGTCAGTACCGACTTGATTCTTCCATGTCCTGTGACCATTGTGTGTGGTACCTTCAGCAATTTGGTCATCTCATCAAATTCTGGTGGGCAACTAAGATCAATAGCAATAGTTTGTATTGTTTAGGGGATCTCTCGGACATTTTCCACCAACAACTCAAAGGGGGGTGTCCTACATCTGCCACTGGGCTGTTTAATTTGTCAACCTGTGACTTCTTGGATGAATAATCATAGAAGAGAATAATTTCTTGTACAGAGTAACTCCAATTAATCTCTCTCTCTCTCATCTCTCTCTCTATATATATATATATGTATGTGTGTGTATACATGTATTTATGAAGCTTATGCAATAGTAAGCTTCTTATTTATTATT
The DNA here is from genome assembly GCA_026225945.1 of Cricetomys ansorgei. Lineage (NCBI taxonomy): Eukaryota > Metazoa > Chordata > Mammalia > Rodentia > Nesomyidae > Cricetomys > Cricetomys ansorgei. Next base: position 2,470,944 of record JAMJFZ010002884.1, on the reverse strand, counting down.
ATAATAGCCATTCTTACTCAGGGAGAAAGATCAGAATGCTTAGTGTTTTTAGTGATGCTGACCATCTTCTCATATGGATATTGGCAATATATATTTGTGATGAAATGCTCACTCAATTTATTTTCTAAGTTTAACATTAATATTTATCTAGAATATATTAATTATTTATATATTATGGAGAATCCCTTGACACATACAATATATGTATATAATTTATACAATTATATTGGTTGCTTCTTCCTCTTGTTAATTGTGTTCTTTGATGTTCTAAGACCCATTTAAAAACAAAACTCTCATTAGCAAGTTATGTGTGTATGTGATGTAAAATATGCACTTTTGAAATATATATACAATACAGAATGGCTAACTCAAACTAAAATTTTGTAAGAAAATTCTTTGTCTCACATAATTATTATCATTTTTGTGCTAAGAACACTAGCTGACATTTTAAATTTTCTTACAAATAATACTTAGTTTTATTTATGCGTATGTCTGTGTGTCTGTGTGTGTGGATACACATGTGTGTGGGTGCTGGCAGAGGTCAGAAATCAATATCAGATTCCCTCACGTTACAGGCAGTTGTGAGCCACAATATACAGTGGTTAGGAACTGAACTCGGGTCTTCTGGAAAAACAGCAAGCACTCCTAATCACTTAGCTACCTCTTCAGCACCACAGCTGACTTTTTTTAGACAAAGAAAATGTGTTAAAATGGAAAATATGATTTATTCCACTCCCATGAGTTCAGTAATGTTTTTTTTTTTGTTCCAGCCCTCGTGGTGATGCATCTTGGGGGAATTTCTTTGTCTTATTGTTTTGGGTTTTTAAGAAGGGTCATCGTGTTAAGTATCACCTTCCTTTAACATCTACATCTTGGTTGCTTTTTTCATTCACACACTGTCTACCTTGTTAGGTGATAACACATAATGGAGGTGGCAGCCTCAAATCTACTTGTAACTCTTTGTCATTCCAGCTAGAGAAAACTCTTAAACTCTGATTTTATGGCAATCATAGCCTAGGATTGATTGTAGAGTTGATTTATTATTAAAATTATGCAATATGTTGACAGTTTAATGGAAAGGTCATTCAATTGTCATTTCCTGGCTATGTGACTATTAGCAGACCACTGAACCTCTCTGAACCTGTTTCCCATGTGTAAGCATAAGAACATTCTCACCCATGCTGCTTGTTCTGGACTGGGCATGAGGGGTGCAGGGCGCTGCACCTGGCTCAGCAGCGAAGGCTCACTGGGTAACTGGTAGCTCCTCCCACTTCTCCAGCCCAGCTTTAATGCAGTCTGAGCAGTTGAGGCTAGGTTCTACTCTGAGAGATCCAGACACTCAGGTGGGAAGAGGGCACCCCATCAACCTCTGTCTCTGTTCCTTGAGTGCCCGCGCGGCCTGGAATCTGTGAGAGCCTGCCTCTCACCAGCAGGAAGCCGCCAGATGTCCCCGTGTCTGTCAGCTCTGCCTGGCTCAGAGTTCCTTCTGTCATGACTTACTTCCTCTAGCCACAATGTCAACTTTTCCTCCGTAGCCCTCCCTCAGATTGTGCTCTTCAAGTCCTGCTGATGCTACCTCCTCAAAGTCTCTACTATGTCACGTCCTTTTTATCTAAGCTGCATAACGTATCACATAAATTGTGACATCAGCTCCCCATGAACTTCTTATCCCATGTTCCCACGTCCCTCAGGCCCAGCCTCTGAATGACAACAGTAGGAGTGACTTCTTTAACCAGGCTTTTTATCTGTTCATCTCATTCTCCTACTTAAAACTCTTTAACGACTCCCTGAGTGCTTTTCAGGGGAGAAACCCAAACTCCTTAATTTGGTTTATAGGCCAGGCTCCGTCTGGCCTCTGTCTGCCTCCTTGGTGTCGTCTCTCACCACTTTTCCTCTACCCTGCTGCACATTTGAGCCATGTTGGACCTGTTTCAGTTCCTGCAGCACTGAGCACTTCTTTCTTGGGGACCTCACATATTCCATTCTCCTCACCTACAATATTATCTTCCCTTCAGCTAAGCTATTCACCTTTTGGTATCAGCTAAATTGTCCCCTTTTTTTTGGAAAGGTGCTCATAGCCCTGATGAGGTAGAATTGGGTATCCTATATGATTGATCTGCCGTGTTATGTTTCACTGTGTTACAACACTTGAAGCAATGTGCTACAATCAATGTCTGCTTAGACATATTTGGAATTCTGTGCTGTACATGACCATGTCTATTTACCCCCTAGAGCCTAGCATGGGGCCTGGAACTTTTTTCATAGTTTTCAAGGGGTGAATCTCAGTCGACATTTCCAAAGTGGTTCCCAACTACTCACTCTCTTACACTGCATACCCAGAGCTGCTCTACCCCATTGAAGGCCTTTCTGATCTCCAAGCACATTAGAAATAGATCATACCTCTTTGTCTTTGCTCATACTGGTATTTCTGTCAGAAATATCCTACCTCACCCTTTGCCTAACAAATGTCAACTTATTCAAGCCTCAGCTCAGGTTTCACCTCCTGAGTGAAGCCTGCGCTGGAAGGGAACCATTAAAGTAAAGATTTATTCTCGTCAGAGTAATTCTTAGCTCATTTTTCATCATTAATGCTTTATTGTACTAATGCTTACATCTACCAGCCTTCATCACACCACTCCAACACTCTTCTGAGTGCTCTCAGCCCCTTGCAGCACCTCCATCACAGAATTTCCACAAGGCTTTGGGGGCTGTGTGTGTCTGTGTGTGTGTTTCAGTTTCTCCTTCCCCTAGATGGTGTAGAAGGACATCATATGGCCATAATTCCTCTCCAACCCCTGGCTCTTTGTAAGGGGACTTTGGCTCATTTCTTCAATTAAAGTGAAACATAAATTCTGTCCCTTCCCCCACCCTTTGTCTTTTTCCTGCCAGTGTGTCCACTCATTACTGAGACAAGCCAGGGCTGCTTCTCTTTCAGGAAACATCATTTTCCCAATTAGCTTTTGATTGGAAACAGTGCCATTTCAGCCAGGCTGCTTTAAGGGCCTGTTGATGGGCAACCTGGTCATATGGAAAGAGCACTGGTTCAGGACTCAGGAATTCTCGGTGCCAGCCATCTCTGCCTCGCACTGTGCCTGAACATGAATATATTATTTTTATTCCCTGGGCCTCCATTTCTTCCTTTTCTGCACAAAGAGTGTCTTGAACTTAGTATTCTGCTACTGAAAGTGTGATTGATGGACAAGAAGCTTCGAAAATTAATGAGTAGCTCATGAGAATTGCAGAACCTGAATTCCCCCCACAACATCTAAATCAGGCTTTGCATTTTCACAAGATGCCCAGGTTATACTATCCTCAGCAAAATTTAGGAAGTACTGTAAAATTCACAGATGAGATAATCACCAAATCTCTTCTGCACACTTCCCAGCCCGTTTGACAGTCTAATGAAGTTGGACTGAGACTGGATCCTGGAACTGGTCTTTGTAATAACTCCTCCATGTAATTTTCCCCCAAGAAACTTAGGAAAATATTGGATGAATGGTTTATAAAGGCTTGTCCACCTTTGAGAGTCTGTAACTCTGTATGCATATAGGACTCAATCCCTCTCTTTGTCCATGAGAGCATTCTCACCACTGTTCAGGGTACACAGGCAGGGGTAAGAAAGGGTTACAACAATTAAGTTTTTTTTTCTTTTTTAACAATTAAGCTTCTTGATTGGAGATACTTAGCAGTCTGTATGTTTCAAAGAAAAATTACTTTCTTGCTCAAGGCTTTCTCCTTGAAGCAGTCAGGTTTGGTATAATCAGGCCACCTGAAAGGCTTTCTAATGTCATAGTGTACTGAAAAAAGGGGGATTAGAAGTGAAGGGGTGCTCCATCTCCCATACTATCCTGGAGATGAGGGAGTACTGACAAGTCAACTAGGAAATCTGGGGAAATCCCCTCCCCCAAAGGAAGCCTATTTTCCACACCCTCGGTGCAGATGTGTGGCCTGACAAGGGATGTTTTCCAATTTGTGAGTGTATTTATGGAAATTCTTTTTTAGAAATGTATAAAAACAAAATCACAGTTAGTTATATGTTTAACCAATCACCTTTATTTGGAAAGGAGGCGGGGGGAATTACATAAGATCAGACATGCCCTGGAAAGTTCAGGATAGAGATTTGCCAGGTTTGCTCCATGTTTGGGTTTGTTTTTCTTATAAATATGCCTCAAGTTCCGTTGCTGGTAGGTTTTGGCTACAACTGAGATTTAGACAGGTGGATAAATGTGGAAGGGCATTCAGAGGGTATTTTTCTAGGCAAGGAAAGAAGGGTAGACTGTGTTAGCAAGACTGAAGTGTGAATGAGCATTGTAGCACAAAGGGCTGAAGTCAGGGGAGGAGGTATGTGAAAGGCTCCTGAGCTGTCCGGAACAGAGGAGACTCAGGGAAGCGGTGAGGGGAATGCATTCGGGTTGAATTGATCAAACCTAGGTTTTCTCTGTTTCATCTCATTTTCCCATATCATCCACACTCCAGTTGGCCCACCACCTTCTGAAGTTTCTGCATGCATATTCCTATGGTCACCACCACCCCACCACATCTCTGGTCTTCATCTCAAGTCCCCGTCTTGACTCCTTGCAGTAGCTGGGAAGAACTATTCTTTATTTATGTAAATTTTATCTTGAATTTTAAAAACCTTATTTCTCTCAAAAAACTGTGAGAGAGGGGAAGAAACTGGGTGCTCTCCGGAAAAACTCCCTTCAAAAACCAAAATTCTTGATTTTTATAACTCAACCCATACCTGTTTTTCCATTTCTCCATTCTTTTAGGTTAAACCAGTATTTGCTTCAGACTAGAATTTAAAAAGAGACAGATTTGACTTAAAGCCCTTATAGGATTTGTTGCCTTAATTTTGCTTGATTTGGTTATTGAAAACAAATACCTATTTACTGCCCTGCCCAATTTTTAAAAAAATGCATTTTTAATAATTAAAATGTCAAAAGGACGTGGTTTCAAAACTAAATATAATCCTCTGAGTATGCTGCTTCTGTAAAACACACACACGCACGTGGTGCCTTACTGATTTTTTTTTTTCTTTTCCTCCAGAGACCAATGAATTTTTAAAGACGTTGTTTATTTAAAGACTCTTAGTAAGTCCACACCTAACTTTTATTTGAATTTGGAATACCAAGAAGTTTCATCTTGATTTATTTCTTTGTCTCCACCAGACTGATGCTCATGGGATGCTGTAAATACTATCTGGAGGAGGAATTCCTAATCCTCTAAATACTGGAGAACACTTAAGGATGCTTCTCCAACAAGGGTTAGGTAGGCATTGTAGGGTTAGCCCTTACAGAATTGTGTTGATCAAAGTGGTCCTGAGATCTCAGCCTGTTCTTTGTGTTATTTTCTCCTACGCTTCTCACCACCCTCTTCCCAAGCCTAGTTAAGATCTGTTGTGAGAAGTTAGTAATTTATGCCCAAGGATGAATCTGATATTTATGAATTCAATATCTATATGCCCCTTTCCCAGAGTGGCTGTGCCAGTAAACTCCTGATGAACAGCATGTAAAGGTATTTTCAAGAAATGTGAAGTCTTTCCTACACCTTCTGAGAATACAGTAGTAGAATTTGCCTCCTATCTGGTTGGTGACACAGGTTTACCATAGCCAAAATATTTTATACACAAAAAGATTTGATTCCTGCTCAGCTATGGAGATCCAAGACCTTATATGCTGCAGACATGCTGTGCTGTTAATTGTGGTATTTCCATCATACATTGATTCTCAGCTTCCTCATCTATGAAATTAAGGGGTTGAACAATCTAATGTCTAACTTTCTTGCCAGCTCAGACATTTTGTGGTTATATGATCATTGGTTCGATGATTGGAAAAAAAAAAGAGAATGTCAGCCAGAAATATTGAAATCAAATTTTATTTTTGGAAAATGACATTACACACATCTTGCAAATGTACACAGAAATGAGAATGCAATGGAGAACAGATCTTGAGAGCCAAAAAAGATTGCAAGAGCAACTCTTTGGCTGCCCAGTATTGAACACTGCAGATGCACAGTGTTCACAGTTCACAACACCTCACACACATGGGGGAACTTCTCTAGACAACCTTGAAGTCCTCAAACCAAAGAGCCCTCATCAAATTATGGTGGGTGGGGGAGAGATTAACGGTCTCACGAGATACAAAGTGTCTGCTCCAACCATCTTACATGGGCCTTGTCAAACATGCCAGTCCAAGAGAGAACAGTAAACCAAAAGGAGAGTGTCTTCCTCAAACACTGCCTTTGCACCACTCACTGTCTAAGAGTGTGCTAAGCACTGGCCCAGAAACAGACACCAATGCATCTAAACCCTTGTCCTTGCCTTTGCTGATTGAGGGGTAGCTGGAACCCCTGAATATCTGTTGCATGCCTCTGCTTTGCTTTTTTTCCTCAATAGTTATTGGTCACTCACCTTCTGATGTCTCCAAATATGTCAAAACTAATGCAGAGATCAGGGACATCTTTGGGTTTTGTGATTCTGAGAATTATCCAATTCTGTAATGTAATCTGGCAGCCAGAAACACTCCCAATTTCCCTCTAATTTTATGCAAAAGGGAGCTGAGGCTTTGATTACCATGCTATTCCTTGAGAAATGGTCAATAACTTCTGAGAAATAGTTGTAAATTTTTTTCTCATCCCCCTTTTTTGGTTTATTTGCTCTGTGTTGACTTTACTTGGCAGGCATTCTTGGCCCCTAAATCAGTTATTTACAGTTAGTTGTGAGACACCTGGGAGCTGGGAGTGGGGAAAGGGAAGAGAGCCATATGGAATAATACATTCTTTTCAGAGGTTAAAATGAGTTATTTAAGAAATGTGATGTATAAGACCATGCATTTACTCTCCAAAGGTAGTCACTAGCAAGCTAACACCTCTAACACTACAACCACCAATTACAGCTGTTTTGCTACAGTTACTCAATTCTAACTACAGCTATAGGGCAGAAAGGGTAGGCTGTTTCCATTTTAAACTTTCTCCCTTTGAAAATGGCCATAAAAGCATTTTCTGTACAAGTTTAATGGCACAAAAAGGTGACCAAAAACATTTAAAATAATTTACTGCACATGAAAAATGTGAAATCCAGTCTCAAACCATGCATTAGCTGTGTACAAGTCATAAGGGGCTATTTGCTTAATGCTGCAATATAATACACTACCAAACATTGGATTTATTTTACCACAACCTCTTACTTTCTCAGACCTCTTTAAGAAAACTTAGAAAAGTCACTGGAAAATTGGACAATGCATATGGTGTTGCCAAGCAGTGATATTCCCAGGAGTTGTGTACTCTGTTGAATTAATTAGTGGGCTTAAGAAGCCTGCTAATTACTCATACATGGACTGCCTGTGCAAGATTGTGAACAGTTGGTGTTTAAAGGAAAATGTTTAGGTAAATCTAGCATCAGAAGAATAAATACATTTCAACTAAAGAGTTATTTCCGTAGCCTGGATTTGTTAAAAACTCTTTTGACTTAAATTAACCTCAATTGCCTACCAATTTAGCTTAAACAATTCAACAGGTGGCAAACACAGATCATAATGTTTTAACAGAGAGCTTAATGAGTAGTTGTAAAAATTTAAACAAATGGTTCCTGCTCCCCCTCCCCGCTCAACCCAAGCAAATGACAGGAACAGTTACCTGTGGTCTTTCATGATATTATATTGCAGCTTTACAAAACTATGAGCAAATTAAACAAATTCAACTAAGAACATTTAGCCAGTTTGAATGGATGGGTGGATTTTTTTCCTGTCCAGCTAATTATTTATCTGAGCACACTACACTATTGCACAAAATGGCAGACTAAAAAAGAAATGCAAAGGGTTCTGTACAATGCTTGCTTAGAAGGTAAAGACCTAAGCATTCATCAGCTGTAAGAATGATACTCAGAAAGATCTGATGAGACTGAAATGGGAAAGAAGAAAGGGCCAGAATCATGTTGATTCCTACCAACCTACTTGTGATTGAACAGAGGTAGGACCAGTAATCGTTGAAACTGAAAATAATTTATCTTCATTCCAAGGCAGAAGTTACAGGTTAAGAGGCATATACCCAGTGGTGAGATGGAGGAGCTGCAAAGGATTCCAAAAGAGGGGGACGGACAGCTTGAGTCAAAGAATGTGTGTTTTTACTATGAGAGAACTGGTAAGAATTTAAACCGAGAACAAATAAAGGCATTACCCAGAGATGAGAAATTCCGATGCCTTCATTTCTTTGCTTTAGTTTACATGGTTTTTTTTTCTGACTTCTGTGTTCTATTTGACCTTTTTCACCTCACCTTCCCTTCTCAGCCAAGCAGGAAAGTGCCTTCCTTTCCCATGAGAAGTCTCTACTCCCCTAGCCCCAGGTAACACCAGATGGTGGGGTGGGGGAGGTGGGGGGCGTGGGGGGGTGGGAGGTGTTGATCATTTCTAATTCCAGAAGATTTTGACATCAGTAAACTAAGAAACAATTCACTTCCCAGATGATAGCCAGTCTCACAGCAGCCTGGACAAAGCATGAGCTCTGCATCAACCCTTAAAGGGGAGACATGCAAGGAAACACCAAGATGCTGGGTGTCACGAATTAATGAGGCCTTTGATGTGATGGCTAAGGAAGTTTGTACGCAGGGACGATGCCTCTCTTACCAAAAGGAAAGCATGAAAAGTCCGCAAACTCTCCTTGCTCCAGGAAGAGGAAATCCTGTATGATTCACAGAACAGTGAGTAGTATTAGACATGTGGTTTTAGTGTAGCAGAGGCAGAAGCATGACAGCTCCTAAGTTCCTGACTAGGAAATAAATCCAGGAAGCCTGGCATTTTCAGAGATCTGTTGCTACAAAAGAGGACCCAGATCAGCCCTGACCTATTTTAAATGACCAGGTCTGTACTCAGCCTTTCTCCTCTCAGGGTTTTAAGTCTAAATCATAGGACTGTAGGCTCTCCTGTGCCCTCAGATGAGCTCCAAATCACCCCTGACCTCCTCAGGAAATCAGTTTGAGCTTAGAAGCTAAACTTCTTAATATAGTAAAGATAGTATATAAACAAGGCCTAGACACAGGTCCAAGCGGCCCCATGTGCCCAAGAACAGGCCCAGATCACCTTTAAAAAATATCCAGTGCCTTGTATTTCCAGAACCAACTAGACCACCCTGAAGAAAGTCAGTAAATCTATATTGTCATAGGGCTTCTACCAGAGATGTCTCTTGACACAGATGTTCCTGAGATGGCCTAATCCTTGAAACATTCTCATCACTGCAGAATGGGACACAGTGACATGCTGCTACTCCCATACCAAGGAGATGTGGTTGTTTGATTACTTGTTTTCTAAGAAGGAAATCCATTTGGAATCAAATGTAAGAGGGAATGTGGGAATCTCTACCTAGAATATTGAAAAGACTGGGGACGGAGACACAATTTTATACAAATCAAGCAATTGGGTTACCTGCCTTAAACTTAGGCTGGGTGATTCTAAGAAGTATCTAATATATAGAAGCTGCACACTCGCTTTAGGATTCATTGATCACTCCAAACTGGAGAGGAGGAGAAAAGGTAGATATGTTCCTAAACTTGGGTAAACCTGGTAAGAGATGTTGTAGAGCTCCATTAATATTCATCAGTTCCCAGAAAAAGCCTTGCTGCAAAGAAACCCATGTGTACGGACCATGTTACCCTGATTTCTGCCACGGAAAGCCACAAGAGCAGGCTACATAAGAGCTAAGATATACTGTATAAGCTGGAGAAATTTGAGGGGCTATTTGGAAGATTCCTCAAGGTGGGGCATCAAGCCTCTGGTCCTCAATGCCTTCCTCTCTTTGGAAACATCTGCAGCCCATGTGGGTGAAGCAATGTGAATGTGAGGAGGAAGGGCCAGATTAAGTTGCTAAGTGGATTTCTTGCTGGGATCAACAAAGTAGCATATGGATCCAGGATGCAACATGACCCTGGGAAAGAATTTTCAAGACCTCAGAGAAGACAATACTAGATAGTTGGAAAAGACCCTGGAATAAGAGCCAAGAGGTGTAGGTTCTAGTCCCAACACTGCCAACGGGCAGCTGTGTGACCTTGGGGGGAAATTACTTTACTCCTTTGTCTGTTTCCTGGCCTTAAGAAAATGAAGAATTTGGAGCAGATGATGTGATCTTAAGCTTCCTTCCAGCTAGAAAAATGCTATGATTCAGTCTAGGCTAACACTAAAGTCCATAAGGACACAAAGCAGTCATGCTAATGGCTATCCTTTCCAAAACAGTAATGAGGGAAAAAAAAAAGCTTTTCTCTCACATTAATTCTAGTTAGCACTACTTATGAAGTTAGTTGTTCAACCCAACCCCAATATGTACATTTCCCTTTTTTGCCCCTATTTCTATTCTGTGGGGAAGAAAAGTTAGGAGGTAGGAACAAGCAACATGGACTCTCTCTGTGTGTGTGTGTGTGTGTGTGTGTGTGTGTGTGTGTGATAGAGAAGGAGACCTTATGGGAAGAGGGAAGCAGTGACAAATGCTTGATGACCATGCATACTCAACACAATGGGAATAAAGTGGTAAAATTGGATTAGGTAAAATGGGGAAACAAAAATGGGGATATAAGAGTTCAGTTCTGCAAATTTTTTTAATTGAATATGAGCCAATTTAAAATGAAATTATTGAAGAGTTGAGTTTTAAAGTATACCAAGCCCTGCCACATGAAGTATCAGTAAAAAATGTTTTCTTACATGTATATGTGCTGGTATATAAATAAAAAATATTTGTAAATGATTTCCTATCTTTTCAAAGAAAGAAAGGGCACTGCTGTTGTAGAAGAGTGTCTGTCCCAAGAATATCCTGAACAAATTATGTCAGTAGTATTTTCCAGTGGTATTTATGTCACCTGTAAGGAAATATTCAGAAAGCCACTCATAAGGAAATATTCAGAGAACTACCGAGAAGCCTGGGCATAAGGAATTCTGAATTTTTCTCTGTTCCTACTCTTTCAGTAGATCATTAAGCAGTTTGGATCTCAATGTTCTCATCTAAAATGATGATAGGGAACTACATGAGATTTTCTGAAAGACTCACATAGAGTACTTTGGAAGACCAGGTCCAGAGTTTAAAAATAGACACAATTCCTACTACAATTTCTATCCATCCCAAATCACCGACATGCCCTAATTAACTCAAATGTTCTTGGAGGCACTAAGAAAACATTGAACTTCTAGAAAGAAATAGGGGCTAAGTAAAATGGTTTTCTTAATCATTTCATATGGATATTCAAATAAAGGATGGGGCCAGAGTAGAACGTCCTCATTTTGGGTTCTTCAATGACCAGTTTAACCAGAAACCAGAACTCCCATCATCTCACTTCTCATGAACAACAACAACAAAATGTTTCTTGTAATCTGTAATTAAGGACAACTGAGAATTATCCAGGGGCCTCTTACTACCCCTTCCATCCTACTTCCCCCTACACATCAGCAATGCTACCAATTTGCCACCATCCATGTTGAGTCCTGCAATATTTCATAATTATGAAGCAGCCTAGACACACACACACACACACACACACACACACACACACACACACACAAACCCCAAACTCATTCTACTTAGAATGGAAGGACAACAGCATGTCATTCAGCAGCCAAACAACATCCTGGCTTTGAATGCTGAATCTTTCAAACTATCTGAACAATTACAAAGAAATAAAGGAAATCTTCCTATCTATTAAAATCAAACACAGAATTGGCATGCATGGCTTTCACCTAAATTTAGTTGTCTTGGCTATTATGGGCTATGATTACAGACGAAAAGTAGTGTTATAAACCTGTACCTCAAAGACTGAGAGTTATTTCAAGTGATCAATCCTTAACAAAGAGAAATCCTTTCAAATGTTAAAGACAAGTGAAAGATCTCTGCATCTTCAGTATGAAATATTAGGATTATAGATAAAAAAGAGTTACTTAAAATATGCCATAACATTTCATTTAAAATATAATCAGAATGTCTGGTCCACGTTGAAATTATTACTGTAAGTGTAACTGTTAAAAAGGTATCAAAAGACTGATTCTATTGAATTGGCCTCTGGTCATTATGTTTCTCCTGGAGCTTTCTGTTTGGCAGTGAGAGCGTGATTTCTAAACTACAGTATTCTTCAGCATTTTTTTGGTAAATTTTCTGCATGTGTTTTTTAGACAAAGGAAAAAAAATCACCAGTTTATAAAAAAGGAGCCTGAAGAGTTTTGCTCCTGAAATACAGACTTGAGTTTTTATAAAAAGGATATGATTTCTTGCTATAAAAAGCGACCAAAAGGTGTCAGACCTGAAAACAAATTCTCACAGTGTTTGTAGTGTTGGTTGTTTACAAGGCATTCAATAGAACAGAGCTAGATGGATACCATACCATTCATGTACTAACTTTGTATGTTAGAAAGCCTCCTGGAGGAATTATATATGTGACATCACTTACCCCAAACCCATTAATTGTCTATTGATTCCAAATTGCCCCAATAGAGGTTTGGCCAGGAATCTACTGTGCTTTATAAATCCTACTGAAATTTGGATAGTTTTTTCCCAATTCTGTCTCATCTATTTCAGCTAGCCCTATACCATTGCCCTACGCACATGGTGTCACATTATAGGTAGCTGGTGTTTCTCCCTTTCAACAGCCAGGATTAGTGCTAGACAATACACAGGGGGGGGGGCTCAATGAAGAGCAAAGAGCGAGGCTGAGGATCTGGCATGCCACCCTCCTGGGATCCTCCAGCATTTTGAAGATACAGAGGCAAGGGACACTTAGGTTTTTCACTTTTAGATCTGCATATGAATGTTTTCCCCACACACAAACATTTTAAGTGATATGTATGTAAACAGCCTTCCACAAAAGAAAGACCAGTATCTGAACAAATTAAGTGGGGAAAATACAAAGGCCCCTAAGTGTTCAGTAGAAAGGTCATGGACTAGCACATTTTGCAATTCTGGAAAGTCAATCAAAAGGATGGCTATCAATCTATCTCTCATAATTGATAATTGTGAATTAGTGGCCCAGAGGAGAAGTCACAAGAAAATAAACCCTACGTATACAGAGCGTTTTGAAAAATAATAACAACAAAAAAAAATGTTGAAGCACCAATAGCCTTGTTGGTCACTTGTACAAAAGAATTCTGCTATAATGATAGGCTTGAATTTAGCCTTTCATCTTTCACATGGAATCACCAAGTGAATCTGAATCATCCAAAGACAGTGGCAGGTACAAGTCCTGTAATAAGAGAAGAGACAAAGTTAATTCTACTTTACTTGGTACCTTGAGCTTGAAGTGTTTTTAGTTGTTTTAAATAGTATATTTTTTTATTTTTGTTTTAAAATAATACATTCACAGGGAGCTTTAAAAGCATGTGAAGAAATCTCCTGCATTATATCACTATACTCTTTACTTCCCTTAAAAAATAACACCCTTCAGATTGATGTGTTTTCATTTAAGTGTGAGTGTGTGTGTGTGTGTGTGTACGCACGCACATGTGCGTAAGAAGTACAATGCTGAGGAAGCAACAGAAGTGCAGAAAAGCACTTATAAAATTGAATTGAAGCAAATCAAGGGGCAGTAGAACTGCATCTGCAAATGGGTCTAGTTCTCAAACATTTGACTCTGGTGAAAATAGCTCATGGACAAAATATCTTTGAGCTGCAGGCTCACAAAAATGCGTAGTGGGGCTCTGAAATCTTGATCCTCCATAAATATTATAACACTCAAAATCAACTTTTTCATAACAGGAAACGAATCAAAGGCTTACAACAAAACAAGAAGCATTTATTCAAGAAAAAATGGCTGAGTTTAAGTGAGACTGCTAAGATCTTTGCGTCCTGGCTTGCCCTGTTCTCATTTTCCCTCTGTCAAGCTCTACAGTCCATTTGAAAACCAGCAACCTCCAATATCCACCAAAACTGCAATGTAGGAGCCACTGAGATATGCAGATGTATTGGGAGAACCTGTAATGTCTTATTTCTAACGAATTGTCACGTTGACCTGTGTAGGAGCCTTCTGGTAACTCCTTCTCACAGAGTTCTCTTCAATTTGATTTGATTCAGAGAGAACACTTGCTGCAACCAGCAATCCATATGTACAGGGGTAAAAGTTTGGGCAGATAAAACGTCTAAAAACCGTACAAGGAAAAACTGTAAAATTAACATTCCATAGGGAGCTTTGAAACTAACATATTCCTGGGAATCCAAGTGTCTGGCTACATATTGATGACTGAATATATGCTCAGTAAAAACCTGAGATAGTTGACCTTTCAACCCCAGATGACTTTGGGGCCCTATGAAAGGAGAAATTAAGACTAAGGTGCAGTTGTCAACAGCCTGCTAGACTGTTGAAATCAAGACTCAACATTCATAGAACCCATCAACAAAGGCTTACTGGCTCAAAACATTTAAGGAACTCAAACAAACCCTTTCAAATCCAAATTTTTACTATAAGAAATGAGGAGTACAGGAATCTCCAACCAAACACGGACATAGAATTCACTACTGACATACTTGTCCTAAAACAAATACTAAAGAGAGTCTCTCAAGGAGCTATGATAATAATTTAGACCCACATTAATAAGAAATCAGTAAGGTAAACTTGTATATACATTCCAGAAACTGTGTACACTAGCTTTTGTTATTCTTTTCTTTTAATTTTGATTGAAAATATGCTTATGTTTTATTATATATATTTGAAGTTTATAACATGAGGTTATGGGATACATACAGATAATCAAAAAAGATACTATAGAGAAGCAAATAACATGTATGGATTCAGACACAGTTCTTTGCTTGTATGAGAAGAGTAGCTAAATCTACATCCTTCCTGATAGTCTTATTAAATTCAGTCACTTTGCAGATTTATAGATTTTTTCATATAGCTTGTGTGCTGTGTTCATATAGCTTGTCTGTTGTGTTGTATTTGTTGATATACACATCCCATTTTGTCCATCCCTTCAGTCCCTTGGTAATCTCTGTTCTGTTCTCCATCTCTAGGTATTTGGATATTTTCTTTTTTAAGAAATATTCCACACGTAAGTGAGATAATTGCAATAGTTCTTTTTCTATGTCTGCTTTCTTTCACAAGACAGCTGTATGATCTGGTAATTACAAAACTGTGTTGATGGACATTTTGTGTATAAAGACATAATTTGTACGTTTATAAGAGACCAAAGGAGGGAAAAGGGAAACAGTGCTACCCTGTAGCAAGAATTTTAGACAGAATTTAAGTAAAGTTGGTATTAATCTAGATTGTATTAAGATAGCAATTTCACTATTGGATGTAGAGGTGAATGTTGTAGCTCAGTGCTTCACTGGGGTGAAAACTGCCGAATTTCCTTTATGTTACTCAAAGTCTTTGTGTACTTGGTGAGAAACACCCACGGAGTTCACTAACTTGCAGTATTCATCTAATTTCTTTTATTTTAATACAACTGAAGAAAACAAAACGTAGTCATTGGCCTCATGGTTAATAAGATTTTAGAACTGGAAGAACGGTTAAAGAACTTGCAGTCCATATCAAGGCCCCAAGGAGCTTCTTTGTTGGCTTTCTATCTCACAATTATATTCATTATTAAATTTGATGTATTGGAATTTTCAGTTACTACAGTTGGATTGCCTGTCTGAAACAGATTACCTATTCTGTTTCATGTGTACCAGTGCGATGTTCTTAAGGGGCACACATATATTTATAAATACATTTTCTGGGAGCAGTGACCATTCCACCAGTAACGAATTTGCTTTAAGTTCAATATTTTTGTATATTTGTATAGCCACCAGACTACTTTGTATGTTAGATATGCATATTTGTTGACTTATCTGCTACTTTTTATCTTTGATCTATATCTTCCCATTTCCTTCAGAGCTTTTTCCTGTGATTTTACTCAACATATTTATGTCTTTCAGTCTATACCGCTTCTGTTGGAGACAGTATAACGGTGGATTACGCCTTCAAAAAACTATTCTGGCAATCACAGGCTTTTAATTTGAGCACTTAATCTACTAATATTGAATATAGTTGCTGATAAAATAGAAATTATATTAGGCTTCTTGCTTTTTTTTGTATTCTTTCTTTTGCACATTATGTGTTAAATGCATATTGTCTGGCATATAATAGCATTGTTGATTGTTTTTAACTAATTTTATTTTGAATTATTTAAAAATATTGATCTAAGTTTAATTGTTTGCGTGTTCAGTGGAAATAACTATATGAGATTACTGTTGCAGACTTTCAGAAGAAATGGGGAGAAGCCTAAGGGTAGAACTGTGAGGAGACTCTGCTTGCAATTGCTGTGACTTAGAAAGAGAAAAGATTCAGGCTATGGAGAGAATCTTTAGGAATGAACCTAGGTATGAACTATTTTGATACCTATATCAATTCATTTCATAGTTAAAGACTGGGGATTTTCTAAAAGAGACAAACATCCAGGCAAAGTAATTACTTCATCATTCTGTTTTTGTTGATTGATAGGTAGAAATACAGAGACACACATATTGCTTAACAATACAAATAATTTGCACCTGAAATTCATTTGCTTATTCCCTTGGAGCCCTACAGAACAAAATGTTTGTAACAAATACAGCTGTGCTGGCAGTAGAATTGCATTAGAGAAAACAAAAAGTTGGTCTTTGGTCCAAGGAGCTTATAGTCCAAAAGACGTCAGGAAGGACATTGGAGAAACCTGGCTTCTAGTTAGGGTTTGCTGTTTTCCAAACACATCCTGCACTTTCTTGGTGGTATAGCATTGCTCTTCCTGCTGTTTTAAAGCTTGCATGTCCATTTGCCTCACCAGTCTTTTCAAAATTTATCCAGCTTTCAGGACCCCAGTTAAATATTACTTCTGTGAAGTCTTTGCCAGATCCCACAGTTCTTGAGTCCCCATCAAATGTCCTTTTCATCCTGTTTCGTGTTCTTGCTTATATTATCCAAAGCCACTTATATTCACGTTAACTGTGCCTGTGATCTCAGGGTCAGGACCCTACTTTATTCATTAAAGTGCCTTTCCGACCACTACTACAAGGGCAAAAGAAATCCACAAGTAGAAGAAAGCGTGTATTTAAATGTTAGTGATATGTCCAGGTAGTACATCAGATATATTTTCCTTTCATTTCCATTTCACAGGGAATTCTTCAGGTTTAGAACTATGAGCAAAATCACTAATCTGAGAATCATTTTAATTAAATCAAAGAGTTTTTCCATTCATTTAATATATCTTTATATATCTTTAACAGGGCATTAGCTCCAAACGCAGTCTTCAATATTTAAGTGATTAATCTCTTCAACTTTTGCCCTCATCTGTAAAATGGGAAGGCTGTCTTTTCTCTTTCACAGCATAAGCAAGGATAAGCAAGAATGTGGCTGGTGAAAGGTTAAAGCAGTATAGAAATGCAAAATGAAATGTTGTTTTCATTAACTACCTTAAGATGTACTGTGTGTCCATATTGTAGCACTTGAGTATGCGGACTTTGGCTAACCCCATTGCAGCTGCATTAAAGAGGATTCTCCATGAGCTGCCTAAGAGAAGCCAAACATCTGATTACAGCTTAGAGCCCCAGCACAGCCATCAAAAGTTACCAAGGGGATGCTAGGACTTCAAGATTGTTTCCAATTACACAGGAGGAAAATGATTGCCTGGGCCACCTGCTTCCTGTCTCCACCATGACTCACACTTTTCAGGTCCACTTGGACAGAAGTTCAGATGAGATCTGCTCTGTCCACTGCCCAGGGAACTTGATGGTTATGAGCAACAGGTATTAAGCAGGGTGAAAGGACAGATGAAAAGCTCAGACCTGAGATTTGGGGGGACCAAGCCAAGGTCAAACCAGCTTTTAGCCCATTCCAAAAAGTCAGCTCAATCTCCATTTCTGACCGTGTAAAGGTGACATGAAGCCATTGCTTCCTGATAGGATGCACAGAAAGGGATGTACATCTTTATTTCTAGAATGTACTGTCCTGAAAGATCAAATCTCAGAAACCTTTCCAGATTAAAGAATACTAAAAGAACACTGTCAGATGAATGTAATGCTTGATTTCAGATTAGATCCTGGACCAGACAAAGAATGTCACTAAGGCAATCAATACAATTTGAATGCAAACTATAACAGTTTTAGGTTTTTGTTAATTAAATCTCATGATGTTGAAACTATCATCATTATAAACTGTCTTGTTATTGAGTATGAAACATTGGATATTTCAGTATAATAAAGCATGGTACTTGCAAATTTATCTCAAATGACTCAGAAAAATAGTAATATGTATTTATAACTATATTCATTAACTTGTGCTTGTTTTTCTGTCTTAAGAAAAATTCATCTTAAGAATACAATACACTGAGGATTCTAGAGAAGATAACAGCCCATCCATGAGCATTGTCTAGTTCTTCAGTGACTAAAATTGTTTACAGAATTGTCTATAAAAATAAAGAAGACATGAGTGTCTACAAGTCCAACAGGAAGAAACAAATTTGACAATGCCAAAACTCACCTGAAGGATTTACACAGAATGGGTCCCCAACCTAAATGAGCAGGATGTACATACCAGTCAACAGGCTGCATGATACGTGTGTGCAGAGAAAATTCCCAAACTGCCTCTGGCAATTTGGGAAAGGTCAACGGAAAGTGCTTGCATAGAGCACACTTCCCAGAAAGGAGGTAGTTGCAGAAAGGCATAGAGTGAAGGTACACTAAGAAATGATGTAGTCTAGAAGGATCTTCATGGAACATGCAACATCAGAGACAGGTTGTTTCCATCTTGTAATGTCCTGTATTAACAAACTTCATTACTTAGCTAATAACTGGAAACTAACTGTAAAGTGATTTTCATCCATCTCGCGATCTCTGGGCAACACAGACTACAGAGGCAGTTGTGTGTGTTGTGAAATCCAGTTAGCTCAGGAAGGACAATCCAAAGATTCTGGTCAGGGTCAATACCAGAAATAAAAGGGATCATTAAAGGAAAGGTACGGACATTATCAATAACAGGGAAGGCAAAGGCCAAATTAAACAGGAAACTATAATTGTGCTGTAAAGAAAGATAATGACAAGACATGTCAGATAATAGTATGCTATGAAATATTTAAAAGTTACATTGTGTGTGAGAGAGAGAGAGTTGTGTGTGTGTTTCTCTCTCTGTGTGTGGTGTGTACATTTTCCTGCAACACAGTACACACATGGAAGTCAGAGGTCAAATTTCAGGAGTCATTTTTTTCCTTCCACCATGTGGGTTCTGGTGATTGAACTGAGGTTTTCAGGCTTGGTGACAAGTGCCTCTATCCACTGAACCAGCTCTCCAACCCTGCTGTTAAGTATCTAACAATGACTTTCTGTAGGAAAAAATGATAATCTTGATTTATTTGCTGATTTCATGGCCCAGATATTTTTACTGTGACCAAGTTATGGTTAGTAGCATGAAATCTCTACAGACTGAGTTTTAAAATGAGGTACACGTGTGTGTGTGTGTGTGTATGTGTATGTGTGTGTGTGTGTGTGTGTGTGTGTGTGTGTGTGTGTGTGTTTTGTGTAAATATATAAATACAACTTGCTCAGTCTGTATGTGATTTATATGCATGTTTTCAGGGATGACCATTTGGTACTGGGTAAGCAATTGGTGTGCTATTCCCTGGGTTGCCTGTAGGGAAAGCTTCATGAGCTTTCCCACTCCATATTTAAAAAAAAATCAACTCAAAAGCTAGTGTAAACTGTCTCTAGCATAGAACTGGTGGTGACCTGCATCCTGGTTCTCTGCTAATTACACTGCCCTAGTAAGGCATTTAGCTATCTGGATTGGTTTCAATTTCCTTGTCTGTAAAACTTCATAGTATTATTGAAGTAATCCAATAAAATCTTTCCATCTACAAAAACCTTCCATTCTGGTCTCTCTATGATAGAGTTGAACATACTGTTGAGCCTTTGTCCTTTTGCATTTCACACCAAGACTTTTGGGCCAGTAGACAGAAAAAAAATCCCAGTGAGACTTGCTTTCCAGTGTGATAATCAGAGGGAAATAAAGCATACTGCCTTAGGTAGAAGCAATTTAAAGCGGTAAACATGCCAGATTCTCTCCATAGGAAAGATTGCTGGGAAGGAATATGCTTAGAAACTCATTATAGGCAATGTTTTGCAGTGCTGTTTATTAAATCTAAAGTTTTGTGCATATAATCAAAATGCTGCCCAAGGCCATTGGGAAAATGTCTGTTTCCTTTCCACATATACTGTACAAGATTCTCCCTAGTAATGAAGAATGGGCACAGTGAAACTAGGGTCCATTTGTTCATTGATGTCCAGCAAATCCAAAAAGAATAATCCATTGCAACTTCTAAAAATTGGTGATGTTTGTGTCTAAGTGTAAGAATATGACATGTGTGCAGTATGTGTGCAGCCTTAGAAGGCATCAGAAAACTACAATTAACAAGTGGTTGTGAGTCATGTAGTGTGGGTGCTGGGAACTGAACCCAGATCCTCTAGAAGAGCAGTGCATGCTCTTAACAACTGAGCCATTACTCCAGCCTCAACTCTGTGACTTCTAACTGCCTTATTTCTATTACATTCATTGACTAGTGCCTAGTGACATAAGTTGCCCTCAGCACTCCCTTTGCTGTATGTTGGAACTGGTGAGGCAAGTGCTGGTTGTTTGCTTTCTATCATTACTTCAGAATGAATGTTTGAGACCTTTGTAACTGCTTTAGGAAAAATGCTAAAATGTAACTGAAACATGTTTAAAGCAACAGTTAGAGAAATCAATAAAACTGATTCCAAGCTCATTCCCTGTTGGGATTCTTATGACTTCAACTTAAGTCAGGGAGTCAATAAAGGGAAATTCTGGCTTCAGTGTTTTTTTGAAGTACAATGGGTGAGCAAACCTCTATTCAAACTTTTAAGAAACTCTTGAGTGCAAAGAGGTTTAGTAAGGTATAAGAGACATAATACCTTGTGCTTCCGCAGGCTTCCAGGGCTGGTAGGTGTAGAGATGGGAGACTGCTTCGACTTGGGTGTTGACAGCTGACTACTGGAAGTTCCATTTGCTACCCGAGGGCAAAAAAAGGTAAAGAATAAAAACAAACAGCATATAAAAGTGCACAGTCTTTCTCCTCCTAAGATACTAAGAACATTCAAACAAGGTACAAAGTCAACCAAATGATTTGATAAAATCAAACCAAATTTAAAAGAACATGTTCTTCAAATGCCCTAACAACTGCCACCCTTAGTTCATATGGTCCTGCATGGTGCAAGGCATCTGTAACCCTCGCCCTGCTCAGTGCTTCCCAGTAGCAGGGATCTACTGCTTTTCAAAACTTTTTCATATTAATCACCAGGTTGGATCCCACATCTTTGGAAGGAAGTTTGAGAAAGCATTATTTTACTTGACTTTTGGGAGATAAGAAAGAAAAGGTACAGAAAATGTATGTGTCTTACATTAAGGGGAAGAAATGTGGGTACTTTGGGCTGGGAAAACAACAGAAGGAAAGAAGCAGAAAGTGAACAAGTCAGAAAAAAGAATGAGATAAATTGGAGGAGGGGGAGAAGAAGGTAAATTTTAAAGAAGATCTCAAATGGAAAAAAAAATGAAACAGAAGAGAGAATAAAAGAGAGTGGAAGATCTGGAACAGAGGCAAGATAGATAAAGAGATTAGAATAATAGACTGAGAACAGAGGAAAAGGCATGGAGACACAGAAATTAAATCTAGACGATTGTGAATAACATCAAGGTCTAACCTCAATCTGTCTCCAGTCAGGAACATGATAGAAATGAGATGGCTGGGGTTTTTTTTTTTTTTAATCATCTCTGTATTTCTGTTGCAATTTCAAGTTGTTTTCTATCCCCTTGCAAATGAGCACTTTTAATGTGAAAAAAGAAAGGTGTCAACATCAAAGGGGAATAATGAAGTGGTTTTCCATGAGATTCTCTGCTTTCTCATGCCGACATATTTTTTTTTTCAGTCTTAGGATCTATATTGCTAGAAAGATATTCTAAAGCTATTGAAGCAGAGGGGAGTGTCTCAGAGGTGGATAATGCAGAAGGACAGAGGGCAAGAGAACCCTTAAGTAAAAAAGATAGTCTAAGTATATTGTGATTAGTCCCACAGATACAGTTTAAACTTCCATGCCATGAATATTCCCTGAGGAAGTGCCTCCTCTGCACTACTTATAATAATGTCTCCCTAGTTTCGGGAAAAAAGAAATATCAATGGAAGAAATAGACACACAAAAGCTGTGCCACTGTGGCGGCGGCTGAGATTATTCATGTTCAAATGAGCTGAAAAATGGCCACTTGGACACCCACTGACTGACTTGTTATGTATTTTCAGTTATTTTTTATTTATTCTTTGAGAAGCTTTCCTCCCTGTTATTCATACCATTAGCCAATAGCTTTGGAGCACTACCTATGAGCCAGGCAGAGATTAGATATTGGGATGTGGGAAATAAATACATTAATTTCTGGTTGGGGGGGGATTAAGTAAAGTTAAGTGTGAGGGCAAAGGTTTTTCAGAGAATATTATTAGACCTGAAGGACAGAATTTAAAGTAAGGGGATTTGGATATAAACAAGAAGCAACACCTGAGTATTTTGAAAACTGAATCTAAACTAGACAAATGTCCAGGGACTGAAAGTAGAGTCATAACGGCTGGAGCCTGAATGAGGAAAGAGTGGAGGGAAGTGGGATGTTTATGCTAATGATCAGAAATTTTGTTTCAGAGTCACAGTTTTTCTGGTATTGAACTGTGATAATTGTGGCAAACTCTGTAGCTAACTAAAATCTACTATGTGCTTTAAATTAGTTCATATCACTAAAATTATGTTTAAGGAAATGCATTCAAACTAGCTAAGGGAAGAAGATAAAAAGGGAACTCTAGAATTGCACCAGAAGACAAAAAGGTGTGAAAGAATATAGTGTGCCAAGTGCAAGTAGTTCACAATGGGTCAAGGCTATGGTCACAGAAGGCATGTTCAAACAAATCCAGCTGAAGACTCAGGACATGAGCCAGATTTTTGAGGTGTGTGTGTGTGTGTGTGTGTGTGTGTGTGTGTCCCACTAAGACATTTAGGGTGGGCCAAGTGTAGTGGTATAGGTCTATAATCCCAGCAGTCGGGAGTCTGAGGCAGGAGGATTGCAGATTTAAGGCCAATGTGGGCAATTTAGCAGTGCCTGGGGGCTTTTTCCAGAAATTTAAGGGCTGAGGAAGTAACTCAGTAGTCCTGGGTTTATTTTCCCGTTTATAAAATGAAAGTTTGGTTTGATTGCTGAAGGAAAGTCTCAGGACCCTTTTAAACTGAAATGTATACAAGCACGTTTAAATTTAAAACTCCAGACTCTGAAATGAGACTAGGATGGGGATGGGATGGGTTCAGAGTTAAAGCAGACATTACTTAAAAGATATAAGAGTAGCTAACCGTGTTTATAGCTCCAACTAATGTATATGGAAGGAAAGAAGGGACCCTTAGATAGAAAAGGTTTTAGATGCCAGTTATCCTGTAAGTCATTCCCCCCCCACAAATAAAGAGTGCTACCTGTGCCAAAATGCACAGTGTATAAGTACCAGGCTTTGCTTTCTGGTAATTAAAAGACATACACTAAGAAAGGACTCTGAGGTGCCACAACAAGGCAGAACAATCACTTATTCTCTGTAAGAAGGAAATGAAGGAGGTAATAGTTGAAGGAGTTAATGGACTGTCTACATTGCCCAAGGGCTTTCCCAGCAGAACCTGGCAAAAGCTTCCAGAATAAGGAGCAATCACAGAGACCAATGTAAACTGACACAGTAGACTCTCCCCCCAGAATGTTTTAACCTGAGATATGAAGACTAACAAGGTGTGTGTGAACATTCGTGGATTAAGTTCAGGCATTTTGTTCCCTATGGTTTCTATATACTCTACACATTCTAATTTCCTCACATTTGTTAGCACCCCCCCCAACTACAAAAGGTGTCTCCTCTACTCCAATATTAAAATTGTCTCTTTTATTTGCACATTTATCTGAGAATGAACTCAGTGGCCTTACCAAAGCATGGAAAACTGCTAGGCACAAGCATGTCTGCATGGGTTAGTTTTTTTTTGACTGGCTACAGATCTGAGGATTCAGGCTCTTCAACTTTCAAATCTTTTCTCTGTGTCCTCACAAACTCTTTTTCTACAAACAACTTCGGAGATAGTACACAAATATACACCCCATCTATGTTTTCCTCTACATTCTCTGCTTATGTTTAAATGCTCATATACAGCTTTCATGCCCCTACCCTACCAGATAAGTCTTAAGTTATCTGTCAATAAAGGCCTTTACTTTATCGTTGACCTTCTTCAAGCATGGACATAAGTTTTTCATAATTTATCTGTCATTACTGAAAACTTTGAAATGATACAATTTTGTATGGATTCTACAGCAAATTCTTATAAATATCAGACAAAAGAAGCCAGTTGTAGTGTAAATAGCTTCTGATGAACTTTGTGTGTGCCTTTGGACTTGCAAATCCTTGTAGAAAGAGTATCGTGTTACAGTTCTTCTTGAGAATGAGTGGAAGTGGTACCCACTGATTGACAGCCTTACTTTGCCTTTACTAGCACCTTTAGCTCTCTAGTAATTGGGGAACATGTTGGGAGGAACTCTTTTCCCTCACTGATTCGTGTCTCTCCTATTCCTCCTAAGAATCACAAAACTGTCTCATTGTACACAGACCAAATCATCTTGTTTCTTCTTTCAGTAGAGTTCATTTTCCCCTTTACAATTGGGCGTGTCAAACTCATTTCAACCTCTTTGCCTACCTTATCAATATTTTTAAAAATTTACTGAGCATCTACTTTGACTTAACCTCAACACCATCAACCCTCTCCTTGTCCTCTATACATTTACTCCAGGTTGAGGAAGTAGATTCAAGATTTGGTTGTAGGGATTTCTGATTCCAAAGCCTATGTATAGCTTTTTCTCTTGTTTTCAGGCCTTTCCTTTTTTTAAAAAAAAAAAAACAAAAACAAAAAACAAAAGTACTCCTGGAATTTTTTTTCCTCTGACAGTTTTCTCACAGGAACTAGAGGAAATAGTGAAAGTGGTGCGCATGGGGAAAAAGGACAAGAAGACAGAAGGAGCAGTCATCAGAGCTAGGGCTCATCTTCAAGAAGGCATCTAACCTGTCTGATCTGGTTCAAATTAGAAACAGGATAGCAAGAGCTTTCTTTCAATAAAGCAAACCAGCCGGGCACATAAACAATGTCACACAGGAAAGCCAGCGTGGCATAGCTGGCTCTGTGACCCTCTTATGTCACAGAACTCTCTGAAAAGATGGTAGCTCTGCTCTGTTAGTACTCTTCAACTGTGAAGCACAAACACTGAGCTCAACTCCACATGGATTTTGGGGTGGTTATGTCTGCCTTTGCTCCTGCATTTATCTTTAGCTCCTTGGCCCCTGTCAGTGTTTGCTGTCTAAATGGAACAGGACCTGCTCAAATGGGATATCTGGTAAGGTTAGTAGATTGGCCTCCCTAGATTAACAGAGATTTAAATATATTATAATAAAATGGGGAGTAGGTGCTAGTTTTCAAAGAATGGTAAAAGAGTTCACTTTCAAGTATGAATAGTCAAAGAGTGACTAGTGTCACCAGTCAGGCGAAGTTGATGTGTTTGTAGGTTGTATGTTCCCTTGTCTGGAGGATACACTGATCCCTGAAGACGTAAGATGTAGTGTAAGTGGCCCCAAGTGTATTGATTAGAGAGTTGTCTGGGTATTGACTAATGAAAGTTGCATTACATTTTCTTAGTTCAAGTTCACTTGACCAGAATGGCACAGAAAATCAAGGGTGTCTGGGCAATGTACTTTGCTCCTACCCTATGACTAGATATCAAACTGACTCTAGTGCTCATTTATGTCATTCTGACCTCCTTTCTCATCATAATACCAATATTTAGACACACTCAAAACCAAGAATATTGGTTTTGATGTGGTTTCTATTCTGAAATACTCACTGTAAGCAATTTTAGCCTACCAAAAAAAATCCAATAATCCCAGAAACTCCCCATTAATATTTGTTGTTTCACAGTTATTTTTAAAACATTTATAATATGTGATCTCACATCATTCTCCTTATTACTAGTAACTCTTTAATCAACAAAGATAGAGATTTGAGAAGATTTTCCTTGCTTAAAGTATGTCACCCTTCCTTTCCTTTATGAATGATGGGTTCAGGACTTGATCACAGAATCCATTTAACACTCTCCAACGTATCTCCCACTGTGGTCTTTGTGTTATTTATTCTCAATCATATATTTGCTATCTCCTTAGTGCCTTACAGAGGGAGATATCAACCTACAATTCAGTCAGCTCCACAGTTTCTCATATTGAGATGTTCTAAGCTCTCTTTCATTCTGATCTAAACATTCTGTTTCCTTCTGACTTACATAGAGAGTTCTTCTGGAAGGCTATCCAAGTGGAGCCAAGATGGCTAAGATTTACTTTGGAACAAATCCCAAAGACAGACCTATGGCTGTCACACATCTGTTCCAAAGTGCCATTGGGTGTGGTGTCCAGATTGCCTTGGTTAATTGTTTCTGCTAAATAGAAATGCTTTTGTTCCTCTTCCCAGACTCATCCATCAAGGAAGCAAGAACTTAGAGCCCAGAAACAGGGCTTTTGTTCATTGGGCTGTTTCTAAAGCCAAATTCAATCATAGATTGTGAGATACTGTAGATTTACAAGATGGAATGTGAATTTCAAATCTATTTCCTACCATGACTTGGAAATTACACAGTTTTTTTTTTTTTTAGAATAAAATGGAGAAGAGTCTTCCCTGTGGGGAAACACATTTATTTACCAAACCTTGCAATATTTGTAGGTGAAACTTAGAGCTCCACTTATATTAGGGAAAGGCCTACCACTAAAATAAATCCATAGTGAATCTTACAATATTTTAATCCAAATGAATTTTCCTCCAGAAGACAATTTGGAGGCATTTTTTATCTTCCTGAAGCTCTGCCAAGGATATCAGTTCACCTTGGAGTGACATTTGGGGAGTTAATAGAATCTGTTCAGAGCAGACCATTAGAAACAAAAGCACCAACCTACCTGTGGCATTGTGTTCAACTAGCACAAGATAATGACCCAGAAACCACCCCAACATCTTTTGTCTTTCCCATACCCCTGTCCTGGGGGTAGGGCCAGGGAGAAGGACACTGAGAAGCAAGGACCATCCAAAAGAAATCTTTGCATTCAACACTCTGGATATCCTATACCCTGCCTCATGTAAGTAGAACAGTACAAAGAATGCTTGAAGTGAGGTAAGGAGTCCTGGGTTCTAGTCCTTGGATACTAAATAGTTGTGTGTCATTGGGAAGACCTTGAGAATCTTAACTGTACTTCAGGTTCTCAGTGTTAAAAAACAACCTAGATAAATTACCCTTTTGTAACTTAATTTGTAGTGCTATTATGGTGGACAACAGATACAATGAAAATGTGTTTTCAAAATGCACAGCATTTAATTCATATGAAGAATTGTTACCTTGAATCTAATATCTCTCAGCTAAAGAAGAAAGGCATTTGTACATTGCTTAATAGAGTAAGCAGTCAATAGTCACATTGAAATATTGCTAACCAGATTTCAGACATGCTTATTAAGTATAAAATACAGAGCAATTTCAAAGAAGGTAAGCATCTGAATAATTTATTTTATTGATTGCATGCTGAAATGATTACTTTTGAGCGGGTTAGTAAATAAAATCTATCTATATTAATTAAACTTGTTTTCTTTTAATTCTTAAATGTGACCATTACATATTTAAATTAAGCAATGTGCATGAGATGATGTCATATAAATCCATTATTTTATGCAACTAATAATACAACTTTCAGAAAGCATATAATAGCTATATATTAAAAGCCCAGTGTGGTGGTTCATGTGCCTTTAATGGCACATGATAGGCAGCTCCTAAGGAACATACATGTTTGTCTCCAAACAGGAATTTTTTATGTCTCTGAAATGATAGAATTGGTGTTTAGGGGGACACTGATGATCATGATAAAGTCATTCATCTCATGCAGAGGGCATCAGCCTCCATAAACAAAGTCAACATGAACAATAGTAAAAGAATACTCACCGTCTTGGTCGTTACCTGAGTCTGCTGGAGATTTGCTGCGACGCATTGGGCCTGGGCTCTTAGCTGATGTCTTTTGAGGTGTTGGGGAAGCTTTTGGGCCAGAAGTGGTAGATGGATTTCCCTTCATGACCCTGCATTCTGGGGACAAAAATATACAAGCATCTTAGGAAGAAGTAGAACAGAGACTCTCAGCACACTGACAGCATCTCTAAAGATGAGTGATCATCACAGGTCAAAGCATTGACAGTGATAATTTACTAGGAAAATCATTATTTTCCTTTTTTTTTTAAATGGCAGTACTACAAACTTAAGCTTCTTGCTTACGGCCACAAAGCAAGAAAGTAGCAAAACAAGGTCCAGTAGCTTCACCTCCTGAGTTCTGATATATTTCCTGCACAATTCTTTTAAAAAAATTAGATTTATTTATTATTTCAAGTGTATGAATGTTTTGCCTGCATGTATGTATATGCGCTCTGTGTGTGCCTGGTGCCTGTAGAGGTCAGAAGATGGTACTAGATCCCCTGAAACTAGATTTATGAGCGGTTGTGAACCACCATGTGGATGCTAAAAACCAAACCTAGTTCTACTTCAAGTACAATAAGTTCTCTTAACTGCTGAGCCATCTCTTCAGCTTGATGTTCACACAGTTCCTTAAGTTTAGTCTGTGATATGAAAAGTAGAATCAAACAACATGGCAGAGGAAAGACTTTGGTTTTCTTTTTCTTTTTCTTTTCTTTTTTTTTTTGGTTTTTCAAGACAGGGTTTCTCTATCATAACTCTGGCTGTCCTGGCACTCACTCTGTAGACCAGGCTGGCCTTGAACTCAAGATCTGTGCCTCCCAAATGCTGGGATTAAAAGTGTGAGCCACCACTGCCTGGCTTAGAGGACAGATTTTTATTTAAAGACTTCCTTGTTGATTCCTACTTAAAGGTACACTAAAAAGATGGGTGGGGGCGTAATTTGGTCAATTGAACTTTTTAGGAAACTGAATTGTTTCCTGCTCATTTTTGTTCCACTTTTTATTTTGGTGAGCAGTGTCAAGAACCACAGCTGCAAAGGGAATTAGAAATTGGAGATATGGCCTGGATTTGGTTAGCTATTTCATGGTCATTTGCTTTTTCTAAGAGAAAAACTCTAGAAATACCACTTTTTAAAAAGACCCTGCCTTGAGCTGCTTGTGGGTTGTCTATTTGTGAAACTCTTTGTTTTTCCTCACATTTTACTCATTCTGAGTGGGAAATGTGTTTTTAATATGTCTTTTCATCAGTATTCATCCTAATTCTATTGTGTGACCTAACAAACTTAGAACTTTTACCTGGAGATTAAACTAATAGATGGGCAAATGATCTCATCATTCTTGAGGTAAGCAATCCACTGGAATCCTGAATCACAAGGCAGAGAGGATGGGGTAAAAAGCACAAAGTTGGGAATGGGACTTGACACTAAGAATAGAATGGAAAAAAATAACTTCCTAAAAATGGGACCATTACAATATACCAAAAAGCCAGAGCAGACCGACTTAAAAATGTCTATGTGCAATATATGTGTAGTTCTTACTACAGAAGCTCTTTCGTGATGGTGTAGGTTAGCTTATATGATACAGTATATGGTTCAAGAAATGTGGTTGTTATTGGAGCAGATAGTAGACTTCATGTAATGTGAAGGCTGCTTCACTTCTGGGAGAGCTAGTTGGCCTTGCCCTTAGTGTGTTATGTACATAATGCAACAATATTATCACACAAGGTACCATGTTTGAATATTCTCCAGACCACATAAGTTCACAAAAATCCTAAGGGTTGTAAAGGAGAAGAACAATAGAGAGACAAAGCCCAGTGATTGTGCTTACCATTCTCATCCAAAGAAAAGTCGTCTTGAGCATAGCGGAATTTTTCAGGACCACAAGCAATGAACACATCATCATCACCAAAGAAATCGTGGAGACAGGTGACCTACGGAGAAAGCAGAAATACTGGATTACTATGTGACGTCTTTATAACAATGACGCCACATCATGTTGACAAGGGACACAATTTCACATCTAGACCGTCATCACTAACTCTCAGGGAGTCTCCCTTTTTTCAAGATACCAAGCATATTCATAGTATGCACTAACGATCCCTAGTGAGTGAGCATAAAAGTATCATTGCCTATCTGTGTTTTATGTATCATCATTTTATCTCCATGTCACCGAGAGTAAGATTGAGAGGATGGCCAAATGGAATCGTCCCCTCCAAAGAAACATCAGCCAATACATGTCCCAACAAATGTTACCTCTTCTAGCACTTCAAAGGCAAAGTACTCATGGTCTAGGCAAACTTTGGGTCTAGGCCAAGGCAGGTGAGAGAGATTGTCTGCAGCTTCTGATGTATAGGTCTTGCAGCTGAAGTAAATTTGGAAATTCCTCTCTTTTATACTCAAGTGTTCTAAAGGTTGACCATTTTTAAATTTCTTTGGATTTACGAAGACTGGACTCTTGGTTTAAAAAAATGCCAAGTATAATAATGAGCCAGAGTTTCACTCCACACTGAAAAGCGAACAGAGGAAATCTATGCTGACCACTTTAAACCTCATCAAGGGCAATGGATCTCATAAACCCATGTTCCCAGGAACCTTCTTGCTTTTGAGTGTGATATGCATTGCTACTTCTTTACAGTAAAGATTGTCTCTCAGTCCCCTTCTGAACAAAGAAATGAGGATCCCTTGGAAAATAGCCTGATCCCTGTGGTCTCCCCACTTCTCAGCTTTCCTAATTACATCTCATAATTAGTCCAACACACCAGGCAAACCCCAGGAGGAACCATGGAGTCAAAAAACATGTGTATCCAACTCCTTGGCTTATAAGTGTTCAAAGCCTCTAATTGTTCTAAGAACTTCATTCAAGCTGCCAGCAATGACTGTCCAAAGGCACAAACCTCACAAACTAACAACAGTTTTCTGTGTACAGAGAGCAGTGTGTTACATTTGAAAAAAAAATGTTTATATTAGTGACATCATCCCCCACCCAAGATCTATTCAATCTCTGTCTCCCCAGCCAAGAGATTGCAAGCCTTACACAAAGGGAGACATGCTTAAAGATTACCCCTTATTGTCTAAGCCTCCCAATCATCTATGAGGGAAGGGAAAGGAGAGAGACTTGGAGGACTGCCAGGGTCACGCCTATTAAGCTTCTTCTAGTTCTGAGCCTCAACCTCATTGTATACACCCATGCCCTTTTTTTTCAGCCTGTTTGTCTATCCCTCAATGATTTACTGCACAATCATGTGATGACAATCACATTGGATGCTTACTCTGAGATAGGACTTAGATTGGCCTGAGTACTTCCAATTCTGTCATTTTAGAACCAGAAAAACACTATTGTATTCACTATTTTAGAGAGGAGGAAAGCGAGAGAGTCTGAAATAATAAGTAAATTATCCAAGGGGAAAAGGTGCTGAATCTAAACAAAAAAATCTATCTAATGTGCTTTTAACTGTCCAGTTACATGAACATTTACATAGATCTTGAAAACTTAGAGACAGAAGAATAAGGCTCACAGATACCACATCAAAGAACCCACAGTCTGATGGAGTGACACACATCGAAACAGCACATTTCAACTTAGTTTCAAGGACAGGCTATTGATTATCAATCATATCCAAGTGACCCAGGCTCTGTCTGACAAGTTCAATGAGGATTCTGCACGTGGTCTGGGAATCAGTTCCAATAAAAGAGTGTAGTTACATGCTTTGAGACTTACTCCAGATCTCCTGTCAGTGTCTTGGACACTGAATCCATACAATCTGGAGCTCTTAACTTTTATACAGCAAGTGGGTCTGCATTGTTTTTTTGGACTGAGGCTGCCTTTGACCTGACTACCTGCCTTCATTTCTGTTTATGAGTGAGGGTGCCTCATCCTTGAACTTCCCTGATTATCTCTAGGAATTAACACTGTCTTTTAAGACCTAATTCTGCTTTTCATGAATACTTACCTACTCCTCCCCCACTATACTACAGATCTGCTTCATCCTTCCTTCTGCATTTTCTTATTGGTCCTGATTATGAACTAAACAAATATTAGCCTGGGTCATCTCTGATTTGACTGCATACAAAGCAGTGAGGAGGGGGAAATAGTCAGAGGATTTTAATGGATATAAAAAAAATTAGAATGAAGAAATTAATTGTGGATGGCAATATACATTAACACTTGGAGACAACAGACATTAACATTTGGAGACTTTGAAAAGGAACTAAAGCACAAATTTTTAAAAAAGGAAGGATAATAGTCTACAAATTCAGACATTGTTTTTCACAGAGCTATCTTAATTGTTGGGAAATGGGTGATTTTTTTCATCTCAGTCACATGCCATGATATATCTTTTTCTAGGATAACAAAGCAGTACAGATTGTGAGAGTACTTGCTGTTACAACTACCCATCCTCTGCCAAGCCCAAGTCTCCCCTCCTCTTCTCAGGCTTAGAAAAAAGCTTTTGGCTAGCCCTCCCTTTGGGGATCTTATAAGAAAGGCAATGTTCCCTATGCTTTTGACAAACTCACAATGGTGTTCTGGCTTCAAACATATTCATGTCGCAATCCAGCTGTTCGGCATCAGATTTCTTATGTGATCCTGCTTCCCATTTTACTGGCTTCAAAATGTAGACAAATGCATCTTGTGTATGTGGATACCCAGCTTTTCCAAATACTTTTGATGCTGAGACACAGCAGCTCCCATCTTTGTTACACGATGTGAAAATAGAACATTTTCCATCTTAAAAAATGAGAATCTCAAGACACAAATAATCAAAGCTTCCCAAGGATGCACAGTTGGCTCATGGAAGAGTTGGGACTAGCACGCAAGCATGCTGCTCCAATTCAGAACAAATAATTCAATTGCCTGAAAGAATATGACTCCCTAAAATTATAGTCAGGAGACTCTCTAGTCTCATTCAATGTCCAATATACATTAGACTGTCATGTTGAAAAATGAAGTTTCTTTGCTAACCACATTTTTAATCCATGGACAAGCAAGACCTTACCCATTAATGAACACTGAGTATGTGGTAGAAAAGAGGGACAAAGAGAAGCAAGAATTTTAAGAAGAAGAAAAAGAAGGAAATAATAAGAGAAAGAAAACGACAATAACAATGGGATATAAAAAACAAATCTAAATTAAATAATTGATGGTGGCTTTTTTAAATTGTTATGGTGACAATGTGGCACAAAGTCCACCTTGGCTCACACGTCAAACACATGATTTTCTCATTAGCTTTCTGAGGCAATATTTTTAGAATGAAGTGACAACAAATGTAGTAACAGAATACTCATTGCAATATCACAGCATCCTCAAAGTATAAAAGGTCTTGCTGATGTCAGCTCAAGTATGAGTCATACTTGAGTATTTAAGGCAGAGGAGAGCACACATAAGCGTGACCCCTATCTTCATAATTAATCAACTAGCAGCACAAAATCAATAAAATTCAATCACATTAACTTTGAACCATTACCTCAATACTCTTGCTTTTAAAAAAAGCAGGTGTAGGGACACCAGCACGGTTGTACATTAGCATGAACAATATATTATTTGGATGGTCCAGCTCTTAAATGAAGGACAAGTGGATAAATGGAGGCAACCGATCACTGCATGGAAGCAGTTTGAGTCATTAGCCGTAAATGGAAAATTGACTCTGTGACTTGATTTACGCTTGATTACGTTCTCCATCCACATATTACAGATAGTGGCTATTCTTGCACATGCCTGCTGTGGCTATATGCTATAATTAACTTACCTAATTCTTCAGAGAGAAATGTTCTTCAGGAATATTTCTAAATCTATGAGACTCACTTTTGGTATGCATAATACTTTTAGTTAAAGCTCACCTCCCCCATATTGATCATTAAACACTTTCTAAGGCAAAGGAGCTATGCAAGAAATACAGAAACGAACAATAGAAGGGCCCTGCCTTCACTGCTGACAGCATAATAAGCATGCGTGAACTACACAAACAATTAGACTACAACACAGGCTGTTGTTAGCACTGCTGCAGAGGCACAAAGAGCAAAGGGATGCGCGGAAGACAAGGAAAATAATGAAAATAATCACCGTGGCCTCATGCAATCATTTATATACAAGACATGAAAGTAAAGGGACAAAGAGAGGGACTAGTGGGGGATAGTGAAGACAAATACAATCAAAGTACATGGTAAGCTTGAATAAAATGTTTTTATAGAACCTGTCAATGGATATATGCCAACAAAAATGTTTTATACAGAGAACTGAGGGAGATGTCACAAGGAAGACAAGTCACAAACAGCCTGGAAGCACCGTTGGGATATAGGTTAATGGAATCAGGAGGCAGTCTAGGCAAAGGTGGCTGCATGAACAAAAGGCTGGGCGGCAGGAGTGTGCCATTTTCTTAACAGACTTAGAGAAACAGAACTGCATCTTGTTGGCTATAGTCATCGATTTTACCCCTCCCAGAAGCCTGCACCACACAATTGCCTGAATCCATATGCTAACCTGCTACACAGACAAAACATCCAATTAATTGCCTCCTGGTAGAATGCAGGGTGAAGGGAAGGCCAAAGAATGTCTATGGGGAGGGCTGGCCCCAGTGGTGAGGAAGAGGGAACCCCTGTGGCAAAGCAGACAAACCACATTGATTTCCCAGTCTTGCCAACAATGTGCCCTGGTTGGAGAGAGTGGCTGGCAAGCTTTGCAAAGTGAGTTAATGAAAGATTCAGTAAACATTACTAGTGAGGCTTTCTAGAAGTTACTGCCACTTTCACTCTGGAACACTTCCTGCCTGCCAGCTCTGGACTGGCTCCAGTCAGAGAACGACACAGACTTGGCGCACTAAGCTGTGCAATGTTTCTAGGTGACTCTGGCTTCCTTATCAGTCTCATTTCTTGGGGTTATCTTGAAATTTTGCTTGTGGGTTTTTTGTAACAACATTTTCTGCCCAAGTAAGCAGATCCTTAATTCTAGAGAGCCTTTTTTTGAGGGGAGGGGGCACGGATCTCTTCCTTCAATATCTGGGCTTCCCTAAAGCCTTTGAGGAAATTAAAACAATGATAATTGTATTTCTACAATTTTTTTTTCTGTTTTTGAAACCTTTCTAGGAGGAAGACTGATTGGAAAAAGAAAAATGTTCGGCAAAGAAGGTTGAGAGGGGACAAGATGATCATAGGGGTTGAATTTGGCCAAAGAACATTAAAAATACACATGAAAATATTATAATGGAACTCTTCATTTGCAACACCACTGTATGCTAATAAAAGTAGTTTAAAAAACTGTTCTGTGTTTATTCTTTGTTACACTCTCTTACACAGCTCTAATTCTCCTCCCAACTCAGTGCAATCAGGTTCCCATGCAAAACACACTCCCACAAGGCTGCTCTTACCAAGATCAAGAACAACTTGCATATTGTCAAGTTCAGTTCCACTTTCTGGCCTCATCTAATGCCTCAGCAACGGTAGTTGTCAGATGAATTAGTCTCCCTTGAGTATTTTCCCTTCGTAGCTTCTGGAATGCTACATAGTTAATTGTCTCTTTCTCCTATTCCACCTGATTATTTTATTTTATCTTTTTAACGAATTCAAAATAAGGCCATTTATGCCCCATCTCTGACAGTTCTAATGTCTGACACATGTGAGAATCTAAATATGCTGTTGCTCTTAATTATCTCTTATGGTGATTTATTTCTTTATGTGCTTAGTATAATTTATCATGAGTTTGTGTATGATTGAACTAAATCATTTGGATTTCTGAGACGGTCTAGTTTGGAGAAAGTTATATGATAAGAAGATTGGATTTTTTTTAAAATCAACTTCTGGGTCAGTTTTCCAAACATTTGCTTATAAACAATGCAATCCTTTTCTCAGCTTCAGACTTTTTCTTCAAGTGCCTCACACCTGCCATGGGTTGCTTTTCTTTCTCCCTCTTTCAAGTATATTGATAACATTGTCTGTGTCTATTTCCTTTGTCTTAGCTCATGTGGTGCATGGTTTTAGTTTGTGACTCCTCCCATAATTTAGGAGATAACCCTGATGGCTGATTGTGGAGGAGATTGATACCTCTTTCCCATCATCTGTATCATTGTCTGGGAATTCCCAATCCTTCTGTGGTAGATTGACTTATCTCTATGGCAATTAATACTGAGCTAACTCACTCTGATCACTCAACACCAAAGTGCATTAGCTCTCACTCAGTCTTTGACTGATAAAGAGTGACTAGTCCTCAAAAACATCTTTTCATAGGTACTCGGGTAGTAAAATACCACAAGTGTTTAAGGTCAACTGATCTTTCCACTGGTCTTCTCAGCCTAACAGCCAACAGAGATGAGTCTGCTTACCCCATTCTTGAATTTCCTCAAGATCGAAATCCAGGAAGTCAGAATTCAATTGAGATAGTGACACTCAAATTTACCCTTTTTCAGTCTTTACAGCATTTGTCTTTGCATGGCGAAAGGCCACAGTCACTCTACATAGCTTTTGTTGATTTACATTTGCCAAGTGCTTTCACTTCCACTACCTCATTTGGTTTATTAGCCTCCTTTAAAAAAAAATAAATCAAAAAGGGCCATCAATGTTAAGTGGCTTCTACAGATCACATTTCTAGTTAGTGACACAGCTGATAGCAGAACTCGATATAACTTATTCCACTGTAACTCACAGAGTGCCTAAGGCATATAAGCAAAGGCCTTTTCTATACTACACAGGGGAAGCCCTTGGTAGGGAAATACAGTAGGAGACCGGATAGCCCTGGTTTAAGAACGAGGAAGCACAAAGAGAAGAAAAGAAAAAAACCAAGACATTCTACTGTATTTTACCAGGAGCTGGTTTATGATTTACTAACCCGATCTTAGGTGATGCCAGCCCACTGGAAATCTGAGAGATGTTTTTCCCTTAGTTTTTTCCAGTACTGAGGGATGTTTTTTTCCTTAGTTTTATATTGCCATTTTCCAACAGTCTATATCAGATCCCACTGGAGACTTCTCAGGCATGAGAACAGCTGCAGAGGTGCTGGAGTTAGGCTACTGATTCCATGCCCAGGACTGACACCTGCCCTTCCACGGGGCCCTGGGGACAAGTTGGCTCAGAGAAACAGGGACGAGAAAGAACTCCATTCATCAGAGAGAACTGGGGTGGAAAAACCCTGCCTGATCCCTTGGCACCATTAAACTCTAAGATTGGCCCTGAGCCCCATACAATTCCAGGTTCTGTTTAGTAAGGTGAATTAAAAATAAGATAGTGCATTTGTAGTACCTATTGCAATTATCTATTGCATGTAGCAGTTATCTGTTGCCTGTTACATTCACAGCAGGGTAAAGGCATAATTGTAGAATCTAATACAGTAAAAAAAAATGTTGTTTGTTTTTAAAAGGGCTACTGTCTATCTACATTGAAAGTTAAAATTTGCCACTGGCTCACTTCTTTCTCTCTGGGCCTAGTTTCCTCTGGTGTAAAGTAACAATGCTGGTCTTTCAAGGTTTATGTTTTCTTTGTGTCATAGTCTTTGGGAGAATTTGACAAGAGTTATGTCTTCTCCTCAGAAAAACAAATATGTGCCTAGATATTTAAGTTTCAATATAACTGGGGATGTGGCAGAGGCAGTGTTGGGGGGGTGAGTTCTGATAAGAATTTCCCTGAAGCCCATCTAGAGATTCTGAGATTCTCTGTACCGGTTGATCTCAGAAGACGCTTCTAACTCTGACAGTATGAAACATTCCAGGTTGGACACAGTTAATGAGCAGATACACTCTAGCCAGAATGCTGGCAGCTGTTCTGGAATCCCAGAGGCTTAACTGTACCCCCCTTCCCAGGCTTTCTGAGACTCGATTCCAAGGGAAGCAAAAGGATATAAGCTCATTCTCTGCAAACTAAGTCCAAGGGAAGCAAAGGAGTGCAAAGTGATTTACAGCAAAGCAGAGGACTGAGTGTGCCTCCACTCACTGCCTCCCAGGTTGCTGGAGTTTAGCAAGGGCACTAACTTTGCAGGAATGAGTAGGCATGAGAGTCAAGGCCTCTAAACTTTCTCATGGCTGATTGTGGATAGGACAAAAAGTGTCACTGTTCAACTGATAAAGACTATACAGTGCTGTCCTAAATGTTGAGATTGAGACTTTGGAGCTTTTTCCCACCCTGATTAGACAGCATAACGATGGCCATAAATCTGCTAGATTCCCTTACATATTATCTTCTCCTTTACAACTTTGTATTTTACTCTCCCTGACCTAAAAAAAAACCCACATGAAACAGAGGGTGGATACACTAAGTAGAGTTTAACAAAGAGGGTGGATCGCAGAGGTGGAGGAAAACTACAAAGAAATCAAAGGTTATATTCTAGTATCACAGGAACATCCACTGTGGGGCCCATTACCAGCCTTAGGCCTAAAGGAAAGGGGGCAGCTGCCAACACTCAGAGAGACAGGAAGAGAATGACAGTTATATGGAGAGGACTCCCTGACAGGAGTCGAGACCTTTTGAAGAGATAGTGATCTCTTAGGCAGGGTATCAGGGAACAGACAGCACAATTTCACTCACTTTTCTCCTCCCAACCTATGTTCAGCTGGCCAAGCACCACTGTAATAATAAAAAAAAAAGATAAGGGGACCTACTCATTCGGGTCAGCTTACAAGGTCATGTAACCGCGAAGAATATGGTAGCATGCAGAGTGTGCCTGGAGGGAGAGACTTGGAGCATGTGTGTACCATTATAGAAAAGAGGAATTCTTGTTGTGTTCTGAAATAGAGAAGGGGTGTGAATAGCACTTAAGAATATCTGTGTATTACTTTACACATGCTATTCTCACCTCTTCTATATTCCAGGTTTTGACAATTCCTTCCTTTCCTTTTTCAACCACAGTTCATGTAGTCACTAAACTGTCCCAGCCCCAGTTTCTTTCCCTCTTCTTCTTCCTTGGCCTTTGGATATGTCATTTCATCCATGATTTACTTCCACTATAAAGGAGATGATTTAGTGAAAGCAGGCGGAAAAGGGGGAAATGAAGAAATGACAGGCTAGCAGTAAGAACAGAGTGTACTCACGTTTTAGAATGCAGTGACCAAAATCAAAAGGGTGCTTGCAATTGTTTTCAGTTTAGATGAAAACAATATAGTGTTCAAAACCAAAAACCAGGCGCAGAAGCACACTTGAGTCTGTACATAAATGGCATATGAGGAAATTATGGAAGCACCAGTAATTTTAATGGAAGGCATGGGCCAAATGTGAAAAAAAAAACATTTAGGAAGAACAAGATGTTAAGTATACTTATTATCCCATGGTCACTGCTTGGAGAATGA
This sequence comes from Cricetomys ansorgei, assembly GCA_026225945.1. NCBI lineage: Eukaryota > Metazoa > Chordata > Mammalia > Rodentia > Nesomyidae > Cricetomys > Cricetomys ansorgei. The sequence continues at coordinate 2,431,631 of JAMJFZ010002884.1, read as the reverse complement.
TTGAGAAAACAGTGACTCCTCAAAGCCTCAACACCAATAATCTTTTTTCAAAATTTAAACCTTCTAAGACAGTGAAATTGTGCAACATTTGGAAACCACATTGGTTGTAATAATTTAAGGGTGTGCTACTTGACATTTAGTGTGTGAAAGCTGTGCATGCCACTAAATGCAACACACTTCGCTTCACAGAGCATCTCCCTACAGTTGTTCCTATTCTTTGTTGTTATGAACCTTTTGACCCTTGGCCTTACTTCAATCCTAATAAAAGTATATTTCCTAGTTTCCAGATACTTTCTTGGTTAATGACTCAGCCGGCCTAGATCTCTGTTTTTTGTAAATTCTACTAGTCTAGGCGTCTCTTTAAGGTCCATGATTTCACTACAATCCTGCTTCACTCATTCTATTCTGAGAGGCCAGTAGGATTTGGAGTTTGTAACTACACTGAACCTGGTTCCTCCTGAACCAGAAAGTGCTGGTTCTAGGAAAGAAAGAAGTCAATGAACCATCACTAGTACAAGACAGACATAAAGGAAGAGAGAGAGAGACAGACAGACAGACAGACAGACAGAGACAGAGACAGAGGAGACATCCTGAAATAGCACATTTCAAATGGCTTCCATAGCAGTTGACATAGCAAAGACAGAGAGATGGTCAACACAATGTCACTTTAAAGCCAGTTAAGCAACAGTTTCGAAGAAAGCTGCGAGTAGATGCTGAGACAATGTCTAGTTTGCTATGTTTCAAGTGTCAGTGTCATTTGCCAGGAAAGTGTAATGACGAAGGAACTTCAAACAATTCCTAAAAGAATTGCTATGAAGGTACTAGACCTAACTGATGTATCCCTAACAAACCTCTATTCCAGAACTGTGGAAAATGGGAGGTTCATCACACACTGCAGTGTCATCAGGGAAGAGTTACTTAAAAGAGACATCTCAGATTCGTTATCTGATAAATGATGCAAATGCTACTTTGACTACCTATGAGATTTTTTATTTTTTCAGAGTAGCACAAGGAGAGATATTGCCTCTGACTTTACTTTGAAAGTCATCAGTACTTTATGACAAATTATTATAGCTACTTTGCAAAACACATGCATGGAATCACAGTCGTCAAGTGAAGCAGATGAAGTAAATCCTATTTTAGAGGACAGAAGAAAAGGGAGTGAGGAATGAAGAAAGAGCACATGAGCAAGAGAAAATTACTTTACTTCTCTTTGTCCCCATGGAGCACCTGACTTCCTGACTTCCCTACTTAGCCATCCTTTTAAAAACTATTATTTTATGAAAAATCTACAGATATGGATCTCCCTGAATTACTAGCATACTTCCAACAAACTTCAGAATTAATCATAGAGTCAAAAGTTTATTCTCAATTTGTTCACTTATTGAGTAAATTTCATTTTGTGCTCACAATGCTTCACTCGCTGTGGTAACTATTAGAAAAGAAATAAGAAAGACATGGTTCCTGTCCTCTGAGGAGCCATTTTTCTGGTAGATTGTTCTCATTTGGCTTGTTCCTCTTACCATTTAATTCTCTTCTTGTACAACCTACATTTAATCTTCCAAAAATTAAGTTTTGGACACTTTATACAATCATCCAAATTGCATGGCTATTCCAAGTTTTTACTCAAACAAGTTGCTTTTTGAGCCTTTTAAGATTGTGTACTTACACAATTAAATTCGTCCTCATCAAGGAGAGTCTAGGCCCAATGCACTGGCATTAACCAAGGACTGGTTTCTGGGAAAGGTTCTGTTGACTGCAGAATTCTAAGCCTATTCATGCTGTAGTGATCAGTTGTAGTCCTCTCTGAGTAATCTCACAACCTTGGACAGGTAGACATATGTGTGGCCAGACATAGACTCCCCCCCCCCCCCCGCAGAGAGGACCAGAACAGAACCTGATGTAATGAAATTATAATAGCAGACTTCTTGTGTCCCCTAAAATCTGGTAAAAGGCATTGAGGAGCCATGCTTATCCTTCAACTCACCCCTTGCATGTAAACTCTCTTTAGAGACTAGTTGCACTTCTGTTACATCATCTGCATGTTATTTCAATCTAATGAGCTAAATTCGCTTAAGCATAAAAAATTTCAAATGCTTGTGGACCTAAGGCTAAAGTCTGAACTAAAGCCGTTTCTCTAACAACCTTTAAAGAGGCCTGGGGAGAAAAAGCTTCTCTGAAGACACCTAAGAGGGATGCTGAGTAAAAGTTCTGTATTCTCCCCTCTCACAAAAGAGACTTTATTTTCTACCCTCTAACTCCATTCTACCTCCCACACAGAGGAGCAGACCAAGTGGCAAGTTTCAGCAGGAATGCAAATTGAGGGATGTGTACAAGACAGAAATAGATTTCATAAAATGGCAACCAGTGTGATCGCCTGGAAGGCACTCAATTCAAACCTTTCCACTTTGAGCAAAGGAGTGTTGTTTACATTTGCCCCTTTGAATGGGCTGCTGGGATCATGAGTCCAGCTTTCAAGCTAACAGCAGCAAATCAACCCCTTAGAGGACCACAGCCTGCTTCTTACTACAGGGCTTACCCAAATAAGTGGTCAGATCCATGTTGAAGGGACAAGAACCATAGCTAGACTGAATGTGCAGTCTCAGTCTCAGTAACAGCCAGGCCTATTGCATTCTCTGCAGAACAACACGCAGTAGTGGGTCTGGAGGAAAACCGCAGGCTTTTCAATTCTGCTTCCTTCACATTTACAGTAGATCAAGGGTCAGTCAACTGACACTGAGTTGCAACAGAGTTTGGATGCATTTCATTTTCCAGTCGCTGGAGTCACTTTTTAAATAGTCACTTGTACTTTGGTTTCAAATGTTGTTAAAGGAAATACTTTAAAAAAATAATCTTATTCTTTTACTAAGGTAGAAAATATTTTAATTATTGCAACATGTTTAGTATTATGTCTTTGTATCCTAATACCTAATACAGGACAAGCTATACAGTAGGTCCTCAAAGAAATATGCTATACTTAAGATTGCAGTGAATTAGCACTTTGAAGTCTTTTTGTCTATATACATAGTGGATGCCTCCTTATTTAAAAATATATATATGTATATATGTCCTAAAGTATATTGATTATTAATACACTTTATTAATTTCTTGAAATCATTTCCCATTTTACTTATTATCTCAGCCATGAAGAGTTCCTGACCTGGCACCTATTTGGAAGCTCAAAGGCAGCTGTGCATTTTTCTGGCTCCTTTTGTGCTGAGGCTCTAGCCATCCAAGTTCAGTTCAGTGGAATAAAAGTACAGCAATGAGGAGAAAACAGAGCCAAAATAATAGGAAAGGAAGAAGGACAGGAGGGCCATCCGAAATGCTTGTTGGGCCATGGTTCAGAGAAAACTGCCTTCCTAGACTTGGCTCTCATTTTAAGCCAGGTCTCTGTCAATAACACATTTATTGGCCATCCTGACTTACAGCCTCTGATTTGCCCAATTCAAATATACTTTTTCCAAGAAACAGCTCTCCTAGTCATGGCCCCTGACCATTACAAACAATGCTGTTGAAAGGTCCAAATGAAAGAGGCCATTTTCTCCAAATGAGTCACCACCACCTGGAAAGTTCTTGGAAAATGGAAGAGGAGCCAGAAGGCTAAAATCAAGGAAATATTGTCCTAATTTTTGTAAAAAGGAAGAAGTATACCTCAGAAAATATAAATCGATAACTAACTTGATGTTAATACCCAGAAAGGACTGAAAATAAATATTAAGGTATAATTTTTCAGCACTCATGAGAAATTATTGTCGGTGGATAAAAACAAGGATTGGTGCAAGCCACAACTAGCAAAAAATTCTATTGATAAAATGAAATCTGGTTGTGTGTGTGTTGGGTGGGGTGCGGGGTCTATTGAGAAATACACTTTTAATTATTAACAGTGCTCTAGCAAAATACCCCCTCCTAATTTCATTCTTTGCCACTAAGTTCCTATCCTATGTCACAGTTTTTCTGAGCAGTCTATTTACTTCACCCACAGTGAATGGAGAAGACACAAGGAATTTACAATGTAGTAGGGGAAGTTTTGTTAGGCGTTATACTTCTATTCTAGTACAGAAACTGGACCTGGGTGTTCTGTTTCAAGAATGAAAATTAGTAGCTTAGATATACTTCACAAAGAGAGTGACATCAGAAGCAGGTTTCAATAGTTGAGGAAGTAAAGAAGAAATGCCAAGTGAAGAAGAAATGCCATGAAATATGGGACTGATGTTTCTGAAATCATATCTTGATTATATATTTCTTGGCAAAGCAAGAAATTTCAGTACAATGACTTAACTGTAATTAAACAACCCTGCCAAAAGAAATAAATCAATGAAATGACTGCTGTTAGATGACAAAATCAAGATTTAGAAAGTTTTACAAAGGCAGGATAGGTGGAGCAAAGTAAAAGATGTTTACTGTCTCTTTAAATTCTGGGAGACATTATATTGGATACATTTAATAAATATAAATTTCCACATGTACATATTCAAAATTCAGTTGCAAGATGAACTAAAATGATTAACAGGAGCCCTAGGGAGCTAGCTTATCTTAAGGGTAACAAGAATCATCCAAACGAGAGGTTAGTAGTGAGGAGTGGTGTAATAGTGGAAAGGACTCTGAAATGAAAGTCAGGAAACCAAAGTTCCAACGGTTCTAATGAGTAACAGTATGGTCTAAGTATGTTGTTTTGCCTCTCTGAAGCATACTCTGAAGGAGTTCAACTCCATTAGTGGTTTACAAGCTATATTCTCTTGAACCTTATGATTCCTCTTAGGCTACTTTGTGGGACAATGAGTAAGCTGAAATGAAATTTCTGTAACTTCTCATCTTTTCATTTCAGTGAGGGAAATCCTACTCTGAATCACTTTAAGAACTGGGATTCTGGCGACAATATCATTTTTAAAGTACCCTGTTGTAGATAATAGTTTGAAGCCTTTTAATCAAACATTGAAATCTTGAGCTTATAAGTACATCGTGTACAAATTAATAAAATTTCTATATATTCCCCAATGGCCAGACAATATCTGAATTTTCTTCTATTCAGACACTATGTGTTGGGAGGGGCATTCACAAAACTGAGTGTGCTTAGGGAAAGATGACTAATGTGGAAAATAATGTGAGAATTCATACCATATATTTAAGGTTGATCACTCTGGAAAACAGAAGATGGGGTGACCCTACCCTGTAAAGGAGAATTTGCATTTTTTTTGAGTTCCCAAAAGGTGATCAAGAACTACTGGAGAGAAAAATTTCAGAATAGATTTTAAGTCAACATAAATAGATCACAGAATAATGGGTTACACGACCCTGTTTAAGAAGATGTATTTTTGCCTCTCTCTATATGAAAGTTAGAGTTTCTTGATATTATTGATATTTACGGACAGATAATTCAGTTTTGTCTGAAACAGTTTGGATAATTGTTAAGATGTTGATTTTTACCTGCTAGGTGCCAGTAGTTTCCTAAGCCTGGTTAAGAAGCACTGATATAAATGTATGTGAAACAGTAGAAAAGTATGTGATAAATACAGAACGGCCATCACGTCTGGAAAACTAAAAAGAGAATGGGCAAAGGGTGAAGAGAGAACTTTTACATACATCTCATAGATATCTGGATTACTAGAACTTCAAAATGATAATTGGTAGACATGTGTGTGTGTGTGTGTGTGTGTGTGTGTGTGTGTGTGTGTGTGTGTCTGTGTGTTTAAAGATAATAAAGAACAATAACTTGCTGACCTTAGAAATGGTCACAATTTATGAAGTTATGGTTTACACGGGAGGTGAGACTAGATGGCCCCATAAAAGTTACTCTTGTACCTTAAAATATTTCATGCTTCTAGAAAGAGAAATTGTCACTCTTTTTCAGTCCATTTGAAGTCTTATTTCATTGATTGCATTAAGCTCCTAACCCAGTATTATAAATCTAATCTTCAGGCCTGTGGGGAACCATCTCCTTGTAAAGTGTGAAAAATAAACCATTCCAAATACCCAACTAAGCAAATAACCAAGTTATCTCCCATCACAGGCTCATTTGCTTCTTGTTTCCTCTATAACTGGCTTTAAATCATCGATGCATTTCATTTATGGTAAAATTTACTGCTACAATGCATAATGCTAAGCCAGAGTTTGCCCTTATCTTAGCTGACTTGTTCTTGTCCCTCGGTGAATGATGGCAAATATAAGCATGAAAATGAGATTAGTGATACTCAAGCCAACTGATTTATCCAGCTCCTGAGTTTATGAGATTAGCATGGTCTCACTAGAAATCGCTGGCTCTGGGAATAAGCACTATTCAGATTAGTGGCAACTGGGGAGCTGATGTGGTTAAAGCATTCGAGGTTTCTGCTCTTGTTCCTGTGCATCAGAACTCACGCCATGCGTGAGAGGCTACACAACTAGTCAGAAATCAGGCCTTTCAAGAATTCAGGAAACTAATGAAGAAATCAGTAGAAGAACTGTGGTGGGAGTGGAAATCATGGTTTGAAAAATAAGTGAAAAGGAATAATTGAAAGAGCTAAGAAAGAATCATCACTTCAACTCTGTTTTCTTAAATCAATGAATCAGTCAAGTTCCTTCAGAACACTCTGTTCCGTTTCTGTCTTCTCTACAGAGCTCTTTCTCCTTCTCACTCTCCATATCATTTTCTTTGAGAGTCACAGGAGTGATGTCCTGACAGATTCCCAGGAAAACCATGACCCAGTAAATGTACTAGTATGTCTGAGTTTCAAAGGTAATAGAAATGCATTCCCCACGTCATTCAGTTCCTCTACCATTCCAGCTTCACAACTTGTTTGTACAGTTTCCTTAGGCTCTAATGAACAAGACGGATTTATGCCTGCCAATGGATAGCTGTCCTAGAGAAGATGGTGGATTTGAAATAATAGGGACATAGTAAACTGTCAAAGGAAACCTTTACCCTCAGCCATTCCCAAATATCCTAGGTAAAGGTACATTTGTCAGAGTTGAAGGATGATCGTGCCTGGGGACAGCCTTATGCAAAGCTGGACTGTGGTGTCACAGAATGAGATGTGTTCTTTGTGTGAGAGTAGAGAGATGGCGAGTTGCTCCGCTCCTCACAAACGCATTTCCCCCATTCCCCTGCCTGAGTTGTCTGGCTTTCCTCTGTCCACAGAACCTCAGGGCCACAGACAATTACTTAAATTATTTACAGACTGAATGCTAGTTAGCCATTAGCACGTGATGGACACTTGTGATAAGTGCTGGGAATTTACTGAGCAACAAAAATGATGTGGCCCATGCCTGCATGTTGTTTACAGACTGGTGGTTAAAACTGATAGTGACCAGACAGACATTCAAATAAACATAAAACTAAAACCAGTAAGGTTATAAAAGTGAGGTGTTATAACAAATGAACCATTTGCCTACTTATCTATGTCCCAATGGAAACCTTGCTCACTGAGCAAGGCAGAATTATCAGCATAGGAATGGATGGTCAGGAAAAGTCTAACTACATGATAAAGTGCAAGATGCCCTGCCCTTCTACAGCATCCCTTCTGGACCTAGTTTGGGCACTTTTGATCTCCACAACAGAACACAGGCAAAGTAGGGAATGTAAGCAGACAAAAAATGGGGAAAGTAGATAGTAAGTTTGGAGAAATCTGAAATGCTTCAAATCCACAGTTCTGTGGCAGACAGCACAGTTCCAAGGGCATTGGCTAGGAGGATGTGGGAGACAGGATAAACCAAAGGATGGAGGGAACCAGAAAAGCTAAATTTGATATGGCCCAATTAAGGTATACACAATCTCAAAACTTGGTTGACTCTTTAAAGTTTTCCCACGCAGGAACACAATCTACAAGCCCTCTAGTTTTAAATCTATTCTCTATCTATCTAATCTTAGGGTCTCATGTGGCCCTTTGCCTGGTGCTTATTATGCAGCCAATGATGACTTCTTATTCCTGATCCTCCTGCCTCTACCTCTAAAGTGCTGGGATGACAGGCATGCACACCTGGTTAGTGCTAGAATCTGGAAAAATTTTCCATCTAGTTTTCTTCTTTGTCTGCTAGTTATTATATATTATATATTGTATGTGTTACACCTCTTCCAGCTTAAAGCCTAACATGGTGAAACACTAGTAGATAAAACTATTTGTAGAGGTCATGATAGCCCAAGCCCAGCTTTGGCTTTCTCATGCACACTAGACAACAGATGTTCTTAATGAAGATTAAGTGAAATTTAATGGTCCTAATTGCCATTTGCACGGGCCACAGATACCATCCAGTTCACACGCTGCCTTTCATGGTCTTTTATGCTTTACCACATAACACATTTGTATGTGGCTGGAGCGAATCTGACTGGCAGTAACTGCTGGCTGCTCAGTGTCAAGATGCTGGCCTTGCAAGGCTCATTCCAAAAAGGCAAGCAAAATTGGCGGGAATGGGCCTAGGTATTTTGGTTCATAATAACTGCTTTGTTTGGGCTCTGAGTTAATAGCAAGAAAGAGTCACTTTGGTTTGAGATAGACTCAGGATCTACCAAGGGAAACTAGGGAATACACTGGGTAGGCTGATTTCTGTGTTTTCTTTGCAAACCTGCTCCTGCCTTCTTTAGTTCTTAAAGATTAAGAAAAGGATTATAATGCAAACATTAGCAAAACATGTGAACACCAGTATTCATAGATGAGATTACATGACAGGTTCAATAAATGCACGAAGTGGATCTCCTTTCTGTCAGCAACAACAACAAATGCAAACTAAAACAAAGAAAATTCTATTTTCATCTGATTAGCAAATTGTATACAAGGTAGACAAATATCTAGTGTTGGTGAGAATGTCAGGAAATTAAACTTGTGGGTGACTTAGAAGGCAATTAGCTGACAAAATTTTAAATATGCCTTTTTCTATAGCCCAGTAATTTTACATCCCCATGTCCACTTTAAGATGTCTTTGCAAGTACGTTCAAGAACACACGTACAAGGCAGCTGTTGAAAACTGGCAAAAATTCTACATATTTTCTATATAGCTGCATGGAATATATGTGTAAACATATGGATTAAACTCTTAGAAGCCAAAACTAAAATGGTGGTACCTCTGGGAAGGAAACACAGTGATAAAAAAAAAACACTTCAATCTTATGTGTAACACGTAATAAGCAGAATGTATATTCACAAAATACTTATGTGACTATTTCTCAATTTAAAAGCAACCTAGTTATATTAAAAACTTTATAAGCCATAGAAAAAGTACAGAGAATGAATAATTCTGCCATCTAGACATATCCAGTGATATTACTATGGTGTGTCATTTTTCTAATCTTGTTTTTATCTGTGTAATTTTTATAATTGTCATCTTTAATTTGAATCTTGTTTCTTTGCTTACTTCATGGCACTATTGACATTTTGGGTCAGCTAATTTTGTGCTGTGGGCAGCTTCATCCCAGCCCTCTAGATATTATATGCCAGTAGTGTCCCCATAGTCAAGATAACCAATAATGTTTGAGGACATTGCTATATTTCATTGGTTGAACAAAATTACTCCTGGTCAAGAATTATTGATTCAAAGTATAATTAGTATAATGCCATGGAATGAATGTTCACAATCTAGCCCATGTTTTCAAACTTAATGCCAGCATGGTATCTCCATTTAACACTCAGATCCTCATCTATATACATTCAGCCTAAATTTGACAAATGCTTCCTGACAGTCCCTTCTCTAAATCAGTTGGTTTGGGATTTCATAATCTAGAAGTGTGCTCTGACTCCTTACTACCAAAGCAATTAAATAGTGAACCCCAAGTGTCTTCCCTGACATCTGTGGACTAACGTTCAGATCATGGGTCAAAGAGTAAGGATAGTAATCAGGAAATCCAATACGGGCTGAGGAGATCACTGCCAGATGTGAGACCTGTCCTTTACGGAGATATTTAATGCCATCACATATCAAACGTTGCCCTAGGCGTTGGGGATGCAAATGTGACTCTGCAATTTTGTATTTTAAAGTCCATTTTATGGCAAAATATCCAGAGAAATTGCTCAGGAACATAAACTATAAACGCAGTGACAACACCCCCTATTTTGAACACTGAAATAGACCATGCATCCCTTATCTGTGCCTCTGTCTTCAATGCTTCACTTTGATTCTCACTCCCAGAAGGTGTAGAGAGGGAGAATTTTACTCTCAGGTTCTGTGGCTCAGACTCCCAGTTCAAGAGGGCTGAGTTCATTTCCAGAGCATAGGGAGGGCAGTTATCAGATTTCGTTGTGTGAGCTTACAACATGGGAATTTGAATTTCTGGCTCCCCAAACTCCCTCAGTGAGCCCCTGCCCTGGATTCCCCAGCTCTGAGGTAGGTTGAATGTCTGTCTACATGTCTGTCTGTCTGCCTATCTGGCTGGCTCATGTACCAGCACTGTGGGAGAGCAGGGACGGGTTGAACACTTAATTTCCTCAGGGGCTGGATTGCTTCCCTGTCTACCCATCTGGCCTTTTCCTGACAAGATGTTCCCTGGTTATTTGAAGTCTACAGACATAATGAAATTGAGCCAAGTGAGACTGACCCCTGTGTGAAATCTAGAGAGTTGATAAAATCTTTTCTTAGCACAAAAAAAGGAGTATTGCAGGATATCACTCTGCCTTGTAAATAACCCATGCTCATCTGAAAAGCGAGACAAGTTCAGGCAGTGAAGTTTCAATAATCATTTCTTGAAAATTGGGACTTAATTGTACCTAGGGTCAGTCACTGGCCAAATGCTGGACTATTTCCAGTTGGCATTCAGCAAAGATAATGCTTTACTGTGAAGCATAATATGTAATATCTCTGCCACATGCCCATTCCCTTTGTTTTCTGTAGTCTTCCTTTGTCCTGCATGTCTCTGGTATTAGGGGAAATCTAAAGAAGTGACAAATTTTTGACAATGGGCTATATAATAGTATATTCAGTGATTTTGGGGATTCAATGTCATAATTGTGGATCTCTGTGAAACCCCTGTCTCAATTTGTACTTTTACATTCAGAAATCACTGCCCATGTATACAAGGACAGCCTAGAGCAAAAATCAGCTAAAATATTTATTGTCTTAGTCCCCTGATGTCTTATTTTTCCATCTACTTCCCTTAATGAAACATCTTTATTTATGCAGTTTGGCCAAACCATTACAAGTTACTCCTTGGAGCCTTTATTCATCACAAGATAGAAATGCTGATGGTGGTAGCTAATATGTTAGTATTTTCTTTCCAAGGCATTACAAATTACAAAATGGAGAGAGGAAATATTTTCTGCCATGGTTTAAACCATACTGCTTCTATATCCAACTAGCATTAGCTCAGTACTAGAAATGAGGATTCTGCCATTTTCATATTTTAAATACCTTATTGAATGGAACCTGCTATCTGTTCTCCCATTGTGCCAGGCTAACTATGCTAAATTGCAGTGGGTTCGTGGGAAACTACATGTGGATAGACAGTGGGATCTCATGCTAGTTTTGGAGTCTTTGGGCATGAGACTGAAGAGACAAAAGACAATAGACAATTAAGATACTGTAGGTCTTTGTAGAAAACAATCAGTGGCCTGATCTAATTTAAAGAGCTTCCAGAACCCTAAGATAGTGTCTATTCTTCATTAACAAGGCTAATTTTTTTTAAATTGTAGGATATCTGGCTTTTTTGTTCACTGTATTCAAGAATTTCCTGGCTATTTTTCCAAGCAAAAATTCACTGTTGAATCATTTGCTAACAGTTGGGATTGCTGTCAATTAGATTTGAAAGAACAGAAGTGGGTTTATGGAAGGTTGAAAATTAAGTGTGTATATCTCACTCTTATCAGTGTTTACCTTCCTGTTTGTTGAATTATTTCTTCTCCTGTACCATGAAGAATGCCACAGTTCCTTCAGTTATCCATCCAATTAATCTGCATCCCATAGTTTAACCTGAATATTTATATTGGAGTTTTATTGGGCATATTTCACTTACTATGCAGTTAGCTTAAACTATACAACTCAGTTAGTTCTATAATGCTCATAGATTTGTGCAACTATCACATTTAATTTTAGGATGAGCTCATTGCTCCAAAAAGAAATCTCTTCTACCTCTCTTTTTATCCTTTTGACCCAAAAGAAAACAATCAATTAACTTTCTGTTTATATGGTAATTTATATTTTAAATTAATGAGTTGATTTTATTTCTGTGTATTAAACACAGCCTCATCCATGCTCAGTATGTGCTCTACCATTAACCCACAACTTCAGCCTCAAACTTACCTATTTTGGTAGAAATCATTAGAAACCCCACATTATTCAGGGAGCTTGTCCCAAAGAAGTTACTTTTGGGTATCATGGTAGACCTATGACATGGCTAAAGAGAAGCAACGAAGTTCCTCCAGCTGCTACACAACAAATGATATCTATTAGCATTTACTTCCAAGAATGAAAAGTATCAGATCAAAAGGCACAGCAAAGAAAAGAAGCTGGCACTACTAGATAATACTGCTCTTTACCAAGTCCAGTTCCTTCTCTCTGAGTCTGGGTCTTCTGTTCTATTGCCAAAAGAAAGGGAACAGGCGAAGTAACCCCAACCCTCAACTTACCCTGCTGTGCATGTCTCAAAGTTACAACATGGATGAGGAAAACCACATAACTATTTTTAATTGTTCCTGTTTCCATCCAAGGGTTGAGGGGAAAGTGCATTCCCAAGGACACATCCATTTCAGAGCTCTTGTTTCAAGTGGGTATTTGCCAAAGTACATTCTTTTCTTGGTTTCCCACACCCTTGACAGTGCCTTGCTTTCCTGCTTTACTCTTGTAGCATCCTTTTCATAATTGGTTCAACTAGAATGTTTCAGGCTTTCATTATGAACTAGGCATTGTGCTGAGAACTCGGGATATGAAACTACATAAGAGTGCTTACATCATTCCGACCTGGGCATATATGGCCTTCGTGAGAAATCTCTGCTATAAAACGTTACTATAGCCCCCACAAAACATACACCAGAACAAAATATCTCTCTATTTAGTTAGGCTCAATTCCTGAAATTGTCATTAACATTAGCTTTTGGTTAGACTTTAATGGCCTCACCAATGACAAGAAACACATTAATCTACATTTATCATTTACTAACTTGCTTCCCAGAGTAGTCAGTCCTAGAATATATCCAAGAAAGGATGGGAATTTCAGATAGACACAGTTTGTTAGAGATATAAAGAAGATAGCTATAGGTCCTAGAGTTTCAATGTGCAGACTTATAGGTTTGCATCTAGTGGCTTGTCAGAAAGAGACAAAATCTTAGACCTCACTTCACATTTCCTGAATTAAATATTTGTTTTTAACAAAATTTTTGATTGGCTGTTATATACTTCTCAGTTTGAGAAATACAGGTCTGTAGCAGAATTTCTCAATTATGACTCTACTAATATTTTAGACTGGATAATTTTTTAGGGTATGGAATGGAGCAGCTGTATGCATATTATTCACTGTAGTTACAAAAGAGTTGCTCTGTCAGGATCCTTTCTGCCAGTTTCCTGTTTGGAGTCCACAGGTACTTATTAGGAGCTGGCTTTGAATGCTCAGAGTTTGTTGCAAAGGCCTAAGGTCAGTTATTTGTTAGAAATCCTACAGATCAAAATTGGACTTACCTTAGCAGTTGTTTTCAACCTTCAATATGTGTTAGAGTCATCTGGGAAGCTTCAAAAGAAGCAAAAACCAAGCAAAGGAAAACTAGACAAAAATCTTATAACTGTTGCATACTCTAAAATTCAGTTGGAAACCCAGACACTAATGTTAAAACAAAACAAAATGAAAAACCCAAACCAGTTCAAGGTGATTATAATTACTTCTTTGAATGCTTGAAGAAAATTCCTAAGCATATAGTGAAATGTTTCCCTTATTTCTACAATTAACATTTGGTATATTTATTTTACTCACCCCTTTATCAATCTGTCTTATTGTTGACACATTCAAACATATTACTCTAACAAGTACACTTCATCCTTCAAAACTTCTGCAAGTATATCATTAGTTAGAATTCAATATTCATTAGGGGTTCCTTTTGCTAGATAACTTTTATACAAAATGAAATGCAAAAATTATAAGTGTACCATTTGGTGAGTTTTGACAAATGCATAAAGAAATACAAATGCAAAGATACAAATACAAATGCAAAAAGTCTTATCAAGACCGAGCAAATTCCTTCATTCTTCCTGCAGTAAGCACCCATCTCTTTCCCTGAGAGACAACCACTGTTCTGTGCTAAGTTTTTCGTATGATTCTAATTCACAGTTACAATGGGGAACCTTTTATATTAGGAAATTCACATTTCAGTTTCTTGGCACTCTATCACTGAGGTGTCTCTTAAGTTAATAGCTGTGGCATTTGCAATCCTGAGGCCAAATCCAGCTCAAACAACAATATCTGTGAGATTCCAGGTGAATTCACATGTGTGTACTCCCAGTTTCTCCACTTACCAAGCAAGAATGACTGAGAGACTTCAAATAATTGAGTCAATTGGTAATAATGACAAGAGTTAACTCTTCTACACATCCCTATTGTATGATCTCCATAACAGAAAAATAGTTCAGAATGAGGAGCTCTCCGAAATCACACTGCTAAATAACTGGAAGGGCTAGAAGATATTCCCACATTTCCACAATTAACCATCACACTTTTTTCCCTGTGCATGAAAAGAATGAGGTAAAAAATATTATACATTTATTATGTGCACCTCGTATTTTACATTCATAGGTGCATATAAATTTACCTATTGCTTATATAATCTATTCAATTACAGCATCTAAATGCAAAGAAGGTTCTAACACAGAAAAACCTAGAAACCTCAGCATCCCAGTATTGCTAGTCCATATCCTGACACGAGATTTTAGACCTCTTATGTTCCCAATAATGCCCTTCCCATAGTAACTTTGAGAAACAATGCAGTAAGACTATCAACCAACACATAAGCCGACACGGTTGTGCCTGGCAGACACACAAAGCACTCAGTGACAACATCATCCTGAGAGAAAAGAGTGGAAAAAGCACCTTTCCCCATTAACACATTCAGCTCCCTGGTGCTCTGCGCTGCAGCTGTGCTGCAGTCATTCAGACAAAGGGCTTGCTGCAAAAATGGTTACATCATCAGCTTCAGAGCTGACAGACTTGCCAGGAGCAATGTGATTAACATCTCCACAGAACCAGAGAATGCAGCAGGGCTGGGACTCACTCAAGCTACATTATGCTACCACTCTGCTTAATGAATATCCCATTAAGTCGGACAATTATCCATACTCTGAGGTGGCTGTTTATGCACGTTAGGGGCCGTTTCTTGCTGAGAAAGGTAGCATCCCATGGAAGCATCTTATCACTCAGCATCCCCTAATGTCTCATTCAGTCTGCCCTCACAGATTGAAAGACGTTACTCTGTCGGCATGGAGAAGAGAATGACATGCTCTGGGAAGGGCAGTCGATGATTATCTAGTAGAAAACGCTATAGCTGGGCCATAAAGAGGAAGCCTGGTGACACTTGGGAAAAGATCAGAAGGACTTTTATCACTGTCAGCCCCCTACCAATGGCTGGCAAATCAGTTTTCAAAGCTTTAGATTCTCAGTTCAGCCAGCAAGCAGCAGAGTGTGGGACAAGAATGAATAGCAGCTCCAAGACTTTGAGCTCAGCGGCTCCTCTGGATTTTCAGGCGTCTTTCAATCATGCAAATGACGATTGCATATCCCTCTATCCAGGAAGGGAAATAGATGACAATTTAGCTAAATGAGTGCCTGAGTTATGATAGAGTCAGCAATCAAAGGATGCTTTTCAATAGAGGAAAGCTGATAACCCAATGCGATGAGAGTTCTCTATTACAGAAATCAATAATTCATTATCACGGAACCTGTGGAGTTACTTTCCCAGGTAGGATCACTGTCATGATTTCATATTTTCAGCTACTGGACTTCTGATCAAAACACAATAGAACTGGCCTTTCCATCAATGTCCTTCTAGTGGAGAAGTTGATTACTCCATCTAGATATAAAGCTGGACAAGAGAGGGATCAGAAATCCCTTCCTTGGTTTGTGATTCCACAGAAGAGGACCTTTATGAGTTTACCTGTATGGATACTTTACATTTCAAGCTTTAAAAATCATATATTTTAGCGATAGCTCTGGTCTTTATTCCGTGTTATTAGTACATAAAAATCATGCTTTCTGATCCAATATTTAGCTGTATTATTTTTTTCTCCAAGAATAATTATGTGTTTCTGGGACACATTTGCTAGACATACTAAGAGTTAACATTAGGCATAATTATTTCCTGGCCAAGAAAAGATCCTGATTCACTATGCATGGCCCAAATGAATTCAGGTCTCCTTAGAAATAAAGTATTTACCAAGAAGTCTGGTAGACTCCATTTTTAGTATCTGCTATGCACTAGGCAATTTACAGCAGGACTCTTAATTATTACAAGAGCCCCATGAATTAGGAATCATTGCTGGAATGTAGTAACTAGTAAGCAGTACCCATTCAGTATTATTGTGCCTATTTTACAGATGTTAACACTGAGGTTCTAAAAGATTTTGTAACTTATTTAGGGTTGCAGTACACACCTAAATATAACACTCTAAGCTGATTTGGAGCTGGATTCCCTCTACCTTATGCTGTTATACTCAAGCCAACCTCTTCAGAAGAATAGGTATGAGTTTCTTAGGTTTGTCCTTTTCTTAGTACATAGCAAATTTAAAGTCTATAAAAGTATACCAAAATCTGAAAGTATATGTTCATGAGTGTCATAACATGTCATAACAAAACTATACTTTGAATGCTATTAAAATGGAGTCAATGACATGTTAAGAATACCAAAATAGGTAAAAAGAGCCAGGGCCCAGTGGTCAGTACTAGAGGACAAGTTAGTACTTGTCCTAGTACTTGGGCTACTCCCTGCTATCACTCTGAATCCATCTGCCTATTTGAGCACACCCTAGAGTAGCTTTTAGAAATGTTCTGATAATATATCCACAGAGGATACAGGCATTGGAAAATATATGAACCCATTGCTTATGTGGATATACATGAATACTCTCCTTGTAAACAATGTGTAATTTTATAAAATTAAACACTCATATGCTGCTCTGCAGATATTCAACCTAAAGACCCTCAAATTCACTCCTCATTTTCCCCGAATATGCTCTATTTTACAGAAAGGAACTGTTGCTGACCAACTATTTATGTGCCCATGGTACTTCATTTCCAATTATATTCACTCAATGGAAAAAAAACATGGGTAAGAGGAAGAAGAACCCAAATAATCTATTAACCAGCACTCTTGCTCACTGCCATTTTAGATAGCATCCCCTCTGGTGGCCACAGTTCATACATAAGACCAGTTCCTACAGAAGAGCTGACAATGAGTCCAACTTCTACCAAATGACTCTGGTTCTAAGATTTGGTGACACTAGCCTTCTATTTCTCCTAATTTCATAATTGTTTCAGCCAACCAAAACAGTGTATGCTTAAAATCCCGGTGCTTGGGAGGCTGAGAAAGGAAGGAATGTCATTAGTGAGTTACAGATCAGTCTGAGAGATATAGCAAGACTTTATCTTTTGCTCCTTTTGTTCCTGCTGGGTTGCCTAGCCCACCCTTGATGTACAAGTAGTGCCCTGCCTTCTTCCATCTTGTTATGCCATGACCTGTTTGAGCAGTAACCATGGGAGGACTGTCCTTTTCTGGGGAGAAGGGGAGGTGTGGTTGGTAGGTTGAGGGCAGAGGTAGATCTGAGGAAGATGGGGGAACTGGGAGGAGTTCAGGGAGGAGCAGAAGAGGGTCAGGATGTATTGTGTGAGTTGTATGAGAGAAAAAAAATTAAAAAGGCAATAAAAAAAAAGAAAATCTATATTTATGTATTCAAATACAAATGAAACCTTGGTAGTATCTGAATAAGGCCTGTGGACTGTACCAATGTCAATGGCCTGATTATGAGAGTTCACATGTATGTATGTATGTATGTACTTACATCAAGGTTGCTGTTAAGAATAGTACACCTTCTGTACTATTTTTGCAACGCTCCACAAATCCCTTACTCACAATAAAATGATTTTTTTTCCAAATTTTTCTATAAGTACTCAAGGTACTACAATATTCTTGCATGTCTTCACACTTTATAATGCTTGATTAGATAGTTTGTGAGTGCTACTCCAGGCTTGTGGGTTTGCTAACTTTCTTTTGCAACTCTCCTTTCATATTCATTCACATTGACAGTGAGGTATTTGGAAGATAATCCTTTGCCCTTAAGTAAACATGCATTTTACATCAAATCCTCTTTATTAGATTAAAATACAGTTATTTAAGCTATGTATACTGTTTGCCTGCTACTCCAATAGAAATGCTCTGAAGGAAGGCACTAGTCTATAAAAAGCATAATTACTCTGGTCATCTTGGCTAAGTGGCATGAATTGATTGTCAAATTCATTAGGTTGTCTCCATTGGGAAATGAAACAAGAAAAGGACAGACTACTATGGAAATCAAGCACTTCTTCCTTTGCCTATCTGTATTTCTCACAAAGATTCCTGTGTTTAACAAAAACAACTACATTCAGCACCATGGACAACACACTGGGTGCCAGCTACTGTGGTAATCAGGCTGCGGGTGGCCATTAGCTCCATGAGTTGCCCCTCTTGAATGAGCTTCCCATCCTTTAATAATAAGATACGTATAAACACAGTGGGATGAGATTTCTATATTACATTGTAAGAAAAATCAGGAATAAGGAAGGGGGGAGTACTTTTTGGAAACATTGAGTTTTTAAAGGGAAAAAAACAGAATGGGAGGCAGCAATAGGTCAAATCAACTTAAGCAGCTGAGATGTGTCCTTAGTCAATTCTTTGTATGTACTAGTGCCCTCGTTAAACACCACCTTTTGTCTAGTGCCAATGCGAAACATACACATAGCAGTCAGAAGACTTGTTGTTCCTTATGGAAACCTGCATACAAGCCTTCTGGCAGAACGGATCTTAGAAGACCTTGCCAAAACCACTTGAGGAGAACAGGGGATATCGGAAAATAAGGGAGGCTACAAGGACAAGTGAAGTTATAAATATAACGGAAATTTCTAGGCTGTGACATAAACCCGACCCACAAAACTAATTTAGAATGAATCCCTGAAAATGGGAATAAGAAGACAAAGACATTTTTAAATAACCCACCAAACACAATGAAGGTGACAGCTGAAGTGGTCCTCCACAGTCCTCTCACTTGGTGATTCTCGAATGTGTTTGCTTCAAATCATCAGGATTGTGTGGTCTAGCACCCAGTTTCTCATTCCAAAGATCTAGCTGATAGCCTGGTAGTCTACATTTATAACAAACCCCCAGCTTTGCTCATGCTGCTGATGGAGAAGGAAACACATCTGAGAAACCACTATTCCAACTCTTTTACGAATTAGGAAAGGTAACTGAGTCCTAACAGAGCAATGATCCACCCAAGATCACTCAGTTGATTGAGTCCATGCATCCAGTCCTATAAATCATGTTCCCTGATTTGTAATCACGTGCTTCTTACAGTGTACTGCATTTAACTTTAATCACTGGACTAGTAGATGATCAATAGCTAGAAAGGAAACTGAAAGTACTAAAATTGGATTTTGCCTTTTCTGTGTGTGGCTCTATAGAAAATTCCCTCTGGCTTCAGCCTACAGTTTTCAACAGTACTGGACACTGAACTGAGGGACTCTCACATGCTATTCTAGCAATGTACTAATAAACTACAGCTACAATCCTTCTGCATCTAGAATACTAGTCCAAACAACCCTACAATCATCCCTTTCTTCACCTCTATCATTTCTGTATCAATTACAAACTTCATACCAAATTTTTTTCATACAGGTTAGGATTGCCATATCTGTCAAATAAAAAAAATACAAGATGCCATTTAACTGGAATGTCTCGTTGTTTATATAGAGCTAATTTTTGATACAGGATCTCACTATGTAACACAGACTGGCCTCCAACTCAGTAATGTCTTTGACTCACCCTCACAAGACCTGGCATTGTAGACGTATACCAGCACGCGCAGCTTGAATCTAAAAGTCTAAGAGCATCCCGCATTATTTAATTTAGCAGCTCAAATCCTAAAGACATGGTCAATTCATTAAAAGGGGGTCAACTCGGCTCACAGTTCAGCTGTGCCTTTGCTGCCTCAGGTGACAGCTGACATCACCACCTCTGCCCTTCACTTCTAGCCTGCTCAGCTTGTTGGGGCTGTGTTGAGCCAGAGTAGAAAGGCTGTGATTTGAAGATCAGCAAAAAGAAAAAGAAAAAGAAAAAGAAAAAAAAAAAACAAAAAACAAAGCAGCAGCAGCTGAACTGGTACTCTCCAGCAGTTTTCATTTCTATGAAAAGTTTGATTCTGGTTTCATGCCCTGTGATTAACCAAAACAAGAGGAAGACAAATAAAAATTCTGTACAGCTGTTTCATACTGACAGCCCTGACCTTCCCAGCTGAGGGTTCTTTGTGCTGAGAAATTGTTTCCTAGCAACCAGGCCTCGCAGCTGCCAGACTCCAAACACTGAAAGCATGACTTATAGAAAGGAAGCCAGGAGAAGAAGGGTGGGGTGGGGCCTGCATCAATCTGAGCTTTGTCTTGGGGTCTAATACTATGCTAGAGTGGAGGAAGATAAACAGGAACTGAAGCCCCTTCCTGTTGTGAATCAATGCCAAGCCAGGCTGCTTGGGTTCAGCTGTCACCTCCACCTGCTCTAGCAATCACCCCTAGGTGTGAAAATGAGAGGGTTTAGAGAGGGCAGGCAGGAGCAAAGATGCTTCCCAATAATATCCAATACTCTGTGTGGTGCACATGGCTTTATTCTGTAACAATGATACACATCATCCATATTTGGTTATTGGATGCTTCTTCCTTCTTTCCTCTCTTCTCTCCTCTCCCCTCGTCTTCTCTCCTCTCCTCTCTTCTTCCTTTCTTTCTCCCTGTTCCCTCCCTTTGCCTCTTTCTTTTCCTCTTCTTTTGCTCTTGTCCTATCCTCCTCTCACCTCTTTTCTGCATAAAAGAACTATAGAAACTAATGCCAAAAGAGCTGAACAACTTGAAATCTTGCTCTACCTGACATTACATTAAGGTTTGAGCAGCAGAAAAAAGACAGGATTGTGAGACCATTAAAGCACAAGATGAAAGGTTGAGGCCATGTACAATAGCTGTCCTAACCTGGGAGAGCCTAAAAGATCAGTAATTGAGATGAGAAAGTAGACCACAGTTCAGGCAGGGGAGGAATCGGTGAACATATAAATAAAAAAGATATTGGATATACCAAAGGTCTAATTTAATTTGATCTCAGAAGGAGCCCATCATCACATTTCTGTAAGAAAGGGTTTTGCTATGCATCCCAAGCTGTCCTTGAACTCTCCTACCTGAGAGTGTGCAGAATACTGGGATTTTATAATTCCAATGTATATGTACTACCATGTCTGGCACCATCATCTGTTTTTTCTTAAATTTCTCACTGTTTAGAACATGTACTCAGTGTTTAGCATCTCTAAATGCTAAAATCGAAAGGTTAGCTCACTGAATTTTAAACATTAGCACTTATAGGAGTTTGTCTAATGAAACCATAGATTCCTGAGTCCAGCCATGTAAGGAGCAAATAAAACCCTGAGTGAACGTTGTTGATATGAGCACGGCTGTGTAAAGGATATAGGTCTCAGCTTCATGGGAGTTTAAAGCCTTCCTGTGTGTGGCTTAAGGGGATGGCAAAGCCTTCCTCTGATCTGAGTAAATGTTGACATTGTGTGCAAAAACTGTCCGCCTTAACTTTCTTCCCTCGGATATTTATGACTGCTCCCCTACAGAGCCTGCTCCTACTGGTATTAGCTAACCCTGCTTCCTTGTTCAGCTGTATATAATAATTCTCCCTCAGTCATTTGTATATAATAACCCCACCTCCTTATTCAACAGCATATGATAAAGGCACCAAGCTTCCAAGGTGCAATGGCTTCTTCATCTGAGAGCTCAGACTACCCGACCTCAGCTTTTCTGTGTGTCTGCTCTTTCTTTCATTCCCTCATCACCTCTAGTCAGTGTTCCAGGACCTAAGCCATGTATTAATGCAGCACTCAAACAAATCTAATTTAGCAGGTCTGGGGTAAAATCCATTTTTTTACATGTGGTCTCACTATGTTCTATACTGGCCTGGAATGTTCTGCATAAACCAGCCTGGCCTTAAACTCACAGAGATCTGCTTGCTTCTGCTTCCTAAGTGCTAGGAGTAAAGATGTGTGCCACCACACCTGGTCCTAGAGTCCATTTTTGACTTACATTTTCAATAAAATTCCTACACGGATCCTGATGTATGTGATCCAGGCGCAACAGTGCAAAATAATGGCTTACAATTTTTCTCAACATAAGTTTTTAAAAATATGACCAAACAATATTCGTCTATTCACCAGTTAACTCCAAAAGATCTAATTTCTTATATTGTCCAAGCTGTGTCCCGCTTTCTTCTTCTTGTTTGAATTTTAAGATTAGCTTATCAATTTCTGCAAAGAAACCAGGTAGTATTTTTGACTTGGATAATTGAGTCAATAGATTAATTTGGGGAATATTTGTCACCTTAACGGTGTTGTAGATTCAGGTTGGAGCTTTGTATAATACCTCTCTAGTTTTCTCAATTATTTTCAGTTAAAATATATTTTGTTATTTATATATATGAGGTATGATTCTATCCTTTTTGAAAATAACTTAATTATTTGTGATTAAGTTAAAGCTAGCTTTAATCTTGCCATTGGTGTGGAAACATTCTAAGAGATTAAATGGCTGAACAGCAACATAATAATTGAAGTGCAACATAAATAACCCTTTCTCACTCACAGTCAAAGATTTTTCCCCAACTCACCCTTTCTTTGTTCCTGAAAGGGGGGTGCTTTGTTATGTGTATTGGCTTGTTTTGTTTAGGTTGGAGTTTTGAGACAGGGTCTTGCTGTGTACCTTGAACTTACTATACATCTCAGGCAGGCTTCAAACTCATCATCATATTGCCTTCAATGAACCAATGTCAGAATTACAGGTATCTACCACAATGCACTGCTAAAATAAAGATTTTATGGAAAAGATGTTCTTGAAAGAATTCTGTTATTTTTGTGCTTGGAATTTAATTGATTTTTATCTTTTTCCTATATTCAAAACCCTATTAATAGTAAGTTTGTCTAAGCCTACTTGATACCCTTATATTTTTAGCACTAGATTTATCTTAGCTGAAGTTATTATGGTTCAAATATTTGTGTAGCATTTGTTTCCTGGGTCAAAGTGTACTTGGAGAACCTAAAATATAATACAAAGACTTGAGCAGGGTATAATGTCAAATGACAGTACCAGTGAATGGTCCACAGCATAGAAAACCCCAGAGGCACACATATCTTCTGGAAGAACTTTAAACAGAATTTGGAGTGGTAGAAAATTACCTGTGAGTAGTAGTATAGGTGTAAAGCTTTTGTAGGAAGGAGAGGAAAGACTGGCATGGAGTAATGCAGCATCGCCCTCAAGACTCAAGTAGATAGCTAGTCATTCTGTCTACTTTATGAGAAAAAAATCATATTTTGTATGTTCAAGAAGAGGATGTTATTCTCTGGTGTTTAGTTGCAAATGGGAAATATCTGTAATAAGTCGTAAGTCCTAGTAACCATGATTGTCCAAAGTTGAAATTTCTCAGTATCTACTTGCTCTGAAATTTAGGCCATGTGTCAAAAAATGAAATCCAACAGAACATAGGAGGCCCTCCATTTCAGCCTATATCGAAACATATAGGTTCTTATTTCTAATCCACTTTAAAGGGCTTTGAATGATGCAAGAATATTATTCTGCTTTCCTAATGTAGCTATCTAATGCAAGCCTTTGATTCTTGAAATGTACATGTAATCTAGCTGCCTGCCAGTAGTTGATAAGGTTTCTGATACATAGAAATTCAAAACAGAGGAATTCAGCTATGCTGTATGCTTTAACTTAGGCAGAGTTAAAGGAAAGCTGGACGTGTTTAAGATGTTTCAAAAAGATTATAGCTTGTTTTACATCTGTGTTCTCTGGAACCTAATTAGCATGTAGTGAACTTTTGAGATGGATTTTGCTTAATCAGTAAGCTTGCTATGGGGAAAGAACACTGACCTAGGGGGTCAAGGGATAGGAATTCTCATTCTGGCTCTGCTATGGATCAGCTCTGTGATACAGAGCAAGATTACGTCATGGGATATCAGATTCTGCATCTGACAAATGTGGACAATTGTATTTACTCAACCTCACTTGTGTTGAGTAAAAGTAAAAGTACGGCATTTAAGACAAGCAGAATACCTGTTATCACCGTTCAATCCCCTTCTTCCATCTGTTATCAGTGAAATGTTTGCCAGACCTCAAGTACTACAGATGTCAGAGAGGGAACAAGACTTATTAATTCAAATCATAATGAGCATTTTCAATATGCCTTAACTTACCCCTCATGGAGCATTTTTAAGACACATGATCTTATATAAGATCCCCAGCACTCTTCTGCATTCGCCAAAGCATCAGTGGCTTCCTCAAAGGCAGAACATGAGAATATAGCTCACACATTTTAATATATTCCCAGCACTTAGTGAAATGCCAGGCGGAATAAATGTATACTATATTCTCTCTGCATTTTATAGATGAGATACCAAAAGCCGGGAAGAGCGGCAGATATGCTGGGGGAGGACAGTACCAAAATATATGGAAATAGCAAAGGTATGATAAGCTCTGTGAACTTCTCAGTATTATTAATACTAAGACAAAACTTGTGAATCAAGAAACTTCACAAAATGAGGTAAGCATACATCAAGCCTCATCTCACACTGTGACATTTTGCCCTTAGCGAATCACACTACAAAAATTATCTCTCAGAATATCACATGGAAGCATGAAACTAAATAAGGAAACCAGAAAATCTACCTAACACTGAACTCCTCACTTTTGTACAGAAGTATAAGATACAAAGAATGGATCTAATTAGATACAGAGTTGATGGAAATTAGGAAACATCTTCAGTGGTAGTTACCCTGGCTTTCCAGGCTCTGCAGTATGATACCCAGAAACTCAGCTGATAGATAACATGAGCCAGGAGCAAGGGAAGTCCCCTCTTTCCCAGGAAACCATCTCTCACACTATGCTAAAATTTCTAAGCCTCACTCTGCTTCCAAACATGATTATTCCCCAGACAGACAATTACACTACAAATATGCTAAAAACTGGCTAAATAGCATCCTCTGATATGAATCCGTGTCATCTTATGTTTTTTTTTTTTCCCACCTGAGAAATGTGAATTTTTAGGGCAATGGTTCTCATCTTTCCTGGGAATTCAATCCAATAATTCATATTCTGGTAATTGAAATAGAACATGTATTGCTACATGAAAAATGGGAGGAAAATTAGGACTTTGTCTACAGTTCTTTAATTTCATTTAGTGACGTAGGAATGCTTTAATTGGCAATTATTATTTTCCGATTCCATTGCTGTGATGATCCCTTAAGCAATGAATCATGCTACTCAGATCACTTTTATGGATATATTGATGCCTAAGGTCCCTTTTATCTCTAAAGTTTTATGACTGTTCTTTGTGTTCCTGACATTCCTTCTGTACATACTACTCACAACTTGCCCTCAGATCATTCATTTATCCACTCAGCATGCAGTATATCGTGACCATATTCCAGCTTCTAGACCGTGCTTGAGGTTTGGAGGAAACATTCATGAGCAAGGGCAATGCCTTCATCCTCAATAGTTGTTTGTATGTTCACCTAAAATAGTAAATACTTTGTTCTAATTCTACCATTGTCTCTCTTTACTAAACTCTGAACATGTCAAGGCTGAGTGTGTTCTCTTTTGCTGCCTAAGTAGAGTGGAATAGTGCTGTCCTTGGCGATCCTGAAGAGCTGCCAGAGATAGTTCTCATTAATGAAATCTACTATTGAGAATGACATGAGCAAATTGGGAAAATGAAGCATTTTACTTATTCTTTGTTAAAGGTAGTTAAAACTGATTGATTGTCAGTACTGTTACAAGTATGGAGGTATTTCTAGACATTGCCAAGAGGTACATTAAACTGGACTATTTGCTATTCTTCTGAATCTGAGTTTTGGAATCATGGAAGTTTAAGAGTACAGGGAATTGAATGTGTAGAATTATTTCTTTGCAGAAGGAAGTTTGGGGGCCCTCTTTTATGGACAGAAAAAGAAGATTAAGGGATAGGCTGTGGTTTGGTCTACAATAGTCCAGCTAGCTCGTTGGTAGTAGAGCAAGTGTCTTTGGGTTCCATGACTAGAGTTCTTTTCACTATTTCTTATTGAATTTTAAGTCTTGGCAAATGTTATCAACCAACTACTATCTAAGATTTTTCAACTCCAAAGTGAAAACTCGCCTCTAGGTCTCTAGCCCACTTGCTTGCTTTGTGAATTTCATCTTTATTAGTCATCCTAACTACATGATCCAGTTGCATAAAATAAAAACTCTGTTCATCAATCTATTCTCTGGATTCTGCTCCTCTATAGAAAACTGATCAACACAGAGTTACTATAATAAACATGCTGAAGAAGAAGATTAAGTTCTGGGACTCTGTAGCTAAAAATAATGCATTGTAACCACTTCCAAACTGCTACAAGGGGACTTAGAGGAAACAGAACAAAGAAATAAGAAATGTTTCAGGTGATAGGAATACAAATTACCCACGATTTGATCATTGCAGAATCTACACACATATCAAAATATATTTTGCTTCTTAACTATAGACAATAATGTATCAATAAAAGTTTGGATTTTTGTGGTGGTGCATGGTGTCTGTCACATATTTTTTATCACTTTCTTTTAAAACCTAGCATTTGATGGCCTCTAATCTACTGTATTTTGAACAATGGAAAATCATGTTCTTCTATATATTGCAAAGGGACATTTTCTACAGACTGCAAATTCTGATAATCTTAATTCTTTCTAATTATATTATATATATCTGATTTCTCTCATTTTATATTCCCACTGGCTCTGACTTTTGTATGAAGATTTCCAGGGCCCATATCCTTTACACTTATGCTGTATGTATTACATACACAAACCTAGCTACTCCATACCATTCTGTTCTATTTCATGTTGAGGTTTGACAAGGGCAAAGGCAATGTGGAACAGATGCTGTCATTCTTGAAAGCCCCATTCAACTGGGGGAATATGAGCCTATTGATTTAAATAGGGGTTTTTTTGCTCCACAAGAAGGGAGGCAGATGATTGCTGTCTGACCTCAAGGTCTTCAACAAGGTCCCAGTAGAATAGCCTAAATCGAACTTACTCATTGAGCCAGGGATGTTCAGCTGGTTGAAGGTGTATGTGTGGATATTTTCCTGCTTGATTATAGATACCAACTGCCTCTAGGGTCCTGCTTATGGAAAGTTTTAAATCTAGTATAGCTGTGTAAAGTAAATTCCCAATCAGAGAATGCCATTTAAATTTGTATTTTCTGTATTAGTTTATCCCAATCTCAACTGCCACCAGTTTCCAGATGCGGTTTATCACTAAACCTTTAGATAACGCACTCCTTATCAGCCTATATAACAGCAGTGTAGCATTCAGAATCTCATGCCAGGCTGGGTGGTTACTGCTAAGGAAATTTATGGTTGGAGTTGAGATAAAAGTGTCTATATTAATTGCCACTAAATATAGGCATGGGATAAAGACAACCATCCTCTTTTCTTTGGATAAACTACAATAATCCATCTCATTGCTAATGTCCATTCCACCTTCAGAGCTGTCTTCTCCAGAGCTGCAGGCTAAATGACAAGTAATTCCAGCCTAGAAATGGATAGTGCCATCCACCACCAGTCCCAAAAGCCTCTTGTGGAACATTCTGAGAAAGCAGACCCTATTCCCTACTTATAATCTACCAAGCCACAGAAAATGCCTACTAGCCATGACATTTTACCATGCTTTGTACAGTGGGTAAAATATGTTAGAAATGGGGAAAGAGATGGATCATTCTAGGTAATTCTCAGTCATCAACAAGTAGATCCAAGAAACTACAACTATTTTCAATTGACTTTTTCAGGCCAGAATTCTCATTCACTACTTAACACAAATGAGTCCACAATATGAATCTAGGCTTCAGTCAGCCCAGAACTAATTATCCATTAGAAACAGTAAGTGTGATGCCTGGGGTCCACAATACTTGGTTTCTTTCCAGAACAGAGACATATGAGGTCTGAAGGTATATCTTAGTTGGTAGAGTGCTTGTCTAGCATATTTGAAGCCCTGGGTTTGATTCCTAGGATTACAAAAAACAAAGTATAGTGACACATGCCAATAATCTTAGCACTCAGAAAGTAGAAGCGAGAGGTTCTGAAATTTGTCATCCTTGGCTATAACAGGAGTTCAGTGCTCTTCTAGGCTACATGAGACATGGGCTGCACATTTCAAAAACAAAACATAAAAACTCTTAGGTTGAAGAAAATGTTTAAATGCATGATAATATATTCTCCTTTTATATCAAGCACAGTGGTTAAGTTTTTTAAGGCAGGAGAAAATTCACAAAAACAAAAGTGCTTAGGGAAAAACCCACAATGTATTCCAAAGTATATCTATTAACTACTCCAGAAGATCTGAAATCGAAAGGATAGATTGCTCACTAGAGAACTCACACTTCTTTCAATTAAGACAATCTGGAAAAATACAGCAGGTGACAAGTCAAACACTTGAAACATTAAGCAAAGCAAAGATGTATCCTCTATGGGAAAAGTAAGAGGAAGTTCACCTGTCAACCACCATAGTACATAAACTGTGAGAGCAAATATTTTAGTTTTTTAGTAAGGTTATAATGTCTTAGGTGAATAAAACCAGACCAGACACACAAATGTTTATATTTGAGTTCATTGGATGAGGTAGCCAATACTTAAAAAGAAATAAGGGCCCACATATATATGTGTAGACACAGATTGAC
This sequence comes from Cricetomys ansorgei, assembly GCA_026225945.1. NCBI lineage: Eukaryota > Metazoa > Chordata > Mammalia > Rodentia > Nesomyidae > Cricetomys > Cricetomys ansorgei. The sequence goes on along the minus strand of JAMJFZ010002884.1, from coordinate 2,402,739 downwards.
TTCAGAACGTACTGGTCTCTGGCCCCAAACTTGTTTAAGAATTGCTATCTTGCTAGGCAAATCATTCAGACTTCTAGGGTTTGCCAAATTGTTGCCACCTGGAAAAATCTGGACTTGGGGCAATAGAAACTGCAGTCTACTTAAATAGTACCACCTATGGAAGTTATCACTAACAAGTAAACCTATTTAATTTTACCACAGGCTCTGCAGCATGGGCTTATGAAAGGAGTGCTGGTCTGACCAGGACAAAGTTTAATATGGAAATTCAAAATCTAGCAAATTGATGTTGCTCTCTTAACCATTGTGCTTAGAGAAGTCAAATTTTGAAGCCCAGAACCAAAGGATATCTATAATGTCTTTTGACTTTGGTGGGTTTTCAATATATCTTCTAGAAAAATTATCCCATTTGCTTTTCCTTATGATTCTAGATGTTGTGTCAGAAATGGGTGCTCTCAAGCCTTGTCTGGCATATGGGAGGGGTGGTGATCATCAGTGTTCTACCTATAAAACCTTCTTTCTTCAGTTTTTAAGCCCTCTAAATATGCAATGGTGCCTGTTTTCTTTCCATGTAATTCTTTGGGTCCTTTTAAGGTTATTCTTCTTCAAGATTCTCTAATTAAAATGCAAATAATGCCTAAAGCAAAGGCCAGTGATCTCCCACGTGCATTCTACCATATGCTCACCTTTTTAAAAAAACTGTTGTTCAAAATAATTTGAGGAACACTAGCCTAAACAAAATCCAGCAGGTTTCTTTGAGGATGTCATGAATCTTTATATAATACAATAATATACTATGCAATGCTACTCTATTTATTTGACTATAGAGCATTCTGTTCAACTAATGTTGCATATACAGTGATTTAGGAAATGTGCCCTAAATTTATTAGTGCTGATCTTAAGTTTAAAATTAAATTATTAAAGCCTTACCAACTAAATCTGTGTGCTAAAAGCAAGATCCTGAGAACATGTGACCCAAGAGGAGTCTGATGCATCCAGGGGTGAGGCATTAATTGATAATATAGAACAAGAACACTTTTGGACTAAGGGCTAGTTTTGCATGGTAAGGTAAATATACAACATGAGGTATACATGAAGGTATTTCAGCAACCAAGTCAACATAACAGAAGAGCAGGAATAGAAACTACAGAACAGTGGGCAGGCAAGTTTTGATGGATCCAGAGCATAAGGTGCTGCTAGGAAACCAGGTTTCTTACAGTCTTGCATAATTGTGGCTATATCCACCCAGTTACCTTTGGGGTTCTCATTGAGCCTTCTGCTCAACAGGAGAGTTTTGCCTCCCATTAACCACAATAATGAACATTCCAATCACCTGAATTTGATTCATTTACAATCCTTACTGTATTTTAGAAATAAACATTGCCACATTGACACAGCTACACAATCCTGATTAAAAACTGTTCTCTTGGCCTCTCTGGACACATCTTCATATGGTTTCTCCTGGTTCTCTGTAATAGACTGGCTCCCCCTTTCACCCATTCTTTTCATGTAAATCCAACAGATGATCTTTGGGGTAGAGGCAGTGTATCATATACACATACTCATCTACTTGCCTGATTTTAGCTACCATTGTTTGTAGATTACTTTTAAATTTGTATTCCTAGCCCAGATCCTCCTGAGATCTAAACAGATGTATAACTCTTCTAGACTTGTAAATGCTCAGTATATCTAATATATTTATATTTATTGTCCCGAAGCTTCTTACCTCTTTGAATGGCCCCACCATCCACCCATACACCTTAGGCATGCACCTCAGAATCACTTAAATCTTCTTTCCCCTTCGCCTATGATAAATAGAATTCTAAGAATGATTGCCTCAATTGATGCTTACCTTTGCATAATTTCCTTTCCTTGAATTATCATTATGGCGAGATGTCATCATTTTGTGTCATATGAAGAAAACATTTTATGGTGTTTTTAAAGTTACTAATTAGTTGACATTGTATTAATCAAAGGGGAAATAATAACAGGGCAGAAATTAATAAAATAGAAACAAAAAAATCCTAAGAATCAGTGAAACAAGGAACTGGACAAAACTTTAGGCAAAGTAGCAAAAAGAAAAGGAGGGAAGGACCAAATAAATAAAATAAAAATGAAAGTGGGAACATTACAGTAGAAAACAATGAAATTTAGAAAATCATTAGATTTAAAAAACTAACAGAAATGGATGAATTTCTACATGCATGTAACCTACCAAAATCAAGCCGAAATGAGATGAGTAATTTATACACATTTATAATGAGCAACAAGATTGTAGCAGCAACTTTAAAAAAATTTCCTATGTAAAAACAAACAAAAAAAAATCCAGGCTGAGATCTTGGTCTACTAGACCTTTAAAAAAGAACACCAAGGCTTTGAAAAGGACAAAGGAAGGAATGGTACAACCCTTTCTACAAAGCCAGATAAAGATGCAACAAAAAGAAAACTACAAGTTAATCTTCTTGTTAGAGATGTAAAAATTCTGCTTTTTCTTCTCAATAAGTAGTGCTGGAAAAGTCAGAATTCTTGAAAAGGAGAGGTAGTGGGAGTGAATGTGATCAAACTGCAAAGTCACACAGGCACAAAAAATGTCATTATGAAACACATTTCTTGTATGACAAATAACAACACTAATAAATGTTTTAAAATAGGAGAAATGGTGATGCTGTCTTGAATGCTGACCACGCATATTCATCCCTGTCCAGCACAGACAACAGCAGCACTGTGGTGTCACAGTTCTAACAGTCTGCCTCTTCTCTTGCTTTTGTTTGTTAACCTTCTACTTTCTAATCCCTACATCATCTGACTTGGGAAGAAAATGAAGTCAAATAAAAAAATTACAAGTTTGAAAATCTCCTTTTATCATATCACTTCAGGTAGCAAAAAACAATCTTAGTATAAGACCAGTACAAATACCATTTAGAGACCACCTTACAAGACAGAAGATCTAAGCTCAAGCTCCAAGACTACTTAGAGAGAGCTCGTTTCAAATACCCAAAACCAAAAAAAAACCCCAAAATCTGGGGCTCGGAAAAGTGAAGTGATTGGCCTTGCACCACAGAGTTAGTGGATAAAAAGTGAAAAGCTAGAATTCCAGTCTTTGAATTCTGTCCAGGCTTCTTCCCAGTTGATGCATATCAGAAAGTGATTAGTCAATATAGAAGATTAAAATACCAATCCAAATCTTTTGCTTTATTTAATCAATTCCTATCTCTATCACTGCCCATTGAGCATGACTCATGTTTCTGTACTTACACATCATTATCATATCCTGGTATTTTGTAACATCTTCCCTAAAAAAAAAAGTTATGACTGATGCTTGAAGACATTGGAGAGGGCTTTCCATTATGCATGGGCTGCAGGGGTGAAAATCTACTCATTATTGGAGATGCTTGCTTACTTAAGAGTTGTACATTACCTTTTACACATTATCAGGAAAAGTCAAGGAAGTCAAGAAATGATTCATCTTCACATAATACTGGAAACTCATACTAAGAATAGGAGAGTTAAAGTAGAGGAAGAGCACTAATGTTTATTAAGAGATATGTAAATACCAATAAATGATGATGAACTGACTACAAATGTGGAGTATTAAGCTTTGTTTTTTAATACTCTGTGTGTGTGTGTATTGTGTTGTGTGTGTTTGTATGTGTGTGAATTTTGTTGGTGTGTGTGTGAATCCTTGTGGTGTGTGTGTGAATGCTTGTGGTATGTGTAGTTGAATGCTTGTGGTATATGCATGTGAATGTTTGTGGTGTGTGTGATTCTTGTGGTATGTGTGTGTGAATGCTTGGGGTGAGTCTGCTTGTGTGTGTGTGAATGTTTGTGCTCTGTGTATGCATATGTGTATAAATGCTTGTAGTATGTATGTGTGTGTGTATGTTTGTGGTGTATGTGTTTGTATGTGTATGAAGCTTGTTGGTGTGTATGTATGAATGCTTACAGTATGTGTGTGTGAATGCTTATGATGAGTGTGTTTGTATGCATGCATGTATGTGTGTATGTGTGAATGACTATGCTGTGTGAATGCTTATGATGTGTGTGTGTGTGTGTGTGTGTGTGAATGTTTGTGGTGTGTGTGTGTAAATGCTTGTGCTATATATTTGTGTGTGTGTGTGTGTGTGTGTGTGTGTGTGTGTGTGTGTTCCACTCTGTGCATGTTGCATGTGGTATATGTGCCCATGCTTTTAAGGAGGACAGAAGAGGACAATGGGTATCCTGCTCTACCACTCTCTGCCTATTCCCTTGAGAGAGAGTCTCTCAGAGAACCTGGACTATAGTCCACGCTTCTAGGCATCTTGGAGCTCAAAAGGATGAGAATGAGAAGTAGAACTAAGACACAAATTTATCAAAAGTTCCAAGTGCATAGCATATAAGTGACTTTTCCTGAAACTTGAAATCCTGCAGTATGCAATACATATCAATAATTATGGGAAGAGGCATAGTTCTGCATTTAAACACCCATCAGTCATTTCGATGTATAGAAATCTATATTTTAAAAACTATAATTGTTCAGTTATCAAAGATATTTTAAGAGGTAGGATTATGGGCTGTTCATATTCCACACTTGTCTTCTAGCCGGGTGGCCAAAAATGATCTTTTGAGCCAGCAGAACTAGCCACTGATCCAATTCCCTTGGAACATTTTTGTTACATATTTACAGATATCTATCCTCAAGAGAATGATGCATCTGTCTTATGGAGGCGCCTGGCTGCATTCTTCCCAAGATACTAATATAGGTGGCACTTCAGTAGTGTAACCAGTGACATAAAGAACCTGATTTGGAGGGGAACAGATGGTAGCATCTTTCTTGGGCTAATTTTAGGATCCTGAAATAGTTCCTTTCTCACACACAAACCATCCATGGAACTAAATTAAAACAGCTATATCACATGGAAAATAGAGTGTGTGTGTGTGTGTGTGTGTGTGTGTGTGTGTGTGTGTGTGTAAGGTAAAGACAATGCACCAGAAGTTTCAATGCTTTCCCTTGTTTTCCTCCTTTCATATAAATATGGTCACTTCAACTTCCTTTCAATCAGAAAGATATAGAACACCAACATGGGAAAAAATGAGTAGGAGAGACCGTATCTTTAATCATATGCATTGAATAATAAGGTTGAATCATGCAGTATATTTATTATATTCATGATTCATATTCATATCAATTTGTAAAACTTAATTTTAAATACATTTTTCTTAGCAAATAAAGAACAAGAAGCTAACTGACCATTGTGTCTGGTAAATCAAAAGTTGAATGAATTTCAAAGCAGCCAATTTCTGGTTCATTGCTTTGTCTGTTGAGATGATCTTTCTCCCAATGAGATAAAGAGTATCAATTAAGGGTGAAGGGATGTGGTGAGAGATATTGTCAACTATGAGTAATGGTTTAGGTGTAAGATGGTCATTTAAAGAGTTGGGAAAATGAGGAAAGTACTTTGAACAGGCACTGACCTGCTTTCCATCAAGGGTGTAGAGTTTTTTGACAACTCCTGTTTCCAGCTTGATTGCTTCTGTAATATCAGTGAGGACCTGCTCAAAAGAGTGGGCTGTTTTCTTGTTAAGAAGTACACGCACAGCCTTCCGAGGCTTCACTCCACTGCGGATGATGGTCACAAGTTTGGGTCGCACAAAGTCCTTGTTCTCTCTTGCTTGAGCACTGTTGCTGCTAGCCAAGGACTGGGGTGCTTTCATGTTAGCAGATGTCTTTACGTTGACAGACCAATTGGGATTGACATTCTTGGTGTATTCAACCTTTTTAAAGAAGTTGTCTGAGGAACAGACATAGCTTTCCCCTAAGGGAAGAAATAAATGGTTAGGTGATTAGCTCAGTAGTAGATGTGCAGCAGATAGTAATCAAGCTGTTGTTATATATTGACACTGAAATAAAGCTTTTGGTGAAATGTTAAAATAATAACCAACCTTACATTCAGTTCCTAAACAGGCTCTCTGACAACTTGACTCATTCAAATTCAAAAGTAATCAGCTTAACTTTCTTCTATAGAATGGCATAGCTAGTTGAAGATTCTTGTAAATCTAAAGGTTATAAAAACAACAAACGCCTCTGTGTATGATTTAACAAGTGGAGTTCCCACAACCAGTATGATGCTATTGGGATGTGAATGCTTTTCAGTTTCTATGATGCTCATTAACTTCCATGTACCATTGGAGCACGCTGAACTTGTCTTTATTTCCTGATGTCCTTGTGCTACTTTGGTGCTCATAGTCTCATCCCTTTGTCATATCATGAACAAAGGAAAATTTTCAGAGTTAATTTATTTTTATTTCAAATTGAAGTAAACCAAATAACCTTACCTATTAGGGATGCAGTACAGTCTAATGTTTTGGCCAAAAGCCAAAACATCCTTTGCACAGATTATTGGTCTAAATAGTAGAATTATTGAAATATGAGGGGTGTGTGTGTGTGTGTCTGTGCGTGTGTAACTTGAATGCCTAAATGTGTGTATTAAGTGTGTTATCTACTTCTTATCCCACAAGTGTGTTGTTTACTTCTTATCTCATTTCAAATGAAGAAAGTATCTAAGTAATACACACACACACACACACACACACACACACACACACACACAGAATTCCTAGTATTTGCAAGTCTAGCTCTTCCTTGGAAAATATGTTTTTCTATTTCTACTACCCCTTGCATCTTTCTCCATCCTTCTAAATATTGCACACACTACATTTGTGTATTTGGTGCTAGCTCCATCAGTTGCTTTTGGCTGCCACGAGGAAGGAGTGGGAGACTACATTATGCAGCCTAATTGATAGAAAAGGTCTAGTGTACGTTTTACATTTACTGTGGGTTGGGGGAAGTGACTAGTGGAAGGAATATAGTGGCCAGAGGCAAGAGGAGGGCTGTAGATGCCTAGAACTAGAAACTGAAGAAAATTGGAAGAGAGTTAGGCTCAGCCTGAGGGAGAAGCCTATTGAAAAAAAAAAAGCTGAATTTGCTAAGTAAAGCACATTAGCTTCAAGGTATCCAGAAGTTCATCCAGAGGTTGCGCTACAGGAACAGTGATTTGATCAGGCTTTAAGTCATCAGTAATAAAACTAAATACATAGACAAATATATAATCCCTAGCCAGTGCAAAAAAAAAAAACAATTAAATGCAATTAAAGTCTGATGGTGCTTCTACTTCTTTTGCTCTCAGCAGGAGAACTACACAGAGACATTCAGAAACACCAGACTGGTGATTCATTCTCTTTGCAAATATTTATTGCACCAAGTCCTTTAAGTCACGTGAATTAATAAGTTTTTTGTTTAGTGTTAAGATTCAGTGACAATCTCTAGGGTAGCTTTGAAGGGACAAGTATGGGTGTATCGGAAGAATGTTCATGCACACAAAGCTGTTTAATCTTACTAATGGCCTGTTACAATAGGGGAACCAAGAGATGGATCATAGGCAATCATAGGCACTGGCCTTACTTGGTGTGCAAGTGTTCAGTCAGGATGGGAGTCAAGGACCCTGGTTTTGCTGGCTTCCTGGCATGCAAATCCAACACAGTGTGAGTGTTCAGAGGCAGGGTCTATAAGTGTGACTCAAAACAATAATGGGGCCCTTTCACTTCCTCTATATATCCATAGCCAACACCCCCACCCCAAGACACACACACTCACTAGAAATGCCCTTTTGCTTCTACACTGTATATGCATTGCATATTCATGGGCATCTTCCAAGAGCCTTTGAGTCAGATGTTTTCCATAACCTGCCATACACTTTCAAACTCTGGGAGACAACTGGTGAAGTGGAAATGTCCAGGGCTTTATATTTATGATTTCACTCATCCACAGCCTCTTCTGAAGCGTCAGCTGTGTAGCCCTATTAGGGCTCTGGACTTTTTTTGTTCCCCCTTCTTAAACCTCTAAGCCTCTGAGCTACAAGTATGATTAACTATCCCCAGATGAAAATGAATACGATGGCAAATAATTAGAGTATCACATGGCACCCGAGAACTTTCCACAGGGCTCAGCCCTCAGCCAAATCTATGTTGAGCACCTTCTGAGGGTACATTTTAATCACTCCACTCTCTACTTTTGGCCTGAATACATAGCAGTGGAAAAAGAACAGCTGGTATGATGTCAGTCGGATTGAGATCCCTAACACTTTCTAGTCGTGTGACCTTTGGCAAATTACCTGACTCCTTTGGCAGCAGTCTCTTGTCTGCAAAGCGGGGGTGCTAATAATAAGCCCTACCTTATAGGGTTACTGTGGGGCACACGTTCTGTGATGGATGATGAAAAGTGCTGAGCCCAGAGACTGGAGCATAGTAAACATTTCATAAGTTCTCATTATTATCACTAAGCTCCTAATCTGAAGGGACAGATAACTAGGGAGGAACTAAAAGACAAAGAGGAAGAAATAAAAGCAAAGAGAGAGGATGTAGACGAGAAGGAACTGGAGCTAAAAAAAGAGCAAAGAATGCATCGAGGTCAGCTGTCTATGGTCTGAGCTGTGCTGACTGTATAATGTGAACACTTCTGGGGTCCTGTGCTTCAAAGATAAAATTGCCTGCTATAGGCTGGACATGGGGGTAAATGCCTTTAACCTCAAAACTCAGGATACGGAGCAAGAGATTCTCTGTGAGCTGCGGGCAGCCTACTTCACAAAATTGGTTCCTGACCAATCAGGCCTACCTAGTGAGATCTTGCAGATAGATAGATAGATAGATAGATAGATAGATAGATAGATAGATAGATAGATGATAGATAGATAGATAGATGATAGATAGATAGATAGGTAGATATTTCATGCTGCTAGAAAAGAAGCCTCTAAGTGCTGCAAATGACAAATGTAGGAACTCTACAGCTCACATTCAGCAAAGCCACTGCTGCCTACTGCAACTGCCTACTACTACTGATTTAGATGGATATGTATATATCCATGGATATATATATATATAGATATATATATAGATATAAATATATATATATATATATTTAGATGGATATATATATATATATATCCTAGCACTGGAAAGAGAGAGATAAAGAGAGATAGGAGGGGGTAAGAGTTCAAGGTCACCCTCAGCTACACAGTAATTGTGACATTATCCTGGTTTACAGGAGACTAAAAGAAACGAAACAAAACAAAAAACACTAGCAACTTATAGCAGAGCATGGAGGTCCATGCTTACAAATCCTAGCACTTCAGAAGATGAAGAAGACAGGTCTTAGTTCAAACCCCAACCAGAAACTTAGGAGCCATATGACCTCAGGTATGTCACTTAATCTCCCTAAGTCTTGACTAATTTATCTATAAACTGGAGACATTTCACTAGGTGATAGCAGTCTCTTGTGACCCTAAAGATGTGTAAGTAGGAAATTCCTTCTCACATCACAACTGGGTTTGAGGAAATAGTTATTGCAGTAATCAAACACTTAAAAACTAGATGCTTACCACCAAGGATCATCTCCTATTAGTGGAAAGACCTACATGTGTTTCTTTGTTATACCTAAGTTTTCCTTGATCTGATCTTGAAAACATTCCCCATTTCTATCTATTTACAGAGCCTGGTGCTTCCTTCATACTCAGTTATCAAGCACTTGGAGCTGGGTGAGGCATATTGTACCTTTCCACATCTGAGTTTCCATCCTGCCACAGCCTCCAGGGGCTATTTTCCACCCTCTGGGAATCTACAAAAAGCTCTTTCTTTACCAAGCAAGGTGACAATTTGCTGGAATTCACCTTCTTTAGGATGAGTGGTGAGGGGAATGAAATGGTAGAAACTCGGCTAAAAGGTCAGGAAAGGAACGAGTTTTAGATTCAAAATGATCTTATGTGTATCCCTTTTCAGCTTTAATTAGGAAGGCTCCATTTTTTGAAGAAGTGTATACATTTATAATCTCTTAATGCAAAAACACTCCTCGCTTGGCTCTCTCTTCTGGGAATTCCTAGTTCAAGAAAGAAAATATTGAATGATGCTTTATTGAACTTTTGCATTAAAATATTAAATGAAGGCTTGTTGGATTATCATGTCCATTAATGCACCTCTCCTGATTGTCTGTCTTAAAACCCCTGCTTTGGGTGATGTACTTGCTTTAGAAATTAGAGACTAATTTAGTGAAAAGGTGATTTCATATCATTGGAACAAGTGAGCTATGGTAAAGGAATTGAATCAAACAGTATCACTAGCTCAAATTGTCCAAGATTCTCCAATTTTTAAGTATTCCTCCAATTGTCTGCATAATCAATAGTGCTCAAACTTGTGTTAATTCACAAAAACAGGCTAGTCACAAAAATACCTCTTAAACTGATGTGTATGGAGGTGAGTTAAAGATTAGATATGATGAAAATGGAGAATAATTTTCCAATGAAAGATAAAGAAAAGGCAAGACAAAAGGAAATACCACTGATAGATATCCTTCATTGACCAGCTGGGGATACAGTTAATGAGGGCCACATCCTCTGTGGTTTTGCCAAGACTCTTGGTGTATGCAAGAAACTGTGGAAAGGCTGACATGAAAAATGAGGGTTTGACTCAAAATGTTTCCCCTGATGCTTTCCACATCTAACAACAGACAGTCGACTAGAGTCGCAGACAAAAGGAACCAGGGGTGCCAGAAGGTCAGAGTCATTAGTAGTTGCTTTTTATTTTATCTAATTTTAGGCTAGATGTTTAATATTCTGGCTATTTGGAAACATAATATGTTGTGTGATCCATTCCTTTGAGATTTACAAAGCAAAAGGAACAGAAACGAGGATTTCTAATGCTAGAAATTCTCTGTATCACTGTTGTTAATGGAAAGGACTCATCAAAAATCACCATATCTAGCACTAGGTCCTAGTACTCAAAAGACCTTCTCAAGAAAGAGTGTAAAAATGAATGTAAAGGTCCTAGACTTGGAGGTCCTGTTCAGTTGACCTGGGATGCATTCCCAGGCTGACCTCAAACTCACTATCCTCCAGCTTTAGTCTCCTGATGCATCGGTTACAAGGTCTGAGCCACTGCACCAGACTAAAACAATTATTTTTAAGAGAGAACATTGGTATCATTGATGATAGAGACAACCCTATAATCATATAGCTAACCAGGTATAGACTAGAATGACTCAGTAATATCTACCCTTTATTGAGTGTCACTGTATATGAGGAAGAATAAAAAGCCTTTCATATCACTTCTTAGTTGATTCTCAAAACAATTGTTTTCATTTTTTAGATTTAAAAACTGAAGCTTGGGGTTTCTACTAGTTTCTCCAAGATTCTACAGACTAGAAACTAACAGCTCTGAATCTGAAACAAATCTCCTTCCCAGTATTTCATGTTCCATTGTAATCGTCCCAAAGTCTAGAGCCCAGTATTACTGATTCTTCATCAGGCATCTTTCCAAACACCCTCAGTTTGAAGCTTAACAGGAACGAATGCACATTAATAATTTTTTACCTTTCATCCATATTCTTCTAAAAGTAAACAGAATAAAGGGATTTCTAATCTTTTTTCCTAGATAAGTAGCTCTAACTGACAAAATGATAGAGAAAAACCTTTTCTTATCTTCCTCATTTCCGTGTCCTTTCCCACTTAGCTATACCGCAGTGGGGAAAAATTATGACATTATTAACACTCTCCCAGGAATACCTCTGGATTTCCTCAACACGGGATTGAAAAATCATTGGCATCCACTGTCTCTTGGACTTGTCAAAGACAAGGTAAGTTTAATTGATCCCTATCCAGGTTTTGCACTGTTTGGGAACACATCAGGAAATACCACTGCACCCAGAAATGGTTGATGGTTCCAAGTTAGCAGGATCCAAGAGAACATGGATGGAAATAAAGCTGTGGTCTGTTTTGAAAATTTATACCGATTAAATTTGTATAGTTTATTATCAACTTTTTTCCCAATACACACACACACACACAGAGAGAGAGAGAGAGAGAGAGAGAGAGAGAGAGAGAGAGAGAGGGAGATTGTCCAGCGGGAGCAAATTTGTAAAAAAATGAGAGAAATCTGTGCAAAACACTGATATTAAGTAAAAAAATTTTCATTCATACTCAGGATAATATTTCAGTTGGTTCAGAATTCTGGCCTAGTATGTATTATTCCCTTTAGATATTCACAGATGATGGAAAATAAGACGAACTGGGACATTCAATATGACTAGTTTGCAATAGGTATCAATTTTGACTGAGATAGATTTTGCAGTGACTGAACACACATACCTTATTGATTACACTGTTGGACAGCTCTCTCAACTAAGTGTGAAGATTTGGAGTTGACCCCAACTGGTATCCTTTTTATTTTAAGATATGCACTAGAATGATTAACCCTTTGATGATCAGTAAAGTCTAAGCTTAATGTTTTCCTACCCATTCTGTATATGATCAAATTTTCTAAGCCTCCTCCACATGTGTTTTCAAAGTCAGCTATGTAGAAAACAGATTTGAATTCTGAGACACAGATGGAACCACTAGGTGGACATTGTCTCTTTTAAGTGGCTTCGCCAAATCACTTTGCATGGCTGCTCTGCACACCACAACTACATGAGGGAAATAGGACCTTGCACAGGGGAAACCCTCATGTTCCTTTGTGTAGGAACATAGGAAACCTCAAAGCAGTGAAGTAGAGCTTGCGTATTCCTATTAAGCTGTCACATATGCTGTTTTCTCCTTCCTTGATGGCTATTTATAATCTGGATTCCCTAGAGATCTGTTTGCACTGAATTCACCTTTGCTTGGAGATTGGGGGTAATGGGGAGGGAGAGAGGGAGCGTTGAATAGTATAGGAGAGACTGGAAGAAGATTTTCATTGTCACTATTCCTTGAGGCTATTCTTTAAAGTTCTTTTGGGTGAAATTGACCAAGATAATTCATATGGTAATATAAAATATTAACAATATGACCCAAATTCTATTTTCTAAATATCCATAAAAAAGATAATATGGTTGAACAAGCTTTGTGAAGATCTGGGATTTTTCTCTGTTACCACATGGGTCCACAGGTTGTCAAGGTTTTCAGCAGTCAACTCATAAAATTCAGTTGCAATCCAAAATCTAGAGAGGATCTAAAAGGATTTAGGTAAGAGTGACTCATTTCTACTGTAATAGAAATGGTCTTCATTAAAATACCAGACATACCTACAGCTTTCTTTCATATTTCTCCCAATGATCTCAGCCTCTCAGACACACCCTGAAGTGAGCTTCTTAGAAGCAACAGCTGAGCGGCAAACACTTACCTAAAAGTATAATCCTCTGTGAACATATCCAGGAAGTCCTGCTTTAGGGCATGTATTTCTAATGAGTGGCAATTCCCAACAATCTCTCAGCAATTCATAGGAAATATGGGCACAATTTATCTGTTAAACCAACCATTCTTCCTTCCCTTAATGATTTCCTGGCCTGCTTTGAAAGTGCTACACAGGGTTGATTATGAACAATATCTAGAGTCAGGGCTACAATTCAGATTTTCCTTTGTATACCCAGGCAGATAAGCATATTTAGCATTAGCAAAACCATGTACATTTCAACCTCAGTAGAGATGGAATCCCATGAAAAGTGACAATTAAGGGTCCTGTTAGTGACTTTGGAATCAGAAGCCTGAGCATCAGTCAACTTGATATTTTGACAAACAAATATCCTAGTTTCTTTCGAGGAAAACTAAGAATGTAGCCATGAGCAAGGATGTCCTTTCCCTTCAGGAGCCTCCCCGCCCACTACTTGAATTACCTTCTTCCAGTTCGTCCATGCTTCCGATCTTCCTGGATCCATCGATGGTGTAAATATAGCGCACTCCCTGAGGCAGGTTGATGTTGTCAGACAAGGATCGAGTCAGGTCAGCCAGCAACGCGTCAAAACTACGGAAACGGTCAGAAGAAACAGCGTACACAATCCCCTTGAAGTAGCGGTCCCCATTGCGATAAAAACGTACCTTCTTGGCCTTCTTCTCATTACTTAGAGCCTGCAAGGTTCTGGTTCTGTAGAAACTGCAATGGGCGCTGTGAGTGGGACTTGGAAGCCCGTTCATCCGTGACCCTCGCATATTTCTAGAGGCTTTGTCTCTTTCGTCAAAATGTCCAAAATCAAGTTCCATATTTTGATGGAACCACAGCAACCTGGTTGTTAGAGAAAGGGATGAGGGTGAGAACAAGCACAGAATAAGGAAGTAAGGGGGCGGGGGGGGATTCAAGTATTAGCCAGATCCAAGGCTGCATGCAATCTGCTGCCTGTGAAAAGAACTGGTTGAAAAAAAAAGCTTGTGACCCATCTGCTGCTTGTCCCTGACCTGCAGGAATATTGATCTTAATAGAGAAGGAGGAGGGGGCTGGGCAGTAGGCTGAGCCTGGATGCTGGGGAAGGGGGGTGTAGGAGCAAGAGATAGAAAGGGTGGCACTTTTGGCACTGTTCCAAATTTGGGAGGGCTGTTGAAATAGCTTAAAAACCTGGAACTTACTGACAGTGACTCCTATCAAATTGTAACTTCGGGCAAAATGCATTAAAACTGGCATCTGCTTCTTCACACATGGCCACATGACTAACAGTTGTAAATGAATCCATAGCCTGACAAAATTTCCCTCGAAGAGACACAGAGGGAACTAGCCAAGGTTAGCATGCCCAGCTTGGGAAGCAGTCTTTGCATCTTGGTACAATGAGTAGGGAGAGGGGCCTTTTAATTTTATTCCAAATCCTTTTATTCCTACTCTAATATGTGTATCCCCTCCCCCAGAATAAACTAGGATTCTCTTTTAAAGGGACAGTCCCCAGGGAATACCCTGTGTCTTTGTGCTATTCATCAAACCCGCTCCCCATCAAGCTGGTTGCCCCAGTACAGCATTCATAAGACATAAGCTGGGTTGTAAAGAGGGGTGTTGAAAAACCAGTTATTTAACAGGCTATTATCTCTGCTTCCCTCTTGTTTCCATTTGGTCACAAAATCCTTTTTTTCTCCTTTCAGGTGTTTCACCCCCTCCCACCAATGCAGCGGCACCTCTTAATGGAAGAATTTAATTGTGGAAAGATTCCCAAATGGGTCCCTGAATAGCATATGGGACCTTTACAAGCGACTACACCTTTCATTGTTCTGGGTTTCTCCCCTGACTGAAGGAACATTTTGCCCTCACAGCAGGCAATTCCCTTCAAACTTGTCTATGACATAGGTGCACTGATGGAGGAAAAAAAATGGTCATCTGTCAAGCTTTGATTTCCCCCTTCTGCTGGACCCCTCCCTATCAGAAAAAAAACACCAAAACAATAAAAACATGCAACCGAATAATACAACCAAATCCCCAAACGCTTCCAAAGGTAATGTGACATTCAAGGAACCAAACTATTAACATTCATCTCACAGATGGAAGAAAAAAGACTCACAAAGCAAGAGGACTCAGCTGCTACATAAGGCCACATCAAGATTTGCAAGATACCAAGGAGACAAGGGATAAAGGGGGACCAGTAGCTGGTATATTTGCCAGACTGAGTCCCCCCCCCCTTTTTTTCCAGTGTCACCATGACCTGTGCTGAGCTCAGCATTGTCTCTGTCAGACAACCTGCAGAAGTAAGACCCCACCTCCTCAAGACAAGTAGCAAGCATTTCCCCCAGGCGGGCTGTGCAAATAAAGCTATGCTTTACAATCAGAAGTGGTATTATTCTAAATTAGCATCATAGAGAAAACAAAGGAACAACAAACTCACTTTTCCAAAGGAAAATCCCAGGTAGAATCTTAGAGGACAAAAATCCTATAGAATAAAGCAAATAAAGGAGAAGAAAGAGACAGACACACACAGAAAGAGAGCTGTGTGTTTTGTGCTTTTCCCGTTTGACAGCTGTTACATTCTGCTTGAAAATCACTCGAAAGCCCCACTCACCGGTTTTCTGCTGGTTGGGTGGAGATGCTGAGAGAAAGAAAACCAATCTCTCTATGCCTTTGTTGTCTGAGCTCCAAGCAAGAAATTCCTGCCAGGGTGGATAGTTGCCTTCTAGGTCCTAGTGCCTTGTCCAGCTTCTACCCTGTAACTCAAGCTTAGAGAACACCCCCAACCTCCTATGATTAATTACATGCTTTTTTTCTGCAATTCACAGCCTGCATTAACAGCTAGAAAGGTTTCATTTATAACCCACAGGAAATTGCAGGGTAGGAAAAAAAAAGATTGCACAGGCAAGCTCAGAATGCTCTAATGAGCAATGTGCTAGCCCTTTCTCTTAGAAAATTGGCAATTTTACTTGGCTAAAACCTTAGCCTAATCTGCCTAGTGGCTGGACTCAGCAAGACAAACCAAGTTTCTTAGAAATTACATCTCTCTTCTTTTCACCTTCTTCAAATAAAATAAAATCTGTAAATTCTTTAACATTTGAGCTGGTGCATCCAACACCGGTTGTTTTGGAAATGAAGTCAGTGAGGAAAGGAAATGGACAAGGGGAAATAGCTGCAGAAATCATGAAAGCTGGAGTTGAAAAGTGGCACTCCTCCAAGTTTTTGTTAGGTTGTTTTTATCAAGACAAGGTCTAGCTGTGTAGTCATAGTTGACCTAGAACTCAGCATGTAGTTCAGGCCAGCCTCTAATTTGATGGAATTTTTCTGCCTCTAGAATTTCTCAGTGCTTAGGCCACCAAGTCCAGTATCTCTCCAAAACACATTTTAGGCTGATGTAAAATGTTGGTTAATATTTCACCTTCCCACTCCTAGGCATATACCCAAAGGAGAATGTGGCCTACCATAGAGACACTTGCACATCCGTGCTTGTTGCTGCTTTATTCATAATAGCCAGAAAATGCAAACAGCCCAGTCATCTGTTAGCAGATAAATGGACAATGGGAATGAAAGATATATGCACAATTTTAATCATCCGTAGATAGAGTGAAATTATGAGATTTTCAAGAAAGTGGATGGAACTGAAACCATTATACCAAGTGACGTGTCCTGAGGGAGACAAAAGGATGTCTCTTATATGTGACTCCTAGCTTATAATGCGTGTGTGTGTGTGTGTGTGTGTGTGTGTGTGTGTGTGAGAAAGAGAGAGAGAGAGAGAGAGAGAGAAAGAGGAGGTGGGGGGAGAGAGTATGTGTGTGTGTGTGTAGAGGTTATGAAATAACAAAGGAGCCCATAAGAGGGAAATGGGTTTTAAGGAATGTGGATTGAGATCTACTCCATAGAACACAATTCATCTCATTTTATAAAACTGGTAAAAAGCTCATGTCCACAGAAGTCATAGGCCCTAGGGAGAAACTCAATGGACTTCTAATAGATTAAAGATTCATTAAACATTAGGGCTGCTCAGTCTTAGAGAAATTTCTGTTTGCAGTTGTCAACAGTTAATGCAGAGACCCAGAACTGGTCCGTGTGCTGAGAATAAGTGCCTGTTGAGTGCTCAGCCATAAGTAGGACATTTATATCATCCACTCCAAGGCTCAGGATACATCATCAAAGATGAGGGTGAAAGAAAGTAAGAGCTGGACTAAGGAAAGGAGTTTTTTCTGAACCAGACACTCAGAAATGCATAATAGCTGTTCTTACTTGAGCAAGACCAGTACAAGATCAGTATGTCTAAATTCCATTATGGTTGGGGTAGGAGATCATGAGGGCCCCTCATTCCCTGAGGAGTTACTGGCAGTTGATGACTGCTGGGAAAAAAAAGGACTCGGCCCATGCTCACAGTAAGGCACAAAGATACACCATAAGAATATCAATCCTTCCCCCAAATCATCTATAAGTTTCAAGAAAAAGTCTAATAAGAATTTTTATTTAATCCCCCAAAAGATGTTAAAATTGTCATGAAAGAATATAAAGCTTTAAGTATAGCTAAGATGAGAGAGAAACTGATTACCAATCAAGATTTGACCTACCGAGTTTTCTTATAAAACTCTGGAAATGAACATAGTATAGTTATTACATTGGCTTGGAGGACAGACCTTTGAAACCAAACAGATGCCAGAATCAGTAGAACCTCAGTATAGGAACGTGCAATGGTGAGAGCAAGGACTTTGGAGCCAGACTACTTCCGTTCAAACTCTGATTCTGCTCATTTTTAGATGGTGAACTGGGTGAAAATATGAAGAGGTGAGTCCTTTGGTGAAGTGAGAAGGTCTTAAGCACCCCTCTTCTGAATGAGATTAAGGACCTCCTTTTTTTTTTACTTGTTCGTGATCGGATTTTCTTCTGTAGCCCTGGCTGACCTGGAACTCACTATAATAGTCTGGACTGACCACAAAAATAGGATGATTTTCCTGTCTCAGCCTCCCCTATGCTAAAATTACAGGTATCAACCACCCTTCCTACCTGGAATTAATGCTCATACAAAATATATTGAAGGGAGCAACACAGGATTTTTCCTTACCCTTCCACCAAGTCCATAGGTACACTGATCTTGAACTTTCTTCTCAATAGAACTACACAAATTTCTGTGGTTTCTTAATTACCCATTCTGTATTTTGTGATAGCAGTAGTGACAGACTAAGCAATTGATTGTCCAAGAGAAACTCTCATTCACACATTGAAGGAAACAGCTACAACTATATCCATTAAAATATTCTTTAAAGTAGTGAAATAATATGAGATTTCATTGACAGTGAAATAGAACAAAGATGAGCTACATATAAGTCATAGTGTGGTGAAGTTGCTTCTCAGCATCCATTCCAACCTCCTTTACATTGCACCCTCTTGAATTGCAGAGTTTGAAAGATGAAAACTATATTTGTTAAGCAACTTCGGTTCCTTCTAGTATACATATTTGCACAAGATGTAGATTGGGGAGGTTATCTTCCTGCTGAGTTGATTATTCCTCTTAGCAACAAAAGTCATAGATGGCCAGGATTTTGCTGCAACAGTATTACAATGTCCAAATTAGCAAGATTCTGAGTATCAAAGGCCATGTCATTGCTCTTGTGGTGCTCCAGTGGTGGCCTCTTAACTTGTTCCTTCCTTAATGGACTAATGACCACAAATCCTTAGAACACCAAGAACAAGAGTGCCCACTCCTGTAACACTTCCCTCAATTTTGTAAGTACCTGATTTTCTGAACTAAATCCTCCCCTCCTCCTTCTCCTCCTCCTCCTAGTCATCGTCCTCCTTCTCCTCTTCCTCTTATTCTTCTTCATCTTCCTCTGCCTCTTCTTTTCTTCTCCTTCCTCTTCCTCCTCCCTCTAACCCCCCTCCATTACTACAATTTTTACTATAGGTTTTCATGTATCCTAGGCTATCCTCAATCATCCTATATATCTGAGGATGGTCATGATCCTTACCTCACAAAATGATTATAATAGAAGTGATCTTTAGAAACATAACACTAAAGATGGAGCTCTGGAATTTAGTATCTGACTTGAAGGCAAGATTTTTACATGGCAAGTGGTTGTTTCAGCATCGCATTATGCTGGGACAATGATCAGAAGATGTTTTTGACTATACAGAAGACTTAATATGACTAGGTCAAAGTTTCAAATTCTCAGCTCTTTACATGGTTTTATAATCTTTTAAGATTTTAGCCACAGAGTTGCTGGCCTAAAATTAGACTCAGAGTCTAATTTTGCAAGCGACTGAATTACAGCTTAAGTTGAATTTCAATCTCTTCAAATTGTTTCTACGAAACAATCTGCAGAGAGAATAGACAGACTGCAAAATGGGAGAAAGTCTTTGCCAGCTATATTTTAGTGCACGGGGAGGTTAATTTCTTGACTACTATATTACAAACATTAAACATTCTGCACCAAAAAAATGACCAATCATCTATATGTGTACTAAAGAACTGAATGAACATTTTTTCAAACAAAGAAATACAAATGGACAATAAACATGTCTTATGTGTTCAAACACCCTTAGCCATCAGAGAAATGCAAATTAAAACTACTTTAAGATTCCATCAGAATTCCTGTTAGAACAGTCATCATTAAGGAAACAGACAAATGCTGATGATAATGTAGAAAGGGAGGAGTTCTCATTAATGATGCTGGGAGTATAAACTGCAGTCTCTATAGTCAGTCAGCTATTCCTCAAAAAAAGAAAAATCTAAAATCAAACTATCATGTGTCCCATCTATTCCACACTGAGAATGTACCCAAAGACTATCCCCTACCATAGAGATATTTGCACATCCATTTTATTGCTGCTCTTTTCACAATAGCAAGGAAATGAAATCAGTCTAGATGTTTATCAAATGATGAATTAATAATGAAAAATGCAGTGCATATACACAACTCTATTAATCCATAGGTAAAAAGTGAACTTATGAGATGAGCAAGAGAGTAGGTAGAGCTGAAATTATTATACTGAGTGAAATATCCTAGGCAGAGAGACAAGGGTATTTGTTTTATTATATGTGACTCCTAGCTTACGATGTGTGTGTGTGTGTGTGTGTGTGTGTGTGTGTGTGTTTATAAGAGAAAGGGGAGTAGATAGAGGTCATGGAACTACAAAAGAGACCATAAGAAGGGGACTGAATGCTGGGAGTGTACATAGTAGAAGAGGAGTAAGGGAATTAGGAGGATAAGGATAGGAACTTGGGGATGTCAACCAAAAAAAAGGGCATTTATGGAAATATCTTAAGAAACCCTGCTACTTTGTGGATGGTTTCAAAGATGAAATACATTCATGTGAGTATTAGGAAATTAGATGGTAAGCAGACACACATGTTAAGTTTGGCACAACCTAAAATTATGATTCACTATTACTTAGTCTGTATTCATGCACACAGTACTTAGCTTTCTACCCAGATACTCACATAGAGACTTATTGTTTTGTGCTCTCACTGTAACATGAACACTTCCCACTGAGGTACTGGTGAGATTGTGTGGATTAGATTAAAGACATGACACTTGGATTTATTTGGCTGAAACTGGGTGCCCTGAACGCAAAAATACTGAACTACTCCTGCTAGTAGATGCAGCCTGCTTTTCATATCTTGTGAAGGTTGTCCTGCCTTGATATGACACCAGGTAATTAGTTTATCTAACTTGATATTGGATAAGTAGCTCTTCTCATCTCTCCCTTTACTAGCCTAGTGCCTCCAAAACCTATAACAAGGGTTAGATCTGAGCACTGCTCAGTGAGTAAATGTTCAAATGTTGCTTCAACAAATAAACAGAAGTCTTAGAACCTGATATACAGTTACCATCTGCTGGTGTTTTCTCTATTGCAGTAACTAAAAACAGCAAATAATTTAATTTCGTTCATTTATGGTAATTCTATATCCTAAGTATACCCTTCTAACACCAACATAGCCTTACCATCTTATGTCAGAAGTACAGTAAACTCTGGACCTCTATCACAACTTCTTCCAAAGACCTTGATATGTACTTATTCAAGGCAGGCACAGGACTGATAGGGCCTGGCTAGTTTAGCCTGTTTTGGTTTTATGATTCAACAAAACAGTAGTGACCCAGGCTGTGGTACAGCCAATAGTAAGTTTCGATAGGAGAGAGGAGAGGAGAAAGGGGGAGGAGGAAAGGAGGGTAGGGGAGGAGAGGAGAAGGAGAAAGGAGGAGTGAATAAAGGAGGAGGGAGGAATGGAGGGAAGGAAGGAGGGAAGGGAAGGAGAAAGAATGGAAAAGGAAGAGAGGAAGAATAATTGAAGAGGAATAGAGGGGAGGAGGGGAAGAGAAGGAGGGGAAGGAGGACGAGGGGGAAGCAGAGGAGGAGAAAGGGGGAAAGAAAAAAGGAAAGGAGGAATGGAGGAGGGAGGGAAGAGGATGGGGACTGAGGAAGCAGGGGAAGTGGAAGAGAGGACTGTGGAAAGGGGAAAAGAGGAGGAAGAGGGAAAGATAGGAGGGGTGGAAAGAGGGGATGGGAGAAGGTGAAAGGAAAGAAAGAGAAGGGAAGAGGAGGGTAAGAGAGAATGGAGGGGGGAGGGGAAGAAGAGAAGAGGAAAGAGGCCAGTAGGAAAGAGGGGAGGAGGTATAGGAAGGGAAAGGAAAACAGGAGAGGAGTAAGATAGGCAGGAAGGCTAAGTAGAGGGAAGGAAGCAGGGGAAAGGAGTGGTGTTAAGGACAAAGGGTAGGAAAAAGGAGGAGTGAAAGAAAGGAGGAGAGGAGGGGCAGAGGTGAGAAGAGTCGGGAAGGACAGTATGTGAGGAAGGAAGGAGAAGAAGAAGGGAGAGGATGGGAGAGAAAGGGTATGGAGGACGGAAGTGGAAGAGGGGAGGAGAGAGGGGAGTGGTGAGGAGAAGGGAGGGAGAGGGGAGGAAAGAGGAGAATGGGGAGAAAGTGAATAGCAGAGGAGGGGGAAGGGAGGGAAGCAGGGACACCAAAGGGAAAGAGAGAGAGAAGGAAGAGGGGAAGGGGAAAAAGAAGAGCGACCAAGGAGGGAGAAGGGATATGTGGGGAGAAAAAATGGGAATGGAGGAGGGGAGGGAAAGGCAAGAAGTGGGAGGGAACAAGGTGAGTAGGGAGGAGGAGAAGAGAGGAGAGGAAGGAGGAAGAGGGTAGGAAAGAGGGAAGAAATAGATAAAAGGATATGGAGATGACATGGGAGGAGGAGGGAGTGAGTAGAGGAGGGAGGAGACTGGTGGGGGACAGATGGCAGGTGAAGACGAGGGAGGGAAGGGAGGAAGGGGAGGAGAGTAATAGATTATAGAGGGGAAGGGAGAAGGAGTAAGGAGGAGAGGGAGAGAAGGCAAACAAAACACAATAGAGGATAAAGGGAGTGGAGGATGGGAAGGGATAAGGGT
This sequence comes from Cricetomys ansorgei, assembly GCA_026225945.1. NCBI lineage: Eukaryota > Metazoa > Chordata > Mammalia > Rodentia > Nesomyidae > Cricetomys > Cricetomys ansorgei. The sequence goes on along the minus strand of JAMJFZ010002884.1, from coordinate 2,380,154 downwards.
AGGGGGAAGAGGAAGGGGGAACAGAGGGACTAGAGTGGAGTAGATAAAGGGAAGTGGAGGAGAGGAAGGTAGGGGAAAAGGAAGAGAGGAAGGCTGAGGAGGAGGGAAGAGAAGGAAAGGAAAGGAGGAAGGGAGAGACAGAGAAGGGGTAGAGAAGAAAAGGAATGGAAGATGGAGAGGAGGAGGGGAGAGGAAGAGAGGGGAGGGGAGGAGACGAGAGGAATAGGGTAGCAGAAGAAGAGAGGGGAAGCGAAGGATGGAGAGGAGGAGAGAAGAGGAGAGCAATAGAGGAAGGGAGTAAGGGTGTAACAGAAGAAAGATTAGGGTGAAGGGGAAGGGAAGGAGAAAGGGAGGACGGGACGGAAGAAGGGAGGGTGGAGGAAGAGAGGAGGAAGGGAAGAAAGAAAAGGGAGAGGGGAGGAATGAGTAGCAGAGGAGGGGTATGGGAGAAAAGGGGGAGTAAGACTGGAGGTGGAGGGAAAGCGCGGAGGAGATGGAAAAGGAGATGAGGAAAGTAGTGGAGAAAGGAGGGTGGGGAGGAGATTAGGAGGAGGTAAAGGGAGGAGAGTAGGAAGTAGGGATGGGGGAAGAAGAGGGCGGGAGAGAAGGAGTATAAGGGAACAGGGAGAAGGGAGGGAGGGGATAGAAAGAGAAGTGGGTGGGAAGAGAGGAGGAGGGAGGGGAGAAAGACAGGGGGATGGGAAAGGGGGGACACTGGAAAGGGAAAGGAGAGGAGGATACTAGCAGAAGAGGGAAGGAGGGAAGGAAGGGAGAGGGGAAGGAGATGGAGAGGAGGGGAAGAGAAGAAAGGAAGCTGCTCTCCTAAGAAAGGAGAGGGGAGAAAGGAGATGAGTGGAGAAAGGGAGGAGAAGGAAGATAGGGAAGGGAAAGGGAGGAGGGGTAGGGGGAGATAGGAGGCTGGGGAGGTGGTGAGTAGAGAGGGAGAGAACGGAGGAAAATAGAGGAGGGGAGGCTGGGAAGAAGTGAGAAGAGGGCAGGAGTGGAGCAGGGAAGGCAGAATGAATGGGGAGGAGGGAAGAATGGGAGGGAAGAAGGAGAGAGGGCAATGGGAGGGGAGGGGAGAGGAGAGAGACAGGAGAGCAAAGAGGGGAAGAGGGAGACTGTGAGGGGCAGGACTGAGGGAACCACTTGGAGGAGGAGAGGAGGAGAGGGGATCAGATCAGGGTAAATGGCATATTCACCATCTTAAACATTTATCATTGCTTTGTGTAGGGATCATTCAAAATTCTACATGCTATTTGAAAATATGCAGTTTATTTTGGCTACCTTAACTATCGTAGTGCTGTAGAACACTAGAAGTAATTTCCTGTATCCAACTATACATTTAAATCCATTAGCTGGCATCTCTCCATTCCCATGTGCTCCCCTGACCCCCAACACAAACACACACACACACACACACACACACACACACACACACACACACACAAGCTTTTGGTGGCCACTACTCTTTCTTCTGTGAAATGAAATTCTAATTTCCATACATAAATGACATCATGCAGTATCACCTTTTGTGCCTAAAATATCTCATTTAACCCAATGTACTCTGGCCCCATCTCACGGATGTCAACACAAATGCCAACATTTCATTATTTGTATGGCTGAATAGTGCTCCATTTTGTTAATGGATCACATTTCTTATTCCTTAATCAATACATCCTTACCTTCTTTACTACAGAGGTAACTCACTATCCAGATAGCTATCATAACTTTCTTGCCAGGGTCTCTGATACACACCCCACTGCAGCCGGCAAACTACTGAGCAGGCCCTCCAGCTTCCAGTCAGGTCTCCTTTCAGGCTTTCCGACACAACAGATGAGTGGCCGCCATACTTACAGCAACGCAGGCTGTGGTACAGGGGAAGCTAGATAACTAGATGAAAAACTCACATCTGGGACCCTCAGCTTTACCTAATTAGAAAATGTGACTAAACATATAATAAAACAGATTTTTTAGTACTTCTAGCAATTCTGGATTTATCGGATGAAAAACTTTGGCTTTTGGAGACCAAAGAGAGAAAAGAACTTGCACAAAAGGATCTTTTCCCTTGAACACTTAGAGGCTGTTGGTAGTTGGCCTTGTGTCACTATTATATCTTTGAGAATAGGAAAGCCGGAGGAAAGACAGAGAGGTGTGTGAACAGGTGATCCATGGGACAATTAGAACACAGTCAACATTTATCAGCTAAGGCCACTGTCTTATACAGGCACAGTTTGTGGTTCTTCCAGAACAATTAAAATATAAATAGTAATATTCCCCAGTCACAGATAACCAGAAAAGACACAGTAACAACAAATTGTTTGAAAAAATTAGGAAAATCACCGAAATCTGACTCAAAGATACCAAGGAAGCATGCGCTGTTGGACAAATGATGTTGATAGAATTTCCAGTGGAGGGTAGTCACAAAACTTCCATTTGTAAACATTGAAATAGCTGCAAAGAGCAGTGACACATGGCAGACTACAACAAGGCACATCTGTCCTTCTTCGCCTTTTACATCTTTGCTTCTGAAAAAAATATTTTGTACTTTTCACATTGTAGCAATCTTGCACTGCCTTAAATTTTTCCTCTTTTTTGAAACTATGACTCATGAGACTGTTTCTCGCCTATTCTTCAACAAAGTATTAATAGAAAGTCATTGTATTGATCTTATATTCTGAAACTTTGCTGTGTTTTTTATCGTTTGTAACGTTTTTGGCCTTTAGGTTTTTCTATATAAAAGTCATAGCATCTGAAAACAGACAGCAAAGTTAACTTCCTCCTTTCCAATTCAAATGCCTTTTAGTTCTTTCTCCAGCTTAATTGCTATGGCCAGGATGGCTAGGACTTCCTGTAACCTGTTGAATACAAGTCATGGGAAGTGGCAATTTTTCTCTTTCTAGATCTTAGATGAAATTATTGACTTCTCCTCATTCAGTATGATGCTAGATGTGGACATGTCCCTTCTATACTTAATTTGTGAGAGTTTTTTTTTAATCATAAAGCAGTATTGATTTTATTAAATGCTTTTTCTGTACCTGTTAAGGTGATCTTGCTGTTTGGATCCTTCACTGTGTTGATGTGATTTGCTGTGCTTATCGGTTTGGGTGTGCTGTAATATGCTTTGATTCTCAGGATAAGTTTCATTCTCATGCCACGAAAACTTTCACATGTACAACTGGATTTAGTTTGCTAGAATTTTGTTGGGAGTTTTGTTATTTGTGTTCATCAAGTTCCATAATCCCTAATCCCTATATCCCCCCTTTCTCTCTCTCTGTCTCTCTCTGTCTGTCTCTCTCTGTCTCTGTCTGTCTCCCTCTCTCCGTCTCTCTGTCTCTCTCTGTCTCTCTCTGTCTCTCTGTGTGTGTGTGTGTGTGTGCATGTGTGTGTGTGTCTACCTCTCTGCTTTTAGTAACAATAATGTGAGCCATCTAGAATAAGCTTGGAAGAATTTACTTCCTTTTATTTGTTCAAAATAGAGGAGAATTGGTAGTGATTCTTCTCTCACAGCCATGAAAACATCCAATATTGAACTTTGCTTTGTTGGGAAACTTTTCATTAGTGACTCAGATTTGTTATTTGTTATTATGGGTCTGAGTTTTCTGTTCCTTCATGATTCAATCTTGGTGGGATAAGTGGATCCAGGAATTTATTCTTTCTTCTAGATTTTCCATTTGCTGGCAAATAGTTGCCCACAATCATCTTTTGTATTTTCGTAGTGTTTGTTTCCCATCTCCTTGTTCACTTCCTGTTTTATTTATTTGAGTTTCCCTTGTTTTCTTAGTCTAACCAAGAATTTCTTAATTTTGTATATCATTACAAACAACCAACTTGATGTTTTGCTGGTATTCTGTATTTTTAGATTCAATTCCATTTATTTTTGCTCTGGTTTTTTGTTATTTCTTTCCTTCTGCTAACTCTGGGTCCTCAAGTTGTTGCTAGGTTATTTTGCAATCTATTTTTGTGTAGAAATTTATTGGTATTAATTTCCTGTCTTGGCACTGCCTTTGCTATATTTCATACTACATTAGTCCACTTTGTTACTATTAAAATACCTAACCCTTGGTAGTTACAAAGCAAAAAAGATTTATTCAGATCACAGTTTGAATAATACAAGAGCATCTTGGCTCTAGTGAGGGATCCAGCTTAAGTATAGTCTGATGGATGGCATCACAGAGTAAACATGTAGAAGGAAAAAGGGTTACATTAAAATACAGGAAGCCTGAGAGGGATTCAGGAGCCTGACTTGCTCTTTTTATAACTCATTCTAATAACCAATATTAGTCCTTTCTGAAGGTAGCATCCCCAGTGACCTAACCACCTTGTAATAGGCCTCACCTGTACAAAGTTTACCTCTCCCCATTTTCACTAAGGACCAAACTTCCACAAGAAGCCCTGGAGAGAAGATTCAAATCATATTTAAGTTTTGGTATGCTGTATTATTTCTTTCATTTCTCAAGAATTTCTCATATCTCCCTTTTCATTTCTTACTGCCCCATAGGTCATTCTACAACATATTGTTTCCTTATATTTGGTCAATTTCTAAAGTTCCTCTTGGAATTGATTTTTAGTTTCATCTCTTCTAATCAGGGGAGATACATGATATGATTAGTGTGGTTGTTTGAAGGAGAATGGCCCCCATAGGTTCATATGTTTGAATGCTTGGTCCCCAGTTAATAGAACTGTTTAAGAAGGATTAATCCATATGACCTTATGGGAGTAGGTGTGGTCTTTTTGGAGGAGGTGTGTCACTGGTGTGGTGAGATTTGAGCTTTCAAAAGTGCAAGCCAAGCCCAGTTTCTCCCTCTTTCTGTCTCTCTCTGTCTGTTTCTGTCTCTGTCTCTCTCTGTCTTTCTCTCTCGTGCGCTCTCTCTGTCTCTATCTCTCTTGTTCTCTCTCTCTCTCTCTCTCTCTCTCTCTCTCTCTCTCTCTCTCTCTCTCTGTGTGTGTGTGTGTGTGTGTTGTTCTCTCCCTACTGCCTGTCTATGAGAAATAGTTCTCAGCCACTGCTTCAGTGACATGCCAGCTGGCCTGCTTACCTACATGCAGCCATACTCCCTACCATGATGATCATGGACTAAACTCTCTTAAACTGAAAGCAATTAAATGCTTAAGGCTTTGGTCATGATGTCTTTTCTAGCAATAGAACAATAGCTAAGCTAATTTTGAAGCTTTGAAAATGTTGAGAATTATCTTGTGGCCCAACTTATGGTTTACACAAGAGATAAGCCAAATGAGTATTTCTAATGTTTATTAGTAGGCTTCACTTTGTAATATTTATAAGAAAAGTTCGATATGTGCCTGCTCATATTTGGCCTATAATATAGTTTAACTCCAGTGTTTTCTATTTGTTTTAGCTCAACGATTTGCCCATTTATTGAATTGTGGTGTGGAAGTCCTGAGCTGTTACTATACTGGAACCCATCTCTCCCTTAGCTCTCATAATGTTTCTGTTATGTGTTTGGGTGGTCTGGTTTGGGCACAATATATTTCTGCTTATAATGTCCTCTTGCAGAATAACTGCTTTTGTCATATAACATATTTTCTTTATTTTTACATGACTTAAGTCTATTTTATCGATATGAGTACATGATATTTTTTGGCAAGTTCTTCCTATTTACTTTTGTTTCCTATTTGTATGAAATATCTTTTTCCATCCATTCACTTTCAGCCTGTAGGACCAGTGAAGTGTTTTCAATAAGCAGAATACATTTGGTTATTTTTAACAAACACTTTCAACCAGTATCTATCTTTTAATGGGAAATTCAGTGTGTTTTCCTTTGAGGTTATTATTTAAAAAATAAGTAAGAACTTCTTCCTGTCATTTCATTTGTTTTCATGATATTTTGTATAATCTTTATTCTCATCTTCCTCTTCATTGTTAATTTTTGTGCTTTGCTCCTTTTCGGTATTAAGCTTTGACTATTTTCCTCTCTCTCTGTGTGTGTGTGTGTGTGTGTGTGTGTGTGTGTGTGTGTGTGTGTGTGTGTGTATCTGTGTGTGTCTGTGTGTAAATGCTCAAGAATGTGTCATGGAATATATATGGAAGTCAGAGGAGTTGGTTCTTTCCTTCTACTAAGTGAATTCCAGGAATCAAACTCAGGTTGTCTGGTTTGGCAGCAAAAGCATTTACTGTTTTACCCACTGAGCCATTACACAGGTCCAACAAGTTCATATATATTTCTAACTAGAAGAAGGGAATTTTATGGTAACCAATTCCCCCAAAATAATATATATTTGAAGTAGTTTAAATGGTAATATCCAAATTTGATCAATGTATATTTATGGATTCAATCATCATACTATATATCATAAATACAATTACTATGTGTTAACTTGGGTAGGTTTATTTCTTCTTTCTCTATTCTTTCTGTTGATCTATGCATATATATCCCCACCACTATCAGACAGTTTTGGTTACAGTGTCTGTTTACTATCTTGAAATCAAGTAAATGGATTCATCTCATTTTAATTTTCAAAGTTCTTTTAGCTGTTATAGATCTTCTGATTTCCCATATAAATGTTATAATAATCTTATCTATATAAAGCATTCTTGCATTTTTATAGTACTTGTACTAAGCCAAAGACACATTTACTAAACTGAGATTTCCATGCCATATACAAGATACGTGTGTGTAGTGGTCAGTGATATAAACTTGATAGAACTGAGAATTACCTTGGAGATAGGCCTATGGGCATACCTGTGAGGATTATCTGCATTACATTAATTGCCATGGGAAGATCCTTCTACTAGGATAGCACCATTCACTGGTTAGGATCCTGGATTGATTAAACGATGAAAGAGAATCAATCAGCAGAATTCATTCACTGCTCTTTGCTTCTTGACTAAATATGCAATGTGACCAGCTGCACCAAGCTCTTGCTTCCTTGTCTTCCCCATTATGATAGACTATACCTTTACCTATAATCTAAAATAAACCTGCTTTCCTTAAGTTGTTTTTGTTAAGGTGCTTTATCACAACAACAAGAAAGGGAATTGAGACATCATGACCCTCTGTTTATGTAGAATATCTTTACTTTATTTCCTTAGTGTTTTATACTTTACATCATATAATTCTATGTACAAGTTTTATTATATTTACACATCAATATTTTGTGTTAAGAATTGTAAATAGTTTTGTATTTAAAATGTTACTTTCCACATGTCTACTGCTAACATCTAGAATTGTGTTTGATTTATATATGTTGAACTATACATTATACCTACTAAATTAACTTAGTAGTTCTAAGAGACTTTGTATTATCATGGAAATTTCTACATATAACACCATAGTGTCTTCAAATGTCTTTATTTCTTCCTTTTCAATCTTAATTGCCTTTATTTGTCTTCCTCGCATCATTGCAGTGGCTGAAACCTCCAGTACAATAGTCAGCAGCACTGGTTAGAATCATCCTTAACTTGTTTCCAATGTTAGCTGGAGAATATTTAACTCTTACCACTTAGACATGAGGTTAGCTCCTAACAATACTTTATTATATGGTTTGTCTATGAAGTTGAGCAAGCTCTCCTTTATTTCTATGGTTTTCTTTTAAAATTCATGAATAGGTCATGAATTTTGTCAAATTATTTTTTTCCATCAATTGATATAATCATTTGATTTTCTTATTTAGCTTATTATTGCTGCTCATTTGCTAGATTAATTTTTAAACTTTTTAATTAATTCATTTGTTATTGGCTGTGTGTGTGTGTGTGTGTGTGTGTGTGTGTGTGTGTGTGTGTGTGTGGGAGGCATCTATGCCACAGTTCATGCATATAGGTGTGAGAACTTTTCAGTTGGTTCTCTCCTTATACCTTTACATGGGCTTCAGGGATTTACAAGTGCTTTGCACTTTGAGCCATTTCACTGATATTTATTATTAGGTTAATTTTCTTAATTTACACATTTTTTAAAGTGTAGTATATTTTCTCATTTGTTTTTTAAGTGCTGTTGTTTTCCTGAGGATCTGGTTGCTTACATTCTGCATTTTTGGAAATTCATTTGAGTAACTTGAAAAAATTATTTTGACCAAATATAGAAAATGTCTTGATTCATACTTGCTTTAAATTGAGAAAAAAATCCAGAATGAATAAATATTTCAGATATGTCATGCATGCTTAAAATGCCTGCAATCAGAAAGCTGAGGCAGGAGCAGGAATTGAATAAAATTGGAGACAATGGTTGGGAAACAATATTTAAAGAATAAAATTTTAAAACAGCAGATTTAAAATCATTAGTCCTTGGAAAAAAGACTTCTGTGAATTCCAAAGAAAGGCAGTATTTTTTTTTAAATTAAGAAATTTAAATCAAGGGAGGGATTTATATTGCCCTACACCTTCCTGAGGATTTATAGACAGTTAACACATGCTCAGGGGAAAAGCTCATGAGGTCCCACCCCTCCCTGGAGAGGTATAGGCAGTTAACAGATACTAGGAGCTGAGGCTAACACTGCTGTGTGAGGAGTTAAAGACAGTTAACTGAATGTTGAAGGGGCGGGGCCTATGGAGTCCAAGTCCTTCCTACAGATACTAAGGAGGAGGAGGAGCTCATGAGATTCTATTCCTCTTTGAAGATCTACAGAGTTAATGGTTGTTAGAAGAGGGAGAAATATTTTCTTCAGTGGTGTAGCCATTAATACGTTGCCCATGTGCCTATAAAGAACCCCTTGGCCATGCTCCTGTAAAGCTATCCTAATTAAACTCATGGGTCACACATGCAAAAAACATGACCTAAAAGTAGAAGAAGGACTAACTGTGCAGAGACAGTAGATCAACAAGATGGAAAGGAGAGAGGGTAATGAAGATAAATATGATCAAAGCACAGTGTATGCATGTATGAAAATATAATGAACACATTATAGGAAAGTAATATATGATTAAAATTATGTAAAAATTACAGCAGATTCATAAGAGTTTTACCAAAGCCTTTTCAATATATTTACATCCTTTAATAGAATAACAGTACTATGTTTCCATTTTCACTTAGTTTTTAAAATATCTAGCTTTAAAATAGTAAAAAAAAACATTTAGTTCTTTAAAAATGTCTAGTTTCTAAAAAATCATTGTGATTTATGTAAATAGCACACTGTCACTCTTTGCTCCTAGTGTTACTCTTCAGACTCACTCATACCCAACTATTCTAGTATATAGTTAGCATTAATATGTTTCATAAAGATTTCTTAATTAAGTTTTTATTGTAGTTAGCAAGTGTATGATTTTTAAAAAAATCATACTTGTATGTATTTTAAAAATCATCCTTTGTTTCTCAATTGGTTTTGCATATTTCCCAACCTAACAGCACTCTTCCCAAAGACTTTAATTGCATATAGCCTGTAGACCTGATACACAGCCCTTGTCCTACTGCATGCCTTTATAGTTCTCCTTACTCGATCCCTTCTTACTGAATCCCATGTGTTCATTCTTGTTTTGCTTCCTGGTTTTGATGGAGCAAAGCTTCCAGCATCTTTGAACTTTTAGTAGGCAATATTTAATACTTACCTGTTTTCAATGGCAGCATCATAGTTCATAGTTGTCTTTTGTCCAGGTTGTAAAGGCTAGGTTGAAACGCACACACACACACACACACACACACACTCCATAAATACAGTAATAATAAACAAACAAATTTTAAACCTAAATAAATAAACAAACAAACAAGCCCAGAAGCTAAGTATGATGGGACACACTTGTAATCCTAGTACTCGGAAAGCTGAAGCAGAATAATCATGAATTTGAAGACAATTGATGGAGAACGGTTGTAAGTAAGAGAGATATTAATGTAACTAGTATCTTTGTGACTAGTAATGTATAATGTAACTAGTATCTTTGTAACTAGTAATGTAACTAGTAACTTTGAATAGAAATTGCTTAAGCACAATAAAGATAGACACTATCAGAGTAAATATTAAAAACAAAACCTGACTCCATTTGCCTACACCAAACTCATATAGATACAGATGAGTTAAAAGTAAAGGAATGGAGGATTAGGAAGCTCAAGGCCTTTTCCCCTAAAGAGATAACAGCATAAACATCAGAATATTGTGGCAGAAATATTGAAAAGGTAAATCTCTTGTCATTAAATGAAGCTTCCAGTCCTGGTATTGAGTTTCATCTAATTTGTTGGCCAAAGAGGTCCTATAGGAATCCCCCAACAACCTAGGCTGTTGTCAGAGACTATAGGTTGCTCTCCACAAACTGACAGCAAGACCCCATTGCTGAAGATACCACCCACACAACTCATTGAACATGGAGAAGTCAAGCTGGGGCCTACATAGAGCCTTCACCCTGCATCCTAGCATCTTTGGTACAGGAATGTACTCTGTAGGCTACTGAAGGAAGAAATTAAACACCAATCCATAAACCCTTTGATCTACAATGGTGTCCATCCTGAAAGATATGCTTATGCAATGGTGGCACAGAGCTTGTGAAAGTAGCAAACCAATACTTGATTTGACTTAAGGCCCACTCCATGAGATGGAACCCATACCAACACTGCTTGGGTGACTAGATAGTCTCAGGTTCATGGTCACCCAAGCAATGTTGGCTTAGCCCATGGACCTAAGATAAAAGCAAATACTTCTATTCTAAAAGTAAATAAATAGATAATATATTATATAAATATAGCAATAAAATTACTCCTAATGACATTCTCCCATGTTTTTGGATCAGTGTCTTGCTCAGCCCATCATCAGAGAAGCTTCCTCCTGCAGCAGATGGGAACAAATACAGAGACCCACAGCCAGATATTATGCAGAGAATGAAAGACCCTGGAACATTCATCCCTAAATGGGATGTCTCCATCAAATCCCTTCCCTCAGGGTTCAGAGAACCCTGTTGAAAAGGAAGTAAAAAGAGTGCCCTTTGCATATATATTAGTGTTTTATGCTCTTCTTGAGTGTGCAAACAAGTGGGTCTGCATCTATATCTGTTTCATGTGCCTTTTTGTGCTCTTTTAATTCTGTTTGTTTGTTTTATTCTATTCCAGTACATTAGCTTTTATTCTATTATTACATTATGTTTCATTTTATTTTATCTCTTCTTAGAAGCCTGTTTGTTTTTTAATGAGAGACAGAAAGGAGATGGATTTGGATGGGAGGGAAGATAGAGAGGAACTGGGAGGAATAGAGGGAGGGGAAACCAAAATTATGCTATATTATGTGAGCAAAATGCTATTTTCAATAAAGGGGAAAAATATACTTTCCAGGTAAATACAAAATTGGGTCAATAATCATCTTTGAGCATCAACAGTAGTTTAAGTTTGTCCCTGTCTCATGACCTTGATGAAATAGCTTCACTCATTCTCAGAAGACTCAAGAATGCCATCACCTCTATGGGTAGAGTTTGTCATTTCCTAACTAATTTGCCTCTTAGTCACTTTATAACTGCTAGCACAGAGCACAAGCTGGGAAACAATTTGTTTGGGTGAAACCTCGTTATAACTGTATTACAGATTATAGATTTCAGTTTTCTTCTTCTGCTTCTCTCTCTCTTTTTTTTTTTTTTTTGCTCCTGGGTTATATGTATGGATATTTTTACTTTTTGAGAATTTTTTAAACATCTATCTACTCACTGCTATTGTATATGTGTCTCTATGTGCACAGTGGGTACGTGCAGATAGATACACATGCCACAGCACGAGTGTGGAGATCAGAGTACAGCTTTCAGGAGTCAATCCATAGTAAGTAAAATTAAATAATAGTTATGATTCATAGAAGAGTATTTTAAAATTACCCTACACAAATGTCCCTATGCGTGTCACCTCTTTCAATCACCTTATTATTCCAAAAAATAAAACAATTTATTATTCTCATAGATTCTGGGGTCAAGAATTTGGACAGGGAATGATGAGGGTGGTTTGTACCTACTATAAAACATTTGTGCCTCAGAGAGAATGCTGGAGTGTTCTCTAATTCACTCAATTATCTGGCTGCCTCAGTCGTTCATATTGAGTCCTTCTTGTGGCTTGGCCTGCTTTTTCTCATAGTATGATAGCTGATGTTGGAGAGGAAAACTATTTCTCTATTGCTTATACACTTGAGGTCTGAAAATTAAACTAAATAAAAGGTGATGAGCATGACAACAATCTAAGCTTAGTCGTGTGCATGCACATGGAAGTTCATAAAGAATACTACTGCAGGAAGGAGTTAGGATTTAGGACTTATGCAATAGTTATCTTAATGGAGAAAAAGGAGGGACAGAGGGAGTGAGAATTCTAGAACAAATGAATTTGAGAAGGAAAGGAAAAGTATTTTAAGAGAAAATGAATAGCTATTTGGATTCATGAATTTGTGTGAAGGAGAATTTGTGGGGATAATGATGTTCTGTTATGTCTGCTTGAGTGTCATGCCCACCTCATACCTCTGAGAACATATGATTAGGAATACTTCTAGTGGGGGATTTATAACCACTGAGCTCCTTTGTGAGGATCTACAATTAGATAGGTGAGTAATTTCAGGAACTCAAATGCCTTCATCTTGAGAAAGTGTATTTGTTTTAAAATACTTAGACTCTAAAACAATGTGCCATTTCTCCTACTTTACTTAATTGATTGGAACAGTCAAGGCCCTGCTGAAATTCAAAGTGATAAACCATAGATTATTTCATTCAGTAGAAGGAACATCAGCCTAGATGTCCATCAAGAGATGAATGGATAAAGTAAATGTGGATTACTATTTGTCCAAACTAAAAAAAATATATTTTATTTGCCTGAAAACAGGTAGAACTGGAAGCCACTATGTTACAAATAAACCAAACTGAAAGACAAATATCATTTCTCTGTAATATTGAGATAGATAGATAGATAGACAGATAGATAGATAGATAGATAAATAGATAGACAGACAGACAGACAGACAGATGATATAGTAGAATGGGATGATTTGAGAGAGAAAGAGGACCATTAGGAAGGGAGGGGGAGGTGATTGGTGATGATAATGAGGGAAAATATGAGAAAAGTACATGATAGCTTGTGTGAAGATATCATAACAAAACCTATCAATTTATACTTCAATTTTAAAAGTAAAAGAAAGGAGCATATAGGATATAGTGCTATAGTTCAGTTGTAAAATGCAACCATTCATACAATCCAAATATATGAATTCAAAAGGAATACATGTCGGAGCTCCTTCTACCTAAAGAACGGGGCATTTAGTACCGTCATTACCAGTTTCTGTTCTTCAAGTTTATTGGCCTTCAGAAAAGACTGAGGGAATCCAGTAATTTTCATAGATCCCTATGTTCTCCTTGGTTAATCAGCAATATTTGTTTAAATGAACTATAGTGTTATACATGCTGTGTATCATATCCAGAACTGAAATTTTTAAGCAAAAGTGACACAAACCAATTACTTAGAAGAGGAATGAAACCACTGATTGGCTCAGATTAATCGTGATTCACCTCCACAGGATGGGAGAGAGTTTGGCCTCACCTGAAAATAATTGTTGACCACAAGAACATGAAAACTTGTGAAACCTTTTAGTGAAGAGCTAAAAGGAACTACCAGGCGAGAGACAGTACTGAACGTCTCTGACACTCACAGCAAGAGCCACCATGATACAATTTTTTCTGCAAAGAACTTATGTGATTATGAAGTGTCATAACTCTTGTAAAGTTAATAAATGTCAGACATGAATGTTGCTATTTTGATTTTTAATTTGATAGCTAGTTCTTTCCAAATTTTCCAATTTGGCCTCAGTGATTAGATTAGATTAGATTAGATTAGATTATGATTAGATTAGATTATGATTAGAATATGGCTACAACAATTCTAGGGCATTCATTCTTGCAGGTAACATCTCTGATCTTGTTTCCCCTATTTTTAAATTAAAACATTAATATTTACCTCAAATATTTGCTGTGATCAAATATTTGTTGAGAGATCATTTATGCACAAGCTTAATAAAGTTAGGTACTATTGTTGCTATGATTTTACACTCATATCCTCTGGAAAGTGTATAACAACATGTCAAGCAAAATGCAAGTGTTCAACCAATAGTAACTATTTTAAAACATGTGTATCTCTACTTTGTGGAAAAAATGTCTTCCTAACCTCAGCTTAAACAAAACTTTCATATACACAGCATATAAATCACATACGACATATGAAAGAAATGGCTAGCTTGAACTTCATAGCTGTAAAACATCTGACTACAAATGATATTAAATGAAAACGATAACTCACAGAAAAAGAGCAAGTATTAAAAAATCAGATAGCTGATTTAAAAAAAATGATTTGTATTTAGAATCCTTGTAAATATAAAATAAGAAACCAGGGTCTGGAGATATGCTTCAGTGGATAAAAGAGCTCTTTCACATATAAAGCAAAAGGCAAAGACCTGGGGAAAGGATTCAGTGAACAAAATGCTTGCTGGGCAAGCATAAGGATCTGAATTCAGATCCCAAACACCCACATAAATGCTTGAGCATGGTCACCTGTCTAGAACATCAATACTAGAGGTAGGTGTATGTGTGTGCAGAGACAGACAGATCCTGAGGCCTCATTGGCCAACAGTCTAGCTGAAACAGCAAGTTTCAGATTCAATGAGAAACTCTTTTAAAAAGTAAGGTAGATCATGTTGGTGAGACTTCATGAGTGTAGCTTCTGCTGTTACTGTTGGTTGTTTCTCTCCCTCTGTACCTGTGTGGTCCTGCTTCTCTTCCTGGCACATGGCTAGGCTATTGACCATTTAGCTTAGCCCCTAGGAAGGGAAGGGAGTGGGTCAATACATGTCAATGCATCCATCCAGATTTGGGGGGCAGGGGGACTAAGATTCAACAGAACACAAAGAGTTGTTAGTGGAACATCTCTTGAGTTTAATGCAAAGGTCATGACATTTAATGTGGTACAAGGAGGGGAAGGTCTTTTTGGTACTCAAGGATTAAAGGCAGGGATGCTGGGATAGGCATATCTCGGGGGATAGGAACTTAGGTAAGCAATTCTGCCAATCGCAGCTTGCCTTTTGAAAGCAGGCAGAATTTTGCTATGGCTTTTGGTCTGTCATTGCAGAGGGAAGGGACTAAACTTCCGCCAGCCTCTTGGGATGAGCTAGTTAGCAAGTGCCCTCTAGATCTAACCACTTGAGCTTTCCACCAGGGCATCACACACATGTTACTGGGAGACAAAATCTCACAGCAAACTCTCTGATTTACTGGCTCTTAACAATCTTTCCACCTTCCTCTTCAACGACGTTCCCTGAACGTTAGGTGTGAGAGTGTTGTGTGGCTGTATCCATTGGAAGTGGGCTCCACAACTCTGCACTTTTATTGGTTGTGGTTTTCTGTAGTGCTCTCTATCTGTTGCAAAGAGAACTTTCCCTGATGAGGCATGAAGACTACACTTATTTGTGGGAGTAAGAGCAAACGTCTATAGATTGTTGTTAGAGATTGCGCTGGTGTGGTGGTTTGAATGAGACTGGCCTCCGTAGGCTCATAGGTTTGAATGCTGGGTCCCAGTTAGTGGAACTGCTTGGGAAGGATTAGGAGGTATGGCCTTGTTGGAGTGGATGTGGTTTCATTGGAGAAGATTTGTCACTGGGAATGGGCTTTGAGGTTTCAAAAGCCCATGCCATACCCAGTCTCTCTCCTGCCCTTGTCTTCCCTGCATGCTGCCTCCATATCAGTATGTAGAGCTCTCAGACCCATATCTATCTGCTTGTTGTCATGCTTCCTGCCATGATAATTATGGACTAACCCTCTGAAACTGTAAGCAAGCCCCTAATTAAACGCTTTCTTTTATAAGAGTTGCCTTGGTCATGGTGTCTCTTCACAGCAATAGAATGGTAACTAAGACAGCTGGTTTAGTAAATTAGTGGTTGTATATTCTCCTCCAAAACCCTGACTTCATTAGCACTGAGTAGTTTTCCAGTACCAGACATGGTTTCCCTCTTGCTGAGAGGGTCCAATTATAGAGCCATTGGTTACCAGCAAGGTATGCAGGAAGCTACATTCATCAAATTTCATACATAACTACTCAAATGTGAATAAAAAAAGGATGACACCAATGGCCATGCCAAACTGGATGGGGAAAAGCCCACAAGGCCTCAAACCTATACAAATAAATACAGGCAACTGAGTAAAGCTGGGAGTGCGAGAGGTGACCCTTGCCAGGGAGGAGGACACCAATTAGTGGTCTAGTGACTAACAACCCTGAAAGCTCAACAACTTGCATTTAGGAATATATATATACCTAATAACAGTTGATGAAATGAGAGGCCATGAATTTGAAGGAGAATGGGGAAGGGTATACTTAAAGATTTTAAGGGAGGAAAGGGAAGTGATAAATGTTGTAATTAAAATACAATCTCAAAGATAGATAGATAGATGATAGATAGATAGAGTAGAAGATAGTGGGATGGATCAGTAAATAATAGCATTTGTTGCCAATCCTAATGAACTGACTTTGATATCCAGGACACAGAAATGGTCATCTAATCTCTACATATATGTCACTGTGGTGTCGGTACTGACACACCTACACACATGTAAATAAGTGAAATAAATAAAATGGAGTGTGACAGAGAAAGACATCCCAACATCAACCTCTGGCTTCCACATAAGGACCCACAATTATACACATACACTAAGCACACACACAGAAACACACACACACACACACACACACACACACACACTCAGATTTTAAAATAAGTAAAGGCTCTGAGTGGATATTTCTCCAAAGAAATACATAAATGTCTAATAAGCACATGACAAGATACTTAATATGATTTATTAGTCATTAGAGAAATTTCAAACCAAAATGTGATTCTATTTCATACTTACTAGGAAGATAGAATAAAAAAGACATGTAATTAAATGTACCAGTGGGGTACCTCTGATCAAACTCTTTTTTATGCTATGGATTTTTAATTACATCCTAAACTACTGGATTTCCACAAAGCCTTTTCACCCTACATGTGTGGACAAAGCTGTTCCCAGAAGACACGGGTTCTTATTTGTTCCAGGCATGGAATGCCTCCCTGTGTGTGATTTGGTCAGGGAGGTCCCAGGGGTACCCAACACAACACAGAATATCACCATTGCTCCTGTTTACATATCAAAACTAGATGCCAAGACCAAATTGATGGAGATGCCACCACTTCGATTGCAGGACACAGAGAAATCAATCCCAATTGACCAGTAAACTCTCTTTAATGGCTAATGTTCATAGTACTGGAATGTGCTCTTCAGGTTATGGTGGAAGAAAAAACATCAGTGGTCTCACTTAGCACTGGGCCATGTAGACTAACAGACCAGGACAGTTGTACCCATTGGTGCAATAGTGCCTTGATGGTTATGGGATAATCTTAGTCACATTTTCCTTGGATTTGAGGCCGGATCCACCTGAGAGAATTCATGTCTGATACTGTAATCTTTACCAAAAGCCCATGACTGGTGAGATCATGGGCCCTAGTGAGGGGCTACTGGTGATGTTTCACTAAATGTTCATGCTGTCAAACTGCCATCTAACATTAATGTTTATACCTATAGATTTGTGTTGTTCTTGACCATTGCCAGACAAATGTAGGAGTTTTATTTTTATATGTATAAAATAATTGTTTCATGCACTGTTGGGTGAGGGGCTGCCTAGGTCTTGGTATTTTGTATTGTCTGCAGTTGTTATGTTTGATTATGCATGATCTGTGTGTGCTATCAGTAGAACACTTGAGGAGTTCTGAATCAATGAAAACACTAAGCTCACATGCTTGGGGTTCCATGGTCCAGTAGGGTGCTGGCCAGGATAATGGTTAGCTCTCACTGAGGTCTGGCAGGGTTTGCACCTATGAAAGCACCTGCCTGTCTTCTTTGGTTCACCACCAGAGCAGTCGGCAGCTAAAGAGAAGCTTCTTTTTGCAGTGAGTAATAGTTAATGCAGACATTCATAACTTGTCAATGTGTTGATAATAATTGACTGTGAGTGCAACCCTAAATGGGATAACCCTATCAACCTCCTCCCATTCAAGGATCAGGAAACATCAC
Source organism: Cricetomys ansorgei (assembly GCA_026225945.1). Lineage (NCBI taxonomy): Eukaryota > Metazoa > Chordata > Mammalia > Rodentia > Nesomyidae > Cricetomys > Cricetomys ansorgei. Next base: position 2,362,183 of record JAMJFZ010002884.1, on the reverse strand, counting down.
TGAAGAGAGGAGTAAAAATAGTGTAAGAGCCAGGCAGTGATGGTGCATGCCTTTAATCGTAGCACAGAGGCAGGCAGGTCTCCGTGAGTTCAAGGCCTGCCTGGTCTAAAGAGTGAGTTCCAGGACAGCCAGAGTTACAACAGAGAAACCCTGTCTTGAAAAAAACAATAGCTCAAGAGCCAAGGATGAGGAGGAGAGGTGTCTTCTGGCCATGATACAGCTTATATACATATCAACTTACAGAAGCTGTGGTTGCCGGCATATAATCTGTACAGGATCAAGCCAGACTAAATTTCAACATTGGTTGGAAAGGATATTCATAGTTCATGGCTCCTGAGGAGGGTAGAGTCACATTTCTTTGGGTAGGTGGACACTGACAAGTTACCCATGTCCCCAGTGAATAGTACCATACTGTGCATATATTGTCAGCATTAATTTGATTCAGGAAGTTATTAGTAGTGGTAATAATAAAAAGAAGACATGAGTTTGGAACAGAGAAGGGTTAGGGGTTTCCAGAGACAGTGGGGATAGATTTGATCAAAATACATTTCATACATGTATGAAATATTTGAACAATAAATTTAAAAAAAACATTTTATAAAACTATTGGCAAGACTGTAGAGACACTGGAACCCTCATTCCCTGGTAGTCAGAATAGTGTATCAACTTTGGAAAACAGTCTAGAAAACAGTTCCTTAAGCGATTAAAAATACAGTTACCATATGATCCAGCAATTCTGCTCCTAGGCATATACTAAGGAAATATGAAAATCTTTTACATATATATGCATGCTTCATTATTCATAATAGTCAAAAATGTAAATAATCCAAATGTCCATCAGGAAGTGAATGCATAACAAAAATGTGATACAACCACATAATGAAATATTGTGCTCAAATCAAAGAAAATCCGGTACTGATACATGCCCTAACGTGGATAATCAATCAAAACATTATATTAAGTGAAAGAAGCCACATATGAATGACCACATACTGTATGGGTCTATTTTTATGAAATATCCAGAATAGGTAAATCCAGAGGGGCAGAAATTAGATTCCTGGTATTCAGTGACTGGAAGAATGAAGAATTTGAAAGTAACTGCTAATTGATACTGGGCTTCTTTGAAGAATAACAAAAATGTCCTGTGATAATAATTGTGTAACTCTGTTGTGGAACTTTATATTTAAATGGGTGAATGTCACAGTATTAGATTTCAGGAAAGCTTCCTTTTAAAAAAGAGTGGTTTAGATCTTTTGAGAAATAAAAAAATGAATCCAATGCAGCTCTTCCCTTTTGGCTGTAACTATGTATTAGGAAGACTAAAAATAAATGTGTAAAAATAGCATTCCTGGATCCATTGTATATCCCTATCCGTGTCTTTATTTCATTCCACTTGAAATTTACAGTTGTCTTTTGCATCCGATTTGTCCTTATAAATAATTTTAAATACATTATGAGCTTTTCCATCTGATTTGTCCTTATAAATAATTTTAAATACTTTATGAGCAAAATCATTTCAGATGCCAATAAAACAGAGTATTCACTTCCACAAAACAGGTGCAGCTTAAAGGGCGGGGGCACAACTTCAATCCTAATGCTCAGGAAGTGGAAGCAGAAGGATCTCTACTAGTTCAAGGCTAGCCTGGGCTACAAGGCCAACCTAGGATACAGAATTCATCTGAAAATAATAAAAGAAAAATAAAGTGTTAAATAAATCACAGCTCAGATGATATATGAGGAACTGGAGAGAATTTGTGGAAGGAGTGAACTGAGAGCCCCTGATCTCGTGGAGTCCCTGCTCTTCTAATGAGCCATGGAGAAAGTAAGTTGGGTACATTAATGGATCACAGAGGGACCTTGGAAAAGGTGATTAGAAGCCATATATTTAAAAGAAAGGAAATCTAAAATAGGGGTTGTGTTGAGAACTCCTCTTTGCAGTGGTCTCACCGCATATCTCTTGCACTGGCAACTACAACTATGATAAGCTGAGGAAAGTGGTGGAAGGTTTCTTAAGCCGGAGTGTGCCTGCCACCTGCATCTGAACAGAGCTGAGCATGTGGAAACATGAAACTCTTGGTCCATTAAGCAAGCTTCTAAGAGAGGAGTCAAATAACTGTGAGGTGGGCCTTCCACATGGCAGCTTCAGGCTGAGCTCAGCTGTTGCTGCAGTAGGCACTGGGTTCTCTGCTCAGAACTGTCAGAAGCATTATAATTAAATCTCCCACCTCCCTCTGACCAGGGCTGACAGCTGTGAGAGCAGCGCTGCTAAGAGAGCCACATATATTCCTAAATCAATTCTGATCCAGGAAGGGGGTGGAAATCTCACCACCTCCACAATTTCCAGAATTAAGAGCACTTCTAATCCTGGGAAAACCATGAGTCAGAGATTCCTAAGACATCTTGGACAATAGAAGTATTTCTTGACACTTTGAAAAAAAAACAGTGACACTTATAACATTGCACCTGTAACTTTTTTACGATCCAGCAATTCAACCATTAGGTTTTTATCCAAGATAAATGACAATATATATTTTGAAAAAGATTTGTATATGATTATTCATAGAAATTTATTCACAGTTGTTCAAACTGGAAACATCACAGGTGTTTATCAATAGAGAAATAGATAAACCATTTTTTACTCATAAAATGAATTATTTCTTGGGAATAAAAACAATGAAATATATATGCATGTGTGTGCATACATTTATAAGTACTATGCGTAATTTTAGGTAAACATGAAATAACTATTTCCTATGTCATTTTCAAGTGTCTCTAGTATTTTTTATTCCTCCTCTCTCCTTCTGTATTGTTCTTTAGTTAAAATGAAATTATACCACTTGAAGTGATAATACTATCCCCAAGAACCCTGGATTATCTAACAAAAGAAAACAAACAAACAAAAAAAAACAGTACCAGGCATGAGAAACTTCCTTTCAAGTTGTTGGTAAGGGGAATTCAAAAGACTCCCCAAACAATATAGCCTATTGTAATTGCTCTTGGTTAACTCCCAGATGTTGAAGGTAAGCCTTTATTGGTGAAGATACCACATACTTTGGACAAAGGACTCGGAGGATATGAGTTGGACTGATCAGAGAGCCTCATCCCTGGAGACTAGCTTTCATAGTACTAGAAGGTGATATGCAAGCTGCCAAGGGAGGAAATCAATCAGCAGTCACACACAGCTTAATCTCTGAACACAAAGTATCTGTTCTCACCACATTCTATTGATTAATAAAGCATTCCTAATTCAATATGAAAAGAAGCACCTCTTAATATGAGAGTGACAATAAAATACTGTAGAACAGCTTGCAAGATAGTTGCTATGATGGCCTCCATCTTAGAAAACTCAATTCGCCACCCGAAAGAACTTGATGAATGTATAAATATAAACAACTGTTTATTTAAATATAAACAATAAGTAAATAACTTGGATGTTAAAAATAAGATAAAGACAAAAGTAATACATGAAAAATCTTCTGGTGTAGTGCTATGAAGTGCTGTCTTCTAGACATGAAATGGCCTTTGAACTCATGAACTCACAAGCATTTGTTGTTACCTGAACAAGATTGGACCCATCAACATCGTGTCGTGTATATGGAAGGAGCTCCATGTGCTTCCTCATTCCTCCTTAAGCAGGTATTGGCAGTTATTGGTGGCAAGGGAACAGGGAGTCATTTTCTTCAGTGATATAGCCATTGTTAAATTGTCCCCACTTCAATAAATAACCCTGCATCTATGCTTCTATAGGCAACCTTAAATAAACTCATGAAGTCACTAAAAATGGAACAAACAAAAAGACAAGAAATTGTTGTAGAAGTTTATTTTTAGTTAGTTTGAAATTGCATTATGCACTGTTGGGTGCATATCCTAGGTCTAGGGCATTTTGTATTGTTTGCAGTTGTTGCATTTCTATGGAGGCTGTTTAATTGCTAATGATCTACATGTGCAAGCAGTAGAATACCTGAGGAGTTCTGAAAGAATAAAAAACACCTGAGCTCAGTTGCTCAGGGTTCCACTGTGGATTGAGTATGGCACTGGCAGGATGGTGGTTCCCTCTGCTGAGGTCTGGCAGGGTTTACAGTTATGAAATATGCTTCTTTGTCTTCTTTGGTGAACTGCCACAGCAACGTATTACTACAAGAAATAGGCAGGGATTTATTGGGAATGGGAAGTTCAGTGGGAAAGGGATGAGAGGGGAATGGAAGTGAAAATGACAAGAATACATTATAATTATGTAAAGGCTATCCTTCTGTGTTTATAGCAGTGTTTATAATCTCCTAAAATCAGAAAAAAATATAAACATCCTTTATTATTTGATAGGTGAACAAAATGTGCTTCCTATATCTGATAGAATATTACTCCACAACAGAAAGAAACCCCATACTGATCAATATAGTGACTTGGTTTCATATCAAAGGTAAGTTAAAAGATCAACTTCAATGCTCCAGAATTAGTGGTGTTTGCTGCTGTAAGTGAGGTGGGTTTCTTTAACACCTGTAAGAGTCCTTGACAGAATAATATGAGAAAAATACACAGCTTCCTTTCTAGGAGTCTTCAGCAATGAAAACCCAAAGAACCAAGGAAAACTGCATATTTTATGTAAAGTGTGATGAAGGGAATAGCTGTGGTGAACAGAACAGAACAGAAAGGTGTATATGATCCCAGGTCAAAAGCTAGATAAAACTTCAGCAAGGTGGGCTTGTTGGCGTTCATATAGCTCTCTCTTCCCAGAGTGTGTGTCATGGGAGAATCTTCAAGGGAGGAAGAAATTCAGAATGACTTTCCTAGGTTTCATGGCCAAACTCAGAAAAGAAAAAGCAAGGTAATTTGATTTCCTATGGTCCACTCCATGTGAACGGGGCAGGAAGAGATAGACATTCTCACTTTTGTAGATGCTCAGTTCTTTCCAGCCTAAAATATTCAGTATGGTCAAAGTATGTGATCTACTTGTACGAAGATGCTTTATACAGCCCAACAATATATACAATGAATACAAATCCTAATTTGCTTTGTGTTGCTGTGAGGAACACCATGACCAAAACCAAACTTGTGGGAGGAAAGTGTTTATTTCAGCGTACACTTCTGAGGGAAGTCAGAGCAGGAACTCAAGGCAGGAAACTGGAAGCAGGAACTGAAGGGGAGACCCTGGAAGAATATTGCTTGCTGGCTTGCTTCCAGGTCCGTGTTTAGCTACTATTCTTATATAGCCTAGGCCTACCAGCCTAGGTGTGGCACCACTCACAGTGGGCTGGGACCTCCTCCATCAATTAGCAATTTTTAAAAATGCCTCATGCCACTACAGTGTAAGTAATTCTTCAGATAAGTTTCCTTCTTCCCACATGTGTCAAGTTGATAATAGACACCAACTGTGGCAAACATGTACCAATAAGAATTTACTAGGACCTGTCAAGGTAGCTCAGCAGGCAATGTTGTTTGCTATGAACGCATTACAATCTAAGTTAAATCCTGAAACCTGTGGTAAGAAGAAAGAAAGAAAAAACTTCTGAAGGATATACCTTGACCTCTATACACGTGCCTCGGCAAGCACATGCACACACACATGATTAAAAGAAAAAATAATTTAGTCAATGTGCCCTGTAAGATTTGCACATTTTTGTGTGCAAATTTTACAAAAAATTTAAAGAGCAGTAGTCAGCCATGCATAGCAATGTGGTTAGAAGGATGATGTACTGATGTAGGCAAAAAAAATCAAATGGATGGATAAATTCACAAGAGTATGATAACAGAAATTCAATAAAATGTAAATTGTAAAATCCATGTCATAAGTGTGTAAAATTTTCAACTTTTCTTGAAAACTTCATAATGAAATGCTAGAAAATGTAACCAAAATCCTCTCCTAAAAATAAAATAAAAAGAATGAAAAGGAAGATGATCCCTCAAGAATCCAAGCCAACAGCTCTTGGCTAAAAGTGATACAAAGCACATGCTTTCAGTAGTAAAAAGAACATGGTGAAAGCTTTTTAGTAATCAAAGGCAAACCTTTGTGTCTTTAAAACGTTCTGCAGAGATTTGCTGTATCATTCGGGAGTGGGAGGAGTACCAGTTCCTCAGAAGACAAGAATCAGCATTTCTAGGAAGAAAAAAAGAACGCAGATGTCTATTTCTGATTCTCATTTAGAGTTGTACGTGTGATTGCAAAATAAAAACACCACTGCGTCCCTCAAGCCCTGCTCTCATTTACCATGTTATGCTATTGTGTATTTTATGAGAGATGGAGTTAAGGTCCCTGTGCCCCCCACCACTAATGTTCCAAATCCCCTCTTGCATTTTCCTCAGATTAAAACCAGCAATCCATTCCCAGTTCCTACCCTTAAGGTATGCCTTTGATCCTTGCTATGCAGGTGGTAGACACTCCAGAGTCAACGTAAGATCTAAATGTAGATAGCAGTGAACTGGCATAGAGTCAAAGCTGATGTGAGAGGAGACTGTTTAAATAACTTCAGGAACTTGTTGGAAGGTAGAGGGAAAGAGGAAAAGAGACCTAGATTTCACAGTAATCTACACATATAACACGAATGGATATACTAACAATGTAGTTCATATTAGATAAGTTCAGAAGTCTTGTCAAGCTCAGATGGAAAAATAAAAGCCAGTTATAATCCTATTCCAGATATATTACCCTGCCGTTCTGAAATTTGATTTCGTGTTCTGTGTGTTCTTTTTTGAGGTTATTATGGAGTTACTCGCAGTCAGAAAAAATAATAGAGAGAATCCTATCAGTCATCTTGCTCCAGTGGAGGTCAGAAAGGGGCATTGGATCTCCTGGAGCTGGAATTAGAGGTGGCCAACTGACATGGGTGCTGCTAACTGAACATGGGTCTCTGTAAGAGCAGCAAGCACCCTGAGCAGCTGAGCCATCTCTCCAGTCCTGTGCTATTATTTTATACAATTTGCATATCTGCGTATTTAATGTGTGTGTTATAAATTTATAATTATTGCTTCATTTTTACATTTAAATTAACAGTGAAAAATGGGAGTTAAATTTAAAAAAAAGGAAAGCTATTGGATTTTATGTTTTCCTATAGGTATTTATTCTTGAATAATTTCCATTGGTCGTGATGTAGAATTTTGTCCTTAGAAGAGTTTTAATACTGTAATTTATTTTCCTTACTAATCATAGGGCTATCTCAATTACCTATTTTGTATTGGGTCGTTTGGTATTTTATTTTTTAATATATATATTTTTATCATTGTATATTCATTATATTTGGTACTGAGCTTCAGAATGACATTTTCACAGAGGTATATAATGCCACTTTGAGGCTATAGCCCCCATGGTACTTGATGTATTTCAAGAAAGTAGCCCATTTATTCTAAATTTTCAATTGCTATGTATAGAGTTTTATAGTGTTTCCATACTATCCTTTGATGTCCACAAGATCTGTGCTGATGCTCTGTTTGGTTTTGTTGTTTCTTTTCCTGTTGTTAATTTTTGCTTGTTTGCTTGCTTAGTTTTCTAAAGTAGTCTCAATGTTTAGCCTAGGCTGGATTCAAACTCAGGATCCTCTTGCTTTAGCCTAAATCACCACAATGGCTGATATTTTCTTTCATTTGCTAGATATTGCTAGATGTTTGCTACTTTTGTTCATATTTTCTAAGGACACATTTATTTGATTTTTTTTGTTCCGTTTCCTGCCTATGAGTATCCCTAATGCTAAATAGAATCTGCCTGACAGAGATCTGGACTCTTTAGCTTGGGAAATATTGTCCATCAGCTATACTGCTCCCCTTCCTTGCTGAATTTTAATCTTTAATCTCTACATGGCCTACCTGAGCTGGCGGTTGTTGGCTGGGAAAGGAATGCAGCAGCCACTTCACCTGGAAACCTTGCAGGCCTTTTTTTCCTTAATCTCTGGCATACTGCCCCCGGACAGGTATTAATGCTCCAGAAAGACATAGCCTTTAATATTATTAGCACACCAAAAAATGAATCCTCACCAGAAGAGCTGAATTCAGCTAACAGGAGCCTCCAGCCATTGGCAGCTCATTGTCTCAGATGTTCTTTTCAAATGCTCTTTGTAATCACCTCAGGTTTTGCAGGTTTGCAGGCCACCAAGAGGAATGACACCGGCTCCATCCTGGATTGCACCTGCATACCAGAAAGGCCCCTGTTGGATGACTGGCCCTTAAAGTTCTCAGCCAGCAGCATCTCTCTCTCTCCCCACCCCCACCCCCTGGGGCAGCTGCACTCTAGCAGTGTGCTTTGATTTTTCTCCTACCACTCTTCCCCTTTAATATGTCCAGTTAAATTTTCTAAAGCGCAATTGTGTGTGTCATTTCTTAAAGCGTGTAAGCATGCCATGTCTGGGTCCCATAAAACAATGAACTATTGTGTTCATTTGCCATGAAGAACAAACTATCATGTTTGTTTACCATAAATTTCCTTTCTACCTGTATTCCCCTCCTGAGTGGAGTCCTGTGAACCCATCTGCAGAAATGGCTGTTTCCATCTGTGGCTGTCAGTTTCCTTCATTTATTTATTTTTTTTTACTTATTTCCTTCTGCTTGCTTTGGATTCACTTTAGATTCTTGATGTAGATTCAGAGGAGGTGTAGTCTCCTTTTTTTCGTGTGTGTGTGTGTGTGTGTGTGTGTGTGTGTGTGTATGTGTGTGTGTGTAGTCCAGACGTGTCAGCCTTGTAAGTACTAGGATTTGTAGCTACTATCATTACTCTCTCTGCTCAAGATCTTCCAATTTGTCTGATCTATGGATTTAATATAGTAAATTTTCCTTAGTTCTGCTTTGCCTGCATTTCATGGATTTTGCTATGTGGCCTTTGCATTTTCAACAATCTCAATGTGATTATTTTTAAAATATCAACTTTATCCTCTTGATTGTGGATGGTGTCTCTGAATTCTATGTGTGTCTGACTTTTCATTGTCTGTAGACTTTTCTGTTTTACATTATGTATTTTTCAGCTTCACGGGTTGGTTAATACACATTTAAGAAATACTATACCTTCCTGTGGAGCAACTCTTTTATAGAGATATTGTGTCTCTTTCTCTGATGATACATTTTTTTATTTTACATGATGTTTTCCTTTGGATTAAGATATGGTAAACCTAGCCACACAATAATTTTGAATAAAGATATTGGCTGACTTTAAATGGAAAGCTAGGGTGGGAGAAAAGTAGAAATATCAATCACTGACATGAAAGAACAAAGAGAGTTATAGCAAGATACCACAAACTTTTGGGTATTCACAATATGTTATGAACTTAAAATGATAAATGAAGTATCAAAAGTCTGTCACAGTAATAGAATTGTGTTAGTTTAGCTAGTATATATACCGGTCATAGAAGAAACAACAGACAAATAAGTGAAAAAAAAAACAAAGCAATAATAATGAACATGGTATAATTTCATAGAAGCCTGTCTACCTGACACATGTTTATAAGAAGCATGGGGAGATGAAATGATTGAGTGTGGGTGCTGAAAGATGTAGAAAACATTGAAATCATTTAGTTTATAATTTTGTATGTAATGTGTAGTCAAATGTGTTGACATTTCTTAAGGAGATCACATGGAAGAAAAGCAAAGCTATTATATCAATGATGGGTTTCTAACTCTCCTTGCTGTATCAAGCTTATTTGTGGCTGCATGGAAGGTAGAATATGACAAGGCAGAGAACCATCTCCATGTGAGGTTCCATTTCTAGAAAAGTGATAGAGGTACAAGTTGGAAACAAAACTGACTCTTCTAGTCTCCTTTTGTTGCTGTGATAAAACACTGACTAAAACCAACTTTGGGAAGAAAGAGTTTCTTTCAGCTTACAGGTCACAGTTCCATTATCAGGCGAAGCCAGGACAGGAGTTCAAGGCAAATACCTGGAGGCAGGAGCTGAAGCAGAGACCCATTGTGGAGGAGTGCTTCTTATTGGCTCACTCCCTCTCTTTTGCTCATCTACCTTTCTTATACAACTCAGGCCCACCTGCCTAGAGATAGTACAGTGAGCTGAGCGTGTCTACATAAATAAAATGATTCATTATTTCTTAGTGCACTCCATACTTCTGGAAATGCTTACTACCATTACCTACTCTGGTTTGGTCATTTACAGCAGTTACTTGCACATAGCTCTTAAGTAACAGTAATATTAACCACAATACTAACTATAAATGCATTGTCCTTATAACTTTATGGTTATTATTATCTATCTTATTTAACTGAGAAAAACAGAGACTCAGATTACCTGGCTGAGTTTCAAGCTAATTTTTGCTTTATAATCACAATGTGAACCACAAGTTATTACTGCATACTGAACATTGTGTTTCTTGCTTGTAAATTAGGGATAATACCATATACCTCATACAGGTGTTGTGGAGGGGGTTTTGGTTTTGGTTTTGGTTTGGTTTGGTTTCAGACAGGGTTTCTCTGTTGTAACTCTAGCTGTCCTGGAACTTACTCTGTAGACCAGGCTGGCCTGGAACTCACAGAGATCCATCTGCCTCTGTCTCCTGAGTGCTGGATTAAAGGTATTTGTAAATACCACCCAACTCTGTTATGGATCTTAAGTAGGATAATATGTATAATATATGGAGTAAAATGCCTGTCACAGAGTAAGTAATCAGTGAGAGCAGGTGATCCACCCTTTAACTGTAGGAAAGTGAAGAGAGTATGAAAGTCCCTCAACCTGCACAGAGACTACATACTCTGGTGTACATCAATATGAATTCACTCCCCATATGGAACATACGAATTGACTCTTGAAAGTTGTCCTCCAGCCTCCACATGTTGTAGTACTCACAAATGCCCTTTCTCCAAAAATAAAGCAATCACTGTAATAAATTTTATTTTGTAAAACTTGAGGAGTTTTTTTTTTTTTTTTACAATGAAATGGAAGGATGGGCGATGTCTCAGTTGCTAGAGTCCTTGTGCATCAAGCACTGGGTTTGACCCACACCACTTCATAAACTGGGCGGAGTGGCACACACCTATAATCCCAGCACTTTAGGAGGTAAAAGCAGGAAGGACTGAAGTTCAAGGTCTTCCTCCTATTCCTAGTGAGTTCAGGTCCAGGCTGGGATACATGAGACTCTCATATATTCCATGGCTTTCTGGAGTCACACACATTAGATCACTCTGCTGAGGTGAAGTATAGGAAATATATTCCAAAGACAAACTAATAAGCAAACATTGATTTCTCTTGGCTCTCTTTGATCTTCCTTTCTGCATGGTATGTTATTTTCATCGTTTCTGATCCCAGAGGGTAGTACAGTAAGAAACCATTCCATATCTCTTGGAAATCTAAGTAGGACCAAGGAAAAGGAGACAGCCTGTGAGGTGTGGTAGTTCACCAAAGAAGACAGTTTTCCTATCTGCAAACTCTGCCAGACATCAGCAGAGGGAACCACCATCCTGGCCAGAGCCATACTGGATCAACAGTGGAACCCTGAGCATCTGAGCTCAGGTGTTTTTTATTAATTTAGAATTCCTCAGGTGCAGATCAAAAGCAATCAAACATCTCCCACAGAAATCCAACACCTGCTGACAATACAAAATGCCAAGGCCTATGCATCCCTTTTTCCAACAGGGCACAAAACAATTATTTTATATATAACTAAAAATAAATGTCTTTAACACCTGCGTATATGTTCTACAAAAGGAAGAGGATGGGAGACAGGAAAGAGAGAAATTATGGACATTTTCTGTGTCCCCACTCACCTTCTCCTTTTAAGCCAAAGTAAGATGTGAAAAGAACAACCAAAGTGCAGGTGGAAGTGGTGGCAGATATTGGTAATCCCAGAACTCCCAGGCTAAAGGACCTTAAGTTCAAGGTCAGTCTAAGCTACATCACAATATTTTGTCTCACAAATGGTAGAAAAAGAACCAAAGAATATCCTCAGTTTGTGTGTGTGATGTTTATGTAGCCTCATTTCTTAGTTTAAAAAAATACCAATACCCTTTATAAGCCCAAGAAATGTAACTGTCAAATATTTACAGTGAACTTCTAAAATGAGATCAGTGGTATAATATAATCAATTTTCTGAATTGACTTATCTGACTAAATCATTGAGTAAAACAGTCTGTCATGTTCCCTGAGCATCCTTGAACATCCTTTATCTCTGTGCCAGGCTCCTAGGTGGAGCCTCCTCCAACCCAAAGCTGTTTCTGCCACTTAACATGCATGCAATTTAGTAGGCAGAAGTTGCTACAGCACAAGAGCTTGTACTTTTGTGTAGACTCCAAACTAGATTGAAAAGAGAGATCTTTGGCAGTATGGTTGTTTCAATTTAGATTACCACAGTATTATTTAGCTATTAGACATTGTAGAGTTTTAATAAAATAGCCTCAAATTCATTACCATTCCTTGCATTCAGAAACAAGGTCTACATTTCCTTCCCTTCTATCAAGGTGAGTTTGTAACTAATTCAACCAGTACAATATGGTTGTAATTACACTATATGATGTCCATTGTTAGATTATAAAATGCTATCCCGCTTCCACCCATTTCTTCTAAGACCTTAGAAGGTTCTCAACCTCTTGATGCTACGACCTTTTAATGTAGTTCCTCATGTTGTGGAGACCCCCCCAAACATAAAATTATTTTCATTGCTACTTTCATAACTAATTTTGCTACTGTTATGAATTATAATGTAAATACTTGATATGCAGATGGTCTTAGGCAACCCCTGTGAAAGGTCGTTCAATCCCCAAAAGGGTCATGACCCATAGGTTGAGAACTGCTGTTCTAAGATAATCCATGTGAGGAAAACCAATTTCCATGTAAGAACCTTAATTGTTCTAAAAATACTATCTCAGATAGATCCAGTCTTACAGCCATCTCCACAAAGGCATCAGATATGGGAATGAAGTGATACCATCTTGGATTTCCCATACCATTCTATCCATCACTAAGCACTCTTGAATGACTTCAGTTGACATCACACAAACAAAAGAATCACTCAGCAAAGCTCTGGATACATTTCTGATCCTCAAAATCTATTATTGCAAAAGCAAAGTTGCACTGATTTATTATGTAGGAATTATGACTCATCCATGTATTACAGATGTTTCTTTAAGATTTAAAGATGTGAAATTATGAAATAATAAAAGTATGTTCCAGGCTTCTAGCATATAACTCCAAAAATGTTTGGCATCTCCAAAAAGATAAGTAACTTTTCGTATGTTAGCAAGATGACTGATGGTTAAAGGGCCTGGTTGCCAGGGGAACCAACCACATGATGAGAGGATTTACGACTTAAGCTCATCTTTCAATCTCTCAAGAGGGAAAAAGAGCTGAAGGCTCAGTTGATCAATGGCAATGCTGTAATCAATTGTGTCTGTATAATAAAGTCTACACACACACACACACACACACAGAGGCAGAATTAAGAGTTCCCCAGTTGGCAAACATGTACCAACTCAATGAAGACAGAAGTTCCTGCATTTCAAGACATTTTTAGGACTTGTGCTGTGTTCTTCATCTGGCTATTCATATGGATCCTTTCTTTTTTTAAATTGTTTTTAGATTTGTTTATTTTAAGTGTATGAGTGTTTTGCCTGCTGGTATGTATTGCTCTGTGTGTGTGTGTGTGTGTGTGTGTGTGTGTGTGTGTGTTGGAATGTGAGTGTTGGTTTGTGAGTGTGATTATGCACAAGCCATGGCACCTGTGTGGCAGGGGGCAACCTGAAAGAGTCAGATCTCTCCTGTGCCCTGTTGGTCTTGGTAATTGCACACAGCTCACAAAGTTTGGCAGCAAGTGCCTTTACCTGCTGAGCCATTACTGGTCCACCCTGGTCCTGATAACTTGCCTAGCATGTTAACAACCTGACAAAGTAGTAATGGGACCTCCCAATCTATTTTTTAATTGAAAATTCCTACAATATATTCTAATCACAGTTTCCCCTCCTATATCCTCTTTACATCCCCATCCATCCAACTCCAGGCTTGTTTTCTCTCTAGAAAATGAACAGGCAAATATATAAAAGCAAACAAACAAAAATAATATTTTCTTAAAGTGAGAAAGCGCGACACACACACACAGAGAAAGTGAAAGAGAAATAAAACCTGTAAAAATACAAATTAGAAACCATAATATACAAGCAAAAAAACCAGTAAGATTTTTAAAAATTCCCAAACAAAGCAAAAAAATCCATAAAACATCATTGAGTTCATTTTGTGTTGACCATTGCTGGGCATGGGGGCTACCTTTAAATGTGGTTTATACACACAGTGAGACTCCATTGGAGAAAGTTGATTATTCCTTTTCAAGTGATTGTCAATTGGAGATAGCTTCTTGGTTAGGGATGGGATCTCGTCTCTACTTCCTCCTCTCAGCACTGGGACCCTGTCTGGCATGAACCTGTACAGGCCCTGTGTATCCTGCCACAGTCTCTGTAAATTCATATATGAATCAGTCCTGTTGTGTCTAGAATACAATATTTCCTTGATATTATCTCTCCCCTCTGGCTCTTACAATTTTTCTTCTTTCTCTTCCACATAGCTCCCTGAGCCCTAAGGGGAGGAAGTTGGTGAAGACATCCCATTTAGGACTCTTCTTATTCTTTGCAAGTTGTCCAGGTGTGGATCTCTGTATTAGTCACCATCTACTGCAAGAGGAAGCTACTCTGATGATGGCTGAGCAAGATACTGATCAATGAGTATAGCAGAGTGTCATTACTAGTCATTTTATTGTTGTGTTCCTTAAGCAGAACAGTAGTATTTGGTTTTCCCCTAGGCCCATGTCCTATCTGATCTCAGGTTCTTGGCTACCTGAGCAGTGTCAGGCATGGGATCCATCTTGTGGAGTAGAGTTAAATCCAATCATATAGTGATTGGTTACTCCCACAATATTTGTGCCACTATTTCACCACTGCATCATACAGGCAGGGACCTCCCAATTTATAGTCAAAGTATAGGGGATAAGTTACTACTAGTAACTGGCACCTGAAGTAGGTGGATATAGTCTTTTGAAACAGAGGCATCAGCTTGTGTAATCTGATACTATATCTAGATAGACGATGTAATCATTAAGCTAAAGTATAGGACACACCGTTGGTGTTCACTGGAGAACTGGTTAATGGTTGAGAGGAGTACCTGTACAATATTGGTAATCATAAGTGAAGTATTGAGAAAGTAGGGAAACACTTTGTGTGTGTGTGTTTGTGTGTGTGTGTGTGTGTGTGTGTGTGTGTGTGTGTGTTTCTCCATATCTTTTAAGACAGAAGCACAAGATGCCGTACCAATGACATTCCCTTCTTACAGAATATAACCTTGACTTTCTGGTAATGCCTCTCTTCTATCTCCTTTTAACTCATTTCCAAAACTGAGATTATGGCCAAACACTAAGAGGTGGTAAGGCAAATTTGACCTGATCCCAGAGGTGGGAGAATAGAAAGAAGAAAATAAACACTTGGAGTAAAATTGATACTTCCTAGTGGCCTTGGGAAGTAGAAGTGCCAGGTGGACTGGGATTCACTTCTGAAATGGTTCTCTCCTTTTACAGAGAATTTACCATACATAACTACAAATTCTGCTTCCTCCCCATCATCAGCATGGCTGTCTTCTCTTGTTGGCTCACATATACTCACTCTGAGACCTTGAGAATGCTATCAGTCATAGTCACCCCATCTTGGAAGACCCTGGAGGACCAGTAAGGTAGGGCAAACTGACTGATGAAGTCCTATCACCTGGTTTTCAGTCATAGACTAAGACGACAGAAATAGAGTTATTTACCTACTCTTTAGGTGCTTTCTCAGGTATTTTGTGATATCAATGAAAAGCTGGCTATCTCATTAGTCAATGTTCCTTCTCCTTGGTGGCTTTTTGCAAATGATCCCAAAGTCATTTGCATACACATTGACGTTCGTTCGGGTAGCACTGATATAGAGTTTGCTGAGTATACTCTAGATTTGATCTTGGATAACCAAGTTTCTCTTCATGCTTCTGGAACTTCCTAGTTTAATACATTCTATGAGTCACTTCCCTGTTCTGAGATTCAGTCAATTCATGATGAAAATGAAGAGATTGAACTATTAGGCTTCTAAGGAACTGTATCTCCTAAAGTTCTAGAACTCTAGTAAAAAATGAACATCTGATTCGACAAGATCTATATAGACCCATAGTTTCAGAAGTTTCAGTTCATGGTGGGCTGACTTCATTGTTTTTAGTATTGAGTAAGGCAGACACATGGTGAAATTATTATCACAGAATAAACTCCCCACCTCCTGTAGCCAAGAAGCAGAGATGAAGACATAGAAAGGGACTAGGGATAAGACACACCTTTTAAAGACATACCCACAATACTCTATGTCCTACAACCAGGCCCCACTTCCTAATAACTCATTCAGCTATGAATTCATCAATGGATTAACCCATTGATTTAGAAATACCATCATGTTCCAATCACTTCTCAGTAGCACCATAAACTGGCCACCAAACCTTCAACACATGAGCCTTTGGAGGAAAATAACGACCAGGATGTCATATTTCTTAACTTTTCTCTTGCGTGCACTTGAGGTTTACTTCATCTTTCATTAAGGTATGTCATGGTGCCCTCAGACACATTAAGGAGCAAAGCTGTTGAGCAGTATAGTCATCATGACCTGTGGTCTATTATTTGTGTCTCTTACTCCACGAGTAGACCATTTTTCATTGGTCGTCTTCTTATAATCTCCCTTTTCTTTTAACTTGTTTTATTTTGCAATTTTCCTTGGTATTATCATTAGTAGATAATGACATAAACAGGCACAATTAAGGAGATAAGGAGTAACAGGGTGACTCGGATAAGTCAATTTGGCTTCTTTTTACTGGCCCTTTACAAAAGGTTTGTTGAAGGTGGAGGTAGAAATTAGTTTCAAAACAAGTTTGGAGGTTATTTCTGGATTTCCTGTCCCCTGTATTCATGGAAAATTCAGAGCATTCAGTATGAATATATAATAGCATGCCCAGTTTTCTCGTGTGGTTTGTGGAAACTGGTCACATCGCTTTATAGCCACACCACATATATTTAAAGGCTATGGCTATGCAATGGGGTTTTAGCTCTAATGATTCAGAAAATTGCTTCAATCGTTTACTTTGTCAGAGCAGTTCTGGCTAGTACTTTGAGAAACAGATGAAGAACAGGGTAACCTCGTGCCTTCTATTTGCACTATGCAGGATTTTCAAATTAAGCAAGATTATTTTCTTTCCCAACTTTAGAAGACAGAAGTTCATATAGAAGCTGGGTCTATACTCTCGCAAGTCTACGACCCTAAGGGCCTTACAGACTTCCTTTCTCCCACAGGGTTTCCACTCTCTCTCACTTGTAAAATGAAAAGTGGACTAGCCCCATCACTTTCATCATGGAATATGATCATTTGTAAGCAAACTGATAACTTACACGAAGAAAACTCCTGCTCTAAACATGTTGTGTAGCTTCTTTTCTTTCCTAACGTGAAAATAGAAACACATAATGAAAATAGTTTTCAATGGCTAGATAATGTGGCTCAGCAGAGTGCTTGCTTAGCATGCAAGAAGCCCAGGATTCTGTCCCTAGCACCACATATGACCAGGCATGGTTTCATACACCTGTAATCCAAGCTCTCAGGAAGTGAAGACAAGATAATCATAACTGCACAATTATTTTTGGCTACTGAGTGAGTTAGAGGCCAACGTGGGCTACAAAGGATCATGTCTCAGAGAGAGAAAAAGGGGGGAGGGATGGGAAGGGAGGAGGAGAGAGAGAGAGAGAGAGAGAGAGAGAGAGAGAGAGAGAGAGAGAGAGAGAAGAGAAGAGAAGAGAGAGAGAAGTCATTCTGAGCTGCAAGGATTGAAACAATGCCTGGTCTGGTTTTCCCTTTTACTCAGAAACGTAAATCAACCAAAACATTCCTCTGAGTCACCATGTGTTCTGGTTTCCCCCATGATAAGCTTTCGCATTTGTGTCCTTTACACTTGTTGGTGACAAGAAGCAGGACCATGAGTAGAAGTAAAGTCAGTTAGAGTCTGGAGTCAGTGGGCTGCAGAGCAAACTGACAATTCTGTTTTCTTCTTAGGTGCCAGAAGTGACCTCAGTCATTAAAGAGACTCAGATTCACATGGTTGTATCATAGCTTTAGAAAGAAAACAGAGAAAATGGAATCTAAGTCTGTTTGACTCCCTCACCTCATTCAGACATTCCATAGTCTCTTTCATGAACCTATGCTTAAGCATAGCAGTTACTCAATTTGTAAATAACAGACTTAAATATTTCTTGCCTGAGAAGACATTAAATAAACAAGGAGAGTGGGACAGAGAGCAGGAGACAGAGCTAAACAGCAAGAATGACAGCAAGATAGAGAGGGACAAATGGCAAAAAGAAAGTGACAAAGGTAGGGGAAGAAAGTACATGTTGGGAAGAGTGGTGAAATCTGCTTTATCTGCCACACAAAGGAAATAAAAACCGAAGCCAGCTCCAACAGAATTGTCCATGTGATATTTATAAAAACCTGTATAAGGAAATGTCATGCTACAACGTGTCAATCCTGCCAGTTCTATGTATTTTCTATTCCATTTGAGATTTCTTTTTATTAAATTAAGTAGGAGCATTTATTACTGGGAAATGTTCTCTTCCAAGCCAGAAGAGGTCGGAACTAGAGCTGAAACGACACGTTTCTAAGTATGAATGGACAGGCTGATAGCTCAGGAACCTGAGTTCTCAGTTGAGGTTGTCTTCTAACTGGCAATGAATTATCAGGCAAATCCTCATTCTATGACATTATTTTTTTTTCACTTGAAAACTTAGAGCATTCTAAGTACAAACCCCACTGAGTTGTTTTCTAAGATAATATACTAAATATCCAGCACCTAAGATCTTTTGTTTGCGTGTGTTTTGTTTTTGTTTTTGTTTTTGCTGAAAAAACCTTGGAATTTGACTTCTATGCAGTCTCCTAGATAGCTTCAGCTGTCAACTTGACACAGACCAGAATTACCTGAGGAAGTCTCAGTTGGTTGATTCCCTCTTTCAGATTGGCCTGTGGTCATGGCTTTGCAATGTTTTCTTGATAGCTAATTGATGTAGGAGTGTCTAGTCTACTGTCAGCAGTGCCACCCCTGAGAAGTGGTTCGGGGTTGTGTAAGAAACTAATTGAGCACAAACCAGAGGGAGTGAGCCAGTAAGCAGCATTCCCGTGGGTTTTTCTTCAGTTCCTACTTGAGTTCTGCCTTGACTTCCCTCAGTGATGGACTGTGACCTGAAACTGTAAGTCAAATAAACCTTTTCCTCTCTAATTTGCTTAATGTGACCATGTTTATCACAGTAATAGAGAGCAAACTAAAACAGCAACTAATGCTGCCATCTTGTGGCCAAAAAAAAACACTTTGATCTATCTGAAGACTGCCTCAGACAAGGGCGACAATGATGATTTGGTACATTATCACACACATTACTTTTATACTGAAAAATAAAATCTAATTGTATAATAATTTTCAAGAGGCCCAAAATAAATATTATGCAATGACAAGAATTATCTACAGCTACATGTCACACTATGAAGGGGTTTCACAAGTACAATGCTGAGCAAAAGGAGCCAAGGTCTCTCTATCTAGCCCTAGCCAGTCTTGAACTTGCTATGTAGACCAAACTTCCTTGAACTCACAGAGATCCACTTGTCTCTGCCTACTGAGTGCTGAATCAAGGTGAGTACGAACATATCCAGCTCCATCATACTTTAAATTTGTATTGAAATATAACATTCATATAGAAAGGGATATACATATAAGAGCAACACATTTTCACAAAAGGAATACACTTGCCCCCCCCCAGAGTATTATGATGTCCGGAGGGGGGTGTCGTGCCCATTCCTTCCACATACATAATGAATTTCACAATTGTAAAGATGAGCAACAAGAAGCAGCTATAAAAGTCATTACCTGCCTCTCCTGAAAATTTACCACTATCTCAATCACTAATCGTGTAGATTAGGCTTTGTTTTCTTTTATACTTTTTAAAAATTGAGTTATTTGCTATGTGCTATATATTATCTTGCATCTGGCTCATTTTGTTCTGTATTGTGCTTGTGAAACCCATTCATATTGTAACCCATTCATATTGGAGTTGTAGATCATTATTGTTACTGTAGAATATTTCTTTGGAACTTCTTGAAATTTATCATATAACTAAACTTTTACTTTCCACTATAAAATTAATGTTATGTGGAATAAAAAGAAACTCTTTTCTCCCAGAGAGGAGTCCCCTAATTCAATACCAAGTGGTCAGCACTGAAGTCATGTATATGCAACCAACACTGTATTTATGTATGTTGTATTTATACATTTATATGTATACATATATGTAACAATAACAAAGAAGAGACCATGGATTTGAGAAGAAGGGGGGGCCATATAAAGTGTTGGAGAATGGAAAGGGAATGAAGGGAGATAGTGTTACAATATAAAATATAGTGTTACTATATTTTAACAAAGAGAAAGCTATTCATAATTATTATTTTAATGTATTTTATTTAATTTGTTTCTATGCATGTTTTCTAACACATTTAAGATAGCTATACATAGAAATGTGGGTGTAAGGCATTACCAACAAGATTTGTACTATCAAGTTTGTACAAGACCTACAACTCTCCAACTCTACCACACTGCCCTCTAGAGTCAACTTTGGATGATGCAACTAGAACACATCCTTTCCCCACAATTATCCTTCCTGTAGGCTGGTCACAGCTCCCAATAAACTGCATCATCTAGACAAGGATAAATTACCCTTTCATCATCCTCTACCTTGTGACAAGAGTATCTGAGTGCTTTTCATCTTCCATCAAGACCAACGGAGTGTGAGCAATATTTCCATGAGAAAAAGAAGATGTTGTTACTCACCTACATCTGTTCATATTTTTGATTTTTTTTCTATATTGAAAGCAAAGTTTTATATTTTTTCTTTTTTTCTCCTCTGTTAATATTTTCTGAGTGTTGTCTCTTTGATGTCCTGTCCCTCTGATTTTTCTCCAACTTGAATGTGATCATAGCTGTGGCTCTCCTAAAGTTTGTCTCTGTCTCTCAGCAAAGGTCTAAATCTAAAACTGCTGCACTTTCAGAAGCCCTTCTTGTTAATTCCTCACTCATTTCTGGTTTTCCTAGTTCCTCCTCCTCACCTTCTGACAAGTACATGTTTATTTCTCATCATCTCTTCTTCCTGGCTACTTTTACCACCTCTACCACCACCTACAGACTCTCAGGTGATCTCTCAGGCTATCCAAAACAATTTTGGAAAGGTGAGAGAAGAGTCATGACAGAAATGGGATGAGAGAGGAGAAAAAAGCATGTGTTTAGTACAAGCATCCCAGGCCTCAGCTCATCTCATTTTCCACAGCCTAATATGTTGTAAGCACGTAGATAGCAGCATGGAACAATTGCAATGGCTACATGAATACAAATGTCAAGCTCTGCCCTGTAGCTTAGGTCTGAAGACCCAGGTTGATGACATTATGACGTAAAACTAATGGGCATCAAAACCATAATATCATAAAGATTTTGACTGAGATAAGAAAGACAGTTTGGCAAAGTCTAACTATTCTTGTTTCTATATATGTGCAATAAGAACTCTCCAAAGGAAATTAAGACAGTAATATTCTGGGCTGGGGAATGTAGCTCAGTATATGCAAAGTCCCATTTTCAATCCCAAGTACTACATAAACTGAGTGTGATAGCAGGAAGATCAGAAATAACTCAAGATTATCCTCAGCTACCTAGCCAGGGCTGCATGTAGTCATACTTCAAATACAGTAATAGTAAAACATAAAAAAAAAATAAGTACATAGGAATAAATTTAATCAGAGATTTGGGATATTTTTACATGAAAACTAGGAAACACTACTAATAGAAATTAAAGAAATAAATAAAATAGAATGAAATTCTACTTTCAAGGACTGGAAGACACCCAATACTCTTATAATAGTGATACTGACCAATGCAAATCTGTGAGGCCTTTAGCAAACAGGAAAAAGTCTTGAATTTGAGAGGGAATGGTACACTGGTGGTTCAAGAGGGTTAGGAAGGGTGGAAATTATATAAACACAGTACTCATGTATGAAATTCTTAAAAACAATTAATTAAAGCATTCTAATGTCACCTTATATGAATAGACATGTAATTTTTGAAATGAAAGATAACTGCAAAAGAAGCCCCAAGTAGTCAAAAACTATCTTGAAGAATAAAGTTGGAACACTCACACTTTCCATTTATTCAGCTACTTAGAGAGTGAAATACTGGTACACACTACAGTGTAAGAGAGTCTTGAAAACATTATAGCAACTGAAAGAAACCAGACAGAAAGAAAACGATTCCATTTATTTAAAATATTGAGAATAGTTAATCCACTGGGACAGCACACAAGTCTGGTTGCCAGGGTTTAGAGGGAAGGCAGAAGAGGGAGCACTATTTAATGAGTGCTGAATTTCCTTTGGGGATAAGGAAAATATTTTGGAACTAGATAGTGGTTGGGGTTGTGCAACATTTTTAAATGCACTAAAATCCACTGACTGTCTGGCTTCACGAAGGTCAAATTTATAGTACGTGACTTTCAATCTCAATTAAAATACTATTTAACTTTTATGTTTCGAAGGGAATCATCAAGAAAGTGAAATGACATGCCATAGAATCAAGAAAATATTTGAAAATCATGTATTTAATAAAGGTCTTTCTTCCCCCAGAATTAGGTACTGTAGCACTCTTATAATGCCAGCACTCAAGTGGTGGCAGGTACTAACAGGAGGATTGAGAGTCAGTGCCAGCCTAGACTACACAGTGAGTTCAAGTGAAGTCTGGGCTACACAGAGAGACTGTCTCCAAATGCAAAAGGTGATGGGACATGTATTCAAAGTCACGAGCTTTAAGAACTCAACAACTAGGAACAAATAATCCTTCTGCTCTGGCAAATCACTTACCGCCCGTGTCCATGGAAGCAATCCTAATTAAACTCAGTGTATCAAAACAATAACACAAAAGTAGAAGGGAAATTAGTTGCAAAGAAGGTTTAGCAGTAGAAGGTAATGAGGGTGACCATTGTCGAAACACATTACATGTATGTATGAAATTGTCAAAAAAAATTCATTTAGAAAACAAAAAATATTAAATTCAAATGGTCAAAGTCTTTAAAAAACATTTCTCTAAAGATACACAATAAAAATCACATGAAATTTGTTCATAACACTAATCATCAGGAGGATGCAAATTAAAATCACATCGAGAAACCACTTCACCTCCCTAGGATCTCTCTAGTCAGACAAATAGATTTAAAAGTGGAAAATATAAATGTAAAATGATTCAGTGTCTTTGAAAAATAGTTCGCCCATTCCTCTGAAATAACATACAGAGTCTCCAAGTGATCCAGCAATTTTACTCCTAAGTATGTACCTAAGAAAAATGAAAAGATGTGTTCTCAAAAACTGAGTACATAAATGTTCACAAAAGAATCATTCATAGTAATCCCAAAGTGGAAACAACAACTCGAATGTCAATCAACTGAAGAATGCTCAAACAAATGCACTGTGTCTGTATATGGACTATTACTCACATTTTAAAACACAGCTTAAGTCTCTAAAATCTTTCCTGAGTCTCCCCACTCTGTTGCAGAGATCAATGACCATACCCTCCTTCATACATGTGATTGTCATATCTTGTTGTAGTTACTTAAGAGTGTGACACTGTTGTCAAATCTGTTATGATCAAAGCCTGCTCCTTAACAGCCCCAAGAAGCTAGGATTTGACACAGGTAACAGTGAAAAGGAGGGGGAAAATGTATTCAAGTATGGCCACATTGGAAAGAGCAACAAATAAAAGAAATCCTGTGATATTCTGTCCCCCATTTTCAGGGTCCTGACCTGAGATTCAGTTTTTTTCAATGGAGGGCAAAAGTTGTGCATAACTAAGCAATACTGGTCAAGATGTGGTTGCCCCAGCTAGAAGGTGGTGGTGTATGTTTTCAATCCTAGCACTCTGGAGGCAGAGGCAGACGGATCTCTGTGAGTTCGAGGTCAGCCTGGTCTACAGAGTGAGTTCCACAACGGCCAGAGTTACAGCAGAGAAACCCTGTCAGGCGGGGGTGGGGTGTGTGTGTGTGTGTGTGTGTGTGTGTGTGTGTGTGTGGTCTCCTATCCCCATTTCCTGGACTGGACTCCAGTCTGCTTTGCAAGGGGATCTCCCAGAACAGTGGGAGGCAAGTTTCCCCTTTGACTGGCAATAGTCTTCAGCTTTATCCTCCTAGAATGGGATTCCTGGGAAACTGCAATTTCCTGGGTACCATTGTTTTAATAGTCTCTTAGCCAAAGGAAGAGCACAATGCCTCTCTTTAAAATACCTTCTCTCCTGCTAGGACGAATGCAAAACTATCCAACACGATAGGTTAAAGTAGCTTACTTCAACATGCTATATTCTATGATCTTCATTAACATCATCACTCTATTTTTCCAGAAAACTGCCTAGAAATGTGAAAGTACAAATAAACTATATTGTTCGCTCCAGGAACTTAAAGAATCAATAGACAACATTATCCAATAAGTTATATTCAAAACACTATTTGGAATCCTCATTTGCTGAGTCCTCCAATCTTACATATTGACAGCAGTTGTAACCAAGCCTTCACATTGAAAGATGTGTCTTAAAGTACATTTCAAAATTGCATGAACATTCTCAATTAAGCCTTATTGGTTTGTAGATACTACTGAATCTTTGTTGACTCAGAAAAAGTAGTATCACGTGTTTTCTCTGATATGTGGAATCCAAAATAAAGAAAAAACAAAACAAAACATGAGAACAGAAGAATGCTGATTGAGTAATAGGAAGAGAGGAATTTTTGTTTTGTTTTTTTAATATTTGGCATAACCAGAATTTTCTATTTATTATGTATTTATTTATTTGCATATTTATTTCGGGTAAGGTCATGTATAGCTAGACTCAAACTCATGATCTTTCTGCCTCTTCCTCTGAAGTCTGAGATTATAGGCATTTGCTAACAGCCTAACCTATATTTTCATATTTATTTCTCTTGACTGGATTTTAACTTCTTTGAGAACACATTTTTTAAATGTTAATCTCTACTATACTCCCTGAAATGCTGTAAGGAGTTTTGAAGTACATTTTTGTTGGGATCCAGGTTACCCAGACTATGGAAGCTTCAGTTTGACAAGGTTCCTGGGCTTCCGCTGTCGGGAACTGGAATTCCTTAACTGCCTTGCCCCTTTCTTGTATTTACTGTACGGTGACATATGTTCTTTCATCAATAATAAGATCTGCATAAGCCTAATAGTAACAGCAAAATTAATCCCTGAGCTGGCCACTGTGGGCTGGAATGAAACACAGCCATGCTATTCAGAAGTAAACTGCAATAGAGTAACCCAGGTTTATTGCAAGGATTTAAGAAATATAAAACCTAGGAATGCACCTGAGTGCTAGCAGTCACATACAGGGAAGATTCACCTGAGTGCTAGCAGTCATGTACAGGGAAGATTCACCTGGGGAGATTCACCTGAGTGCTAGCGGTCACATAGGGGAAGGGGGATGCCTTCCAGAAACAGCCCCCTCTCCACCACCTATCAGCAGGAATTCTTCCTTCCCCGACAAACCAGGCACCACCCTGTCTCAAGGGGCTAGTCCAAGGGTACCAAGTGACTACCCCCCACTCTGGTTCCCGTGGGTGCGAACACCTGACCAACAAGGTTGAGGGACACAGAATTTGCTCTATTGCGATTTACTTCTGAATAGCATGGCTGTGTTTCATTCCAGCCCACAGTGGCCAGCTCAGGGATTAATTTGGACATTACTATTAGGCTATGCAGACCTTATTATTGATGAAAGAACATATGTCACTGTACAGTAAAGACAAGAAAGGGGCAAGGCAGTTAAGGAATTCCAGTTCCCGACAGCGGAAGCCCAGGAACCTTGTCAAGCTGAAGCTTCCATAGTCTGGGTAACCTGGATCCCAACACATTTTCATTTTTGTGTATTAATTTCACAATACAGTGTGCTTCGTTATGATATTTTCATACATGTATATAAAATCTTTGATAGTATTGAACCATCCCTATTACCCACACTTGATGTCCTTCCAAAGGGAAAGGATCCCTCCTCCCTTCCTATTCCCTAAGGATCCCTTTTCTGCTTTTATGATTTTTTTTCAGATTCCATATTTGAAGAAAAGCATGCAATACTAGGCTTATTTTGTTTAACATGGTAAAGATTTTTAAGAGAGAATTTATTGACCGAATAAAGAAAATCAAATGAACCCAGCAAGCGCTGAAACATTTAGAAAGCTATTGAAATTTAACGTGTTAAAAATGATGAAGTCTCAAATGAAAAATGGAAAAAATAGGTGAAATACTTAGAAGACGGGATTGATTGAGCCCACGCAGCAAGATTTATTTGTTGGGAAAGTAAAGACTACAGAATGACTTTGGATTTCTATGTTTGGTGACTGGGTAGAAGAATTTATGAGGGAGAACAAGTATCAGTCAAGATAATCAGGTCTGTTGAGACACTTAAGTCAAACTCAAAAGTTGGCTTTATTTGGTTTAGTTAGATTGTTTTGTTGAGACAAGACCTCATTATATAAGTAAGGCTGGCCTGAAATTTGCTACACAGTCTAGACTACTCGGAAATTCACAATCTTCCTTCTCCATCCTCCTAAGTGCAGGGATTACAGGCATGCATCACCTCAAGTATATTTTCATGTTATACTGGTATTCTGACTAAAGAAGACTGATCTTGCATTCATGAAGTCTCAGGTCTATCTGTGATGTGACTGAACGTAGGTACTTTCTTACTATGCACATGCTTTTCTGAATCATCTTTAAAATACGAATTAGATGTTCTCCAAATGTCACTCCAATTCTAATAATGGCCTTGGACCGAGTAATGACACAGACCGAGTACTGTTTGAACTGAAGTAGATTATACCAGAGAACAGCAGAGGGCATCATTATATAAAAGGTAGACACAGAATTTAAAAAGCAGTAGGAAGGAATTCCATTTTCAGAATGTAAAGGACCTTTACGATCATTTTTTGTTTGCTTCTATACTATTTATTTAAATTAACTAAATTAATTTATATGAGGGTATTTTATGACACTACTTGTTCTTATAATAATTGTGTAATATGGAACAGACCTAGATCATCCCACTTTGTAGTTGAAAAAGCAAGTTAGGAAAAGCTAGCTATTACTCTAGACCCATAAAGCTAGTTAAAAGCCTTCATGGATATTAGGTAAGAAAAAGCAACTCTGGAAGCCAAATGGGGCAGCTGATGCTAAGAGTTAGATGGAAAGACCCTGTGTAACTGCTGTGTAGGAATGGAACTATCAAGTAGTGGAAAGATACTGTGTCCCACCTGCCTGTTGAGGCATTACCCTGGAGATGATTATTGTAGGAAGACTTTTTTTGGCTCTCGAATATCTCTCAGAAAGAGAAGGTCCTGTCTCAGCCAGAATTGGCCTCTTTGTAGAAATGGGGAAAGAGATTATTGTGGGAGACAAGTCACAAGCCATCATGATCTTTCTCTGAATTTAATAGAATAAAATAAATACGAAACTACTTTTCAAGGAAACTAGTATACAGGAAATAACTTTCAGCATTAATTAGGACTGGAGCTGGGCAGTGGTGACACAAGCTTTTAATTCTAGCACTTGGGAGGCAGAGGCAGTTGGATCTCTGTTAGTTCGAGGCCAGCCTGGTCTACAGAGTGAGTTCCAGGACAGCCAGAGTTACAACAGATAAAAACTCCACCTTGAAAAAAAATAGACAATAAGTACAGGAAATTCAAATTTGTTTGAGACTTTACAAGCTTAGTACATTTCTTAGATGTTTTACCACATCGAATTTGTTTCTGTCTTGTAGTAGTCACAGACAGATGTCTTTATCTGTATGGTAAAATGGATCATACGAGGCTTATACAACTAAGAATTGTTCTTTAAGAATGACCTTCAAGAAAAACTGAATTTTCTTTGAAAATTAGTTTTACACACAATGAAAATCAATCTCAAAATCCTGCCCAACAGGCAAAAACAGAGCATAATGTTCTCATAATATAGAAATAAAACTAGTACAAATGGAATAATCTAAGGTTTACTTTTTCTGTACTTAAGACATATTTGGCATCATAGATGGACAAACAGTCTTTAAAGGCATCTGTGAACGTGATCTAAAAGATTTATTTTTAATTGTGTGTGTAAGTATGTGTGCAGAGCTCGGTGAGGCCAGAAGATGGCACTGAATCATGGGAACTGAAGTTACAGGTGGTTGTGAGCTGCGAAATGAACTGTCCTGTGTAAGAACAGCAAGCCCTCTTGACCACTGATGTTAAGTTCTTTATGTGACTGTTCTATATGAATATCTATTCACATATAACTGTGAGTAACTGTGATAGCTGTTAGTAACTTTGGGAATTTGAGACTTCAAGGTATCATCACCCTCCCACTTTAAAAGATATATTGTGGAATTGAATTGTATTCTTAGGATTTAATTGCTGGAGTAACAGGAGGTTGTAAGCCTGACTTGGGTGCTGGGAACTGAACACTAGTCCTCTGGAAGAACAGAACGTATGCTTAACTGCTGAGCCACCTCTCCATTTGACAATGATGAGATATTTTTAGACAACAGTAGATAGTTGAACTTATTTAAAATCCTAGTGGGAGGGAATCTAGCTAAAATAACCAGAGAATGAAAAGATAAGAAAAAGAACAGGACTTTCAAAGTAGAAAAATTATTGCATTCATGCACACTGGAGTGGGATGACAGAATTTGCCTGTTATCAAATCAGGGTACAGGGGACTGGGGAGAAGGGCAGATACAGATACTCTTGTATATGGAGTTTTCTTAAGTAACTCCGTGGAGAACTAGCCTGTGATTGAAAGATGGCACTTAGGCAGAAAAGAACACAGACTGGCAGAATGTAGGGAGTGAGAAACTGTCACAATTTGTTTTGATATGTTACAGGGCACATCAAAATGTGTTTCTGTTTCAAGATTCAGTTGAAACTTTACATCTTGCGCACATATGGGACTGCTAATACAGTTATTTCTAAGAGACTGGAGAATTCTGGTGCAGGAGCAGAGAGGTAGCAAATAAGATAGAAAGAGCTAAAGTTCTATGAGAAATTGGGTAAATTGGATATGATTAAATTATTTTTACTTGTTTGCTTATTTGTTTTTGAGACAGTCTTGGTGTTGTAGCTTAGGCTGGTTTTGAACTCATTATATAGTCTCAAGATCCTCCTGTCTCAGCCTCCTGAATCTTAGGATTACAGGTAAAAAAACCAACAAAACTGGCCCTTAAATTCTTATTTTTGGTAATAAATCGTGACCTATAAATGTCTGTGAACTGACAAAGAAGGAGTATCTACCATTTCTCAAAACTGCAGGATACAACATGCATTTTCTTATTTGAAACCTCACAACCATCTTGGAAGGCACATAGAATTATCTTGTCTTGATTACAATCAAGGCTCAGAGAGGTTCAGAAACTTCCCTGAACCAGGTTTTTCTCCTCCTCCTTCCTTCGGCATGCAAAAATAGATGCAATATTGATGTGGCGAAGTGCACACTGGGGCATGATTAGCTTTATGACATTATTCTGAGTCTCCACACATACTGCCTGTTTGGTGTTCCTCTGGGAAATAACAGTGAGGAGGCCAATCAGCAGGCCTCTTTCTGCCTGGATAAGGGGAATGCATTCATTTATAATTCCGTCTTTTAAGATGCTAATATTGCTGCTTAGAGACTCCAACTAGATTTGCTCTTGTTTTCATTATGTTTTCTGGTAGAAAATCGCTTCTTCTTTTGGCCAACCTTGTCAATTAAAGCCTCATTTGATGGCTTCTCATGTTTTCTTTATAGAGTGGTCTCTGTAAAAATTTCTCTTTTGACTAGGTTGGGGTGACATTCCTTTACTACAAAAGGAATTTTGTATTTTTGTGATGCAGAAATCATAATATAATATCAGCCATTGTCAAGTGTGTAGAATGTTTACTAACACTAGGTGTCATTGTGTATGCTCAGGCAACGGAAAAGTTCTGTGTTAACTCCTACTGGGGCATCTCCAGCACAGAGGTGATGATCAAAATAGGTTGCTATCTATCTTTGCTGGTCGGAAACAGTTAGAACTGACAATGTCTTAACTGAACCAGGCCTCAAGTCTTCAGTTGATAAATCATAGGAAATACAGACCATAGTCAGGGTAATCAGTCAAAGAGGTAAGTGAGCATTCTTAGAGCAGTAGCTGTTTACCAAGCAGTATGAAAGGATATCTGGAATTCAACTACAGAACAGACATAGTATGACAGAGTAACTATGTGTCAACCCTGTCTTTGTGGCAAGCTAGGTATATTTATGGTCAGAAATGCAACCCAAGGGTCTTTATAGTCAGAATACAAATAGTTTAAGGTTTTTTCTCCTAGAAAGTCAAAGACAGGAAAAGCTTGTAAATTGTTATTTTTACTTTACATGTCATGAGGGCATTAGTGATGTGGCCCTTTGCTCAGGATTGTTCATTGTTCCTTTATCTCCATTATCTCCTTTTTACGAATTAAAATGATTATTAGCTGGGCATATGATGATCTAGGTAAAAGGTACATTCCTCTGTTTCCTTGCAGCTCCTAGTGTCCATGTGATAAACAACCAGGGAGATGCACATGGAAGAAACATGAAGAACTCTTTAGTCAAACTCTTAAGAGAAGACTGCACCTCCTTCTATTTCACGATGATCAATTTTTAAACATTGTGGAAAGAATTTTGATCCGTATAGACAAAGAAATTATTCAAAAAGTTACTTTGGACAAGGAATCTAGATTCCTAGACAATTTTATGTGACAGAGATCTGCCTACCTCCAAACCTTAACATGTTTATTTAAGATCTTGTCAATTAGGTTCTGCTACAAACAACCAAAGCTATATCCAAGCATAGGATGTTTGGGCTTCTCTCTTACATCTTTGTTACTCTTCTGATTCATCTGAGCCACAAATGTATATATTTATTCCTATCTCTAATTACCAATTTTAGAAGAAACGATGCTAGAAAGAAACAGTTACTGGGGTCTTATGTTGATGTAAGAGACTCCATTTAGTAATAGACAAATTCTCTTTACACTCAATATCATTTTCATGGTGGACATAAGGCATGCTTAGAAGTTGTACTAATCACTTAATGACCCTACCTACCTCTTTTAGTGATTAATGTACTCCTCTTGAAAGGAATGAAATAGACTCTAACAATACTTTCCCTAGTCAGTAGTTCAACCAAGGACAAATTCATATTCCCCTGAAATCTTAATGTTCCCATGAAAAAGAAGTTACCTGGGAAAAACACAACAAAGATAGAGAAAAGGATAACATGTTCAGCAAGGCAGGATGTCTGCACTGAGGTGCTGGGAGTCACCGAAGGAAGGTAATATGATTGGAATGGGATATCTGTTTATCCAATTAGGCAATAGGATTGTGATTTGGTACATTAAATAATAACCTGAAACTTGTTAGACTAAATGTTTTTTTGCTGTGGAGAGACACTGCTTGCTCCTTATGATAATGCCATGATAAATCACATTTGGCAGAACTGAAGGAATGCCCGGTTATTAAATGCTATATAAGATCTATGCTCTCTTTTTACCAGATTGAAGCTGTGGCTCTTGAGTTGTTTATCAAGAGTTAATTTTAAAAGTGTGCAGGAAGAGTGGTTTTATTAATATCAACCAAGTCTAGATCATCATAGGGCAAAACCTTGACCTCCAAATAGCCACTGCAAGTATTTCCAGTTCTTTTTGTCATTTACCACGCATCTGTGTGCACATTATTGCCTTTAATGCCTGTACCAGCACTGTGAGGTAGTGATTATCCTTATCGTGCAGAGGATGGAATTTAGACTTGAACCAGCTAAATGACCTCAAAATTACCTTCAAGCAGTATTGTGAGAAAGCAAAGATTTGAAGCCATGCCCATCTTCCTCCCAAATAGAAGAACCATATAGGATGTGAATTTGTAAGAGGCACAAGATAAGGCAGACCAATCAGGACAGGCAAGGTCACCACCTCTTAAGCCCCAAAACTCACATGTTATGTAGTTAGGCTAGAGACCTGTTTTCACAGAAACAGTTTTACATGGTTCCTAAAATCTAGGTGGGAATTGTCTGGGACAGTATGTAAGCTTTAATTTGGCCACTGACACACTGTGAAAAGTCCAAAACTCAAGAGCAGCCTGAGAGGATTTAGGGAACCTAAATTTCTAAATAATCCTCAACTGAGATGATCAACTAGCCTAGACAGAATGATAATTAGATCTCCAGTTGTTTGGATCTCTTCCTTGGAAAACAGATGCCTGATAGAATGGAAAACGTTATCCTGGGAAACAGCTTTACATCTAAGCATAGGGCTTGTTACATGTTTTCCAGAAGGCATTTTTTCCCTTTAAAGTAATCTACAGGGTCTTTTGCCATCTTTTCAGCACTGTTTTGTAATTCCCCACACTCTCATCAGAGAGGAAAGAGAGGAAATCCAGTTTCAGTATCAAATACAAACATTAGGAAGGAAAGGGAAATAAGTCTGTCTTTTTGGTGGTGGTGATGATGGTGGTTAGGTTTTGTTGTTTGTTTTTCTGTCTGTTTCAAGGCAACAGCATCTGACTACCTAATGTGGAATCAGGATGTGAGTACTGTACTAAGAGACTGAGACATCTCAGGCTTCGTTGGTGATTTGGTGAGTTATAGCAGAATGGTCCAAGGTAGTTGGACTAGTTCTATGTCCCCAGGGACTTAATGACAAGATCTGTTGTTTGGGTGCTAGCTCAGCCTAGTGATGGAACAACAAATAACAGAGAAGAAAAAGATCCCTATGGGAGGCAAGCTGGGCTTTTCACAGTAGACTGAGCTTATAAGATGAGCCTCTGGGGCAACAATCAACTCCTATCCATAGTATACCTTTAAACATGTGTGCCAAGCCAGAGCCTTGTGAGGAATTCACAGCCCCTCCTACTCAGTTCTATAGACTTTATTCAGATGGGAGAAAAAATTATGAGCATCAAGAATCAAATCGGCCAACAAATGCAACAATCACGCAAACATTTACTGAGTGCTATTCTGGTTGTTCTGTAACTGTGTGTTATAGGTAGACAGACAGACAGATAGATAGATAGGCAGATGTAAAAAGATTAAAAGCAAGAAATTTAAAGGAAACTTTTCTCCAAATAAAATACACTTAATAATCAATAAGCACAACAGGTCCCATTATTAGGAAAATGGAAATCAGAACCATTAGTTTTGTCACAATAAAAATGAAAACAGCCAGGTGGTAGTGGTGCATGCCTTTTATCCCAACACTCAGGAGGCAGAGGCAGGTAGATCTCTGTGAGTTCAGGACCATTCTGGTCTACAGAGTGAGTTGCAGGACAGCCAGAGTTACAACAGAGAAACCTTGTCTCGAAAAAACAAACAAAAAATGAGAACAAATAAATAGAGAAAGAGAAAGTAAGTGCTGACACAGGTGTAGAAGAAGTAGAAACCTTCGTACACTATTCACAGGAATGTAGAACAATGTAGCCACTGTGGAAAATCCTAAGGTGAATCTCTTTAAAATTCAAAAATAAAACTACCATATGTTCAAGCATTCTCACTTCTGAGCATATGTCCCAAAGAATTGCAAGCAGGAACACAAACAAATATGTGTATGCTCTTGCACATACCAACAGCATCCATGATAATTAATAGATGAAATCAATCCAAGTGCCTGCCAAAAGATGAGGTGATAGACAAAATATTATATAGCCACATGGTAGAATACCATTTTTTCTTTAAAAAGAAGATTATGACATATGCTGCAGCCTGGGTGAACCTGGGAGACATTGTGCTAAGTGAAATATGCAAGTTACAAATGGATAAACGCTGTATGATTCCTTTTCATGAAATGTCTAGTACAAATTCATAGAGAAAGGCAGTGGAAATGGTGATTACTAGGAACAAGAAAGTGGAAGAGTAGAGTTGTCATTTTCAATGGGTTTTACTTTATTTTTGTTATTTCAGTTAAAAAATATGAAAGAGTTCTGGGAATTGATGATGGTGATGACTGTACAGCAATGTTATTATACTTAATACCACTGTACAATAATGATTAAGATGGCAAATTATGTATTATGTATATTTTACCACAATAAAAATATCCTTATTGACCCATATTACTTCTTTTTTTTTACTGAAAGCATCAGCTACTATCTACTACATTGTCCTTATGGTAATGAGAGAGTTATCAATCACAATCAAGGACATGTTTCCTTTCTCACACAGAAGAGCTAAATGCAAGGACAAATTCCCCAATAGCTCTCAACTGTTTTGAGATTTTTTGCCTTCATTTTGCTAGAACTGCCTTATGTGCTATGGGGTATAATGAAGATGGTAAGGATCATACCATGGAGGAGCTCCCAGTTTATTTGAGAGAACAGATAATTCAATAATTATGGCAGAACCCATTGGGTCCTGTAGTAGAGCTCTGAACAGAATCCTAGGAAGATGATTCTGTGTGAGAGGGAGGGAAATTCTGATTTGTTTCGGTTTCAGCTTTTTGAAATCTTATTTTTTTCCTTTTATTGAAAATGGATTTTATCTCATATAATATATCCTGATTACAGTTTCCCCTCCCTCTACTCCTCCCAATGCCTCCCTACTTCCCCTCCCATCTGGAACCACCCCCTTTCTGTCTCTCATTAGAAAAAGAAACATATTCCTAAGGAATAATAATAAAATATAATAAGACAAAAAAACCTAACACATCAGAATAGGACAGAACAAACAGAATCCCATAAAAACACAAAACTGAAAGCCATAATATATACATAATATATACAGAGGATCTCTAAGGTGAGAGAGAGAAAGAGAGACAGGTGTGGGGAGAGAGAGAGAGACGGGTAATAAATAATATATTAAATAAAACTAAGAAGTTAAAAATAAAAAATATAATCCTGACACTACATTATGAGGGAAGGAACCTCCAAAGATGTCCTTGAGTTCTTTTTCTGTTGAGTTCTACTGCTGGGCGTGCAGCCTACAGTCAAAAGTAGTGTGTTTCGAGGGGAGCATTTTAAAGAGTCTTGGTCTAAAGGATTGCATCTGTGTTGAAGGGAAATAAATACACAATTTTAATAACTCAGGCTACCAAGAAGTCTCAGTGAGTCTCAGAGTTCTGTGAACAAGAAGAAGCAGACCGGCATTTGTAATTCCCTCACGACAACCCAGTTTCCACTTTCAGAGTTCTAGTGCCGTACTGCCTTAGTCTGAAAGTGATTTTACAATTGGATGACACATATATTATACACACACACACACACACACACGTATATATAGAGAGATATACATATATCTATGTACAAGGTTGTTCAAATAATCATACATCTTGGGATGGAATGCAGAAGGTTTAACACATTTTAAGGGTAGTTTTGAATAATTGTAGTTACACTTCCTATGCCTATATTTAAACTAAATCCCATACCTTACCCTGGTGAAAACCCATGCTAACCACCATGTGTATATGGAGTTGAGGTGGAAAGGATTGGTTCACATGACATCCTATTGTCTCTCTCTGACTCTGTATTGAACTCCCCTCCCTGAAGAGATGGTGCACTCTCTAGCCTGGCACCTTCAGCAATTATTGTAGTGTAGAGTGGCAGTTATCCAGGTGGAAAAGTAGGAAGAGATATTCCAGGAAGCGATACCAAGATTCTTGGATAATGAAGTTATGGACTGATTACGACTCATTTGGAGAGAAGCCAGTCTGAAGTTCAGTGAGGTTCTGAGAGGCTGTGTGACGTAAGGTCGCAAAAGATGCTCTCAGGGAAGTCAGATTAGAAAACACAAAGCTAAGAAAGCTGGCCTTGAAATAGATAAAAGTAGGAGCTTTTGAAGGGGGGTTTAGTTAGCATGCTTTCTAGGGGTATCACCTATTCATTGGTTTGTGATAACTAGGAGCTCCAAGGAGGTCCAGTCCAGCTCCAAATACTAAGGCTTTTGGGAGTGTGTGTGTGTGTGCATGTACGTATGTGTGTTATTTCACTTACAGGTGGTTAGACCTAAGTAGGAATCCAAAACTAGCCTCCTATTCCGAAATCAGTTTTGTTTCCAGACTCAATTGTGTCCTAAAAATCTGGAGCAAGCATTATTAAGTCTGAGCCTCATTATCCTGACATAGAAATAATAATTCCCTTGTAAGGACAGAGTAAGGTAATGAGTGCACATTGTCTGGTGTCCATGGGTATACAACAAGTTTGAGTATTTCTTCACAATATTTAAACATAATAAGCCTGTACCCGTGTGCACTTTTAAAAAAACACCCATACATATCAACATGTGTACTTGGATTCTAATAATGCTGTTTCCAGGAAGAGATTGGAAGAGAGATAGATCCATCTTGCCATCCCATTCTGTCTCCTTGATTTGGTATTGAAATCCTCCTCCCTGAAGAGACAGTGTACATTCTACTTCAATTATCCTCCCAACAGAAACTTCTGTCTATGCCTTCACTTCAATATCAATCAATTATGCGATCATTCTATGCCCTCCCACAAAAAATACAAGTTTTAGTTTGTATTACAGATATAAAATCTGTCCTTTTCCTGCCAAAGGCACCCATTCATTTCAACTAGACATCCTTCAGAAGCAAAGAGGACTTTCTCATTGTCTATCATTGTTGCCCCTAGGAGAGAATTACAATCAAATTCTTCTGAAGTCCCAGACCTTTTCCCCTACTCAAAGATCAGCAATCCCTTTGGGCTCAGTGTTTTTGTCTAGGGCACAGAGATCTGTAACTCACAGTAACAATTCCCTAGCTGAGCAACAGCAACAACTCACAGTGCTGCAATGGGCTTCCTGGGATTCTGTTAAGTTTGCAGAGTCAAGCCATTGAGTTGGCATGAGATTTGGCACTTAGAAGCGCTGCAGGGTGATTTCAAAACATAGCATCAACTAAATGGGTCCCTGGGCCTAAGCCAATCTCCCAGAGCTCCAGTTCCAAGACTCACCATTTGCAGGATCCTGACACCAAGAATTCCTTGGAGCTGTTGTATCGTAAGAGCTACTAAAGATGTCAGCTGAAAAGAAATTTCGGAGATTTATTCATTGCATTGTATTAAAAAACAAAATACCATAATTGTGTCCTGGCAATAGGTAATATTTAGCTGTGTTCTGAAATATGAAAATCCCTTACCAATGGGTAGGGCAGAAAGATGAAACTGCAATTGATTATCAGTTCTCATTCACTTCTCCTTGCCCATGCTCCCTCTCAAAAGATGTTATCCTCATTCGTCTTTCCTACTAACACATGAAATCATAGGATTCTGTGGCTGATAAATATTACATGAAGTCATTTGTTCTCTGGGCCCACCTGTAAATAAATCTAGAGTTGAAATCATCTTGCATGGCTGAGTAATAATTTCCATGTGAACCACTGCCGGATTTAGCAGCCTTTACTATCAATAGTGTTGCAATAGCTTTGCTCTAATTCCCTCCAGCTGCAATTTAATCCTCTGTTCTTCAATCTTTGGTAAAAGACAAGTCTTCCCATTGGATATTTTCCAGCTGCTAACTGATCATATTTCATCCCTTTAAGTTTCTTCTCCACAGTTCTCATCCTTTAAATATCCTACACAATCTTACGCCCTTGCCCTTTAATTGACCCACTTAATTGCTGTAAAACCTGCAAATCATCCTGTCTCTCATGGATTGATTGACTAGGACAAACAACAGAAAGAAAGACAATTCAGAAAGACTCAGGGAAATGGGAACGTCCTCCGTGTTTATTATTCTTACTGTTGATATTTCAAATAATCTAGTGCACATGCATGTAGTACTTGTCCACAGGGGAAATATTCTAAAACATATGTGAATGTGTTGTAACAAAATAGAAATCTTTCTGTAATTTGCCCACCTAGATCCAAGAATTTGTATTTCCGTGTTGGGTTGGGGATCATCAAGAAGGGACTGTTCTGTTTGTAGTACTCTAGTTTGATTTTTTATTTTACAGAAGTTTTCCACATTGTTACCCACTATTCCAACCATGCCTTTGTAATGGCAGTGCAATTTTCTACCTTATGGATGCATCATAGCTCATTTAGTCTTTCCCATCAATCCCCCCCACCCCCGTCACAGAGCATTTGAATGGTTTCAATTTACCATCATTTATAATCAATGTGGTATGAATGCTCTTAGATATGGACCTTTGCCCACATTTCTGATCTTTTAAAGTTGCTGTACATAGACCAGATACATTAAAATTATGGCCCGATGTTACAAAGCTAATGCACAGCAAGCTGGAGTTCTTTTTAAATGAGACTTCTGTAATTAGTGACCTTGTGATGGACTTACCTTCTCAGATCATATCTCTGGATAAAGTTATACCAAATTCATGTGCAGGCATTGAATAATAAATAGATAATGTACTGCATTCAATTCTTCTTCTTCGTGGTCTTTTTATCAAGTTTTAAATTTTTAAAAATCATTTTTATTAGTTCTTTAAGAATCGTGCACAGTGTGTCTTGATCATTTTCACCCCTCTCCCAGTTTCACTGAGATCAGCCCCCTTCCCTACCCACCCATCAGAAGTCCTCTTTTGTTCATGCCATCAAGTCAAGCTGCACTGTCCATGTATTCTCAGAGATATGGCCCTCCACTGGAGCACGGTCAACTTACCAGGGGTCACGCTTTCAAAAAAAACTGACTCTCCATGTCTCAGCAGCTACCAATTGCCATTAGATAACCATCTAAGTGTGGTACTTCATAACTTATATTTATTTATGTGTAGGTTGGTGCTGTGACAGTATGTGAGAGTCAAAGGAAAACTTTAGGAAGTCCATCCTTGACTTCCACTGTGTGGGTCCTTGGGACCGAATTTAGTTCGTCAGATTTACCAACAGGTGTTCTTACCCACTGAACCATTTCATCAACCCATTCTCTTCAGACTTAACAAGTGGAGGTGTTTATGATAGGAATTCAGCTAACATTTGAGGGTTGTGTTATTAGTGGATGTTAAGATTGCAAGGTAAAATAGTTATGATAGCAGAAATCTGTAGTCCCAATGTTCAGAAGGTAAAGGCTGGAGGATCAGAAATCCAAGACCATCTTCAGCTACATAGCTTATTAATATACAATTCATATCACTAAAACCATCCTTTAAATTATTAGGCCCTCTTTCAAAAAATAAAATAAAATTCAATCTTTTAATATATTCACAATGTAGGACAACCATTATCAATAATTTCAGAGTACTTTCACCACCCTGAAAATAATCCCCATATACATTAGCAATCATTCCCCATAGCTACCAACTCTCAGTATACACAGGCTGACGACTGAGCCACAAGATCCTCTTGTCTCTTCTGTGTGATCCATCTCTACACACTGGAGTTATAGATGCACTACGTGCCTTGCCTGGTTTTTAGGTGGGTTCTTGGGATCCAAATTCAGATCTTTGTGCTTATAGGGCAAGCAATTATCTACTAAAACACCTTCCCAGCCGTTAGTACAATGCTTTTTCAATTCATCAACATTTGTAGCATCTGGGCACACCTTGTTCTCCTTTGTTGGTATAGTATTTATTTCCTTGTATGGTATGTTAGTTTTCTCATCATTGTGACAAAAAATAACTTAAAGAATGAAGGATTTATTTGAACTCACAATTTCAGTCTGTCATGGCAGTGTCATGTGAAATAAAAAAAAATATCAGAGATTTTCTAGTCTTTCCCCAGGAACACTTCCCTCAATTTGTCTCTCTCTCTCTCTCTCTCTCTCTCTCTCTCTCTCTCTCTCTCTCTCTCTCTCACACACACACACACACACACACACACACACACACACACACACACTATTTTAATGTAAGGCAAGTAATTGTTCTATCTTGAACTTTCCTTCCCGATAAGAAGTAAATGAGAACATAAGCTTCAAGATGTTGTTTTAATTTCATAGTCTCTATCAGAAGTGTTCAACTTTTTGACATTGCAACATGATATATACAAATGTATTGGGGCCTTCTATATTCTGGGATTCAAATAGCCTGTATACCACAGGTTGAACATGGCTGTAACTAATAGAGAAAGAATCTTTTGGTGTTGGTCATCCTGAGTCAATCAGGTAGACGTTATTTTTTTTCGGCTCTCTTAATTCAATAGTTGGTAAGCAGCAGTGCTTAGCTGCCATACTCACTTATGAGAAGCGCATACATTGTTCCACAAGAGAACTTACCACAGTCAACAAGCACCAGATCCAACAAGGAGACTCCATCTGCCTAAGCCTTGATTGATTTTCAGGTACATGGTGCTGCTGCAGCATTGGAAACTCTCCGGAAGCCTTCTTCTCCCTTGGAGTTTCCATCTCATCACCAACTCTGTCCTTTCTGCCCCACAGAGGCACACACTGTAGTTTTCAGGGACGCTGTACCTATGCAGATGTTGTCACCAAGACTCAGAACAGCTTAATAAGACCCACAAGAAAGTTAATAAGCTAAAAGATTACTTCCTCCCCAGGAAAATTCAAGCAGACTACGTTAATAGTTGGTTTTGTCGGGTGGTGGTGTGCATCTTTAATCCAGAACTCAGGAGGCAGAGGCAGGTAGATCTCTGTGAGTTCGAGGACAGCCTGGTCTACAGAGTGATTTCCAGGAGAGCCAGAGTTACAACAGAGAAACCCTGTCTCAAAAAATAAAAGAAGTGGAACTTTGGTTACAAAGGCAATGGCTGATGATTTTCCATACAAACCATTAGGTCCATTAACCACTGACAATAGTTATAATTAAATATATCCTTCTCTGACTCTGAGAAGTTCACCTTCTCCCATAAATAATTTTCCCTCTTTGTCTCTGTCTTTCTGTCTCTCTCTTTGTCCTGGAGCTCGCTATGTAGCCCTGGCTTTGAACCTTAGCAGTCCCCCTGCCTATGTCTAGTGAGTTTTGGAATTAATTATGTGCCATGTGAGGCTAAGGTTTGTTTCTTGTGATACCCCTGCATCACTGTGTCCTGAACACCCTGAGTGCTGAGTTGCTCTTTTCTCTCTCCACTTCTTCCTTCCTTCCCACCACCCTCCTGCCCTCTTTCTTTCTTTCTTTCTTTTTTCTTTCTTTCTTTCTTTCTTTCTTTCTTTCTTTCTTTCCTTTCTTTCTTTCTTCTTCCTTCTTTCTTTCTTTCATAAAAGAGATAATAGGAATAGAAAAACAGTTTAGAAAAACAGTTAAAATGAGTTTGGTCGTACACTTTCTTTTTCTATAGCAATGGCCCCAAGAAGGATACTTTTTATTATTGAAATGCAATAAGACAAAATCCTATTGAATTCTTTTTCTGTGTCAGGCATTGTCCTGGTTATGACTTGTTTAAATGAGCTAGGGTTATAAAATATGTCTGGAACTAGCTAAATCAAAGGTTTGTTTCAATGAGTAAGTTTTTCTGAAAGGCTACTTGTGTTTAATAAAGCCAAAAGTTTAGATTATTTTTCATAGCACTGTAGAAATATTACTTCTAGTGTTCTCTGTACTAGTTGTCTATTCAAGAAAGTGCTGAAGGAAGTCTGTAATACCTGGACAAAGGAAGCTGAGGCAGGAGAATCAGGAGTTTAAGACCGAGGTTTGCTATATTAAATAAACTTCTATGGATTGATCACCTACTATGTTCCAAGCACTGTAGTAATCATCTTGGCCACAAAGAAAGAGGAAAGGGCCTACCTTTCTCATGTAAAAATGTGTGTGTGTGTGTGTGTGTGTGTGTGTGTGTGTGTGTGTGTGTGTGTGTGTGTTTGTGTGTGTTTGCCATACAAATTTCCAAGTACATGTATTACAATATTTTGGGTCATGTGATAAAAGTTTGAAAAAATGTTAGGGCAAAAGTAAACAACCTGTCCACTACCTGCTTTATGAATAAAATTTTATTGGCATATAATAACACAT
Source organism: Cricetomys ansorgei (assembly GCA_026225945.1). Lineage (NCBI taxonomy): Eukaryota > Metazoa > Chordata > Mammalia > Rodentia > Nesomyidae > Cricetomys > Cricetomys ansorgei. The sequence goes on along the minus strand of JAMJFZ010002884.1, from coordinate 2,320,316 downwards.
CCACTTACTGATTGTCCATGACTGTTTTTGCACTACAATGGCAGAGTTTGGCCAGAGGGTGTATGGGCCTTCACAGCCAAATATATTTATACTTATTAATATATAGTTATAAGTCTTTCCAAGTGTCAACCTAAGACAAAAGTCTGGAAAAGCAGATTCTTATGTAATTCCATTCTTCACCATTACCTGTCCAATGCAACACTGACCATCCTATGAACCAGTGAACCAGCACTCCATGCTGCTATGGATTGAACAAACCTGGTCATTATGTATGCATTAGCAACTGGGAACCTTCCCTTTAAATTTTCTGTTAACATGCTGATAAGATATTCTGAACACTCAGTAAATAAAAGACACCACTAAGAATGTCATGACTGTATTTATACATTCTAAAACCCCACAAAGCGAGCAGAATTCATTTTTATCCATATTTTTAATCCTGTAACTCCAATCTTTTCTGCAGTTATTCAACATTTATTTGAGAGGCACAATGCATTCTCATTCTTATTCCTGAGAAGCATTCGCAGAAGGGAGGCAGTTAATAGCATTCGAATAATAATATTTAAACATACTAGAGATCTAGCTTTTCTCTCTAGTTCTCAAAGACTCCAATATATTCTTAGTAATAGTAATCGTTTCTGGACAAAAGTAAATATGCCAGTTTTGAACAAAATACCATCTACACTGTCAAATTAGCTAGGTAAGGTAGGGTTATGTGTCGCAGAGCAATCAAGGACAGACACAGTCAATTTCCCCCAACATATTGCTGACAAGGCTCTAGTGAGGTATTTAGCGCCTTCAATGTTAAAGACCCTTTCCTCAATATGTTGTAATTGTACTCCAATCATCCTACCTTCTCTTTGTCCCTCCGTCTCATTCACAAATTAAAACAACATTTTTAATGGAGTCCAGTTTACTCGAAATGGTTGTAATTATTGCTTCATTGATTACAAACCAGGAACACCCCCACACACTTCTCTTAAATACAGACAGCTGGGCCATCTGTTCCCCATGAATCATGTAAACATAGGAGACTTGAGAGAAGGATTGAAACACTTTCCAACCTGCTTCTGCCTTATTTCAGAAATGCAATCATCTCTCCAGGGACTTAACAGATGCAATGCTTAGGATCTAACCTGCCAACTTGATCCTCTCGTGTCATATTGCAAGTTCTGGTTAGAAAATAAGGTCAAAGCCTACAACTTAGTCATATTTATTTTTCCTACTCATTTAATTATGATTTTTTTATTATATAGAGAACACGTAAATGTGAAATAAAACCCTAAGCAGTACAGAGAGGTACAAAATGACAAGTAAAATGTTCTGTCCCTGCTCTTTGCTCTCAAACAAATCCCTTTAGACATTTCTCTTTCTTTGTTTAGTGTTTTTTGTTGCTGTTCACATTGCTCTGGTTCTTGTTTTAGCCAATTTAATCTATATGGACACAGTTGACAAATCTGGCTCCTTTGTCTTCTCTCTTGATTTGGCCAAGACCCTAGCTCGCAAATTCTACCTCTCCTTCCTTCACCCTTCAAGTGTGTAGGATCACATTCAGTTTATATATCAAGCTTTAAACTTCAAGAAATACACTTAAATCTCTATTTTGTAATCCATCCACTCTGTTTTCTTTTCTTTTGTTTTATTTTAATGCAATGAAATTTGAAATTTTTCCTTTCTAGCTTACACCTTTTGTTTCATTCAGGAACCTCTTCTGTCCCACAATAAAATGTTCTCTTACAGTAACCGTTTTATATTTTATACATAGATGCCCTAAAACCATCTGGATTTGATTGTTGTATATAATGTGAAATAGAGATCCAATTTCACTTTTTCCACATGGATAATCATTTGTTTCAGCACCGTGTGGTAAATAGTCCAAGTTTGCTGCCATAGTCTTGCAACTCTACTTCTGTTATATATCAAATGTTATATATAAACGTCAAAACAAATGTCACTCTGTCTCAACAATGTGTAAAATTTCCTTGAAATGGATTGCATATTTGAGAGCACCATGCTCTCCGAGCCCCAATTTTCTTTTTTTTTTAAATGTGCTTTTGTTTTATTTTATGTGTAGGAGTGTTTTGCCTACATGTACACCAGATGTCTGCCTGGTATCAGCAGAAGCCATAATAGAGTGACAGATCCCCTGGAACTGGAGTTACAGACAGTTGTGAATCAGCATGTGGGTGCTGGGAATCAAACCCAAATCTTCTGCAAGAGCAGCCAGTGCTCTTAACCACTGAGCCATCTCTCCAGCCCCACAATGGTTTTCTTATCTTTAGATTGGTAGCGATAATTTAGTTCCATAACTACTTAGGAGAATTACTAGCCAGTGAGTATAGGCTACAAAACTAGATAGGAGAAAAACAATGAAGATTGAGAAAGATGGGATGACAAAAGATCACATGTGACATGAAAGTGAAAAGATTACTAGGAGTGGGATGGCAAAGTGGGGAGGATGGAGAGAAGGGAAGAGAAACAGCAAAAGCAAACGTTGTTTTAAAAATTCCACATTGGAGCCTAATTCTTTGTAAGTTTATAATTTTTAAAAACTCATAAGGAATGTCACAGACAGATTGAAAGTGTTGCTCAGATGATGGAACCATGTTGCTATCACAATAACTTTAGATATTAAGACCTTTATATTTGTACAAGAGGGAATCTGTAGTACAAAGCAGGTAAGTGGTGTGCCAGCAAAAAGAGACATGATTATGTTCCTATAGTATGTTTCCTGAGCATGCAGTCTAAAACAAAAGGTGTTTTATCTGAACTAAAAGATCAAGACAAGGATATAATCTTGTAGTACAGTCTGGAAGACACCATTCATATTTTCCCTTAAATATGATGTAATCACTAAAGTTTGATATATCACTATCTATGCCCATGGTCCATTTCAAAGTTGAATTGCACAAATGCAATTTCACATAGGCCATCTCTACTTTAGCAGCAGAGACTGATAAATATCACAATTACTTAACAAATGGCATCTTCCAGTTGGTGCCTGTCAGTGAGTTATTGTGTGCTAAATATAAGGCACAGGTGATTTATATTACTACCTTATGTCAAACAAAAATATCTGCTCACACAAACTGGTCCATCTCAAATTGTGCAAATACACTTGACTCAGAAAACAAAAGTTTAACTTAAGCATTAAATAGGAATAAACTAATTAAATTTTTGAATTTTCATTGAGTTAGGGGAAAAAACATATCTCAATCAAAAGCTGACATTGGGCAGATAGCCTACAAACATAGAAAAGCATTAATTTTGTTTTTATTATAAAGTTTACACAAAAGATTAAGCATACCTACAATTTAAGGAATAATAAAAATGGGCTATAGAGATGGCTCAGCCATTAAAGGCTAGGCTCTCAACCACAAATATAAGGCGCAATAATAAAAGATGAGTCAACCACCCCTCAGATAAAACAACAATTTCTAGCACCTTGGTGGCCTTCAGTGTACATACACTCGATAATATCTCCCCAACCCAGGGGCAACTACAAACTGAATCCTATGCTAATTATTCCTTAGAAATTGTTAATTTCTCCATTTTTCATAATTCCTAAAGGGTTTATTTGGCTACAATTCAAGGTTATGGGCCATCATTTCATGGAAGACAAGACTGAAATTTGAAGCAGTTAGTCACATCTGTAGTCCAGAGCAGGGCTCAAAACCAAGAAATGTGACCATCCACTTTTAAGCAGGGTCTTCTCATGTCAATTAAAATAGCCAAGACAAAGTTCCACAGAAATGTCCACAGGCAACCTGATTTGGACAACCCCTCATTGAGAGTCTCATCCCAGGTGATCCAACATTCAGTCAAGTTGACAGTTAAAAGGAATCATCACACTAGTGTATCTCATTAGAAGTTCTGTTTATCATGATGTACCCTTGTAACCACTAATCAGTATCTTCCCACCCATCCCAAAACATTACATTTTTTTAAGATCAACTTTAGCTTTCACAAATAAATAAGAACATGTAATAGAATTTCTGTGCTTGAGTTTCTTCACTTCTTACAGACATTTCCAACTTCCTTGAATTGAATGATATGATAGAAAAAGGAAAGAATAAAAAAATCATAAAATAATAAAAGAGAAAAAAATCATACAAATAGTGTTGTGATTCTGTCAAGTAAAATATAGAACATAAGCCATATCTGGTGACATATGCATCTAATCCCAGACCTTATTATGTGGAGGAAAGAGAATTAGGAATTCAAAGTCATCCTCATCTATGCAATGAATTCCAGATCAGTCTGGGCTATAGGATACCTAATCTGTCTCAAAAATTAAAATAAAAATAAATATGCAACATGATATTGAATTTCAGATCACTTATAAAATATAATCATTGGAGTGACACTGGATATATATGAACTGACAGAGACTGAAGCAGCATAAACAGGGCCTACACAGGTCTGCAACAGCACCTCTGTGCTTATCCTATGGCTTCCAGTTTAATGTTTTTATGAGACTACTGAAAGTGAGAGTGAGTGATTCTCTGTTTTTTGCACCTTCTCTCAGGCTCTTTTCCTTCTATTGGTTTGTCTGGACCAATTTCAATGTGACATCTTTCTTTTATCTTATTATATTTTATTTTGTTATATGTCTAAAAAAGTGAATGAATGAATGAATGAAAGAAAACCTAGCCACTAGTATAAAGGTTAACAACAGAACTATCATTTTTAACCTCCTAGAACAGAGAAAATCACTTTTCTCTAATGGAGTGGCACTGGGTATATCAACCACTCCAGGGCAGGCTTCATGTTCAGGAGTAATTGACCAACATACAACGGATTTCTCGGGTTTTTTGTGTGCATTTTTATGTAGTTAAAGTTTGGTCTTGAGGGGGACATGAGGGGTAATTTATTTTGTTTTCTTGTGTTTTGGAGGGTTTGTTGTACTGGGCTTTTATTTGATTTTTTGGGAAAGAAGTTAAAGTTGGGTGGGTATGTGTTAACATGATCTCCCGCTCTGCCTCTGCTCTGTCCCAGCCCACATTGGGCTGGGTTTCACCTGGTTCCCTGCCACTGGCCAGGTGCAGGAAACTCGCACTGGCAGAGCACCTAAAAGCTGGGGAGGGGGGCGTTTCTGGGACCAGGCACAGACCCTGATTCCCTGCATGGAATGAACCAGTCACAATGAATCAGTCCTGGGAGCCTTCTGGTGGAAGCAGCGCTCAGTTTAATGCAGGATGTCTCCTACATATATTCAACAGTGGGGAAGAGTCCAGGGTGCTCAGGGTGAGGGATCTATTGGGCTTAGACAAGGGCATTGGGGTAGCCTTATTTGCATGCGGGACCAGGCGCTTACCAAGGGGGAGCCTTTTTGCAAGGCATGGTCTCACAGAGACAAAAAGGGAGGTAACCTATCAGCCACAGGGCAGACAAGCACCTACGAATTTACTTTCCTTTTGCTTCTGTGAAACAGGCAAGATTTAATATTTAGCTGGGATCTGGCCAGGACCAAAGGCGAGGAGCAGCTGAGCACCCAATGCTCTCACCTTCTGGGACAGTGAGTGGCTTCCCAGATGCTTCAACCCGCTCCTCAGTCCCATGGTGGTCCCACAGGTATGGAGGGGGAGAGTATCTTGGAGGATTTGGGGGAGGAAAAATTTGATCAAATTATATTTAAATTTAAAAAAAAGAAGGACTACAGTCCACAGACCCAGAGAAACTATGCAACAAGGAGGGCCCCAGAAGGGATACAGGGATCTCCCTGTGTAAAAGGGAAATAGAACAGATGGTGCAATTAAACTGGGGAAGGATGGGAAAGTGACCAGGTTCGGGGAGATGGATGGCGGGAGAAAATACATGGAGAGACAACTGGAATTGGAGGACATTTAGGGGGTGATTGGGAGACCTTAGGGAGACCCTAGCAAGTACCTCTAGTAGTGGGGAGTAGGGAGCCTGAACAGGCCATCTCCTGTGGCCAGGCAAGACTTCCAGTGGTGGGACTGGGACACCATCCCAGCCACAAAACCTTTGACCTACGATTTATCCTCATTGGGACAATGGAACGGCGGAACCGCAATTCAAAGGAGGGATTCCATGCCTGACATTGCAGGGTAGACCAGGAACTAGAGCCTGGATATCCAGAAGATGATGTCTGATGATATCCTGTTCTACTCATAGATTGGTACCTAGTCTAGTCTCCATCAGAGAGGCTTTCTGCCAGCAGTTGATGGAATCAGACACAGAAGCCCAGAGCCAAACATAGTGTAGAGCTCAGGGAACCCAGCAGAAGAGGGGAAGGAGGGATTGTGGGGACCAGAGAAGTCAAGGACACCAGGAGAACAAACCTAACAGAGTAAATTGACCAGCACTCTTAGGAGCACAGAGACTGAAGCAGCAGACATGGAACCTGCAGAGCTCCCTAAATATAAATTACGGCTGTCTGGTTTGGTGTTCTTGCGAAACTCTTACAAGCTGGTATTAGGGGGACTCTGACCCTTTTACCTGCCCTGGAAACCCTTTACCCAACTTCTGGGTTTCCTGGTCTACCCTTGATGTAGGGACTAGTGCCCAGCCTTGTTTCATCTTGTTACACCCTGCTTGAGTGTTAACCCTGGAAGGACTGCTATTTTCTAAGAAGAGAGAGAGATAGATCTGGGGGAGAGAGGGGAGATGGTGTAAACTGGAAGGAGTGGAGGGAGGGGAAGAGGGAGGTTGGGATGTATTATATGAGGTAAGAAAAATAAATTTTTAAAAAGTTGAAAACATTTAAATTTAAAAATTGTTTTAAATAATAAAAATAAATAAAAATAAAAAATAAAATTAATCATTGCACAGAATAAATTCATACTAAAAGAATGATTGGTTGCTTATCCAATATTCAAATTTTCTTTATCCTACCCATTTCAACCCAGAATGAATGAGGAGATGAAAATTGTGACTCTGTTCAAAGTAGTCATCATGCCATGGCATTATCGAGACAAATGTAAACAATAAATGTTTTCTTATTCTCCACTAATGAATCATGCATTAGCTAAGTTACAAAGACTTCCTAAGATATAATCTAAAATGAGCCCGTACCATATTTAACAAAAGAATATCTTGTGCCTCCATCAAAAGGAGCATCCCAAAGCAAAATAACACTTTCTGGGTCAAAGAGATGGCTCAGTGGGTAAATCACTTGCTTACCAAGCAGAAAAACCAAAGTTCAAGTCCCGAGAATCCATGTAAAGCAGGATATAGACGCACACATCTTCAATCCTGGTGCTACTGTGGTGAAATGGGAGATGGAGTCAGAAGATTACTTCAAAACTCATGGGCTAACCAACCTGGTATAGACAAAAAGCAAATACAGACCCTGATCCAAACAAGATGCATGGTGAGGACCAACATCCAAGGTTGTCCTCAGACCTCCACGTGTACATCATGGCGTTTGTAAACACACACACACACACACACACACACACACACACACACACACACGCGGACAGTTACATTTAAAAAGAGAAAAATGTTTTTAGTCCTCCATAAAGTGCATTCCTAAAATTTGACCCATAAAGAATACTATGGAAAGTTTCCAGTGTACTCTTTGGAGTACATTATCCAACTACAACTAAAATATATGACTCTGTTTTATTGCCTATTCCTTGCTATCTCTTTTTACTGTCTCCCTGGGGAAAGAGAGATGTTTTTTAAAATTGTACAGAATATGACTTTCCTCATTTTACTATTCAGTGTCAAAACCAATTGCTTTGTAGGCTGAATCTCAGAGGTGAATTTAGATGAATGACTATATATTTCAAAACACAGCTGTTGGGATAAGCACTATATTGATCTGGCTTATATTCTAATCTAGTAGGACTCAAAGGAGGAACAATCTACCCAGCCATCAACTGGGTTTTCTTCTTTCTTTATTGTAGTTACATCCTTATAAATATTGAACTTTTAAAGTCAGCGCTTTGGATCAGTTTTATCCACTATCTGGATCCAGATGAGATTGGCAACATTGGTTTCAAAATGATTTTCCATTATGAGTATCCACCACTACAGTTTTCTTGGCTTTGCAGTACAATAGACTGGACAGAAAAATACAGCAATAAGAAAAATGTGTATAGCAGTCTTTGCTTTTAACTTCATCCAACCTATCAGACAATCCTCCCATTCCTTAAAGTGATTCATTGTTAGTTATACCATGTTTTATGGGGGGAATGTCTTTAAAAAAATTTTTGTATTTATTTTTTCTTGTGCATGTGGGGTATGGCGATTTGAATAAAAAGGGTCCCCATACGCTCGTATGTTTGAGTGCTTATCATCAAGAAGTACTACTTGCGAGGGATTAGAAGATGTGGTCTTGTCGGAGAAGGTGTCACTTAGGCTTTGAGGTTTCAAAAGCCCAAGCTATGCTCGGTGTCTCCCTCTTCCTGCTGCTTGTGGATCTGGATGTACACCTCTCAGCTACTTCTCCAGCACCATGTCTCCCAGCATGCCACCATGCTCTCCACCATTCTGATAATGGACTAAACCTCTGAAACTGTAAACAAGCCCAACACACATGCTTTCTTTTATAACAGGTATCATGTTCCATGATGTCTCTTTACAGCAATAGAGCACTGACTAAGACAGAAATTGGTACCAGAGAGCTGGGTATTGTTGTGTCAGGCCTAACCATGCTGCTTATTGGTAGGATGTGAACTTTGGGACTTTGAATTAGAAAAGCAGTTGAATGCTTTAAGTGGGGTTAAATGAACCATATTAGTAGAAGCATGGAAGGCAGTGGTGCTGAGAGCAATGTAGATTATGATGGCCTGGCTCAAGAGGTTTCAGAAGAAGATTATTAGTCAGTGGCCTAGTAACCGTTCTTGTGATGTTTTGGCAAAGAATGTGGCTGCTTTCTGCCCTTGCTCAAAGAGTCTGCCTGTGGCTAAATTGAAGTGTTTTGGATTAATAGCTTTGACAGAGGGAATTTCAAGAAGGCCTAATATTGCTTCTACCATGAGGTTATTAGTAGTCACTCTTACACAGATTTGTAATGAAAAGGAACAAGTTGAGCAAAGAGAAATACAAAATGTACAGTATGAAGAAAAAGGGAGCACCAGGAAGTGTCATAGAGCTAAGTCCATGGCTCAAGTGTTGTAGAAGTTTATTTTTAGTTATGTATAAAATAATTGTTTTATGCAATGTTGGGTGACGGCTATCCTAGGTCTAGGGCGTTGTACATTGTTCGCAGGTGTTGGATTTCTGTAGGGGTTGCTTAATTGCTTATGATCTGCACGTGGTATCAGTAGAACGCCTAAGAAGTTTTGAATCAATAAAACACCTGATCTTAGAGCTCAAGGTTCCACTGTTGATCGAGTATGGCACAGACCAGGACAATGGTTCCTTCTGCTGAGATCTGGCACGTATGAAAATGCTTCCTTGTCTCTCTAGCTGAGCCACCACAGTAGCCGAACTACAACAAATGGTGCATCAACGTGGGGCAGGACATCATGCCAGCTAATTCAACATGGAGACAAGGAAGAAGAGAAAGGAACTACAGACTGCAGAGTCTGGTAAATTACGCTCAGAGAAGCTACCAGAGATAGAGATCAAGGTATTATTTGAAGGCTCCTAAAGGAAGAGGAGAGAGAGAGAGAAAGAAAATAAGCCTCTATGAAGAGAAAAGGCTGTGAAATTAATAAATAAATGAGGAAAAAAGTTCTGAGGTGAGAGCTACAGAATGGAGGCCCTTAGAGATAAAAAATTCAGCCGGGAGCAGTGAAAAGCAAGGTTCTTACTGCTTTTCCTGATCATTGAGCCGACACTCCCTCCTGCTGCTGGTGGTAACGTACTGTTTCACAACTGACTTTTATGATAGCTGGGTTGTATGTTTGTGAAGCTCAAGATGTGTTTGAGGTCTATGAAGAAGGGTATATGTTTCCCCATAGTGGTGGTGAGAGAGAATGCCAAACTGCCAGAATGTTCCAACCAGAGATTCTTCCCACAGCCCCAGGACCCCCTGCTGTTGTGGAAGCCTCCCCTGGGGGGTGGGGCTTGAGGCCAAAAAGCTGCTTAAATTGAGTTTTTTTTTTTTTTGCAAACCTGACTAAGAGTAAAACAAGCAGTCCAGCCAGATACTGGTGACTGTGATGAGAACTCCACCCGTGAGGAAGCCTTCCTGCAGACTAGGTTATAAGTTGTTTTTCCTGCAAACCAGACTCTATCTTAAAATATGGAAAGTGTTTCTTCAGGGTCACTACACAGACACTGTCTTCCAGAACTGGCTGAGGTTGTATCTCATGCTGGTAGTCGAACTTGGTAATGTAAAAGTCACCCAGCTGGCATGAAGGGGTCTTTGGAGAGCAGCTGAGACTTGGCACTATGAGATGCCAGGAGAGGCCATTGGTAAAAGTGTAGCCTCATTAGTAGTTAAAGACCCAGAATGAAGGGGTCATGTAAAAAAAGTTGAGGCTTGGCACCATGAAGAGAGCCCAAGAAAGGCTATTAGTGAAGGTGCAGTCTCAGTGGCAATTGAAAGCCAACATTGAAGGGGTCATGTAAAGAAGTTGAGGCTTGGTATCATGAAGAGAGCCTATGAGAGACTATTGGTGAAAGAACAGACCAGTTGCAACAAGGGACCCCAGCAGTTTTGGAGATGCCAGTACCATGGGACAACCACCAAGAATAGCAGCAACAGTGGAATGAACCCAGCCAGAGCCAGGAGGACAAGCTGTGTGTGCTGCAGAGTACAGAGCCATATCCAAGCCCTTTGGAGGAGTGCAGAAGATTGTGAGTGAATTCCAGATAATGAGACATTGATAATGTTTTTCTGCTGTCCAAAGACATTGAGAAAGCTTGATAGATGTTTGGTTTCATTTGGTTGTGTGCATTAGTAACACTCATGATTGTTCCTCTTATAAGTAGTTTTGCTTATATAGTGTTAAATTGTATTGTAAAGGCAAAACATTTTTTTATACAGAAAAGGGGAAATGTTGTAGAAGTTTATTTTTTGTTAGATATAAAATAATTGTTTTATGCACTGTTGGGTGAGGGGCTATCCTAGGTCTAGGGCATTTTATATTGTTTGGAGGTGTTGGACTTCTGTGGGGGTTGTTTGATTGCATATGATCTGCACGTGGTATCAGTAGAACACCTAAGGCATTCTGAATCAATAAAACACCTGAGCTTAGAGCACAAGGTTCCACTATTGATGAAGTATGGCACAGGCCAGGACAATGGGTCCCTCTGCTGAGGTCTGAGTTTGCATGTATGAAAACACCTCCTTATCTTCCTTACTAAGCTGTCACAGCAGTGTACTACAACACTCAAGGAGATAAAATGTCTAAAGAAAAGCTGATGTAAAATGAAATAAAGGGAGTGGAGACCTCATGGCAAGACCCTACCCAGCTTACCTTCCAATTTGTGAAAAGGAATTAAAGAAAAGCTTAGGCAGTGAAGTAAACAAACCATGGAAAACAGAATGCTCATGCAAATTTAATTGAACAAGGGCAAAGCTTTGTCCCCAGCAAGTAGCAGAACTTGGCAACTTCAGACACAAGGGTTCTGGCTTTAGAGTCAAGGATACAAGAATGGCATTGTGGAACCCCCGTCCATGGATAAAGAAAGTTGCTGAGGTCAGGCATGGGTAGGGGGTGCCCTACATAAAGGCTCAGAGAGGCCATCCTGTGAAGCTGTTGAAGCTGAAGCCTGGATTGCTTTGGAGACCCCAGCACGTTGGAGTTGTCAGAGCTGTGAGCTATCTGACAAGGAAAACTGCAGACTGGGTGTGGAACCAATCCCAGCAAGAGAAGTGTGTTGCAGTCAACAAAGCTGGAAGGAGTTGGAGATCTGCTTCGATATCAGACATGGAGATGCAAGGTTTGGAGTTGGTTCTGCTGGATTTCAGTCTTGCTATGGTCCAGTATTTCCTTGTTATGTTCTATTCCCTCTCTTTTGAAATGGTAATATATATTCTGTGCCATGTTGGAAGTACATGATCTGCTTTTTATTTTTATTTTACGGGGTTTGGGGGGGTCACAGTTAATAGAGTGCCTTGAGTCTTAGAAGAGACTTTGAACTTTTAAAGAGTAGTGAGGATATGATAGACTATGGGGACTTTTGAAGTTAGACTGAATGCATTTTTGCATTATGATACGGCTACAAGCCCATGGAGTCCAGGGAGTGGGACATCGTGGTTTGAATAAGAATGGCTCCCATAAGTTCATATATTTGATTGCTTAGTCATCAGGGAGTGGCACTACTTGAAAGAGATTATGAGGTATGGCCTTGTAGAAGTAGACATGACCTTGTTGGAGGAAGTATGTCACTAGAGGTTGGCTTTGAGGTTTTTAAAGCCCAAGCCTGGCCCAGTGGCTCTCTCTTCCTGATGCCTGTGTATCCAGACATAGAAGTCTCAGCCACTTCTCCAGCACCATGTCTTCCTGCATACCTCCATGTTTCCTGCCATAACGATAATGGACTAAACCTCTGTAAGCAAGTCCCAATTAAATGCTTTCTTTTATAAGAGTTGACATGGTCCAGCTGATCAGAATAGATGCAGAGGCCCAAGTAAAGCTTAGGAAACCCTGTGAAAGAGAGGAAGGGGAGACTTCAGGGACCAGAGGATTCGGGGACACCAGGAGAACAAGCCCCCATGTAGTCAACTGAGTAGCACACTTAGAGGCTCACGGAGACTGAAGCAGTAGACACAGAGCCTCCATGGCACCCTACATATATCTTATGGTTGTCTGGCTTGGTGTTCTTGTAGAACTCCTAAAAGTTGGAGTGAGTGGATGGATCTCTGACCCTTTTACCTGCCCTTGGGACCCTTTTCTTCCCGATGGGCTGTCTTTTCCAGCCTTGATATAGGGGCTTGTGCCTGGCCTTGTTCCATCTTGTTATACCATGTTCAAGTGGTAATCCTGGGAGGCCTGCTCTTTTCTGAAAGGAAGTGGGGGTAGATCTGGGGGAGAGGAGAAGGGGGGAGTTGGGAGAAATGGAGGGAAGGGAGTATGGGGCTTAGGATACAAGAGAAGAAAAATAAATTATATTAATTTTTAAAAAGGAGTTGTCATAGTCATGCTGAGACATGGGGGAAGGCAGTGTGCACAATGTAGATGTCAGAAGAAAACTTGCAGGAGTCAGTTATTTCTACCATGTAGGTACCAGGGACAGAACTCAAGTTGTCAGGCTTGGAAGCAAGCATCTTTACCCACTAAGTCATCTTGCTGGCTCTGAATGAAAAGTCTTCAAATGTCATAAAATAGGAAAGAGATAGGCAGTGGTGGCACAAGCCTTTAATCCCAGCACTTGGTAGATATCTGTGAGTTCAAGGTCAACCTGGTCTACAAAGTGAGTTCCAGGACCGCTAGAGAAGCCATGTCTCAAAAAATAATAATAATAAATAAAAGAGGAATGTTCAAAATTTGATAAATCTAAGCTGAAAGCCCACTGTGGGAGTCTGAGACAAATTGCTTTAACTAGTTGAATTATGTATCTGTTTCCATCCCCATTTTACAGATAAAAATATGAAGGCATACAGAGGTTATGCCATATTCCATTTATTGGCAGAATCAGAATTTAGACATAGGTTGGCCAGATACTGTGCCTGTAATTTAAGCTTCATATATGATTGCAACTGACAGAAAACTATGTGAGACACAAGTCTGTGTACTACTCATAAATTATCTTAAAAGGAGATGTCTGGAGAGACAGTTCTGGGAATAAAGAATTTGCAGCCCAAGAGTGAAAACCAGATCCACAGCACCCACATAAATAGAGGATGGGTATGGCAGTTTCACTGCAATCCCAGAGATTAGAAGGCAGAAATAGGGATCTCTGGAGTCAGCTAGCTAGCCTAACCATATGGCAAACGATGAGTTCAATTGAGGAACCCTGCATCAATAAATAAAGTGGAAACCTATCGAGGAAGAGACCCTAATGTCAGCCTCCAGATCTCCATACATTCATTCACATTCATGTATGAACATGTACAGGCACACTCAAATTCATCCAGACACCTGCAAACATGTGTACACACATGTGCAAAACACAGAGAGACATATATAAAGAGAATGCTCTAAACTAGCCTCTAACAATCCTTGAGAAGCAATGTCATTGTCCCATTTAGTAGATTGCAAAATGATGAGTGGTTCAAAGTTTCTTGCCCAAGTCATGTAGCAAATCCATGACACAATCAAGACTGAAACCAATGCAGTTTGATCCCATAGTTGGCACTGAGAACAACTACATACTGTCTTTTCAGATAGCACAGGCAATACCACATCTTAGAGAAAAGAAATTAATGCCCAGTACTTGAAGTACAGCAGCCACTCAACAGAAATAGGAAATAAATACAGGGTCTCTGATTTTATTTTTTTTAAACTGATTCTTCTGAAGTCTTTCTAACAAAACTGTGACGTAGTTTGGGACTATAGGTTGCAAGGGGACTATAGGTTGCAAGGCTTTTCACAGTTCTGTTTCTTTTGGTTAAATAGGTACCTCGAGGATACCTTCTCAGCCTTTGAATATTTCATCACAGTCTGATACATAAATTGTTGTTCTTTTCTAGTATTTTAAATCTGAGAATTTCTAAAGACTTGATATAAGAATATCAGAAGGAACAAAGAGCCGTAGAATGTTCCTTCTTAACCTTCTCCTCCCCCCCCTCTCCTTTTCTGGCCTTACAGGAAATTCATTGGCAATTATCACAGGAAAAGCAATCATTCAGCCAGCACTATCTAACAAATCGCCTTGAAGCTATTTTAGAAGTGACAGATGAGTGCAAGGTCCTGGAAGGCACATGTTCTTCCTTCCTTAATTGCTGCTTTACTAAAAGCATGAGGCAAACAATATTGAGAATCTTAGCTCTATTCGCTACCTCAGCTGGCAGAAGCTGTACATGTGCATATTAAATAGGCCAGCTGACACCTTATTTGCTTAGTATTAATGAAGAGATGGTAATGTAACCCAACATCTGTAAACAATCCAGGAAGACATCTGCAGATTACTGGGAACAATATTCATATTTTATAGCCTTTATAACAGCTGAAATACCCAAAGTCTGTCTCAAACCTGAAGTTTAGTTTAGTCTTCTAATGTACACAGAACACTGGAAAAAAGCAAAACACTAGGGTTTTTTTTCAATTTGAATTTTTTCCTAAAGACATTAAGATAAATCTCAAGATTCTCAGCTCACTGCTATGTGCTTAAATCAGGCATTCTACACAGCAGGACTGGTTAGTTATAGGTGAAAACATGAGGGTGAATTTTGTCATTCAAAGGAGAATGTCACCATTCTCCTTTTCCCGTCCCTCATCTTCTATGATTCCCTCTTCCTCTGCTCAAATAGCCAACTGATAAAAGATTTTAATTATGACTTCTAATACAGACCAGATTGATACTCTATGACTTCCTCTCTATATTCTCCACCCCAGAAGGAACATGAATACCATTCTGGTAGCACTTCTCACGAAGTGGCACTCATGAACCAAATCAGATGACCTGGCAATCTCACTGATGGTAATATATGTGATGGGAGCAAAGCTATCAGTAGACAAACATAAACAGGAAAAACGTCAGACTATGGCAACCAACCATTTTAGTTTAACCCAGAACAGAAATGTTTCCTGGAGTTTGAAACTTTTTCCTTATGAAGCCTGAAAAGTTCCAGATAAACTGAAACAGTTGGTAACTCATAGAGTGCTGGTCATAATATCAAACAACTGAAATAAAGCCTAAGTGGCCATCCATAAGACAATGCTGGAGCAGTTTTTGGACACTATTCTGTAAAGTTCAGTCCAGTTGTTTTAAAAAATACAGTGAGTCTTTGTGTATTGAGTGTAAAAGATGACTACAGAAATGGATAAAACTGTGCATTAAAATGTCTAGCATAATAGTATTTTGTGAAAACCTGAAATTAAACAAAACTGCAAAATGGCATGATCATGTTTTCATACTTGATAATACAGAGATGATCTACTCGTTTTGAGAAATGATTAGCACAATTATCAGTAGTCATTATTACCCCAGGCTTAGATACACAAAAGGATATAAGAATCTACAAAAACTTACAGTTCCAGTGTTAAGTAGACATGAAAAAATGTGCACATTCAAAGATGAGTCAATGATAAAATACCAACAATATAATGAAAATGAACAGCTATTATTTGCAACTTAGTTCACAGTGCTCTAAAAAGAAAATGCAAATGCAATTGATGCTGATGGTACTGAAGAGAGAGAAAAAACATATAAATAATGCTGATCCAGTAGTAGAGGTTTTATTTTTTGCCTTTTACTTTTATGACTTTATATTGTAACACACCACCACCCCACCACCCCACCATCCCACACACACATATGGAAGTCAAAGGACAACTTAGAGGAATGGGATTCCTGGGATCAAACTGAGGCCCTCAGGATTGAAAGTAAGCACTTTTATCCATTGAGCCATCTCACAAGGCCCAAGTAGAACTTTTAAATAAGTAATATTGTAGAGTTGTTTGAATTGGACAATGTGAGATCTTTATTTAATATGAACAATTTTCTCTGTTTTATACATGGTAACATAAGCAAACAAAATTAAGAATCTGTTTCAGATACTGACTATAGTTGCCCCAAAAATCATGTCTTATGAGTAAAATGTATTATACACACAGTCAAGCTGTTATTTCTCAGGACGTGTCTCCATGTCCTCAATATATAAAAATAAAGAAGTAACCAAAGGACAGTAGTGTTTCTTACTAATTAATGAGAGTACAAGGTATTTTGATTTTTTCTTACTACTTTTTTATGTTTTCTACATTATCTACAAATGAAGTATCTTTTGATAATCATAAGGAAAAGAAGACATGTAGAATTACTAGAGGAAGCATGAGGAAAAGATTACCCCCATACAGTAGTGTAAAGGCAATTTAATATCTGAAAAAAATTAAAACTATCTTCAACTCAAAAATTCTATTTTTATCTTCATCTAAATGTATATATAAGAGCAGTCATGACAGTATTATTATAATAGAAAAGCTTTTCATTAATAATATTTATAAATAATATACTAGTAATATAAGTTAAGGTACATAAATACTAAGGTATACATGGTTATACATGGGTATATATTAATGACATAGAATGATATCCATGATACATGACTGAATAAGAATAATTTATTTATGGGATTACATGGGCATAATTTTGTTCCTTTTCCATGTGCATACACAAACAAATACATATGTACAAAAATTCTTGAAATATAGAAAACAAACTTTTAATAGTGGTTGCTTTCATACAGGGGATGGTGAAGATGGACAGAACTTTTACTTTATATGTTTACATATTTCTTGAGACTTTATTTTCAAATCAAAACACATTCGCTTATGAAAAACTTTTTAATTCAATATAAGGATTTGACCTCAGAATGAATGAAAGCAGTGTATCTATATAATAAAAGTTTTAATAACAATGATTAAACAAAGCCATACATATCAACATGGGTAAATCTCACCAAAAGTCCACAAAAGTTGTGCAAGAAAATTCTATACAGTATAGATTTATTTTATGTCATGATCTGAAAGCTGAAAGGCTAAGTAAGGTACACTATGTACAGACACATGTATGAATAAGAACAAAGGGATTAAAAAAACCCAAATCTTAGGATAATAGCCAGTTCTGAAGAGGAAGAAAGAAAAGCCATGTACTTCAAAGGTTTTAATTGGTCACATTCAATTTCTTAGGCTGGGTAGTGAGCAAATGGATGTTCATTTCTGAATTATTTCTTATTTATTTGCATACGTTGCAAACGCTCTCATACATATGTCAGATTTCATTACATACAATTATGTTACAGATTTTATAACCTAAAACATGAAAACAAGAATTGTTATTCTACAAAAAATTGTTGTGTGTGCACACACACACATACACACACAAACGAATTCACATTAAAGTATTAAAAAATCAACATAGGCCAATAAATTCTGACCTGCCGTTTACCAGAGGCTCTATAGACATTCAAAATTGTACTGCCAGTGAATGAAGGAATTAATGACATTTTAGATTTTAAATGAAAAAGCAGAATAGTTGAGGTGACCAGTTCCTGTTGTTTTCATATCACAGAACAACACATAAGGAACAAACAACCTTCTTCTAAAGGTCATAATGATTAGTGGCAGGAAACCACTCTAAAGTCTGATGTACTGACTCTGCTGTGTTTGTAAAGAGCTTCCAGGATCACCTGTTAAGACTAATCACTTGACTAAATTTGTCATTGAACTGAAATCAAATACTTGAATTGGTGGGACTATAATGATATGGTTTTTGCCAGGAGCATTCTTCCATGGAACATTACATACTGTGAGGTTGTATTTGGTAGAATTTAACCCAAATAATACCAACCGCCCCAACACTTTCACTTCCTCCACAGGAAAAATAGAAAATATTTTGATTTGCTCAGAAATCCCGGCTTTGTTGAAATGACTTTTCAAACCCGTTGTTCTTTAATTGATAGTTTTCTGCTACTAATTAAGGTATGGCAATAAATAAAGATAAAGGCTTTTGTATTATTTGACAGGAAAGGGGTCAGGCACTCAGTCTCATAGTCATCACCCTGAGATGGATAGCAGGCACATGATGGGAGAACCCATCTGTCTTTATTAAGACTTGGCATCGAAGGAGAGCAGAATGGAGAAGAGCTCATTTAATAAATGGCAGTTCCCATTCTGCAAAGCGACAGAAAATTTACTGCAATGTCAGAGGGAAAAAAAAAATCCACTCAGAGAAAGTTCTTATATTAGGAAGATTTCAACAGAAAAAGCTTTTTAGTGATATTAGAGAAGATTAAAATTTCTAATAATACATAAAAAGAACAAATTCTGCTCCCGACCGTTGCTCATGCTGCTTCCTCTAGGCCTTCCCTCCCTCCCTTCCTCCTTCCTTCCTTTCCTCCTTCTTTTCCTTTCCCCTTTCTGGTTTTATCTCAACATGTAAGATCTCCAATACCATGCCTGCCTGCTGCTGTGTGCCCCACCATGGTAGTCATAGACTTTACTATCCTCTAGACACATGAGCCCCAAATTAAATGCTTTAGAAGTTTTATTGGCCATGGTGTCTTGTCGCAACAATAGAAAAATAACTATGACAACACCCTAGTCCTAATGATTTGTCTCTCTTTTTGTTCTATTTATTTATCACCCTCTACATGTTGAAAGTTTTTCTCAAATATCTGTTGATCATTACTATGTTATTCACATCAAAGAATGTGGGAATAAAAGATAAAAAAGTAGTTGGAAACTTTTTATACATGAAAAATGTTTGTCA
Source organism: Cricetomys ansorgei (assembly GCA_026225945.1). Lineage (NCBI taxonomy): Eukaryota > Metazoa > Chordata > Mammalia > Rodentia > Nesomyidae > Cricetomys > Cricetomys ansorgei. The sequence continues at coordinate 2,301,074 of JAMJFZ010002884.1, read as the reverse complement.
TCTTGCTATAGGGTATCAAAAGCACAACAACCCTGGATGAATTTTCTCTAAGATTTGAGTTTCTATAAAGAATATCACAATAATTTTTGGAGCTCATGAGTAACATAGTTGGATACAGGACATTCTGTGCATCAGATTAAGGAAGGTAGTGGGTCACCTGTGTGAAAAAACAACTTGATCCACCTCCCACCTCCTCTTAATCTCTCTTTCAAGCAATTTATATACAGAAGGTTGATGTTTTAATTACCTTTGAATTACTATAATGAAAGACCTGAGACAATTAATGTAAGAAGAAAAGCTGTTTATTTAACCCACAGTTTTAAAGTAGCACAAGCTCAACAAGGATTGTCCCTTGACTACCTCCTCTCGTGGCACAGATGGCTATGGCAATTGTGTATGTGTGAAGCATCATGTGACCACATCCTGAGGACCATCTTCTTCCTTGTGTGCAACCACCTACAGGCTCTACCATATCCCACTTGCACCACCTTGCAAATCAAGCCTTCAGTCACAGACCTTCATGGGACAATCTTCCAAACCATAGCATCTGAATTTCCCTTTCACTAAATCGGCCCTCTTCAATTACTTTAAACTTTGGCTTTCCCCACACTGGTTCACCAATTATCACTTCTCTGCTTTCTAGCTTTCATACAACTTGATTCCCTAATAGCCCCGTTCCCATTTTCTTCATCATTGTAAATTTGTATCTTCTGTAACTCCTTTGGTATCTCAGGATATTGAGTCAACACATGGCAGTAATCTGTATTTCGTCTTTAACTTCCTGAAACACATAAAATCATTTCAAATACAATTTGCTATTTCTTCTAAGAATAGAGCACCAAAGAGCATTAGACTCATTGCTGTGATAACATCCAATTTATTTGGTAATAAAAGACCATTTTGTCAGCACAAAGAACTGAAACACTAGGACAGTACAAGTTCAAATAATTCCTTCTCAAGAATTTCTAAGCATAGATCAAGAGTGTCTGGCATCTTTTTAGTGTAATTAGTTCAGTAGGTATTTGCATGCCTTCGTAGTGGTCATTCAGCTGGAGAGCTTATTGTAAAAATACATATTCACAGTCAGACATAGTAATATACCTTTAATCCCAGCACTCAAGAGGTGGAGGCAAATAGGGCTCTGTGAGTTTGAGGCCAATCTGGTCTACATAGCATGTTGCAGGCCAGACAGGGATGCATAGTAAGGCCCTGTCTCAAAAAAAAAAAAAAAAAAAACATGACCCTTGACCTTACAGAATGTCTAGGAATTAGCTTAGCTTCTTACTTTTCCCTATGAGCAAAGCACAGTTCTAAGTATGAACCAGAGATCACTGGAAAGTCAGCAACAGCAAAAGTCCATTCCCATTTTCTCCTCCTCATGTCTCCCTCTATTCTTGCTGACTCTAGGGTACAAGGCAGGCTTTAATGTAAGTTCTTTCAAAGAATGGTTACTGGATGACCAATCTAACTTTCCAGACAATGCTACTGCAGTCAAAATACACCAAGCAATCAACTTACAGATTTCATCTATACTGAGTAAACTTGATGGCCTATGGTCATCAATGTGACTGACAAAGATGGGAATGGAACTGCAAGCCAGAGATTTCCAAGCTCTCTAAATGTCTGCATTCATAACGAAATGTTAGAAATCATATTATAGTGTTGCTCAAACTTAGCTACCAGGAAAAACTCCTGTTAGGAGGGAACATGAAAATTCCTTGAATTTGCACAATATATTTTAAGTCTCACTGGGAGAATAGAGTTGTTTTTAAAAGGAAGAACTAGATGTCTAATGAAGCCAGCCCAACATTATTGATTCACTCTCTTCCTTTAAAGAACTCCAAGCCCTTTAGAACTTGGCCGTTTTCACCCTCAGGGAAATCAGAAGTGAGCCTGAGATGCTGATTTGTAAATTCTTGAAATAGATATTAGATCTGGCTTTATTAGTGGAATTGCAATATGATACAGTAGCTAAGAGCACAGGTTTGGAGTCAGGCACACACCTGTATTGAGTCTAGCCTCCATCACTGAATAATTTATCCTCTCTAAAATTCAGTTCACTTTTATGTGCTTTCTAGCATGAACCAAGGGCCAGTGAGATAGCTCAGAAAGTAAAGACACTATTAATCCCCAGAACCCACTCAATGTAAGGAGGTAACCAACTAACTCCCACAAGTATATTCTCTCCCTCTCTCTCTCTCTCTTTCTCAAATGTTAAGAACCAAACTGTTTCCCTCTTGGAGCTCCCCCTTGAACACCATAAATTTCCTTTACTCTACCTCCTATCCATTCTGGTCTCAGGTCAATATTGTATCTTCCCGAGCTTTGACTTCCCAATCATTGTTAAATAATGATTTTCTTTGTCTTCTAATGTCCTAAACACATCTTCAATTCTAATTATCATATGGTGGGATATATTACTTAGCTCATTCTTTTCTGCCTTGGGATACAGTGGAGGAAGCATCACTGAGTTATTTTACCTTGCTGCCCTTATTTCTAAGTTATAGTCTCTTAAGGAGCCTGGATAGCTACAGAAGCTCTTCATTGGAGGGCTAAGCTTCAAAACAACCAATGAGAGTCTGAGGAGACATTCTGAACAATCAGGAACACCCAATGACTGTGTGATAAAGAGATTCAAACACAAAGCACTAAGGGGGGAGGTTGTCACTTACACCATTGTGGAGGAGGTGATTACATCCATTAATAAAAGGTCACACAAGCTGAAGAACCAAAGCTGCGTGAAGATTTGATTCTCAAAGACTAGGTGCCCACTTAAGTGTAAAAAAGATCTTCATTGATGGCTTAAGGAAGACATTGACTAACATCACCTACAGGATTGTTTCTAACAGTGTGGGAAAGTTGAAGTGTTTGAAATCATGACTAGCAAAGGCTGTGGAGGGAAGAAGGGTTCTGCTTTTGTAACCTTTGATGACCATGAATCTGTGAGTACAATTGTTGCCCAGAAATATCATCATGTGAATTCCTACTGCTCTGAAGTAAGAAAAGCCTTATGAAAGCAAGAGGGAGCTAATGGTTCTTCTAGCCTAAGAGGTTCAAGTGGTTCTGGAAATTTTAGTAGTGATCATGAAGTTAATTTTAGAGATGTTAGAGAGGCAACTGAGGTGAGGGTGAACTGTTGTAGAGTTTGGTGGCTATAATGGATTTGGTAATGGTGGTTATGGAGCAGGTGGCCCTGTTTACACTGGAAGAAGCAGAGGCTCTGAAAGTGGTGGGCAGGGTTGTAGAAACCAGGGCAGTGGCTGTGCTGAGTGACATCTGTGAAATCTATAAACCGAGAAGGTAGAGGCAGCTTTGACAATGGTAGTGAGGGAAATTTTGGAGATGGTAGAAGCCACAATGGGTTTGGAAATTCAACAGGCAGTCTTCAAACTTTGGCTCTATGAAGGGAAAGATATTTGGAGGCAGAAGCTCTGGTGCCTATAAGGGTGGAGGCCAACAGTTTGTGAAACCTCAAAAAAAAAAGTGGATCCAGCAGTTCCAGCAGCATTGGTGGCTGGGACAGTGCAGAAGGTTTTGGTTATTGCTGGGAAACAAAGCTTAGCAGGAGAGGAGAGGCAGAGACTTGACAGGGAAGCTCCAGGTTACAACCGATTTGTGCACCTGGCCTATCACAAAGTAGCAGTGCCTAGGTACTAGGAAGATAATGCCTTAAACAGTACTCATGTGAAGGCAAAAAAAATTTTTTCAAGGACTGTATTTATGACTAATTGTATAGTAGGCTATTTAGTTTCTGTTCTGCAGAGAATGTAAAGCATTCCAACAAAGGCTTTAATGTGGACTTTTTTTTTTTTTGCCTGTCCATGCTGTTGATTACTAAATGTAGTAGAATGATGTTATGCTGAATAAATGTGTTCTTAAAAATAATAATAATGTATAGTAATTGGTGGTACTTAAGTATTTTGCTTTGCCTGTAGTTTAGGAAGCAGAAAACAAGGGTCCAAAGGCCAATCCTGACACATGGCCTCTTATCATTTAGCGCTCAAGAGAAAAGTCATTTTTAGTTTTAAATGGTTATTTTAATCTATTAGTTTTTTTTTCTTTTTTGGTTTTTTAAAGACTGTGACACAAAGTGTCCGGGAACTTACTGTACAGCCCAAGCTGCCTTTGAACTTACAGCTATCCTCCTGTCTCAGGCTCTCAAGTGCTGGGATGGCAGGTGTGAACCATGCCTGTTTTAAAGGGTTAGTTTATAAAGAATAATACACACCAGCTGAGTGTGTTAGGGCAGGTATGTAATCCCAACACTCAGGAAGCAGTGGTAGGAGGATTGTCACAAACTCAAGTCCAGCTTGGTCTAAGTAATGTGTTCTAGGCTACCCAGAGATACATAATGAAATCTTGTCTCAACAAAGACCAAAAAATAAATGAGAATACGAGGAGGGAAGGAAAAGAGAAACAGAGAAAGGGCAATGTAAAGTCATGTGTGTCCCATAAAGTCTAATATCTGTCTGACATTTTGGAGGAAAAATGTGTTTACCTTTGTTGTAAGCAATAGGCAATTCAAATAGGCAAGGATTTCTTTTTCCTTTTCACTGTATGACCTATTCCTAGAACAATGGCATGGAACATAATACTCTGGTTGTTGAATAAAATAAGGATTCACAAGTATAATTGGTAGTGTGTACTCATGTGTGTGTGCAGAAAGATGCATGCACCCATGTGTACACTGCATGTAGAGTCCACTGGACAATATCAGGTATCTGCCTCCATTACTCTCCACCTTATTTTTGAGACAGGATCTCTCACTGAACACGAGAACGTATCTATTTAGCTAAGATATCTGGCCAAAGAGCTTCAGGGAGCCTTCCATCTCTATTCCTTCAGTGCTGAAATTACAGATACACTTCATTATGCCCAGTTTTTATGTGGTACTCCAGATGAGAATACAAGTCCTCATGCTTGCACAGCAGACGCTTTGTGGACTAAGCCATCTCCCCAGTCCATGAATCGTATTTTTTAAGTGCAATTTATCATTGTCCCTCAATGCCTCAATAAAATACACACCATTTGCTTATGCTGTCCCTGACTCTAGATGAAAACGTGGACAGATGGCAAGTCTACAGCCACACTAAATGACAAAACATAATCTTGATTCAGCAATCAGTATGTAGCCCATCTAAGAGATTAATCAAATTCCTCACTCTTACTGGTTCTGGTGGCACAGGCCTGTAATCCCAGCACTTGAGAGGTAGAGGCTGGAGGAGGATCAGGCTCAGGCTCAGGAAGATAGTAATTTTGAGGTCAATATAAACTACATGAGACAAGGCAGAAAGAAAGGAAGAAATAAATAAATACATAAATAAATAAATAAATAAATAAATAAAGAAAGAAAGAAAGAAAGAAAGAAAGAGAGAAAGATGAAGGAAAAGAAGAAAGGAAAGGAAGAAAGGAAAAGAAAAAATCTCTTCAGTCCTTATTACAGATAAGATCTTCTTCCCTTGCCCATACTAAGGCCCTCAGACAGCAAATTACTTTGGAGGCGATATTAGGGTGAAATATGATATCAGACTTTATGGGGCACGCATGATTTTTACCTTTCTCTTCCACTTGCCAACTCCTGTCTGAATCCTCACAAGTAAGAACATGGAAAGAAAATGAGGTCATTTCTCCCTTAATGAAATGGCTTCCCACTACTGAGGTCTCTGTGGGCTTCTCAAAGTCTTCTGTCACTTAAAATCCCTCTTCTGTAATCTGGGAGTTCTGGGATACAGTTCTACTTAGTTTTCAACTCCTATTCTGAAGTATTCAGCAGTTACCTACAGCTTCCTGTTGCTGGGATTCCTGCCACCCCTCCCTCAGATGCTTCCATGTCCTGGGGTCCAGTATGAGTTAATCCCTCTTTGATTCCAAGGAAACACTTATATATGATCTGTCCAGACAAAGTAAGCAAATACAGACAACCCCAACACCATCAACTCTTTCCTGGTAAGAACTACATTGGCTCTTATAGTTCTAATCCTCTGCTTCTTGGTTGCAAGGAATACATGTCAAGTTCTGGTGAGTTATTTTCCCATTGTTACCTAGCACATCTGTACTTACCTGCTACCTTGAGAAAAGTGGATGTATTCGCAATTTTGGCAAACCGTGGGAGAACGAAATCTAATTTGCACCACACTGTGCCATTTGCAGCTGTTGATCAGTTGGTAAAATGGTACCTATCCTGCACAAAGCCCTAGGTTTGTGCAGAATACCTCCTCTTCCCTCAGTGCTTCAGCATGGGAGTGCTGTCATTTGGCTGCACTTGAGGTACCGGAGGTATTAGTACCCTGGCCCTATCACTTTTATGGAAGGTAAAGTGAAAGCATCCCCGGTACCACAAAAGCCAGACATAGTGGCACAAGCATGTAATCCCAACCCTAGGAAGGTAGAGGGTCAGAAGTTCAAGTTCTGTTACATACCAATGTTAAGGCCAGCCTGGGCTATGAGACTCTGTTTTTTGTATGTTTTTTTAAGCCTTCTAAAGGAAAAAAAACAAGGACACAGAATGGTGACTAGGGTAGAAGAGGAGTCTCTGGGGGAGTTGGGGAAAGGAGTGGAAGCATGACTGTGATCAAGGTACACCATGAAACTCTCAAAGAATTAATAAAGTGTTATTTTTAAAACCCAACAAAAGAAAACTAGGAAGTAAAGGCCACAACCTACATAAAATTAGTTATAATACAGTTTAATGGTCCAGGCTTATCCAACCTTTTGGCAGTGCAACATGGAGTTGGCATTTACAATGCTCACGTTCAAGAATTGGGCAACCAAATAACAAAAAAAAAAAAAGCTAAAAATCTCATAATGTTTTAAGTAAGTATATAATTTTGTGTTGGGCTGTGTTCATTGCTAGATATTCTTAACTGCATTCAACCCACACTCCCTGGATTAGAAACACCTGAACCATTTTTTTCCTGAGGAGGAAGTCAACTGAGGCCGCAGGATCCTCCAACTGACGCATGGTTCTATGTTGCAGAGACTGATAGGTTTTTCTCAAGACCTGGCCAAACGAGAAAAATCAGGTTGGCATTCCATCTTAAAGATCTCCATTGTGTTTGTTTGTTTAGTTGGTGGGTTATTATTGTTGGTGTTTTTTTGTTTTCAGAAAAAAAAAATCACTCTACAGACCTGGTTGGTCTCAAACTCACTAAATATCCTAGGCTGGCTTAGAACCCAAGGCCTGCGTCAGCCTCTCAGGCACTAGTATCAGAGACGTGAGCTACTTCACCTTGTTTAAGCTCTCCCATTTTTTGAAAGTAAAAACGATCTCAACGGTTTTCTGTTGGTGTAAAATGGCCACCCATTCCAGGCTTAGTAGAGTTCTTTGTTCCTAGGTCCATTCCTTTCCTAAAGCTAGAGAAGGATCTTTTCTTGGCAGGTCCGTTTCAAGCCTGGACTCTCTTGCACACCTGGTAAGCACACTAATTTTCCAGCTTGGACTCTTACACACCTGTTAGCCGAAGAGAAGGGCAAAGTGTCTCTCTTGAGAATACCTCTTCTTCCACCAGTACCTCAGAATGAGAGCACTTGAGGTACAGTAGTGATAATACCATCACCCCAGCCCTATCGCTCCTAAGGGTGATGGAGTGAAAGAAGGCAATAGCCCTCCACAAAGAAATTCTTCCACAAATTCCTTTGCCACCCCCTCTATAACAAGGCTTATTTATTAGAGAATTTTCCTTGTAAATTTTGTGTATGATGATCTGGCTTCAGAATTTCTCATCTACTGTAGAACATCTATTATCTTCCTGGAAACTTGAATTTTAATCATACTATATAACCATTATTTTTTCAAAATATTTATGTAAAATCACTTCTCCAGAAAAAAAAATGTACTAGTTTTATCCTGTCATTTCATTACTCATAAGCACATTGTTCCAGTTAGAAAAATCCCAGCACCCTCTACCTGTTTGAGGATGGAGTTCTTAAGCCATGCTAGTAAGCAAGGCATTTAGGATATCCAGTAAATGTCCAACAACTGTAACCACTGGAATGATGGGTAATGGAGACATAAAATCTGGAATTGTTAAGGAGAATGTGAGAATAAAAAGAAAGTAAGAGTAGTCTTTTATTTAATATTTTGCCGTGCTGGTAATCGAACCTAGGCCCCCAGGCATACTGTAAAAGTACTCTACTGCTGAGCCACATGCCCAGCCCAGTAATTCTTAAAATTAGAAAAACATTGCGATTAATAAAGTAATTTTTGTTACCAAATAGAAATTCTTGATGACCAGGTATTGTTGGATAAACGATGCATTGGTGATAATATGACACTGGAGAAGTGACATTGAGAAATTCAACTGTTCCAAACCAGACTTTCATTAAAATTCTCAAAGAAATCCATGTCTGACAGAGGTTAAAAACCACAACTACAGAGAAATGAGGAGAGCCCTTGGGACTATCCTGCCTTGTTTTCAAATGCTGGCTCCATTCTCTTTCACTTACACTGTAGACTTTCTCTGTGAATCTCAGGTTCTGGTTATTAAAAGGAAGATCATATTGCCCAAACCACAATGTTGACTTCTTTGGTTTGGTTTTATTTGTGGGGACAGGTAGCCCAGGATAGCTCAAACTCACTATGTAAACTCTTTGAACTCTTGACCTTCCTGTCTTCACCTCTCAAGTGCTGCCATCACACCTGGCTTTGGAAATTAAGTTTGTTATGTTCAATGCTTATGCATATTTGGCCTTCAAGAAATGCTAATTTCTTAGTACATACAAGATAGAGTATTTAAATTACAGGTAGATGATTCACTTCTGATGGAACACGTACTCTTTCTTCAAAGATTTTCTACTCTTAACTGGTAATAGGCTGCTGTTAAATTTCCACAATATAGTCACACTAAATTTATTAACATGATGCCTAAAAGAAGTTTCTCAAGCCCAGAAACATACACATGCATTCATTCTGTTTGTAAAGATGGAATTATTTAAATACCACCACATCCTGGCATGTTTCCAATCTAAGCCCATATTTTCTGTAAGAGCTTGGAGGGAGAAAAAAATCTCTTGAATTAAACAAGAGATCTGATCCTCTTAAATGACACATGGAGAGGCTTCTATAAACAGAGGAAGCCGTAGCTAATCCCACAGATTCAGTGATGGAGGCTTGAAGGGGTTAAAGTGGAAGGCTTGTACAAACTTTGCTCTCTTATCTCCTCCCTCCCTCTGGGGCTCCAAGCCAGCCCTCAGGCAGAGCTGAGCTGAGTGGAATCGCCACCTTTCCTACATTCGCTAAACTGTTGCCTGCAAAGGAGGAATCACAGACTTAACCAATTCGGGCTGCTGCTTCTATTCAAATATTCCAAGAGGGCAGTCACACATCCAGAGACTTCTCGGTGCTCTTTGTAGCTTAAAAGAAACGGGCATCGGAAACTGCACTCTGAAACCGTAAGTGCTAACTGGGATTTAAGTAACTAACTGAAGGTGCTTTTCTGCCTTTCTGAAAAGGCTGACTCTTCAGGAAGGTGAAAGAGAAAGCATGCATTGCCTGGACACAGTCCTGTTTCTTTGGGCAGTGGGAGGTTTCAAGGTTTCCTTCTATTTTCCAGATACTCCAGAGATGCTCCTGAACAAGTTGTCTGCCGGTGCAAGCTTCAAAGGGGCTATTTAAATGGCCAACCTCATTCATTCTGTGACTCAGGAAAGGTAAGAAATATGTAGAAGTACAATGATGCTATTCAAGCCGAAGAGAGCATGAATTTTATTTGCCAGCAGGTGTAACACACAGGCACCATCTGCAGCAGAAGATACAAGCTTATTACTTTATGTCACCAATCATTGAAAAAGGACTCACTCCTCTAACAGTACCAATCTCCCTCCAGTTTCCTTTCCCTCATAAGGCAGATCCATGCAAACAGAGTGAGTTAACACTCTTGAAAGTGATGACAATTAACAGCTGGGACTTGCTTTTCGGAATTGTTCCATTGGTTGTTTTTCTTTCCTGATTATGGGTTGGGATTTCAGCTCTGAAATTATATGGCAGGTATCATGCAAGAAACTATAAAATGACCTATGGACTGTTTTCAGAACTTTTATCATTAAAAGAAAAAGTAACTACCCCAACGGGGTACCCCAATGACCAAAACAGAATTAAGATCACACTGATTTCTGTATTCCCAGGACTGGCCTTAGTGCCTGGAATTTCATTGGCACTCAATAAAGTTTGGCTTAATAAATGTCAGTCTGATTTTGTAGACCTCTTGAGTGTTTTTATTTACCTTAGAAGTGAAGCAAAGCAGATAGTTAAGTTAATGTTGACCTTCCCAATTAACTATATTAATCTTTCTCTTTTCCCTTTTCTCCAAAATTCTCTTCTCTCTTTTCTTCCTCTCTCTTTTCCCAAAATTTTCCTACATCTTTCCCTTCTCTTTGTCTCAACATCTCATGTCTTCCCACCTCTTCTGTCCCACATCCCTCATTATCTATCTACACCAACCTTGGCCATCTTTCTCCACTCTCTCCATCCTTGCCCTTTCTGTTCTGTCCTAATTTCCTTTCCTCTTTCTTTTCCTAGCCCCCACCTTTACACCTATTGTTCACATCTATCTTTACCCAGCAACGCCTTTCAATCACCGCCTTTCAATCACCGTTTACAAGTGCTAGAAATTAAGTTAGATTTCCATGATTTCCAGAAAAGAATGCAGGATATGAAAATAATTCTGTAAAAATCTTTCCATGATAATCAGATCCCCAGAATAGATAGGAATATTGTTCTTTTTTGTTTTGTTTTTGTTTTTGTTTTCAGATGGTGTAGGGATTTTCATGGAGAAATCCTGTTATCTGTGCAATTCATTAATTATTTATTAATTAATTTTCAAAGAGCCACAACATTGCTATTTGGAAAGCTTTTTATGAGAAGTTTTCACAGATACAGGACCACAGTGACTATTCCCTGGTCCCTACCTTTTCATTTGTTAAATTCAAAGTCCTTTTTGAATTTTAGAAATTAAACTGATACACCTGTCTGAATTGACCCAGGCATTTGGTATCCTACAAACTACAAAGGTTTTAAGAAATTATATAATTCATTTTCTAACCATCAAAGCAAACATTTAAAGAAACTGACAATTGTGGCTGACAGTATTGTCTAAATTTCATCAAGCTTAATAGAATTCTGATAAGTATTTAATAAATACTCAGACCTAAGGAAAATTCATGATCAATTATCCAGGAGGCAAGAAATGTACTCTCATTCTTTACCAAAAGTCATATAGTCACTACTGTACTTTCTAAACTTTGAAAATTTACTGCTGGAGGATGTGGCTTGGTGGTAGAACAGTTGAACAGCATACATGAGATCCTAGGTTCAATCCCCATAGAAGCCAAAAGAAAGAGAGGGAGAATAGGAGAGAGAAGAAAATTCAAGTCATTCCTGTAGTTTTTTTTTAAACTCTATAACTGAAATGATAATTTAGGCATGGCATTTATAATAGTTATCATTCCCATAATTACATATTATAATCTTGAAATTAGTCTCTATACCATAAACCATTGGGAAGCAATTATTATTGATCAACTACTGTAAGCAAAGCTATATAAGAGATAGGATATTTATAGTATGAGAACAACAAAGAGTATATAAAATATACCAAATAGATATCTACAATATTAGCCAAGGGTAAATCCTCTAGGAGAAATATAAACCTTAAGATTGGAGTGAGAAACCCAGGCCAGTTTCACGGGCTGAACATTCAAGAATGATAGTATTTCCCTAAGCAGACATATATAAAGGCAGAAGGAATATTTCCAACAAAAACATGAAAGCAAAGAATTAGGTGGAGTGAGCATTACTGGAAAGGAGGATATTAGAAGGAATTAAGGGCAGCCTGGACATTGATAATCTTAAATATCAAGCCAAGGAGAATGGAGCAAAGTCCAATGGCAATAAGAAGCCTCAAAGCAATTTGTGGCCTTTTTCATTCCGTTGTTATAAGGTAGTGAGAACTAAATAATATATTAATAGAAGGTAGGTAAAAATAACAAGTTGAGCATTACACAAAAGCCAAAAACATTTAAAAATTTTTCATTGTATAAATCCATTGTGCATGGTACTATGCTATATCAAGACATTTCATGCAAGTGTACATTGTACAGTGAGAATATATCACCTATACCTACATCCTTCCATCGGTCCCTCTTCCTTTTAGAAAATTTTATGTCTATCTTTTCTCCGTGTGTGGGTGTGTGTGAGAGAGAGAGACAGAGACAGAGACAGAGAGAGAGAGGTACTTTAAGTGTCTATTAGGACCTGTAGACAGGGTAAAATATGATATTTGTCATTCTGAGACTGACTTAATTTGCTTAATGTAAATATTTCCAGTGGGATCCATTTTCATGAAACCAGCATAACTTTGTTCTTTTTTATGGCTCAAAAAATTCCACTATATATAATAATTTCTCATTTTCTTTATACATTCCTTTGTTGTTAGACTTTTTAAAGTTCAAAATAAATTGCACAAACATTGCTTAGGCATAGGTTGCTGAACAAAATTCAAGGCATTGGGTATTGGATATTGCTTGAATGAAATAGAGGATGAGATGAGAAAAATCATAAATGATTATTCTCTTGTAGTTGGTATTTGTTCACAGGTGTTTGTGTGTGGTTGTTCACTGCATTCCTTAGTAAACAAAAAAATCATTAATTTACTAATGATGACCAATGTGCCAAAAGTCAAGGCTTATGATGTATCAAAGCCTGTGTATTTCAGCTACAGGGACAACCAGAAAGATACTATAGTACTATTGAAGTCTCTCTCACTTGGCTTAATACATAACAAATGCTGATTTTTTCCTTCTACTTCTCAGCTGGAAGGTGTGTGGGAAAGTAACTCATAAGAGTCAAGGGTGAAAAACATATTAAGCTATTATTTCTAGGTTATTATCATTCCTTCTGTTGTCTTTTTTTTTGGTAGGAGGGGTTGTGACAGCTCTCATGTAGCCCAGGCTAGCCTTGATTGTCCCATGTAGCTCAGGATGGCCTTAAACTCCTGGTCCTCCTGCCTCCATCTCTTGAGCTAAGAGGCTTATATATCCTAGACTTGCTCTAGGCTATTGTACTCTTAATGTAAGGAGCCACAGGGAGAAGGTCGTTTGGGAAGAAAATCTGTTCAGACTGACGCCCTATCTAAGAAAAACAAGACATTTAATACCCAAAGAAGCATTTTTGATCAAAAGATGCTTCTGTGTGAGTTGCCTGTGACTGTCAAGAGTCTTGAATTTGAAGTGTTCTGTTCTGTTTGTAGAGTGGTGCTTCTAGTTCTTGGCTGCACATTAAAATCACCTGTGAAGTTTTTAAGACGTACAGATGTTCACCCTATACATAAGCTGAATGATTCAGAACCTCTGCAAGGAGTGTGTGTGTGTGTGTGTGTGTGTGTGTGTGTGTGTGTGTGTGGTGTGTGCGCGCATGCTCCAGAAACTTAATAAGTAATCCTGAAGTACACCTGTGACTAAAAAGCATTCCCTTGAGGTTTTGCTTAGAAACTAAGTGGGTAACTTGCTACAAACAGAAATCTCAAGGTCCTGTCCCCAGAGATTCTGACCAGGGATCAAGGGAAATGGCCTAGGAATTTGCATTTTAACTCCATGTTCCAGGTGTATTTATTCTGGTGAAAAGATTTCTCTCGGATCCCACTAAGAAATATTATCACGAAAAGCCCAGGGCTGCAGGTGATTGTTCCATGCGCTCCTTTCCTCGAGGTTCCATGACACGGGTGCATAAACTAGGTGGGCTAAAAAGACAGAAATTGATGCTGTGTATGTGATACAACCCTCAAATCCCATCAGTTGGAAGACAGAATCAGGTGAATTTTCTGCAAGTTGGAGGCCAGTGTGGCCTTCACATCAAGTTCCAGGCCAGCCAGAGATATGTAGTGAGACCTTGTCTCAGAAATAAAATGTATTCTCTTAGTCCAGGAGCCTGTCTATATTGCCACTAATGTAAATCCATGCATCAGCTAGAAAACACATCCTTAGAAATTTGAAGGGAGAATCCTTCCTAGCCTTGTCTCTCTTCTGGCCTCTAGTGTTTGTTGGCAGTTTCTTTGACATTTTTGGCTTGTAGACACATCACTGCAGTCTCTGCTTCAGTCTTCTCCCTGTGTGACTTAATAAGGACATCAGTCACTGGATTATGGCCAATTCAATGACCTCATTTTAATTTGATTACATCTGCAAAGGTTTTATTACCACATAAGGTCAGAGTCACAGGTACTGGAGGTAAGAACATCATGAACAAGACCTGCACACATTCAAATCAGATAAAATCCCATCACTAAGAAGGGGAGATGGACACAGGGTCCCACACCTAACCAAGAAGCTATTACAATGGATACCTGCTGGGAAAGGGAAACTGTTTTCTTCAATGGAATGTCAACCACTCTCTAGGGCAGACCCCATACCCAGGAGTAGTGGGCCAGCACAAAACCAACACTAAGGCATTGTGTGTGTGGAGGGGGGAGGTGGAGGGAGCTTTGTTTTGTTTTCTATCTTTTTGGGGTTTTTTTGTTTGTTCTGTTTTCCTTTTTACTTTGTTTTTTTAAGAGAGAAAGAAGAGAGAGAGAGCAAGAACATGAAGTTTGATGAGTAGGGAGGTGAGGAGAATCTAGGAGGAATTGGAATGTAATCAAAATATAATGTGTGACAAAAACTTAATAAAAAAAAGAAACAAGACCTTCAAGCAATCAATAAAACAGATCGATTATCTAAAGAAAAATTTCATTCTCAAAGCTCAGTGTGCAAAGAATCACTTTCACAGAATGTGTATTTCTAGACCTTGATCCCAGACAGCCCCAAATCTAAAAACATACATGGACCTTTAAGTATAGCAAGTATGTATCCTAGACCATTGCATCAAAGACAACACAGGCAGACCCTCTCCCTTTTGCTTTTGCTCATTTCTTATGAAGAGGAGGGCTCTGTGGGGGCATTAAGTGGGGAGACTAAGATGCATGTGAATCACATGAAATATAGCAATGAAGACTAGGGAATATAAACTCAGACTGAAGTGCTCCCAGTGTGGGAGAAAAAAAAAAGAAGTGACAGGGTGAGTAATGGGAGCTATTTCTAATAACACTCATTAGGTCTGTTAAAAAGAGACAGAACAAGGCTATATTACCAGCAATCTGATACTGATGCCGACAGAAGTGTGACAAGAACAATATTAGGCAATCCTGAATTCCTGACCATTCTGTGATTCATTAAAATGACAATTGGCACTGGGACCTGGAGACCGAAAACCAAATCTTGAAATTCAGGTCTTTGGTTCAATGGCTGGCTTTCCTGCGGTTCTCAGGCCTGGTTGCAATTTAGAGTTACTTGGGGAGCTTTTAAAAGTTAGCACCGCTCAAGTCCCATCCCAGAACAATAAAGTCAGAATCTCTAAAGTAAGGCCTGGAAGATTAGAATCAAAAAATCTAGGTTGGGGATCAGGATCTGTATATTAATAAGAACTCTAGGTAATCTCATGATCAGTCAGCATGAAAAACACTACACTAATCTAGCCTAGTAATCAACTTCAGTTTAGTGAGTGATGTGATTCTTCTTTCACCTTTTAATGGCCATTTCCTGCATAGAAAAAAGGCACTTAAAATTGTGTAAACCCCTGTTTTTTTTTTTTTATTTAAAGTTAGCTTTCCTGAAGCAAACTAATTGTCAATACATATGTTCATACCTATTTCAAAACAATTTGCGACATTTTTTTTTAGATAATTGAACCATTCTCTCATTTATTTATTTTCAGGTAAATTAATCTGTTGAAGAATCCTAGCAGTCGAATTATCTGAGTCTTGGCCTGTTGTCAGCATCTCTAGGACCTCTTCCACCTGAGAATCAGCAGGTCTGGCCACATTCTCCCTGCAGCCTACAGCAAGGCACGTCAACAAAGCTGAAGACAATTCATGTCCTGTAGTCTTATATCCTTCAAGCAGGGCATCTGGGCAGGAAAGTTACAATCTCCAACCATAGGAAAGATTGACAAAGTCAGACAAAAGCGGTGAAAACTCAGATATGCTGAGCCAGAGATATACAAAAGCCTTTAGCAAATCGCCTCACAGAAGAACCCAATTTAATCTATACCATTAGTCCACAGATCTAGATGAGCTGTGGATAAAAAGGAGCCTTTTCTCCTACTAAAAAAATAAAAAAGCAGGTCTAATATAATACCCTAAGAAATTCTTGTCTCCATGCCAGTATTATAAAGCAGTTTCACCATATTTGTTTTCACAGTATAAGATTCAGAGTGTGAAACCTGAAGATTTATTTATTATTTACTTACTTATCTAAACTGACTAAGCCATTCTGATATACCTATTTGGGAGGGAGGCGCTTGCTAAAGGGCAGGGAAGTGCAGCAATTGGCAAATTAGAAAACAACTGCCTTCCTGCTTAAATACTACTGACTTTGTTTTGTATCAGGTTGTTAGAACACCACCAATACATTCACAGACAGACTAAGTGACTGTGGAATGTCTCAAGGGCAATAGAAATCAAATCGAACCAAATATCAACTCGTCTTGAGTGATGACGGAGGTGCATTTTAAGTATCATGGAAATCTCACTGGGCGGGCTCATTTTCCCACTCTGGCAACAGAGGTTGACACCACTTCAGACAAGTATTCCAACCTGTACATGTATGTAGGATTGTTCCTGAGCCTCCTGGCCATTCTTCTCATCCTGCTCTTCACCATGCTTCTTCGGCTCAAACACGTCATCTCGCCCATCACCGAGAGCACAGAAAGTGTGCCTCAGTTCACAGATGTAGAGATGCAAAGCCGAATTCCCACTCCTTAAGGTCAGGATAATGGCAAGACTCAGCAGATAAGAGTAACCCCTGACACGCTGATGTGAAGGAAGGCTTACTTTCTCATGTGAGGCTTCCCATGTAACACCAAGCTGCTGTGTTTTCTGCTTGTCATTCTTCCATCTTGACTGTGCTTGTGGGGCATCTAAGAGGCTTAAGATCATTCTTTTAAAGAAATACAGGGAAAAAGCATCTGGGAGAGCAGGCAGGTTTCCATAGTAACCAAAGAGCGCCTGAGCCTTGAACAAACCTCAGACCACAGAAATTCATATGCAGCAGTTGTTGAAACACAAGATCCCCAGAAGCTGCAAGAGCAAACGAGAATTTACTTTTGAATTTACCTTTGTGAGGAGCCCCTGAGAAAAATGACAAGCTTTAATTTATTACTTTAGCCCTAAAGAATTACTGCATACATAACACAGACATCTCCTGACATAGAGCTAAATCATGTCACAGGTGAATGGTAGAGATCATTAATCTTTCCTCAAAAGAGCAATGCTTTTATCATCATAGGCCACAGGCTTTCTCCCAAATGGAGGAAGAGATTTAAAGAACCCATTACTATTTAAAGAGAAGTTTTGCAGAAAGTTCCTGGTGAGTGAGAAAAAATGTGCATACTATATTTGTGTTATTACTATTACTGGACTTTTAAAAACTCTGATAGCAGCAGATGTATTACTACATTCTGGGACAATGAGCTGCCTCCAAATCAAGGGGAAAAAAAGTCAAACTGTTCTCATGATAAGGATTTCTACATTATACATGCAGCTTCTTTGTCTTTTTCTCCCTCCCTATGGCAAACCAGGATTGAGTTGCACATAAATACGAACTTGATTTGAAGGTGGACTTGGCAAAGAAGACTCAAGTATATTTCAAAGCAGAAATGAAATGATCTCTGGATTCTGTTACTGAGTGATTGTGACTTTGACCAAAGCATGCCAGCTTTCTGGGTCTCAAGTTTTTCTTGTTGAAAACTGTTCGGAGAGCTATTTTATTGTCACTTTTCAGACATGAGTATAAGACACACAGAGACTAAGGGGGACATGACTAAAAATTATTCTGCAACAAATTCTTAATAAGATCAATGTCCTCAAATGTCACATTTGTCTTTCCCATGAAATTCTCTGCCCTTCCTGATCCCTGCCAAAAATACTGAAGTGTTTCACTTATTATCTATAAGAGAAATATATTTTAAATGTTTCCATTGTCATGAGTTGCTTTAGTGTGCCAGTAATGGATAATTTAATTTTTTTCAAAAAACTTGACTTTCCAAAGTGAAACCAAAGGAGATGAGTGACGTTTACAAATGAGAAATTACAAAGTTAGTCATATTCTTGCCGCCAAAGAAATGGTATACCTGTCTTAGATTTTACCTGCTCACAAAAAAATATTAAAAAAAAAAACAGTTGTCCCTTGTAATTAAAGCATTGTCATCAAATTTCATGGATTCCCCCTTTAGGGACTGGGGTAGTGGTACAAAAATAGAATGGATGTGAAATTCATGGCACCTGTGCCAGGCATATATCTCTCTCTATAGTCTGTAACCAATTTAGCTTGGCCCCTTTACTAAATCTAGCATAGTGGTAAAATTCCCAAGTGCATTCTACTTTTATACACAGTCATTTGCCAATGCTTCCCTCTCCAAGGGGCTGCACATCGTGAAATCCCCACATGCAGAGCTAAACTTAGCAGAGAGGCTGACTGCCACACCTGCTACAACTGTGCACTGTCAGAGATAGCAGCTGCATTTTGCACCATTCAGAAGAAACTAGCAGGTAGGCTAAGACTTGGATAGGACTTTGTGCTTTATATTTTCCAGAATGCAAAGTCACTCTTCCAGGAATACATACTGGTGGTTTAATTTGTGTCTATATCCAATACTCAGACTCCATGGACTTTTTAAATGTTTTACTCTTAACCATTCATGGGCTTCCCCAAGGCTGGCAATCTGCCCAAGAACTTGAGCATGCAGGTATCCCCTCATTCCAGGTTTTCCCTTTGTGCCCACAGTATTTGAATGCACTTTACAGTAGAGAAGTCAGTGGCTGGAGAAAGAATGAATCTGGTTACATTTTCAACAGCAATGAACAGCAGAGTCCTCAATGTGTTGTTGCTGAGGCTGATGAAGACACAGTCTGCATGTCATCTGACCACCCCACCCCAAATTTCAGATATTAAAACTGCTTTGAAAGCACTACCTTGGGTGATGATTCCTAATTTATGATCAGGTTGTGTTCACCAGGAAAACAACCACCCTCTTTCATCACAACAACCCCTATGGGATCCAGATCTTAACTGAGCATTAACCAAGGCACACAACAGAGATTACTCCAAATAGCAACACCACAGTTTCCAGTGATATAACATAAATGGAAATGCATTTAAGCAGATGTGTCATTATGGTAACTCACATGGTATTTAATCTTTAAGAAAATAAACTGAATGTTTTCATAACAGTGAATAAAAGAAGATTTCCATTTCTATTCAAGTATATTATATCCTCATATGTATTAAGTAGCATATTACTGCTTTAAAAGTCAGCCATAACAACCAGTGGGCATAATTTGAATTGATTTTTCTGTGCAAAATACAGACTTGACTATTCCCTGCCCCACCCCATTCTCCCTCAAATTGCATGTGAGCTAGGATATGAACAGGTAGGTCACTTACATATATGTGTGCTCTTTTTAAGAAAAAGTTCATTTTTATTGTACCATATGTATGTAAAAAATGTTCATACATCAACAATTTCCTGTAATTTAATATAATACAAAGATCACATGAATTCTCCAGGTAGTATACAAAATTAATATGGGTACTACTGAATATGTACTACTAAATACATTTCAGGATCATTAATCACATAAAAACAAGGCATATTGCAAAGGGTTATGCATTATGCATCATATGTTGGGCAACAAATGTTAATGTTAAGCAAGTAAAGATGGATTTATCCAGTCTAACCTTTCTATCTATGCCAGATTTAAAATTTTGAACTTCAATTTCGAATGTGCAGATCTGACCATACTTACAAAGTACATATAAGAGGTCCATTTAATACATTTAAATAGTTATATTAAGTAATACATTTTATTCACCTGCATTGTACAAAATAATATTCTTTTTTTTTTACAAAAAATGAAGAATTGTGTGGGAAAATTTGGATTTCTTCCATTTTAATTCAATTAGATCCATATTGTATTAAAATGGTAATATTTATATTAATATTCAGCATGTCACTTTGATGCCTGGATAATAAATGCTGATTCTTTTGTTTGCTGATAACAAATGTCTGTTGTCTGAAGATGTAAATTGCATTGCATTAGCTTCTTCATTGCAATATAAATTGTAATAACTGCTATAAATTTGTGGGCCTTATCATTTGGAGGTCTCATTATTATTCTGCATTTACTAATCTTCCACCTTTCATTCTTTACCTACTTACAAACTGATGGGCAAACTTGTTTATTTAGCACTAAGATGAAAAAAATCGATCAACATTCAGCTATCAATGAGAGTGAACGTGAAGGACGAGAGAGATCAGGTGTCTGGAGTGACAATATACTCCAGAGAGTATATTGTAAAACACAGAGAGAGAGAGAGAGAGAGAGAAAGAGACAGAGAGAGAGAGAGAGGGAGGGAGAGGGAGGGAGAGAGACACCAATAGGACATTTTTCTAAAAAAAAAAACTTTTGGATTCATTTATTTCAAGTTATAAATAGCTTGCTCACATAGACATATGTGCACCAGTGTGCATGTCTGGTGCCGTCTGGTCAGAAGAGGGTTTCCTATCCCTAGAACTGGAGTTAGGAATGGTCATGAGCCACCAGTGGGTTCTAGATATCCAACCTGGGACAAGTGTTCTTAATGCCTGAGCCATCCATCCAACCCAACATTTTAAATGGAGCTTCCATTTTGTACGTTCATTTGACCCTCACAGTAACCCTATGAATAAAGAGTAGAGAAAGGACGAAGTCTATTTGACAAGACAGCACAGATTTGTAAGTTATTACATTGCATAAGTTATTTGAAAATTATAAATCTCACGGACAAAAGAGATTTGTAAGTTATTCATAGTTATACAGAGGCAAAATCAAGATTGCACTGACAAAAATAATCCTGCTTTAGTATTCTCCCTATGTTTTGCTTTGTGAGTACTGCATATACATTTCAAGGGTAGCCAATCTATAACACAACAACTATGCTCTAGAGATGATTAATTCTCCATTGACAACAACTCAAAGTAAATAATCACAATTAGCCACTTTTTTAGATGGTGTTATGCATCCCTGAGTGACCACAAACTCAACATGTAGCAAGAGACGACCTGGAACCTTTTATCTTCTTGCCTCCACCTGCCCAGTGTAAAAAGTACACCACCATCCCTGTTTTATGCAATTCTGGGTATCAAACTCAGGGCTTCATGCATACTAGGCAAATACTCTACCAACTGAGCTGCACCTGTGGCCCCTGCCATCTCTTAGAATAATTTTATAGATGTAGTAAGACTCTTTACCAGACTGTGGAAAACTTTACACAAAAACAGACCCTACACTTTTAATTTACATGGATGAAAGGAATGGGCAGGAAAATGTTTTGATTATCAACCATGGTACAAATCCCAGTTTTCTGATGTTTGACTGTTCACAATCAATGCCAGTTCTTTATATATGAGACTGTTTTCTCTCGCCTCCCCCATTCCAGAAATGAAAACACTTCCTCTTAGATGTAAAGGATGTTTTTATTTCAAATCGTGGAGGGTTTCAAATGTATAATCATTTGTGCTTCATCATAAATGCTATAACATTAAAAAGCAAATAATTACTGACTAGAGATGCTTCCTTTAGCAACCCATAAAGAATGAAATAGATGCTTACGTCATTCTGAAAAAAAGGTATTTCTCCAAAGATATAGTTATTATATATATCAGAATGGACTATAAAGGCACCATTTTACCTTCCAAAATCCTACCAGCACATGGTTGTCAGTGAAATTTTACAAACTTGAAAGAAAAACTTCCCAATTCCCATTGTGGGTATGGTCATGGAAAATGAAGATTGGATATGTAGAATAGGAATAAATGTAGGTGACGACATTATGAAGAATAACTTGAGTGATTTCTGATCCTAATTCATTTTATATCAAGTATTTATTCATTAAATCATATACAGTATGGAGGAGAAAATAGATTATGCAATGCAGAGATGTCAAGTGTGCAACGAAAATGTTTCTGCGCTGGGGCTGTAGCTCAGTTACCTAGCACATAGGAAGCCCTGGTTTCTATCAGGAACACTGCATAAATCATGGAGTCTCGACACTTCAGATGTAGAGATATGAGGATCAGGAGATCAAAGTCATCCAGAGCTGCATTGCGGTTTTCAGTCTATCTTAGGATATAAGACATGCTGTCTCAAAAAATCAAGCATTTAGGCTAGGTGGTGATGGCACACACCTTTAATCCCAGCACTCGTGAGGCAGAGGCAGGTGGATGGATCTCTGTGAGTTCAAGATCAGCCTGGTCTACAGAGTGAGTTCCAGGACAGTCAGAGTAACAACAGAGAAACCTTGTCTCAAAAAAATCAAGTGTTTACAATCTGTAAAGAATAAAAATAAGAAATGTAAAACATTTGTAATCTGAATAAATCGTATTTATTCATCACACTGTCTAACCTGGAAAAGAGACTGATGTGTATAGGACTTTATGGGTAATGTTCTCCATGTTCTTTATTGTAAGTTTAGGGAATAGTACTGTGGCAGCATTACTGACAATGGAATGGAGAAGAACAAGAGAAGATGTAAAGGGACCAATAGAGGCATAATTGCAGTGACTTATGATAAAGATAAGATCAGCATTAGGTGGTGATGAATTGCACAAGTGGAATAAAAAAGAACAAGGTTGAACAAGGGTCTAATGGCCTTATTCACTTAGATGGAAAAAAAATACAGGTCAAAGGGGAGAATAATTCAATTTAGGACATGTTTAGTTTGAAAATGTTTGAAGCATTAAAATGCAGACATTAAACAGGCAGTTGAATAATGGGTCCAGAGCTCAGAAAAGACATCTGACTCTACGAATAAATTTAACAAGTGTTATTGGATGTGATCACACAGGAAGAAATTGTAGTGCACACCAAAGGATGAATGACAATAATATAACCTTGAATATGCCCACATATGCTTGTCCTTTCTTTTGGGAATGTTAGTCACATATTTAGCAATTTAAGGGAAAACACAGGCTTAATCTCAACCCGAGGTGGTTTGAAACATGAAAAGGAGAGTGAGTCACAGTCAAGATGTCAAATGGGAGAACAAATGCAAAGTGTAAGTGCAAATGTTAGGAACAGAAGGTTGAAGCAATGGCTCAGAGCATAAAGTATTTGCCACACAAGCATGAGGACCTGAGCTTGGATACCCTACACATATGTAAAAAGCTGAGCATGATGGCATCTATCTCCAATCTCAGCACCAAAGAGGTGGAGACAGGAGGAAGCCTGTGGCTTCCTGAAAAGTCAGCCTAGACACTTGGTGGGCTTCAGGTTCAGTGACACCCCATCTCAAAGGAGGAGTGATTGAAGAAAATGCCCAAAGCTGACATCTGACCTTCTTACATACAGGCATACATGTGCATGTGTTCCAACACACATGTGGACACACGCATACACACAGTTTAAGTGCACAATCATTAATAATACAGAAATGGTGAAACTGCAGAGAAGAACCAATTGACATCTACAACACAACTCACCTAATAAGGCTTAGGGAACATTGTGGCAGAGGTGACTGAGGACCAAGAAGTCCTACTGCAAGATGTGTCTTCTAGAAATGACAGGGAAGCTGTACACCTTAAGTGTCAATAATATGAATACCTAAACAAGGACAACACCAAATGAAATGCCAATGTGGATGAGGGAAATTTTCATGGGGCCTCACACCTAGATAAAGAGATACAGGCAATTAATAACTGCTGAGAAATGGAGAATCTTCCCCAAGGATGAGAGCCCTAATTGGTTATCCAATACCAAATAGGCAGCCCTGAAATCATGCATACACAAGCAATACTGCATGAACTCAGCAGGATATATATATAAAGGAAAAAAGGCCATGAACTTGAAAGGGAGCAAGGGTGACATGTGAATGTTGGAGGGAGAAATTATGTAATTATATTTTAATTTAAATTAAGCAATTTTTAAAATGAGAAGAAATATCAAAAGAAGTATCAAGAAATATCAGTTAATAAAATGAGTAAGAAGTATCAAAGAAGTATTTTTAAAAGCTGAAACAGAATTATGAGATCATTAGAAAGGGCAAAAAAAATCAAGGGACTAGTATAATAATAGAAGATATTATCACACGTAGGCTTGTAGAAGACAAGTTTGAGAACTCTAATTGGAACCGAACAAGTCCACTAGTCATGTAAAAGTAATGAACAATTTGTATCCTTAAGCAAATGCACAAAACTGGTAGGAAATTAGACTACAAAAATAACAAAATGTAAGATATGGAACAAAAATAATGAATTTAATGAAAGTAAGAACTTTAGCCCAAAATCAAATAAAAGAAACATAAAACTTGACTTTACATCCAACCTTATAACCACATAAACCACATAAAACGCCTGGAGAAAGGCTAATGTCATGTCAAACAACTCAAGCCCTTCAAAACAAAACACTTCAAGCTACTAAAACATCCACACTAAAGTTGTAGAGACATGGCCAGTATAGTTTCAAAAGACAAAACTACAACCAAAATCCAGAATTTAAAGGGAAATGATATAGGTTCATTATGTTTCCAGTAAACATGGGTTCCTTGTCATACAGGGCAGGATTGCAAAGTAGAATATTATTTAAACAGAGATTGGTTATCATTTTTATCAGAGATAATGATGATAAGAGTAATTACTGGAACTGGAGAAATAGCTCAGTGGTTAGGAGAGCAAAATATTCTTACAGAGAACCTGAACCCACATTAGGTGCCTCACAACTCCAGCTCCAGGGATTCCAACAGCCTCGTGTGGCTTCCTCAGGCACCTGCACATGTGTGCACAAACCCACACATCAATAATCTATCAAATAAAACCTTTTTATATTATTACTAATATATTTGTCCCAAGCTGTATGCTTAATATCTTACGTGGATTTTTTTTTTTTTTGGTATAAATTTAACAAAAGCCAAGCCATGCAATGGTGGTGCATGCATGCCTTTGGTCCCAGCACTTGGAAGGTAGAGGCAGGCAAATCTCTAAATTTGAGGCCAGCCTGGTCTACAAAGTGAGTTCCAGAACAGACAGAGTTACAACAGAGAAACCCTGTATCAACCCTCTCCTCAAATAACGAAAGCCTGCATGATAGTCATTACTATCACCCTATTTTATCTATGAGACATTGCGATTTATAAATCTTAACTTGCCCCAGACCACAAAGCAGATAAGTGACACTGAGCTGTCATTCTCATCTGTGAACAACTGCTACCACTATGGTGCAATGCCTAATATATACTGCAGGAGTTATTCATATATTGGTTAAGATGATAAACCAAATGATTCATAGAACTCAGATTCTGTCAGTGTTTATGAACATATGCATCTACATGAATGCAATGTAATGCCTATATCTCTCCACACATAAAACGCATGTATATATCCATACCACACATAGAATATATATATATATATATATATATATACACAAACATACAAATATGTTTATGTGTACAAATATCTGTATTTATGTATGTGTGTATGTGGAAAGAGAGAGAGCTATACAAAGGAACATAGCTCACATAGATGGATGTCATTATTTCATTTTGATATATACTTTATTTTTATTAATCTTCTTCCCTCACTACCCTCCACAAAGTCCCTACTGCATCCTGTTGGTCCCCTTCCCCAGACTAGTCTCCCTCCTGCTCTCTTGTGACATATAATTAACTACCTGATTTTCTTTCTCTCCTCAACCTTCTCTTAAGTCCTCTGATTCCCTTCTCACAGACCCCTTTCAAGTTTTATGATCTATACCGATTCACATATACTACACATATGTAAACATAAAATTACTTGGTCTCTATATGAGGGAAAATGTGTCATTTGTCTTTCTGAGTCTCAACTGCTTAGCTTAAGATACTAATTTCTGGTCATGTCACTTTAACTGCAAAATGACATCTTTTTTTTTAAGGCAGAATAAAAGTAAAAACACTTTAAAACTGTGAAATGTCTTAAGCTTATAGAACAATCCAAAGAACTGTTAAGAAAGCAATGGAATTTTCTGTACTGCATGAATATATTTACGTATTTACTGTACATGGTTTTATAGGTTTTGAAACTAGAAAGGGGGTCATAAGAGTGAAGAAGAAGAAGAGCTTAAAGGAGGGAGTATAGAATACATGTTGAAAACTATAATCTTTTTTACATATTGGGTAATATAAAATATGTTAGTTGAATTAATATAAACTTTTTCTTTTTTTATAAAATGGCTAATAAAAATATAGACTTCACATGTAACTTTGTTGAGAGGGGGTCACATACATTTTTATATTTTTTGACATGTTTGTCATAAAATAATGTAAACACTGACTATGGCTGCACATGCCTCTTATTCCAGCACTGAGGAAATAGAGCTAGGAGGATCAGAAGTTCAAGATCACACTCTACTGTATAGGGAGTTTGAAGAAACATTGGTGAGTCTCAGAATAATCACACGAAGGATAATAAACCAAACCAAATAAAACACATCAACAGGATTCCACAAAAAATAAATCTGTAGGGAAATAAATACTTGGTGATGGACTGTGATGGTTAATCCTCATTATCAACTTGAGTGGATTTAAAAATCACCTAGGAAGCACACCTCTGGGCTTGTCTGTGAAGGTATTTCCAGAGAAGTTTAACTGAGGATGGAATTCCCACACTGAAAGTGAACAACACCATCCCATGAGCTGGGAAAAGGAGCCAAGTTCCAGCATTCATCTCTTTCTTTCCTAACTGAGGGCACAATATGACTCTGTGCTGTGTGTTCCTGCTGCCATGATGGACTGGATGCCCTCAAACAATAAGGTAATATAAACCCTTCATTTCTTAAGTTGCTTTGGACAGATATTTCATCACAGAAAGAATAAAATTAACAAACCCATGGATCAAAGGGACCATTCAAGAGAATTACTTCCTCAGGTGCTAGATATATTCACTATCCCGATTATAAGGTTGATTTTCATTACAGTTAAAACAAGCATTATGGTTGAAAAGAATGTTAAGGTTAAAAACAGAGGTTGGAATCTCAGAGGAAGGTAAATAAGATTTTCAGCAGATTGAGAGGTAGGCCGCAGGGCCCTAGGAACAATAAAGTTGTTATCAGCATGCTCTGGCAGCACTTGCAAAGCCCCCCTGAGGAGTCATCATTGCCCTTTCTCTCAGCCTTGTGGGATATAACTGTAACGGACTAAGTGGTGTATAAGGACAACTTCTAAAACAGCCACTGCCTGTTTCAGGAAGAACACTACAGACCTCCCCATGCACAGGCAAGAAGAGGCAGAATGGTCAACAAAGATGTGTAAGTCCAGATACTAGAGACAGTCTCTGCCATCTGCCACTGAGTTTAGTCTACCCTCTGCTCCAGAGGATGTCGTTTGCTTTTGCTTTCTTGCCTGTCAGAGTAAATCTTGATTTATTGCTTGCTCTAACCTGTGCTCTGGTGTGAATCCTTCTCCTTCAGGAGTACAATAACTGAATCTGCTTCCAGTAGGATCAGGGGGATTAGATGAGGGGGCATCTCACCTCATTGACAAGAGTTTCATGAAAATGCACACACACAAAACACAACTCACCAGACAGCACTTTGAATACACGCAATTCTAAAGTAGAAAGTTTCGTTCAGATATCTGGTAATACTTAATTTAATGTCCAAATTTAGGAAGGACATGCTAAAAAAGAAGGTAATACTCAATCTATATCAGCGGTTCTCACCCTTCCTAAAGATGTGACCCTTCAGTACAGTTCCTCATATTGTGGTGACCCCCAACCATAAAATTATTTTTGTTACTACTTTATAACTGTAATTTTGATACTTTTATGAATCATAATATATATATCTGATATGTAGATGCTCTTACCTAACCCTAACCCAACCCACAAATGGGTTGCGACCCACAGGTTGAGAACTGCTGATCTATATGACTGTAGATTCTTGACACAGTTGTCAGCGTAAGAAGTTCAGGCATCAGTTTAAAATCTTCAGCATAATATACGCAGCTTCCCATCACCTTCCTTTAGTCTTGATCCACAATTCCCACTCCTTTCTCTTTCACAATACCCTTCAACTAGCTCACCCTCTCCTCATACTGCTTGGAAAGTCCCTTCCACTTCTATATGATAGCAATAGATTGTCATTTTCCTTCAAGAAAAAAAGAAGAGCAACAGGTCAAGGCCAGCCTCTGCTACATAAGGAGTTTGAGGCCAGCCTAAGATACATGAGTCCCTGACTCAAAGACAAAAACAAAAAACACAGATTGGTTCATCTCATTATCCAGGTCCACTACCTTTCCTGATCCTTCCTCCTGGAAACTAATTTCTGTTTTCCCCTCATGATCCCAGTGGTAATGATTGCTTATATTCTTGCATTACTCTTGAATTGCAATCCTCTCCTGTGCATACATGTGAGATCTTTGAGGAAAGATATTCATTTCTGTATCCTCATTGACTGGCACAAAACCTGTCACATAAGTAGATAAGTAGTAATTAACTGCATAGCAAAATATCAAACTCTTGAGTTAGAGAGATGGCTCAGGGCTTAGGAGCTCTTGCTGCTCTTCTAGAGGTTCAGTTCCCACATGGCAGCTTACAACCAGCTATAAGTCCAGTTCCAAGGGATCCAGCACCCTCTTCTGGCCTCTAAGGGCATTTTGTACATGTGATACACAGACATACATGCAGGCAAAACACTCATACACATCAAAAATTAATACAGCTTTTAAAATGATTTTTAAGTGCTCTTCCTCCTGTATTATATTTCCTCTAACACTTATGGCTGAATTTGCTCAGGGGCAAGGTCCTGGCCCAGCTGCTCTACTCTACCATGATGGAATGAATTTTAGTTATCCCTACTGAAAGGCAGATTTAGCAGACATTTTGGTTGTCATTACTGAAAAAAGAATAGGCTGGCTTCATAGTCAGTGATTTCTTTGAGCACACAAGTGTTTCACTTGTGTACTTTAAATGTGATACTAACATTGAGTTCTTGCTGTTGTTTTGATGTAATGGTGATTGGAGTTAGAGCTGTCTGCATGCTAGTCAAGTACTCCACCACTGAGATACATCTCAAGCCCCTTGTCGTTTTGAGAAAGGATGTAATTAATCATCTTAAGTTGGTCTTCAACTCACAAATTCCCTACCTAAACCTCCCAAGTGCTTGGAGTGTAGGCATGACCACTACACCTATTTCTAGCACTGTTCTTTGTATATCCTTTTAGTTTTACCCCACTGTTCAAATGCTTAATTAAGAAATTTTCTAGTTCAATTGAGCCAAAAGTTTTATGTTAGATGTAGAAAAGGATAAACAAAAATGTGGAATGTGACAATTAGGTTTTTCTAGCCTATGTTCTTAGTGCCACTTTAAAATCTTTTGTTTTGGAATAAGAATGTAGGTTTGAATGACTCCATTTAATTTTAATCAGAAGGTATCATTTTGGGAGCTATGTATGGTGGCTTTATACCTGTAATGCCAGTATCCCACAAACTGTGGCAGGAAAATTAGGAGTTTACAGCCAGTCCGGGTTCAAGGCAAGACTGGGCTATGTAGTGACTTTGAGGCCAGCCCTGGCTACTGAGACCATTTAAATAAACAAATAATAAATAGATTAAATAAACAAACAAATAAATAAATAAATGTGAGATTTTTCCATTTTCCCCTTAAAAACACCACTATGGTAACATACACCTATAACCCAGCACTTAGGAGGCATGGGCAAGAAGTAATAGCAAATTCCAGGATAGCCTGGGCTACATAGAAAGTTATAGGCCCACCAGAGCTACATAGCAAAACCTTGTCTCAAAAGAAATAAATAACAGAGAAAAAGGAATATATCATTTGGTTTCATCATCTATTAATTTGCTTGATTACTTATGAAACTGTACATATGCTATTCCTACTATGACAGTGTTTCTCAACCTTCCTAATGCTGCAACCCTCATGTTGTGATGACCCCCAACCATAAAATTATTTTCATTGCTACTTCATAACTGTAATTTTGCCACTGTTAAGACTCATAATGTAAATATCTGAGGTGACCCCTGTGCAAGGTTTGTTTGCCTCTACAGGTTGAGAACCAAACTCAATATTGTACCAAAATTTTTGATGTAGAAAAAATGAAATTGTAGATAACAAAGATGCTTGCTTACTTTCCAATGCATATAGTAATTAGGAAAGAATGATACGAAAAATTTTAAAGCAACATTTAAATATACCGATGACTCTTTCATCAGAATTTAATGAAGCAAACTTCTTCATGACAGTTATGCACATTTATATTAAATTCATGTATATATTCCATAAAAAAAAGTCGTGACACAGTAATGTGTTTCTGAAACAGGGGCAATTGAATATGTATTGCTTGCTTTTCATATGTAAATTTCATTACTAACCGAGCACTACTGTTCCCTTGTGTTTCTATATAACACTATGATTACTAGGAATATCATGTAGAACAAGAGGAGAAAAGGTCCCTTTGTTCCATTTTCAGATTTACAAAGAACCAAAAATTTGTATTTAAATCACAGCGGAAAATCTACCTTATCTAATCCTTTAACAAAGGTTTAGAATGAGAGCAGAACTAATAGGTTGGCATCTTATGTGTGTGTACAATTTGGTTATGATTTTATGGTGGATATTAATCTGCTCCCTTTTCTGGATGAATAAAATGTGCTAATTAGTGTTGTGTTGTTTTCTGATACTCTGGATCCAAATATATGTAAATACCTGTATTCTTTCATGTGCAGTTTTAAGATCTAGACACTTATCTAGACCAACTTCCATAAGTAAGCGGGTCAATTTACTCCTTATGGGTAAAAATGTGCTAGATATTATGCATTTCTTTTACTGAAGTATCACGTAAGAGATGGGATAGGAATAGTCACCAGAGTTGGAAACTCTGCTTGGTAGCCTAGCATCCAATACTCATTTGTTAGTTGGCTGGTGGTTTTTTATGTTGTTGTTGTTTGTTTTGTTTGTTTTTCCACTTAGAAGAATTAGTCAGCAATATCCACTAAGGTCTGTCATATTAAAATTCTTTTATAAATACAATAGAAGAAAATTTAATTAGACCCCACCCGTACCCTCTAGCAGCATAGGTAAGCCATATAGCAAGACACAATTTAATGAAGGAGCATTAAGGCATTCCTTTATGGAATGCCACTATTTACTCAGCTCAAAAAAAAAGTTGAAGATGGGATGGAGATATAGCTCAGTTGATAGAGTGCTCGCCTAGCATGCCAAAGGCCCTGGGTTTCAAATCCAACACTGCATAGACAACAGAGTGATAACATAATGTACTAGTTACTTTTTATTGCTGTGATAATACACCAAGATCAAACGCAACTTGGGGAAGAAAGTGTTTATTTCATCTTATAGGAAGGGAAGTCATGGCAGGAACTCAAGACAGGAACTGAGGCAGTCTATGGAAGAAAGCACACACACACACACACACACACACACACACACACACACATCTAATCCATCAACAAATCTTGCTGGTTCTACCTTCTAAACATGTCCAAATAATTGACCATTACTGCATTCCTGATTACCATCCTGGTCCAGATCACCATCATTTCAAACATAAAAACTATAGCAATAGCCAACTTAGTGATTTTTGTGCCTCTGCATTTATCTTTCCCTAGACTTTAAAACATAATGGTTAAAGTTACCTTTTAAAACAAAATAGGCTCACATTGCCTTCTTGCTGAGAATATTCTAAAGAGTACCTATCAATATGCTAAAATGAACTCATACTGTGGGGGATTCCTGCAACCATCACAGCCAGCAGGGAAACAAATCTCTAGAGTCAAGAAGGAAAATTTGGTTCAATCCAATTTAGTCGGTGCTGGTTCAAACTTCTAGAGACTCTGACACAAGATAGTTTATTATAAGCATATTTAAACACAGTACAATTTTTTTGGGGGAGCTTCCTGGTGTAATACAATATCTGGTATACAGGAAGTATAATTACACCAAAATGTAATGCAAAGTACACCTGACCATGAAGATGGGTTCTATAGCTTGGGAGGCCTGGGATCTGTTATAGTCTATGACAGAGATAGTATAGAGGTCAGCAGGCTATAAAGTACGTGTGACATCTCCCTAAGGATGGGTTCTACTGACTGAGAAACAAAGATAAATATAAAGGTCTAGGGATGGAGAATCAAGGATAAACCTTCTGGAGGATTTCAGTGAGTTCTGGATCTACATATATCAAAAGTCACCAGGTCATTAACAGCATCCACTCCCAGCCTTCTGGATGGAAATCGGGCACTCATTTCCTCTTTTGAAGAGACAATCCTGCGTGATTAACATTCTGTTTTCCCTAGTTATCTGTGGGTGCCAGGCCCTTTATGCTCCCAACACATTCCTATGGATTTTAAGGGCCTACCAGGTTTACTCTGTACCAGTCTTTCCTGGTTCATCTCCTCATACTTTCCCTTTCTCTCCACTCCAACCACACTACCCTTTCTGTTGTTCTCAAAGCACATCATACTTTAGAAATCACATATACAGATAATACCCAAGCAATATATAAAATTAGAACACTGTGCCAAGATGCACTAGTTTGCACTTATAATTTCAGTAGAGTGAAACAAAAGAATCACAAGTTTGAATGTAGACTGGGATGCATATCAAAAAAAAAGAAAAGAAAAATAAATGTAAAACTCAGTAATTAGTCTGGAAAGCCACTTACTATCTATAAATTAGATCTGTACCAAATCAAACTACTCCTTCTATCAACTAACCAGGAAGCCATGTAACAATCTCTGTAAACCCCAAACATCCAGGAATAATTAATAATTGAAAATTTCCTGCATTTTGCCCCATTTTCAACATAGGACCAATCAGAGAAAGTGAAATATGTGTTCTTAAGCAATCACATATGATGCCTGCCTTTTAGTTGTTAGCCTGAAATTAAGGCTATCTGAAAGGGATTTTCCCTTTCCCTGACTCTTGCACTTGCTTTTGGGCCTCCACCAAATATAAATAACAGTGGTTGCAGGCTCCTATATATAATAAGTCCTGAATGATAGCTTTATACTATTTCTTAAAGTCTCAGACTAGATAGCTTTACTGATGGGCATTTTTCATTCTAGGTTATTGATAGGCCCTTTGGATTAACTAGCTCCTAAGGGAGAAAATAATAATATGCCCTCATTCAGCCTCTTACCACATAGTAATCCTGAAAGCAGTTTGAAATGTCCCGTATCTGCCTGAGGCCTGACATACAATTCAGATCCTATTCTTTTGAATAATCAAAGTTCTTCAGTTTCATTTCCTGCTTTTACAAGCTTCAGATTATAAGGGATACGCTTTCAGTGTCCTTTAAGCATGTGTATATCTGACTAGCTACTTAAAAATCTGATTTAGTTCTTTCTAAAAGTTTGTTTTGTTTTTAAATGTTTGTGTGTGTGTGTGTGTGTGTGTGTGTGTGTGTGTGTGTGTGTGTGAATCTTATGTATGGGTATGTGCATGTGATTGCAGATGCCCATAGAAGCCAGAAGTTGGTGTCAGATTTAGATTTCCTGGAGTTTGAATTACAGGTAGTTGTGAGAATCCCCATGTAGGTGTTGGGAACCAAACTTGGGTCCTCTACAAGAGCAGTATGTGTTCCTATCCACTGAACTACATCTCCAGATAGCCCTTCATTTAGTTTTAAATGATCAATTTCTCTTCTGTATCTTGACATTCCCCGTTTCAATGCTTGGAAACCACTTCCATTTTGTGTGGTTTGTTTACATTATGATTTCAAGTCTCAGTTCCTAATTGATTGCCTCAAGGCAGCCTTCCTTGCTGTCTTATTTTTTCTTTCACTTTGTCAACTTGACATAAGCTAGAGTTATCGTCGAAGAGGAACTCAAATGAGAAAATGTCTCCATCAGATTGCCTGTAGGCAAGTCTATAGAACATTTTCTTGCGTAGTGATTAATGTGGAAGGGACTGGCCTACTGTGAGCAGTTCACCCCTGGCAGGTGGTTCTGAGTTTTATAAGAAAGCAGGCTGAGCAAGCTTACAAGAAATGTTCCTCCATCCTGTCTGTTTCAGTCCCTGCTTCCAGGTTCCTGCCTTGAGTTTCTGCCCTGACGTCTCTCAAGTAATGAACTGTTACAGAAACTGTGTGATAAAATAAGCCCTTTCCTCCCCAAATTGCTTTGGGTCATGGTGTTTATCACAATGATACAAACCTAAATAAGACACCTGTCTATACTTTACGATGGGAATGAGACACTCATTCAGCTTACTGTATATACTTTCATATATATCCTTCATATATACCCAGTAACATGAAGTAATTGAAATCTATCAGCTTCCCTTGAAATAGATTAACTATGGTGATTACATAATTTATTCTTCTTTCCAGAAGAATCTCAGGTGTAAGCCAAATAACCCTTTCCCCTCTATCTAAGTGGAACTGTTCAACTGATCAATTCCATTATGATCACCATACATTTAACTATCACTATATTGTTTTGTCTACTTCATTACCATAGCTCTGGGCCTCAAACTCACAGAGATCCACTTACATCTGCCTCCTAAATTGGGATTAAAGGAATGCACCACCATTCCTGACTTACAACAGCATATTGTTGTGGGATATTTTATAGTTATGGATAATATTCCTGTAAGCTGTCCTTGTAGCACGTAAAGGATTCCCTTCCTACCTGTAAACAATAGAGTGGCCACCCAGTTCTCTATATGAATAGGCCATTTGTTAACCTTAAGGCAGATGAAGGTTAGGCTCCATTCATTGTATATTGGAGGGCTGGGTGGAGACAGGGAGGATTAGGAATAAAAAAACACCTAGGGCTGGGGCAGGGAGGAGAAGCAAGAAGGGAGGGGAATCTGGAGAGAACAGTGTGAGAGAAACATGGAATGAAGTCTCTACCTAGCCGCCTGGGTATTGAATCCCTGAGAACTGACATTCTTGTAATTAATAAAGAGCATTGAGAAAAACCAATGATGGACTCATATTAAGCAATTGAACAATTATTAACAGCATTTATAATAGCACTAATGAAATAATTTAAAAGCTCAAACTGTTAATCCTACCAAATGAAAGTAAAGACCATTATTTGAATTCTTTGGTCAAATTAAGCAAGCTTTATATACTGTCAAACAAGGCTATTTCCCTAAAGTAGGGTTCGAGAAAATAGCAACGATCATAGGAGACAGTGGGATTTTCTATAGGGGGTTTGCAAGGATTGGGAGATTTCCAGAGGAATTTTGGTTATGTAGGAACTTGGCTGAACATTTCAAAATTATTTGGCAGAACATCTTATCTTATCAGGGTATGTCCAAGGTGTACATCAACCTCCATAGGGTAGACATTAAATCCCAGAAACGGGTTAAAGCATGGTCAAGCTTGAATTTTGCAGCAAACAGAAATGAACTTATTTTGACCTTATAACAAAATGACTTCTAATCTGAAAATGGAGTCAGGCTGGTCCATCAAAATTCCATCAATTGATAATTATCACAAGCTCTTTGATTCTACAACCAGAACCATGTTTCAAAAAAGTTTGTGAGGTGGTAAGTTTTAATTATCAACTTAATAAAATATAAAATTAGCTGTGAACCAAATCTCAGTGAGAGATTATCTAGATTAGGTGGGACTATGGGATTTTTTGTGGGCAGTTGTCTTGATTATAGTAACTGATACAGGGAAAACCAGCATAAAAGTGGATGGATCATTTCTGGTTGGCTTGAATTTTGAACTGAATGGGCTAAGCACAAGAGGTATGCATGCATTTATTTTTCTCTGCTAATAACTGTCAATATTATGTGACTAGCTGTCTCAAGTTCCTGCCTTAATTTTGACATGATAATAGGCTGTCATGTGGAATGGTAAACTGAGTAAACTTTCTCCCAAAAAGTTGTTTTGTCAGGTATTTTATCACAGCAACAAAAATTAAATCAAACCAGAAATCCAATATACAGTTTATAACTATGATTTTATGCTTTAATTTCCCCCCTCGCTTTTTCCGTCTTCTCTCTCTCTCCCATTCCCTCTTTCTACCACTCTCTCAAACACACGCACACAAACTTCTGATCATTCAATTGTAGACACAGATATGTAACCATCATCATCAGTGAGAATAGGGATACAGTTCCATGCTGTCTCTTGCAGCAGATCAAGTGGTTTTTAGAGATCTGTACTCTGGTGAAGCTGAAATTCCTTACTGTGTCACAGAAAGGAATTTCAGAACAGGTCAGTATGGAGCAGTAGCTTATTAAGAAGAGACATTTAATATAGATTTAAGCTGATATTGATAGAAAGAGAAGGGCTTAGGAAATGGTATTACACATCCAGTAAAGAGATGGGTTTCTCAAGAGAGTCACAACAATTGTATGTGAAAACTAGTTAAGCACAAGCAGTTTTCAGAGTCCCAAAAGATAACTGACAAGTCTACTGAAGTTTTTAACTTTTGAGAACAGTAGAATTGTGTGTTATTCAGAAAATCAAAAATATTTCTGTTTTAATTTAGATACTTATTGAACATCCACCGCATAGGGCTCACGTAAAGAGAAAGAATGGAAGGAAATAAATCAAGTTAAGTTAGATAATTCTGGGCATTCTTTAAGTGGACACAATTGAGTGTTTAATAATTAACGTCTGAACTTCAGAGAAGTTGATGTTGGAGGAAGAGGTAGGGGACTCTATCACAGAGTTGATTTCTGAATCTTCAGGAAAGCATACAAAATGTGAGGAACAGAAATGAGTGACACTGGCTAGAGAGACATGAATGAGAACTTAAAAAGAATGATTCCGGGAAAGCTGAAGAAATAGGTCATTCTGAAAAGGGAGAAATCAGTTAACAAGGGCAAATGTTGCAGAGAGGTCAACTAGGAATTCCATTTGGCAAATCAGGCCGTATCTGGAGGTTTTTTACAAAAATTAGTTTAGTAAAGTGGCAGAAAGAAGAATAAATTATGCAATCATCATAATTAATCTGTTTCAAGGTAAGCTGATAGATTTCAGTTACTTTATGTTACTGGCTAATAGGTTTCACTTGAGAGATTAATGCTATATTGATTGGAACCTCTCAGGAAGAGTCTCTTTAATGGAATGGATGGTCATTGAAAATGTTTTTATTCATCTCTGCTTTAATCAGAATCTTGGTCATAGATTCACTCAGTAAATGATTGTTGAATTGAAGATAACACTCATCCATTTGCATTTAGATCTCTCTCAATATATATTTGCATAAACACTTGTTTTATTTATGTATATTTACATCTTGTACATGAATACATATTTAAGAACACATTTTTTGAAATAATTACAGATTCACAAAAACTTGCAAAAGAAATAAGCAGGGAGGCCTGTGGTGGTTTGAATAAGAAAGACCTTTCACAGGTTGAGGTATTTGAACAGTGGGCCCCCATGGTGCTGTTTTGGGAGGGTTAGGTGCAGGGGGCAAGGATGAAGAAATAGAAGGGTAAGAATTATGAGAAAGAAGAGAGGCAAGACTCACTGTTGGCCATCCGTAGGGGACGGCTGCTCTGCTTTCTTTTTCAGCTCCTCTTACACAGTACAAAAGCTGCTTCTTACAAGTTAACAAAGAAACTTAGTACAACCTAAGCTAGACAGTATGTGATTCTAGGCTAGACACATAGGTGCAAAAATTACAGATAAGGTTCGGCCTTGGCTCTCAGGCAAATGGAGTACAAATAACAAATAATATCTGCTAGTGCTTGGGTTCAATGAACTCAGCTTCTGTCTTTGTCTCGGCACACAGCATGGTTTTACTAGAGAAATAATTTATTGCTGCAGAACAGGCTCACTGTAAGTTGCAGAGTCATCTCCAAGATGGCTTCAGAAGACAAGATGGAGTTTATGAAGCCAACAGCTTCCCACAGTTAGATGATGCTTTCTGGAGGATGTCTATCACTAGGGGGTGTGCTTAAAAACCTCCACCACTTCAAAATCACTCTCTGCTTGTGCTTGTGGTTCAAGGTATGAGCTCTCAACTTCCTGATCCTAGGGCCATATCTGCTGCTTGCATGACTCCACTATACCATGCTGGACTCTTATCCCTCTGAAAACATAAGCCAAAATAAACTCCTCCTTCTATAAGTCATCTTGTGATATTTTTTCACAGCAACAAATAAGTAACTAATACAAGGTCTCACATACTATTTCTCTAGCCTTCCTCATTTACATTTTATATCACTGTAACTCGTTAAAGTCAAGAAACTGAGATTTATACCATCCATAGAACTTTTTAAAATGTGAACAGTTATACACTGATGTTTATTGAGCATGTGGCTGTACAACACTTTCATACATGTAGGTGTGCACATTTACTACCATAATCAAGAGACACAACAGAACTATCATCACAGGAACTCTTCATGGTTCCCCTTAATAGTCACAAATGTCTCCTCTTCCATATCTCTAAGACCTCCATGGCAAGCACTAATCAATCAGTTGTATACTTCTATATGCTATTTCATGATTAACATATAACTTGAACCATGCGGTGACCTCTTGAAAACTTTTCATCCCCCATAAATTCCCCTGAAGTTTATGATAGTGTCAATTGTCAACTTGACAGGATCTGAAATGATCTAGGAGACAAGCCTCCAGGCACACCACTGGGAAATTATTTAGCCTCTAGGCATGCCTATGAGGGCTTGTGTTGATTAGGTCAACTGAGGTAGGAAGACTCACACAAGAAGTATGCAGCACCCTTTCCTGAGATGTATAGTAAGTAGAAAGCTAGCGCTAAGGAGATACACAGTGGGATAAGGAGCTTGTTGGTTAAACCCAGTGACCTGAATTCTATCCCCAGTACATGTGAGAAAACTAAGTGCCATTACCATTTTACCTGGTCTTGAGACCCTTTTGCTCCTGCTGGGCTGCTTGGCCTATTCCTGATGTAGGATTGGTGCCCGGACTCATTCTATCCCGCTATGACATGCCCTGATTGTGCTATAATCCTGGGGGAACTGTTCTTTTCCATGGAGAAGCGGGGCAGGGCAGGGATGTTTGTGGGTGGTAATTGGGGGGTTAGATCTGGGGGAGAGGGAAGATGGGGGAAGGTAGAAAAGTAGAGGGAGGGGAGGAGGGGGGTCGGGATGATTGTATAAGTTGTATGAGAGAAGAAAAATCTTTTAAAAATATTTTTAAAACTTGTCCTTTAACCAGACCCAAATTGTGTACCTTAACCAATCATTGTTTACTGTTGTGACTGCCAAACTACTACTATGCTGTCAAAATATATTCATGAATGGATCCATGTTAAGAGCGTACTCGAATTCTCTATAGTTATATTGAAAATTTTGTATGTAGATAGCCTCAAAGATTTCGCATTGCAGTGGGAGAGATAACCATTAATACATAATCATGTATCAATATAGATAATATAATTTTATATCAGAAAAGGACCCATAAATAGGCTTTGTAAGAATGTGAGTGCCTTACTGACATCACAGATGAACGTTTTCATCCAATAATTACCCATGCATATATGACCTCATAACACGATGTTATGAGCACCCTGTGTAGAAACAGAGCCTGAAAAGGCAAAACTCAAAGCTCTTAAAGATACGGGAATTGAACCCAGGACCTCAGACATGAGGGACACATACTCTACCACTAAGCTACACCCTCACCTATATGAAGGACATGTTCAAGCATATATCAACTTACAGAGACTGAGGCAACATTCACAGTGCATGCATGGGTCTGCATCAGGTCATTAATAATTCCATTTTAGTGTTTTATGGATTCCTGAGTATAAGAACGATTGGGTCTCTGTTTCTTCTGCCTTCTCTTGGACTCTTTTCCTTCTGTTTGTTTGTTTCCAATTACAATGTGTTAGTTTTTGTTTTATGTTATTTTATTGTTTATTTTATCCCTTATAAGCCTGTTTGTTTTCTAATGAGAGACAGAAAGGGAATGGACCCAGATGGGAAGGGAGGTGGGGGGGTGGGAGCTGGGAGGAACTGAGAGAGGTGAAACCATAATTAGGATATATTGTGTGTGAAAAAAATCTATTTTCAATAAAAGGTATAAAAAAATTAGTTGTCCTTTGACTTCCACAACTGTGCTGTGGTGCATAAACTCTCACACACATGCATGCACACACAAAAATATGTAATAATAGTAATAGTATATTTTGTTGTTTTTGTATTTTTATTCAGATATACAATGATATATGATCTTATCTACTTCCAGTTTCTTCCCTCCAACTCCCACATGATCCTCCAACACACCTCCCAACTACATGTCTTGTGTTTGGATTTATTTACTTATTTTTGTGTATATGAGTGTTTTGCCTGCGTGTATGAATGTACACTACATGTGTGCCTGGTACCTTCAGAGGTCAGAACGGGTCATTGGATCCCCTGGAACCAGAGTTACAGTTAGTTGTGAGCCACCATGTGGGTGGGTGCTGGGAACTGAACCCATGTTCTCTGCAAAAGGAGAAAGTCCTCTTAGCCACTGAAATTTTTCTTCAAATAACCTATTAAGTTCGGTTAGTGCTGCCCACATGTGCACAAAGATGAGAACATTCCCTGGAGCATGAGAAACCCACTAGTTGCCACATCTTCATTAACAACAATTAAAGAAAATGGGGCCATATATTTGAAAGAGAGTAAGGAGGGAAGAAAGAAAGGGGGAATGATGCAATTATTATCTCTAAAAAGTAAAAAAAAATTTAAAAAACAATGAGTCTCACTTCCTCAGCAACTATCCATTGCCAACACTCTCTCAATATGTGTGGGACCCAGAAATCATCTACCTCATCTATGCTGAAATTCTGGCCAGCTTGATCTTGTGCAGGTTTTGTGCAGGTAAGCACAGATGCTCTGAGTTCATGAGTTCAACATCAATGTCATGCCCAGGAGATAGCATTTCAGAGCATTCCTCCCTATCCTTCTGCTCTTACCTTCTTTTTGTCTCCTATTCCATGATGCCCTAAGCCTTGGTGGCGGAGGATTAATACAGATGTCCCACTCAGAGCTGAACACTCAGTCTCTTATTCTTAGCACTTTGACCAGATATATGCCTCTCCATTGACTGCTGTCCATTGCAAAAATAATCTTCTCTGACAAAGTTGAAAATAGCCCATGGGTATAGCCCATAGGTTCATGGGTATAAGCATAAGTACTTAGAAGGCAATTTGACATCATGATCATTGAGAAAAATAACAATAGCAGGATCTATTCTGGGGCCTGTGACCCCCTCCAACCATGGCTTCACAGGCATACCCAGAGATTTGTTACCTAGGTAATTCTAGATTGCCCCATTAATATTAGCTATCACAAGGATTAATCAATAACTATGCATTTTCTTCTCCTTCCCAATTTACTTTCTGCCTCTGAATTTTCCTGCTCTTGATATTTCATATAAGTGTATCATACAGAAATTTTCTTTTGTGTCTGGCTTCCGTTACTAACTAACATGTTTTCAAGGTCCATTCATGTTCTATTGTATGTATATATCACATTTTGTTTATTCATTTGTTGATAGATATTTAATTGTTCCAACCTTTTGTCTACCGAGTAAAACAATTTAAGATTTCTGAGTAATATCTCTTCCATGGGTACTGAACTATGTGTGGTTGTATCAAGAAACACATAAACAAATTAGAGTAGTTGTGTTGGAAGGCCAGACTTAACACATGGACCACATTTCCCCAACCCCTCATCTAGGTCTCAAGAGCCATTCTTGCTGAATTTGTTGTACATGAAAATACTTGAATATGGAAAAGTCACATTTTTTATTAATTAATGAACACGTGCTATGTGCTTCCTAGGTGCTGGGTATGCACTAGTAAGAAGATGTGGTTGTTGCTCTTGATGAATATTTTTGGAATACTCAAAAGACATTTTTTTCCCTTTTACAGAGGTATCTTTACTTTTATTATTTTTCTCTTGCAATTAAGCAGTAAGGTGTGCTGTGAAGATATTAAACCTTCATTACCACAGGGGACAGATGAAAATACCCCATTTTTAAAGGCCTGAATTCTCCTGGGAAAAATCCTTGGCTCAATCCATTTGCTCATTTATTTTTCTTTTCTTTATTAAACACACTAATTATTTAAGGGAGCAAGAAACACTCTAAACACACATGATTTCCTTGACGACTTTTACATGTAAATTTTAACGGGGCTAATGTTTTTAAACATAAGTTCATTGTGCTAAACAGCATAGGTATATCTAAGGCTTAAGAATTTGGTAGTCTTTTGACAAGGTTTTTAATGCTTTCTAATACTTCTTTCATATTCAGCATTATCATTGAGGTGAATAAGAACTGAGTGTACAAAAGAAAATTGAAAGGGTGAAAAGGACAAAGATCAAATCAAACATGAATAGAGATAATCATGTTTCCAGTCCTGTAATTAATTTAACATATACAGTCTACCAAAGACACTGGCAGCAATAGACTCATTCTGGATTAAATCAAGAAATCCCAGGGATGAGAAGTGACATTTAATATAATTATTATTATAAGCATATCTTACTAAGATGAATGAGATTCATAGGTTATCTGAGCTTCTGGACACCTGCTGCAATTGAAAAAAAAATGCTTAAATAAATAAACCACCAGAAGCCTTTCAACCAAGTTAATCCCCTTCAATTAGGCAAGAGCTTAATAGAAAAGATTACTCTTCACAGAATTATCAGCATTTGGAACCTAAACTCAATTTGTCACATGAAAGAGATTAAATTCAAAGCTGAACATGGGACAAAGATGTAACAATCAAGGGGTCCTTTTTTGAACCTGATCTAGTAATCCTATGAAAAGAAAGTACTTGAAATCCTCACCTTCTGAATGATGTATAGATGGAAGAATATGTGATAAAGCAAGTAAAGTAAAATATCAATTACAGAATGTTGGTGGTGCGGTATAGAGAATTCATTCACTTTTTCATCTGTATATTTGAACATTTTCTAGACAAAATAATGGACTCATGAATGTCCTTAATTCTGTAAAACTAAAAACAACAACATATTCCTTTCACCCTGATAATGAGAAGAAGAATGAGGGGGTGTTTTCCTAACATGCTTTCCAGCTTGTGGTACCTATACCACATTTTCTATTCATTGTAATTATTTTGTATCTGGTTTAATAAGACTTGAAGAGATAATGGAAATGGGATTCTTTCATCATCATCATCATCGTCATCGTCGTCGTCGTCATCATTTATAGTCAATCCCATGAAGCTAAAAGGAGCCTCAAGATCAATCAGAAACACTAGAAATGCAGCTCAATTGGTCAAGTACTTGCCTAGTAGTATACATAAAGCTATGAGTTAGATCCCCAGCAAGAAACAAACTGAGGGTGATAGTTCCTGACTCTAATTCAAGCACTCAAGAAGTAAGGTCAAGGGAATCAAAGGTTCGATGTTATCCTCAGCTACTCAGGCCAGCCTGAGTTACAGGAGCCCCTGACATGAAAGAAAAGCAAAACATACTTTGAAG
The DNA here is from genome assembly GCA_026225945.1 of Cricetomys ansorgei. Lineage (NCBI taxonomy): Eukaryota > Metazoa > Chordata > Mammalia > Rodentia > Nesomyidae > Cricetomys > Cricetomys ansorgei. The sequence goes on along the minus strand of JAMJFZ010002884.1, from coordinate 2,257,593 downwards.
GGGGGGATTAAAAACAAAAATACTTTTTCCTTATCTACTTGACAATGAAATCCAATTCAGACTATCAAGAAAAAAATTAGTCATCACAAAAGGGTAAATGTCTTTCCTTATGGAATGTTGTTGCTTGATCACTAAAGGAAGTATATAACAGTCAAGACTATATTTAGAAATGAGCCAGGAAGAAGTGTAAGTCCCATAGCAAGTGTTTCATAGAAGAGCTAAACCATCAATCAGATAGAGATAGGCACAAAATTTCTATAAAGGCAGAGATTTTTGGCTGTTGTTGTTTACTGATATATCCCTTAAAGTCTAGAACAAAGCATAGTACCTAGTAGAGGCTCAATAAATTATTGATTGGTGAATAAGTGAATATGTTCTCAATGTATTGATTGCAAAACCATTTAGAGCACAGTTATGATTGAACTATGGCTTTCTTAGAATTCATATATCAAAATATTAGTCCTCATTTTGATGGGTTTTAGAAACACCATTTTTAGGAATTAATTTGGTTTAAATGAAGTCATGAGAGTAGAGTCCTTTTAATATTAATGCCTTTATAAAATAAAGCAAATCTCCTCACTCTCTCTTCACTCTACCTCATCACCATTCCACCAAAGGAGCATACAGAAACAAAGACCACTGTTTGAAAGCTAAGAAGAGAATCATTACCAGGGAACTGAATTGGTCAGCATCTTAATATTGGACTTCCAGCTTTCAGAATTGTAATACACTAATTCATGCCATTTAAACCACTTGACCTGTGGTATTTTGTTATGAGAACCTGGGTGAGATGATTAGAGCAAGCATGTATCATGGCTTCTCTCATTATATTGATAAGAAGCAGGCAGTCTATCTCAAACTATAAATGCACATATATTTAAATTAGAATCCCATTGAGGTGCAATATTTCTTTTTTTTCTGAGACAGGGTTTCTCTGTTGTAACTCTGGCTGTCCTGGAACTCAGGACTCAGGACTGTGGGCCAAGCTAGCCTCAAACTCACAGAGATCTGCCTGAGATACAATATTTCTTATTACACATTCATTAAGATCTCTTTCTCTAAGCTTCAATTTATCTTGTTCAGTCATTTAACACCTTAAACCTTGATACTATATGTGGTGTTTATTTTTAAAAAGAAAAAATGATTCTACTTTCAGATAATCTTTAACGCATGTAAACAATATTGCATGTATACCAATTGATTACACAAAAATTTCCTCCATTTATGTTGCTATCACATTTGGATGAATGATATAGCTCTTAGAAATCAGAAAGTATCAGCGAGGCAGTGGTGGTGCACCCTTTAATCCCAGCACTCAGGAGGCAGAAGCAGAGGCAGGCAGATCTCTGTGAGTTTGAAAGGTCAGCCTGTTCAACAGAGTGAATTCCAGGACAGCCAGAGTTACAACAGAGAAACACTGTCTGGAAACACCAAGACCAAACAAACAAACAAAAAAGAAATGAGAAAGTATCAATGATGCTCCCCCTTGAAAAGTGGGAGTGATTAATTTGAAAATTCTTACAACTTTTTGAACTAGTGCTTACTTTTGCAATGTATTCATAGAATCATTCAATAAATATTTGATAAATGGCTATGATATTCCAGACACAAGACTGGTCCCTGAAGAAACAATACTCTGATCTGATTCATCTCCTATAGGATCTGACATCTTAAGAGGGAACAATGAGACAAGGTTTATAACCACCACTGTGCAATATCAGAAGTTCTGAAGGAGAAGACTGGAAAAAAGTTGAACGTGGCCAGTTTTGTTGATTTAATGGATTAACAGTAATAACAGAAAAGTCATTTTCTTATGGAAATAGTTTTATAAAATACAATACAATTATAGTAATTTGTTTTCTAAAAAGGAACGTACTTTTCTTTACTATTTATTTAGTCTGTGCACACAGTTTCTAAAAAAACAAACATAAAAATTAAATTACTACAGAGAAAGTGCAAGTTTAAATAAACAGGAGAAAATGATTACTCATTTGTTTTCGTTTGTTTGTTTGTCTTGGTATTTGGGGTTGAAGTCAGGTTCTTGGACATGCCATGCAAATGCTTTACCAGTGAACTATAGCCCCAACCCAGCACCACAATTTTTAAAAGTCTTTTTAATGTATCTACAGAATCACATAACTATCACCACTAATTCTAGAATACTTTGTTTCCTCAAAAAGTCCTCCACATTCTTCCCTCCCAGCTCTCAAGAGGTAGGGGAATTTGGACCAGCTTGCTCTGCATACTGAAACCACCTCACTACAAAAAAGAAAAGAAAAGAAGTAAAAGTATCTCATTGCCAATCATTCCCTGTTTTTTCTCTAAAACTCCCCTCTCAATCCTAAGAAACTACTACTCTATTTTCAATCTCCAGATATTTCATATTCATAAAAGTATGCAATATATAACATTTTCCTAGTGCTAGGGTTGAAGCCCCAAACTTTGTCCATCCTAGGCAAGCACTCTTTCACTGAGCTATAGCCAGCACCAACGTATGGCATTTTTTACTAACCTTTTGGATTTATTAAGAGGCTGTATACACTTACTAAAGGCTATATATTCCATTCACTGTTCTAACCATTTCCTTAGGCTTCACAAAGACTCAGGTCTATTATAACTCTGTAGTAATAAGCTGCTGTGGGGGAGCTCAGCAAGAAGACAAGGAGTCATATTTCATAATTGCAAACTCTGCCAGACCTCAGCAGAGGGAACCATTGTCCAGGTCAGTGCCATACTCACAGTGGAACCCTGAGCATTCAGCTCAGGGTTTAATTTTATTTGATTCAGAAGTCCTCAGGTATTCTTTTGGTAGCATATGCAGATCATTACTAATTAACATCTCCCACAGAAACCCAACATCTGAAAACAATATAAAACTCCAAGACCTAGGGTAGCCCCTCACCCAACAGTGCATAAAAACATCTTAAACATAACTAAAAATAAACTTCCTCAGCATAACTCCATTTTTAAAACAATAAAACTGAGAAAGGGATTTAATAGGTTGAAGAATTTGACCAAACTCCCAGTGACTCTGCAGAAGAACTAGAATTAGAATTCAAGTTTCTGAGTAACAGAACCCATTTTGTTTAATTGCACAAAACTACTATTAGCTAAATTATGACAACAAGCACAAAGTAAAGCTAGATGAGATAACACACGCTTTTAACCCTAGAACTTGAACCTAGGAGATCTGGATTTCAAGATCATCTTGGCTATATAGTGAATTTGAGGTCAACTGGACTACATGAGAACTTATCTCAGATAGATAGATAGATGATAGATAGATAGGCCTTTGAAGTGAGTCTGTGGGTAAAAAGCACTTGTTTTGCAAGCCTGACAACCTAAATTCAATCCTCAAAACCATATGAAAAGGACAGATGCAATGTCACACATCTATAATCTCAGCACTCCTATTGCAAGATAAGAAGTAGGGACAGGGGAATTGCCTGCAAACTCACAAGTCAGCTAGTTTGGAATACACAGCATGGTAGAAACAAGAGAGATGCTGTCTCAACAAGGTGTAAAAGAAAACCAAATCCTGAAAATTGAAATTGGTCTCTTACCTCCACATACATGCTCAAACAGTATCACATAGAGAGAGAGAGAGAGAGAGAGAGAGAGAGAGAGAGAGAGAGAGAGAGAGAGAGAGAGAGAGAGAGAGAGAGAGAGAGAGCAGAAAATAAATAATAAATGAGATATATTTTTAAAGAATAAAAAACTCAACAACAAAAATACCCAAAGGATTGCTGTCAAAGCAGAGGATAGTGAGTCCAAGACCTATAATGAATTCTACTACATTTGTTGCACTGGCTTTGACATAATAAAGAGAAACTGAGCAGTTATCTTTTAACAAGTTATTTGTATTTATTACATAATTATTCCATATTAACATGCACCAGAAGGTCTAATCTATTAACATGCACCACAGCTAGGCATATCTCTTTGAGGTAGGGGTAAAATGCACAGTGATTTAACATGTATATGAGTGTCTGCAATAGTCCATTAGTTACTTTCTGGATGTGTTCTTCTTTCCCCAGTGGTAATCTGAAAGGGCTCTGGCCCAAAAGCTCTTCTCCACCCAGGGGCAAAGAGTCAAGGTGTATATAAGAGTAGAATGGCCACATATAGTGCTGCATTGGGAACAAGTGACCAAAAAGCCATGCACTCTCAGGTTTTTTAGACTTAGAAAACCTTGATATATTCATCTTGGGTATATGGATTTGGTATGCAATTGGCCCTGTTACTCATACCCCTCTGTTGCAAGTGTTAAACATATGCAAATCTTATGATGTTGATCCTAAATGTGATTTAATACTCCTATCCCCCATTTGAATGTTTTATAAGTATGTAAAATTAGGTAAGCCTAATATTAACCTGATTATATATAATGACTGCCATAGAAAAGTAAGCAGCACTTAATGTTTGTACTGATAAAGTATAGTGACCAGAGTTGGTGCTTAGAATCATAATTCATGCACAACCTTGCATATATATGCATTGTAATTACCAAAAAGAAATATAGGATTCAGAGAACTGGGTGACTAATACATAGGAAATAAAGAGTATGATAGTTCTGACACTGCACACATGATTTTATAGACTGAGAATCAAATTCCATATAGCTATAAAATGAAAATAAAAGGCAGAACAGACAGCTCAGTAATTAAGAGCACTTTCTGCTTTTATAGAGTACCTGGGTTTGGTCCCCAGCACCCATATGGTGATTCCCAGCCATTTGTACTGCCAGATCAAGGGGATGCCCTGTCCTCATCTGGCTTTAGTAGACACTTCACAAATATAATACACACACATTCATGCACAAAAAACCTCATGATACATAAAATAAAAATTAATCTTTGATTATAAAGAAAAACTAAAATAAAATAAACCACAATAATCAAGAATATATGTGAAGATCATTAATGATAGTTCTCTTGATCTTCAAAATTAGATAATATGATATAAAAGGAAGAGCCTTTGGGAATTACAGAATTTCAGTGGAATGGGGGAGCTTTATTCAGAGCATCTTAAATAATTGTGCCTATTGGAACCAGCTCTTACACACTGCTTTATTTAGTCTCACTACAAATTTTGCTTCTGTCTTTTATTTGTCATTTGACTTTTGTTTAAAATAAGTAGAATGGTGAACTGCTATATCTAAAAGTCAAACTATTAGCATACTTCATCTTGTAGTATGTTATATTTCTATATTTCCTTCCCACAATTAATCAAAGGTAAGCTTTACTCTACAAAATGACATCTATTTGTAGACATACCATTAAAGACTCTCAAAAACAAAGATAGATAAGCATATAACCAGTTAGTATTTGAGCCATGGATACCATGTAAGAAACTTCACACAATCAATAAACACAAAGACTAACATCTAAGTGGAAAAGTAAATACAGCAAGTGAAAAAAAAATTACTTACGGTGTAAGTAAGTATATTCTCAGAGTATGAAAGGCTATGAACAAGGAGTTGGCTCACTATTTAAGAGCATTTGCTGCACTTTTAAAGTACCAGAGTTCTCTTCCCAGTACTGACATCAGATAGCTCACAACTGCCTGTAACTCCAGGCCCATGATACCTGAAACCCTTTCTGGCCTAAGAGCACCACACTTATGTGCACATACCCTCCTCCCCATATACTCTTTACTAAAAATAGAATTATAACTTTAAAAAAACAGAAATGGGAGCAGTAAGATGGTCAGCAATTAAGAGCACATATCATTCTTGCAGAGAGCTAGAGTTGAGTTCCCAGGACCCACATTCAGCACCCACACTGGTTGACTGTAACTCTAATTCTAAGAGGATCCAACACTCTCTTCTGGCCTACATGGCCATACCCATGTGCACCTTCACACACACACACACACACACGCGCGCGCGCGCGCGTGCACGCGCACACACAAGCATGCACATATAAATAGAAATAAATTTTGAAACTCACACACTCAGAGAACCAGCCATGTGTGGTGGTGCACATCTTTAATCTTAGCACTCAGGAGGTAGAAGTAGATGGATCTCTGTAAGTTCAAGTTCAGTCAGGTCTACATAGCCAGTTCTAAGCTAAGCAGTGCTATATAGTGAGACCTCGTCTCAATACAAACAAACAAAAAGACAAGAACCAATTTTAACACCTAAAAAATATATAAATAAAAAGACCAAGCGTATTTTATATAGCATAAGAGACAAAAATGTATGCTATAATATTAAGCAAAAAGATAACAATATAGAAGGAAGAAAAAGGAATCTTAAGAAATTCATAACACACGTGACTTTAGATCCAGAATTTCAATATCATGTGATGGGAAATCCAAAATGAAAGAACAGAAAGAGAAAATAATTTCCAAGAAATGAAAAACAAGATGTCAGTCTTTGGATAGAAAAGAGACCACTACGTGCTAACTAAACTAAAAGAAAACTCAGAATACTCATGCAAGTACACACATACTAACGGCATCTATGAACCTCGAGGATTAAGAAAAGATTTTAAAAACACACTCAAAAGCTCTTTTTTTTTTTAAAAAAATGATATAAAATAAAAATTAACAAGCAAGGCTAGAGAGATGGTTCAGTGGTTAAGAGCACTGCCTGCTCTTCTAGACCCAGATCTGGTTCCCAGCACCACAGATCATCCAAAACTCCTGTTCCAAGTGATCTGATGCTTTCTTCCAGCCTCCTCTGGCACCAAGCATGCACATGGTGTACATAAATGCATACAGTCAAAACACCTATACACATAATGTAACAGGGCCCCAGAGCTCAGTAGGCCCCCAGACCTTAACACTGACTCCATAATGGAACCACCATTCAGGCCGTAAAACTCAGCATGCAGACAGCAAGTTCATAGTTCTGGGAAAGTCTCAAAATGTACTGACCTTGATTTTTGGCTTCTCTAGTTCTGCTTCTGGGTAACTGTTCTTGTTAACAGAAGTATATCAACCCAAAACATTTTTTTGTTCTTAAATGCTCACCCTGAGAAAGGCTTACATCTTGAACTAGGCATCTTGAACACTCAGGATAGTAAACCACTAGTTAATAAAGATTTTCTATTGGCTTAAATCCATGCCCAAGTGGTCTTTTCTGAAGGCTACCCAACAACAATACAATAAAAGAAAAAGAAAATCAGCAAACAACAAAACTAGTTAATTTGTGGTTAACTTTAGATAATTATAGATATACAATATAAAATATTAAATTTACATGGGAATAAACTCCCAGGGTATCTAACATGGCTGACAACAAAGAAAACATTGCAAATATGTTATGATTATAGTCTAATAAAAAGATACATATTTCAATGATATCTGGGTATTTTATACATGTATTATAGACATAAATACTTATATATGTTAAAAAAAATATCAGCCAGATGGATAGATACACTATATTTACCATGGAAACAAAACATGATAAATCCAAATAACAGGAAGAAAAGAAAAAATGAAATAAAAACTGCAATGAGACAGCATCTAATAGGCAGTACTGCAGCATTACAAGGTCCTAGTTTCTCTTTTTATAGAGGAATTTAATCCTTTAATCCAGCAGCATGGCTACTCTAGCAAGGGATCATCTTCAGAGGTCTGAGTGATCCAGCTGGAACACAGAAAGAATGTTAGTCAAGCTAATACTGTCCTCTGTGCTAAATGCTAGGTGAAAGGGATTTCTGTGGTTAAGGCACATAGTACACATCTTTTATCCCAACTCTTCCAGATGTAAAAGGAACAGTCAGTAGAGGTACAAGCAGAGCTCAGAGAGGAGAAGCAGAGAGGGGAAGCAGGGAGGTAGAAGCAGAGCTCAGAGAGAGAAGTAGAGAGTTACATCAGTCAGTTTGAGTGCAGTCAGCTCACAGACAGGAGGAAAAGCAGAGAAGAGCAGAGCTGGTCTAGAATAAGCAGAGAGAAAGCAGAGAGTCAAAAGCAAACAGTTTATAATTTACAGTTCAGAATGAGATAGTTCAGAAGACAGCCAGTCAAAGTGAACCCAGTCAGTATAGTAGTAAATCTCAGAGGTTGAAACATATCAGGTTTAGGTTTGCAGATTAAATTGTACAGAGACTGAAACCCTCTAGGACTGGGAATTGAATTAGCAAAGAATAAACTGTCCTCTGCCGTGAACCCACAAGAATAATTAATAAAACAGTGCTTACATATACATCTACATCCTCTCAGCACCACCCATACAAAAGATAGCAGCACTAAGTACAAATATATCCATAACTACAATAATATTAATAGGTCAATTATCCTGTTAAGATAATGTTCTGAGAATGGAATTTTAATAAAAGTTTTATTGTGAAATTATTTGCACAGTTCAAAAACTTCAAAACATCAGTAAGGAGTTCTATTATAGCATTTAACTATAGTTCCCAAATGATAAGATTAAAGCACTTTCATTTTTTCTCTTAAGTTTTCCTGAAATTTTTAATTTAAAATGATTCTACACCTTAGATACCAGAAAATAAATAAATACTTAGAGTATCATAAGAAAGATACATTGAAGACAGAATTGTATTAGTCGGGAGCTGGGGATGTAGCTCATATGGTAGAGTGCTAACCTAGCATACACAAAGCCCTAGGATTGATCCTCACCGGTGCATAACTGGGCATGATGGAGAATATCAGTAATCTTAACATTGAGAGTTGGAGGCCAAGTGATCAGAAATTCGAGGTCCTTCTCTGCTACTCAGGGAGTTTGAAGCAATCTGGGGCTACTTGAGATCTTGTCTCAAAAAGAAAAGATAAGACTGAGCATAGTGACACATGCCTTTAATCCCAGCATATATATGCAGATACAGGAGTATCTCTATGATTTCAAGATCAATCCTGTCAACATAGCAAGATCTAGGCCAGCTAGACCTGTACAATGAAACCCTATCTCAAAAAGGTTGAATAGTGTTAGTCAGATTCTATCAGTATAACAAAATACCAGAGGCATTCTACCTATCAAGATAAAAAGGTTTTGACTAAAGGTTATAGAACTTCTGGTCCAAGATTAATCAGGCCCACTTCTTTGGACATCTAATGAGACAGCACAACATACTGTGGTAGTTTTGTTTGTAAATGATTCACCCCATGAGCCAGGAAACAGGGACAAAAATGAAGAAGAGACTGGGATCCTACAATCCCCTTTGAGAGTGCCCTTTCAAAGACTAAAAGACCTCTTTCCGGGATCCTCCCTCCCAACAGTGCCACTCTTGAGAAAAAGCCCCTAAGACACGTGTCAGCTTGAGATATATAGTTAGACTCTGTTTCAGAGTTCCCCCATCAAAATCTAAAACAGGTATTAAAAGCTCAAATGGAGAGTTACGGAGACACTAAGCCAAGCTGTAGGGGTGTAGAGTAGCAGGGTTGAGCCAGAACCTAAAGGCTGAGACAAGCAGCAGAGGCAAGATGGGGACTTATAAAAGTCATAGGGTTACAGTGCAGGAAGGTATGACTGTAGAGTCGAGGTATAGAACATGATCCAGACTGAAGAATAGACAGACTGACAGCAATACAAACAATCTTCAGCAACAATAGGGACCAAGCTAAGCTGAAGTCCCAATATTTAAGGGTTTTCTGTCAGTACATTCACACACACTGAGTGATCACATGATAATTTGTGGAGGGGTTATCATCACAATCACAGTATTACATGTCCTTTTTATGGGATTCAGGTGGGGGTGTTGCATTCTTCTTCTATCTGGTGGTTCAATATGTTCTCAAGCATGGCCTACTGATACAGTTTTAATACACCTATTTGTTCATATGTTCCTAATCTACATTGATATGTTCATAGAGGGATATCCTTTTTGATGAATAAGTTATTTATCAATCTCTGAATAAGTTATCAATCTCTACTTAATAGGTGGTGCAGGACTGGTAGAACTGTCCATGTATACAAGGATATACAGAGTTTTCCTGCTTCTGTGTCTGCACTCAAAATGGAGCCACTTACTCCTTGTAAAATGTAGGGCAAGGCACAGCCTGGATGCCATTCTTTTACAGAATGTTGAGCAACTTAAAGGAAGACACAGCCTGATCTTCACAGCCTTGCGTAAGTGTGTGACATGTCAAAGTTTACAGAAGCCAAGTTAACTTAGCAGTCTTCTAGCCTTGTATCATCTCATTCTAGCACTAATACCAAAGTAAACAATTAATACAGGTTGTGAATGGTGGTAACAGTCATTGTCACTATCTAGTTGTGAAGAATTTTAATCATTGGAAATCAGTACTTCTTCATGTAAAAACTATTATGTACAAAACAAGTATATAGAATGATATTCTAAAATTTTAAAGAATTAAAATGCTCATAGGAAATAAAGATTCTTTCAACAATGTTCAAATGGTAATTATAAGTTTTAACTAATATAATTTGTTTGTGTCAACAAACCAGAAAGTAAGCATCTGAGTCTTTTCCTAAGGGAAGAAAGGACATTCATTCCATGGATATAGCTATCACTTGGAGACATTTTACTCCCTTTTGAAGCTGTCACCTAAGCCAATTTATGAGTCACACAAGAAAAATTAAAGAGAAAATTTATGGTAATATATCATATACAACCGATGGGAAAATTTTAATCAGTCTGAGCTAGTACTTATTGTTATAAAAGCTAAGATATTGGAACTGATTCAATGAAAATGATTAAAGTGCACAATTAACTCTGAGTGAATTAGCCAACACCTAGACTGAGTCAGTGATAAATTGCATTACAGGAAGTTGGCAGAGAGCTTAGCTGAGTAATGTGCTTAAGTGAAACTCTAGGCTGTGGTGGTTGTTGGAAATGGCAAGTAAGCTATAAAAATCTGCAAGTGGTCCTTTTATGAGATTGGAAATCCTGAAAGTGACCTGTAAAGAAACTTGGCCATGTGGCATGCCACCATTTTGTCCAGCTTTCACAGACTGCATCATGTCAGATATCAGAGGACACTGAATAAAGTTACTTTGTTATTATTATCATGTAATTTGCTACCCACATGGTTCAAAGCATTTTGTTCTATAGAAGAGCTACCTTTCTTAGTCTCCATTTGTGGGTGATGAACATGTTGCAACTAGATAGATGGTCAGATAAATGTCAATGGATTTTCTGGGCAACATGGAGGGTAAGCTTTTAGAAAGATGTTATTGGACCATAGAAGAGAGCTTAAGAGAAAGGGGGGAAATAACAAAGTTCCTATGCAGCAAAAATGGGTCCCAGAGATGCAGTACCATCAAGGTTTCCTATCTATGGATTAAGGCTTTTTTGGATTCTGGACAAGTACCTCAGTTTCAATCACATCCTCACATATCAGGTTATGGACCTCACTGGCTTATGTAAAAGGGGAAGAAACATAATAAGAAAACAGACTAGGAGTCAAATCCCCCAAACATATCTGGTATTTCTACAAAATCACCACTTCTGGCTCATGGTTAAAGATGAGGATCAAGATCTCTGCCCCTAATCGGTCTCCTGTTCTCATCATTCATGCACTGTCTTCTCAGACTTTTGACTCTTTGATAATGTACAGCTTAAAGATTCAATTCCTCTCCCTGTTCATCAGTGTTTTTGTCACAGGCTGTGCTAAGCTGATAATCCAGTTACAGAAAAAAACAATAACCTCGTCTGAGTCAATTACAGCTGTAGTCCTGGTATCCTCTGGCTGTAGGGCTTCAACAAAATTGATTGCACTTTCATCAAAGCCAAGATTTGAATTAAACCCAAAGCAACTATTTTAAATTTTTAATATATCTTCTCCCTTTTTCCTTCATCACAGTTGGTTTTATTTGTTTGTTTTCCTGTTGTTGTTGTTTGATGCAGAGTTTCTATATTTGACCCTGGATAGCCAAAAATTCATATGGAGACCAGGTTAGTCTTGAACTTGAAGCAAATTCTGCTGTCTCTACTTCCCCCAATGTTACTTAAATTTTGAGGAAGCCCTACAAGGAATACCAATGAAATCAGGTCCCTTTTGAGGGTTCTTAAGTTCATTAATAAAATATTTAGGAATGGACTCAAATATAGACTGGAGGACAGTTTTATTAGAGATTTCAAAAGGGGGTACAGACAAACTGTAAATATCAGCATCTGTCCACAGGAAGAGAAGAAAAAATAGCTATGCCATTTGAATTAAGCAGGCATGGAGGTCCACCATGTGGTGGGAGGCAGCCACACAATGAGGATGGGAGCTTTAGAGAAAGAGTAAGGAAGCCCAAAGTATAAGCCAAAGCTTGCTTAGGTTCTGGCCAGCAGCTGAATGAGCAAGACAAGAAAAAAAAAAAAAGGTTACACCTGATGATTCAGAAAGGTTAGCTGACCTAAAAAACTTCATGAATCTCACAAGGGCTTGTAGGGACTGTTCTGGGGGAGGAGGGAATTCTGGGAAGGAAAAGTATAGTATCTCATTGAAGAAACAATTACACTGCCTATCTCTCTAGCACAGCTTAAAGTGAACCCCTGTTCCGAGGGGTGGTCTTTCCTTCCTGTAGGATGGTCCCCTAACTAGATCATTGACCCTGTCCAAATGCAATGTTAGGTCTCTACCCATGCAAGAGATTCTATTGTCTTGACCAGAAGGAGTTTTCCCTTAATGGACCTTTAAGGTTATTCTAGTACAAAAGCAACATTGTACTTAGCTTCAACATACTTTTTAAGAGTCCCTATTGTATTTAATATAAATATTGTCATTTTTTAAAGGACTAAGGGAAGTTTATTCTGGAGCTATTTTGAGTGACCATTGTATGGGAACACATATTTAGGTTACCCCAAATTCCAGGTTCCAACATGGAAGCAGTTTCACAGGGTTTTTATAGTTTTACAGAACAAAGAAAGGCATAAATCAAAGCAACTTTAAAACATATTGGTAGCTACATAAGAAAGGCAAGTACATTGAGACTGGGGGAAGATTTTTTTATAGACCTAAAATGTTATCTGATGACATTCTTAGCTCTTGGATCAGTACAAGTTAGTGTTCTGCTAAATTAATGGCTTCTAAGAGGTTTTTACTTATTACCACGGTATTATTCAGATACAGAGTGGAGCAAGGAATGGCTGTTCCAGAAGGCTAAAACTAGCTCAAGATAAAGTAATTAGCCTCTGAATTTACAAAATCCCAACCTCTCCACAGTACTGAAATTCCAATAAGTCTATCAGTCTCTGCAGACATAGACTCCTTATCAGGAATTTTCTGTTCACAGTCAGACATAGCTTCTTTTCAGGAATTTTCGTTCATAGTTCCTCCTGTTGACCAAGCATCACATTTTGTTCATGGCCGGGGGCATATATTGAATATTATATGGTCTTTCATAACTAGGAGGCTTATTCCTGGGATCTGATGTAAATGAGGCTTGAGTAATGGTCAGGACAGTAGTCTTTAGGAGACTAGAATAGCTGGTACATCCATTATGATCAAGATCTGAATTATTATATTAGTGTAAATATTATTAAAATGTATAAGGAAGTTTTATCTGTGGATAAAATACTCCAAAGCATCCTGAACTGTACAATAGCTTGCTGGTTTTGTTTGTTTGTTTGTTTGTTTGTTTGTTTGTTTACCTAACACATTGGTGTCTGGATTAATAATTAAGAAGAGCATATGCTGTGTCTTACAAGTTCAAAGCCCCAACTACTGTTATTTTTCTTTTCAAGTTTAGCAGCAGTGTTTATCAGGCACTCAAGTTTGTAGATTTGCTGCCTAGTTTTCCTCTATCTTAAAAAAAATAAAAAAGAATGGCCAAGAATGATGACACCCATAATCTTTGCATGTGGGAGGGAGAAGCAGAGGATTGCTCCAAATTTGAAAGCCAAGGTGATTTATATATCAAGTCCCAGACCAGTCAGGGATACTTAGTCAGACTGTGTGTGTGTATGTATGTATGTATGTGTATATATACATATTTTTTTCAGCTAGGTATTTGTTTTTCTGCTATTGAATTATAAAACATCTTTGTATGTTACAAATAATAATCCCTTGTCTTAAGGTATAAAATATGTGATTTATAAAGAATAAACATTTATTTTTCAGAGGGTTAGAGGTAACCATGTGACCTAATGCCAGCATTAAGGTGCTGGCATTTAGTCGAGGAATTACTAGCTGGGTTCCCACATGGCACACATCAAAATGAGAAACTAGAACAAACTTATTCTTACCTCCATTTCTTCAGGGATTTTTGTTTTTTACATTTTTATTCAGTTAGTGTGTGAGGGTGGGGCAGTATGAATGTGTGTGTGCATGTGCGTGCCATGCAGTTAAACCTCTTCTCCTACCACGTGAGTTCCAGGTATCAAACTTAAGTGGTGAAGCTTAATGGCCTTTACCTGCCAAACCATCTCGCCAGCTACTAATATGATGATAATTTGCCCATGTGCGCTTGGTCCCAATTTACTTAGATAAACTTATAGGATAGCAAAGCATCCTTTTTATTTTTAGGAATAGGTTACTCTTCGGTCTGTGTCTTGTGGGTGATGTTAGATGGTGCTTTTTTTTTCTGTGCCCACCAAAGAGCAGAGTCATCCTGTCTGTGTTTGCACTCAGAATGTAGTCAAACAGTTTTGTGAAATGGAATCTGTCAAGGAAAGACAGAGCCTGGAATATAACTGTTTTACAACATGGAGTAACACAGAGCAGGGCATAGCCTGATCTCAGGGAGAAGATATCCTTTCACTCAACTGTTTCTTTACTACACATTGTTTTTAAGTTTGAGACAATCATATTTGTCTATTTTTTACTTGTTCTGGCAGTATTTTTGATGTTGTATACAATAAATGATTGCCAAATATAATGACATACCATTTTCTCTTAAAGATTTCTTCTAGGACTTTTATAGTGTGGGGTGTTATGTTAAAGCATTTAACCCCCTGGAGTTACTTTTTACACAGGATGTTGAGGCAGGATTTAAACATAGGGGAAATTGTGGGAACACCAGGACCAAAAAGAGTCTGTCACCCAGGAGTCTGGCCAAAGCCAGCAATGAAGCAAGAATTCCAGCACAATTAATAACTGCTCAAGGCCTTTCTCCCTTGCCAACTATAAACCTGTAATTTTCTAGAACATCACCCGAAACCTCATTTAGGTACCAAAGGGCAGCTACCAAATCTCTTATAGGATCCTAGTGGCTTCTGCTTCTGTCTTATTGGGTTATAATTACATCCATAGCATTGCCGTAGCTACCTGATAACATCACTAAACCAAAAGAAAGAGAAAACAGGGGAAGGTTTATCTTTTAATATAGATATAATATTTTATTAAATATTTGAGAATTTTATGCACTGTATCTTGATCACATTCACACACCACTAGTCTCCCCAACTCCTCTCTGATCCAACGCCCCCTCCCACTTCTTGTCTTCCTTTTTTCTTAGTCAGGACTATCTCATAGTAGATGTCGTGCTCCTCTGGCTTTCAAAATCTTTCTACCTGCTCTTCTAGCTTATGTATAGAGACTGTGATGTACTGATTGGGGATGAGCAATCCACGATCAGTTGATCTCTGCATTTTAACCCAATGGGTGTAGTAGTTAGCCTACTGTGTGGACTCAGCCAGGAAGACAAGGAGGCAAATTTCACAGCTGCAAACATTGCCAGACCTCAGACGGGAGCCACCATCCCGGCCAGTACCATACTCGATTAACAGTGGAAAGCCAGACTCTCAGCTCAGGTGTTTTATGGATTCAGAACTCCTTAGGTGTTCTACTGATACCATGTGCAGATCATTAGCAATTAAACATCCTCCACAGAAATCCAACACCTGCAGACAATACAAAATGCCAAGAACCTAGGCAGCCCCTCACCCAACAGTGCACAAAACAGTTTCAAACATAACTAAAAGTAAACTTCCTCAACAAACTGGCTTTCTGTAATGATCTCCCTCTTCTGCAAAAAGGAGCTTCTTTGGCCAGGATGAGCTTTATATTTACCTGACAGTAGAAGAATAAGTGTTTACAATACAGTTAGAAGCAGGGAGAGCTTTTATGTATGAAATCTTCAAAATTCTTTTAAATCTTCATTTGTAATTATTGGACTTGCCATAAGATAAGTACAGGAAGGGACATCCTGTACTGAAAGCACTGTGAATATAATATAATACATAAAGTATAACATATAATATATATCTATGGATATAAGTATTTAGAATGCAGTTTGGTACTTTATTGCTTTAGGAAAGTGGAAGAAGTAGGTTCTCCTCTAGGTGCTATGGCCTCACCAGCCATGGGAGGTAGGCTATGTTTACAATGCCAGATGAGAATTCTGTCCTATTGAGTGGGACTTAACTCCAATTAGGTGGCTGTTGGTTACCTCAATATGCCACTATTGCACATCTAGGAATATCTTGCTGTGCTGATGTTTACTGTGGTTTGTAGGTATTAAAGTTGGATAGGATTGATTGCTTTTCTCTGTTAGCATCTTGTATGTCTCCTTCCTATACTTACTGACTTTTTGAGACATAAACTGAGAACCACTAAAATGCTATCTATAACTCACACTGAAACAATTCATTATAACTCTCCGTTGAAGACCCACATCTACATTTGGCTGTACCCTCTTTACCCTGATGCTCTGTTCTTGAGAGCCTTTATTAACATTTTCAATAAAATCACCAACTGTTTAAAATTGGTTATACCTGAAATTTTTTTTCTGTACCAAAGCCAGAAATCCCAATCGGGCCTGAGTCAAGGTCTCTAAAATGATTAGAGAAACTCGAAGGACAGTTTAGAGTGACAGCATGGAGCTGTCTTTGTCCTCTCATCACTAACAATGTAAGCAAGAATCCAACTTTATTCTTAGGAAAAACATTTTATCTTATTTTATTTAGAATATATATAATGTGTGTGTGTGTTTGTGTGTGTGTGCACATTATATGTGTGTGTGTGTGTGTGTGTGTGTGTGTGTGTGTGTGTAGACCTTGGGGCTGGAGTTAAAAGTATTTGCAAGACATTCAGTTTTTTATATGGATGTTGGAATTCAAACTGGCCCTCATGATTGAGCACCAAGTTCTCCTGAAAACTGAGCCATCTCTCCAGCCCACCATACCGTTTTTAAAAGGGGCTATATCGTTTCCTTGCTGTTTAGCCTTTATGAACATTTTGAAGATCATTTGACTATTACACTCACATGTTTTATGTTACTACAAGAAAATATCTGGTGAAAAATACACGTATTTGTGTCACAGTTTAAAGAATGAGAGTCCAAATTAAGGGAGCCCTTCTATTCAGCCTCTGGTAAGAACCTCTTGGTAGACATTGAGACAAACACCTAAAAGCTGCCTTTACATCAGGGTCTCCACACTCATGTCAGTTCCTTCTGCTTTCAGAGTACTACTTAAATTTTCACTTGCAAAATTGAGTTGTTTACCATAAATGCAGGAATCTGGAACATATAGCAGACTTTCAAAGAAAAGATATAAAGGCTTGCACTTTGCCCCTGTCAAAGGTTGTGAACAAAGAGCACCACGAGGCTGGGAATGGATAAGAATCTTTCATCTCATAAACTCAATTCTTTTTTTTCATTTTTTATTTTTAATTTTTTTTCCCTTCATACAACTTATAGAATACATACCGACCCACCTCCTCCCCTCCCTCCACCTCAATCCCCTCCCATCTCCCCCAGATCTGGCCCCATCACCACCCACTAATATTCCCCCTTCTCCTCAGAAAAAAACCTCTCTGGTTACAGCACAATTGGTGCATGGCATAGCGGGATGGAACGAGGCCAGGCACCAATCCCTACATCAAGAGTAGGCCAGGCAGCCCAGCAGGAGAAAAGAGTCTGAGAGGTTGGTAAAATGCTCAGAGATACTCCAACTCCAGTCTATGAGAATTTTTCAAGGACTCCAATTTAGACAGCTATGAGATGTATTTAGGGGATCCTACAGGTTCCGTGTCTATGGCTTCAGTCTCTGTGGGTCCCTAAGAGTGCTAGTCAGTTGACAATGTGGGGCTTGTTCTCCTGGTGTCCTCAGTCCCTCTGGTTTCTGCCATCCCTCCTCTCCCCCTTTCATGGGGTTCCCTGATCTCTGGATGATGTTTGGCCCTGGGCCTCTCTGGATGCTCCTCTCAGGTGCTGAGGGGATCCTCTCTGGTGAGGACTGGGCTAGGTACCCAACTATGAGCAGAGAATGACATCATTAGAAATTGACTCCGGGTTATCCAGTCTCTAGTTCCTGGCCTGTCCTGAGTTTCAGGCAGGAGTTCCTTCCTTTGGCATGGAGTTCTGTCTTTCCACTGTCAATAAGTATCTTGCAGGATGGACAGTCCATAAATCAGAGGTTTTGTGGCTGGAATGGTGTCCCTGTCTGACCGCTGGAAACTGTGCCTGACCTCAGGAAATGGCCTGTTCAGGCTCCTTGTCCCTGATTACTAGGAATCCTTGCTAGAGTTTCCTCATTAGATTCCTGTGAGTTTCCACTAGGTCTCCCGATCATCCTCTAATTATCTCCCAATTCTTATCATCTCTCCATATATTTTCACCTTCCGTTCCTCTCCTTCTCCGTTCCTCTCCTCCTCTTGGTCCTCTCTGCTCCCATTCCCAACCTCCTACACCCTCTGTTGAATTTCCAATCTACCAGGGAGATTCCTGTGCTTCAACTGGGACCCTTGTTGCATGGTTTTTCTGTCTGTGGATACTAGTACCTTTCTCCTTTGCTTAGCAGTTAGTATTCACGTATAAGTGAGTTCATACCATGTTTTTCTTTCTGTGACTGGGTTACATCACTCAGAATGTTTTTTTTTTTCTAGTTCCATCCATGCGCCTGAAAAGTTCATGTAGTTATTTTTTTAATAGCTGAATAATACTCCATTATGTAAATATACCATAATTTCTTTATCCATTCTTCAGTTGAAGGGCATCTAGGATGTTTCCAACTTCTAGCTATTATGAATAAAGCTGGTATGAACATAGTAGAACAAGTGTCCTTCTGGTAGGAAAGAGCCTCTTTTGAGTATATGCCCAGGAGTGGTATAGCTGGGTCTTGAGGTAGGTCGATTTCTAATTTTCTGAGGAATCACCATATTGATTTCCATAATGGCTGTACAAGTTTGCATTCCCACCAGCAATGAAGGAGTGCTCCTCTTTCTCCATATCCTTGCCAGCATGAGCTGTCCTTTGTGTAATTCTGTCCTTTGTGTCATTCTGACAGGTGTAAGATGGAATCTCAAAGTGGTTTTGATTGGCACTTCCTTAATGGCTAAAAATGTTGAGCATTTCTTCAGGTGTTTCTCAGCCATTTGAGATTCCTTTTTTGAGAATTCTTTGTTTAGATATTCGCCTCATTTTTTAATTGGATTGATTGCTGTCTTGATGTATAGTTTCTTGAGTTCTTTATATATTTTGGATGTTAGCCATCTACTGGAAGTGGAGTTGGTGAAAATCTTTTCCCATTCTGTAGGCTGCCATTTTGTCTTATTGACAGTGTCCTTTGCCTTATAGAAGCTTTTCAGTTTCATGAGGTCCCATTCATTAATCACTGATCTTAGTGCCTGAGCCATCAGTGTTCTGCTCAGGAACTTTTCTTCTGTGCCACTTCGCTCAAGGTTATTCCCCATTTTCTCTTCTATCAGTTTCATTGTACCTGGTTTTATATTGAGGTCTTTGATCCATTTGGACTTGAATTTTGTGCATGGCGATAGATATGGATCTATTTGCATTCTTCCACATGTGGGCATCCAATTAGACCAGTACCATTTGTTAAAGATGCTTTCTTTGTTCTATTGAATATTTCTGACTTCTTTATTGAAGATAGGCTGTGTGTAAATGTGTGGATTTATGTCTGGATTCTTGATTCAGTTCCGCTGATCCTCATATCTGTTTTTGTGCCAATATCCTGCGGTTTTTATCACTATGGCTCTGTAATACAGCATAAGATCTGTGATGTTGATACCTTCAGAAGTTCTTTTATTTTTTAGGATTATCTTAGCTACCCTGGGTTTTTTGTTTTTCCATATGAAGTTGAGTATTGTCCTTTCAAGTTTTGTAAAGAATTGAATTGGTATTTTGATAGGGATTACTTTGAATCTGTACATTGCTTTTAGTAAGATGGCCATTTTTACTATGTTAATTCTACCAACCCAGGAGCATAGGATATCTTTCCATCTTCTGAGATTTTCAATTTCCTTCTTCAGGGATTGAAAATTTTGTCATACAAGTCTTTGATTTGCTTGGTTAGAGTCATCCCAAGATACCTTATGTTATTTGTGGCTATTGTGAAAGGTGTTGATTTCCTGATTTCTTTCACTGTCCATTTGTCATTTGTATCTTCAACTCACGATGTGGTCCAGGCTGACCATATGTTATACAGACATGCATGTAAGCAAAACACTCATATGCATAAAATAAATACATCTAAAATAAGATTGTAAAGATTCCATTTTAAGCAAAGACTAAGCCAAAACAATTACCTGAGGAACTGTCATATTCAAGATAGCATTGACTGCAATTTATAAAGTGCCTATATCAGTCCTTTACTTAAAATGTATTTTTATGCCAGGTAATGGTAGCACATGCCTTTAATTCCAGTACTTGAGAGGTAGAGACAGGAAGAGGATTACAGGCCAGCGAAGTATACAGATTAAGTTCAAGGACAGCCAAGGCCACACAGAAAAACACTGTCTTGAAAAACAGACAAAAAATTGTATTTGTGATCTTTTTGGCAATCCAAATGAATATGTTTAAATCACTGTATGCTCACTGTCTAAACAGTCTTTGTCAGTGGTAAATGATCAACAATTATTTTGTTGACTTACTTAATAAAGCCACTCAGTACATAATTTAAATAACAGTAGAAGTGATGTTAAAAATAAATCATAATCAATTGCCACATGAAGAATATTAATAAAAATGTGGTTTCCCAGGTTTTCTTAATTTTATCCTTTGCATTTGTACCTTTCTCTACCATTTTTCGTATGTTTATTAATTTAGAATGATTGAATACTATGTGTGCTTAGAAGATGAATAAATAGGCAGAGTTTCTAAGTGGAAATGTACATAAATTATTAATCTTTTATCATCTCTGATTCTATAAGGAAACTAAGTCCTAGAGGGACACGCGACTTTTCATGGGTATAGGTAGATTATAGCACCATATGACCAAGTCTATTAATATTCCTGAAGTAGCTGAAATGGCACAAGGACAATAAAGTCGTCATCACCTGCCTTGAAGAATGTTTTCTGGGGCTGGCAATATGGTTAGTGGATAAAATCACTTGCTTCTGATCTGATGATCTGAGTTTGAAGAGATGTAAGAACGCATAACTCTAATCAGATCATTACATTATAAATTTGTCAAATTATTATGTTATACTTCATGAGGATTCATAAGTGTTTCTCAATTTAAAGCAAGAAACAAGAAAAATAGCAGGTATTTCAGAAGGTAGCACCTGCTGACTTCTTCTTGGGGGTTCAGAAAAACTCCTCAGGAAAATGATGAAGTCAGACTGCAGAAATGGAAAAATATATGTGTATGTGTGCTAAGAGAATTTCTTCAGCCTTTTTCCTGAAATTGAACTTTACTAAAATTCCTGTGGTTTTCAGCCTGGAGGAACTAAAAAGCTGAAGTTTCCATATTTTGATGGAAACCTACTCATGGTGGTGAGAACAAGTTCTCTCATCAAATTAATAGTGTTTTCTTCTGACCTTCACACATGTGCCATAGAACACATGCACAGACATACATGAACACACACATAAATGCTAGATAGATAGATAGATAGATAGATAGATAGATAGATAGATGTGATTAAAACCTCCAAACTAAACAAATCATAAATGTGTTGGAGTCTGTAGTGTGTATACCTAAGTGCATATCAACTGCTTCTTGAAGGATTCCTATGCTCTTTTCAGGGATGTGGCCATAGATTTTTTCACCCTCAGTTTGTATAGCATATAAATAAAGGTGCCATTTCATCCATTTAGCTGTGAAAGAATTTGACAATTCAGAATGAAAAAAGACTCTTGAGAAAGCAGGAAATGGTTGAAAAGAGGGAAGGGCAGAATTCACAGGACTCATCTTGAAATTCTGAACAAATAGCAACTGTAATGAATCACATACTACTAGGAAGTGCCATTAAAGTAAAGCAAAGATAATTATTTTTGAAGAATTACATTCTTGCTGATGTAGCTTTTTGAAATGGCTGACATTCTCAGGAAGCTCCTAGGTATAAGGTAGATAGATCAACACTTACATCTCTGTACCATTCACCACAATCAGATGTGAAATGCACTGGGCTCACTGAAGAAATGTCAAACTACCTCTACCTAGTTCAGTGACTCTCCTTTTTCTGTAAGCTTCTCAAGATAAAAAAAAAAAAAGAAGTCTGGGAAGATGGCTCAGTGGGTAAAGTACTTGCCACACAAGCCTGAGGACATGAGTTTGGATCTCCAGTAACCACATTAAAAAACTGGGTATGGTTATAATTCCAGCCATGGGGAGGTGGAGACAGGAGGATCCCCAGGGACTTTGGGTACAACCCATCTAGATAAATCAGTGAGTTCCAGGTTCAATAAGAAAAATTGTGTCAAAAACAAGTGGTGAACAATAGAAGAAGACACCTATAGTTGACCTCTGGCCTTCACACGTGTGCGTATGTATGTATGTATGTGTGCATCCTCCTATATGTTAGGGATTTTGCATTCTTCTGTTTTTAAAATACATCATAGACTGTTGACCTGGTCTTAGAAAAACAAAAAAGAAGACAGGCAGGCAGACAGACAGGCAGACCAAATCATCCATTCTAACTAGTTTGCCAATTAAACTTAGCTTAGTTCAGTAAAGAGTATTAGATAATGCTGAACACCATGAAAGAACACACTGCAAACTAAATTACTAGGAACCAATCTCTAAATCTAAGAATAAAAGTGGCCTGTTGAGGAAGCTGCTGTTGATGCAGGCTGCCAGAATGAGGTTGCTTCTTCCCTAAGTCTGCTTTTGCTGTCTTCATCATTGAAAAACAACTTTGCTGGTGTATTTGTGAGTCATGCTGCAAGTGGCCACCTCCAGACATTGCTCACTTCCTCTTTCCAAGTCTCACACCAGCAGAGCCATATGTTCAAGGAAGAGAAATAAGGACTTTAGTAAGAATTATGTTTGCTGCATACTAAATAAACCAGTCTAAAGTTCTGTCATATCTATCTTCTGACTTCCTGTCCAAGAGAGGGTGTTTCTACCCCTTTTCAAAGTGAATAGTCTATACTTTGTGATGTGTGATTTCCTTAAATTTTTTTAGATAAATATAGAAAGTATAGATTGTGGATATTAATGGGGTACCATGTGGTAGTTCTGTGTGTGTGTGTGTGTGTGTGTGTGTTTATGATGCATAGAGGGAACATGCTTTGGCATGCATGTGTAGGTAAAGGAACAATTCTGTAGAGCTGTCAGTTTTCGCCTACCTTTACATGAATTCCAATGGATTCCGGGGATCAGACTCACATTACCAGTCCTTCCTTGCACTTCTTTTGCCAGTTTCATCTCTATTTATCCATAAGTGCCTTTAAGTGGTTTTAAATCCTAAGTGATATTCTAAATGACATTGATTCTTAAAGGTAAATTATTATCTGCTCGTTGCTAATATAAAAAGAATAATATTTGTGCATTGATTTTATAACCCACAACCTTAATAAAGTCACATATTAGTTCTAGTAGATTCTTAATGGACATGATCAGATATTCAAGTTATTCTACATTATTATCCAACTTACTGCTTTCAAGTGTGGGCTGTTTCCTTCTCTTGCTCAATTTCACTAGCCAGAGCATTTAATATAAGGCTAAATGGTAGCAGTTAAGTTTAGACATGTCAACTTTAGTCCAGATCATAGAGGCTGTTTTAGTCCAGTTACAATAGAAAACTACAGTTCTGATAATCTATAATGAACAGAAACATATTTCTCCCACGGTTTTGGAGGCTGAATATTGAAAGATCAAGGGACTAGTGTTTGGCAAGAGCCCTCTCACTATGTTATCCTATAGTGAAAGAGTAAATGGAGTAAGAGAGCATAATAAATCAAATTTGCTACCTTAAAGCCCTTTTACTCCCACTAATCTATTCACCACGGTGGAGCCACCATGACTTAAAAAACTATCCCTTACCTCCCAAAAATTTTGCCAACACATGATTTTGGAGGACACATTCAAACCATAGTACAAGAAAAATAATCACCATTAAATACGATACTATCTATATATTTTTCATAGTTAGACTTTATCTGTCAAAAATAGTTACCTTTGGATAACTATTTATTTGTTTGTTTATTATTTAGTGGTACTATAGGTTGAACCTAGATTTTTCCACATGCTCTGCTCTCTTACTTTCTCTTTGCGCTTATACCAAGCTATACACACAGCCTTTTTATTTATTCATTTTTATTTTGAAACAATGTCTTGCTATGAAAGGATTTAAAAAAATATGAAGCCTAGGAATGCAGTCACATATAGGGGGAAATGCCTCCTATTGAGAAATGCCTTCCCGAGTACAGCCATTAACAGTACTCTTCAGTCTCCTCCCCACCCACAGGGAAATGACCATTAAGCTTATCAGCAGGATTCGTCCTTCCCCAGCATACCAGGAGCCACCCTGTCTCAAGGACGGCTAGTCCAAGGGCACAGGTTGACCATGCCCCCCCCCATCCCGCGTTTGAAACTCCCAACCAATGAGTTTAACAGAGAGCTCTGAGCCAATCAAAGCTGCATGAGTCCCCATCCCCAGATCCCTTTCCCCTGAACCCCATAAAAGGGCTGGGGGGGAAGGGATCGGGGCCTGCCATGCTCATCTCCTGCGTGGGATAGGCAGGACCCGGATGCGCGCCGGTAATCAATAAATGCCTCATGTATGTTGCAGCGGTTCGTGTCTCGTGGTTCCTTAGAAACCTGCCCGGCTTGCCCTAACAGCTAAATTGATCAAGCCAACCTTGAACTTATAATTCCTCTGTGTCACTCTCCTGCCACAGTATCCTAGCCTACTAGGCTGTAGAAAGCTTTTATGAAGAATACACTTTGTCAAATCATTTTCATTGACTGAAATTGTAAGGCGAAGGCAGTACAATGTTGGGATGAGTTACGATGGCTACTTCCTGGAATAAGCCCAACTTGGTTAGGATACCAAGGATAAGCCCAACTTAGTTTTCTTATGTGTTGCTGGGTTAAATTTGCTAAAGTGTTGCTTGAAATTCCTGCCTATATGAGCTTAGGATATAGCACAGGGACAAGGTACCGATATAGTTATGTGTGAAGCCTTAGGTTAAATCTCCAGTGTCTTTAGTTCTTTAGGTTTACAAGGAATATGGGTCAGTATAGCCATTCTTTATTCATATCAAGATCCCTGGTAGATGCCTGATATGGGAGGTGGTATCAAATCCTATCTATGCTATTTTTGTTTCCTATGGTAGAGTTTCATTTATAGATTAAGCAGAGTAAGAGATGAACAATAGCTTGCCATAAATCTTAGAAACTCTGGCACATAACTTTCTTTTAGAGAGGGTCTCACCATCCATCCCAGGCTGCCCTTAAACTTCTTATATAATAGAGATTGGATTTGAATGCATAATTTTCTTGTCTTAGCCTCCTAAATATGCTAGGATTATAGGTATGTGTTGCCATGCCTAGTCCTTTCTTCTTAATATATGTTAAGAACTTTCTCTACTCCACATAAAGGAAGCACTGTGGCTTTTCTTGGGCATAACTGAACTACAGTGTCATTACTTTTATGCCTTGAGTCATTTTAAGTAGAATAAAGAGTATTTGAACACAAATACTGTGATAGACAGTCTATCTGCTAACCAAAATGAATATTAAGTGACTAATGGCTGGAGTGTATATACAATGCAGATACTCAGAGCAAAGGGAGGTTTATGTCCCATGCAAAACAAAGTCACATGGCATAAAGTTTCATCACATTATTTAGAACAATGTGCAATTTAAAAATTACAAATTACTTGAGGAGGGATCCAGCCTTTTCCATAAATGGGTTCACGACAACTCTACGCAGGAGGGAGTACGACTGCGGAAAAATGAGAAATGACAAACGAACAGAATAGTTTTTTTATGGGACCCAAAGAAATGGCATGCACGATCGCGCTTTGAAATGACACATGGAACACGCTTTAAAAGTAAAATGCAGGAACATTTTTAATAGAGGAATTAACAGTATACATTTTAAGAAAAGAGAAGGACAAGAGAGAGACTGACAATGTCTTGTCAGTGAGAAAAAAACACACCAAAAATGAGAGAGAGACTGACAATGTACATTACCAGGGAAGGGGCCCATGCCAGAAAGAGAGAGAATTGCTCTGGCAAGAAGTTTAAAAAGCCAAATTCAGTTTTTTGGTATGCAGATGTTTCTCAGGCATCCAGAAGAACTAGCTTGATATGCAGATGTAGTTGCTGGTAGAAATTGATCACACCCAGGTAGGAGCCAGGTGTCCTTCCTCCTGAGACTTACAAACTTCAAGGTTATTTTGTTTGCTATGAAAGAATATTTGACTCAATAACCCATAAATGGTTGAATGTTATTGTTAGCTGAATAATATCTCCATCTGCCACAAACAGAGCAGGGTGCCATGTAGGTACCAAAGAAGGTTTATTTTATGGTTTTAGCTCTTTGGTGCATATTTATTTTTTTCTCTATCTAGGCTCTTTTTGCTTCTATCTGTTAAAGGCTTGTCTCTTCCTGGGGTAGGCATTAGCCCACCCCAGGAATAGCCTTTACAATGTACTATCAGTATGAATAGGTAGCTCTACACATGCCAGGACTTAGAAGCCTGCAAGGTATTTTACAACGACAATTACTTTTGAGTAAAAATGGGTACATCCCCTTCCCAGCTAACACCAGCCAGTTAAGGTATCACTAGGCCATGTAGACATTATTATTATTAATGAAAGGCTTATTTTGTTGACATTATTGCAAATGGGAGAAAGGGACAAAATGGCTGGTTAGGCGAAATTCCCTGGCCAGGGAGTCTGGGACCTTGTGATGCAGACTTCATCCATGTTACCAGGGTATTGTGGCTCCCAGCAATTATTTATTTCTGTTGTGGCACACACTTGTAATCCCAGCACTTATGAAATGGGGCAGATAGGTCAGGAGTTCAAGTTGAGGTCAGCCTTGGTTGTGTGTGTGTATGTATATATATATATATATATATATATATATATATATATATATATATATATAATATATATAATTTGAGTCTAGTCTGGGTTACCCTTTCTCAAAGATAAAAAAGAGAGACAGGGAGAAAGGGAGAGAGATAGAAATAGGGAATTGATTTCCACTGCAAATTTGTAGACCATGAATAATTGAAACTGTGAGAATCAAAACTACATGAAGGGGAGAAAGGTACTACATAGCTTTGTTTGTTGCTGTGTATTTACACTTTTGGTTTTTATATATAAAAAACAATGTTGGCCTCATAAAATTAGTTTGGAACATGTCTTCTTCATACTTTTTCAAACAGTTTATGTAAAATTAATAATACTTCCTCCCAAAGCATTTGGCAGTATTCACCAGTAATTATGCTTTTATCCAAAATTTAAAAAAAAACACACACAAACTAAAGGAATTACTTAAAACTTGTGATTTGAATTAATGTTTAGATACAGGTATAACCTTTCTAATATCTTTCCTTAAGAGTCATTAGTTTTCATTGTGATCAATTAGGCAGAATAAAATCCCTCCTCATCCATGCACATTCTCAACAGCCTTGTTGAGATAAATTATATATAGCACAAAATCCACCTATTTAAAATTAACAAATCAGTGTTTTTAATATTTTCAGAGTTGTGTAGTCATCATCGTAATTTTAGAACGTTTTTACCAGTCCCCAAAAAGACTCTGTGCCTATTAACAGTCATTTTCCATTAACCCTGTTATTTTCTGTTCCTAGCAAACACTAATGTTTCCTCACTTTGTAGACTTGCCTTTTCTGGATATTTCATATACATGAACAAAAATGAAACATATACCTGGTCTTTTCTAAATCACCTTTTTTCAAGTAATTTCAATGATTTATGTTGTTATAGCATGTATCAGTACTTTATTACTTCTTAGCATTTAACAGTATTCCATTGTATTGAGGGTCAGCATTCTAAGCAAAATCTTACAGCTTTTAGATATGATTATGCTCCAAAAAAGTAAACATTTCCTTATTAAAAAATCAGAAATTTCTAGTAAACATGGTGGGTTCGTAAGGATACTAGGAGTCTAATCACATCAATAAGTCTAATTAAAATCTATTCTTTCAAACTTAAAAGTGGAACACAGATCGTAGTGATTTATATAAGTGTGAGTATATTAAAAACCAGTGAACTATAACTTTGTTATTGTATGACATATGAACAACATCTCAATGAATGGTCAGCCCTGAAAACACATACATACAAGTAACATCATACAAACTGTGTAGTTTTTACAGCTGAGGTTGCATTTATATATTTAAGTAAATAATGTATTCAACAACAATTAATGAAAAAAGAGGCCATGAATTTGAGAACGAGTAAGGAGAGACCAATGGGAGGGTTTGAAGGGAGGAAAGGGTAGGAGAAAATCTCAAAAAATAAGAGGAAAATTGGTTTTGGTTTTTTCAAAACAGGGTTTCTCTGTTGTAACTCTAGCTGTCCTGGAACTCACTCTATAGACCAGGCTGGCCTCACAGTGATCCACCTGCCTCTGCCTCCCTAATGCTGGGGTTAAATGTATGTGCCACCACCACCCGGCTCAGTGTACGATTTTTAATACTTAAAGAAAGAGAAGAATCTTCATACTAAAAGTGCACATCAAGAGGCAAAATGATTAAATTAAAATGATCCTACATCCAGGTACACTGTGGTTAAAATAAAGTTTATGTAATAGATTCTTCTTGAAAGAAATGAAGTGCCAACAAAGGAATAATTAGACTGACAGTAAATTATCACTAACTATGCTAAATATCAAGAAACAGTAACATAATACCCTCAGATTATGAGAGAAAAGAGCTACCAGCAGAGAGCTGACAAGGAAGAGGAAAAAAAACAGACTTTTTGATGAGTATTTGTACTATAAAGTTTTGTTGTTGTTGTTTTTTTTTCTAGACAGAGTTTCTCTGTTGTAACTCTGGTTGTCCTGGAACTCACTCTGTAGACCAGGCTGGCCTTGAACTCACAGAGATCTGCCTGCCTCTGCCTCCTGAGTGCCGGATTAAAGGGGTGTGCCACCACTGCCAAGATTATACAATAGTATTCTTAAAGCATATCAATATAGGGAGCTGGAGACATGGCTCAGAGTTTAAAAGAGCTTACTGGTCTTGCAAAGAAAGGCACTTACTGGTCATGCAAAGGACCTGAATTCAGTTCCCAGAATCCATGTCAGATGGTTCACAACTCAAACTCAAATTACAGTGAATCCAGAGCTCCATTCTGGATTCCATAGACACCTTCACTCATGTACACACATGCATACACACACACACACACACACACACACACACACACACACACACACAATAAATATAATTAAAAGATAAAATGTATCTATTAGAGCTAGAGAGATTGCTCAAGGTTTTGGTTCCCAACACCCTCATGGTGACTCACAGTCATCTGTAACTCCAGTTCCAAGGGATCCAATGCCTTCTTCTGACCTCTTCAGGCACCTATGGGGTATACATACATACATGCAGACAAAATCACACACATATTTAAAGAAATGTTCAACATCCTAGCTATTAAGGAAATGTAAATCAAACTACTTTGAGATTCCATCCTGGCAGAATGGCTCAGATGAATAATACAGGTGAGACAGCTCATGCTGGCAAGGATGTGGAACAAGGTGGAACACATTGATGGTGGGAGTGCAAACTTGTACAGCCATTATGGAAATCAGTATGATAGTTCCTAAGAAAGTTGGGAATTGATTTACCTCAAGACCAGGATATTGAGGCCTGCTTGGTGTCCACATGCCTGAAAGATGTCTGGGTACCTGTGAGCTTGGGCAGTGGGGTCCAACTTAGGGTCGAACTTCATCATGCTTGGTGTCTGGCAGGTATGGGCCTGGTGAATGTCCATCATCAGAGCAGCCTGCTGCCTCCAGGATCAGTGGTAATATCTAGGATCCATGCTCCTGCCACATTAGTTAGACTTAATTTTCTTTTGTTTTTTATTTTGAGGGGGTCCATAGGGGTGGGAGGGGAACAGGGAAGAATGATAAGAAGGGTGTATTGAGATACTTTGTATGAAAATCAAATTATTAATAAATGTATTATTAAAAAATGATCTGAAACTTGGAGGCAAATGGATACAACTAGGAAAAAAATCATCTGAGTGAGGCAACCCAGACCCAGAAAAATAAATATGGTATGTATTCACTTATAAGTGTATATTAGCCATTAAATTTATTATAACCAGGCTATAATCTATAGTCCCAGAGAGGCCATGTATAGAGGAAGGGACTGGCGGTGGCAGAGAGGAAGACACATGGATCTCCCTGGAAGGGGAAAATAGAATAGATTTTATAGGTGTACTGGGGTCAAGGGTGATGGGAACAGGAAAATGAGGTGGGGAAGGAAGGGGAGATGGGGTTGATAGAGGAGATGCACAGAGAAACATCGAGAATTGGGGGCGGGTTTGAGGGGTGGTGTGGAAATATAGTTCAGTGGAAACTTTCTAAAATATATGAAGGTGATCATAATGAAGTCTCCAAATAAAGAAAGAGATGGATTCACAGCTGGCTATCTCTTGTCACCAAAGGAAGCTTTCTGTACTGGATCTGACTTACATCCAGTTGAGCTGTTGGCCAAAGGGGTCCTATGTAAATCCACAAAAACCCAGGCTGTTGTCAAGAGGTAATTGTTCTCAAATGGACAGCAAGGCCCCATTGCTGAAAACAACACACACACACACACACACACACACACACACACACAAACTCATTGAACATGGAGAGGTAGAGCTAGTGCCTACATATAACCTTCACCCCTATATTCTAATGTCTTTGATACAGGAAGGTAGTCTGCAGGCTACCAAAGGTGAAACAAACACCAATCCAGACATAAAACCTTTGATCTATAATTTGTTCTGCCTGCAAAATATACTAGGGCAATGGTGGCACAATGCTTGTATGA
The DNA here is from genome assembly GCA_026225945.1 of Cricetomys ansorgei. Taxonomy (NCBI): domain Eukaryota; kingdom Metazoa; phylum Chordata; class Mammalia; order Rodentia; family Nesomyidae; genus Cricetomys; species Cricetomys ansorgei. Next base: position 2,226,560 of record JAMJFZ010002884.1, on the reverse strand, counting down.
GTAACCAATCAGTGTCTGATTTGACTTAAGGCCCACTCCAAGAGATGCAACCTATACTGGACACTGCTTGGGTGACCAAGAACCAGACTAGATAGCCCAGAGACCTAGAGCAAAATCAAATATTACTGTTCTAAGCAACACAAAACCAAAACGAGCAATAGCAATAAATGACTCCTAATGACATTCTACTTTACTCATAGATCAGATCCTTGCTCAGTCGTCATCAGGGAAACTTCCTCCTGCTGCAGATGGGAACAAATACAGAGATACACAGCCAGACATTACACAAAGAAAGAAAGATCTTGAAATGCACAGCTCTAAATGGGGTGTCTCCATCAAGTGGAAATGTAGAGGGAGGGGAAACTGTAATCAGGATATATTATAGGAGAGAAGAATCTATTTTTAGTCAAAGGAGGAAATTTTAAAAAGTAAAATAAATCTAAATAAAATAAAGTAAATAATAAATCTTTAAAAAATAGTATCAAAATCAACTGGTTTCATCTATCCATCTCATACCTTCTGTGCTCAGTAAATATTATCTTTGCATCCAGTGTGGACCAGGCACTGTTCTCGAACTAGGTGTCATTACCAGGCAAAGGTGATCATGGTAAATGAAAAATAGACAAAGCTGGTATGAAATCCTACAATGATGTGCCTTTCTACAATTTCCAAATTTTCTTTTTCCATTTTTCATGTGTGTGGTATGTATATGTGTATCTGTGTTTATGCAGATTTTTGCATGTGTGTAGGAACACGTATGTGGGCACATGTGCACAACTGTGCATGTTCATGTGGACACCAGATATTGTGTCAAAAAATCAACCTCACTGACTCTTCTACCTTATTTGTTGAGGGAGGGACTCTCAATCACAATCAGATCTCACAGCTATGGACAGTCTTGCTACACAGCTTGCTCTAGAGGATCCCTTGTCTCCACTTTCCAAAGCTGGAATTAAAAAGACAGGCACCACGTCCACGTAGCATTTATCTGGGTTTCTGTGAGACTGAACTCCAGTCCTCATGTTTGTGTAGCAAGCGCCTTAACTGTTGAGCCTTCTCCCCAGCTTCTGGCTTCCAAATTTTCCAAACGGAACATATAATCTTTTTTAATTACAAGACAAAATATGAAAACAAAAAAGGAAAACATCATACATGTTTCTTTCAAAGATACTTATTGTCTTTATTTGAGTAGAGTCACTTATTATTCAATATGCCTATCAAAGACTATAAATTATTCTTGTGCATTTTGTCTTCTTTTTTTTATTTCTGTATCTACCAACCTATCATTCATTTATAGGAGGGGATTATTGTTAAAGCAAAGAAGGGTACAATAGTATCCTGTAGGAACATGCCATAATTAACATCTTAACAAAATGATCTGGTTATTTTCTCAGATTAATAGTCTGGGCCTGGATTAGTGTGTTTTTTGACCATCATTTTATTTGGCTGAAATCTACGAGCTCACCAGGACAGAGATCTTTTTGAGGTTTTCCTTAGGATTAGATCTTTCTGAGCTTTCTTCAAGATTGGATATGATGTAGCAGAATCCATTGTCTTGCAGCTTTTGGATACATGACCTCTACCTTCAAAGGCCAGCAGAAATATGCCCGCCTCCACCTGGTTTCTCTTTAAAAGACTTTCTTGATGAAGCCAGTCTCACCTAGGATAGTCTTCTCTATATCTAATTCAAAGTAACGGGTTGGAAGCTTAATTTCATTTGCATAGGCCTTTTTCCCCATCACATCTACTGCCATCTAACTAAGATTCTGTATGTGGACAATGAAAGCATTTTCGTTTCCTTCATGAGTTTATTTTTTTCAAATGGGCCCCTGTAACTGACCCCAAACAAAGTCTTTTTTTTTCATCTCATAATTCTTAGTGTGGAGAATCTGACTATTTGAATTAAAGAATTTAATTGTTTGTTTATTTATTTATTCAGGCTGAAAGCTAAATTGCCAGAAGAAAGAAATTAAACCAGGTCTATTGTGTTAAGATGATATATCTTCACAGGAAAAGAGCAAAGCACTTACAACTAATAAAATTGGATGAGCACTTGGTTTTTTTAAAGACCCTGGACCACTTCCTGGCTGACTTCTCTCATAGCATAATGCAATACTAAATTACAGTGGCATCTCAGTAATACAAATGTATACACCCTTGGCATATACAAGTCACAATCAAAATGTTTCATGTGGTGTTTATTATAATTTTATGCAGCCGGAAATATGCATAATACATTCTCACAAATGAAATTGAATATGCTGTTATTTTTTCAAAATTGATTTGGTTAGTAGAAAGTAACTACGATGTTCCCTAGCAACAATAACATTGCCTGATTTATGAATACCAGCATTAGCCAATAGAATCAAACAAAGCAGTCTTGATGAAATTTAAGCTGACAGAACACCACATTGTTGAGCATCACATTATGAGGACCAAGTAAACAAGAGTCTTCAAATCATCTCTTTTTCCTAGGTGGCTTTGTTCATTCATTCATTAGTGACTTATGACCCGAAACCAAGAACTAAATTAAACTTGGACTTTCTCAATTTTCAAGGAAGCCTCACAATGATTTGAAAACACTTATTTAGTCATCAACAGAAATTATTAGGATTTTTGTATGTTCAGTCCTTCATTGTTTACAAAACATAATTAAAGAAATCATGGATAATACTTATAAAGCCTGATTGCTGTCCAATGGATAGAGTTGTCGATGTATATCGATCTTAAATCATGGTCACTTGCCTTCATTGGAGTGATGTATTAAGAATTGAAATCACACACAAACACACACATGCACATACACACACACACACACACACACACACACACAAACACACAAAAACCAAAAAAAAAATCAAACCACCATTTCCATCTTGAGGAAGTCTGCAGTATACCAAGAAAACAGATATTTGTTTATCAACTTTATTATCCTAAAGAGCGTATAATACAGACATACAAAATGCTTCATAAAAGCAAAGGGTTAATTATGATAAAACAAAGAAAGAGAATGGAAGTTATAAGAAGGTCCAAGAAGACTGTGGGAAGACAAAATTTACTTTTCAGAAAAGGAAGCAAGAGGTGTTTCTCCAGAGGAAAGAAGTGTATCAAAATGCATGGGCATCATCTTTTACAAAACAGAAAAAAAAAATTATTTTTTTCATTAGCACCCCTTGAGATAAAGTGATGAATTTATTTTTACTTCAGCAGATACATAAGATGTTACTCTTTCTCACTCTCTCTCTTTTGTGTGTGCGTATGTGTGTGTGAGAGAGAGAGGAGGGGGTGCATATAGTGCCTAAGTAATTTGTGTCCTTTGTTTTGTTTTGTTTTTTGAAATGGGGTCTAATTTTGCAGCCCAGGAGGCCTTGCAGGCAACTCTTTTACATAGTCTTCTCAAATACTGTTACTATAAGCATGGGCCATTATCCTAGTTAGCTTTAATTGTCAACTTGATACAATCTAGAGTCATCTGAGAAGGGAACTCCAATTGTGAGATTGTCCATATCAGATCAGCTGTAGTAGATTGTCTTGATGGTTAATTGATGGAGGAGAACCCAGTACACTGTGGGTAGCTCAATTCGCTGGGCAGGTAGTCCAGGGCTGCATAAGGAATGTAGCTAAGCACTAGCCTGAGTCAACAAGCAGTATTCCTCCATGATTTCTACCTCAAGTTTCTGTTGAATTCTTACCCTTTCTTCCCTCAGTGATCAACTATGACCTGGAAAGACTAGCAAAATACATCCTTTCTCCCCTTAAGTTGCTTTGGTCAGAGTATTTTATCATACCAACAGAAAGGAAGATAAAATAGCCACCATGTCTGCAAGGATTACAACATGAATGTAAAATTAAGCAAGTATTTCAAACCACAACTAACTACCACTGCCATTAATATTTTAGAAGACATTTAAATACATGTATGTGATGTATGATGTTTAAATCAGATTATATATATCAAACCATCACATTACCCTATACACATGTACAATTTTTGTTTCTCTATACCAATTAAAATGTAATTAAAGCATTAATAAATATTCAAAAGTTAGCAAGTGTTGGTTTTTCCAAAATATTGGCCATTCACAAACTAATCTAGTATTTTAAGAGGACATTAAGTAATGTATAACTGGGTGACTTTAAGCCAGGTGTGGCACTACATACCTTAATCCTAGTACTCTGGAGGGGAAGTTAGGAAAATCAGAAGTTCAAGGTCATGCATGTGAAGTTGGCAATATCATCCTGGACTATCTCAGATCATCTCTCTCTCTCTCTCTCTCTCTCTCTCTTTCACACACACACACACACACACACACACACTCTTAAATGAAGAGATGGGTTTATTTTCTGAAAGCCTTATCTAAATATATTTGTTTAAGGTATTTTAGATTTTTTAAAGATGGTTTTAGTAAAGTATAGCATGTTTAAATCTCACACCTAGAACATAAATTTATGCTTAGTGAATTAGAATAGAGAAAAGGGAATAACGTTTCATTATTGACATTTGTATTTAATCAGGATTTGCTAGATCAGCGTTTCACAACCTGTGGGTCGCAAGCCCTTTGGGGTTTGAATGACCCTTTCACAGGGCTCACCTAAGACCATCTGCATATCCTATATTTACACTATGATCATAACAGTAGCAAAATTACAGTTATGAAGTAGCAATGGAAATAATTTTATGGTTGGGGATCACTACAACATGAGGAACTGCATTAAAGGGTCACAGCATTAGGAAGGTTGAGAAACACTGCTCCAGATGATCATAAGTAGTAGAATGAATACATATTAGGATTCTATATAATAGAATGATTAAAGGGATTTACTGGATTAGCTTATACGGTACAGTCTGGCCAGTCCAATAATGGCTGTCTTTACAGTGGAGATCTTAGAAACCTAATAACTATTCAGTCCACAAGGCTGGAGACTTCAGGATTCCCAATTTAGTGCTGAAGGCCTGGAAGATTAATGGTTTTCAGAAGACAGAAGAATCTAGGTTCTGATGGCAGTAAAGGTGGACATTGACAAGAATAGTGTAGATGAAGTTATAAATATGCTCTTTACATACCTGTAGTTGTATCTATAGGAAATTCGTAGATCAGCTTGTCTATAGATATAACTACAGGTATGTAAAGAGTTAAAAAAGAAAAATTTCAAATTTGTTTTATTCTAATTTTTATAAGCATGAAAATTCACAAGTGTATACTTATGCAAAACCGATTATCAAAATTTGCCAATGCAATAGTAGGAAACAGCGTGTTAAAATTATCAGGAAGGAAAGGTTCTGCTTTTGTAGTGTTTAGTCACTGGAAGCATATGAATAAAATAACAAGCAGATCAGCAGGAGAAAATAGCTTTGATTTTCATGTACAATACACACCTATGTGGGGTTGTTCAGTAATGAGTAACTCCAAAGGGAGACATGAATATATAGCCTATTACCCAACTTAGCATGAAAAGAGGAGGGAGAAGGACTTCCATGGGAAGAACAAATGAGTAGTTTTTTTTTTAAAAAGCCCAAATGGCATTCTAGAAGAAAAAGAGAGAGAAAAATTGCAAAATCCATGACATTTGTTTATTCAGGTGTAAGTAGTTTTTTTCTGCTTCAACATGAAACTCCCTCAGAGAGGTGATTTCTGCTAGGTTTCATCTTAGTCTCTCTCCTGACAGTAGAAATCACCTCAAAGACAAAGCTTATGGCAGTCTTCATTTCTCAGAAAGGTCTGTTTTTAGTCAGATGAGGGAGGCTCCAAGGAGACTCCTTTCATCATCTGTTCAATCTCAAATATCTTCAGCATAAACTAATACTTAAGCAGCCCCCAGGATCAGAGTGGAAGCCATTTTGGAATGGAGTGTGTTCAGGTATTAAAAGTTGCAGCAGTAACAATTATATATCATTAAAACTGCAAAAAAAAGGTTTTTTCCTACAGAAAAATGCAAATGGAGCAAGCTATAGAAACAACTAGGTGTGGCATTACTATTTAGCAAGAACATAACAACATAATCTCCTCTTCCTGTATTAAGTATTTGTGAAAACAGGCATATGTGTGTGTGTGTGTGTGTGTGTGTGTGTGTGTGTGTACGTATATACATACATACCTATTTGTGACAGGGTCTTATGTAGTCTAGGCTGACCTCAGCCTCAAATTCCTGATCCTACTCTCTCTACCCACAAGTGCTAGACTCACAGATGTGTGATACCACACCAGCAGAATAGGTATATTTTTATATTTCACTTGAAAATACTACAGAGATTCATTCATTAAACACACATGATATTTGGCATAAAAAAGACACTTTGACCAATGGAATCAAATTGAAGACCCAGACATAAATCTACACAGCTATGGACATCTGATTTTGGATAAAGAAGCCAGAAATACACCCTGGAAAAAAGACAGCATCTTCAACAAATGGTGCTGGTCAAACTGGTTGTTTGTATGTAGAAGAATGCAAATGGTCTTTATCTATTGCCATACACAAAATTCAAATCCAAGTGGATCAAAGACCTCAACATAAAACCAGATACACTGAACCTGATAGAAGAGAAAATGAGGAATAGCCTTGATCACATTGGCACAGGATATGACTTTCTGAACAGAACACTGATAGCACAGGCACTAAGATCAACAATTAATTAATGGGACCTCATGAGACTGAAAAGCTTCTGTAAGGCAAAGGACACCATCAGTTGGATGAAGTGGCAGCAAACAGGATGGAAAAAGTATTTTTACCAACTCCACGTCTGATAGAGGATGAGTATCCAAAACATAAAGAACTCAAGAAACTAGATATAAAAAAAACCAAATAATCCAATTTAAAAAAGGGGTACAGATCTAAATAGAGAAACTCAAATATCTGAAGAACAGAGAAATGTTCAACATCCTTAGTCATCAGGGAAATGCAAATCAAAACTACTTTGAGATTCCAGCACTTGTCAGAATGGCTAAGATCAATAACACAAGTAATAGCTCATGCAGGCAAAGATGTGGAATAAAGAGAACACTCATCCATTGCTGGTGGGAGTGCAAACTTGTACAGCCACAATGGAAATCAATACAGTGGGTTCTCAAGAAGATGGGAATCAATCTATCTCAAGACCCAGCTATACTACACTCTGAGGCATATACCCAAAGGATGCCCCATTTTACTACAAGGGCACGTGCTCAACCATCAGCAGCTTTATTCATAATAACAAAAAACTGGAAACAACCTAGATATCCCCCAATAGAAGAATGGGTGTGGAACATTTATACAATGAATGGAGTATTATCAGCTATTTTTTTAAAGGCATCATAAAATTTGCAGGCAAATGTATGGAATTAGAAAAAAAAAGCATCATGAGTGAGGTAATCCAGGAAGATAATTAGGTATGTATTCACTTATAAGTGAATACTAGCCTTCAAGTTATTGATAACCAAGCTATAATCCATAGACCCAGAAGAGGTTAGGTAAAGAGGAGGGCTCTAGGGGCTACACATGGATTTCCCTGGGAGGGGGAATACGGATAGACCGGAGGTAGGTAGGGACAGGAGCAGGGTTGGGGATCAGGTGGGTGTAAATGGAATGGAGGGAGAGAGTGTGGGGAAAGACAGCTAGAATTGGGGGCATTTAGGGTCTGGTGTGGAAACCTAGTGCCGTGGAAACTTCCTAAAATGTATGAAGGTGATCCTAATAAAGACTCCTAGTAAAGGGGTCTCAACTGGCCTTCTCTTGTTGCCAGACAAGGCTTCCAGTGGCAAGACTGAGTTTCATTCAATTGAGTTGTTGGCCAAGGGGTCCCATGGAAATTTCCAAACAACCCAGGCTGTTGCTAAGACAAAGGGTTGCTCTCCACAAACTAACGGGCCCCATTGCTGCAGACAACACCCACACAAATCCTTGAACACAGAGAAGTAGAGCTGGTGCCTACATGGAATCTTCACTCGGATATTCTAGTCTCTTTGGTAGCAGAAGGTACTCTGCAGGCTACTGAAAGAGAAATGTGAACACCAACCCAGCCACAAAACCGTTGACCTACAATCTGTCCTACCTACAAAATATGCTAGGGCAATGGTGGCACAGAACTTACAGCAGTCAATCAATGTCTGACTTGATCTAAGGCCCACTCCACAAGAGGGAACCCATGTCTGACACTACTTGGGTAACCAAGAACCAGAGACTAGATAGCCCTGAGACCTAGGGTAAAACCAAATAATGCTGCTCTATAAAAATAAATATCAATAAAATGACTCTTAATGATATTCCTATTTACTCATAGATCAGTGCCTTATCCAGTCATCATCAGAGTCTTCCTCTGGTAGCAGGTGGGAACAGATTCAAAGACCCCCAGAAAAATATTATGTGGAGAAAGTCTAAATGGGACTTCATCAAATTCTTCCCCTCAGGGCTCAGGAAACCCTCAGAAGAGGAGGTGAAAAAATGTAAGAGCTATAGGGATGGAGGATACCAAGATTATAAAGCACTATGAATAAACTAAACTAGCCACATATGGTCTCACAGAGGCTGAAGCAGCAAACCAGGACCTACATGGGTCTGCACCAGGTCTGAGTATATATTATAGCTTTTAGCTTAGTATTTTTATGGGACTCTTGACTGTGAAAACGAGTGGGTCTCTGATTCTTGTGCCTGCTCTTGGGACTCTTCTCCTCCGTTGGGTTGCCATGTCCAACTTCAATATGATAGTTTTTGCTTAGAAGCTTGTTCTTTTCTAATGAGGGACAGAAAGGGAGTGAATCTGGATGGGAGAGGAGGTGGGAGGCTGTGGGAGGAGTAGAGGGAGGGGAAACAGTAATCAGGATATATTGTATGAGAAAGAATTTATTTTGAATAAAAAGAAATGAAAAAAAAGTTTCCCCACAAGCTACTGTTATGGATCTCATAAGGCTTTTTATTGAAAGCCCATGATCTTAAGTCAGAAGACTCAGCTTTAACTTCTTCTATCTACTTAGTCTTTGAATTTGGACCAATCACAAATGTTTGAGTGACTAATTTAAAAATTAAAATATTTTATACTTATGTAACCAACTGTAGGGAATTTGTCCAGGTTCAAAATGCCAATAGTGTATATTTGGTATGCAAGTTTTTTGGTGTAGTAGTACACCTACTGGGCAGGTCAACAAGGATGACAAGGAGGTATTTTCATACTTTCAAACTCTTCCAGAAGAAACCACCATCCAGGCCAGTGCCAGACTCCATAGTGGAATACCGAGCATTTGAGCTCAGGTGTTTTTATTCATTCAGAAGTCTTTAGGTGTTCTACTGATACCACGTGCATATCATAAGCAATTAAACAACCCCACAGAAATCCAACACCTGAAGACAATACAAAATGCCAAGGCCTATGCATTCCTTTTTCCAACAATGCACAAAAGCAATTAATTTAAACAACTAAAGATAAACTTTCACAACGTTTTGGTTTCTTCTTCTTCTTGTTGTTATTGTCATCATCGTCGTCATTGTTGTTTTCCTTTTTCAAGACCAGGGTTCTCTGTATAGCCCTGACTGCTCTGGAACTCACTCTGTAGATCAAGCTTGCCTCAAACTCAGAGAGCAGGCTGCCTCTGCCTCCTAATTAAAGGTATGCACTACTACACCTGACTGATATGCCAGTATTTTATTTACCCAAATTGAAGTTGAGGTATGATTTAAGGAGATAAAACTGAGCCTTGTCACTAAAGGAAAAATCCAGTTAGGAGCCATCTCCCTAACTTGGGTCTGGATACAAGTGGTCATGTTTGATTCTCCTAGACTTAACCATTTTCCTAATGTTCAAAATTTGTTATGTTAATTTCCAGGCTTTCAGACTGACTAAGCTGTTATTTCTACAAAGCCTTTGTGATAGATGTTAGCTCTCTGCTTGCATTTTAATTATTAGAAAGATCTATGGACATCTCTATAGCTAATGTTACTGAAGAGATTAATACGAACCTGAAAATGTTTTTGAGGTTTCCTTAGCAACACACTATTGAGATAGTATTACATTGTATTTTTGGTTTCTTCATATCACATAAAGTTTATAACTGCAATAAATGAAATTTGAGAACTTGGATATTTTTCACAGCTTTGCAAAGGATATGTAAATGTGAAATTACTAACAAGCAAATGAACAAGAAAGTGAGTGTGTATAAGAGAGGTGGGAATTTTTTCAGTTCTTCAAGAAAGCCTTCATGAAAACCTGTTGAGAGTCAGTAAATCTTCAATCCAAGTAATAAAAACAAAAATACTTCACATGGCAAGGCTGGAAATGGCTCAACAGTTAAGAGCACTTGATGCTATTCTAAAGTACCATAGTTCAGTTTCCATAAGCCACATTTGGTAGCTCATAATTGTCTGATGTTCTCTTCTGCTGCTACAGACATTTATACACATGTGGCATACACACATGTAAATGGATGGATAAATAAATAAATAAATAGAGTATTTTTAAAAGTACAACAAATAAAAAGCCCAATGCCAGGAATACTTCTTTTAAGAGTTCTTAGCCAGTGAGGTACTATAGAACCCCTCCCAAAAAACATTGTAGGTTATTGTTAATTCTGAAGCTTACTCTACAGAATTTGACCATGAGACCCTATTGCTGAAGATATCACATACCTGATCAAGCTGGTACTGAATCAGAAACTTCATCCCTCCTGGCTAGTTTGCATAGTACTACAAGGTACTATACACACCTTTCTTCTGGAGGAGAAAAAAAAAAGTCATCAGTCATACGCAATTGTGAGCAACTTAACAACAAGCCTGGCAAGACAGGCCCACAGGTTCAGCAGTGGCATGAATGTCATGGGAATAACAAATCACTTTCTGATTGGATTTAAGTCCCATTCAATAAGATAAACCACATACACGGCCATGGATCTCTTTCTATACAGGTGACCCTTGTAGAAAATGTACTACTCTTATTCTGCTAAATGTATATAGTTTTAAATTAACTCCTAATGACCTTTCATTATACCTGTAGATCAAGGTATCCATCAACCCTTATCAGAGAAGTTTCTATTTATAATAGTTTAGAATCAGGACAGAGACCCACAAACTTGCCAACGTGCAGAAAATAAAAGACTATAGAATGTACAGCTCTAAATGGAACATATATATTGCATCCTTTCCTGCATGGCTCATAGATCATTGCAGAAGAGGGGAATGAAAGGAGTGTAAGAGCCAGAGGTGGTAGGTGACTATAAGAAAACAGTATCTTCTGGACTCAGCATGGCAGCTATAGAAGTGAATTCACAGAGGTTGTGACAGCATGCACAAGACCTGTGCAAGCCCAGCTAGACCAAATCTCAGCATTGAGAGGAGAGTTGGGCAGGAAGTTCAACTCCTAGCCAGGGAGGTATTGGTAATTGTTTGCTGCTGGGAGAGGAAAGGTCAGTTTAGTCTAAGAGTGTAGTCTCTAATAAGTCAATTATGCTTTAGTGGAGAGACACACATCCAAGAATATTTGGATACGATGAATTGGCGTTGATGGAGGAAAAATAAATTTTGGTGGGAAAGGAAGGAAGTGATTCTGGGAAGAGTTGTGGAAGGGAAGATGAATATAATCAAAATATGTACAAAATTTTCAAAGAACTAATTAAAAAGTTCAAACACAACAACAAAAATATTTTAGAATATATCACACGATTTTTAAAAAGTAGTTTATGATATTTATATACTTAAAATGATTGTTTTTTTGAATAAGTAAAATTTGCAAAATTTGCTTCTCAAAGCAATTCATTAATTAAACAGTATTTTCCTCAAATAAGTTTATGCTTTTGATGAAACAATGCAGCATCAGCATGCAAAATTTGTGGCTATGTTTTTCTATATTGCTAGGATTTATGAGAACATTAGATATTAATAAAATATATCTTCTACAGGTTTTCAGTAACACTACATAAATATATCTTAACTAATTTGGTAATTTCTAGTATATAATTTGTAGTAATGATAAAATTCAAGTATGAAAACAATATAGGGCTGGAGACATGGCTCAGTTGTTAGCGTGCTAGCCTAGCATACACAGAGCCCTACGTTTGATTCTCAGTACTTCATAAACTGGTTTATACAATGAGGCAAAGACAGGAAGAGCAGGAATTCAAGGTCATCCTTAAGTTATATAGGGAGTTCAAGACCAGCCAGGTCTTGATCCTATCTGAAAAACCCAGAAGAAGAAGATAAGGAAAAGAAAAAAAAGAAAACATTGTAGTAGGAACAAAGACAAGGGAAAATTAGTAATAAATATAGATAACATTTTTTTTAGACAAAATTTCTTTGCGTAGCATTGGCTGTCCTGGAACTCTCTCTGTAGTCTATGCTGCCTTGAACTCACAGAGATCCATCTGCTTCTGTCTCCCCAGTCCTGGGATTAAAGGCATGTGCCACTACCAGCAGCATGCACATGGCCTGCATAGGTATGAGCTTGATAGAGTTCCTATACTGAAAGGGGAAGTGGACAGGAGCTCCCATCACTAACTCAGAAGTTATTGTCAAATAGATAGTAGCTTACAAATGAAAAATCAGTTTTCTCCAACAGAGTCTCACTGGGTATGCAAACTACACTTAAGGCAGGCCCCATGCCCAACAGTAGATGACCAACACAAAATAAACTGAATGGCATTTTTGGAGGTTCTTTATCTCATAAACCTGTGCAAGAGGTTATTTTGGTTTTTGGTTTTTAGTTTTCCCCCTAAATGTCCTTTGTGTACATATCATGGTTTCCAGTTTTATGTTTTTATGGGATTTCTCTATGGTGAATGTGTGTGTCTCTATGTCTATATATTTCTTGAGCTTTCTCTTTGGCTCTTTTTCTTCTGTTTGTTTTGCCCTATTCTGGTTTGTTTTTATTTTATCTAATTTTGTATTATTATTATTTTAAGATGCCCATTTGTATCATAACGAGAGAGAAAGAGAGAGAGAGAGAGAGAGAGAGAGAGAGAGAGGGAGATTTGGGGTGGGTGGGGAGGATCTAGGAGGAGCTGGAGAAGGGGAAACCATAATCAGAATATAGTATACCAAAAAAAATCTATTTTCTTGTTTTGGGTTTTTTTTTTCCTTTAATTGAAAACAGGCTTTTATCTCACATAATATATCCTGTTTATGGTCTTCCCTCCCTCTACTCTTCCCAGTTCTTCCCCATCTACCCACAAATCCAAATCCACTAGCTTTCTGTTTCTCATTAGAAAACAAACAGGCTTCTAAGGGATGGTAATAAAATAAAATAAGATATAATAAAACAAAGTATGATGTTGGTGTTTACATTTCTCTTTTGACAGTGTTCAGAGTACCTTCCTGTACCAAAGATGCTAGAACACAGGCGTAAAGGATCTATGTTGGCATGAACTTGACTTCTCCAGTGAGTTGTGTAGGTGTTGTCTTCAGCAATGAGGTCTTACTGTCATTTTGTGGAGAGCAACCTATAGTCTTGTCAATATCCTGGGTTGTTTGGGGATTCCCACGGGACCCCTTTGGCCAACAACTTAATGACATGTAACCCAATCCCTGGGTTTCTGACTATTATGAGTAGAGCAGCAGCAAGCATGTTTGAGTGAGTTTTTCTTTGGTAGGATGAAGCATCCTTTAGGTATATGACTAAGAGTGGTATAGCTGGATCTTGAGGTAGATCAATTCCCATCTTCCTGAGGAACTGCCACATTGATATCCATAATGACTATACAAGTTTGCACTCCCATCAGCAACAGATGAATGTTCCCCTTACTCCACATCCTTGCCATCATGAGCTGTCACTTGTTTGATTGATGTTGGCCATTTTTACTGGTGTAAGATGAAATTTCAAGATAGCTTTGATTTGCATTTCCCTGATGGCTAATGATGTTGAGCATTTCTTTAAGTGTTTCTCAGCCATTTGAGTTTCCTCTTTTGAGAATTCTCTTTTTTTTAAATTTGTGCCCCGTTTTTAACTGGGTTAGTTGTTTTCTTGATATCTAGCTTTTTGAGTTCTTTATATATTTTGGATATTAACTCTCTGCTGGATGCATAGCTGGTAAAAATCGTTTCCCATTCTGTAGGCTGCTGCTTTGTCTGAGTGACAGTGCAGAAGCTTCTCAGTTTCATGAGGTTGTTGTGGGAGATTTTATAGTTATGGATAATATTCCGGTAAGCTGTCCTTGTAACACATAAAGGATTTGCTTCCTACCAGTAAACAATGGAATGGCTTCCCCGTTCTATATATGAATAGGACCTTAAGGCAGATAAAGGTTAAGCTCCCTTCATTTGTATATTGGAGGGCTGAGTGGAGACAGGGAGGATTTGGAATGAAAAAGCACCTAGGGCAGAGGCAGGAAGGAGAAGCAGAAGAAACAGCAGGAGGAGAAGCAGGAGGGAATAAGATGGAATGAAGTCTCTGCCTAACTGGCCGGGTATTGAATCCCTGAGAACTAACATGGCTTGTAATTAATAAAAAGCATTGAGAAAATTCAATAATGGACTCTTATTAAGCGATCGAACGCCACTTTAACATGAGGCCCCATTATTAATTGTTGATCTTAGTGCCTATGCCAACAGTGTTCTGTTCAGAAAGTCGAATTTTCCTGTGCCAATGAGTTCAAGACTATGCCCCTTTCTCCTTTTTCAGGTTCAGTGTATCTGGTTTTATGTTGAGGTCTTTGATCCACTTGTAGTTGAGTTTTTTTGCAGGGTGATAACTATGGATCTATATGCACTCTACTACATGTCCTCATCCAGTTTGACCAGCACCATTTGTTGAAGATATTTTCTTCTTTCCAGTGTTGGGGGAGGGGAACCATAATCAAAATATGTTGTATTATATATTTATTTTCAATAAAAAATAAATACTCTTGGCAAATTACCAAGTATTTTGGTTATCCTAGATAATCAACACATATAATTTTGGAAACCCTAAATATAAAAAATTAAGAAGGGTGGCTGAAATGTATATGTTTACTCTGTAAAGCCCAGTGCCTATCACATAGTGATTGCTTTAGTAAATATCAACAAAGTAAATATCATTATTTTTATTCTATAGAAAAGAAATGAAAATACATGTTAGATAACACTCCTGATAAATGATATGGTGAAATCAGGTTTCAAGTTGATCTCCAAAGCTCTTTTTCCCTACATGACAATATCTATTAGTCATATTACAGTATAGTATGAATTGAGTCAGAAGTAGCACTAAATGATCTCACTTTAAATTTTGAGTTATTCTGATGATATCTAGATATTAAGAACCATCCATATCCATGTCAGTAGTCATTTTTTATCTATAAGTATTTGGAGGCAAGAAGCGTTTTGCTTTACAACCTGTAAATAATATTCATAACAGCAAGATACATAAACTAAACTCATAACTTCTGAGATAGTGATAGGTTAAATATTAACTTAAAGCTACAAAACATACCCTAGATATATATTACATACCAGAGATATAAGTATTACAATTTTTACGTGTTTATCATTGTTCATATGTAATTTTATTTATGTGTTAATTGAAAATATTTTATTTATATATATTTATTTATATATTACAGTCATATCATGACTTTATATATATTATATAACTTGTATTTGTTCTTATTAAAAATAGATTTCATAAAGAGTATCATATTCTCAGTTAGTTAGAAAAAAAGTCTCATGCCATGTCTAAATAAATGAGATGAATATATTATCAAGATCAATTCATTTCAGCCAACTAATTTTTACAATCACATCAGAAACAAATTATTGTCATCAGTATAAATGAAATAGTCTTATTAATGTCTAGTTAAACCATAACATGCTAGTTTTGACAATAGTCTAGGAGCTATAGATTATGTTGCCATCTAAATTATATAAGGAGCAATAGAACATTTTCATATAGACAGCAAACTAAATGAGAAAAATAAAAGTACATTATTCTTTATGAAATAAACTTCATTTAATCTTGCCCAGGAGCAGAAAGCAGATTTTAAAATATTCCAAATTCATGCAACAAAAGGAATATTCTGAAATCAGATGCATCACTTCACATACTCAGTGCTTTTCACTTGCTTCTGGTGTACTTTCTTTCCCTGAGCCACTATCATTTTAATATCTTGACTGCTTCCTGCTGCCTTTGGCATTAGTTATTGAGAAATACATAATAACTGGTGCTAAAGATACAAAATTTCTATTGGGAATTACTTCTTTACAGATAGAGGGTTCTTTTTCCATTGAGGGAATTATGCCATAATTAGAAAAATGATGACCTAAACCCTAGTGGAAAGATTTTACTTTAATTGGTATACATTTATGACAGACAAATCCACAGAGAAAAGTAGGAACTAGATTTTTTTTTTTTTTGCTTTGTCAAAATAGGGTTTCTCTGTTGCAACCACAGGTGTCCTGGAACTCATCCTGTTGGCCTCAGACTCACAGAGATCTGCTTGCCTCTGCCTCCCATTTTGCTGGGGTTAAGGCATGTGCCACCATCACCTGGCTAGGAGCAAATTTTTTAGTTAAATTGCTAACTGTGGAATGAACTAAATCACAGTCTCGTTTAAATATCTGAAATGACTTGCCCATATAATTACATTTTTTTATAAAAACAGCCATCTGACAATAAGAGAACACTTCACCAGTACAAAAAAAAATTAAAACCCTTCAGATGAAAATACAGGTTCACAAAGTCATTATGAAGCCCATCATATTGCACAATAAATGTTAATAAAAATTTTTGAAAAGGGGAAATGTAGATGCAAGTAAATCTGAAGAGGCTGGAGAATAACTAATGAAAAGTTAAAATTATGTTCTTCTAGAAAAAAAAAATACATGTAATAATCACAAAACCACAGTAAACTAAAAACTGAAAAAGAAAAAGAAAAAAATGTATACATAGTAGCCTGACTTTTTGTGTTTATGTATTTACTCTTGACCTGTGATGGAGCAAAAACTATATTCATTGAAAAAAAAAATGATCAACTGTGAGTTTTTTGATCATTATATAAATCAAATATCCTTATATAATAAAGAAAAAAATAATACATGCAAACATTTCATCCAAGAGGCTGGGTGTACAAATGGAAAGTACATGTAAAGAGAGTGAATATCATTAGCCAAGAAATAACTGCAATACAAAATTACAGTGAGATAGCACTACATATTGATCAGAATGGCTAATGAAAGTAGTGATGATACTAAATTCTAGCGAGAACGTGAGGGACTGAATTCGTTATACATTGCTGGTGGGACTATAAAATGGTACAGCCACTTTGGAAAAATAATTTGACAGTTCCTTTTAAATCTAAAAATAGTTTTGGCCATATGATCAAACAGTTGAAATTTTGCAATTTACTCCAGATAAATGGAGCCATATTTCAGACTGGAACTTGTACATGAATTAAAGTAAAAAAACTGGAAATTACTCTAATGCCGTTCAATGAGTGGATGCATTTGGATGCATAAAGAAAGGAAGGAAGAAAGAAAGGAAGTAAAGAATAAATTACTAATATTTATAACAACATGAACAGATCTCAAGGATTATGCTGACTGAAAAAATAAAATCTCACAAATTACATGATTTTTATTTGTGCAACATTCATGAAATAGCAGATTCCTGATTGCCAGACATTAGGAATGGGAGGGAAGGAGAGTAGGCCTGGTGTGAGTACAGATATGTAACCGAAACTGGTCTTTCAATTATACAATTGATCAAGTTGATTGCAGTGGTGCACAAGCTCATTCATGTGTAAACATGCGAAGTGCGCTATTGAAACCTAAATAAGCTTTGTGGCCTATACCAATATTGGTATATATTAGAATATTGGGAAGGCTATGAAAAGAGTACGTCATGTTTCCTTGTATGTTTCCTTCATTTATTTGCCATTTCCTGTGAATCTATAATCATATTTAAGTTTAAAAATGCTAATTGCAACTCATCAAGGGATAATACAAGAAAATATGTATCGTCTGTACAATTTGCCTAGTAACAGATTTCATACATCACAATAATAATTTTAACTGCATTTTATTACCTTCATTATGTCCTTAACTCCAAAAACGATATGCATTCCAAAACACAAAGAACATAGGTGAAATAATCAAATTACTTTAGAGCATTTTTACTTTCCTCTAGCTATTTAAAAACATTTCACTGGGGTAGTGATGTAGTTCAGCTGGTAGAATGCTTGCCTAGTATGCATAGTCTATCCTCAGCACCACATAAACCAAGCATGCTTACACACACCTGTCATCTATGTACCTAAAAGAGCAAGAGGATGTGAGGTTCAATGTTATCCTTGACTATACAGCAAGTTTGAGACCAGCCTGGGATACATAAGACCCTGTCTGGGAAAAAAAATGTTTATTTAAGGTCGCTATTGTTGCGATGAAACATCATGAACAAACGCAACTTGAGAATGAAAGGGTTTATTTCATTCACAGTTCCATATAACAACAGTCTATCATCAAAAACCGTAAGGTCAAGAACTCACACAGGGCTTGAACATTGAGGCAGAAGCTTAGGCAGAGGCCATGGAAGAGCGCTGTTTTCTGGCTTGCTCCTCCTGGCTTGCTCAGCCTGTTTTCTTATAGGACCCAGGAAAACCAGCCAAAGGATGACCCCATCCACAATAGGCTCGGCTCTCTCCCATGAATCACTAATTAAGAAAATGGGAGGTAACCCAGTCCCAGAAAGACAAACATGTATTACATACTTATATGTGGACATTAACTGTTAAGCAAAGGAGAAAGGTACTAATATCAACAGACCCAGAAAGACTATGCAACAAGGAGGGCCCCAGTGTGGACGCAGGGATCTCTTTGGTACAGTGGAAATAGAACAGAGGTGCAGGTGGGCTAGGGGAGGATGAGAACGGGAGCAAAGGAGGCCAGGAAGGGGAGAGAGATGAAGGGAAAGAATATATGAAGAGATGATAGGGAATTGGGGGACTTGTGGGGGATGATGGGGAGACCTAGTCCAGTGAAAACTCACTGGAATCTATGAGGGCGACCCTAGCAAGGACCCCTAGTAACCAAGGATAGGGAGCCTGTGACCAGGCAAGGCTTCCAGTGGTGGGACTGGGTACACCATCCCAGTCTCCAAACTTCTGACCTGTAGCCTATCTTCCCTGCAGGATCCTGTGGGACAATGAAAGCGCAGAACCCCATGCCAAAGGAGGGAACCCCTGTCTGAAACTGCAGGGCAGACCAGGAATTAAAGACTGGATAGCCCGGAGATGATTTCTAATGATATCATGCTCTACTCATAGATCACTGCCTAGCCCAGTCCTCATCAGAGAGGTCCCCTCCAGCAGCTGATGGGAGCATATGCAAAGGCCCAGAGCCAAATATCATGCAGAGCTCAGGGAACCACATGGAAGATGGGGAGGAGGGATTGCGAGGACTAGAGAGGTTGAGGAGAAAAAGCCCCAGTGTTAACTGACCAGCACTCTTAGGGGCTCACAGAGACTGAAGCGGCAAATATGGAACCTGCAGGTCCCCTAAATATATCTCATGGCTGCCTGGCTTGGTGTTCTTGCAAAACTCCTACAAGCTGGAGTCCGGGAGTCTCTGGCCATTTTACCTACCCTGCTCCTGCTGGGTTGCATAGTCCACTATTGATGTGGGAAGTGGTGCCCAGCCTTGTTACATCCTGTTGTGCCCTGGGAAGCCTAGTCTTTTCCAGGGAGAAGCAGATGGGGAAGGAGGTGAGATGCAGGAAGGTGGGGGTAGGAGAATAGAACTGAGGGAGAAGGGAGATGGGGGAAGCTGGGAGGAGTGGAGAGTATAGGAATGTATTGTTCAGAGACAAGAAAGAGGAAAAAAAAAGAAAGAAAATGTCCTACAGGCTTGCCTACAGCCCTATCTTATGGAGAGCAGTTCACAAATGAGGCTCCCTTCACTCTGATGACTCCAGCTTATGTCAAGCCGATATAAAACCAGCCAGCACAAAAGTCATATCATGTTGGTAAACAGATATTTATTCTCTTTTTTTAAAATTGAAAATAGATGTTTTTCATTTAGTATATTCTGATCACGGTTTCCCCTCCCTCAACTCCTTCCACATCCTCCCTACCTCCCCATCCACCCAAATCCACACACTTTCTTTCTCTTTCTCTTTAGAAAACAAGCAGCTGGCAAGGCGGTAAACATCTTTAATCCCAGAAAACAAACAAACCAGAATAGAACAAAACAAAGTAACAGGGCAAAAAAGGACCCAAAGAATAAGCACAAGAACACACGCAGACATAGACACTCACATTTGCTCACATAGAAATCCCATAAAAACACAAAATTGCAACATATGCAAAACCTGCAAGGTAGTAGTAAAATGGCCAGACAAAACATTATGAGATTATGAGACAAAAAAACAAAAACCCTCCAAAGCTGCCATTCAGTTTATTTTGTGTTGACTATTTACTGCTAAGGCATGTGGCCTGCCTTAAGTGTGGTTTGTATACCCAGGGCGACTCTGTTGGAGAAAACTTGTTTTTCATTTGCAAGCTGCTATCAATTAAAGATAGCTTCTGAGTTAGGTATGGGGAGCCCCTGTCCACTTCCCCTTTCAGTATTGGGACTCCATCAGGCTCATACCTATGCAGGCCATGTGCATGCTGCCTCAGTCTCTGTAAGTTCATATGTATACACACACACACACACACACACACAGTTGTGCTTTGAAGGTCTTGTTTCCTTGGTGTCCTTCATCCCCTCAGGCTCTTAACAATCTTTTTGCCTTCTCCTCTGTCCCATTCCCTGAGCCCTGAGGGGAGGGATTTGATGAGACATCCCATTTACAACTGAGAGTTCCAAAGTTTCTTACTCTCTGCATTTTGTCTGCCTCTGTATTTGGTAGCATCTACTGCAGGACTAAGTTTTTTGATGAAGGCTGAGCAAGGCACTGATTTATGAGTAGAGTAGAATATCACTGGGAGTCATTTTATTGGTATGTTCCTTTAGCAGAGCAGTAGTATTTGGTTTTCCCTTAGGTCCATGGTTTATCTACTCCCAGGTTCCTGGCCACCTGAGCAATATTGGGCATGGGTTATATTAGATATTATTTAAAAATACTTATGATTCTATCTTAGACTCCTCTTACAAATTGTTTTGTTTTTCCAAACTAGGATTCATCAATGTAGAAAAGCAGAACAAAATTCAGGATACCCTCTTTACAGCTCATAATAATTCAATAAAATTTTATGGATGAATGAGGAAAACTATTAGTTCAGAAGAGACATTTGCCAATCCCACATTAAATTTGTGTAAATAGCATGGTATTAAGGCAAATACGTTACAAATTACACAGTTTATGATAAAGCATCAGAAACTTGCCAATAGTTTCATTGTTAAATATGCTCTCACATTTAGGGAAAAAAAACATTTATGGAACTGTTAAGAAATAGTTCTACGCTATAGCCAATAGAGGATTTTTCTCTGTGCCATTCTAATGTTGTGCCCAGTTTTTGAAATACCCCTCCTCTCCAAGTACCACCAGGAGACCAGTTCTGATGCAAAAGCAAAGAGCCTTTATTCTGCAGAGCAAACCAGTGCACTGAGGTCTGGCACCACCATGAAAGATGGCAGACCTGGAGAAGCTTCCTGCAAGGGTTTTTAAAGGGAGCAGGAGATCTCTCTGATTGGTCAGAACCCAGGCACTGGATTGGCTCATTAAATGTTACGTGACAACAAGGATTTCTGGGAAAGTGAGTACTCGCCATTAACAGAGGGGTTTATGGGAAAGCAAGTAATTGACATTAAACGGAGGAGAGGTTAGAGCCTTTACCACGAGGGGCACTGGGCTTTTCACTAACATGGGTGACTACAATACTTTAACAACACCTCTTATTCTTATTTAATAGTTTTACTTCTTGGTACATGCCTGAAGTCTCTGTTATTAAGATATAGACTACAATTTCTGTTTACAACAAGGAGGACCAAAGTTGGAGAGATGGCTTAGTTGGTTATGAGCATTTGCTGCTCCTGCAAAGGAACCAGTACCCACAATATGGCCAACAACCATTCCAGATTCAAGAAATTTGATGCCTTTTTCACGTGAATTCTTCTAATGGTTGCTAAGGTTAAACATTTTTCATGTTTATTGTCTACTGTACTTTACCTTTTGAGAACTACGTGTCCATTTTACTAGCCTATTTATTGATTGTGTGATTTCTTATTAGCGTGTTTAGTTCTTTGTATCGTCTAGGTATCAACCTTCTGTCAGATATATAGTTAGCAAATATTAGCTCTCATTCTATAGACTGTTACTGCACTCAATTAACTGTTTCCTTTGTTATGCAAAAGTTTTTAATTTCATGAACTCCCATTTTGTCAATTGTTGACATCATTTCTTGAATGATTGGAATCCTTGCATTTTGTTGTTGTAGCTGTTGTTAATGTTGTTTGTTTGTTTGTTTTAGAAAGAGAGTCACATGTTGTGGGGCTGTCCTAGAGCTAAGAAAGGATCAAAGTGTGTTTTTAACCCCAGAATTCTTACCCTTAGAGTGATAGGAGTTTGGCTGTTTTTCCTTCTTGCTCTGTCAACAAGACCCCAGCTAGCACTAACAGGTAGCAGAGCTCCTCAAATGTTGCCAAGACACACCAACACCTGATAAGATCCTGCCTCTCCAAGGAATCTGGACTGGTTGCTGACCACTTCTGCTGGAGTCCCTCAGGCTAGAGTCCTCTTCTCCCTAATATGACCTTACAAGGTCTCTTTCTCTGGCCCCTGTAAGACCTCTGCCTATGCAAAGGAGGCTTCCTCAGGACTTTGGTCCCAACCAATGACAATATGACCACGTAGGTCTGGTTGTGAGCCCCCCCACACTAGCAAATGGAGCTGCCCTAGTACCACTGCCTTAAACAATGACCTCTCACCACATAAGGCATCCCCCTTTTCTCTCTACCTTATAAATGTCACTTTCCTTGTTTCAATAATCTGAGGTGCTCACACTGAAACTGCCTCCTAGGAAGTCTGTTCTCTCCCGTCAGTCCTTAGTCTCTGCCCAAGACCTCCTGGATCAGGTTGCTTCCTGACTACTCCTCAGCACAAGGCTTAGCTGCCTCAGGGAGGGAACAGAAAGAATGGACACACCACATGTAGCTCAAGCTGGTCTTGAGCTTGCATGACAATCACATTGAAGTTCTAATCCTCTTATTTTCACCTTCCCGTGTTCTGAGGAATTTTTTTTTTTTTTTAGAAAGTACCTCCCTGTGTAACTCTGTATGGCCTAGAAATCCCTACGTAGACTAAGCTGACTTCAAACTTATGATCTTTCTGCCTCTGCTTCCTGAGTGCTAGGATTATAACCATGCTCAGCTGGAGGTCCTTCTTTTGATGTAGTTGTGTCTCCGTGGGACTTGACGCTTCCGGCCTGTAGGAGGAATGATAGTCCTGATGATCAAAATGTCTTTTGAGATATTCTTTTTTCTTTTATTTTTTATATTATATTATTTGTGTGTGTGTGTTTGTGTGTGCGTGCATGAGTGTTTGTGTGTGTGTGTGCGCGCCCATGCAAGTGTGTGTGAGTGGATGCATTTGAGTGTATTTTATGCATGCTTGCAGCATGAACATACCACAGCATGCATGCGAGGGATAAAGGACAATTTGCCAAAGTCAGTTTTCTCCTTCTACCATGTGGATTTCATGGATGGAATTCAGGTCACAGGCTTGGCAGCATGTGTCTTTATCCACTGAACCATCTTGAGAGTTCTCGTTCTTGTATTTTCTTGGTGAATAGCACTTGGCTTCCATTGATCCTTTATAATTAATTTACTTGTACTTGGATCATTTTTTTTCTAATTATTTTATAATTCCTTCAAATATATTCTTTTTCTTTTCTTTCTTTTTATTAGTTTTTCGAGACAGGGTTTCTCTGTTATAATGGCTGTCATGGAACTCACTCTGTAGATGAGGCTGACCTCAAACTCACAGTGATCCACCTGCCTCTGCCTCCCATTTTGCTGGGATCAAAGGCATGTGCCACCACTGCCCAGCTCAAATATATTTTTTAATATGGTATGAAATGTAATTACATTCATATAATATCGGTTCTGGTACTGTATATATATTAAATTAAAATACTATTTAATATTTCTGGTAACATGGGCAACATTGAAGGTTAGATTTGTCAATTTTATTTGAGAAGTTAAAATTTCCACACTCAATGTAGTGTAAGTTTGTAGTTTGTCTAATTCTTAAAAAAAAAAAAAAGAGAACAGTACTTTACAACGGGCACATTAGGAACCACTAAATTTTAGAGTGACTTTATTTAATGAGGAAAAGCATGTAAGTCTAGGTTAACATTCAATTTATCTCATGATGGGAGAAAGAGATGCTCATTTGAGCGAGGCCGCATTGTGCCCATGCTTACATGTGGAGGTCAAAAGGGCAAGTTTTAGGAAGTTGGTTCTCTCCTTCTGCCATGGATTCCAGGGATTGAAGTCAGGTCACTGGGCTTGGTGGCAAGTGCCATTACCAATTGTGTCAACTTGCTGGTCTGCAGCTATACTATTTTAAAAATACCCAATGAACTTGAATTTACTAAAGTCCATTGAATTACACACTGTTAGAACCCATACCTTTAATGCTGCTTGAAAAAACTGAGAGGCAATACCCAGCCCTGTACCCTTTCTCTCTTCACAGCCATCAAGAACCAAATCCTCTCTGCCCCTCCCTCCTTGTTGACAGGGATGGGAGGTGGCTTTCCTAAAGTTACAGAGCATGGGTCACATATTATCTAAGCCTGCTTCCTTGTGATACAGGACCTCCCCATCCATCAGAAACCTTTAAAAGTAGACACCTCACTTTGTCTAGCAGTACTGACGCTTCTTACTTCAGATCCCCTCTACTCTGTCTACTGCAACATTAAAAACACTTGGCCTGAAGAACAATCTGACTCAATGTCAAACCCCATTTCTTGCCTCCCTCCCACAAACCTAGCACACAGGAAATGAATGAGTTGAGACAATACATGTCTCAATGAAATTGTTGTAAACTACATAGGAAACAGAAAGAAAATCTATTTTCCAACTACAAAAATTTTTAGAAAATGCATACAGTCTTCTATTAATGATACTTCAACTTCTGGTTTTGTTTTTGAGATGGGGGTCTCATGTAGCAGAATAATCCTCAGCTTGCTATGTAACTGAGGAGGACCTTGAATTTCTAATTCTCCTGTCTCCACTCCTAAGTGCTAGGATTACAGGTATGTGCCACCACTCTCAGCTTTGGAAATGGATTTATTAATGAAATATAAGTTGTCATTTAAGCTATAGCTACTGAGAAATGTCAACAAATCCATTATTTGTATTTTTTCTGAAATATTTACTATTGCATTTATATTTAGTAATATGCAGCTTATATATAATCAGCCCAGCAACACTTTTTGCCTCGACCACAGATTTATTTGTGTGGAAAAACACAGCAGTATCCGATAAATATATACAATATCTTCCACCTAATTAGTACCCGAGGGCAGGTTGTTTATAAACAGAAAACAAGAAGGGATGCATTAAATATTCTCAGCAGTACTCTTGACATACTATCAAGTGCAGACATATGGAAGAAGGTTTGCTTTTTAAGCAGAGAACCAGAATACCTTCAGAATTACATTAAGTTCAGCAAGTAACTAGAATTACTGGTGATCCATGGAGCAATAATATTGTCTGCAGCCTCAGACATGGGAGAAATGAATTTGGTTCATTTTAGCTTCAAGTTAGAGATGTACTTAGAGAGCAATGGGGAAATAGAAACTATTTTTGTTTTTAGTATTAATAAAAATATTTTTACTATTCATCCTTAGTGACATGTACTAACTGGTTCCTCCTCCACCTTCCAACAATCACTCCCAAGTGACTTCCAGGTATCCATTTACTAGGATTGCTATAGAGATCAACCACTAATCAGGGAATATCTGCCTCCAGGGACCAGTAATGGGTTACCAAGGATTGCATAATCACATCATGTTTCAAATGCAGATAAGGTTGCCATCTGGTGGATTTTCTCTTAAGTAAAATCAAAATAACATTTATAAACACAAGCACAACAATCCCCATGTAGATGGGGAAAATCTTCCATTTACCAACAACATAAAATTTTAGAAAACATTTATTGTATTTTTTTTATTATTATTATTTGTACCGAATGTCTGTCAAAATTGAGGTATGAAGAAAATACCAGAAACGTAAGCATACTGAAGCTTCAGGTATACATTTTGGGTTGTGAGCCTAGCCTTTAACAGCTGAGCCATTTCTCCAGCCCAGCTTCAGGTATACATTAAAGAAAATAAATGTGACAGAATTTTGCCATGGGGACTCAGGGTTGAATAAATGTAGAAACTATAAATGGTTCAATCTACAATCTGACTCATCACCCAGATATCACCATCTTGTCCTTTTCTTTTTTTCTCCTTCCTTTCTCTAATGGAACTAACTCTAACTGTGTTGATCCCAAATACTGATGATGGCATCTGTCCTCCAGCAGGCAAGACAATACAGTGTACAAGGGAAAAACAATCATGTATTCTGTTTACATGCTGACCACTTACTTGAACTGTGTCCCAGGGCCATCTCACAACTACCATTTGTTACACACAAAAGCGAGCAAGTAGGGCTGGGTGTACTGCTTAGTGGTAGAGGACTTGCCTGGCTTGTAAAAGGGCCTGGGTTTGATTCCTGGTGATACAAAAATCAACAACAAAAGAAATGCAGTCAAGTTTTGTTTTGTTTTGTTTTTTTAGCAAGAATCAAATTTTATTTACATATCAGGACTCATGGAAAATTGAGTAATAGAAGAATGTGTCTAATCTCAAGTGCTTGTTTTGAGAATAACTATCATTACCTTTTGCATGTTGCATTTCTGCTAATGACAACCAGTGTCTTTGCTTTTAGTTACACACTGGACAGACAGAAAGAGCAAGCAACAAAACACCACAAAAGCTGTCATTTTCATAGCTGCTACTTATATTGCAGGCTAGGGATTCTAAAAGCATCTTAGTAAGTCACACTGTAAATGTCCCAAGTACAATAATTTAGGTGTTTTTTCCATTACCAAAATGGAGGCATGGGTCCAAATAAATAAAAATTATTAAGGTAATAATCATTTCTCCCATGAAATCTTACCTTAAATAATTAAAGAAAATTTAACACAAAAACATATTATTGCTGAACTCATTTTTATATTTTGAAAGTAAAGCTTCTTTATGCCTATAAAATATAGTAAACCTATTATTTTATGTGATAAGTAAAGATTTTAAGATATAGATAAATAGATTTTTTTTTCCCGAGACAGGGTTTCTCTGCTGTAGCTCTGGCTGTCTTGGAACTCACTCTGTAGACCAGGCTTGTGGGACTATCATAGAGCTAAGAGTGGGTCGAAGCTGGCTTGGAACCCCACATCAGGAAATGAAAACGGCAGGCGTTTGGCTGCTCCCCACTTTAGCCCTGGCCAGAATCCAGCTAAATATTAAATATTTCCTGCTACTCAGAAGGTCATTAGCAAAGGAATGTGGCTTGGTTGGAGCTTATCTGCACTGTAGGTGGAAGCATAGGGATGAGTTCATTTACTGATAAGGTGTCTTCCTCTTTTTCCCTGTGGGACCACACCTTATGCAGAAGGTGCCCTCGCAAGACCTTGATGCTTAAACTTGAGCCTCACATGCAAATGAGGCTACTCCAGTATCCTTGTCTTAACCAATGGATCCCAACAAAAGACCCTCCCCTGCCTGTACCCTATAAATGTAATCACCTTCACTTTAATAAAAGAGAGATATGCTCCTCTGACAGACTGTCCTGATTTGATTGAGTCTGATTTGATCTCATCAGCTCTTAGTCCTCCTATCTGGGACCTGCCAGGCTGCATTGACCCATGCCCTGTGCTTTCCTTCTTGGGGGCTGAGCTGGCAGCTGATAGCTCAGCCATGCTCTGGGGAGGGAAGCAAGAAAAAGAAAAACAACACAGGCTGGTGTTAAACTCACAGAGATCCACCTGCCTCTGCCTCCTGAGTGCTGGGATTAAAAAGATGTGCCACCACTGCCGGGCTAATATATATTCTTTTCTTGTACAATACAACCTGACCACAGTTTCCCCTCCCCCAATTTCTCTCAGTCCCTACCCCACTTCCCCTCTCCCCCAGATCACCTTCTCCATTTCCCTTCAGAAGAAAAGCATGATGCTTGAGTTAGCCTTGAAATAGAATCTTACTCCTGGGGTTGGGAGAATGGCTAGGTAAGTAGCTAAAACCATACAAGCCTGAAGACTGAAGTTCAATCCCCAGAACCCATATATTTTTTAAATGTAGCTGGGGAGAGAGAGCTCAGAGGTTAAGAGCACTGACTGCTCTTCCAAGAGGATTCAGGTTTGAATCCCAGCACCCACTTGGCAGCTAGCATCTATATCTTCAGTCCAAGGGGATCACTGCATGCATGTGGTACAGACATACATACAGGCAAAAAAAAATGAAAAAAATCTTTTAAAAAGAAGCTGAAAGCTGCAGCACCCATCTCTAATCCCAGCACTCCTACAGCAAGATAGAAAGTGGAAAGAGAAGAATCTCTAGAAAATAGCCAGCTTCTCTCGAGTATGCAGTATAGCAGTAATAAACAATAAGGGAAACCCTGCCTCAAAAAAGAATATGGAAAGACAAAACAGACTCCCAGAAAGTTATCGTCTGACCTCCAAACACTCAGTGTTCATGTCCTTCACACGATAGATAGATAGATAGATAGATAGATAGATAGATAGATAGATAGAAAGAAAGAAAGAAAGAAAGAAAGAAAAAGAAAGAAAGAAAGAAAGAAAGAAAGAAAGAAAGAAAGAAAGAAAGAAAGAAAGAAATATTATTACATATCCTCTCTTTGCTGCCTCAGGGTTTCTTCTTCATAAGTAAGTTCTTTGGACCTCATTTCTTTTGGCTTTAAGGAAGGGTGAGGTGCTTGGATGATATGAGAATGACAGAACCCATGAAGTTGTAGGGTTAAACCCATCTTAGATAAATGTGAGGTATTTCTTTTGAAAAAGAATGGACTTCACTGTGTTTATATAGTTGTCATATCCGTTTTTGCTTTTTATAAAAATGGGGGCTCTGACTACTTCTTCACTTCAAAACTTTTGTGGTTGTAGGGTTTTTTGAGACACCATCATATTTGCAGAATACCAAATCTCATTTACAAATTAATAAGTGAGCAAATACATAAAATATCAACTTTACACATGTTTAGTAAGTACTTAGGAGTAGGACATCACAATTGCAAATATAATGTTATGTGAATAGGCATTTCTGACCTGTAATTAAGTTAGATATTTGTGTATGTGTATGTGTATGTGTATGTGTGTGTGCACAAGTTTGTGTATGTATGCTTTTGTAGGCAGTTACCCAAGGAAGACAGTAGAAGGCGACATATCCCACTGGGCCTGAAGTTACATGCCCTTGTAAGCTGCCAACTGTGGCACAAGAAATAGAACCTGGGTCCTCTGCAAATGCTCTTAACTGCTCAATCATCTCTCTGGCCACAAAATTGTTTTTAAAAAGCTTTTATAATTTAAAAAAATGTGTATATATGTGTACATTGTAGAATACTAAATTCTAGAATTGTAGAATACTAAAATTACAAGAAATTATACAGGCATGAAAATAAGAGTAGTACACTATTCAACAATATAAATGAGTATTGTGAAGACACAAGTAATACATTTTATATAAACCTGTATATATAAAATCCAAAAGGATATAACACCCAATCTATGATTTTTTTAATTTTATTTTTTCATACAATATATTTTAATTATATTCCCTTCCCTCAACTCCTTCTAGATACTTCCTACCCACCCAACTTCATGTTCTCTCTCTCTCTTTCTCTCTCTCTCCAAAAATACCAAACAATAAAAATCAAAACAAATAAAAAACGAATAAGACAAAAAAACACAAAAACAAACAAACAAGCAACAACAAAAACCAAGCATGGAGTCCCTTTGTTTTGTCCAACTATTCCTAGTCATGGAGCCTGCCCTGGAGTGTGGTTGATATACCCAGTGACATTCAGTTGGAGAAAACTAATTTCCCCTTTCCCAATAGGTATCAATTGCAAATAGCTTCTTGATTAGGAGAGGGATTTTGTGTCCACTTTCCCTTCCCACAGACATACACACAGATAAATGAAAATATTAATAAAAATATTTAAACAGTCTTGGTGGTGTGGTTATACCTAACATTGTCTCAGATGAGGTGGTATAATAAGATCAATAAATTGTTAATCTGGTAATCATTATGATGATCCAAAGGGTTCAATTGGATTCCCAACAGGTGATCTGTTTCTAAGTGTAGACTTTCCATCACAGATTCTCATTTTAGGGATGGTCTGTCCTGTATGCAGGCCTTGTTAGTCCTGGAACTCAAAGTGATGGAAGCTTTAGGATACAAACTTAACTTTGTACCTTTAGCTTAGACTTTCTGCATTCTAACATGCACACACACACACACACACACACACACACACACACACACACACACTACTCACCTATATGGTGAACATATAATTCAAAGATTTGCTATCACTTATGCTGTGAAAAATTTGTTTATGCATTTGTTTTGAGGATACCCTTTCAGTGCCTTTGGACTTTGCTTCTAATCCAAATGGAACTTTAGCCTGATTTTTCTTTCTGTGGCTGTGCTAAATGCTGATCAAAAGCAATTTGGGGAAGGAAAATGTTTATTTAGCTTACACTTCCAGATGACAGTCGATCACCAAGGGAAGCCAAGGCAGGAGACTGGAGGCAGGAATTGAAGCAGAAACCATTGAGGAACACTGTTTACTAACTTGCTACTCATAGCTTGTTCAATTTGCTTTTGTATACAATTCAGGACCACCTACCCAGCAATGACACCACCCACAGTGGCCTAGGCCTCCCACATTTATCATTAATCAAGAAAATGCCCCACAGACTTGCCTACAGGCCAATCTCATCTGGAGACATTTTCTTAGTTAAGGTTTCTTCTTTGCAGATGACCCTAGATAGATTGTGTCAAGTTGATAAAAAGCTAAGTAGCACAGAATTCTTGTGTGCTTCATTTAAACTTTGAAGAACCTGAAATTTTTTCAGGCAGGTGAAGGTCACATCCTCTTTGTGGATGGCTTTGTACTTTCCAAATTTATTACAAATATTAGATCAAAGCTCCTGACTGTAGCTCCCAATTGTTGACCTTCATATTCAAGTATGTAGGATGATTTACTTAATATTAACATACTTGAAATAACACTATAAAGCAGGCATAGTGTTTAAAATTATGCTATGAATCCAAATAAATCTAGAGCAATATTTGAGGATGGGAGGTAGAAGAGAGTGAAAGGAAATGAAAAGTTATGAATCCTTGGCAGTATTTTCTCCTTGTATATTTGTACTTTTGTTTTTATTCTTTACATTCATTTGTCAAATTATCACTAACCATTTGTCATTAAAAAACTCATTAAAAAGTATTTATCATAGGTACTGCCACATAATTGACACTGAACAAAGGTTAATGAATATAAATCATTATAACTGTGCACAAAACCACTTTTTTATAGACCTGGAATATTTATTTATTTTCTGCTACAAATGACTTTTTTGTTTTTAATTTTTTTAAGTCTCCTTTTTTATTAAGTTTTTTTCATAGAATATATTTTATTGTCTTTTCCTTTATTAAGGAAAAATTGAATTTCCATCATTAAAACTTACAGATATTTTATTTATTTATTTATTTATTTATTCATTTCTTTTTCTTCTCTCGTATAACATCAACATCCTTCTACCTTCCCTCCATTCCTCCAAGCATCCTCCATCTTCCTTCTCTTCCTATTATACGTCCTTCACACCCCTACCCACTCATCCGTAAAGCACACAAACCACTTTTTTGACCTTGACTTTACATTGCCTCTTTTATCAAATATATTTTTAAAAAGTATGTGGCATATAGTATGTATTGAGACTGAGAGAAATTTTGATGGTTAGCTTTGTCAATTTGACACAACCTAGAATCTCCTGGGAAGAGGGTCTCAATTGTCTACACTGAGTTGGCCTGTTGGCATGTCTGTGGGAGGGGTTTCTTAAGTTAATTGGTATAGAAAATTTAGCCCATTAAGGGCAGCATCATTCCTTAGGCAGGTAGGGAGTCATAAACTATATAAGAAAAAAGAAATGAGCAGAAGAAAGTAAATGAGAATGCATGCATTCATTTGTCTCTGTTCTTGACTATGAATGTGACTTGCTGCTTCAAGCTCATGCCACTGTGACTTACCTGCTACAATGAACTGTAACCTGGAAATGAAAGCTGAATAAACCTCTTTCCTCCTTAGTTGCCTTTTCCAGGACATTTTATCACACCAGTAGAAATGAACAAGGACTGTGTATATTTTTTTATTTTTTAATAATTAATGTCTGGATAATTTTTTAAGGAATATCTTGGTTTTAAATTCTGTGGTCTCTCCTAAGTAGAAGATGCTCTGAATCGTCAGTAAATGGCATGTTCAAGATTCCTAAACAAGGATAGTCAATCTTTCTAGGTGATTTTCCTTAAAATACTCTGTATTCAAGAAACGCTAGTGAACCCATTTATCTTATGTATATTTATTGACTTAAATTATCTATACTGAAATGATCCCATTTCCTATAGAAACAGATTTGATTTTTTCACAGTGCAGTAAATAATCATTTACAAGATTTATCTACAGAACTATTTCATGGTTTTCTGTAACAGATTTTCACTTACTATTGCATAAGAGGCTGTTTAGTCTCCCACTAAAATGTTATTAGCTTCTGTTTGTATTATTTGTAAGACTTCCAGTTAAGCAAGGTAGATTAAGCTCACGTGCTTTTGTCTCTCCAAGTGTGGAGAATTGACTGCATGTCAGTGTAACTGGGAGTCAGGTTTAAATGTGGCACTGTGACTGGGTCTCTGTTGTAAAAGAAATCTCATCCATGTGCATGCTCCTATCTGCAGCTTTCCCAAGCCAGGTGGAGTGGCCAAAGCCGCCTACAGCCAGCCAGTTCCCCGGAAGGAAAGCCCTGCTAGAACACGGCATGGATGGACCAAGGTTTTTACTGCATTCCTATCCTGTCTTTGGATAAGACTGAGTCAACAAGTACACACAAACTCAGGAGAAACACATGGGGGGAGGCAGTCTCCATCAAAGACAGGATGGGAATGGTGGCCAGGCATCTCCAGGCAGAAAGCCACAGCTAGAAATGCGAGCATGGGTGAGATTTCTTTTACAATAGATGGCGCCCACGTGGTCACATGCATTCTTCCTGTCTTCTGGGATGTATAGCAGGTATGGGGTGAGTTCCCCCTTAGGAGAACGAGGGATAGCAGCTGTGGCTGAGATGCCATGTGCTTTGTCTCCACTTATTGAGGGCAGACAGACCTATGCGTCCTTACTTTATTCTCGGTTTGACCCTCAGTAACCTATCAAATGTGGCTAACCATGTGACTAGGACAATTCCCAGGTTTCTCTATCCCATGTGTTCCTTCCCATCTCTCCAAGGCTTACTAGGGCTCCTCTCTTCCAGCCTATAAGCTTTATTAGCTAAAATCCATAACTAAGGATTTTAAGCCAAAAAAACAACTCAAATTGAGCTCTCCAAAAGCCTCCACCCCCTGGGGTGCACCGCCCAGAGAGACACTGCCTGGTCCCACTGTGCAGCCCTGAGCCTGCCTGAGAGCAGGTTAGTGCAACACCCCCTCCAAAACTCCCTCAATGGCTCCCCATCATGGATTCCACCATGGAATAACCAAAAAAGCCCTGAAAAGATTAACCTGATTCAAAAGGGCAGCTCTCTGAAGAGCTCTCGGTCCTAAAAGCATGTTGGCAAAAAACACCAGATATGCTCCACCTGGCCAAAACCGCTGGATTTGCCCAACACTCCCACTCCTCGCCAGGAGCAGCCACCATTAAGATATTTTTCTCCCTCTGCCTTACAGATTTTTGTTTATTTATGCCTTGGTCTAATTTAAACCTTTTTAAAATCATGGGGTAGGGAGACAGAATGTGCATGCGCAGACACAGACACCCTACCCCTTAACGAGTTTCAGGGAAACAGAAGCAGTCCATAGTAAGGGTGGAAAAGGCTTCAGGGTGGGCCGGAGCTCACCCCCCTTTAAAAAGCTGATTAGTCAATCATAGACCACTTCCAATCCCTACTGTAGGCAGGCAAATATGCCCACCCTTCTCAAGCGGTGATTGGTCAAGATATGCTTTCTGGTGGCATCCTCCCTGGTCCCTGGCCATCTTGGATTTGGCCACGTGGCTTGCCCTGCCGATAAGGTCATGTTTTGCCTTACTCAGATTATAATTTTCTCATAATAACAACAGCACAGGTGAAAGATTTTAAACTTTAAGGGTGAATAAAGCGATATTGTTTGATATCATGCAAGCCCGCAGAAGCCACAGCACGCTACGCCCACCCCCTGCCACTCAGAGCCCTTTCATAAAATTGTAAAACAGAAAAAGAATTTTAAATCTAAGAGCAAATTACAGACCTGATTTTCCTAAAAACAAAACTGCAGGAGAGTTAGAACATTTTAACCTATCTTATAATACCTTTCTTGATCTATTCCCATTTTAAAAGCCTCTCCATGCAGGCTCCACCCCCACAGAGGCTGCTGGTTTTATTTGTCCATAGACACTCGCAGAGGCAGATGCCTCACCAAATGCAAACTGCTGCTGACTGCAAAACATAGATACAAACAGTTCTTAAACTGTAAGAGCAAAGTTTAAACCTAACATTCATGAAAACAAAACTGCAGGATATCTAAAAAATTTCTAGCTGTTTTATAATGCCTTTGTTATTTGAAATCATCCTTGGAAGTGTGTTTACAGACATTTATATCCCTTGCTAACTGCAGAACACCTGAGATTTATTCAAGTTCACAGCAATATTTGTTCAAGCTTTTATTGGATAATATAAATTATACAAAATTGATATTATATAATTACACACCAGTCCTTTTATAACATCATTCTTGGGTTCTTTAATTATGTGAAAATTTTCATCTTAAAATGTTAAAGCTCAAACTTAACAGATAATAGCCGTAACACCCCTATTATAATAAAAATTACTAGATATTAATGAGTTATCTATTATGCTGATGTTAAATTGGTGTTATTAAAAACTGTAAAATTCTAATACTATGCTTTATTAAGGCTATAATATTTAATATCATTTATTTATCAACTAACTTATAGTTATACCATGTGCTAAAATTCTTTAATATGTACAGATATATAATTATACAAAATGCTAACTGATACAATTAATTCCAAAGTAAGCTCTATTTGGCCTCTTGGTATTCACATGCCAGTCTTACAAAATAGTAATTAATTCGGCTTTAGTTATTTTCTAGTCACAAATAAAAATATGCATTTCTAAATCTAAAGTTATGCTTGTTAACTTATAGATAAGAAGAGATTATAGTCGAAATCTTTCAGAGATCTGCCCAAGCTATAGTTTATTTTTCCTCAGATCTCTAGTGAAACAAATAAATCGATATATGTTTAAAACATATGTTACAAAGCTTCAACTACTTTATCATCTCATTTCACATTTAAAATAAAGCCTCTAGTTTAAGAACAGCTTCGACTCACTCTTAGCTCCAGGACAGTCCCACAGGTCTCCCAGTCATACAGATTCAGCAAGTAGCAGTTGGCAAAATCAAACCTGTAGACATGTCCCATAGTCATGACTGGAGCACTTTTAGACAATCTGTTCAGGAGCTTCTAGAAAAGTATTAAATATTAAAATTCATTGTGCTCCAAGATCAAATGACACTTTACTGAACTGGAACAAAATGTCAACAAACCAATGACTGGCACCATATTCTTCATGCTTAGAAAAGTGTGTGGGGGGGGGGTGTCTAAGATTCTATTAAATTGGCAGACAAAGCAAATAGATTCTGGCAGGAAAAAAAGGGCTCCCCTGAAACAGTAGATGTGTAGACCAAATTGACACCGATGAAGAGGACAGTAAACATGTCTTCTGTCTTAAGAGACAATAGCTGTATAGAAGTATATGAATGTCAAGTTACCTGCCCTGGAATGTGTGGAGCTGAAGACTATGGAAAGGTTTGCATACTATCTTAGCCAAGGACCAATCCCAGACTTCCAAGTGGCCCTGGAGGAACTGTGTAGAAAGTAGTGCATCTATAATCCAACAATGAGATGGAGCCAGAGACAGGAGACTCGCCAGAAGCCCACAGACCACCTCACTGTTGGAGTGCTGGGATTATAGATACATACATTATACTACAGTGTCTGGCTTATGTGGGTTCTGAGGTTCTGAACTCAGTTCATTACAATTGTGTGGATAGCTTTACCCAAAGAATTATCTCTCCAGCCACTGATTAACAACTTCTTATAACTTGTTATTTATTTTTACTTTTTGATGACAAGGTATTATGCATCCCAAAATAGCCTCACACTCATGATGTAGCCAATGCTAGCCTTGAACTCCTGATCTTTCTGCTTCCAGCCCCCTCCAAATGCTGAGATTGCATATACATGCACCAGACACCTAGCTTTAATTATCCATCCATGTTTGTTTGAGATAAGGTTTCTCTGTTGTAACTCTGGCTATCTTGGAAATCACTCTGTAGACCAGGCTAGGCTGGAACTCACAGAGATCCTCCTGCCTCTACTTCCTGAAAGCTGGGATCAAAGGCATGCACCACCATTACCCAGCTTAATTAGTGATTTTTAAAACCAAGCATTTGAGTATAATATAATCCAAAGATACAACACTAATTTGATATTTACATGCTGAGGACATGACCACAGGAAAATACTAAAAGTCTTTGTTTTCTGTAATTAAACTATTACGTTTCTGTAAGTGTAGAAAACTTTGTATATACACTAAAACAGGCTGAAATGTATAATACATGAAAGTCAGGAATCTGAACTGAGATGTTTCAGTCAGTGTTTGTTGTAGGTCCATGACATGATGGACTGCACAGTGCAAACTGCACATGCTGTTGTGTCTTCAAAACCAAAGTTGCAATGAAGTTATGCTATGCAATGTGTGTGATCATTACCAGAAAGACCTCAAGCTCAATACATGTTTAATTTTGAATTAATTTTGTCATTGCACATTCAGAAACTTTTTATTGTGGCCAAATTTTCATGGTCTCCACATTCAGTTACTTATATGGGGTCATAAGCCCCAGGTTAATAAACTGGGCCCTCAGCAGGACCATAGCAGATGTATAGGCCTCAGTGATGGTAGCACAGGAGAAACAAAACCAACTTGCACTTACTTGTTTTCATTTTGATGTTCCCCATGTTCCATGTTTTCCTGTGATTTGTATACAGCACTGATGGCTACACATGTTGATGAAGACCATTTGTCCTTAGTCTCTGATGTAGGAAGCTCTCTTCAAGCAATGGCTTAGAACTGACTTCAAGAAATCCAGACAGTTCTTCAAAACAGGTACTAAATAAAGTGTAAGCAGAAATTGAGTTTAATATTGAACTCTGTCCAGGAGCACCAACCAGTCCATACAAATCTTTCCAAGATTAAATTTTGGGTTGCAATGCCCAGAATGATGGAAGTCAGAGGAATTCAAATTTATCATCCTGCTCAAATAGGAATTCCCCATTATTACCAATTCCTACAAGTCCCTACTGAAGAGTCTTGGTCATTGCTCTGGAACCAGGTGATTTCTTCTCCTAGTTTATACTCTGACCAGTAGACACGGAAGGTCTTATCTGCTTGATTAACCACTGTGAAATTGATTGAAATTCCAGAGGTCACTATTTGCATAAAAGCTTTAAGCTTACAGCTATTTTCCTGAGGAGACAGGGCTTTGAGCTTTTTCTCTGGTGCTATCATGAATGGAAAGTGAATTAGATAATTTCTTCTCTAACATGATCATTCTTCTGGTAATTTTTACCAAATGTCACCAAATCTCACCCTCCTTCAGAAATGAGAAGCTTTCAAAGCCAACTCAAGCACATAGCTTCAAGGAAGTCTTGTCTTGCCTCTCTTTATCACCCCCCACCCATGTGTGTGTGTGTGTATGTGTGTGTGTACACATAAGGACACTCCTGTGTCTTGATGTGTGTGGCGGTAGGAGGAAAACTTGTGGGATTCAGTTCTCTCTTTCCACAATATAAGTCCCAGGGATCAAACTCAGGTCACCAGGTCTGGCAGCAGACCTTTACCCACTGAGCCATCTTGCTGTTCCTCGTGTGTGTGTGTGTGTGTGTGTGTGTGTGTGTGTGTTGTTTTCTCTCTCATACTTCCCTCCCTGGAACATGGCTGAGCTATTGGCCACCAGCTCAGCCCCCAGGAAGGAAAGCGCAGGGCACAGGTCAATGCATTCTGGCAGGTCCCAGATCATAGGACTAAGAGTGGAGGAGAGTGAACCAGACTCTCAGGAGAGGTTGTCAGAGGATCATCTCTCTCATTTATTAAAGCAAGGGTGGTTACATTTATAGGATACAGGCAGGAGAAGGGTCTTTGGTACCCAGGCATGGAAGCCATTGGTTAAGACAAGGATACTGGAGTAGCCTCATTTGCATGTGGAGCTCAAGTCTAAGAATCAAGGTCTTGCAAGGGCACCTTCTGTATGAGGTGTGGTCCCACAAGGAATAAGAGGAAGACACCTTATCAGTAAATGGACTCATTCCTATGTTTCCAGCTACAGTGCAGATGAACACCAACCAAGCCTCATTCCATTGCTTCTGTGAAGCACCAGGGCTAAAGTGGGGAGCACCCAAATGCCTTCCGTTTTCATCTTCTGGGATGATGCAGGGTTCCAAGCCAGCTTTGACCCACTCTTAGATCTATGACAGTCCTGTGTGTGTGTGTTATGAGATATTGTATTCTTGTTGGGTGTGAGGAGTAATGGATTAGGATAGAGTCTCAGGTAGTTCAGGCTGGCCTCAAACTCCCTAATAATAATATGGTAAGCACAAAGCAATTACTCAGTGAGCCATCTCCACAACTCATACAAAGCAATTTAAGGATTTAAATTATTATTATTATTATTATTATTATTATTATTATTATTATTATTATTTTGTTTTTTGAGACAGGGTTTCTCTTTGTGGCCCTGACTGTCCTGGTACTCGCTTTGTAGATCAGGCTGGCCTAAAACTCAGAGATCCACCTACCTCTGCCTCCTGAGTGTTAGGATTAAAGGAGTGTGCCACCACTGCCTGGCTAAACATTATTATTTTTTAGAGTTGCAAATAAAAAGAGCATCACATGTATGCAATAATAATTAATAAAAAAAAGAGCCCTTGAATTTGAAGGAGAGTGGGGAGGAGTATATAGGAGGGTTTGCGGGGAGGAAATGGAAGGAAGAATTGTAGAAATGTGATTGTGATTAAACTACAATGTCAAAAATAAATAACAATGAGATAAATAAATAAAAATTACACATCTAAATTAAACAAACTTAGTGAACTTCTATGCAGTTAGAGTAGAGTCAGGATAGCTGTTGGAAACCAAAGCTATGGAGCTTCACACTGGATTTTATACTTCCACTATTTAATACATTTTTATACACACTTATTCTCCACTAAAAATCAAAACTCCACCAGTTAGAACTAGAAAAAAAATTAGCTTTATATCCTGACCCCCTTTAAACCTGAACTTTCATTGGCCCCTCTTTTTAGCCTTCCCTCACCCTGTACCTGAGTTATCCTGTTGCCATGGCTTTACATACTCTCCAGATTTTTTTTTTTTTTGAGACAGGATTTTACTATGTAAACTTGGCTAGGCTGGAACTTGCTATGAAAACCAGGCTGGTCTTGAACTCATGGAAACCTGCCTGCCTCTGCCTCCCAAGGCCTAGGATTGAAGGCATGCCTTACCATGTTTGGCTCAGTCTTCAGAGCTTTTGTTGACATCACTTGTTTGTGATTTTCTTCTTTCGTTGTCTTTGTCCCTCTGTATTCATTTGAAAAAATAGAAAGAAAGCAAAAG
The DNA here is from genome assembly GCA_026225945.1 of Cricetomys ansorgei. Lineage (NCBI taxonomy): Eukaryota > Metazoa > Chordata > Mammalia > Rodentia > Nesomyidae > Cricetomys > Cricetomys ansorgei. The sequence continues at coordinate 2,186,689 of JAMJFZ010002884.1, read as the reverse complement.
AATGGGGTAAGGAAATAGGATATACGCAGTTGACAAGAGTGTTGTCTAGCATGTAAGTAAATAGTACTGGGATCGATCCCTAGCACTGGAAAAAATAGGTATCATATTCCTTGAATCTGAAGTTGAATGCGGCTGTCATCTGCCTGACATGGATACTGGGAATGAAACTTGGGTCATTTGCAAGATTGCAAGTGTGTTCTTAACCATGGAGTCACCTCTCCAGCCCCAACCTTGAACTTCTGCTCTTCCTGCCTCTACAGCCCCAGGCTTGTAGACAGAATTCTCTGCTTTGATGAATAAGAAAGTTTGAGAAATTTAACATATCATGGCATAATTTAAAAAAAATCATTACAATAAAAACTTATGAGATATCATAGCTAAAGAGTAGAGTAAAAAGAAAAGGGGAAAGATGAGAAAATAGGAAGATTCAATACTGGGGGGCCAAATTAAACCAATAGAATTTCTATTAATTTATCACTAACACTTCTAGACACTGAGAACAACAACAGCAAACAATACCTGATAATACAAGGATACTACAGTTCCTATCAATAGAGGATATAAGTATGTATATTTAAAAGCTATACCAGGAGGGGTGGTTGTGGTGCATATCTTTAATCCCAGCCAGCACTCAGAAGGCTGTGAGTTCTAGGACAGCCAGAGTTATAACAGAGAAATCCTGTCTTGAAAAGAGGAAGGGGGGTGGAGATATCCAATGAGCTTCCTTAGGGTTGTTTGTAGAAGTATGTGAGTTTGTTTACAGGAGCCTGGTACTAGTGACACAAAAACATATAGCTCATTTCAAAGGAATAGTTTTTTTGTTTTTTGGTTTTTTTTACCATGGTCAGAAAACACAGATTTAGGTTACTCTAAATTTTATATTCTAATATGGTGCCAATATGATCAAGTTTTTATGGTAATAGAACACAGTCATAAATCAAGTCACTTTTCAAATACACTGGTGTAAACACAAGGTACGTGGTTACAGCAAAGCTGGGAAAACTGTGCTGTAGGCCTCAGACCCTATCTGAGAGCACACTTAGGCCTTTGGTTGGTTGAAATCTGGAGGTCATCTGAAGATTCCAAAGAATTTCCCTATGGCCTGGAGAGTTGGCTCAGAAAAGATGGCTAGGCTCACAACCTACTGGCCTCAAAGATGTTATCAAATGTAGAGAAGGTGAGAGGTCAGTAAATGGTTACTAAGGGGGCTAATTATAGCTCAGGATAATTTGGCTCTGGACTTGCAACATTCCAAACTCTCTACATCACTGCAGTTCTAAGCAGTTAAACAGCTTTGCAGAAGTTCAGTGAAAAGTGTGGTTCTATTGAAGAACTAACATTCCCAGCACCTTACCAGTGGCTATACCAACTGTCTCTACCTCCCCTATCAACTTTCACTGTCTATAAATTCTCATGGAGTGGTGTAGCCCCATGAACCCCTTCCCTTTTTATGACACGTATCAACAGGTTCAAACTTGTGAAACTCTTATGCAGGTAATCACAGATGCTGTATGTTCAAAAATGCAATCCTCATGTCATTCCTGGTAGTCAGTGTCCTGTATCTCTTCTTCCTTTCCTGTCCCCCAATTCTGATTCTTTCTATTGCTTCTTTCACGATCTAACCCCAAGTTCTGAGGGAAAGTAATTTCTAACTGTGCCATGTTAAACAATACACCCCACCCTAAAGATGTTCTGATCATAATGCCTGGACCCGTGAATATATTGCTTTATGTGGCATATTACATAATATGTAATAATATGTAATAAAGTATATTACAGGTGCCACCATATTTAGGATCTTAAGGTGGGAAGATTACCCTGAATTATGTGAGTAGGTCTAATGTAATAATGAGAGTCTTTATGGAAGAGAGGCAGGAAAGACAAAGTAAAATGTAAACCAGAAGCAAAGACTGAAGCAGAAATTGGCAGATGCTTAGAAGATGGAGGAAGGGTCCCTGGGCCAAGAAGTTTGGGAATACAAAAATAATAATTTATCAAGCTGGGTGGTGGTGGCATACACATTTAGTTCTAGCACTCAGGAGGCAGAATCAGAGTCAGGTAGATCTCTGAGTTTGAGGCCAGCCTGGTCTACAGAGTGACTTCTAGGACAGCCAGGGATACAAAGAGAAACCCTGTCTCAAGAAACAAACCAACAAACAAAACATTACTAATATTGGGCTGGAGAGATGGCTTAGTAGTTAAGAGCACTGACTACTCTTACAGAGGTCCCTGGGTTCAATTCCCCACACCCACATGGCAGCTCATGGCTGTCTGTAATTCCAGTTCCAGGGGATCTGACACTCTCTCACAGACATTCATACAAGAAAAACACCAAAGCACATTAAAATAAATAAATAAATAGATAGATAAATACATTAATAATTAACAAATAATTTATCTGGAGTTTCTGAATGAACCACTATTGTCAACATCTTAAATATAGTCCACTGAAACCAGCATCAAGGGCTGGAGGAATAGTCAAGGGTAGCAGTTGCCCAGCATGCACAAGGCCCTGGGTGGGCTCAAGCCTCAGCATTGTAAAAGAAAAAAAAATACTGAAACTGATTTCAGATTTACAATAGAAAGAGTACATTTATATTTTGTTTTGTTTCACAGTGTAAGATGGTGAATCCAATGCCTCACACCTGCTAAGCAAGTGTTCTACATTCTCTGATCATTTGTGATTATGCTGACCCTGAATTTGTGTATATAAACCTGGAATTCTGTTTCTGTCCAACTAACAGGCCAACAGTGTTTTCTCACACATAAACCTTCATTATAATATTTTCTCAGAAATGTACTGAAGGATCTTTGTCCACTAAAATTAGGACATTAAACAAAAGTGAGGGAGACATGGGTCAAGAAAACAGAGTTCAATAACAGGCAAGCAAACAGTATTTTCAGGATATGGGGAGGTGAAATTCCAGGAATGTTGGCCAGGGCCATACAATTTTGTAAACTCCACTGTTTTGGTTGAACTGTGATAATTCCAGTAACTACATTAATTTGGTTTCTAGAAGTTAAATTAGTTTGTTTCCCTAGGTTCCTGACTGCCCTGTTCTGTGTACTGAAAGTAATGGCCCAGCAGAAAATATGTTTACCTATCACCTAACATTCTTTAACTGGCTCCTCACTGGTTATCCCAAGCAATGGTCAACTGTGGGCCCCAAAAGGAAACTTTGCAAAATCCTTCCCCACCCCTTTTCCTACCCTATACCTCAGCTTTTAAGCCAACAATGGCTCTGATTCTTACATACCTGGTCATCACCACCACCATAGGTTTTTCTCCCAATTAAGGCCTGTATTGTCATAAGTCACTAGTTCTCTTGTCTATCTTTCCTTCTTGCAGACCTTTCAAAGATTCGTATTCATAAAGACTTAATGAGTAGTTCTCAACCTTCCTAATGCAGTGACCCTATAATACAGTTCCTCTTGTTATAATGACCCCTGAGGCATAAAATTATTTTTGTTACTACTTCATAACTGTAATTTTGTTACTGTTATGAATCGTAATGCAAATATCTGATGTACAGGGTGTATTATTCAACCTCTTCCCAAAGGGATCACAATCCATAGGTTAAGAACTGCTGGACAAAACAAATTCAGATGTGTGTATATGGAGAAAAATTCCCACTGTAGTCTTAATTGGTTTTTTGTTTGTTTGTTTGTTTGTTTTTTGTTTCACTTTTTTTTAAATAGGGTCTTGCCCAGGGTGGCCCAAAGTTCACAATTCTTATGCCTCAATCTTCCAAGGGCTGAGAGTATAGGCTAGTGCCACTATACCATGGCACAGATACTTTGAATTATGATAAAAATAAAATTATAAATAACATGAAGTGCTAGAACATACAGACATGTACAGAATTTTTGGTGAGGTTCTTTGAGGCTGCATAAGTGGTAGATTCATAAAGAAAATACTAACAAAAAAAAAGTTTTAGCCAGGTGGTGGTGGCACATGCCTTTAATCCCAGCTCTTGGGAGAATGAGGCAGGTAGAGGATCTGTGAAGCCAGCCTAGCCTACAGAGTGAGTTCCAGGACAGCCAGGGCTACACAGAGAAACCCTGTCTCAAAAAACTGAGAGAGAGACAGAAGGGGGTGAGGAGGGGCAGAGGAGGGGGGGAGGAAAAGAAAAAGAAAGTTTTAAATATGGCAAAACAAAAACCTTATAGGAAAGGGAATTTAACAACACATTCAGGACAACTGAGTCCATGGTTGAACCGTGAATGATGATTATTAAACTATGACAATATAATCACTGAATTTGATTTTTATCAAAAATAGTGATGTAAGTCAGGCACAGTGGCACATACCTGCAACCCACTACTCCTGGAGGCTAAAGCAGGGGATCATAAGTTCAAGGCAAGCTGGAGCAATTTCACCAAATGCTGTCTTCTTATTTATTTATTTAGGGTTGCATACTCGTTTATTTGTTTCTTGGTGCATGTATATGTGCACATGCCATGGAGGACACAGGACAAATTTTGAAAGTGGGGTCTCTCCTACCATATAGATCCTGGGGATAGCGCTCAGGTTGTCTGAATTAGTGGTGAGCACTTTTACCTACTCACCCATCTTCCCAGATCTAAACATGGTCCTAAAATAGAAACAAATAAGTAAACAAACAAATAAATTAAAGGTGCAAGGGATGTAGCTTAGTGGGGGATCACCTGCCTACTGTGCAAGATCCTGAGAGTAACCTCTAGTACTGCAAAACAAAACAAAAAACTGTGACCTACATTTTGGGGTGTAGATGACTGAACAAGACACTCTCAAAACAAAATATTCTGCAAATTCTGAGAGGAATAGTATTGTATGTTTATGGGCACATAAATTAGTCAAACTTTTTGAAATAGGAGACTAAAAGATACTACATAAAAGGCTGAAAAATCAAACTACTGCAATATAACTACTTTATGTGGAAACATAAGCACCTATAATTTTTTTAAGGTTATTGCCCTGCAGCTATAATTTCTTACTGTCCTTCAGGAGTCCTTCAGCAGTGAGAATCAGAAACGGAGAAGAATGGGGGTGCAGACTTGTTTCTCACTATACCATCAGCATAATATTAAAACTGAAAATTAAATTTTAAGATGAATTATTCCCACAGTCCATTTTTGAGGTTTGTCTTAATTCTGAAATGTGCTGTGTATCCCTGGCAGTCCTCAACCTCATGGCAGTTTCCCAAGCGCTAGGATTACAGGTGTGAGCCACTATGCCCAGAAAGACTCACTTTTTTTTTGAGACAGGTTTTCTCTGAAGTAACTCTGGCCGTCTTGGAACTGACTTTGTAGACCAGGCTGGCCTCAAACTCACAGAGATCTGCTTGCCTGCCTCTGCCTTCCCAGTGCTGGGATTAAAGGCATGCGCCACCACAGCCCGGCCTCACATTTTTTAAGAAGTAAAAATTCTCTTAAATATAATCTGCCAGTTTGAGATTCCGTGAGAGGAAAGGAGGGGCCTCAGGCATCAGTTCTGCTGCCATTGGGTTTCACTCCACATCCTGCCTCCCTGGAGCAAAGCATCTGGAGGAAACCAACTTAATTAAGTGCATGCACATGAGGGTGGGTGGGGAGGGGCACCAGACACTCTAGGGCTTCTTGGCTTCCAGCACGTTTCACAGCTTCAGCTGGGTCGGGCCAATTGGGTTGAAGGTTTTCAGCCTGGGGTTGGAATTCTCCAACCACTCCTTCACATGGCTGACTTGTCTGCAAAGGTCTCACTCCACGTCCTGGCAGGCTTTGTAAATGATACCACCTTCCCGTCTTGAATGGACATAAAGAGCTCACTGCTGTTGGTAGGAGAGCAGGGATTGCTGCTCCTCTTCGCCCTTGTAGACAGTTCTGAAGAAAGTGGAGCTAGTCACCGCTGGACGTGTGCAGTCATATTGCCTGCCCTGCCACCAGATGCTTCAGCAGTCTTTTGGTTCTAGGCTACGTGGCGCTGCAATTGACTTGATGAACACAGGTGGCTTCGTTTAGTTGTTTTGGCTACAGGGCCTGGGTTCTCCCCCTACCTTGGGTAACATGATTACAGGTGTGTGCTACGATGCTGGATGATAAGGAATAATTTAAAACAAAATCATCTTTTATTTATTTAATATTTGTGTCTGTCTGGGGGTGGTAGTGCACGTGCTATGGTAAGCGCGTTACAAGGTTAGACGACAACTTGCAGAAGTTGGTTCCCTACTCCCATCATGTGGGCCCTAGAGATCAAACTTAGGTCGTGAGGCTTTGAGGCTGGTGCTTTTACCCACCTAGCCATCTCCATGACTCACAAAGTATAATCTTTGTTGCACAGTAGCAAAAAATGGAAGCAGATTGAATAAAAGAAAAATAATGTAATTTACACATTTCTGAAATCTTGAAGTCTTGCAAAACATCAAAGTTATGACACCTAGGTTCATCTTAAGACTAACTCTTCATAACAATGTCAAAATAATGTCTAGTAAAATGAGATGAGATTTTTCTACCATAATACTTGGCCCATTAGGAGTATTAAGTAAAAATTCATTTTTTTCCCAGCCTCTGAGGACCCAAGTAGTGCCACATGTCATTATTATTTACTACAATTGATTCAAACACCAATCCCAAGAACTCAGAGTTGTGACACAGACTTACAATTCCAGCATTATCAGTTGAAGTTCATCCTCAGCTATATAGCCAGCCTGAGCTACCGGAGATATGGTCTTAAAAAATCCAAAATCCAAAATAAACATATTAAACCAAACTTACTTGACAGTGAAGATAAATCAAAAACAAAAGCAAACAAAAGACCCCCCCCAATAACTAATGCTATGATTTTGATATCATTTATTGTAGCTTATTGTTTCTAGTGTTTCATTATATTTTGTTTCTCTCCAAATTTTGATTATGTTAGAATTTTTCTGCATTGTTGGTAAATAATCTACCACTATGATCTAGAAGAAACAGGATATAGACTGTGGTAAGGTACTTGCCTAACATGTGTAAAGCCTTGGGTTTGATTCCCTGTACCACAAAAACAGGCAATTTATACTGAACATTTTGAACATCACTGAAATAAAAATACTAAGTTAAGCCATTTTTCTCTATGGCTCTCCCTGAAGTAACTCAATTATAGTATTATTTGAACTCAGACTTGAATATCGCAACTAGAAAATAATCATTTGCTATTCCTAAAAGCAAAATGATTGCCATTTATTATATATGGAGTAGGAGGAGTGGAAAAAATAGAAAGTCTAGTTGTGATAAGTTGACAAGAAAGATCCACAAAGGACAGCTGAAAGCATGTGTTATAATTTCCAACTTTTCAGCTTTAATAATACATTTATTATAGTAATACAGAAAAGATACTCTGTAAGTTTTGATGACCAATAGAAAATGAAAAAAATCTAAAGGCACCTCAATGATTCTGTAATGCTCTGTGTTTAAAAGAATAAGATGAAACATTTTTGATTTATCGTTGTTTAAAACGTACTTTGCTGTTACTACTTTATATTATTATCAAGGATCTCACACAAGTGCTCTAATTATCAATTCAATAAAGAATTATTGAGTATGATCTGGATACCTGGAAAGTACTCAATACTGGAAATTCAGAAATGATTTAGTTATGCTTTCTAGCTTTGAAAATTTTACAGTTCTGAGGAGAAGAAAAGCATACAGGTGAATTCAACACCAAGGATTATGACTAAAGAGTAACTGATTTTGAGGGCCCCTCCTTGCTGCCATTCTACTTCTCAATAAAACCTTGCTAACCCTTCAAAAATTATGTCAAAAAGCCATAATGTAGAAATTATGGTGGCACATGCTTGTAATCCTGGCACTCAGGAAGCTGAGGTGGGAGGATTATGAGTTCAAGACCAGCCTGGACTACTTAGTAAGACTTTGTATAAAAAAAAAGCTTACAGGAAAAAACCAACCTAATATAGTAATATAAAAAGAACACTGAGCCATGCAGTGGTGGCACACACCTTTAATCTTAGCACTCAGGAGGAAGAGGCAGGAGGATCTCTGTGAGTTCGAGGCCAGCCTGGTCTACAGCGTGAGGTCCAGGACAGCCAGAGTTACAACAAAGAGATCTTGTCTCAAAAAACAAACAAAAAAAGAAGGATGATGTGTTCAAAATCTAGTACTTGGTGGCTGGGAAGATGGTTCAGTGTGTAAGAATGTTTGCTGCACAAGCATAAAGACTTGAATTTGGATCCCTAGTACCTGAGTTAAAATTCATGGCCACTAGCACCTGTAAAAACAGTGCTGTTGGGGACAGAGACTTGAAGATCACTGGGGCTTACTGGAAAGGCAGCCTAGTTCCAGGTTCAGTGAGAGACCATGTCTCAAGGGACTGTGGCAAAAGTGATAACAACAGGTACTTGACATCATCCTCTGGCCTCCACACAGGCCCTCACACATATGTCTTTGTTGTGGGGTATTTACTGGAGAAGACTGCTCAGATAAATGAGAGCTTAAGCCAATAGAAAGTCTTTGTTAGCCAATGGGAGACTACACTGGGTGTTTGGGATCCCAGTGTAGCCCAACCCTTTCTCAGGGTGAGCTTTTAAGCACAGAAAACATATTCCGGGTTGACATATTTCAGTTAACAAGAACAGTTAGCCAGAAGCACAGAAGCTAAAAAGCAAGGTTAGTACATTTTGAGAATTTCCCAAAACTGTATGAGAGTTTGATGGATTAGGCCTATTGTTTTAGTTTTGGCAGGAGGTGCTGTCTACATGCTGAGTCTTACAGCCTGAATGGCACTTCCATCATGGAGTCAGTTGTGCTAAGGTGTCAGGGCCTACTAAGGTCTGGGGCCCTGTTACAATCTTCATGTACATATAACACACTCACATTTCTTTAAATATGTTTAAATTCCTTTTCTTCCTCCTCTCAGCAAGTTTTTGGTATAGAATTGATGAAGCCCAAAAGATTTGTTTGCCATTTGAGTAAACTGAAAAAAACAAAACAAAACAAAAACACAAAAAACAGGAAAACAGATTCTATGTGCCTTGTGCTGTCTTTGTTGTTATTTTCTTTGCTTGGGAAAGTCTTGCCTCTCTGGAAGTTAACTTATTTTATTTTTGAGTTGTGTAGCTTCCTCTGGTTGCTAATAAGCTAATAAGCCTTATTATTGTTCTAGCTAAATAAAGAATAACTTTTTTGAAGATAGTCTCTCCTGGCTGTCCTGGAGCTCACTAAGCAATAGATCAGATTGACTTTGAATTCACAGGGATCCATCTGCCTTTTCCTCTTGAGTGCTAGGATTAAAGGTGTGTGTCATCATGCCTAGTTAAAAAAATTAATCAACTTGATTACACATGAAATTCCACTCACAAACTGCTTAAAATTTTGGTTATTCTTTTGAAACAAATTTTAAGTAAGTGCTGAACTGGTCCTGGGACCATAAGTCAGTGGTACAGCAAATGCTTAACCTTAGTACCATAGAAATTTTATTTAAAAAGGACATTAAAAACTCTAAACTAGAAAAAGCATTGTTTCTTCTTTAGCAAAGGCCATAGCCCTTCATATTGAATAAATATCTTATTTTTCTTGTATACTTGGCATAATTATCTCAATTGAAGAAGCTTTATTCAGTTGTTAGAATTTTAGTTCAACAATTGTGAACCAGAATTCTGTTAGATTAACATTGTTTCTACAATCAGGTGGTGTTGCACATATCTTTAATTCTGGAAGTTGGGAGTTAAAGGCAGCTGAGTAGCTTATTTTCTTTTCTTTTTAGTTCAAAGAATAATGCTCTCAACTTTAAAATACCTGCTAGAGATGAAACATATGTAATGTTAATAGATATTTATTTATTTATTTAAAATGTATTTTATTTATGAGTGCTCTATCTGCATGTATGCCTGCATGCCAGAAAGAGGGCATCTGATCCTATTACAGATGGTTGTGAGCCACCATGTGGTTGCTGGGAACTGAACTCAGGACTTCTGGAAGAGCCATGAGTGCTCTTGACTACTGAGCTAAATCTCCATCCCAGACATATTTATTTTAATTGGACTAAAATATATTTATCCAACAAAATTTACTAAGACCACATAAATTTTGGTCATTGAGATGGCTCAGTGGATAAAAGTCCCACCACTAAGCCTGACAATCTAAGTTCTATTCCTTGAACCTACATGGTAGAAGAGACAATTGACTTCTACAAGTCCCTAGGCTTCCATATATGCACTATGGCATGTGCACCCCTCCAACAATAAATAATTTAAAATATAATGAAACCACAAGAACTTTAAAATGTGTTAACTTATTTGTGAGTGCTTTTAATTTGGTACCATATAAATAAAATACAAACACCTGTATGGATATAAATATACATCTTGACACAATAGCACTCAGGTTCATATGTATACATAAAATACAAAAATAAAAATTGGGTATGTGGTGATTTGAATGAGAATGGCCCCCATAGGCTCATATGTTTGAATGCTTGGTTCTCAGTTAGTGAAACTGTTTAGGAAGGGTTAGGAGGTGTGATCTTGTTGGAGTAGGTGTGGCATTGTTGGAGGAGGTGTGTCACTAGGGGTGGTCTTTTGGATTTCAAAAGCCATGCCAGGCCCAGTGTCTCTGTCTCTCTGCCTGCTATCTATAGATCAGGATGTAGCTCTAAGGTACTTCTCAAGCACCATGTGTGCCTGCTGTGCTCCCTACCATAATCATAATAGACCAATCCTCTGAAGCTGTAAGCAAGATTCCAATTTCCCATTTTCTTCTATGGCCACACCTATTCCAACAAGGCCACACCCACTCAAACAAGGCCACACCTCATAACAGTGCCACTCCTTATGAGCCTGTGAGGGCTGTTTTCATTCAAACAAGCACAGCATATAATATACCTTTTTGCCTAGCGATATTTTCCTTTTGAGACAGGGTCTCTAAATAACCAAGGCTGATTTTCAACTTTTACTTTTAGATAAAGCTATTAACCAAATATCTCTATTTCAAAACAGGACATGAAAAGCTTTCGCCTGAGAGTAATTACGAATGGGAACTGCAAACTCAAGCATTATATGGATGAATTGAAAATATAAATTTCTCTCCTCAGCCAAAGGTTATTTACTGATTAACAGTGGGTTTCGGTGATCCTTTTAGCTGTATGCATACTAAATTTACAACGCAGGGGATTTGTTATTGTTCTGTTTATTGTTTCTGGAGATCAGCCCCACGTGATGTTTATTAGTCTTATTAATTTATTAATTTAATAGGATTAGCCACCACCTGATGTTTATTAGTCTTATTTATTTATTTATTTATTTTTGAGGCAGGGTCTCACTATGTATATGTATCCCATAGGGATCAGCCATCACCTGATGTCTATTAGAGTCTTATTTATTTATTTTTGAGGCAGGGTCTCACTATGTATCCCATGCTGACCTGGAGCTCCCAGCAACACTCTTTTGCCTCTTGTGAACTATTATGCCAGGGCTGAAAGCGCACTTCAAAGATATGGTAAGATTTGCTTGAGAAGAAACGTTCTTTCCTAAATGCAAAGGGTTCACGTGACCAGTGGACGTTTATGGCGTCTCACGAAAGTCTCAAACTTCTCAGGGAAAGATATGTGGTGCTCAAACAATGCCCTCAGCACAATGTTTAGTTAGGTATTCGGGTTTTTCTTTTTCTCGGCAAACAAAAATGAGACTTCAGAAATCCCCACACCTTTATCTGGGTGTCTAACCTTTTTACAGCGCTAACTGGCGCTCTCTGGAAACGTGTGAAGAAAGTACCCACAGCCATATTGGCTGGGACTCAGAAGACCCTTAGGCCCTTTTCCCGACGCGCTTCGGAGCTCTGGCGGAAAAAGGGAACGCCCACTCTAGTTGAGTTTCCCGCCCCGCCCATCGCGTGTCACTCTACCCAATGCCATCGCGGACTTCCGCCTCCCGCCCCCCCCCATTTCCCCTGTGGCTTCGCCCTGCCGTCTACGTCACTTCCGCTCCGGCAATTCCGAATCTGGAACCCGCGCGATGAAGAGTGCGTTTGTGACCGTCGGGACCACCAGTTTCGACGAACTCGTCAGTTGTGTGGTCGCTAGCGACAGCCTTCAGGTGAGTTGGGCCGGGTGGCTCAGCTGCTTTAGCTCTGCCGACCTCTCCTGGGCGCCGCGGTCCAGTAGGATGCAAGGCAGCTGCTTCTCTGGTTCCGCGGCGCCCTCGCCCAAACTTCCTTACCCCTTCGCGTTTCTTCTCCCCCGGGCAGCCTCTCCCGCGACCCTCGTCTCCTCAGAGCCCCTCTCCGTAACCGCTATGCTCCCCTTCCGTCTCCTCAGAGCCCTTCTCCGTAAGCTCCATGCTTCTCCCGCTGTCTCTCCCCGCGATCCCGGTCTCCTCAGAGCCCCTCTCCGTAACTGCCATGCTTCCCCCCGCTGTCTCTCCCTGCGGCCCCGTCTCCTCAGAGCCCCTCTCCGTAAGCGCCATGCTTCCCCCCGCTGTCTCTCCCCGCGACCCCCGTCTCCTCAGAGCCCCTCTCGGTAACTGCCATGCTTCCCCCACTGTCTGCCCCGCGACCCCGGTCTCCTCAGAGCCCCTCTCCGTAAGAGCCATGCTTCCCCCCGCTGTCTCTCCCTGCGACCCCCGTCTCCTCAGAGCCCCTCTCCGTAAGCGCCATGCTTCCCCCGCTGTCTCTCCCCGCGACCCCGTCTCCTCAGAGCCCCTCTCCGTAAGCGCCATGCTTCCCCCACTGTCCCCGCGACCCCCGTCTCCTCAGAGCCCCTTTCCGTAAGCGCCATGCTTCCCCTACTGTCTGTCCCCGCGACCCCCGTCTCCTCAGAGCCCTTCTCCGTAACCGCCATGTTTCCATCCGCAGTCTCTCGCGACCCTCGTCTCCTCAGAGCCCCTCTCCGTAACCGCCATGCTTCCATCCGCAGTCTCTCGCGACCCCCGCCCCGTCTCCTCAGGCCCCTCTCCGTAACCGCCATGCTTTCCCCGGCTGTATCTTCCCATGACCTCGGTCTCCTCAGAGCCCCTCTCGGTAACCGCCATGCTCCCCCCGCCCCGGCCTGGTTTCTCAGCGCCCCCTTCCTGGCCTCATCTCCCCTATTTTGGATTCTCTGCTACTTCCACGTCCTTGCTTCCGTGACTCGGTCCCTCCCCGAAGCTCTATCTGGCCTCTCCAGGCCCTGCGGCGCCTTGGTCCGCGACCCCTCACCCCTTCAGGATACAGGTTTCCCTGAGGCGCCCGGGTCCATGACCTGCCATCCCCTAAGACTGGGGACAGGGCTTTTCCCGCGGCTCCTCAGTCTGCAACCCCCCCACCCCTACCCCCCCCACCCCCACCCCCACCGTTCCCTTGGGGACTGGGAGCAGGTTGCCCTGAGGGGCCACCGTCCCCAACCCCCACCCCACCCGACTCAGGCCAGTAACGGTTTTCGCGTGGTGCCTCGGTCTTGCCCCTAGCCTATTTTTCCCAGCAGCGCCTGGGTCCTGGACCCCCACCCACTCAGACTGGGAACAGGAGGCGCTGAGGGGCAGCCTGTCTGTCTGCTTGGGCAGGTAAAGAGGGTCCCGCTCTGCGGGTGGCGCCCTCAGCCTAGTGGCTCCTGTGGTACCCCCTACTGGTTTGCGGAGTCCCAGCTCCTCTGGTGAGAAAGAAACAGGCACTTTTCCTCGATTTCCTCCTAGTTTTCGACTCTTCGATCAAGGTATGTTTCTTCTGTGCTCATTGAGCTGGGGGGTAGTGCCGGGCCAGGAGAAAAGGGTTAGTTTTGAAAACTAACTGAAGTCAGCCACAGGTAGGCTTCGGGTAGCCCGTGCTTCTTTTGAGCATCTACTTGGAGGTTGATTAACTGTTGTTCTTTTAGGAACTCGTTTAAAAAGGCCACATTTTCTTATTTCCTGTTTTAGATCCTCAAGAGACTCGGTTACAACCGACTTGTCCTCCAAATTGGTAGAGGAACAGTGGTCCCTGAACCATTCAGTACTGAGTCATTCACTCTGGATGTTTACAGGTATAAAGATTCTTTGAAAGAAGACCTTCAGCAAGCAGATCTTGTCATCAGCCACGCAGGTAAAGTCTGAGAATTTCGGGGTTCTGTCTTTGATAAAAACACACACTTTAACCTTTTCAGACTGAATTCAGGAGGGCTAGAGATAAAATTCACTGGTAAGATTACATGCCTAGCATGTGGTAAGGCCAGTGCACACCACAAAAGAAAGCCAGAATCCATGGTTCTTGCGTGTAATTTCAGCACTTGAGAGGGAAAGGCCAGCCTGGGCTACCTGAGACCTTGTTTCAAAAATTAATTACACAGAATAAATTAATCTCAGCCCGGTTTTAATAATTATTTGACTTAACTTGAATATATCCAATGAGAATTTTAGTGGACAGAAGGATGTTTCTAGGCAATACAGAGTTATTTTAGCCCAGTTTTATAGTAAGAAACTCTAATTACAGAGGTGAAAGATAATGTATGCAATAATGTTCATAACAAATTGTGAATTTGAAATTAGTATTCCGGCCTAGATCTGAAGGACATTAAGCCTTTTCAGTGGTAGTATTGGAATTGTACAAATTGCCATTTAAAGATTTTTTTAACATTTCTGTTGAATGTATGTAAAAATGTGATGAAATGTTATTTTTATGTAGCCCTTGGTAATAAAATTAAAATTATATATATATATAAATTGTGTATTTAGAGATATAAGCTAATAGTTTAGAAAATATAACTTGTTTTAAGTGTATATTTATATTTTTAGTAATTTGTAGCTTTCAGAAAATCAGCCTGATGGAGTTTCTAAGATTTCTAGTACTTTCAGAAAAGTTGTTTTTGGGGAGCAGTGCAATTTTGACTGCTATGGGTGCTTGTGGGGGACATGCTGTTTTTTTACAAAGACTAATTTGAAGAGAGAAAACTTCTTAGATATTACATGTCAGGGCTACACAGAGAAACTTGGTCTCAAAAAAAAAGCCAAAAATAGATTTTACTAAAATGTATAGCATAATAGTTTTTATATAGCATATTCTGTGTATGGCATTAGCTCTGCTTTGAATTTTTTTCTTTTTTGAGACAGGGTTTCTCTGTGTAACTCACAGAGATCTGCCTTCCTTTGCCTCCTGAGTGCTGGGATTAAAGATGTTTGCTGCCACCGCCTGACTTTGAATTCTTTCTGTATATTGTTTAGTCCTCCTAAACTTGTGAGCTAAGTTATTAGCATCCTCACCTGGTAGATGATGAAACTGAGACACATGGATGTTTAGTAATTCATAGTTAATTGTAGACAACACATAACTATTTGATAAGTGTCTTAACTACTATCTTATCAGGTATCAAAAAGGATTTATTTGCTGTGTTAATCCTTAATGCCATCTAAAATACCTAGGAGATTAGTGTCTGTGTATAGATGCATGTGTGACATGTCACATATGTAGAGGTCAGAGGGCAACTTGTGAAAACTGGTTCCTTTTATCATGTGGTTTACATGGAGGAAAACTCAGGTTGTCAAGCTTAGTGGTGCTGTGCTTTTTTCCTAGGCCTCTACAGTATTTTAAATCACAAGGTTCTGTGTATTATTGGAGATCTAGCCATGGCTGTTTTGGGAATGGCACTTCAGGGGTAAACACATAAGGACTGGTTTCCTGTATTAGTGCCTGTCACCATTATAGTCTAGCCTTGAAAAGTTAAAATAAAATAGTGCAATTAATTTGTGCTCTCTCCCCAACCCTCTCCTCTACCCTTTCTTGTGTGTATATCTGTGTCTGTCTGTTGTCTTCTACAATGTGGGCTCTGAGACCATCTTGAAAAAACTCTAAAATGTTTTTTAAACCACCTTTTCTTTTGTGTGTGGTATATGTGCATGCCTGATATTGGTCTGTTCATGTGCATCTGAATATTTGTGTGTGAGAGAGAGTCGGGAGAGGTAGAGGTACAGAATGGATGTCTTGCTGGATTGCTCCCTATTTTATTTAGTTGGGTTTTTATGGGGGGGGTGATGTCTCACTGTGTGGTCCTGCCTTGCCTAGAATGCAATATGTAAACCAGGCTAGCTTTGAAGTCTCAAGAGATCAGAAGGCCTCTGCCTCCTAAGTGCTGGGATTTAAATTGTGCTTCATTGTATTACCACTATTTTTTAAATAAAATTTAGTTTTAATTGTGTGTTTATGAACATCCTATAGCTGGAGTTACGCAATCAAACTCAGGTCCTTTGCAAGAGGGCAATACAAGCTCTTGAATTCTGAGTCATCTCTAAGCCTTCCACATTGTTTTTTTGAAACAAGGTCTCACTCAACCTGGAGTGCATCAGTTCAGCTCACCTGACAGATTAATGAGTTCCAAGGATTTGCCTGTTTCCCTCTTTCCCTAATTGGTGTTACAGACCATACCTAGCTTTTAATGAGAGTGTTGGATACCCAAACTCTGGTCTTAATGCTTGTAGAGCTTGCCTTTTCTGTTTGTGTTTGAATAGAAGTGAAGTATAGTTGTTCCTTGTTATCAACTAGGGATTTGGTAATCTTAGGGCTCTGGATGTTGAAACAGGACAATAATGATGAGTTTGTGGTCACCCTGGGCTATGTAGCAAGTTTAGGGCAATATTGGACAGTAGAGTGAGACCTTTCCCCTCCCCTAATAAACCTGTTTGTTAGAGAAAAAAATAGTTTTTATGCGTTTATAGTTTTTTGTTTAGATACAGTCAGCCTATGTAACCCATGATTCTCCTGCTTAGTCTACATACTTGAGTTTGGGACATATGCTAACATACCTGACTTATATTTGTCATTTTGCATGTGTTATTGAAAGGTTTGGTTTATACAGTTTTATTGACTAAATTATTCAAGTTCAGAATTAAAGCTATAATGATAAGAGTACCATAACATCAAAAATTGACTTAATGACTTTGATTTATTTTTGTAGGTGCAGGAAGCTGTTTGGAGAGTCTGGAAAAAGGCAAGCCACTTGTGGTAGTTATAAATGAAAAGTTAATGAACAATCATCAATTTGAATTGGCAAAACAGTTATACAAGGAAGGACATCTCTTCTACTGTACCTGCAGGTATACTAGACACTGATCTCTTACCTTAAATTCCTCCCCAGCTGTTATCACCCACCTACCTAACCTTTTGATTTTTATCTTTTTCACACTCACCAATTATACTTTGATTTTCTCAACTATAACCTTTCATTTGTCTGTAGCTTTGACTCTCTGTTCTGTTGTGTCGTTTCCTGTACTCATGTCCAATTCTCTGAATTTGAATGTGTGAATGTGCATATGGGTGTGCAGATTTCCAAGAATCTTAGTTTTATTGTTCATTACTCATATTTTCAGTTTTCAGAGACGGTACGGTGTATGCTTATATTAGTTAAGGATTAGTTACTTTTACAGTTTCATATATGTATATAATGAATTTTAGTTGTCAGTTAAGTTTTGGCTACTACCACTAGATTTAAATTATATTATTATATTATATTAAATTGTTAAATATATTCATTCATGTATATTATCTCCTACCTAATGTAAAGGCGGGTACTGTTTTAAGTGTTTGAGTTACAGTAGTAAGCATCACATTTACATTATGGTGGTAGAATTTTGCATAGTGAAATATGCTGCAAATAAAAAGATGGGGTGATGTCATAGCTGGGATGAGGAAGAATTAGATAGACCTCAAGAGATGCTTGAAAAAGGACTTGATATTTGAGATGAGTCCTGAATTAGAAGGAAGAACCAGTCATATAAAATTATAGAGAGGCAAAGGAACTTGAGTTACAAAAGCCTTAACTTAGGAATGAACTTGGAGATTGGAATATTTGAGGAATAGGGGAGGTTTGTATGGTAGGGCATAGTGACCGGGGAAAAGTATGAAGCTGGGAGGGTATAGCTCATGTAAGAATTCTAATTTTATTTTTATGTTTAATGAGAAGCCGTTGAAGTACTTTAAGCAAAGGGATCTTTGGTAAGGAATATTGTTTTTTAGAAGTGGATTAGTATTCAGTAGGAACTGATCAGCATCGCAGTAGAAGCTTGAAGAAAAATGCTGTTTTTCTGTTAGTTCTTCTTTGGGACACTAGAAGCTTGCCAAAGGGCCAGGTCAGTAATTCCCAGTTGCTTGATTTTAAAATCTTTTCTAATTTGATATTTTAAAAAAGTAAATAACCTCATAGAGAAATTACTTGAATATCTATATCTTATATTCAAATTAGAACATGGTAAGTGTTTATTTGGATTTTTTTTCTCTTAGGCATTTGGTATACACTTGTGCATTCATTAAATAATGGAGCACTTGTTATATGCTATGCCTTTTTAGGTATTTAGTATTTACATATATATTGATGAACAAAGCTTGATGTTTCCACTGGGAGGAGACAGATTCAGTCAGTGACTATTCCAGCAGTAAAATTGATGGTGTGCTTATCCTTATAATGATAGAGGAAAGGGGATGTAGTTTTGTATAATGAGTCAGAAGAAAAGCTAGAAACTATGAATGGTTCAGATAATTGGTTTATTTGCCCTTGAGTAGTTGATATATTGTTAAAGTTGACAACACCATTTTAAAACTGGAATAGATTTTATCTTCCTCACTACTGAATGCAAGTAATTATTATTTCCAAGGGCTATTGAAAAGTACTTTAATTCAAAATCTGTCACCTTTTATTTTTTTAGACAAGGTTTCTATGTAGCCCAGGATAACCTTGAACTTTTGATACTTACGAGATCATAGATAGATGTGCTGTGCCAGCTAGTTACCTCTGATTTGTTGTTATTAGTATATTATAAAAGAGAAAATACTGATTTTTGTGAAGACATTTCATCTGCAGGATGGAACAACCTGTATGCCTCCTTTTTGAAAAAACAAATTATGTATGCATGTGTGTTATGGTGTGCCCATGAAGGACAGAGCATAACTTTGAAGCGTTTTCTCCTTCCATAATGTGGGTTCTGGGGATTGAGTTTGCTGTCTTCATGCTTGATGGCAATCACCTTTACCCTCTGAGCAATTTCTTTGGAACTCTATTTTTTCTTTTCCTTTTTTGAAATAAACACTTTTGGAAGCTTTATTAATTTGAGAAAAGTCACTCAAAGTATCAAGAAGCATTGATTATATTTTCATTGTAGATAAATCATTTATTTTCCTCAAACTCAGATTGTCTGGTGGTATGTCTATTCTAATATAGTTGATTTGTTTAATTAAGTTTCTGAAGTAACAGTTTTTTGCTGTTGTTTAGAACCTTATTTCCAACATTCATGGTGACCACATACTGACTAATTAGTTATGAATTCATGGTATGAATTCATGGTAGTTTTCAGTAGTTTTCTCACAATCTGCATGCATACTGTATTTAGTGTAGTCATCCTAGCTTTCTTGTCTGATACCTATTGCTTTTGGTTTCATTTACTGTTTTCATAAATTATTTTATATTTGTGTGGTCCTAGAGAATATTACAAAGCAGTGTAAACATTTTCCATGAAATGACATTTTTGAAACACTTCATTTGATTCAGATAAAAATGTATTCAGCTGATGGTGGCAGGTTGATCTCTGAGTTTGAGGCCAACTTGGTGTATAGAGGGAGTTCCAGGACAGCCATGGCTACACAGAAATCCTGTCTTGAGAAACCAAAAGAAAAAAGTATTTAATTCATATTGTATGTATATCACATAAAAATTCACAGTTCATTCGTCACATGGGCAGCAAATACATTATAGAATTTTCTCTCATGTTACCTGATACTTTTCTTCTTTTGTTTTAGCACGCTTCCTGGGCTGTTACAGTCAATGGATTTATCAACACTGAAATGTTATCCTCCTGGCCAGCCAGAAAAATTTTCTGCATTTTTGGATAAAGTTGTTGGATTACAAAAATAAACTCTCAAACACTTTAAAATACCCCTAAAATCCAGCTCATGAAATGTGATTAAACCAAAATCTATGATATGTATTTGCAGAACAATATAAATTAATATATTTACTATAAAAATAGAATATATAAGGAATTTTGTCGCATAAACATTGCAGTTGGTCAATCCTAATTTCAGTAAATCTGTGAGGCTTCCCTAACTTTGAGTATGTAGTGAGTCCCTGGCTTTGAAAAAGTAGTCTTCACAGTTGTACTAAAATCTCAAATAGATAACTGATTGTTAAAATAACAACCCCCTCAAATTAAAATGTTGATAAGAATCAGATATTAGTTAGATGTTTCTTTGAATAAAAAATGAAATGCTAACAGTTTTTGGTGAGAAAAATCAGCATCTGTAGGTTCATAATCCAAGAGACAGCTTTTTTTGTATTAAGCAGAAAAATGGGTTTCTTTTGTGGAAACAGTTATCTGAAAAAGACGATCAAAGTAATTGATCTACTGTACTTAGAGTAACTACTTTCATCCTGAAGAATAAAGTAGATATGTTCACCTTTTGAACTTCTGATCCTCCATGTGCTGGGATTACAGTCACATACCAACTACCATGCCTGGTAATATTTGTTCCTCTAAAATACAAAGAGAAAGGCTAGGGAGATGACTTAGTGAGTAAAGTACTTGTTACAAAAGTGTTGAGGACCTAAGAGTGAACATTAGGTATGGTAGCACGTACCATGATGAGGTGGTAGATGGAGACGATTCCTGGAAGACAGTTGTGGGCCAGGCAGCCTGGTGTTCACAACAGTGAATGAAATGGTAAAACAGAGATGGTGTATCAAACAAGGTGGAAAGTAAGTATTAAGCCTGATGGTTTCCTCTTACCTCTACCAGTTCACCATGACACACATATGTATACATAAAAGTATCTTTTAAAAAGGTTATTAAAGATTGTGCCTGGAGCTAGAGAGATGGCTCAGTGGCTCACTTGTTCTTTTAGAGGGACCTGGTTTGATTGATAACCAGCATCTTCAAGGCCGAGCATGCCAGGCATGTATATGGTGCACAGGCATATAGATAGAACACTCAAAATGCCCTCTAGTGGTGAAGCTTAGTTTAACTGAACTTAGTTTAATGCATTTATAAAAATATAAATGATCTAATGTGCATAATTAAATACATAATTTTTAAATTACAAGAACTCAATATGTCTCAGAACTTTTAAGATATTTTTAAGTTTAATAGTTCTTTGTTAAAAAGTTTAGATACAATTTATCCATAAAAATAGAAATTTCAGAATTGGACATGTTCGTTTATCGCTGTAATACCAACACTAACGAGAGGTCAACTGTGCTACATAGTTAATTTCAGATTATTCTGAGCTACATAGTAAGAAAAACGAAAATAAGAGTAAGAAAAATCAGTCACTATGCATTTTGTACCTTCGATTGTTACACTAAAATGTTAAATGTTCCAAACATTTCACTTGGGATGTATGTACATATTGTTTTAGCAGATTTATTTTCCTGGTTGTCATTTACTTGGGCTAATGTTACGGTTTTACTGGTGGTAAAACGTTTCTGAGCAGTACTCTGTACTAAGGAGGAAGCCACTTTGGACTAAAATTTTGGTGAGAATTACGTATGTGTGACTCATCCACATCTCCATAATTGAGAATTAATAGCAATTATGCCTTTATTGTATATAATTTTTTATGTATGAGCCTATTTGTATGCATGCCTGTGCCTTGATGCCAGAGAACAAACTCGGAATTTATCTTCAAATAGCATCCACCTCTAGGATGGTCTTTCACTGGCCTTGTTCATTTAACTAGGCTAGAGTAGCTGGCTGATCAATGAACCACAGTGAACCTCTAATCTCCATCAGTTCTGAGTTTATAATCATTGTACCATTTATAGCATTTTTATGTGGTTGTGAGGGCACCAGCTCAAATCCTCATTCTTGCAAGGCAAACACTATTAAGTCATATTCCCAGCTCTACAGTCAAATTTTAGAAAATGTTTTATTCATATCCAGAGATAGAATCATAATGTTTAATGAGTTTTTTTTAAAAAAATCTTTCTCATTTGAGAAAAACTGTCATGTAAAGTTTATGTTGGTCACTTAGACCTTTTAATGACCGTGGCTTGAAGGACTAACCATAGAAAATGAGAATATTCTGGTCTAAAATTCAATTATTCAAAATAGCGTATTATCAGACGCCTGGAAAAGAACCAGGCTTTCAATTCTTTGATACTTAAGTGCTAAAACACACAATGTAGATTTAGTTATTCAAATAAGACTTTGTTGTATATGGCAATATTTCTGACTATACCTTCTTGGTATTCTATATTTATTGTGAGGTTTTGAGTCGAGTTACTTTGATTTTTACTTGACAGACTTTCTCAACATCAGTCTGAGTCTTAAAATAAATTTCTCAACTAAGGAAAGACCAGAGGTGATAGTTTGCTTAAGAGAACCCCCTTTTGCCAGAAATTCCATTAGAAACAAAAATCTGAGTTCTGCATTTTTTTCTTGCTATACCATAATACCTGTTGTAAGCTTTTGGTTTTGGTTTCTTTACAGTTTCCCCAGTTAGTTACTTTAACCCAGGAACATTTTTTTTTTTAAGTTTTGCTGCTTTTCAGCAGTAGGAATTTCGTACCTCAAGTTACATTGGTGTATGACAAACCTATTTGTAGCTCAAACTTGTGATTTTGGAATTCTATAAATGCTGAGTAGGAACAGTGCTAGAGGACTGTCTTAATTGACTTAATTCACTTTAACATAATTATATAGACTATTCAGATGGAAGCGATTTTGAGAATAGTCCATATGTATAAAAGTATTGGAAAGCTAATATCTTACTGGTTGTTATAAAAGAACAAAATTATTTGAAATGTTTCTGAATTAAAGTTAAATTTTGTTTAAAGTCACTGGGTGAGTGGAATGCCTTTGAATACGTTTTTAGTAGTGGTATTTATATTTCCAGGTATGAGGAGGCAAAAAAGTTGATTGTTCTGAAATTGATACCGTGGATAGATTCAGAAGTGACTTGACCAGTCCTAGAAAATTCATAATGTTTGAGTATTACATGAGGTGATGTTATGAGATAACCTTGGCAATTGGAAATTTTAGATTTGTATCTTAAAATTGGAAGAGAATAAGCTGGAGTTGTTGGGAGGTACTGCAGGTCTAACCAGGAAACTTATTACAAGGTCTGGGTTATTCAAAAGTAGTTAGTAGTAGTTAGTAGTTTAGACAAAGGACAATATAAGAAAGTTAAGGCTAAAGTCAAGAAATAAGCTTTTAAAGAAGACATAGTAATAACTTGTAGAAAACTATGTTTTACAGTGGTGGTTATTAAAATGAGCTCTGTGGACTAGCAGCATATGTCACCTGGGACCTTGTTACAAATAACAAATACATAGACCCTAATCGGAACCTAGGAAAAGATATTCTTTTTTAACAATCCCTCTGCTTGAGAACCACTATTCTAAAGATGTACAGAACAAGAATTTGTAACCTAGATCTTACTGTTTTTGAGCCTTTCTTATCTGGTGTGCTTTATCTGCAATTTTTATAACAATTATGCAGCATTGAGTTAAGTTTTAGATCTAGTACTGATTAGATGCAAAAATGGAATAAATCTTGTGATTTTTCAAAACCTGCTCATCTGTAAAACAAGTGATCTATTGTGGGTATAATTTTCTGAGATTATTAGGCTTTTCTGTACTTTATTCACTAATGTTTGACTTTTGTAATTAAAATACTACATGTAAATAATTCCAATAATTAAGTCGTTTTTGGAAAGCTTATCATAGGAAATAGCGTTGATATGGTCCACTTTCTCCTATATGCCTGATCCTGCATCTTATATTTTGTGTATTTTATAAATGCTCAAGTTAGTTCTTTTGAACTTGTATATCATTCTAGGCTTACATGGAGAAACTATTAAAATTAGTATTTTTAATTGACAAGTTACAGTTTATACATTTATAGAATATAGTGTCATATAGAGGAGCATGCAATGTAGGATGATTAAATCAAGCTAACTTATCCTTTCCTATCATTTTTATGGTAAAACATTTGAAATATACTGATAATTTGAAATATGTATTTTTGAGTGCTCATCCTGATGTTTACTAGATTTTAAATAGTCATCTGTCTAAAATTTTGTACCCTTTTGATCAACTTCCTATTCGTCATTACCCATTCAAGATGTGGTTCTGGTAACTATTGCTTTACTTCTATGATTTCAATTTCTCAAATTCCAAATATGTCATACAGTATTGGACTTCCTGTGCCTACTTTACTTCACTTACACGAATACTCAAGATTTGAAGATTTTTGTTCAAGTTATCAGAGATGAAAGGGTTTCTACTTGTTAAAGTTTGAATAGAATTCCATTTTGTTACACTATATTTTATCTTTCATGTATTGATGGTCATTTAGATTTTTGTTCTGTTTGCCTGCCTCTCACCCTCTCTCCCTCCCTCTCTCTGTGGTGTGGTGCTGGATATTGAACCCAGGGCCTTATGCTTGCAAGGCAAACATTGTACTGACAGTTGTGTATCTCCCACTCTAGATTTTGTTTGATAAGAGACATTTTTGCTTACATGTTATTTACATTTACATTACATTTTATTTCCTTATGTGCTCTTTTGATTTTAAGAGGAAACATTTTATTGTTATGTTATTTATGTCACATTACATTTTATATCCTTATGAGATCTTTCACTTCATCATTAAATCTCAGTAGGTTTTTATTTAAAAATTTATTCTTGGTTATCCATTTTGATGGCATAGTAATTTTTTTCCCTAGAGTTTCTGTCTTTATCTGTATTTCTGTCTATATGTGTCCCAGGCTGGCTTTTAACCTGATTTGTCCTTGAAGATGATCTTTGAACTTTTTTAAAAATTATTTTTGTGTGCATTGGTATTTTACCTGCATGCATGTCTGTCAGGATGTTGGATCCCGTGGAACTAGAGTTACAGACAGTTAATTGTAAGCTGCCACGTGGGTGCTGGGAATTGAACCCTGGTGAACCCTGGTGTTCTGGAAGTACTGTTAATCTCCGAGCCACCTCTCCAACTACTGACCTTGAACTTCTTATCATATTGTCTTTACTGCTCAAGTGCTGGGCATAAAAGGCATGTGCCACTATGCCTAGTTTATGTGGTACTAGAGAGTGAACCCCCCAGGGGTTGGTGTATGCTATGCATATAGTACCAATTGAGTTATAGCCCCAGCTCTCCATTGCTTCTCAATTCTAGTTTTTCTGTGAAGAAATGTATGCCTGTTAAAACTTACAACTTTGAGGAAGGGATATGTGGCCTGTTTTAGCATGGTAAAACTTTTAAGATATTTTCTTTAACCTTTGACTTGACTTCAGAAACTTTATTATGTATAGTGCTGTTTCTGCTTTTTATTTTTAAATTTTAAAATAATAGCATATCATAAAGTTTTGGCATAGCTTTTTACTATAGCCCATGCTACTCTTGAACTTTCTATCCTTCTATCTTGTCCTTATAAATGCTCGAATTACAGATGAGAGCTGCCATACACGTCTTTGCATTTTTCTCTTATACGGTATTATAATTTCTGACAAATGCATAATGTGACCACTATCTCAGTCAAGAAAATAGAAAAATTTAATTGCCATCATGCAAACCTTTCTAGCCATCCCTTTGTAGTTAACCTTTTCCTGCAACCCTTAACACCTGGAAATAAAATGTAATGTAAATGTAAATAACATGTAAGCAAAAACTTAACTATTTTTCCTTGGTTAAATTTTGTCATATATATATATGTATATATATATATATATATATATATATATATATATACATATAATTTGGTGGGGTGGTTGATTTTTCGATTCAGTCTCACTATGTAGTTATGGCTATCCTTGAACTCACTATGTAGACCAGGTTTACCTCAAACAGTGAGATCTGAGATTTAAGGTGTGTGCCACTATGTCTAGCTTATGTTTGTCAAGTTATAAACATAACTTGGTGGTCATAAAATATATAGTCTTTTGAATATGTCTTTTACTTAGCATGAGGGTTTTGAGGCTTATGGATATTCTTGCATGTATCAACATTTCATTTTTCATATTGCTGGCTACTACTTATTGTCTGGATGTATCATCAGTATATGTTCATGAGTATGTGATGAGATTGTTTCTCATTTTGAGGGATTATGACTATGGATAAAGCTACTATCAACATTCATGTGTAGATTTATTTGTGAACACTTCTCCCAAATAGACACCTAGAAGTGGAATTACTAGGTCATATGGTAATTTCTTGTTTAGTTTTGTAGGAAACTGTTAAACTAGATGACAGTGGTATTTTACTTTCTCATTAGTAACATGAGAATTCCAGTTTTCCATTTTTGTAAACAAGTGGTATTCTTGGTTTAAGTAGATTTAAAAAAAATCATTATAAAATGTATGTACTGGTATCTCATTAAAAATAAAGAAAGGGGGCAAGAGGTTTAGCACAGTGGTAGAACATATGTCTGTCTTGTCTAGCATGCTCAGTTGTTGGGTGGGTGGGGGGATGAACTACAAATAAAAGCTAAAGAACATATTGAAAGTTTCCGAATATATCATGGGCACTGGGTAATTAAAAATCAAAACCACTGTGGAATTCCACATCCTGCTACTAGAATTGCTTAAGTCAAAAGGTAGAATATAATTTGACTCCCTTAAAAGGTGACAGCAGTATTGTATGATTCAACACCAAGAGAACTGAAAATATATGTCCATATAACATGTATTTATAGCAGGATTTCTAATAGTGTAGAGACAACCAAATTTCTATTAACTGATAAGCAGACAACTTGTGGTTTAATTATGCAATGGATTGAATTACTAATGTATAATGACAATGTGGTTGGATGTTGATTGAAAACTTCATGCTAAGAGTTAGAAGCCAGTCACACAGGGCCACAGAATGTATGTTTACATTTATTTGAAATGTCCAGACTAGGTAAATCTATAGATCTGCAAGACTAGTAGTTGCCTAGGATTGTTGAGGATATTTAGAGGTGGATACAGGGATTCATTTTCAAGTAATGAAAGTCTTCTCAAATTGTAATAGATTCATAACACTGAATGTGAGAAAAATCACTGAATTCTACACTGAAAATGGATATTAGAAATTAAGCAGTTTTTAGAGTATAATTCAGTAATTTTTAGTGAAACCATCAGGAAAGATTTTTATCATTCCTGATTTTATCACAATCTACACAAATTGTGTTTGTTTGTTGCCAATGCCTGTTCCCATGTGTCCCAGGTAACTACTAATGGATTTATATTTGGATTTGTTTTTTTTTGCATATTTTATATAAATAGAGTCCTGTGCTTTGGAATCATACCTTTTGCATCTGGCTTTTTAGGGCTAGTTTCTCTTGTTCACCCTCTTTATATAGTCATCCCAGTAGGTGTGTAATTGTCTCATTGTGATTTTAATTTGCAGTTTCCTAATGGCTAATCATATCAAACTTTTTCCAAGTACTTATTAGCCATTTTTACACTACTCCCTAGAGTCAGACAGACTCTAGCCCAGGCTTGCCTCAGACTCTGTTAGAAGAGAATAACCTTAAACATCCTGACCCTCTTGCAGCTAGTTCCCAATGCTGATATATATTTTACAGTGCTTTCTACACACAAGGCAAGCACTCTGCTAACTTAACTACACTGGTATTTCCCTCTCCATTTACCTTTAGTAAAATGTACTAAAATATTTTTCCCATTTTAAACTAGATAGTAGAGACTGGCTTTTAAACTCCTTATTTAGCCATGGGTACTTGTGAACTTCTGAAATTTTGCCTCTACCACTCAAGAGCTGAGTTTACAAGCTTGTGCCACCATGCCAGAATTATGTGATGCTGAGTATTGAACTGAGGTTGTCTAGCATGGTAGGCAAGCACTGTATCAATTCAGTGACACTCCCAGTCCACTTTTCATATATATATATATATATATATATATATAAATTTTTTTTTTCAATTCAAATTTTTTGTTATATATGTGATACTCATGTATTTTACCCGAGTTCATAACTTTTGTAACCTATCTAACAATATCATCTGCAGAGCAAAAGTTAATTTTATAAAAATCCAATCTGTATAATTTTTAGGAACTTTGCCTAACTCAAGGTCTTGAATGTTTTCCTTTAAAACATTTTTAAGAACTTTTATGTATTGATTTGCAAATATTTGTAATTCAGAAGCTAAAATATACAATACAGAAGGGCAACAGGAGATTCCCTGCAGCTTTTTCTCTTGTTGCTTTAACCCTTTCTTGGGAGGCAGCTGGTAGAAGAGTAAATACAGAAGCTTTTGACATTTAGATCTGACCCACTTTGCATTAATTAATAAAAGAAGGTTTGACATTAAGTTCTAGGGTTAATTTTTACATTATGAATGGTCAATTCTTGCACTATCAAATATGAATACTTTATTATCTATTGTATTACCTCTGTTCCTTTGTCAAAATAAATTGACCTTTTTATATCTGTCTGTCTGTTTTTCTAGTATGTACTTCTCATTCTCTTCTTTCTGTGGACTTTTCTGGTCTTTGTTTCCAGGTTTTGCCTATATTCTGATTCTCTTACTGGCCCTTTCCCTTCCTATCCTTTCTCAAATGGAAGTATATGAATTGTATTCATTGAGTTTTTATACCGATGTTTAATGTTCAGTAAATAAGAATTTTGTATTTTGTCTTTACTTGTAAAATGACAAAGTGAATCAAACTTTCCCTTCCAATTCTTTTCTCAAATGGAAGTATGTGAATTGTATTCATTGAATTTTTATACCAATCTTTAGTTTAAAGTTTAGTAGATATAAACAATTAAAGTTGATTAATTTTGTTACTTATAGATTATAACAAAATGGATCAACTTTTTAATTGTAACCCTTAATTAGTCTTAGTGGATTAGTGATCTAAAAAAAATGATGGTCCTTTCTATAACCAAACAATATGGCTCTTTCTTTTTAAAACAAAAGTCATCACTCCCTGTATTATGCTTTAAAAATTTTTAAGAAAAAACAAAACAAGGTAATATGAAATTGGCATGGTAAGGAAAGTCAAGATTTTATTCCTTACCAACCATGATTTCATTCTTAAATTACAAGTGATGAGCTATGTTTTTCCTATAGACAACAGTCATAATTGCTACTGACTCAAACATACAAGAATAGCAATTTTTATAGCTGCTTTATATTGCAGTATCTCTAAAATCAACTTTTTTTCTTTAGAGTATACTTTATTATTTTTGTAACCAAGCCCATGTAGATGAGGCTTTACATAATTTACTATGTTGACCATTGTACAAGTGGAAAATAGGAGTTTAATATTTTTATACCAATAGGAAAACCAAGCCTTTGATTTAATTTATTTGTGGTGTTGGTATTGAACCTAGTGTACAAGCTATATCACTGAGCTGTATGTCCCTAAAACTTAATTTTTTTTAACACTTTGAGTAAGAAGAGGGTTGTATTTTGTATTTTGGCATTTAAATAAAAATAGGATACTTGTCAGTAATTTACCATTCAATCTTAAAGGTACATTTTTAGAAAGTTTCTGTGAGATATTTTCATGTTGCTTCCATTTTCACTGTTTATATTTTTATTTTAAAAAAATAGATATATTTGATTGTGTGGGTATATACACTGTGCATGTGAGTGCAGGTGTTCATGGATACCAGAGGAATTACAGGTGGTTGTGACCCACTTTACACGGTTTCTGAGAACCAAACTTTGCAGCATGTGCTTATAACTGCTGAGCCAGCTATCTCCCATTGTTTTCACTGAAATTTCTCCCTGTTTTTATTATTACTATGCAGTAACATGACACTGCTCAAGAATTATATTGGTATTTCCTAGCGTCATTAGTGGATTTACTTTGAGTGTTGCTAGTAGATACATTTTATCTAGAATTAAATGAGTTGACTTTATTCTGGTACTTAATAGTCAAGCAGTTAGTTGCTTGATGTTTTTTTTTTTAACTTTGCTTAAGTGTGCCCTCTGTCTCAACAGATGGAGGTCCCTCCCATTTTTTTGTCTTGTAAAAAAGATATTAATACTAAAGCAAATAAGTTAAATAGTACCCCACCCCTACTTTCCAGAACTCTGGAGGGCACCTGAAGGACAGAAACTGTTTGGAAATTCAGGGAGTGACGCTTATTGTGGAGTAGGCTGTGTTACACATGTGAGCCTTTATGTAATCTTTGCAGCCTCTTATAGTAGCTTCACCAAGCTCAACTGCAGACTAGTTTGCTTTAGCTTTCCAGAGTTCAGCTGCTTTGTCACTTTTTATGCTTTGAGCTAATTTTGGTAGTCAGCCTTTCTGTAACTAATTTACCTTCTTCCTCCATTGCCTCCTCAAGTTTCTTATTCTTTGGAGCGTCTGCTCTTCATTTTGTCTTTCCACAGGGTCCTGTCTTGTCCTGCACCAGTCACCCTCTTGCTTCTGCTTCTGGGAAGTGCCAAGATTCTGCAGCCCTGCCGCAACTGCCTTCTGCCTAGACCTTGAGCTGCTTCGGATACCTGCCTACACAAGCTCCAGCACTTGTGGCCACTGCCTATTCCTCCCTGTGTTCTGTGCTCTCTTTTTCCATCCCTCTATTCTTTTCTTCTCATCCCATGCACAATGCATAAAGGATGGAAAAAGTTCTGCGGCCAGAAGTCTTTGAGTGAGGCATCAATGGATGAATATTTAGGCAGTTTAGGGCTGTTTCGAAAGGTGATTGCCAAGGATGCCTCTTGCCTCTTTCGAGCTATTTCTGAGCAGGTAAATATAAGCGAATGGATAATGTGTTGTTTGAAAGTTTTCGGAATGAGGTGTGCCATGGTTCAGTAGCTAAATCTGTAGCATACTAAAAAAAAACAAAAATGTTAATCTTTTCTGTTTCTCAGTGAAAGCATCCAGGCCTGCCTGAAAAGCACAGACCTTGAAATACTGTGCTGTTGATGATTAGAGCAAATACTTTTCTCCTGTGGCTACTTTTCTGCTTCTCATTGTCAGTTTGTAATGGGGGAGGGGGGAAATTAGTGTAAGGTAAAAGAAAACTTGGGGAAATCTCATTGCTATGTTCTGCTCCTCTGTTTTATGCATAAGAAGAAGATTTATAACCTGTTCTTAAAGAATAGAAAGGCCAGGAGAGAATACTTAACCCTCAATCTCACCGAAGATGACCAATTATGAGACGGCTTCTTCGCCTTTGACTAAGATCAGGTGTAATAGCAGATGGACCTAATTTCTCTGATCCTAGCATGTGTTCTAGATTAGAAAACTAAATGGCTAATTCATAGTAGTCTTAATTTAGAAGCTTCTATTTCAAACAACTTGACAGTGAGCTAGTCTTTTCTTTTATAGTTGTTTTACAGCCAGATCCATCATTTACACATCAGGAAAGTTTGTGTCTCATATATGAAGGAAAATCAACAAGCTTTTGAGTCTGTAAGTAGAATATATGCACTGAAGAGAATAATGTATACTGTAAGTGGGGAAAACTTTTCGTACCTACTACAAAGACTGAATTTTCATAAATTCTCTTCCCAATAGTAACTACATAATTTTCAACTGACTTTCTAAGGCTAACATGTTTTTGTACCTCCTCTTCAAACTGAATTTTTTTCTTCTTAATTCTGATTAAAAACTAAGATACTGGCCTGTTGGTACATGCTTGCAATCCAACACTGTTCTCTCATCCCAGAACTCTGGATGCTGAGTCAGTAGAATCCTGAATCCAGCCATGCCAGTATATAGGGAGACTGTCAGAACAATGCAAGATTCTGGTATAGTGTAGTAAATCTCAAATATTTTGTGCATATACATAACACTGGGGCTTTTGTTAAACTATTTATTCGGATGTAGTAAAATTGGGCAGAGGCTTCAGAAATCTGCATTTTAAACAAACTTGTAAATTAAGGATGCTGTTGTTTCCTAGACCACATTTTGACTAACAAAAGATGGATAAAACAGTTGGAAGGTTGATTTTTTTTTCCCTCTCCCCCTAAAAGTTTACTCTGTGTTTATACATGCCTTTTCAGAGAAAACTAGAAAAAATTACCAACCAGTCTTAAGGGCACAAGGTTATCTATGAGTGTGATAGATAAATTCATTACCTCAAATTTCAGTTATTTCATGATGGTGGGTTTGTGGTCAAAATTAGTACTATTTAAATTACTCTGTTTTTTGCATGTTAGTTATGTCAGAAATGTAGAGAAAGTGAGTTTAATTCAGTTTTATTTTTATGGAGGTATATTTTACTTGCAATAAGATTTTCATTTAAGGTTAACAATTTTGGTTCTGGCCATGGTATAAGTCATTGCAGCTGTCATCAAAATCATTTTGGACAACATCCACAGCCTGCAAAAGTTTCTTGTACCCAGGGTTGTTTTGATATCAGTAAGATTCTCCTTATGAAAAGTTTCTAAGATTAACTTTGGATACATCTTGCCTATCAGATTTGTATCCTTAATGATTGTTGCCTTGTGTAATTTATTAGAATTGTCAATTTACTTAAGTTGGCATTTTAAAATAAATGTGTAGGCATTTTAAAAGAAATTTGAAATATGCTGATATGTAGGTAAAGACAAGTTCTGAGATACTTTTTTCCATTTAAAAACTTGAGGTGTTGCATAAACTAGTCATTTAATCCCATTTGCAGGTTATATTTAGGAATATATATGTGTATGTACATATAAATATATGCATATGACAGTAATTAATGGAAAAGAGGCCATGAATTTGAAAGTAAGTGGGGAAGGGGTATGCGGAAGGGCTTCGAGAGAGGAAAGGGGAGGGAGAAATGATGGAAATAAATTAATCTCAAAAGAAAAACTCTTCATTAGATCGTGATAACTATAAAATATAATCAGATTGCAATAATGCTTTGTATTTGGCTGAGTCAAATTTGTTTTGTTTTTGAAGTATGTGGAAGGATCTTTTGATAAATACCTGGAAAGACTGGGAAATCCCAAGGTAAGTTCAAATACGAGGATATCTTTCCATAGTTGTTTGAAATAGTAACTTAAACATACTTCTGTGTCGCTATAATTACTCAATATTCTCTTAAATTGCTAATTGTGTTGACTGAAATAATTATTGTGAAAGAGGCAATGGGCTGTTTTGTATTGAATATTGAGAATTGTGTTGACAGTTTTTGTAGTTTCATGTGAGTACTCACTGCTTGGGAAAAGGACAGTGTTGGGAAACACTAAAAAGCCTTTTTACTTCATTGGGAAACGTGATAATGTTACTGATATCTTATTATTTTTTTAAAAAATTAAAAATTTTCCAGATTGGTAGTTACCTTTGTGTTGTGTGGGGTAAAATCGGTAATCATTTAGGAATATTTTTTTGGTAATATTAGTTGGTTTTTACTTAAATAGACATTTATTAAACAACCTGCTACTTTTTTAAAATAATAGTTACACTTTTGTACTTTATAAATTGTAGTTATAACCTAATGGTTAAGAGGAGGTTTTGTGTTCATTATTTTGAGTTTGTTTATATTATTGAGTAGCTATCTTAGTTTTCTGATACTCAGAACAAATTACAATATGTTATACAAATACTTTTCTTGAAACATTAAATGGCTAGAAATGTTGAACTTTTAAGAACTAAATAGTTCTGAAATGTTTTTCTAAACTTTTTATATTTAGGAGAGTGCTGGCCAGCTGGAACTAAGAGCTCTTTCTCTAATTTATAAGTAAGTTGTATCAAAGACAGGGGGCAAGGGGGAGAATGAGAAAGGGAATATATGAATGAGTGAGAATGATTGGGTGAGTAAGATTTCTGTCAGAGTCCCTTTAGGACTGGTTAAATTTGAGAGTTGATAAGTTAATGTAGAATGAAAAGGCCTGAACAAAATCCAGTTGATAACGGTTTTTTGGCTGAAGAACCTTACTAGTAGTTCTGTCTTAGAATTTGTGTCTGTTGGAGAGAAAGCCAGGTGTGCTGAGACATGCCTGAGTAGGGAGACTGAGGCAAGATGATCTTGAGCTCAAGATCAACAGGAGCCTGTCTCAAGACAATATTTCCTGTAGGAAATCAGGATAGCTATCTTTTACAACTTCCTGAATACTTAAGATTATTTTCTTTTGTTGTCATTAGGGTAATATCATTTCTAATGTAAAATGGGAGCAAACAATTTGATACTTCAGTAGTTGAATGATCCTTCAAATAGTCATGTTATATTTTGATATTAAGAAATATCTTAAAAGGAACCTTAATGGCCTTATAGTTATAGCTATCTTATTTTTATTAAATAATCTCTTCCCACCTACCTTTGTTTTCTATTTTTGTAGTCGAGATTTTATTCTGTATCGCTATCCTGGAAAACCACCAACTCAGGTCACAGATAATGGCTTTGAAGACAAGGTAAGAAAATGAATGCTGCCTAAAATAAAT
Source organism: Cricetomys ansorgei (assembly GCA_026225945.1). Taxonomy (NCBI): domain Eukaryota; kingdom Metazoa; phylum Chordata; class Mammalia; order Rodentia; family Nesomyidae; genus Cricetomys; species Cricetomys ansorgei. Next base: position 2,152,485 of record JAMJFZ010002884.1, on the reverse strand, counting down.
TGAATGATAACTGCTGGCTTACTACAATATTGAGAAATAATCATTTTGATGGAATTGGTAAAACCTAATTATTGACCTAATTAGTAAACATAGCCTTGAAGCCCAGTGCAGTCAGATTGTGCTACTGAGTCATCTAATTAACATTGTCTAGTCACCTAATGAACATTGTCTAACTGGTAATATTCTATGCTGTTAGCCTTTTCCTTTCTAAGTCTGTTATCCTCATTGGTATTAGCTTCTTTTTAAAGTCACTCTGTAATAAGAAAACCCACAAAACCACATAAAACTATAATTGATTCCTCATTGACAAGAGGATGAGGGTTAAATCTGAAGCTGAGTGTTCAGTGCCACATTTCATTAGTGTGTTTGCCATGCTTTCTACTAGTTCAGCTTTCCTAGGTCTATTGCTTAGTCCCTGAGTTGTCACTTCTTTGGAAACATTCCTATAGCTCTTTTCTCTTTTATATCAGAGTCCAACAGTTCTCAACCTGTGGGTCACGACCCCTTTGGGGGGGGGGGTGACTGACCTTCACAGAGGTTGCCTAAGACCACCTGCATATCAGATATTTATATTATATAACAGTAGCAAAATTACAGTTATGAAGTGGCAGTGAAAATAGTTTTTATGGTTGGGGGTCACCAACATGAGGTATATTAAAGGGTTGTATTAAAGGGTTTTAGCATTAGGAAAGTTGAGAACCACTTAACTAGTCAGTTCCAAGTCATGAAACTTAAATTTTATCACCTCATATTTATATTTTGGTCTATTTTTCTCAGTCTAAAAGTATCTTGAGTGCACAGGTTTTATGGCTTTGTAAAGTACTTAGAAAATAGTGCCCAGTAGTTATGTTTGAAACTCTAAAGCAAATACATGTTTTTCAGCAGAGTATTCTAAAAGGTTTTTAAGAAAAAGTTTTATCTTAAGTATTCAATTAGTAAAGTTTTATCTTAAGTATTCAATTAGTGAATATGGGACCACACAATATTTTGAGTTTTATAAATCTTATTTCATACCATGGAACACAATTCTGGCAACAGTTGATGATAGACAAGAATAAATAGTAGGGAAAGTTTTATGATGCTGTTGTAATTTGGGCAAAAGACCTAAAACTAAGGAAGTGGTATTAGGATTAGAGGCAACTGATGAGAGATGCCTTAGAATATAAATGTAAATGGGGTCAGTATTTGGCTACTATCTACTTTGTTCAGCAAACATGGTGTCTCTGTATCATTAATTAACATGTGTTTTTCTGGGCTTTGAGGATATTAGTACATGATTAATGTAATCTTCTAGGGGCTTTAGGGGGTCTGAAGACAGTCATGGAAATAGTTACAAATAAATGTTAAGTTTTTTAGTAAAAATAATATGTAAAATGAACTTACAATGAAGATCCTCCCTGCTTAAGCAAGCTAGAATGTATCATGGTAGTAGTGACTCATTAAAAATTAAGTCCAAGTGTTAAGGGCAGTCTATTCAGAGGAAACCTTACATGGAAAGCATGGAAGCAAGAGACCCTTTGGGCATTTAATTAGTTGAATATGAAGAAGGTGGTGCAGAAATACAGGCTAGAGTTGCATAATGAAGGGTTAGAACAGACCTTGCTGAAAATTTGGCTTGTCATTGTACTTTAACTGACATTTCCCGGCATTATGAAAAATTTAAAACATATTGATAAAAGAATTTTATAGGAAACATCCATGTGCCTGCCGCAAACTTGAGTTCTTAACATTTTGGTATCTATTTTATCATACATATACCCTTCTCTATATTGACTGATGCATTTTTTAAAAAATTTTGTTTAAATTTTGGACATCAATGTACTTTCTTTACACTAATTTAAAAGCAAAAGTATGACATCAAAATAATTTAAAGAAAAAGCACATTCTTATTTGTATTTGAGCAGTTCCAATCTTCAGATGAAATTTAGGTATTTAGATCTTTACCAGGCCAGAGATCTTTAAACCTTCTGTTTCTCTCCCTAAACGTGATTCTGAAGTTTTTCTTAAAGAATAATTCATACAATAATATTGGGAATATTTGTATACACACCATATCATAGTTCCTACAATTGTACAGTTCTCTTTTTAAATAAGAGTTGTACATTTTGCAGATAGTGAGATAGTTAATGGGAACTGGCATCCGTTAGAACCATAAGAGTACTGAAATATCAGACTGAGTATGTACAACCTAAAGTAGTGAATGTGAGACATATGCATACTGCTAGTGAAAAATTAGGAAAATTTTGTAATAACTTGTTTCCACTTTCTGTATTACCTTGCTTTTTGATTTTTTTCCTTATGCACATAAAGTCTTTTTAATTATACAATGTAAGGATCTGGCTTAAATATAATAAATGGGTTTTTGCTGAGTGTATATCTGTGTACCGTGTGCCTTATGCCTGGTGAGGCTAGAAGAAGGTACAAGATTCTCTAGAACCAGAGTTACATGGATGCTATTAATTGAGCCTGGGTCCTCTGGAAGAGCAGCTAGTGGTCTTTACTGCTGAACTATTTCTCTAGCCCTTTAAATTCCCAAAGTTTACAGATAGTCAAAATGTTTGCTAATAAGAGGAAACATTGTCCATGGAACAAGCAGTGTACTTTATACAGGATATAAGCATGTTTGCTAAATAAATGAAACAAAATAATTGAGTTCTACCTCAGTTCCTACCAAATTAGCATAAATAAATGGAATTAATGAAACTTTCGTTGAACTCCAAAAGAATTATTCCATGTGCTGAAAATTTGTTACCATCCAAAATGTATGGTTTCATAATGGCATTTTCATATATGTGTGTCACGATAGCCTTTTTCTAATTTAGTCTCTTCCCCTGCTACCTTCCTTTTTCCATCTCTCCGTCACTGTACTAGTGGCCTTCCTCATGCAAAGAGTCTTCTGCTTGCATATCACAGGAATTTTAACCCCCTCCACTTTATTATTTGATTTTTCTTCCTGTTCATGGTCCCCTTTCTGTTTTCATGACCTACAAATATGTTTATAAGTTGAAATTTAGATTCTGCATATGGGAGTAAATGTATTTTTCTTTATGAGTCTTGCTTATTGTACCTAACATAACAATCTCTAGTTACATTCCTTTTTCCTGGAAATGCCGTGATTTCATTATGACTGACAGTTGTATACATGCGCCACATTTTCTTTATTTCATTTATTGGTAGATGTCTAGTCTGGCTCAATTTCTTAGCTCTTGTGAGTAGTGCAGCAGTAAACATGGATGTACATGTATGCATTTGGGTTATACAACAAGGAATGATATAGTTGATTCATATAGAAGTTTCAGTTTTTTGAGGAACCTTCACACTGACTTCCATAGTATTTCTACTAGTTAACAACGTATGTGGGTTTCTCTTTCCTAGCATCTTTGCCAGTGTATTTTGTTGTTTGGTCTTTTTAATTTTTAAAATTTTTTATCATATGTTATGTATGATATATGTATGTATTTATGTGTATTTGTGGGTATACTTGCCAATGTACTTGTGATGGCCACAAGTTGATATTAGGAGTCTTCCTGCTTCCACCCTATTTTTTTTAAAAGATTAAAAATATCTTTTAATTGTATGTATGTGTGAGTGTGTATGTGCGCATGCAGCTTATGGGCATAGAAGTGCCTGCAGAGGTCACTGGTGTCAGATCACTTGGAGCTGGAGTTGTAGATTGGCTGTTAGTGGTCTGAAGTGGGTACTGGGAACTGAGCCATTTCTTTAGCCTCCTCTACCTCACTTTTTTGAGACAGTCTCTTACTGAACCTGAAACTTGAGTTTCCAGACACATTGGCTCATGGCTGAGTTTCTGGGACCCACCTATCTCTGTCCCCTGAAAATTGGTTTTATAGACTTGTGCTACTGTGCTGGCTTTTGTATAAACATTGGGCATCTGAACTCAGGTCTACTTGTATATCCAACACTTTATCCATGGGTATTGGTATATTTTACATATTTTATCTAATTCTGAGAAGTTAAATTTGGAAAGTTCCCATTTTAATACAAATCCGTGAATCAGGACTTGTTTAGTACATTTTAGAAGTATGATTGAGGCTCCTGGTATAACCTTAGGTGTATTCAATCTGGATATTTAAAACTCATAGTTAAGAAAATCTCTTTATGAGGTACAGATTGTATTTTTTAAATTTTAGATTTGTTAAATGTCTTCTAATAATAAAATTTCATTTAGCTTATCAACTGATGATTACCAACTTAATTCCGTGGTTGTAAGATGTTGACACTAACATAGTTATTTTGTATGTTTTTCTATAGATTCTTCTCTGTTATTCAAATAATGGCCATTATGATTCTGTGTACTCAAAGGAATTTCAATCAACAGCAGGAATTTGTCAAGGTATATGAGAGCTTTGTAAATGTATGGATGTGAATTCAGATGATTTGTTACTAGCCTTTAAACTGACTTAAACATTGCTGGTACCTAAAAAACTTACATGATGGGTTATTTTGGTCCTTTTTCTTTTTTCAGCTATACTATATGAAATGCTCTATAAAGATGTATTTGTTGTGGATGAAGAAACGTTGAAAACAGCAGTTAATATGTTTCGAAGTGGTTCCAGGAGAAACAGAAACAATGCTTTGACTGGAAATGCAGAAGGCAGTACTGATCAGAAGAGCTCAACCCAGGATAGGTACTAAAGGAAAAGGGTTGTCAACTGATTTTTACATTTATATAATTTTTGAGATATCATCTGAAAGTATAAATAGCCTGGTTACATACACATATGTTAAGAATATATTGCTTTTAATAAGAGGACAAAAATTTTATCAAATGTATTGTGAAATACTCAGACATACAGAGTTCAGATAAAGTTAGAATCTTCTTTTTTGTTAGAAGATACTTTAAAATAAGCATTTCTCAAAATTTGGTTGTGTACAAGTTACTCTAATCTGTTGATTAGAGAGGTTTCTGAGCCTCCTGGAACATTTGACGTCAGGTTGGGTCTAAGAATTTTCCTTAAAAAAAACACACACACACACACGTTAGTTATGGTTACCAGCCAGTACCTCACTAGCCGGCAGAATATTTTTTAAAGCTTATTTGGGATCATGAGGAGTGGCAACAGTTTTATCAAAGTGAAAATGGGGTTTTGAGTTTATGGAAGCTACAGTAGTTAAAAGGTAATAGTATCACTACAAAATTGGCAGCTTAAAAACAACACATTGGTCTTATAATTTATGTGACTTAGAAATCATGCCTTTGTTGTCTTAGCTTACTCTTTGTTGAGGGCATCATAAGACTAATGAGCTGACTAGGCTTAGTTGTTGTTGTTTCTTTTTTTTCTTTTGTTTTTTCGAGACAGGGTTTCTCTGTTATAACTCCAAGGCTGGCCTTGTACTTAATAGAGATCCTCCTGGCTCTACCTCCTGAGTGCTGGGATTAAAGAACCACCACTACCCAGCCAGGATTGCGTTCTTAACTGAAGCTTCTATGGTGGTTTTACGTGTGTGTATTTGTAGTGTAATTATATAAGTTCTTTATGATTAGAAGTAGTCTCATGGCACAGGAATCAGAGAAGCTGTGAACATAGTAGGAAATCTAAGTATTTTGTAACACATACTTAGAACAGAAACCTAATGAAGATGTGGTGTTGTGGAATTTTTTTTAGTTGATTTCTTTTTGTGCACTGTTGGGAAAAGGGATGCATAGGCCTTGGCATTTTGTATTGTCTGCAGGTATTGGATTTCTGTGGGGGATATTTGATTTCCAATGATCTGTTTGTGTTATCAGTAGAACACCTAAGGAATTCTGAATCAATAAAACACCTGAGCTCAGATGCTCTGGGTCCCACTGTTGATTGAGAAAGGCGCTGGCCAAGATGTGGGTTCCCTCTGCTGAGGTCTGGCAGAGTTTGCTTGTATGAGAATGCCTCCTTGCCTCTCTTGGTGAGCCTCAGCAGCATACTACTACAGTGTGGTGAAAGCTTACTTTTTAAAATAATTGAGCTACTTTATCGCTGAGCCATGTCATAGTTGTGAGACATGAGAAAAGTAACTGCTGCATTTATATAATGCTATTCTCTCTGGATCTTTCAATTAGAAACGAAGAGTTTGGTGCCTGCTCCAGTGTTGAAAGTACTCCAGAAGGCAGTAAGCAAGGAACACAAGAAGTAAAGGTTTGCTATTTTTCTTAGGCAAAGCATGTTCATAGTCTTAGTACCATTATTTAAAATAATTAAGACCAGGTAATCCATTCTAACTATATATAGGTCTGGGAAAGAAGTAGTTTCTTTTCCTTCAAGGAAATCATAATTGTCCAAAAAATGTAAAATACCTATTTTGTTTGAATTTTTATTTATAAGTACTAAACTTTTCAAAACTAACCTGTGAACACTTGAGGCATTCCAGAAGCTTTTATTTTGAGATTAAAATGAGATTTTTATAAATTTTTAGTTTGTAATCTATATTCTGATACTGCTTCATTTTTAGTGCAGTGATCTATAATTATGAAATCAAGTGCTAGTCACATATCTTAAAGTTGAAGAAACAAAATATTTCTGTGTGTAAAGCTTACTTGATTTTAGGCCTGTCTTGCTCTTAATTTCTTGATTTTAAATACACAGTAAACTTTTGTGCTATTTTTGCTTTAGTAACAAAGGAAATGGGGGGTGGGGATTATGTACACAGTTTTATAAAGAAGGAAGAACATTGATTCTTCCTCATAAAAGGATGACTTTAAAGATGATGAGTTTATAGCATGACTATTTTTGTTTCAGTTGCCAGAAAATCCATCAAAGATGCTCTTTCCTTATAAGGTACTGAAAGCTCTGGATCCAGAAATCTATCGCAATATAGAATTTGATGCTTGGTTGGACAGTAGAAAAGGTAATAAAAGTATAAGAAGGATAAGCTAGATATTTCTAAATCCTGATAGAAACAAGAGATCATCTTGTAAATTATTTCTTTTAAGATGGGCTTTCATCAAACTAAAAAAAAAAAAAAAAAAAGAAGAAGAAAACCAAGAACCTAGTACTATTTTTTTGTTTATAATTAATTGGGATGAAAAGTATGTTTATAAATGGAGAGTGGTGTCCTTAGAGCTAAAACTGTAGTGATGTATAGAGAAAGTCTGTAGATAACTAAAGAATACAATGGATTTTTAGTGGTGAGAACAAACTCATCTGAAATTTAAGTATTATAACTATGTCAGTTGATAAATAGGTCAGAACTATCTGACCTCACCTATTTTGTTTTTTGGTCCATGAGCTGAGAATGGTCTTTTCATTTTGAAGTGGCAGAGATAGAGGTTGTAAAACATGAAAATTATGTAAGTCAAACCTCAATATTCATTGTTTTTTAGGAGAATGGAATACTTTTACATTATTTTCTGTGTGTGTGTACGTGTATGTGTACGTGTGTACTATCTGTACGTTTTCAGGTGCTACAGTGCATTATATGGGAAGTCAGAGGACAAATTTGCCCCCCACCTTTTTGAGACAGGGTTAGGGTTATCTGTGTAGGTAGCCCTTGCTGTCCTGAAACATACTCTATAGATCAGGTTGGCTTGGAACTCAGAGATTTGCCTTCTTCTGCCTTCCAAATATGCCACCACCACCCAGTCTAGAGGACAAATTTTGAATGTTTAACGACAAACGCTTCCACCTGGTTTTTACCTGCCCCAGAATTGAGTACTTTGGAAAGTTTCTGTGGCCCAGGATATCTAAAATTTGCTCTCTGGCCAGGCAATGATGGCACACACCTTTAATTCCAGCACTCGGAGGGCAGAGGCAGGTGGATCTCTGTGAGTTTGAGGCCAGCCTGGTGTTCAGAGAGAGTTCCAAAGCACTCAGAATTACAGCAGAGAAACCTGTCTCAAAAAATTAAAAGAGCCATTTGCTCACTGGCTCTTTATAGAACATACTTACAAAAACAACTCTTAATGTAAATTATTATTTTCTCTAGATATATAACTGAATTCATCAAGCTAGACTTTAATATAGTGCCCACAAGGGGATGTCTCCCATTCAACTCCTTGAACTTTGATGAATTCATTATAGTTAATTAGAATGAATTTAAGACCTTGTATAACACAAGTAATAGAAATGTACATATAAATACATACACACTCATTGCATGAGCCTGGTTGGCCTTACTTACAAATTAAAACAATCATGTTTAACAAAATCTGGAATTACAATCTTCTACTTAACTGTGCTTTAAAGTGTGGAACTATTTTGACAGGTCTGTGTAAATCGACCATAGTAAGTAATAACCCATCAACAGTGTTAGAATGGCCCTTTGCGAACTTTCCCATTTTTTTTCTTCTAATGATAGCTTTATCAAATACATTGTGTTAAAGTAAACGGAAGAAATAAAATATACAGTAAGAAAGGATTAAATTAAATTGAGCTTTAATCATCTTTTTCTTTCAAAATAGAACTTCAAAAATCAGATTTCATGGAGTATGCTGGACGACATTACTATTTAGGAGACAAATGTCAGGTTAGTTCCTTCTCTAAAGATAACGATTTGTTTCTCGAAGATTTTACCTTCAATCATTAATGAATTGGTCATCGTGGGCATAGTGATACATATCTGTCATCCTAGGACTCCGGAAGCTTAGGAAGGCGAATCACATTCAATGCCAGGCTGAGTTTTATAGTTTATACTAAGACCTGGTCTAAATAAATCAAGGGTTGAGAGTATAGTTCAGTGGTAAAATATTTTAGTATCAGTATCTAAGACTCTGGATTGGATTCCCAACACCACAACAAAGACAATGATCAAGCCTTTACAAAATGCTAAAAGATTTCATTGCTTATTTTGTACTAAACTTTAATACAGACTTTGTGATAATTAGATGTAAGCTGATGTATGCATCAGACTAGCCATCATCTCAATTACTTTAAAAAAGTAGACTCTTAATTACATTTGGAGGAAATACGGTTGTTTGATAAACACAGATTTATCAATGGACAAGCCAGATGAATTAATATATTTTTATTTTTTCCTGTTTTTCAGGTTTGCTTGGAACCGAATGGAAAATACTATAATGCTCACATTCAAGAAATTGAAAATGATAAAAACTCAGTACTAGTTTTCATTGAGGAATTGGCAGAAAAGTAAGACTATGTAGTAATTAAATTTGATAGGTGCTTACTCAAATGTAAATTGAGAATTACCAGGATGCTAGTGGAGAGAACTAGAATTGTATCTGTTTTCCTAATTATTTTGATTAAGTATTGAGAGTAAAATATTAAAATAGGCATCACATATAAAAATTTTCCAAGTCTAAGCATTGGTTTATTAAATTATATCCAAGAAAATTTTGATGTGAAAGTATTCATAGTAATTTGAAAGGTAGGTTGTTGAATTTCTGCCATTGCATTAATAAGTTATTCCCTCTTTCTTTTTGCATTTTGCACTGAGAGCTTTGCAAACAGAAATTGAGCCGACTCCCTTATATTTCTCATTCAGTTATTCTGAAGTAGGGCCCAAGAATTTGAATTTTCAATTAATCTCCATGTGTTGATTATGCTAGTGGTTCAATTTAAGATAAGTATACTACACTGCCCTAACAACACAAATCCCAGTAGGTTAAAATAATAAAGTTAATTTCTCCCTCATTTAGCATACAATGTTTCAGGTTAAGAAGCTGAAACCCACCAGGCTTTGCCTTTTGTTTTTGTATTGTGTATTAAGCCTGAGACCTTGAATTTGTTACAGGCACTTTAACTGTCTGGATCCCCTGGCCTTGCTGTTACTTATTAAAATTACTTCATTTTTTGAAATGATAATATAATTACATTATTTCCCACTTCCTTTTCCTACCTCTAAACTAGTAGATCTCAACCTGTGGTTCACGACCCCCTTTGCAGGTTGACTGAGCCTTTCATATGAGTCATCTGAGGCCATCCTGCATATCAGATATTTACATTACAATTCTTAACAGTAGTAAAGTGACAGTTGTGAAGTAGAATGCAAATCATTTTATATTTTGGAGTTACACAATATGAGGAACTGTATTAAAGGGTCACATCATTAGGAAAGTCTTAAACACTCCTATATACCTAGTCTCTCAAATTCAAGGCCTCTTTTTCTCATTAATTGTTACATGCATGTATATATGTATTCCTCCTAAATATAACTTTCTCAGTCTTTATAATGTTCTTTGCATGTATGTTACTGCTTTTTATTTTGGTCTTGAACGTGTAGTCAGCCTCAGTCTAAAGGCTTTGTTTTGGGAACATGCTTTCATGATCACTGATGAGGAAAAAAAATATGAGAGCCCGACAAATAGTATTTGATATTCGTAATGACATTTTTCTTTTTATTGGTGAAAGTATATAAGCATAATTTATATACCCAAGCCTGATATGAGTCAAATTAGACAATATGATCCTTTTTAATACCATCTACCATAATATTTCTTTTGTGTGATAGAATAAACAGCTATGGAAATATATTATGTTTAGGTTGTCTAAGCTGTCTAAAGCCCAACAAATGAATAGGACAACTAGTGTAAACAGACTTAAAGAAAATGCACTTGAGCCAGGGATGGTGCCATATGTCTTTAATTATAACACTTAGGAGGCTGAAGAGGCAAGTCTGTGAGTTTGAGTCCAGCCTGGTCTATGTAGTGAGTTTTAGGCCAGCCAAGGCTAAAATAGTGAGATCTTGTCTCCAGGAAAAACAGAAAAAGGAAATGTGCTTAAAAGGAAGCAGGAAGGCTTCATTTGTGTACTGAATGAGAGTTATTTATGTGTTGTAATGGCTCCATTATACTTTCACTTCAAGGCATGCAATTCCCCTGGCTAACGTAAGACCAGTCAACCAAGTGGCACTTCTTCCTCCCTGGAATACTATGCCAACTCGTAAGGGAAGAGGTTACCAAACCATAACTGGAGGTTATTTCCCTGAAATGGGTTTGTATCCTAAATTTTTCTTTTTTTCTGTTATAATTTTACTTAAAAACATTGTACTAAAGGTATGGCACATGTCCTGTTGAAGAGTGGCATTTCTTCCACAGTGGTGTGTTGGGATTGCTAATGTTTTTGTGGAGAGGGGAATGCTATCCTGAATATTCTAGGGTGTTGCTGGAATCTGTGCCATAGATTCTAATAGCCTGTTTTGCCTAGTTGTAACAATAAAATTGCCTTTAGACGTTGGTAGATGTATTTTGTAGTAGAGATATGAAAAAAATTGTCCTTGATTGAGAAACCACTTTCTAGATGACCTCATGTAAACTTAAGCTGATACAGATTTTTACTTTTAAAGACTAGGAAGACATCTCACAGGAGCACCCAGAGGTATTCATTCAACGTATTTTTTCAAGAGAAAAATATTGTAGGTGGCTAGATCATTCTATTTTTTGATGACCAAATCTCGTACTAAAGAGAGGGTTGAAATACTGAGTATTGAAATACCCATCAACATAGAAACATACTATTTCTTTGGCCCTTCCAACTAGAGGATCAAATACATCCTTGAAAATCATATAAAGTTCTACCTTATACTTAAATAGTCACTTGATTCGTTCCTAGGAAATTATCTTGACAGTTTTAAGGTATGTGATGAAGTTTGAGGAACATGACCTTTCATTTTGGTTACAAAGCTTATTTTAATACTTATTTATTTTCTAAAGTTACGACAGAAATGAACATGAAGCAACGGAAGAAGATGTTCAAGAAAGTTCGAGGGAAAGAGGTTTTTATGACCATGGCTTATAGCAGGGGAGACCCGCTTGTCTCACCCAGGATTCAGCATAGTATGAATTATGGGCATAACCCACTACTGTACTACTCACAGGCAGCTGGCCATATTATGTCTAGTGAGCATTTCCTTCCCCAGCATTCATCTCAAAGACAAGGTCGGGGATATGGAATGCCCAGGTAAGAATTGATGATAATGTATATCTTTGGGTTTTTAGAAATAACCCTGGACTGAATTAGAGTAGAATTGACAAATAACACCTTTTATAGTTTGTGCCAAAAAGGAACATAGAGCCAATGCATACTAATCTTGCCATGCATTATATAATTGTATTTATAGTGTCTACAAAATGTGAAGTGTTGAAGAGATGCTCTAAGATAGATTGCCATCAGAAATGAATGTCTGTATGATATGTGCCTCTATATCCATTAATATTGGATATGTCCAATACCAGAGAAATGTTTTCAGAAAGGCGTGTTAGTTCAGCTTAACTGTTGAGACTAGCAAGAGTTAAATAATCGTTTTTAATTTTATTTATTCTTAGGGATTCATCTCATTTAATAAACAGGCAAAATATGGCAAATCCTAAAGTTGGGTTTTACCCTGGCCAAGGTAGAAGATGCTGCCAGAGCTATGATAATGTCTCCTATAGGTCTCGGTGAGTATTTAAAGTGTTGAAAGTTAAGGAAAAAAATTGTTGTGTATGGATAACTTTCTGAAACTTCAGTTTGGGTACTGGAGAGATGACTTAGGGATTTAAAACATTGGCTTCTCTTCTGGAGCACCTGGGTTTAAATTCCCAGTGCCCACTTGGTAGCTAACAAGCATTTGTAACTCTAGTTCCAGGTGATCTTGAAATTTTTCTGCTCTCTGTCGGCACCATATACTCATGTTATACATGCAAGGAAAGCTACACTCAAATCAAACCTAAAAACATCTATTTTGAGCTATTCATCATTCACTGAGAAATTAGAAGCAAATTACTACCATATTTTAACTTATTTTCCTGTTTTGATATCCAAACTAAGTTCTTTTAGGCGTAGTCATCGTCAGATGCATTGCATGAATAAGGAATGCCAGTATGGTTTTACTCCAGAGAACGGTGTCGAAGAATCCGTTACTTTTTATGCACTGGAAGAAGGAAATGAGACTGCTTATTCAACTTTACCTGTAAGTGGGTGAAAGCGTCACTGAAAAAGGTGTTTTTTTTAAAAGGTTGTATGGAGACGTGTTATCTAATTTCTACCCCTGCCCCACCACAAAGATCGAAAGTAGGGCCTTTCTCTGTACTACATCCTTGGCCCTAATTTTGCATTTTTTTCATGTGAACAACTTAGTAAAATCCTCAAATTACGAAGCCATCACCTTAGAACTTTAAAGATAAGAAAAGAGATGTTTTAAAGCTGCTACTGAGAAGATCTAATAGAAGTATAGAAAGTCTATATGTAAACTAACATTTTCTGCTTTATTGCTTTACCTATTTTTTATTCTAAAGTATTAAAGTAGCCACATATTTCTCTTAGAATAATAACTCAAAATTTAGTTTTTTAAACTCACTTTTAGAACATACTTCCAGCTTTTTTCTGACTAGTATAGGAAGGATTCCATGTGTATGTGTCTTTTTTTGGTACAGAACAATGGTGTTCACCCTACAATGGTTCCTGTTACTTCAGGATACTGTGTTGCAACGCAAGGCTATAACACATGCAAGCCAACTTTGAATTCCGAAGGCAGCACTGACCAATGTGACAGTGGTGAGTCAATTAGTGCTCAGTAATTTTTGAAAAGAAGATTTTGTTGTAGCATTTTTATATCAGAGCTTATAGAGGTATTATTTTTGTGTTTCACACCTTTCTGATAACTTTCAAGAATTCTATGATTTGGGATGGTGAGATTCTTTAGTGGTTCAAAATGCTTGCCATGGAACATGTGGTCCTGAGTTTAAATCTCAGAGCCTACATAACTCAAATACCTTTTACTTGAATTCAAAATATTAATATGTATTGAATGCTATATATCATCCATTCTAGTAATTGTAATTTAATGGTGGTCCTTACTGTATTATGGGAAATATGCATTCCTGTGTTGTATGTGAGGAAAGTGAGGTTCAAAAGCTGATAATATGGCAAAGGTTATATACTCTTGATAATGACACAGATAACAATTACTTAATTGAGATACAATCTACATACCAGAAAATTGACTTATTCAAAGTCACTCATTGGGATGTGTATGTGTATGTGTGACATAATCAGCTCTACAATTTCATCATCCCTCGAAGACACCCCATTCTTTATATACTCAAACTAAAATTTGTCTCTAAAGCTATTTGTATACACTTATTAGTTTCCTTTGTACCATGTCATTTGTTTATATTTACTATTTATCAGTCAATGATACATTACTATTGAAACAACTCTGGAGAACTCTGAAGTGATGCATTTTGAGTGACTTTATTAATAAAATACTTCTAATTATCCATCCTACTTATATAGAGGAAAACATTCTTTAACTATAGAAATTTTGAGCAGAAACTTGTACTGTTACCAGGTTATCCTGTCTTCTGTTGAATAATAGAAAAGCTCAAATCATTTTCAACCATGTATGCATTTTAGTTTTGAAAATAAGCTTAGAAAACTTGAGAACAAGCAATTACTGGTCATTTTGCTTTGCCAAGTTCAAAAGATCTGTATATACATTTCTTTGTTTTCTAGGAGGATATCATGGAGACTATCTTTATTCTTCAGGTTAGTGAGATGTAGATTTAATTTGATAATCTTTATTTATGGAATTTCAATCTGAAATAATGCTTGTTTTTACTTTGGCTATCCTCTAGAACAAGGCTATGAAACTTCCAGTGTATATACCACAACTGTATCTACAGCAAACCTGGTGAGTATTTAGCAATAACAAATATGAATAGCTCATATTAAAGAGTTAGGGCAAGTGGAGGCCTATAAGAGAGAGCTTGCTTAGGGTTTCTGATGGACCCATCTTCATTCATGATGGCAAGATGGAAACTAAAATGTAGTAAATGGTATCCTAGCACTGGAGAGAATACTTAAGCATTTTCATTTTCACTTGTCAAAGCAGATCCCATTAAAAGAAAGCAGAAAGCTGGACTAAGGACTAAGGATAAGAACTGTAGTCTGAGTGGTGGTGGTGGTGCATGCCTTTAATCCTAGCAGAGGTTGGGAGAACAGGCCAGGGAGGCAGAGGCCGGTAGATCTGAGTTTGAGGCCAGCCTGCTCTACAGAGCACGTTCCAGGATAGCAAAGGCTACACAGAGAAACCCTGTCTTGAGGGGGGAAAAAAGACCAACCAATCAAATAATGAGAATTATGAGTTCAGTATCTTCCAAAAGACAAACTACTAGTTTTTACTACAAAAGAGGCAACTTAAAAGTATGATACACTGTAATCAAATGTAAAGCCCAATATTTCTGGGTAAAATGTAGATACTGGATCCATATATATCTTCCTGCAAGTCTAAAACTAAAATTAGTCTTTATATTCTGCCATAGCCCAATTTAGTCATGGAGTAGAAAAAAATCATAGTAAAATTTCGGTTTAGAATATAGAGGAAAAATTACTGATCTGTAGCAGTTCTGAGACCTTGAGGGACATAACATTGTCTAGGCCTCTAAGCTACCTGTGGGGATTGTCCTGGTACTCTTAGTTAATTATTCCAAAGTTTTCTCTTCCTTGGCCATACTTGAATTAGGAATTGAAAGCTAGTGACTTTTTCATCCTACATTGTTCTTTTTTTTTTTTTTTTGAGACGGGATCTCAGGATAAAGCCCTGGTTGTCCTGAAACTCATATGTAGACCTTGAACTCACTTGAACTTGAGATCTGCCTGCCTTTGCCCTCTCTAGTGCTAGAATTAAAGGCAAGCAATAGCACTTTGAATACCATGTATCCTACACCCTAAAGAAGATTGGAGACCCAAGAATTATTTTGCTTACACAGATTCTGGCTCATGAATTTTGGCTCAGAGATCAATTTATTGAGATTGTGTATGTCAGTAGCCATATAGATCACTTGTTTTCAGATGCACAACTTAGATTTGTTTTGCTTTTTCTCTTTCTGTGTTCTTCCTACTTGATTGTAAGTACTTTTAGTACGATCCATAACCTTGAGAAACTTTTCCATGAAATAATCCAAATGTGAGATTTAGTGTGTCATTTCAATTCTTGTTTTGAGACAAAAATCACATTGTATACAGAGATCTAAATTATTTTTATAACAATTAACAAAATCATAAAAAAATTAAAGAAATCAATTCATACTGTGGAGCTGAGTTTTACCTGGTTTTTGTCATTCAAAACTTTCAGTCTCTATTTCCTCAGCCTTATGATTTCCATATGCAAGACCTCTTATTATTTTTTTCTTTTTTGTGTTTTGAGACAGTGTTTCCTGTGTAACAGCCTTGGCTGAACTGGAACTTATGGCCTGGGGCTGACAGAAAAGAATGGAGATGGGCTGGTGGTGGGGGAGAAGGTCCACAGGAAGGAGGACAGCTGAGTCCACACCAAGACATTGTATAGTTCCCCAGGGATGGGAGTAGTATGAGAGAGAAGCTGCCCACAAGCAGGCTGCTACAGGGCTGGGGATGAGACTGGAAAGATTATTATGGAGGATAAGAAGGAGAGTGAAAAAAGGTTTGGTTTCTTGTTTCCTTTTATTCAAATATATTTCTGTATTTATTAAAGTCTATTCAGGACACTGGACCATGTTCTGTTCCCCAAGACACTGTTACCTCCTACAACTACCCCCAGAAGGTAATCTTCATAGTGTTACTAAATGTCATTTACAAATGGGATAAATTAAATAGAAGATCAGTTTTCCCTTTTTCTTTGCCTTCATCTAATTCTGAGCAGTTGCTTATATTCCATTAAGTATTATTGTGCCTTCTGTTACCTGGCTCAGTGATTCATACATTTATTTAACAAATCACTTTAGTATCTACTATTTCAGACACTGTTACATGGTCTACTGTGAATTTCTTCTCTTTCTTTGTTTTGTTCTTTTGGGTTTTTTGAGACAGGGTTTTACTGTTGTAACTCTGGCAGTTCTGTAACTCACTCTGTAGACCAGGCTGGCCTCAAACTCACAGAGATGCACCTGCCTCTGCCTTTCTAGTACTGGGATTAAAGATGTGTACCACTACCACCCAGTGTGTGTATTCTTTTAATAGCAAGAAAAATCCTTGTCTGGAGAGCTTATACTCCAACAAACCAAAACATAGTACAGTACATAGTACAGTGAATTTCTTATATTATGTAACAGTCAATAGTAAATTACTTGTTAGTCTCTTATTTACTGAAACAAAAATTGAGAGTTGGCGTTTACAAAGGTAGCTGAGTCCGTAGAATTGGAAAAGGTAAGAATGTGAGGCCAACATTTAGAGCACACCTGATAGATCACCAAATTTTTGAAAATGAATAGAGAAGGAACAGTTGAGGAAACAGGAAAAATAGAAGAGTGTATTGAAACTCTGGGAAGACAACATTTCAGGAGCAGTAAGTAAATGTTTCTTTCCCAAGAGGTCAAGTCAATGTAAAGATTAACTGGAGTCTCATAGGACCTGATGGCTTTCTCATTTTAGATATTCAGAATGGGTAAGAGTCAGAAGAAAAATGGAGACTGCCAAGGAAGACAGTGTTTAAGAGTCTGTTATTTGCTTATCTTTATACACATTTCTGCATACCATATGCCCTGGGAAAGTAGTATGATCTCTTGAGAGTTTTGTACCCTAATCAGAAAAAAATTTAAGACATTCAGTTATGCTTTAAATACAAAGCATCTCTTCTACTTAAATGTTTATGTGACTATTTATATTTAATGAGAATGAATATATATTACAAATCTGGAGGCCAAGAGAGTTACTGTTTTAGGAAGATGGCAACTAGGCAGATAGAGAACAGGGTTGGAGGGAAACTTTCTATCATAAAATAACTTGATGGTTGTTTTGTTTTGATATTAATCTATTATATTTACAGAAAGAAAAATAGCTCTCAACATAATTAGAAATCCTTTCAAAGAAGTAGTTTTATTTGCATGCAGATTGACTCAGTGTTTTGTCAACAGAAAATTTATGATTTCCTGAAGATAGGTATGAAGAAGAAACAAATTTGTTTTGAGAAACTAAAGAATTCTAACCTTTCTTCCACTTATAGGTGTTGGATAATTCTACAGCAATTGCAGTTTCCTGGGCCAATCATGTTCCTGTCCCAGTCTTACCTAACTGTTCAGAAGATAATCAAGCTATCAGTACCTCTGATGTTTCCTCACAGAATGCCATACAGCCTGTCTTTGTACCTCCACCTCCTCAAGACAGTTCAGGTGGTTATTAGTGTTTGTTTACTTTGGAAACCTTTCTATTCAAAAATATACACATACTATTATTCTAGTTATCGGGTAGTATTGCATTTTCAAGAAATAAATTTATTAATTGTACTTTAAAAGGTTATATCAGCTGGGTGGTGGTAGTGCATGCCTTTAATTGCAGCACTCGGGCCACAGAGGCAGGTGGATCTCTGTGAGTTCAAAGCTAGCCTGGTCTACAGAATGAGTTGGCCAGAATTACAGCAGAGACACCCTGTCCTGAAAAACAAAAACAAAAGAAAAAAGAAAAAAAAAGTTATTAAATTCTGGTGAGGTTTTTCTTGGTTTTTTTTTTTTTTTTTTTTTGGTAATAGGGCTCTGATAAGATTATACTGGCCATCTGCTACTCAGTGGATAGTTAGAGATCTTGTATGATTTCTACAACATTGAGTTGTGTCATTTTTTAAAAAATTATTTAGCATTTATATGGGGCAGAGGTGAGCATGTTGAGGCTAGAGGAAACTATGGTGTTGGTTCTTCTACTTTGTGTGAATTTTAGGGATCAAATTTGGGTCACTAGCTTTG
Organism: Cricetomys ansorgei; assembly: GCA_026225945.1. Classification (NCBI taxonomy): domain Eukaryota; kingdom Metazoa; phylum Chordata; class Mammalia; order Rodentia; family Nesomyidae; genus Cricetomys; species Cricetomys ansorgei. The sequence goes on along the minus strand of JAMJFZ010002884.1, from coordinate 2,133,902 downwards.
TATAGCAATTTCTTGAACCTACTGAGCCATCTCTCTGGCCCCATGAGTTATGTTTTATTACTTAAGTATTGATATAGAGATAGCTCTTATTTTATACAATACATTTCCTAAAAGCATGTTATAAAACTCATACCCATGTAATGGCTCCTTGTTCTGTGAATGTCATAATAATGACTAAGCCCTGGATTTTAAGAAATCTGAGATTGATATCTCAGTCCTGGTTTTACCACTTATTTGCTTTGTGATTCTGGACAAGTTATGGATTCAAGCTTGGAAATGCTTTTTATAGAGTAGTTGCTGAATTTTAATGAGATAATTTAAAAAATTTTAGGGTTTTAGGAGAATGATTGCAACTGCATTGCTTTTCCATCTGAGTCCTCATATAAAATGAAAAAGTAAAATCCAGAGCTGCAGACAGCATTTGCAACAAAGCTAGTTGAACCAGTATTCTTACAAAGTCCTAAAAGAGGACTTCACTTTGAAGGTGGAATGGTCAGTTTGGAAGCAACAGGTAAAACTGGGAAGGAGTTTGATCTAATACTAAGTGAAGGGCATGTGGCACTTGGTAGAAAAGATTAGAGCAGTTTATCTTCTAAGAACCCATCCACATAAAGGACCCTCCAGAGTTCCTTTCAGGATAATATTTGTCATTGAAGAAAAATGCTGGGAGTATAGGGATAAAATTGATCAGCAAGGGGGAAAAGATTGGGTTTAGAAAGGAGTTGAGATTAGAACCAGTAAGTTCTTTATTAAGGGCAACAGTTACGCATTGTTACTTCGTATGTTTTATTTCTGTTATTTTCATCCTGTCCCTAATAATTCTATTATTTCAACTACTGTAGCCTATCTTCAGCCTTCAGCAACAGCAACAACAGCGGTGGCAGCACCGTTACCACCAGTGCAGCAGCTGCCGCTGCCTCCTCCACCTCCTCTTGAAGCAGGAGACGCTTCAGGCTTCACTCTACCACCACCACCGCCACCTTATTCCTGTGATCCAAGTGGAAGTGATTTGCCTCAAGGTAGTGTATTTTGAGATTATTTAAGTTGAAGTTGGTTTCTGAATCTAGATCATTTTCTTGGATGATTGATGGGTACAAAATTAAATGAAAGTGATTTGAGCATATAATTTTAGGTGACTAATAAAAGGAACGACCACAAGTATCTTCTACATAGTCAACTAGTAGAATTGAATCATGACACTCTTCCTCTGTTCCCGTCTTATAGCTACATGTATTTTCTGAAAGAGATTCACAAATGGATAGATTTGTTTTTTCTCAAGTATTTTTTTTAAAATAGGAAGTTAATATTAAAAGTTTTCTATAAAAATTCCAGACTGTATGAAATTGTTAACCTTTTTGATACTTGGTATACCAACTGAATTTTGAGGATTGGAGAAAGCTTCTATTCATCTGATCTGCTTTGAATATCAACTATGTGTTCCTGCTTCCTTAGCCAGCAGTGATTCCCCCATCCCCACCCCATTGGAAGTTCCTTGTTGCCCCTGAGTTTGGTAGTGTTACTTGGAGAATTGTAGTTGAAAGTTGTTAGCAGTTTGTTTATACTTTCTTGCTTATGATATTTTCCCTAGCTGCATTTTTTTCCTGAGTTCTTTGCAGCCACTGAACTAGTCACCAAGATTTTCTCCAACTCTGTTCTGTTCTTTTTCCATACAGTATATCTTTGTAGTCTACTCCTAAATCTAACAAGCCTTTGCTCAGAAATTTCAGTTACTTACTAGACATTTACACTTAGCTTTTAAACTTTCAAACTTTAATGGTCTCTAATGAAATTCCTCATCTTTTTCCTCTTGTCTTTCACCAGTCAACACAAACATTTATTCCTCTTCTTGGTTTCATATTTTGTAAGTATTATTGTTGTTTCTATCTAATTTAACTTAAATTCTAATTCCTTTATTCTGTCCATCTTTGGTGATCAACTATTCAACCATTGTGTAATGCTGATTTTGTATTTTTGTAGCATTTTATTGTGAAGGTATTCAGATAAACATAGTGGAATTTTTTTAAATGTAAATTTTTTATGTATCTGTCAGCAAGATTATGTTGTTCAGCTGTATTGTTTTGTCACATTTTTGCTTGTCATTCCTTTTATCCATCTGACTGGAAATTAACCCATCTTATTTTTTATTAATTTAAAGGTAAATTGTATATATCAGTAGACCTTCTTAACCTTAAAGGATAATGAAAATGAATATCTATAAACAAGGGAATACTATTCACTACATAAAAGATTAAATCCTGTCATTTGTGGCTGAATCTAGAGGACTCAGTACTTGGTAAAATGAGCCAGGCATGAAATGACAAATACTGCACATGGTCTTATTTGTGGAGTATGGAAGCATACTTCTTAGCTCATAGAATTATTGAATAAGAGTAATTTCTACAGGCTGAGAAGAGTATAGGAGGGTGACTCACTGAAGGAAGATTGGTTATTAGGTGCAGAATTATTATTATAATATACGAAGACTATGTTTTGGTGTTATATTTGCACAATAGGAGATATATATATAACTAAGAAGATTTCTAAATGTTCTCACCACAAGGAAATTGTGGCTATTTGTAGTGATTAATATCTTTATTTAAATTAAATTTCAATGATTTAATCATTGTACAATATATTCATGTATTAAAAGATTTTATGATCTACTAATATTCATAGTTATGATAAAAATCAAAGTAAAAGTTATCTATGTAACCCATTACCATTTGAGCTATAAAATTTTGTCATCTTACACTTTCATTTTAACTAAATTTTTTATTAAAAAGCAATTTTTTTCTGCATGTGCATATTTGTGTATGCCAGAGATCAACCTTAGTGTGATTCCTCAGATTTTTCTTGAGTTAGAATCTCATTGCCCAAGGGTTACCTCCTGGTCTTTCCCTTGGCTCATCCCCATTTTCCCTCAGATATCATCATTGCTCTGCTCTTTTGTTTTTTACCAGGGATTAATTTTACCTGTTTTGGAATATAATCAATGCAGTGTGTAACTTTTAGAATGCTTGTGAGCATATGTGTTTGAATTCATCAATGTTATTTAGTGTTTCACTTATTTTTTAAATGATTAGTTTTTAATTGAATATCCACAGTTCTCTTTAAAGAATATTTTATAAATTCTTTGGGAATTTCATAAAATGTGTTTTGAACATATTCAATCCCTCCTCAAGTTCTCTCCTTGGCATCCTCTTAACCTTCCATCCCTTTCCACATGATATTGAGATTGCTTTTTTAAATTTGCCCATAGAATCCAGTTTCTGTTGCCCAGCTGTTCTTGGGATTTGGGACTACTCTGGTATGTGGTTAGTTTACCAGGGAGTCACATTATTAAAGAAAACTGTTCCACTACTACAAGCTTTCAAATATTAATACTCCTAAGATAGTGGTGAGACATTATCACCTTCCTCTCTATGCTGGGATTTTTGTCAGGCTGGAACTATGAGCTTTTTGTATCATTATATCCTGTAATATAATGGATTTCATTATGACATTTTTATACATGTATATCATTGTACTTTGACCATATTCACATTCCCACCCCCACTGGTTCTTTTTTCTTGATGGTTTCCTTCTGCTTTCATGTCTTTTATATATAGTTGTTTATATGTAGTTAAATCTAGATTCACAATGAGACAAAAATGTAATTTGTCATTCCCAACATCATTAATCTTGTTTCACCTTTACCCTTCCTTTAGAGCCCTTCTGTCATAGTCCTTCCTCTGCTATTTTGATGTTTCGTTTTCCAATTCCGTCAATTTAGTACATCAAATGCAGTTGGTATTAGGATGTTAACCTTGACAAGAATGACTAAAGATACTTCCTCAAAGAATTCTAAAAAGTATTTTTAAAACTAGATTCTGTATGTTACAGGAAACATTTGTCTGGGTCTGGCTTATTATTTCACTAAGATCTGTAGTGCCGTCTATTTTCCAGTAGATGTATGATTTCATTCTTTATGGCTGAATAAGACTATTTTGTATATATACCACCTTTTCTTTATCCATTCATCTATCATTAGGTATTTAGGCTGATTCTAGATCTTGGCCTTTGTGAATAATAGCATATATACTTAAGGTTCATTCTTATAATAGGTACCAGTACTTCAAATCTATAGTTGAATAATAGTTATACGTCTGTGCCACATTTATTATCTTCAGTTGATAGAGATTTGGGCTGTTTCTGCCTTTTGACTGTTAATGATACTGTCGTAAATATTGGTTTGCAGGTTTTTATGTTGATGTTTGTATGTACCAGAGACTTGACTTTTGTTATATTCTTTAGCTTGAGCATATAGCTTTATATGCCTATATAATAGTCAAATTAAAAACCAATTCTTCTTAAATGACAGTAAATGTGTTTCCATAGGGAGGCTTGTATCTTAATAAGAGATGTATTCCACTAAATCAGCTGTTAATAGAACATGAACCATATTAATAATAAAAGTATGCATGCATCCAGGTCAGTTAAATACATTTATGGATACAATTGAAATACTCAGAACAGGGCTGATGATGTTTCTCAGTGGTAGAATTTCTATTTAGTGTTTCCAAGGCCTTGGGATACATATCCAATAGTAAAATAACACAAACAAATCAAGATGCTATGAACATTTCCTCTTCTGTTATATATCTAGGTTTGGTTAATTATGAACTATTGGAGTTGAATTTTATGTTGCTGTATTAGGCTTTACTAACTTTCACCTGCCTTGCTTACTGTCCCCTGTCTTTGGAGTTCTTGTGTGTTATAATAAAAAAAAAGACCAGTTGTTTCATATTATGCCAACTTTTTCAATGGGTATCACTCCTCAGCATTAGTAGAGGAGCAGTTTGTTCCTTTGTAGTAGTGCTAGTAACTGAGGTGCAGTTGAAGTAAAATTTTCATCTTGAGATAAGGAAGAAAATGTCTTTTCTAGCTATTTCCTTAGTAGTAACAGAACAGCATTCCATTTGTATCCATCTAATACTAAAACAAATGAAATTTGTATTGGGTGATTAATCCTTGTATCACAAAATGGTCATAGCTATGCCAAAACAGAATTGAGTATGATGTTAGTGTGTGAGATTGCTATGTCCATATCTACTTTAATGATGTTCAGGGAAAAGCTTTTAAGTGATAATTCAAATTGATTATGCCAATCTCTCATAAGTTCTTGTTTTGTTTGTTTTAGATACAAAAGTTTTACAGTACTATTTCAATCTGGGATTGCAGGTAAGAATAATCCTAAAATTATTTTAATGAATACGGTATTCAAATGATATTCTTTTGAGAAATCAGACTAACTTTAAAAGCCAAGAATACTATGAATGTCTAAATGTTCTTAATTCTCTCAAGAAATATCTGAACATGATGTTGGTCAGTTTTATACTTTAGCATGGTTCAGTTTGTCTTACCATGAAATAGTGTTAAGGTGAGGAGAGTGGGTGGGCTGGGTTCTAAGGAGTACAACTTCATATTTAGGCTTCATATTTAACATATACCAGCTCTTCAGTGGTATGTACTCAAAATGAATAGATTATTTTTTGTACTTAATATTTTAAGGAAATTACTGTGTTCTATGGGAATCAGACCTAGTTCAAAGACACTTACAAAACTGTTTTAAAGCACTAACTTTAGACTCTTGCCAAACACTTCCCTGAGTTTTAGAGGTATAGCTTCCATCTTGATATCACTGATAGACAGATGTTTCAGTTTGTGGATTCAGGGATCATTTTTCTCCCTTAAATATGTTTCACTTCTAACTATTATAGCCTATAGCCAGATAGCATATTTACTGACAGGCTCATTTTTCTCCCTTAAATATGTTTCACTTCTAACTATTATAGCCTATAGCCAGATAGCATATTTACTGACAAAGAATGATACAGATGAATACTTAGCAAATGATATTAAATTAAATAGTCTGTTGAAGATGACTCAGGTTAGAGTTAGGTAGTCCTGTGCAATAAATTCCTGGAACCTTAGACCTCAGCAGAAAACTTTCTTTCCCATATAACACACATCTAAATTAAGAGTACTAGAGTAGGTATTTTTCTTAAGAGTTGGTAATTACTTGTCCCTTCAGTTATTACACACCATCACAATAATATGAGGACATGGACAATAGATAGCTTAAAACTTTTTTATATTAAAAGTAATAGTGTTCATTATAGTGTATTTGGCAACTTGTTTTACGAAACAGAATCCATAATTTGATATATTTTATTATAGTTTAATTTTTTATTATAAATATGAATCATACTATGTAATTTTCTAATCAGTGGTTCTCAACCTTCCTTATGCTGTGATCCTGTAATACAGTTCCTCATGTTGTGGTGACCCCCATCCATAAATTTATTTTCCTTGGTACTTCATAACTAATTTTGCTACATGCCGTGAATCATAATATCTGATACGCAGAATGGTCTTAGGTAACCCCTGTGAAAGGATTGTTCAACCCCAAAAGGGTCACCACACACAGGTTGAATACTGCTGTTTTAACTCTAACATGAGTAACTTTTTTGTCTTTAAATATTTGATAGTATGATTCTTTTTGCCTGTAGTATTCTGCCATGGATATAGAAGTGTTGTTGAATATTTAGGCTATTCAATAGTTTTTATTTTTAAAAAATAATGATATAAGTGACATCTTTGTGTACAAGTCTGTTTATATCTTTGATTTCCTGAACGTGTTTTCCTAAATGTATCCCTAACTGTAAATATGAGCTACAGGTGATGTAAAGATCTTAAACTTCTAACTGGGGACAAAAAAACTTTGTACATATCAGATGTTCAAACACCTGAGAATTGATACCTGATTTTTTTTAAGCTAGGAATTATCCTACTATAAGAATAGAGAGCAATAAAGATTTGTGAGGTTTTACTTGTTACTTTTTCTTGCTCCAGTGCTATCACCACAACTACTGGCACTCCGTGGTCTATGTGCCACATGTGCAGCAACAGCAGCAGCAACAGCAGCAGCAACAACTTCACGTAGAGAATTATCAAGATTGTACTGAGCAACCTCTGGTAGACCAAAGTGCTCCTCATTTGTACAGTGATGCTGTGAGAACAGATGACACACAGCCGGAAGTATCAGCAAATGGTGAGTATATAAGGAAATTGCCTGCAAGAAAGTCAGTTGGGTTTTTGTGTATAATAATTAAAATCTTATAGATAATTTGATTAAATCCATATGCATTTAGGTTATCAGTTCTGAAAATGTAATATGTAGATGCCTTGTGATCCTTGAGGCTATTTGAAAGGATCTATATATGAGGAGACTAGTATTTACCAACAATAATAAGCTTGTATTTTTTATTTTTGTGTTGCTGGGGATTGAACACAGGGCTTCATGCATTCCAGGCAAGAGTGTTCTATACCTGAGTTATAGCCACATCTTAATTTTTGACTTTCTTAGTTACTTTTCTATTCCTATAAAGAGACAACCATGACCAAGGCACCTTATTGAAGAAAGAGTTTATTGGGAGCTTTTTTACAATTCCAGAGCATTAATCAGTAATCAGTGGTCATCATGGCTGGGAGCATGATGACAGGCATGCATACATGGCATTGAAGCAGTAGCTGAGAGCTTACACATGATCCACAAGCATGAGGTGGTATGTGTGTGAGGGAGAGAGACAGAGACAGACAGACCTAACTGGGAATGGCCTGGGGTTTTGTAATCTCAAAGCCAATCCCCCAGTGATACCCCTCCTCCAATAAGAGCATTTCCTCATCTTTCCCAAACAGTTCTACAATCTGGGAAACAATATATAACCCTGTGAGGGCCATTCTCATTCAAACCACCATATTGACTTTGTTCAAGGTACTAAAACCTATGAATAGTTGCTGACACCAAACTGCTAATAAACCAGTATGTTTATTACTGTTATACTCTATACAAAATTGTAGAGTTTTTGTTTGTTTCTTCAGAGAGGTTCCTTTAAGAAAAAACCTAAATCTTTGATCTTGCAAATTGTATTTAGTGTTCTTTACAATAAATATAGGGAAAAACACTTCTATAAAGTGAATCAAGTTTGGTGTTTTTTAAGGTGAATGTATTTTATGTCTGTGAGCTCTTTGTCTGTATATATGCCTCTATACTAGAAGAGGGCTCTGGATCCCATTATAGACGATTGTAAGCCACCATGTGGTTGCTGGGAATTGAACTCATGACCTCTAGGAGAGCAGAGCAACCAGTTATCTTGACCAGTGAGCTATCTCTCTAGTCTCTTAAATATGTACCTCAGGCTGGCCTCAGGTACAAGATGCCTATACCTGATGGATACTTGCCATCATGCTCCCTGCCATGATGATCTCTGATTAATGCTTTGGAATTGTAAACAAGCTCCCAATAAACTAATATCTTCCTGCTTTCTTCTATAGGAAATCCTGAGCACATATGCCATCACAGTTGACAACTTTGATAACTTAAGGAAACCTACTTGTTTTATCGAGCTATTAGCTGATTGCTAATGTGGAAAAGCATTTTTTACCTTGAAAGAATGATAGACAAACATGGTTGGCCTGACCAACATTTTCTCAAATGAAAATGTGATCCTGTCACTTTAGGGGAAAAAAAAATTGGCTGAATTTACAGTGAAAGAAAATTCTAGGTTTGAAATAAAAATTGGAATTTTTGCTTGTCATCATGAGCTTAACATTTAAAATTTTAGTGTCAGGTGGTCATGGCACATACCTTTAATCCCAGCACTCTGGAGGCAGAGGAGAGGCAGGCAGTTCTCTGAGTTCAAGGCCAGCCTGGTCTACATAGCAAGTTCCAGGAAAGCCAGGGCTACCAAAAGAAACCTTGAAAAACCAAAAAAAATAAGCATTTGTAAACACTTTAGAGAGGCCCTGTCTCAAATAACAACAAAAACAAAAACTCCAAATTAAAATGGTCCTACTTGCAGTTGCTGTGGTCTTTTAAAATTTTTTTTATGTGTATGCATTTTTTGCCTGAGGAGTTACAGATGGTTATGAGCCACCATGTAGGTGTTGGGAATTGAATCCTGTTCCTCTGAAAGAGCCAGCAAGTGCACTTAACCACTGGTCCATTTCTTCATCCTCTATGATCTTTAATAGAAATGTTTTAATTACATTTTATTTGTGTGTGTGTGTATGTGTGTGCATGCATGTGTGCTTGTGTTACTACATGCATTCATGCCATGTTGTACAGTCAATACCAAGGCAACCCAAGGAAGGTATATCAGCTTTCTTCTACCATGTAGTTCACTAGAATGTCGGGCTTGGCAGCTAGCACCCCCACCCACTGAGCAGCCTTGCTTGCTGGCCGTGTAGTCTTTTGTATAATTGATGATGTGTTTAATCTTTTTTTGTAAGAATATTCATTTACATTTAGTGAATTTTTATAGTAGAGTATATATACTATATCTTTTCTTCATTTCAGATACCATACCCATTGCTGATGCTGTACCTGTCCCTCACGGAACAGTCTATTATCCAGTAATGGCAGATCCCTATGGGCCACCTTTGCCAGGTTTTGATTCCTGCATTCCTGTTGCATCAGATTATCCTGGTATTGCCATGTGGCATCCAGTTGGTGCAGCTTATGGTGGTTCTGCCCCAATACATGGTGCTGTGAATCCAGGGCCAGTTAGCTATATGCTTCTACCTAATGCACCTCATTATACACCTCAGAATTAAGATTGGCAATATGAAATATTCTTTGCTGCCATATTTACTGTTATGATTGATAAATCTCTTATTAGTCCTTAAGTGGTTTAGTTGGTAAGAATGTTCACTATTGTATGTCTTTATTTTACTTTTGAAGTAAAATATTTCTTTAAAGCAAAGGCATATTACTTTGTGTTATGAATAAGAAAATTGAAATGAATGTACAACTAGTCCTTATAATAAGTTAGCCACTGATGGTGCCAATTGACAAAAGAAGGAAAACATACAAGCTGTCTTCTTAAGATGTGATACATGTTAATCAACTATTTAAAATTGGTATGATTTCTAATTTTCAAGATATTTAAAGAGACAGAAAAGAAAATAACCAAACAAGAGCTATGCTCCTGTATTTGTTTATATTAAATGAGAGTTCTGGTTTCTTTAAGAATTTTCAAAACTGAATTGCAGTCTGATATTAATCAGTTTTGAAGGCACATGGTGTTCGGCTTTACATTTGCCACATACTGTACTGTTTAATACTGGATTTACATAACTGTCCTACTGCACAGTATTATAGTGTCCTTTGCACAATTTGTGGTAAATAAAAACTACCATTTAAAATTGCCAAAATGAGTAGAGTTTTCTTTTGCAAGAAAGAGGGTACCAGATGCCAGATATTCACAGTATTATAGTGTCCTTTGCACAATTTGTGGTAAATAAAAACTACCATTTAAAATGGCCAAAATGAGTAGAGTTTTCTTTTGCAAGAAAGAGCGTACCAGATGCCAGATATTTGTTTCAACATGTTTCCCCTGACATTGTGGTTACAAAAGAATGAATTTATAGCTTGAATTGGTGAGGAGTGATTGTAAGGACACTTGAAATGTTATTTTATTTCAGCCCCATTGCTGTAAATCCTAGCATGTATTGTTCTTTTTTCCTGAGAATGTTCTTATTCAGGTTCTTATTTGTTTCTTTTTTAAAAATTATTTCTAAATAATTTAAAAATAATTTCGAGTTAACCTGGAAAGTTTTGGGTTTCCTTATAGCATTTTCAAACATAATTTGTTTTTGTTGGTACTCCTATTTGCTTCTTCTCTTCTGTCCTCTCTTGTCTCGCTGTCCCTTGTACATTCCCACCTCCATAGTCTGCTTTTTGCTTTCACAGAACATGCGTTCTTTTTTGCTTTTCATCTCTTCATCAACACTGCTAATATTTTTAAACACAGTCAAAGTTTATTGAAAATATTTTTAAAAAGATTTTAAGCATATGAGCTAAGAGAAAGATGGACACACCTTAGAGCATGGGTGTGAAATTCTCTTAGCATATTTCTGTTAACCTCCTTATAGGCTACTTTATTTTCTGTAAGTCAGAGTTTGTCATTTCTTGGTATTTTGTGTTTTTGGACTTGTACTATCTCTCAAAGCATGCTTGTCTCTGACTTTCTGTGAGACATTTCATTATCCTTTTAGCCTTCTAATTTTTGACCAGTCCTCTGGGGCTTAATTTGTTCCAAATACTTTGCTCATTAGATAGATGACAACAAAAAATATCGTTTGGTTACTACAAAACTTGTTTTGAATAGCATCTTTTAATTTTTAAATTTTCTTCATGTTTATTATGTATGTGTGTGTTGGGTGAGGGTAAATAGGTATGCTTGGAAACATTGTTACATACATATGAAAGTTAGAGGATAACTTGTGGAAATGTGTTTTTTTTCCTTCAAACCTTGAGGTCTGAGGATTGAACTCAGGGAGTCAAATTTTGGCAACAAGTACTTTTATCCACTGAGTCAACTCACTGGCCCCAAATAGCATCTTGTTTAAATGTTAATTTTGTTTCTGAATTAGTCTTATCCTTAACACTTGAGCTACATCCCAGGCCCAAACCAAGTGAACCAACCAAGCAGAACAGCCAGACATATAAGACATTAAAATATGAAGTTCTTGAAATGTGCTAGAATAAATATGGCATTACATTACAAAAAAGATCCTTGCCTTCAGTGTCCTGTACTTATGATGATTGAAATAATGAGTTCCAAATGAACCAGTGTACTAGATTTCTGCTTCATAATGGACACAGTACTAGTTGAAGTTTTTTTGTTTAGTTTCTGTAAGAAATAAGAATTCTGGCTAATTTTCAATATAAGGAGTATTTAAAGCTCATTACAGAGTCACAGATAAACAGGAAGCATTAGGTTCCTCTCTCCCCTGGTTGGCAACTGGCACCTGCTTATCTTGGAACTCTAAGAAGAGTTGGAAAGTTGCAGGCAGTCTGGTATGTGACTAAGCCTCCAATCAAAAAAGGGGACAATCTCAAGCCCCAGGATATTCATTAGATAAAGCTTTCCTTTTTTTAAGCAATAGGGTGGGGAATTTGGGAAGAATGCTATACTAGAAGAATGCAAAGACAGCTCGCTGGAGTAGTAGCCTATGGGAAAAAGAGTCCAGAATTTCTCACAACTGGGGACTTATTTACTACACTAGCCACTTTTGTCTTTCCTCTATGTTTTATCCTTTTCTGTGGCATTGTATATTAAAAACTTAAGTTTTTGCTAGTCTCTTGAATTTATTACAGAGTTGCTTTTTGTTGTTGTTCGGATATTCAAAGTGGTGTCTGAAAGCTTTCGTAAGGAAATTGGATGAGAACTAGGTGAGGTTGTACATGCCTGCAATCCCAGCACTCTGTAAGTACAGGGGAAAAATAAGTTTATAGGCCAGACTCAGTGAGTTAGTGAGTTTTAGTCCAGCCTGGGCTACACAAGACCCTAAAATAAAAACACCAAAAGTCATGATGGTACACTCATTTATGCGGCATAAAGTAACCATTCTTTAACATTTTTGAACGATCCAACATCTCTCAACTACGTAAGTCACAGCAAGTGGATTCATCTGTGTTTGGTTCACTAAGGAGCTGCTAAAGAGTTTTAGAATGTACTGATGTATTTTGAGAACATGGGTCTTGTGTTTAGTTGGTTTTGAGATGAACACTTGTACCCTACGTTTTTGTTGTATGCTTTATTATTTCAAACTTACAGATTTTTGTCTTGCCTTAAATTCCATTATCAGATGATGCAGCATAATTTGATAATTATCCTTAAAAATTTAAACTATTAGCCTGGCAATGGTGGCACATGTTTTTAATCCCAACACTCGGGAGGCAGAGGTAGGAGGGTCTCTGTGAGTTCAAGGCCAGCCTGGTCTACAGAGCAAGTTCAAGGACAGCCAGAGTTACAACAGAGAAACCCTGCACAAAAAAGAAAAGCCAAAACAATTTAAAACTATTGTGTGATGATTTTGACTTATGAAATTAAGTATGCAGTATGTTTATTTTTAACCAGATATTGCTTATATAGTCCAGTCAGTTTTTTCCCCTTCTTTTTGGTTTTCCAGAGACAGGGTTTCTCTGTAACTCTGTCTGTCCTGGAACTCTGTAGACCAGGCCTCCCAAGTGCTGTGATTTAAAGGTGCGCACCATTACCACCATGATTCCCTCTTCTTGTAATGGGTAGAGTATAGAGTTAAGGTAACCTGCACAAGTCTGGAGTATTGATGATAGCTACCAGAGAGAAAATAAGTAACTTGATAATTAAAACACTCAAAGAGAACAGCAGACACAGTGGCAGGCTACTTTTTTAGAGGGTTATGAGTGTATATTACCATGTCTGTGCATGCTTGTGGAGGCTTAGAGTACAACCTCTAGTAGTATTCCTCAGAAAGCATCCACATTTATTTTTGAGACAATCTTTGGGAACTGGGACTTAACAATTAGGCTAGGCTGACTGGTCTACATGCCTCAGGGATCCATCTGTCCCGCCTTCCTAGGACTGGAAGTAGAAATGTACACAGCTATACCTTTTTACATGGGTGCTTGAGAATCAAAAGATGCTCATGCTTCTGTGGCAGGCACATTGCTGATGGAGCTATTTCTCAAGTTTCACTTTTATTTATGTATTACCTCTTTAGTTGTCATTGACACTACAAAAACTAGTCCTGTCTTTTATTGTTAGTCAGATAGCCATTTTGAGTTATTGGTCAGAGGAGATATAAATGTTCTGTGGTTGGTTTGGGATTTCTTTCCTGATAAAAATCTGGTTATACTAAAGCTAGAAATCTAAGTACTTACAGCAAGAAAAAGAATTCATTTTAGGCTGTGTATATTTATTCTCAAATCTAATTGTAGCTCTCTGCCTTGATTAAGAGCAGATGAAAATATTGATTCTATTTTACTATTGAAATAGACTTGTGAATTTAAAACATGTTTATTTCCTTGGAGTTATAATCAAGGCATAACCATTTAATTATCTTTGGAAATAAAATATAAACAAACAAATCATTTTAATGTGAATACTAGATAGACTTTCAAAACTTAATTCAGATGTAAATCTACATGAATAACAAAATGGTCCATTGGGGAGGGTAGCAGAGCTTGAACTGAATCTAGGCTTTTCTAAATGCGGGACAGATTTAGTCCATTGTGCATGACACATCTTTGAAACATTTTATATTTTCTCTTACATGAAAAGTTTAAGAATGTAAAAGAACTAATGTAGTGAAAGATAATCTGGTTCCTGGTGCTCCCCCCTCACCTTCCCACCTCATTATAGGATATTTTAAATTTCAGAAGAAACAACTTGATTTAGAATACATATTTTTTTAGCTGAACTATAGTTCAGACAAGTTTTTTTTTAAATAATAGTTGTCAGGAACATTTGGACAATATAGTTTCAGGAAAAGATCTATTCAAGTTTAGGTAATATAACTACTGTATTTTGACTACTTGGGAGTGATTAATCCTTAAAGCTTAGGTCCACTATGCTACTCTCTACTTTTACCTTGTGCTAGCAAATTTTTATAATAAAGGAAACTGCCTTGGTAACTGGCCATGTGGAGAAGGGGGTGCTTAATTCTGAAGTTAATATGAGATCAAGGTTTTAATGTTTCTACTTTTGTTGTCTTTTTTGTTTTGTTTGGTTTAAAGAGAAAGAACATAAAGGTGGGTAGAGTGCTGGGGAAGATCTGGGAGGAATGGGAGGAGGGGCAAACAGTATATTGTATGAAAATTTTTTTCAATTAAAAAGTCTTAAATACTGAAAATAATCAAAAATTATAAGATTTTAGAGTGGTTGTCAAAAGGTCCATATAGATCTTGCTAAGACATTTAGGAGGCTGGGGAAGCCTGTAGGATAGTTGAGTTTTTAAAATTTTATACTTCTTAAGGATATTGTCTAGCTCTGTAAAACCACTTTTGTGAAGTGCGTAGTTTAAATTTGTAGTTGAAATTGAGGTGAGTGAATCATTTTAGATTTTACTGTTTCAGCACTTAGTAGTAATGGCTTTTTACATAGGAACTATAAAAATTATAATATTCTCAGTCATAGTTTTCAAAATATTTTGTACTACAGTAGTATCCTGTTAGTGTTTGTGCTGGTTAAATTATAGTGTGAAACCCAGTGCTGTCCATCAACATTTATTAATAGATATAAATGAGTACATTGGAAAGGGAGGAAAGAACAAAACATCTTACTTCTAAGTAGCCATACATTTTGTGGGAGCAGAAGTAAATGCTTTATTTTTCTTTATACTGAAGCTAAAAATACACAAAATTATACAAGATTATTTTTCACACATCTCAGATTGACACTAACTTAGCATTTCTTACATAAAATATTTAAATAAAAATAACTACTCAGAAGTTTTAGCCTCTCAATCAGTTTATAGAGCCAAAATGCCATTTGCACAAACATCAAAATTTCCCCTTTCATGAATTAAACTCAGTAGGTATAATTTAACCTTAATTTTGACACATTTTCTTTGTGATAATGTGTGATGGCCCACCAACTACATTGAGAAAATTTGTTAAACATAACCTGCTTTACAGTTTTTCTTTCTCCAGTTACCAACTGTTAATCTGTAGCTCCAAATTTCATTTACTGTTTTGACCAGGAAGAAATTCCATGTCCCCATTTTGTAAAATCTTGAAGAAATAGAATCTGTAAGCAGTTAAAATATTTCTCTTGAATATTACTCAAGTATGCACATGAAAAGAAATAAATGCATATTCAGGTATTCCCCTGGGAAAGGTGTATTTAGTCTTATCTGAACTGAAATGAACTGGATAGGGTCTGTTTTACCATTGAAATTAGAGAACATGACCATATTGTAAGGAGGAATTCAAAAGGGTTAGATTTTACACAGAAACATCCATTTTGAACATATAGGATTTTCAGATGACTTGAGAATTCCACTGTCTTTTTCTATTTGAGCCCATCTCACTACAACTTTTGTTATGAATGTTCAGTCCAAAACTCCCTTCAAATTTTCTTTTTGTAGAATCCAGGTTTTTTGTTTGTTTGTTTTTTCTGTTAGCCCTTCTGCTAACAGCCTACTTGGCAGAACCTATACGTGATAAATGTTTCTTTTGGATCTCTTAAGATTTAGAAAGACAGTTGTCAATTTGTTTAGAACTCAGGCCACAGGAACTTTTGATATACTTTGTTGTTAAACTGCCAGGATTTCAGGGCTTAAGTCTTGATTGTTCCCTCATCAGTTGAGGTTCTTAAGTATGGGCAACAAGTATGTTCTTTAAAATTTCCCTAGGAAGTGCTATACTTATTCTTGTAAAGCTGCTACTACTCCAAGCATGTTGAAAGTTGATTTTTATGTTGCAAAGGGAAACAAGACATCTTTGTGAGGTAATAGGATGCATTTTGATTAAATGAGTCATTCCAGATACGAATATGACTATGAAAGCTTAGCAAAGTGCCTGTTCATATAGTGCTTAAAAATGTTTTTTTTTTAACTGAGTAAGTACCTGTGTTGGTTACCCTTCATTTGGGTTGGTTATCCTACGATTGACCATATTTGGGCCAAAAAATATTTTTGAATATTTCTAAAAATTCTAATCTCATAGAATCATGATTTCGTGTTATTAGGTTATTCAGAGGTTATATTGGATGTTGAAAGACCTTACAAAAGTCACCAAAATATTAGAATATGAGTGCAGTACAGATTCTTTTTAAAGGTTTTTTTCAAGGCAAGGTTTCTCTGTGTAGTCCTGGCTGGCCTTGAACTTAAGGGATCCACTTGTCTCTGCCTCCCAAGTGTTGAGATTAAAGGTGTGTACCACCATTGCCAGGCACGTGCAGATACTTAAGACGACTAGTTTGATGGATGCCATTCATTTTGATGCATAAGTTCTAGCAAGTTTATATAATTGTCTCATTTGTAATCATAGGTTGTATACCTATTGTAAATTTATGAGGCTAAGTACGACATTTGTAATATGTTTTTCATACATACCATTCTCTAGTTTAGCTCTTATTTCTCTTTCATAAAGTTGCAGCAAACTCATTTCTTAGATAAAATTTAGTCAGTCTTTCTCCATAATTGGAAAGGCAATCTGTAGCATTGCATGATTTAAAATATAACCTTAGTATGAATCTTGCCTGTTGACTGTGAATACAGTGCACCCGAATGAGAAACTACCACTTTCTAAATTTGAAAAGAGATTTCCAAAGCTACTTTTCAGAGTTAGTTGTTACACATTGTTGCATTTCTAGATTTTGTTGGAGGAAAGGTTAATATTTTCATCTAGAAATGATACTTTTTGGGGGGATCAAACCTAGAATTTTATTCATGCTAGGTGAGGGCTTTTATTAATCACTCTCCTATCCCTAAGAAATGACATTATTATTTTGTGTGTGTGTGTGTGTGTGTGTGTGTTGGGATGGTCTGTCTGCAAGGAATCCAGAAGAAGGCGGCGATCCCTTGGAGCTGTAGTTACAGCCTGTTTTAAGCCTCCTGGTTTGAATGCTGGGAACTGAACTTGGGTCCTCTGGAAGACTAACAAGTGCTCTTTACCATTGAGCCCCAGAAACTAGTTTTAATCAAACAATTTTTCTCAATTTGATCATTCTAAGTGTTTAATAATTTGATGATTTATTTCTATTTGAAGTTCTTGGCCAAATTTGTCCATCCTTCGGAAGTTCTTGTTTCTTTGCTATCACTTTTAAGACATGAAAATCTAAGGTGGCCTTTCTGTCTTCTTTCAAGTGCCTCTTCTAAGGGTACTGTGGGACTGAAAAACTGTGAAGAGAGTTTCTAGATTGGGTGGTAGTTAGGGATATAGAAGTTCACTGAAAAAGGCAAGCTGACCCAGCCCAGCTTAATCTGCTTGCCAAAAGGCACACTATTCCAGTATCAATGAGAACAATGTCATATATATTTGTGGTGTGTATGTGTGCACACCTGCATGTAGTGAGGATAGAGCTCCTATGATGGATGTTATATTGTCCTAAAATCCACTAAAGTCTGCTGCAAATGGTTGAATGTTGGCCTTCACACTATAGGCAGCTTTTACTTAACAATTGAGTTATTTTTGGTTCTATTAAATAATTTTGAGTTATGCGGAACCCTTGTTTGAGGTAGCAGGAGAGGACAGATGTGTGGATCCAAAGTAGTCAGCTGTCAATGATGAATAAAGAAAATATGGTATGCATAATGTAGTTTTACATGAAATCAACATCATTGGCAAGGAAATGAATAGAACTGAAGATCATATTAAGTAAAATAAGCCTGGAACACATGAATAAATAGCATATTTTTGTAGAATATTTAATCCAGAAGCATGGCTGCTCAAGGGAAGAATGTTCATACACACCTTTAATCCCAGTTTTCAGAAGGCAGTGGTGGTGCACACCTTTAATCTCAGCACTTGGGAGACAGGAAGCAGAGCTCAGGAATCAGTGTCAGACAGGAAGTGACGTCTGAGATGAGTCAGTGAAGGGCAGACAAAGTGATGAGTTACAGGAAGAGTTAGAGTGAGGACATGCCCAACTCTCAGGATATAAAAGTAGGCTCTTAGCATACAGAGTTCAGAGAAGCAGTAATGGAGGATAAGAGGCAGAGAAAGGACAAGACAGACAAGCAATCTGACCGAGGATAAAGCAGAGAAGTACAAAGGCTGACTGAGGCAATATGGGGCAGTGAGAGCTCACAGAGACACAGAAGTCAGTCAGCCTGGAGAAGAGTTTGAGCCAGAGCAGTGAGTGAGTTGAACCAGAAGAAGTAGAGTTCAGAAGGAGCTAGCTAGTCTGAGTGGCTCAGTCAGCAGTAAGCCTCAGAGGCTTAAACGTTCTAGATTGTATGAAGGCTGAGGTTGAAGCCTTCCAGTTCTAGGCTAAAGGCAGAGGCCCAAACGCTCCAGGACCAGGAATTCAATAAACTAAAGAATAGAAAGCCTTTGAACCCGAATCAATGTCAGTGTCTACACAAAGTAAACGTCTACAGTGTTTACTTTGATATGTGGAATCTATATTTTAAAATATTCATGAATTCAAGTAAAATGACTATTTGGGGAGAGGAAAGGGGGAATTAGAAGAAGGGAAAGAAGGACAAGAGGGAAATGTGAGCAAAATATATGACACATGTAGGAAAGGTCACAATGAAACCCATCTTTTTATGTAATGAAAATATACTAATGAAAAGTAATGAGCTTTTTCTCTTACTACAGAAATAACCATTTATGACATCACAGCAACCCCCCACAGTTTTTACAACTTTCCCTGTTGGGTAAAAAAGTCAACAAAAGTAGTTTTGGGCTGGCATAGGGCATTCTACTAACTTTGTGTTTAAATAGTATAGATTTTAATGTTCATATGTTTCTCCAGTATTACAATTACTGATGCTATTTTAGAAAAGAATTCCAATAAAATAAAATCAATTCTGTTCTTAAAAACGATGTAGCACCTTAGCTTGTTGCCTGTATCATTCCAACACTTAATTCTGTTTCATCAGCACCCCATTTTCTGACAGTAAAGCTCCAAGACCACTTACTAGCTCCTTCTCTGAACCACCAAAAAGCATAGTGAGGAACTTCTTAGCTTACATGTCAGCATTATGAATTGTAATGTCTTATGTATGCATTAAATCTATGCAGACTTTTTTTTGCCAAACTGTATATATTTCTTGGGTTAGTTATCTTTTTCTGGTCTAAGTGTCTTCCTTCCTCAAAAGCAGAAAAACTAAATCTGATAGTTCTCACTTTAACAGTTGGTCTACAGAGGATGCTGTTATGGCTGTTCATTTTAGCAATTCTTTACCACATCCCAGGAAGTCTTTTCATGGAAAAGTCATTATTCCTGCTTCCTCAACATTCAAAATTCCCAAACAGGTAACACCAAGGTCAGAGGCTCAAGTGCCATTAAGCTTCCAGGTGTGTGTATGCACATACACAAGTTTTTGTTTTCATTTTCTCAGACATTTTCCAATAAAGACAAACAAATAAAAAAACGCTTCTATTGGGAAAAGGACATTGAAAGGGTATACTGTTTCTCTCTACTAAAGTGAGGCTCACATTGGGCTAAGGTACTCAGTTCCCAATGGCTAAAATTCTATGCCAACAATGGATATTTGGAGCAGGTAAACCAAAAGAATAAAAATAGCTTATGTTATTATTTCATGTCATAAATGATTTTTGTATTTATAATTATTTTTACTTGGCGGTAATACTAAATTTACATTTAAATGCAATTTTGGAGTTCATAGTATTTTAGGCAAATGAAAACAATGGGCATCTCTAGTGGGCATTTTTATCTGAGTATATATATACACATATATATATATATTCTAGGTAATGGCTCTATAATTTAGAAAATTTGGTTTTATTTATCAGTTCCGTGCCCTTCTTTGCATACCATGGTACTACTTCTTAAATTTTCTATTTATAAAATATGTGGTTGGAATCCAGATGATATTCTCTACAGTTCTCTTTTTTTTTTCCCTTTGCATATAAATTTACTCTCAGGTTGCCTTTATATCTTCTCAGGAGTCAAAAATCATACCTAAGAATTTTTATTTCAAATCACCCCTTTTAAAAAAGATACATTTATTTTTATTTTATATGTGTGAATGTTTTGCCTGTATTTATGTCTGTGTACTATGTGTGTATTTGGTACCTGGGAGTACAGAAGAGGGCATTAGATGTCCTGGAACTGGAGTTACAGATAAAGCTGCCATGTGTGTGCTGGGAATATAATCTGGGTCCTCTGTTAGAGTGGGTACTTTTGAGCACTGAACCATCTCTCTAGCTTTCCCCCCAATTTTTAAATGATGCTGGAAACAGAATTCAGGGCTGATTGTTGGGAAAGTTCTTCATCCCTGAAATGTTTTTTTGAATAATAACTGATTGACAGGGTGGATTGATGTCTTTCTTCTTTCTCCTTGGTATTAGCTTAGAATTAATAAAAACGTTGCTATCACCAACATGGAACTTAGGACAACAGCTGTTTAGTTTCAACCTTCATTCTAAATGTGGCCCCAGAATAGCTAGTGAAATCCTAAGCTCAACTCAAAAAAGACAATAACCCCAATGAGATCTGGAATGGAATGTGTTCTCCTGAAATGTGTCACTGGTGTCTTTGAATAGCAGAGATCGACTATTGTAATATGTCCTTCCCCTCTCTTCAGAACATAACTGAGAGAAGACTGCTTTGGAATATGACTTCATGGTTTGTTACCCTGCTTTCTTATCACTAGAACCATTCTGCCTAGATTAACAGTAGTCTGTATATTGGTGAGAAAGATGTTTTGAACATATGATTATAGGTTGGCTTTGTTTGAGGAGGTGTGAGTTAGGGTTGTAGTCTAGATTAATTTATAAGAATAAATTTTACAATTAGAAAAGTTGAAATTGTGACTTTAGAACTCTTCCTTTTAGGAAGTCATCTGCCCTAGTGTCAGAGCTATTTGTGATAGTCGCTCTCAGTAAAGTGGAGAGACAGTTGGATTTGAATAAATGAACACTTCAGATAAGACTAAAAGATTATTTTGGAACAAACGCTGCCAAATGGATGTTGATGTATCTTACTGTCTTAATTCCTTTTCCTGTGCATCTGAGTTGTATTCAGAATCACTTCCTGCTTCCCTTGGCTCTTCCACGTGAAACATTTTTACCACCATTCACCAATGCTAGTGATAGAGATGGGGAGTCAGTTTAACACAAACTATATTGTCTAAAGCAAGTTTACAGACACAATTACATTATTTTTTAAAACAATTTCTCATTTCATGTCCAGCAGATACTATGCACAAGAATTTAGATGGATTCCTGTTGGTGTTGACATTTAAAAAGTGATGCCCAGCGAATATTTTTACTTTTCTGCCATATACATTGTTATTCTTCACAAGCCAAGCATATGTTGGCAAAACTGTGCTTGTTCAGCAGGTTATTGTTTTGTTAACAGCTCTAAAATGATCACCATATGCCATCAAATTTACCATACCTAACTTCATTTTTAACTTGTGTTACAATTAAGTACTCTTGGGCTATGGGAAAGAGTTTGAATGCGGCTTTCTTTTGGATCACAAGTATAGTTCTGTGAATCCACTAGAATTATTACATTGTATATCTAATAGTTCATACACGCAGTTCCACTGTCCCCCTAGTAGATATTGCAGCTGCAACCTGAATTAGGTTATCTGAACCTCAAATTGTGTCTGTTGGGTTTTCTTTCCAGAAAGCAATTAATAAAATTAAGGTGATCTCCCCTCCCCTACCTCAGAAAGATGTCATTTTTCTGATAAAAATATTTCAAATCCAGTCTTTAATCTTAGAAATGCCTTTATCTCAAAGATGATTAAAACTATCCACAGTAGATAGGACCCTATAAATATACCAGCTAATTTTTTTTTTTTTTTTTTTTTTGCCAATGTATGAGATGAAGTAGCTATTGGTTAAAGTGCAGTCGAAGATTTTTTGGAAAAAGTACGCATCCTAAATACTAATTTTGATACTCTCAAAATTTAAAATATAGTAAGTTAACTGAAATATACAAACACAGGAAAT
Organism: Cricetomys ansorgei; assembly: GCA_026225945.1. Taxonomy (NCBI): domain Eukaryota; kingdom Metazoa; phylum Chordata; class Mammalia; order Rodentia; family Nesomyidae; genus Cricetomys; species Cricetomys ansorgei. The sequence goes on along the minus strand of JAMJFZ010002884.1, from coordinate 2,111,428 downwards.
GAAGTCAGCTAACTTATTAAATATGGCACGCACTGTAGAGTAAATATCTCATTGGCACACATTAAGAAACTAACACATCTTTAAGAAACGATTCCTCAACATTTCTCACAATTAGAAGTTGTAGTGTTTAAAAACAAAACAGAAAGTCCAATTCTACCTACAGACCACAAGCTGACAATTCTTTGGAGTCTAGTCTCCCTTTAATGCTGTTCATTGAACCAGCATGGGCAGCGTGTAGCACTGAAGAGCAACAAAGACAGGCAGGTTGATTTGCCTTATCTGATAGCTGGTAGGGACTGCTGACATCCCTCAGCCCTGTGGGGAGATGGGTGTGAGATCCTGACAAAAGTCAGGAATCTATGCGGCAGCTATGGTAGCAAAGTGGCACCTGGAGCTTCAAGGAGGCAAGAGTAAGTAAAGCAAAGCAAAGGAGTTAAGCACCCGACTGCACCTCTGCTGATTAGGGGCAATAGCCCTGCAGTTGGTTTTGAGATGGATTTAGTATTTATAAGTATAAAAAGGAAAATTATAATAACAGTAAAATAAAACATGAAGAATGTGGCTATAAAAGACTGAAAATAATAGTTTTACTCCGGGGTGGTGTCGGGGGCAGTAAGGGAATCATATTTGGGGTCACCTCTGAGAACAAGGAAATTACAAATTTTCTCTTGAATTCCAGAACAGATGATGGGGATTTGAATTAGAGCCGAGTTGTAACTTGTTCTTCCTGTCCATCACCCCATTTGTGCATGAGCAAGTCACAAGCCTCTCCCCAAGTTTCAAATACATCTTCTGACGAGTCTAAAAGTTTCGAATTTGAAGAGCAGATGCCAGATGCACAGTGAAGAGAGCTGGAACAGGCTAGAGGGCATTCACTGCTCCGAGCAGCACCCCGGATTTCACCTAACTCTACCTCACTGAGGTTCATTTCACTTTGCGAACAGGCCTCTGCCTTCCCTTTCTCCATCTGAGAATATCTGATGTCCTGCCACATATAATGCTGCTGTGCAATTCCATCAGAGATCGTGTACATGGGCTCTGAAGTAGGTTCAGATGTATGACCATTAAACTTGGAGAATAGGAGACCCAGTTTCTTGAAAGAGGGAGCCATGAAGGACCGTTTGCTTGATGACTCGGCTTTTGACTTTCCTTGAGCACCACTGGCTCTTGGCATGGTTCTGATGAGAGGTGCCCCGTGACAGGCCTTTTTCTTGCAGCCTAAATTGAAAGAGACACTCTTAGATTTGGCCCGAGCCCCACCGCAGCCATCATTGGTGTCATCCCTTTGAGAGAGTTCAGCACTGCTAGTGGAAAAGCTTCTTCTTGGATGTTTTCTGTTTCCCAAGAGGTCAAGCACTTCATATCGAAAGCTGGAGATATCCTGTTTTAATTCCTAGCAAAAGAGAGGGAGGAGACATATTTTATCAGAAAGGTGTTCTTTAGTTCAAAGAAGACATTTGGAGTTTTGGATAGCCTAAGTTTTACCTTGTAATAAATCATAAAGCACACATATTTAAAAAAAATCGTCCATTAATCAGGCACAGACAATTCTGCCACCAATGGAAATGCAGTGGGTAAGGTTGATTTAAGCTGGAGAAATGGTTTAGTGGTGAGGAGTACACTGGCAGTTCTCCCAGATGATCTGGGCTCAATTCTCAGCACACAAGCATCTGTTCTAGGGGATCCCACACCATCTTCTGGCCTCTCCTTGCACCAGGCACACACATGGTACACAGATATACACACAGGCAAAACACCCCCACACATAAAAATTTAAAAATAAATTGATAATTGGCAAATAAGCTATTAGATTAGAGTACTGATTCTCATGAGTGTAAGTAAAAGGACAACAGAAGAAAAAAAGACCTTAGGACTCAGGAAGAAAACTGAAGAAAAGAAGTATCAGGTGATGAGGCCACTGCTTTCGGATGGGGGATCGAATACTTTTGAATTGTCTTCTGCCCCGCTGCTTGGATACCACTAGCCTCTTCCTTTACAAGCCATCTTCACAAAGCTTAAATCAACGTATCTTCCTCTTGCTTAAGACATCTTGGTAGCATTGCTGTCTTAGGAAACACTATAAAAGCCATATCATGGACTACAAAGGCTTTTCTGTATGTGGTACCTATCTACCTCTTCATTTTCATTTCTTCCAACCCACTACCCCCAGGTGCTCCCTATTCTCATAGACTGACACACAATACTTTAGCAAAGTGATTGGCACATTGGTCTTCAACAGATGAGTACTGTCTATGGATTAAAATAATAGGATTCCTGTGTTTCACACAGGGGTATATTTTTGTGGGTCTGTGTGTACATGCATCCTGGGATAGGGTTTCTCATTCTCTGCTCTACTGATACATCAGGTAGAATAGTTCTTTGCAATGGAAAGCTATCTTGTTAATTGTGGGATGGTTAGTAAGCAACATTCTCTCTACCCACTAGATGCCAGTATGACAACTGAAAACATTTCCAGACAGCCAGATATGCCCTAAGTTTATAACTGCCCTTGTGTGAGAATCACTCTTTTAGGCTGATACCAAGAATAGAAAATTTCTACTATTTAATGGTACTTTCTTAAGACTTGAAATTTAATAATACATGCTTTGAACTTTATTGTCCATCTTTTTAAAATGTGACCTTTAAGGTCTACAGGAATTTTCTTACCATGTGTTCTTACTGCATCAGTTAAGCATGTTAATCTTACACTGAGAATATTAAAAGAAAGGACGTGTATGACAGGTTCATTTTGTTCATAAAACTGATTATAACAGACATTGGTAAAAAACCTCTGAACAAGAAATTCCACAGGGTCCCAACCTGAGACACAGAACTACAGGCAACAATGACTGTGTGGAAAAGGAGAATTAGCCTCTCCCAGAAATGAGCCCCCCTAACTGGTTGTCCAGTACACAATGATCAGCCCTGAAACCATAAAAACACAAACAACAAAAACAGACTCAAGTTTTTATATATTTGTGTGTGCACACACACATATGAGACAATAAAAATCAAAGAAAAAGAAGCTTTCAACTTGAGTGTGGGGGGATATGGGAGAGATATGAAGGAGTATAGCTTGGAGGAGCTGGAGGGAGGAGAGGGTGGAGGTAAAGTGATAGAATTTTATTTTATTTACAAGCATTTCTTCCGACCTACTGGATACTTCTAAAACAGAATAAATGTTGCTGGGGCTGGAGAGAGAATTGTGCTCTTTCACAGGACCTGAGTTCAGTTCCCACTACCCACCTAGTGGCTCACAACCATCTGTAACTCCACTCCCAGCGGGATCTGACACCCTCTACTGGCCTCTGTGGGCAATGCATGCATGTGGTGCACAGACAAAACTTGCATGCAAAATACCTATACACACAAAATAAAGTTAAATTAATTTTTTTCAAAACTTTAAATAAAAAGAGTAATTTTTTAAAGAATTGTAATTGATTTTTCTGCACTATAGGAAGATGGGATTCCATAATCAGAGTTCTCAGACTCCATGAAGAGTAAAATATACCATGAAATGAAAAAATTTGAATGTAGCTCTGGACAAGAGAAAGCACTTGCAGAGAGTGTGGGGAGGGGAGAGAGCAGAGAAAGGGAGGAGAGAAACAGAGGGGGGGAGCGCTGTTTACCCACTTCATGTTTTAATTACCTTGAGAGAGAAAGAAGAGAGAGATATTTAGCCACTTCATGTTTACCTTAAAATTCTCTTCAGTTAGCCCCTCATTTGTTTTAGAGTTTCTTATCATTGCAGCCACGTATCTCTTGACTAAATTCCTGATAACTTCCTAGAATTGAAAAACCATGAAGAGGTATTCAGTTTCCTTTTTAGTCTTATCAGGTAAGTAAGAAACTTGCATAGAAAACTCATTTAGATCACTGTTGCAATAGGAAATCCTCCTAGTATCTAGCAGTTTTCTGCCAAACAACTTGTTGAATTCATTAAGTTAACAAGTCATTGCATCTCTGAATTTTGGTGGCAGATGTGCTAGTACCATCAGGTTTACCAAAGGAAGCAAAGGAAGAATTTCCACTGAAACATAAGGCAAATATATGTTTGGTAGCCCTTGAATGCTCATATTCAATATTAGTGCTTTTAGTGAAATAAGGGATTTTTTTCTCTTCATGAAGTTTAAAGTCACTAAGTGGGCTAGTAATTTTATAATCAAGATTTTTTTTTTGTGGAATCAAGCTACTCTTCACCTGTATAAGGAAGCCTCATTTAACCTCAGGGGCAATGGAACATACATTGTTGTAAGGTTGGTATTGATGATAGCTACTAGTTAGCTGCAATCTGTCAAGCAGTATGCCAGGCAACATCCTCACTGAGTTTTCACTTTTTTGCATAATTTAGCTTTTACTATTATTCTTGGTTTTCAGATGAAGAAGGCTCAGTGGTGTTAACTGGCTCCTTCAGGGTCACCTAGCTAGTTAATGTAGAAATTAGATTTCAGTTCTACTTCAATCAAGCTGACTTCAAACCCTATAATAATAGTTAGTAATGCTATAGTTACTACTTCTGCTTTTTGATGAACTTTGTGAAGTCATTGAGATGCCCAGGGAATATTTTTCCCCTTTTGTTAGGATGTTTGAAGCAAAAAATAAAGGTGATGAATCTTGGGTAAGTTTCACTATTTTTAAAAATTATTAAAGTTGGAGTTAGGTGTAGTGAAAGAAGGGCTACCTATGAAATACTGTAGTTTGTGTTTCTCATTGTGACTTATGCATCAGGGGAACAATATTAGGGAAGACATTTGTGGAGTAAGGTTCATTTAAACCTTGTAAACTACTTTTCTATCTGGGTCTCTTCAGACAAGGACTCGTGTAACCCAAGTTGGCCTTTGAACTTGTTACATAGTTGAAGATAAACTTGAATTTCGGATCTTCTTGCCTTCATCTCATTCAGTTTATGTGGTGTTGGGGATCAAATCCAGAGTCTCATGTATGGTAGGCAAAAGCTCTCTATCAACTGAGATACATTGCCTCCTCTACATTTCTTTTCATCCAAATGTTAACTATAATCTCTTATCTGTGATTTTCAAAGATTACTTTCCATCAATGTCTCATATATTTGCGTGTTTGGCTGTCTTCTGGCTGGTCCCATATATCTGCTGCTTTGATTAAAGTCATGTTTATAATTTAGAAAAACCTTATGTCCTGATAATAAGACTTTACTTCACTGAAGTTATAGTAACTTCTTCTTGTTCTGTATTCCCTGTTTATCATGCATTCCTATTGCTATGTGTGCTTTTTGTTCACAGCAACTTTTACCCTTCTAATCACTTAATTTTAATAGTTTTGATGGTGTAATATCTTTTATCCTTGCTAGACAATAAGCTTGTAAGGCAGTGGTTCTCAAGCTTCCTAATGCTGCGACCCTTTAATACAGTTCCTCATGTTGTTGTGACCCCCCCCCCAACCATAACATTATTTCTGTTGCTACTTCATAGTTGTAATTTTGCTACTGCTATGAATTATAATATAAATATCTGACATCCAGATAGTCTTAGTCAATGCCTGTGAAAGGGTTGTTTGACCCCTAAAAGAGTGGTGACCCACAGGTTGAGAACTACTGTAGGCGGTACAAAGATTGTCTTGCACATCTCCAATGATTTCTCTTATGAGTATCTTAGTACCTGATGTACAGTAGGTACTCATTCACTTGTTGACTGACTGAGCAACTATATATCCACTTTATAAGGTACGGATGGATCCAGATGAGGCAGTGTTATAGAACAGGTGAGTCCATCCTGATGAATTACTTAAGTCTCCGGTGAATTATAGTCTTTTCAGTGCCCCTATCTAAGTTGAGTCCAGATGTAGCTGGAGTTTCCTTCTACGCCACAGAACTGGCCAAGAACTACTGTGTGTTGTCTTAGTGGATAAGCCATACCTGATAATGTTGATTTTGTATCAGGCTATCAGCATGGCGTTCCTATAATTCAAAATGGATAGACAGGTTACATCTGTAGTCCGGCACCCTACCCATTCACCCATCCCAATGACATGGTAAATATTAGGACTATAGAACAATATAGTGGCTCCTGACGGACAAATGACAAAAGCATTAGTTGGATTGCCTTTCTGATATTTAAGATAAGAACTGGCATTGAAGAAGGGAAGGGAGAAAAACAGTTTTGGGGAAAGAGAAACAGATTTGTTTTGTTTTGTTTGTTTGGTCTTACTGTGAAGCTTCTCAAGTTGTGCCGCCTTCTTCTTCCATCAGGGTCTCTTTTGGGACAGAATGTTTTGTTGAACCAGTTGCCAAGATAGAGAAATGATTTGGGGCTGGGGATAATGTTGAAAGGAGGTGGCAAGGTGCCACCTTCATCAAAGTAACTCATCCAGAGCTTCGTTCTTGCAAACTTCCACTCGATATCAGCATGGTCCTGTGAAAGACACAAGTACAAGATTTGAGAGAGAGAAAGGAAACTGGAAAATACACCTATGTCTCATTTTAACCTCTGTAGTTGCTTCTATAGAGGACAACCTGGCAGTATAACCTATAAATGCAAATTACATCGACCTGGCAATCCACTTTCAGAAATAAATCTAATTGGGTTTAGTGGTGCAAGCCACTCAGGAATTTGAGGTAGGAGGATCATGAATTTGAGACTGGTCTGAGCTATATAGTAAGATCCTACCTTAAAATACAAGAAAAAAGTGGTAGGGGTGTGGCTCAGTGGTAGAGTGCTTGCTTAATATGTATGAATCCCTGAGTCCCATTAGTAGAACTGAAAAATAAAAAAATAAAAAAACAAGAAAGGAGAAGAATGAAGAAAGGCATGGAGGGAGGGGATTGCAGAAAGATCACACATAGGGCTCTTTACTGTAGCATAGCATAGTAGTAACAAACTGTGAACACCCTAAATATTCAATAGTAGGAGGCTATTTAAATAAATGATATCACAACAACAAAATGGCATACAGCCTAACTTTAAAATATAGACCACAAACACTTTATGTATAGAATATATATGAATATAATAAAGACCTTGAGAGCAAAAAAAGTATGTATTGTGTTCAAATATCTTATTTAATTCAACTGAAAAAATTACATACTTACCTGTTGTAGGCAGGTATACATTAAACTGCAAATCATGGTTATTTTCAAATGGTTGAGATGAGGTTAAGAAAATTTTTTAGGAGGTTCATGAGAGAAATGTACATTTTTATTATTTGCCATCTAAAGTCTTCAGCAAACAGACCAAAGAAAATGTTTCATTTCATCTCTAAATGAAGGGTTCTTCTGTAAGTTCTTTAGGGAAGCAAGATATCTGTATGTCATTTTTTCCCAAACCATTCTCCAGCACTGTGTTCTACAAGCAGCCTCAAGTTGATAGTCACCTGTAAGATGCTTGCCCTAGTGAGGCTGTTGCTGGCATTCAAAGCAATTTAATTTTTTTTTGTTTTGTTTTTTGAGACAGGGTTTCTTTGTTGTAACTCTGGCTATCCTGGAACTCACTCTGTAGACCAGACTGGCCTTAAATTTACAGAGATACAGCTGCCTCTGCCTCTCAAATGCTGGGATTAAAGGAGTGTGCCACCACTGCCTGGCGTCAAAACGTTTTAAAACAGACATTTTTGAAATATAATTTAAAAAGTCTGTTTTTCACATATATATACCAATGAAAACTTTTTTTTTTCTTTCTTTGGTTTTTCGAGACAGGGATTCCCTGTTGTAACCCTGGCTGTCCTGGAACTCACTCTGTAGACCAGACTGGCCTTGATCTCTCTCACAGAGATCCTCCGGCATCGGCCTCTCTGGAGTGCTGGAATTAAAGGCATGCCCCACCATCAACCATTTTAAATCTTTAATTAACAAATAGAAATTTTATATTTTTTTGGAGTACAGCATGATGTTTGATATATGTATGCAGTGTGAAATGATTTAATTAAACTAATGAATACATTTATCACCTTCACATAGTCAACAATTGTGGTGAGAACGTGTATGATGCCCCAGTCTAATCTTTGGAAACTGTGAATATGCTATAGCACATGAAATGGAAAAATTAAAGTTGCCTATGAAATTAAGGCTGCTACTTAGATGACTATTGAAGAGATTTTTTTCCTCGATTATCTAAGTGGGCCAAGTATAATTTTATAAGATTGCTTTTTAGTGAAAGAAGGAGACAGAGACAGTACCAAAGTGATATAGTATGGAAGACTCAGCTAGCCATTCTTGTTCTTGTATTGTCTGCATGTGTTGGCTTTCTGTGGGGGAATGTTTGATTGCACATGATCTGTACCTGAGGAGTTCTGAATCAATAAAAACATCTGAGCTCAGATGCTCAGGGTTTCACTGTGAATATGGCACTGGCCAGGATGGTGGTTCCATCTGCTTAGGTCTGGTAGGGTTTGCACCAGTGAATATGTCTCCGTGTCTCCCTTGGTGAGGTGCCACAGCAGCTAACTACTACAAATGGTGCCTACAATGTGGGGCCTGACTTCACATTAGGTAATCCAATGTGGAGATAAGGGAGAAAAAGAAGTTCCAGACCTCGCATAGGCCAGTAAATTACACTCAGGGAACCTACCAGAGGATAGAGATTAAGGTATTAATTGAAAGCTCCCGAAGACTAGGAGAGGGGGGGTGGGGAATAAGCCTCCATGAAGAGAAAAGGCTGTGAAGTAATAAATAAATGAGAAATAAAGCTCCAAGGTGAGGGCCACAGAATGGAGGCCCTTAGAGATAAAAAATTCAGCTGGGAGCAGGAAAAAGCAAGGTTCTTACTGCTTTTCCTTCATGGAGCCAACGCTCCCTCCTGCCTCAGGTGGTAATGTACTGTTTCACAAACTTAGTTTGTTGATGGCTTTTTGTGTGCACGAAGCCCAAGTGGGTCTTGTGTTTGAGGTCAATGAAGAAGTGTATATGTTTCCCCATAGCGGTGGTGGAAAGGAATGCCAAACTGCCAAGACTTTGGGGAATATTCTTCCCACTGGCCCAGGATCCCCTGCTGTGGAAGCAGAGCCTTGGGCCTAAAAGCCACTTAGTTAAACTGAACTATTTTTTTTTCTGCAAACCTGTCTACAAGAGGTCCTGATAAGACATATCTGCTATGGTGATGAGAACTCCATCCCATGAGGGAGCACTTACTGCAAACAAAGTAACCAGTTATTTTTACAGCAAAACAGACTATCTTAAAACCTGGAAAGTGTCCTCAGGGTCACCAATAGAAAGCTGTCTTCTAGAAATGGATGAGTTTGTATCTTGGGCTGGCAGCTGAACTTGGTACTGTAAGAGTTACCCAGATGTTACTGGTTTTGAAGGCATGAAGGCGTCATGGAAAGCAACCGAGACTTGGCACTAGGAGAGACCAGGAAAGCCCATTAGTGAGTATGTAGCTTCAGTAGTAGTTGAAGACCCAAATTGAAGGGATCCTGTAAAAAAAATTGAGGCTTGGCATCATGAAGAGAGCCCAGGAGAGACCATTGGTGAAAGTGCAGCCAATTTGTAGCATGGGACCCCAGTTCTGAAGATGCCAGTGCCATGTCTGTGGGTGTTGGCTTCTGTGGAGGATGTTTGATTGCACATGGTCTGCACCTGAAGAGTTCTGAATCAATAAAAAACATCTGAGCTGAGATGCTTGGGTTTCCACTGGGAGTATGGCGCTGGCCAGGATGGTGGTTCCCTCTGCTGAGGTCTGGCAAGGTTTGCACCAATAAAAATGTCTTTTTGTTTCCCTTGGTGAGCTGCCACAGCAGGGTACTGCTACACACCATGGTTCTCATGCCTTCATGGCAAGAACTGTACCCATGGAGTTCTCCTTCTCAGCCCCAACAAATCTTTTTCTAAGTCAGATGGTATCTAATTCTTTACTGTCACCAAGATTTGAAGCCGACCCAGTCAAGTTGTCATATGACGGAATGCTAAAAATAATATTTTATCAAAATTTATCATATGACAATTTGACACAAAACTCTGAATAAATTGAAAATAGCATTATAAAATATCTTATGAATACAAAAACTATTTCTTAGCATTTACTTTTAGTGAAATGAAAATATAATTGATATTGATTCCTCTTCCTGAATATCAGTATTCACCATGAATATAACTAGTTGGAATAAAAGCTCCATTTATATCTTTAAGAAATGCATATTCAATAAAAATGTAATTTTATATCTATTGACTATCAAAATTTGTGTAATACTTGTGTTTATTTGAATAGTTTTACAGTAGTTGAATGATGGCTAAATTCAGAAGAATAATTTTAACATTACCTTATGATTACAAAGAGTAAAAATTAAATTTTAGTTTATAGTTTGTCATAACAAATGGCAAGGTAATCTAAAATAAGATCATGTAGATGTAATAAATGTGGTCAAGTATAATGTAAATAAAAATTTAAGTAGAAAAGGAATGGAATTTTTCTGTCCTTCAGAAGGATTTTAACTATTTTTAAATATATGGTTGGTTATGGATAACAAATTACTATGACATCCTAACCCCATTAGAAATGCTTAAATGAGGAATTGAATAGTTTTAAATGTCAGTCTATCATATTTTATAATTTGTATCTCATACTACTGTTTAAACTGATGATATAAAGCTTAGATGTCAACCCCCAAATATAAAGGAAATACATGATTTTGTTTCTTCAGATTCATCAGTGAGATGAATATCTAAGTGCCCTTCATCTGTAAAACATGAAATCACTAAATTTTCAGAAAAATGGATGGATCTTTGGGGTATGATCTTAAGAGGAAGATGACCAAATCTCAGAAAGAAAAAAAAAACTCATGTTCTCTCTCATATGTAGATCCTAACTTATAATGTTTTACATGCATAAATGAAGGGCTGTGAGAGTGAGATATGTACTGCAGTACTAGATAAGTGTCCATGGGAGGGGGACAAAGGAGGTTAAGAATGATATACAAGTAGGAAGGAAGCTACTGGAGTTGGAGTGCCCAACACAGGGAGGGGAGATGAGCGAGAAGAAGAAGAGAAAGAACAAAAACAAATTTTGTTGAAAATGCTATAATAAAGCCTGATTATAACCTTGAGTATGTCTTGATATCCCAGAATAGAGACACTGTCAATCTCAGAAATACATTGTGTATCTGGCATAGTTCTTCAAATGAGAAGGTATTCAATAAGTATTTCTTCAAATGAACTGAGATGTGTTTTCAAATGCAAAATTCTACCCCTTGACATCTTCAAAATGGGAAAGTAGGTAGAATTGAGGAGATAGCTCAATGGGTAAAGTACCTGCTGTACCAGGATGAGAACCCAAGTTTGGATTCCCAGGATGCACATAAAACTAGGGAGTGACTCGTATCTGTAATTCCAGTGCCGGAAAAGCGGAGACAGGCAGATCTGGGAGTTCAATGGTTGGGCAGTCTAGCAGAATCAATGGTTGAATCAACTGGTACAGTAAGAAACTTTGTCTCAAAAAAAAAAAAAGATGGAGAATGAATGATTAAGGACTCCAGTTGACAGCAACTTCTGGCCTCCACATGTGCTTGTGTACTTTGTATGCACATATGTGCGTACACATGAATGTGTGTGTATGTGTGTGTGTGTGTGTGTGTGTGTGTGTGTGTGTGTGTGTCATGTGATCACAAGAAAGAATGATGCTATGGTTCCTGTGGGTATTCTGTTTCTTTCTGATATACTTTGGCTAGACATTTTGGTATCTGGAAATCGTCTGTTTTCTCTTTGTTTGCTTTTGTAATTCCTATGTGAGTTCAGCCTTTTTGTTGGTTATTTTTTCTTTTTAAGTTTGTTTGAAACAGAATGTCTCTTCATACTTCAGGCTGGCCTCAAACTCCTGATCCAGTAAGAACTCTCAGTCTCCTGGGTTTTTGTACATGTTTGAAAAAAATAACCAGCTATGTCCTTTAAAAAGTAATTTGCTTAATGAAAAAAGAGGCCATAAATTTGAAAAAAAAAATAAAAGAGCAAGGAGGGTTATATCAGAGGGTTTGGAGAGAGGAAAGGGAATGGATAAATGGTATAATTATATTATAATCTCAAAATTAAATAGAAAATATAAAAAAGAAATTTACTACAGGTATAGGGAGAAATGTATTTGCTTTTGGCAAAGAATGCAAATATGCAATGGGCTAAGTTATAAGCCGCAGTCGTTGACTTTCTGATGTTCTTCATGGTAGCTTCTCCTCTTATAATTTTCGCTAAGCATTTTGAAAGAAAATCACAGTACCTCCTCCTATCACTGTCATACCATTTCCTTAGTGCTCAGGCAACCTCACATTTGGAATTACCAAAGAAGTTGTTGCAAATAATCCGTGCATTAGTTTTTTTTTTTTTTTCTTATCAATTTATTATAAACCAATTCCTGTGTATCCGCCTAATCAGTTTTCGGTTTCTGTTCTGAGCAGTGTGCTTGGCACACTGCTAAGGGTTGTTGGGTGGCCCCAGAATCCTAAACAATAATAATAGCAGCAAATAATAGACCATATTGTATGAGCCACTAGTTAATTTTTAAAAAAGGTGAGTATTCACATACCAACTTTGTGAACAATGTGAACAATGTAATCTGGTATATAGATGCTGCTTTCATTTTCAATCTTGATATAAATTGAATTGCAGAATTATAGATGTGGCTTTTTTCATCACATTTATTTAAACCTCTCCTAAATATATGATGCCCGTGAGTTTTTTCTTCAATCAGCACTGAACTAGCCTTTTACCTTATACGATAGACCAATCATACGTTGAGTCTCATCTTCAAGTCCTTGCCCTCTCAGACTCAACTCTACCTTTGGAACATTTTCAAAAGTCAGCCACACAACCACACAAATGGTGGTCCTTCCCTTTCCAACTTTCCAAAGCTTTTATGTGCTACCATCATGTGGTGGTCTCTGGGACACAACTTCAACGGTGTGTTCTAATCCATTTTATGTGCCCTCCTTTGTCTTTGAGACCATGATCTTCCGCAGAGCAGGCCAGATTTTCTATTTGCTTTAGCTCCTTTTGCTCTGTGGATCCAACATACTTGGACTGGAGAACACACCCTCAGAGGTTGCTGACTTGCTCAGAATATAAGCACATGGAACTTGGTGGAATGAACATATCTGTTCAATTTCACATTTCTCAACAAATGCAAGCTCAAGGTTATTTGTCTTACAATCAGACTATGGGGCCAATTTCTTACATGTTCTTGACAGTCTTATGCACCCTCTCAGATCTCTTGCCAGCAGCCATCTTGCTTGGCAAATTGGAAAACTTTCTAACGTGATGCAGAAAGGGAAAACAGCACAGAACCAGGGAGAGAATATTAAGCCTCAAAGAGAAAAGCTGTCCCCAGGAATCTTTAGCCCTAGGGACAGCTCATCAAAGGAATATTTTGGCATCCTCTGCACTAATTTCAGTTGCTTCCTTCATTTGAACATAGGACAAGCTCTGTTTCCCCTTGATAAAAAATTACTCTCTCTCTCTCTCTCTCTCTCTCTCTCTCTCTCTCTCTCTCTCTCTCTCTCTCTCACACACACACACACACACACTAAACTGAAGTGAGAATATTCATTTTCTCTGCCATCTTAAAGGATGTCAATCTCACTTGGGATGGCTTTTTCTCCTGGCAGAATTGGGGGTTTGTATCTTAAATATCCATCAGAATATTTTGTCAGAATCCTCTCCTCTCCTCTCCATTGCTTTCCCCTCCCCTTCTCTCTTTCTCCTTCCTTCCTTCCTTCCTTCCTTCCTTCCTTCCTTCCTTCCTTCCTTCCTCCTTCCTTCCTTCCTTCCTTCCTTCCTTTCTTCCTTCCTTCCTTCCTTCCTTCCTTCCTTCCTTCCTTCCTTCCTTTCATGCTGGATTTCCATTTTTCATTTTTTGTTTCAGTTTATATGAAAATACTAGAATCTTCAAAATATGGTGCTCAGTGTCTTGCAAGCCCAGACTCCCTCCTTTAATTTACTACATATATGCTGTAGTGTGGGGAGGGGTTGATTTCCTGTTCTTCAATACTCAGCAAACCTATCCTGTCTGAGGTTTCTAGGTGGTTAGAATGAACTGTTCATTCTAAGCCTGCTGGGAATTCTTTTGACTGGTTTATTGATCTCAATCGTAGTGCCCATACTCAACTACAGAAAATTAGGGGCAGAGAGCTTTCCAGCTCTAACTCACTGTTCACCCATTGCCTACAACATCCTTCGCACCCTAATACTGTATGTCCATATGGCATCTAATACCGATTCCCTATAATAGCCTATTTTATCCTTTCAAACTACATGAGCAGTTGTAACAATGGGTGTAATGGTTTAATAAGTGGCCACTGTGGGTCTGCCTATATACTGGTGAACATGTTCTCCAGCTGTGGTCACTAGGCTGTTTTGAGAGAGACCGTCTCACTGCATGAATTCACTGTCCTCCTCATTTCACCTCCCTAGCGCTGGGTTTAAAGTTGTGTGCCATCATGTCCAGAAAGGAGATTTTTAAAAATTAACCTATTCTTCAACAAATTCATTCATGCATATAATATGTTCTGGTCACACTCATCCCTCCGCCCCCTCTTGTCCTCCTCCTATCTCCCACCATGTTCTCATCCCACTTTCATGCTTTTTTCTTAGTTTTGAGTTTTATTTTGTGAGCAACTGGATTTAACTACAGCCACTTAAGTGTGCATGCATGAGAAGCTATCCGATGGAGCGTGGGTAACTTGCTAGTTGCTACATCACCAAAGACAAATCACTTCTACTTCATTGGCTTTCATATGCAATTGTGTGAAGAAGGAAGGAAGGAACAAACTTACCATATGAGCTCAGTCATGTCTCAACATTTACAAGAAGCCTAGTTACCTGTAACATGCACATGGCCAAAGACATATGCAAGTGTGCTTTACAAAATGTACAACACTTTTGTACAATGTACAACTAATATACAAAACAGTGTATATTAACTAAGTATATATAATCTGTGTATTATTGCCAGGGATTAAACCCAGGGGCTGCATTAACTAGTAGCATGAAATTCACAAGTGAAGCAGATTTACTTTAAGTTAGAGAATTCCCTTACCATGACCATAGGAATTCATTGACCTCAAAGCATGAAATACTTGTAAGGAATATAAATACACTTTCCCATCTTTTAAACAGGATTGACAAAGTAGAAATCAGAGATTGCCCAAATTCTCTATCAATCATAAAAAGTATTTACTAAGGATCAACTACATGTCCTATTTTCATAGGCAACATGGGAAACACATGACAGCCCCTAGTCTTGGAGCTTTCTTTACTCTATAAAGGTTGAAAAGATACATATTTTGAAATCAGCCATGTAGTTAAAAAACTGGTTTCTTAGTTTTATATATCCCACAAAGCTAAGAATATTTGTCTTAGATTTTTTTAATTTTTTCTGAGACAGGACGTCCCTGTTGTAACTCTGGCTGTCTTGAACTCACTCTGTAGACGAGGCTGGCCTCACACTTACAGAGATCTGCCTGTCTCTGCCTCCCAAGTGCTGGGATTAAAGGTGTGTGCCACCACCACCAGGCTACATTTTAATGTAATCAAAATCAAAGGAATAATATTGTGCCACTTGAAATTTACGGAAATGTCAGTGTCTATAAATAAAACACTATCGGCACACAGCCATACCCATTAGTTTATGTATTACCCTTGGCTACTTTTGTGTTATGACAGACACATTGAGTAGTTGAGTCAGAACTTATGTTCTATAAAGCCTCAAATATTTGCTAACTGGCCCTTTGAAGGAAAGGTCACAGCAATGGTTAATATTGTCAATTTGATAGAACATAAGAGTCACCTAGGACACAAACCTCTGGGTATGTCTGTAAAGGAATTTCTAGATTAGGTTAATTAAGATGAAAAGAGCCAACTTAATATGGGAAGTACCACTCCTTGGGCTGGGGCCCTAGACTAAATGAAAGGCAAAAGTGAGCTGTGGATGACCATTCCTTGCTCTCTGCTCACTGACTGCAGGTGCAGTATAATCAGCTACCTTAAGTTCCAGTCTCCATGATGAATCCCAGATAAGTACTTCCTTGAGTTACTTTCACTAGGTATTTTGTCTAAGCAATGTAACAAGTAATGAATACAGTCACTAATCCCTGACAAGAGGATAAGCCGATGAAATTCGGTCAGCAAGTCCAAAATGCTTCATGCTTCAAAACATTCTGCTTCTCTCTGTACTAAAAAGTCATTATTTATTCATGTTTCAAATACATTTAAATTTTGTTAAATTTATTTTTATGTGTCTGTGGGTGTTTTGTCTGCCATGTATGCCTGTGCACCATGTGAACAACTTGTGCCTGTGGAGGCCAGAAGAGGCTGTCAGATCCCTGGGGACTAGAGTTACAAATTGTTGTGAGCTACCATGTGGGTGCTAAGAATTGAACCCAGGTCCTCTGGAAGAGCAGCCAGTGCTATTAACTGCTTAGCCATCTCTTTATCCCTCAAATACGTTTTGAAATGAGAGCCTACAATATTCTAGAACATGTGTCCTGGTTAGAATGAAGAGCCATTGCCCTAAAATATATTTGGATCAATTAGTTTGCCTATATGAAATGTATGAATGAGTTATTATAAGTGAAACCTTGTGGCATTATTTCCTGGAAGATCCACCAGATAATCTTCTTGAGAGCCAGGGCATGGAGCCTGGGTGGAATTAGTTGACGATTTTAAATCCATTAATTCAATCCTTCTTTAATAATTTTTTGTTTCTCAGTAAGTGAAAAAGCCTACAGTGCTTTCTTTCTTCTACTCTGTGAGATTTCTGCTGTCTGTGAGAAAACATTAAGAAAAAAGAGAAGTCTGGCATGTAGGAGGGAGGGAGAGGAGAGAGAGAGAGAGAGGGAGAGGAAGAGGGAGAGGGAGAGGGAGAGGGAGAGAGATAATGAGAATTGTTATTTTCTTATTTTACCCTGATATTTTTTCTAGTCCCTCTTTAAAACAGCAGATTTACCTTAACAACTGAGGTGATATGAATCTGCTGTCATATCGTAAGTAAAGGGCGGTCAACGTCCCTGATGCTCTTCTAGCAATTTTGGCTTACACTCCCTGCCCATTTCACCTCCTGTGTTGAGGAAGTTTATGCCACTGGGCCCTGGTGATCAGAGGAAGAGAAAGGCTTTTTAAATGTTAACTTGGAACTCACATTTGATGTTTTCTAAATTCATATTAAAGTGTGTGCGTGTGCCTGTCTGCCCACAGAGGCCAGAAGAGGGCATCATATCCTCTGGAGCTGGAGTCACAGACATTTGTGAGCTGCCTCACATAGTTGCTAGGAACACATTTTCAGGTCCTCAGCAAGAGGAGAAAGACTCCTAACTCTTGAGCCAAGTCTCCACTAACACATTCAGTTTTTAAATCCTAAACAGAACCTGGATCTGGGGTCACATACCTGTAACCCCAGCACACAGGAGGCATAGGCAGGATGAAACGTCCATTGTCCTGCCTGTCTGTGTTGGAGCTACACAGTGAGTTCCTGTATCAAAAATTGAAACAAAAAGCTAGCAAAAACTTTAAAAAAAAAACCTCAAACCAATCAGAAATGAAAGAATATTTGTATCATCTGTTGTTCCAGTCAAAAGATTAGTGGCATTCAAAACAAAGACTGTGAGAATAGGGTAGAATCCAGGAAAAGTCATATTCCTTGGCAATGACCTCTGGGCAACAGACACTTGAATTGTCTACAAGTGTAGTTTGTAACATATGATGAGAACATTCTGAGCCCAATCTTCAGGGAGATCTGGTTTACAACAGGGAGCAATTCTTTCTGAATCTCAGACCGGAGCTCTTTTGAAATGCCCATGGTAGTTGTTAATTTATATTGAGGCTGCTGGCATCTTTGGCTTGGGAACTGCCACCCAGTTTTGAGCCTTTGTAAAACCATGGTGATGGTGATATTTCCTGTGCCTCCAATCACTTTTTCTTGCTGGTGCCCCCCCCCCAACCCCCTGCTTCCTCAGGCACATATGGAGAGCCATTTGTCAGGCCTGTTTCTGTTAGAGTGACCTGAGATAGAATCTTTATGACAACTATTTATACTTCTGATGAATAGGCAATCTGTGGGATACAGAGAAGCAGCTCAGGTATCCACCTTGTTAGCTTGCCTTTTTAACAGCAGAAAATAAAAATCCTTCTTAAAAATTGTTTTATTTTTCTTTATGTACATTGGTGTTTTGCCTGCATATATGTCTGTGTGAGTTACCAGATGCTCTGGAACTAGAGTTACAGACAGCTGTGGGCTGCCAAGTTGGTGCTGGAAATTGAACCTGGGTCCTCAGGAAGAGTAGCCAGTGTTCTAACCATTGAGTCATCTCTCCATCTCCCAAATCATCTCAATTTGTGTGCATTCATTCCACTCCTCCTGGCCCCTCTGTCAGTCACTAAAACCCTTAGCATGCAGCAGCAAGCAGCTCAGGCTGTAACTACAGTTGGAATCGGAGGTTGAAGCTCAACAAAACCCTGTTACCATGTGCTGTGGAAATTTCAAGGTGATTCCTTCTGGTCCCCAGCAGATAAGATCCCACCATTTGCCAGCAGACAAGATCTGAAGCCAGGGAGTAATAGAGAGAAGAAAAAATGTTGTTCCTAAGATAGACCACAAGGGGGAGAGCCAAACCAGGCCCAGGCAGAGTGGCAGCCTGAGCAGTTAACAGTCACTCCTTGCTGTACAAGCAGAGCTTTGGATAGCTCATTTACTAGTGCAGATATAATGTCAAGAGAAGCTTTAGGCACGCAAGAGCTGTTTGGAAAAGAAACAGGCAGGAGGCTGAGGTATTTTAAGGCAGAGTGTGTGAGATAATAGTTATTGTAATGCTTATGAGTTTGATGGCTGGCCCATTTATCCTCTGTGGCTGTAGGCTGGTTTCCTGATGGAATAGTTTTTTGAGATCGGGTCTCTCTATGCAGCCTTAGTTGACTGGGATCTTGCTATATTGATCAGGATGACCTTGAAATCACTAAGATCTGCCTCTGCCTCCTGTGGGCTGCTGGAATTAAAGGGGATGGTGAGCCTCGCAGCAGGATGGGGACACTCAGTCACTACTAGCACTTCTTGCTCTTGCAGAAGACCCAGGCTCTATTCTTCGCAGGTTAACAACTCTCTGTAACTGCTGTAATTTATATTCCGGCCTCTGAGGGCACCAAGCACACACATACTGCACAGACATGCTTGCTGACAAAACCCATACACATAAAATAAAAAGAATAAATAAATAAATAAATAAATAAATAAATAAATAAATAAATAAATAATATAGACATGAGTCACCACAGCTGGCCAGCTGTCTGACAGAGTTAAGAAAGAGTTGAGGTGAAAGTGAGTGCCTGACATTTGGTAGACACCATAAAGGAGAAAAAGGGAGCCAATGGTGTGTGTGTGTGGTGCTGAGCATCCAGGCTTCATGAGGATGACATTGGCAAGTCTCCCTACAGGATCCCTTTGGTTAGTCAGCTAGTAGACTGAGGAGAGGGAGGGGTGAGTTTGAATAGAAGCTGTGTATCCCGTGTGCATCAGGGCCTTTGAATTCAGATGCAGGCCAAAAGGAGGAGGTATGATATTGTTGTTACTTGGAGTTGGGAGACCTTGCTGAGAATTTGTCCTTGGCCATTATCAAAATGGAAACTAAAGACAAGAAATAACAAATGCTGGTGTGGAAGAAAAAAATGAATTCCCATACACTGTGGTTAAGAATGAAAATTAGCATAGCCAGTATGGAGAACAATATGGAGCCTCCTCAACAAAAAGAAAAATAGAATTCGTAATATCCAGCTGTCTCACTTCTGGACATACATACAAAGGAAATGAGATTAGCATACCAAAGGGATATCTGTACCCAGATGTTTATTGTGGCGTTATCACAATAGCTAAAATACAGAATCAACCTAGGTGCCTATCAAAACATGAATGGGTAAAGAAAATGTGGTGAATATGCACAATGAAGTATTATTCTGCCATCAAGAAAATGAAATCTTTTTCTTTTGCGACAAAATGGACAGAAATGTAGGACATTATGTTAGGTGGAATAAGCCAGATTCAGAAATACAAGTAGAATGTATTTCTTTTTCACAAGTACTTGCTTCAAAAGAAAGGTTGGCCTAAATGCGGAGTAATGATTGCTAGAGTTGGAGGTGGATAGGGTAGATACAGAAAGGCTGGATTTGTATAGTGCATGTTATATGCACGCAATGAAACTTCACACAGAAACTCACTAATGTGTATAACCGAAGCATGCTAATCAGAAAGGAAACAGAGTGTGCCTCCTTAGACAAGTCACTTCAATCTCTTTGTCGCAGTTTCCTCATTTATAAAATGAAGTTAATAATAATACCTCATAAAGTGGGTGTAGTTGTTTAATGGAATAATATACACTTAATGTATTTGTATAATATGTGGTGGTCATTAATAATAGTTATATTGATAATGTATAGAAAATAATTGCTTTAGTGTCTGGCAATTGATAAAGGCATTTTCATATGCCAGTTATCTTTATTTGTTATATGTTAACTACTGGTTTTTTGACATCTTAGGAAAACTCTAACCTCTTAGCTTTGGCTAGAGATGAAAACATGGGACTTGTCCAGGTCAGGCAGTTAGCTCAGGGTGCAGGGCAGAGTTCCCATAGATAGTAGTAATAGGATTTGCAATGAGGATGTAAGGAGCCAGACAAACCAAACTCATTTCCCCTTAGTACTGTTCTACAGACAGGCTCTTGAGCTTTGATGTAGCTCCTAGATTTGTGAGTCTTTCTCATGTTTCTCTGCAGTGTGCCAGCACATTCTCTATTGGCACAAAGAGAACTTCATTCACATTTGAAAGGTTTCACAGGGAATCAAAGCAGGAATGGCAGAAAGGAGTAGGATACTCCTTCAGTCATACTGGCTCCAGCAAACACCAGGCTACTTTCTGCTGGTGAGCAAGCTACTTCCTTCCTAGAGATGAGAGCCCACCCCTGTAGCCATTTTTCTGTCTTTCCAAATTTGAGCCATACTTCAATATCAGATTGACATATACCAGTGATTCTCAACCTGTAGGTTGTGACCACTTTGAGGGTTGAATGACTCTTCCACAGGGGTTGTCTAAGACTATCTACATATCAGTTATTTACATTATGATTCACAACAGCAGAAGAATACAGTTATGAGGTAGCAACAGAAATAATTTTATGATTGGGGGTCACCACAACATGAGGTACTGTATTAAAGGGTCACAGCGTTAGGAAGGTTGAGGACCACTGCCCTATACCTTCTAAATATACCTCATAACAATGAATTCAAATGGTACTGGTTGGACTACAAGCAAATGAATAGGTGCCACTCTTAAGTCTTTCAGACCTTGAAGACGTAATAACACAAGCACTGGTTACATAGGGGATGAAAAGATTTGAAGTTGAACTCAGTGTTTTAGCAACAATAGGAAGCATCTCCTGTCTCTGGAGTTTGAAGAGGAACAGGAAGAGGTAGTATTAACAGAGCAATACAAGACATAGACAGAAGATGATACCAAGGAGAGTGGTAAGGCCCTGGTAATCACTGGATGTGAGTCTCATGGAAGACACTGAAGTTAATAGAAGCACCGTAGAAAGTAAAGTTGAGGCTTACTTAGAAAGTAAGGTTGAAAAACATATTCTAGCTTCATGCTGCCACCTACTTTCTCATTTGTCAAATCTGTCTACAAGACAAATGGAAAGACATTGAGTGAGGTATTTCTCTTGGTGCAGAGTAAGCAGCAAATAGAAAGGGGTGTGTGTGTGTGTGTGTGTGTGTGTGTGTGTGTGTGTGTGTGTGTGTTTCAGTACTAGAGATTGACCCCAAGCCCTCAAATATGCTAGCCAGGCAAATGCCTGGCTATGCTACTACATCCCATGTGAAAAGCCTGAATTTTACACAAAAGTAAAATGAGGTAAAAAGAGGTCAAATTGGCCAAAGCCACATTACATGACCACCAAGGTTTCAAGCCCAGGTGGTCTGATTTCTGTTAGTCCCATGCTTTTGGTGATAACTGCTAATATACTCATGGTGCTAGTGCCATTGTTCCTTTACTCCTGTCAGACTTGCCGCTCTGAACTCCACTTCAAGATCCTGGTGAGCCATATTTTCCCCTTTGTGTTATTATGTACCTTTTATAGAACCTACCAGAAAAAGTAAGTTTCTGCTGAAAATGGACTATTAACAAGTATTTACGCATTGCACATTACCCAAGGGAAAGGACACTTTATGAGTCTTTGATGGTTGGGCATGTCTGGTTTTTCCTTCATGAAATGTGGCAATCCCTGATCGGATCCCTCAGGGTGATTTGACAGCTTAGAAAAGAAGAAACCGAGGTAAGAAAAAGTCAATATCTAGATTGCTTGAGGGCATCCCAAAGGGAAGAGCCAGCTAGTGACATCTGAAATGACTCTTCCGTAACCTCATACAATTTCTAATGCATCTTGAAATGAACAAGTCCTTCACCTGGAGAGGGGCTGGGCAACTGCTTCATTCCAGCTTTCAGAGTTTGTACTGTTGAGGAACAATATAAACTGAGGGGTTTATATTGTCTTCTGCTTTCTTAAGAAACAACTCTTTGGGAGCTGATTCAGACGCAGGATTTTTATCCTGGAAGAAGTTAGGCCAGATAGTAGGTCCTTCAGCCCCTGATGACAATAATAAAACCTTTTATCACTGGAACTGGTTAGGCCCAGAGATTGCATAGTTTGGAGCTGTGGTATCACGAGGTAAAGAATGATATTGTGCTATAGTTCTATTTTTCAAACAAAATTTGGATTTATTTATGTGTATGAATATTTTGCCTACATGTTTGTATGTGTACCTCATGTATATCTGGTGCCTATGGTAGTCAGAAGAGGGCATTGGATCTTCTGGAACTGAAATTACAGACAGTTGTGAGACACTATGTGTGTGCTTGGTACTGAACTGGGGTCCTCTGCAAGAGCAGCCAGTGCTCTTAACCACTGAGCCATTTCTCCAACCCCAACTCTGTGGTTTTTATAGAGCACATGCAATTCAAGTAAGGGACGAAGTGACAGTATGATGGGTCTAGGTAT
This sequence comes from Cricetomys ansorgei, assembly GCA_026225945.1. Lineage (NCBI taxonomy): Eukaryota > Metazoa > Chordata > Mammalia > Rodentia > Nesomyidae > Cricetomys > Cricetomys ansorgei. The sequence goes on along the minus strand of JAMJFZ010002884.1, from coordinate 2,088,451 downwards.
GGGTTTTAGGACTTAGACTATCCAAATTCAAATCCAAACTGGCCCAATGGCTAGCATATTGTGACCAAGGACTGTAGGAATAAGGCGGAAACCAATATAATAACATTCTTTGACATGACTTCTGGGTCATGGACATTCGAATAACCCACAGATATTCTTTGTGACTCATGAAGAGAACATTCTGAGACCAATCTTCAGGAGGGCTTGGTTTTCAACAAGGAACAATTCTTCCTGAATCTCAGACCAGACTCTTTTGAAATACAAATATAGCCATTTTTTATCTCCAGAATGTCCCTGGTAATTGTTATTTTATATGGAGTCTGCTAGAACTTCTGCCTGGGAACTTCTGCCCAAATCTGAGCGTTTGCAAAACCATAATGATGGTGACATTTTCTGTGCCTCTAGTCTCTCTTTCTTGTTGGTGTCCCTTCTTACTCTTCCTGAGGCAAATTGCCCTCATGGAACCTCTCATTACTTACCTGATCTCAGGAAGAGTCAGGATCTATACACTTAAACTGTCATAGGTGACTGACTAACAGGTCAAATCACATTTGTTTCATAACTGGGAACAAAATGTTAAGGGAAGAAAAACATGGACGACACTGTAAACACTGACTTTGAAAACTCTGGCATTTTTATGATAGCTTTATGTATGTTTTCTCAGTTGTATATTTTTTCTTGTTTAGATTCAACTGATTATTAAAGCAAACTACCTCAGCAGCATCTTTGGACTCTTCATGGAACACTGATAAAGAGCTCAGATCTTTCTGGGATAGCTCTTAGCTGGTTCTCTTAACCTTTGAACTAGAAGAAACACTGAATAATTTCCCAGTGAGATTTGCTGACAACCGAATTCCAGCCAAGGCTGAGACATCCTGTGATACCCTTTGAAGGAGGAGTTATGTGTCTCCAGTGGTTTCTCTTTCTGAATTCTTTCCCCCAATAGCAGAGGCCCTCTAAAGGGACATTTCTGAAGTAGAGATGTTACAAATGGAATTAGATCTACTTTCTATTTTTGACCACTTAGGAAGACTCAGGTATTTGTGCAATCAGGTTGCTCAATATTAACATCATATTGGATACATTTCCAAATGGTGTAAATATACAGCCAGGAAATTCCAGAGCAGCTGGTAGGATTATGGTTAGCTCTTACTCCAGATGTGTGAAATGGTATAGGCCCCATTCAGGCCATCTATTCAGGCCCTTAGGGAGGGGAATCAAGGTATTCTCTTAGGTGCAGAAGAAGGTGGGTGGTATTAAAACCAAACATGGTATCAGAAGGTGGTGACAAAAAAAAAGTTAGAATTGATGATTCCCATTCTTGCTAAAAAATGTCACCCCACTCAGTGGGGCACACTGAAACCTTACATTAGATGACAAGAAAATTTCACCTTTTTTTGTCACTAGGAACAATCAACTGCTAGATACTTAGTGAGAAAACTACAAATGCCTTAGGCAGACAGAAAAAGAAACCTTTTAGATTCCATGTCTGTTCTCACACCTTCTAGAGACAGACTTGGTGTGAGCATAAATCATTGCAAAGTTTTTTTTTGTCTAGTTGGATTTGAATGAAGGTAGGGTTGGAAGGGAGAAAAGGAAGAAGGTAGAAGAGGGGGGAGATGGAGAGGGGAGACCTGAGAGAATGAGAGAGAAAAAATAAAGCTGAACTAAATTGTATTATTCTGTTTCAACATAAAATGGAATAAAATTCCAGAGCTAGGAAGGACCTTGCTATCTGATCCTGATCTGTAGACACACAGACTCAAAGAACTGGCAACAGCATTAGTTATCATCAATCCAACTTCCTCACTTTTTGGATGAAGAAACAATGGCCCAAGAAGGGGAAAGAAGTTACCCAAGTTGACTCTATGATAAAAAGACAGCGCCAAGATTAGAGTACTTAGTTTTTAAATGTTTCTACTGTACCCCCATTCCATTTATAGTCAGTTACTTAAGCATCTATGACCTAAAGCACCAGTAGACAATTGTACATACTTAAAAATCCCCAATGACAGAAATTCTACAAATTCAACTTTGTGTCACTGTGAGAAAGTAAGGAGAAAAATCAAATTATAAGGAGAAAGGCTTATTTTAGTTCATGGCTTCAGTCAATGGTTGGTTGATCCTGTTGCTCTCAGCTTGTGGCAGGGCAGCACAGCATAGCAGAGCAGACAAGCATGACAGCCAGGGAGCAAAGAGAAAGAGAAGGAGGATAGGATCCTATATTCCTTTTCAAGGGTATACTCCCCAACGACCTAACTGCCATTAGGCCCCGCCTACTAAATGTTCCATTATCTCCCAATTAGCACCATGGGCTGGAGACCAGCCTCTAACAGGTAGGCCTTGGTGGGGACATTTTAGATCTAAGCTATAGCACCCCTTGTGCTAATGTATTTCATTGACATTTACGGTTAGAAAGTACTATTGGATAGATAGTTCAAAGATCTCTTACTGTAACATATAACCATCATTGTTTGATTCTGTCCATATTGGAATGAATAACAAACAGATGTTCATTATTACCTTTAATATTTGAAAAATGTGGGCAGTCTGTGTGTGAGCACACATATCACATACATATATTCATTTATGCATATGTAGCCAATAATTTAAGCTCTTATAGGCTAAATGACTCCTCATGACAAACCATACCAGAGACATAGCATATAGGAAGGAAAAAAAGACTTAGGCTTCATCATTGTTTGCCCTCTGCATGGTAGCAACAAACAGATCCACATATAGAGGGCAATCTAGCAACTAAATATCCAAATTCAGAGATATTCAACTGAACTAGTCCTCAGTTAACCAGGCTCAGTTGCTAATACTCTTTCTAGAAATGATAAGCAGGCTATGAGAATAAAAGTCAAAACTGGATATTTACTTTGGCAAAGAGAGAGAGAGACAGAGACACAGAGAGACAGAGGCACAGAGAAAGAAACACAGAGAGACAGAGACACATAGCCACAAACACAGAGGGAAACAAGGACAAACAGACACACAGACCCACAGACACACACACACACACACACAGAAGGGGGAGTGCCTCAACTAATGCTAATCCTGTACCCTCCATATTCACCATTTCTAGTCTTTCTAGCACAGCGTAACAAGCACTGATGATTGAAATGATAATATGATGAACAAAAAAATCAAGGTGCAAGGTGTCATAGTGCATGCCTGTAACTCTAGTACTCTATAAGCTGAGGCAGGAGGATTGGGGTTTAGAGGCCAACCATGGGCTATAAAATAAGACCTGTCTAAAAACAATGAACTCAATCTAAGAAGATTTGATGTTGGAGTACAAAAACAGCCCCTCTTATCAGCTGAGCCTTATAGTACACATCTGTAATTCCAGGATCTGAGATATGGAGATGGGAGGATCGAGAGTTCAGGGTCAACCTCAGCTACACACTGAGTTTAAGGCCAACTTTCGATACTATACAGGACATTGTATCAAAAAAAAAAAAACCTCTCTTTTCCTCAGAAGGTTGTCTTTGCAATAGAATTCCAAATGTGGGAGCGAGCGAAGATGTTTGCAGTGTTATCCCTAGAGAAAAGATCCATTGGATTTATCCTGAATATAAGTGAGGTGCCAAACTGGGTAGCCAACTGTGCATATATTCCCTGAGGTTTTCTTACCAATGCAAGAAAATTGACTCAGATATTTTTAGATGTTTTCAACAGATAGCAAGGAAGACATCAAATAAAATAACCTAATCTAGATTACTGACATTCTATAGACTAAGGCTGCAAACAGAACTGCTCTGGAAAGAAGTCAGTTGAACAATTGACTCACATATATTCACGGAGGCAAACAGACTGTTTCATTGAGCTTTCAATGAGCTTCACATCACTGTGACTCCTCCAGAAACCCAAGGAAGCCCCATTGTAAAGCAGTAACTCACGGCAATAAGCTGGTAGGAGTTGTTCATCATGGCAATGAGCATGTTCAGCAGCACTACCAGGGAGATGACGTTGTATGTTCCAAACATAGTAGCTCCCACAAACTCGGTGAACTCATGTCTGGCCTTCACATTGGTGACATAGAGATTTAAAAGGCCAAATACAGACCAGAAGAGTGACTGAAGGGTTTCAAAGAGCCTAAAAGAGATGCAAGAGGAGGTTAGTACTCTAAGAAGTGTATGAGACGAGAGTAAACATGAGGCAGTCTAGAAGAGGGGCAATCATATTTGGGCCAGGTGCTGTGTATTTTGGTCTCTTTTCTAACACAACAGAACAGCCAGGTCCTTTCATTTGGACACTTTGCTCTTCTTCCCAGAACATTCTTTCTCCCCCTCTCAATGTACTAGTAACCTAAAAATGTTCAGGACTTATTTCTCAGGTTACTTCCTCCATCAAGCCATCTTTCCCACATCCAGATCATGTACTCTACTACTTTTATAATTATTTGAGGACAGTAAATGCAAAGCTTAAGAAAATGGAGCTTTACAAGTAGTGGGGTTGGGGTAGGGGTGGTTGGAGAGATGGCTCAGTGATTTAGAGCACTCACTGTTCTTCTAGAGGACCAAAATTCAGTTCCTAGGACTGTGTCACAACTGTCTGTAACTCCAGCTCCAGGGAATCTGTCTCCTTTGGCCTCTGTGTGTGCACTTATATGCACACACTGACATAAACACTCATGCACCTACATGTAACTAAAATTATATATATATATATATTTCAAAACTTTGTGATTTGACTTACTCATTGATTAAGCATGAAGGCAAGTTGCCTTGTGCGCTATCTTTGTGCGCTATCTTTGTTTTGGTCCTGGAGATGGAATATTGGACCCCACATATGCTAAATATGATTTCCACCTTGTGGTTCTTTTGGGGTTCTGAAGTTGCTAAGCTCAGTGGAAGAGTTCAGTGACTCTCAAAATAATGTCATATGTTTTAATAATATGTACATTAAGTATTATTAAAAACTCCACATAAGCATGTTTTACATGTTCTTTTCACAATTTTGAGAAGATCTCCTGGCTTGCTTGGAACTCACTGTGCAGACCAGGCTGGCCTCAAACTTAAGGAAATTTGCCTGCATCTGCCTCCTGGTTGCTGGGATTAAAGACATGTTACAGCACACCCTTCCATGTTTTACACTTCTATGAATACATTATTATCATGGCTGATAAAACTTTATTGTAAAAGGCAATAGCTTTTACATTAGAACTATGAGTTACTGATGTATAAAGTGACATGGCACTGCAAAGAAATGGGGGAAAACAGGTGATGGGAACCTTAGACATAAATCCGAGAGATGATATTTATATAATAATTAGAAGACTTCAAAATCTGTGGAGGAAATACTGACTTTTTAATACATAAGACACCAATAAATTGAGGAAAAACTTTATTATTGATGATGATGTTACATTCAAAGATTGATTAACTCAAAGACTCTCAGCTAGTAAGTGCTGAGCCAGAATCCAAGGGCAGATCTGTGTGACCTTGCCAAGCCATTATATCAGTCTCTATTAAATGACTTTGCAAATTATTGCTTCCTGTTTTGGCCTCCATACTCAAACATGAAACTTGCACTGATATACTTTTGGCACCAGGGATTTCTTCTGTCTTGTGTTCAGAAACATGTCTACAGCAAATAGTGCAGTCAGCTCACGGATGGCACATAAGTCATTTTCCAAGCACAAAGAAGTGCAGAACACTACTCTAAGTATGGATATCCCTTTTCAATTTGCTCAAAATGTAATGCTTTTCACAGCCTGGTCTACATAAAACCCTGTCTCAAATTGGAAAAAGAAAAATTATTCTCACACTTTCTTTCTTTCTTTCTCTTTCTTTCTTTCTCTCTTTCTTTCTTTCTCTCTCTCTTTCTTTCTCTCTTTCTGTCTTTCTTTCTTTCTGTCTTTCTTTCTCTCTTTCTTTCTTTCTCTCTCTTTCTTTCTCTCTTTCTGTCTTTCTTTCTTTCTTTCTTTCTTTCTTTCTTTCTTTCTTTCTTTCTTTCTTTCTTTCTTTCTTTCTTTCTTTCTTTCTTTCTGCTGGAGATGTAACCCAAGGCATTGTACATGCTATGTAAATGTTTTAACACTGAACCTTAGCCCAAGAATTTGCTTTCTTAAAAAAAGGATCTTACCTCTTTGGCTTGTTTTAGTTCATTTATCCTGTACATATAATATACAAATTTGTGCGGTAATGTTTTGATCCAGGTAGATTCTTTGTGATGGCAGCATCAGATTATTTGCCATCTTTATTGCCTCTAGCGTCTGTCATTTATTTGTGGTGAAACATTAAAACTTCCTCTTCTAGCCAGTTTGGAATATACATTGTCCTTATCTAGAGTCATCCTACTGAGGACAAGATCATCGGGGCTTTTTGCTCCTGTCTTAGTGCAACACTGTTCCCATTAATCAAGCTTTCCCTTCTTTCCTTTCTTCCTCCTACTCTCTCTGTCCTTTGATAGGTGCCACTCTGTTCTAGAATCTTACATTTTGTTTGATGTGAGTAAATACTTAGTTCGAGGCTTTTGAGAATCAACTGTAGTTGTCTGTAGTTCAGGACCCAGGGCATGAGAAGTAGAAAATATGCTAAGTTCTGGAATTATAGGTCTGTGCCACTGTACGGGGCTTTTGTGGTGTTGGGCATAGAACACAGGCCTTTGCGCATACTAGGTAAGCACTTTACCAACTAAAGCCTCATTATCAGCACTTCTGAATTTCCAGGAGACTAGAAGCTAAACAACACAATTCATCACACAGTCTAGCAGAAGGTGAAAAGTAGGGAAAATATGAGGTGCATAAATCTAGTTCTGCTAAGAGGGCACAGTCAGGACTTGGTGGTGGTGTTTTTTACACATTAGCAGTCAGGACCATCAGGACACCAGCAATGAAGCAAAAAGCAAGCACAGCAGCTGGATGCTATAAGGAGAGGCAACTAGGTCTCAGAAGGGGGAAACAGTTACGGTAAATGGAAGTGACATCCTGAAATACCCGAGTTTGTAAACTGACTATACTCCAATATAGAAAGCATTCAGTGTCTGATGAATGCACAACAGACAACAATACCATAAACAAGGCAAGTATGTTGAGAGGGCCTGACTGAATTGTTTTCATCTCCTGAGTGGACAATATTAAATTCATCACCCACCTCCATGCCTGCAACAAATGAAATTTCAATGGTTAATGTTGATATAGAGTCACTACTACTCGTACCATGGACGCATATAAAGATTCCCTAAAAGTATACATTTGAGATTTTAAAATCCACCTAATGAATAAAGTTGTACAAGAGGAGAAAATGGAGGACAGTGAGGAGCATTTTTTTCCTCAGTGGTGGGCAATGAGAATGCCCTCAATATGGTACAAAATTGCCATAGTGTGATTTAGTCACCAGTAGAAGCTGGCTTCCTGAATGGCATGCTCAGGTAAAATAAAGGTCTGCATTGGGCATGGTGGCACATGTCTTTAGTTCTAGCACTTGGGAGACTGAGGCAGAGGCTAGCCATGAGTTTGAGGCCAACCTGGTTTACATAGTGAGTTCCAGGCCATCCAGAGCTGCAGAGTGAGGTCCTGTGTTCAGGAAAGGTAGGAGGGCCCAGCATGTGCAATGGCTAATGATAACTTAGAAAGATATTGGTAGAAGCGCTATAGCTTGTAAATCAGTTGATTTCACAGGTAAAGGGCCACTACCTGGCTGGGGACATTACTTATTCTGCAATAAAAATCATTACAGGAATGGATAAACTTATTGAGCCAAGCTTTAGTGGGACAGCCTTTCAATTTTAAAGAAGATAATTTTGGAGAGGTCAGTCAGCCCATTTGTTTTTCTTTAGCAGCAAACAAAGAAACATATGGAAGGTGCCAGCTCAAGAATGCACAGGCTGAAGATCCGAAATTTCTCAGAGACTTGATAGTTAAGGTACGGAAGGCAAACCCACAGCAGGTGGTTGAGGCAAATGGAGCATGTGGGTGTGGTGCCTGAGGTAGCAGTTGATGCAGCGCTTGGGGTAGCAAGGATTCTACCAATTCAGCCACATCCCCAGGTCCTCTTTTCAGTTTTAAAATTAGCATGGAAAGTGGTAGGGATCATTATGACACTTTCATATATCTGTACCATGCTTTATACTTATTTGTATGGTGGTTAATACTGATTGGATGGAGAAGCACCTAGGAGACTGGTAAGGCACTTGTCTTCCTGTGTCTATATTTTCAAATAGGATTAATTAAGTTGGGGAAGGTCTGTCCTGAATGTGGGGAGCACTATCCCGTAAGTTTGGGGCTCAGATAGAGGGAAAAGGAGCAAGCCTGTAAGTATAGACATTCCTTTTCTCTGCTTCCTTGTCTCCATGATATGGGCTGTTATGCTCTACCATGCCCTCCCTTGTTGAGGACTTTATTTTTAGTTATGTTGGAAATTGTTTTATGCACTGGTGGGTGAGGGTCTAGGTGTAGGTCACTGGACAGCTGAGAAACTGAATATCAAAGAGATCACAAGTACAGCAAGTGGCAGAAGTAGGGTGTATAACCAATTTTTTTGACTCAAGCCCGAACAGTTAATCATCTTACTCTAATCCCTATGATGCTTCATGGAATGCCCTCATCACAATGTTTAGCATATGATGTGAAAGGTGCCACTGAGTATGGTTTGGGTTGTAGCTCAGTCATAGAGCACTTGGCTAGCATGTGGGAGGCCCTGAGTTCAGTTCGCAGCAACACACACACACACACACACACACACACACACACATGTGTGGTATGTGTTCTAATGGCTTACTTATGATCTTCACTTCACTATGAACTTCTCTACTACAAGGAGCCCATCTTTTTAATATCTTCATTGCCTGCTACATAGCAGTTACTGAATTCATTTTCACTGAATAAATTTATAAAAGATTACAGAACTTCAAACCAAGGTAAACTCAAATGAGTGGCACTATCCATAACAACAGTAGATGGAGGGAGGAAAGCAGGAGACAACTAGTAAGAACCTTTAAAACATGATCAGAACTAGAAGAGCCTTCAGTCAGGACCAAGTTCATACCTAAGTGGATAAATAAGGTGGGAAAATATACACTAAATGATAGAAGAACTTACCACTGATTAAGTAGGAATAGATTCAAATAAGTGGTAATAGTCTGGAGGAAGGAAGAGCGGACTGGCCTGCTAGGGAGTATACCTCTATCTTCTTTAGCACCATATCTATTCATGACTATTCCATCTTTGTGTGACAAGTCTCTTTCTTTCTTTCTATCTTTATTTCTGTTGTTTTTTGAGACAGCATTTCATGATATCTCTCAAGGATGGCATAGGGAATCCAGGCTGGTCTTGAACTTATTATCCTCCTGCCCGAGTTTTCTAAGTTCTGAGATTACAGGAATGCATTGCCATGTCTGCTCCACGACAGACCTTATATAACCCCACAGAACCAGTTATATTCTCATATCCCTGGATGCAAGTGAAGACTGGACTCTGTATGTCTGGATTGATATGGCTCTGCCACTTACGATTTGTGCTACCAGAAGCAGCCTGCTTAAATGCTTTGAACCCCAGTTTCTTCATCTATACAAAGAGCAATAATAAGACTGCCTACCTCATGGCCAGGGAGGGTGGTCAAGTGTGTTTGTTCACATAAACCTGGTTTAGAAGAGTACCTGGACCTGAGCACACTCAGTAAATGTTAGTCATTGTTATCACTACTGTTAAGCTTCATGTTCCTATACACCTTATAGCTTTTTGGGTCTTTGTAGATTATTATTTATTTATGTGTCTAGTAATATTTATGACATATCTATTTTTTGTGTTTCAATATTTTCATACTGGCCAGTGAGGTGGCTCAGTAAGTAAAGGCGCTTGCCATCAAACCTGATGACCTGAGTTTGATCCTCAGACATGATGGAGAAAGAGGAGTCACTCCTGTGAGTTGACCTCTGACTTCCACACATACACTATGGTACATGCTCACCCCCCATATACATATTCAATACATAGATTAAAAAAATAAAATAAATTTTACACTCTTTGGATAATAGACAACTTTATGTATGATCTTCATATGTATCATTTTAATAGCTGTTCAATATTCCACCTAGCAAAGACAAAGGCTATCCAACAAAATTACCAGTGCTTTGGGTGAAAATCAACGGGGCATGCTTCAAAGATTTTTTTAGATGACACAGGACTGTGAAGGATAGCTAATAAATTGAAATGAAGAATCAAGGTTAAGAAAGAACGTCATCTGCTGACCTCTACACTCTCCCCGTGGCACATGTGCCCGCCACAAAATGTAATAGAAAAGACTGAGAAACATTTGAACAGCTTGAAGCAATGGGCGGAAACTAACAGATGGAGTATAATAGAGATCCATGGATAGCTTTGCGCTTAAGCCAAGTGTCCAAGTGCTGGATGAGAGCAATAGGGAAAAAAGCCAAGGGGTTTTGCTGAAAGCAAGCTTAAAGTGATCAGTAGAGTGGCAGAGCTGGATAGACAACTTAGCCACTCAAGTGGTAGAAATGGAAGCAAATGATAGGATTGCTCCATGCCTGTGCATGTTGCAAATGGATTCTTTATAGAAATGGTGACTCTAAATAAGGTTACTAGACTCACCAATGTTTATCTTCTGGTGATACTGTACAATATTTAGATGAGATGTTACTGCTGGGGAACATCAGATAAAAGCTCCACGGGTTTCTTTTATTTTATTTCTTATGGTTGCATGCATGTTAATCTATGATTGTCTCCAGATTAAAAACAGTAGTTATTTCTAGTCTTCATTGTTTCAGTTATTTAATGGGCATTTTGAATACCTTTATGTCTTGGGCCCCTCTGTGGTAAGCACAAACCTGATTACAATGGGAGTCTCAGTTTGGTGTAGATAGAGACAGATGAGTAAAATAGAGAAATATTACATATTATATCAGACATGTGTTTACAATGCTGTAAGGCAACAGAAGAAATCACAGCTGAAAAAAGGTAAGAGAAGGCTTTTTACAGCGGGTGACACTGTTAAAATCTAGAAGGCTGGAGAACAGTTTGCCAAACTGGCTAGATGGGTGTGATGGCTTATCTTGACACACCTGGGAAGAGGAAACCTCAAATGAAAAATTGTCTCCGTCAAATTGGCCTTGGGGGCTTGTCTGTGAAGATGTTGTATTTATTTAGTCTTTTTTTATCTTATTTTATTTATTTATTTATTTATTTTCGAGACAGGGTTTCTGTAGTAACTCTGACTGTCTTGGGACTCACTCTGTAGACCAGACTGGCCCCAAACTCAACAAAAACCTGCACCCATCTGCTTCTGCCTCCCAGGTGCTGGGATTAAAGGCATGCACCACCACTGCCTGCCTCATTTTATTGATTTCTAACTGATGTCGGAGGTTCTAGCCCACTGTGTGGGAGTATAACCCCCAGACAGGTGGGGCCTGGGATGTTTCAGAAAAAGTGTTGAACATGAGTCTGGAACCATGTCAGTAAGAAGCATCCCTCCATGGTCTCTGCTTCAGTTCCTGCCTTGAGTTCCTGACCTCCCTCAACAATGGACTATGACTTGGAAGTATAAGATGATATAAAGCTTTCCTTTCCCAAGCTGTTTTTGATCAGAGCTGTTTATTACAGCGACAGAAATCTAACTTGAACAATGGGGACAGGCATCCAAGACAGAGGGAGCGGTGCATCATGTGCAAGACCTATGGAGCTGACATGAGAATTTTTGTGTATCTGGGGAGCAGAAAATATTGACTACACAGGAGAAGACTGAAAGGGTGTAGAGGCCTGCTTCAAATCTCGAAGGCCATGCATGTTATGGTAAAGAGGCTGGGTTTATAGAGGAGGCGAGCATACACTGGATAGGCATGAAGCCAGGGGGTGATGAGATGATGCTGGGATTTAGAAAGAAGTCTCCACATGGTGTGTGTGGGAGATTATTATGAGGGAAAAGAAGACAGCACGCAGGGAGACTAGCTAAGAGGCTGCTTCTGTAGTTCTTAGAATTTAGGCCTGAACCTAAACAATGTTTCTCTCTGTCTCTCTCTTTCTCTCTGTATGTGTGTGTTGTAGGATCTTTATTAAGTATGACTGATGGAGTGAGTGAAACCCTGGATGTTTTGTGTAAGAGCATCAGATGACTGCTAGGATTCTGCCTGGTGTCATTTAATGAGCCGAGGAATTAAAGGGAAGATAGTTTAGAATGACATTATCAAGATAATTGATTTAGTTGTGGACATTCTGTGTCTTGAGTAGCCTGTGGAATGAATGAAGGTATTTTCAGGAGGCATCTGTAGATGACTGCCTGGATCACTGGAACAGATGCAGGACACACAGGTTAGCATCTTTACACTTCCACTCTCTTTCTCTTACAAGAGCTTTGCCCAGAAAGTGATGGTGCCTTCCTAACTGCCTCTTCCAAGAGCAGATGAAGAGCAGGTACTCCCAATACTGAATGCAGAGCTCAAATCAACAACAGTGTTGCCATGTAGTTGTCAGCAAGTATACCATGTTCCTCACAAAATACATTTCAAGGGAGAAAAGAACTTTCCCACACTTTAAAGCATAATAGCAATGGCTTTCTGGAAAAATCTTAAGGAAGAGGAAAAGTTACACAGGTGCCAAACTTTTCATGAATTGCCTAAACAAGCTCACCTTCTCCTTTTGTGAAAAGCTGTCTCTCTGATGTTCTGGCTGAGCAGCATGCATTTTAATAGGTATTACTATCAATGCTAAAGCAATCCAAAGATGGAGAAGTTGAAGTGACATCACTGTTAATTTGGGCCCAACATGCTTCTTCATGCCTGATACCTCAAGTTATAATTTCTTGTATGTCAGATGCCTATTCTTGTTGATAGTCCCTGCTAAGCAAATGATGGGAGCAACATAACAAACTTGCGGGGAGGCATTTCACACACTTTCTTGGCAAAGCTCATGTGGAAGGAGAATTGGTAAGGACTCAACTTTCTGGAATTCATCTTGCATTCAAGTGTCCCACCCTTTTGAATAGTTTTATGGGAATAATGCAGTCTCTTGGTGCAAAGGCCCCTGTGGAGTTGTTCATTCTACTGAAACTAGGCTGATATGAGTCCTGTATCCAGAGTCATGTAGGAGAAGAAGGTGGGGTTCCTAGTGAAGAGTTACTAGCAAGGTCCTAAGTTACTGCTCTGCACTCAGCTTGGCTTAACAACATAACCTTGTCTCTTGAGCAACCCACTCTGGAACATTCTTCTCCAATTGTTTTCTAGTTTTCCCATCCAAGATTTTACTCTGATCTCAGGGAAGAGAAATGGGTTACGGTCTGATGGAGCTGACGAGTCTGCAGTGGAAAAGGGAGTGAGCCAACATGTTCACTGGAAAGATCATTTGAAAGATAAGAGGGAGGAAGGATGTCTGAAGACAACATATTTGGGAAGATCTCCTCCTCTTCCTATGATGAAGAGTCTCAGTGGAAGGACTCACAGACTTCCTGCAGTGAAGAGAACTTCCAAATTTTGTCCCAACATTGTTGAAACACATATCAACTCAGACTCTATTTTCATGCCTATTACTAATCCATTGATCTGTGGGATGTATATACCCACTTCAGGAAATACAGCTAGAATCATATGGGGAGGAGAGAAAGCATTGATTTTTCCTATGAGTACAACATTTGATCAAGTTGAAATTCCTCTGCAAACCTCAGTATAATAGTGTGAGACTGTAATCCAAGCACTTGGGAGGTGGAGATAGGAGGACCAGGAATTCAAGGGCACCAACAGCTACAAAAGAAGTTCAAAGCCAGCCTGGAAAAATATGAAACCTTGTTCCCACACAACAACAGTGGCAGCAGCAACGACAAAACACACTTTGTCTATTGCCTTTTGTTGTCCTTGAGACAGTGTTGCTATGTAATCTAGGCTGGCCTCAAATTTGTAATCCTCCTATCTCATCCTGGGAGCACTGAGATTCCAGGCAGAAGGCACTACCCTTGACTTGGCCTTGCTTACTAAAGACTTTTCTAGAATGCCAAAGCCCACTCAACTGACTTACAGAGTTAAGGAAAAAAATCAGTAAAAGGGGATAGCAAGGCGTCTCAGTGAGTGAAAGGGCTTGTCACCAAACCTGAGTTTGATCCCCAGAACTCACATAGTAGAAGGAGAGAACCAATGTCCAGAAGTATGCAGTGTCACGTCAAGTATGAGCACGTGTGCTCGCACTCTCTCTGGTTTTTTGAGACAGGGTTTCTCTATTGTAGCTCTGGTTGTCCTGGAATTCACTCTGTAGACCAGGCTGGCCTAAAACTCACAGAGATCTACCTGCCTCTGCCTCCTGAGTGCTGGGACTAAAGGCATGCACACCCCCTTTCATATCTGTTCATAAAATATTGAAATTCTGACATCTGGAGGAAGATGAATGAATGTAAAGGGCATTAATGTTAAGTGAAAAGGCCAGGCATGTGGCCTTTTCTATATACAGAATGTATATAGGAATGCCATTCCTATATATGGACTGTAAAAGAATTGATTTTGTAGAAGTACAGAGTGGGGTCAGGTGGTGGTGCATGCCTTTAATATCAGCAGTAGGGGAGGCAGAGGCAGGTGGATCTCTGTGAGTTTGAGGCCAGCCTGGTCTACAGAGTACAGAGTAGGTTCTAGGACAGACAGAGAAACCTTGCCTTGAAAAAAAAAACAAAGAAGAAGAAAAAGGAGGAGGAGGGAGAGGAGAAGGAGGAGGGGGGCAGAAGGAGAAGGGGGAGGAGAAGGAGAATAATGGTCCTTATTGGAGGCTAAGAAAGAGTAGAAAATGGGAAGATTGGGAGAGGTAAGTCACAAGAGTAATGTTGCAGTTGGAAAGGAGCAAGAAGTTCTGGTAATCTGTTATACAATAGGGAGACAACAGATAAGAACGGCACATTGTACATTTCAAACTGGCTAGAAGAGGTTCTGCATATTTCACCACAAAGAAATGAGAAATACTTGAGGTGATGAGGATGCTAATTTTCCAGACTTGATCATTGTACAGTGAGTACATATATTAAAACATCATGTTGTATCCCCAATGTCTGCAGAATTATTATATTGCAATATTATATATTATTTGTTAAAAAACCAAAAAATGTAAAAGATGAATTTTTTGTTTAATGAACTAAAAATCATGAACAAGCTTTGGGTCTCCAGAGTGGGTGTTGAGAGGCAAGGTGAGTACATGGAAGTCCAGTGCAGCTGCTAACCTAAGAAAATTGCATGAACTATCCTTTCTTCCTTCCTCCCTCCTTCCCTCCCTCCCTCCTTCCCTCCTTCCATCCCTCCTCCCTTTTGCTCTTTTTTAAACAGTGTCTCACTGTGTAGCCAAGGCCATTCTCGAACTCATGAGCCTCAGACTCCTCAGTGGTGGGATAATAGGCATGTGTCCATATATCTAGCTGCTTATTTCCTTTTCTCTATTTCCACTTTCATTCTAAAGCCATTTAGGGGGTGAAAAAATTTCAAAGAAGTGGGTCTTCCACAGGAGGAAGGAAAGGCACAGAAGTTATCTGTTCAGAGGCTGTGGACTTCTGGACAAAGAGCCATGAGCTGCCTTCTACACCCCAAATAGGAGCGGAGACATCTCCAATCAATTTCCACCTCAATCCTTAAATTGGTTGAGTAGGCTAGGTGACTGTAATCAGGCCTGTCTACTCTATCCTAGTGTACTCACGGGAGCACATTAAGGCACTTTTTGTCTTCTTCATTTTCAGCATGACTTACAGTAGTTAATTTTGTGGTCACAAGCTCCCAGGAATAGTCTTGTGCTTTCATCTCCTCTATGGCTGCCTCTCTTTGAAACGCTACAAAAAGTACTCAGAACTACCTTTTTAAGTGGAGTCACTGCAAGGCTCTCTCAGTCTCTGTGCCTTTGGGTCTTTATGAATTCTCTTTCTCTTCTAATGCTACTTTCCTAGTTCTATGCTGAAGGAAGAACTTTCTTCTACCCCAGTCCCTTTGGGTAGACCTGCAGAGAGATTTGCTATCCCATCATGAGATACTGATGAAGCTGTGCAGGGAAAATAGAAAAAAAAAGGAAAAGGAAGGCAGAAAGAAGAGACGCGAGTCTTACGTGGAGAAGGCGTTGTTCTGTTTTTCACACCGGATCCCCTTGCAATTGTTAGGTTCATCGATAGCTCTGGTCTCATAGTAAAAATAAAGCTGGTTCAGTCCATTGGCAAAAGCCAGTAGTACTAGGCAGTAGATAAAGAGGAATTTGAGTATATCAAGCAGCATGCGTCCCAATGAGATCTGAAGAGGCCCTAGGTGGGAGTTGGCTGTGAACAAGGATATGAGACGCAAGGAACTTAAAATGTTGGATATTGCAAAGAGCGCCTCTGCAATCAGAGTCGGGTGCCACATTTCCCATTCCTCCCTTGGACGAGAACCATTGTACTGGAAAAAGAAGAAAACAAGTGTACAAGATGAGAAGTACAAATGAGCATTTCCAAAAAATTTCTCCTTGCACCCTTCCACATACCAAATTGCCCCCAAAACTCCACTTACATAAAATTCCCCGTGCATGGCACTATTTGTTTGTCTTTTTTGCCCCATTCAATCAGAACACGGTGGTAATAACTCTCTCCCTCCCACTCTTATCCAAATATATACCAAGCATATATACATAGCAGAAGGAATTTCAGAGCCATCATCTGCAGCAGCCACCTGTGGTTTATCAACAGACATTTTCTAACTGTGAGTTTCCCAGATTGTTGTCAACTGTTGCTGAAAAGGAGCCATAGGGGTGCCCAAGCTGTAGGGATCAATTATTCCACTTCTCGGTGAGATTTCAATTCAGATCTAGCCCACCTCCCCCAATTGGCTTGAAACACATAGTCAATTTGCTGTTACTGAGGGACACTAGATAAATGCAGCCCCCTCAGTATTCAGTATCAAGGCTCTGCTGCCTACAGTTTGGGGCTGATAGAGAGTCCTTAGGGAGCCTTTCCACAGAGCTTTCTGATGCATTTTTAGCAGTTTGTAATGTATTCTACACTGTTGCAAATGGCATGTCAACCTTCCAGGTAGCAAATTTAGTACTTCTCCACATAGCGGCATATGGATGTATTTTCCTGTTTCTTTAACAACCTTACAAGTTAGAAAGGCCTTCCAGTGCAAATGAAGAACCAGGAAGTTGAAGGAGAGGGAAGAGCCAGTATTTATAGGGTTGGTTGCTCATTTCCAGCCTCTTTAAGGCCTCTATCTCCTGGAATGTGGCAACAGCCTCATAAAAGAGTGTGAAATGATGAGGTCTGGACTCCAATTTGGAAACTGTCACTTACAACTGCCTGTAACTTTTACCTTCACAAGAAAAGAAGGATAGTGCCAATCCTATCCAGAGTACATGTTTGTGGTTCTATATTTATGTGCAAGAATCTCTTTACTCCATAAGGGACGATAGTATAGAAATATAAGGAACTAATTGCTAACCTTCCCAAGGACAGAAGTTTTGCCAGGAATTCAATCTGAAGCACCATTACTTTACACTCTCATTTAAATATCACACTTTCTGAGGACTAAATGTAGACGACTTTCCTGAGAAAATGTGTTTGGGGCCAAATTATCTTGTAAGCATTTCTCAAAATCTCTTCACTTCCAACAACCAATAAAACTGATGGTGTTAAAATCAGTTGTGTGTAGCCAATATTCTTCATTGTCAGAGGAATCAGAGAGACCATGCCACACGTGTGCTTCTATTTCAGATAGACTTTTTGGTGGCTGATCAGTTTTCTGTGACCTTAGCCAAATTTTCTATATTTTCTTTCAAAGAAAAAAGTAAACCCAAACCAGTTGTTGTGTTGCTGTAAGCAAGTGGGAGGTATGCTTGTCTTACAAATGGAGGTACTGAAATTCAGAGAAGCAGAGTGATTTGCTAAAAATCACATAGCAAATTTGGTGGCAGAGCCAGAACTAAAGTCTAGGTCTCTCGACATTAAGTGTAGCACTATTTCCATGAAATGTCAATCACCTGGGGGTTGATTTCATAACACACATGTTACAAAGTTCCTTACAAGTTTTGACCTATGTGAGAGATAGAGATTCTTTGCTGATAACCAAACAGAGCCCGTATTTTAAAATGAGGAAGGCATATGTACAGCCTATAATTTATTTTCATATTATTCTATCTCTCCACCATGGAGAAATCTGTTGCCCACAAGATGGTGAATCTGGATGTGCAGAATACTCGGAAGTGTGAAAGACAATTCTCCTGGGACATCTCTAGTTTGCATTTTCTACCTCTGAAGAACAACACCTTAGCAGATGGGTGATGGGTGTGTGAAATGAGCTTGGAGTTCATCTAGCATAGACATCAGCAGCCAATTTCCTGTTAAGTGTCAGATGATGCATATTTTTGGCCTTGTCAGCTATAGATCTGTGTCACAACTTCTTAATACTTTGTTTGTAGCTCTAAAATGGCCAAAGACAGTCCATAGGCAAATGGGTAGGACAGTGAGCTAAATTGGGTCCATAGACCACAGCTTAATAACCCATGATATAATACTGTAAGTTTGAAACTGTATTTCTTAGCCCCACAGGGTTTAATGGAGGCACCTAATGGCTACTGTGGGAGTCAAAGAAACCTAGATGACACATTCCTTATGTGAAACAGCCCTTTGGGCTATTTTATATACTGCAGTTCTGTCTAAGTCTCTGCTTGGTGATATGTTTTCATGGAATACAAAGCTTGAAAACCATTAATGGAGTTTAACTTGTTTATTTTTCAGAGGCAGAACTGATGCTCTGACAGGTAGAGGAATTGGCTGTTGGTGCTCTAGCTCCCAAGTGTGAGTAGTGATTAAATTCATGTGTCCAGAAGCTAGGATAGTTATACTGGGAAATAAATGACTTTTCTTACATTCTTTAAAATGGAATGCAGTTTGAAACTTGACCTCTCTTCTTTTCAAAGATATGTGACCCACAAGTAAAATCTGAAGAGGGATAGTTTAACTTGGGGACTCGAGATGATAAGAACACGAAGAGCTGATTGTGTCTAGAGTAAAGTAAATGTTGAAGAAATGCCTGCAACTCAGTAAAATCCAGATTCAGTCTGTGTATGGATCAAGGCAGAAGATTAATATCCTAGAAGACAGAATGTTGATTATTCTCCATTTGAAGGCCTATCTATGGACACTGAGGCTCAACCATATGTACAGCTGTTATTTTGGGTTGCTTTGGTGAATGTCTTTTGTTTCTTGTTGCTTCAAACCTAAGGTGAAGGATGTATTATTAACTAATTTTTCACTCTAATAAATAAATAAAGATCTGGATCTGGGAGATGGTTTAGTAGGGAACATGCTGTCTGCACAAGAAAGAAAATCTGAATTCAGATTCCTAGCACCAGTGTAAAAGTCAAATGCAATGGTACAACTCCACTTCTGGAGAAGAGGATGGAAACAGGTAGATGCCAAAGGACTTGCTGGCCAACTCACCTAACTGAAATAGTAAATTCCAGGTTCAGTGAGAGACCCTGCCTCAAAAAATAAAGTGGAAAGTCATTGAGGAAGACATTCAACAGCACCTGTTCACAAATGTGTACACACATGCACACACCACACACTTAAAATAACTTACTTAAAAATAAGTAAGTTAATAAATTAAGGAATTTTTAAAGGCAATTCACCTCATTTCATTTTCATATTGTCTCTGAACAACAGATATTTTAAGTGTTCCAAGGGGTCTGTGGAGTATTTTTTGTGATTTCAGTATTAATGATTGTCTCATTCTGCTTGGGGAATGTCTAAACTGGTTGCATTTGTGGATAAGAGTACCACACTCTTCTCACCTATCTGTTCTCATTTAAGACATTCAAAATTTGCCAGGCAGTGGTGATGCACATCTTTAATCCCAGCACTCAGGAGGCAGAGGCAGATGGATCTCTGTGATTTTGAGGGCAGCCTGATCTACAGAGTGAGTTACAGGACAGCTGGAGCTACATGGAGAAAACCTGTCTTAAGCCTCACCCCAAACATCCAAATTTTGGGAGCTGGAGAGATAGATCAGCAGTTAAGAGTAGTGGCTGCTCTGGCAGAAGGCATGTGTTCAACTCCCAGCATGCACATGGTGGTTCACAACCATTTGTAACTACAAGTTTAGTGAATGGGACCACCTCTTCTGGCCTTTATGAGCACTCAGCATGTATGCACACATGCACATAAAACGTTCATACATATAAAATAAATAAATATGTTTTAAAAATCCAAATTCTGCATGTGACATGTCTTGTTTGTATTTCCTTTGAGTGTTAAAAGGCAGGATTTATAAGCTTAGCAGAGTGGGTTTATCACACTTTGTAATGGAAAATTATTTAGCTCTTTAGAAGTCTTACCAGTGAAAGTGAAAAGATTATATGATTAGTTGATGTTGAGTATCTGTAGATACATTTTAATACCCGCAGATAGAAATACATTTTTCATCATGTATTCTAAACTTTCTTGATTAAACAAAGCCTAGTAATTTCAAGATTGATAAGTTATGGTTTCTCTACTTCTAAAGGGGATTTAAAAATATAATTTTAAATTAAATATTTATAAATTTCATAATACATACAATGCACTTTTTTAAAAAGTAAAACTGTGTTGTGTAGCCAGCAGAGTGACAGAGTGACATGGGGTTAACCTAAGCAGGTTAACCAGAGAGTCAAACATTTGCTTCACCAGGCTTTTCTTTTAAGAAAGTTGTAAGCATGTGTTAAATGATCACCACATGCATAGGCATAGTCTTGGGCTCCTTTCAAAAATGTTTCATGAATTCATTCAATATTCATACTCTATATAACTCTCAAGGTCTTAAAATTTATGCAATATGCATATTAGGGGTATAAAAATAAACTAAGTTGTTGGATACTTGGGGGACAGCCATATTCCCATTCTAAAACTCCTCAATGTGAAATTTAATACCCAAAGCATGACTGACTAGATGCTGTGAGGAATGAATTGTCAGCCTTCCCTCATGTGAAAAATTCAACTCAGGATAGAAGGAGCACAGACATACATTCTATTATTAAGTACCAGATCTGAACTCAAACCTGTGATTATCCCCAAATACAGGGGCTTGTGGAGGGGTGCCTGTAATTTTACTTCATACTTGTCTCATTTTGCTTTGGTTATATCTCTGTGGATGAGAGAACCAGACTTTATCCACTTACAGGTCTCATTAAAAATTGAAATTGTGCATATTTTAAAATTATTTTCAGGATAATTCAAGGAGCTTGCACATGGGGAAAGTATCACAGTAATGGGATGTGCACAGTATATACATTTTCTGAACTGGTAGAGGGACATAGGTTGAATGATATAGAAAATTTGGGTTTGTAACTGAATGACTATCCTGACAGAAGTAATGAAGATAGCAGAGGTTACTGTAGACCTGTGTGTCTTACAGTTTCTGGAGTTCTGCTGCTTGATATATGAAGAATGGGTGCAGGAAGTGGGGATCCTTGGCTTTGTGAAACAATGACTCAGAAGGTAGAGAGCTGACACTGCGCATACCAGAAGCACTACTACTGAGAAGAAACAGTTTTGCAATGGTATGGGAAAAATATTAATCAAGTATACAATACATGATTTTGCTAAAGTGCTAACAGCTGAGAGGTTTTTTGGAGGTAACAAATTTATTGAATTTCCTGTCCCTGTCCTATTGGAGCCTCAGTGTGCCATCTTCCTTGAAAGAACGCTACAGACATTTAAGCACTGATGGCTGAAGACACCTCTACCCTGAGAGTCTGCAAAGCTTAAGGATTTATCTGCCAAATGAATGGATTTGCTTAAGTAGACACTACTTACAGACTATTGAAAGAGTCTCTGTAGGATTTTCTAATGTGGATGGGACATTAGTTTTCATTAGTTTTCCCCGCTAATTCTTCCTGCTCCCAATGCAAAAGTTTATTGACATAACCCAACCAAAATAATTACGGAAGAAAAATGCTAGACATTCCACTTTACCTTGACATAGGCCACAATCTTCAAGGAAATAGTTGCCAGGTAGAGGGAGTTCATTGCAAAATCCATTAAGTTCCACCAATCATGAATGTATTCAGTGAATCCACCATCCCACATTTCCTTTATCTCTCCCCAAATGAAACCTGAATAATGGAGGGAATAAGTTTATTTCTATATCAAGACAGTGTTAGGCTTCACAAAAGGAGTCTCCTAAGTGAATAAAGAGGAGATTCATGAATAAACTGGGCTCAGTGGGTAAGACTGTAAGAGGTGGAGACCACTTACCTCTCTTTTGTTGTCTACCCCCATCTCCCAATTTGTCAAACCTAGTATGCTTTTCACTTTTCTGGGCGCTTCTCGCTTTTATTTTTCAAAATTTGCATACAAGTATTAGGTTTCATTATGGCATTTGGAAGCATAAAGCATAATTTGCTCTGTCGTTCCTATCCTTTACTTCTCACCCATCTCTCTTACCCCTCTTTAGCCTTCTATTCCCCGTAACTTCCTTTCTGCTTTCATGTCATGTATGTTCTATTTCCTCTTCCTTAAAAAGTCTTTTCTCTGTGTCATGGCTTTCTTTCTATTTTTATGACCTATATTCACACTCTCACTCATATATTTATAGGAGCATTGAAAGCAAGAATCTGCATATAGGAGAACATGAAGTATTTGTCTAGGTAATCTCTTTCAATACAGTATTTTCAGGATCCATCCATTTTCCTGTATATTTCACAATTTTATTATTCTTTACAACTGAATAAACGTGCATTGTGTGTATGTACCCTGTGTTCATTATCCATTCATCTACGGATGGTCATCTAGCCTGGTTCCATTTCCTTGCTATTGCCAATAGTGCAGCAATAAACATAGAGGTGTAAGTGTCTCTGTGGTGGGATATTGGGTCCTTTGGGTACCTGACCCAGGAATAGGATAGTTTATTGAGAGCCTACCACACTGATTTCCATATTGCCTACACAGGTCTCTCACCAGCAGTCAAAGAGGCTTCTTCTTTCCCTACACCCTTGCCAGTACCTGGCATTACTTACTTCCTTGATAATATCCATTCTGACTAGGATGAGATAAAATTTCATTGTAGTTTTAATTTTCATTTCCCTGATGCTAAGGGTGATAAATACTTCCTCAAATATTTATTGTCCACTTTGTCCTTCTTAATTGGATACTGTTGAAGTTTTGTCTTAAATTTGATTTTAGCCACTGCAATTTTTAGGCACTAGACTACATTTTTCCTGTTTTGGAGTGTAATAAATTGACTTCATCAATATTATTCCATGGTACTTACTTTCCGCAGGGTGTGAGTGAGAAAAGCTTTCCATGAGTTTCAAGGTGAGTAAGCTGACCAGGGATCAAACTGCCAGGTGTAAGTACTGAAGCTAGGCATTGCGGCCCCAATAATTTAAGATCCTACCTTCTCTGTTTTCATCTTATTATGCCGGTGTTTTTGTGGAATTTTGTCGATGACAGAGATGCTTCAGTAAGGGCTGTAGTCAAGGTCATCACTTCCCAGACTTTGAATGTAAATAACTTGATGATACTGTTAACTTCTAGATCCAGAGTGGGACTAATATATTTCCCATAATGTCCAGAGTAATGCTCATAATGTTAGTTTGGAGCTCATGCTTTGAGTCATAAAGACTTAGAAGATGGCATATATTGGAGAGTCCAGTGACATCTAACTATGCCTAGAGACCATAGGTAGATCAACTTTTACCATGGCCAGTGCGAATTTCCCAGGTTTCTCTGCTGACTGTGGAATCAGTATCCAAATAGTACATGGAACCTGAACAGGTGCTACGATTGTAAGCAGTAGACACAAACACAAGAAATCAGAAGAATCCATGTGCCTTCTGGTTACAGGAATGGGTGCTTTAAACAGAATGCTTAGTGGTTGCCCTGTCTTGTTTACTTGAAGCCTATACTGACTGATACAAAGCTTTCTCCCCTAAGCCAACTAACAGCTATTGTTTCCCATTCCAGAAGATGTTAGGTGAGTAAATGCAAACCCTGAGAACATGCCTGGTTTAAAATAGCCCATGCATTATTCAGAAACCAGAGCCTAGGATAGAAAAAACCACATTTCTTAGATTCTTAACAAAGGCCTATTAGAGGGGTTCTAGTTCAGAACTACTCTGACTACATGTTCCAGTATTTTTTGGAAATAGAACCAGAAGACAGCCTAGTCATTATTGTTGTTCTGTTTTACTCACCTAGAACCCAAGGTAATATCATCCATTCCACAACAGTTGGGGGAGGTCCTTGTACATGGAGGTCTGTCCTGACAATATGCTGAGAAGCCAGGAGAAGCATGAAGAGGAAGGTCAGATAGGATGCTGTGTGGCAGATGAACTTGATAAAGGGCTTCTTGATGAACAGCCCAAGGTTGCTTCTGGGTGAGATCAGATAGGCTATAGACAGCATAGGAAACAGGAACCCAATGGTCATGCAGGTCAGAAGCTTGACTACCCAGTGTTTTCTACGCCATCCAGGGAAGCCATCATACCACAAGGTGGCAAGCAGTTGTTGGCAGTTGGGCTGAGCGACAAACTGGGAAAAGAAAAGAATAAGTTGGGCACCTAAGATGGCCAGGAAAAAGTCAATGTTTATAATACTTCTATTTACAGTCTTCTCCAGTAAGAGGCTATGTAACTAATCTGCAGAGGAGGCTGAGAATCATTAAGAGCACATTGAAACATCTATGTTCCCAGGTCCATTCCCGGATGGGTGATGGGCTGAGACTTACTAAGGTACGGATGGATAAAGCCTGGACATCAGATTTTTAAAAAAATTTTCCTGGGTAAATACATGCCTCTCAGCTGAGAATCATGAGGATTTTTTATTTCAGACTGATTTACTTCTACTCATTCCCTTAGCCTACATGAGGTCATCATCAAGTGCACAATTGGTTTGGGGAAACACAAACTGTCAGAGAATAAACTGTGCCCATGGCTATGGTTTGAAATGGAAATTAGTTCTCTTTTTGATTTTGTCTTTTTTCCCATTTTGTTTGAGTATCACTTGGCTGGGTTGCAATAAATCAGGTTGCTACTTTGCTGTCTATTTAATACCCTTTCTAGCCTAGACGTACAACACAGGAAAAATATTTGGGGGCCAACACTGTAATATTGTATACTAACCCAGCTGGGATTTGACTTAAGGCAATTTACAAAGTGTCAGTGATTAATAATTAAGGAATAATCAGCACTGCGAGTCACCCTCCAGCTGCTACTTCCTGGTAAGTGACTCAATAGGGAGCTCAGCTGTCAACTATGATTTGAAATACCGCCTACATTTGACTATTCAAGCTTCCCGGGGGACAGATTAACATAGCTACACCATGTAGCAAACTAGTACAAAGGACAGAAACCTGTTCCATCATTTACCCAACCCCTAAGGCAAACTAGCCCAACTTTACTATTATATTTGCAATGACCAGAAATTCTCAATCGAATCATTCTTCTGCTTGAGCACATGGATAGGCCATGTTTCTCCGTACCCCTGTCCATGTGACTAAGTTCTCAATGGAATAGGAAGAGAAGAGATGTGTGATAGTTCCAGGATTGGCCCATAGAAGTGTTCGATGTGTATTTCTCCATGGCGTTATCCCATTTGGGAGGCTTTTGTGAGCCCATGTCCCTGTGAGAAGAGAACTATTCTGCTGACCAAGAATATTTATATTGAAACATTGCATGTATGAGAAATTCTACTGTGTTTCAGCCACCACGTGTTTTTAGGCTTAAAGCAGACAAAGATTATGAAGCTATGAACAATAATCTTTAGGACTGAAGAGACGGCTCAATGTTCAGGAGTATGTGTTGCTCTCGCAGAGCACTTGGGTTCAATTTTGAGCACCCACGTGGTAGCCCACAACCATTGTAACACTCCAGTTCCAGGGAATTAAGTGCTCTCTTCTCGCCTCTGTGGTCACAAAGCACACATGTGGCACATATAGCATACACAAAGGCAAAACACTCAGACACAAAAGTATACCAAATGTTTTCTAATTTCCAAAATATTTTTATCCTCTCACCTCATTTCACTCAAATATGTTCATAATTTCTGTTATATACTAATAGCTCCTGTCCACAAATTCATACACAAAATCATATAGAAATCATATAGATCATTTTTACTCTGCTAGGCATCACAGACTATGCCAAAGGAGTCCAAGAAGATATAGGAAAGCTTAAGAGTAAAGCTAGATCTTTGAATGCAATAGAAAAAAAAATAACATGGAGAGTATCTAGTCTAGTGAGGAACATGGATATACAAAAAGATTGGGATGCCTTTTTTAAAAAAAAGTTTTTATAGTTCATTAGTTCTCTCCTTAGAAATGTGCCTCATCAAGGTAGATCAAGTCGCCTCAGAATCTTTAGTCCATTTGCTTTTTGCCAGCTTTGATGTTGGCCTTTGCAAGCCCCGCCCCTGACCTTCAATATGACCTTGTGTTCCTTTTACTGTTTTCTTCTCAAATAGACCATGTCTTGTAAGTCTGTGTTTGGGCTCATTCTGATTGTGTAGTTCAAGGAATCATAAATCATGCCATGGCAAGTTGTCTTACCACCACCATAATGAGTTTTGAATCCAAATGCAACAGTGACATCTAGTATGGCTTTATTATTTTGGCTAACTGTAGCCAAACTTCTCTCTTCAGTACTGTTTCCTTCCCTGGGTGAAGTACATAGATGACCATCTGTCTCTTCTGAGGTAGATAGGTTGGTCATGAACTAGGAAAGTGGGGCTGCTTTCTGATGGCCAACAATACCAATGTGCAAAGAGGGACCTCCTCCAAAAAAACAGTTTCACAACCGTGTAGTAAGGAACTGAAGGAGGTATGGACAAGGCATTAAAGGAAACAGAAATAAGGCTTCCTGAGTGGTACAATACTTGAGTGGAGTATTAAAGGACGTACAGAAGATGGCTAGATACAGGAGAAGAGAGGGAATAGGCATAAATAACAAAAGCAGAGGGGATGACATAACTAAAGGCATAGAGAGAGGTGAAGAAGAGCATGGCTCATCTCAGGAGCAGTCTGGGTGTGGCTGCAGCTTGAACTGTGTGAGGCTGCAAGTGACCAACGAGCCTGGGTGGTAGGGGGAATTAAAAAGTGTAATGAAATGATCTAATCTTGAGACAACATAGTGCAGACTAGTATTAAGAACAATGGGAAAACATAAGCAGTGTAAGTATGTGTATGTACACACAGGCATGCACGCTTATATGTTTGTACAACAGTGTGTACAACAGAATACTGGTATTATATTCATTTTACAGATGATGCCAATGACACCAAGGTACACTGCTTGGTAGGAGGTAAAGCTGGAACTGAGACCCTAGTCTGGCTTACTTCATGGGTTAAGTTCACAAACACTGTATTCTCTGAAAATCCATGGGTAGCATGGTCTGAGAAATACAGAAAGCTGGATTTCTTCATACCTTTCTTGTAGATCTCACCATGCTTACTGAAAAGCCCACATCACTTACTGCGGTGGGAGAAACATTGAAGTTTTACTCACATATATAGGAAGTGGTAGTATACAAAACTATTTAAATACTGATAAGAGTTTCCAGTTAGCATATTGTATTAGCCAGTTAAGGGACCTGCCTGTCAGTAAAGCCCAGAAATGAGTGTAGTTTTGACTATAGTATTCTATAAACTATATTGGTTCAACTCCTGGCTCTGCTACTTACTAGTTGTACAAATTTTAACATTATTAAAAATTTAAATTAATCAGTATGGAATATCTTTCCACTTATTTGGTCTTTATTTTCTTTCAAAAATGTCTTATGGTTTTCAGTTTACAGGTCTTACACTTGATTCATTAATTCTGTTGGTTAGCACTTTATTAATTTTGATGCTATTTTTTCAAATTTAATTGGATTATTTAGTGGTAGTTCGTAGAAACTATCAAGAGATAATATATCACCAAATTTAGTTATAGCACTAATAAGCTTTTAGTCATGATTTATAAATTGGGACAAACTGTATTGTACAAAATAAAATGAAAGGTTCCCACTAGACAATAACAGAACAACGGGCTGCATAATGGAGAGAGAAGAAAATAAATTAAAAAAAGAGAAAAAAAGCTAATTGTTAACACCAAGTTATGTCTAGTTCCTTTTTGTGGTAAGGATCAAAGTAGAGAGAACTTCCTTATTACGTGGACTCAGGTAGACTTAATCTCCTCTTTTCCAAAAATGCTCATATACTTTGAGTATTGTCTGAATTCTTAAAGTGTTGGTTTGATTATGTGATAGCATAAATGACTATTTTGTTTTGTTTTGGTCTATTGAAGCCTAGTTTCAGAACACAGTTCAAAACAAAGTCTCCACTATGGTTATTATTTACTATTTTTTCTTGTTGATGTTGTATATTGCAGTTTTACCCATCTCACTTATTAGAACGAATAGTTTTCTCAAAAGCTTTTTCAGCATCTCACTAGATGAGATGATCATTTTTTTTCCTCCAGTTTGTGTATATGGTGGATTACATTGTATGTTGAACTATCCCTACGTCTCTGGGATGATGCCTACTTGATCATGGTGGATGATCTCTTTGCTGTGTAGAACTAATAGTTTTTTGTTGTTGTTCATTCCATAGGATTTTCTCTGTACCAGATTATGTCATCTGTGAATATAGTGTTAATTCTTCCTTTCTGAACTGGATGCTGTTTGTTCTAATCCTAACTGAACTAATTAATATCTCCAGTAAAATGATGGATTGAAGTAGCGAGAGGGAACATATTTATCTTAATTCAGATCTTAGGTCAAAAAGCCTTTTGTAGTTTTCTATAGATAACATTTTTCTAGTCAAGGACTTTTTCTTCTAGTTACAATTTTCACATGTTTTGATGATAAAAGTTAGTTGGATTTTGTCAAGTGCCTTTTCTGTGTCCACAAACATAACCTTGTGGGTTTTACTTTTCCCTCCACTACTACACTATATTGGTTGATTTTATATTGAATTACGTTCACATTCCTGGCGTATATTCCATTTGTTTAGATGTGTGATCCTTTCTATACATTGTTGCAATCAGATTGCTTTTCTTGTTCATTCTATTATTTTCTCCAGCTATTATGGTCTGCCTTAGGCAGCCTAGATGTTAAACAACTGTTGCTTATGTTTTTCAAAATGTCCTTGGAAAAGGACTGTTGATATTTGGTCAAGTCTAGGACTACAAGCCCTCTGAGTGACAACTTTCTTTTTTAGAGTGTTTACTGACAGTCATATATTGACTATCTTTATTGACAGTTCTTTAGGGATAGGTTTATGTGGAGCGAACCAAAATTATTCTGCTCATGCCAGTGGCTTCCAGGTGATGACTTTTCACAGCTACTGTGGCAACAGGGATTTTGGCTTTCAATGTTGCTGTGGGCTCTGTAAAGGTAGATAGGAATAGGTCATGTTAAGATGCTGCGAAACTTACTATTCTTCCTAATATTCAGCTAGTTCACGAATAAATTCATCTCTGGTTGCTAGAAGCTTTTGGCTCACTTCTAGAGTTTTGAAAAAATTGATTTTTTAGGAAATTCTCAAGGTTTTAGTGCTATTTTGTAAAGTAGATTTTCAGAAGTCCTGACTCTGCCATTCTGAAAGTGCTTTGTGACTTTTTAACTTGTCATGTGTGAGAACTGGGAGAAATGGTACAGTTTCTCCCCAATTCTGCTGCTCAGGAACCTCAAAAGAAATAAATGAAACCCAATTAAAGAAAACAAAATGAAATATAAGGTGCTGAACTTCTGAAGAGCTTGAGGATCGTGTTGAATTTGGAACATCCTTAATTCTTCATTGGACCCTCAGTATTTTGCAAAATGCCTGACAACGTTGGTGCTGAATACATATTTTAAAATATTTTTATTTATTCCTTGACAATTTCATACTTGTACAAATATATTCATCCCCTGCTTTGCCCCCACAAATTCTCCTCCCACCTCATGTTCTCTCTCATTCTTTTTTAAAAAACAACTCAGAGCCCAATTAGTGCTGCCTGAATGCCCAGGGGTGTGAGGTCATCTGTGGGAGCGTGGGTAACTCATCAGGAGGCAAACAACTGAAGAAAACTGATCTCCCTTTCCCAATAGCCAGCAACTGCTAATGATTCCTCAGCTAGGGGTGGGGACACATAAGTCCCTTCCCCATTTATGCTAGAATGTTGACTGGCTTGATCTTATGCAGGTTTTATGCAGGCAACCTCAGCTGCTGTGGTTAAGAGCTTAAGAATACATTATTTTGAATGGATGATTGAGTAAATAATCTCTGTTTTGCTGGACCCATCATCGGACCCTCTTTCCTTAGTTATCATTCCTTAGAATGCGAAGGAAGCCATGTCAGGTAGCTACGATTATTCTCCTAGGAACCACAGCTAGGTATAACTCTTAGCATAGGTGTATTACCATAAGCTGAGCTCGTATAAAGTGCCAGATACTGTGATTTTTTTCACATGTATCAGCTTATAGTAACAGCAGATATTGGTATCATAGTCATTTTACAGATGATGGCAATTATGCTAAGGTACTTTTGTTGGTAGGAGGTAGAGCAAGAACTGATACCCTAGTCTGGCTGACTCCATGGACTAAGCGCACAATCACTGTGTTCTCTGAAAATCCATGGGTAGTACGGTCTGAGAAACACAGAAAGCTGTATTTCTTCACACCTTGCTCATAGACCCTGCCACACTGATTGAAATGCCCACATCACTTACTGTTGTGGAAAAAAAAAATTGAAGTTTTACTCACCTATATAGGAAGTGGTAGTATACAAAACTATTTAAATGCTGTTAAGAGTTTCCAGTTAGCTTATTATATTAGCCAGTTAAGGTGCCTGTCTGTCAGTAAAGCCTAGAAATGATTGGACTCTTGAGCAGCAGCTAGGAAAGGTGAAATCAGAGGGGCTGACCTAAGGATGTAGGAAAGGTACCAAAGAGTTTAGCCACCTGGCTTAGCCTGTTTCCAGATTGCCATGGGATCCACCTTTCCAATTTGTTCAAGTCTTTTCTGCACAAATATGTTTTGGCCCTCACTGCCATTGTTCTCCTGCCCCTTAGAATGCCTTGTTCCCTAACAATTTCAGGCAAGGATTGAAATTCATTATACATATATACATTATACATATATACATACATATATACACATATACATATATAATTCATTATACATATACACATTATTCATATATATATATATGAAATTCATTATACACATATATATACATATATATGTGTCTGACATACTACACAGAACTCTCAGAAAGCCTTCGCTTCCCTGCTTTGACATTAAGCCTTTTTTGTTTGCTTACATTTTTTGAGACCACATGGAGCTCAAGCCAGCTTGAACTGGTTCTGCTTCTCACATGCTAGGAGAACCATGGTACCTGACTTAAACTTTTTTTTTTAAATTTTACCAGCACAGAGAGTCGGTTGTCTCCTTACACCTTTACATGGGTTCCAAGGATTAAACTCAGGCGGCCAGGCTTGCCTGACAAATGCTTTACCTACTGAGCTATCGCACCATCCCTTAATCTATGCTTTAAGTAGAGAGATATGGTTGCTTTTTGTCCCTTATGGGGATACTTCTTGGCAGGATCAATGTAAAGTTGTACTGGCAAGAGCTTATCCTCTCTCAGAAAACTAGAAAGTTTCTTGGCTTTCCTCTCAGTAGAATTTTGACTTCATGTATGGAGGGTGAGCCATCTCCTTAGCCTGGCACCAAGCCTGTCTTATATGACATTTGTGCCTATACCTGCTTAAATAATCAGTTTTAATAGCTCACTTAGTGCTGACCTCATCCATCGTCACAGCACAGAATTTGATTTGCTTATCGCAAGGGGTGCATATGGGACTTTTAACAAGTATTTATATGCGCTCCAGTGCTGAGTACTGCTTGCGGGAGGAGCATGACTTGAGAGATTTGGGGCGATTTCTAGCCTGCAAGAGCCTAATTACTACGATGTTATTGATACAGCAACTACCTGTGTGCGTAGAGGCTTGCATAAGCCATACAGAGACAGGTTAGGTCCCCAGATGGTTGGCTCTCATAGATAATTAAGGCCACCCCTCTCCAAATTCAGAGATTATTTTGCTAAGTAAATAAAGGTTAGAGGAAAGTTCATGCATGTTTTATCTCTGATTACCATTTTATAAGAGAAAGGGGTAGACTGAAAGACACGTATTCAATTTGTATCCATATACTGGCTTTGGGAACATCTCATGGCTTTGTCATGGGCAAAGCCCATGGTAAGTTAGGTTGTTCAATAAAATGGGGAAGATTTATGCAGCATGAAAAGGAAGCAGCATAGTATACTCAGAAGCAGGAAAAGTCAGCAGGCACTAAAGTCCTAAGGAAAGACTGGAGAAAATCATGAAATCAGAGTATGCCACTTCCTCATGGAAAACTCCTTTGATTTCTCCAGCCTCAGGTGACCTGTCCTCCCTCCTTAAGCCCGTATCACTGTGATTATCCCTACCAGTCCTCATGCTGTACTTGTTCTCTGCAGAGCCCATGACTTGGCCTTTATCTAAGACTGTTAATCTATGAGTGGAGTAACACTTTCACATGTGCCATTTCTATCTCAACGAGCTCTATGGCATTTATGGCATTTGACAATATGAGGCACTTTCCTCTGCTTCTCCCCGTTAAATTTCTGACTCAAGTGATCAACTGTTCAGAAGGCTTTACCCCTTGGCCACTTAAGCACATAACTCATACGGCACATGCCCCTGCCAAGTCCTCCAAACACAGACACCATTCCTCTTTTCATCTAAATTCTGTAGTCCCTCAAGGCATTTCTGCAGCGGTAGTCATATACTAGTTAGAGACAAAATACGCACTGCAATTTCCTGTACTTTGGGTACTTTTAAATGCACTTTATCTACACAGATGGTCCCTGATTCATGACGCTTGAACTTTTCATGCTTACAAAAAGCAATGTGCACCCAGTGTAAATCATATTTCAAATTTAAAATTTTGTTGCTGTGCATTTGAGCCTAGGTTATAAATTAGTGACTTCCAGGCCAGCCAGGACCAAAGAATGAGGCATTTCCTCAAACAACCAAAATAAATAAAAGAATAAATACAATAAAAAGAACCACAAATCTGAACTTTTTCTTGGGTTAGGCATATGCCATCTGATCCTTTTTGGTGGTAATGGGAATTAGCAGTTGCACAGCTCCTAGTCAGCTATGGGATCATGAAGTGACACAGTGATTCTCTACAGTGGATGGGGTTGCTAAACTAGGGTAGACTGCAGTTCCAACATGAGATATTTGCAGTGTATAACAGACTCATGAAGATGTAAGCCCATTGGAAGCGGAGATAAAGCTACTTTAACAAACCTAGGAAGTTGGTACTATTATTACATCCAGTTGCAGATAAGGTAATTGGGGCTCAGAGAGGTCAAGTAATAATAATAGCCACAGCTAACTTTTCAGTGCCCACTGTGCACTACACTGTAGCAAGCGCTCATTGAAGAAGAAAAATATTTGGGACAGACTTCTCTGGGTAGTCAAATGGTTTCCATCATCTGAAGAGGCAATGGAAAGTGACGAGGGAATGTCCTTGTAGGAGCACAGGACCTAGTGTCACTGGGCTTTTGAGAAGTGAGCCAGGTTGTGGGACAGGACAAGCCAGCAGGCAAGGAGCTTTCAGGTGCTCTGCCAATGGCCTGCCATAGAGCGTGTTAGAAATCAAGGAAGGAAGGAAGGAAGGAAGGGAGAGAGAAAGAAAGGAAAAAGGAAGAAAGAAAGGAAGAAGAAAGATAGATATAAATAAACAAACCAAAAAATAAAGAACCAAACCTCTATATGGATGAAAATGTTGATCCCACACTGAACCATCTCACTGGATGTTTTCAGATGACTTTATATTACTGGCAATGTACATAAAGTGCAAGAGAAGAGACTCGAAGAAAGATTTCCTTGTCTCGTGTTGAAGTTTGTGAGTAGAGCAGTTGGCATTCCCTGATTCAGTCTACAGAGATTTTTCTTTTAAATATAAATTTGCATCTTTATTGAACATCTATAAACTTTTTTCTTGTTATTCACTAAGCAATCCACCCTATCAACTATTAAGTAGCACTTACATTGTATTCAGTATTATTAGCAAACTGAGGGTGATTGAAAGTGTATGTGATAATGTGCAAATACTATGAAACTTTATGTGGGAGACTTAGCACCTGAGGATTTGGGTCTCTGAGGAGCATCAGCAGGGAGAACCAATCTCTGGCTGCACAGAGCCCACTGTTCTCTGAAGTTATTGCAATGAATTGTAATTGCACTCTTATAAAACAGATGAACTGATTACAAGCTGCAAAGCTTATAGGAGATACAGATATTTTTTTCTTTAGTCCATTTTGAAAATAATAAAATTCGAGAGGGGAGAATGCATGGTCCCCTCCCAGGGGCTGGTGGGGCAGAGATATATGTCAGCAAGAAACAATGGCTATCACTTATAATCAGATCAAAACTAAAGGCCTTTCTACATAGTTGTTTCAAAGACTGTTGATCTTTTAAGAACCACTTCTTTCATCAGTGAATGGCTACACACTGAAAGAGGCCAGACTTCCATTGTACCAGAGGTCAGCCCTGCAATAGATAGTTTGTGAACAAGGGTGTGCTTGAAAACCAGCTCAGTGGAAATGATCCGGATGCAAAGACTTTTGTTTCCTTTGTAGCTAGCAACCACACTGGGCTCAAGAAGGCAATCGGTGACAATGCAAAGTGAGAAATAAGTTCTAGGACTTTCCTTCACCATGGCAGTGAGCAAGCGTAGCTTTATCTTTATTAAACACACCCCTGCTACCACCAGCAAGACAGCAGAATTCTGAGAACAACAAATGCATTTGGTTGGGAGTTTTCGCCCAGAGCGTGATTAGAAGTAGCCCTTATATTGTACATGTAGTCTCTTTTTAAGGCATTTTTATATTTATTCACTCAAATCATGAATTCATGGTAAATTTTATGCAAAAGGGAGATAGATGCCTTCTGATCTTGGCATTACTGAGGCATTTTGTACAAAGCTGACTGCGTTGTTGCCATAAGCTTTCAGACTTGATTCTGGAGCTGGGCTGCTAGTTTGAAGGGAAAATCAGATGCAGGCTCACAAGAGACATCAATGGGAAAATACACTTCCAATATCAACCTAAACCCGAGCCCCACTAAGGTGAATTAAATGGAGGAAAGGATGGCTAGAAGCTGAAAATATCTCCAAATACATATTTTTAAGTACATGTTTTGTTTGAAAATATACACAGGGTCAGTATAAGCTCAGTGGGGTTCCCTCACAAATACTCTAATCCTCTTGCATTGGGTATAGTAGATGGAGGCTGAGAAGAATTAGAACAGCTGGATCATGTCCTATACAATGGTTTCTTCTAGATATGAGATGTCAGCCGAAGGTGGTGGGAGTTTTCATCCTTTTCTGAAAGGGCCTTCTGGAAGGGAAAGGGAACCTGTGTTGGAAAGTTTCTCAGAAGGGAACGAGCGGGTGACGCACCACATGAAAGCGAGGGAGCAGAGCCTCATAGTTGATTAAAGCCAAGCAAGAGTTCATAAAGGGCACAAAGTCAGGGTCAGGTCCGCAGGAAAATGCAGTCCTATTGGCTTAACTCAGGAAGCTGGAAGGAGAAATACTTTGAAGAATAAACATACCAAGGCAGAGAGCTATAAACCAGTGGTCAAACTAATCCCACCAACCCAGCATGAGGCTGGGAATCTTATGAGAACCAAAGTTGTAACTGATTCTGGTGGCATGTCTTAGACAGCTGGTTGTTCTTTGAAGGCAGCAGTACCAAATTCAGTGCTGGGAGGATGCAAGAGGTCTAGTGGTGACAAGCCCCATTTCAGCCCTCCTGCCTCTTCCCTAGGACCAGATGTGTTTTGTAATTCTAAGTTTGTTAACTTTTAAAACAATCACATGTCTGTAACCATAGGACAGGTAATTCCCAGTGGTGAAGCAGTACTCATTAGGTTTGCCAAGCTTAACATATTCAAATGGAGGATGCCTAGTTAAATACAAATTTCAGAAAAGTAAAACGATCTGTAACAAATATATTGACAATCTTCAGTTTATAACTCTCCAAGCTAGGTGTGGTGGTCCATGCTTATAATTCCAGCATTCAGGAGACTGAGGCGGGAAGACTGTCATGAATTCAAGGCCAGCCTCGGCTACTTATGGGTTTGATGCTAGCTTGGGCTACAAACTGAGGCCTCGTATCAACAAAAGAAAAAAAATCCATAAAACTTTTAATACTCTAATTTATCAATTTTTTTCTTCAGAATAGTGTGAAGGCTGTACACATTCAATAGAAAGTATATTTTGAACTTTAAATTTCAATCTTTTTGAGGCTGTCCCTATATGGTTTGAAACTCTTATTATGCTGAACAGGGGTGGTGAGCCACAGCTGCCAGTCAGTTCTGTGGTCTCAACTGGAAGTGATGGATACTCTACAGTGTTGTATGTAGCTAAGATAGGATTTTCTACAGGTCAGCTGTATTAAATGCAGCTTTGGCTTTATTTTGAACTGGCTGTGGATTGATTTATCAGAACACCCTATCCTAAGTGGAGAAACATCTGCATTGGACTTTTATCTCTGATTTGTAGCAGAGCTCAAAACAAGACTTTGGGTTTAAGTCTTTATCTGCATAACAATGGTGTGGCCTTCCTCATAGGACTCTTATGACAACCATACAGATCATGGGTGGAAAGTTCTTTACAATATTCTCAACACTGGACATATGGATAGGCACCATTAATCACATGACAGAATAATACAAGCCGAGGACCTAAAGGATGCTTCTAATGATAATGTTGCAAAATCAGGTGTATAGTCTTTACTTCATAACCAGATGGAGAGAGCTGGTTGTTCAAATGATAGCCTCCTTACAGGATGACCTTGGACAAGTTACTTAATGTCTCTGGCCCTCAGTTTCCCTATCTGCAAGATGAGAATTATAAAGCAACCTATATGTGTTAATTCAGTTGCCAGGCAACTAAGAAACAAGCATTTTTTTTTTTTATCATGGATAATTATGAAGATTAAATGAGCCCTTCACTTAATGAAGGGTAGCTATTTTCATCATCATTGTTATTATGAAATAGATGGGGAATTGTTGCTTCCTGTATATATAATATTGAGGTGATATTATCTAACACAGTCATGCTTAGGCAGAATTTGTATGCATAATGCTTGCTTCCATTATCAGTCCCTCTGTAAATTCTGCGAATATGTCCTGTTTTGCTAATTATTGGCTTGGAATTCTGGAAAAGAGATTGATGGTGGTGGCAGAAGGGAGAAAAAGATGGTGAGGTACAAGAGTGCTATTGTACTGGAAAAGTACATCCAGTTGGAGTCGGTACACTTCTTATTGTAGTCAGATTCTATGAAAAACCTCTAACAATTGAATTCTGGAATAGATAATTGGATTGTTATGCAAGATGCATCGTCGAGGATGGAAGGCAACTTGGTAGATAACAGAGAATTTTTTTGTTGTGAGAGTTTGGCAAATCAGGACAGCAGAGAGGGTATTTGACAGGCTGAGGCTCTTGGGATTGCTTTAAAGCTGGGATGAAGGATTGCACAAGTGGGTTTTTCACTCAAAGTAAGACCTTTGGGGTATCCATCTCTTGGAACCTTTCCCTCTCTCAGGATTTTTTGTTTCTCATCTCACTTTTCCTTAACAAATCTAAGTATTCCCTGCTTAAATAAACAAGCAACTTGGTGGCTTTTACTGGGTTATATTTCAGAATCACAAGACAGCAATGGACTGTGGCTTCTCGGTGTTTAATGCAACTCAGTGTGACCTTTGCTATTTTGCCCTCCCAGCTATCCCACCCACTTCTCCACCTTTTCAGTCAGCCACATTCTTTTTCTCTGCTACAGACAGGAGGGGGGTCCTTAATGCTTGGAATGCTTCTAAGAAGTCATTTTACAGTTTGGGGATGTAGCTGAGTAGTAGGGCTTTTACCTAGTATGCACACAGCCTTGATTCCAGGCCTCAGCACCACAAAAGCAAACACAAACTTTCTGTTTGCTCTATGTTATACCCAAAACAGCTAGTTCACTTAAGCTAGCCCCATTTATCAAGAACCCACATTACCTTGAACCTACACTGTCCTAACTGGGATACAGTCACAGTGACTCATGCTGCCATCAATTTCTGAAGCAGAAGCCTAACATTGTAACAATCAGTGTTCTGCCTCCCAGAGCTACAGGGCAGCCAGGAAACGTTCTAACTAATGATTGAAACATAAAGGTAAACTCACAAGAGCCCATTGTTTCTGCAGCTGAAGAGAGAATCAAATTATCTGGAATTCCATGGGAATGATCATGTCTGCTGAGTATGGGAACCACTGGAGTCTTGGTGGTTTGATTTTAAAGGGAAAAGGAAAAATCCGAACCCCTTTCCTTTCTTCTAGGAACCAGCCTAGTAAATTCTTTCAAATTGGCAGTTAAAAGTATTTTCAGTAGCAATGAAGACAAATAGAATATAGTTCTATGCCTGGCACATAATGAATGTTCACTCAAATACCAGTTATTTG
This sequence comes from Cricetomys ansorgei, assembly GCA_026225945.1. Classification (NCBI taxonomy): domain Eukaryota; kingdom Metazoa; phylum Chordata; class Mammalia; order Rodentia; family Nesomyidae; genus Cricetomys; species Cricetomys ansorgei. The sequence continues at coordinate 2,050,025 of JAMJFZ010002884.1, read as the reverse complement.
TATTTGTCTTTTTCTTGTTAGTGTTTGTTTTTTAGGGCCATGGGTTGTTGAGGGAAAGACCGAAGTTTATTTACATTGAGAAGCTGAGGTGTGGGAAGAGGACAGGGAAGCTAACAGGGTAGTTTGGGCTGGGAAGGGGATTGGCAGCAGGGGACTCACTGTGGAACAAGATGTTGAATGCTTTGAATCTAAACTATATAGGACAGAGGTGCGGTATGAGTGCAGGACAGAATCTCTAATTCCCAGTTCACAATTTTGTTTAATCTTCAGAATCCCTTTCCTTGTGTGGCACACGAATGCAATGTGACTCCATCTTGAAAGATGTAAAGGTTTCATAACCATTCCACTGTGTGCTGATGTCTGCATTCTCTAAGTTCCTGTAGCAACTGCAGAAAACAAATGAGTATGTTATTGTTGTTCCTGGTTGTGCTTGGTTGGTTTCCCTAATGAACGCCTAAATTTCTTTAGGGCTGAGATGCCTTCTATCCCTCCTGTTTAGAAGAGCTTTACTGATATTAAATAATAAAGGAGGCTGGGAAGGTAGCTCAGTAGTAGAGCATGTTTTCAAGGCTGTGGGGTTTGATGTACAGCACTCAAACAAACCAACAGCAAAGGGGTGCATGTTTATTTGTGATGTATATGTAGGTGTGCTTCTGGCTGGTTACCTAAAATGAAGGGGGAATCAGTTTGCAAAGTAAGGTCTTTCTGAAATACATAGAATGATTTAATTAAATGACAAAGAATAAAATAGGGGGGAAAATGTGCCAAGAGCGGAAAAAAAATGACAGGATACCAGACAGGGGAGTCTTCTTCGGGGAGGGGATGTACGTCTTAATTATTTAGATATAATGAGAATGATGAAAATTCCCAGCATCATAGAGGCAAATCTTTAGGTGACAGTTAGCCTGGTAACTGTTTTTTCTCATGTCTCTGTGACAGTCAGACTTCTAATTTCAAGACGAGTCACTTCATAAACAACTCACTTCTTGTCAGTGTCTGAGAGGAGATAGAAAGTTTACTTTTATATTATATTTGGAGCCCACCCTCATCCAAATGGGGTACTTACTTCCTGTAAGAGATAAGAGTAGCCCTCAAGTAAATCCTTGGCTTTCGTGACAGTCTTGAACAGAAAGCCTATGGATCTTGCAACTGAAGTTATTGGTAAGTAAGGCTACAGAGCAGTTAAGACCAAGCAGAGAAGGGAGTGAGTGAATTTATCTTTGTTCCTGCGGAATGTAACATTGAGCTGAATTTGTTTCAGATGAGTATCAGAGGTGTATATTTAACTGCTCTGCACCACTCAGAGTGCCTTGGCATTAGCTCCTTGCCTTGACTGAGGCTGCCTTCTGTGACTCTGAAGACAAAATAAGAAGATGGCAAGCTGTATCTGACAAACTCAGAATTCCTGGCTTCTTCAAGGTATCGTATTCCCCCCGTCCACTTTGTTTACAGCTCAGATAATTTATTTGGTATATTAAGTCAGTCTTAATGATATTTCTTAATTAGCACGAAACATAGTCATCGTGATTGAAGGCTTGAGAAAACTTACTTTCATGCCATTCTTGCGGTTCCATCTATATGACTCCCATATCATTGAAATGATGATCACCTATTCATGATCAGATTTGTGTATCCAAAGGATCACTTTTTACAGCATGGCAAATTGGTTGGCCAAAGGAATGCGAGTGGGGTGATCAAGTGACCAGAGGCAGAGGGACTGAGTAGGAGTCCCCTTTGATTGTCTAGGTGAGAGGTTATGATCAAGGCTTGAATCAATGCACTAGTGCTCAAAGAGATATTTGGAGATAGAACTGAAAATATTTTGCAGTAGTATGAAAAAGTGGAGGATGAAGAGTTGAAGTTTATTCGGAAAGATGATATCTCAATAGGAGGAAGGCTGAGTTTCAGACTGATACGGATGAGTTCATTTTTGTTATAATGACTTATTGTCCTGAGTGAGCAGAAATTTAAGGGGCATTCCCAAACCATTAGAATTTCAGCTCTAAAACTTGGAAGAACCCCAGAAAAAAAAACCAGGATGAGTTAGTCATGTAAGTTGAGCATATGTTGAATTTGAGGTGTTTCCAGACAGTGTCAAGCAGCCATATAGGGCAGGCACATAGGGTAGAAGGGACAACAAAGCCAGAGATGTAGTTTGAAAGTTGATTGCATAGAAACGATGTTGAGAACCCAGAGCTAGGTATGATAATTATGAATTTGAAGCCAGCTTGGGCTACATGAGAACTTGTCTCAAAACGACAACAACAACAAACAAACAAACAAGCAAAAAATGTAAAACCCAAACCAAACCAAGGTATCCAGAGGCTTTGCCAAACCGCAAAGAAAAAAATGTAGAAAAAATATGTAAAGACATTTCAGTGGTCCAGTAGAACAGAGAACCCAGTGTCCTTGGTGCTCATTTGTCTGGTTGAACCTGAAATGTGAACACTGCGAAAAGGAAAAAGAGTGAGAGATAGATAAATAGACAGACAGAAAGACAGAGACAGACAACTTCTGAAATGTGTCCCCGATACTTTTATGTGTCATCTTAATGGGGACCGTGGCTTCTGGAAGGCGTTTCTTTGCACAGAGAATGAATGTAAGCAAATTGAGCTGGATTGAGATAAGGATTAGGAAAGAACTCAGATCTCTTGTCCTGTCATATCACATTTTGCAGGCCTCATAAATTCCTTCTTATTTCCTTGCGCATCTTGCTATTGTGCTGTGGTAAAGTCCAATAAACCAGTCAGCAGTTGAAGAAATTGATGAAAGAAAACATGTGCTTAACTAGAAAGTATATATATATATATATATATATATATATATATATATATATATGTATATATACATACATATATATATATATTTATTTATTTATAAAAAAAACATTTCTAAACCAACTAGTACCATGGGGATTTTGAAACAAATTACTAGTCTTTTATCACTAAGGATCCATGAAACCATTAGATGTGGATGACTGCTCATGTTCTGATCTGGATTTTATTATCTTGTTCCTTTGTGATCAACAGAAAGCTTCAATATCTATAATAAGCCAAGATTGTGTACAACAGACTGTCTACTTCCTTACAGTGGGACTGATTTGCTAACTTCACAGGGTTCATAGGGTCTACAAATCCCAGAGCTTAGCCTTGTAAAAAGTACAGAAGTCCCTTTACTGCAATTCTGGTCTATCAGCTATCTCTCTTCTTAGCTGTGAATTCCACATCGAAGCTCTAGCTAAGTCTTGCGCAGATGGGAACACTTCCTTCCATATCTGTTACAAAGTTATTACAAAGTATAAATGTCTTTGAAAAAGTACAGATCACGTGACTGGATGGGACAAAAATACACTTCCAGGTTGAGTGTTACAAAAAAAGTATTCCTTGGTTTCTTGAGGACCGTCGACAGGCAACTGCTTCCTGTATTGCACTATAAACATGGCTGAGTGCAGTGAAGCTACATGCAGTCTTGTTTCCTGCTGCAGTGGGGTAAGATGGGGGTTATATTCTTTCCTTTTCTATGATTCAGAGAGCAGCCTGAAACTGCAGACTTGTGTAGGTAAAGGCAGATACAAATTATGGGAGTTCAGGGCTAGAAGGAGTAGATAATTTAAAGGAGTAGATAACTGAATTTATCCTTAATGAAAAGTGACTCCAAGTTAGCCAAAACCTAAGTGGTCTTGAATTAAGGAAAGCACTCAAACTTGGGAACTCAAAGTACTTAAACCTAATTAAGGCCTACCTAGCCTACTTAAGAATAAAGTCCTATTGCACTTAAGGTGTAGGTATCACAGTTTAATGTTTAGTCACCTAGTTTAGCTCTAATAGGTTCTAAAATGTGGTTAAGATTCTAAAAGGACATAGGGGAAACTGGACCCTCTGCATAATTAAAATATGTTTAAGTATTATTAATTTGTAGTGAAGATCTATATTTAGTTAATAACTGTTGAGCCAGGCGTGGTGGGTCATACTTCTGCAATTCCAGCCTCTGGGAGGCTGACAGAGCAGGAATGCTGGGCGTCTGAGGCCAGTCTAGGATACATAGCAAGTACCAGCCAGCCAGGGCCACATAGCAAGGTCAAATTTCAAAGAAAGAGAAGTTCTCAGGATGTTGTTCAGTGGTAGATTGTTTGCCTAATGTATACAAGACTCTGGGTTCCATCTCTGGTACCACAAAGAAAATAAAAGGGGAGGTAGAGTGACACATGCCTTTAATCTCAGCACTCAGGGACAGGGAAGGGAACAGGGGAGGGGACAGGGGTAGGACAGGGGAGGGGATGGGGAGGGGATGGGGAGGGGACAGGAGAAGGGACAGGGGTAGGGACAGGGGAGGGGACAGGGGTGGGGACAGAGGAAAGGACAGGAGAGGGGACAGGGAAGGGGACAGGGGTAGGGACAGGGGAAGGGACAGGGGAGGGGACAGGGAAGGGGCAGGGACAGGGGTAGGCAGATCAGAATTTGAGCCTAGTTTAAGTAGTGAGTTCTTAGTCCAACAAGAGCTAAAAAATGAAACCCTTTCTCAAAAACAAAACAAAACAAAACAAAAACTTAGCAGGGTCAGTGGCATGTGCCTTCAATCTGAGCACTTGGGAGGTAGAGGCAGGTAGATTTTTGTGAGTCTGAGCCTGGTCTACATAATGCATTCTAGTCCAGACAGAGCAACATAGTGTAACTCTGCCCCCATCAAAGGTCAGGTACATTGGCACAAGGCTTTCATCTTAGCACCCAGGAGGCAGAGGAAGTGGCCAAAGCAGAGACAAGCAGATCTGAGTTTGAGCCTCATCTACATAGTGAGTTCTAGTTCACCCAGGACTACATCCTAAAACCTTGTCTCAAAGAGCAAACAAAACTTGAAAAAAAGTAAATCTTAGAGTTTAGATTAGGTTTTAATATTAGTATAGGTCTATTCAGTGCTAATACCAGGGAAGCCTTAGCTAGTGTCTATTAACTGTCCAGTTAAGCCCTTGATAGAATCTTAATGTAATTAATCTGAGTGTCATGAAGTTAAATCTCAGCAAATTCATAACCATAGTCATAGTCAACTAGTCAACTTAGCTGAGACTTAGCTAGGACTTGCGTTGATTATGATATAATAAAATACAGTTAAGGTGTAGTTTGGGTCACAACCTAGTTAAGGGTCAGTCCATATAAGGTTTTGATAGCATTTGTTTTATTTGTAATTGTGTGTGTGTGTGTGTGTGTGTGTACATGAATACAGGAACTTTCAGAGGTAAGAAGAGTGCATTTTATCCCTGTAGCTAAAGTCACAGGCAGTTGTGAGCCATTGGGTCCTCTTTAGGAGCAGAATGAATTAAAAAAAATTCATCATTTAATGTATACAAGCACTCTCTCTTCGTGTACCAGAAGGGGGCACCATATCCCATTATAGATGGTTGGGAGCCACTGTGCAGTGGCTAGGTATTGAACTCAAGACTTCTGGAAGAACAGCCAGTGCCCTTAACCACTGAGACATCTCTCCAGCCCCAGAGAAAGCAATCTTAAGCTCAAGCCGTCACTCTGTCCACTGGCGTTATCATATCCTAGTTACGCTTGGACATTTTCTGCAGACCTTAATTAGCCTTAGCACTTACCAGGGATCTAGCTAGATTTAAACTAGGCTTATGTACTACCTTAGTCTTAAATGGACTCTAATATTTTAGTGGTCCCAGGTTGTACCTAAAATTCAATTAAACTTGATTCCATCTTTAACCAAGCTTAGGCTTTGATAAGTTTTGATAAAGCTAATCATTGTTAGTAAAACTCCCATTAAGCACTAGTAGGGTTTATGCCTAATTCAAGCTGGTCAGAGCCCAGCTAAGCCCTAGCTAATATCTAAGTCCATTTTTTCTTCATTTAGAGTCTAGTTTAGTTCTCATTAGTCCTAGTTCCAGTTCATAGTACAGGCAAATCCTTGCAATGTCCTAAGCATTGTTTAGTAGAAGTTAGAACTCGGACTTAGGTGTGTCTATAAGAAACTTATGATTTTCACATTGCCTAAGACTCCTAGTGAACTCACCTAAGACATAATCAGGTACTAAACTTATAATCTTCTCACAGTATCATTAGCCTTGTATAGAACATTAGCATTATTAAGGCCTATCAAAAATCTTATTAAAATATGGATGAGGCATAGGGCCACTTAAGAGCAGAGTAGCTAGTTCAGGTAAATCTGAAGTAGTTATAACTGTTATGTTAAACTTGGTCACACTCTATTTAGAGTCTATGACTATGTTGGGGCTAGTAAGTGCCCCTTTACTTCTTCTAGCCAGTGGTAAGTTTAGTTAAGCTTTAATTAGAGTCCATGTAAACCCTAGTTAGGGTCTAAGATTAATTAAGTCTGAGGTACAGAGTAATTATGTCCTAGCAATGATATATCATTGTTTAATTCTATTAGAAGGTGGTTAATAGTCAGCAAGGGCCTCAGACTAGTTAACATATATAATAAAGTCTAGCTGAAGTCTAGGCAGGGTCTAAGCCTGTGTAAGTATTGTTGATCAGGGCCCAAAGAATCTAGCTAGTACCCAAGTCTAGTTTAGGTTATAGATCACAGTTAAGCCCTGGGCAGGGTCTAAGCCTTTTTAAGGTATACAAAAAGACTAGACTAATTAAACTCTATGCAACAAATAAGTTTGCTTCAAGTTTATTAATATTTTAGTTAAGACATAGCGTGGGCTTTAGGTTCATTCAGATATCATTAAGTCTAATTTTGGTCTTGGCAGGGACTAAGCCTAGTTCACGGTGGGTTAGAGAATATTTGGGACCTACCCAGTGTAAATCTCTTACTTAGTTCTAGTCAGAGCCTAGTTCAAACCTTCCCAGGATCTAATCCTACTTTAGATTCTCTTAGAACTCAAGTAGTTCAGGTTTAGTTAGAAAGGATGTAAGCTTTTTTGAATATATAAGGCCGTCAGTTCATACTACTCCCTTATTTTAAATAGTACTATTTGATCTTGTTATTAGAGTTATCTGTTCCAGGTCTCTTAAGCTTAGTAAGGTGTATGTCTTTTGATATAGTTTAGATTAATTTTGGTCTAGCAGGACCCCAGACAAACCCTCTCCTAAGGAGTAAACCTATTAAGTGCTATTCATAGTGTAATTAAAGCATTACAAATTCATAAATGTAGTTTAGTTCTCCTAAGAGTTTATTTAAAGTGTTTTGAGTTCATAGATACAGTTTAGTTTTCTTAAGAGTTTAGTTAAGATTGTCTGGGGATGAAGCCTCATTAAGATGTAAGTAAATCTTGTGGAGTTCTATCCCAGACCTCACGCTAGTTATGTGTTAGACTTAGAGCATAGTTAAAGTCTTGCAAGAGTCTTAGTCTAATTTAACCCCATCTCAGTTAAGCACTAGTTTAGGTGTAGTCTGATATAAGTTAAGGCATAGTGCGAATGTAATGATTATTTAGGTGTAATTAAGTCTATGTAAGGTATAGATAGGGCCTCATCATAATGAAGTGTCAATTAGAGCCCTACTTAGAACCTAGTTGATACGTAAGCCCAGCTTAAATATAACTAGAACCCAGTTATGATATAGGCAGGGTCTAAGCTTAGTTTAGTCTAACTCAGAGTCTAGTTAAGCCCCTCACCAAAGCCTAAACCTAGTTAGTTTCTAGTTTTAAGCCAATTATGTCCTAGGAAAGTCATAGAAATCACGTAGTATTATTGAACTTACTTTAGACTTAATCAGGGCCTAGATGTAGCTATGGTGTAATTAAGCCTAGTTAATTCTTAGAGAGAGCTTCAGTGTAGTTAAATGTTAGATTTTACTTAAAGCCTAGCTACTAACTGAGCCCAGGTTTAAGTCTGGTCAGAGCCCAGTTAAGGACTACTGAGAGCCCAAACCTGGATCAGGGCTAGTCACCTCAGTTAAGAACATTTGTTTACTTAAATATTATTTTGCTTGGTTATATCTTATCAACTCCAGTAAGGCATATAGTTTTGATGTAGTCACAGTATAATTAACAAGGCCTCAGTACAGTTGAGACCTGTCAGAGTCCTAGGGTATAGGCAAAGCCTAGTTCTAGTTAAAAGCAAACTAGCTTGGTTTAAGAGCCACTTATTTTATAAATATTAAAAATGTATTTGCCAACTTTTGGTGTAGTTGAGTCTTGGGTAGCTCCAGATAAAGACAAAGTATACTTTCGTTCCAGTCTAGGCTCACTGAAGGATTATTCACGGCCCAGACTTAGTTTATATGTAGTCAAATCCTACTAGCACTTACATAATTGGAGACTGGTTAAAGACAAAAATCTTGTTTTCGACAGAAACTATTTATGACAGGGCCCACACCCATGCCTATTATGAAGACATAGCAAGAACACAGTTAAGTCCTATGCAAACCTTTTGTAAGATACACCCAAAGCTTAAGATTACTTCAAGATTATCCATCTTGATAAAGGCCTCATTGAGTTAGGGTTAAATTGTAACATTATTCCGGCCCCGTTAAAACCCAGAAGGCTCAGTTAAAGCCTAGCCAGAGCCAAAGCTCAGTTAATACCCCCGTAGGGACTGAATCTAAAGTCTAGTTAGAACCCCGGTTTATATTAAGCCTTGTCAGAGTCTTGCTAAAATATAGCACGGGTCTAAGATGATTTTTAAGGGCTAGTTAAGTATGTTAAGGCCTAGTTAGGCCACTGACGGTCTAGTGAGGTCCGAAGCCCAGAACATCATCATTTCAGTTAAGGTCCAATCAGACTCAGTAGAAGCTCAATCAGGGATCAGTTTAGGTCTAAGTAGAACCTAAGACATTTAAAGCCCTAGCCAGCCCTATTAAAGTTTGACTAAGATGTAAACATTGTTTAGGTCTATTCAGAACCTACTCTAATCCTACCCAGGTCTAAATCTCAGTTGAAATCTTGTGAAAACCTTGTTGGTCCCTAGCTGGGCTATAAATCTAGAGCAGGTATTGTGGGACTCTTTCTGGAATAAGCACTCTGACAAATGAGAAGAGAGGAGCTGCCTTCTCCGGTGGACTGAAGCCAGGATAGTTCCCGAACGGCCTCTGTGCCAGGTCCAGGTTGCGTTCTCATTTTATACTCTAAAGCCACAAGGTGGGGTGAGCAAGCAATTGGTATTTTACAGAGGCTTATGTGGCAGTCAGACTTTTGTTTTTAAAGGCGTAAGTTAAAGGTGACAGGTGTAAGCTTTTGTAGTCAGGTTGTTAAGAGCAACAACTAATTGTTTCAGCTATTTCTTCAGGTCATTCTGTTCCAGGTAACAAGGGAAATTATGCTGGGAAACGGGCAGTAAAAAATAGTGCTTTAAGTAAATCTAATTATTGGCCTTTAATAAATTTTTTTTGCCTTATTCTACTTGATTTCCTCCTCTTCACCTTCATGACGCCTTATGAATCTATCTTGAAGAAATGGGTTGGTGTTCCTGGTGTATCATTTCTAGTTTTTTTTTTGCTTTAATTCTAGATTTGATGAACCTATCTGGACAAGGTGTTCAAGATGCACAGTCCTAATGAAAGTTCTAGCATTATCATTATGAGAAGCCCCCTTAGTGGAGTCAGCCAGGGTCCCCATGTTGTCCATATAGTACTTCATTGTCTCTCATTTGAACCTCTAGTCTTAATCCTTTCTAGTAACTTTTTGGCGTTTTCTCATAGGATCCCTGGATGATTAGCATTAAAAACAGCTGTCCTCATTAAGAACAAACAACCAAACAAATGCAAACATAAGCGTGCCTTCCTTTTCAGTGACAATCGAATCTAATCCTCTACAAGTTTGGAGGGTGATTGCTATCAACAAATCATATTTTAAAGAGGGATTAATTATTCCTGAGGAATAGTTAAGTGTTCTTTGATCTGATTAGAGAGCTGGCTATGTTGAACTTGTTGGATGCCACTGCAGCAGCACCAGTGCTGGTCATGGACCCTGTCAGAGTCATGCCCAGCTGGACAGGTAAAAGTACAGGAGTTCTCTAATTTTGTGAATCTAAGGGGTGTGAGCATTGCTGAACCTTGCTTCCTGGAAACACATCTAAGTCAGGGGTCAGGAATACAGGTCTGCAACTGTCTTCTGCATAGCGGGTGCAAATACCCTAGGACTGGCTCTATTAACTAGTCAGGCACAGCCTTTTTCATTTCCCACAGATTGGGCTTCTCCTCTGACCTGAGCAGGTAGTCCAGTTAAACATGTCCCATTTGTGTTATTATTCAGGTTTCAGTTAATCATTTCTACTCTAGTATAGGTAACTTGGCCTGCACCAGCATTCCTACACAGCAGTCCCGACCTAGAGAAAGGTTTGTGGGATAAAGGAGCTCATGGCTGGCATTTACTCTAGCCAGCATTTTGAGAAGGGGTGCATCAGGATGGGATTAGTTGGCTTTGTCTTGCTTACCTTTGTCCTGTTTACAGACTGATTCAAGGACCGTGTGGGGCCACAAGGGCTTAGAGTCTTAACTCTGTTAACCTGTACCATCACACTGACTGGTGTAATAACCAACCATAGGATCCTTAGGAGGTTTCTTATGCCTGTTCCAGGCCAGCCCATCCTGAGCTCATGGCTTCTTGACATGAGGGGCTGTTCTACAGTCAGTTCTTCTATTATTCCACCCAGGGATTTCCCTGAAGGCACTTTATGGCCTTTACCTGTTGCTCTGTGGGAGTTTCCTTCCAGACCTGGTGAAGTTAAGGTGCATCTAAGCATAAGCCTAGGTAAGTCCTAATAGAACCCAGTTAGCCTAGTCATAGATCATGCCTGGTTAACAGCTATTCAGAGTATATTTAACACTTTGCCAGGATACAGATCAGAGAGAGAAGACTAATTCAGAATCTAATTTCAGATATAAAAAGAGTTTGAGCCTGCATAGTAGATCTCTCTCTCTCTCTCTCTCTCTCTCTCCTTATTTTTGTCAAAGGCTAATCTTAGTTAAATTCTAATTGGAGGCTAGTTAAGGCCTAGCAAGAATTCAAGACTAGTAAGTCCTACCCAGGGAATAAGTAAGGTTAAACCAGGACCTATGTCTACTTGAGGCCAGTTACACTCTATTCACGGTCTCGGTCAAGTTAAGGTCTAGTGAAGACTAAAGTTTTCACGTTATTCCAGGTTGCCCAAGATTTTCTTCATTAAATGACAAAAGTCCTGAGTCCTAGAAAGGCTTTAATCCTGGAAAACCAGATTGGTTCTCTGCCCCAATCGAGTTTGTTTTTATTTTTTCCTTGAACTTTATGATTTATAAAAGACCTTTCAAAAATTATCTCACTTGATGATTATACCATACATTAAGACAGGTGCCCTTACCATTCTCAATATATAGAAGACAAAACACAAATTTACAGGAAGTTAATTGTTTCCTCAGTGAATGTCAGAGAGAGATATTTAAGTCTATATCAGATCACATACTTCCACGTTTTACCTAAATTGTTAGGTTATTGTCCCACAATTAAAAATTGTCTAAATTACAAAGGTTATAGTTGCCCAAGGTGTTATCATATTTATTTCTGAAAAGGACTGAGAATCATCAGAAGCTTCAGTGAACTGTCAAGGTAAAGATTTAGGTAATGCATTTAGGTTTGAATCTCTCTGTCTCCAATGTCTGTCTTCCTTAAAAACAACATCTCTTTCCTCCATCCCTCCTTCTTCCTCAGTGTCAAATATTTCTGTACATGCCTGTGCTGAGGTTGCCATGCCTTCATGACTCAATGATGTTTACATCTATGTATTATTAGAAGTCCATTGAGCATTTATCAGTGTGTATTTATATTGACACTACTGCTTTCAATGTGGGGTTTATATAGAAAACTGTATGCTGTTTCGCTATGGCTATCAGAGCTGACATGGCAGTAGACTTAACTTTCAGCCATTTGATTTGCTGTGAGTTGAGAAGGATCACAGAAGACAAATTTGGCCTTCTTAAGTAATTCTTGGTACAGTAACTGTATACCTCCTTGTATAGTAATGTTCTGGGACCCAAGTAAAAGATACAGGAGCTCTTCTTTGATACTGTGGGTTTAACTACCAGAAGGCACTAAAGACTTGGCTTGCCTTTTCCTGGCTGTGCCATTTCTGTCACCCCCTGTGAGATTACCAGGGGTGACAGGCATTTCTATTAAAAAGTCTGTACATAAATATAGCTGTATCTTCCACTATGTTATCCTGAGGACAAAATAGTTGCCACCTCTGCAGAATGCAGCAGCTTCTCGGTTAGATGCCAACGATTGCAGTATGCCAAGCATGAAGTATCCTATTCTTCTCCTGCCAAGTAAATACCAGTTTCCCCTTTAGTGGTGGATTTAAAAGGATAGTTTCTACTCTTCTTGTGTGGCAGTGTCAATGGGGAATATCTTCCAACAGAGACAATTAGTGGTACAGTGGAAGAGGCCACTGGGATTTACTTTAGGTCACAGATACTTACTTGTATGGTAATTTTCTCTTTTGTGTTTTTATGTTCCGGTAGAGAACTGTTTAGCATATGTATCATGTAAGAGGAAGGCAGAGTGGCTTGGAAGAAATAACTGACTCAGTCCATCGGATAGCCAGAGTACTCAAATTGTACTTTCTTGGAGAGAATGATGGTGGTATTCACATGGCAATTCTCCTTATAGGGTCTATAGATGATTTGATGGTCGTATTCCCATATACTAATAAAATAAGTCATTAGGTTTTGAAGCATTGGGTTAATGAAATTCACAGGGCATGTATCTGTCCTAACAAGGAATTTGGAAGACTTTTCGTCAAGGATTAGGGACTTCACAATATATTATTGGAAGCTACAGAAAGAGCAGCAAATCAGGTTCCACTTTTTAACCACTTTCCACATACACACCTTGGATCATTTTGCTTGTGTAGATTTAGATTTTCTTAAACACATAGTGAAAATATAGCACCCATTTTACCCTCTTGACCTCACAGTAATTTGAAGATCCAATGAGATATGATGTGAAATATGTTTGGGTTTCCACTCCCTCAGTTTTGCAATAAAAATCTTTGTCAGATAGGATTATTATAGGTTAGTATATGTGAATGTGCTTGGGGATATAGTTTCCAGAAGGAAGAGACTGTAAAACCCTGGGATGAGCTACTAAGCAGAGTTACGGAATCATATTTCGAAGCCACTGAAACCAGAAAGGCACATTCTTTGGCAGACAGTGTAAGCACATTTTCAGGCAGAGAGTAGGACTGTGTTATCACTGATCATTCCAGTTGGTAAAATGGATGAATATGGTTTCTCTTGGCCAGCTGGCATTTGCCACAGAAAGAGAAGGCCAGAACGTCAGGGCTTAATCTCGCCCTTATCAGATGTGCTCTTGAAGTGCAGAAAAAAACGCAAGGTGGGATGATAAGGAGCAAGAGGCATCCTGCTTCTTCCTCTTCTTACTTAAATGAGCCTCATAGGAAGATTTGAAAGTCTAGACTAGTTTGGTGAAATCATGGTAGACATATGGTAAGAAGCCTTGATTACCTAGAGAGTGCTTTCCCCTCACATCTTTATCGAAGTCTAAAGTCATTATCTGAAGTTGATTTTAGTTAGGAGATGAATTGCATCTCTACTACTTCCTTTAACATTTCGCAAAGCCTGCAGCCATCTTCTCTCTCACTTCCAGGAGTCACTAATAGTATCCATGAGGAACCACAGATCACTTTCTGGTTCCTGGAATTTCCCTAGCACACTTATCCCAGCTAGCATTTATAAGGCACTTGCTGCAAACAGGAAAGCATTCTAAACTCACTCATGAAATAACTCATTCCTGTTATATTCATTGTACAGATAAGGAAATTTAGGCAAATGTAGCTTAGAAACGTTCTATTTAGTAAAGTTAGGATGGAAATATGAGTTTGTTTGACAGAATATATTAATTACCCTTTAGTTACTACTATCATTTTGATGTCTCTCCTAAAAAGATTACTTTTTTCTCATCAAAAACCCTCACAACTTTTCTCTGCCCCTTCAGAAATCTGAGGAAAAAATCAGGAACAGACCTTCTTTTTCTTACTACTCTCCATTCTGTTTTTATTTCCCTTATTTTCAACCTTTGCTTCTGCACTTGGGACTTACTATTTGAAAGCCAAAACTGGTTCTGGAAGTATGGCATCTTTTTTTTTTCTGGGCTCTCTGGGGGACTCTGATAGTAGCTAAGCTTCAGAGACAAGCCTGTTTAGGTCCCCCAAGCCAACATAGGGCGGCTGACCCCATGGTTGAATAGTGTTCTGAAAAACTGTGCCTGTCTAAGAACATAACTAAAAGATATTCTCAAAATACCATATTCCTCCAGCAACTATGTTGCTTTTCTGAAGGCTAAGTAAGGTCTAAGGCTATCTCTGCAACAAGGAGCAAATTAGAAAGAGGAGGAAAGAAATGTAAAAGAACTTGCTTTAAATTGACTCTAAGGGCATTCCTACTCCTCCTTATTTTGGTTTCTGTTTTGAATTTTTCATATATTTTTCAAGAAGGGGCCATGTTTAGCTCTTCAGAGCTGCACAGTTCTTTCCCTTTAATAAATTAAAGATGGTTCCTGGGCATTTCAAATGTCAGGTCCTATAACAGGCAAATGCCTTATTGCATGCAGTTTTTGTAAAGGCAATACTTTCTAACATTAAAAAAATAGGTGTAAGGTTAAATCCTGTTGATGATTTTCATTGTATCTCCCCAGAGATGTGTCCACTACATCAAAATGATGGGACAGATCTTCTTGATATTTCCCCAGAGGCAGGGAGGGCAAAGAGAAGTTATGTATATTTAGAAGTATTTAAAAAATATTTTCATATTAATTCTTTTAGAATTTCATACAATGTAGTTTAAATATACTTACCCACTCAACTGCTCCCCTTACCATACTCGAAACCGTCTCTTCCTTTCCCACCCAACTTTGAGATTATTTATTTACTTTTCTTCTTTCCCCACTGAGTCAGTTTGTATTGCACAAGACCTGTGTGGACTTCAGGCAAACAAAATCCCAGTAGGGAGGGCAGGGAGGTGTAATCCCACCACTAGCTGAGGAACCATTAACAGAAGCATTGTTTATTTAAACACCTAAATTGAATGATTGTATCCAAATGCCACTGCAACAGTACAGAATGGCTCATGATAGAAAAAAAAATCCTGTCTGTGAATGTGGAAGTGGCACCTGTAGTCACCAAAGGCACATTTTAATCACTTCCGTGTTGTAGAAGTTTATTTTTAGTTGTGCTTAAAATATTGCACTGTTTTATGCACTGATGCATGAGGGGCTTCCTAGGTCTTAGCATTCTGAGTTATCTGTAGGTGTTGGATTTATGTGGGGATGTTTGATTGGTCAGGATCTGTGTGTGTGCTATCAGCAGAACACCCAAGGAGATCTGAGTCAATAAGACATCTGGGCTCAGATTCTCACAGTTCCATTGTCCAGTTTGGTGCTGGCCAGAATGGTGGTTCCCTCTGCTGAGGTCTGGCAGGGCTCACATCAATGAAAAATGCCTCCTTGTCATCCTTGCTGCGCTCTCTCAGCAACTTTGCTACTACAAATGGTGCCTGCAGTGTGTGGTCCGAAGTCACACTCATTCAACGTGGAGACAAGGAAGAACAAGAAAAGAACCTCCAAACCTCACAAAGTCCAGTAAAGTATGCTCAAGTCAGTTCCCAGAGGACAGAGATTATGCAAAAATAATGAGTAGAAGTCTCCTGAAGGAAGAGGAGAGTGAGGAACAAAATAAGCTTCTATGAGAGAAAATTGTGAAAATTAAGTGAGAAAGAGGGCTCAAAAGTGAGAGCCACACGATAGAGGACTTTAGAGAAAGACATTTTTATGGTAAAAACAAAAAAATCAGCTGAAAGCAGGGAAGAAGCAAGGTTTCGATTGTTTTTCCTGATCATGGAGCCAACGCTTCCTCCTACCACTGGTGGTTAGCATATTGTTCCACAAACTGAATTTTCTGATAGCTGCATTGTATGTATGTGAAGCTCAAGTGGTTGTGTTTGAGATCTATGGAAGGGGTTGTATGTTTCTCCTTAGCAGCAATGAAAAGAATGCTAACCGCCAGAATGTTTCAACTGAAGACTCTTCCCAGGACCTCTTGCTGTTGTGGAAGCCAAAGACTTGGGGCGCTGAAAGTTGCTTAAACTGAGAGGTTTTTTTTTTTTCTTTTCTGCAAACCTGACAAAGAGAAAGACAAGCAGCCCAGATACTGGTGATGATGAGAACTCCACCTCATGAGGGAACCCTTCCTGCAGACAAGGTGACCTGTTATTTTTCCTGCAAACCAGACTCTATCTTAAAATCTGGAATGTGTTTCCTCAGGGTCAGCACACAGAAGCTGTCTTCCAGAACTGGCCTTGTGCTGGCAGCCGAACCTGGTACTGTAAGAGTAACCCAAGTGGTGCTGGTTTTGAAGGCATGAAGGGGGCTTTGGAGAGCAACTGAGGCTTGGAACAATGAGAAGCCAGAGAGACCATTAGTGAAGGTGAAGCCAAAGTAGCAGTTGAAGGCCCATATTAAAGGGGTCATGTAAAGAAGTTGAGGCTTGGCACCATGAAGAGAGCCTATGAGAGGCTGTTGGTGAAGGTATAGCCTCAGTGGCAGTTGAAGACCCAGATTGAAGGGGTCATGTAAAAAAGTTGACGTTTGGCACTATGAAGAGAACCAAGGAGAGGTTATTGGTGAAAGTGAAGCCCAGCTTCAGCAAGGGACCCTAGTGTTCTGAAGATGCCAGTACTGTGGGACAACCACCAAAAACAGCAGCAGCCATGGAGTGAAGCTAGCTGGAGCCTGGAGGACAACCTGTGTGTGCTGCAGAGGGCAGAGCCAGATTCAAGCACTTTGGAGGATCCCAGAAAATCATGAGTGAATTCCAGATAATTGGACATCGATAATGTTTTCTGCTGTTCAAGACCATTGTGAGAGGCTTGATAGATGTTTGGTTTCATTCAGTCCTGGGCATCGTAGCTAGTCTCATGATTGTTCATCTTGTAAATAGTTTTGCTGGTGTAGGGCTAAATTGTGTTATAGAGATACAGCAATTTTTTGATTGGGTTATACAGAAAAGGGCAATTGTTGTAGAAGTTTATTTTTAGTTGTGCTTTAAATATTATTTTATGCACTGTTGGGTTGGGGGCTCCCTAAGTCTTGGCGATCTGTATTGTCTGTGGGTATTTGGATTTCTGTGGGGATGTTTGATTGGTCATGATCTGCACATGCTATCAGTAGAACACCTGAGGAGTTATGAATCAATTAGAACACCTGAGCACTGGCCAGTATGGCACTGGCCAGGATGGTGGTTCCCTCTGCTGAGGTCTGACAGGGTTTGCAATTATGAAATATGCCTCCTTGTCATTCTTGGTGAGCCGCCATGGTAAGTAGACTAGTACACTCCCATATAACTACCTCCGTTCCCCTTGGATATGAACTAATTTTCCTTGCCTGATGCAGTAAAGCTTATCAACTATAAACAAAGGCCCAGTGGATTTGAATTCCATTGCTCCTTTTCTGTCTCACTGTTAGATACTTATTGCCAGATTTCCAGTTGGAAGAAGTGCCAAATAGTAGGCTAAGACTTTCAGTGAGAAAAAAATGGTGTGTTTTCATGAGTCCTGCTGACAAAAGTAAGACAGAGATGCAAAGATTAAAGTTATCAGTTAGGTAGCATCACCTTTACTCTAGCTGTCTTTCTCAGCTACTCATAAGAGGCAGGTTATGTCATGTTGCATCAATTAAAACTGTGTGGCAATCAAGACCTCTTGCCTTTGCAGTGACATGAAGGGCAGATCCACACCGGGCAAAGGGACCCTTCTCTGAATATTTATGCTTCGTTTCTTTAGCATAAACAAGGTTGACAACACTCACTATTGTTCTAAGTTTCATCTAAATGGCATGATGGAATGTATACTATACTTTTACACTTCTGGTTTCTTTTGACATTCTATTACATGTATTCTGGCAGATGTTAACACTCTTTAATTCAGTTGTATACTTAGTAATAAAACTACAGGCTCATGAGTCAGAGATAGACTTAGCTTTAGTAGATACTGTCCAGTAGTTTCCAAATTAGTTGTATGAGCCAACACTTTCACCTGCAATATATGTGAGTTTCAGTGGCTCCATTGTTCTATGTTCCTTATTATCAGTCCTTTCTAATGTACCTGCTCTGGTGGAGTTTGACATATCTCCTTGTGGATTGAATTTGTGTTTGTCTGATGAGCAATAATGACAAATGCCTATTCGTGTACTTGCAGGTCATGTAGATATCCTCTTCTATTGAAGTAGTAGTTAATTTCTTTTGTCTTGCTTTTGACATTTACATTGCATTTTCTTGTTCTCATGGATTTATAGAAGTTCAAAAATACTTGCATATAGTAGGTATAATCCTTCTATGTTGAATACTTTCTGAATATTTTTCTACCCTATAATTGACCTTTTTACCCTCTTAAAATACTTTTTTGATAGATGAAAACCCTAATTTTAATGAAAAGAATAATTAGCTAATTTGGGGTATATGTGATGAATCTTTGCTTTCCTAAGATAATGAAGGTTTTATCTTATGGTTTGAGCTACATATTTTATATTTCAGATTTAAGTCTACTATCCATTTGAAATTAGTTTTTAGTATTTGATGTAGGATCATGGTCATATTTACATTGATTTGTCTGTCTGTATACCAGAACTATGTGATCTTAATGTATGCAGCCATAAATTTAGCCTTGTTATTTTTTAATTTTAATTTTTATAAACATGTACCTTTAAATTTTTTTAAACATTGTACATATTCATGGTATATATTATAGTATTTCTGTATGCACATACAACATGCACTAATAATATCAGGGTAATATGTCTTTAGGATTTGTCTTTTCTTTAAGATTGGAACCTTTGAGTTCCTCCTCTCTTCTACTTACTCAGAAAATATATGGATTGTTATTGTGAACCTACTGTGCTATAGAAATCCAGAAAATATTCCTCCTAACCTTCCTTTATCCCCCTTCCCTGTGTCCCTCCCCAGTTTCTAGTAGTCAATATTCTGCATTCAAATTGAAAAAAATCTTAGTTTCCATATATTAGAGAGAATGTTCAGTGTTTGTCTTTCTGTGCTTCAGGCACAATATCTGGTAGTATACATCCTCTAGTGTTGCTTCTTAACATGCCTGGCTCTTTATATATACTTATATGTTTTAGAATAATTTTGCTCAAAGTGTCTTTCAAAAGTAGGATTGAGCTTATTGATTCACTGGCATCCTCTATGTCCCTCTAACTTAAAAATATAGGTACCCTTTTGAGGAGGAGACCAGCAGAGTTTTTGTGAACTTCCTGACCAGGAGCCTGCCTAGAACTCAACTAATTTTAGGTAAGGAAAACTAGCTCTGTATACCTCAAGCTTCCATTCCATTATTCTAGTTTTTTTTGCAATTACCAAAAATTGGTAATTACTTGGTAAAGACCGTCTACCTTTGGACCAAGCTTTATTGTAAACCTGTGCAAGAATTAGCAAATGCCATATAAAAGAAAATACCTGTTACCACCAGCCCACATTCAGAAAGGCTCTTTGTATTTTGGTCTTGTTTCCACCTCTTTATGATATCCTTAAATCTATGGATTTTGCAATTACTATGTTTTTTTCTTTTCTCTCTGTGTGCGATATTTTTTTTTAGTTGTTGCAGGAGCATTTGTAGCCTATTGGAAAGCAGAACTTTAGAAATCTTTTTCTGGACACAGCTGAAACCACTTTGTCCATCTTGGCTCCATTACAGGTGAGTAGCTTATGATAGTTTAGATAAATTCAGCATGTCAGAGGAAGGGAAACAAACAGATACATCTCTAAACCTTCCTGTCACAAATGATAATGCCATGGATCCCATAGGAGATTGATCCACTTTTCTCCATCAGTTTGTATTAGTCACATTTAACTCAGTCAGAATCCAGCCAGTTGTTAGGGATATCAAGTGAAAAGAACATTATCAGGTCTATTCCTGTTTAGGAGAATGAGATGTCAGTTCTGGACCCATTAAAGTGAATGTGTTAGTATAGACACTCAAATGTGTGCCCTATGACATAGGTCTCTGGAAGTTAGTCCTAGGCTAACTTCTATTCCTTACCGTGTAGCTGGCCATAATAAGATAGTTAATTTCTATGATTCTCAATTTTCCTAATCATAACTTCATGTGGTTATTTTATTGTGAGGATTACATACACTAATAGTTAAAATTGGTTTCCTGGTGCTTTATATGTAATAGGGAGTCCTTCCTTCCCCGAATTTGAGAATTTGTTATAATATTATGGGCATGTCATCTCATCTGGCATATGCTTTTCATGTAAGGAATTGGTTGTATTTGCTTACTTAAGGGAAGGTAACATACAGTAAAATGCACAATTTTTTACAGTCAGTAAATGAGATTCAGCAATTGCAATTTAATTTTATCATATAGCTTAAAACTCTGTAAAAATCATATCTTCTAGATAGTTCACTTATGCTTATTCTCAATTACTTCTCATTTCTCTGAGACACAATTATTCTTTTATTTTTTGCATCATAGATTTTCTAGAGTTCTATATGAATAGTATACATTTGCATGTGTATATACTAATTTTATGTCTAGTTTTTTCACTATGTATACTTTTATATTAATGCATACCTCTATTAGTAGTGCCATTCTTTTATGTTTATGACTAGTGTCCTACTACATGAATATTTGACAACTGTATGAAGCTTGGTAATTGATAGAATCACCGAGTATTATCAAGTTCTGTAGCATCACTGGCTTCATGATGTAATTGATCACCGTCATAATCAAGTCAATATCCTAATTTCTCATCTAAATCAATGAAGTAACCATAGCCAGTTCTATAGGATACATTATCATCCTGAGACCATTTGCTATAGCTTTTCAGTAATATTTTTATCTATTGAGAAGACCACTGAGATATGGAATCAGTGTTCCTTTAATAGTTGGTGAACTTATTATGTAGCTTAAATAACAAGAATAAATGAATAGCTCTTGCAATTTATTGCACAGTGACATCTGTCCCCAGGATGCAGAACAATTGGAAACTTTTATGAATTAATAATTAAAAGCACAAAAACATTTAGTAGTTCAGATATAAGTGGCAATGAGGAAAAGATGCTAATAAATACAGTTGAAGACTCAATGGAGATGTTCAGGAGAGACACACGAACTACCTATGCTCATTTTATTCTGAAATCCCTGGGCAAAAGTAAATATTATGAGGAGTTCAAACAAGAGGGGCAATAGATCCTCATTAAGTCATCAAAAAGGAAGGACAGTAGCTAGAGATCTCTTTTAACCTCATGGACAATTTTTGGTAGCTGTATCCTGTATCTGTGATATGTAGTATGGATAAAAAGTCAAGGATGCTGGTCTTTGAATTTGCCTTTTTCCATTATTAGATCTAATTTGCTGTGTTGTCTTGGTTGTGACAGTCTGGTAGTGATTATAATAGTGATCCACTACTAGTACAGACCTTTTGTGAGAGGTTAACTAACATAAGCAAAATGTTCTGTAGTCCTACTAGACTCATTCTGTACTTGATCACCACAATAATCTCAGAAACTGCTTCACTTCTCATCCAGGCCAACAGAAGGACCATCCATCAGCTCCTCAAGATCCACTGTTATCAAGAACTTACTTACTTTTAGTAATATTTTATCTCTTGAGAAGAGGGTTGAGCCATGGAGTCTGTGTCAATCCCTGCACTAGTTGCTGGACTTATTGATTGCGTAGCCCAGTTAATAAGAATAGCTGAGGAGCTGTTGCAGTTTATCTCACAGGAGCAAGTTCCTTCTGTACAACAAAATGGTACTGCAGAAGAGGCAGAAGCAGTTGTGGCTCCTCCTGAGGAAGATTCCCTACCAGATCTGGCTGATCTTTCCGACTTAGAATCAATACTTTCAGTAAGAGAAGACGAAGACCTAGACCTTGATATGGATGACGCTATGATAGATATAAATGATATATATGAGGATATACTCCCTGCAATAAAGGATGAAGCCAGAAGTGAGTAGTATCCACTATATGAAAATCATTTTTTAAATTTCAAATACGTTCTATTTTCTAGACTTCAGCAATAGGTGTTTTCTTCTACTTCTGCATATATTCATTACTAAAATCTTATAGAATAGGTAAGCTCTGATTTCTTTCTGCCAAAACTATTTTTTCTAAGTTTGAATTCAAAAGACTGACTTTAGTTATATAGTTCTTCCTTTACTTATACTATTGGGATTCTTCATGTCAAGAGACAATAATAGCAAAGAAAATAATCTATCTAAGGATAGAGTGAAGAACTGATGACTCGAACCACTCTCACTATTCTATGAGAAATGGAAATTCGAAGATCAGTGTTTCCCCAGCATGCTATTACAGTGAATATTTTGACATGGACAGTACAATGTCGGGACATTGCATCTTAAAGAAAGAGGTTTCTATGGCAGAGTAAGGCAAATAATTCTGAAAGTGCAACATCTACCAGGCAGTGAAAGTATAGAACGGCTTTGAAAATTTACTAGGGCCAAATCTTTGAGAATTCTGGGGCCGAGCTATTCCAACAAAAGACTGCTTCCAGAAATGATGTATGCTGCAACTCGTTTGCAATTGTCCTCTAATGGAAACTGAAGGTTATAGCGAAAATCAAAGAGAGAAGTTCAGGAATTGCAAGAAGGGCCCAACAAAGACTTCATCAAAGGAAAGTCAAACACTTATGACATCAGCCTGGAGATGTCATACAAGGTCTATAAGGAGAAGTGGACAATGCATATCTTCTTGTGTATAACTGAGTTTAAAACAAGTAGTTAGAAGGCTTAATGTAATAGGACAGCTACAACCTTAACTTAGCAACACTTGTTAATAAGAGGCAAAAATATAAACAAAACATGTACTGGTATTGAGACACATTAATCTTCCACATGTCAGAAGGGGGAAATATAACAGCTAAAGCACACCTATACCTAATCAGATCAACTAAATAAATGTGCAAGAAGCTCACTGATTATACCAACCAACCTATGCCATCTAATCTTTTTACTTCCACTTGGATGATTAGCTATCTATCAGGCAAATCCATGGACAGACAGTATGGCCTTCTTTCCAGTTTATATGTAGAGTCTTAAAGCCCATCATAGTTAAAAAGATTAATAGGATATTTAGTACAGGTGATTTCAGAGCCAACTAACATGACAGATGCTTGACAAAAATACAAATAGGACACATGAAAATTGTGTCAAAATGCAACTATTGGGGTTAATTACATATTATAGTAAGCAGTATACTGTAAAACTATTGCTCCAGTAATTTTAATAAGCAAACTGAGTCTTACTTTCTCAGCATAGAAAAGATTCTAGGTATGCAAGTACAGTCAAACAAGCAAATTGGTGATGCACTGAAAATTAACCTAAACAGATTGAAGAAGCAAGAAGGAATAGTTTATTCTTCCATGTTAGTAGGAAATGTTAATGGATAATAATAATTATTATAATTAGTGAAACAGTTAATATTCTTCTCACCATGAATAAGAACATTTACCAATAGTAACAACAAAAGGACTTTATGAAAGTTAAAAACATAATCTATACTTTAAGTAAGCCTTTAGGAACCAGTAGGGAAAATATATACTGCTACCAATGAATATGAACTGCAGGAGATGGGGTATAATTTTTTGTCAAAATAAAACTCAAATGGTAAATTATGGAACAAAATCAGGAAACATCCAGAGAGAAAGGCCACTAGTCTGCTATAAATTCTTTTTGGTGAGCAATTTACTTGAGAAAGAGCTAAGTCTATGCTCTGCAAATATGATAGACACTAAAATGTAGATAGTAATCCAAGTCGAACTCTAGAATATGGGCTTTAAAACACTAACAGTTTTAACGAAGTCATATTAATCTATTGTGGAATTGTTTAGAGATCATAAACCGCCAATTAACAAGAGAAATCTGTAAGTCTAAACTTTGCAAGGAGACAAAGCTTTGAACAAGACTGAACAATAATAAATGGTCAGTGTGATTCTTAGGCGTCAGAACAAGAAGATCCTACAAGCTCATAATATGTGGATCTCCTTAGGCTCTTGTTTATCTGAAACACCCAGAAAGATTGAAATATAATGGCACTTAAGAACTAAGCACATATTTCAGTATTTGTCTTGATTGTATAATTATGTGCATTTAAGAACTGTTAAGATACAACTCTACTTCAAGAAATGGACTGTTGTATCAAGTATGCTTGCTATATGGAACAGAATTAGAAGTAGAGTTAAAAGTGATAAGGAACAAGCTTAGCAATAAGAAAATGCATAAGAACAAGAGCTAATGGGGAAAGGCATTTTCAGTTGAGAGAACATTTTAAATTGCTAAGAGTTACACAGTTGTTTGAGATGAGTTAGTTCCTAAGTGGGTTAGTTTATCTGTGCCTTATGAAATTACCCAACCCTAAGATACTGGTAGAAGTAGCTAGTTAATAATTGTCATAATTTAAGCAGATAGAGAGTTAAATTAAAAGGAGGAATACTAATAATATGCTTATTGGATGTTTCCAATTAAGATATTGAATCTCCTGCAGGAGAGTGAAATGAGTGAGTGGTCCATTATTCAAGTAGCCTTGGTTTGGATATTCTTGAGCTTAAGGCCAAAACCAAATTTTGTGTGGCATAGAGAAATGGAGAGGAAGTTAGGCTCTATAGACTGAGACAATCTCAAAGGTGGTAAAACCAAGGGATATAGGATGATAGATTGTACTGAAATATATAGTACAAATCTTTGAGTGTTACCTGAAGTATGGAAGCTGCTGAAACTATGTACCTGAATCCTTATGTGTAATGATTTCTTTAAGTTTTTAGGTTATAATTGCTTATGATTTTTTATTGACTATTGTTTCAAACTGCTTAAATGTTTCTAGGAATTTTAACTAATAAAGTTTGATTTGCAAACCAAAGAACTTGTAGTCACCTTAAATTACCTAGCAGTAATTTTCAAGGCTGCCATACTGCCATAAAAGGACTGTTCAGCAGAAGGTCATGTATATAATCAAGAGAATGTTGTACCAGGAGCCTGACTGTCTACTTCTGGCTTCTCAGATGATGTGTAAGAAATCCATAAACATGGCTCTTCCTCATTTGTAAAATGAATATTACACTTTTGCTGCTTACTTTTAAGGATAGAAGGGAATACACGAAACAATATTGTTTTTAAAGTCTTTGGTGTAACTGAAAATGGTCTAGAATACATGAAGCTGTGATATTTAAGAAGTCATTTCATACCAACAAATGTCAGTATGAAAGTGCATGGAGATTGAATTTCCATGTAAGGAATAACCAACAGTTTGCACCTGTTTCTAAGAGACAAAAGCTTCCTGATTCTCCTATTTTATGTGGAATTTATAATTTGGAATTGGTTTTTGTTTAATTCTTTGGAGCATCATTTCTCACCAAATTAAATTCTTTTGAAGAGCTTATTTGAATCCTAGTAGAAATAATTATGAGGATAAGCTACAGTGGAAAAGCCCTCTTAGGGAAAAATGAATTATCTTCCACTTTAAGTTAAGAATTTGTTCCTGAGGGTGATATTGTACTAGTTCCTTTTCTCTTTGCTGTTTCAAAATACATGACAGAAACAAGTTAAGGGTGGAATGGTTTATGTTGGCTCATGATTTCAGAGGGTTGCAGTTAACAATAATAAGGGAGGCACGGCAATGAGAGCAACTGGTGTTGGGTGCTCACATGCCTGGGGACCAGAACGCAGGGACTATGGCTGGATGATTGGTAAGTATAACCTCATAAGGCCTGCTCCTAGTGACCTACTTCTGCTACCCAGGCCCTATGGCCTAAAGGCTCTACAACCTTTCAAATCATGTCACAAGCTGGGGTCAAAGCACTCAAAACATGATACTGTGGGAACAAGTCACCTTCTAGTCATTCTGTCTCTGTATCTGTCTCTCATAGGCTCATAGTCATTTGATGATGCAAAATGCATTAACTCTGAGGGTCCCCTAAGTTTTTACAGTTTTAATGTTAAAAAATATTCTAGTTCAGAGTCTTCTCTTAGATTCAAGATGGTCATCTATGAACCCATATAAAATAACATAAGAAATACAGAGTTCCATACTTAAATACAATGTCTGTCACCTAAGAAGCATTCCCTAAATGGAGGAAAGTGGATATACCAAGAAAAGATTGGAACCTCAACTACAGGCATGTACTACCACACCCAGCTGACTGTTTATCCAATTTTTCATTTTTTGAGTACCTCTCCCATTCTTATGTATAGGTTGTTGTTCTTTGAATACTTTTGTCCTGTGAGATTTTTTTGTCCATTCCTTCACCAACCTTCTTCAGGGTCTTAAGGTCAGTAGGAAAACTATCCTTTAAAAATGTCTCCAATTTGTTTAGGTAACTCTCAGATTGAATTTGTTTCATCAGACCATGGGATAGAACCCACTTAAATTAATAATTAGGATGGAGAGGTGGCTCAGCATGTAGGAGCACTTGCTGTATAAACATGAGGACCTGAGTTCAAATCCCCCAAATCTATGTCAAAAATCTTGGCATGGGTGGTATGCATGCATATAGTTACACAGTGTTGTGTGCAGAGCGGAGGGTATGACCAGCAGGATGATTGTTGGAGTTGGTGGCCACCAGCCTAGCTTGAGACTCAATAGAAGACCTTGTATCAAGAGAATAAAGCAGATAGTGATGGAGTAGAATGCTCATTGTCCTTCTCTGATACCTTTGCATATGAATGGGTGACTAAACCCATATACACATGTGTATGCACCGTATATCACGCCTGTGCATGCACAAACTCAGACACTCATGTGCACACATAAAAATACTATTAAATGTGTAGAAGGGGAAAGGAAGAAACACAAGAGACAAAAAGTAAAAAATAAAGGACTACTGAGCCAGGAGTGGTGGGACATGTCTGTAAACTCAGTATATGGAAAGAGGATCACGTATCCATTGCCAGCCAGAGGTTCATGAGACTCTGTCTCAAACAGCATGCAAACACACACACACAAAACACACACACACACACACACACACACACACACACACACACACACCACTACAACCGCCATTACCACCATCACCACCACCACCAACAACAACAAAACCTAAGGAAAAGAAAACAGATATTAGAATAATAAATAAAAAATGCTTTTCTCCTCAGTAAGTTAAGACATGTAAACCACATGACTTTAAGGAATTTTTAGAAAGTATTTTGAAAGAGTTATTTGTTCATTTCATAGGTATGGATGTTTTGCCTGCACGCATGAATGTGCACCACATGTATGCCTGGTGTCCATAGAGGTCAGAAAAGAGCACCGGATCCCCTGGAACTGGAGTTATAGATGGTTGTGAGCCACTATATGGGCACTGGGAATCAAATCTGAGTCCTCTGTGAGAGCAACAAGTGCCCTTAACCATGAAGCCATCTCCCTAGCCACATTTCTAAGGAATTTGAAGGATTTTGTCTATCATGAAAATGCTAAATTCATTTACCATATATAATATAGTAAAAACAAAGTTAGGTTTCATTGTGTCCAAAATAGAAATTAGCTGTATAATTTCATAATATCCTGCATGAAGAGAGCTTTTAATTGTAAAATAATTGGTGATAAAGTATATTCATATTATAATATAAATTATGAAGATCATTATCTTAACAAATTTTATGTCTCCCAATACACTACAGATAAACTTTCAAAACACCTCCAAACAAGGACTGGTGTTTGTCCTCTGTATTCCAAACACTGAGAACAGTATTCAACAAGTATTTGTAGAATGATAAAATGGTTTCCTTTCAAAGAATCAGGTGACCACATTTTTGGACACAGAAGCTTTCTTTATTACAGATGAAAGGAGTCTGTCTGTGAGGTCTATCCAACCATATATGTTTGAAGTCTTAGGTGGTAGAAAAACACTGAGTCTTGCTTTGAGGCTGTGGACACTGAAAGCTTTAAGCTTTCATGAAACGGAGATAATCTCAGCTTACCTCTTTCTGGTGATATTTGATTGCCACCTTCAGCTTGGCCAAGTCATGGTACTTCTGTGGGTCAAGTTCTTCACTGTGGTCATCTCGATGGTTGAGGATGATTTCCAGTTCTCGGGAGCTCCGAGCTTGGTCCAGCAGGTCCTTGGCAAAGAGCTTACATTGCTGGGAAAGCTCCTCATACTCAGCCTTGAACTCATTTTCCACCTTGCTTAGCTCCTTGAGTTCCCATCCCAGCCGGAAGGCAGTGAGGATGGGGTCCTCGCTTGATAAGGCAATGAGCGAGGGACTTGCCAGAGCCTTATAGATATTCAGTCGGGACCTTGAGTGACGCAGGCTGTCTACCTCTGAACTGGACACACACTCCACACAGTTGCAGCGGATTTGGTGTGGCCGTGGAATCGTGACCCGCTTTTGGACAAGCAATTTGATGATTTCATAATTGTTGGTGTGGGCGGCCAACATGATGGGAGTGATGTCTGGTGTGAACTCAGAGAACTGAGTGTCCATCATCAGAGTGGGAACCTACACACAAGAAATGAGAAACAAAGGGGCAGGGTTATAGTTAAGAGCATGAAGGAGCATCCATTGGTAGTTCAGAAACTGAAGTTTCCATTCTCTTTTGACTTTTCACCCATACAGCTAATGTATGTGGACTTCTGTGTTCCTAGCATTTCCCTAAGCCCTTTACTCTTATTTCTTTATTTAAGATTCACAACAAACCTGGTTGATAAATATTCTTCTCATGGGAATAAGCTGAGAGGGGCTAATGGATACACCTAAAATTATGTATTTTTTCAATAGCAGAGCAAAAATTCAAACCAGGTAGTGCAACTGTTGAGCTCGGCTATTAAAATTATGTTTCCACAGCATGTCCAGTTCTATCTAACAGAATAGAGGAAGCCTTATGGAGCTGAGTTGTACAGATCATAAAGTTCATGACGGTTCATGCTGTTATATATTTAGGTTTAATTGAGCTGTCGAGACTGCTGGAATATTGACTTGAAAGACTAAAGACAAGCAGTCACTCTGAAGACCATGCAACTAAATAAAGCCATGCTAGCAAAAGAAAAGACTCTCACAAATGGTATTGATTTTGTATGCATACAGGACTTTAGAGGACTAAAGGGCAGAGCTGATTAATTCAATTTCTTCTAGGTCCTAGTAGGTAGAAAGTATTAGGTATTATCAGGAAGAAGTAATATTGTAAATGAGGAATTCCAGGCTTGGAGCATCATTGCTAATGACAAAAGGATCTTTGATAAAAGTGTTGTGTCTAGGATATGATGTTTGGT
Organism: Cricetomys ansorgei; assembly: GCA_026225945.1. Taxonomy (NCBI): domain Eukaryota; kingdom Metazoa; phylum Chordata; class Mammalia; order Rodentia; family Nesomyidae; genus Cricetomys; species Cricetomys ansorgei. The sequence goes on along the minus strand of JAMJFZ010002884.1, from coordinate 2,020,828 downwards.
GGAAATGGTATCTACAGCTAGAATGTGCAGAGCTCTTAATGTATTCAGGAGCATATCCAGAGACGTGCATAGACCCTGATCAGAGAACGAAAGCAGTCTTCTAACTTGGAAATACATCTTCGGGGACTTAGTTTGTTTTTGGTCTGATAAAGAAGGTCTGGGGGTCATGGTCGAGTTAGTAGAGTGATTGTATAGCATGCACAGATCCTTGGTTTCAATTCCCAACTCATATAAACCTGACAGGGTGGTGCACACTGTAATCTTAGCACCTTGGAGATGGAGATAGGAACAGCCTAAGTTCAAGGACATCCTTGGCTATATATACAGTTCAAGGACACTGGGGATACAGGAGATTCTGTCTCAAAAGTGAAAATTAAAAACGCAAGGGAAATCACTAGACTCCCATAAGAACTAGAAGATGGAGGAGAACTGAGACAGTGAGGGGAAACTTTGGGAAGGGAAGTCTGCGTATGTGAAGCATGGGTAGCATTGCAGCAGATGGGGAAATGCTAATCTTATCATATTTGAGGAGAAGAAGTGCACAATGTCTAAGCTCATTTTCACTGGGTAGAAAAGAACAGAGATAGTTGGGATTCTCATAAAATAGGAAAATATTGTTTTAATTAGTGCTTCCTTTTTAATTTTTAGAACACCAAAAGTAACAATCTACAGTTACTGGTGGCCTTAACAAAAGCACGAGTTGCTGTTTTTCATCATTTTGGCCTCCACCTCACCTTGTACAAGGGATTTGTAAAGAGGGAAGTGGCCAGAAAAGGAGAAGACAGAGAATAGCTGATGAGGAGCACACTGCAAGGAACCCACTTCCCTCACTGAGTAGCTGCATTGGCCTCTGAATAGCTGAAAGCAATTGGTCATCAATTGCTAAGATAGAGAAGAGGGTAAACAGTGTAAAACATTGAGAAAGAGAAGCAACAAACAAAACAGTGGGACGCGGACAACTTGACTCATAAAGTAAATTGGACATAGGGAATAATAATCTCAGAAATTACCATAAGCCTACAGGCTCAGGAAGAAATAGGTCTGAGTGGGCCTGGAAATGAACATAAACACATTTGGCATAAAGCCGCGGAGTGGGGAGAGATGGCAAGTGAGCAATTTGTCATAGTCTGCCCAGGAAGAAAAGAGCTCAGATCTGAAAAATCTGTCCTTTCTATAGCTAGGGACAGTTTTAAATCTCTTGTCATTATCTAAAATGGTTAGAAGGTGGAGTGGGTGACAACCTGTTGGACAGGTTTCTCTGGGTGAGTATGGAGGTATGGTCTGCTTTCTGTCACAATGCTCAACTTGTCCTCTCACCAACTCGTTCCTTGCTCTTTATGCTTTTCACCCTCTTTCGTTTCTTTTCTCTTGTTAGTGCTGACAGCCCTGTCCAAGACCCACAGAATTACCCATGTTTTTTCTTTAGCTTGGGCAACAGAGCATACTAGGGAAGCTCCACCTTTAGGACAAAGCTCCTTTACCTATTGAGGGGTGTCTTATTTTCTTTTCTGTTGCTGTGACAAAAAATCCTGACAAAAACAACTTAAAGAAGGAAGGGTTTGTTGTAGCTCACAGTTCAAGGCACAAACCATCATGACAGGAAAGTTAAAACAGGAAGAGCCTGAAGCAGCTGGTCACATTATGTCTTTAGTCAGAAGACACTGTTAAATACATGCTAGTGCTCTGTGCCTTCTGTCTAAACATATAGTCTAGGATCCTTGCCAGGGAATGACACCATCTAGAATGGACAGGTCATCCCATGTCAATTAAATAACATCATCAAGATAATCCCCCATAGTCATGGCCAGAGGCTTATCTCCCAGTTGACTCACTCATTATAGGTGGCACCATTTCATAGGCAGAAAATTCTGAACTGTGTAAGAGAAAAGAGCAGCAGTCTGAGCACTCCTAAGCTTGCATGCACTTATTGCTCTATTGATCTCTGCTCTTGACTGTGGATGTGATGTGACTGTTTCATGTTCATACTATCTTGACTTTTCTACACTGATGGACTGTAACCTGGAATTCTGAACTAAATTAAATCCCTTCATCACTGACTTGATTTTTTTTTCATCAGAGAATTTTATGACATCATTAGAAACAAAACTGGAATGGATAGTGAACATAGAAAGAAAAGTAGGTTTAAAGCTTTTAAAATTATTTTGTTTCCTTTGTTGTACGTTTAGAGCTCCCAAAATTCAGTTTCAGTTATGGTGAGTTCGGAGACTTGATTTGAACAGCCACAGGAAATTATAGCACTGCAGCATGAATCAAGAAGGAAAGCCCAAGGTTGATTCTATGGCTATGAGAATCTTCAGCCAATAGTAATAACTGAAAGCAAAGAATGGATAAAATCTGCCTCTGGACGCTCCTTCAGTCCCCCCAGGCCCAATGGTTTACCTCAAGAACTCTGCCCAGCCCTAATTTTCAGAGCAGATAAGGATTGAGGTTGGATAAGTGCAAATTACCATAGTCATCCTTCTCCACTCAAAATCCCAGCTGGTTGGGTTTTGCATCGTCTTTACTAGTGTCTGTATTGAAGTATCTTCCATCCCTCTGCCATAGTGTGTAATAAGAGACATCACTCTGGATCCATAGACATAGTTTTGGTGAATACATCAGATAAGAAACACAAATGTGTCTGTGAAAAGAATGGGAAGAAGCTGCAGCTCCATAACTTTAACTGGGAGCAGGAACCAGGGAAGGCAAGACATTCCAAATAAGGGGAAGAAGGACTTGTGGATAGTTCAAAGTGCCTGAGGTGATGAGCAGACGGGGTCCAGAGCACAGGGTAATTAGCCAGGATTTCCAACTTGATCAGATTGGAAAGTCTAGGAATTTAGTAAGGTACATCTCTGGACGTTGATGATGGTGTTTACAGAGTTGGTTAGATCATGAGGGCTCTGAAATAATCAAAGAATTTATCCTTTGATGATTTCATAATATGAGGTGAAAATATGGAGTGGGACCTAGCTTGAGGTAAGAAAGTGGGAAGAACATTCCTTAGAGGCTTTGCCTTGCTCTAGTTCCTTCCTATAAGAGCTTACTCTGCTTCCTGGCTGACATGAGATGAACAGCTCTGTTCCACCACACCCCTTGGCCTTGAACTGAGTCTTCTGAAACTGTGAGCCCAAATACATCCTGATTCACTTATGTTATTTGTGTATGGTATTTTGTATCACCATTGAAAACGAAACTAAAACAGCTGGGGATGGTAAAAATGACGATTGTGAATATGTGTACTGTCCATGTAGGAACATAGGAAGTTTTCAGCAAATGTGGTCCCTATAACCATCACAGCAAATACAAGCACCCTAGCGCTACCCAGCAAAGTGATATTTTAAGAAATAATAAAAAAAAAACTATTGCTAATTTTTTGAGACAGGATTTTACTTTGTAGCACAGGTTAGCCTAAAAAATAAAATATTCCTGCTTTGTCCCTCTAAATGTTAAGATCACATGTCTGCACCATTATATCTGGTTTACAGTTATTTTTCTTGTTGCCCTTGATATTCTGGATAAAACTTTGATGTATGCAAAACCTTAACATTAATACCTCATTCTATTATTTGTACTTTTACTGATCTTCTTGCTTATTGCAAGTTAACCTAGAGCTTTCATCTCTGCATTTGTTTGATAACACATTCCTTTTATGTTAAGTCTTCTAAGTAAGCTTCTTCTGTACTGCCTTCTTGGAGTTTTTCTTATATATTAGACTATTTCTGTATAAGTTTTACTGGCTAAAATTGATCAATTTTTCATGGAGGTCCTCGGACCTTTATATCTTTATAGGTAACTGATCAGCTTCTGGCAGGGGGAGTCAATATCAAGTCATAAATTATTGATAAACATATCTGGACCACTTTTGATAGAGGTTATTTGCATTTTAATTGACAGCATCCAGAAAGAACACCTTGGTCTTGTCTGAAAGTTGAAGATCTCTAGAAGTGAATTGTTGGTGTCTTAGTGTAACTGTAGACTTTCCCAAGGCCTTACACTTCACCATACAGTATATGCATCCTCCTCATTTACAGATAGAGTAACATTTGTTACCAGCAATGGCTCTTTCTTAGTAACTGGGAAGAAAAATTGAGAAAGACTTTGTCTTGTGCAAAACTGGAAGTCCTCCCTAGTACTTTTTTTGGGTTATTTATGCCTTTAATTAAAAAATACTGCTCTATACATTATAATGCAAATCTTTCTTATTTGGTGGGATACAGATAATTGTGCGTAATTGTGCAGATAATTGATACTTTCCATACATCTATGAATTTATTTCACCATTCTTGGTGGTCTAAAACAAAATTTTTTTCTGTCAAAGACCAGAGGATGTGTAAGACCTTATAGTGCTGCCATTGTAGTACAGAAATAGCCATAGGCAACGCCTATGATTGGATGTGGCTGTGTTCCAACAGAATTTTATTTGAAAAAGCAGATGATGACCACAGGATTTAGTTTATGTGCCACAATTTGCAGAGCCCAGTTTACAAATTTTCTTGTTAATTGATAAGTAAAACAAACTCTTTGACATATGTTAATTTCAAATTTGTATGAGGATTAGAATTTGTTATTGTTCTTTTAAAAATCATGTAACTGCTGTTTTTGTTCAGACAGAGGTCAGGTGCAAAATTCAATTTTATTTTTTCTTACCTAAACTTGCCTTCTCTTTGAACTACAAAATCAGGCTGAATGATCTTAGGCTTCCAGTTAAAAACCATATCTTGATTTTTAATGAAATAAAAAAGAAGCTGACAGGGATGGTGGAAGAATAGAGGGAAATCATCAGGCTAATAAATTAAATTTGGCTTATATTATCTGCAAGAAACCAGGTACATCAGCCGACTTGATTGAATTTGAGAATTTGCAATGATGTGTGCTAAGGACATGACCACTAAGAAGTTACATTGCCTGCCTTTCTCTGAGGCTTTGCATTTAGACCCTACTGAGTTTGTTCCTACCATTCCCCCAAGGACTCCTTGTTGAAAGCTAAGTATTATATATTAGGATCCTTCTAGATTAATCAGCATAGGATAGAATTGCTCAGCTAAGAGCTAATCCCTGCAGTGCTGTGAACAGAGTGAGATATCGTCATCTTCCTTATATTTTCACCTAAATTCTATTGACAACAGATGACACAGAGGGATAGTGATGGCATAATCTCTCCACTTTTAAGACTAGCTCAAGCTTTTATAAAGTTACTGTTCACAAGGGACCCAAGTGATACATTAACTTCCTTTAACTTCATCCCTGAGCAGAATAGACTTCTTGGCAATCTCTGGATCCTATTTTTCCAGGCTTAGCTAAGGTATTCTTGGTAGAATTTATCATAGTCTTCTGAAATTTTAACCACCTATTTGTAATGAATAGGAAGACCCTTTTCAGTAGCCACTTCATCCATACAATACCCTCTTGTCCTCTCTGATGGCCATTTCCTCACATAACTATCCTTACAGAAGCAGTATGTTGGAAATGAATCTCCTGCCTTACGCCTAGATCGATCAAAATTGCAATCTCCTCTTTTCCACCTGCTACATCTCCTCCCCTTCCTAACATGTCAGAGAAAATCAATGTTCAACCTTTTCCAGAAGCTATTAGAAATAAAATTTCATTTTTTTGTACTACACAGAAATGGAGAACGCCAATATCTAATCACATCCATTATTACTCTCCTCTGCCTACCCAGAAGCTTAGATTGCTAGTTGTTGTGATGCATGAGCTTCTTTGGAGGTAGGCATTGATATCAGATGGGGAACAATCTGTTTTCCAGCCAGAAGCATCAGAATTAAAATACACTGTAACATGTCAGCTGATTTTAAGGCTAATGTATATAATGATTTAGGTTAATAATTTAGATTAGACAGCTACAATGAACAAAACTTTTGAGGCTTGCATCATTCAGGTTCATGTTACTACAAAAGTATCTGAGATTATTCATTCATAAATGGAAAGGATCTAGCTCATAATTTGGAGGTTGAAACCTAAGATCAGATGGCCAATTGGTTTGGCCTCTGGAGAAGGTGGCAGATGGCAATGGCATGAGTCCATGTTGTAGCAAGGTAAATAGAGAGAACTAGATTGATGTCACAATCCATTTAAAGGCATATCCCTCATCCTGAAAGTACCTCTCATTAAGTCCCATCACCTAAAGGCCCATAGCACCTCTCAATAATACTATCTTAGAGTTCAATCTTCTAACATACAGACTTAGAGAGGACTTTCCCTATATTCAAATCACAGCAAGGAAAATGCCACACAATTTGCCTGATTTTAAAAAGCTAAATAAAAATCAACAACGTGTAGCTGGAGAGATGGTTCAGTGGGCAGTTTCTGTGGAAACATGAGGACACGAGTTTGGATAACTAGTGCACATGTAAAAAGCTGGTCATAGTGACATGTGCCTGTAACCCTAGTACTGGTAGGGCAGAGAACAGAAGTTCCTTGGACCTACCTCAGTGGCCAGCCAACCTAGGTTAACTGCTTCATGGAGATAGCTTGTCTCAAAAAATAAGGTAAAGAGTGATAGAAGAAGACACTAGATGTCAACCTGTCTTCTCTACAGGGCATGTGAACCCCATATACACATGCACATTACACTTATGCCCCCATGTGTGCACATAAAATGTAATTAATTAATTCGATAAAGAGAATTTAAAACAAATCAACAGCATACATAACAGTGGCCAGCAGCACCTTAGCAAGAAAAAATCTAACACTAATGGTTACTATTTATTGAGCACTTTCTGCATAAAATGAACCTGTTGAAGAACAAAATTTAGTCTTCATTATTACTCTGTGCAATAGGTATAAATAATGTCCTCAGGCTACATTTGAGAAAACTCAGCTGAAGACAAGTTGAACGCCTTGAATGAGGTCACATAACTAGGAAGTAGTGAAGGCAGAACTTGAATCCAGGCATCTTGAATATGAATATTCCTACATTTTCCAGGAAATCACAAAAATGGTCTAATGAGTCAAAGAATAAAGCAGACATACATTTTATTGTAATGGGAAATATTTCAGGAGTGAAAGTCTAACTAATTTATTTCTTGCACTGCACAAAAGAATGAACCCCCCCAGTGTGACTGGGGCTTTAGTTACCATCGATGCAAACAGCTTTTCAGGAAGACCATGGTTCTCGGTTTATTTTCTATAGGTCTCTAAGTGATTTTTTAAAAATTAAATCCTTTTGTAGATTTCTTTGTAAGAAAGAGGATGGTATCCATTTTCAGCCTTTCAGAGACAAGCTGATTATTTTTCCCACGTCACTACTCATCACACAACTAGTGTTAGCTTAGATGGCATAATAATGGTTTCTGAGGAGGGAGGAGAACCCTAGCATAGTTATGGGACTGTGGTAACCAGTTTGCCATCAACTGTATGATAGGATTCAGTATAAATAACCATTTTTTATTTTACAATTTTTTTTGGCTACAGATCTTGATAAAAACATACTTTTCAGGAAAAAAAATAAGAAATTAATAAAAAGAGGAGCTTTCGTGTGAACAGAGGAATTGGGAATCTCTATTCTGCTTAGGCAGTTTATCACCATATAGTTGAAAGATGGGAATTATCACCAGGTATGCTGGTTCAGGCTTAGGAGAGCTTGGATGATAAACAAAATGAGTCTATTTGGATTATAGTGTGTGAAAGGAAAGTCATAAAACGATAGTGTTTTCATGATTACTCTCAAAAGCAATGAATAAAGAAAACAATCTAAAATAAACTATTACTGGCTGTAAGTTATTCCCATTTCATAGGGGAGAAACAGTTGAAAAGAAAGTAGTTAACAGGCTCCACACATGTCCCAACCTCAACAGGAAAAATCACACTCAGTCTTAAACTCTAGAATAATCACTACTGACTCCACGTTCTACTTCCTGATGTGGTTAGGGGACAGACCCTCAAGGCCTTGGAAAATCACCCCCACTGTAGATCTACCAGATTGGAGTTTGACTCTGGTAGCTCTAGAGTTCTAGGGTCTTGGTGGGAGCCTTACTTCAGCTCCAGTAAGCACTGTCTTCACGAGGAGTCTCTGTGATATATTTAACCCCACACTCCTGTTCAATATTTATCTAACCAGGACTGTCTGTAATGGCTCCAAATTTGCAACAGCTGTCTGCCTGATTTGTCAGGTTTTCTGAAACATGCTTTGAAATCTAGATAGTTGTTTCCATGTCTCTGCCCCTTGTATTCTGTGCACCAGCAGAATTAGCACAAAGTAGAAGATGCTGCCAAGTGCAGCTTGCGCTTATACAGCAGAAGGTTGAACCACACCTTGTCCTGCTTGACTCTTAGCTAGGGTGGTTGAGAAGCATTTCAGCCTAATTTGTGAAGCAATATTTGAGGCAGTCCTGTGCAATGAGCTCGTGTGCATGTCCCTGGCCTGTCTGTCCAACCATCCTGCCCTCTGGAACTTTGAACCTGGAGTGGGAGAGGCTGACTTAAAAGATTACCGGAATGCCTAATGGGCCTTTCTTCCTTTATCTTGATGACCCCTCTGTCCCTATTCATATTAATCTCTTTATCAAACAATTGCTCGGTTACACTTTCTTGGTTCTTTCTTTTGAAGTATTCTTTTAGTCTCTACCACGTGGCTGGGCTGTGAATTTTCCAAATCTTTCTGCTCTGTTTCCCTTTTAATTATAAGTTCATTTTAAGTTATTTCTTTGCTATTCCATTTCACTTCAAGCAGTTAAAAGTAGCCATGGAGGCTGGAAAAAGCTGTTCTTAGAAGCTGTAGTTTATTAAACAAAAGTCTGTGCTAGAGGTAGAATACCTCCATATGAGGTCATGGACGTCCTAAAGCCTACCCCAAACGATACATATTCTTGCCATTCCTCTTAATTGTCCCCCAGAACTACATGGTAGGACCCTAATATTGAAAACACTACACACCTTAGTTGCAAGATATAGAGAAACCAAACTGAGATTGAGTTGGAAGCTTCTTCCTTGCTGGCTTTTATAGTCCTAGAAGGTGCTAAGCAGCCTGCTGTGAAAGATAAAAGGCACTAACAGTCATTCCCAGCTTTGAACCCTATGAACTAAGAGACCACACTGCCATACAAGCTGTACCCATTTGTGTAGTAATGGCACTACTGTTATGAGGGCAATCAAACGCTCTCTGATTGGGTTCGAGGCTCACTGTATAGGAAGAAATTTGTGTTTGGTACTGTAAACCAAGTTAAAAAAAAACCTATGGCATAGGAGGTCATAGTTCTTGGGGGGAAACTGAATCCTGTTGTGAAGTTAAATTGACACAGCATCAAACTGCTTTCTAAATATTTATGTTTATACCCATAGACAAGCGATATTCTTAGGCTTAATCAGTGAAGCCTGTCTTCTCAGTGAATATTAAGGAATGCAGAGACTCATGGTTGTAAAAGGTGCTAAGAATAAGTGGCTGATGAGAACTCAGTCCTAAGCAAGACATTCGTACCATATCCTATAAGATTCAGGAAACATTGTATGGAAGAGGGCACAGAAAGAATTTAAGAGCCAGATGTTAGTAGAATGACTGGGAATCTGGGCAAGACAGATCCATTGCAATCACGGCCTAGGCAGCTGCAAATGCCTTCATGCACTGAGTCTATATATGAATGGGCCTGTCACCAGTCAGGCACGCATGGAGGAGAGGCTCAGGGTCTCTGCCTCTCACTGCTGAAATTTACTACCGGGTACCGTGTAGATCAAAGAGAGGGAGCGGGAATGCCTTGAGTTGTGTACCCATTGGTAACCCCATCAGGCTCCAGTGAGTAGTGCTAATCCAATGGTCACACAGATGGTCCTGGTTAGACTAGATGTGTCACACACAAAACCAAAAGTCATGAACATAATAAAGGGCTGATGGCAATGGAAGGATCAGAGGGAACATGAGAGGGTGGGACAGAGGGTAATCAGAATATATATATGAACAAAATTGTCAAAGAACAAGCTTAATCAATAATTTTAAGAGCTCACAAAATGTAATCCTTCACTAACCTGAATGTGTCACTTCTTAGAACTTGCTTCTGTTAACCTCATTCATTTCTCATTGCTTCTAAGGTCTACATTCCATATAGTCTTAGCCCATGAAGTACCAATATTGTTTTTGAAATTGTGTATCACATACAGTGTTCACTTCAGTTTCCAGTATTTTCCCCCAGACCTCACCAGAATAGCATTTACTGTCCATATTTTGATCAGCTTGTATCTCACACTTTTGTTTGACATTGCTTTTGTGGGGGAGGGTCTCTCTGTGATAGCTCTGACCCTTAATGGTTCATCAATACCTAATCTCTAGGAAGTTACAGAATTTTCTTATTCTTGTATTCTGAGCCTTCACCAGAATTACCTGTAATGCTCTGTCTATAGTAGTGTAGTTCTTTTTTTTCTAGTCTAGAGCTTCAAATTCTCCTAGCTTCTACTCATTACCCTATTCCAAAGCTACATCTACATTTTTAGGTATGCATTGTTAGCTATGACCTCATTTTTCTATAGCATTTTTTGTCTTAGTCCACTTTCAGTTGCTATAACTGAAAAATACGGGCCAGATAATTTAGAAATGACTGTATTTTTTCCAGAAGCTGAGAAATCCAAATGCATGATGCTAGCATCTCTCAAGGGCCTTTTTGCTCCATCAGATTGTGTCAGATATGACATGTCACAGGGCAAGCAAGTCAGAAAGAAAACAAAACTACTCCCATAATAAATCCATTCATCAATCAATCCATGCATCCATCGGTAAGGGTAGATTCCTCAGGACTCAACCACTTTCCAAGGGTCCTACCTTTTAAATACCATGAATTTTGGGGGGATATTTAAACCACAGCACTAAACATCTCACTGGGTGAGGTTAAAATTGCCTTCCATTTAGTACTGTGAATATAGTAAAAAACTAAAAATAAGTAAGTAAATAAATAAATAAAATAGAGACTTGATCACACACCAATAAGGTACAGGCTCAGACACTGGTACCAAAATATAAGATTCAAAATAGATTGGAGTTCATTTGGTGGTTTATGCCTGTAGTTCTAGCCTGTGGGAAATGGAGGCAAGATGACCAGATCAAGAGTTCAAGATAATCCTTCAGTATAGAGCAAACTGGAGACCAACTTTGTTTATATGAGACCCTGCCTCAGTAGGGACCAGAAGCTTGAGGGATTAGATGCTGTCCTGCTGAGCTACTTGTCTCTAGCAATGAGATTAGTGCATGATCCTAGACTAAAGACCTCATTATCTCATGAGAGTAGGAGTAAGAGTCATTCCCTGGAATTGAAGTGATGTTGCTGGAGGCTAGGGAAAGGCTGGAGGGCTACAGAGAATGCAGGAAGTCTAAATGGAGGTTGCTTTTCTGTGCCATGATGGCATTATCTTCATCTACCATGCAAAGAAGACAGTGGATATAACAATACTTCTGAAGTCAACATCATGTCACTGATCGTCATGATAGAAACGCCATGAATTCTGGATGTTCTGGGCAAATTATGAGCCAAACCTACATTTTTATTGGTTGGCTCTGCCAGAGGCACTTGGGGGGCAACTTTGTAGTCAGTATCTTTGTGATTTAAATTCCTATCTGGGATATCTCCCAGGGGCTTTCTCTGAAAAATGTTTATAGAGCTGTGAATTCATCTTTCTGTAGCAAGACTTTACTAGTGTGAGGAAGTCTTTGAGGAAAGAATCACAAGCCTGAGTGACGCCAAGAAGCTTAACTTCTCTTAGTAAGTTCTCAGTGGGACACATTTCAGAAATATTTGTTTCTTCTTCAGCAGAAATGTGAGAGTTAAACATCTCTGGTGGCTGTGACAGCACACATCACAGAAAGCAGTTGATTTTCAGCACACAATGGCTAAGATTAAATTACTAGCTCATTGATAAAACAGAATCCACTTAAAGAACATGTAACTCTGATGTGTGTGTGTGTGTGTTTGATTAACTTATTTTTATTTAAAAATATCCCTATATTTTGATCATATTCTTTCCCCTCCCCCAACTCCTTCCAGATCATCCCCACATCCCTACTCTCTAATTTCATTTTCTTAAGGTTGTTTGTTTTGATTCTCTCTTTCTTGCTTGTTCATTTGAGAAAAAGAACATGTAATTTTTGATGAACAGAAAAAAGTAGCATATGTCATTTTGTGATTGAACTTCTGTCTATCCTGTTGACATTATTCAACTGTAAGCAAGTCCTTTCCAATCACAGTTATTGACAAACAAAAGTTTTCTCTACTCTGACCATGCATTATCTTTATTCATTAAGCTCAAACACAAAATGTTCCCCAGAGGATCATGATTATGTACTGAGTACATTGTCCCCAACTGGTGCTTCTGTTTTGGGAATTGGTGGTGGAACCTGTAGGAAATATGACATAGTTGGAAAAGGTATGTCATTAGACATACCCTCCTTCCTAATGCTGCAACCCTTTAATACAGTTCTTCATGTTGTGGTGACCCTCATCCATAAAATTATTTTCATTTGCTACTTCATAACTGTAATTTTGCTACTGTTATGAAGCGTAATATAAATATCTGGTATGCAGATGGTCTTAGGTGACGCCTGTAAAGGATCCTTTGACCCTCAAAGGGGTCATGACCCACAGGTTGAGAACCACTGACCTAGAGACATGACAAGTTTTACCTGTTCCTCGGTTCTTTCTTTCCCTGATTCCTGTCTGCCCTAACATGAAGAAGCCACCCAGCCACAGGCTCCAGCACCATGTTTTGTCCAAGCACATGGGGCCAACAACTGTGGACTGAAGCCTCTGAAAACTGAGACAAAGGAAATCCTTCCTCCCTTGAGGTGTTTTTGTAACAGTTATGCAAACAAAAACAAGCAAACAAACAAACAAAAACAACAAAAAATAGACTTGTGTGATTGTGTATATGTGTCTCTCTGCGTGTTCCTTTATCACAGTTTGAGAGGGAATAACACAAAAGTGTCCCTACCTCATAATCTTTCTCTCTCCCTCTCTATCTACTCTCTCTTTTCCCTCTCCCTCTCTTTGTTCCCCTTCCTTCCCTCTCATCACTTTTAGATGCATCATCAACACAGCTATCTCAAATCTCAAACACAAAGCCTTGATGCCTTCTGTTCTTGTCAGAACAGACTAAGCGTTAAATGATCAGGAGCTTGTAAGATTCTGGTTAGGGATGGGGAAAGAGAGTTAGTTGGCTTCTAACTAATGCTACTTACTGCCTGCTGTCTGCCTTTTCCCCTTTATTCCAACAAGGGGTGTGGGATAGTCTCCACACAGAAAGGTAAGCAAGCTAGGTACTCATTATGACTGCATCAAGAAACTATCAGCTGTCTTGCTTGTCCTTATTTTTTTTTAAGTCAAATATGTCCCAATTTGAAACTTGCAAAGGCAAAGTATTTTAAATGCAATGATGACATTTTAGTCACTTGTGAAACATATGCCTCTATCTGAACGACACATGTATTTAGATACCACATAGATTCAGTGCAATCTTTCACTCTGCAGCAATGTTTTAGCAGTGCAGACCAGTGCTAATCCAAAGTGTGGGGGGGGGGTGGGCTCAAAAGGGAATGGGCTTCAAAATTAAATGTACTTTGTTTTTTCTTTCATTTCCAGTTAATACTGGATAAAGACCTCTCTGATGGATGAAAAGTGGGGCTGGAAACATAGCACCCAGCTTTTGGAAAGCTTCTTAGACACAAGGATTACTTTTCTTTTGTCAGAAAAGAGCAGCAAAGGGAGCCAGGTGGTATAAGGAAGTTTAGCTTCCTCTGGGGTCACATTCACAAAATTGAGACCCCACGGAATTCGCAGACATTCGTTCTGTGAGCAACTGACACTTGGCACAGATTTGCTATAGGATTCATTTCATACTCTGCCAAGGTTCTGTTCCATCAAATCAGTATTGGGTGTCTTAAGTCTTTCAGAGGTTAGAGGTTAATGCATCTTAAGTGGATTGCCATGGCATAGGAATACACTGTCAGTTTCAGCAGCCCAGGTCTAGGTGTCTCTTGGGCTCTGAAACTCAGCACACAAGTCAAGATCCTGGATGGGAAGTCCTGTGGTGCCCAGGTTCTCCAAGGGGATGCCACATGGGCCTCCAGAGGACACCTCATGGGCCTTCGAGGGTCAGCTGGGGGAAGAAGCCTCCTCCCATGGCCGCCGTGGAGCCATCTGTGGATGGGCCCTGGGCCAACAGCTGGGCAGTGCTCTTCTGCCTGGAGAAGCTGCTGCCAAGTTCCTACTGCACTAATATTCTGAAGCAGCCCATGTACTTAGGAAGATATAAGAACATCTTCTGTCTGTAGTGATTGTATACGTGACTGTGTTGAATCAGAATGTCCAGTGTGTTACACCTCAGCCTGGATCCTAGACCTCAAGATAAACAGACAACTGGACAGTATGATCCCGTTTAATAATAAGTTTCAAATTTTGCTACATGACAATAAATTTTCTGATCACATCTGTGGCAAATTTCCTTGGTGACGCAGAAGTGAAGAAAGATTAAAAAAAATGTGGTTTAGTCCTCTGAGTTAGATACATTGTGAATAAAGCATCAGTACAAACCAGCCCCAAAAGGCAAAGAATGAAAATGCTTAGTCACCTCAACGTTATGAATTTGTTTCTACAAGTTCTCTTGGAGTTGTTTCTAAGAGAGCTATAACAGCTTCTAGATCATCTGCAAAAAGGTGGCAGAAGAAATCTTTTGTGAGATCAACCAGGAATGGAACTAAAGGCCAGAAATAGATGACAGTGGATTTGATTCCAAAGAGGAACTGGAGGAGAAGGTTGTCTCCTTCTATAACCAATCACTAGTTAACAGGGAGTTCATGTGCAAATGGTGAAATAGACTTATTAGCAAGTGGCTCTCTTGTAGAATCTGAATGTTCCGGAAGCTTGGCTGAAGTCTCTTTACCATTGGCTGAGCATATAGTGTCTCTTGACACTGTGAGCAAGAGTGAAGAGACTTCTGAGAGAAAGGTCTGTGTAAAAGATCTTTGTTCAGTACGGATTAGTGGAAATCATGAAGGTTGCAGCAGGCCTCCTGATCCTTCTATGAGCAACATTCCAAGAATCAGCAGATTCTTAGAGAAGCAAACAGTGCTTGCAGAAAACATGCTCTTGGTCACCTGTTCCTCACTGCCTTTTAGGCTCATTGCTGTATCAGGAGGCAAGGTCCTCAGTAGATAGCCCAAGAAAGACAGTGATGTGATTCAAATTGTCAACACAGTTGCATATCATGCTAAACCTGATTCTGATCAGTGCTTCTGTACACAATACATCATCTATGAAGATCTGTTTAATTGTTGCCCAGGAAGGGTTCGGCAGGGCAAAGTCTGGATGGCTCTTTCCACCTGGCTTATCAGCTGTGTAATGGCCTTTGAATTGCTTCCTCTTGACAGCGGAATGTCATACCAGATGAACATTTTTAAGTTGAACAAGCGTAGTTTGTGAGAATCCAGCCACCGTGATATGTTTGAGCATTCACAGTTTTATGGATAGGTAGAAACATTCACATAGTGCCCCTTTGAATTGCAAAATGAAACAATTGAAGCTAGATTAGGAATTCATTTAGATGTCTAAACTGCTTTTTAAGACTTTTTTTGTTCTCTTGAGGGTGAGGCTCTAACACAATGTTAGAATCTTCGTGAACCATGCATGAGGCACGGTTTCTACACCAGGAAGTAACTGCAAAGAAGTTTTCATTTTACAAGTGATCCATGGTTTTTGATTGATCATGTCTTTTAGTTTTATCAGCATGTGTCAAAGATTAATATGTGAGATGGCATCAGAACTACTTGTTAAATATATAAGTGGTCTATCATTAATTTAGCATCCTTTAGTAAACAAAAAGGTATCATCGGATGATTTATTCCTCCTGGTTATGATATTAGAGCATGTATCTAAATGTACTACTGCAGAAGAAAAGTTCTATCTGTGGTTATCTTTTTCTTATGTTGTGTTTTACATTCTTATATTTTCTTGGCCTTGCTTTGTGTTTATTCATTTTTACAATCTTGTGTACACATTAGGAAATCATGATTTGAATCAGTGGGTGTTGTTGACAAAATCAACAGTAGGCTCATGGTGTGTGCTTTTATTGTGCATATTTGCTTTCTGTCTACTCTGTATCTGTACACACCACTATTTTCTGTAGCTTATTTTAGGGTCACCATATCTTAGAATGTCATACCAGTTTAGAAAATTGTCAAATATCAGGTCATTAGATCAGAAGCAAACTTTTCAGGGTAAATCTTTCTGGGAATTACTAAAATAAGATTCTGTAAGGACTTCATCCCTTCTGCATTCCTTTTTCTCTTGCTTCTTGTCCACACATTCTCCTTTCCTTGCTTTTTTTTTTTATGATACTGAGTATGGAAGTTAGGGTCTTGTGCATATTAGGCAGTTACCTACCATGGAACTATGTCCCCATCCCAGTTTTGATTGTTTTTTGGTTAGAGTTAGGGGGGGCCTTGCATATGCTAGGCAACTGAGTAACACCCCAGCCCTTTATTTATTTATTTTGAGAGTCTTGCTGAGTTAGTCAAGTTGACCTTGAACTCACCCAGTTTTAATTTCTTTATGACATTTTTAAGTTGGTGGGCGAGAAACAACTAGAGATTTCTCAGTTGATAACATTTTCACCAAACCCTACACAAAGCCCATAACAGCAAATATGGAGGCCTGAGTGAGAAGAGCTTCCTCTTGTTATGGAAGCAGCCAAGACAGAAGTGGGACAGGCACTACCTGAGCATGTACACACTGGCACCACAGCCGGTCTGTGCTGTGTGATCTCGTTGTGAATGTACAGGATCTGAACTTTCAAAGTGGTTTTAAAGAAGAGGATTTTTTGATGAATCTTCCCAGATACCACTGTGTTTGTAGCAATACGGTTTGCAGAAGGAGCTGCTGAGAGAACCGCCGGTTTTGCTGCCAGGAGCAGAACAGAGCAGTTTGACAATTACTGGTTAGAACTGCCTCAGCTCAGAACACCGGGTCGCTGTGATGTTAATCATTTCAAGATTGATTTACTAAGAAAGCCTGAGATTCTGCTGATCATTTGGGAAAAAAAATAGAGAGATAAATCCTCCTGTGACATACTACTTTTTCATGTCAACAGGTATATTATGTGAACAAAATAATATCTTCCTGACACTGGCTTTCCGGGGTTAACAGTTCAGAAAGTCTACAGGTCTGACCCGCGTTTGACTTACATTTCATTCTGAATTTGGGGGCTGTGGATCTGGATTAAGCCATTTAAAACCTGGGAATTGAGTTGTAGGTATCTTTTTTTAAATTCCAACTCTGAATTTTTTCTATTGCATTCAGGGTCTCATTTCTGGTCAGGTTTGTGTTTGATCCTTGCTGTGAATCCCTGTTTCTAAAAATGCCTTTGAGGGTTCCAGTTCATGTTTCATTTTCTTGTCCCACCTCCTCTTAGTTTTTCCTTTTCTCTATTAGTATTACTATTTCTGAGTGTTCTAAATGCTGATTTTTATGCAGTTGGCCTATGTTAAGCTTTTAACACTTGAGGTTGTACTTCCTTCCATAAAAAATGCTTGTAATTTTAATTTTTCCCTAATGAATTTATACTTCACTCTTATTTACCACAAATCATTACAATTATTTGTAATTGTAAAAAGAATAGACTGCCACTATTTTCATTAAATCCCAATGACTCTGTAATTATGTATACTACCTGCAAACAGATATCCCTTAGAATGCTAGAGATTTTATACCAAAACAATATGTCAAGACATCTCTGTGTATAAGATTTTAGTGAACTCCACAGACAGTCTTTATTTGATGTGGTTTTGTATTCTTGCTTCTTTACTAAGCCAATTATGTCAGTTAGATCTCTTTATTGGGGTTTTGTCAAGTTCATTTAGAGTAATTTGGAGGTACTGCTCATGTTCTCATAGCACCCTTGCAGGATCATTTAATATTATCCTTTAACTTCTCAGTGGGAAGAGGTGAAGCTTTAGAGAGGATGAGAAATTTTCTTCTTGCTCCCTAGCAATTGAAGGAGCAAGCATGGAAATACCACCCCTGAGTTTGTTCATCATGTCATGTGTCACAGCTGATAAACACAATGGAAAGCTGGTTTGAAGAGATTTTGGAGATGACGT
Organism: Cricetomys ansorgei; assembly: GCA_026225945.1. NCBI lineage: Eukaryota > Metazoa > Chordata > Mammalia > Rodentia > Nesomyidae > Cricetomys > Cricetomys ansorgei. The sequence continues at coordinate 2,002,743 of JAMJFZ010002884.1, read as the reverse complement.
GGTCTTATCTTATAGTGGATGATTAACCCCTTTGATGACATTCCTACCAGTTGCCATTCTGTCTCTTATGATATGTGACTCCATTTCTCCTGAGTTGTGAGATGACCATTTTGAACTTGTAGGGACAACCACATTTCATTTTTTTTTCTACCAAACTACTAAACACCTTCAGAATCCCACACCCCCAGCCCCATTATGGAACTCTTTTAAAACAATGTTTTCTTTGTGGAACTGTTGATGCATGTCTGTAATCATAGTACGTAGGAGGCAGAGGCAGGCAGGAGGCTCACAGCTTTAAGACTAGCCTGGGCTACCTATTGAGACCCTGTCTCAAAAGGGAGAGAGAGTGACAGAGAGAGAGTGGGTGGAGGGAGAGAGGGAGAGAGGAGAGAGACAGGGAGAGGAGGGAGAGAGGGAGAGCAGAAGCACGGCGAGGAAGAAGAAAGAGGAGAAGGAAAGGAGGAGGAGGAGAGAAAGGGAATTTTCTTATCACTACACATAGCTGGCCACATGCTTAGAGGAAAATGTTATGGTTTTCTGGCTCGCACTGGGAAAGTAAGAAAGTAAGAAGTTAGGATCAAAACTGGCCAAAAAAGGAAAATGAAAAGATAGAGCAAATGACCTAGGTGCTAATGCATTACTTCGTCAATATTGTGCCCACTTTTAGTAAGAAGCTCCCCAACATGAATTCTTGAGCGCTTTGTAATTGTGAATTTCTGTAATAAAGTCATAAGCGACTTAGTATAGTCCCCTAAATAGTGAATAAAGCTTTCCTATCTTCACATTTAGTCCCTCATGGCTTCATGCTTAGCTTCTCAGTCTTTGGGATGCTAGGCTCAGGGGTCTTTGAGGAAATACTTCAGCCTGGTTGAGAGAATACAGTATAGGATTGAGTACCAAACTGGTATTCTTATTAGGTCATTACTGTACGTCTTACTGTATGTTCTCTAACCTTGAAGCCAAATTGGCTAGAAATGCCACTAGCAGATGAATCTTTTCATTCAGCTTTGCTCTTAGGTAGTTTAAGGAAAAAAGTAATAGGAATGACCAAATAACAATTTACACTAAAACGTAGCAGTTCCACTCATTTTCTCCCAATTATGTTACAGGATCCAGAAAACATTTTGCATTCTGATCAGACAAGCAATTACCCAGAAGAGCTTAGTATTGACAGTAGAAACTGCAAGACCATCTTGTGCCACTTCTTGGTTTACAAATAAGAAATAGATACTTTAGAAATAATGGCACTCTGACTTAAACAAGATAATTCAATGAGAGGAGAAAGAAATCATTTTCTATACAGGGAAGTCAGAAAGATAAAGACAGCAAGGCAAAGCCAGGGCTCAGCACTAGGTCCTCCTTCACTAGTTACAGCAGAAGGAAGGCTGCTTGGTTAGGAAACAATCTGAACTATGAATACTTCTGCATCATAAATGAATGATTCCAATATAATGCCAGGAGCAGTTGGCTACAAACCAAATGGACTTGGCTTTTACACTTTACAAATATGCTTCCTTATTATAGGACACATTTTTAATATTCTCCTGTCCAGACTTACTACTATGGAATCAAAGATATTGTTACTAACATAGCATTCCAATCATATGTCCTGAGATCCTTGTCATGTGACTTATCTTATGATGCCGATATCTTTTAGAGCACTATGGAGATCAAAATCTTGCCTTCAGTTTTATTTAGAGAAAGTATAGAAAATACTGTATTAACGTAAGGTTTGTATAATTAGATTTTTTGTTTTTACCATGAACTGAAATAGAGAATATGGTTTAGCTCATAAAATGTAGGCTTTGGAGCTGGAGAGATGGCTTCGTGATTAAAACACTTGTCGCTCTTAGAGAGGACCCACATGATGGCACGCAATTGTCTTTAACTTCAGTTCCAGAGGTTCTGTCACCCTCTTCTGGCCCCCAATGGACAGTGCATGTCCATAGTGCACTTTCATCAGGCAGAACATCCATACACATTTAAAAAATCCTTTTAAAAAATGTAGGATTTATGTTAGAAAGAGCATAATTCACAGTGAGTAGGAGGATACCATAGTTTTCATTCAGAGTGGATTTGATGGTAGAATAATTTGATTTCAATGTCATGGATCTAATACTCAACTCAAAGTCAGAAGTTCTGTATTTTTTTTGACTCTGTAGAGTCAGAAGATTCCACACTGAACCTCTACAGATCACTTCTTATCATCTGTCACTTTTCAAAACAATAAAATGAAGAGATGGACTAGATCATTCTTATGGGTTTGACATTCTACTAATATCACTTCTTCATTCATTCCAATATTATTTGTGGGGAGCCTACCATGTTCTGAAGGCTACGGTAGGCAGTGGTGGCTCAAAAGTGAAAGCAATTGATAAAGGACCTTCAATAGAAGGCAACCCAGGCAGCATATATGTGTATGACAGGTGGCGATAGTACTGTGAAGAGTCCTGAAGTATAGTATAATGATATTAAGAAAAGAGGGTGTCTGTCTTCTAAGTTATTACTGGAATGCAAATCTAAAAGAGAATGAAGAGCTAGCCTTGCAGCTACCAGGATGAGAATCATTCACTCAAAGACACTTGAGCTACACGATTCTTGAAATAAGTGAGCGTGGTGACTGAGTGAGTAGCTCAGTGTTAGAGTGTTTTCCAAGCATGGAAGTAGTCCCTGTGTTCCATTCCTAGAACTACAATCAATAAGAAAAAAAAAACAACAACAAAAATGATTCATGAAAGTTCTCTGGATATAGTTTACTGATAGAGCATTTTCCTGTCATACATAAAGGTCTAGGTTCCACTTACAACACCCTAACCAAAACAAAAAACCGAAAGAAGTGAGTATGGCTAGATCAGGTTGAGCTGGACCAAGTGATAGGAGATGAAAGTCAATGATATCAGGTCAAATCATGCAGGGCTCTATAAGCACTGAAGAGCTTTGGTGGGCCTTGAGCAGAATGACAGATTTTTCTTACATTTGAATTGGTACTGGAAGATACTCTGCATGCTGCCAGAGGGAAAAGATAAACATCAACCTAACTACAAAAACTGTGATTTACAATGATATCCTTGCCTTCATGACATGCTGGTGCAAATGTAACAGGAAAGTTATGGGAGTGACCAACCAGTCTTTGGTTGGATTTAAGGCCCGTTCTACAAAATGGAACCAGTGTCTGACACTGATTGGGTGGCCAAGAACCTGACACTAGATAGGCTCCGGGCCTAGGGGAAAACCAAATATTGTTCTGCTAAAGGAACATAACAATAAAATGACTCCTAATGACATTTTGCTGTACCCATAGATCAGTGTCTTGCTCAGCCATCATCAGAGAGACTTCTTAATGTAGTTCATAGGAACAAACACAGAGATCTGCACTTGACAACATGCAGAGAGTGATGGATTTTGGAGCACTCAGTCCCAAATGGATGCCTTCATCAAACCTGTCCCCTCAGGGATCATAGAATGATGAGGAAGAGGAGGCAGAAAGATTTTAACAGTCAGAGGGGATGCCTTCCAGACACAACAGGACTGATGGCACAAATGGTTTTATAGAGACTATGGCGGGATGAACAAGGCCCGCACAAGTTGAAGCCAGATGGGATTTCAGCATTAAGAGGGGGACGTGGATATGAGCTCCCATTCCTAACCAAGAAATTATTTTAATTGACAACTGCAAAGGAAAATTTGTTTTCTCTAATGGAGTCTCACTGGGTATATTAACCACATTTAAGGGTAGGCCCCATGCCCAACAGTAGATGGCCAACATAAAATGAACTCAATGGCATTGTTGTAGACTTTTTTTTTGTCTCATATTGCTTTTGGGGAGCATTTTTTTTTTCTTACTGGTCTTTTGATTACATATTATGGTGGTTTCTGATTTTGGATTTTTGTTTTTTTATTTTGGTGTATGTGTTTCTTGTGCATTTCTTTGTTTTTAAAAATTTTATTCTGTTTTTTTGTTTGTTATCAGTTTGTTCTCTAAAGAGAGAGAGAGAAAGAAGGTATGGAATTGGATGAAGAGGGAGGTTGGGAGGGTCTGAGAAGTGTTGGGGGAGACGAAACCATGATCAGAGTATATTGTCTAAATAATCGTTTTCAATAAAAATATATATTTAAAAAAGATAGGTGATTACAGGTTATGGGGATAAACACAGTATGTAGGGTCAAGAGTGAACTAAGAAAACCATTTAGGAAACTACTACAATTGACCAGTGAATCAACAATGATAGGAATGGTGTGAAGTGATCAGATTCTTAGGCTATCTTGAATGATCGAACGAAGGCCTAAAGGTTTTTGTCATGAACATATCATGAGTTATTCTATTCTCTAAGCCCCCTTCAGACATTATGATTCTATAATTGCTGTTTATACACCTCAAACATAGGGAGCTCGATTTATCTCTCTTGTGAATTTCCTAAAAGCTCCCCTCAAATCAAAGTAGGAAAAATAACTATAGTAATAAACAATTGAGAGTGTTAGTAGCATCAGTCTAGAGAGGGCTTCCTCTCTACAAGTTTGTCAAAGCTGTTGTGTGTTGAGGCCAAATATTGACTACTGGAAAAAACACCACACATCTCAGTATCATCAAGAATGTTTTTCTTTGGGGGGGTGGTGCTCAGAATGGAACTCAGTTGGTAGAGTGCCAGCCAAGCAATCATGAAGCTCCAGGTTCAGTTCACATGGTGGCTCACAACCATCTGTAAGTCCACTTCCAGGAGGTCTGATGCCCTCTTCTGACCTCCAAGAGCACCAGGAAGGCAAATGGTGTACAGACAAATACACAAACAAAACATCAATATACATACAAATATAAAGAATTCTTTGAGGCTCTGGAGAGATAGCTCAGTGATTAAGAGGACTGGCTGCTCTTCAAGAGGATACAGGTTCAATTCTCAGTACTCGTAAGATGGGTAGAAACATCTGTAAGTCCAGTTTCATAAGATTTTGTGTCCTATCCTGGCCTCCTGGGAAATCAGGCATTCATGTGGTGCATGGTACATACACACAGGCAAGATATTCATTCACATCAAATAGATGAATAAATAAATAAATATTTAAAAAGTATGTGTTTGGTCTATTACCAGTCAAGATGTCAAGACTGTCCATTTTGACACTGGCATTGATATACCACCTTGGTGCTCCAAACATATTATCAGGAAGTGCTAGAGATGGAGCCCAGGGATTCGCACATGCTAGAATGCACCTTACCATTGAACTGTAGCTCCTGCCTCCAAACATATTTGTTCTTAAATTTTTAAAAAATTATTTTTGCCCCCTCTTCTGTGATGTAGACCCTAGTTTTGAATCTTTAGACTTGTGTGTTTAATGTGATGGACCAGTAGAAGACAGAGTTTTTGAAGATAGAAACTGTTATATTCCCAAATATTTTTTTTATCTTGATGATGTATGTCTGCATGATATCAAATAAAGAAGGAATTTGGAAATTATCCTTCTCATGTGATCAATGCAGACAACTGTAGAACTGAAATGAAAAGTAATATGGATTTATCATATCATAATTTTCTTACTCTTAAATTTTTTCCACTATTCAATAAATCAAGAAAAACTTTTTTCCAAATTATCTGCCCCTTGATAGCCTTTCTTTTTTGAAGTAGCTACTCTGCTGCTTATAAAGACAGGAAAAACAATGACTGAAATGGAATTTTGCTAATTGCTCTTTTGTTAGAACTCATCCTTATGCTAAAGAGCAAGCTCCATGTACATTTATGTGCCATTTCCTTCCCTCTGGCTGAGAATGCAGACCTATCTAATCCCCTTCTTTCTTTTGAATCAAGATGCTAAAGCATTAAACTGGCAACTTAAAAATAAATGAGCTATTATGCATGAATACTTTTATCCTGGAGAGATATTAAGATAGTTTAAATGTTATTTAGGATAGTCTTACATTTATATGCAGCAAAGCTACACGTCGTAGAATATAATTAGCTTTGCTCTTTGCTCCAGTCTTGCTGTGTAACTTGGTTTAAATTCTTGATCTTTAATAAATCAAGGTGAACAGTTTTACCAAATTAGTAAGCTTAATAAGTCTAATATAAAAAGAACTTAGACAAATCAGAAAATATGATGACTCTAGTAGAAAAAAGAGATAAAACATATAATCAGATGTTCACAGAAGAATAAAACAAATGGCTTATGATATTAAAATATGTTAAATCTTGCTTATAATAAAAATCAAATGTAGGGCTGGTGAGATGGTTCAGTGCTGAACAATCACAAGGACTGAAGTTCTGATTCTGGCACCCAAATAAGAAGTTGGGCTTTCTACAAACGTATGTCATGCTATCGCTGAGGGTTCTGATGACCTCTTTTGGCCATAGGCTAAATTTTCAAAAAATCAAATATGAAATTGTTATGAGACAGCATTTCGTTTTGCCTGTAAGATTGCAAATGTTGTAGTTTCAACTGCTTCTTTGATCAATGACAGCAAAGATGTAAGAAACAACCATGTCTTTGGACTGCTGATATCCAAATTAAACAACACATATGTTCTATGACTCTATAATCCCATTACTAGGAATTTATCTAATAGATAATGAATTCACAGCTGATCAGAGTGATATATAAAAAGAGACCCTTTGTAACATTGTTTACAAAACAAAAGAGAATTATCCAATCTTGAAACAACTTAAATGCTCACTTAATAAAATAGCGGACAAATAAGTATGACATACTTATACAAGGCAATATTGATTGAAACAGTGTTTTATGGATAAATATCTCCCCAGAGAAAGATAGCCAAAATGTATTGTTAGAGGCAAATCTCTGTGTAAAGCATTTGTTTAAAAATCTCTATGTTTCTGTTTAAATAAGCACAGACAATCTTTAGGAGGACCCAGAAAAATTGTTCCTAATTATGACTTCTAGGGAGTTAGTTTGGGGAAGAGGAAATGAGAGATATTTTCCTGTTCATACTACTATATTGTTATACTTCTTGTAGTTAATATGTATTCCTTTTATAACAAAAACTCAAAAATAAGCAAATGAATGTACACAAGGGGGCTAGTGACCATGAAGCCTTATAACTAAAAAAGTTTACATCTTGCTTCAGACAGTTAAGAAATCAGGGTGTGGAAGGAGACCTTGAGTAAATATGACACATATTTATTTTGTTTGAATAGACAAAGCACAAACTGTTCTAAGCTTTGGCTATTGGTCTAAGATATACTGAATGGTGGAGACATATTATCTGTGTCTGGTGGTTGAAGTACAAAGCCCATTTGATGATAAGGGGATGCACTGGAGTGTCTCTGTTCCTGATTTTTAACCCAGAGTTTCTGAGAGTTCTGAGATGGACAATGGAGGTAGCTTTGCAGCCTTGGAAAAGCAGAAAGGGGTTTAGAAGTCTCCAGCTTCAGTAGGTCCATCAGTACACTTTCCTTGGAGAGCAAGGGAAAGGGAGGAGAGAAGGAAGACGTGATCTGTCATTGGCACCAAATCCCTCTTCCTTCTTGCATTCTGTTATTTGACCCCTTTTGCTCTAGATGGCCCTTTCAGTATATTTATTTATTTGTACTAAAACAATATATTTATTCTTTGAGAATTTCGTACACTGTATTTTGATCTTGTTCATTTTTCTTCTCCAGCTTCCTACCCACCCAACTTTGTAGCCTTATCCTCCCCCCTCCTTTTGCCTCTCTCCCTTTCTTTGCCTTCTTTTAAATAAACAGACAAACAACAAAATCAAACTCATTGAATACAGTTTTTGTGGCTGACTACTCCTGGGTATGGAGCCTGTCCTGGATTTTGGTTGACATGCTAGGTGTCACTCCATTGAAGAAAACTGCCGATAATTCCTCAGCCAAGGTCAAACACTGTGCCCACCTCCTCTCTTTCATGGTGAGACAGGGTCTCATGTAGCCCAGGCTGCTTTCAAACTCACCTGTAGTTAAGACTATACTTTAACTTTTGATCTCCCCTCCTCCATCTCATCAGCAACCACATTCAATGCTATTTCCTTTTTCATTTACTCTTTTCCTTTTCTCCTCTTTCTTTCCTTCCTTCCATCCTTCCTTCCTTCCTTCTCTCTCTTCTTCCTTTCTTCCTTTCTTTCTTTCTTCCTTCCTTTCTTTCTTTCTTTCTCTCTCTTTCTTTCTTTCTTTCTTTCTTTCTTTCTTTCTTTCTTTCTTTCTTTCTTTCTTCCTTTCTTCCTTTCTTCCTTTCTTCCTTTCTTCCTTTCTTCTTTCCTTTCTTTCTTTCTTTCTTTCTTTCTTTCTTTCTTTCTTTCTTTCTTTCTTTCTTTCTTTTTTCTTTCTTTCTTTTTCTTTCTTTCTTTCTTTCTTTCTTTCTTTCTTTTTCTTTCTTTCTCATTATTTGGTGCTTGTTGCCCAGCAATACAAGCTTAAAGACATGAGTTCAGTCCCCAGAAACCCACAAGGAAATAACTGACTCCACAAAGTAATATTTTCTTAGTGAGGTCACAGCTCCTTTTCACTAATAAATGGGTGACAATAGTCCTTTGAAAGCAAAGTGAAACAGGAAGCCTTCTTTAACTGAAGCTCCTTCTAATTATGTTTTCTTCATTCTACTGAGAATCTCACAGAGCTGACATACTTCTCAGAACAGAGAACGTTATGTGCATTGGACTAACTTAATCTAATCTGAGTTTATCAGTAGGAACTAGAATGCAAGGGACAAAATTTAATGATTCTGTAGAAGAAAAAAGTTGCTGGAGGCAGAAGTCAGAGACAAAGTATAGCTAGGTAGGCATCGTATCAGAAAGCCAGGAGATTAAAAAAAAAACCCAAAAAAAACAGGACACAGACAAAATAGAGAAGGCAATGGGAAATGTCCAGAAGTGATAGATTTGCTTATTTATGCATTTGTCCAGATTCACAAACTATACCCATTAAATATATAAAATTTTATGTGTTAATTTTGTCTCAGCTAAGCTGCTAAATCTGCTACAATATGGTATATAGACATTGGATTGTAGGGTCAGAGAGAGGAGAGAGTGTTGACTGGAGAACAGGATAGAAGAAAGGTAGAGAAGGTTGAAGGAATAACATGGGAATGAAAGAAAACAATGAAATGAGCTGTTATTTAGATTCATAAAAAGATAAAAATTCATTACTCTAAAACCTGTAACTTTAAGTAACAATTAATTGGGATCATAATATTATCTAATGGTTAATATATTTACTATACTTGACAGGATTTAGAATCATGATAGGAGATAAATCTTTAGCTGTAGTGGAACAACATTTGAAGTTGTTATTTTAGTTTTTGTAAAAACGCAAAATGGAGTTTGGATTAGGTTTGTGTTTCCACCCCAGCTGTGGTATAGTTGTTTACGAGTTGGGTTCGGAATGCTTGATGCAGGTGGCTATAATTTCGTTGGGTGCAGTCGTTCTGGCACCTGTAGCTTGCTTTTGGGATTGGGTGCTGCATGGGTATATGGGAATTTTGGATCAGGGTATTAAAAGTTTATGTTGCTGTCATTAGTGTGATAATTTCTAAAAGAACAAAGGTTGGAGAGAGTGAGTTTATAGACTGTGAGCTGAGATGCTAGTCTGACTCTTTGTCAGCTAGTCCTCTTCAAGCTTAGGATAACCTAAAAAGAGGCTGTGAAGATTTGTACCTTTCTCTCATTCTATATCAAGGCCGCTTGATTTAGGTGAAGATTTCTCTTTCCTTTCTCCTTCCCTAAATAGAGGAGAAAAGGTTGTAGTGTACTGTTACATTTAACCATGTCTGTGAAGGAGTTTCGAGATTGGATTGATCATGGAGGGAAAATGTGTCCACTCTAAATGTGGACAGTATCACTCCATTGCCTAAAATCCTGGACTAAGTAAAAATGAGAAAGCCAGCTAAGCACTAGCATTTCTCTCTCTTTATTTCTTGAGTGCAGATACAATATGACTAGCTGTGCCACGCACGTGCTTCATGAATTCCCCGTCCTAACACACTGTGCCATCAAACTGTGAGCCAAAATGAAGGCTTTCAGAATTCAGGTGCTTTTTTCTCAGGTAATGTCATAGCAATGAGAAAATTAATAAATAAAACTAATTTATATGGATGAAAATAGTGTGAGTGTCATACATTGACAGTTACAGTCTGCAAATTATTCCAAAGGTTTAATGTAATGATCATTTTGATAGCTACTCTACCACTGAACTAGTTCCCCAGGTCAGAGTAAGTTTCATGTTTCACAACAAGCTACAATATATCCGGAGGTACAGATAAGGAAACTGATGCTTAAACGAGTTAAACAACCTTCCCGAGATCAGCCAGTTTGGAATATTTTTCTTTAATTATTTTATTTTTAGTTGTGGGTATGCGTGTGAGTGTGTGGGTTAGTGCCTTGGGTACAGTACCCACAAGGGCCAGAAGAGGGCGACTGAACCCCTGAAGGGTTCATTACAGGCAGTTGGTAGGTACCTGATTATGGGTGCTGGGAACCAAACTCAGATCCTCTCCAAGAACAGTGAGTGCTCTTAACTGCTGAGCCATCTTTCCATCCCGCACACTGTGTGCAGTGAGTACTTAATGTGCATGTGTGTGTGCTCTCCCCCCTCTCATTTTCTCTCTGTGTAGCTTGTTTGTATGTGTGCATGTGTACATGTGTGTGCATATGTGTAGAGACCAGAGGATAGCTTTAGGTATCTTCCTCGGTGGGGCTTCACCTTATCTTTTGAGATAGTGCCTCTTATGGAACCTGGAATCCATTGAGGATGGCTGAGCTTTGGGGATTGTCTCTATGTGACACCCCCATTTGTAACTGGTGTTACAAATGCATGCTCCTAAGTCCAGTTTTTAAATGGGTGCTGGGGATCAGAATTCAGGTCCTCATGCTTGCACAGGAAACACTTTAAAAACCGAGCCATCTCCCAGCTTCACTTGAGAACACAGGTGACGTTAGCCAGCAGATGACAGCAGAATGATTTTAACTAGTCAATGCAGTGGCAATATTAGCAGTCATTGAGGGCTTAGTATATGCGAGGAACCATTCTAGTTAAATGCTTCCATACTTCATTCCACTCTCATTATAATGCTATAAAGTAGATTTCCTCATTGTTTCCAGTCACAGATGAAAAGACTGAGGTTTAGAGAGATTTAGCAACTTGTCTAAGGATACACATCTAGTAAGTGGATGACTCCAAAGTATAGACTGCTTATAAATAGCAGGGGGATTTTTTTTTTTTACAATCTCTCCTTTACTTTTTGATCTATCTCACTGTGAGTCTCTCTGTGTTACAGTTACTTTTGTGCTGGTCCTCAGTATCCCTCCTCCAATCTGTACAATCTCACCCTGAGACCAAGAGCCAGATAGAATCAGGAAAAAAAGAGTGTCCTGTTGCTAATTTCTATAACCTCAACACACTTATCACTGTTGTTGCAATTTAATCCTGTAGCTCATCTGTGAGACCAATTTTAATTTGGAGCCATCTGCCACAGACAAATGAGTAATTATGGCAGAGCCCAGAGGGGCGGGCCACAGGGAAAAGGTTAGCTTAGCCTCTTTCTGGATGCCTGCAGTGACGCAAGTGATCAAGGAAGAAAATTACTTGGGGTGGGTTGTTAAGACAATGACTCTACTTACCCATTGTTAAAATATTTAAACTCTTGTGACAAATGAAGAATGCCCTTGAGGTCATGTAGCTTCTTTGGTAGCAGACAGTAGATTGTTGCCATCTAGGCCAGACAGATGAACTGGGCCATCTCACTCTCCAACCCTCCCACATACTGTACTCGTGATGCCTTGTGACCAGGGCCACGGGCCATCTGGTCTCTTCACACAATATGACATGCTCAAGCAAACCGAAGTAGCAAATCAGAAAATGATCATCACCGACCATTGAACATTTCCCAAAGTCTTTCACATATCTCAGTCTTGTTTCTTCCTCATAATAGACCACGGTGTTAGGCAGCAGATACGTGTTATTAGCATGATTTTATAGAGGATGAAATTGAGCTGGCCAGCACGGTGAACAGTGAGTTAGACTCTGCCTTCTGTCCTCTATACTGGTGCTATTCAAGTTGTATTGACTCCTCAAAGGTCAAGGAAGAGCAAGAGTAGGAGTAAATGAATATAAGTTTTGCATCCAACCTGCAGTTAGACTGTTTGGGTTGTTTATAATCTCAGTGGGATTTTATAAATGGCCCTACTGCTAGAAAAACCTGAAAAGCACTTATTTGGACCAGTATTTCTCACAGAGTGTGAATTGTACGCCCCTAATGCTATGCTCAAGTTACACTAATCTTGAGTGTGACCTTATTTTGGAAAAGGGTTTTTATAAATGCAGTTACATAAACTTGGGATCATCCACTTAGGAAGAAGGCAATTTGGATGAACACAGAGGAAAGGTAAAGAAAGAACACGTTGCGTTTATATAGGAAGAGACTGAAGTGATACAAATGCAAGAAGCATGAGGGATTGTTCGCAACCCACATATCTTAGCAGATACTCCCCAAGAAGGACCCAATCTTACTATTACCTTCATTCCTTATTACCTCCTGTGAAATAATATATTTATTTTATTTTAAATCACTCAGTTTATGGTAATTTGTAATGGCAACCACAGAGAATAAATTCAGAGAGGCATGCAGATCTCTTACCTAGACTTTGGTGGAAATGAGGTTGTTAAAGCTTTTGTTTCATGCCTAAACCCCAAGATTGTAATCCTGTAGGCATGTACTGAGTCTCAGAAACCTTTGACAAGTTTCCTGTATGCACAACAAATGATTCAGAGTTGGTTTTGCACATTCACGCAAATACTAGCTTCTTCTCTGAACTGTAGCTGAATCTGCCTTCATTGTTGACAAGGCTCCTTTAGGGGTTTTCAAGGCCAGTGGCCCAAGGATACTAAGCAGAATAGGCAAGAAGTAGGCTTGCATTAGATCACCTGTTGTCCCCAAATTTTGAATTCTGTGACTAATTCTAAGAGTGTTTACCTGCAAAAAAAATTTACAAATCCCCCATTTTGCCAGATTTTACTCCTAAGGAAATAGTCTGTGGTGGGTAGACAAAAGGGTCAGAATCTGGAGCAATAGGATGTAAACACACACACACACACCACACACAAAAATACATACCACACACAAACACATACCACTTCATCGTTTTGGTGTGGGACAGTCTGCCTGATAAAATATTACAATTTTTATTCTAAGATTTGAAACTTGAAGCCATTAACAGCCATTTCTGCAGCCCCTGTAATCTGTATTGGAAAGTAGTTTTAATATGACTGAAGAGGGGGAGGAACATAAGGAGAATGGGGTACAGGAGGAGCCAAGGGAATTTTGCTGCCAGTCTGGAGCTTAAGAATTTGCCTACTAATGTGGAAGATGCCCCTGACTTATCTTCCCAAGATTAATGCAGATCAGCTGTGCTTCATTTTCTAGAGAGAGGAAGGCCAAGTAGTGGGGCTGGGTTTGTGAAAAGGGTTCACTGTTCAGTTTGTGTGTGGAAGGGACGCCTTCCTGCAAATGGTCTGTCTGCCCAGCTGAGCTCAAAGTCTTTTAGGAGGGTTGTTGTAAATGTAGATGTAAGCGTATATTATTATTATTATTATTATTATTGTTGTTGTTGTTGTTATTTATTAATTCTTGTGGGTTCCTCTATAGTCTGTGTTTGCTCACATTCCCGATTGCCCCCAGGTAAACAAATCTTGTTTTTATCTCAAAGAAAGGCAGGGCTCCCTAGCCCTGTGACAGCTTGTCGTTATAGTTACTGACATATGAGTTATCATAGTGACTGTCTGAGCAATGGAAGAAAATGAAATAGAAGCTCATAGTAGAGCCTGGGGCAGAGAGAACAAAGCTACTTAAGAGACTTGAGGATGGGGCTAATGGCTCGGTGGGGTTTAACACACAGTGTCCGGTGATAGTGGAGTATCAACAGAGGAGGGTTTATGATGATAGTGTATGATAAAAAGGTCCTAGCACACACCAGCTACAAGTACCCTTACTCAGGTTTCTAATGCCTGATTTTGTACCACGAATAGTTTGTTTCTATGAGCTAAGTTCTGCTTTTGCCAAGGAGAAGTCACATCATCTTGCACTTTAGTATAAGTTTACATGGTGTCTTCCTTCCTGACTGGCAGATCCTCAGCATTTACTAGAACACAGGGAAAGATGAGAGAAATGGGACCCATAGAACATGGATTCAACCTCCGTTCACTACCCAGCTAGGAAACTGTCCTGTGCTCTCTTCTTTTTCCAGTTATAAGGCTAAAGGTGATGGATTATAAAAACCACAGAAGTCTTGTTTGAAAGAAAGTCTCATGATTTTCTGGAAGATATATTTAGCTCCTTCATATCTCTCAGCAAATATTTATACCTAACTCCTTACCTTGTCAGCACTGATTCAGTACAGAAAGGGTAAGCATGGAAAGAACTGGGCATTAGGCTTATCCCACATAGTAAGAGGCCTGGGTGTTCCCTACAAGTAAGGCTATCCACTAGTACAAGATGGCAGGAGATTGGTTTCAAATCAGGGAAGAGCTTGTGAAAGTACAGGGACTTAGGGGTTGGTACTGAGAAAGCCTTCGGAAGCTACGCAGGTGCTGAGTGGAGAGAATGGGACACAGAGCAAATCAGTTTTGATGAACTTGGTAAGGTGGACTGAGTAGGAAACAAACTCAACTTCTTTGCTAAATGTCTTAGGCCTGTTGTTTCTAGGGAGCTCATGTATCTTCTACTCATTTGACCTATCTCATAATTCCTGTGCCAGGATCCTAAGATTTCCAGGGAAACACTGTGGCTAGTGTGTGACTTTTAAAACTTTTTCTTCTTAAAACTCCCCTTTACCCAATCTAAGACATTTTTTATCCAACCCATGTGTCTAGGTATATAAGGTAAATATACAAATATTAAGCACTTGTTGATGCTAAGTCATGAAAAGTGTTATCTGAAACAATTATTAGATCTACTTTACTAAGGATGAAACAAAATTTGCATACTAATGAGGTGAATGCACTTGTTTATGTTTATATAAAGTATTAAATCTTGGCTAAATATTTGATACTGCAGGATACAGAGCATTTTCAGAGTTGATCAATATTTCAATTTTATAACCATCAGTGGTGAGAATGCTGCTATAGATAACCATATAATATGAAATGGCAGAAGTATGTTTAGGGTTATATAAGGCATTATTGGACATTCTGTGTTAATCCCAAGCTAAAATTCATGAACTGATTTTCTTTAATGAAGCAACTCAGTGACCAGCTTTTAAAATAAAACATTCTATCACAATCCACTCCATAGACATCCTAATTTAATATTTAAAATGCTGAGAAATTTTGACAAAAATATTAAGAGCCTTTGTTTTCCATAGTTATACAATTATGCTTCTATAATACTCTAACTCTTGGTATATAAAATAAAAACACTGCAGTTCATATCAGACAATAGTCTCAAATCTGAGCCAAGAAGTTTCATTGACATTGTATACAGTGCTAGTGTGTGTAGTATAGAGAGCACATATTGTATGTTCAGAATGAAGGATACCATGAAGTTGTACATGATAGGTGATAGGTACATCAAGAGTGAGCACCGCTAGAAACAGCTGAGGGTCGTTTTAGGTTTGAGCTTGAATCAATCATTTTTTTGGTTGTTGTGCATTCAGACGCCTTTTACTGTTGCCAATTTTTAAAGGGTTAATTTTATTATTTTTACTTATGTGTGTTTGTGTGTCTATGTGTCTATGTACGTGCATATGAATGCAGGTACCTGTGGAGACAATAAAAAGGCATAGACTATCCTGGAATTGAGTTACAGGTGGTTACAATATAACCAACTTAGGTGCTGGGAATTAAGCGCAGGACTTCTGCAAGAGTAATACATCTCTCCAGCCTTTGTTGCCAACCTTTTTACAACCTCAGTTCTGTGATCAGAGCCTACTGATTAAAAAAGAGTTTAGGAGCTTGAAGTTCAGCTCTAATACTTAATGTGACTCAATAATCTTATTTCTCACTAGCCAAAGATGATGATGATGATAACAATAGTAGTAGTAGTAGTAATAATAATAATAATAATATCTAGCTTAAAGAGTTGCCTGGAGGATTAAGTGAAGTAAGTCATGTGAAGATGCTTAGCTCAGAATTGGTTGCATATTACTTGTTCATTAAGTAAATATTTATCAAGTATGATAGTCTAGGCACTTTGCTCTGGTAGCATAATATAGCAAGAACACAAGAGATCAGATCCTTACTTTCTTGGAGGTATTGTTAATGCTGATGAGGAAGTGGATTTGGGCCTTTTACTCAAGAAACTGTTAACTTGTCAGTTCCAGTTCCAGATTTTTACTGGATTTTCTACTCTGTCAATTCCAATATTTTGTGAGTTGTCACTTAGTTTATTTTCCTTGCTCTTTTCCTAAATGAGTCAGTATTAAAAGCTTTAAGATGGATGGTGGTGGACCAGGTCTTTAAATCCAGCACTTAGGAGGCAAAGGCAGCTGTATCTCTGTGAGTTCGAGGCCAGCCTGGTCTACAGAGTGAGTTACAGGACAGGTAGAGTTACAACAGAGAAACCCTGTCTCAAAAAAACAAAACAAAAACAACAACAACAACATCAACAAAACAAAAAACAAAAGCTATGGATTTCCTTTAAATCCAGCTTTGGCCATATCTCATAATACCTGAGGTTGACTGTTTTCATTGTCCATGTTCATAAAGTTGTTGATTTGTCTTCTGTATTTGACTAGTTCCCTTTCCACTTTCTTCACTATGTCTATAATGCAAGCCAGGAGGCCCTCACCAGAGGTTCATCAGGTAAGCCACCTTATCTTGGACATTCAGCCTCCAAAAATGGTGAGTTAAACAAGCCTCTTTGCTTTATAAAGTACATCACCTTAAGCATTTTCTAATAACAACAGGGAGCAAAGTAATATGAGAAGACATTGTAGTATTAAAGCAGTAGGCAGAACTAATAAGATCATTATCCTAGTTTGAAAGGATAAGCCAGCCTGACTCTTCAGGATGGTCTCAGAGAAACAAAAAGAATCGATGTAGGGAGACTAATGAGGAAATTTTCATGATAGTGTAGGACAGTGATTCTAAAATCTTAGCATGAATCAGAATCCCCTTGAGGGCCTGTTAAGACTCAGCTTGTTGGGAAACATCCAGAGTTTATGATTTAGTACCCTTGTAGTGGGGACTTAAAGCTTTGCATTTTTTATAAGTCCTCGGTGGAAATACTGCTGCTGGTCTAGGGGCCACACTTTGAGAACAACTTATTTTGGAGAGTGATGACAAAACAGGCAATACTAGTGGGAATCAGGTTAGAGAAGAAAGAAAGAGGAAGTGAGAAACCATGGGGCTTAGGGTTTGAACATAGGGCAAAATTTGACTGAGAAATCAAAGATGACATGAAGATATCAAATTTCAGTGACTTAGAGAATATGAGACTCATAGAAGCCAACCTCTAAATACCTATGAGTAGAATGCTATCCCATAACATATACTAGGGAAAATATATGAGGTTTCTATCTATCTGTGTTTTCATATGACACACAAAAATCTGCCTTTGTGTCTTGTCTGTGACAGAAAACTTCTCAGAGGAAAGCACGGGTCTGTGTTTGGTCTCTTTTCTAGAACATACCATTTGAGCAAAGGAAGAAAATGAAGACATAATGGGGGGTGGTGAATACATTGGAAAGAGTTTACATATTCTAGAATTGAAGAACATGCCTTTGAACTGTTAGCTATTTAATATATATGAGTAACTAAGAAAAAAAGACAAAGCAAATAAATAAAATAGCAGGGGCTGCCCAGGGAAGCTCTGGGGGCAGCTCCTGAGACAGCTGATAACAGTTCCTAAGCTAGGGCTTCTCAATTCTAGACTGCTGAACCTTTCCCTGATGTTCTGGCTATTTGTAGCCTATGGGGAATTCTCTTACCTGCTTCTCTCCACTGGGCTTCCTGTAGCTAAGAAGGAGCTCCACAGCGCCTACCACTTCTTTTCGGATGGCGTAGAGTAATGCGTCACCCACATATACACTGTGGTTCAGCAGTAGCTCCATGATCTCCAAGTTCTCGTTCTCGATGGCAATAAGCAGGGCACTCCTGCCCAAAGGATCCATGCAGTTGATGTTGACATTGTAGTAGATCTCGGCCTCCTGAAGTGCCTGCTTCACGGTGGCATAGTCCCCCTTCTCCACAGCATTAAGAAAGGCCTTCTCTTCTGCAGAGAGCTCAGTCTCAGCTCTCACAATTTGCAGGGGGATGCGGTCTCTGTATGGTGAGTAATTGACCTTCTTGTAGTATAGCTGGGCCATGGCTCATAGCAGTTTAGAAAGCTAAGTGAAGAGAGAGAGGCAGGGTGGGGAGAGGAGATATCAAAGATAGTTTTAGTTACCTGACGGTTTCAAATGGTCACTTATTAATCCCTTTCTAATGGGATTGCAAAATCAAAGTGTTCAAATGACACTATTTTTTTCATGTTACCAAGGAGCAGAGCAGCAAAAATGCAGATTTTGGTCAGAAAGACTTGGGCTCGAACCCTAGCTTTAACATTTACCAGCTCTGTGATCTTGGACAAGTCACTCAAATCCTCTATCACATTTGTTCCTAAGGTTATCCATATTAATAGTGTTAGCAGTTATCTACTGACTGCTTACCAAAGCTCACGTTAACTCTAATAGTTAAAAAACATATGTGTTATCAAAGTGACTGGCACAGGGTAAATTTCCTAAGCTACAGCACAAGCTAGATTGCCCTTTTCTTCCCTCCCACTGCTGAAAAATATCCAGAGTAATGCTCCTGATCAGTGGTACAAAGTTGGTGCTCACCTAGAGCCATTTTCCTTTGATCTCCGGCTCTGTGGGTTTTTGCTAACTCTCAAGATTACATTTGCCACTCTTCCAGATGCACATTTCAGACTAAAACACTGCTTTTAGGAGCTGGGAATACAGTTCAGATAATAGAATCCTTATCTAGCACCCACAAAACCCTAT
Organism: Cricetomys ansorgei; assembly: GCA_026225945.1. NCBI lineage: Eukaryota > Metazoa > Chordata > Mammalia > Rodentia > Nesomyidae > Cricetomys > Cricetomys ansorgei. The sequence goes on along the minus strand of JAMJFZ010002884.1, from coordinate 1,983,824 downwards.
GTTTGATCCCTAGCTCCACTTAAGCTGGATGTTGTAGTGTATGTCTATAATCCCAGTAGTCAGAAGGTAGAGGAAGGAGAATCAGAAGTTCAAGGACATCCTTGGGTACACAGTGAGTTCAAGGCTGGCCTAGGATACATGAGACCATGTATTTCAAAAAGACAAATGGAGCTGTGTGGTGGTATCGGTGTACGCCTTTAGTCACAGCATGACTTCAGGTCCCAGCATGTGGGATTGTCATAGAGCTAAGAATGGGTCGAAGCTGGCTTGGAACCCCGTGTCATCCTAAGAGATGAGAATGGTAGGCGTTCAGCTGCTCCTCACTTTGGTCGTGGCCAGAACCCAGCTAAATATTAAATATTGCCTGCTTCACAGAAGCAAAAGGAATGTGACTTGGTTGGTGCTTATCAGCAATGTAGCTGGAAATCTAGGGATGGGTCCATTCACTGATATGGTGCCTTCCTCTTTTTCCCTGTGAGACCATACATTGTGCAGAAGGTGCCCCTGTAAGACCTTGACGCTTAGACCTGAGCCCCATATGCAAATAAGGCTACCCCAATATCCTTGTCTGAACCAATGGATCCCAACCCTGGGTACCAAAGACCTTCCCCTGCTTGTAGCCCTATATATGTATACATTGCATTAAAGTGATCTCTGCTTCTACCAGACGGAGTCCCGGGACTGATTCACTGCGTCTCATTCATTCATTCTCAGTGCAGGGAATCAGGGTCCACGGTGGTCCCAGAACCCTGTCTTCCCCTTCCCGTGCTGCCCCACTGCTCCCCCAGCACAAGTTCCCTGTGCCTGGCCAGTACTGAGAACCAGGCCAAAACCCAGCCAGCTGTGGGCTGGAACAGAATGGCGACAGACCATCACTGGAGCCATACTAACACCCAGCACTCAGAAGGCAGAGACAGGCAGATGTCTGTGAGTTTGAGGCTAGCCTGGTCTACAGAGTGATTTCCAGGACAGCCAGAGTTACAACAGAGAAACCCTGTCTTGAAAAACTAAAAAACAAACAAACAAACAATAAAAGACAAAAGAGGAAAATAGAAAATGTATAAGGTGTTAGTGTGGAGCACAGTCCTGTTCCTTGCTGATACTCATTGGAGAAAAAGTATTGACTCCAATAGGCCAAAGCCACTGTAAAAGATAAACATGTACTCACTCCCTAAATCCACCCCTGATTTATTTCTTCCACCACTCCAAACCCGAAGCTAACAGACTGGAGAATCAATTTGATTTAATTCTGAGAAATGAATGGTCTGTTTCGTTTGTGCCAAATCTAAGGTCAGATCACATTTAATAGTACTGGTTGTAAAGTATAAACTAAATAGGTTTTTACCAAGAGCGCCTGCAATGTGGTTAAATTTTCTCTGGAAGACCAAAGAAATAAAAGCACCTTTACCTGTAATCATACAGAATGAATCACAGGGTAGATCTCGTGCTTTGCAATTTACAGATCAAATTCACTCACATCCTCATTGACTCCTGTACTATCCCTGTGAGGTGAGAAAGATGATCCTCTTCAGGGGAGAAAATGATGCTTAGATCTGTTAGGTGATTGGCTGTTCTCTCTTGACCCTGGGCTCTCCAAGCCCCTCTGGAGTTAAGATGGTCTTATTTTGGTACTTTTCGTTAAGGAACTGTTTTCACTAGTGGAAGGAAATGGAAGTATAATAAAAAGCCCTTGTCTCATCTCCTGAATGTAAGAGAAGGCATGGAACTTCCACAAACATTTACCTCACTATTTCAGGTAATTACATTCCTGCTTTGGCAGGGCAAGAAGCATACATTATGTCAAGTAGCATTTGCAATACATATCCTTGTGATCTTCTGGGAAGTTATCATTTGAAGATCACCGTTGGCTGCCTTTTGCCCTGGCCCAAATGATGAATTTCTTTCTTTGCCTAGCTCTCAGGAGAACAGGGTGCTGTTTGGCTCTCTAAAGAAACTCTGATGTGTCTTTCACTGTGCTGGGTAGTTTTTGTCTACCTGACATGGAGTCGAGTCACCTGGAAGGGGAGGGAACCTCAACTGAGGAATGGCTCCATCAGATTGGCTTGATTGCCAGTTGAAGTAAGAAGACACAGCTCACTGTGGGGGAGGACATCTTTAGGTTCAGGCTATATAAGAAAAGTAGCTAGCTGAGCAAGCCAGTAAGCAGCTACCTTCATTCTTCCTGCTTCTACTCGTGCTCGACTTCCTGCCCCACTGATGGATAGTGATCAGGAAGTATAAGAAAAATAAATCATTTTTCCCCAAGTTCTTTTCAGCTATGCTGTTTATTATAGCAACAGAAAGAAAACAACTGCTTTCAAGGAATTTAGCAGGGTTTAAAGGGAATTAGCACTTAGAGAAAGTATTTGCCACTAAACAGCATATAACTTTGATAATACTATCTTTAGACTGCCTCTCTGCCTCTGTATTGTTAACAGAAATTAGGGGGAAGAAGAGTTCGAGTCCCCGAAAGACCTCTGTTACAATGACTTACTGAAGGGAAACACACTTCCAGTGTGCCCAGCATTCTGATAATCATTGTGGTGGGAGAAAGATGGCAGAACAGGTCCCGCCTTTACCATCCTTCACCAGGACTTCTGCTGCATGTTGGAATTCACTAATCAGCCCGACTCCATTCTTTCCCCCTCTGCTTCTAGTCTGCCACTAAGTAATCCTATAGAGCACAAATCAGATTCCACTTTGCTTATCTTTCATTATTTCTTACTGATGTGTGCTTCTGTGTGTGTGCATGTGTGTGTGTGTGTGTGTGTGTGTGTGTGTGTGTGTGTGTGTGTGTGTGTGTACATGTGTGTATGGTATCTCACTCTGTGGCTGTCCACCTTATCTTTTGAGACAGGATATCTCACAGAACCTTGAGCTCAGTAATTTGACTTGACTTTCCTGCCAGCAACTTCTAGGGATCCTTATGTCTTCGCCTCCCCAGTGCTGGGGTTATACATGTGGACTCTTGCTCAGCTCTTTTGATATGAGTACTTGGAGGGATCTAAGCTCAGGTCCCCACGTTTGTATGGCAAGCTCTTCACTTACTGAGACATTTCCTTAGTGCCCCCCCATTATATTAACTAAATCAACACTCTTTATGAGGCCTGCAAGATCCTGGTTCCTGTTTACTTTTTTTACTTAGTCTTAAACTAGTCATCCTAGCCACAAATGTTTATCTCCATGGTGATTCTATCAAGTCTTCTGTAAAGCCAAGATTTTTCCTACTCCGTGACCTTTCATCCTAACCTGAATCATTTTTTTACCATCTCCTTTCATCTTTCAGTTCTTGCAAAAATATCACTCTCAGAGCTGCCCTCACTAATCACCCTCTCTCAATTAGTCCCTACATATTCTTCTCTCCGTGGTCCTGTCTTCTTCTTTTTTAATGGTTATCCAAATTGTGGTCCTGTCTTCTTCTTTTTTAATGGTTATCCAAATTTTGACTTATACTTACTTGTCTTGCCAGTTAAATTTTCTTTTCCAAATAGCTTTAAAGTTCAAGTGTAAGAATTGCACCAGGACCTGGTTTCTGGTGCCCACTCCCTAACCAGTGACTAGTACAACCTGGACACCAGATCAGTACTCGACTAAATGAGTCAACCTTCTATGACATTTCCTTGTCTCCTCTCATCCCATCTCCAGTTCTAGCCACATTGAACCATGTTCTGACTTGTCCTTTTCTGACAATTTCTTTATATCTGGACATCACTCCATTCTCTCCACTTAGACAACTTCTCATGTTTCAATACCTCCTCAATTATAAGTCCTGTTCTCTGCAAACCTTTTACCTGGTATCCACAGGAATTCAGCCAGCCTTCCCACTCTCTACTGGTACCTTGATCTCATTCTTTCAGTGACACTGACTGCTTATTTGTCTTCCTATGACTAGGGTAGCAGAACTTAGATCTCTGTATTCCCAGCATTCACACAGGTTTGGAACACAGCAGGTAGTAGTTAATGGGCATGTAAGGGGCAAAACCAATTGGGTGTTATCAGAGTTAAGTACTAAGTAAGTGGTGCTAATTTGATGCTTTGTGAATTCAGAAAGGGCTCAGCACAAACTGGAGGCCCCAGAAAAGGTTTTCTGGAGCAACTCTTGAGTTAATCTTTGGAGGATGAATTGAATATACAAATGTGAGGATTGCCCTGCTCCACAGAGGGAAGAATATAAATGCTGAGACTGATCATGGCTCGATCATGGCTTGGGAGAGATTGTTTGGGAGATCAGGGAAGGCTATTTTTCAAGCTACAGCAAGATAACAAGGACCAAAACTATAGTTCATAACCTCAGTATTCCCAACTAAGTAAGGACCTTAAACATTTTCCCTCTTGACTCTTTTCCCCCATATTTTAAAATTTATTTTTCTTCTCTCACATAATACATATCAACATTCCTCGTACCCTCCTTCCATTCCTCCCAGATCCCCATTTCTTCCTTCTTCTCCTATTATATTCCCTTTCCACTCCCACCCACCCATCCCTACCCACTTGCCTCTTAAGAGGCCACAATAGAAATAAAGGCTGAGTAGTCTTACTTGTGTTGGATAAGCATTGTAGGGGAGATCTAGGACCACCTTACCAAGATAGCACTTTGGGGAAAGCAGAAGATACATGCATCCCAGGCAAAAGTGAAAACCACGGAAACCAATGCATTTACTTCCCTATTATGTTCCAGGCATTATGCCAGGAGCTGGGGCAATAAAGATATAAAAATAATTATTATGGCTTTGAATAGTTAATGTTTTCTGGGCACTGTGCCAAGGGCTGGGGCTGCATCATCACTACAACTGCTTCTAATAGTAATGAATGAATCAGGTAGTGTCATTCACTACATTCTCACTATGTGACAGATGCTGGATGCATGGGTTAAAATCATAAAGGGAGATGACACTAAACTCATGATAATTCGAGGCTTGAAGCAAGCATAATTGGATGATATATAGTCAAGTCATTGTCTACCTTTACATTTTGTCTCTTACATTCGAGTTAATCTGCTGTGTTTTGTTTGCACTAAGCTGTGTTAGGAGAGTTCTCATGCAATCCTTCTGTTGAAAAACTTACCTCCAGATTGCTTGACATTATGATATTTGCATTAAATCACTACATCCCCCCAAATAGCCACTGGAAGCAATAATGAATCATATGGGTAAAATCTAGTAATATCTTTACATGAATTCCACCATTAGGAGTGGTATTATTGTATAAATAAAAAGTTGTCTGACCAGAAGGACAAGGATGCTGTGGTAATGGGCAAAAGGAGAGGCCTTGGATCCTCCCATGGGAACCTCTCTTAAGTAGCCATGCCTAGCTCTATAATACATGCTGAGAATGAAACTAACTGCTCATTCCTGTGTAATCTTTGGTATACAACTTCATGAAGATCTTACTACTTGCTCCATTCTTTGAACTCTTCTAGATCCTACCACTGGGTCCACATGAGCCTTCCAGTTTTTACTTCATTCACTTCAGGTGGAAAGCGACCTCTTCTCCACGTGTTTGCCCTTAGTCCTGCTTCACAATTATTCAGGGATTAAGGAACAGATGATGGGGGTGTCTGGGATCCCTTGAGGATCTGCTACCAGGAAAAGTACTTCCTGTTGCTCTTTACCTTTAGACCTGCCAGATTGCACTTCATTAACTTAAGGCAAATGCTGAGGTCTGTTCTTAAGTAAAGACAGCAAAAGCAGCCTGTATTTCGTGCCGTTCTGCCAGCAAACCCCACTACCAGTGGAGTCCCCCAAGCACGAAAGATTAAGAATTCTCTAACAACCTGTCTCAGAGGGCTTATCATTTTCTCTCTTTCCTTTGATGCTGGCCAGAGGAGTTTGTCTAATGGTATCTGTGACATTTGTGGGATTAAATCATGTGATTTAAGGAGGTAAATCGATGGTCCGGGCAGAAGGCCAGAGTACAAAGTCAACTTGCCAAATCACAGCCCTGACCACAGCCCAGCACAAGATCTTTTCTGTGAGGAAGATGGTCTGGCTTTCAATCTAACTAAAATATTAGCATCATCAGAGGAATCTGGTATCATCACATTGCTTAGACTGTGTGCCAGATGGATTGGGGCTTTACTATTGGAACTCTGTAACCTCTCCCCATTATCCGCACTAAGTGCTAAGTGTCCAATAGTACATGCCTTCATTGGCATTCTGATGCAAGGAAATTTAATCTGATAAGTTTTTGCCATCTAAAGTATGAATACCTGACCAGTAATGACTCTTACTATATGCCAAACACTGTGATGTAAGTTGGTAGTAATAGCTGAGTGGCTTAAAGCCATACCTCTTCTAGGAAACTTGTATTTGTACAGACTTCAAACACCCAATCCAAAGAATGTCTATAGTGCAGATTTCATGGGCCAAAACCCTTTTGTGAACTAGGCAGAGGAAGGTTGTGGGGTGTTGGTTTACAGAGCATTTTGGCTTGTTTCCAATTACCATTTTGCTCAATTCCTAGTTTTATTTGATATATTTACTCTCGAATTTTTGAGACAGTATCTCACTATGCATCCCAGGTTGGCCTTTAACTCATCCTGACGCTTCTGCCTTAGCTTTTCGAATGCTAGAATTGTAGATATGAGTCACCACACTTAGTTCAAACTTCCTAAACATTAAAGTATCAACACAAATTTTTCCCTGTCAAGTTCATATGATTACTCACCTGCACAATATTCTACAGGTCATCTATAATAAGCTCCAGTCAAATGAAAATGTTCCTGCTACTGGGCGGTGGCAGCACGTGCCTTTATTTCCAGCACGCGGGAGGCAGAGGCAGATGGATCTCTGTGAATTCAAGGCCAGCCTGACCTACAGAGTGAGTTCCAGGACAGCCAGAGTTACAACAGAGAAACTGTCTCGAAAAAAAAAAGAGAGAGAAAGAGAGACAGAAATCATGTTTTCTATGTCCAATTATTCAATTATTTCCTTATCTGAAATTAATATTCTGTTTTCTAATGTTATGGTCATAATGGATCATTTTTATTAGATATAAGGCCTACTGCATGAGATAGAATCCATACCTGACACTGCTAAAGCGAACAAGAACCTGAGACTAGATAGATCATGGGCCTCTGGGAAAACCTAATGCTGTTATTCTGCTAAAGGAACATAGCAATAAACTGACTCCTAATGATATACTGCTATACCCATAGATCAGGGCATCCCTGCCTCCTCATCTGAGATGCTTCTTGAATTGGCTGCATATTGTTTGTTTATTGTTTAAGCATTTAGCTCTTTCAGTCCAAATATAAATACCCTAAGAACAATAACTTTATAAGTCCTGTTTATTTTACTATTCTAAGAAGCTGATTCATAGTAGGTTCTCAAGAAATATGCATGGAAATATCACATAATATAGTGGTATGGATAGGGATGGGGAAATGCTCTGTTGACAGAACCTTGCTTTTTATTTGTATATATACACCCACCATAAAGCCATGTACTTATTCAAGAAGCAACTCCCTCACCATATGCAGAGTCTTAATTACTATAAAGCTAAACTAATACTGGTGATTTTGTTTCTTTGGAAAGGAATGAAGCTAGATTTGGGTGTAATTCTGGCCAATGAAATGTGCTTGAGGGATTATTTCCTTATTTTCTCTCCCATTGTTGTCATTTGAATGAGACTTCAGTAGCCATTATACAAAGAAAGCCAAACTCTAAGCAATGCAGCATACAGGATAAGGATGCCATAAATTAGGTCTTTTATGTTATCTTTGGGTCATTGAGCCAGCCCCCATGAGTCCTGCTCAACTTCTGCACTTCCATGTGTTCAGATGATAGCTTCCTTTTTGTTAATTCACTTTTATTCAATTTTGTTAAAAGAACTGAAAAAACTCAAATGATAGCATTTTCTCAAATTTTCTCAGAATTAAACCTCTGAGAGATAGAAATCTGAACAATAGTTACATTAAAATAGTCTGAAATAGCTACCTATTAAAAGCCACTCAGTTCAGATGACTTTATAGCTGTGTATAGAACTTAAAAATACACATAATTTTCTTGATATTAAGAATATTTCAGATAACAAAAAGAATGAGCACTCTCACATTGATTCCATGAAGCTAGAATATCTTAATGTCCAAACCTAGTAAAAATACCCCTAAATGAAAACTATATACCAATTTTAATCATGACAAAAACGCCCAAGAATTCTGAATAAAATGTTAACATTCAGCACTTATTTACTTAAAGAATCTAAGTAAAATTATTATAAAGGAAGTGTAATAATTCTATACAAAACTTTTTACTCCATGTTAATAATAAATATTATAATTTGTGAAATACTAAACTCATAGCCATTAAACTCCAAGAATAACATAAAGATAGTACTATAAGTACAAGTATTCAACTTTTAAATTCTTAGAAATATATTGAGAAGCACATGAAACTATTATGAATATTTGGAAGAAACAAAAATTTTATTTTTATATACATATATAAGAAAATATCCAAGAAACTTGCAAATATTTGTTAAAATGCAAGAACCTCTAGTAATCAGGATAGGGAGCCTGAACAGGCCATCTCTTGTGGTCACGCAAGGCTTCCAGTGGTAGGACTGGTATACAAATCCAGCTCCAAAACCTCTGACCGATGGTATATACTCCCTGCAGGATCCCCTGGGACAATAGAAGAGCAGAACCCCATGCCAAAGGAGGGAACCCCTGTCTGAAACTGCAGGGCAGGCCAGGAATTAAAGACTGGATAGCCAGGAGATGATTTCTAATGATATCATGCTCTACTCATAGATCACTGCCTAGCCCAGTCCTCATCAGAGAGGTCCCCTCCAGCAGCTGATGGGAGAGATGCAAAGGCCCAGGGCCAAACATCATGCAGAGCTTGGGGAACTCCGTGAAAGAGGGAGAGGAGGGATTGTGGGGACCAGCGGTTTTAGACAACACCAAGAGAATACGCTCCACAGTGTTAACTGACCAGCTCTCTCAGGGGCTCACAGAGACTGAAGCAGCAGACATGGAACCTTCCAGGTCCTCTAAATCTTATGGCTGTCTGGTTTTGCTGTTCTTGCAAAACTCCTACAGCTGGAGTTGGGGAGTCTCTGACCCGTTTACATGCCCTAGGGACTCTTTAGCTCTGCTGGGTTGTCTAGTCCACCCTTAATGTAGGGATTGGTTACTGGGTTTGTTCCATTTTGTTATGCCATGCCCTGTTTGAGTGGTAACCCTGGAAGTACTGTTCTTTTCTGGGAAGAAATAAAGAGGGGGTTGGTTGGCGAGTGGGGATGGGGGGATAGATCTGGGGAAGAAGGTATATGAGGGAAACTGGGAGGAGTGGGGGGAGGAAAAGACGGGTGTCGGGATGTATTGTATGAGAGAAGGAAAAAAAGGAAATGCAAGAAATTTTGGTGAGGTGACAAGGTACAAGAAGATTATCAACATCATTTAGAAATTCACATGAAAACATAGAGTCCATCATAGGAACGCCATGTAAGGACTCTTAGAAGTAAATTTAACAAAGAAGGAATACAACTCATGTAACAGAGTTATTGGAGAGTATAAAATAATGCAAAATGGTATAGGAAAACATTACTAAATAGTCAAATTTTACCTACAAAATACAATGTCCCATATTAGGATATACATTTTAAAAGGTATTAACATCCAGGTTTTATACAGAACTGGGCAAAGTAATGTTTAAATAGAATGATAAAAGTATAAAAAATATATGAAAATTTGAGCAGAATGAAGAAAAGGTATCATCAAAAAACGGTACAATAAGAAATTCCAACTGTCACTCCACCAAAACGTCAGCCAACTTAACATAAAGTATCACTATTAACTTCCCATGCCTCACATCCCCAGGCCTAGCTCCAGTCACCCAGCATATACATTGGGCTAGCCTGGTGACTTCCCTAGAACCTTGCTTGCTGGCATCATTTCCAGACTCTTAGGCTTAGCTCTGGTTATGGAGTTTGTGCAGTAGTCCAGCCACGAATGCACCAGATTCCCAACTCCCGGTGCCATCTCCACAATCCCAGGAGGCTCAGTCTGAGTTGATGATGTAGTCCAGCCTCGTGACTAACTCAGGTTTCTTCCTGCCTTGTCACTTATATTTCCAGGCCTAGCTCAGGAAACACAGGTAGCTCAACACCAAGTCAGTGAGAAGTCACATTTGCATGTTTCCTTGGTTACTACAGAATTGGAATTATATCCACCTTTTCCCTCCAATCAAAAGTCAGCACTGAGTCTGAAAGATTGACCTACCAACATTTGATAAATAAAATGAATCTATGCATTCTATACATTTGAGAAGCTCAAAGATTCTTAACTGTAACTTCCAGGGTAACAGTTAAGAAAATAACTAAACCAGGCATGGTGGGTGCCTTTAATCCTAGAACATGGGAAGCAGAATAGGCAGATTTCTGTGATTTTTGAGACCAGACTCATCTACATCATGAGTCTCAAGACAACCAGAGCTACACAGTGAGACCCTGATTCAAAAAATGAGAGAGAGAGAGAGAGAGAGAGAGAGAGAGAGAGAGAGAGAGATCTGACAGAGAGACAGAAACAAAGACACAGAGGTAGAAACAGAGGGAAGGAGGGAGGGGAGGGAGGGAGGGAGGGAGGGAAAGATGGAGGGAGGCAGGGAAGGAGAGGGGGTAAAAGGAGAAAATAACTAAAAATACCCATAAAAGGAAATGATAAAAGCAGGCTGTGATGAATTGTGGAACAAAGAATATATAAAACAAATAGAAAATAAGTATTAGAGCTGCCGAAGTCCAGTAGTCAGAGATTGAAGGATTTGGGCATGGGCAATGAAAGGTAAGTTTTGGAATGTTAGGAGGAGAAATCAAGTCAGCATATGGAACTAAGCACTGAGAATTACAGAGATAGAATTCCAAGCCAGCAGTATATTGTTCAAAAGTACTCAGCTTTCGCTGAGTACAATTGAAGAGTTTAAAAAGTACCCACACCTGGGTCACCTACCGCCTCACATTAACATTTTAACATAGCTCCCCAAGTGAATGTAATGTACATCTGAGATTGACCGCCATCATTATAAATGGTACCTAGTGCTGCTTTAGCAGATGTAGTCATCACGGAGAACTGGAGAGAAATTTTCTATGCAGGATGGAGAAAGTCCTAGATCTGTATTGTCAAGTACAGTAGCCATAAACCACATATGAATATTTAAATTTAAATGAAACACTTCAGTTCCCTGATTGTACCAGTCACATTTAAACACTTAATAGCCACACATACCTCATACTGGATACTGAAGGTATAGAATAATTTCATGTTTGTTGACCTAAATGTCTCTTTAACCTCTAAAATGTCTATTGTAAAGAAGACTCTTCAAGTTTTAGGGAAAAAAGTACACAGTATATATCATCAAATTTGGGTCCTTTGATTTTTAGAATGCATTTTTTATGGCTTTGAATATGTATGCAGTGCTCTTACTCATGTAAGATATCTCTTCTAGTTGCTGATGTCCAGGGAAGTTTTGTCATGCCATTGGCAGCAGGATTAAATCAATACTTTTTACTTTCACTAGAGTGAGAACATGAGCAAAAAATATATTTTCTCACTCAAGTCACTGAGATGCACAGGAGACTTTAAATCTGTTGCTCAAAACTCATTATCACTATGCCTACACGATGTTCTTTGAAGCAGTCAAGAGAAAGGCAGAATGGAGTGACACGGACTGTAGCAAATAAAAGGCAGTGTAATTGGCTAAAAGTCATGCATCTGGTTATCAGTCTGAGAGTTGCTTTTAAGCTTGATTGAGTAGGTCATGACAAATCAGTGTCTGTCTTCTTTCGCTTACCCTTAACTTTGAAATCTGAGGTGACAGTGTTTACACAGGAGTTTATTTGCAAAATCTCTTTAACTGGGGCAGAAGGATTTCTTAAAAATATTGTAGTAGCAATGAGAGAATATGGGTGAAGGGTACATGGTAGTTCTTTCAATATTTTTTTTGCCACTTCTCTACATCTATGAAATGATATAAAAAATAAAATTTAGAAAAAAATGTATGCATATGAGCAAATTATGAGCACTTTCTCATAAAAACTCAAATGACATGATTTAAAATAACCCTCTGTGAATTGTTAATGTGCTCATCCTTAACAAAGATTTCCTTCCCTGTTTTTTAACTTAATATTTTGTAGGAACTTTTCATACATTGTTTTCTACACTTTCTACATCTCTGATCCTCTTAGCACCAGTTTTCCCTGTAGGAGAGTAGCTTTGAGTAGATTGAGAGAATGTGTTCCATACTCTCACATACTAAAATATGCTAAGTGGTTATATAATAGTTCATTAGTCTTAATGTACTTGACTATTCTCCAGTTTGAAGACACTTAAGGTTGCATTCATTTATGTCCATAGTTTATAAATTAACATTTGATATATGCATATATTTACATATAAAGGTCTTTACATATATTTACAATTATTTTTCCAGTATAGCTTCCCAGAAGTTGAATTACCAGGGACATTTTTTAAAGCTCTCAATCCGTACTGATAAATTTCCTAAAATTGGTTTCCTTTATCAACAGTGGATTCTAAGGGGGAAGAAAACACAGGAAGTCCCAGAAAAAAGAAACTAACCTTGTTTTTTAAAAATTTTTATGTTTAATGTGAATGATAGTTCCAAGTTCTTTCATTCTCTTATGTTCTAGACTCCACGCTTCTTTAACAAATGGACACTTACTCATGAATGAAATACATTTAAGGGTTTTCAACATATGTAACTTTATTTCCTTTCATTTTTAATGATGTTATGTATATGGATGCTCTGTCTGTGTCTGGTGACCAGAGAGGCCAAAAGAGGGTGTCAGATCCCCTGGAACTGTAATTGCATATGGTTGTGAGCTGCTGTGTGAGTGTTGGGAATTGTGCCTGGGTCCTCTGGAAGTGCAGCCAGTGCTCTTTACCATTAAGTCATCTCTCTACCCCCACATATGTCACTTTCATCTTGTGAAGGTGAAAGATTTGGAGCCCTTCAACAGATGGTCTATTATTCCCCATCGTTACAGGGAATCACCTCTGTTTCAGAGTGGGACATTACAAAATGGGTTCTAGATTTTAACAGTTCTTTTTCTTCCTACCATTTATTTTGTTGTTGTCTTAATACAGGGTCTCTGGTAGTCCAAGCTGACCATAAACTTACTACGTAGGCAAGAATGGCCTGAACTCCAGATGCTGCTGCCTCGACCTCCCAACGGTTAAGCATCCACATCTGTACTACCACGACCGGCAATTTTTTCAATATCAAAACAAAACAAAACAAGAGGTCAATGCTTTGAGCATAGCTGTCACTAAATAAAAATTATAAAGGTTAATATTAAGTTGAGTTAGAGGGGTAGGTGGGGTAGGTAGGAAAATAAATAAATGACTAGAACCTGAGTTGAATCTTTAAGGTTGGGTAGGATTTGAATAGACAGCTATAGGAGCTGGGAGACTATCCATTACATCAGAAGTCCAGGATGAGAATTTTTACTATCTTGAGTAGGGCTATGTTTGAAAAGAAAGGAAATAGGAATAGGTAAGGTACAGCCAGCTACTTGTTGGAAAATATTGAAAATATGGTTGAGAAGCTAGGCACTGGGACACCCTCTTAAGTTCTTAAAGAAGAAAGAAGTCAAGAAAGATGTATAAAGTGATTCCAAATGGCTGTGCCAATGGAGAACTAAATTGTGACAGAATGGAACTTATGCTACAAATGAAAGGAATCCTATCTAAAATCGAAAAGAGGAGACTTTTAGAGTTACTTCAAAGGAGGGATTAAAAGAAAACTTGATAACAGACTAGAGGACATGAGACATAGGGGGAAGCACAAGATAATACCCGGGTCTATGCTTAGGATTGGGAGTACTGATATCTGAGTGACTGAGAAAGGCTGCATACAAGGCTGATTACCAGGCCCTAATATTGTAAAGGTAAATTGAGTTTCTGTTGAAGAGATTCTATTTCTTCCTGACTGCCATTATTACTTCAAAGATGCTTATCTCATCCTTTTGCTCTTCATTTGGCAGTGGATCTTTGCATTTAACTTTTTTTCTCTGTCCCCGAGTGTTCTGCTAAGTAACAACCTCAAATGCTTAAATGCACGCAGGGAGTTCTGCAGAGTACTCTCTTATAAATGCAATCACCTTCCACATGACTGTTTTGTAACTTTCTCATTTTGCATATTGGGTTCTCTAGAATCAGGTCACCCTTGTTTTACCCAAAGATTTTTAGTTTTATACAAGTTCATGTTTCCTGCAAAATCGTTAAATTATTTCCTTCCTTGCCCAGTCCAACATGCAACATTTTAATTGGGATGTCACAATAGTACAGCTTCAAAACAAAAGAGAAAAATCACATCACAGTGACTTAGACAGATTGACTAATATGTACTGCTATGTGGCAAATAGCACAAATGGAGAGTATGTTCTAGAAATGATTCTAGTTCCAGCTCTTCACTCACTTGAAGGATGAATTCAGGTAAGACCTATGTCTACATTGTCTTCACTATCATTTGAAGAAGATAAGGAAAACATGTGTTCAGATCAATGATGGGCTTAAAATCAACTACTTATTAATATAATAGATGTTTTCAAAGCATTAGTGACATTTACATTACTTAGAATCCTCTGGGTTTTGTATAGCACCAAGCAAGAGCAAAATTGTCAGTCACTTATATACTTGATACAGAATGGCAGACAGGATAATTCAGCCAGAATAAATGAAGTTTGAAGGCTAAACTATCAGTGATTGCTTTTCTTATTGATTAAATATATTAGATAATAGAGATAGAATCCCCATTCTCCTGCATTGAGTTCAGTCCAATATTAAGAGCCTTCTGCAAAGGTAGAGGAGGACTAGCATCAAAGAAGTTGTTCTGATTTTCTGTGTTTTGTCACTGTAGCCTCCTCAGTGCTGACTTCCAGAAATAGTAGTCATTTTGCCATCTTAATGGATCATTGTAATCTTTGATTTGCATCATAAGGGGAATCAGACAAGGTCTTTCTTCTACTCCAGTCTAAGGATTGCTTTGTTAGAAGAGATATTTTCCTCCATTGTCCCTTTCAAGAACAAAGATTATGCCTATTATTTCTATTATTAATGCAACCTATATCACTGTCATCCACAAGTAACTCTGGCAGTTCTCACATCTGGATGGCACATTACTTATTAGTCAGGATGCTCTTTATGGACCCCATATAATTACTGATGTGGGCTTACTCCACTTTTTAAGCATTTCACCTAGTTCCTCAATACGCACCCAACTTTACATAAACAGAAGACAGTAACATGTACAATAGCCTGCTTAGCAAATGTTTTATGTCCTGACTCCTCCTCCTCTTCCTCTCTATGTACCCCATTCTCTTCATTAAATACAGATGTAAATTGCTCATCTTGACAATCTTGGCTTTTCAGTGATTTCTTTCCTCTCTCACAGACTGTCTCAGGTTACAATTGCCTTGTCTTGCATCTACCATCCTTCATCCGACCATCTTCCTTGTGGGAAAAAGCCTCTTGGCTTTTGATGGTGAGATTGAGACAATACGTAGTACACTCTGATATGACTACAGGAAATTTATGCTAGCACGCGAAAATAAAAGTACACATGTGACACCATGATAAAAAGCAAGCTGACAGCGATGCCACGAGTGAATGTACGCTAGTAATCACTAAAGGGCTAAGAGAAATTTATAATTAGGAACCCTGAAATGGACAAAATTCCACCCATGAACTAAATTGTTTTCAGTTTGTGAACATAAATTCATGACTTCCTCAGATTTTTTTCTCCTGGCAGACAGTTTGGTGCGATCTGAACATCACTAGTGATTCATGGAACTGTCACTTGACTAACATCAGTTGACCTGAATCTTTTTGAAGTAGCATTTAGTTAGTCACATTGGGTGACCACATTTTATAGTAAGCAGCTCAGCAGACTAAAGTCTGTAAGTTTATAATGTACTGTGCTCTTTGGGACTTTTATTTACTTTCAGATTTTCTTGAATGCTAGACCTTGTGTCTCTCATTAGAAAAGTCCCTCTTGGCCTCTGTCCCTCCCGGTGAATTGTCTCTAAAGTCACCTGGCTTTTAATCCTCTCTATCTTTTTGCTAATAGTTACCAATTTCTTTTGTACACATTATCTCATTAAACTTTCACTTATCCTTGTCTATGTCACAGAATCATCATCCGCCTTGAGTATTTTTAGCATCACAGAAATGAATGACTCGAAGACTCCAGTGCTAATAAATGGCAGAATCAGGATCATAACCCAAATTTCCAGATTCCACATATCAGGCTTTTTCACCTACTGGAAGAATTTTACAAAAGGTAGTGATTGCAGCAGAAAGCTTTTCATGGGTTTTCTCTGCAGACATTCCAAGGCTCCACTTTATGTTGTGTTTGGAGACAGAGCCACCAACACTCCATTTAGGACCCAGATGGTTCTGCCTTTGTGGATTTTTACCAAGATGCCTGATGCTTACACAGCATACCTACATTCTCTTTTTGGTAGAAGAGACTTTCTCATTTTAAATTTCCTTACAGCTTAGAAAAGTACAGAAATCCAGAGGCTCTCATAGTCTAATTGCTCTGCAGATTGGAACAACTCCATTCATCTAATTCTTTCTAGAGTGGTAGAACTGATGTCACAAACCTCTACCTATGGTAGGCAGGTTTGGGGCTAGTAGGAAATGCAAGAATCTTAAAACACACACACACACACACACACACAGAGAGAGAGAGAGAGAGAGAGAGAGAGAGAGAGAGAGAGAGAGAGAGAGAGAGAGAGAGACAGAGAGAGAGAGAGAGAGAGAGAGAGAGAGAGAGAGAGAGAGAGAGAGTGAGAAAGCACTATTATGTTCTGTCACTGGAGTCTAGTATCACTTACTTGGGAACTGGCACTGCCTGCTTAGCAAATGTTGGTCTACCAACTTTTCAGTGAGCGTGATTAAAGGGGTTGATATGGCTCTTAGCACTCTGCTTTCTCAAAGGTATTAAAAACTGTGTGTACATTATACATATTTGTTAAATTTTCTAATGAACTATGATTTACTATTACCTACTTATAGTTTCATAGTGATAACCCTGAGCAAAACCATCATTTTAAAGATTTATTTCTGCCAGGCAGGGGTGGTGCACACCTTTAATCCCAGCACTGGGAGGCAGAGGCAGGAGGATCTCTGTGAGTTCGAGGCCAGCCTGGCCTACAGAGTGAGTTCCAGGACAGCCAGAGTTACAACAGAGAAACCCTGTCTTGAAAAAAAAAAACAAAAAAGACTTCTTTTTTTATTTTTGTATATGTATGTGTTTCTGTGTGAATATATGCCAAGTATGTGCAGGTACATATTGAGGCTAGAACTGGGTGTTGGAATCTTTGGACCTGGAGTTGCAGGTAATTATGAGCCTGCCAGATGTGGATGCTAATTGGGGCCTCTGGAAGAGTGGCAAATGTTCTTAACTGTTGAACCATCTCTCCACCCCATAAAAACCATTATTTATAAATTTGCCAAAATGGCAATTTTGTTGTGTATGATGTATGGTGACATGTACTGCTGATATCTCAGCACTTGGGTGGCTAAGACAGGAGAGCCACAGATTCATGGGCCAACTTGGCTACATAATGAAACACCATGTAAAAATAAATGAAGAAAGACAAAAAACTAATAGACTATTTACTCATTAACTTGTACATCTATTTATTTGAAAATTTCATTGTGTATTTATAATTTCTATTATACCTAGTGCTGAAACATAAAGATATCTTCATACTAATATATACTGTATGCAACGCATAGTGCCTCGTGCCTTCTAGTGTTCTTCTTTCTACTAGCCCCGATTAGTTTCATTTGTTTCCCTAGACAATTTCACTTCCACTTTCATATATACATAAATGATTTGTGCATCTATACAAAATCTAGGAACCACCAATGAGATAAAACATAATTGTGTTTCTGAGACTGCTTTGATAAGTTGGATACAATTATTTCCAGTCACACCCATTCCCTGAAAATGATAGAGCTTCATTCTTTATGGATATAAAAATACTCATTGATAATATATACTATTTATTTATTTATTGCTCTTTTGTTGGATACCTTGGTTGGTTCCATAACTTAGCTTTAACGGTGGCTGGACTAGTTTACATTCCCACAAGCAGGATATAAGTGCTCTCTTTTGCTGATATCCTTGCTAGTGTTTGCCATGGCTGGTTTCCTTGCCATGGCTGTGGTCATATCAACAAAACATACCCAGGGTTTCATCTGCTCCCCACAGACTGTCATTTTGACTGGGATGAAATGGAATTTCAAAGTTGTTTAAATTTGCATTTTTGATGACTAGTGAGGCCGAACACTTTTTATATGTTTATTAGCCATTTGTATTTCATCTTTTGAATGTAGTTCATTCACTTCAGTAGCCATTTACTGATTGGATTCATGATTTTTTATTGTTTGGTTTTTTTGAGTTCTTTGTATATTTAGAAATTAATCCTTTGTCAGATGCATAGGTAGCAAAGATTTCTTCCATTCTGTAGGTTGTATGGTCACTCAACTGCTGTGCAGAAAATTTTAATTTCATGAAATCCCATTTGTCACTCGCTGACATTGTTTCTGGAGTAACTGGAATCATATTTAGAAAGTCATTGCCTATGCCTATATCTTAAAGTGCTTCCCCTAGTTTTCCATCAAACACTTTCAGAGTTTTTGATCCAGTTGAAGTTGGTTTTTGTAAAGAGCAAAGGAGAGATCTAATCTCATTCTTCTTAGCGTGGATAGCTAGTTTCCCTAGCACCTTTTCTTTTGAAGAGGCTGTCTTTTCCCTAATATATCTTTTTGGCACTTGTGTCACAACACATAGTCGAAGTTGCAAGGACTAATATCTGGATTCCCCGTTCTTCTAGTCTGTAGATTTTTGTGTCTGTGTTGGTGTCAGTTCCAAGTTGTTTTATAACATTCTGTAGTATGCTTGAAGTCAAGTGTGCTGATACCCCCAGCATGTTTTTCAGTTAGAATTGCTTTGGTTATCTAGGGCCTTTTGTACTTCCATGTGATTTTGAAAGTTTTTATTGCATCTTATAGATTTATGTAGTGTGCTTGTATATGAACACACGTGTAGTATAGTAGTATGTGTGTGTGGCCAGAAGACAAACTGTGGGAGTTGGTTCTCATCTTCTACCACGAGAATCCCAGAGATTAGACTCAGGTCATCAGGTTTGGTGGCAAGTGGTCTTACCAACTGAGCCATCTCCCAGTCTCTTCCATGTGAACTTTAAGACTGCATTTTCTATTTCTCTGAAGAATGTCATTGGAATTTTAATGAAAATTGATGAAAAATTTGATGTAGATTGCTTAAGATAGAATACAGCCATTTTCACAAGACTAAATCCTTCAATCCAGAAACATGAAAGGTCTTCCATGTTCTAATATCTTCCTCAATCTTCTGCAGTGTTTTAAAGTTTTCTTTTCTTTAGAAGTCTTTCATTTCCTTGGTTAGGTTTATTTTAATGTTTTTAAGGGAATTATGAATAGGGTTGTTTTCCTGACTTCTTCCTTGGTATTGCAGACCTTAATTTACTTATCAAATCAATCATCCAAACTTTTCTTCAGCTTTTCACCATGAGCTTTCTGTTTTTATATGAACTGCTGTATATCCTCCACTTTTTAGTATTTCCAATTTTGCTACTATTGCAAAGATATATTTAAGTTAGAAGGTTGTGATGGACTTATCTTTTTCTTCCTTCAAATTCTCTCCCTAAAATTAGTATGTTATCAAGAAGACAGGTAAGACAGAGAGCTAGCAGCTCATGTGACGTTTCACACTAATGGGCAATTGAGCCAAGACAAGAGGGCTTAGTTATTGTCTTGCATTCTTTAGTATATGTGAGTATTTCAGAACTGATGCTCTGAAATAAAATACAAGAGACACATTTTAATTTGAACATTTCTACTTTTTTCCCTTTTAATTTTTCTTCTATATCTGTTTTTACTATACCTACCAAGCACAAACCCTATGGACCAATGATATTGGCTTTGTTCTTATTTAGCTACTTCGTATCTATAAAGGTGTTAGGTGAATAAAAGGCTTAATATATCTCTGGTCACAGGAAATATTTATCATCTTAAAAGGTAATTCTTAGAAATAAAAAAGAGTCAAGATCTATCTTAATGAACTTTTAATATCAAAAGTTTTAGCATGGATTTTGTTTTTCTAGAGGGAAAGAGGTGGTCAAATGTATACATGTGCATTTTTTAAGATAGCCCCAAACCCTGGTGAGCACAGAGCAAGGATAAACTAATTATCCTCCTTGCTTACTGACTTGAACTGACTTCCACAGTGATTCTAATTTTCAGACATAGAGGCAGTTGCATGATACAGATGGCTAAGTAGTTGATTTTTAAATTTGTAAAGTTGATTTTCAATATGGTTAGTATTGAAATTAAATTATCTCAACTTACACTTAAACATGTAAAAACAAAGTGGTAACTTAAATATCAGATCCTACTTCTCCTTTGCTATATTTTACTGTTATTTTTGCTTCTGAAGTTAATTTTTTAATCTTCTCTGTAGTAGAAACATTACATATTTTTAATAGCTTAAAATTGGTCTTGAGAAATGATATTTGGGATTCTTTTATACCTCATGATTTGGCAGACGCTTCAAGTCAGGGCTGGATTTATTAT
Organism: Cricetomys ansorgei; assembly: GCA_026225945.1. NCBI lineage: Eukaryota > Metazoa > Chordata > Mammalia > Rodentia > Nesomyidae > Cricetomys > Cricetomys ansorgei. The sequence goes on along the minus strand of JAMJFZ010002884.1, from coordinate 1,963,177 downwards.
TTTATTGATTGTCTAGTATAAAGAAGTGGTGGAATATTAACAATGCAGATTTAAACTTAAAAGCATGTCATAGAGCAGACTTATGCTTCTGATCGAAATGAACTAACAAGAGTTGATTCTCACCTTCTACTTGAAACAAACAAAAATAAATAGAAAGGACATATCAGCCTCAGTAGTCACTGAGAGATGGGAAAAAATTGAGGAGGATTCTATAATTGTCCAAGCTTGTCATCTTGAGTTTCCCTATCCTCTTTGCGATGAATAAACAGAGATGAAGTGAAAACCAAGGCAACTAGAGATCACAGGACAGACCAAAGGGATGAGAATTGCAAGAAAAAAGAGCCCCAGATAATCTGTATAGGATTCCATGAAGGTTATTAAGGAGAACAATGACTGCAACATATATGTGACAACACAACATGCAACTAGATGAAAAACAGCTTAAAGATGAAAAGTACCATTATGTAGTTCTCACACAGAACAGTGTAGATCCTATTGTCATTGTATAGACTGAAAATTTTATGAATAATGGGCCTTAGTAAGTCTTGCCTTGTAGCCTCCAAAGCCAGTTTCTGGTCTCCTCTGAAAAGTTTTACTCACAAGGTTAAAAATTGTTTTCCAAGTGTTTTACCTATGTGACAGACAAAGATGAAGAATATTTTGAGGAATGCAAAAATATTCATCACATGAGCCTAATTTCTGCAATAATAGTATGTAAGAAGTCACATGAATCAGATCCTCTATAAAAGCTATGAAAATTCTTGGAAGAATTGTCAAAGAATGCTAAAAATTCCTTTCAGGAAGTTAAGCAAACCCTGTAATAATCCAAGAATCCAATTTAAGAAAAATAACTCAATCTTGATAGAAATAGGAAAAATTGTGACAATTTTACATTCACTAATCCAATAACCCACTCTTCACATTCATGGTAGCCTTAAAATATTGCAGACCTAGAAATATAAAAATTGAAAAGTTCTGAATCCTTATAATAAGTAGAGAGAACAGAATGTGTTTCAACCTTTACAAAACCCACCCAAAATAATTGTGTTTGGCTTTTCTGAAAAATCTCCAGGAAAACTCCATTCCACTGACGAATATTCATCTTAATCTTACTCTAGAGGCTTTTTAATCAGGAAATTCTCTTAATATTTGTTTTATATCCATGTATGTTATTGTTTTACTTATTTGTATGTCTGTATACCACATGTATGTAGTGCCCTCAGAGGCCAGAAGAGGGCATTGCACCTGATTCTTTGGAAATAGAAGTTACAGTGGGTTTTATGTAGTCACGTGGGATCTGGGAACAGATCCTCTCCAAGAGCAGCAAGTGTTCTTGACTACTGACTGAGTCATCTTCCCAACACCACAAATTAGGGTATTCTTATTTCTAAGTTGTCTACTAAAATTAGTGGCAGTTAAGAAAATGTTGTTTGTGTTACGTATCATCTTGTTATTATGGAATAGAAAAATGAGTCAAATGTGGAATTTTGATAAAGAAATTTTATCAAAAGATTTATAATCTAACACACATGTATGTATGTATGTATGTATGTATATCTTAAAGGAAGTTAAGTCACTTGGGCTGACAATGATCCCTATAAGAACCATAGACTAACAAAACCCCCAGTATTAGATACAAGAAACATCCTTTCAGAGGGTTGGACTGGGTAATCCAAGTGACATCCAAAACAACATAGATTATCAATGTAGCCCTTGGTTGCCTCCCAGTGGTTGAGGGTGGTCCCCTATGACTTAAGACACCACACTCTTAGGACACATGACCCAGAGGACCTGAGCTGGATCTGATCTGCAAGCTTCTTTTCTGAGGTCTAACTTCTATAATTCCAGGAAATAACACACAAAACTCCAAGAGAAGGCAGGAACTCAACAGTCCCATCCAGCTATAACATCTATGAAGATGGACAATTACCAAGATATGCATGAAGGTGCAAGAAGTGGCGTTCACAAGTTGATAGCAGACAGCAGCTGTCTAATTAGACATAAGGCCCACTCAACAGGAAGGGAATCATGCCTGGGACTAGAAACTTAGCAAGTTTCCTAAGGATAGTGAGGTCCTGGACCTTAGAAAAGAATCTACTACCTTCACTTTGCTAGACTAGCATAAATCCTTACTACATTCTGAATCTCATATTTAAACCCCCAGGTAAATGTAGCCATGACATCCCATCAAATGGAGACCACCACAGAAAACCACAACAGGACACAATGCAGAGATCAACAGACTGTGAGGAGTCCAGCTGCATCAGATATATCTACATCACAACAACTGCATCTATGGCTTGGGGAACATTTTGAAAGCAAGGGTGGAAAGAGTGTATGAACCAGAATATTAGGGAGGCTGCTGTGAAACAGCCTTTCCTAGAGATGCCTGCATAAACAAGATCTGAGCAATAGCAATATCAATGTTTATTTGGAAGGGGGAAATTTCATGGTGTCCCACACCTAGACAATTAATGACAGATAGCTAACAATTGCTGAGAGAAAGAGAATTAACCTCTAGTGGGGATGAACCCCCTTATTGGTTGTCCAATGTAGAATGGCCAGCCTTGAAAGCAAATACACATAAACAACAAAAAAGACACAGTAGGATATATATATATATATATATATATATATATATATATATATATATATATATATATACACACATACATACATATATATGTGTGTATATGTATACATATATATGTACACTGATATAGATACATATATGTACATACACATACATATATACGTAACAAATATAATCAAAGATTGTAGCTGTGGGCTGTGTGTCTACAAGGTGGCTCACCAAGGAGACAAGTAGGTATTTTCATACATGGAAGCCCTGCCAGACCTCAGCAGAGGGAACCACCACCATGGCTAGAGTAATACTCGACAATGGAACCTTGAGCATCTGAGCTCAGGTGTTTTTATTCAGAACTCCTCAGGTGCAGATCATAAGCAATCAAACATCTTCCACATCTATCAAGCTTTTTACAATGTTTTTGGACAGCAGAAAAAAAAACATTATAAATATCCCATTATATGGAATTCACTCAGGATCTTCTGGGCTCCTCCAAAGGACTTGGATCACTTCTCTGTCTCTGCCCTCTACAGCACACACAGCTTGTCTTCTAGGTTCTGGCTGGCTCCACTACTGTTGCTGTTGTTAGTGGTGGTTGTCCCATGGTACTGGCATCTTCAGAACTCTGGGGTCCCTTGCTGCAACCAGGTTGCCCTTGGTGAATAGCCTGTCATAGGCTCTTTTCATAGTGCCAAGCCTTAACTATTTTACATGACTCCTTCATTTTGGGCCTTCAAATGCCACTGAGGCTGCACCTTCACCAATGGCCTCTCCTGAGCTCTTACAGTGCCAAGCCTCAGCTGCTCTCCAAAGACTCGTCATGCCTTCAAAACCAGCAACACCTGGGTTAGTCTTAGAGTACCAAGTTGGGCTACCAGCATGAGATACAACCTTGGCAAGTTCTGGAAGACAGTTTCTGTGTGTTGACCCTGAGGAAACACTTTCCAGGTTTTAAGATAGAGTCTGGTTTGCTGGAAAAATAACTGATCACTTTGTCTGCAGTAAATGTCTCCTTGTGGGTGGAGTTCTCATTGCTATCACCAGTATCTGTATAGCTTGTCTTTCTCTTAGTCAGGTTTGCAGGAAAAAATAAACTGGTCAGTTTAACTAAGCGTTTTTTTTGCTCCAAGCTCCAGCTTCCACAACAGCAGGGGGTTCTGTGCCTGTGGGAAGAATCTCCAGATGAAACAGTATGGCAGTTTGGTGTTCTTTTTTACCACCGCTAGGGGGAAACATATACCCTTCTTCATAGACCTCAAACACAACATCTTGAGCTTCACACATATATAACACAGCTATCAGAAAACTCAGTTTGTGAAACAATATGTTATCACCAGGAATGGCAGAGAGCGTAGGCTCAATGATCTGGAAAAGCAATAAGAACCCTGCTTTTTCCTGTTCCCAGCTGAATTTTCTTTTCTAAAGGCCTCCATTCTGTGGCTCTCGCCTCAGAGCTTTCTTTCTCATTTATTTACTAATTTCACAGCCTTTTTTCTTCATAGAGGCTTATTTCCTTTCTCTCTCTCTCTCTCTCTCTCTCTCTCTCTCTCTCTCTCTCTCTCTCTCTCTTCTCTTCCTTTAGGAGCCTTCAAATAACACCTTCATCTCTATCATCTGATAGCTTCCCTGAGCGCACTTGATCAGACTCTGTCAGGTCTGGAGTTTCTTTCTCCTTTTCCTTGTCTCCATGTTGGATTAGCTGGCTTGATGTCCTGTCCCATATTTGTGTGCCATTTGTAGTTGTTAGCCTACTGTGGCTGCTCACCAAAGAAGACAAAGAGGCATTCTCATATGTGGATGCACTGCCAGACCTGAGCAGAGGGAACCACCACTATGGCTAGAACAATTCTTGACAGTGGAACCCTGAGCATCTGAGCTCAGGTGTATTTATTAATTCAGAACTCCTCAGGTGCAGATCATAAGCAATCAAACATCTCCCACAGAAATCCAACACCTGCAGACAATACAAAATGCCATAGACAGCCCCTCACCCAACAGTGCATAAAACAATTATTTTATATATAACTAAAAATAAACTTCTGCAAGAAAAGATAAAGAGGCTATCAATTTGACGAGTGTGTGGAAGTAGGCAATAACTTGGGGGATGGAGAGAGAAAGGGAGAGGGGAATGGCATAATTTTATTTCAATTAAAACATTAAAATAAACTAAAATTTAAAGGATACTCATAACTAATTCATTATCATAATATAAAATTACCCATACTAAAACAAACAAAGAAACAAACAATCAAAACCAAACCTTTGAGTCTCAATACAATAGGAAGGGAAGTCCAATGCACAAATGTTAACTGCCCACTAGAACACTGATACTTGCTTCAACACAGGTAGAGACTCTCAGACAAAGATAGCAGGACTATTAGTTAAAGACATTTAAAAACACCTCTGTTTAACCTTTGTCCATCAAGGTAAGTGACAGAGACTTTTATAGATAGAAAAGATAGAGAATAATGGCATCACAGAACTAGTCTGAAAATTCATAAACACCAGTAATAAAAAACAACAGCAAAACAAGTAACAATAGCAGCTAATTCGGAAGAACAGTTATAATATGGCTTACTTAGGTACCACATTTAATTAATTGAAATACATAGCTTTGGAAAAAAAAGCACTAGATGCATCTAAGCAACAGGACAATATGGTCTAACAGGAGTTGAAACAGAACTGTCCATAGATGTGTTCCTATGCTCACCTCACCATTATGTATAATACTCCAAACATGAAGACAGCATAAATGTCAACTGAGAGCAAATGAATAAAGAAAATTCAACATATACAATTTAATATTATTCAACTTAAAACCTAGAAGAATTCTTTATTTGCAAGCTAGATGATCTTAGAGGATATTATGCTAAATGATGTTAGTAATATGCAGAACTGAAACCCCACAAGACCATATATAAATGAGTCTAAAATAGTTAAACTGACTGAAACTGAATAAAGAAGTGGTTTCTAAGGACTAGGATGGGGGGACAGGCAGATATTAATAAAAGGGTACAAAGTCTGAGTTACAAAATGTGAGTGGGTCCCAAAATCTAGTATACAACACCAGGTCTAAAGTTAACAGCATTATATTACACACTTAAACCTATTCTTAGAAAGTTGATCTTACCCTAGACATTCCCATAAAAAATGATAAAGTAGGAGGAAACTTTTAAAGAGGATGGATATGTTCTTATTTATAGATACGTTTTATTTATATCATGTTTGTTTCCCTCCCTCCTCCCTCTCTCTCTCTCTCTCTCTCTCTCTGCATATGTGTGTGTGTATGTGTGTGTGTGCAGGCCTGCATGTAGTTACTGAAGAGACCAGAAAGGGGCTTTGGATCGTCTGTACCTGGAATTACAGGAGCTGCCTGTTATGAGTGCTGGGAATTAAACTGCAGTCCTCTGCAAGAATAGTAAGTGCTCTTAACTGTAGAGCCATCTCTCTGGCTCCTGGATATGTTTACAGTATAAATTGTACTAATTTCACAGATATTTTTATATCTAATGTCATTAAGTTGTAAACATTAAATGTTTGTATATCAATAATTCCCCAACAAAGTGGTTTATGATAATAAGAAGATGAATTAATGTAATCTATTACATCAAGAGGCTAAAGACAAAAATTCATATGACCATACCAATAGACATAGAGAAAACATTTGACAATGACCATCTTCCATTTGAGACTAAAAAAGACTTTCAACAAACTTGAAATAGTTAAATTTCCTCAACTTTATTAAGAACTTCTACCAAAACCCTATAGCCAACATCATGCTTTATGGTGTAACATTTGAAACTTTCTCCTTTAGCATAAGGCAAGAAAGTCTAATTGAGTACTACTTTTGACTTTCATACTAGAATTTCTAATTAATGCAACAAAACAAGAAAAGGAAAAGAAGTATATGCAAATTAGGAAGGAAGATATAAAAAGTCTTTGTTCTCAAAAACCCACAATTATCTATATAGAAAATCTGGAAGAATCACGGGGAGAAAAACTTGAAACTAAAGGCAAGGTTACAGGACACAGTGTTGTTATATATCAGTCATGTTGCTGCATACCAATAATAAACAAGCATCATTGAAAGCTAAAGGTCACATTACAATTTGCACTACCTCCACCAACAAATGAAGAATACATGTATAAGTCTAAGAAAATATGTACAATAGGAAAACTACAAGATTCTGTTAAAAATAATTTTAAAATAATGGAAGAAACATAGCGATAATAATGGATAAAAAGATTAAATGTGGGGATGTCAGTTCTCAATTAGATCTGAAAATTCAACACATTCTCAACCCCAAAGCAATTCTTTTGATAGTGACAAATGAAATACCTTGAATAGCCAACTCAGAACTGAAGGGGAAGAATAAATTTAGAGGACTGACAGTATTCAACTTGAAAAGATTTTCTTAAAGCTACAGTGAATGGAGGAAGAAGTGTCACTTTATTCGGTGGTATAGCCACTAATATGTTGTCCATGCTCCAGTAAATATTCTCATCTGTGGTCATTCAGGGAACCCTAATCAGTCTCCAAGGATTATGTACACACAAAAAATACACGGACATTTGGGGAAGAAGAAATAATTTATGGGGAAAAAAGAGGGAGAATGAGACAGGGTAATAGGGAGTGTAATGTATTTCAATTGTGTAGCCTTTTCCAAAGAAAAAGCTACCACAAGGGCAAAGCATTGTGTTCACTGAAATAGCCCAGAGTTAAAGCACTATCGATCACCTGACCTCCACTAGTTACTAATCTGAACAGTGGAGCACACTGTGATTTCAGAACCAATGTGGGTATATTTTCCTTTGTCACAGTGCACAGTTCTATTGACAGAAAGCTACAGATCCTTTGGGGGGAAGGTTCGGAGAAAGATTAACAGTATAGAATTTGCTAGTGGACTGAGATCTTTTACCAAGGCATCTGTCTCTCCTTCGTTGAAGGTGTTCCAAGACTGTAAAATGATGGAAGTCAAGGAGTTCATTGATTCTGCTTTTATGGTTCTAGTTAGACCTTATTGCTCACTGGACATGGGACTGTTTCAGTTATGCAGATCAAATAATTTATTAGGCTTCCTGTATATTTTGCTTTTCAGGATTTTCATAATCAGCTAGTTAATGCCATAAGTTTGTATAAGTCACACCATATTGATTGTTGCTTTGGCTCTTTTGTCCTTCATATTAACCACACTCATGTACTGGTGGTGGTTGAGTGTTGAATTTGTCCCTTGCACTCAATTATGTTCATCACATTTATGTTTTGCAAGTCTGTGACTACAGTTCCTAATCTAAGGTCTGTCTTACAGAGAAAAGCAATCATAGAACTTGTGAGTGACACCAATGACCAACTTACACATGTATTTTTTACTATCATGGAGAATCATGTCTTCTTGACTTTTTGAGAATGGTGGTCTCAAGTGGTAAGTCTACTCAAAAATTCTATTCTCACTACACTTTTGAATTTCTTCCTTTACATTAAAGTAAGGCAGGGCTAGCACTTCTAATTTACTCACTAGGAGTCTTTTGGTCCTTGTTTTACTTCACCAACCAACCACACATTTAGAATATTTTCAAGCTGCACAAGGTACAACATTAAACACAGAATCTTTAATAGCATGCTTATATAAATGAATTTCTCCAGTCTTCCATTTTTATCCTCTACCTTTAATGTACATTCCCATGTATGTTCCCTGAATATCTGACTCTAGTTATTAGTGGAGAAGCATGAGAATTCTGAGGAGTTGATGTTCAGGAGATTCATCACTGTTCTCCCATATAACAACTGCCACAAGGGAGACTCTTATATAATTCTCTTTTAAGGCATGTAAGATTAATTTTAAACAAGGATAGAAAGGCCATTCCCACTGGGAGTGGAAAGGTCTTTCCAACTATTAAAGACTCAACAGATTTTAGAGACTCTTTGTAGCCAACTTTACCAATGTCTTTCTTTCCACATATTTGCATTGCAAAATTCAGGATGCAATCTATCTAATCAATAGGAAATAAGTAGTATTGTTTTTTTAGTTCTCTTAAATGATTCATTGTTTTCTGGACTATTGCATGAGTTATATCCTGCCTGCAGTGGATGGATATGTTGGGGATTGGAAGTACTTGGCTACCATATATCCTATCACAGAGAGGTTGGAAATTGTCTAAGTTAATTCGCACTATGGAGTAGTTCTCTATTCTTTCACTGGAAAATAAAGTTCTTTTTTTCTTCAGAATTTCTTTCCCCCTGCTTAATTTTTCATTTGTGCTAACTTCTGTTGCTCACAGAAGCTGCTCTAAGCAGAATTGCTTTATGTCTGATGGGTAGATAAGGATTTGTCTGAAATTAAAAGACCCAGACATCTGACTGTCATTGAATCTGGTAGAACAACAGAACTAATTGGTACCTATTGTCTTATTCTCATCAGTTATTTGCCTTTTTCTTTCTTTCCTCCTTTTTTGGTGGAGGAATGTCTATCTCTTTTAGGACAGCAATACAGTGCTCTTAGAACTTGCAATATTGGAAATGCCTCTTTCCCCTCAGTACACATTGCAGTTGCCACACACATGTGTATCTCTCTCCCTGGTGGCCACATGTATTTGCAATGCTCCTCCTTCCATGGCTCTGTATCCAGCACCTCCTTAAGATGGCTTCACTATCTATATTAGTCCACAGAACTCACTCTTTCATCTTAATCTTATACTGCTTTAAATGATATTAGTTTTCTTTTCCCACCCTCATAATTCATGAACAAGACTGTAAATCAAACGGGTGGGTAAAAGTGGCCCAGGGCACTGGTTTTTCATGGTCCAGGTGTTCATGCAATCCTTCTTCAACCTCAGTTTTCCTCTCCATTTAGAGTGAAAATGTTATAGCAGTGTGGGAGGTGAGCGCTGTACTTGAGCAAGGGTGATTGATAAATCAATTTGGTAAAGAAAAGTCCTTCAGGGCTTCTGTGCATAATTTTCTAAGATCTTGGTGGTAATCTATCACTATAAGGTGCATTCATCAAATAAACAGGTGTGTAGGTTTTTTTTCTCTCCCTCTCTCTGGCTTTTTCTCTTAAATGAGTTTAGCTGTTGTCTGGCTTTGTCACCTATGTCATAGACTGGAAATATCTTTGCTAGGTAATATAAAGATTTTTCAAAAGCTTATAAATATCAAGCCCATATTTCCTCATACATAAGAGCCCAAAAGGACCACTAAGGTTTCATTTTATCTAATAAATAATCCACATATTTTGTTTCTAAAGAGAAGAAATCAATAAGCCTAGTCGACTCTTTGAACTTATTTTCAAACTCAGAATTTATCATCATTCTGTTTACTGTACTTAGCTTGGGTATCAACCTGAAATTGAAGTTTCGCATTGAAATTCTCAATTTACAGATTGGCATACTGTGACATTAATCAAATGAACAAGTATATTAAAGATATAGTTGTAAAGTTATTGCTTTGTACATTAAGAAAATATTCTGTGCCGGGTTTAAGAGTGCACACCTGGACTTGGGAGGCAGAGGCACAAGATTGCCACAAGTTCATCAGTCTGCTCTATATAATGAATTATGACAGTCTTGTCTACATAGTGAATTATAGGCCATCCATGATTATACCATGAGAGTCTGATTTTCAAAACCAAAAAAAAAAAAAAAGGAAAAGGAAAGAAAAGAAAAGAAACGAAAAGAAAAAGAAAGTAGACAAAACCAACCAACTTTGACCCAGTAACAGGACTGGGGACAGAAAGTGGTGGGAAGGAAATTTTGCAAATAATACATATTTTCATTCATATTTATCTTGATCATGATGATGATTTCACAGCTGCATACATATGTCACTATTTACCCAGTCATACACTTAAAATATGCAGAGCTTTTTATACTTCGATTATACCTTTATAAAGAAAGAATTTGAACATAATGTTTTTGTTTCATTAACTGTGTTTCTTCATCAAGACAAACTGTCAGTGGTTAAGAAAACTGGCTGGAGCTTTGAACATTCCTGTGGCTCTGTTATTTAGTAGCTGAGTGTCTTTCAGGTTTTTTAAACCCCTTTGGGAATCTCATTTTCCCATATGAAAATGAGGACAGAAATGAGAGTACCTAACTCCAACTTTCAGAACCAAATGAGGTAACACATGGAGTATACTTGGCTCTGTACTGAGCACAAATAAAGCCTCAAAGAAATGGCAAGTATTATTTTACCTGCAAGTAGAATTTAATTTTGTCTTGGGAGAAAGTATTCATAATTACAAGCAGATCCTTAAACCATAGTAAGTAAATAAAGAACAATACTATAACACTGAATATATCATCATATATAATATGCTTGAACATTTAAAGATTTTGGCATCTTCAGTAGGTAAGGGGAGTTTACAAGTTTGTTCTTTGAAGTAATTGACAATAAGGATTATTATGTGTGTGTATGTGTGTGTGTGTGTGTGTGTTTACATTTTTATTAAAGTGGGTATATTTCTTAACTCAGCCGATTTCAATCTAGAAAGATTTAGAGTATGAACATTTCTTCCTTTAGAGGAAAATATTTGAGAAAAATTGCATCTATACTAAACTTGTGCAGACTCTTCTTTTATTATTCTCTAAACTATGCAGTACAACAACTGAAAATGGCACATTTTATTGAGGATTATAAGTAATCTAGAAGTGATTGGAGGCATATAGGAAGATGTACATGTGTGTCAAACAAATATTATAATGTTATATAAAAGACTTGAGTATCCTTGGTATTTGGCTTTTGGGTCCTGGAACAAATCTTCCTCAGATACTGAGGAACAATCATATGTAATGTACAATCTTAATTTCATTATCTTTTAAATTATTTATTTACTTTTATTCTATGTGTATGGATGGTTTGCCTGCATGTATGTATGTGTACCACTTGCATGTCTGGTGCCCACAGAGACCAGAAGAGGGCACTGGATTCCCTAGAACTGGAGTTATAGACAATTATGAGTTGCCACTGGGTGGTGGGAATTAAACCCATGTCCTCTGAGAGATCAGCCAGTGCTCTTAACCACTGAGCCATTTAACTAACCGCAATTTTATCATCTTTTAAGTGAAGATAATATCCATATATATTTATGTGGTTGAGTTGTAGTGAGGATTGAGTGAGTTGCGAAAGCAAGGGCTTAGAACACAGGAAGTGCTTAAAAACTGTGAGGTGTTATTGTTTACTAGAAACAATAACTGTTTTAATAAGAAAGTGCTGTTGTTTTGTTCAATGCTGTATCCAAACACAGATCAGTGCCTAGTATATAAAAGACATTCAGTGTACTTCAAAATGTACCTAGAATCTGACCAGATTTTATTCCCCTTTCTGCTATCATCAGGACTATAGTATGCATCTCCTTTCATTGGAGAGATCAAGATAATTTCCTAGCTTTCCTGGCTGCATATGCCCTTTATCCCTTGCACCTGGCACAGATCCTCCATCTTTTCTTCTGACAACACCCAAAGTGATCTTTAAAGGGCATAAATTATATCATGAAGTTTATCTGTTCAAAGACCTTCCATGACTCCCCAGTTCACTTACAGGAGTGGGATTTTTTAAAAAATCTACTCTTAGCTATCTTCCTTGCCTCATCTTTCCATTGTCATTGTCTTTGCTTATTGTAGTTTCATCACATTGGACCAGAATCAGCATGCATTTTTAATATTGCTAGTTGATCATGGTGTTGCATACCTTTAATTCTAGTACTTAGGAGACTGAGGCTATCTAATCTACACAGTAAAACTCTGTATCGAAAAATCAATACCTGGACTTTGGAAATATGTTTGGAAGTTACACACAAACAAAAACCCCACAAATAGAACTGTCACAGGACCACCTTTGTACATACTTTTGAAAGATCTAAGTCAATATACCATAGAGAAGCATGTATATTTATGTTTATTGATGTTTATTTAGAACAGTCAGGGAACAGAAAGACCTTAGATGCCCAGCAATATATGAAGATAATGTGTTAATATACACAAATGAATTTTATTCAGCTTTAAAGAAAAAAGCAGTAATAGTACTTGCATGAAAATGGATAGAACTTGAAATCATTCTATTGAGTAAAATAAGCCAAACTCAGAAAACAAATGCTACATATTTTCTCTCATACACAGAACCTAGGTTTAAAATTATATATGTGCATTTATGTATGTGTATGTCATGAAACTCCAAGGGAGTTATGATATAATATTATGTAGACATATATGAATATAAATATTTGATATATTAGGAACATTTTTATAATTTGTTATGTCATGTAACAGACTATAACTGGAGATGTAGCTCAGTATATAGAGTTTGCATAGCTTGAGACTGTAGGTTTGATCCTCAGAACAATGCTTAAAAACACTGGCAACTCTTCCAGAGGATCTAGGTCCAACTCCCAGCACTCACATGGTGGCCCACAACCTGCTATTCAAGTTCCAAGAATCTGATGCTGTTTCCTGGACTCCAAAGATACCAAGCATGCTTGGAGTGCACAGACATATGTGCATGAAAAATACCCACAAACATAAAATAAAACAACTTTCAAAACGAAAAAGGTAATGGGTGGTGGTGTTGAAGACCTTTAACCCCAGCACTCAGGAGGCAGAGCCAGGCAGATCTCTGTGAGTTTGAGGCCAGCCTGGTCTAGAGAATGAGTTCCAGGACAGCCACAGTTACAACGGAGAACACTTGTCTTGAAAAATATTAAATAATGAAAGGGGAAGAAATATTATAGTGAAACCCATTACTTAGTATGATAACCTAAATGTTAGTTGAAATGCAAACAAACAAAAAAATCAGAAGGGCTTTGGAATGTAGTTCAGTGATAGTATACATGCTGGTATGCTGGGTTTGATTCTTAGCATCAAAAACATACTGTTCCTCAGTAGTATCTCTTTACTGTAAGAAACTACATTTATTCTAAAGTAGTGGTATTCCAAGGCATTATTTGGCTATATTTGACTTTGATTAGTCAAGAGTTGGAAAATGAATTTTTTTTCCACATAATTATTCTGGCAGCAAAATATGAGATGCCAAAGGGTTTTGTAGGGGGAATTATTTTTAATTAAAATATAATTACATCATTTACCCTCCTTCTCCTCCATCCAATTCCTCTTCTACCCTCTCCTATTCCCTCTCAAATTCATGGCTTCTTTTTCATTTATTATTATTGTTAGAAGCACACACATGCACACACATGCATATATATATATGTATATATATGTATATATATATATATTTGGGAGACAAAAACACGGAAGGCTGATAGCCTTTCAGTGTAGCATGACTCTTTGTGGGACTAGCCCAAACCTTGCTAATCTGAGATGTTGGCTACTATTATTTTTATTAAAGTAGAATTTTTCCAAAAGATTTAAATTGCTAGCAGTCTTCTTGAAAAATATTCTTTGGGGGGGAGGTTGAGAGTGATGGAAGCAAGGGAAAGGAAAATAGACCTTTTGTGTGGTTCTGTGTTATTACTTTGTATATACACAAAGTATTATCTTTTCAGTAAAACGATTTATTCTCATATTTTCTTTTTTCTTTCAAGAAGTCCAGAAAAATAACAATCAATGATAACTCCTCCTAATTACCAAATCATGATCTTCTAATATTAAGAAAAACTTTATAGTAGGCAAGTGGTAGCAAAATTTTAAAAGTCTAAAAGCTATTGGTAACATTGCTGAAGCTTTAGCTTATTTAAGTTTGTGAACCTACAGCTCCAGATAAAATGTAATTCATAGACACTTGCTCAGAGGTAAGAATTTATTCTGAAAGGGAAAGAAATTAAAAGCTAGGAAAGCTCTAGTTTTTCCATTTGCATTAAGTCTCTATTACCACATGAGTCATGATGAGATTTAGTGGGGAAAGAAGTTTCCTGTTTTTACAAAGCACAGTTTCTCTAGAACTCCTGTCCAGGAGCAGTGCTAAAATACTTGAGTAAAATGGGTAAGTCAGAGGCTCCAATCTTCTTGTTTCCAACCCAAATCTTAGCAAAACAAACAAATAAGGAAACAAAAAAGTGGAGGAGGAGCAAGGTAGTCACCCACAACTGATGTCTAGGAGAAGAGAGAAAAAAAGCAAGCGAGGGTCACGTATTTCTAAATTCAGCTAAGGGTATGTCTTAGAGGTGCAGAGAATGTCTCAAATAGGCATCTCAGTGATTCCACCACATAAATGCAGTCCCTGCCATCTGACCCATCATGTCCATCAGGGTGGGATGTTCTGTGCTATGTGGCACCGTATTCGCTCCCCATTGGAGCTATTATCTCCAATGAAGTGTGCTTCTGATTGTCCTAGCAGCTCCTCTCCCATTGTATACATCGTGTATTATTCCACTTTCTCGTTCTTTCTGATCACCTAGACTATGACATTAAATACAACTCCAAACCACTTAGAGCTTAAGCAAGCAGCCTATTGGCTGGCATTTTGATGCAGAACTCATGGGACCTGAGACTTAATTAAGTCCACCACATGCAGTACCATGTTCCAAGACTGTTAGACTTTTGACAGTATATTTTTCAAATTTCCCCAAAATTGAACTGTTGTCTTCTTACAGGTCTGAGAAATGTTAAAATAATGAAGAGACAACATACTTTAAACAATTCGTTTGTTTTACTATAATTCAGTTTGAGAGTAGGCAATCAATCAGTGTCTCTGCGTAGCATTTTGGAATCAGGGAGAAATTGGAAACATGCACTGTGGCTAACCCTTGCATTCTAATATGCTTAAATGCAAACAAAATAATTAAAGGGAAGAATCATTCTACTCTATCCAATTCCCCCTCAATGAGTTCAATGAGAGCCTCCCAACTCTCCTTTGCAACTTAATTAGACTCAGTATTCATTGCCCATGTTGGCATTCATTTCAACAAAGTCCAAAGGCCTACTAGCAGACAAGCTTGGTACTAGGTGCTCATATACAATAGTGAGATTAAACAGATATGGTCCCTGCTTTCTTGGGTGAAACTGGAATCAATCAAATGATTGCATAAGTGAGTATCTAAGACACTGGAGGAAAGGCACACAGTTTGAAGAAAGTATATACAATAATAGTGTATTAGTTACTTTCCTTGTTACAATGATAAAATATCTAACAAAAGCAACTTTAAAGGCGAAATAGTTTATGTTGGCTCACATTTCAAGGGTACAGTCCATCTTGGTAGAAAGCCACTGTGGTAGGACCTTGGAGTAGCTGGTCACATCAAATCTGTAGTCAGGATCCAGCAAGTGATGATTGTGTGTGTTCAGCTTCTATACTCTGTTTTATTCAGTCCAGGCCCTCAGCCTATGCAATGGTACCACTCAGATTTTAGGTGGGTCATCTCAGATCAATTATTAATTAACCTAATTTAGATTATCACTCACAGATATCCCCAGAGACTTGTTTCCATGGTGATTTTAAATCCTATGAAATTGATGATCTAGATTAACTATCATAATTAGGGAACTAAAGAAGGCCTCCACAAAGAAATACTTAAGCCAAGATTTCAGATTTGTGGGGCCGGTTAGGACTTAAGGAATTATCACTAAGAATTATAGTCTAATAAAGAATAGCAAGTCCAAGGTGCTTCAGAGGAGCAGATACGTGGCCAGGGCAGTTGGAGTGCAGAGGACAAAGGAGTGATGAGAAATTTTGTTCTAGTTTGACAAGGGTGTTTCTCATACTGGCTTTGGAGTATGACAATTTCTACTTGTGGGTAGAGAGTGCTGTTTTGCATATGCAAGGTTGTAGACCTTGACCCACTAGATGCCCCTTTGTTATTCATGACAACCCCATAGTTCCTAAATTCCCAAGTACTCCCAAATAATAGTGGTTGAATGAAAAATCACAAAGACCAAAGAATTTAGAGTTTTGTCTTAGAAGTAAGGGACTTCAATGACGAATTGTGTAAGTGGAAGAAGATAGTGACTCAGTCCATAATCTGAAAAGGGCATTCTGGCTATAGTAAAAAAGCAAAGTTTCCTCGGAGACCCTTCCTGATGACAAGTTGGGAATCAGACCTGTAATCTCAACACTTGAGAAATGGCAGATAGTCCATGAGTTCTAAGCCAATCTGAGTGACACAGTGCTACTGTGAGGACAAAATAATGACCCAAAATGCCAGTTCTATGGGAGGGAACAGAAGTGCAGGGGGTAATTGGGCAAGCTCTCAGCAATATTAACAGTGCAGTTTTAATGGCTTTGTAATGACAACCACTAGTTAGCCCTTCATGTGAGCCAGAGTGATTTGTGCTTTATGTATGTTACTTTCTAGTCATCATCATACTTTATAAAATACATAAACTATCACTACATGACATATGAATGAATGTAGCACCAGAGCTTAGTGTGTCCCTACTGTCATGTAGCAGATCAATGGTGTATCCACCAGACTTATTTGACCCTAGAATCAATGCTCTTAATAAATATGGGCTAGTTTTACCTGTTATACTACCAGTAGAGCACCCTAATAAAGGACAGGGATGGAAGGACACGTGAGCTTAGCAGAAAAGTCTGGCTGGAGTACAAGAACCTTTGTTGTGGCATGTATTGAAAGGCTAACCCAACCAGTATGAAAATCCTGGGTGAGGAGCTGGGGATATAGCTCGATGGGTAAGAGCACTGCTGTGGAAGCATGAGGACGTGAGTTCAGATCCAAGCGTTCACATGAAATAGCAAACATGGCAACACTAGCACCAACACTGTGGGGGGGTGAAGTGGGCGGAGACAGAGGGATGTTTGAGGCTTATTGGCAGCAGCCAAGTTCAGTTTCAGTGAGAGACTCTGTTTCAAGAGAATAAGGCAGAAAGTCTTCCCTGTCTCTGTTTTACACACAGAGAGACATACACACACCTTAGGACTGGCAGGATAGCTCAGCAGTTAAAGGCACTTGCCCCTAAACCTGATGAGTTCAATTCTGGAGACCAACACAGTGGGAGGAGAGAATTAAGTCATCCAAGTTGGCCTCTGATCTCCACATGCACACTGTGGCACATGCCATCCTCCCAAACAAAAAAAATGTAATAAAGAATTTTATTGAAGCTAAGCCTTTTGGCTTGCTTGTCCTATGCAGTCAGTTGTGTAACTTGAATCGCATGACATGGAATGATGAGATAATCGAAATTAAGAGGTGTTCTCCACGGTGACTGACCTAGAATCTTCACAAAGGCTGCAGTCAATATAGTCACTCAATACAAGTAAGGTTTCAGATGGATGATTATAGAAGTGTGACCAAGAAAGCACAATTTGTGATCTCGAATTGGACTCCCTCCCTTTCTTCTTCCTACTTTCTCTTTGATTTTCCATGCCACCCTGGGAATTGAACCCATGGCTTGTGCACATGTTCTGCTATTAAGCTACATTCCTAGCCCTTGAACGCTTGCCATAAGGGCACTGCTGGCATCACTGGTGGAACATGAATGCGCTCTCTGTGTAAAGGTTGTGGGGGTATTTATTTGTGTGCTTCTTGAAAATTCTTCAAAAATGTGATAATTTTTCTACTAAATGAATGTAATAAGTGATGTTAACATGGTTTAATCACACATTATCCTTTATATACAATAAAATGGACTGATAGTAAATGAATATCAATCAATAGAAAAAGATGGAAGGTGCTATTCTATGTGACACAAATTCAAAGTCTATACTCCCTCTAGATGTTAGAGAAATGGCTTCATTTATTTGAGACAGACTTTTGAGAATTTTTCATTCTTACATATAGCACTGAGAGTTGTAGAGAATGCAAAAGTAACTATAACATAAATGGCTCCAATGGCTTTATAGTCCAGGGGGAGAGTGAAATATAGCTGAGTGTAATCAACAGGGACACACATAAAACTCCGTGGAGACGGAGAGTAGGAATGCTCACTCTCACCTGGGGAAAGGAGGTAGGAAGTAAAGGAAGTCATTGTCATGAAAGGGTTACTAGGACAGGTAAGGCTTTGTAAGACTCCCCCAGGCAACCTCTTTTCGATATATGACCAGCAGCAAGAGAAGCAGCAAGAGCAGAAGTACTTGGGGATTTGTTAGTAACTCAAATTTCAGGTCTACCTTAACTGTACTCAGTCAGAAAATCTGGGGTGGAACTCAGCACAGCATGCTGTGTTTTAACAAGTTCTCCAGGGAACCCTGCTGCATGCTCACATTTGAGAAGCCCTGCTATTCGCAAAGAGGAGGGGCCCATTCTAGGTCAAGGAAGCAGTGTGAGAGCTTTCTATGAGATGACGGTAGGGGGCGCCTTTGTGGCCTGCTAAAGATCCATGGATGTGAGGGTATGGTGCATGGATAAAGGAAACATGGAAACGACCAGAGTGGTGCAAGGGGGGGGGCGCTATGAACTTTATTTTTCCAGTAATTGGTGACATAGAGGTATTTAAGGAAGATGGTGACATGGAGACTGGGACATTGGCTTAGAAGCTATTATTCTCATCTTCTCTGTTAGGTCTTTCCCTCCTGACACATAAACACATAAACAGCAAAAAATGGACTCAACAGGTTATACTTTTAATTTGTACACAGGGTATCCCATGGTGAAGGACAGGGAATACACATGTGTTCTGTTTTTTATTCCTCTTTTATAAAGCCACCAGTGTTCAATCATAGAGGTTTCCATACTGATGAACTTATCTAATCCTCCCTTTTGAAAGGCTCCACTTCTAAACACATGTTCAGATAAGTTTTCACCCTCTTAATACTACTAACTATGACTTCGGTAATTAAACTCCTGTGAGTGAGAACAAATATTCTAGTCCCACCAGGAAGTGACATGCTGGCTGCTGTTCTCCTCACCGCCACTGGGGTGTGGCAGAGGACTCATACAGAAAGCTAAAACTCTGGGGCAGTTTCTACTTCATATATTGTGAACCACTTCTTCCTTGACTACTTCGAGAACGACTTCTGCAGCTCAGGATCAAAGTTTGCTGTGAGATTAGCTGAGCCGATACAACTCTGTTGGAGCATCCCAGAGCTGATTCACACAGACGCCTCAAACATTCTCATCTGAAATTTATGTAGCTTTCAAGGCCCACTGGCAGGTACAGCAGGAGAAAGGATAAGGAAGCAAGGGAGGCGAGGAGCTCAAATCCTGAATGCAAATTCCCAGAGCTTCTTTCCTCAGAAGCCCTACTTGGCAAATATGCTGCCTCCTCTTCCTGGCTGCCTCTGCAGCTTCTGCTGGCCCGTTAAGCTTCTCCCCAACTAGCAGAGTGAGACAAGAGGGAGTTGGTGAACACAGCCAAAAGGCCCACAAATTATGGTCATCTGCAACCAAAGACGGTCACCTGCCATGCACAGGAGAGGGAAAGGCAAGGACATGACAGGCCACTATGTGCTATGTGAACCCAGCCAGCCATGTGGCCAATTAGATTGGAACAAAGACATGGTGACCTCTACAATGAGCCAGCTCTGTAGCAATGAGCTGGTAGTAATGAGCAATAATATTAGTATTGAATATTCTCTGAACATTTATCCAGGGGTCAGACACTGTATTTAGAGATTTTGGTGTGTGCTAACCTTAGGAGATGGGTATTCCTTTTGTGAAGTAGGCTCAGGAGGGTTAAGGATTTTATCAAAATCAATATAGCCAGAAAGCATAAGACCAGGGCTTTAAAAGAAATCTCTCCGACTCCAAAGTGGAAGCGTTTGCTGTTGTTAGTTATGACAAAAAAGATCCACATTTGCAGAATGGGTAGAACCTGTTTGGGATATATAGAAGATTACATAAAGGCCACGTAACAGGGGACCTTGAGGGTCTGGCTGAGGGGTTGTAGTTCTAGTCTAGAGGTACAAAAGAGACATTAGACACATAGGGCATTATTTTCAGCAATAGGAAAAAGACTGTTGCTAATAAAATGGGCCCAAATGGGGGAGAGTCAGGCACTACTGGCTATGTAACTTACAGGACCCAATGCAAAGTGAAAAGTTGAGGCCCCGTTTTTAAAAATTGTTAAGACTTTTAAGGTAATAACAATAAAGCTTTAAACCAAACATGAGTGCCCCCCGTAAGGTTACTCAGAGAATATGCTTTGAAGTCTGTCCTAGAGCCAGAATGCCAAAGAAGAAGGTGTAGCACTCAGGGAGGTGGGAGTAGAGGGAGTGAGTTCTGGGGATGAGGTGGTGGAGAGATGCCACAAAGAAGAGGGTGTGAAGCTACAATCAACAGGACTTTGTGCATGTCCTGTCTCTTTAACTTCCCACACTCAGTGGCTTCTCTGAGATCAGGTCTGCATCACCAAATGGAAGGACTAGAAAAGGAACTGATCTGTAAAACATCAATTTGCCTTGGAAGCTGCCTGGTTCCTCCCGCAGATTTGGTATTGAGATAGGTGTGAATGTGGTTAGTTCACACTGCAGACTACCCCTCAAGTGATCTAATCTCTGGCTTCGTCACAAAGTTATGCTTTATTTCCTCCATTCAAGGAGAAAGATGTATTTAAAGATTGTTCCTAGGTGCCAAATGTAGACATACTCTTTGGACTAGAAAGTGAGTTCCCACACATGCTTCGTTTAGAGAGCACAGAGTAAAGTTCTTCCTACCTGCAGGTCTAGGAGGAGTCTGTGTGGATGCTGCCAATTATTTCAGGGACAAGAGAATAGAGTGGTGAAGCAGATGAATGTTATTGAGTTACTGTATCTGTGATATCCCCAGGAATACTCTGATCCTGTTCTCCCTTAGGACACAAGGGCACTCTAAGGTATCTTTGAAAAGGTTCAAAGCAGATAGTCTCGTTTTATCTTTAGGTCATCCTGAGTAAGGGAAAATTGGAACTCATGGGAATCTGGGAGTTTTAATGCCTTCTGACAGGTCTGTCTGTCAGGATTAAAAGTCTGCAACTTCTTATGTAAGGACAAGAATACACAAGTCTACAAACCATGGCCCAACCATCTACACAGTAAAGAGATTTAAAGAAAGAAGACCCTCACCAGATAGCCTCTCTACATCCTATTTTTGTCTTATATGTGGGAAGCAGCCTACTCTACTCCAAATGACAATGTAAGAAAACAACGGATCCTCTACACCATCCACAGTGAAACTTTTCAAAACTCATACCTATAATTTAGTCTCCTGGCGAAGGGGGCTAGGATTGAGTGTAAGTGATAGGATGGGTATTATTGTAGTTTAGATGATAAATGTCACTCAGAGGCTCAGGGTTTTAAACACTTGGTTCCCAGTTGATGATCTGTTCTAGGGAGGTTATTGATACTTCAGGACTGGCAGCTTACCTGGAGGAAGTATAATACTGGGGCCAGGCTCTGGGGGTTTAAGCCTTGCCCACTCCCTATTATAGCTCTCTGTGTCCTATGTGTGGTTGAAATCTCTTGGCATCCTCTTCTGGTCTTTTGATATTTTGCCTCCCTTAACATCATGGACTCCTACTCTGGAACCATAAGTCAAAATAAACTCTTCTATAAGATGTGTTTTATCACAGTATAGAAAAAGTAACTAATACAGGTACCTCGGGGGATGTGACACTGGCCTACCTCTCCCCCGATTCCCAAACTATTGGGCCTTTGGTATGCCACAGCCCTCAGAATATTTTATATTTTCAAATAAGAGGGGAAAGGTGCTAGAGCCTGGTGCAGAAGTCACATCCTGTTGCACACTGTATTTTGTCTTAAAGTACTTTTTACAGTGTAATTATTCTATGTGTGCCATAAGGTGTATGGAGTCAGAGGACACCTTGAAGGGGAAAGTTCTCTCCTTCTGGGAATTGAACTTGGGTTGGTAGGTTTGTGACAGGTGCTTTTAAAACTGAACCACTTCTCTGATGGTGCATTTTGTATTTTAGAAGCAGAGAAAATCACTTTGGAGACAGAGAACCTTCAATTTACCAAGAATTAACTATGTAACCTTTGACTATTTACTTCTCAAAACCTGTTTACTGTGCATAATAATAATTACTCAATAAACTATTGTGATGGTTAAATGAGTTAATACTTTCTTGGTTTTCGTTTTGTACATTTTTGAGACGGGGTGTCACTAACTAGCTCAGGCTAGGCTGGAACTAGATATGGAGATCAGGTTGTACTTGAACTCACAATCCTCCTGCCTTAGCTCCCCGAGGGTGGATCATAAGTGTCTAGTACCATGCCTGGCTTTAAATGAGTTAATGCTTATAAAACACCTATAATAATGTCTGACATATCAAATGGCTAATAAATGGGATATTAATCATAATCTCATGAATAATGAGAGAAGTTAAAATCAGTCGGTGAGGGTGTGTGGGCTGTGTAGCCATCTTCAGCTGGAAGTCTTGGCCTCAAGCTTTGCAGGGAGATCTATCACTTCAGCAGTCTATAGCTTTGGCTTATTTAGTCTGTGAAAGGGACTGAATTATTTGCCTATTATCATACTTTCTGGGCCCCATGGGTCAGTGTACTGGAATCAGGCTCCACTGAGGAGTGACTCTTTTGTTATAGCCAAGAAGAAATCACCTATGTGTTTGGGCAAGATCGTGTGTACCACTAGGAGCCTTGTTTGTAAGCCTGGGAGACTTTCCCACTGAGAACAGGACTTTACTGTCCCCTGCAATGTTTGTGTTAGTGCTAGCTTATGGCATAACTTCTGATGCCAGAGAAAAATGGAGTCACATGTGTCTTCAGTGTAGTCTTAGTTCTCCTTGTGGGGGCTTTCCTTTTAGATATCTAATACTTCAGTGAAATTTCTGGCTATGTAAGGATGTGAAGCCTTGGCAGCATAGGCAACTCTGTAGCCAGAGGTGTTTCTTAAACTGTTTCTCTTCTTCACAACTTGCCCAACTCCTAATCATTTGGTACTGCACAGGGTCTTGGATATGATACTGTGCATTCATGACCAATACTAATTGGATTATTCCTGTCAAATTTAATTCCCAACTCAAGAAGGACAGGTGCTTCAGAGGAAGAACTAAAGTGTGAACCTTGACTCAGCTAAACAATGGAGACAGATTTCACAGTTGGAGTCTATATTTTGGAATCATATTTTTGTTATATGTTAAACATTAAGGATTTTATTTTCTGCCAGCACCTCTTCATTTTATCAGCCACATCATCCTACAGTTTTCCGTGTAAGTTCCCAGTAAGCAAGCTTTGTCCTTGGTGGAGAGAAGTGTGGATTTATGTGCAGGTGACATTTAAGTTGGGGACTTTGTTATCCTGGGAAATGGTAGTACGATATCACCAATGTGCAGAGCAACTTCTGCTACCCAGAGTAGTAGAAGTTTAAGCTGTGTTACAGCAGGAACCTTTAATGCCTCTCTACTCAAGTCCTGGTGAAAATGGGTGATGTTTCTGGGAAAGGCAAAAGGATTCTAGTTGTTTGGAGAACAGACTCTGGAGTCATACTGCTGGGTCAAACTCCAAATGCCCTATTAACTAGCTCTTTTGAGTGTGGGCTTTGCTGTTTTATCCTTTCAGCATCACTTTCTTTATCTGTGAAATGGGCTTAATAATTGCACATCCATCTCAAAGTTGTCATGAGAATAATAAATGACCTAGAATAGTGCCTGAAACATGGTAAGCACTTGAGTTCATTTTCTGTTACTGAATTAAAATAATAGAGGTAGGTACTTACAAAGACAAAAGGTTTATTTAGTTCCCGATTTTGGAAGTTTAGGTTCTGAAACTGGGCTGCTTCATGTATTTGGCCTTTGATGAGTCCCCATTGTGCTATGGCATCACATTAGAATCATACATAAAAGGGAAAGTTGACATGACGAGACAGGAAGCTACAATTAGAATAGGGGCCAGCCTTGCTCTTTTACAACAATCCTCAGATGAGAACTAAAGTGACCTCATGAGAACCACATGACTTCTTTTCAAGATCAGAGCTCTGCTGACATAATCACCTTCCAGCATGCTCAGTCTCTTAAAGGCCCCACTACCTTTCCTATTGTCACAATGTTTTCCTAATGTTCTAGAACATTAGTCATTGAGGGACAAACCACAACCAAACCACAGCAGTAACTGTTACATAAAGGTAAAATAAATACACAACCACACATGCATGCCTGTGAGAGGACCAGCAGATCAACCTTGTTCCTCATGTTGTGGTGACCTCCAATCACAAAATCATTTTTGTTGCTACTTCATAAATGTAATTTTGCTACTGTGATGAATCTTAATGTAAATATCTGATATGCAAATGGTCTTATGCGACCTCTGTGAAAGGGTCATTCTACCCCCAATGGAGTCACAACCCATGACTAAGAACTGCTGAGCTAGACAGTTACCAGCTCCTATCAAGGGAGAGCAGAATTAGTATTCAGTCTGGAATTGGCATGATCTTAATTCTCTATGGGAAAGGTGTTCAGTTTTTCCCAATGTGACAAGGAAAAAGAGCAGGCTAAGTCTGAGAAGGCTCTGGGAAAAAAGCAGGATTAGCTAGATTTTGTGTGAATGGTAGAATGGCTCATTAGCTGGGATTGGACTGTTTTTGAGATGCCTTTCCCTGGGACAGCATCTCCCCTCTCCTTAGGTTTGGAGGGGTTTAATCTTTATGGCTGATTTTGTTGTTTCCAGGATAGAGGTACCTGTATTGGCAGTGCTTGAGCAAATCAGAATGTGTCTAACCTGGTGGGTGTAAGACTCAGCACCCACCCAAAGAAAGGGGAGGCAAACAGAGCTCTGCAGAATGTGCATAGAATTTTTTATGATGGAAAGGTTACAGGCATCATAATGATTGCAACTTAGAGTCATCTGCTGGCTTTTAGCAGAAACTTAATCTATGAAACAGCTTGTTTCCATTGGAGGGAGGTTCACACAATCCCAAGGATCTCAACTGATTCTGGCTGTGCTGAGCACTTCTGCCTGAACAGTGGGGCTCTCCAATAGCACCTGCAGCATGCTAGGGCACCTGCAGCATGGCAGGGCATCTGCACTATAGACTGAGCATCAAATTGCTCTTATATCCCTGAGGGATGGGAAAGGAAGAGAGTAGAGCCAGATGGGTGGCCAAAAGGAAGGAATTTTAAAAAATCAGTTAAAGTAGGGTGTGTGTGTGTGTGTGTGTGTGTGTGTGTGTGTGAGAGAGAGAGAGAGAGAGAGACAGAGAGAGAGAGAGAGGTATTTTTACCACCTATTGGCTTCCCACACTATATATTTTGTAATATATTCAGTTTAGCACTCACTTAAACTGTTGCTATTGTTTTCCTATGCATCAATCATTTCTCAATAGGTTTAGTCTTTAAGAGAAGTAGAGCAATGATTCATGTCTTAGGTTGAACCGAATAACATGGGTGTGCTTGTCATTAAAATAGTTCAATAGTGCAGTTCTGTGATTGCACCTATGGTTTCTTAGTTGTGCCCCATGGCAGTCTGCACAAACCTCAGTACTTGTTAAGCCCTTTTTGCTTCCACATGCAAAGGCAATTTAGTATAATGATACCATTCTCACTGATGGAGCACTTACATTCTGTGTTCGTGTGCACGTGTGTGTGTGTGTGCGTGTGCGTGTGTGTGTGTGTGCGCATGCACACACAAGATCTATTCCACAGTCCGTTTTCTAGTTAATCTTCCAAACTTTGAGACAGGTGTTATTACCTCTTCACAGATGATTACACAACTCAGAGATTCTAAATGGTATGTTTAAGTTCACACAGCTACTGTGCAACAGGAATTTAAATGCAGGTCTAGCCGCTTTCCATTGTCCTAGCTTTCTTCACTATTTACATTTCTTCTCGTGATCTGTGTTTAGGGTTTTCTGTGACCACCTTTAAAAAATATGTTTTTCAGTTTCTAATGTTGAAGAGTTGTCGAAGGGTCCATCTATGCCTGCAATCCTGATAAGCATAAACAGCTGGCTCCAGTCATTTGCGTATAATGCTTCCCAGCTACTCCAAACTGCTTCCTCCTGTGAAGAGAGACTCCAGGGTACTATGTAGACCAGAGAAAGCTCTAATTATTAAATGGGTCAATACAGTGTTTGATAAGGTGCATTTAGATGATTGCTAGCCACACATTAATGATTAAGCTACTTCCAGTAGTAGTAGTACAGTACTGGGAGCGGTTTGCTGCCTGCTAGAAAACGAGCATGTGTATAGCATATAGTCTGAGATGTCATTAGATTGTTTTATTAGTACATCCCTATATTTACAGAGATTGTCTGGGCCACTAAAATTTTCTCAGTATTGCAGGATAGATTTTCAAACAGAACAGCTTAGATGGCAAAAAAAGCCATTGTGTATTATATTAGTTATTTGTTATCCCTACATGCCTCTCTCTCTGTCCCCTTTCTTTTTGTGTGAATGTATGTAAGTGGAGGCCAAAATATGACATTGGGTCACTTCCTTGATTGTGCTCCATCATAGTTTTGTGAGATATAGTATTTCAGTGAACATAAAACTCAAACTGCATCTTCCTTAAAGCTACCTGAGCTATCTCAAAATTTTTAGAGAGAATGATTTCTGGAGACAGTATCTCAGTTTTGTCTGTCATTTTAATGTGCAGAAATAGCTTCATCCATTCCTGTCATTACACTTTTTCAGAACATTTTAGAATAAATTTGAGGATCATGTGAGCTTACTTAATTAAGCTTTCTGGGATATGATCTATGCCAAATGTATGATTGGCTCCCTTCTCTTTTTTTCCACCATGCATTCCTTGAGGGATTGTGGTGAGCACCTTCACCGTGCATGCTTCTGTTAACTAACCACCTTGTCCTAATTCCTTCCATGGGATGCTCCACAGTGACTGGTCCCTGTGAATCTGTCTACTCAGGGAAAAGTGGGCATAATGCTTGGCATAGAGCATGACACATATCAGGTACTGAGTGCTTCCTGCCTTCCTCCTAGTTGATAACATCTCTCAAATTACCCATGAGCCACTTTGGCAGTCTGTGGATCTAAACAAGGGCATGTATCAGTTGCTAATTGAAAAGGTAAAAGTCTCCAGATGACATCCTCTTCTATAGTTCTCAAAATAGTAGTCCTCGATCTAGGCTGCATATTAGAAACGCATAGGGAGCTTTCAAGAAATATGCCTAGGCCCATGTCAGGCCAACTAAGTAAGTGTCTCTGTGGGTGGGGCCTTGGTGTCAGTCGGTATTTTCAGAGCTCTCCTGGTAACTCGAATGTTCATCCATTGTTGGGGACCACTCTTAAAGCCATAGCTACTTTCTTTTTCAGTGTTTCTTTCTGTCATTTAGTCAGTATCCCTCAAACTCCAGGCTTTATGCTAGGAAGTTTTCCGTAAGGTAATGGCACTGAAATGTTGGCCCAAATCTCAATCACCCGAATCACATAGGTTTCTCAAGCCCCAGAACTTCTAAGGAGTGTTGACGTGGGTCTAGATTTCTAGCAAGTTCTCCGGTAGTATGAATGATGCCATTCAAGGCACTGGACTTTGCAAACCACTGCTTTTAGGGAAGAGACAGTGTTTTCTTCATCCAGTATTCCTTTCAGAAGGCTGCGATGGGTGACTTTGCAAGCCCAGTTCTCACCAGAGCTTGAGAGGCTTTAAGCACTGTAAGCAATGTAACATTTTAAGCACATCTGCAAGACAGGTCAGGGAGCACTTTGTCAAGGTTTCCAAGTGTCCATTTGTAAAGACAAGTGAAATACAAATAGAGCAGATGAGGGGAAGCAAGCAAATATTTCCCTAAGCAACAGGAGGCAGAAGACAGTATAGGCAAGAGTTAAAAAATTAGATTACTTATCTTGATCTGGTGTCTGCAGGGTTTGGGTGATTTTGTTTCCATCTTCATGTGCAATGCTTAGACCTGTCATCTACTATTTGAAGAGGAATGAGCTTATTATTAAAGCACAGGGCAAATTAGAGATCACAGGCTCCAAGAAAACAGAACAAAACAAATCAAAGCTAGCCCTAATCTAGAGCAGAAGATCAGGCAGGAGAATGTTTTGAATTGTTTATGAATCTCACTGTCAGCTTTAAAATACACTGCCCAGTCCTTGGAAGCTTAATTATTCTCTACAGGGACAGAAGTGGGGGACAACCAGATAGAGATGTTAAGGTTGGGAGGGAAATGGTTAGTCATTCTGTTTGCTTAGGATGAGTGTCAATGCAGCTCCTGCATAATGCTACCTAACCTCTCCTCTTTAGAGGATCAAAGGCAAGAGCAGAAATGACAAATGAGCCAAGCAGTCCCAAGACACTGAATGCTGTACATCTTGCATAGCAACACTTTTGGGAGGTTGGCCAATGTGTTTATGCAAGCGTATGAATGCAGGAGAAACATGCCTAGTTATACAGATTTTATTACCTATTCAGTCCCTTTTACCTGAACTCCTGTTTCTTTTGGATAGATAGTCTGTGGTAGAGTTGAGATCGCATAAATGGGGCCAATATGAGGCTACTCAGAAACCACGAGTGGGAAGCTCAGTAATACTCTTTCTCTCCAGTGCCCCACATGCTGGTACTTCATCACCATCTTCTCAGACTGCCTCCCCCAGAGTGACCACCATCTCACCTTTTTGAGAGCTTGGTTGTAATTATCCATCTGTTTCTCATGGGTAAGCATTTGCTATGTGTGTTTTTCTGTAATGTGTGAAGGGAGGGAAATTCGCAACAGTAGCCAAATGTTAACTATCTAAATTGAGACTGCTTACGTTTACATTGCATCTGTACCTCTCATTTGCCACACTACCTTGAAAAAATCATGTCACCACTTAAATCCTTGATTTTTTTCTGTACACAAAGGGTAACAAAGGAGTCCAAAACAGGACTGTAGTTAGAGCTGAAAATGATAATTGGGACTGAACACCATACAATATCTTCTCCTCACTTGAATCAGTTGTGGTTTTCTGTAATGATCTCTGTTGGAAAGGGAATTTTCCTTGAAGAGGGGTGAGAACTACACTTATCTGTGGGTGGATATAAGGATACATACTTAGAATGTAGGTAAGAATTGTACTTGTTTAGTAAAATGGTGATTGTAGGCTCTCCTCCAAGACCCATGACTTTACTAGTGTCTGAAATCTTGCACATGCTCAGTTACCTACTTTCTTTCCTCTGGATTTTGCACACATAAAGCTTTGAACTTTCTGTCTTGTATGGTCAATATGAAGCTTAGGTGATTTCCTCATTCTGGAACATACTTTCCTCTAATATTCACCTGATATATACATAATAAACTTTTCTTGTTTTCTCCATTCACTAGTTGGATGCCTTGTCTTCATGTGCTCATGGCCCCTGGCAGTTCTTATAGTATAACAAAGCATCACAGTGTGTTACAGAATTAAGTAGATTGGTGCTATCTAGTACAGCAGCCATGAATTGTACATGGTTATCAAGACCTCGAAATGTGGCTAGTTCATTATGAGATGTATGGTAAATGTAAAATACAGAACACAGTAGAATTATTATAAACAAAGCATGGAAAGAAAATACATCATTGAGAATTCTGTGTGAGGGCTCACTCTTTAAATGATATATTTCATATTACCTTTTTTGTACATACATCATAGAAAATTGAAAAGAACAAATCTGACTTTTCATTACATTCCTTTAGACTGTGGTTTATTACACTGTCAATTCCATAAGGGTAGATATTATTTATGTCTTATGCATTATGATAGCCCTGTTATCTGACATGTGCTAATGCTCCACTAACTATAGTCAAATGAAGGAATTGATCTTGCATACAGATTTGTATTGAATCCTAGAATTGGCTAAACAATGCATAGAATCATTTTGGACTCTCTGTGAATGGGCAATTAATTAATATTATTTAAATAAAAAATACACTTATTTATTTGTGTATGTGTGTACATATGCAAATGTGCATGTGCACATGCCAGGGTTTTTATGTGGAGGTTAGAGATCAACTTGTGTGAGTTGGTTCTCTCATACAACGTAAGTTCCCGGAATCAAACCCAGGTTGTCAAGCTTGGTAGCAAGTGTCTTTACCCTTCGAGCCATATCACCAGCTCCTTATTTCCTGTCTTTAATCTCACTAACGACAGGAACTTGTCACTGTGGCTAAGTGCTATGATGCTGTTTCACTTAAAAATTTATTATCTGTAAATTCTTGTTTCTGTTCATAGAAGTGATGTGAACAAGAGGAAATAATTCTCAAGCTAACAGAAATTTAAAGCAACAAAAGAGGAGAGGCCAACCGGATCTAGGATTTGGTGACTAAAAGAACCTATATTAGTTTTTTTATGGCTTCATAAAAATGACTACAGACTTAATGGCTTCAACTAACATAAATTTACATAGCTTTTATAGTTTCTGTAGGTTAGAAGTCTGAACACAATATGCTTGTATTTTCTGTTCATGATCTCACTAAGCTGAACTCAAGGTGTCTGGCCAGGACTACATATCTTGGCAGGAATTAGGGCCTCTTCTAATTTCATGTAGGTTATTGGCACAAATAGATTTTTTTCTATCATCAGTCATCTATGGTTCGCTCAGACATTAGAGGACTTGCACTGTTTCTTGTTTTGTGGCCCCAAGGGTAGCTCACACCTGAACACTGCTTTTTTTCAAGTCAGATAGAGCATGTTTCCCTGACTACCAGCTACAGAGAACACCCTACTTCAAAACTATATGTGCTGTTAGATGTGTCTAACCAAAACATTCACTGTATTCTGTGGTCAGTTAATTAGGCCCTTAGTTACACAATTATAGTGTAATTAATGTATTTAATGTATGTAGTGATACATTTATAACATTTATAATACATTTATAAATGTATAATTTATAATGTAGTATAAATTCATAACTGCATTTATATTGGTTTTGGATTAAATACCTAGGGGAAGGGACGTATGCACCATGAAATGTGGGAAATCTGGGTGTCATCTTGAATTATGCTGCTTTCAGAACGTCAGTCATCTTTTCAGTGAGATGAAATTATGAGCAGACTCTTTGGGCCTATAGATGTCAGTTTAGAGCTCAGATGATCCGAGCAAGGAACTGTCCTGAGAAACCGTAGAGGGGACTATAAACCAAAGTGTGTCAAGGATATTATAAAAGAACTATTCCCATGTTCAGAAGAGGAAATGGAGGTCTAGAGAGGAAAAGCCTTCTGGTGGTGACTGCGGTCATCTCATTATGTTCTTCCTGTAGAATCTGTTGACAGGATAGTTTATGGTTTTAATGTGAAATATCTCACACAGGCTCATGTGTTGAGTGCATGGCTCCCAGCTTGTCATTTTAGGAGGTTGTACCTTTAGAATGTGGAGTCTAGCTGGAGGAGGTGATTCATGGGGAATGGAGGAGGAGTGAGGCTCCGCTCTGCTTCTCACCCGAACTCTCTGTGCTTCCTGTGAGAAGCTGCCTATGAGAGTTCCTGCCACCACAGAACGGTCTATTCCAGCTGCCATGTCTTCCCTGCTATGTATCCTCTGAAACCATTTTAGTTTTGTTTCCTGTTGTTGTGGCAAATATCCAGACAAATGCAACTTTAAAGAAGAAATGGTTTATTTGGCTTAGAATTCCAGATCTATGTCTACCACTGCAGGGAAGTCAAGGAGGCAGAAACTTGATGTAGCTAGTTATATCTATAGTCAAGAGCAAAGAGAGAATAAAAGCACACATGCTCACTACTCAGCTCACTTTCTCCATTCTTACATAGTTCAGAACCAAACCCAGGGAATGGTGCTGCCTGTGGTGGGCTGTGTGATTGTGCATCAATTAACAAAATTAAATTCTCCCCACAGACATGCCCACAGGCCAACATGATCCAGATAATTTCATACTGAGATTGTCTTTCCAGGTTATGTTAGATTGTGTCAGGTTAACAATTAAAATTAACATGAATTGCTTCTGCTATGCATTTGGTGATGAGAAAGTAACTAACAGAGAATAGCTAGTAGAATGGACTTAGAAATATGAGATTAAAATCTCCCATCAAATGAACTCTCTCATCTATTCTATTCATTTCTTGCACTCTGAAATAAGTTTTAGTCTCAAAATGCTTATTCTTTGAGATTTAGACAAATTAGTTTGTATATAACATTGAATTTACCATCTCATTCATATCTAACACACTGAATGTGCTAACCATTAAATCATGAATTAGGCTGAGTTTCTCACTTTTTAGATGTCTTATTTTTCTTTAAAACAATTACTTAAGAAGGGAGAAACTTCGGAAAAGATGTGCTCCATTTCTCCTCATGGACCAAGTAGTGGTAGGATTATTTGAGAGCAAACGTTTAGACTCTTGGCCTTTTGGGAAGGGAGTTAGAAGTCTGGGTGGGACAGGGATGCTTTGTGTGGAAATAACCTTTGTGTATCAGAATGCTTTATGTAAACTCCCTTCCTCAGAGGCTTCAGCAATGAGGAACACAGAAGGAAAAGCAACACCCTGAAGCCCCCCCCCAAAAAAAAAACATTACCTGAGTGACACGTTTATACCTGAATTTGAAAAGCACACAGTTTGTTCCCCTAGTGCTGACAGTACATTATCAATGTGATGAGACGAGCAAGTATTTTTTGCAGAGGCAGAAAAAATAAAAATGGAATCTCTGGGGCCTGACTGGTAACAATCACATTTGGCTTTGTCAATGATTAAATTTAAAGGCACAGCTGCCTCCAGTAGTATTCTTTACCTTTTGAGTTGGGCTGGCACCTCATTTGGATCCCTGTCATACCAGCTTAGCTTAGTTTTTTTGAAAGTGTTTTCTTTTTTTGTTGTTCATGGTTTTACAGGTTCAGGTACTGAGGATAATTTTTCAACAACCAAATAATCAATAACCTGAGTGAAGCTGACTTTTCCAACTCATGACAGCAATCAATTTTCAACTCTTCTGGGGGATATTTATCTACTTGCTTGATGCTTCAGGCTGCTCAAGAACTTCCACTTACTGCTGGCCTTTGAGATCTCTATCCCTCTCATTACCGACTCCACCACAGAGCCACAAGAGAATAGCCGTAATTGGCATAAAATCAGTTTACTTTCTTATTGTTAGAAATTTTGGAGAAAGGTCTGATGGGATTTGGGGTAGACACAATTTATTTGACTAAGTCATAAAGAATTACCTGCCACTTTTCCATTGTTTTGTTTAGTTTTTCTACTCTACCCTTAAATATAACTTGGAATTGACTTGGTGATACAGAATATTCTTTACATTTGCAATATAAGATAAGCCCATTTTATCAAGCCACAAAATGAAGGTAGTAAGTAAGCAATAAACAATAAAAACAAACAAACAAAAAAAGAAACATAACACACAAAAAAAGGCTCCAGATGATCAGGGAAGACACTTCTATATATTCAACTCTTGTAGTCAAGTCAAAGCTGAAGTGTTTCCTTTATCACAAGGTTATGCTATAAAATATTAATTTCACAATTCATTCAAATGTCTGGGACTGTGACACTGTCCTTACATTTATGTCTATTACAAAACTCCTCAGACTCTAGGTTTCCCACTGCCAAACTGGGTACAGAAATTTAGATTCTTTAGCTTATTTTATCATATGATCATTTCACTACAAACATTGTCTCCTCTCCTTATCTCTTGGTATGCCTATGCAAAGGGAATAATAGCCATTGAACAGGAATAACGATTGGTATGGCTGTTGTAAGGTGAAGGCTATTGTGTCTGTGTGTTATACTAGAGTGCATAGCACATGAACTTGGAGGGATCGATAAGAAAAAGATGTACCCTCAAATGACACTGGAGGGCAGGATTTATGTAGTTAATAGAACACACTTTGCACATTCCAAGTGAACTGCTTGCTAGTGTATTGACCTTGGGTAAGTCATTGCCACATCTTGCTTTGAAACACAAAGTCTAGAAAGTGTAATAATACATTTGGTGTTACATGCCCCAAACCATTAAGGAACCGGAGGTAGGAGGATTATAAGTTTAAGGTCAGCCTGGGCTACATTATAGACCCTATCTCAAGAAAAACAAGAACTTGGAATAGAACTCAGTGATAGAGCAATTTTTTAGCATACACAAGGTCCCAGATTCCATCCATAGCACGGAAAAAGGAAACCAGTATCTGTTCTCTATACCCAACAGAGTCAACATGAAGAATAGACAAATGATAATATGAGTTATCGTCACTGAGTGCCAACTGCATGGCACTTAATGGGTAGTTAGCAAATATCTGTAGGTTTTGCATGAGAGTTCCTAAAGAGTTCATTCAGCTTCAGTAGACTTAGGAGCTTGATGGTCAGCTATAGTTATACATTTGAGTCCCAGAGATGGGTAGATGAAGCTACAATATCTATAGTATAATATGGGATGCTCTAGGTCACATTCAGACTTTTTATCCCAGCATTTTGCCATTTTTATGGAGAACGGGAACCAGGCAATCAGATACATAACTGTGGGAGTCATTTCACATTCACCATAACATATTCTAACTGCCAACAGATGCTACAGAAGGAACATGATGAGATGACTAGAGAGGAAGGAAACTTCTGTTTGAAGTGAAAAGCTGCTATTTTCCATGTATTCCAGGTCAAATGCCTTGGTTTCCAGACCCTTCAACTGGCACATTTAAAAATTCACAAGAACATAAGCCTCACGCAGTAGGGGAATTTGTGACTTTCCCATTGCTGTATCTTCAGTGTCAAGAAAAATGCTTGGTACATAGTAGGAGCTAAATAAACACGTTGAATGAATGAGTAAATGTTTTCAATCAAATCACAAGTGGTGAATTGTACTCTAATTGTCTGAAGTGGGAGTTCAAGTTCAAGACTAGGCACAGCTAGAACAAGGACAGAAGTTTAAGGCACTTCCGAAATTATAACCCCAAAAAGAAAATAAGTTGGGTAAGGCTTTCCTGCTTGGCTCAAGTTCAAGAAAAGAAAGAAACATGCTAATCACTATTGGATTTACTGTAAGTAGCATTTTACTGTGGCAAGATTAAGTGTTATGGATTTTACTGATAAGACATACCATTTTCTACTTTGGTATTTCTTACCATTTATATAGCCTGATTCCAACAGAGTGAAACACACTTGTTAGACCTGTTCTTGGCCATTGAGTGAATTCTGTTTCATTTTTTCTTTCAAACAGGACTTAGACACTTTAAAATTCTTTCTGGTCTCCTTTCTTCTTGGCCTTTCTCTTTGTAATTCTACCATCTGCTACTGAAATCTGTTGTCAGCCTCCAGCCTCTTGGGAGTTTTTCGCAGTCCTTGGCATAATTTTCTGACTAAGACACTGATTGAGGAACTTGAAGTCATGTTGGTCCTGAACTGTCTAGATTTTGGCAAGCAGATTCCAGAATAGTATGAAAACGTCTAAAAGGTCCCCTGACTGAGACATAGAAGTTGCCTGATTTATGAGTCTTCTTGTCTCCATAGTCTGATGTGAGTTGCTATTCTGCTGATTTCTTTGGGCTTCTTTGCCCTCTACCTTCTAGAGTTTCTGTACTTATCTAAAGTTTGGGTATTTGATTCCTTTAAGAATGTTATTATATCTAGTTTCTAGAACTCCTTATATTTGTATTGTCTTCTTTGTGTGTTCCTATATTCGGGATGTATAATCTGTTTTTTATTTATATTGTAAGTTTCGTGTTTTGCTGAAGCTCATAGATCCCTTGCTAACACCCTTGCATGCTAACTATTCCAAATATGGCCAGAGCATCAGAGGTGTGTGTGTGTGTGTGTGTGTGTGTGTGTGTGTGTGTGTGTGTGAGTGAGTGAGAGAGAGAGAGAGAGAGAGGTGGGTGGATGAGTAATAATGTGTTATCAATCCAAATAAAAGAAAATTTGTAAAGGTAGTTCTCACTAGTAATTTCCTACCTTTCCCCAGTCTCTGAAATTCACTTTTGCTGGTGATTCACTTTTTATGGAATCTGGTTTTATAAGATTCATTTAATCTATATCATCTTAAAAAATAAGCCCTGTCTTCTTAGAGGTGCAGGTTTGCACTTGAGTGGAAAGAGGGAACTATGGACTTCTGAAGTGCAATCTTCCCAGAGAAAGAGATAAAGAGTTTTCTCTACTCCTGCTGTGATTAATAATTTTATGTGTCAACTTGACAAGGCTACAAAATGGGATACCAAGATAGTTGGCCAAACATTAGTATGGATGTGTCCATTTTGGCATTTGATTAACGCTTGAATTGGTAGACTGAGGAAAACAAGTACTTTGTCTTTACTAATGTGAGCCAGCCTTCTCCATTCTTCTTTGAATGCCTCAATAAACAAGAGTCTAAGCCTCCACTGAGAGAGGATTATTCTTGACTGAGGACTTCAATTTTGGTGTTACTCTGCTCCTGTTGGCTTGCCTCAGACTAGAACTGAAACTTAAGGCCTTTGAGAAGCTCCTCCTTATTGGCTTTTAGAAAGGGACTTCTAGCATCAATTTTCCTAACTCCTAGCCCTAAAAAGTCAGACTGGAACTGTACCATCGGAATTTCTGGGTCTCTGAGCCCTTATAATTATGTGAATCAATTTCTCATATTGAACACTGACTGATCCACTCACCCTTCTTTTCCAGTGGAGCCAGTATGTTCCATGAAGAGCAGGCAAAAGATGGAAGAGAATCTTAAACAGTTTTGTGAAAATATTTCAAATTGTGACTTTGGAGAGAAGTTTTGTTAAGAATT
Source organism: Cricetomys ansorgei (assembly GCA_026225945.1). NCBI lineage: Eukaryota > Metazoa > Chordata > Mammalia > Rodentia > Nesomyidae > Cricetomys > Cricetomys ansorgei. The sequence goes on along the minus strand of JAMJFZ010002884.1, from coordinate 1,926,174 downwards.
AAGGGACTATGTAATACTGTCTCAAAGAATTTATTTGTGGCACAGCTTTAGGTAAGTCATCTCTCTTGTATCATTCCCATACTGTATGTGACTTGTAATGAGCATTAACTCTATCCCCCTTTCATAAGTATGTCAAAATGTCAAGTATGGAGGATGCTGGTAGAACATATGCTTAGCTTGTGTGAAGACATAGATGCAGATACAGTACAAACAAACAAAAACCTGAGGAAAGTCAAACAGCTTAATTATAGGTAATAGGTAATAGCATCCACTGTTGGCATTTTTTTCTTTTAATCAAGGGCATTTATTATAATATTTATTATAATTTTCCTTTTAAAACATAGCCCTACACATTTAGGCTTTATTGCATAGCCTGAATAAGGCTATGCTTTCCAGTAGTTCTTTCTCAGACAAAGAGCTAAGAAGCATTCCGTGCTATGAATTGACAGCTCACAATTTGTGGTGACTGACTTGTCATGGACCTTGCTGGTTATGCTGAACTAAGTCACATGGTGTGAAACTTCCTGTCACCTTTAAAAGGTTTTAAAAAGTCAGACTTTTCCTTTATTCTGGGTATTGTTCCAACACTCCTTAAGGAGACTGCTTGAGGCTTTGGTTCCCAGTACGGAAAAAATAACACAAAGCATCTTACTCAAAGACCTACAGGGAACTGAGGAATGTTGAGAGGCGGAGAAACAGTTGTCACCAGGGAAGAGCATGCCAAATGGTTATGTAATACCAAATGGTCAGCCCTGAAGTTTTATATATATGTATATATGTTACACAAACATATATACATATATGTATATATACTTTAATTGTACATATTTGTAACATCAATTAAAATATTAGGCCACAAATCTAAGAGAGCATGTGGATGTGCATAGGAGGTATGGAGGGAGGAAGGGGAAGGGGGAAACAACAGAATTATATCATAATTTCAAAAAGTAAGAACATTGTTGTAAGAAAGAAAACAAAGCAAAGCAAAGCAAAACAAAACAATCAACCAACCTTACTCTCCAGAATGAAAAAGGGTGAAATGCACAGCTCCTTGACACAAGGAACTGACGAATTATTTCATTTCCTCTTTCCTCCTGTTCCTGCCTTGGATACAATGTCTGAGTACATATCTCTTGCCTTCCTGCCTTTAGACAAAGATGAGGTGCGTGGAATGGCTTCTTGATTGTTATGCTGAGACAGTGTTTCCATTGCCATTTTAACTATGACATTCCTCCTAACCTCATTGTTTCTAATTTCCACGTTTGCTAATTGGCTAGGATATTTTTCAGCTTGCAGAAGGAGTACGTGAAAACACTAACTTTTCAAGCACATATTAAGCACTAATGGACTTGAAAAGTAATTACCAAGGTGAAATTAACATAACACAAACTTAACCATTTTTAAATGACCAATTCTTCAGTACTTAGTATGTGAGGAATGAGGCACAAGCATTCGCACTATCAAGTTCTTAATCCCTGCTGTTACAAAGTAAAGCTCTTAACCCATTAAGCTGTTTCTCTTCATCACTTCCCACCTCACTTGACTCCAGGCTCCTGAGAATTACTGAACTACATCTTGTCTCTGTATGAATAATTTATCTATTCTGCATTTCATATGAATGAAAACACATAATATATGACCACTTGTGACTGTTTTTATTCACATATCACAATGTTAATGCTTCCAAACTCATCCAGGTTACAGCATGTATTCCATTGTATATTCGTTGTATGGATATTCCCAAATTTGTGATGAGATATATCACAATAAATGTGTAAAACACTGAAAATATCTGCTGCAAACCAATGTATTCTTTTAAAATCTGCAACTAATGTGTTTGATTCTTTTGTAAATTTTAGTGAAATGGCAGAGGTATAAATTAATTTCAAAAGGACAAACTATAAAATAAACCAATGGCAACCAAGTGTCAACTTATATGCTAATACATTGCAAAAGTAGATATATAAAATACATAAATTATTGCATGTACCAAAACACGTAACCAAAACCATCAAGTTATTCTGCTTTTTCTTTCCTTGTGTGTGTGTGTGTGTGTGTGTGTGTGTGTGTGTGTGTGTGTGTTTGGCCTGTTTGTTTTCTAAAGAAACAGAGAAAAATTGTGTGGAATTTGATGGGTAGGAGGTAGCAGGATCTGGGAGGAGATGTGAGGGAACTTTTATCAGATTATATTGTTTGAAAAACTATTTTCAATAAAAAAGAAATTTGTGGACACTTCACTGTAGTAGACTTTGTTTTATTATCAAATGAAAATTTAGTTGAAAATACATTGAATATACCAAATGTACTCAACAGCATAGCTTAATAACATAGTATACTCCACCGTGGATTGTTTCTCTTGCTTTTTGTGTGGCTTACTGGACATTCTGGATTGTTGGTGGTGGTGAGCACTGGGAGAGAGTATCCTGTCATATCTTGCTAGGGTAGTGTGGAGAACTGAAAAAGAATGGCTCCCATAGTTTCATGTATTTGAATCCTTAGTCACCAGGGAGTAGAACTGTATGAAAGGATTAGAAGGATTAGGAGGTATGACCTTATCGAAGTAGGAGTGGCATCACTGGAGGAAGTGTGTTATTGGGGATAGTCCTTGAGGTTTCAAAGGCCCACACCAGGCCCAGGTTCTCTTTCTCTGTCAGCAGACAAGGATGTAGCTCTTAGCTATTCCTCCAGCACCATGCTGCTATGGCTGCTTCCATGCTTCCAACCATGATGATAATGTACTAAGCCTCTGAAACTGTAAGCAAGTCCCCAATCAAATGCTTTCTTTTACAAGAGTTGCTGTGGTCATGATGTCTCTTCACAGTGATAGAACATTGACTAAGACAGGTAGAAAAGGACTAATATTCAAAACTAGAAGTGTGGCTTTTACTGAATCTGTATTATGTCCACATCATCATAGATTTAAAAAAAACCCATAAATTGAGATTTTTTCTCTTCCCTTCCCTCCCTCTCTCCCTCTCTCCCTCCCTCTCTCTCTCTCCATATACATATATATATACATATATGTGTGTGTGTGTGTGTGTGTGTGTGTGTGTGTGTACCAGGCCTATTCCATAGACACATCATGGTTTTGTCATTTTATATTTCTACCAACAGTGAACAAGAGTTTCAGTTTCTTCATAAAATTCCTAATATTTATTATTGTCTGTTTTTATATTATAAAACAATAAATTGAGGGCAAACACTCTCAGTTTAGTTTTAATTTTCATTTCCTAATGACCAAGGATATTAAACATCTTTTCATGTTGGCTGTTTATATGTCTTCTATGGAAAAATGAATATTGAAGTTCTATGCCCATTTCAAATTAGCATTTACCTTTTCACTCTGAATTATAAGACTTTTATTATTTTATTTTAATTTTGAGCTGTGGTTTTACACATTGTAGTCCAGGCAATGCCCAGCAACATTTTTTTCCTTTAAATATTATGGACTCCAAACCCTTACGTGATATGCAAATATTTTCATTTATTTTTAACTTTCTCTTCCTTCCTTCCTTCCTTCCTTCCTTCCTTCCTTCCTTCCTTCCTTCCTTCCTTCCTTCCTTCATCCTTTCTTCCCTTCTTCCTTTCTTTGTAGAAGAAATGATGCAGATTTATTAATGAAAAGTGAGAATGGGAAGGCTTCCAAGAAAATAAAGCTTCTTTGTTTTTTACCTTCTTGCTAATAAGTTTAGATGTACAAAGCCTTTAATTTTGATGCAATCTAATTAATTTTTGTTGTTTATGGTATTGATATCATATCTAAACACTTATTATAGAACCCAGTGTCACATAGATTTATCTCCATGTTTTTCCTGTGATAGTTTCATAATTAAAGTCTTATTTTATATCACGTCCATGCCATAGCACCCTGAATATAACTGACTCTTGGAAGTACTGATACCTTAACTCTGTTAAGTTTTGCAATTCATAATGACAAAACATTTATTGATATTTTCTTTAATTTCTTCTAGCAATATTCCTCAGTTTTCAGTCTGTATCTTTCAACTTATGTGAACTTATTTCCAAATGTCTAATTCTTTTGGATACTAAGGAAAATTCACTTATTCTCATTGTGTTTTTTTGAAACTCTATTTCTGATATATAGAAAAAGACCTGATTTTTGTGTGTTGATTTTTATACCCTGAAACTATCGGCTTTACTTATTGGCTTTTTTTGTATGGATTGAGGTGATGGTGTAGTTGGTCATTTTTAAATTTAATTTATTTTATTTTGAGGTAACAATTTCATCATTTTCCCCTTCTCTTTCCTCCTTCATTTTAATTTTTTCTTAACATGATAAGTTACACTGATAGATTTTCTTATGCTGAATCATACTTATACTGCCTGAGTAAATACTAGATATCATGGTTTCCACTCCTTTTGTATGCAGTCTGATTTACTTTACCAGTATTTTATTGCTAAAGATTTTTGCATGTTTTTTTTAAAGTTTCATGCTTTGTAGTTTTCTCATTATATCTTTATCTGGTTTTGATAGCAAGGTTATGCTAACTTAATTTAATGAGCTAAATAGTGTACCTTTCTTCTTTACATTTTAAAACAAGTTGAAAAGAAATTTATAAAAAATTTTTATTCATGGGGATTCAAGGAAGAACTAGATACAATCTTCAAGATGCAAGCCTGGACCTAGAGGGTTTCAGCCTCTGAGACTTGAACTAAACTCTGACCAGCTGCCTTTTCTACAGCCTCTTCTCCACATGCCTGCTTCTTTAATCTTCTGCTTCTTGCTTCTTACTCAGCTTCTACCTTGCTTCATCTTCTGCTTCCTCTCTCAGCTCCACTCCTCTGTTTCTACTGACTTTTTCATTATATATCCTGAGAGTTAGGATTAAAGGTGTGTGCCACTATTGCTTTCTGAGTTGGCATACTTAAAACTATGTGCTACATTGCCTTCAGATACAAAGTCTTTTGCATTAATGAAGAGAATCTTATAATTTACCTCTCAAATGCCAAGCCAGTTATCATTGTTGCTATTAGGTGAAGGTCACACTGAGAGACATGGGGTGTTCTTCATATCTTCTTGGTTGTCACTGGGGAGGAACCACAGAATTCCCTTTCATGGGTTGCCCATTGTGCTGAGTATCTGACCTCAGATGCTCATACTGGTGAGGTATGGACTTTAATGTCCTATTTCCTCAACCCTACAATATTCTCTTCTCATCTTTATAGCTTCTGTAAGATTGGTGGTAATGGCTCTAATTTTGTGATTTTACTTATTGCGTTTTCTTTCATTTATCAGTCGAGATTGTCAAGATTACTGATATTGTCAGTCTACTCTTATTTTCAGTGATTCCGTTATTTTCATTCTCAGTTTTGTGTATTTTTGGTTAAACATTTTCACTTTTCTGTTTTATGTTTACTTTGCTCTTCTTTTTCTAGTTCTTCAAAATTCAGAATAACAATGTTGATTGAAAAATTTCTTTTCTTTTTAGTGTATAGCTGTATATTTCATTTTTACAATGAACTATATCAGAAAGTAATTTCTGTTTTTCCCAAATGTGGGCCATACTTTTCTGTTCCTTCATACATCTTATTAATTATTATTGAAATGTATATTGATGTTCTAATGTGATATTTTTAGGGATTTATTTTTCTACTTTTCAGATTTGCTGTTTTGGCTATGGAAGACTTTCATTGTCTGCCTATTTAATGCCATTTCCCAACTGTTTTTCCAGATTGTGTTCCTTGTTGTGTTTGGTTACTGAAGTTTCTGTTCCTTTAGGTTATGATCAGCAAGTATTTTGATGAAGATTTCCCTAAATTCTTTTTCACATATTTGATTGGCTTGGTTTTGGCACCCTCTGTTAACACTTAAGCTATTTATAATTTTGCACTAGCCTTCAATTATTGCTTATATGAAGCCAAAAGATGAGCCATCGTTAAAAGCTTAAGGTCTTCAGAGGTCTTTTTTGAACATGTGTCCTGCCTTGCATGGCTTTCTGCATTGTACAGTGTACATGAGTGATTTTGATTGTTTTCCTTTCCTAAAGAAATTATTTCCCTAGTGTATCACTGTAGGCATTAGGTGGCATATTATTTTCCCCAATCACAATATTTTGCCCAAGGTTGATAAAAGTTTGTCATTCACCTTACAGTGTTTTTGAGCAATGTCTACCACTGTTATATGCTGAGAGATTTCTAAGTTAGGTGAAATGCAGTTGAGTACTCTACATCAGACTTCCAGGAAGCTCCAAGACAGTTTATAACAGATCAACACAATAATTATCTGATGTAGTATGCTCTGCTTCCTCAGAAATCAGGAGGCCCAGTGTCTAACACAGGGAACATAGGTAGCCACCTTCAAGACAACTGCCAAACTAAGAAAAACTGAAGTCAGAGCAATAATAAGTACTACAAAGCCTTTCAACATTTATTTTTGATTCATCACTTGCTGGGTTTCTGTAAATCTTTGACCATTTTCCAGATTTGTAACAGAGTTTGTTCTGACAGTCCCTGATTATTTTCCAATGTGTCTGTGTGAAGAAAGGGGAGTTTGGTACTCTCTGTTCTGCAATTCTACCAATGTCAGTCTTGATACTTAGTTTTTATCTGGGCGACTGAATCCAGAGCTTATTCTGAGATGACTGACTGATGAATGCTATAAATTCTTCCCACTACAATAAATTTCTCTATGGAATCCATTAAAAAAGGAAATATGATCATCTTCTTGCTCATTTAGGAATTCTAATATTTACATGATATCCATGAGCCTTTGAATGCTATTAAGAGGTGGGAGGGTTTTCCTAGTGATTAAGGCAACGAGAAGGTAAGTCAAACAATGCTTTCAAGTCTGGTGACCCAGTTATAATCTTCCTTCCAAATATATCCATAAAGTAACTTTTGCTGAGCTCTTTTTCCTTAATACCTCTGCCTTTCTCCCTTTTCACCAATTACTTGTAAGCATTCTTTGTTCAACCAAAGTATTTCCTTTCTAAGAATAGCTCTGAAATACATTACATTCCCGCCATCCTAGGTAATTCTCCTGGTAGCCTAGATTTTCCTGATGAGTCTTCTTTCTGTCTATACTTAGCACTTGACACAGCTCATCTAGCTTTCTGAGCTTTCACTCTTAACACTAAAGGCTGAGATCTAGTTAAAGATTTGGTCTCTAATCCCTTACCCACAAATGCCACCGAAGTAGAGTTTATCAGATTTTCTCTATCTTGTTCATACTGTCTACTTTCGCTGAAATCTTATTATTTAGTTACTGGGAAAATTGGGACAATTTTGTGTTGTCAGCTTGGTTTTATCACCCCTCCCCAACCTTTCTTGTAGAATGACCATCCTTTAGAGATACATTTTTAGCCCTATAGTAGCTCTGAAGGAAGACACACCATTTCCTCTTCATCTTGATTCTGTTTCCCTCTACTCTGGGCCCATTATGCTTACCCTTTCTCAAAATCTCTGAACTGCTTCTTACAAACACAATCTGTCTCTTTGGCATTTTCAGAAAATGTAGGTTCCAGGCCTGTCAGATAAATTGTCAGAGCTGCAGTTGCTGCAGGTGAAATGGAAAGTAAGTGCTGAGCATACAAGTAAGAAATTGCAGTAATTGCTTCATAATCTAATTGGACCAATATTTTTCTGTGAAGCTGTATTGTGGGTAATTATCCTTCACTTCCAGGCTCTCTTAATTTGCACTAGATTCTTGATTGGAAATTCATGGCTAATATAAGAATGAGAATGATATATGATTCACAAGGAACATAGAAAAATTAAAAAAAAATCCCCTTTTCTTCCAAGAGTAGACAACTTGGAAAAACCATGCTCACATTTTTTTCCAGTGTAAAAAGGCATATCAGATGGAAATTCTTCTTCTTTAACTAAGAGGTGACCAACTGTAAAGGATGAGGTCAAAATGGTGGGGAGTGAAGCCTCAGTAACAGATGGAGCTCCGAAAAAAGAATATTTCTGGGTAGCAGAATTTTTTGGAGTTTAAATTTCCTTTTTTTTGCATTCAACAATTTTTAACTTAAGCACTCAGGTTAGAACATTTTCTGATGTATACTGCACACTTCCTTGCCTCCTTAGGCAGAATATATGGAGTATAATTTCATCTTCTCTTGATGACTCAGGGTCCATGTTATGATTTTCAGCTTCTCAGTGTGCTGTATCCAGTGATGCCCTCAGGACCCATTACAGGTTATAATAGTGTTTGCTCAACCACTAAAAGTTTCCAAATTGCAGAGTTATTTTGTCAGCTTTACCCAAGCTTTTATTCTCTCCAATTGCTATGTATTTTTTAATTTGTTTCTTTAAAACATCTACTCTCTAGCTTTAAAGCATGATGTTTTTCTAAGCTTTAAAAAACAACTTGAGAGGATAATATAATTATATCATTTCCCCTGTCCCTTTTCTCCCCCTAAACACCCCCGTAGACCCCTCCTTATTCCCTTTCAAATTCATGGCTTCTTTTTTATTAATTGTTGTTACATTCACATGAATATATCTATATCCATATATATTCCTAAATATAACCTGCTCAGTCTGTATATGTTACTTGTATGTATGTTTTTAGGGCTGACCATTTGGTATTGGATAACCAGTTGGTGTGCTTTTCCCTGGGAAGACTATTTCTCCTACACCCAGCTTTCCTTAGTCGCACCCATAGTTCATTGTGTAGTTTTGAGGCCTTTTGGGCTTTTCTGCATTCACTTTAGTATGCCCATTGCTATAATCCTTCATTAATGTGTTGCAAGACTTTCAACAACACTTGAAAGAATGATTAGAATTATGTGCACAGCGTAAGTGTTGATTCTGAGCCATGTCCAATAGGGCCTCAATTTGAAGACATCCCATATGTTAAAGTGCATGGGTTTGGTGCTCAAGTTGACTGTTTTGCTTAGCTCTAGATCCTTAGCTATGTTGCAGGTCTGGAATGTTGTTGTTTTTGTAAAGAAAGGGATGAGCAAAGGGTGTTTTAATAGTAATATTCAAGTTACTATAACGCCTGGAGTTATAGTATATAGTTGGTTGTATGTATACCTCAGATTGCCCTCTATTCTTAAGTGATTCTCATAATTTGACCCCTTTCAGAGAAATATATTATAGCTATAGCTAAATGCCATAGTTTAAACATAGAGTTGTACCCATTTTCAATAATCCATTTCTGATCTCATTCTCTAATGAGTGGGACTGCTAAAGGTGTTCACCTACAGATATTGTAGATAGCAACCAGTAGGGTACATGCAGCCATTCTTGTTTTTATTATTTTTAACAACCTTAGAAAAAATTCTTTGTTTGCTTACAACATCATATTTGAAGATTGCATCAGATATCATTTAAAACCCAGCAGATAATCCTTTGATTCTTCTCTTAAGAAGTAAATGTGATAGTAACTTACTCTTTGGTCTTTTGGGAAAAAGACATGTATACATACATTTGACAATGCCGTGAGTCTTGTTCATTTCTTTCATTTGCCCAATGTGGACAAGAAACTCCTATTACTGTCATGCAGAACAAAAAATCAACTGGAACAAACACGGACAATAAAAACCAAAGATCTGTGCTGAATCAGATTTAATGAAGGAATTCAGATGTTAGTAAGTTTTGTGCATGCCACATAATTCTTTAATCCCATCCTCTGAACCCAAATCATTTTTATGAAAAATAAAAATAGCCAAACGTGCCCTTGGTATTCACCTGAAAACAGAGTATCCTGGAGGGAAGATGCAGACATGCGATGTTTTCACTGTTCATGCGTTCATTGCTCCTTCATGGGTACTTTAATTACAGTCTTTCCTAGGAGTCCTAAGGACTCTCTTAAAATGAGTGACCCCAATGGACACAACTTTCTTGTAATCTACATTCCACAGATGCTCAGTCCAACTAGCCTTCCAGTTAGTGTACTCAAGACTATAGGGTGCCTCCCTTTTGGGTGAGAGACATAGAATAAGAAGCCATGACGTGGTGTCTCATATATTAAAAAGTATCGTTGCCCATTGTCATTAATCAGGGAACTATCAGCATCCAGTTGCTATGTAGGTCTTCCTACATAAGGAGAACTGATGGCACTCACATGGCTCTGAGGTCTTTTGGATCTTCAGTCTCCTGAAAAATTATCAAAAGGGACTTACATTGTGTTCAATGTCATCAGTACCCTTAATGTTAACCTTAAAAAAATCAGTTGCCATTAATGCAGAATTTCTGTGTCAGAGTACTGATGAACCTCAACAGTCCATTTACAGACTCTGACAGATAACTCAGTATTAATTAGGTAGATGGCTACTTAGGATCAGACATTTAAGGAACAAACTCATAAATATGCATGCAACACATGGAGAAGTCTTATGATATGTGTCAGCTAGAGTGTACCCGGTTCAGAAAAGACTTTTAGGAAATCAACTGATACACAATGAGGAAGAATATATTGGGGATTTACTGACGTTTTTAGTTGGTGTATGGCTGGGAAAGGTATGACAAATACTCGTTAACAACAAATACAGGAGATCAAGAGATGGGAGTTATAAGTCTACCTCCTCTATTACTCAGATGATATACAATTCACTTTCCTTGTAGTAAAAGTATGATGTATGCTTTTAGTTTTCTCATAGGTTTGTAAGAAGATCTTAGTTTTTGGTTCCCTGAGAAGTTAACCCTGAGACAATTACTTAAAAGAAATTATTAAGTATTTTCTCTGTGAGTTGAAGAAAATACCGGTGCCAGAATGGTGCAGTGAAACAGAAAATAAAATAAAGGAAGTGGGCAGGTCATAATAAGTGAATAATTGAACTAGCTACCACAGAAAGTGTCTGGAGTTTAAGGCTTTAGATGATATTCTTGAAGAAGTGTCATACATCTGCATAATTATTATGGATACATTGACCCTTACTAGTCTTTGGTTGAAAACTTTTAATCTCTTATGATTGTTGTGACACCCAGGGATTGAAAAAGTAGGATCTCATATCCAGAGAAAGTCAGCAAAAAATGGTAATGTTGACAGTAGAAATTTGGGGCATGATGCACTGAAGTGGGAAGGGTGAAGATGTGTAAATTTGACTCACGCTGCAACATTATGCACAAGCATGTAAGTGAGTATTTTTGTGTAAAAGCATTAATAATTCTAACCATTAGAATGATAGTTTGCTTCTTGCTAATACCTACTGATGTCACAGAGCCATGTGGCTTGAAAGAAATTCAATTTTCGTAACATCTTTTGAATACTTACTTGTGTCAGATAGCATATTATATGTTTTAAATACATTGATTGATGCAATCCTCTTTGTGAGGTAATACAGTCCTATTATCTCCAGCTTACAGAGATGACAGAAGCTTAGAGGGCTGAAATAACTTGCTTAAGGTCACAGAGCTCTTAGCTGACAGATATGAAATTTGAGTCCTGGTAGCCAGACCCTCCAATCTACACTCATCAAACCTTTATATTCTCATCCTCCATTGTCTGCAGGAAATATGTTCCAAGACTCCACACCGATGCCTTATTATAGATAGTAATAAACTCTATATGTATACTGTTTACCTATACATGAATATCTATAATCAAGTTGAATTTAAAAATATAACTAACAAGGGTTAAGCAATAATACTAAAATAGAATAATAATGACAATATACTGTTAAAAAAGTATGTGAATAGGATATGTCTCAAAATATTTTATTGTACTTTTACTTTCATTTATTAGAGGCACTTTATAACTATTCTTTGGTATATCTAAATTGTTAATGTTCCTATACTTGAACTTTGAGGCCATGATTAAGTAAAACAAAAGTTACTTGATGACAAACGCTGTGATACTATAGAACTAAATCTGCTAAGAGACGATGTTAGGTGACTGTTTGATGGGCAGTACATAGGGTATGGATACACTGGAGAAATGGGTAAATCATGTCTCAGTTGGGACAAAAGATGAGTTGGTGCAAGATTTCCTCATGCTATTTAGGAGAGTGAACAACTTAAAAGTTGTGAATGACTTATTTCTAAAATTTTCAATTAAGAGTTTTGAACCACCACAGACCAGATGTAACTGAAATCTCAGAAAGTGAAACTTCAGTTAAAGGGAGACTATTGTATTCTACCTACAGTCACTGGGATAAAAAGCTGACATAATCGCCTTCATAACTTTCAATATCCTGTCTCTTCATTATTATTTTTTATTTATAACTATCTCAGCTGGTAAAGAGGATTTATGATATCTTGCTTTGTTTGCTAATTTCTGGAACAGTGCCTTGAAAATGTCAGGAATCTCTGATCTTCCACCATGCTCATGAATTATATAGCCCATTGCTCCATAACTGGAAAGACATCAACATGTTTTATGTATGTGTTCCTTTTATTTGCTGAAAGGAATTTTATAGCCCTGAATATCTTGTTCTCAACAGTGTTAGGTAAGCTGGTCATCTGAAATTTTTTTTTCATTTACTTTATGGACAGTAGGACAGTGATGACTCAAATGCTAATCAGATAAACTAGACTTAATTTGCATCTCTCAGTCCACTCAGGAAAAGCAGCATGGGGAAGTAAGAGTGTTAAGGATTAGAAGCCAATTCTCTACATGTAGCCTATGAGCAAGCTGACAGATGCTCTTTGCAGATATGACAAGTGCATATCTTATCTGAAAATTGTCTTCTGCAAGGACTTTAGCATAAGTCTTCTCACTGGTATCCATGAAATGACAGTGTTGCGGTCAAGTTTCTTAAGCCATATGACAGCCATTAAATATAGAATCGCTTAGAGGGGGAGATGAATGGTACTGAACATTTGAGAGAAAAATAGAAGATGCCACATCAGACACAAAAAGACCCTGATGTTATTGATGAGCCATGCTCAGTTAATCCAAAAGCAAAGGATATTCTTTCTTTAAACTCTGTTCCTCTTGCTCAGATTGCATCTTTAGCTGTCTCTTAAGGTCATATATACTATTACCCTCCGTGTTTCTCTGTATCAAACACAGCTCTCCACCTTTAACATGTTTAGACTTTGAGTAGTACTGATGATTTGTGCTCTTGCTTCGTGAATTGCTGTCTCAAGGTCAAGGTTTCTCCCTCTGCTTCCCATCTCATGGACAGGGCATCTTTGTTTCACCACATCTAGTTTCTCTTCTGTCACTACTCGGAGCTACAGACCTTCTCTGGAAAAAGCTTTTATTCTTTTTGTCTGTTTGTTGTTTGTTGGTTTTTGGTGTTTCAAGACAGGGTTTCTCTGTTGTCACACTGGCTCTCCTGGAACTCACTTTAAAGACCAGACTGGCCTTGAATTCACAGAGATCCGCCTGCCTCTGCCTATCCCTGCTGGGATTAAAGGAGTGCACCACCACTGCCCGGCTAAGGCTTTTATTCTTAATTTAAAATTCAGTCACCATAAAGATGCAGATGGTAATGTTTAGAAATCTACAATCATTTCTTAACTCTTTGTCTCTTAGATAATCTATAATATAATTTGACCGTATTTCTCTACCCTGACTTCTGCTCTTCCTAAGCATATTTACATATGACCTATGATCCTATAATTTGTTCTTACATCTCTATCTTTTTGAGTTAATCCTTATCATATTTATGGTTATGCATTATATATCCAATCTTAAAGTTCTCTCCCATGAAACCTTCCTTTGTACTATAGTTCACTGTACTTCATACTACCCCTACTCATCCTTTTGAGTGTGTGCTTATGTATATATTATACTGGCATAGAAATGCTTCATTTAGGAATCTCATCTCTTCAATTGTTTTGCAAATCTCTTGAGGCAGGATCTGTGGCTTACATTTTTCTCCTGAGTTATCATAGTGTCTAGCACAGTGCCAAGCCTAGAAAGTAATAATTTTTTGAAACTAAGAACATGGACTGTGTTTACTATAATGTACCAATTGATCTATTACGCAGTAATTGTATAACTCTATATAAAAGTACATACACATATGTTATATGTATGTTATGAGTAGGTTTCTTGGATATTATGCTGTGATGTGAGCTTAGATTTATAACCATTAACTTGGACAAGTGCATCTGTGGCAGAAGACACTCTGAAAAATGCAAGTAGTTAAGGATTTGCTAGAGAACTTCATAACATGGACAGTTTATGATGCACCAAACTGGAAGCTACATTTGTAGACCCCTGAAAGGAAGAGAGATGGTGCTATATTTGTAGGTCTGAGAATAAAAAATAATCCATATTAATAGCAAAAAATAGGCCTCTGCTTTCAGTGATAACACATTGCCATTTGATAGATTCTCTGTTGAGGAGAGGCAGAAATGCTAGAAGTTTCTTGCAAAGGAGATATGGCCTCATGTACTCCTTTTGAAATACTTTCCCTGAAAACTTCAGGAGAAACTGGGGAAGGAAAAAAAGAAAAGCTTTTTCCACTTGAAAATAGAGCCCTTGGCTCTTTTGTTGCTAAGTTAAACAGAAATCTTACAGCCATGTGCTATACAAGAAGGGATGTGCCCCAAAACACTTAAAGTAAAGTAGAAATGAATATTTCAGCTATAGTCTAGGGATAAGACCAAGCTTTGGTAAAATCATAGTTAATAGAGGTTTTTTTTGAAATATAACACATTATATATTTTTATTTTCTTGATATAGTTTTGTGTCCATGGTCTTTAAACAACTGAAAATATTACTTAAATAGGATAGAATAGCAAATTATAATTAAAAGAAACATAAATTCCCATCCTGGAAATCTAAACTTTTTTGTTATAATCTAAGACAAGCATAACGATTTAAGGTTGAACAGTCAAGGTATGTTCAAGGTATGTACTCTTTTGTTCATGTATCTGAATTACATGAAAAGAGAGTGATGGGTACTTGAGTTTTTTTGAGGGTTGAACAACATAACTGAACAAATAAAAGGACATTTGTCATGTGTACTGACATCTCAGTAGGTATGGCTTACATATTTACGAGACATATTTTTATACCATTTTTAAATGATACACATTATTTGGAAGAGACTGATTACAAAGAAAGCTTGGAATTTATTCAGCCTAGAGAAAATGAATCCCTGAAACTTTTGTTTTCTCACCTGTGAAATAGAATGATGATAGTAGCTGCCCTTGCTATAGAGATGTCATGAGAAGCCAATCTAGAAACTATTTTGTCAAAGAGATTTGTAAAATTATACATGGCATATGCCTACTCTGTATTGCCAATGTGAAATGCTGATGAGTGTGTGGAACAGCATGCTGTCATGGACTCAATGAATATTAAAAGGCAATGGTTTGCTTTCTTCTCGTGCTATATTAAGTCTCCTTTCATTTCCCTGGTGCTATTCCAATACATTGTGCAACTATGTATGGTTTCTCATCTTTAATCTTGTCAGTAAGATATAACACTTTCTAGAATCTTCCCAAGCTTAAAAAGTCTTCTTCTCATTCCTCGTGATTATACTAACTTCACAGTGCCCTATTCTTTTAGAAGAAGGGGGACTAGGTCTATATTCTCCTGGGCCAAGATTAATTAAAAAGGGGAAGACTGAAGCCCTGAATTCCTGGTTCATTTCTGTAGGGGTGATTATTATATAAAGGTTGTTTGTGTGTGTGTGTGTGTGTGTGTGTGTGTGTGAGTGAATTTGAGGGATGGGTAGACTTTAGTAATAAAAGAATGAATAGGAAAATAAGAAATGCTGAGAGCAAGAGAAATAGTCTACCCCAGGGGAGAGAAACCAGTTGGTTAATTAATACCAAATGATCAGTCCTGTAAAGCATATACACACAAGTAACATTGTACAGACTGAGCTATTTAGAAATAGATGTATGTATGTATCTATCTATATGCACTTACATACGTACGTAACAACAGTCAAATAAAAAGATGCCATGGATTTGAAAAAGAACAAAGAGGAGAATGTGGGATGGTTTAGATCAGTGGTTCTTAACCTTCCTAATACTGAGATCCTTTAATACAGTTCCTCATGTTGTGGTGACTGCAACCATGAAATTTTTTCTGTTGCTACTTCATAACCGTAATTTTGCTACTGTTATGAGTCATAATGTAAATATCTGATATGCAGATGATCTTAGGTGACCCCTGTGAAAGGGTTATTTGACCCCAAAGGGGTCATGGCCCACTGCTGAGAACTGCTGGTTTAGAGGAAGGAAAGGGGGTAAATAATGTAATTATAATCTCCAAAAATAAAATAACATTCCAGACTAGCATGCAGTGAAAACATGTTCAAGAGCAGATTATGTTGTCCACTGTTTCGTCTTTAGTATTTGGCACAATAGTAAATGTATTCTGCATGAGTAATGAGTATACAACCTCAAAGTGGGAATTCCACAAGATGAGTTTGCCAAATAGGGACTGGCAAGTAGGGAGACACTGAAAGGTAGTTGACTAGGGGAATTCTTAGAGTGATTTAACTTTGTTGAGCTACTGTTTCCTCATCTGCAAAGTGGACATAATTTTTTGCTTTATGCAATCCAAATTGGCAGAATGATGGTAATAACACTCCTAAAGTATCCATATCACTGGAATCTGAGACTTTTATAGGATATGTCAAAATAAAGGTGGTGGCATTCATTTCAATGGTGTAATCAAATTGAGATGGGAAGATCATCCTAGATTTTTCCAGTGTATCAAAATGGAATAATGAGAATCTCTTTAAAACGGAGTCAGAAGGGGATTCAATGAGAAACAGAACAAGGAATGTAACTATGGATGCAGAGGAGAAGGCAAGTGTGGTCACAAGGCAAAGGAATTTGTCAGTAGTTACCCGATGCTGAAAGAGACAAGGGACAGAGTTTATCTTAGAGCCTCTGAGGGCAGTGTGGCCTTGCTTATACTTTGATTCTATCCTGGTTGGACTAATGTCAAGTGTCTCACCTCCAAAACTGTGAGAGGATGCGTTCTGTTGTTTTAAGCCACTCAGTTTGAACATCCACACAAAACTATACTCCTGGGACATAGAAAATAACCCATGGATAATAAGCAGCAGGGAAAGAGGAAGATACATGCCATGTATCTGTAAACGGTCATCATCACTACTTGCTTCTGAGATCTGTAATTGTTGGCTCTTTGGAATTTATTTTCAGAGAATTTATTTTCAATGTTATTCTGATAACATTGTTATACCACCTTATATGACTCCAATTATTTATATGTGACTTCAAATATTGCTTATTATTATTATTATTATTATTATTATTATTATTACTATTGGCAAGGATCATATTCAGGGTCTTGTTCATGCTAGGTAAGCACTCTAGAAGTTGAGTTACATCTCTAGCCCATGTCTTCTTTTACGGTGCTTTGATCCATCAAATTTGAAAGTATTATGTACATGGCTCCCCAGAGGTTAACATCCAGGATTTCTAAACATTCTTGTTTCTAGATCAGTGTTTCTCAACTTGATTTGATTTCTGTTTTTTGCTGAGGGAATGTTGCTGGTGCCTGCATAGACTATGACACTTGTGACAGATGCTGGCATGTAATGTGTGGAATACATGGTTGTTCTAAACATCTTATAACACACAGGAGAGCACTGTAGCAAAGAATCAGCCAGCCTATAGTGTTAGGAATGTGGTTGAGAAACCCTGCCCAATGTGGACAGAAAATCATAGGCCTCTAAACTATGCACCTCTTTTGTGTAATTTCTTCTGCAAACTAATCAGATCTCTTCTCTGGAGAGTTTTTTTTTCTGATTATTCCCCAGAAGGAAAAATTTTGGGCCTTTTTGAATTTAAATGATTACTTCTCTTGGGAAGCAGAATGGAGCCAGGGCATGATGCTTCCCTCCATACCAAGGTTTAGATCAGTAGCTTGATTCTCAACACCCCTCAGGTTGTCATGCTCCCACAGTTACCAGATCCCCTAACATATTATTTAGAATGAGCGTTTGTTTACATGCCTAAACAGAATGGGCCTGGCATTTCTGTTGCACTGCAGCAAAATGGTTAGAGCTTACATAAGCCAGATAAATGCAAAGTCAAGGTGACTAATTTATGTATTACATTAACATAGAACTACAAATCTTTGAGGCATACTTCAAGAATCCATGGAAGTTGGGACTGTGATGTCTGTAAAAGGGAAGAGACAGATACGATTCAGAGTATTAACAGGGTTGATGAGAATCATGTAGAAGAATGGCCTTTTCCCTCTCTAGAATGTACGTCTCTTCTGGAGTATTCTATAGCTCAGTGTCAGTAGAATGAAGTACAATGGCACTCCTGCTCATTTCTCTTCTTTCACTTCTGCTGTTCTTTCCTTAATTTACATTGCAGTTGTTAATTATTCTTGCTCTTTAAGAATTACAAATATGTATGCTAGAACTCAGTCTCACAACTGATCACTCTAATAGAAAATTTTTGTAAAGACAGGCACCGTTGTCCTATGAGTTCCTAGTGTAGCATTTGGTGCACAGTAAGTATTTAAAAAACATTTATTGCACAGACAGATAAATGAACTCTTAAGGCTTTGTTGCTCTTCAATTGAGAGTCATATTCTCTGGTTTGTATCTTTTGCTAGTCACGTGACCTGCATCTATCCACAAAAAGCATGTCCCCTTGAACATGTTTCGCAAGCTGTCAGAATCACATGAAGGTTTGTGAAAAACTAGATTTTCAGGCCCCTACCTTCAGAGTTTCCAATCCAGTTGGTCTGCTCTGGAGCCTGAGCATGCATTCCTAACAATTTTCCAGGTAAGAAGCACATACCCAGAAATTTCCAGAGAGTACACACTCAGGGAACCACCGTCTTAAGTTCTCATGATGGCTATGACTAGTAGACATGATTTGATCACAGTGGAGTGATCCTAGCTCTTCTGGTGGAAAGGAAATAGCAAAGTAAAAATAAGTGTTCAATCACTGTGCTTTTTAAAACAGTTTTTTTTTTTTTGCTATGGAACCCAGGCTGGCCTGAAACTCACCAAGTGTCCCAGATGGACCTCAACTTTTCAAGAATCCCCCTGCCTTCAGCACTTCCCTTCTACTCCCAGTGCCTGGATTACAGAAGACTGGCCACAATATCTGAGTCAACTTTAGAAATAATTTTAAAATGCTAATTAGCACCATTGTGTTTACTCTCCACTCTGCCAGTCTGGTTTAAAAAATAGAACAGTGTTCTAGATTGAGAAGAAACTCTGTACTTCTTTCTCTACTGTGGTGCAGACATTCTAGTTTCTCCCCTCTTTCAGATCTCTGCTCCTTAGAAAAGGCCTTTCTTGACTACAAAAGAATTTTCTCATTATCTATAGTCTGATCATTCATAAATCCCTGTAAGTATGCATGCTTGCTTTCTTTACTGTCTGCAGTTCTTACTTTAAGAACCCATGGAAGGTTGAGTCCATATCTGTTTTGTTTCTTGCTCTATTCTAAGCACCCAGAACAATGTCTTGCACATAGTATGTTCTCAATTCCTTATTTATCATGAGTTTTTGTGGTGCTATTTATAGTAGGGAAAAGTGGGAAACATTATAAAATTCCCAGAAATCAGCAGTTATTTTTAAAATGCACTGGACCCAATCAGTGGATGTGTTTTAAGCAGAGGTAGAAGCAGGTTCCAAATCAATAATATGGCATAGTTTTAGGGAAAAATATGAGATCTCTCACTGGACCTCAGATGGAATAATTTAAAATACACTTTCATGCCTAACCATCTTCATGAGAACACTAGGGCATCAACTGTGAGGATCAGTTTAAAAACAGTATAATTCCAGTAATGCTAGAATGGGAAATAAAATGTAGTTTAGAATCTGAGGTTCATAGAAAGGCTCTATAACATTATATATCAACGTGTCAAAGGTAATTGTTTCTGGATAGATAGCTATGGGTATTTATTGGTATTTTAATTATTTTTATTTTGTTATTCACTGCCTTTCTGTAACAAGCAGCATGGTTAACTTTAGGGAATAGAAAATAAATCAAAGGAAACATTTAAAAATACTCTTCTCACCTTCCCTCTCTGGAGGACAACCTTACATAAAGAGACTCTGTGCCTCCTGGTTCGGCAGTGGAATGCTCGGTACTAGGCCTGAATGGTTTTGGGTTATCACAAAGCTGAGATCATCTTTCTTCTTTCATCCTTAGTATACTAAAGGACACATTGGGATTGGAGTGCACATGCTTCTTTAAAGTCTTGCCTCTGATGATCAACATTTTTGAGAAATATCTGATCTTGCTAGATTTTATCTATAAAATGGAGATGGCCATACTGATTTTAATCATTAAGAAATGAGATGGTGCATATGAAAAACTCTCAGCAATTGTCATGATTACATTTGCATCTTATTCTGCTTGTCTTAAAGGCATTCTTAGTTTCCTTGTCTCCAGTTTGGGTAGGGAATGATGCTTCTTCTACCACTCCATCCACCAGATCTATCTGAAATTACGGTCAACTACAGAGATCAACAGTTCAAAAAGAGGTGCTCAGTGAGTTTGATGGGATAAAATGTATTTTAATGTATAAATAATGCATATTTGTGGCTGAAATAAAAATGTGTAGAAAACCTTTCTGAGTGTAGGATTCAGCGATTTAGCTTGTTCCAAGCAAACCATTTGAAGTGTCATGGGCAGGGCTGTGGGAGAGCTCCACAACCAAATAACTTTGGTAAATAAAATCCCACAATAGACTTTGCTATCCTCTCAGAGATGTGCAATGTATATCAAGATATTAAGGAGTGAAGACTTTATTATTTAAAGACTGTCTACACTGCCGAAATGGGCCTTTTTTTTTTTTTTTTTTCACTGCTCGTCCTAACATTTTCCATGCTGAATTGACAATTCCTCCCAACATTGTTGAAGAACACATGCTGGGTAATGATGCCTTCTGTTATTATCGCAAAGAACACGGCCTCTGTGGTACGATGTAAAAGGCAGAGCCATATTTAACGTCACAGTTCCTGCTCTCATGGACGGTGGCATCATTTTTTTTTTTATATTCCTGAGACTGAATCTAGGACTACATGCATGTTAGACAAGCACTCTCCCACTGAGTGACATCCTTACTTCCCTATCCCCACTTATAAATTTTGAGGCAAGATCTCACTAACTTGCCCAGACTACTGTTTAACTCACTCTCTGACTTAGAAGGACCTGGAACTTGGCAGTATGCTTGCTTTGGCCTTCCTTCTAGTTGGCATAACAGGCCTGAGATACCAGACTTTGCTGGTATTAGCAGTTTTAAAGCACAAAGAAGTAGTTTTAGACAGGTTACATAGGTATGACTTGAGAAAAGGAAAGAGAAGGACCGTGTGTGTGTGTGTGTGTGTGTGTGTGTGTGTGTGTGTGTGTGTGTTGCTGACCTATACTTCAGTCAGAAAATCCTTGGAATTAAGAGGGGAATTGAGGAGGATATAAATCTTAGTAAAAGAGACATGGCCAGGCTGGTATTTAGTAATACTTACCAAGTCACTAGTTTAGGTGAATATATGCATTTAAAACCCCCACAAACTCTGTATTCTTCAAGTATTATTATTTTTTTCCATTCACTAGATTATTCAACTGATATAACACAGATGAGGTTTGGCTATGGCACACAGAGGTTACAATAGTTTGATATCATGTGGGACTAGAAAGTAAACCTGATGAGGCAGAGAAGAGGAAAGAAAATCCTGGACAATGCCTTCTGAGAGAGGCATTGGAGAGTGATGTGGATTAGTACATGTGAACTAGAACTCTTAAGGGAAAGAAGGTCACATGGTGAAGAGTAGTAAAAGGAGGAGCCGCTGCTCAAAGCAGCATGCTGTGATGTGGTTGAGATCAGGGTGCTGGAGTTTGGATTGAGGTGCTTAGATTTAACTCAGTAGGCAACAGGGAGCCTCTGTGCAATACTGTAATAGGGAGTGGCATTTTATCCATGAAAATGACCATTCTATCAATGAGCTTGATTTAGGGAATCTTTAGAGTGCAGCATTCAGCTGTGCAACCCCAGGTTAATCTCTTTTTCTCTCTAAGTGAAATTTCTTTGGAAATCAAGTGAAAGGAATTGAACTATATTCATATTATCTTTAAATACTTTTTATAGCTATGTATTACATGTACTTTGCTTCTTAGCCACGCATGAAGAAGTTATCGATGGGCTTGCTCTCATTTTCCTGAGAGGTGGAAGGCATATGTTTACTCTAACTGCTTTGGAGAGGGGTTGTTTGTACTGTTATTGTATTTCCTTCCCTATGGGAGTGCCTACCAACATCTCTAATGAGGAGCAGAGAGCACGTGTAGTATCCACATGCTACAGCCGGCAACTTCAGTTGCTTGGTTTTTCTTCTTCAGTCTATATGATTAATTTAATATAATAGTCACTACTATATTTGTAAAATACTTTAAAAGTTTGCTGGCTTTTTCTATAGAGAGCTGTGCTGCCTAAAAGCTTAGCTCCAGTAATTTGGAGGCTTGATGAGAGCACCCGAGACACTGCAAACAGGGGTTCTGAATCTTTTCCCTTGCCCTTTCACTATAAGCCCTATTAGATCTCCTTTCAGGGATCTTCATGAATGTGTAGAAGAGGTTTTGCTCTGGCAAGTAAACATTAAACCTCCAACAATGTGGATCTAGCTACAGGCATATAGTGAAGGACTGATGGGATGGCTACCTCCATATCCAATGACTTGTGTTCAATCCCCGTGTTAGAAGAAGGGAACCAACCAAAAGAAGAGTACAACAGTAAGTTGTACTCTGACCTCCACACACCTGACTTAGCCCATGCTGCCCCAACAAATGTAATTGCAAATAAATAAAATGTATTGGGACAGTAGTTTTCATCTTAAAATTCAGAGGAATGAGGGAAATAGGGGATACAGAGGCAAATAAACCAAATAAGTTTCAGCCTTTCATCAATTACTGTTAAAATTTATAACCAACAGCTAGCTATGTGACCTTGGAAAAATGGATTTTCTTCTCTAAGATTTTATTTCCTTGGCTGTAAAATAAGCTGTATTTCATAGTTCACGGAGGTTTCCACTTATATTTTTATTATTATTCCTGGAGATAAAAATATGAGTCTCCTTCAGGTAGTTGGGGCCTCAAAAATGTGTAGGCTTTTTAAAAATGAAATATCAAGCCTAAAGATGGGAATATGTACTTAGAGTTTCTATGGCTTCTACTGGTTTATTATTTGGACAGAAAATGTTTCTCTTAACTCAATTCAGTTGTCTCTACCTGCATTTAACATCCATATCTTGTCCATAGGCAACTCATCCGCAACTGAGATGACCCTGAAAACTGATCAGCTTTTGAGCTGGACTCAAGAAGCTGGTGACTATTAGATCAAAACTCATAGTAGACAAATGAACCACAGGGGAAGAACAGGAAATTCAAATTCCGCACTCTACTACTGCTGAGGCAGACCCAGTGAAGGTTGGAAATCTAGTATCTTATTAAGCTCTCCAGGTGATTTCATTTCTGATGGCCAATGGTCTTCTTTTGTCCAACACCACATTTGGAGAGGAAGAGAGACAACTACCTATGCTCATTTCTGCCATTTCTGTGATCCTGGAGTCTCCATGCAGTATCTTTGGGAGAAAACCAAGGGCATTGATTAAAAATTCTGTTTTTTTTTAAACAGCTTTCAAAAAGCCAAGTGACATCTGCACGGCCCCCTCCGAGGGAAGAAGAAACAATATTAGAATTTCGTCTCCCAGCTTGGAGCTGGTCTGCTAGGCTGGACACTTTTTAGAGCAATCTGAGCCTAACATTCAACATAACAGGCCAGGATGACAAGCAATCCATTGCATTAGCTGTAGTCCTTTTGCCTACCAGCTGGTCTGTGTGACTCCATTGACCAATGTCAGGTTTGATGTGGAACAAAGGGAGACAAGTGATAAATAACACATTGTCCTTAGGTTCATGTTGCAGCTATCACTGCTAAAAGATGAGCTGTGCTGTTTGCTAACAGCTGGTGTGAGCAGATGAGCTGGGGGCAGCCTCTGATTCTATGCTACTTGTGTCACAGAATTAAAGAACCAGGAAATGGAAGAGTAGAAAGGCCCACCCTCTGTCCTGGGGACTAACAGAACCTGGGGGATATGCATGATATCATTCTCTTTTGCCAAGCTTTAGGCAAAAAGTGACATTAGCAGATCTCCAATAAAAGCGAGGGTTACCAAAAAATACCTGTAAAATCTCTGATATAGTGCTACAATTTCATTTCATAAAAGAAGAAACTAAGACCCCGAGAAGAGATTATTTATGTAAGATCCCTTTAAATTTTAAAATAATGAGCATTGATTTCAATTTCTACCCTTAAATATTAATAATAGCACAATTCTGAGTATTCATTACATACTAGACACTGATCTATATGCTTCATATTTAATCTCTACAATAGCCTTGAAGGATAAAATATTATTATTATCCTCATCTTATAGATAAATGAATTAGATGCAGGACAGTTACACAAATTGCCAAGACTTCACAGATAATCATGGCGCTAGGACAAAAACACAAAGTAAATGGCTTCAGAGTTTATTACCTTAACCAGGTGTTTATCTCTCTCCAATACAAGGGGAAGGATTGTCAAGATAACCTTTACCAAACTCTAACAATCATGTGAACTTTCCATTCAAGATCCACATAGGGTTCTGGCTCGACAATCCTGAATCTTCATTAGCTTTATTGCTGTTTGAAGATGTTCAAGAATGGTGAAAGGAGATTCACAATTCACCTTCCATATGTTCTGTCACTGAACTGTCTCATCAAGTCTATTCTGCCCTCTCAGAAGGCTAGTTATCACTGATGATATATGATTGGTACTATTCCATGTATAATATATGGACTGGTCTCTGCCTCCTCCCCTTCCATCAAACTTTAAAGTAACTCAGGAGCTGCACCTTTGTCTATGAGTTTTTAGTTATTACCCTTTCTTCCATATGATGCAGTTCCATTTCTAAACCCAAAATTCAGATCACTAGCATAGAATTCATTAAGGGAGCCTAGTTCAGGGTAGGCATTCAGTAGATAAAGTAGTTTTCTGGAACTTCTGAATATGCTTTGCTGGAGTGGGAGGGAAGGAAAGTTAGGAAGGAGTAGAAAAGAGAGTTCTAAAACTTTCTGTGCCCCTTCCTGTCAACCTCATCCATTTAACTTAGTGTTTCTATCTCAGTTTCACCTGTGTCCATCTTAGAACGAGACTAAGGTAGGACATCAGCTCCATGTTCGAGAAAAGCTAGAGTATCTCTCATGGAGAATACGTATGGACAATGCTGAGGGCTTACTAAAGAAATGTATATTTGTTTAAGTGGTGTACATTTGTTACATAGGAGAACTACGCAAAAATATAAATATTTTAAAATATCCATAATATTTATATATGATATATCATGCAATAAAATTTATATATATTATATAAAATACATAAAGCATTATATGTAATATTATTACATTATATCTAATATAGAGTATTTATATATAATATATAACAATGCTATATGATAATAATATATATTATATTTACATATACTTTTATATAATATACTTACATATACTTATATAAAATATTTAAATATCTACAAATATTATAAGGATTAAATAAGAATAGCAGTATTAAAGTAGAAGGAAAGAGATTTTAATGGAATTTTATTTGGAATGTGACTCCTACGGGATTCAGATTAATCTACAATATGAAGAAGAAACTAATCTTTGAGCTGAAAGACACCCTAACAAATGTATTCATCTTTCCTTCTAGCCCTAATTAGTGTTAAAAATGAGATTATGCACTCAAAAGTTGATTTCCAAACTTCAAAATATATATTTGGTAAGCATATGGTTTTAAAGAGCTTTTAATTTAAATCTTACTGAGTTGAAAGAGAGTGGGCAGGAGTAATTATGATGTACTATGTACACATATGAAATTGTTAAAGAGAAAATTTAACAAGAGAATCTCAAAAACCAATAAGTTTATAGAAAAGCACACTGGGTGTTTATTAATCATTGCTGTTATTGTTACACCTACTTGTTTCTTACCCTACAGTTTTGACATATTTATGTTATATGTCTGAATATATTTACATTTGCTGAACTAGCTCAGAGTGATAAAATTTTTTGACAATGGAGGGGGGAGTAGTCATGTAGGGCCACGTGAAGCTACTCAGAACTGGGATGGGGAGAGGACAGAATAAATGATATCGATCCTACAATTTAAAGTGAGGTTGTCAATAATGGCAATATGCCCTTTAAATAATTTAATAATCAATATCCATTACTGATGCATGTAAGAGTTCTTATCCATATGATGGCATATTATTAATGTGATGAATTATATATTGATATTAACATATTTGAAATAAAGAACCTTATTGAGGTCCTCTGTCAAAATCCTTGGTCTTTCCAGATTCCTGTTCCTAGATGGACTGGTCACCCTAGTTTGGCTCAGTGTTTCTCTACCTAGAGAACACATGAACATACCAGAACTTCCCAGAAGAAATCCCCATAGTGAATCACTGTGCAAATAACTATGCAAGTGATTACAGTGTGTTAATTATATGAATGGCCCAAAAAATGGTTGAGAATAACCAACAGAGCCTATTTTGAAAGAATCTTCAAGGAAAGGTTGCTTTGTTAGTTGCAATTTGCTTTCTCTTTAAATACGTGCTCCTACAGATGCTCTGTGTGTTGAGGAAAATGGAAGGGGGCCTTCCTTGGTTTTCTTCTTTTCTGGACTCCTAGATGAAAATGCCTGCTGGCTTAATTTTAGCTTTCCTCTGGACCCTACCACAACCGGTCATTTCTTAAACCTTAACATTATGTTTCATCCTTGGAAACTTTCTTCTAATATTGAGGAAAACACTCCCTGGGTTGCCTGTGTTCTGATTTGTGTCTGATTCACTATGTAGGCTGTTAAAGGCGGTCAACAACTCTTTATTAATTAAACACCCACAGGATTTCCTGAACTGTGCCAAGCTGTTTGTATTCTACAGCCAAGTTCAATTTTGATAAAATCCACAACGAAATCTACAAGGCAGGTGGTGTGAAAAGAGAAAGGAGTTAACAGAGGGTATCTTCACCATCTACTGAATGAAAACATTCAGGCCTGTCTCTGTGTGTGTGTATGTGAGTGATGCACAGACTCTAGGGGATTTGTGTTGGAATGATCTTTAAGTATGAGAACAGGCTTGTTGCACTGTGAGGCCAAGTACAACTTGAAACTAAAAGAGAATGCAGCACCATGTATGAAAAAAAGAACATCAAAAGGGAAACTGATGACTGTATTCATCTTTAGAACCAAGATGCAGGTGAGTCCTGCAGGAGAGTGAAGTCAAGGAAGAACTAGGTGAAAACACAACATGACAGGAAAAGTGAAAAGTGAAAGAAACATGAAAGTCTTTGGCATCTGGCTTGTGGTTGTGACTGTGGCCACATAGCTGTTTGAATTCTTCAGGAAGGCTCTGTATGCTAGCTACTTTTGTGTTACTGTGACCAAACAGCTGACAGAAGCTACTTAAGGGAGGAAGGATTTACTTTGAATCCTGGTTTCAGAGAAATTTCTGTTCATTACAGTAACAAAAATATGGTGGCAGGAGCCTGTAGTGGACAATGTAGTACATCACAATGGATTAGGAAACAGAGAATAAACAGAACTAGAGCCAGGGTAATAATTTTCAAAGGTGTGCCCCTGGTGATCAGTAAATGAGTGTAAGCATTGCTCAAGTTCTAGCCTTTAAACATTCCATAGCTCCTCCATATAGTGTCATCAGCTGCGGCTCCAAAATATGAGCCTTCATATTCAAATCATAGCAGGCAGGGAAGAGTAATCCCTAACCAGGGCAGCTAATAAACTTGTTTTTACACCACACACACACACACACACACACACACACACACACACACACACACACACACACACACAAACACACACTTGCACCAACATGAAAGTGGTGAGGAATTCTAGTGGATTATGGAACAGCCAGAAAAGTAGTGAAAGACAATAAAGGAAAAATAAAAATCCAGAGACAGGCTCTTCTGCTATAGCAACCTCTGTTCTTTCTTCACATTAATTCACTAAAGTGTGTTTGCAAACTGGAAGTCTTTGAGAGTTTCGAATTAGTTCTGTCTAAAACCAAGAACAAATCATTCCAATGATACAATGATTTTATTTTCCATTATGAGTTATTGTCATATTTTCTCTCTCCTACTCACTTTAAGAATTCATTATTACTCCAGGCTATTCCATTTAATTAGCACCGATGTGTTTTCTTCCTCGATCTGGAATTCAATTGTATTGTACCGAGGTGGCAGGCTTATTTTACGTTTGCCTTGCTTCTTATAGATGCTTTAGAAACTGTCAGCCAGTCACAGTCTCCCAAGAAAATAGAATTTCTGACTAGAAATATGCTGTTATAAAAATAATTGAAAAATATTTATTGCTTTTTCCAGTATATGCAAGGCAATATGTCATTTACAGGGTGTGGAGTGAGGAGTGGAGATAAAGAAACAGACTCTTAAGACACTTAAAGCTCACCTGCAACAACACAGCACAGTAGCTGATAATGTTATAAGAAAAATTATTATAAAGAGCCAATTGCAATCTTTAGACACTGTATAATGGACTCAAAGGAGGGAGTAATCATAGAAACATATGAAAGCTAGCAATGACTTTAGATACTAGAAATAGTATGGTAGTCTTGAGGTGGCTCTTAAAGGATAGACGATATTTAAGAAGTCATTTATTTCAGTGTTCTTTCATGACATGGTAGTCCATAATTACTATCTAGCACAGAGGATGTTGAGGAAGGAGGATCACAAATTTGAGGTCAGCCTTGGATTCCTAGTGAATTGAAGGTCAGCCAAGGCTATATAGCTACACTCTGTCTCAATACAACAACAAGAACAAGAACAACAACAAACACATAGATCACCCACTCCAGACACATACCCACACATGAAATTAAAAAAAATCATACCAAGCCAATCAACCAACCAACCAAAAAAAAAACCCTATGTTCTTGATATCATATACTATACAAACAAATTAGGGAGGTACAGGTTATGCTGGGATACACTGCAAATAGTGGTTTTTCTAGAGTAGAGGGTTTGCAGAATATTGATAGTATCCCCACAGATGTTTGTGGACTAAAGACTTAGTCCTCAGGGTCCCAATGCTGGCAGATACTGTGGCCTTTCAAAGTGCAGGGAAGTTGTTAGTTTCCTGGGGTCTTGTCCTCAAACAAAGTCTGCTCCTCTTTGTCCTCTGGTTTGCTCTGCCACACGGCCTTCTCTGGACATGAGGCTGTGCTGGAAGCCCAACGCAGTGAACACCCTGATCTTTGTCAACACCATTAAAAGTGTTTCAGAACTAGGTTACACAATTCGACTGAATGCTGATTAACACAGAGAATATACTGAAAATGTAGTTTGTGCCTGATAACACAAGGTCCAGGGGAAAGAAGTGTTAGCTTTATCCTTTAGCCTGTGAGAGAACATTTAAAGGTTTTCAGCAAAGGGTAAAAATGAAGAGAAGATTAATCTGGTGGCAGAAGAAAACTAAAGGGAGTTATACTGGCTTGAAGATGAGGGGAAATGCAGTGAAATAGTCAATAACAAAACAGAAAAGAAATGAATTAGACGATACATATTGGTAAAAAGAAAGGAAGAAGCTAAGAGCACTCAAATGTGGAGTGCATGAACTGAAGACTGGTGATAGCACCCCTGGAAATGTTTCTTTTTCTGTTTTGATGTTGTTCAATAACATGTTTGACAAAGGCTTCTTTTGATTTATCGTTAATTTTATTGTATGTATATGGGTGTTTTGCCTGTATGGATGTCTGTTTACTATGTACATGCAGTGAACACAGAGGCTAAAAATGGACACTTGGTCCCCTAGAACTAGAGTTAGGGACAGTTGTGAGCTGCCAGGTGGGTGCTGGGAATCAAATCTGGGTCCTCTGGAAGAGCAGCCAGTGCTCTTAACCACTAGGCTATATCTCTACCACCTGACCAAGGCTTCTTTAATTTGCTGAACTCATGACTCCTCTTAGTCTGAAATATTTTTACATGATCCTCAATTTACAGGTATATAATCCAATCATTTGCTGGTAATAAGTTTTAAAGAAATTGATCTTAAAATAACTTTTGGTATACCTAAATTTTTTCCATTTATTGAAGATGAAAGGAAATTTTCACACTAATGAGTTGGGTGTTCACACAAAGAATTTAATTTTGGCTGAATATTTCATATTGCATCATGGAAGAGCATCTTCCAAGTTTTTCAGAGCTTATAATGGTCAATGGAATGCCACTTTACATAAACACTTAACATAAAATGGCAGAAGGATGCTTAGGGTCATTTGAAAAATTGTCAGAAGTCCAGCTCCAATCTCAAGAAAAATTCGTTTAGTGATTTTTGTGTATGCATGTATGTGTTTGTGAGAGTGCACATGTGCATGCCTACGTAGGCCAGAAAATAAACTCGGATATCCTTTTCAAGCATTGTTCATTTTTTTTGAAACAGGGCATCCCAGTAACCTCAAATTTACCACATAGGCTAGTCAGATCTAGCAATCCATGCCTGTCTCTTCACTGATCAGATTACAAGTGCACACTACCACAGTTTTCTATTTTGATCATGACATCTGTGGATTGAACTCAGGGTCTCATGCATGCAAGGAAAACACTTTGCCAACAGAGTTATCTCCCTAGCCCCCATTTAGCATTTTTGTGTGTGTGAAACTCAAGTAAATAACTCAAACAATAGTTTTAAAATCAAACATCTAACACAATCCAGTGCAAATTTATGTGTGAACGACTCAGGATAGGAAAATATGAAAAGTCTTTGTTTCCCATAATTAAACCATTATGTTTCCATAAGTGATGTAAAGTCCACAAATACAGCAAAAACACAGAGCTCATAATGTACAATATGCTTGAATCTGGGCTGTGGTTTTTCAGGAAGTGATTATTAGCACTGTGCTTTGTGATGGCATGTATGGTATAGAGTGCATGTTGTATGTTTAGATCCAAGATTACAGTGAACTTGTGCCATACAACACAGGTTAAGTGCTGCCTGAACCACCTCAACTCCTTGCATGTTTCATTTTTAACGAATTCTGTGTTTTTACATGTTCAGAAATCTTTTATCATTTTAAAGCTTTCCATGAATGGCACATTCAATTATGTAACCCCGTATGGGGTCACAACTCACAGTTTGAGAAGCTAGGCCTTGGGGCTAGAGAGAGCTCTGCTGTTAAGAGCACTTGCTGCTTTTGCAGAGGACCTGGGTTCAGTTCCCAGACTCCACACTGTAGCACAGAAACACATGTCCATTTCTTAAGGATTTGCCAACCTTTTCTGGTCTCTGAAAACCAAGCATGAAAGTGGTCCATATACATACTTCTGGGCACTCACAAATGCACAGAAAATTTAAAAAAAATTATTTTTTAAAAAGAAAAGGAAGAATGAAGTCCCAAGTTCAAGTAAGCTCCCAGTACTGTATAAACTGGATGTGGTAGCCAATGTCTATAATTCCAGCACGAGGATCCTCAGCTACATGAAGTCATGGTCTCAAAAAAGAAAAAGAAAGAAAGAAAGAAAGAAAGAAACAAACAAAAAACTAGGTCATACAGTAGTTTGTGAAAGGATATGTCTCTGAGAACTTTGCTGATTGTTTGCGTCCATTTGGTATCACTGGATCTTGAGACATGGGGACTTGACTTAACTTACAATCTAGTCTTTGAACTATGGCTATAGTCAGAGCTAATTGTGTCCTGTGTCCTGATTTATCTCTAGTTAGTACATTCCTTGTGTGTCCGTCAGTCTCCTCAGTTTTACCTTCTGGACAGTCTATTCAGAAGCCAAATAACTCATTTCTCTGCATTTCCCCTTACTGCCCTGAGCAGCACTATCTCTCTGCCTGATTCTTCCATGACTTTTACACTTGCTTTTGGCCTCTGAGAACTGAAGACACTTCAGGGACATGTTTGCTGTTGTTATGCTTCTTAATGCACTTGAAGGCCTCGAGTCTAGGTAACTAAGGACTCCTTGATTTTTTGTATTGATTTAAATAAAGTAGTCTCTTTTTGCTTATAGAGTAGGAAACAGGAAGGTTTTCTTTGGAAATGTATCAGGAATAATCTGCCTAAGAAAATGTTTGGAGAATGGGTCATAAAAAATTTATCTCTGTTTACTTGAAGACCTGCTGGAGAGTTCCTTTTTAACAGAGATGAATCAAATCAGGGTCTATGTGATTATTAATAAAAAAAAACAATCTCACATACATGATTTCAGCAAATGATTTGTATAGCAGTAAGATCAAACCTAATTTCCTTTTGTTTTTCTTGATCCCCAGAGCCACCAAACTGCCTTCTGAATATCATCATTGCTGCATAATACTTGTATACATACTTTAGACTCAACACATTCAGTAGAAAACTCATCTCATCACTCCCATTGTAACTTACCTTATATATTTCATAACTGTTTTTGGCAGTGCCATATATCCAG
The DNA here is from genome assembly GCA_026225945.1 of Cricetomys ansorgei. Taxonomy (NCBI): domain Eukaryota; kingdom Metazoa; phylum Chordata; class Mammalia; order Rodentia; family Nesomyidae; genus Cricetomys; species Cricetomys ansorgei. The sequence goes on along the minus strand of JAMJFZ010002884.1, from coordinate 1,893,843 downwards.
TTTATCAAGCCAAAATTTTGGGGATTGTTTTTGAATCTTTCTTTTCTATTACCTTTCTATTCTATCCTACTTGCCATGAGTTACCCACGTAGCTTTAAAACATTTCTCATAAAACATTTCTCTAGTCCTGTTGGCTGAGTCTAATAACTTTTCATCACTTTACAGTACTATAGCAACCACCTGTTTGTGGCTCCACATTTTGATCTTTTCCTCTGTCTTTATTATAACACTGACATGGTAATTCTTATAAAGTCCTTATCTATCGAAAAGTGTGCAGATGTCCTGTTCTCTATTCTGGATATAAGATGAAGTTTCAATTGATCACAAGCTCCAACGTAGCTCATCAAATCTCTTTAGCACTTTTACTCATATATCCTGAACTGCAGCCATCGTAAACTACATGGTCCCCATCACTAGTCTCACTTTCTTCATGCCTTGCTCTTGGCCAGGGATGTTTCTGATTGATGTCTATTCTTTGGGAAAACCTACTTCTCCTTGAAGTCCTAGGTCAAGTTTTACATTATTTTTGTTTTTCTAGACAGTGTTTCTCTGTTATAATTCTGACTGCCCTGGAACTCACTATGTAGACTAGACTGGCCTTGAACTCACAGAGACCTACCTGCCTCTGCCTCCTGACTGCTGGGATTAAAGGCGTGCACCACCACATGGCTTTACATTCTTTTTATACAGTTCTTCCTGACTTTTCCAAGAAGGAAAAAAATCCTTCTGCTCCCATAGGCCCATTATGTCCCCATAGGCATCTATAGTTCTGTGGTATTCTGAAAATACCCCCAATCTCAAGGCATTACAGTTATTTGTCTCACACATAAAGCAAGCTTGGAGTTGGATCTTATGTAACCTTGCTTTATCTTAAATATACCATGTGTTTACAACTTAGCTGTTTTTCACTGAATACTCACTGAATCTGAATTTTATTAATGAAGTCAATTAGTAATTCAGCTTTTGAATTGAGCTCTGGGAATTTGATAGTGAACTGTCAAGATCTGGTCCTGGATCCCACAAAGTCTACTATCAATGCTTAGATTAGTATAGGATGCCAACAAATATTTCACTGCAATATGACATGATTAGTACAGTTTGAACTTAAGTTGTCAGGAAGTACAGCATAGTGGTAAAGACCAGGATCTCTTCTGTAGAATTGGGCTAGGCTGGGTTTGAATCCTGCTTTCACAGCTCAACAGCTGTTTTTCCTTTTTATTTTTGAGATGGTAACATAATTACATAATTTCTCCCTTCCCTGTCCTCCCTTCAAACCCTTCCACATATTCCTTCTTTCACTCTCTCAAATTCATGTTCTCTTTTTCATTAATTGTTGATGTATATATATATTCCCAAATATAACCTGCTCAGTCTGTATAATGTTACTTGTATGTATGCTTTCAAGGATGACCACTTGGTATTAGATAATCAATTGATGTGCTCTTCTCTAGAGGAGACATTTTCTCCTAGTCTCAGAGTTTCTTAGCTGCCTGTAGTTCTTTGTTTATGGTTGAGGCCTCATGGTCTGTCCCCTGTTGACTTTGGCATATGTATTATGATTATCCTTGTTCAGCTCATGTTTAAGGAAATCATGTTGGTAAGACTTTATAGGTGAGGGGAATTATGCCTGGTATTGGAAATCTAGCCAACTACCCAGGGCTGGTGAAGTCTTGGACTTGGAGAAGTACTTTCAACCACCATGATACTAAACCAGCATAATCCCTAACTACATTTTAAATGTATTCTTATACCCACAGATAAGTGTAGTATTCACTCCTCACCGAGGGAACTCCCCTTTGCAACAGGAAGAAACTATTATAGAAAACCACAACCAATCAAAATACAGAGTTGTGCATCCCAGTCCCAATGGATACATCCACAAAACCAGTTCCACACCTAAGGCTCAGGGAACACTGTGGAAGAGGAAAGGTTGTAAGAGCCAGAGGATAAGGGGCTTTGCTCTGAGACTGTGTCTCCTCATAATCTCAGAATCTAACTCTGTTGTTTTGCATAATTTACCCAATTCTTATTATTTGTTTACTTTATTTGTAAAATGGAGAATATTATTATCATTATTTCAAAGGGTTGTGATGAAGATTATATATGATTCAACATCTGTGAAACAATGTATGGCTCATAAAACTTGTTCGATAAAATAAAGGAAATCTACAGGAGTACACACAGAAATTTAACTCAAATTGCTTAATTTGGGTGATAATGTGCTTGGTCTTGTTTCTTCCCGAGCAACTCTAAATTTCCATCTTCATACATGTTTTTCCTCTTTCTTGTTACTCCAGAGTCAGGGTTTATTGCGGGGGAAAGAGAGAAGGGTAAGATGGGAATCTTTCTTCAGGGCCATTTAGAAGTCTGGCATCCTACAATTAATTATACTTACCTTCTTCACATACCTGGGGACACAGTCTTGCTCAAAGTCAGTCCTTTCTGTGTGGCTAAAGTTTGCTATAGGGCCCTGAAAAGCGGGTTAGAAGTATTTGTTTCTTCTATCAATATTCCCATTTCTCTTCTAACACTAGGATGGATCTCATCCCATTCCTTTCTGTGTCAATCAAAGACGACCGAGAGTCCTAAAACATGTAGACAGGCATTTTACACCCCCTCCAGCACCTATGGCCTATCAGTGTCCTTTGTTCCAGTCAGCCTTTCTCTTCCACTTGTGTTATTCTGATTACCACCCCTGTGGGTCCTCTGATTCAAGTAGGATCAAGAAACGGAAAAAGAGAGGAGGAAAAAAAAATCATAGTCTTGGTTATTATTTGTGTGTTGATTTCTTTCCAAGACAACTGTTGTCCATACTACTGGAATGTGTTCTATCATCTCAGGACTATCATTGACTATCTATCATTGACAAGACAATTATGCCACTGCTTTGATATCTCCAGAGCTATGTTCCCAAGAAGTTACACAAACAACATTGTTCTGCCCACCCCAGGTTTGTAACTATAGGTTCCCTGTATGTTGAAAGGGTATGGCTGGCTCACAGAAAATATTCAGATGCAGAAATAATTTATCTTTTCCAATTGACAAATTTTGCTGCTTTCAGTCTATAGTTCTTGGAGCCTAGGAAGAATTAATAAACTCATGCACTTTCTCCAGTAACAGGAAGAGATATGAACTCAGAGATGAAGCATAGCAGGTGCAAGAACTGCTCCATTTAAACAGTTGAGGGGCCAGGAGGAATGCCAGGTGCATCTCACCTGACCATCGAACAGTCAAGGTCACTGCATTCTGGAACCTGTTCTGAGAAGTTAAATGGATCTTTAATGATCCTTTAGACAGGGCCAGGGATTTATAAGTAGGTGCACACAGTTTTTCCCTTTGAACAATTCAGTGAGGTAGATAGCATGATTACTCCATCTTACAGGTGAAGAAAAATAAGGCAGAGAAAGGTTTTAAAATTCTGTTTATAATATTGGACTGTGACCTTTCCATTTCTAGCTCTAGTTCCTTTCACAGTTCTAGAGATGGTTCATGCATCTGACCTTCACTACCCTCCATCCCGAGAAAGGGTAGAGGCTGCTTCAGCAGCATTTCTATTCCCTTATCTTTCATAATGTGTTCCCTGCTGTCTCCAGTGCTGTCTAGCATAAAAGAAGCCAGAAAAGACATTTCTATACTTGAAATTTCTCCTTTCCCCCTGCCAAAGAGCAAAGAGCTGACAAGCTTAATCCATATTGTTGTTCTGCTGAGTGGCTCCTTGGTATTAGATATCATTGTATGTTTCAGGGAGTTCACCTTTTGAATAAGGACTGAGGCCTAACAGAACAAAGCTAGAATGATGAGGAGTCAGACATCAATGTCAGATGGGAGTAGGGAGAAGAAAGCATTATGAGTACAAATATGGCTGGTATACTTTACTTTTACTTGAACTGGAGTCAAGACAACCATGGGCATGAGATATTGTCTTCTGATGTCAGCCTGTAGGCAGCCCAGTCAGTGATGTTGTCATTCTGGCTTATCAGCATCAAGGAAATACACACCATTGTGAAGTCCCCACTCTGAAATGAGTAGAGGACCAAAGTTTTTTTAAGAAATGTGTGTGTGTGTGTGTGTGTGTGTGTGTGTGTGTGTGTGTGTGTGTATACGAGCGCGTGTGCACAAAGGATCAGATCCCTGGAGTTAGACTCATTGAGACCTCTGATGTGGGGGCTGGGAACCAAATTTGGATTCTCTATGAAAGTAATAAATACTCATAGCTGCTGAGCCATCTCTCCAGAGGACCAAGGATTTCTTGGAGAATTTAAGTGTTCAGAGTCCTGGGTGAGGAGGAAAGGGGCTTGGTTCTCATCCAGGATTGGTATTTGCTCTATTGGCCTTTGCTTCTAAGCTCCCTTTCTCTATCTTTAAAAAGAGACAAATCTTTCTCAAAAGGAAAATGAGCACAAACATTGAGTATTGTTCTCTACTTTTCACACAGAGTATCTTTTTTTTATTGATAATTCTGATATCAACTAAAAGTGAGGTTCAAGTAAGTTATACAACTTTTACAAAGCTGTGCATTTGCAAGAAAAGACTAAATATCAGAGCCAGGCCTTAAGCTGAATTTAATGGAAGTCTTGCTTTAAAGTCTTTGCATGTTAAATGGAGGTGATGATGGCAGTTGATGAATATTTATCATGAATGAGGCTGAGTGCTAAGCAGTGTTATTTAATCCCCCCCCCTCAACAACTACATGAAGGCAGTATTACTGCTATCTCCATTTAAAAATGGATAGGAGCTAGGCTTCGAGTGGTGCAATATCCTCATTAAAGCCCTACCCCTAGTAAATAGCAGTGCTAGGGGTTACATTTAGAATCCTTGAATGTTAGGCATGGTGTTCATGATATCGAACTAGTGTACTTAAAATAATATGGGGAAATGGGCTTAGGTGTGTAGAGTATTTTGTGAATACAAACTGCCTTTATCCATCACTTTATCAGACCTTCACTTGTACCTGGAAGACTCTAGGTGGAATGTGGGCTTGTCTGAAAGGTGAGGGAAAGATGAGGAACTACCTGCAGGAGACCCATATTGCCCAGCAGGATGCTCAAAGTCTCTGGATGAGTCCTGTGTGGACTATTCAACCCTAGCTAAATATCCACTGGGTTGTAAGTCTAATCTCCAAGAGCCTTAGTAGGCACCTTCAGAGGAATATTTGTTCCATTTCTTCTTTGTCATCTTAACTGGTAGTCAAAGCATCTATTCTCTGAATCTGTGGGCATCTTTGACAATATCTGATCCCCTCTTCTCTATCCTGACTTTAGATTGCTCAAATACGAGATGAACTGCTAGCGGCTCTGATTTTACCCCCGGAGTCTCAAAGGAGAAAACCTAACATACCAGCTGTTGTTGCATTTTATTTGGATCCATGCGGAACATCATAAAATTCTAGCCCTACATCTCACAAATTAAAAAGGATTTTATTGTTTGGCTCATGGCATTTCGAAAGGTACTCAAATGGTCTCTAGTACTGGTCTCCATCTTTCAGAAGTATTATTCTTTCTCCATAAAAGTCACAGTTTATGTTTCTCTTCAGAGTTTTTGAATGCACTGTCTGTCTCTCTTATGCAGCAGGGAGATTTCAGGGAAAGAAACCCAGAAATGTCTGGGAAGGTAGTGCCATTGTGAAAACCAGAAGTCATGTGATAAGGATAAGGATTAGCTAGCCACAGACTCAGAGCCAGTGGTTTCACTGGCAGTTGATAAGGGATCTTATAGTTGTCAGTAGTGGTGCTGCCTTTTCCACGTTTTCCAGCACAAGTACCACTTCCTGATTCCACTCAATCCTCCATATCATGGATTTTTTTTCTGCGAGATTTCCTAGTACCTCTAGAAAAAGTCATGTGGCTCAACAGATTGATGCTATCAGCTTTTGATTTCCCAAGCTCTGCGGCCCACCAGGGCCTCCTACACACTCTTCTACTTGAATCTCCTGGATCAACTTAATCATGAAAGTCCCATGTCCATAATCATTGTGCCCTGACTCTTGCCTCACTGCAGAGAAGCTTCTCTATGAGCTCACAAAAGAAATAGGCTTTGAGGTCAAAACTACTTCTATTTCATCAAATCTTGTACTTGTGTGCGATTCTATTTGATTTTGCAAGGAAGAATTATTCCTATTCCTTTCTCAGGTAAACTGTACCACCCTTCTCCTGATCTTCTTTGTCCTACCCCCTCAGGCTATTGTCCCGTTTCCTTTCTTCCCAGGTGCTCCATTCTTACTCATTATCCCATTCTCAGATCTTGAATGTGTCTGAGACTTGTCATTAAAAATAAAATTTCTCCTTTTCTTGGAGTTCCTTCCCCTCTGTCTTTCTCAACTCCACTGTGAATAATCTTTAGGATAGTTCCATTTGTGTTTCTTTTTATTGTAGTATTAATCTCTAATTCCCTTTGCCAATCAGAGAAATTTGGCCTTCTATCTATCCCCATCACTCATTTTTACAACTTCAGTGCATCAATAGCAGTTACTATTTAACTTCTTACTATATATTGTAGCAGGACGCTTGGAAGAAGTTTTGTTATTTTGGTTTCTTTATGAGAGTTTGGACTATGTTTCTGTTCCTGTCCCAGGTGTGGTGGACGATTATGACTCTGATTTGGATTGTTTGTTGCTGGTGGCTATAATTTGGTTACATGCAGCTGTTTTGCCACGTGTAGCTTGCCACTTGGACTTCTGGGAACTTTTGCTTACAGTATATAAGGGTTGAAGCTCTGAGAGCCAAGATTGTTTACTTGTTGATTGATTGGTTGTTTCCTTGTCAGTTGATCGTTGGTGCATTGGTTGGTTATTGCTTAGAAGAACATCAGTTGGAGAAATTGGGTTTGAGGATAGCGAGCTGAGATGCTAGTCTGGCTCACTGCTCTCCAAGCTTCAGATAGCCTAAAAGGGGTATGGAAATTTCTTCCTTTCTCTCTTTGTCTCTATCAAGGCCACCTAAAAGGGAGTGAAGATTTCTTTCTTTCTAACTGTGCTTCCTTTCTTTTTCCATAACTTGAGAATAAAAGTATCAAGGCCACCTAAAAGGGAGTGAAGATTTCTTTCTTTCTAACTGTGTTTCCTTTCTTTTTCCATAACTTGAGAATAAAAGACAGTAGCTAACAGCTACAATATACAACGTGCTATATACTAGGCACTTATTTGACATTTATAAATTAAGTCCAATTTTAATCTCCATGATACAAATGGTGCTCACCAGAGCTTTTTAGTGACTTATTCAAGGTCTCATAAATGTGTAAATAGCAGAATTAGGACTTTAATTGAGATAACCTTGTTTTAAAGTCTATACTCTCATCCAAGGATAGGAAAACAAGTACTTTAAGAGGCTAGATGATGGGAATTTTAGGTTTAGCATACCACATGCTCTCTGCTGACCAGCTCTGCCACTGTAGTAGAAAAACTGCCACAGCCAATACATAAATAAGTGAGAAGAATTCTGTTCTAATAAAAGTTTATTTATGGACACTGAATTTTAAATTTCATATGATTTTCATACAATGAAATAGATTTTTTTGATTTTTTTCATGCTCTTGAAAATATAAAGAACATATTGAGTTTACAAACTGTACAAAAATAGGTAGTGGAGTAATTTTCTCTCATTGGTTGCAATTCACTTGCACCTAATTCAACTACTATATTATTCAAGGTCCCTGTAACAGCCAATGGCTAACACTTTTGATGATGATGATATAGTCTCTTCTTGGGGACATTCTTTCTTCTCACAATTTTGATGCTACTGCTTACTCCTAGTTTTCCTTCTACCTGTACGATTGCTAAATCTTTTCTGAGTGGTTCATTATTCCTACCTGCCTCTCAAGCATTATGTTCAAAGATCAACAGTTGACCTAGTTCTTTAAGTCTTTTTCTTTTCTTTTTGAGACAATAATGTTATTTTGTCATGTGTCCCTTCCCTTCCTCCTTCCAAACAATCCCATATATCCTTCCTTGCTCTCTTTCATTTTTTAAAATTAATTTTCATTATATGCATAAATGTATATATTCCTAAATATAGCCTGCTCAGCCTGTATAATGTTTCTTGGGTATATATTTTCAGGGCTGACCATTTGGTATTGAATAACCAATTGGTGTGCTCTTTCCTGGAGAATCCAATTTCTCCCATTCTCAGAATTGCTTAGTTACCTGTAGTTCTTTGTGTAGGGCTGAGGCCTTTCGGTCTTTCTCTCATCTACTTTGCATTTCTGTTGTTTTCCTGGTTCATCTAGTGTTTAGGCAGTCATATTGGTGAGAATTTATAGGTGTAGCTATTACTAGAAGACATAGTCTCACAGCCATATTCTGTTCTCCTATTGTGATTCTACTTTCATGACTAACACAGTCCATTTATGTAGTGACCAGGAGCACAAGTTTTTGAGTTGTATATCCCTGGGTTTGAATCATGACTTTATTTGTATGATCTTGAGGGCATGGTCTCTCTGAGTCTCATTTTCATTCCTTCTGTTAAATGAGGATAAAATTAGCAATATATTCATGGGGTTATTGTGCTGTTTAAATACTTTATTGTTTTTAAAATATTATTTTTAAACATCTTAGAACTGGGCTGGAGAGATGGTTCAGTGGTTAAGAACACTGGCTCTTCCAGAGCTCCTGAGTTCAATTCCCAGCACCCACACAGTGACTTACAATCATCTGTAATGGGATCTGATGCCCTCTTCTGGCATGTAGCTGTTGTACATGTAGATAGAAACACTCATATATTAAATAAATTAATAAAACATTAAACAAATCTTAGAACTATATAGTTAATATAGTACATACTTAAAAATATTTGTTGCTATACTATTATTATTAGATACTAGCTACCTAATGCAAATTTCTAGCTCAGATTTCTGCTCTAGTTTTTAAAGCAATCTATCTAACTGCTTATTTACTATCTGTATGTACCATTAGCATCTGGTCTTCAAAGTGACCCAAATCCAATTAACCATCCTTTTCTTACCCTCATAGATCCTCACTCTAACTTATTCTTTTACTTCAGTCATCATTCATCATTGCTGGTAAGAGTTTTGCTGTTTACTACGTCACTTAACTTAGAAGCCTGGAGGTCCAATTTGATGTGAAAAAAACATTTGCATGAAAACTTCATATTTAAATACAAGATATCACTGAAATTTTTAAATCCTCCATTGAAACTTCAGGATCACATTTTGATTGATCTGGAAAAATTTTCTCTTTTTTTTTGCATGTCCTTTTCTCTTTCTTCATGTTATATAAGTCTTCTCTTTCTTTAACTTTTATCTACCTACTTCTGACTCCTCACATTTGATTACACAATTATTCTTATCATCTGAATAGTTCTCCTAATATAGCTCCCAATGCCATTCATCATTCAAATTCTAAAGTATGCTTGAAGTCTTCCTGATTTTTCTAGTCAATAAAATAACATGTATCTTTTTAAAAAGATGAATATTTCTTCTTTATTTTATGTGTGTGATTTTTTTGTCTGCATGTATGTATGTGCACCACATGTATGTAGTGCCAAAGGATTCCAGAAGAGGTCATCAGATCTTCTGGAACTGGAATTATGGACAGGTATAAGCCATCATGTGGGTGCTGGGAATTGAACCCAGGTCCTTTGCAAGAGCTGCAAGTGTTCTTAACCACAAAACCACTTCTCTACCTCTATTAACATTGAGAACTTACATTTAAAAATTGATTGTCGTTATCGCACATTTCATACTTTATAATACATCTGTCATAAATTTGTTAGCTGCATTATATAGTACATGGAATGCTCTTTTGTGAGAATTCCCTGAAGTGCCTTGTACACATCTCCTTCAGCTTTCATCTATTCTTTTTCTGGCTCCTCTTTCTCCAAAGACATGGGCCATTGAAGTTCAATAGTATTTGCTTCTCTCATTTTAGACTTTCTTCCTTGGATATTTTCAGTCTATTTTCCAGAGATAAAATTTTATATACTGATATATATGACTACCACCCCCCTGCCAAATTTGTTCCCAATTCCTTAACCATTCCTTGAATTCCAATGTCCTATCTCAAAAATTTCTGTGGCCATTTTCACTAGGATGTCGTACTGACTCCAAACTTAATACTTAACTAAAACCTTGGCTTATTATCTTCTTGCTTCAGCACACCTTCACATTTCCTTGGGCATAGTTTGTTACCAGGTGTTATGGTGATGAAGGTGGTCAAGTGGTTCACAGGCCTATAGAACTGGTTTGCAGGAATAAAGTGGGAAAATTTGGAATTTCTGGGTAGAAAGTTTCTGCTATATAAACAGAGCGTAATGGACTGTTCTGGTGGGAGTTTAGAATACCAGAATGGTGAAAGAAATACTGAAAGTGGAACCCATTCTGAGAAAGTTTCAGACAGAATGAACTCTATCATGAACTGGGCAAGAGGCCATCCATGAAGCTGGTCTCATGTAATAGACTTAAATTTTTGTGGAGGAAATTTTAAAATAGCTAGTACAGTTTACTACTCTTACTCAGAACTGTAGTGAAAGACAACAACAACAACAAAACTATGAAAGATGTGAGGTTTGTGGAGAAATTTGAGAGCATGTTTAAAATTGCAGACAAGCAGATTAGAGATGATAAAGCTAAGCATCTGCAATTATTAAAGAGAAACTTCATTTTCTCCACTGGGAAAATAAGAAATTTCCTGAAAATAAAACTCTACACATCAAAGATTCTAATTTGTAAAAATGGATATTTATTTGAAAGGAGAAAAGCCTGGATGAAGGCGGTCCATGAAGTGATACCCTGCTCCAAAACAACTGCCTAGGGAGATAGAATTTACTGCAACTCTGGTCCAAGGGACAGCCTATACCTCAAGTTAACAGCAGAACTTGGCAGTGATGACCACATGATACTAGTTTTACAGATACACGATTGAGGGGAATCATGAAATCTTATTTCAGGATCTTAGATAATCACCAGACTAAGGCAATTAGTAGTAGGACCAGGGTCACTGCTACAAGGAAACCCCAAGTGGCTCTTTTATGATGTTGTAAAGGTGACGTCCTGGGGCATTGGAGATACCAGAACCATGAGACAGTTCAAGCTGTAGGCATGAACTGGAATAGACCCAGAGAGAGGCCATCTGTGCTACAGCTGACAGAGCTAAGTGGTGGGGCTACATAATGCCTTGGGAGCCCAGAAGAGTCTATCGTAAGACCCAGATGATGGACATAGAGTATAGAATTTGGCATTAGCTCTGCTGGATTTCAGTCATGCTTTAGTTTAATATTTCCTTTCTATTCCACAATCACTCTTTTATAATTCTAATATTTACTCAGTGCTATTGTTTATTGGAACCATGTAACAATTTTATTTTGTAGGTGCTTATATTTAAGAAATGACTTTGAGTCCCAGAAGAGACATTGGACTTTTGAACTGATAAGGACTATGGGGTTGATTAAAATTGAATTGAGCACATTTCACATTATGACACAGCCACGAGCCTATGGAAATAAGGGGTGAAATATTATGGCTTAAAAGTGATATATATGTTTGGGTATCAAGTTGACACGAGGTGGACTTAGGATGGTTAACACTGACTATCAACTAGATAGTATCTAAAATCATCTAGGGACTAAGCCTCTCTATTAGCTTGCCTGTGAGGGATTATCTAGATTAGGTTAATTGAAGTGAGAAGACCCATACTGGATGTGGCTAGAAACATTACATGGACTGGGGTCTAGACTTCATAAAAAGGTAGTATCTAGCTAAACATAAGCACTTATTACCCTCTGCATCCTGACTGCAGGTGTATGTGACCAGCATCCTCACCATGACTCTCTTGCTATGAGCAACCGTCCCCGTGAACTGTGAGCCAAAAATAAACTCCTAGTTTCTGATGCTGCTTAGGTCAGAGTAATTTATCACAGAAATGAGAACAAATAGTACACAGTAACTAAAAATTAGAGTAATATTTGACTCCGCTTATCATACACATAAAACCATTTATTACAATATATCTACTGTTTACAATCTTCCATACTTCACTCTTTCTAGGTTTACCACTACATACCAACAGTATCAATTTTATCAAATACCATTGGTAGGTAATTGGCTGAATATCTTGTATATGTAAACTCACGCCAACCTATACCATTCTTGTAAGGTGACAGAGTCCCAATCACTTAGATGGCTATGTACCCTGACTCCCTACATAACTACAATGCTACCTTTTGTGCCTGGAATTCTATAACTCTTTCCCAGTTGGTATGCTTGCCTTTTTTTTTTTTTAATATTTCAGGAATACTGTTTCAGAACATTCATCCATCTCCGTACCATTTTGCATCTCCCTTTCATCCACTAAATTATATCCAAACTTAGTTTTATACACAAAGCTCACAGCAAATGTCATAACTATATCATCTGGGAGTATAGCTGCATTGATTTCCGCGAAGAGCTTATACTGCAATGCCCTACCCAGGCATATTAGGCTTTCATTTCACGTTTTCTCCTGTCATCTGACTCACTTTTGACCATTTGGCAGGCTTCTAGAGGAAAAAGGATGAGTGTGTGTGTTTGCTTTTCACATGGTGCCCCTTTAGGCACATGTCTACACTGAGTGAAATACTTGTCATTTGATTGAAATCTTTTCATTTTTCTCATCCCTGGCATGATTGCACCACACTCAATGTGGGAACACCTCTCTTTCGCCACATCAATATCTGAGAACAATTTTATTTACTCCCTATAACTCATCAGTCATTTTTTTTTTAACTCTTATCCCACAACATTGATTTTTATCTTCTTCTTGTCAATCTTTTGTCATCACTTGGCATTTCCCATCAGACTAAAAGTTTCTAATTCTGGAAAAGTTTCTGGAGACGACCACTGAAGCTGACAGCAGAGTCAAAAGCATAAAGTTCTCTGGTGGCTCTTGAGTTTAAATATTTTATGGAAAGCTTCCTACTTTCAGTCCACGTTCAGCACTTTCTGGGGTCCCCTGAGCACTGTATCCATGAGGCGCTGATGAAAGTGACAACTGGGAAGTTCAGGTCCAAATTCTGATATGTAACACATCTCAAGATATTCATGCATCACAGAAAGAAATACGGTGGCTTTCTATTGGATTTCTTAGTTTTTCTTTGGATATTTACTACTTTCTGATTCCTGATATTTTCTGATTCTGATATTTACTGCATTTCCATTACAGTGAGAACAGGGACTACTGTATTAATTAAGGGGACCCTTTATATATATATAATATATATATATAGTAGGGACCCTCTTCTACTTAGAAGAATATGTTCAAAAATGTCAAGTTTTCAAGATGAGGGAAGGGATTCATTTATTTATGAGGATTTAGAATATTTATAACATCTGCCTACTGGTGGCTTCAAGCATTTTAAACAATGTTGATCAAGTTTTCTTCCAGTAACCAACAGTAAGAAAAATGTTTTACATTGGGCTCAGTATATTCACAAACATGGGCATGCATGTACACACACACACACAGACACGTACATGTGAACACATATTTCTTCTCTCTATATATATAAAAAGAAATGGTTTCACTAGATAATATTTTCTCTTATAATTTGGTCTTCACATTTTTATTTTTGTTCAATTCATTTAAAATACTCATTATTGACTACTAAACAGAATATTAACAGATCATTGCCAGTAGCCTGGAAAATATTGGTTTGAAGGCTAGAAACAAAAAGAAAAGTGACAATAGAATGTTGTTCTGTGTTAGTAGAAGATACATGTACATCATCTTCTTCTAACATATCAGAAGGAAGAGGTTCTGAAGTTACAGCTAAAGATGCATGTTCACAGTAAGGATGAAAATGGAATTATCTCTGGTGTATTGCTTTTTTTTTTTGTATCAGATTTACTCAACTATGTTTAATCCAAGCTTGTTGGCTGTGGTAAGTGGACCCCTGGATGCTGGCTTGAAACACAAAGCATCCCACCTTTTAAAAAGATCTGTTTCTGCTCTGGTCTTAATGGGACAGAGTATGGACAAGATCAGATAGCCCGAAGCTGCTCAGTTCTGAGAAACTGCCCTTCCAACTAACACAACCCTAGTGCTTCCTCATTCCACGTTTCCATCCTTGTAGATTACACAGGAAGCCCTAGAGAGAATCTCACAGCTCCATGCACTTCCTTATCGCTCACTCTGGGACATTCTAACACTACCTAGGAATACTGGATAGACCAGACTAGTCCCATAACAGATAAGGTTACCATAGATACCTGCTTACTCATTCCCCGCTCTTCTCCCCACTTCGAAAATTGTATAAATAGTGGTACTATGTGTTCAACAAATCGAAGGCTTAACCAGACAGATTGTCTGCCTTTCACTTCTCGCGCCCCTGCCCATATCCCATTCCCATGCCTTCTCCTGGGGCCTTGGTTGAAGATCCCGCGGTCCGGAATAGTTGGCTTCACTTTTGGTACCTGTCTCTATATAAGATGCTACCCAGTTATGTCATAGACTATTTAAATGCTGACAGTTATATAAGAGTTGTATGTTTTCCTACAAGATAAAGAGAAAGCTGTGTCATGTTTTCAAAGACAATTTACAAATAAAGTAGTGGACTTCATTGAAATGCGATCATCACATTATTTTATATAATAACAAAACTATATGTAACGGGTTTTTCAGAGTTCTCTCTATTCTGTGCACCTCTTCTTTCTGTTCCCCTTCTCCTTGTCTTCATCCTCATCCTTATGTTTCTTCTCTTCGTTCTTTGTCTCACTTTTCCCCTAAACCCCAATTTGTGATTTTTGAAATTATGGGTCTCTGTAATGACCCACATAAAATTGAGGGAGAGCAACAAACTTGAGCCATTACAATTATATTTGGGTGTATTTAGGTGATCGGCGTGGATCTAAAGAAGCAATGATGGATTTTAGAAATGTAGTGAAATCATTGGTTGGTTGGATAACTGATTGACCTAATCTTTGTCCCTTAACATTGATGACAGTTCTGAAGTTGCTTTGTGGCAATACGGCAAAAAGATAAAATTGACTGGAGCCATAATTTGTTATGGCATAAAATCTTTCTACTCATAGTTACTTATATTTTCATTCAGAAGTTTGAGATGAAAACAAATAAAAATGGATAGGGGTGATGCAGCGACAACAGATGGCAAATAAAGTGGGAATGAAGTTTCCATGGAATACTCTTTTATATATTTTGGATTTTGAACCACAGGCATAAATTACATATTCAAAAATTTTAATAAGAAAGATAAAATGCTAGAGATATGGTTCCATGTAGAGCCTTTGCCTGGCGTACACAAAACCCCAGGGTTCAATCCTTGCACAGTGAGACAGAATGAAGAGAAAACAGGAAACAAAATGTAATACTGCCACACACACCCTTCTCCCATTATGGTTACTTTTTATTGTCAACTCGACTCAATTTAGAATTACCCACAAGATATACTTGTAGGCGTGGCTTGGAAGGCACTGCCACAGATTTATCTGAGTGGGACTACCCAAAACACAGGTGCAGCGTCCCATGTGCTGAGGGCCCAGGCTGAATAAGAAAATAAAAGGAGAAAGACTGGTTCTAAGCATCCATGTCTTTCTATTTCCTGACTCTCAACAACAGCTTCCACGTGCTCCTGTTTCTACATAGGCACAGTGCCTTTCTCACCCTGAAGCAGTGTATCATCTCAAATCATGAGCCCAAATAAGCCTCTTCTCCCTTAAGCTGCTTCCTGTTAGGTAGGTAGTCACGGTGATGCAGAAATTAATACTGCCCCTATCCATGGGGTGATACATTCTAAGACCGTTGGTGGATGTCTGAAACTATAGACAGAAGTGAACTGTATTTATACTATTCTCTTTTCTTACTCATACACATAGTGGCTCCCAACCTTACCTGTAACTCTAGTCCCAGTGAATATGATGCTCTCTTCTGACTTACTCTGTCACAACACACACACATGGTATACATGCATACAGGCTGACTAAACATTCATGCACATAAAATAATAAAATAAATAATTCTTAAAAATGTTTAATATGAGTAAATCCATCCTTTCTGCCTTCTTAAGAACTTATAATTTAGGTACAGTAAGAAAGTGACATCAATAATGTCACCAATAATGAATAATAAAATAGTATAACTATAATGTCTATAATGTCCTTTAACGGAAGTTGTATGTATATTGTCTCTCTCAAAATATTTCATTGTAGTGTATTCGTCTTTCTTCCTCTGATGTTGTGAGATAAAGTTTCTATGTGATAGTACAAAATGTGGTGACTGTCATAGGGCTTGTGAGGTAATCTTGGGCTGATATGCTGATGTTACTCATACACAAGCATTGTGATAAATCTGGTAATGTGATGGGCACCTAGTGATAAATGGATAAATAGTTTATATTGTGTTAATTTGTTAGACAGAAGGATGACTCAGGTCCTGGTTGGAATGGATCAGGACAGCATAAAATTTCATTACACTACTAGAATGGGTACATCATTAAAATTTTATGAATTATTTACTTTTGGAATTTTCTAGCTAATATTTTCAGACTGGAGTTGGTCATGGACAACTAAAACTACGAAAAGTAAAACTATGATTAAATTATAAGCCAAATAAAAAACAGAGAAAAACAGTCACAACAATCAAAGAGCCTTCAGATAATAAAGAGGCAGTATGCCAAAGGGGGAAAATAAAAGATTTAGAAGAAAAAGGATCTGTCCTTCTACTCCTTACCTGTACTATTTAATAGACATGTAATATGTGTACTATGTAACTTCATGTTTCTCCTTCTTCATCTGTTAAGTGAGAAGAACTCCTATCAAATAAATTGTGGTCATGATCATTTGTTATCATGTATTCATACTACTCAGTACTTAGAAGATTGTACTAGACAGGATGTGATCTCCCAAAACACACCAATACCCTTACCGTTAGAATCTGTAAGTGGGTCATATTACATGGTAAGTGGGGTTTTCAGACAGCATTAAATTACTAACTAGTTTATTTTAAAATATTGAGATTATCCTGGATCTTTTTTTTTTTTGTGTCAAATCAATGTAAAATCCCCAGCTCAGCTCAAGGTGGATTTAAGAAACAGTAACACATTATACATATTAAAATAGTTACAGAAGATGAATTTGAATATGCTCATCATATAAATATGATAGAAGTTAAAGGTGATAGATGTAGTAAATTACAGAGTTGATCAATTCCAATGTATGCAAAAAATAAAAATATCACATTTTATCTCATATCTTTATATAAATGTCATTTGTAAATCAACCTTTAAATAAAACAGAAGAGGAAAGAAGTGTCAGAGAGAGGTACAAATGAAGAAGAGTGAAGGGTTACAAATATGAGCCACGTTCAACTTGCTCTTGCTGGCTTTGAAGAATGAGACTGAGGAATGTGAGTGGCCTCTAGTAACTAGAAAGGACTTCACCTGAAAACCATCAAAGCCCTCTGGCTCTCAGTCCTATAGCCTCAAGGAAGTGAACTGTGCCAAAAAACTGGGATTAGCAAGGGAATTGATTTTCTCTCAAACTTCCAGGAGAGAATACACTCCTGCTGATCCCTTGATTTTAGCCCACTGAGCTTCATAGCAGATTTCTGATTTACTGAATTATAAAATGGTGTGAAGAATAATACTTCTGAACTGCTTTAAACTAATAATGAGTACTAGATTGATAAGTGTATGTTAATTTTCCATAGCAGAAAGAGAAAGTTAATACAAGGATGTTCAACAACTGACAAAATATGGATTGTTTATTATTGTGGTCATGGAAATCTTAGAAATTAGCTATCTGTGTGGTCTAAGATTACCAATGCACAGTAATCTGATCTTGAAAAGTCAAAGCATGTTGGGCGACCTCAGTTCCAACAGAAGCAGCTGGATGTCTTACACATTGAAAGACTGGCACTCAGAGATTATGGTCTGCCTCTGTGTCTTCACAATTAGGCTATTGAGATTACATATGCCAAGCAAGTCTCTCTGGAAACAAATTCATAATGATCTTATTGTGTGTGTGTATATATATATATATATATTTTACAGATGAGTAAAATGAGAAAGTAGGTATCACTATGGGTGAGGATGAAGTGAGAGTCACAATAATTAACCTGTAAAATAAAGATAGGAATAGTACATACCTAAGTTGTTAAAGTTTATAAAATGGGCATACTACATTATTCCTTTGAGCTTCAGCTACTGCTTCATCTCTAAAAAAGGAATGATAATGTACTTATTTCAGATACTTTTGAGAAAGTTTAAATGAGATACTGCATGGAAATGGCAAATACCTAAGTACCATTTAGGTATTAACTCTTGCTGGAGACCTCACCTTTGTAAAATATGTTGATAAAGCAATGCATTTTTCATTTTCATCTTATGTCAATGTTTGCTCTTCGAAGAAATCATCAGCACATCATCAAAGCCTAGATAGAGATTTATATATGATATATTTGCGTCATTGGGGGCTTCCTACAGGGCCATTGCCTCAGACTAAAATATATTTGTCTATTTTACCTACATCATTTCTTTTACACAAATCGTCTTTCACTTATCCCATGAAGAGTTGAAATTCTCTCATTTTCCATAATATTTGGCTACAGGTCTGTTAATGCTATTTCAGCCTTGACCTGCTCCTCCTGAATAATAGTTGTAGGGTTTTGCCATGTTATTTTTTTCACTAGCTAGACAAGTCTCTCCCTCCCCTCCACTCTCTCTCTCTGATTTAAATATATTTATTTTGTATAGTTGGAGGTGTATGTACTACTCTGTGGGTGTGGAGGTCAGAAAAGAACCCTGCCAGTCCATTCTTTCTTCCATGTATATCCCCAGAATTGAACTCTAGTTGTCAGGCTTATTGGCAAGTGCCTTTACCAGCTGAAACATCTCAACAGTCCTTGTGTATGCTTTGAAGAGAGGTGGTAAGTGAGAAGACAATTTGCAGAGGTAAGTCCATAACAGCTGGGTTTTACAGGAAGGATGCATGGAATCCTAGTACTAATTAATAAGGTGGGGAAAGAAGGATTGAGAGTTAGAGGTCACACTAGGCTGTATATTGAGACTTCATCTCAAACCAAATAAACTAGATATAATATTCAATATAAAACATTTGCCTGTAAATATGGGGGAACATTAGCATGTAATGATCTTTGTAAATTTGGTTTTGGAATCTAGTCAATTTCTTGGAAGGATCTCCAGAAATCTTTATAAAAATATTCAATATGAGAAGACAGTCCCAAGTACTTGTCTTGACTCTGCCACTAGCTACTTTTGTGATCTAAGCAAGCTATCTCTACTCTCGTAAGTCCCGATTTCTCCATAAGAAAAATGAGGATACTGTGCCTGTCTCCTTCTCTCCATCATTTTTGTCTTTTCTTTGCTAAGCAAAATGACTATGGTAATTTCAATGGTCGTCAGAATCCAAGGGACAACTGTGCAATAAGTGAGGGAGAACCAAACCTAAGGCACTTCCAAAATTCCCTTGACCCAGTGAACTGCAGTTTTGCTGAGCCCCACCAGCATTTGTTTTTTAAATAATCAGTTCTCACTCAGCTGAGGATGATGTAAAATGCATGTTTGTTTATGAGACCACAGCTGAGTCATCCAAGAATCCTTCCTTGCTGTTAGGATGGGTCTGTTAGTCTCACTGGACAAAGAGCGTGAGGGATCCATCAACGGTAGAAAGTGAAGAGGGTTTTAGA
Organism: Cricetomys ansorgei; assembly: GCA_026225945.1. Taxonomy (NCBI): domain Eukaryota; kingdom Metazoa; phylum Chordata; class Mammalia; order Rodentia; family Nesomyidae; genus Cricetomys; species Cricetomys ansorgei. The sequence goes on along the minus strand of JAMJFZ010002884.1, from coordinate 1,874,198 downwards.
GGGGATGGCATGAAGGACCACCAGCTCCTAAACTCTAGAAATGAGGGCTAACTTCACTGTAGCTCTCATCTGGGGTTGGTTAACTTCTGCTTCTGTCTGGACTGGCATCATTTCTGAATGTAGGCTGCAAAATTTGTCATACCTGTCCCTTAAAATGTGGAAAATGACTGGACAGGATTAAGTTGGTGACATCATGGGGGCACAGGGCACTTCTTGAAGTATGAGGACCCCAATCCCTACCATCTGGAAAGAAGTATCTGAGCAGCTTAATGTTCTCAGCTGAAAACAGAAATCTTTGCAGAAGTGAATCAGTCAGAAATGGTCTGTTTTCTTATTTTTTGGCAATGGAGCCAGGCAAAAGACAAATTAGAATATTTGGAACCAGGCAGGCTGGAAGTAGCATGACACATTTGAAATATTCATTTGATAATTAAACACCTGAATGGCTAGTAGATTGGAGTTTGGTATGCTAAGGAGTGAAATGAAATGACAACGCTGCAAATGTTCTCCAAGGTTCCCAAGTCCCTGATTCTAAGGGATTCGTTACTGTTTACTTGGTGTTTACAAGTCAAATTGAGGCAGTTTTACAGTACTCCACATCTGAGGTGATTTTCTGAACTAATTCCATTTCAAGCCAAAGCAAACACCTGGATGCTTTTCTTTCCATGTGTTTCAAAACACATTTGGCTCTCCTATTCCTCTCCTTGTTTTCCCATTCGGAGTCTGATTTCCTGGCCCTCCCTTCTGTGGTTCTGTGTGCCATTCTTGTTTTAGTTGTTAGTTCTAGAATGAAAATAGAATCAGAATTACAGATCTTATATCTGGAAGGGATAACAGATATTACCTGATCCATGTCTGCTCTTGAAGCTTATTCTAAAGCCAGGTGGATCTGTATTAAGGAAGCTAGGTCTATATTGGTTCTGAATACTTGCAGCTGCCCATCTCCTTGTCTCTTGAGTAATCATAGGTCAGGACCATTTCAGCAGCTGGATACTCACATAACCAAGAATAGTGCAAATACACAATACCTTATGTTTCATCCCTGTTGATTCTTTTGAGTTCTTCCCTAATCATGAAGCTGTTGGTCCTTTTCTACCCATCTGTAATCTTGTCCTTGCTATTTTAACCTATCCAAGAAGATATCTGTATGTGATTTCCTTAAAAAAGTATCAGAATGGGGGAAAGTAACAGCATGGGTACCTTTTCAGGTCGTACCTGAGTAACCCTCATTCTGTGTCTCACACATTCTGTGTCTGCAGTGTGCATTAGAACAAATTGTCTGATGCAACATAAACAGTTCCACTTATTGCAGAATCTGTTTTCCTTATTTGCCGAGTTGAAAGGAGGTAATTCATTATATTTCAGTAGCATCTAATAAATAGAAAGTTCAATTAAAGAGCCTGGATGCTTTTGAAAGCATACTTCTAGCTCCCTGTCTTTTCTACAGAAACACAGGGTTCAGACTGTACAGGGTTGATTGGAGTCCTTGAAAACTATATGTACACACACAAAAAAAAACCTCACCAAATCACTGTATCTATACACAGATACAAATCCCAATACATATAGTTTATGAATATAGATATACAGTTTATGAGAACAGCATCACCTAGAACTAAGAAAACAGGCTTCAAGTGACATTCAGTTCTTTGTTCAACCTCAGACTTTTATTGTTCCCCTTTTCTCAGGCTAAATATTTGCTTTGAAACTAACTTGGTACTATGTGAATGTACTACTATGCCTTTTAATTTGCTATATTTTCAAGACTAGCAAAAGGCACTATTTGACATCATTTAAATCTCGGCGTTTAAGACTCCATGGGATACGAGAAATGACACAGATCATCAGTAGAATACCCCACAAATCCAAGAAACAGACAATAGGTGATTGAGAATGCTGATATACCAACATGTCATCCTAGCTATATACATGACGATAACTATAAGCCAATAGACAAGTGGGTCTGGGTACCATGTGAATGTAGCAATTATTACTCATTTGAAGCCAGGGAAAACACACACCATCTCTAAGTAGAGCATTATTGATTATTCTTTGCCTCTCCTACTCAGACAATAAACTCGGGTAAAGTTCAGGGAATCTGTCTTCCAGGCCGGTTTCCCAGCTCCAGGCTTTTCATAAGGGAGTGATAACATTGCTAAACACTTGGCTATCACCAGGTGCATGGCTGTGGGCCAAACATCCCACCTTGCCAGTAGGGAAAAAGACCTCCTCCGAGTTTATTTCACAGAATAACTAGAGAGGCCAGGCTTTGAGAATTCAGCCCAGAACCTGAAAATGTGGAACATGATTGTAACTGGTCGTCCCAGTCATTGAATACGGTGCAGGGCAGTGTCCACTGTCGAGCATATATCTGACTGATGCCCCCAATTTGCATTTCTGGGATCCTTAATGGAATCCAGGTAAACTAAACTGGCCAGCTCCTAAGTTTGAAGGTTACAAAACCAGCAAGGTAAACGGGAGCTCTGTTCCCTGATCCCTTATGGATCAGCTTCTTAGCTCCCTGCAGAAGGCTGTCCTTGAAGATTACCTTTATTCTCACACCCATCCGAGGCCCATTCTGAAAAGGCCTGGGAGCAGGTTCTCCAGGGGTGGGGTGGGTTGGGGGTATAATATCTACCACAAGAAATCACAATAAATCACCATCCGGGCTCTGATTCAGGAGAACACTGCTAGGGAAAAGGATGCTTTCGGTAAGTGCCAACAGTATCTTGTCCTAAATTACCTAAGGCTCCCTCCTCCACTGCACGTTTCTCCCAGGTGTCCCAAAACAATCTGTTGCTGGTCTCCGTTTGTGTCCCACCACCCCAGCCCACAGCCAGCCAGCCAGCACCTTGGCAGCCCACAGGCAGCTCAGCACCTTCATTCAAGCCTCATGTTGCTGCTGCTCCTCCTCAGGCAACAAATAGGACAGCACCCGTGCCGCTTGTCAACTTACCCCAGGCTAAGTGGTTTCTTCGGATGTGTGCTGTCTGGAGTCGGTGCACCCAGGCGCGTTGTGCGGCAGCCTTTCCGGACTCGGCTTCCGCGGCGCGCAAACCGCAGCCGCCTGGGACAGTCCCGGGCCTGGAGGCTGCCGAGTGGGTGGGTGGTTGAGCACACGCAAAGGGATAAGGGTGCTGAAGGGGCTCCAGGACTGACTCCTACCTGGGTTTCCCTCTTTGCTCCTCTCAGTGCCAAACTTCCCTCTGACTGGCCAGACCTCCTCACCTTTTGCCTTCGCCAGTGCCGGTGCCGAAACTCTTGGCTCCACCGGTTCTCCTGCCCTGCTTTCACTCCTCCTCTCTCAGCTCTTTCTCCCAACCTGAGCCCCTTCAAACACACGCACCCCCTTCACGCGGAAACCCACAAACAATGAGAGCAAGGGGAGAAGCGGCACCGGGAAATTGAGGATAGCTGACACCCTGGTATGAAAAGGAGTGTGTGTGGTGGTGGTGGGGGCTGGTGGCGCGCGCGGAGCGCGCGCGGGGGGGGGAAATTCACACTCTTACAGGCACCCTCAAGCTAGGTAGGTGATGGGAGTCCAGGCTGCCTCTCCAAACCCCCTTTCTAGATTGAAGGTTTCTGTCTCTTACTGCTGCTGCTTCAGGAAAAATCCTATACCAGCCCAAGGGAGAGAAAAGCAAAGAGGGGTGGGGAGGGGAAAAATCAAGGAAACGCGCTCCCTTTCTCCTCCCCACCCCTAGATCCCAAAATGTCCAACCCTGAGCTCTTCTTTTCCCTTCTATCTGCTCTAGGTTCTCATCTGCTCATTTCCCTCTCTCTTTTTTGGGGTGGCTGAGAGCTGTGGAGAACCCGTCGCGGTTGTGGTGTGTGTGTGTGTGTGTGTGTGTGTGTGTGTGTGAGAGAGAGAGAGAGAGAGAGAGAGAGAGAGAGAGAGAGAGAGAGAGAGAGAGAGAGGTGGGAGGGAGACGGAAGAAGAGAAAGAGAGGGAGGGAGGAGAGAGAGAGAGAGAGAGAGAGAGAGAGAGAGAGAGAGAGAGAGAGAGAGAGAGAGAGAGAGATTGGCGAAAGCACCTCTCACCTCCCCCCAGCCCCTGGCCAAAGCCTAGCTGGCGGTCGCCTCGCAGCAGAGGAGGGCGGGGCGGGGAAGGCGGGCAGGGGGAGGGCAAGCAGGAGGACGGGGCAGCCTGCAGGGGCAGCAGCTCCTGCCTGCTCTGTAGCTCGGTGGCCAGGGGTGGAAAGAAGCCGCAAGCCGCAGCCGCAGCCCCAAGTCAGCCCCCGCTGTCCCATCCCACCGTCTCATCTCTCCCCCTCGGTACGGAATTTTCTGTTTCGTTCGTTTTGCTCCCCGAGGGGCGAGGGGAGGCTGAGCGCGGGTGAGGGGAGCGGGTACAGGAGCGCCTCTGGTGCTCGGTTTACAGAATCTCTCTTTTACCCATTTACCCAAGTGTCTCCTGTTTTGGGCAGTGACCCCTACCCGTCCATCTCAACTCGGGCTCTGTGCTAGAGGTTTCTGGACTATGCGGGTTATTCTTGGGGAAGAGGACTTGATCAGTTTGGAGCGAGGGCCTGTGGCCCGCGGGACAGTGGAACAGGGGGCTCTGTGTCCTCAGGAACCTGGCATCTTCTCGAGTCGGTTTCTAGCTCTATCAGGTTCAGTTTTACCTGGCGCGGGCAGCCCGGAGAGCAAGATCCAGGCTAGATTGAACAGAGGGTGATAGTCTTATTCTAGGACAAGGGGCCAAGTTGCTTAGTTTTGGTCTTAGTGTCTGGGGAGGGTAGTGGGGGAAGGGTGGTGTCACAGGACACTTGAGAGACTCTTAGGTCTTTGTGTCTTCAAGTCACTTGACACACCTCTCCGTTCACTCCTCATGCCCCTTGCGCCTCTTACCCTGTTCTAAAGGTTTCCAAATTCCAACCCTTTTAACCTGCTGAATGCCGCCCCCCCCCCAAGCCCGTGATGTCTGCTTGCAACCTATAGGCAGGCACTTAGGTCCCTTAGCTTGCAGGATGTCAAGATCCTCCCTTCCTGATGCCCACATCTCTGGAAAACGGAATGCATACAAAGTGTGCTTTTCTTGATGCCAAGCTGGTACCCCAAGCTTCAAGGTTTTCCCCCTGCCCGTTCTTAGAACAACCTCAGCTTTAAAAAAAGCTCAGCTGTACTTCCCGCTGTCGCCTGGAACACACACTGTGAGCCTTAACAGACTTTCAGAAAAAGCCAGAACTGCTTCCCCTGCCTAAACAGCTGAGTGTTTCCGTTACAGTTCCTCTTTAGCTGGGATTGCTCCTGTTCCGTGGGAGAACTAGCAACTTTCCTCTTGGGTCACTGAAAAACGCTTTCCTGTTGTCCTTTGATCTTCAAGCAAGGAGGTGGTTGGTATCTTGGACTAGTAAGCTTTTTGTGTGGAAGGCAGAGCGATTTAAGAATCTGGAGCCTGGCAGGGGTGGGGGTAGAGCTTCTCTCTCCATACTGTTTAAACACTCCAGGAAGTGTTTCTAAGGAACTGATTTAGGGGTTAATTTTAAAATTTACTTAATTCTGAGACCTTCTACGTATTTTTTCCTGTCCATAGGCAGTTTTTCTGTGACCCAGCAAATTCTAACATGCAGCTTTCTATGCAAGAAAGGTCTGTGTCGTAATTAAGAGACTACTTCCTCTGGTATGCTGGGTAAGTAGAATATCCTGGGTATGGAGAAGAGTTTGGGGGCTCCAACTTCCCTTGGCTGAACTGTAATACAGCCGAGGCTTATTCTCCAAGCCCAGCACACTCAGGGAAAAGAATAGGCCCGTCCTTATGAGCTGTTCTCTTCAAAGGTCCTGTACACATTGTACACACTGTGATTGTCTTTAATGTATGGGAATGATGTGTACGTCCAAAATTTGGTGCTTTTTTCCTGTGGATTGTGGTTAAAATCAGTTTCCCTATTTGAGCCTGATTCATTCTGCTCCTACTCCATTCTCCAAACTCTTCCAGATTAACTAATACATGAACAAAATAATATACCTACAAAAATTTAAAGCTCTAAAGTCTATGAATTTCAGAACCAACTTAGCGGATGCTCTCCTAGTGTGAGAAGCGAACTTAAGCAGATGACCAACCTTTGTCTGGGTTTCTTGTTGGCCTTGGGGCTGGTTGGCTCATGGTCTCTGTAGATAAGATAATATTTTGTTTTTCTACTTGGCAGCTGAGAGCATGTGTCTGTTAAACTCTCCCAAGGTCATTTACAATGAAAGGCCACATCTACAAATAAGGTTCAAAGCCAAACTGAAAGCAACTATCTTACTCACTGAAGGCCACATCTAGCTAACTTATAGGCTGATTTGCCTCCACGGCTTTTGTATTCAAATTTCTTAACAGTTATGACTGTCACACTGTGGCTGTCACTTAATTCAGGTAGCTTTCCTTTTCTTCTCACAGCTTTGGCTACAATGGTAAATGGCATATGTAGATCCAAATTTAGTATAGGATCATGGGCAAAAAGAGATTGAAGTGAGGAGCCCAAAGAGTAGGATTTCCAGCTTTTGTTAGATAGAGCTTCTTAGCTTTGATTCCTTGTTGTGGAGATTTATTGTTCATCACAGGATGTTTATCAGTGTCCCTATGCTTATGTACTAGCTTGCAATAGCAATCTACTACCCTCTCCCTTCATGATAAAGAAAATCACCTCCATGTCGACAATTAGTTCATTTAAGATAGTTTCCTACTTTGAAGAAACACATTTATTACAGTTCTTCCCATGTGGCATGCTCATCCCTTGTGTTGTAGAGAATCTTAGAAAATATTGAATATTTGTAATAAAAACAAATAGACTACAAATTAGTCAACTATGACAAGTGATCAAACTCATTGTTTTTAGTATTGCTACCTCCACATTATCAATTAACTTTTGGTAAGCATACACTATCACTAGTGTGTTGACTATAGCAAAGATCTTCAAGGAATCGCTCCAGCATAATGGTTTTCATTTTCCCCTTCAAAAGAAAAGGTTATTGATTTTCATACATACACAGTTTCTGAAATGAATTTAGTCTAAATTTCTCTTCATTTTGCTGTCTATCCCCGAACAGTGACTTTTTCATGAAGATTATGTCCTACAGAGATAGCGTGTTTGTTTTGCTGTTTACTACAACCCGATGTGAAATTTCTTGTGACTGTTCTATAGATGGTGTTTGTATCTTAACAATGTGCCTAGCCTCACAATGACCAGAACATCATGAAGATTCTCACCAGTTGAGCAACTTGAAGGCAGATGTTTGTTTTCACAGAAGCAGTTCCTAAGTATCTGTCTGTTAGAGAAAATTTCAACAATGTCAAAGGCAAAGGAAATGGGGCAGAATGTAAGATGAGGTTATTCTTAAAATACTGTGGAGTGCTGAAAAAGTGTCTTGGTGTGATTGTAGGTTTTAACACCCAGCAATATCTCTTCCCCAGGAAGTCAAACAACACTAAAGTGAATTGTGGGACTCTGATCAGAAATTCTACAAAGCAAAATGCAGGAGGAAGTGTGGAATATATGTTTTAATCAGTGAGGCAAGCTCCTACTTCACAAAATAAGGTTCTGGTGAGCTAGGGTTGCAGTTCTTGCTTTGAAGAACTCCTAGCTAATAACATATAAATATGTAGAAATGTGTCACTTATAAAGACCAACACATAGAACAATTACCACATTTATACTTCACATTCACAGGATATAATCCTCTTGACAAGGCTAATTATTTATTTAACAAACTTTTTGCTTGAATTGGGGCCATCAATTACTGTAATTGAAAATATATCTTATTTTCAAATGTATATTCAAGCTTATATCAGAGCAAGTACCCTGCAATCAAGGCACAAGATCTTCAATTAAATAGTGATTAGGTTTAACAAAAGAAATATAAATAGAAACACAATTAATGCCTTAGCTAAGGACTTCCCTGGTCTCAGCATCAATAAGAATGCAAGTGGAACTTCCCTGAGCAAATTTGGAAAGTAGAATTATAGAATCACAGAATCTAACCAAACATTGGATTACTGAAAAGTAATGGTTGATAAGGCAAACTCTAATCAGGTCTTGTTGCTCTATTACTGCTTGCTGAGTAGTCTTGGGAATGCTAGGCATGGTCTTTACCTGCTTCTACTATAGTGCAAGCGATATGGATCCAAATTCATTTTTTGTGGATATATAGTCACTCCTGTAGCCATAGATTCAGGGGAAAGGCAGTTTATTCTTTGCTAATTCAAACCCTGTTCCTAGAGGGTTTCAGCCTCCATACAATCTAATCTTAGGTCTAAAACCTTTCAGCTTCCAAAACTTACTGCTGACTGACTCACTCTGACTAGCTCCTTTTGAACTCAGAGTTGTACAAACGCAACTGATTCTTCTGGTCAATTCAATTCACTCATTGTTCTGGCTCAAACTCTTCTCCAAGCTGACTGGTTCAAACTGACCTGAGCCAGCTGACTATTTCTGACTGAATTCTTCTTACTCTGGCTAACTCCTGCAACTTCTCTGACTCAACTGAAGCTAGGCTTCAAAAAGATTCTCATTGTTAGCTGACTCTTTCTCCCAAACTCACTCTCCTTCTGCTGAACTGCCTCTGTGTCTTATATCTGACTGATCCTCTAACTGACTGCCTCCTCTCTGAGCTGAGGACTTGCTTATAAATTGTAAGAGTTGGGCGTGTCCTCACTCTGACTCACTCTGCTGACTCTTCCTTTGATTTGTCAGTTTGCCTGCTCTTCACTCTTGTTTCATCTCTTCCTTTCTGAGACTGACTTCTGAGCTCTGCTTTTTGTCTGTGCTTCCTCTTCTGCTTCAACTTGCTTTTGTCTTGGAGATTAAAGGTGTGTGGCACCACTGCCTTCTGAATTAGGTTTAAATGTGAGTGTTATGCTGAGATTAAAGGCATGTACTAACATTCTTTTTATTTTAGAGCAGCCACAGACAAGATTAAAGGAGTAAATGTTCTTCTACACATCCTGAATTGTTTGTTGAATAAAATATTCTTTCCCTTTTGAATGATCTTGGTACCTTGTAAAAAATTAACGGGGGTATTTGCCCTTCCAAGTATACCCTCTTGATCAAGAGTAAAGTTTGCTTTGCCCATACACTTAAAAAATCAATTGGTCATAAACATGTTGCTTTATTTCTGAATCCTTTATTCTATCCCACTGGTCTCTATACATATCTTTATATCAGTGCCAAACTTTTTTGATTACTAAAGTTCTCATTAAGTTTTAAAACTGGGGAGTATGAATTCTTCAACTTTGGTATTTTTAAAGATAGTTTGTCTCTTTGGGTGTCTCCTAGTTACATATAAATTAAAGGATCAGAAAGAGCCTGCATGTTTCTGTGCTAAGTCCTCTGCACATATGTCATGGTTGTTAGTTTGGTGTTTTTGTGGGACTCCTAACAGTGGGAATGGGGGTGTCTCTGACTCTCTTGCCTGCTCCTAAAACCCTTTTCCCCTTATTGGGTTGCCTCATCCAGCCTTGATAGAAAGGTCGGTACCTAGTCTTATTGTATCTTGTTGACAATATTTAGGCCTGCTCTTTTCTAAAGGGAAATGGACAAGGAGTGGATTTAGGGGAGAGGGGAGATGGGTGGAGGGAACTGGGAGGAGTGGAGGGAGGGGAAAGTGCAGTATGTATAGTATGAGAGAAGAATAAAACAAACAAAAAATCATTAAATTTTTTATATTAATGAAACACAGTTTTAGAGAGCTTTGGGGAGTATTTATTTATTTGTTTGTTTGTTTTTCAAGACAGGGTTAACCCTGGCTGTCCTGGAACTTACTCCGTAGACCAGGCTGGCCTTGAACTCACAGAGATCCACCTGCCTCTGCCTCCCAAGAGACGAGATTAAAGGCGTGCACCACCACCACCTGGCTGGAAGTATTTCTGGTCTTATTAGATGAGTAAGGAAGTATTTCTTTTCTTTATAATTTTGTTACATTTATTTATTGTGTGTGTGTGTGTGTGTGTGTGTGTGTGTGTGTTTGCCACATTCACCCATGTATATGCAATCTGGAGAATGGGAACTGGAGTGAGAGCAAGAGTGAGTGAGTGAGGGAAAGATGGAGGGGGAGAGGAAAGGAAAGAGAGTATATAGTAGTCAGAAAAGAAGAAGTACGTTTTTTCTATTGTCTGGGACCCAGGAACTGAATTTAACCTGTCAAGGTAGGAGACAGGTGCTCTTAGCAACTGAGCCATCATGTAGGGCCCCACTGTAATTTTTCAAAGAGTTTAACAAGGATTGATGTTAATTATTCTTGAAACATCTGCTGCAACACAGTGAAACCCCTCATTTTAAGGATGTATCTTAGTCATTGTCATATTGCTCTGAAGAGACAGCATGACCAAGGCAGTTCTTATAAAAGAAAGCATTTAATTGGGGCTTTCTTACAGTTTCAGAAGTTTAGTCCGTTATCAGCATGGAAGGGAGTATGGCAGCATGCAGACAGACATGATGCTGGGAAAATATCTGTGAATTCTACATCCAGATCCACAGGCAGCAGGAAGAGAGAGACACTGGGATTGGTTTGGGCTTTTGAAACCCCAAAGCTCGAGTGGCATACTCTCCAACAAGGCCACACCTTCTATTCCTTTCAAGTGGTGTCACTCCCTGATGATCAAGCATTCAAATATATGAGCCTATGGGGCCATTCTTATACAAACCAGTACATAATGTTTTAGTGCGTAAAGATTTTGATTAAGTTCAATTATTTGCTACAATTCTGTTTGGAATTTCTATTTTCTTCTTCATTTTTTGACAGCTTCCAAATTTCTAGAAGTTCTTTTATTCAACTTACACTAATTTCTGGCCTATAATTATTCATTATTATTTTGTAGTTATTTTTTTCTTCATGGGTACCAGTAATGTACCCTATTTTATTTACAAATTTTAGTTATTAAAACATTAAAATATTTCCCTTATTTTTCTTCTTAGTGAGTCCAGCTATTGGTCTTGAATTTATTTTTATTTTTTTGGAGACAACATCTTACTCTGTAGAGTTGGCTATCCTGGAGCTTGCTATGTAGACAATTTTTTAAATTAACTAAAGCTAATTATTTTTCTAGTTTTATATTTTTTATATGTTTTCCTTTATTACAGTGGATTAATACATAAAATTTAATTGATCATGGGGGTGTTAAACCCTAAGCAAAGCTCCATGACTTCAGAATGGCCATCCTAATTGTACAGAAATTCATGGAGATGTTCATAATTTAGGACTGGCAAGTGTTTATTTGAGTGACTACCTTAATCTGGCTTCATAATGCTTTTATTTATGACTGCATTGCAATAAAATGATTTAAAATATTTTTAAAGAATTAACTTTTGCTTTTGTTGGTTTTTCTCTAATGTTAATTGCATCTGTTTTACTTATATCTACTCCTGTCTTTCTTATTTTTTTTCTGCTTCTCTTAGGTTTAGTTTGTTCTTTTTCTAGTTCCTTACACATAAATTAGCTAATCAGTTTGAGTTCTTTTTAATGCATACATTTACAATATAAGTGTTACCTGGAGTATTGCTTTCAGTGTATCACATAAATTTTGGTATGTTATATGTTTATTTTCATTGGTCTCGCGAGGCATTTTAAAATTTCCCCTTATGATTTGTTCTTTGATTTATTTGTTTTTTATACTCTGTATATTTCTGAAATATCCTGTTATCTTTTTCTTATTGATTTCTACTTATAGACTCATTCTGTTGTGATCAGAGAAAAATGCTGTGTATAATTTCTGTGTTTTTAATTTAATTGAAACTTCTAACATATATATTATTGGAAAGTGTTCCATATGCACTTAAGAAAGCTATTTGTGCTGGGTTAGTGGATGACATATGTCTTTTGTCTCCCAGAACTTGGGAGACAAAGACAGGTGGATCTTTGTGATCTTGAGGACATCCTGGTTAATATAGTGAGTTCCACGCCAGCCAGAGATATATAGTGAGACACTAGCTCAAAAAAAAAAAAAGCCTACTTCATTTTACTGAACTTCACTATTGTATTTTACACTCAAACTTACATTTTACTGTGTTTTTCCCAAGTTGAAGTTTTATGGCAACCGTGCATTGAGAATACATCAGCACTACTTTCTCAAAAGTGTGTGTTCACTTCATGTCTTTGATTATATTTTTGTGGTTCTTGCAGTACTTCAACTTTTTCATTCTTATCATACATTTATGGTGATAAGTGATCAAAGATGTTTAATGTTACTATAGCTATTGTTGTTTGAGGCCCTAAACCATGTCCACATTAAATAGTGCATTGAATGGTTCCATGTTGTATGTGGTCTGAATATTCTACTGATAAGCCATTCCCCATTTTTTTCTTTAGACTTCCCTATTCTTGGTATAGAACTAGTGACATTAAGCCAAGAAACCCAATATTGGCCTCCAACTGTTCAAATAGAAGAATCATATGCATATCACTCAAAATAAAAATCTACAAATGACAAAGATTTATTAAATGCTGAGATAGGATTTGTATGCTTATAATTCTAGTAATCAAGAAATTGAGGCAGGGGGAGTGAATTATGAGTTTTATATCAGCCAAGGGAGTAGAAGAAGTTTAAGATTCACTTGGGTTATCCAGTAAACTCTTGCTTGATAAGAAAATGAAATAACTCTGTTGGTAACTGTTGTATTACAAAGTAATATGACTATAGATAATGAATAATAATGTAGCATATTTTCTTTTTATTTTAAATTTCTCATTCCCACCACCTCATCAGATGTGGTGGTACATATCTATAATCCTAGCAGTTGGCTAACTAAGGCAAGATGATGTATTTAAAACCAACCATCCTATATATTAGAAACTCCCCACTTCCCTATGTGCCCCCTTCCTAGTTAACACTCTAGCCTGTAGGTTCTCTGCAAGAACTCCAAGCCAGACAACCACACCCGCATCTACTGTTCCACCTTTCCTTACCAGGAAGATCCGTGAGTCACAACTAAGCCCCTACTTGTTGTTTAGTCTCTCTGGGTCTGTGGATTCTAGCACTTTTGTCCTTTGCTTAACAGTTAATAACCACTTATAAGTGAGTACAGGCTGAGTTTTTTTCTGGACTCGGTTACCTCACTCAGAATGATTTTTTTCTAGTTCCATACACTTTTCTGAAGAATTCATGTAGTCATTTTTTTTAAAAAATAGCAGAGTAATACTCCATTGTGTACATGTTCTATTATTTCTTTACCAGTTCTTCAGTTGAGGGGTGTCTAGGCTGTTTCCAATTTCTGGCTATTATGAACAAAGCTGCTATGAACATCATTGAGCAAGTGTCCTTGTGGTAGAATGGAATGTCCTTGGGGTATATGCCCAGGAGTGGTATAACTGGGTCTTGAGGTAGGTAGATTTCCAATTTCCTGAGGAATCACCATATTGCTTTTCATAATGGCTGTGCAAGTTTGTACTCCTACCGACAATGAAGGAGTGCTCCACTTGCTCCACAACCTCACTAGAATGAACTGTCATTTGTGTTATTGATCTTAGCCTTTCTGACAGATAGAATCTGAGAGCAGTTTTGATGGCTAAGGATGTTGAGCATTTCTTTATGTGTTTCTCAGCCATTCGAGATTCCTCTTTTGAGAATTCTTTGTTTAGATCTGTACCCCTTTTTTGATTGGATTATTTGGTTTGTTGTTGTCTAGTTTCTTGAGTTCTTATATATCTTGGATATTAGCCCTCTTTCAGAAGTCGAGTTGGTTAAAATATTTTCCCATTCTGTAGACTGCTGTTTTGTCTTATGACAGTATCTTTGCCATACAGAAGCTTTTCAATTTCATGAGGTCCCATTTGTTAACTGCTGACCTTAGTGCCTAAGCTATCAGTGTTCTGTTCAGGAAGTTGTCGCCTGTGCTAATGAGTTCAACACTATTCCTCACTTTCTCTTCTCTCAGGTTCATTGTATCTGGTCCTATGTTGAGGTCTTTGATCCACTTGGACTTGAGTTTCATGCAGGGTGACAAATATGGGTCTATTTGTATTCTTCTACATGCAAATATCTAGTTTGACCAACAGCATTTGTTGAAGATGCTTTCTTTGTTCTATTGTAGGTTTCTGTCTTCTTTATCAAAGATCAGGTATCTGTAAGCATCTAGATTTATGTCTGGATCTTCGATTTGGTTCCATTTGATCAACATGTCTATTTGTATGCCAACACCGTGAGGGTTTTATTACCATAGCTCTGTAGTACAACTTGAGCTCAGGGATGGTGATACCTCCAGAAGTTCTTTTATTTTTTCAGGATTATTTTAGCTATCCTGGTTTTTTTTTTTTTTTAATTTTTCCATTTGAAGTTTAGTATTGTCCTTTCAAGGTCTGTAAGGAATTGTTTTGGGGTTTTGATAGGGACTGCATTGAATCTATAGATTACTTTTGGAAAGATGGCCATTTTTGCTGTGTTAATCCTACCGATCCAGGAGCATGGGAGATCTTTCCATATTCTGAGATCTTCAATTTCTTTCTTCAAAGACTTAAGTTTTTGTCAAACAAGTATTTCACTTGCCTGGTTAGAGCTTCTCCAAGATATTTTATGTTGTTTGTGGCTATTGTGAAGGGTGTTGTTTCCCTGATATCTTTCTCAGTCCATTTGTCTTTATATAGGAGGACTATTGATTTTTTTTTAGTTGATCTTGTATCCACCTACTTCACTGAAGTTATTTATCAGCTTTAGGAGTTCCCTGATTGATTTTTGGGGTTGCTTATATACACTGTAATATCATCTGCGAATAAGGATATTTTAACTTCTTCTTTTCCAATATATATCCACTTGATCCCCTTCTGTTGTCTTATTGATCTGACTAAAACTTCAAGTACTATATTAAATAGCCATGGAGAGAGAGGACAACCTTGTCTTGTTCCTGATTTTAGTGGAATTGCTTTGAGTTTCTTTGATGTTGGCGATAGGCTTTCTGTGAATTGCCTTTATTATGTTTAGGTACATCCCTTGTATCCCTAATCTCTCCAAGACTTTAATCATGATGGGGTGTTGGATTTTGTCAATATGCTTTCTCAGCATCTAGTGAGATGATCATGTGGTCTTTTTCTTTCAGTTTGTTTATATGGTGTATTACATTAACTGATTTTCATATGTTGAACCATCTCTGCACCTCCTGGATGAATACTACATGATCATGGTGGATGATGTATACTTAGATTCAGTTTACGAGTATTTTATTGAATATTTTTGCATCTGTGTTCATGAGGGAAATTGGTCTGTAATTCTCTTTCTTTGTTGAATCTTTGTGTGGATTGGGTATCAGTGTGAATGCAGCCTCACAGAATGAATTTGGCAATGTTCCTTCTGCTTTTATTTTGTGGAATAATTTGAGTAGTATTGACATTAATTCTTCTTTGGGTGTCTGGTAGAATTCTGCAGTAAAACCATGTGGCCCTGGGCTTTTTTTGGTTGAGAGGCTTTTAATGGTCTCTTCTATTTCCTTAGAGGATATAGGTCTGTTTACATTGTTTATCTGATCTTGTTTTAATGTTGGTAGCTATCAGGAAAATTATCCATTTGTTTTAGAATTTCCAATTTTGTGTAGTAAAGGTTATTAAAGTATGACCTAATGGTTCTTTGGATTTCTTTGGTGTCTGTGATTTTATTCCCCCTTTTTGTTTGTTTCTGATTTCATTGATTTGGATATTATCTCTCTGTCTTTTAATTAGTTTGTATAAGGGTTTGTCTATTTTACTGATTTTCTCAAAGAAGCAACTCTGTTTCATTGATTGTATTGTTCTCTTTCTTTCTATTTTATTGATTTCAGCCCTCAGTTTATTTCTTGCTGTCTATTCCTCTTATGTGTGCTTGCTTCTGTTTGTTCTAGGGATTTCAAATGTGCTGTAAATTTGCTAGTTTGTGGACCTCTCTATTATCTTTTGGCAAGCACTTTGTACTATGAATTTTTCCCTTAGCATAGTTTTCAATGTGTCCCATAAGTTGGGGTATGTGGTAGATTCATTTTCATTGAATTCTACAAAGTCTTTAATTTCTTTATTTCTGTCCTGATCCAGTCATCATTCAGTAAATAGTTGTTCAATTTCCATGAATTTGTGGCCTTCTGTTTTTACTGAAATGCAACTTTAATCCATGGTGGTCTTATAAGACACAGGGGATTATCTCAATTGTTTTGTATCTATTGAGACTTGCTTTATGTCCAAGTATGTGGCCAATTTTGGAGAAAGTTCCATGAGGTGATGAGAAGGTGTATTCTTTTGTGTGAGGGTGAAATGTTCTGTAGATATCTATTAGGAGGGAGAACATTTGTCCTTATTTGAACATTATGATATATATATGATATATATATCATATATATAAAGTATAATCATATACTATATATATATATATATGTAATATATATATATATATATCATTATGTAGTGCCCAATTCTAAGAGTCTATGTATCAGCTAAAGACTTTAAAGAAATCCTCATTTCTGAGAAGAGGTCAAAATATCAATAATATCAAATATTGGACAGAGATTGATTCCAAACTTTATAGATGACTTTTCAGGGGTCAAGACTTCAGTTGAGGAGGTAGCTGCAACTGTGGTAGTAATATGGACAAAGCTAAAATTAGAAGTGGATCCTATACATATAAGTGAATTGCTGCAGTCCCATGATAAAACTTAGACTTGGATGAGGAACTGCTTCTTATGGATGAGCAAAGAACATAATTTATTGTAATGGAATCTACTCCTGGTGAGGATTATTGTGTGAACCTAGTTGACAAAGCTGTGGCAGAGTTTGTGAGGACTGACTCCAAGTTTTGAAATTTGTCCCTCGAGTAAAATCAAATGGCATCATAGTCTACAGAGAAATAGTCATGAAAGGAATAGTGAGTTGACAAGGCACACTTTGTTGTCTTATGTTGAAATACTACCTCCGCAACTACAACCTTGGTCCCTCATCAGACATAAACTGCAAACATCATCATCCACTAACAATAAAACATCACGATGTCTTAAAGGCTTAGGTGATCATTAGCGCTTTTAGTAATAAAGAATTTTTGAATTGAAATATGTACATTCTAAAAGACATAATGTTTCATGCACTTACTAGATTACAGTAGACTATACATATCACTTTTATATGCACTGGAAAAAAAATAATTCATGTGACTTGCTTTATTGTGAATTTTATTATGGGGCTGTAACCTGAACCAGATCTGCAATATCTCTGAGATCTGCCTATGTATCTTTTATATTTGACTTAGAGTTTATTCAAGTCCTTTATTTCCCTATTGATTTTTCATCATGTTTTATGCATACTGAAAGTGGAACATTGAAATCACCAACTATTATTATCTAGATAGATGTTCCCTTCAGTCCTTGTTTTGTAGCTATTCAGTCTCCATTGTCTGTAATTTTTTCATGTTTTCTTGATGGTTAGGTTCTCTTATAAATACTTAATATTGTTCTTTTTTCTCTTGTGACAATTTTGTTTTATCACTTGAAGTCCATTTTGCCTGGTGTTAGCATTACTACCTAGACTAAATTTTATTGGCTATTCATATGGAATATTTTTTCTAACATTTGGATCTAAATAGTACGTATGTGAATCATGTTTAAAAATGTTTTGTTAATCTCTGCCTTTTAATTGGGGAGCATTAACAATTTTTACTCAAGTCAATTATTGGTCTAGAATATCTTATTACTGATAGGTTGCTAGAATATTTCTATATATCATTTTTTTATTCTTTAGCTTCTCCATTTTGGCCATTTGTATGATATTGGTTTACTCTTCTACATATAATTCTATTTTGTAAATAATTAGTAAGGGAAAGATATAAGGATATATATATATATATATATATATATATATATATATATATATATATATGTTAGAAAATCCCCACTTCTCTATGTGCCCCCTTCCTAATTTTCTAATCCCATCACATACTTGCTCTCTTAAATGTTAAATCATCAGTTAAAACTCAATGGTTCTAATGTTTTTATAATCTAACACTCTAGTTTTAAAACTAAGTGTAACAAGTTAAATATAACTAGTATGTTACTTATCCCAGACCTTTAGGCTTGAGTTTCTTGTGGCCTTTTCACTATTCCTTAGATTTTGTATTCATAAAGTCACAAAGGTCCATTGACAATTCTGCATCATGTAGATTTGATTTTCTCTGTCCATTTCTACTGTTACCTTCATTTTCCCTACCTGGATAAATTACAAAAAGATTTCTGAATAGTGTTTCCTTGAACTTCTAAATGCTACTATCTTTGTCTGGAATAGTGTCTCAAACCTTCTTCAGCTGGTTAATGCTTACAAATTGCTTATATTGCACATTTTACTCATTAAGTAATGTATGTTCTAGAATGTTGAAGAAAAAAGGCAATGGCTTTGTAGATTCCAAGGAGGAAGTGTAGCAGCAAGAAGATTCACAGTCTATATTATATAACTATTTGAGAGAGTGCAAGGACTTATTGTCATGCTAGGAACTTTTAACTTCTCACTAAAAATATTAAGACGTCATTGAAGAAGAAGAGGTATATAACCAAAAGATGATGTTAGATGACTTTTTTTATGGAGAATGAAGTGGAGAGGCTGAAGACTAGAGGCAGATAGATCAGCTAGTATGACTCTAAATAATATAGGAAAGAAGCAATAGTGGCTTTTAAGAAGGTAGTGATAGTTGAGATATAAAGGAGAAGACTGAATCATGAAATAGTTATGAAACCAAATTAGCCAAGCTTAATGATTAATTCTGGAGTGAGGTGCCAAAGGTGACTTCCAAGTTTCTGGCTTGAACCAGTAGGTGAATCATGATACTATTTCAGTTATGTACATAAATTGATAGGTATGCATATTTCAGAGATGGGACATGAGTTCAGTTTAGAGATGGAAAGTTAAAGGTGGCTTTGAGACATCCAAAGGGAGAAGGAATAGAGTTGGGCATATGTCTCAAGCTCAAAAGTGAGGTCAAGGTCAGTGGCAAGATTTGGAAGTTGTCAGCATATAAATGTTATTTAAAGCCATGCATTATAATGATATCACCTAGAGAGAGAATATAAATAGAAAAGAGAAGAGAGATGAATTGTGAAGGCTGGGCTCTGATAGTTAAAGATCAAGTCATTCAGTAAAGGCCATCAGAGGCAACTGAGAATACTGGAGTGAGGACAGTGAGAATAGAGTGATATTCTGACAACAATTGATGATGGTGACCATAGAAAAATGTCTCCAAGAAAGAAGACTTAAGTGCATTTGATGTTGCTAAGAAGTCTAGTGAAATAAGGACAAAATGTAACTACTTGTGTTAATGACGGCCATTGATTCTTTGATTTTAGTGAGACTGTCCTGGATTGAGCAATGAATCGTAGATGAGGAGATGGGAATAGTGTGTGTCTATCTTGTTCAGACTTCAGAAAAGATGAAGTGGTGAAACCGGGAGGTGTGGAATGTGAAGTAAGGGTGGTTGGGATTTTTGTTTATTTATGTTGGAGGGTCTTTGATGTGTTTAAATGCTCACTACATAACCAGTAGGGAAGGTGAAAAGAAGAGAGGTGATAATCTATATAAGCCCCCAAATTAGGATAATATTAGCTTTAGATATTAGAGGAAGGCAGAGGAATACCTTTCTTTTTGCTACATGAAAGGAATAAAACGTATTAGTGTGGATTCAGAAAAGTTGCCAGATTTATGGTTTACAGCTGCAGGAATATACTTGTGACATTTTAAAATCTTCTGTGGAGATTTAGAAAAGATGAGATTATTTCCTGAGGAGATAGGATCTGGGTGTGAGGGCTAAAAGATCTTTTTTTAAAGTTGGGTGTGTGGCTCAAGATTTATTTTTATTGTTTTGGAAAAATGGTTTTGCCTACATGGATGTATATGTACTGTATGTGTGCAGTGCCCATCGAGGCCATCAGAGGGCAACAGAAGCCCACTAAGTGGAGTCACAGATAGCTGTGAGCTGCCTTGTGAATTCTGGGAAACAAATGAGGGTCCTCTGCAGAGCCCCAAGTGATCTTAACTGCTGAGCCATCTCTCCAGACTCCACATTTAGAGATTGTTGAAAAGATGAGAGAAGAAAATTGAGAATGAGAAACCCAGCCAAGTAAGCAAACTGGAATCATTAAGCAATGCTGATGGCATGACTTTTAATATTGTTCAGCCCACTGAGTACAGACCAGGGAAAGGGGGATGCTTAATTTATTTTGAAATTTTCTAGTCAAGTGTGATGGAAGCTTACTTCACTGAGGGAACAAGGAATGTGGTTTAACAAAAGATGCACATAGAGAAAAGTAAAGATGGGAGGAGGATGTGGGGAGAGTGAACATAGAGGAGTCAATGGCAAGGTGTTCCAAATGAGATCGAGAAACTTCATTATCTTGAGAATTAGAGGAAGCATCCAGTGAAAAATTAGGAAGAAGGTTAGAATTAGACATGTTAGAAAAGGAACAGAAAATTAAGAATGTGTTTTTGAGAGTACGAGAAACAGTCTTCCCCAGGGAAGAGCACACAACTTACTTATCTAATACAAAATAGCCTTGAAAAAGAAGCATACGAGTAACACTGTACAGAATGAACAGGTTACACTCAGCAATATATATGTGCATACATTATGTAACAAAGATTGATGACAAAAGAGGCCATGAATTTGAAGGAGAATTAGAGTGGTGATACATGGGAGTGTTTGGAGGGTGGAAAGAGAAAGGGAATGATGTCATTATATTATAATCTTAGAAAAGATATTTAAGAAGAATGTAATTTTGAAAGTGAATGGCTAAAGCATAGCCACCAAGGAGGAGATATTTGGGAATACAATTGAAGGGTCAGTGCATTGGTTGAAAAACAAATCCACAGAAGTTACCAGAGAAGTTACCAAAATGATCGTAGGAGTTAGTGTGTAGAGGAAGGATAAATGCTTACTTTGTAATACAGGGCAGAAGGTAGAGATAGCGGAGTGGTAGTGAGAAAGTGATGGGGAGGTTGTCAGGTAAGAGCAACAAGAAGGATGGGAAGACTATTAGCTGAGTGCCATGATTTTAAATACCAGAGGTTATATAGAATCTGGAGTAAAACTGAGCTTGAATATTCACTATGGTACAAGTGAAAACTGTCTGTGTCCCGTTTTTCAACCTGTAAAATGGTTGAGAAAGTTGTGTTTACCATAATCCTGTTAAGAAGATTAAGTGAGTCAATAGCTGAAGAATATTTACAATAGTACAAGGTTGCAGCCCATAGGAAATGCTTGCAGGTATGAACTTTAATATAGTAATTTACTATAAAGAAATCTGAGAGTTCTTGATTATATTTAAATAGGTCTCGATCAACTATAGACATCTCATTTGTGAGCATGATGAATGTATCTGTTTTGACATACTCAGTTCAAGCCAGGTCACCAGTAGGAAAACCATGCTTTCTGAGGCCAGTCAGCAATTTGTTGAGCAAGAAACTAGTGGAGAATATGTCAGCCATATCCATATATTGTGTATTGGAAGTAATATTTGATTTACAAGCAGAATAGCCTGGCAGGAGATTCACCAGCGCCCTCACAGGCATATTAAACAATGTTGTATAGCTGTTTCTATTGGGACTTCACAGACAAGCTAGTCATTCTTACACTATGAGGATCCTGTGATGGATAGCATACAAAAGATGTTGTTGGATAGGAAGATAGGAGGATGAAGCTACTTTTTATGCTTTAGATTTGATGTCTCCCATAGGCTTGCATGTTTGAATGCTTTCTGTTTAGCTGGTGGAAGTGTTTTGGGAACTTTTGGAACCTTTGGGGAAAAGAGGCTCACAGGAGCAAGTGACTCAGTGGGTCTGGAAGTTTATAGCCTGGCCTCCCTCTGGCCCTCTGGATACTTTCTGTTATTCTATGATGTGAGGATATAAGGAGTTCCACCTTCATTTCCTGCTGTTTATTAGAGCTATCTGCCATTAAGCTGCTCTACCATAGTATACTATAATCTCTCAAACCACGAACCAATATGAATCCTTTCCCCTTAAGTTTCTTCTTGGCAGGCATTTGGTCAAAAGTAATATACTATCTCCACCTCAGGAAGGTGCTCTGTGACGGATAATGTAATCTTAGAAGGTACGATAGAAGTGTGCCATCGTGATTTGATATTTCAGGCATATTTCAAAGTAAGCATTTGTTCTCCATTGCTCCTGACAGATGCCATGGTCAGATAAATCCAATAATAGAATAACAGACTGTGAACTAGAAGAGGTTTTGAGAGTGTGGTAGTATGCCTGGATGCAAAAGGTTTTATAGTTGACTCAGGATTTTGCATTATCCTCGATTAGTGATAGGGGTAGGAGGTCTGAAACAAAAACAATTTAGCTACCCTTATTATTACTATTTAAAAATAAAGATACATTTTTTTTTGCGTCTGTGTGACTATTCACGCATATGTGTGGGTACTTGCAGAGACAAGAAGATGATGTCAGATGCTCTGCAGCTGGAGTTACAAGTGATTGTGAGTTGCCTGATGTGGGTGCTAGGAACTAAACTTGGATCCTCCCCAGGAGTAGGACATGTTGTTAACCAATGAGACAACTCTTTTAGCCTCCACATTTACACACACACACACACACACACACACACACACACACACACACACACACACACACAAAACATTTTCTTCACTCATTTATTGAAAAAGTAGGTATTGATTGGGTTTATTAGGGAACAACCCAAAATCTCTGTCATCATGGAATGTGCAGTGACGTCAGTGAGTAAAGAAGAAGGGAATACATGGCAAATGTTCACCCTAAAGAAGCATGGCTATTCATTTAAAACAATGAATTATTCATTTTTAACTAACTAAGTTGAAACAATTCTTTATTGGAAAAGAAACAAAGTTTTGTCAGCAAAATATGGATATGTCTTGCCCCACTGTACCAAAAATTCATTATTTCTTACTTGCTTAGATAAGGTATGGTAAAATGACCATAAATACTTTTGGCCCATTCTAGGAATATATTTTTAATAATGATGAGTACCTTAAGACAAATGTCAAAATGGAGAATTTTAGGCATTGGTGATCTGGGAGGTGATAAGTATACAGAGAGCCAGTAATCTTTTTTTTATATGATTCTGGCTACTACTCTTTTATTGAGGTAGACTCTGATAGATTCAACAATTAATAACACAATTCCTGGTTCTCATGGAGCTTATTCCATAAAAGAGGGAAATGGGTACTGAATTAGTGCTATAGAAACAGTGCTAGCAAAGATAGTGGTAGTCTAAAGGAGTAATGACTGATTCCTAATTGTTAGAGTCAGGGAAACTTTCATGAAAGAGGTACCATTTTAACTGGGATATGACTGATAAATAGGAGTGTACCATAAAAAGAATACATGTGTCAACCCATGAAGGCATGAAAAGAGGTACATCTGGCATGTTTTCTAGTGGTATAAGAAATCTACTGTTCCTAGAGCAGAGGTATTGTGTGAGGAACGTGTGGTGAGTTTGAGATTCGTAATGAATTTCTACAAGGAAGGTACAAAGAAGTTTGACAATGAAAAATCAGTGGAGATTTTGAAGCAAAGTGTTTCAGATGGGTTGCTTTATGAAAGATGAGGGAGAGACTAGAGGCATGAGGGTAGAAGTTGTTGGAATAGTCTAAGACAAAGTCAATAGGAGGGATGCCTGTAGCTCAGTGGTAAGGTGCCAGCCTAGCATGTACTGGATTTCAACACCAGCACTGAAAAATAATCAGGGAGGTATCTGAACTGATACACAATCTACGACACAATTTAAGAGATATTTCTGAGGTATTCTTTGGTAATTGGAAAGTTGTAGTTGGAAATACAGTTAAGCAGGAAGAGAAAAGTAGGATGTTATCAAGTAGGCTGTATAAACATTAACTAAAAGAAGCAGGTTTAAGTGGGCACAAGATCCAATCAGTTTTGATGTAACTGTGAAACATTCAGCTTAGAAGTCAAAAATATGGCTCTGAGTATCTGGAATAATGCCAGAAGAAAATTGTATCTTGTAAAACAAGAGTGTGAAATGTTCTAGAAAGACAAAGTTTAATGATGATTGAAAACCTTACCTTGAAATTTAGCAACAAAAGGACATTAACAAGGACAATTTCAGTGCAATGATGTGGTCAGAACAAAGACTGTCATGCATTTCAAAGTTTGATTTTGGATCTTTTCCAAGTCTAGCAATATACAGTGTGAGCCCCTAGGAATATTAGGCAGCGGCAGTGAACCACAGCTCCCCATTAGCTGTGTGAGTATGAGACGGAATGACCTATACTTTACAGTGGGCTGTACTGTTAAGTTATGATGGTATATAGGTTGCATTAAATACATTTTGGCTTACAACATTTTCAATTTATGGTGGTTTTATGTGTTCATAAGTTGAGGATCATCTTTAGCATTTTATAGTCTGAACTGACTTTTCCAATTCCAACCAATCAAATCTATATTCTGGTAGGAGGAAGAGGAAGATGAGCTGCCACTTCCAGACTCACATATATCACAGCAACCAGAATCCAGTTAAATGGTATCCATGAGGGAGGATGGAAATATATTATCTTATGCCGAATAGCAATAAACCCATTGAATAATCAGACAGGTCTCTGTTACTATGAAGAAAGATAAGATTGAATGTTGGGTTTGCAAGTAGCAGTTTCTTCACTATAAATACCCCAAAACAAAAGAAAACAAAAAGAAAGGTAAAAGGATACTCATCAATTAATAATATAAATAATATATTTTGCCAGCTGGTGGTAGCTCAGGCCTTTAATCTCAGCACTCAGGGGGCAGAGGCAGGTGGATCGCTGTGAGTTCAAGGCCATCCTGGTCTAAGAGTGAGTTCCAGGACAGGCAGAATTGCAACTGAGAAACCCTGCCTCGAAAAATGAAATATGTGTATCATAGAGTTAAATATACATACTGCAAATTTGTACCCTGAAAGATTAGTGGTTTAACTAAATATTCATGAAACATTTAAGAATACTGCATTTTTTACGACCACAAGGAAAAATATATCATAAACTAGGAATTTAGGCCTTAATTTCCTAATATATGATCATGACTCAATGAGTCCATACACTAAAACTACAAGTAGCCAAGCCAAACCATGTGGAATATATCATGCAAAATGATTTGGAGTCAAAAATAAAATGGAAGTTTTAATGATATGTTATTTTCTGAAAGCCCTAGAACAAAAACAAGCAAACACACCCAAGAGAAGTAGACAGCAAGAAATAACCAAACTGAGGGCTAAAATCAATAGAATAGAAACAAAGGGAACAATTAAAAAAAATCAGTGAAACAAAGAGTTGTTTCTTTGAGAAGGTCAACAAGACACACAAACCCTAGCCAAACTAATTAAAAGACAGAGAGAGAATATTCAAATCAACAAAATCAGAAACGAAAAGGAGGATATAACTCCAGACACTGAGGAAATCCAAAGAATTATTAGGTCATACTTTAAAAACCTGTACTCCACAAAATTGGAAAATCTAAAATAAATGGATGGTTATTTTGATTGATACCACCTACCAAAGTTGAACCAAGATTAGATAAACAATTTAAACAGACCTGTAACAGCCAAGGATATAGAAAAGATCATTAAAGGCCTCCTCCCATCCAATAAAAGCCCAGGACCAGATGGTTTTAGTGCAGAATTCTATCAGACATTCAAAGAAGACACCAGTACTCCTCAAGTAATTCCACAAAATAGAAGCAGAAATAGAACACTGCCAAACACATTAAAAAGCTCATCCACCATGATCAAGCAGGCTTCATCCCAGAGATTCAGGGATGGTTCAACATATGAAAATCAGGCAGTATAATCCACTGCATTAACAAACTGAAAGGAAAAAAAAACACATGATCATCTCACTAGATGCCTAGAAAGCTTTTGACAAAATCCAACACTCCATCATGATAAAAGTCTTGGAGAGATTAGGGATACAAAGGACATAATAAAGGCAATTTACAGCAAGTCCACAGCCAATATCAAATTAAATGGAGAGAAATTCAAAGCAATTCCATTAACATCAGGAACAAGACAAGGTTGTCTCCTCTCTCCATACCTATTCAATATAGTACTTGAAGTTCTAGCTAGAGCAATACGACAACAGACAGAGATCAAAGGGATAGGAATTGGAAAGGCAGAAGTCAAAGTATCCTTATTTGCAGATGATATGATAGTATATATCTATGAGAGACCCAAAAAACTTGACCAGGGGACTCCTACAACTGAAAAGCAACTTCAGTGAAGTGGCTGGCTACAAGATCAACTCAAAAAAATCAGTAACCCTCCTATATATGAAAGACAAATGTACTGAGAAAGAATCCTTCGCAATATCCACAAATAACATAAGGTATCTTAGGGTGACCCTAACCAAACAAGTGAAAGACTTGTATGATAAAAATTTTAAGACCTTGAAGAGTAAAGTAGAAGAAGATCTCAGATGATGGAAAGATCTCCCATACTCCTAGATTAGTAGGATTAACAAAGTAAAAATGTCATCTTACCAAAAGCAATGTACAGATTCAATGTAATCCCTACAAAAATCCCAATACAATTTTTTGCAGACCTTGAAAGGTCAATACTCAATGTCATATGGAAAAACAACAACAACAAAAAAACAAAAACAAAAAACGGAGTAGCCAAAATAATCCTAAAAATTAAAAGAACTTCCAGAGGTATCAACGTTCTTGATCTCAAGCTGTACTACAGATCCATAGTAATAAAAACTGTGTGATATTGGCATAAAAACAGATCTAAACAAAGAATTCACAAAAGAGGGATCACGAATGGTTGAGAAACACATAAAGAAATGCTCAACATCTGTAGTCATCAGGGAAATGCATATCAAAACTACTTTCAGATTCTGTCTTATAGTTGTCAGGATAGCTAAGATCAATAACACAGATGACAGCTCATGCTGG
This sequence comes from Cricetomys ansorgei, assembly GCA_026225945.1. Classification (NCBI taxonomy): domain Eukaryota; kingdom Metazoa; phylum Chordata; class Mammalia; order Rodentia; family Nesomyidae; genus Cricetomys; species Cricetomys ansorgei. The sequence goes on along the minus strand of JAMJFZ010002884.1, from coordinate 1,847,366 downwards.
CAAGGATGTGGAGCAAGCGGGCCACTCATACATTGCTGGTGAGAGTGCAAACTTCTACAGCCACTATGGAAATCAATATGATGATTCCTTGGGAAATCAGAAATCGAGTTACCTCAAGACCCACCTATACAACTCTTTGGCATATACCCAAAGGACTTTCCATCCTACCACAAGGATACTTGCTCAACTATGCTTATAAAAAGCTTTGTTCATAATAGCCAGAAACTGGAAATAACCTAGATGTCTCTCAACTGAAGAATGGACAAAGATATTGTTGCACATTTACACAATGGAGTACTACTCATCTTCTAAAAATATTGACTACATGAAATTTTCAAACAAATGGATGGAACTAGAAAAAGTCATCCTGAGTGAAGTAACCCAATCCCAGAAAGACAAACATGATATGTACTCACTTATATGTGGATGTTAACTGTTAAGCAAAGGACAAAGGTGCTGTAACTCACAAAGAGAGATTATACAACAAAGAACTCCCCAGTGGAGACTCATGGATCTCCCTGGCAAGGGGGAAATAGAAATAATGATGCAGTTGGGATAGAGAAGAATTGGAATGGGAAGAGAAGGGACCTGGAGACAGAGATGGATGGATAGAGTTATGGAGTGATGACCAGAATTGGAGGACATGTAAGAGAAAATCAGGAGACCTAGAGCAAGAATCAATGATGGAGACCCCAGTTAAGACATCCTGTAATGGGGGATAGGGACACTAAACAGGCCATCTCCTGTAACCAGGCAAGTGTTCCTGTGGTGAGACACCATCCCAGCCACAAAAACTTCAACCTATGACATATCCTCCCTGCAGGAGCTGCTGGGACAATGGAAGGGCAGAACACCATGCTAAAGAAGGGAACCAATGACTGATACCCCAGCGTAGACCAGGAGCTAGGGTCTGGATAGCCAGGAGAGGACTTCTAAAGTTATTCTGCTCTCCTCATAGATCAGCACCTAACCCAATCTTCATCAGAGAGGCTTCCTCTGGCAGCTGATGGGAGTAGATGCAGAAGCCCAAGCCCAAATAAAGTACAGAGCTTGGGGGTACCCACAGAAGAGGTGGAGGAGGGATTGAGGGGACGAGAAGGGTAGAGGACACCAGGAGAACAAAACACATGGAGTCAACTGACCAGCACGCTTAGAGGCCAAAGACCCTGAAGCTACAGACATGAAGTCTTCTGGCTCCCCCAGCTATGTCTTGAGATTGTCTGGCTTGGTGCTCTTGCAGAATTCATATAGACTGAAGTGGGTGTGTTTCTCAACCTTTCACCTTCCCTTGGGACCCTTCTCCCCCTGCTGGATTGCTTAGTCCACCCTTGAAATAGGGAATACTGCCTGGCCCTGTTCCATCTTGTTGCACCATATTTGAGCAATAACCCTGGGAAGACTGCTCTTTTTGGGGGAGAGGCAGGGATGCGTGTGGGAGGATGGGGGAGGTAGATGGGGGGGTGGAGGGGAGATGGGATGGGGAGTTGCAAGGAATGAAGGGTTTGGAGAAAGGTTGTTGGGATGTACTATATGAGAGAAGAAAATAAAGTGAAACTTATGAAAATTATAAAAAAGAATGATGAATGAAGCATAATAACAGATTAGAGAATAAATCTAGTGTTTAATTAAAAAGCAAATTCACATATTTTTTCTCAAATTAAGAAAGGGAAAATTAAATAATGAAGGTAGGTACAGAAGCATAAAGGAAATCAGGAAGGAAGGAAAGTTTTATATATCAGAGGATAAATGAAATGGGAAAGAAAAACACAGAGAGACAGAAGTGAATGCAGGCCAGTTTTCAAAATGAGCAAGAAGTGACAAATCCATGGTCACAGTGATTGCTAATACATGAGGCAACACTAATAAGGAAAGGATGCAGATCAGGAGTGTTTGAGCTGTGTCCTACTGAAACTCATGTCCACCCCTAATCTCAGAATGTGACCTTATTGAAAATACGGTCTTTGCAGATATAATTAAGCTAGGATGAAGTCATCCTGGGTTAGGTTGAGCCCTAAATACAATGACAATGTCCTTACAAATACAGAGGAACACAAAATCAGAGGGATAGATACAAAAGCCACCAGAAGATGACGGTAGAAGTTAGAATTATGATGACACATATGAAATGAGGAGATTCAGAGGACAGAGAGAAAAAACAGCTTTTTTTCTGCCTCCTGTAGCTCTTCAGCCTCTAGGACTCCAAAACTGACAGAGTAAGTCTATGTGGCTTTAAGTATTCCACTTTGCTGTATATTGTATGGCAGACCTCAGAAACTAATACGGTAATAATTGATCTCTACATATATTTTAGAGACTGTTTTGTTCTGCACATTTATAGAATTAGCAACTTTGATCATTGCAACAGTACAGTGGAGAAGCTGCTGAAGTAGGCTCTATTTTAAACTGGGAATAATTGAGAATTCAAGTACATTGGCAAGGAAAGAATTCAAGCCTAGGTAGACTGACTTCAGACATTGCAGTGTAAATAACCACATTTTGCTTCCCCTTACGAACAGTATACATCGATTTAAAAAGAGAATGACAGAAAATTAAAATGTAATAAATCTAAAATTCTGCAAAAATTATAAAAACCAAGTCAAGGAAGATAGAAAATAAATAACTACAAAATGTCCGGATCTGCTGGACAGCTTCTAATCCCAGCACCCAGGAGACCAACTCAGGAGTATTCTAATTCCAGAGAAGCCTGAGGTATAGAGCAAGAAAGAATCTGTCTCAAAAGATGAAAATAAAACTTATGAAAATGTTAAATAACTAGCAAGTCTTCCAACCACAAAAATAGAGAAACAATACTTTCTACACTTAAATAAGTGAATTTTCCCAAACATTTACAGTACAGATACTTTTTGTGAGATTTTAGTTTTTCATAGATGAGGGATACTTCTTATTTTTAAACAAGAATCTGTTTCTCAAAATCTTATATGAGAAAGACAGAACCAAAGGGAAAACCTCACTTATGAATATGGATTCAAAAATTTGATTAGTATGGCACACAAATGAATATAGGAGTGAATGAAAAAAAATATTCCCTGACCCAGAGGACTAACTTCAAGAGTGCACAGCTTGTTTGCTAGGGGATATTTTATTTTTAATTAAAAATTTACACATAAAATTGAATTTATTATTAATAACACGATGTTTTGAAATGTATTTCTACTCATACTGTGGACTGGCTGAATCTCACAGTTATAATTTTATGTTGAGAACATTTAAAATATACCTCTCTAATAATTTATTGAGAATGCAATGAGCTGTCAACTATAGTCCCAACGTTGTGTAATATATGTCTTGAATTTATTCTTTCTGGCTAGTTGAAATTTCTTCAACCACGTCTCCACCACCAGATCCTGGTGATTTGCTTTGGACTCATCAATCATTTTCTTCTTCTGTTCTACATACTTCTTTCCATGTCTGTGCACCCAATTTTCCAGCCACTTGTTGAAGATGCTCTCTTTCTTCCAATATGTATTTTTGGCATATTTGTAAAATATCAGTTAGTTGTCTTTATGCACACACAGGTTTGGGTCTTCCATTTTGTTTCATTGATCTTCATGTTTGATTTTGTGGCATTATCAAGCTTTTTTTTTATTACTATGGCTCCATAATATAGCTTGACATCTGTATGGTAATTGTTCTATGATTGCTTTGGGTATCCGGGGTCTGATTTTTTTTTTTTTTGAAGATTTTTAAAGTTGACTGATTGGTTAAATTTATTCTTTGACCATTTCATGAATGTATATAGTACATTTTTACTCTCACCTCACCATTGAATACACTAGTTGAAGATGCTTTCATCTATGTTCACCAATGATGTTATTATGTTTTTAATTGTTGTTTCTACTTTTGTTATCTGGGCAACATTAGCCTCATGAAATTACTTTGATATTATTCTATCCTCTCTCATCCTTTGTTTTTTTTTTTTTTTGAAAAAGGGTTTGAGACATATTGACACCAGTTCTTTAAATGTTTGGCTTAAATCAGCAATGAAGCTGTCACAGACTGGGCTTTTTTTCACAGGTCATTTTTTATTAGTGATTAATTTTTGCTCATTGGTCTGCTCATTTTCTACTTTGTTATTATTCAACCCAGGCAGGTTTACCTATGTAAAAGTACATCAATTTCTGTTAGATTAGATTTTTGTTAGTGTAAAACTTCTCATACCAACGAATCTTTATAAATTTTTGTCTGTCTTTTAATCTTCCTTTCAATTTCTTCAGTGAGCCATCAATTGTCCAGGAACATGTTGTCTAATTTCTATATAGTTTTGAAATTTTCTAAGCTCTTCATGTTAATGTTGTCTACTTTTATACAATTGTGGTCAGAAAATATAGTTAATACTTCTCCAATTTTCTTAAACCTGTTCAGATACTATGGCCTACCATAAATTTGTCATGGACAATATTTCATGAAAGCTTGGGAAGAATGCATATTATGCAATTTGGAGGAGGCACACTGCATTTGGCATAGCTAAAGTATAGTTTAAATTCAGTGTTTCCATATCAAGTTTGCACCTGCATAGAGTGTCTATTGATAAAAATGAGATTATAATGTTCCCAATGATTATTTTACGGATATCTATCTATCCCTCCAAAACTATTAATATTTGTTTTATCTATTTGGAAACTCCACTATGTATTAGGAAGTGGTATTTCATTACACTGGGTTTGATATCTTAAAATTATATGCATTTTTAAAAATAGTTTTCGACTTAATGTCTGTTTGTCCTAAGTATTTCAACAGTTACTTATTTTGGTTTCCATTTGCATAAAATATATTTTCTGTCACTGCCAGTATATGTGTGTCCTTCCATGTGAATGGATTCTGATAGGCCGTGTATAGCTGCATTCTATATTTTTCCATTCTACCACATAGTTTCATCATTATAGAGTTTTTTTTTTACATTCAAATATTAACTGATGTGAAAGGACTTACTGCTTGCAATTTGCTCATTGTTTTCTAGATATTTTGAAGATTCTTTAATTTTTCTTGCATTTCTATCTTCATTTGGAATGAAGTAATTTTGTCTATTGGTATACTTTTATTCCTTATTCGTCTTTGCTTTTCTACTATAGGTTTTTTTTTCTTTATAATTACCATGAGACTTTAAAAATCATATAATTGATTCCTTTAAACTGATACGAATTGAAGTCCTATTGAAAAGGAGCAAATAAAATACTTTTATTGTATTCTCTCTGCTTTGAATTTCAACATCACAATTTACTCCCCTTTTTTTTTACTTCTTTTATTTTTTTGGGATTATAAAATGATTACATCATTTTCCTCTTCCCTCTCCCTTTTCCAAACCCTCCCATATATCCCTCCATGCTCTCTTTTACATTCATGGCCTCTTTTTTTCATTAATGTTATATATAATTATATGTATATTCTTAAATATAACATTCTTTATCCATATATTATGCATATGTATGTTTTCAGGGTTGCCCATTTGGTATTGGATAAACAATTTGTGTACTCTTCCCTAGGAAAACTATTCCTCCCACTCTCAGCATTCCTTAGTTGTTTGCAGTTTTTTTATGCAGGGTTGAAGTGTTGTGATCTTTACTCTGTCCACTTTAGTATATTTATTGTCATCTTCCTTGTTCAGTTGATGTTTAAGCAGTGATGGTGGTGAGACTTTATGGAAGTAGCTTTTGATATTACTAGGAGATGTGGTCTCATAGCAAATTCCCCAATGCTCTGATTCTTGTAATCTTTCCATCTTCTTTTTCACAATGTTCCATGTGCCTCAGGTGTGGATCTTGTCAATGTACTCATTGGGACTGAACTCTGCGCTCTACATTTTGATTGATTGTGGTTTTCAGTAATGGTCTCCATATGTTGAAAAGAGAAGTTTCCTGGATGAGGAGTGAGGACTTTAATAAGGACAAATACTTTAGAACATAGTTAGGGATTATGCTCGTTTAGTAAAGTGGTGGTTGTAGGTTTTCTAAGATCTACAACCTCACTAGCTCTGGATAACTCGCTAGATTTCTAATCCCAGGCATGTTTTCCCTTTGTTGAATGGTCTTAAGTCCAAATTGAGAGCTCTTGTTTACAGCCAAGGTATGTGTACCACTGCTGTACCCTTAACGTTAGCATGGCATACATACTGGTTGTTGTTGTGCTTCATAGACTTTATAGTTGGGTAAGACGGTTAATACAGAAAAAGGGGAGATGAGGGTAAAATAACAGTAAAGATGACTTAAAAAGTTAATTAGGTTAAACTTATATACCCTTTAGCAAATTATTATGGATATTAAAAAATCCTTTACCTTCACACTAAAGATATAAATGGTTTATATACCATAACCCTTTCTGTAAATCATTCTAAATTTGAGTGTTTTTTCCTTTCTCCCCCCCCTCTGGCTTTTCAAGGCAGAGTTTCTTTATTGTAATTCTGGCTGTCCCAAAATTCACTCTGGAGACCAGGTTGGCCTCCAACTCACAGATCTGACAGCCTCTGCCTCCCAAGAGTTCTTGGATTAAAGGTGTGTATAACCACCTGGCTTCTAAGTGCTTATTTTTACTAGTGTGCTTTATATTTTTATATTTTTTAATAGCATTATTTTCTTTCAGCTTGAAGGACCCTGTTACATTCTTATAGCCTGAGCCTTGTGATAAACTCCCTCAGCTTTTGTTTGTTCCTGAAGAACATGAGTGGGGATAGTATTCATGTATGGAAACATTTTTTTTCTTCAGTACTTAGGCTATCATTTTGCTTTCTTTTGGCTTGTATGTGTTCTGCTAAGAAATTATTAGCTACATTAAAACTCAATTATGTGTTATTTTTTCTCTTGAATTTTCATCATATTCTTCTGAAAATTTAATTTTAGACAGTTTGCTTATTGTAGTAGTACACCTACTGTGTGGCTCCCCAAGGATAACAAGGAGGCATATTTCATAACTGCAAACTCTGCCAGACCTTAGCAGAGGGAACCACCATCATGGCCAGCACCATATTCACAGTGGAATCCTGATCATCTGCGCTCAGGTGTTTTATCAGTTCAGAACTCCTTAGATGTTCTACTGATACCATGTGCAGATCATAAGTAATTAAACACACCCCCTCCCGAAATTCAACAAATGCAGACAATACAAAATGCCAAGGCCTGTGCATCCCCTTTTCCAACAGTGCACAGAAATGATTATTTTGAACACAACTAAAAATAAACTTCCACAACAGCTTATTGTTTAAGTCATTTGCTGATTGGACCTAGAGCTTATATTTATAATGATTGATTGGGTCCTCTAGCGTAGATATGAATCCTATAGCTCTGTAGGCTGGGATGGAACATGGGCCCACTCTTCTAGGCTTGAAGAATCACTAGGGCTGGTGTGGTACCAGAGTTAGTCTGAAACCTCTGGTAGATGGCCTCTACTAAAGACTTTGTGGTGCCAAGGGCAACTCAAGTCACCTCAGAAGTGGTGCAGAATACTGATCATATACACGGTACATTCTAAAGCCCAGACACTTTGTCCATGATATTGACTTAGAATTTTGAATATGAATACCTGCTTATTATTGTGACAAGTCTTTTGTTAGGGTTTTGTTAGGGTTCAAGGCAAAATTCTGTGTTCATTTCTCTCTCTTTCCCATTAAAATATGACACTTCTCTCTCTAAGCTGCACTGCCTGAGGTTGAGAGGATGATAATTAAAATAATTTAATGCTTTCCTTCCTATCCTTTTCAGTATATATTGCTTTTGTGCCAAACGCCTGTGTTACATGGTTGCTTTAATACTTATGAAGATGTTTTCATATGTGCTTAGTTATTAAAATTTATGTTTCAGCTGGGAAGCAATCTATGGAGAGTCCTATTCACTCATTTCACCTGGATTTCAGTCAGGAAATAACTTAATAAAATTAATTATGTTAATAGTTCAAAGAAAAACTCATAGGATTACCATGATAGATATCAAAAGGGCTCTTAAGGAAAAGTTAACATTCAATCTGATAAAAGTATTTAATTACAGTAGAGGAATACTTCCATTATATGAAAAAGAACAGTAACAGGCAATATTATAATTATGGCAATACAAAGAATACTTATTAAAATCAAGAACAAGACAGGATTGATTCTAATCACCACTGTTGCCAACATCATTAAGAAAGTCTTAGACAATGCATGAATACAGGTAAGCTAAGAGGCATGTTTATTTAAAAAGATGAGAAAGAAATAGCCATTTAATATAATGTGATTGTCTTACTGAGAATCTCAGGAAAATTAACTTAATACCTTTTAGAACTAATGAGAGTCTAGCATTGTGGCATACGTCTTTGAGGCATAAGACACTGGCTTAGATTTTGCAATATGGGTGGTGTTTGTCTATGAGTTGTGTCATGGTTGGCCTTTTGTTATGCTTTAAGGTAGATTTCTATGCTCATTTCCCCATTTTTACATCAGTCAGCTGATACTTATTTCCAAGCTGTGTTACTTGAGATTGAGAGAGTGATAAATCAGGTAATATTTGGCCATTATATTAGGAACCAAACCTCATGAGGCTACGTGAAAATATGCTTAACTCATATTACTTTGAAAACAAAAATAACTAAGATTAAAATGTCATAAACACACAAACAACAAAAGCAAATGCAGCATGTTGTATTTGTATATCTGTGCATACATATACATAAATGTATGTGTGCAACAATACTAAAGAAAAAAAACTATTTATATGAGAGTGAGAGTTATGAGAGAGGTTGGAGGGAGGGTATGTTGGAGGGGGTGAAGGGTAAAAAAGAAAGAGGAAAGTGATGTAATTCTATTTTGATTAAAATGTAGTTTTTTAAAAAAATATGTAGAGACAACATAAAGAAAAATGACACAAAGCTTCACAGAAGACAATTTGAGAATTTTACTTCCATTAAACATGAAACCACAGTATATCACATATATTTGACTACATAAATTTAAAAAATGTACATGACAAAGCACTTCAGACACAAAAATCTCAAACTCAGGAAAATATTTATAACATATAAGCCAGAAATGAGATCAAATCTACTTAACACACAATAAAATTTTACAAACCTATAAAAATGATGTTTAATAAGGAAATGAGTAAACAGTATTAAATAATTTACAAAGAAGAGAACAAAGGCAAATGACTAGTAATGTTATACAGAAATGTTCAACTGCATTTGAAATTAAAGAATTGTAATTTTACACTATATTAAAGAAAATAGCCAAAACTAATATTCATGTGGAAATGGGCACATACACAATTAGTAGGGGATAAACTCATATAGCCTTTGGTGAATGTGGTTTGACTAAATATATACAAATTTGAAAACAAATAAGTTTTAAAGGAGCAATTCCACTTCCAGTAATTTATTCCAAGGAAATAATTCAATAAATATACATTGTTTAACGGGTAGATATATTATTTATAAGCATATTATTATATGTAACAGCAAGCATGTGGAATCAACCAAATACAACAGTAAATTATTTGCAAGATGTAATACTTGTTTCAAAATAAATTATAACCATAACTAAAATAATAGTACAAAGTTTATATTTATGAGATAGAAATATGTTCTGGAGGTAATATTTAGAGATTAAAGTAATAGAATATTATTTTAATATCTATTGTTGTATAAAGCATTAAATTGAAGATCATGAGTGAATTCTAGTCTGTCCAAAGACGTTGTGAAGGGTTTGATAGATGTTTGGTATCATTTGGTCATGTGCGTTAGAAGCCTCATGATTGTACCTCTTGTAAATAGTTTTGCTGGTGTAGTGTTATGTTGTGGAAGTTTATTTTTAGTTGTGTTTAAAATAATTGTTTTTATGTACTATTGGAAAAAGGGATGCATAGGCCTTGACATCTTGTATTGTCTGCAGGCTTTGGATTTCTGAGGGGGATGTTTGATTGCTTATGATCTGCACCTGAGTAGTTCTGAATCAACAAAAACACCTAAGCTCAGGCACTCGAGGTTCCACTGTTGATCAAGTTAGGCACTGGCCAAGATAGGGTTCCCTCTGCTGAGGTCTGGCAGGGTTTCCAACCTATGAAAACAATTCCTTGTCTTCTGTCTGAGCCACCCCATAGACATACTACTACAACTTATATTTTTAAAATCTGCTTTATAATTTCTATTATGAACATGGATTGCTGACATTTGGTAAGATTATCCAAAAATCAATAAGAAAAAGAGTGACTAGGAGATGAAGAAGTAAATATATTTTGCAGATAAATGTTTTAAAATTTAGTTTTCCACAATTTTATCAACACACACACACACACACACACACACACACACACACACACACTGCTCTTTGATCAAATGTAACTATATCTTACTTTCTTATTCTCTTCCTCTTCCCACCAAATTTAGCTCTTCAAGAACAGAAATCACAGGATTATGTCAATAGATGCAGAAATTTTCTTTGCCATACTATGTATTGACTATTCTTCCAACAAGTTTCTTCCTCATGGGGAATTGTAGATACATATGTTAAAAATTTATGAGTAGTTATTAAACAGTTTGCTTTCCTTTTAATGGGAATATACATTTATAATTTCAGGATAAGGATCTGTTGGAGGGCTCCAGGTCAGAGTCACAAATGTGGGAATCTCATTGATGAGACTGTGGTGGACTTGAGGGAGAATATGCTCCCACATAGAAGAGGTGATAAGAGTTGGATATCAGTGAGAAAGGTATGTGAAGGTGCTGATATTAGCCGTGAGGATGTCTAAGTTTTGGATAGGATATATTAGCTTTGAGTAAGAAATGTTAGACTTAAATTGGAAGGGGTTATATTTTCTCTGAAATGAATGAGGGAAATGATGAGTGCTATTGTTTGAAATATTAGAGTACAAAGTGAGGAAGTTGAAGGCATTCAAGCTTAATTGTATCCTTTTCATATGTAATAGACAGCAAGACATTCTAAAATAGGTTGGGGGAGCTTACAAGACTAACGTGAGTTGTGAAAAATTAAAATATCTGTTGTCAGAATAAGAAAGGACACCAACCAAAGAAACTTTTGGAGAGAACCGCTGAGAGCACAGGTGATAATGGTTGTGGTTTTTCACACCATCTTTAAATTCAATAGTATTATCAACTCCATGTATAGTAATGTTCATCTGTTGATCATGAAAATGGTGGCTATCTTTCATGTTATTAACAAGCCTCTGGGGTGGTAGAATATCTCTTTAAAAAATATTTAATTAATTTAGTTGATTATTAAGATTTAATTAATTAATATTTAATTAAAGTAAACTTTAATAATATTTTTCCTTATATCTTTCTAAACTGGTTTTCTTAAGTTCTGTATATAAAAATGCATGATGCAGCTAGTTTCTATTTTAGGGTGGCAGTTATCAGTCTTTAGTTGGGACTAAATGAAAAGCAAAAATGTTATCTTTTGTAGGTGGTCATCAATATAGAATTTTTGCAAGGATTTTTTTTGTAGGCAGCATAAACCATATTTTTAGGTAAAAAAATTTTCAGAGGTCAAGGATTTTCATGTGAATACACAATCTTAAAATTGTTTAGCAATTGGAAGTTTATTGAATATTTAACACAAATCTCTCAAACCAGTAATTTTCCTTTTTCCTGAGAAAACACAAAAAGTATTACATTACTAGAAAACAAAGACAACTACATATCTGAACATGAAGATTGAGAAGCACATTTAAAATGCTTTATAGAAAGCTGAAACAATTGTGTTCCTCCTTCATAAAAATAGGAAATTTGATGTGCAAGAAAAAGTATGCATTGCAATCTCTCTAAAAACCTGCGAGCATGCCAATCCTTTCAGCTAATAGCTGCTTCTTTCTAAAGCTCAGATAATATCTCCAACAACAGTTGAGAATCATGAGTCAAGACTCAGTTGTAGTTACTCCCACTGCATTTTAAGCCAATTGAACCTTTTCTTACAATTCTGTAATTTAATTTTAGTATTATGACAAGCAATGGAACATGACTTCAAAAACAAAATTATTATTTATATGAAAACTCAGTTGAATGAACAATGGAAGAATAAATCGAATAAGTGACTTGACTAATGATACAGAAGAGAATAATAAAAGAATATTGTGAAATACTCTATGATAATACATTGAAAACTGTTTTGAAATGAATAAATTTCTAGAAAGTATAACTTAACAGAGGTGACTAAATAAAAGAGGTTTGTTTAGTTATGATTATATTCAAGGAACTTGTTCCTTTATTAAAAGTCTCCCTATATTGAAAATAGAAGATCCAGATAGTTATAGGATCATATACAAGAAATTTTTAATAAGAGAAAAAAGAGATAATAGTGCCCAAATCATTTTATAATATCAATAAGAGAAAAAACTGTAGGCCAAGTTCATTTATTAATATTGATAAATTTAAAAATATTATTCTGGTTTCATTAAGATTTTAAAAATATAATTCATTGAAATTCATATGCATTTATTTCAACTGTATAAAGGTTTATTTTCAGAAATACTAGGAAAATAACTTCTTGGTTATGCATGAAAAATTTTGACCCATGAAATTAATATGTTAGAAAACCTACCATACCATCTACAAACATGTACAACCTAGCATACCATCTCACTATAGTTAGTGAACGCATTTAGTAAAATTTAACATAAATAATCATGATCACATGCATGTATGTGTAAATATACAGATATATACACATATATACACTAGACATAAAAAGAAGTTGATTTGATAAAAGAAATAAAATCTCAATGCAAACATACTTAATGTTGAAATTCAAAAAGCATCCCTTGAACTTAGTGATGTTATAGATGTCTACCAATATCACTTTTTTTTCCAATGGTCTATAGGGAACCCAGTCTAAAAATTAATACAAAACAGAGAAACAGAAGACAAAAGGATTTAAAAAATGATATGAAATTACAATTTTGATACATATGCATTATATCTAACTTAAATGATATAACATCTGTAATATATATTCATATGAGAGCTAATCATTTATCTAGAAAATTTTCTCAGATTGAATGTGTACTCTGAATTTTTGCATCTGAGAACAGGGCACACTTTTTCCCTGAGACAGGGTCACTATGTAGCACAAGTTGGCCTATATCTAGTGATCCTATTCCATCAACCTTCCAAATATTAGAATTCTGGAATTATTGGTGTACACTACCAAACTATGATTAGGGCACTACCACACCATGTTTGGGAATGCTAATTTATTTCAAGAGTTCTCCGTTTGAAGAGCTAACCATTGTGACTTGGATGTAACTTAGTGATAGAGACTTTGCCAAGCAGCTCACATGTTCAACATCCTAGATTCAATCTGTAGCACTTTAAAATAAAAATAAAGTAGCTAATAACCATTGTGAATAAAATATGGTTTAAATTATTTAAAAACAACCAAGAAATGGCTAAATATTAATGCATTACTGTGCCCAAACCTAAGATGATACTGAATGGCGAAGTTATAAAAGCTAAGCTCCAAGACCACTTTTGCGCTTAAGGACTGCGTCAAAGATATTGAAACTTATCATTTTGATACTCTTAAGGGGCAGATGAGATACAAGTTACTAGCTAATTGTCCGCTTAAAGAATTTATTAGGACTAAAATATTGAACCCCATGAAATAAAAGTAAACTAATTTTAGCAATTCTGAAATCTCAGAAGACAGTGTGAAAAATTGTTGTGCCATGAAAAAAAATATGGGAGTAAGATTACCAATCCCTAAGACTTGTTAAAACACCATTGTCCTCATATTTGAAGTTAACATGTGCACATATTTGAAGTTAAAACTTTTGAGAATTGAATGTATAAACAATACAATATTAGAAACGAATGCAATTTAAAGTGCTACTTTGACAGTCTCTAGGTGCTTGACAGATGACATGTAAATATTCTCTGGAGGAAAATAATTTTATTTTGAGCCTGAAAAAATGTGTTCAAATAAAAACACAATATAACCAAACTTATGAGGTGCAGAAAAACAATGCTAATAAAAAAGTTATATAAACTTTTCTATAAACACCTCCATTAGAAACAAAGAGAAATCTCAAATCAATAACCTAACTTTAGGACTTGAGTTGTACTTCAGTGGTCAAGTACTTGCTTAGGGCATGAGCTCCGGGGTTCAATTCTCAGCAAACTCAGCAGAAAACTAAGAGGAGAGAAATAATAGGGACTATTTGTTAGATAAAGTAGAGAGTAGAAAAACAAAAGATCAATGATGCCAAAGGTTGATTGTTTGACAAAATCAAGAAAACTAACAAATATTTAGGTTGACTAAGAAAGATACTGCATTTAACTAAAATCAGAAATAATAGTGAGGGTAGTAATAACGGCCTTGAGAAATATAAAGCATCGTAGCATAATGCTCTAATGAATTATATGCCAAAAGATGACTGAAATAAAATGGACAGATTCCTAGAAATACAAAATTAAGGACTCAGGATCAAGAAGAAATGGAAATCTTAAGTAGACTTGCTATTTAGGAAAATTATAAAAATATTGAAGCAGTAATCAATAAATCTCAATAAGTTCAAGAACAAGTGATTTTACTGGTGAATTACACAAGAATTTTAAAGAAAATTTAACACCAAATTTTCAGTAAACTCTTCAAAAACATAGAAGAGGAGGAGTAATTCTGAAACTAAAGAAAAGACAACCAATAGAAGTTACTCATTGGTATTGATGCAAAATTCCGAGCAATATGATAGCAAACTAATTTTAACAAAATTTAAAATTATTACATAACTATTATTGTAAGTTTTTTCATTAATGCATAATCCTCATGGACCCAACTCGATATTTATGTGCAAAAGAATGTTTTGTTTTCAACCTCACATCACATATGAGTTAGCTCAAAATTGATCACACCCAGGCATTAGAGCTGGAATTCTGAAAATCTTAAAATCTTACATGATATTTAAAGCATGAACAATTCAAATAGGTAAATAAAAAAATAGGTAATAAATAAATTCAAATAGGTAATAAAAAAAGATAAATTTGACATCATAAAATTAGAGTTATTTGTGCATTAGATGGTGCTTTTAAAAATGAAAAGATATATCCGGTCAATGTGAGAAAATATTTATAAACCAATATGTGCTATATGTGTCCAATATGAAACATATATAAAGATCTTGGTAACTCAATAACAAAATGAGAAAATACCCACTTGAAAACAGGCAAAGGATTTGAATAGCCATTTCTCCAAGAAGATGTATGGACACACAAGAAAATGAAATGTTGGTAAATACCATTAGTTATTAGATTAATTAAAGTCAAATTATAATGAGGACTTAGGAGATAGCCCATGCTTGCTTTGAAAGCACAAAAAAACATGAGTTCAATCTCTAGAACATATTTTTTTAAAAGCCCGGCCTGGGGCATGTGCTTGTTGTCTCAGCACTAAGTTAGAAAACAGGTGGATCCCTAGAAGTTCCTGGCCAGCCAGCCTATCTTAGGTACGGAGATCCAGGCCAAGGAGACCCTGCCTACAAAAGGGAAAGTTGTGTGGTTCCCAGGGAATGGCACTTATGGTTTTCTTCTGCCACATACACACACTCACATCTGGGCACACATGCATACACACAAATGCAATGAGATATGATGTCACAGAGATGACGTGAAACAAGATGATAGGAACTAAAAAGTGTTGAGAGGCTAAAGGGGACCTTTAACATTACTGATGGAAACATAAAATGACTTAGCTATTTTAGAAAAGAGTCTATCTGTTCCTTAAATTATTAAGTAAGAAATAATGTTAAATGATTGAGGGGAGGAAGAGAGGCCCAGGGAGACTGAATGGCACCAGGACTTGGGGACAGTGGACATTCCATAAGACTACACTTGATACAGTAAGAGGTAAGAATATAGTCGAGTCAGGGACTAGAGATATGGATCAGTGATTAGAAGCACATACTGCTCTTCAAGAGTTCCTGAATTTGGTTCCTAGTATGGAATTACTTACTGATGCAGTAATTCTACTTCTTAGATTATATCTGCGAAAACTGAAAATATATATCTACACAAAAAGAAATGAATACTTATAATAACATTATACATAACATCCAGAAGGCAGAAATAATCCAAGTGTCCATTCATAGATGAATGGATCAACAAAATATAATATATTCCCAGACCAAAATGTTATTCTGTCATAAAAGTCAATAAAATATTGATATATGCTGCAACATAGTCTGGCTTTAAAAAAAAACTATGTAAGTCAAAGGAACCAGACACAAAATGTCAAATATTATATGTGTCTATTCATATTAAATATGAAAAATAGTAAAATTACTAATGCTGAGGAAAGATTAGTGGTTGGCAGAAAGAAGATTAATTACTCAGTGAATATGGTGGTCAATTTAGGTTAATAAAAATATTTAGGAATTAGACAGGTGTCATTGAATTCCATTGTGAATGTCACTAAATTGTTCATTTCAAAGGGATAGTTTTATGCTATGATAATTTTGTCTCAATCAAAATTAATTTAAAAATGTTCTAGAAATGAGGCTAGAGAGATGGCTCATCAGTTAAGAACGTTTGCTGTTGTTGCAGAGGACCCATGCTAGAGTGCTAACATCCACATAGTGTGCAAAACCATTTGCTACTCCAGTCCCAGGAGATCAATCGTCTCTTTCTGGCCTGTACATGCAGTTGACATGCATGCAGTGCACATTCATGAATGCATACAAAATACTCACACATAAAAAGTGAGTAAGCCTAATTTTAAAAAGAGTGTCCACAAACATACACACAGTTAAAACACACACAGACACACCCCACAAATATATGTATTATTTAAAGTATGATTTATAAATTATTTTCCAATTATTTCTAAATGAATAAAGAATAAATAGTGTACTGTCCAAATAACTATACAAAATATGTAGCAGGAGAAATTGTCAAAATCAGTTAAAAATGGTCCAAAAGCTTCTGGGATTGAATTTGGGAGATATAAACTATTTACAGCACAAGTTTAGAAATAATACTTTTGTCATATTTAAATAAGTACAAAATAATTTTAAAATATCTGTAAGGATCAGGAAAATATAATGAATTTTAACTACAACTAAATATAACCCCTAGAAATAAAAGTACTATGAACAAAATATCAAGCAGATTAAAGCAGACTACAGAAGAAATAGGGAAGAAAAATATCTATAAGACAACCAAAGGAATTGAATCTATATCTAAAAACCTTTACACACAGAAGATATAAGTCCCAAATAGTTTCATTGGTGAATCCTACTAAAACTAGTCTTTAAAGATTAAAAAATAAAAGAGAAGAGGACACATTTTACAAAATCATCATTTTCTGATATGGAATCCAGAAAACCACATATAATGTAAGGACCAAATAGTTTAATGAACACAGACACAGAAATCCATAGCAAAATATTAGCAAATAGAATATGAAAGTATATTAAAATCCTCCAACATAATTCTGTGTTATCACTGTAATGCATAGTTAATTTCACCTTAGAGAAAGCATACGTATAATCCATATTAACAAACTTAAGTGGGGAAAGCATAGATTGACCTAGACAGATAATAAAAGGCAACTGACAAAATTGCACATGCAGAGAGTTCTAATTGTGGCAAAGATGAAATAACTACATTTATTATTATTCCCAAGACAGCCAAAAATATTGGACAAGACACTATATTTTACGGATGTTGTCAGTTAAGGAAAATGGTGACACCAGAAAATGGAAAACATGACGGTTATTGCCTAGATGCAATAATGTTCAGCTCATTATTCAAAGAAGTAAACTCAGGAGAAGCCCTGTAAATTCAGTTAAGTTGACAGGATTGAACTGAGAGTGTCTGAGGAGCTGTGGGCATCGGGGTTGCACAAGAAAAAGAAGAGATAGCTTCACAGAAATGAACTCTAGGTATTGTGAGACCAGCCCTCATTAGTTAGTTAATACTGGTTAAACAGAAGCAAATTTGTCCAAACATATGGTTTAAAAGCTTTTGAAGGAATACAAAATTAACTAGCACTAAAGAAGGTACAACTCACCATATCTGTCATGAATTAAAAAATTATCTATTATATATTCAAAGCCAACAACACAACAAGACCCAAAATAAGGAGAAAAAACAAGTCACAGTGAAACAGGTAAAAAATTTAATCGAAAAGGATATTAACATACTATAACGTTTCCTATGTTTGGAAGCTAGAAGAAAAATGGAAGTTATTAAGTAGGTGTATGAGACTCCCTTCCTTTCTTGCAAGCAAAATTTTTCACAAATATGAATAGAAAGAATAGTAAAATGTCTAACCTGAGTTTTCAAAAGAGAGGAGGAAAGGATAAAAAACTATATGCAAAGTTGCTGAATATTTTTCAAATTAAATTAAATTAAATTAAATTAAATTAAATTAAATTGAACCCCAATGCAAGAGACACAAAATTTATATCTAGGTACTTAAAAAAGACATGTTACTGAGGCTCATCCCATAAGTAATAGATAAAATACAAATTACACATTTTAGTTAGCTATGCATGGTGGCTTGTGCCTGCAATACCAGCCCTCGGGAGGTTGAAGCAGAAGGATCATGAATTTGAGGCTAGTATTGGGATACATAGCAAGGAAAGAAACTTAGGAAAAGGAAACAAAAATAAATCTTCCTAGAAAAAAAATGATAAGACCAAGTGACGTTCCTGTTCAATTTTTCCAATAACTTAAGGAAGAAATGATATCAATCCTAAATGAATATTTCACTAAACTGAAGAGGAAATGAATACTTCGCAATCCATCCTGATTTTGCAGGATAAAAAATACACAAAAGCATTGCAGGGGAGGAAAATTAGACATATATATATATATATATATATATATATATATATATATATATATATATATATATATCATGAGGTGAAATGTAGAAATTCTAAAGAAAATAATTGATGGATTGTTTCCAACAATATATAAAATAAGTCATGGTGATAGAACACATTCAAGATTTGTTTAACAGTACATCTATGAATCTAATTCACCATACTTGCAACATGATAGAAAAAATAATATCATCATAGTAGATACATAAAACATATGATAAAGTCTAACATCTAGTGTCTATTCCTGATAACAATTCTCAGCAAATCAGGAAGAGGAGGGAATTTTCTTAACGTGATAAACTGCATTAGCCAAAAGACCACACAGGTAATATCAATTTTAAAAGGCAAAAGGTCAATGATTTTGCTCTGAGATAAACAATGAATAATGTAAATGTTATCTTTTTCCACTAAGATTAAACAGGATAGATAAAGCAATATTACTAAAAATAGCATCAAAATGTTAAATTATTAGCTATTGATTAATATGCTATGGCAAGATCTAATTAGTAAGAAAGTTTATATAATTGCTAGGAAAAATTAAGTAAGTAGATATATATTGTATCTATGAGTCAGAAACTAGGCTTAACATTACTAGGATATCAGGTACTCAAAATTTGTCTATAGATTTACCCAATTTCTATTCAAAATGCCAGTATGATTTCTTTGCTTTTTGGAGGGGGACTTAGATTAGCTGAAATAATCGCCTAAAAGAACAAAATTGGAGCACTTGAGCCAGCTAATATTTCATGTCTCATTATGTTCTACCCGAAAAGTGTGTTATTGGCATAAAGATAAACAACTGGATCGATTTTTGACAGCACACATGTAACTGTGACAGGGAAACTGTGCCAGCTTTCAATGAGTGCCACATCTCAGACTCTTCATAGTTCCTGACACAGGAACTGAGTTATTTGTAATGATATATTTGTTCAACTGAGGTGTGAGTCCATTGATGTTCATTTAATATTTATGTTATATGTTTTATATCTTCATTTCATTTTATTATGATATGCATAATAGTGAGAACTAAATTAAATGATATAAAAATTTGGTAAATTTATATCAATAACAATACTACTGTTAAGTGGAAATCTAACAAATATAAATCGAAAACAAAATCATAAATCTTAGAGTTTTTCATTCAGTATGCTTTACAAATATGTATAGGGTTTTACTTCATCGTTAAAAGAAATAGAAGAATTGAAATCATTGGTGTTATTTATCAGGGCATCTTATCCAGAAAAATTGATTGTGTAGGCTTAGACCCTACATCAAAATATTGCAAAGTGAATACATATTCACATTTTAAATTAGAAACACATCTAAGGTATATACATGTACATACACACACACACACACACACACACACACACACACACATATATATATATATAAACTTTATATATAAATAAACTTATTGTTTACTGCATTAAAGGGGACTTATCTATCTGTCGCAATTCAATTTGTAAGAGGGCTTATGCTGTATTTCAATTAAGGTAGCAAACAAATCTCTGAGTAAATATTGCTTGAATGTTTGGATTTTCATTTAAGTAAAAGCTCAGAAGCTCTTGGGAGAACTTCAAATCTCCATGGCACCCAGGGATTCATTTTCAGCTCTGAGTGCAACAGGAAACCTGTCACAGATTTTGGCTGAGGTAGAGCCATTCAGAGGACAGGGTAAATTTAGAGGTAATTGCATATTTTTATATAAGATCTCATGCAAAGATGTTGTGTTTCAATAATGAGATCTGATATCCTTAAGTTTTACTTAGTAAATGCCTTTTCTTTTTGACTATTCTCACCTTAGAATCTTTCACATGGCTCCATATTTCCTTCTTCCCTGACAAGCAACTAGCAGGAGAATGCATGAAGGAAAAACAGATGAGAAAGAGAGAAGTCAGGAGCTACTGGAAAAGAAAGACGGAGAAGTGAGCAGAGAAAAGAGGAGCCAAGCAGCACAGTAAATAAGAAGATAGAGAGAAAGGAACAAGCACAGGAAAGGAGATTCATAGTGGGAATGGAGGATTCTAGTAATTTCGCCCAATTAGCATATTCCACATATTACCAGGCACTTTGGCTTGTATTCATTGATCTGTACAACATCAGGAACTGGCATTTACCATTACCACTTTCTCCCCCCGCCCAAAAAATTGTAATTTGCTCCAGGATGATGGAGTTTGGTTTAAAGCCATGTTTGCTTATTTCAAGAAGTCCAAACCTTTTTCACTGTATCAGGCTACCTGCATATGCAACAGAAATAATGCATCAAAAGACAAGATGTCTAGCTAAACAAGTTATTCGGTGTCATAAAAACAGAACACACAACGCCAGATAACCTGTCATTACCCCCAGCTTTTGTTTCCCTTCATTACCTCTCCTCATGTGCCTCACTACTTTGAGAGATTCAATTTGGCTAATGTGCTTTGCAAGGCAGATAACCAGGCAAGCAGAAAAATTGAAGACCTAGACTTAGTTCTCACCTCTGGAGTTTTCAGGCCATGCAAGTGGATTATCTCTGGTCTCACAATGGGCTAAAAGCCAAACTTATTCTTTGAAACTAGATCAAAATCAGTATTTTCTAATCTTTGGAGGTAAGAGCTCTGAGATTCTGAGACAGTGTTGGAGATTTTTTTTTCAAGAATTATGCATATGCATGTAAATCTTGCAAAACAAGATGGGACTTTCAGAGACCCCTTTGAATCCCAAGGCTTGAAACTGAGGTGGAAATCTTAAAATGTAGATCTAGAACTGAAGAGGGTAAGAATGAAACCTCAGACAGGATTTTCACACAGCAAAGTATCCTTTCTCTACTAAGGACTTGAAATTCTAGATCTTTTTTTCAATAGAGTTAGACATGATTAGCTTCTCTTCCATTTTAAGATATATTCCTAGGGAGAAAAATTGCCCAAATGTTCTACTTACATTCCTACCTAGACCCGCACATGCTAATTGATTCGCACTCTGAAAACATGGTAAACTCCATCTCAATATTAAATTGTTTATATATTTCAGTGCTTACTTACTGGTGTTCAAGGGGAAATATCTTAAGGCTTTGGAAGATGAAGCTTACTCTGAGTTTCCAAATAGAGCTTACTGATTTCATTTAATTTGTATTTAAAAAAACTGGTGTGTCTTTAGAAAACAACTAATCAAACAGGCAAACAAATAAAACCCCAAATAAGCAATAATAATGCATTATTATTATTATTATTATTATTATTATTATTATTATCATTATTATTATTGTTATTATTACAATAATAACTGATGTGCTTCACTACTAGCATGACAGGGCCTTGTCCTGGTTCATGGTTCATAGTGTGTGCTTTCAGTATTTTCATCTCTACTATGAAGGGATTGTACTACTATCAGTGATTTTTGAATCTTTTAAACACAATTTCACTAGTTAAAACATTTGTGTAAATAGAAATCTCATCCAGAATTTTCATATAAAAAGATAGAAGTAGAGACGCTATGATCCAAAGTGCTGAATGATGGCAAGGGGTCAGGATTTCTTGAGCAATATTCCACTGTACAGTTCTACAAAAATGCTTTTTTATTATTTGCAGACAGATGGACAGTTGAATTGTTTCTAGTGTTTGTGAATATTCATGTTTAAGTCTTTGAAAGAAAACATGCTCCCATTTCTCTTACACAAATACCTAGGGGTAGAATAACTAAATTGGGTCCTGTGTGTGTTTAAGTTTTAACCTTTTAAAAATTGTAAAAGTATTTTGTAAAGTGAGAGCATTTCTTTAATATTTCCAAGAAGAGTGTATGAGAGTTCCAGTTGCTTTATATCCTTGCCAACATTTACTTATTGGTAACCCATTGGATTTTGATCATTCCACAAGTTAACATAGTAGTATATCACTATGGCTTCAATTCATACTTAACTAAAGACTAACGATACTGAATATCTTTTTGCATGTTGATTATCTGTATATTCTCTTTGTTGTAATTCCTATTCAATTCTTACCCCTAAGCACCAAGCCACTGTTTTCTGTATTGAGATTTGAGGGATATTCATCTCATGGCTTGGCAATGATTTCCTCACAGTATTTGTTTATTTTGAGACAGGATCTCATAAAGCACAGGCTAGCTTCAAATTTGCTCTGTAGCCCAGGCAGATGCATTTGAGCCATGTCATCTATGTGGAGGACCGAAGATAACTCGCAGGAGTCAGTAGTCTCCTTCCACTCTGTTTCTCTCCATCCTCCATGTGTGTCCCAGGCATTGAACTAAAGCAAGCACCTTTACCCATGAGCCATCCCACTGCTCCAGCACTGAACGCTTGATCCTCATGTTTCTGCCTCCAAAGAGCTGGAATTCCAGGTGTGTGCCATCATGCACACACTCACAGTCTTTAGACATTTTCCCCTTCCCTTACTAGTATCTTTCTTTCAAAGAAAGGAACTAATATTTTGCTAAAGATTTATTTATTAATTGCTTTTGATGGAGTTTGCTCTTCATATCTGTATCCAAGGAAACTTTTATCTAAAAATATTCTAAGAATTCTTCTAGAAGTTCTAAAATTTTTGGTTTTACTTTTAAATACATGATAAACTTTGAGTTCATGTTTTTCTATGTTGTGAGATGAATTTCAGTTTTTATGTGTCTAATTTTAAGAGCACTGTCTATTGATAACCCTATCATTTTCCCATTAAATTTTCCATTGAATTACTGCTAAAAAGTCAATTGAACATGTAGGTGTAGGTATATTTCGTGGGTCTATATTACATTCCATTGTTCCACTTATCCACTCTTAAATGAATGGCATGCTGTTTCAAATATTTAGCCTTGCAAAATATCCCGAGAATCTTATTTTCAGTGTCCGTATCTGTAATCTCTTTCATTAACAACATTATTCTCAAGATTATTCATTTTTATGCTATTTTAAATGGGATTATCTTCTCCCTTTTCTCTTTAGATTGTTTGCTAGTGTAGAAATGAAACTAATTTTTGTATGTTGATGATTTTGTATTCTGCAGCTGAATTTATTAGGCACAATTATTTTATAGCACATTTAACACTGTGTTGTATAAAATCATGTCACCTGCATACAGAGATAATTTTTTTTCTTTTCCAAATTTTATGTATTTTTCTCATATATAAAGTTCATTGATGCTTAACAAGGGCTATGAGAATACAAAGGGAGAAAAGATCTTAATTTCAATGAAGGGTGTTTAGAAAGCTGGATATTCACACACAGAAGAATGAAACTAGACATGATCCAAAAAGGTCAACTAAAGTGAATTAAAGACTTAAAGTAAGACCCGAGGCTGCACAATTCCTAGAAGAACATAAGGGCATAATTTGTTGTTGACCTTGTAAGTGTTTTTTTCAGCCATTATACCAAAAGCACAGGCAGAAAAGCCAAAGCAGAGAAATGGGATTCCACCAGAGCAAAAAGAAGCCCCGAATTTAAAACAACAAACAATAAAAGTGTAATCTACAAAATAATGGAAAATATTTGCAAAGCATACAGCTGATACAAATACAAGGAAGTCGAATTGTAAAATCCAATAACAAGGAGAAGCACAACTGGGTAGAACATCTAGAGTTGTGCCTCAGTGGCAGAGTGCTTGCACAGAATGCGCAAGGCCCTAGCTTGGATTCCTAGTACTAAAAATGTGCAAAACAACTGAAGGGATATTTTTTTTTAAGATTACATACAGATCACTAGCATGGGAAGAATGTAAATCATTCAGTAGATACAAATTGAAACTACAATGAAACAATTTCCTCATATCTGCTGTCTTAATTAGTGTTGCTATTGCTGTGATAAAACACCATGACCAAAGCAATTTGTGGAGGAAAGTGTTTATTTGGCTTACACTTCCATAGAACTGTTCATTATCAAAGGAAATCAAGACAGGAACTCAAGCAGGGCAGGAACCTCGAGGCAGGAGCTGATGGAGAGCCCATGGAGGGGTGCTGCTTACTGGCTTGCTTCTAATGACTTGCTCAGCTTGCTTTCTTGTAGAATCCAGGAGCACCAGCCCAGGGATGGCTGCACCAACAATGGGCTCAGCCCTCTCACATCAATCACTAATTAAAAAAAAATGCCCTGTAGTCCTGCCGATAGCCCAATCATATTGAGACATTTTCTTAATTGAGGCCCCCTCCTCTCCAGTGACTGTAACTTGTGTGAAATTGACATAAAACTAGCCAGTACACCTGCCAAGATGGATAGTATGAAAAAGAAGATACCAAATATTGACATGAATGTGACTGTATGCAACCCTTGTACACTATTGATGGGAATGTAAATCGATAACAGGCACTATGGATAACAGCATGGACATTCTTTAAAAAGTGTTAAAAATGATCATTGAGAGGGCTTAATGAATAAAGGCACTTGCTTCCAATCCTGATCACCTTAATTTGGCCCCTGGAGCCCATATGGTGGATGGTGAGATCCATGCATGTGCATCCTCCTCCCCAGATATACAAATAAATGTAATAAAACATGTAAAAGAAACGAAAAAGTAGAACTATCATGTGATACAGCAGTGACACTGCTTCCTATATATACATACAATTGCAGACATGCTCTGGAAACTTCATTGTTTTACTATTTTGCCTTTGTGTAGACAATTCTGTGTGCTTATATAAACCTACGTGCTACTGAGTACTATACATCTAGTCTGTATGGTAAAATATACTCTATAGTACAGTTGATTGTTCCTGGAGTTGTGATGAACTAAGCAATCTAAGATCAAATCATGCATAAGAGGAAAGAATCAATTAAGAGATGTGGTAAGTGTGAGGCTTGTGGCCTAATGTGGCATACTGCTTTATACTAAGGTGTTTTGAATTAGTGGGAGCACAATAAAAATAATGATAAAGGTATATAGTTCAATGAACATAGGAAAAATAACAGTCATTTTTATCATCATTCACCAGTGTTATGTATTATAGAAAATTGGATAATGCTATACTTTTATATGACTGGCAACACAGCAGATTTGTTTATACTAGTGCTATAAACAGGTGAGTAATGTATTGTGCTACAACATGAAGATAGCTAAGATGTTATTAGGTGATAAGAATCTTTACGTCTGTTACCATCATGTGACTCCACCATTTTACTTGTAGTCCATCATTGACTAGAACATCAGTGTGTGCCATATGACTATAACCCAGGGAAGTGAAGCCAGGACTTTGATGATATTCATTCATTGAAACATTCTTCATATTATCCACAATATGTCAGCAATCTACTGTTGGATAGAAAGTAAAAATGGGCATGTATACACAGTAGAGTATTAGTCTTTAAAATAGGAATAAAGTCTTCCATGTGTGACAACATGAATGAATCTGTATATTATTTTAAGGAAGTAATTCAGATATAGGACTATATAATACTACTCATTAAAGTACCTAAATTCATAAAAGCAAAAGCAGAGATTAAAATGATTGAGTGCCAGGAGCTGTAAGAGGAGAAAGCAAGGGCTTCAATTATGCAAACTGAGTGAGCATAGTGCCTATAGCTAGCAATGCTGTATTATCAGTATTTTCAATATTATCAATATTTTCTAATGGAGGAACTATTATGTTAAATGTACCTATGACAAGACAATAATAATCCTACAGAGTGCAGAAGGAAACTTTTAAGGGTGAACATTTTTAGGGAATTGATCTTCAGTATGATTTCATGGGTACATAGTCATCTTCAGACTCAACAGCTTATCTATAATATCTAGATGCAGCATTTTATATGCAATGTTACCACAATAAAGAGCTTTATAAAATCTTGAAATTTCGTAGTTTGTCTCCCAGCTTTATTATTCTTTCCAAAGTGTTTTTGGCTGTTCTAGAACATTTGCATTTGCAACTGAATTTTAGAATCACTTTGCCAAATTTTAGAATTGGCATTGTCTACAACAAATCTTGCAGGGAGTTTTCAAGCATTTGAAAAATCGTTTTAGAGCTACAGATGAGTTGAAAAACAGTATATAATCTTCCCACCTACACTATTTTTAGGTTCCTCTAATGCTCATAGCTCACATAAAATGGTGTGATAATCAAAAGCAGTAAATTGATATTGGTATAGTATTATTGACCATATATTTTAATCAAATTTTCCTTACTTGAAATTTTTTTCTGACTTTGACACTCTTTAAGCATAGTGGTGTGGTATTTTGCCCTTTGTTTTGAATTTGTCTGATAGTTTTCTTGTTACTAGACTGAGGTTATCTATTTAAGGCCAGTATACACTTCTCATCATATAATATGATAGGCAAATGACTTGTCCTGAGGTGTTTTGATTTGATCACTTGGTTCAGGTATTATTAGTTGGATTTCTTCCCAGTAAAGTTACCATTTTTCTGTGTTCATGGTTTATTCTTTAAGACAAAATACACCAAGTTCAGTTTAAGGGGAGAGGAATTATTTTATTTCAATCTCCAGTAAGGAGGATTATTAAAAATATATGTGGGTATATATTAAAGCCACAACAATAAATAAAAACTTTTAATAAAAGTTTTGGAAAATATATTTAGAGGTTATATAACTATCCTATTTCTTCTTGTTGTATGTACTAGCATTAGCATTTATCAGTGTATTTTGCCTGTAGCAACTGTTACTATGGTGCTCTAATAGCTATTTTCTCTTTACTTATTCAGTTTGCATTTATTAATTAGAGTTATCAGGTAAGGAGGAGTTGCTTATTGAAGAATTTATTTAAGTATGACTATTCTCTGATATTTATTTTGTAATTGGCTTGTAATCCCAAAATATCATTTAAAAAATAATTATATATATATATTTATTATTTAAAACAAGTTTTAAATTTAAATATATTTCATCATATTCTTTCCTCAAGTCATTATACATCCTTTCCTCCTCTCTGCCTTCTCAACTTTAAGGACAAACTGCAAACAAATAAAAGCACACAAAAAAAATCTGTGGAATCCATTATAAATCGGTCAACTAGTGAACATGAAGGTTGTCCTGGTGAGGTTGATATACCCAGCATCACTGTATTGGAGAAAACTTTTCCCCTCTCCCAGCAGGTATAAGTGACAGTTGAGTTGTTAACATTTATTCCAGTGGCTAGGTATTCATTCATTCATTCATTCATTCTTTTAATATAAAAATAGAATAAAATAAGATAAAACAAAAATTATCACATCAAAGTTGGATAAGACAAACTAACAGAAGTAAAAGAGCCCAAGAGAAGGCAGAAGAATCAGAGACTACTCCTCTACACACTCAGGTATCACATAAAAACACTAAATTGGAAGCCATAATATATACACTAAGGATCTGGTGCAAATGGTGCAGGCCCTATGCATGCTGCTTAAGTCTCTGTAAGTTTACAAGAGCTTTGTTCATATTGATTTAGAGGGCCTCATTTTCTCAGTGCCCTCCATCCCTCTGGTTCTTATACTCTTTCAGCCTCCTCTTCCTAGGGATTCCCTAAGCTCTGAAGGGAGGGATTTACTGGAGACATCCCATTTACGGCTGAGTATTCTGAGGTCTCTCAGTCTCTATATAATATCTGTCTGTGCGTCTCTGAATTGTTCCCATCTGAATCAGGAGGAAGTGTCTTTGAGGATAGCTGAACAAGACAGTGATCTATGAGTACAGCAGAATATCATTAGGATCATTTTAC
The DNA here is from genome assembly GCA_026225945.1 of Cricetomys ansorgei. Taxonomy (NCBI): domain Eukaryota; kingdom Metazoa; phylum Chordata; class Mammalia; order Rodentia; family Nesomyidae; genus Cricetomys; species Cricetomys ansorgei. The sequence continues at coordinate 1,818,932 of JAMJFZ010002884.1, read as the reverse complement.
CATTACACTTTTTCTTTTTGTTTTGGACCAGTATTGTTTGGCTTTATCCTAGGTCCCTGAGGCATCTAGTCTCAGGTTCCTGGAGACCCAAACAGCATTGGGTGTGGGTTTCATCTCACAGAGTGGGTTTTATTCCCACAAGCTTTGTGCCATCATTGCCCTAGCATATCTTGCAGACAATACACCTGTAGTTGTACACTGCTGCTGGGGTGGCTCACCAAGAATGAAAAGGAGGCATATTCATTGGTGCAAACCTTTTGAGACCTCAGCAGAGGGAGCCTCTATCCTGGCTAGCTCCATACTAGACAGTGGAACTCTGAGCGTCCCAGCTCAGGTGTTTTTATTCATACAGAACTCCTCAGATGTTCTACTGATAGCACATGCAGATCATGAGCAATCAAACATCCCCCACATAAATCCAACACCTGAAAACAACACAAAACACCTAGCCCTAAGGAGCCCTTCACCCAACAGTGCAAAAACAATTATTTTATACATAACTAAAAATAAACTTCTACAATAAACTTCTACACCATTGTAGATGAAGGGTTTGTGGCTGGCTTGTTTTTGTTTCTCTTTTGAGAACATGTAGAGTACCTTCCTGTACTAAAGATGCTGGAAATCAGGGGTGAAGGCTCTATGTGGTGGATGGTTCAACGTCTCCATGTTCAATGAGTTGTGTAGGTGTGGTCTTTAGCAATGGGGCCTTGCTGTCTGTTCTACATTACTGTATAGCTTATAGCTAAAGTTGTTGTACTTCCTTTGTACTCTTCATGCTCAAAGAGTAAGAGTGAGCCCTAGAAGGCAGTCCAGTGATGATTGCTGCCTTGTCTTGCCTTCAAAGTTTTTATGTGATTTGTTCTCTTTGAGGTTTCTACTTACTTGTACTACAGACCAGGTTGCAATCTTAATTTGGCAGCTTTACTTCACACACGGCTTCTTTCATCTTTCATGTTTAGTGTTGGCAAATATAGATCACAGTATTGTAGTACTGGGACGGAATACCAGAGACTGTTTTCACACTTCCGTGTTTTCAAAAGACACATCCTAAAAGACCTTCAGAAATAAAATCCATTCTCTTTGTAAATATCACGAGGGATAAAGATTCCAAAACCCTCAAGAACTTTAAAGATATTAGATGTCAATCATGAGTTTCCAAGAATGGAAGTTATTCAACATAAGGAAAATGAAAATTAACTAATGTATTGCTGATGCTCCTAACCAGTCTCCAATATTTCTGTTCTTTATCTCAGTACTTTCTCTCAGTAGACTCCTTCATGGTATGCTCATAGTGCTCCAGCTTGTGAATTATTTAATATAGTAGATATATACAGACCATTTAACATAGAAACCCTTTGGATACAGCCACATTTAAGAAAATAAGTATAATAAGCTAAAACGTCTTCCAATACCAATGAATTGAAAAGAGATAGGATGAAGAAGAAAAATTGATATATGAATAGATAAAGATAAAAGATTTTTTACCATTTAAATATATTTAAGATATATTTAAACAAATAATGACTAGAAAGATATGTAAAATAAAATTTATGGCCACAGTAGCAAAAATGCTTAGGAGGAAGACATGACAGTGTGTTGTTGCAAGGCACAAATGCTCTATAGAAAATAGTATCATATTTTATTTAAAGATGTACCCTATGCACTCTCATAGAAGTAGTAAAAATATATATCCAACAGGTAAATCTTATAAGCCAATAGAGGAAATTAAATGTATTGATTAAAAATTCGATTACTCTAAAACAAATACTAAAACAAAAAAAGACCAAGTGATACAAATGACGAATGAAAACTGAAGAGGGAAAAGGTTTCAGAGTAGCCATATCATCCGGCGCATTACTGTTATGCTTTAAAAAAGCTCAACTAAAAGACATATATTGTCAATTTGAATACAATAATGCCCATCTGTATAAAACACTCTTCAAACAAAAGAAACATGAATATGGTGAAAAAAATGATTTTTTTAAAAAGATACACTTTGTAGACACTAATCAAACACAAGTTGGAATGGTTATTAGTTTCTTTTTTATTGTTGTGATAAAATACTGTGACAAGAACAACTTAGGAGATGATGCATTTATTCTGGCCCATCATGTTGGGAAAATCAAGGTAGCAGGAGCATGAAGCAGTTGGTAACAATCAGGAAGCAGAGGGTGGTGAATATGTCGTTCTGCTCAGCCCTTTTCTACTTACACTGTCCAGAATCTGAACTAGGAAATGATGGAATCCACAGTGACCACATCTTCTCACCTCAGTTAATGAAATCAAAATCTCCCCCGCTTCCCTCTCTCTGTTTCTCTCTCACACACACACTCGCACCCAGAAGCCTCAGGCCTGATTTCTAAGTGATTCTCAATCCTTCTGAATTGACAATTAATACTGACAATCACAGCTATATTGTATAAGAAAACATTTTAAAAAGAAAAATCATACAATGATCTTAATAAACATAAAAATGCAAAAATTCAACATTTGTTGCTGGATAGTCTTGCCACATTAGGAATGAACAGGCACTTCTTCAATTCTGAAAGAATATCAATATAAAATCTCTATATAAAATAATACTTAATGATGAAATATTGTTTCTTTGACCCTGGAATAGGAAACAAGAAAACATTATTTACTCTCAACATTTTCATTCAACCCTACAGGCTTCAGCAGCTACAGGTTAGGGAAAAGGTTATTCAGATCAGAAAGAAAGATGTTAAAATGATTTTTATTTGTGAACAGCATGTATAAAATATATAGATAAATCAATGCAATGTATAAAATAAGCAATAAAAACCAACAGGCAAATGCAGAAAAGAATAAACATAAATATCAATATGAAAACTAATTGAATTCATATAGATTAGGAATGAAGCTTTATGAATAAATAAAAGTAGAAATGCAAAAACATCAAAAATGATAAATTTAGGAATAAATCTGACAAAACTCATTCAATATCTGAAACCTACAAACCATTGCTGACAGAAATTGAATAATGAAATAAAATATACTGTGCTTGTGAGATAGGAGATTTAATACCATTGTCAGTTCTCTATAAACTCATCTCTGAACTTAATGGAATGACAATCAAAATTCTGGCATGAATTATAGTTACAGAGGAAGAATTTACTACCAAAAAAAAACTATGCTATAACTGTTCTGTATTATACACACATATACCTATCAAACTGCTCTGAATTGAGTTTTTCTGTATGAACAAATTTTATTGTATTTTTTGAAAGCAGATCTTAACATTCAATACAAGCTAACCTCAAACTCTTGATCCATTTACCTTTCCCTCCCAAGTTCTAGGATAACTGGCATGTACCACACTGTCCTGTCTCTAAGATAAAATTTTAAATGGATTAGTATGCAATCAGATTAATATTCTTCTACCCTCTGAATTTGGTGCCCACCCCAATTTGCATATGTTGGAACTTAATCTTCAGTGTAGTGTTAAAAGGTGGGACCTATAAGAGATGAATGGATCATGAGAGAAGGTCCTTGGAGGTTTTGATCAGTGCATTTACAAAAGAAGCTTTAGGGAACACATTTGTTATCTCCGTGCTACACAGCCTATAAAGCAGTGATTAAACTCTCAGCAGACACTGAATTTATAGATACAGGGGTCTTGAATTTCTCAGATTCCAGAACTGTAGGCAGTGAATTTCCATTGTTTACAAATTACTCAGTCTGGGGTATTTCACTGTAGTGTCTCAAAAGCACAAAGATTTCCTATTTATGTCTGCTAATAAGAACTAGAGATGGTAAGGACACCACAGCAATGAATCCACCTAGAGTCAAGATATTCAGTTCTAATGCCATTCTCCAACGAATTAGATTCAGGTGGAGAAGTATGTGAGTGCGGGACAAGGAAAGCATAGTGCATGCCCGGAGTATCTTGTAGTACCCAAAAGTAAAGTGCTTTTGAAAATATAGGTTAGGAGTCTATCAAAGGTTACATAGACAACCTGAAAGAGCTTTAAATGTCCAAAACTGGAATTGCAAGATAGATTCTAACCTTAGTGTGTTTATCTTGATTAACTCAAATTTAAAGTTGTTTCAAGTTCATCTTCAAGGAAGAAATCACATACCCCTCCCCAATAACAATAATCAAAAAGTTAATATAGCCCTTCCATCCTGATAGTGTGAAGAATATAAAACTTTGGGTGTTTGACTCTAAATTTCTCATTAGTATGGATCTCTAAAACTGGTCCCTTTTTATGCCATACTTTTTTTCCTGATGCAGTGTGCCAAGTCAAGTCAAAGATCAGGGTCTGGGTAAATGCCCAAGGCACTTTCCCCAGTAGACTAAGCTGTATTCCTGTGTTATGATAATGTTTTGTCTTTCTTCTAAACAGTTCAAATGGGTCATGGAAAAGTACAAATCTATATGTAATTTGTAAATTCTATAGTGTGTGTGTGTGTGTATGTGTCATGTAGTTATGTGTCATATGTATTCAGTTTATGGTTTATGTTACATACATTCACACATATTTTGACAACAAAGAAGAAATTTTATGTTTCATTGTTTAGGAAAAAATATGTAATTATTAGACCTAGGATATATAACATTCTCTTAACTGCTGAACTCAGGAATGCATGCTAATAATTTTTAAACACTTTTAGAAAATTGCATTTTCGTATCTTTCCTCAGCTTTATTAACCAATAAAGGATGAATTAACATTGTATATATTTGCAATGCCCAGCATATTTTGATTTATATATTCATTGTAAAGTAATGAAATCAAATTAATTAACATGTTGACCACCTCATTATAGTGTGTGTGTGTGTGTGTGAGAGAGAGAGAGAGAGGGAGGGAGGGAGGGAGGAGGTGTGAGGACAGAAGAGGGGAGGATGGAGAGAGAGGGGGAGAGGGAGAAGGAGAGGGAGAGGGAAAGAGAGAGGGTATGCATACGTATGTGGAGACCAGAGAACAACCTTAGATGGTTCCTCCGGAGCCTTACACTTTGTTGAGACAGGGCCTCTTACTGAACTGGAGCTCACCAAGAGTCTAGCCCTAGAGACATTTCTGTTTCTGCCTCCACAGTACTGTAATTACAAGTGAGTATCAACACGTCTGTTTTTTTTTTTAACATGGTTTCTGAGGATTCAGTTCAGATCCTTATTCATAGGTAGCAGGCAATATACCGACTGAGCTAGCCAAAATTCTTTCTTTTACTTAAAAGAAAGAATCTTTTAGGTACAAGTCAATCTTTCTAATTCTTATTTTGTTTGATTTGAGTTAGGGTCTCTCTGTATAATCCAGGGTAGTTTGGAACTCACTATGTGACCCAGACTGGCTTGCAATTTGTGATTCTCTGGCTTTATACCCTCATACAATGCCTGGGGTTACAGGCATTATTAATAGCTTTCTTAGTTTTATTTATTTATTTGTTTGTTTTATACTTTAAGAATTTCATACTATATATTTGTGTTTGATTTAATATTTTACTTCTTAGTAATTTTTCAAATTTGAAATTATAATGAAATGGCACCATTTTCCCTTTCCTTTTCCTCCCTAAAACTCCTCCCATGTACCCCATTGACCATCTTTCAAATTCATGGTCTCTTTTTATTTAATTGTTGCTGTTGTTGTTGTTGGTGGTGGTGGTGGTGGTGTTTGTGTGTGTTCTTAAATACACCAATACAACTTGTTCAGTCTGCATAATGTTGCTTGTTTGTATATGAATTCAGGGCTGATCATCCATTATTAAATAATCAAATGGGGAGCTCCTCTCTGACAAAGAGCATTTCTCCTGATCTCAGTGTTCTTTAGTTGCCTGTAGTTCTTTGTCCAGAGTTGAGGCCCCACAAGCTCTCCTTCTTTCCTATTAGCATCTCTGCTGGTATTAACATTGTTTAGGTCTTATTTAGGCAGGCATGTTAATGAGCTCTCAAGCACATAGATTGTTTTACATTTATAGACCATACGATCACATACAAACTTCTGATCCTTTGGCTCTTACAATCTTTTTGCACCATCTTCCACAATGTCCCTTGAGCATTAAGTTCAGAAATTGTGTTGTAGATATATTAGTTGAGACTGGACACAACATGATCTCTTTCCTCTGCATTTTGACCATTTATGGTTTTCTATAGGTCTCTGTTTGTTTCAAAGAGAAGCTTCTTTGATGAGGGGTGAGATCTATACTTATCTGTGGGTATAAGGATAAATACTTAGAATGTAGTGAGGAACTGTTACAGCTTAGAAAAAAATGGCAGTTATAGGTTTTCTTCCAAGATCCGTGACTTCACTAGTCTCAGCTAAGTTTCCGACACTTGGCATGGTTTCTCTCTTGTTAAGTGGGTTTTATACCCAGTTAGGAAATTGATAATCTTTGCCAAGGTACACATGCCCTTATTGCACCTTTATAGTTATCCTACCATGCTGGTATTTGTTGAGGTTTGTGAGCATCATAGTTACCTATGATGACAACTGTTGATTGTTTCACTTCTTTGGAAGCTTGCATAGTGCTTTCTGGTACTATGAAAGATAGTCCTTAGGGAGGAGGATATCAGATTTGTTTCAGTTTAGGGGCCATTGGCCCTGTGTCCGAAGTTCATGGTGCCATCAGCAATAGAGCCTTACCTTCAATCTCTGGGAGGCAACCAAGGGCACCAACACCTATAGTATTTTGAGATTCTCTTGGACAGCCCTGACCAACAGCTCAAAAGAGTGCTTAGAATTCCTGTTTTGGTGTTTTTGTTAGATATTCTTAATATTCTTACGATACTTAGAGGGAGCATCATCCTTCCAGGTTGGGAGATTTCATTTAAACTATGTATATATGTATATGCAGATTTATATTTATTTTGTGTAATTTTAGTCAGATAGATAATAATATGTTTCATTTTTACTTTTTCAGACACCCTTACTATAATTTTACCCTCCTTTTTTTTATATATTTATCTCCCTCCTCCCTCATTAAAGTCCACCCCAATTTTTTCCATTTTTCTCTTCAGATCATTTGTACCCTGCTATTCCCCTCTCTCCCCACATGACCTCCTTTTACTTTCTTGGTTTCTTCAGTCACTCCAGGATATTTACTCACATCTAAACATTTGGATTTAGAAGCCTCAGGTAAGAGAGAACATGTGACATTCATTGTCTTCCTGTGTCTGGGTTACCACACTCAATACGATCTTGTCTAGCTAAAGCCATCTGCCTGCAAGTTTCATGATTTCATTTTTCTTTAAAGCTGAATAGCATTCCATAGTATATATGTATATGTATGTGTATGTGTGTGTGATATATACATGTATGTATATATCACACACATACATACATACCACATTTATATTTCCCATGTGTCAGGTGAAAGCCATTTAGTTTGTTTCCATTTCTATTGTAAATAGAGCAGCAATGAAAATGAGCATCTGTGGAGTAGGATGTTGAGTACTTTGGGCATGGGTCTTGAAGTTGTCTAGCTGAGTCATATTGTAGATTTGTTTTTAGTTTTTGAGGATTTTCCACGCTGAGTTTCAGAGTGCCTGGACCAATTTGAAATCTCACCAACAGTAAGTGAAGGTTCCCTTTTCTCCACATTCTCACAGTCTTTGTTATCTGTTCTCATATTCATTGTGCATTTATATGTGGACCAGCCCTACTGTGCTTCCAAGAAACTGTTTCTTTGGAGTTATCTATTGTCTCTTACTCTTTCAATTTTTACTACTTCCTCTTCCACATAGATCCATGAGTCTTGAGGGGAGGAGTTTATTGAAGACATACCATTTAGATCTGAGTGTTCCAAGGTCTCTCATTCTGTGTGAATTGTTTAGCTGCAGGTCTTTGTGTTAATTACCATCTATTGTAAAAAGAAATCTTCTCTGATAAGGGTTAAGTGATGCACTGATCTGTGAGTGTAGCAATATTTTAATAAGAATCATTTTATTGATACGTTCCTTTAGCAGTATTGTTTCCCCCTAGGGCTCATGACTTATCTAGCCTCAGGTTCTTGGCCACTTTAGCAGTATCAGGTATGGGTTCCATCTCACGCAGCTGGACTTAAATCACATCAAAAATTAGTTTGTTACTACCATAACATTTGCACTACTATTGCACCAGTAGGTATATCTTGCAGGAAGGTCATTAGTATAATTTAGAGAGTTTGAAGTGTACTAGCTAGATTTCTCCATGTTCTGTGCCATAAGTATTCAGAGTTTTAGCAATAGGGTCTTACAAACAATAGCATAAGCAATAGCTTGTGATGTTTGGGGGGTGATACATGGCCAACGTCTCAAAAATATATAACTAATAGTGCACCCACTATAGAAATCAGTATGGAGGTTACTTGAAAAGCTGAGAATATACCTACCACAGTACTTAAGTATTCCACTCTTGGGCAAATAACCCACAGGATTCTCCATCTTGCTACAGAGATACTTGCTAATCCCTGTTCATTGCTGCTCTATTCACAATAGCCAGAATTTGGAAACAGCCTAGATTTCCATCGATTGATGAATGTTCAAAGAAAATGTGGTACATTTACGTAATAGAATATTATTCAGTTGTAAAGAGAAATGAGATTATAAAATTTGTAGACAAATGGGTGGAGCTAGAAACAATCTTAAGTGAATTAACTCAGAGCATCTCATGCTTTCTCTTACATGTGAATGTTAGCCTTTATGCTTTAGATATGTGTATCATTCTTATCCACAGAGGTTAGGTAACTAGTAAGAGAGCGGGGTGTATAAGGGATATTCCAAGGAAGGAGAAATATTATATAGTGTTATAAGGGGATAACACAGCACTTAGAACTAGAGGATTAAAGGATGGGAGGGCAGGGAAGAGGAGGGAATACAGAATATAGGGAGGCCTCTTGAAAAAACGTGAAAATTTGATACTGTAGAAACCTTTACATACACACACACACACACACACACACACACACACACAGAATTTAAATGGAACTGTCTTGTAATGGGGGAAATAATAACCCAACCAGAAATCATATGTTACCAAATAAAATCCTCAGTACCAGAAATAAGTTACATCTTTTTGAGTCACTGGCTTTGTTAATTCTTAAATATTTCAGAATCTAGAACCTGCTGTCACTGGATTAAACCTGAAAGTTATAGTTTGATGTGATGCCCTTCCTCTCTCTCTCTCTTTCCTCTCTTTCTTTCTCTTTCTTTCTTTCTCTTTCTTTCTTTCTTTCTTTCTTTCTTTCTTTCTTTCTTTCTTTCTTTCTTTCTTTCTTTCTTTCTTTCTTTCTTTCTTTCTTTCTTTCTTTCTTCCCTCCCTCCCTCCCTCCCTCCCTCCCTCCCTCCCTCCCTCCCTCCCTCCCTCCTTTCTTTCTTTCTTTCTTTCTTTCTTTCTTTCTTTCTTTCTTTCTTTCTTTCTTTCTTTCTTTCTTTCTTTCTTTCTTTCTTTCTTTTTACCACACCTTGAGAGACATTGACTACCAGGAAAATTAGGTTGCCTGTTTAAGATCAGAGAAAAAAAGTGTACTCACATCTGACTACACATTGGAATCACTTTAGAAGTTGCAATAGTATACCATGGTCTGTCTAGAATTTGCTCTAGATGAATTACATCAGAATCACTGGGATTTTAGCCTAGGTATACGTGTCTTTCAACATTCCTAGGTGAACCATTTTGTTTGTTTGTTTTTAGAGACATGGTTTCTCTGTTGTGACTCTGGCTGTCTTGGAACTCATTCTGTAGACCAGACTGACCTTGAACTCACAGAGATCCACCTACCTCAGCCTCCCTAGTGCTGGGATTAAAGGCATGGACTACCACCACCTGACTTCCCAGGTGAATTTAATGGATTTCAATGTTTCAGTCCTGTTTGATGCTATTCCAGATCAAGATCTCCTTTGTACCACCACATCTTCTCTCTCATGTAGGTGAATACTGAAGTAAGATGGGGAAAACTTCTTACTTAATTATTTGTGCTTGTTACTTCCTCTAATGGACAAATTTCCACATTTTGCCATGTTGCATGTGGCCATTCTGACTTTTCAACCCTGTTCATGATCTGTCTTCTAGGCTTTGGATGCTGTCTGAAAGTGCATGTACATGTCAGCATAGTCTCCTCATCCTCCCCTGTCTCTGTGGTAGTACAAGTCAATCTCTTTGTGTAGAAGCAAGCCATTTTTCTTCAGAATTATTACCCTAAAGTGTTCTGTACAAAAGTATTTTTTCCATAGAATGTTCGTAACAGATAGTGCTCTTAATCTCTTTATAGTGTCATCCTTAATTGGAGTGTGCCAAGTAAATTACACAAATAGCTCAATATATAAAGTATCAGAATGATACTTTTCAAAAATTTGCATACAATTCTAATTCCACCTACTGAATAGGATTCATTTCTTCCCTGCCCTGTAGCTTGCAAACCACTCCCTCGAGAGAATGTTTTATGCTTTTTGACTTTTAGAATTCCAGAACTTGAATTTTTACTTGACTCCTGCCTTGTGATTAAGTCAGAATTCTGCTTTTGTTGGCCAGTGTTGGGAATTTCTATCCTGCTGAAACACATGCCATAGAGCCACCAAAATCTATGGGCCATTGCAGTTTAGTGTACTGGCTTCTCTCTGATGGTGTAAGTTACTCTCTGCTGCCATTTTGAAGTAAACAAGTGAATGAATAAGGTCCAACATTGTGTCTTGTAAAATGTGGGTGATAAATAAGTATTTGGCTGATGAAACAATTAATTTTGAAGCTTGTTGCTTCTTTAAGAAAACCTTTTTCTATATCCTTCAGACAATGTTGGAACAATGGGAGGAATTTGTATGCTCCCTGCATTTTTCTTCTACTACCATCGTGGTATTTGCCATATCATATATCATTTATTGAATTACATATTTCTTTCCTGTACTACATGTCATATATTGTCCTTTCTGTCATATTCACTAACCACAGAGCCTAGCCATTATCTTCTATCAACATGTATCAAACAAATAACAGATTGTTTTGTTATGTTAGCTATAAGAAAGATAAGAACAATTTTTGATAGATTTCAATGAGCCCTGATTCTTACCACTCATTTTCTGCTTGACAGAGCATTTTTGTTTCTGAGAACATGCTTGTACAGTGCTATAGGTTTGGGATTCCTTAGTGCCTTTAGCATGCCCAAACAAGGAATAATAAATGAATTTATGCTGTCTCCAGTATGGCCAGACTGAAAGTGACAGAGTATAAAATCCTGGTACTTTGGTCTCCTAGCTCCAGAAATGCTAATAGAATGAAATACAGTCAAGCAAATTTGTTCTATAGCTTGAAAGGGAAAAGATTGATATTTGTTGTCCTGTACTACAGGGGGTGGGGAAGGGCAGGAATTCAGGTCCTGTCATTAGAGAGGCATTTTGTAGCTGGAAATTGAAAATGTTCCTACAAATGCCACATAATGCCAAGACTGATGATTTTGACCTACAGGTTAGAATTAAAAAAAAAACCCAACTTTGTATAAAGCTATGTTCCCTTGCTTCACATAGGGCAGGATGAGAGAAGAATCTCTGGGTGTTATTTAGATATTTTATAGAACCTCACTCTCCATACCCGTAGTCGTCAGACTTCTCTCCAGTTACTCAGTTTCTCTTGGTTTGCTATTGTACAACATGAGGGTAATTTTCCCTACTGGTGTTTGTATGCATTTTATGTGTTTATATAAAAGACTTAGTGTACAATAATTTTCAGTTTATGGTAGCTTAAGAAATCAAACTTATGCCATAAGTAGACAAAAAAAAAATCGGTGTTTTTCACTAAATGCCTCAGTTGAGGACTGGATGTCTCTGAGATAGTGCTTCTAAGGCAGATAGGGAATGAGGGAATGCCATCTCTTAGCTTTCAACTATCTAAGTCTCTTCTGAAACTTACTGCAGAGGGAGGCATATCTATGTCAGCACTTAAGGCATTCATTCATTTCTTCTCTTGGAATAAAAAAAATCCAGCTGATTGTTACTTTATATATTCGATCCTACAGGATAAATCTCATTCATTCATTTATTGGAGATACACACACACACACACACACAATATCTGAATGAGGATATTTTCTAGTGCTAGTGACATCTACGAAAAGCAAACATTCCTTACTTTAGTAAAACTTGAAATCCTTTTAAAGAAGAAAGTACTAAAAGAAGAAAAGTAAATTATCCCACTGTATGTTAGGTAGTCATAAGTGCCAGGCAGACACAGGAAGCAAGGAAAGGTGATAAGATATATGAAGAGTGTCCCAAGTGACGGAACTGTAGTAGTTTTAGAGATACTGGGAGAAAGATGATTGAGAAGTTCACATGTGAGTAAAGGTTCAAGGACAAGGAGATATGTCAGGAAAAACATTCAAGGAAGAGGGTAGAAAGCAAGTATAAAGGTCTTCAGTCAGGAAAATGGCCATCGAATGTACAATGTAGAAAAGGGGCATGACTAAAGCTGAGTAAAAGAAAGTGTCACTATAGGTGAGAGATACAGTTCAGTGATAGGGTACATGCAAGAGATCCTAGGTTCAGTCCCCAGTCTTCCAAACAGCAGCAAATGGTTGGATATGAAATAGGAAATGAAGCCCTCGAGGTAACCAAGGAATCACAGGACAGATAAGCAAAATGCTTTTTTGTTAACCTACTGTGTGGCAGGGAGCTTTGCAGAATTAAAAAGAATCATTGTAGTTGCTGTATGAAGAGGAGCAAGAGTAAGGACAAGATCTCAATTTTCTGTTTTACCTTCTATCCTTAGCAAAAGCACCTGGCCTGTCAGTTTGAGATGATCATTTGTTGAGGGTGTATCAGGAGAGCATCAAAACAAAGTAGACATATTTTGATGCCTGATGTAGTAAGTTCACTGTTACCAGGTTTTACTCACCGGTGAATCTTAAAATATTACCTTAGTTCAGCTTTCATGGTCACTGTGACAGCAGCCTCACTGTAAGTCTGATTTTGGCTGTGGAAGAAATCTCAAACTCATAATGAAATGCCAAACTGCAAATGCCTTTTTTCCTATTTTTTTCCATCATGTGTTTCTTTTCTCAGATTTAATCTTAGATTTTGCCACCAATGCACCACCAGATTTCTTAGTATAAACAACCGGCTGTTTCAGTGATGAATTTCTTACATATGTCATTTCCTCTCTGGATAAAGAAAAACTGTGGGTTACATTGCTCTCCAAGGTTCAAGACTTTAATATTCATTTTCCTAAATTGCCTTTGTTTTGAGTATCTATAAACACGAGCATAGGAGCTATTTCTAAGTTTCCTGCCTTCTGGGAAGTGGTCTAGGCACTAACTAGGATGTCACATCCTGCTTGTTGCTAATTACACCCAGAGGCAGGGAACACATTTGGCAAATTTAGTAAATAAGTAAATAGGATTCAAGAATGATGAGAGAGTGCTGTGTGTTTAGCCATCAGGTGGTCATAACGAGAAAAAGCTAAGGTTGTACCTGTACTGGCCAAATACTGTGACCATGACAGAGTTAATCTGTTCATTTCCACTGCTTTAATGAACAGTTCCTCCCCTCTCAGGCACTGCTGAGTACAGAAACAGCTAGCAAGAACCAGGCCATCCTACCACAAGGCATTATTATCAGTTTCACACTTTTCTTATATTGCTAATGCATCCAGACATTTTATTCATATTTAATTTTATCATTATGGGATGAGCAGAAAGCAACAGTCTTGGCTGAAATCAAAGCATAGAGAGCCCCATACCTACCTTGACCCAGGCAGCCCTCTAACCTCAAGTTTCCTGTTTCTTCTCGCTCATAAATCACATTTCCATCACAGAATGATGAAATAGTCTTAGTGTTTATTTACATCAGATGCTATATTTACCACAAACAAAATTATGAATAGACTTGTTTTGTCAAATCTTTGTTATCTGTACCCAGCATTTGTGTGCATAGTAAATTATTAAACTCAGTGACATGTGAATGAATTGATATATAGCTACCATAGAGGAGAAAGGATAGCGAGTGAGATTGTAAGTCTACCATTGGTTTAGTGGACATTAAGGTGATCATCCATGTTTGCTTGAGACTGAGAGGGTTCATGGGACAGTAGACATAATTTGCACTAAAATCAAGAAATATCCATCTAGGTAGGACAGAGTGTTCACCCAAGACAACCAAAATTCCTTGTGAGCAAAATATAAAACCAAAAAGATATCATAAAATGAGCACTGGACTAGGAGCCAAAAATTAGGTTAAAATCCTGACTCTGACATATACCAACGGTGTAACCTAAAGAATGTCACTTTTTCCTCTCTAGATCATAGATTTCTTATATGGAAATCTTACATGGAAAATAGTGATGTCAATAAGACCTGTTTCCCAAAATAGCATCAAATGAAATAATCCCCATAGGAAAAATAGAAAACTAAAAATGATACAAATGTGAGGTTACATTTTATTTGATGATGGCTTCAAAGAAGACAGTGTGTCATTAATTAGTCCTATGAATCTGATCTATTTTGAAAATAAGCCAAGTTTCAACAAGTCTTGAATGATTTGAAAAGTCAAGGCAATTAGCGGAATTGTCAAATCCACAATAACACTTTTGGGGCTGGACTGCTAGTGTGTTTGCCTTTTCCCCCATATATCTAAAGAATGGAACATTGATAATTATAAATGTTACTTATTTATTTTTTCTTTCCAAATGACCTATAAGAAACTATTTTCTATTGCCTTTGATAATTACTTGTGACCACACTATATATGAGCAACAACTGTATACTGTCATCATGTTCCTCATTTAATCAACCCTCACGTGATTATTTTTGAGGGAATCATCTATTTTTAAATTGTATTCCCTGGGACACTGTTACTAAGAAAAAGGAGAATTTAATTACTATAAGGACTTGCTCATTTGCTCATTTGTTTATTTGACTCATATTTATTTGATGTTCACCAGTTCACCATTAGCATATTTGGCACAGACAATATAAGCAATGAGCAACACAGGCCCTGGCTCCCAACTTTGTGGCTTCCATTCCAGTGGGAGGAAGTATATATTAAACACAGACAAAACCATGGCATTCACATGCTTTGTATAATGCTATGGAAGACAGGGGTAAAGAGCTTTGATAAAGAAGATTACTTATTTTTTTATTTGTATTGGAATATTTAACAAAAATGTATACTTCAACATCTCATAGTCTCATCTGGTTTTACAATAGAATGAAATGTGTGTTTCATGTGTTCACTTTGCTCCTTTACCTGGAATTTCCAGTGAGACACTCCACTTACAAGTTTTTTTTTCTCATCATTTTCATCCCCACTCATCAAAGGCACTAGGTACTGTACTAGGTGCTAGGACAAAATGAAGAAAATGAACTGCCTACCTTCGTGGGGTTTATATTCTACTGGGAGCAGGATAAAAATATGATACATGAAAAGACATGCAAAAATAAAAATGAAGATAAGCAAGAAGGGCCTTTTGGATAACATAGTATTTGAATAAAGAACCTAAGAGAGCAAAGGAACCAGCTATGAGGAATTCTGGTAGAATTTTTTTTCTAGATAAAGGGAACAATAAGATGATTAAGAACGTGAAATGTACTTGTTTTTTTTAAGGTTTATTTTAAAATTATGTATGTTTGTGAGTGTAGGTAGGTGCCCATGGAGGCCAGAAGTAGGATATGGATCCTCTGGAACTGGAGTTGCATGTTGTTGTGAGGCCCTGCACGGGTGCTGGGAACTGAACCCAGGTCCTCTGGAAAAGCAGAGAGTGCTCTTTACTGCTAAGCCATGGCTCCAGCCCTTGTATTTGTATTTTTGATGAACAATTTGACAGGCCACTGTGAATAAGGAAGGTGGAGAGAGGATAATAATGCCGAATTATGAAGTCAGATTGCATTGGAGAACATAGGGACTTAGAAATTTGAGATTCTTTTAGTCCTACAGATAAAATAATTTAAAAATAGACTCAAAAGAAAACTGGAAGACAATTTTATTTGAGAGCATGAAAAGCAATCCAATAAGCATCTTCCCTCCATGGCCTCTGCATCAGCTCCTGCCTCCAAGTTCCTACACTTCCTGAGTTCCTTCCCTTGCTGCTTTTGATGATGAACCATTACATGGAACTGTGAGTAAAATAAACGGGTTCCTCCCACCTTCTTTTGGTCATGGTGTTCCGTTAGAGCAATAGTAACCCTAACTAAGACAAAACTTGATTCTTTCTAAGTTACCTAATACAGGGATGAAGGTACGAAGAAGCCATGTAAAACCTAGGAGCTCACTGTAAGAAGTTTGGTTTTATTCATCTGTTTGAAGGAAATGGTGGAGATCCTTTGAGAATATCATCTTCTAATATGTCCCTATGAAACAAAGGATATGTACTCACATTGGAAACTGGGATGGGGTCAATCCAGCACCAATAGAGGACATCATGTTTTATAAGTGGACCGGATGTAGGCTGTGTAGTATTTCTTAGATATAGAGAGTTCAAACTAGCACTTGGAAAAGAATATAAAAATCACAAGATAGGAAGAATCCTACATGTGGACAGTAGACGTGGGTTCCTGGAATGGATGTTACTTAGGTGGTATTTATCAAATTGGAGTTTGAATTACCTTCCTTCCCAGGAGTAGAGGTAATAGAGAAAACAGGAATCTTAGAGAGAATAAAAGACATAGCAAGACGTAGATAGGAGAGTAACTCTTAGCTATCCATGCAATTGTTTCTGAGAAATGTTGTCTCTCCTCTGCCTAACTTGCCTGCCCAGATACAGCCATTATGAAGAACTCTCAATTTCATTTCTACCCCTCTCCCCATCTTCTAAGTCTGTTTCAATTCAAAAGGGAAAACATACAAGTGTTGAGTAGTAGCCAATTGTGAATTTAACCTTTGTAGAGTAAAAGACCCACTGAAAACCCAATAATAGATGCAAAATTTCTATTCATAAAAAATATTGATGAACAAATGGATGTGAAATGTCGCATAATATTTGCATAGATTTATGGATCCTTAAGGCCTATTTTTGAATGCTTTTTGGCAACATGGAATTCAAATTAAGTGACTTTGTCTTAAATGGCCAGCATGCTTTTTGTTTTAGCAGAAGCATATCAAAAACTGAAAAGTTGTCATATATTATTTAATAGCATTAATTAAGGTTATTTTTTCAGTTACCCATTTTTCAGGACTCGGAAAAGCTATCTTTTGTTTCCAGGCTTCTCAGTGTGGACTACTGGACTTACAAAAGGTAGTTGCAGAGCAAGGTTAGGCAGGAACAGCTCAGGACTCTTCTATTTGCTCATCCTCCCATGGGTAAAGGATCTGAGCACAGTCTCTGAAATATAGGCAAGGGTTTGGGATGTAGCTCAATGGTAGTATGAGGAAGACCCTTGAATTCACCTTCATTACTAAAAGAAAAAAAAGGTGAAATTTTGCCAGATGTGGTGGTGCAGATGGGAGGCTAAGGCAGGAGATTCACCCTGAGTTTCATACTCCTTGCTCTACATAATGTCTTAAATGTTAGCACAACCTGGGTGTATCAATGTGTCTACATTTTTTTAGAATAATTAATTCTTCCATGTTTAATTCTTCTAAAAGGAATAATATAGTTCTCAATCAGTTTAAGACATGCAAGTCAACTATGAATGTTGCTAGTTATATTATAAACCACCTATTGTAGCTACTTTATCTAGAACATTCTCTTTCCCATCTTGCTTTTTAAGTTGCTTAGCAAATACTCAATGGAAAACAGCTCAGGGCTGAGCCAAAAGCAATTATAAAGCACTTAGAGAATTGTAGTCACCCAAATGATAATTATTTGCAGGTGCTTGTTTTCCTTGGCTTTCTACTGCTCTCCCCAGTCCCACCTCACAACTTGGGGAGGACTGACTGTTGAGTTTATTCTGGCTCTTTACCAAAGTTTGCCTTTATCATTTATGTGTCATACAGAGAAATATCAGCAATGAATCCATGTTAGATACAGCACTGGAGTTAGCTGGGTGTCTGATGATTCCAGGTCATTGCCAAATGTCTTTTTCCTTTTTCCTTTATTTAGCCACTTGAAAAATGAAGGTTTAATGTATTCAGTATATCCTATATACTCTCCTGGAAACAGAATGTGTTTAGCTCAGTTCTGAAGTTCCATATTTTGTCCCCCTTAACATGGCAGATTTGTGTGCTTCTCTACACTGTTCAAAGTAAAGACTATTTTACAACAACCCTGACCTAAGATGTGATGCTCTGATTACAGAAAGACTACATGTTCACAGTCTTGCACATTTACAAATGACGAAAAAGGGACATTACAAATGATGTCAAAGGGACACATTAGAGGAGAAAGCATCTCTTGTAGGTCAGCACAGTTGATTAAATTAATGAAATAAGGAAGGGGACATTATCCTTCCTCTCAGGTTTCCCAAAGACCTGTAAGAAACAACAGGATAAAGGTATTTGCTCAAGACATTTTCTTTGCTCCAAATGAGAATGCTATCTTCAGACTGGGCATAAGAGGAGCAAACAAAAATCAATCATACCATCAAAGCTTTTCAGCATAAAAGCACTATGGTCTTTGGTACTTTCAATGGGCTCTGTTAAGGGTGTAGGTTTCTAAATTTTGCCAGCTGTTCTAATGTTCTGCAACTTGAAATGTATTGAAGTATCATATCATTCTTTAGCTCCAACTCTCAGTGTTTGATATTCAACACAGATTTCAATTGATCTGTGGAAGGTATTTAGGAAAATGTTTTGTTCTGTTTAATTGTATTTTATTGCAGTAGAATCTCCATTTGCAGTACAGACTGGCTTCAAACTTCTGATTCTCCTGTCTCAGCCACTCACGTGTTAGGATTGGCACTTGGGTTTATGCCACCATGTTGACTAGAATTTAAGAAACACTTTTTGTGTGTTGTGTTTATGCACACATGTGTGTGCTGGTGCGCATGCATGCATATATGCTTGTGTGGGGATGTCAAGAAGTCAACCATGTTGTTCCTTTAGAGCCATTTACCTTGGTTTTCAAGAGAGGGTCTCTCACTGAACATGGAACTCACAAATTATAGGCTGCATAGCCAGTGAGTCCCAGGCATGCATGTGTCTTCTTCTCCCCATGTACCCAAGTAGATACACATCATTTTTTAAACATGGATTCATGTACTTAAATTTAGGTCCTCATGCTTGCATAACAAGCACTTTACTGATTGCTTTATTTGCATAGTCCCAGAGCTTAAGGAATTATTAAAGACATTTGTATGATTGATAACATAAGGAAGAATAATTAGCTATTAGACCATAACCTCCATATGTGTGGAAACTGTGTCTCTTTTGTTCATAGGGCCATTATCACTGTAGCTTTCTATTACACCAATGTTGAATGAATTAAAACTTAATTCCCTGCTAACAGCTTGCAGCTTCTCCTACATACAAGGAAGGAAGGTTTATAGATGTGTGTTCTAGATTAACACAACTAGGAAAATTGTCACAATTAAAGACTTTTAGAAGAAATGTCTTCTGTCCCTTTATGTCCTGAAAACTTTCTGATATCGCTTTCTCCAACAGGTCTAAACTACTTTACCCCTACTCTAGGGGTAGCAGTAATACAAATACGTCTACAGATTCATTTTATTTTTCTCCAATAAATCATAATACTCAAATTTCCTTAAAACTATTCTAAATAGATTCTTATGTTATACTAAAGTTTTACTAGCTTTGATCTTTATTAATGTTGAAAGTTGGATGAACTCATTCGTATCTCAAGTGATTTTTAAACATCTTAAGAAAAAATCTACGTAACATTGCCCTAGTTACCCTAAATCATTCCAGATTATTAAATTTACAACCAGGCACAACAATTTTATCTATTACAGAATGGTTAATTTGTACTCAGGTTGAACAACTCCTTAT
Organism: Cricetomys ansorgei; assembly: GCA_026225945.1. Lineage (NCBI taxonomy): Eukaryota > Metazoa > Chordata > Mammalia > Rodentia > Nesomyidae > Cricetomys > Cricetomys ansorgei. The sequence continues at coordinate 1,799,136 of JAMJFZ010002884.1, read as the reverse complement.
ATATCAGAAGTCCAAACCATGAAAAAGGTCAAATAATTAAAGATGTTTGGCATTTTATACCTTGTTGATTGTCAAGAAAGAGTAAGCAACCTGACATCAGGAATATGATTATTTTTTAAAGCAACACTTAAAGGCTGGCAAAACACAATGCACATTCATCTGAAGTCTCTACAAGTAGTTACAACTTTGCTACTATATAATGAGAAATCCTGGTTTTTGAAAGGGACATTAAAGCTACAAACAAGGTTTAATCAACAAAAAAATTATGTTCATTTTCAGTAGATTTTCTGTTTTCCATGTAATTATTATATCCTGATTATTTAAAAAATGTCAGTTTATGTAAAGTAAACAGATCTGATAGCTTATAGTTGCCCAGTGATCAAGAAACATACCATTTCCCAATCAAGGCGAATAAATGGAAGTTGATTGTTGAGATTTTTTTGACATGGTTTTTATATTTTAGTTTACTTACCATTCAATGTTTTTTTTTTTTCTCTCTGAGATAGTTTGCCCCAAAATATTTTGACTATGGCTCTAAATTTCAAACAGGCTTCCTGTAAATTCATAAAATAACACAGAAACATGAACACTGTGGCAGACAAGTTGAGTTTGTTACTTTTCTACAATTGTAATAAAACACCATGACCAAGGCAACGTACAGAAGAGAGTTTATTTGGGATTATGGTTCTAGAGTGATAATAGTTCAGTATGGTGAGGAAAGCTTAGCAGCAGGTAGCAAGCATGGCAACAGGAGCAGTAATTTTAGAGTTCGTATCTTGAACCTCATTGATAAAGCAGAAATCCAACTGAAATTAGGCTGAGGCTTTAAAGTCTCAAAGTTTGCCCCTAGCCACATATTTCCTCCAGCAAGTCTATACCTGCTAAACAGTGCCACCAACTGGACACCAAGTATACAAAATGCCCAACATCATGAGGGACATTTCTCATTCGAATTACTCCACAGTGTTCATTTTCATGAAAGTGAAACTCTAACTAAGCATAATGATCATGCCTGTAATCCCAGAACTTGACAGGCTGATGCAGTAGGATGGCAAATTTGGGGCCACATGAGGTCCATTTCAAAGGCCTGTCTCAAGTACAAAGAAACAAACAAAAACAAAAGTAAGTTTTGTATTTGTCTATTTTAATATACAATGGTTTAGATAACTTACAATGAATACATATTTAAGTCAAAAGTAAATAGATACAACTGGGTATCTTTCAAGGTTTTCTTTTAACCTCACTTTGAATAGATTGATTATAAGTTGTCTATGAGATCTCTTTAAGTTTATCCTGGTTGGAATTAATTAAACTTCTAGAATGTGTAGGATTAAGGCTTTTCATCATATTAAGACAGCTTTTAGTTATATTTCCTTCAAATAATCTATCCATCCTCTCTTTATTTTCTTCTTGTGGGATTATTATTATAATAAATTTGTGTGGTTGGTAGCACCAACCAGTCTCATGGTCTCTATTTTTTCATTCTTTCTGTTTCTTTGATTCATGCTAAGTGACTTAATTGATTTGTCTTCAGGTATTACAATATTTTTTTATCCTCTCATCTCTGATTATGAGCCCTTATAGTGAATTTATAATTTTAATTATTGTGCTTTTGGGTACCATAATTTTATCTGATTCCTTTTATAAGTTCATTTTTAATTTCTTTCTTCTCATACAACTTATAGAATACATCCAGACCCCCCTCCCATTAACGTGAGATGGTAGATGGTTCCTGATGACTGTACAGTTTACCCATTTGCATGACTGCCATGATGTGAATGTATGCCCAAGCTCATGTTTGAAATCTTACTTGTCAATATGATAGCAATTAATAATAGAGAAGGTCTTTATGAGGTGTTTGTAATGACTGCACTGTTCTCATGGATGTAAGATCTTCTCCAAATATCTTTCACATAGCAAAGGAGTTTTTTTTCCTCTTTCATTCTTCTGATATCTGAAAAAATACAGTTTTCCCTCTTGCCTCTTTACCTTCTGTTGTGTGAAGATGCTACCTGGAAAAGATGCTGTCAGAGGAGCAGGGTCAATACCACACCAGGATACAAGGTCTATGCTACTTAGTTGTGGAGTATACTTTAGGTTGAGAGGGGTTTATGAATATTGAAAACTAAATATTGCTAAGCATAGAGACAGAGTCATTGATTGACCTTGTTTCAATTGACACTTGAAAACTGGCACTTACAATTGAAGGTACTTACATCTTATAAAGGTATTCAATGAAATCAATAATTAAGAAATGAATCAATGGCAGATTGGATGAAAATAATATTGTAAAAAAGATAATGGTTGTGAAATGAGTGTGTACTGGGCTAGGGATATAGTTCAGTTGGTAGACTGCTTGCCCAGCATGCACAAAGTCCTGGATTTATCTCCAGCATTACATAAACTAGGCCACTACCTACTATCCAGCACTCGGTGGGTGGGAGCATGAGGATCAGATGTTCATGTTCTTCTTTGACTACATAGGGAGTTCAAGGCCAAACTTGACTTGAGATCCTGCCACAAAGTACAATAAAATGAATGCATTAGAAATTTTCAAGTGCATATATGCATCATTTTAAAATGTCAACCATGCAGGAATGAAAGAAAAATACACACTTCTGGAAATGAAAAAATCAAAAATTGAAATTTTAATTAAAATATATACATGGAATAGGATGCCTATCATACTAGAAGGACTTTTATTCAAAGCGCTGTGGGAATGCATCTATCAATCTAGAGTTAGCCAATCAGTTCCATTTAGGAATCAGGGGCAAATAAAAACATTTTTATAACTAAGATAATTTATCAGCCACAAAAAAGAATCTTTACAAAGGAGTACACCAGCTTTTATTTTAACCAAAAGCAAACCAGAAGGAAAAAAGATTATGAGAAATTGTAGTGAGTATTATAGGGTCAATAAATTATGCTGAATATTTAATTAATTGTAAACTATATAAAATAGACATAGACACTAAACAAAAAGAAACCTAAATTCTAAATAATAATCACAAGAAATATGATATTCAGTGATAATGAACGTATTAAAGTCTTTGTCTTATTTGAAAAGAGGACAGAGATATTAGATATCTTCAGACTGTGTTACACAGTTACATAACTAAGTCACATCCTTTCTTTCATGTGATATATACCTCCCTCCAACAAGAAAGACAGGAAAATCAAGATAGTAAAATCAGAGAGGCGACCAGAATTAGGGTAGAGGGTTCTAAGTGTGGTAGTGGGAGATGATCATGATCAAGCTACCTTATTACATATATCTAATAAGTAAACTGTAATTACTTGAAAGGTAAACATTTTAAATATTTATTTTTCAATTATGTTTATAGTTCTGTGTCTGTGTGTTGGTTTGTGCATATGAGGGCAAGTGCCTCTGAATGCCAGACTACAGAATCAGATGGCATGGAGCTGGAGTTACAGGTAGTTGTAAGGACACACCTCACTACTACCTAGTAGTAAACTTAAGTTTTAAAATTTTTCTATAGTTGAATGAATAGCTTCAAGTCAGGCAAAGATTTCATAAATATGACACAAGAAGGACAAATCTTAGTGGGAACAATTGATCAGTGTATAAAAATAAAAGCTTCTGTGCTCCAAAAGATAGCTCACACAATAGGAGATTTTACAGTGCATCTGTCTGGGAAATAACCACAAATATAGTAGAAACATATCCACATAAACAAGAAAAAAGGTTGACAACTACCTTAATTAGAAAAATTAAAAATGGATGACCAAGCCAGTTACACAATTGAAATTCTAAATGGTTATGAAACATGCCCAGCTTCATAGTTGAGAGGGAAATACAAATTAATACACTTCAATATCACTTTTCTTCTCCTATCACATTGGAAATATTTAAAGTCTGACTGTTCCCAATACTGCTCTGCTTGTGGGGAAGTGATAGTCTGAAAATGCTAATTGTTCCAGATGTTTCAAGTGATGGATTTGCCAATGCGTGTTTATAATGTAGATATTTGTCATATAATGTTACTGGGACATGCTTCTTCTACATTGGAAGATTCTTCTTCAATTCTACATTGGAAGGAATGCCACCCTGGTCCTTAATTTTTTCCTCCTCAAGGTGCAAAGGAAATTGATTTTAATCAGTAAGTTTGGAGGGAGGAACTCAAGACATAAAACCCAGCCCCTTTATCTTTCCTTCCTCTTAGTTCAGGTTGAGGCAGAATATATTTCTTCCTGTACTCCACGTTTGAAGTGTTGTTACTTTACAGTGTTGCATGTGACATTTATGGAGAAGGGAAATATGATAATTTTCATTTTAGTATTTATATATGGCTACATATATAAACATTTTTTCCTTGTATGAATTCTATGAATTAATAGTGATCTTCCTAAGTCTTAAAATGAAAAAAAAATCATTCTCAGTCTTTTGATAACCTAAGTGAGAAAGAGAAATGCTATTGATTGGAAGCTCCTTGTTCTTACACATTCTAGTACATATATATACTAGAGAATCTCCCATCTCCATTCAATAAGCATGAAGATATTTGAAAGAATATTTATGGCAGATATGTTTATAGAGTGAAATTAGAAAGCACTGAGTTTCTCTAGAGGAGAGGAGTAGATAAATACAATAAATGTGATATATATGTGTTCTGTGTGTGTAGTTTATGAGACCATTTACATACATTTTCAAATATTTAAATGGCATACACTGTACACATACATAGGAAGAGAAAAAACAAATAATCATTTTTGAATGATCATGTGGTAATAGCAGTGCCACAGACTATGTGACCAAGCAGAAAAGAAGATGACATAGGTGAAACATACAAAGAGAATTTCAACTCTGTATGTAAAGCTTTAATTTTAAAATTGACCAAATGCTTTAAGAGTAGTAAAATTTATTAGATTAAAGTAGGGGGGTGGTGGCACATGATTATCTGTTTCATTGTTTTCTGTTCTTCATCGTCTTTAACTATTTCACAGCAAAAATAACACCACAGGATAGTAACTTTAATGTATCAACCTAAATTTCCCTCTGAAAATATGTAAAAATGCCTTTTATCTTTGAATTCAGACCATGGAGCTGATGCATGAACTTGATTATTTTCTCCCTGATATTTTTTTTTTGCTAAGTAAACCCTTAAATAAAGGGATAAACCTTTCTGGGCCCCAATAAATATCCTCTTGTATATAACAACAGAGGGCTGGTTAGGCTAGTTGACCTTTAAGTATAGTTGTAGCTCTGATGTTCTGTAAGACTGTATTGTTTTCTTCAGGAGAGAAGTTGAATCAGGAAAGTTAAATGGCTGAAACCTAAAGCTTGTGGTTCTTGGGGAAAACGTTAATGTCCCTACTCCTTTCCAGATGTCTCAGTTTGTCTGTTCTTACTTAGCTCGTCCTCAGTTTGATCAACATCTCAGCTGCTCTACTACAGGTAGAGATTCAGAAAGGTGTGGGGTAGTTGCTTGATCACCAATTATCTCACATATATACAATCAGTGAATTCTGCATGCCACATGCAACTAATACACATCTGCCACCTTTTCCTGTTTATGGAATCCTATTGGGAGCTGTTGTGTGCTTAAACAGTACAGAAAGCATTAATAGTCAAGAGTTCCTGTGCTGCAGATGCAACAGATGTTTTGCGTATTCTTTCTGACTGGTGTCTGTCTGATCTACATCTATGCTGTCTTACTTATTTGATAGTTTGATCTTAGTCTTTCTGTTTTCTTTTATTTTCCTCTTTTTTTTTAAAGATAGGTTCTCATGTAGACCACACCAGCCTCAAACTTCCTATGTAACAGAGAATGACCTTCGAATTACAGATCCTCCTGACTACTTCCTGAGTACCAGGATTGGAGCTATGCATGCCATGCATTACTGGAGATCAAACTCAGGGACTTGTGTCTTAAATTTGTGTGTGTGTGTGTGTGAGTGTGTGTGTGTGTGTGTGTGTGTGTGTGTGTGTTCATGAAAGTATAAAAGAGATGATAAAAGAGGTTAATGGAAAACATATGGCATGAAAGGAAAAGAGGGGATATCGGGGGATTGGGAAGGGACCAAGAAGACAGACGGACGACAGATGGTGAGGGCAATATGGAGTAGAAAATAAGAACTATGTATAAACCACATGTAAGAATGGAAATGCTAAATTGAAGGTTACCACTTTGTATGCTAACTAAACAAACAAACATATAACAAAGAAAAAGAAACTTAAATGTGAGCAGCCTTCCCTCTTTTCTTTTATGAGACAAGACATGGCTGTGTTACACTGGCCATTCTTGAACTCCTAGGCTCAAGTGGTCCTCCTGGGCTAGTCTACTGACTAGCTGATAATACACACAGACCTACACAGCAGCCTGGGATTGCATGTCCTAGCTGCATATATTGTATGTGCATGTAAAGGAGGTTAGGGAATTTGAAAATCTTCCTGTTACATTATTTTGTTGTTCAAGTAGTAAACATCTATCTTTATTTCCCAAGTAAAGTCTTCTTCCTGATTATGCAGTACATCAAAATGGTAACATTTTCCCAAGAAAGGATGAATTCCTTTGGGAAAATCACTTCTTTTTGCTACTATTTTCTCTTCAATATACAAATATCCCTATGGAAGTAAGCCCTTCAGAGGGAATCAGTTTAGTTTTTTATATGAGAGCGAGAGAGGGAGAGAGAGAATGAGAGAGAGAGAGACAGAGAGAGAGACAGAGAGAGAGACAGAGAGAGAGACAGAGAGAGACAGAGAGAGTATCTTGGAGGACATAAAACACAAAGTTGTCCCGTTAGAGAAGTAGAAGAGAAATCCCAGCATCCCAAGCCTGAGCAACAGACAATAGCACCTTTAATATGTTCTGTGCTTATTATGCATCAGGAACTTAGGTAAATGTATGTAATTTAATCTTTTAAAACCACACACTGTCATACTTGCAGCTTACCAGAAAAAGTCTGATAGTTTTCTCTTTGTCTTTAAGAAAACTATGCTCCAATGCCTCCTCTGCATTCTGATCAATACCTTTTCCACCTAGTGACTTAACATAGTAATGTTCTAATGCCCAGGAGCTTAGTATTTTCTTCACCTGTATATATTTTCAGAATAATATTAGTTTGGATTAAACATAATTACATTTTCTACTTACAAGACAGAGTTCTAGAAAAAAATTGGACAGTTTTATCATAGGAAATACAGTTGGTATATGGGTTTATGGCCCATAGATAACCAAATCACCCTGGTTTAAGAACAATAACAATGATAAACAACAGTAAAACTGTTGGGGAACATCTGCTATACTTGAGTCAATTTTGCCTGATATAAAATTTTCCAAGGGAATAAACTTCCCTCCAAAGAGGGAAGACCTTTTTTTCCTCCTGACAGCTAGAAAACAATATTTTCCTCACTGTTCCTGCTGGATTATTTTTTCTTTTGGCCTTTACATAGATGTTGCAGGGACATGTTTACATTATTGGTTTTAAAACCAAAAATTAATGCCAAGATTTTTTTTGAAGCTTAGAGGATAGTACTTTGCCTTGCACATTATCTCCACAAATGAAGGCAGAAATGATTCATTTGACATCATTGGTGATAGGGGTTAGTTTAGAACCTCTGACTCACAGTACTTTCTACTATGCTGTTTTTCCTAGCAGTCTTGACCTGCCTCAGTTAAAGTGAAATGATTCTTCAGATAGAAATCATATGGAAGAGAATAAGCCTTGGGGGAAAATGTGACTTCAGCATTCTATAGCCACTGGGAGACTTCTGTTATGGTTAATTATCATTAACTCCATCCCAGAAATTCACAGGTTTACTTCATGCTCTTTGTCGTCCCATGTTAAAAAAGCTCCCCTAAATGCAGAAAATTAAGGAATGTCTCATATGGGGTGATTTCTTCCAATTTTGAGTGGTATTTTCAGCTTCAGAGGCTGCAAGGAGGTAGAGTCCTGTCTTTAAAATTCAGGAGAATTTATTACTATTACTGTCATACCAGGGGAAGGAGATGAATTTATTTAGCGGCATCTGAAAATAGAATTGTCTCAACGTTGACGCCTGCTGCTGATGCTAAATGATGAATACTAAGCACCTGGCACACAATTTGCACTTCCCTTCATTTATCTGTTCTTCGTATTCAGCATTTTAAGATGCAAAGATCACATTTGCATTGTGTCCTACTCTTGATTTGGAGCCAGGCGGTAGATATCATTGATTATTTGTTGAGCATTCACGTCACACTGGCAACAGTAGAAAGCATATGTTGTCGAAAGGACTCAAATGTGTAGAATCCAGTTAGAAAACCTATTATCTAAATGTTGATACTGTCAAGTTTCTAACTTTGTAAACTGGGGTATATTATTTGACTTTCTTAAGACTCACTACCCGAGTTCTGAAAAAGGCAGTAAAAATAATAGCCTTGTGTATTTTCAATGTGAATCTCCAATGCATTGTTCCTTGATCCAGAGTTCTGTGAACTGTGAAGTGGTCAAAGTGGTCAAAGGCAAGTGGTGGCATTTGTTTCCTAGGTCCAATCTTGTCTCTACATGCTTTGTCATAGGTATACTGAGTAACATCTTTCTTGCTTCACGAAGTATTATTAATGGGATCCTCCTACATTTTTCTTGGTTGAAGATAAGGACTTTTGTTATACAATGAGAAATTTGACTTCACATGATAGTAATATTCATAACTGAAAGCCTCTTTCTCTTTCTGTCTCTCTCTGCCCCCCCCCCACTCTGTGTGTGTGTGTGTGTGTGTGTGTGTGCGCGCGCGCGTGTGCACGTGCATGTGTACGTACTTTGGAGTAAAGCCCGTTCGAATACTAGCTTCATGTTCTTGGCAAAATCACAGAATTTTTCTGTGCTTCAATTTCTTGTATGATCAAATGAAGAATAAAAGTAAGCTCAGTGGGTTGTGAGGAAGTTTGAACGACACAGTGTATACAAGGTTCCTAGCAGAGCACAGGCTTTCACCACGTGGCAGTTCCTTTGAAAGGGGAATGAGTCTCTGAGACTCTCCCACTCTTACACTTTAATATGTTCTCTGAAGGCCAGTAGGAATTGTGTGAGTCTCTCAGAAGGGAGCAACTAGTTTTCTCTCTCTACAGTCAGCCATAGACAATTTGGTGAAGGATAAAAAGAAGACCATATAGCTTATTTGAAACCTCAACTATCTCATTAATAAAATGGAGCTAATTTTCCAGCTATGAAATCTCATCTTGGGGAGGAAGGGGGTGATTTGTTTTTGATAAACCAAATATTGAGTGATGGTTTTAAGATTAAACTTAGGAAATCTGACTTCAAAGCTCATGTCATTTTCACAGACTCAAAGCAGTCTCTCTTAGCTAGAGTTACATGTAATTTATTTGTGGGGCTGATAAGGAGTACACAAGTGGCTCTCCCAAAGGTATCCTAGCCGTGATCTTTCAGGTTTGGGCTTTTTTATGGATTTTTTCTGGAAATAGTATGTTTGCTTTAGCAGCCAATTCATTTTCTCCATAGTGTAGCTGTTGAATATAGGCATAGATGGTTTTGTTTAATTATTCTTGTGAGTTCCTGTCTGAGGACAGTTTATTCTTTGCTAATTTGATCCCCGATCCAAGAGGGTTTCAACCTCTGTACAATCTAATCTTATGCTTAGACCTAGAAGGCTTCAGCACCCATACAGTCTTATCTGAAAACCTAGAATGTTTCATCCTCCAAGACTTCTGAATGAGCTCACTCTGACCAGTTGTCTTCTGAACTTTACTGTGAACTCTGAACTGTAAATTGTAAACTGTGTGCTTCTGACTCTCTGCTTTCTTTTTGCTTATTCTAGAATGACTCTGCTCTTCTAAAAACATGTTTATTTATTAATTTCTTTCTAGAAGAAAATATTAGGTAAGTCAATTACCTCTGTCTTAGTCAAGAGCTAAAACCAAGACCTTGCAGGGATAGAATAGATAAATCCTATTCCTCTCTGGGTTCTGCTTATATTCACTTGTTAGAGTTTGACCACAGATAGCCCAAGAGGTCATGAGGATATGTGTACTGTGGACCACGGGCTATGCTTATTGTCTTCCAAGGATTAAGGATTTCTATCCTTTACATTTTCATATTCTGTTCGTCCAGGTCCAAAAATCAGTTTAAACAAAATACCTCTGGCTTTCTTGTTTTTATTGGTTTAGAACCTGTAAATTCAAACTCTGGCCTATTTCCTAGGTTTCCATTTATGGAATGGATATGTATGATGTCAAACCCTTTTTGGATCCCCTCAGAGTATCTGATTCAGTCTTTTCAGTTCCTCATCATGACTATTTGGTTATAGTACACTTCATATTTAAAAACTCCTGGAAAGAGCAAGGCATACCTACTTTTCCTGACTGATCTGCTAGTAGCATGACCAAAAATATCAGCTTGAGCCACTCACCCCTACCCATTGTTCGATGCTAGCCATTCCTTTACCTGGCATTGTTCATTCTATTTCTTTAACCCTTTCCATGATCCCTAAATGAGTGTACCCTGCTCTACTGATATCATCACACTGCATCCATTTTTTCAGGTTTCTGATTAGACACTACTTGCTAGGTATTATTATAGATTGAAATGGCAAACTATTTCCACTTCTGAGAATCAGAATTGGTATAGGCTATGTTCACCATAAGTTGCACTACTGCTTTTAAAAATATGTTCTCAGAAAACAAAATAAAACGCAGAAGCACTGCATGAAATGGACACAGAACCTGTAAGACTGTCATACTCTGAGCTATGAAAATGCTAATATATATCTAGGTTTTTAGACTAGCGTTCTCAATCTTAATAGCCACTAAGAAATAGGGAGGCACTGTCCATTTCTAGTGTGGCTTCTCTTTAGCTTTGTGCAACATTTTTGAAGAAATAAACTTTTCCTCCCCCCGACTATATCTTAATTCATCCTCTAGATCCCACAAGAACTCTTCCTTCTTGCTATAGTGACACAATAAACTCATGGAGCACTGGGTTGATAAATGAATCACCTTGAATCATAGGACTCCTGCAGCACCAAAACCAGTACAAAATCTTATTCTCTGCAATTCATTTACTCACCTGCTCCTGTTGGAAATATTGCTTTCTCTAGATTATTTGTGATACTTTTTGTTACTTTAAATTTGTATTCACATCATTTCTTCTGCACAGACAGGTAAAAACTAGAAGAGACTTTGCTTAAAACAGTGTGAATGAGTTACTCCTGTAGTATTTCTTTTATTTACTCTTCCAGCTCTGGGATGATGGGGTCATGTAGGTATATTTTCAGGATCTCCTAAGGTTTCTTTCATGACATAGAGCGTCTGTAACTTAGCATTTTGTCTCTCATTTAAATGCCATTAATGGTAAGAATATTCATTAAAAATGGAGTATGTATTCAGAAAAAGCAATTTATGTTGAAAAATTCAGCAGTCTTCAGGATAAGGTGATTAAGGAGATTTCCAACCAAATAATAATTGACTTATTGAAACTTTCTCCATCCAAAAGATCAGTTCTTTCTTTAGAACTCGGATGAGTAATTCATATGATGTTCCTGACAAAGATTAGTGATGGCCCAAGGATTTGTATTATTCAGTAATGTCTTTCAGAGGCTTTGTCAAATGCTAACACTTCAAGTGCTGACATAGCTTCTGTGTCTGCTAATGGGGAATATAAACACAGGATGCAGTGCATTCTTCACATAGTCTTTAATTTCTTCCGTTCCATTTTTTATTTCTAATGGAGACCATGTTCTTGAATAACCTGAATAGACAGGAAGAAGAGGGGCAGGAGGTGTTCAGTGCACAGAAGCCTTTCCTATTAAGAACCACTGAACTCAAAAGATCAAAAAAGCAAAGAAAAAAAATGTAAAAGACTCAATTTTCAGGACTTGCTGGTGACAGTGCTTTGCCAAAATGTCAATGGATTTAAGAAGTGCAAGTAGGGTAAAAGATGCATGTCTGGAGAGAATAAAATGCCTGGAGAAACAGAGATGGAATACTTATAGGGGCTTTCCTTTATTCAGAGTGACTGCAGCTTCTGCAGGTTTGTTTCTAGAGAAATAACAGAGTGAATAGCAGTGGGCAAAGACCCCAGATTCAGGTGTACAGTTATACCACATGCTGAATTAATTGAGTGAATCTGTACTTCATTTTCTCCCTCTCCCCCCTCCCTCCCTCCTTCCTTCCCACTCTCTCCTTTTCTTTTTGCTTCTTTTATAATATAAAGTCTTGATATGACTCAAATTTGTGATGATTCCTCTATTTCTACCTCCCTAATACTTTTACCACCAAGCCTAGTGTTTCAGTTTGTCATCTGTAAAGTGAAATAGTGAAAATATCTCCTAAGGCTGTGTGGTGATGATATGAATTGATGTGTGTGAAATCCTAAGAACAGAGCCCGGCTCACAGACACAAGTACTTTAGAAACTTGGATTAAGTGTTTGAGTTTCTGCTGCAGTTACCCATCTTATCCTTTTGACTTTGAAAGCTTTCCATACTCTGTTCCCTTTTTTGACTTCTTCTATTTAAAGGTAAACACATTGTACACTTTTCTTTGTGTATTTGGCAGGAAATAATGAGATATGACAAAAACTTCCTCAGAAAAAGAAATGCACCATGTTTCTGCAGGTGAAAAAAGTCATAATAACTAGGGCCAAACTCTACTATCCACTTAAGAGGCTCAAATTGTTATGGTCAGTGACAAGAATAGTAATGTGTACCTGTATGTCTGTATGTCTGTATGTCTGATCTACATTTCACAAGTTGAATCTTTCAGTATCCTATCTGGGGGACTTTGTTGGGATCATTAATTCTTTTATACCACTAAGGAAAGGAAAAAATAGGAGATCAAAAGCATGATTGGAATAATCAGTGATGTAGCAAATTCTTTTAGTATCATCTAGGTAAATTTCCTCCTTAGTCAAATGCATCTACATTGTACTTAACTTCCTTCCTCTGTTGCCTTTTCCTGATGGAAGCTAAACAATCTGACCTGAAATTCAAAGACTTTTACTAGTTTTATGTTTGATTTTTCTTACATAGACAATCTCAAAACTATGTGACTGAAACTCTCCAGTCAGAGGATGTGTGTGTGTGTGTGTGTGTGTGTGTGTGTGTGTGTGTGTGTGTGTGTGTGTGATGTGTGTGTGTGTTTAAAGAAATACTTAGTGACCTCCTGCTAGGCCTGCCACTATCACTTTTGATGGTTATGACAACTCTCAAAATATTGTATCCCTGTCTTATGAATCCATGGTTTGAATATGTCCCCCAAATTCCACATGCTGGCAAGTAATTAGGACTAGAAATATCTTTCAGTGAGTAGCCTCCAGGATGACCTACTGGCTTTGAAGGAAGGGGAAGAAACTCGAACTGACATAATCCCTTGCACTCACCATGTGATACTTTCTGCTATGTTCTGATATAGCCTGAAGGTCTGTAACAGGTATCATACTCTTGGACTTCTGTGCCCCCAGAACTGTCACCCTGGTTCTTTATAGGTCACCTGTTTTATGGTGTTCACTAACAAGGAATGGACTAAGTTACTAAGAAACTTTTTAAATTTCTACAAGTTCTATCTTTTATTTCTTTTCATATTGATAATATTAATTATACTATTCAATCATATTATTCCTTAAAAGACATTTGCTTGAGTTTACCACTATTTTTGAACAGTTCACACATATATACAATGTTTTGTGATTACATAAACCCCACTAGCCTATCTTATAACCCTTTCACTTTTGCTGACCTACCTTTTCATCTCAACTCTTCCCGATCCTTTCACAATATTTATTATTATTTTTTTAGCTCCACCCATGCTTGTGTAAGCCTGGATGGAAGTTATTTACTACACCATGGAAAACTCACCAGTGGCTAAACCACTGAAAAAAGGACATCCATACCCCAGCAACAATAATTGGCAGTAACTACTCAAGCAGGAGTGGATCCTTATGAGCCCCTTATTAATCTATGATGGAAGGTTTTAGGGCCCAATCTTGTGCAAGTCTTGTGCAGGTAACCAAAGCTCCTGTATGTTAAGGATTATAATGATCATGTCACTCCTCTCCATCCTGTTGTTCTTAGTGCTTTTTGAACCCTTCTTCTGCACTGTTCCATGAGCATTGGAGGGAGTGACATAGTCCTTTTTAGGGAAAAACACTCAATTATTACTTATTCTCAGCACCTTGACCAGTTGTGAGTTTCTACATTAACTGCTAACTGCTGCAAAGAAAAGTTTCTCTGACTAACGTTGAAAGCCGGATTACTTTATGGGTATATACATAAATATTTAGAAGGTAGTTTAGCAATAAGTCCATTTAGTAAAACAACAGTAGCAGGTTTTCCAATAGGGTTTATGACATCCCCAGTCATAGGCTTTGACCAGGCCTATTAGACGTGAATTGTCCCCTATGAAACAGGCCTCAAATCAAGTCAGAAAGTAGTTGGTTAACCCTATAACAATCATGCCACTATTGTACTAAAGGGCACATCTTGCCTTTAAGATCATTATTATAGCTCTCAGGATTCACAGCTAGGTAAGACTATTGATTACTTTTGTCTCTCAACAAACTGCATAGCATCTTCTGGTACTATGAAGGTTATATGAAAAGGAAGAAACTTATAGCTCAGTTCCAGCTTGATTTATTTTGCCCTTGTAACCAAATTACACAATGTCTTCAGCAATAGAGGGTTACCATCAAGTTCTTGTGGTCAAGTAAGAACAATGGCAGGAAGCTATACTGTTTGGAAGACCTCTGGGGACTGACCAATGAATCATAACTCACATCTGGCACTAAGAATATCTTTTAATAGCCCATGCTTTCTGGGAGAAGCATGGTGTACCTGTGTAGGGTGGTTCTATTCAAATATCCTCTTTAAAAATATATTTTACAGCCACCTATATTTCTTCTTCGGACAATTCTCTGTTCAGTTCCATAGCCCATTTTTGATTGGGTTCTTTGTTTTCTTGATATTAAATTTTTGATTTCTTTGTATATCCTTGATATTAATCCTCTATTAGGTATACAGCTAGCAAATATTTTCTTTCATCATGCCTCTTTACTCTATTGACAGTATCTTTTACTGTGCAGAAGCTTATTAATTTCACGAAGTCTTATTTATCAGTTGTTATCCTTAACTCCTGAATGACTGCAGAAATTTAGAAAATTCTTATCTACGTCTATATTGTAATGAACACTCCCTACTTTGTCTTCCAGCAGTTTTAGAGGAGAAACCAAATTTCAATGCTACTTTGAAGTGTTTAAGAGAACATTTGCGCTTTATTTTTGTGTTGGTATTTTCTACCTGTGAAGTCTCTCCTATTCCTACAGAACAAATAAGCAGTTGCATCATATACTTATTTTCCAAAAATGGGACTACATTCATTGCTGTTTTTAGTATAGGACAAATGCATGCTCAATATTAAGATTAACAGACACAGAAATGCAGGGGGCAAACACTATCAACATTTTAGTGTATATGCTTCTAAGACTATATGTTCTCATTACTTAATGTGAAGAATCTCAAAATATCAGTCTGTACCTAATCAGGGATGATCTGACTGACATAAAGGCTGTAGAAATATTCACTTATTTGCTGTTGTGATAATTTCTGCTTACTCATCTCCCATGCACGCTGAGCAGAGTGTCTGTCAAGAAAGAAATATTGTTTTAAAATACTAGGTACCAGTTTACCTTGCATGTCTTCAGACTACCTCAGTTTGGGTGGGGGCTGATTCTCTTTCACATTTTTTTTATACTCTTCTCTGATGGTTAATCTTCTTTGTGTATTGTACTGTATTTAGAATCACCTAAGATACACATCTTTGGGCATGTTTTGTAAGGATATTTACAGAGAGCTTTAACTAAGTATGGAGAAATCACTTTGAATATGGACAGCACCACAGGCTGGGGTTCCAGACTAAATCAAAAGTGGGCAAAGGAGGAAGTTAATTAAGCAATGACATACATCCTCTCAGTTTCTTGCCCGTGGACACAATGTGACCAGATCTCACATGCTTGGACAATTGTGTCTTCCCACCAAGACAGAGTGCATCCCATTATTATGATTATTATCTTTTTAAACAAGGTCTCATTCTGTTGCTTATGCTGGCCTTGAACTCACTATCTCGTTGGGAATGACCTTGAGCTCCAAACTCTCCTGCCTCTACCTCCCAAGTACAAGAAATACAGGTTTGTACCACAGCACCTAACTTGTATCTCCTTTTAAACTATGAACCCAAAATAAATTCTACTTTCCTTATGCTGCTTTTTATGAGCTATTTTCTCACTGTAACAATAAAGTAACTAATATTCTACTCTTCCAAATATTTTGAGACACACTCTGAGCTTCTAACATGGCAGCAGACCAAGAGCAAAGGCGTTGTACACTGCATGTACACAAGGCATGGAATATTTGCTAACTAGGATACCAGTCCAATCATCTTCAGTAAAAATGCTTCTTAACTCCCTGTATAGAAACTGTAATATTTGTAGATGATATTTCTATGGATCCTCTAGTATAAAAAGATGGATACTATAGCCTTTAGTCTAAAAGAATAATATATCACCCACATATTAGCAAATGTACATAACTTATTCACAGCATACAAGAATGCCAGGGAAGAATGATTTGATAACACTGCCTGTTATTGGAACCCACCTAAATAAATCTAATTTACTTCTCTGAGTTCCATCCCTTTTGATTTATCCTGGGTCCAACTTGCTCCTGGCTTCCTATGGTTGTCCTATTACATAAGAGCTGGTGTAAGGTTTATAATTAAATTTCTTTCAGCAATGTCTTTCCTTTACAAAAGAAGAGTGATAGGTTACACACCATCAAATGAACCTAGGAAGTCTTCTGTTCTCATATGGAGATATCATTCCATTGTGTCTGGTACTTTAAATACCTGATCCTAATTTTTTAAAGTACTCATTCTTGGTTGTTTCAATTTTAGCAATAAATGATAATAGAAGATTATAGAGGTTCTAAAAGGCTGGGTAGAATGTTCATAAAGGGTACATTCTAATCATTTCCATGTGTCCTGGTCCTAGTCCTGCTTTCCATTATCTGTGTGACCAAGTTTCATGACCTTTACAAACATTAGTTTTTTCATCACTGAAATGGAAATAATAAAACCAGATATGGTAGTGGTAAGAATTTTGAAGCGTAAGATTACCTGCTCTTGAGGGAGCTTGCAGGGAAACAGGAGGGGTTCTTTTAGAGCTATCATCCAGTTAAGTGAAGAAATATTGTGGGAAGTGGTTTTAAGTATTTTGGGGAGTTTGTTTGCCTTGAAACAGAGACTACATAGGGGCACAGTGGCAAAATTTGGAAGGATGCTGTAGGGAGAAGAAATGAAGAGCCATCTTCAGAGTGAGAGGAGATTGGGACTATGTGGACCTATTCCCACACTGAACTTTTGTTTTTGGTGGTTGAGTGAATGTCTTTTCTTTCTCACTTAAATCTTAGATTACATCTCCTATTTGTAATCACATGGACCAGACATGTACTAAGTATTCAATACTTAGATGATACAAACTGTCATCTAATGGTAGCCTTAGGAGGACTTGATTTTGGCAAAAGTATACAAATATATATATATATATATATATATATATATATATATATATATATATATATATATATATATATATATATAGTTGTGTTCCCTTCATTTTCCTTTGCATATTATCTTATTTCTGCAAAGAACTATCAGAGAATGGTAAAGAACATTTCCTTTCTTTGAATAACCAGTTATCCTTTCCATGAATTAGTGATCTGTCCTTAAGTAGAGGTTCTAGGACACAGGGTCTAGAATATAAAGAAGATGCAACAACCTGACATTTCCAGAGACTCCAAGAAGCTCCTACACTATGAAGTATGTTAGTGGTTATGCACCAGACCTCTATCAGGGTTTGTATATATTGGCTAGTATTTGTATAGATTCCACTGGTAGAACTCATCCAGGCTGCTATTTCTCTAGCTGGTAATTAAATCTCTATAGGGCTGGATAGTTAATCTTTTAGCCTTTGCAAGCCAGGAGTAGTCTCAGTTTCAAGTATTCAACTCTGTCTTTTTCAAGCAAAGGTAGCCATAGTTAATATATAGACTAGTAGGAGCAGCTAAGTGCTTCCTTCCATAAAACTTTATATAAATAAGCAGAAGACAGGAGTTGGTCTGCAGGGCTGCAATTTCCTAACCCCTGGTATTTATTATCCCATGAGTTTGGTACACATTAATTTAGTGACTCTTACATGTCTATTTCATAATATAGGGTTGTCATTCTTTATAGAATGGAAGGCAGGGAACTCATTCTGTTTTTTGCATAGTGCCTTTTTCATGCATGAGCATATTCCTGCTATTCCTTTTATTACTGAGTTGTATTCAATTATTTCCTCCTTGATGAATTCTTGAAAGCTCTTGTTACTGACTTTGGAACCTATGGGAAAATGGCCATCAAATTCCTTTTTTTAATACTCATGATTTCTATTTGACACTTGATATTTCGGCTTGCTTTTTCCTCATGCCTTTCCATATGTCAATGATGTCCTTCTTGAAAAGTACCCTTTGCATACTATTTAGATAAGCTCTCCCTGCAAGCACAATGCAGTACAGACTAAGCAGTATTTACAGTCAGGGAAAAAAAAAGACCAAATGTGAGCTAATCGCCCCTAGTGAGCCTGGATCTCTGCCTGGCTTCTGTATTAGATATTATGTTGTACCAAAAGCCTATATTTTAAATGTAATGAGTAATCTTGGATTAGATCCTGAAACAGTAAAAACAAAATTCATGAAAATATTAGTGAAATTTCATCATTTAGGTAATAGGAATGCACAAATATTAATTTCTTACTTGTGACAAATCTATTATATTCATTTATGATCATCAACACTAGGGGAAAGCAGGTGAGAAGCATAGGTGCCCTCTTCGTGCAGTCTATGTAACTTCTCTGTGAATTCAAACGTAATCCAAAATATTTAGTTTATTTATTAAATTAAACCTTGTATAGAGCCTGGAGAGAGGCTCACTTGGCAAAGTGCTTGCTGGATAAGCTTGGAGACCTGAGTTTGAGGTCTTAGCATTCACAAAAATGCTGAGGCTGGTAATGAACCTCTAGAGCCCCATGCTTGGGAAGGGGATGTGTGATGATAGGCAAATCTATAGACCTCACTGGACAGCCAATGATAGTGGTTTAGTGAGAGACCCTGTCTCAAAAATCAAGTGAAGAGGAACTGAGGAAGATGACGATGTTGACCTCTGGCATCCACACAAATAAGCACATGTGTACATGTACACACATGTGTGTACATATGTATAAAACCATATATATTCATAGTACACACACACACACACGCACACACACACAACCTGTCCTCTTAGTCTCCTACCCTTAAATGTATTGTTTATTTGTCAGAGATCATAGAGAGCTCCTGTAATTTCACCTATGATAGTGCATCCAACATGCGACTCTCTCCACTCAAGCCACAACTCCTACATTGCTTTTTAGAATCATATAACTTTTGCTGGGTACACTTCTCAAGTAGACAGCAATTCACTTCTCACTGTGTTTCTTTCATTCGACAGCACAGCCTTTTAAATAATTGAACTGTAACACAGAGAGTGAGCAAAGAGAGTGTGAAGAGTCTCTTGAATTGTCAATGGGAAAAAGAGTGCTCTTGGTATATTCTTTGCACAGAGGATGTAATTATGGCAGTTGTCAAGGAAAAAGTGATTGCTTAGACTGAGTACTCTTGGAAACAAAGTCCTAGCACTTAAATATTTTCTAAACGCTTTTCGCATACACCCTATCTTCTCTAGAGGTAAGATAGGGGGCCAGAGTGTCTTGTAAGGGAGTTACAAATCCCCGGTTTTTAGTGTCCCCTAATTAATGTAGTACAGAAGTTTCTTTTCACCTCTGTGAGTTTGTCTTTGGGTCTAGTAAATGCTACTATGACCTAGGACAGAAAATAAGTGCAGTGAAGTTATAAAGCCTAGATCATGGGTATGAATCTTGTGGTGGGTGATGAGCAGTGACGTTTCTGGCTCCTAGGATAATATCAAGATCATCAGATGTGACAGTGATCTGGCTGAGCTTTCTGTTACACCATTGATTGCTAATGTTGATTCAGCTGATCAGACTGGGCAGACAGATGTTTCCTCCTTCCCTCACCATTTTATGTGCACACCTCCTGAAGCTATGTGCTTCATTGAAGAGGATAGCCTTCTTAGATAGCAAGAAGGGCTTTTTAAGTCAGTATTATTATGCATACTGCACTTCTCTGCGGGTCCTATTTTATGCAAAATTTTTAGGTGTGCCTCTGGTTTTTTTTACTGGGTAGTATGTGGGTCCAGTTCACTGATCAGAATATCATGTTAGGTAATGGCAAACAATGCAGAAGAAAAGGGAGGATTAAGTTAGGACTGTAGATCTTAAACACATGAACATCAAGGCCCACAGGGTCAGACATGGCTAAAAACAAATAATCAAACAGATGTTATTTGCTTTTCAACATATTTATTCAATGTATTTTTTGAGAGTTTCATTACATACAAAGCACTATTCTAGGTGCTAAGTGAACAAGGCAGACAAAAGCAACCATCAGCATGTGGCTTATAAAGATGATAGACAAATAATGTAATACATTAAGATGCTCTGAAATAAAGCAATCCAAGATAAAAGAACTGGTAAGGATGCTGATTGGGTATAGTTGCTATTTCAGCACCAGTTAATCAGAGTCTAGAGGATGAAAAATCCCCAATAACAGAAAATCCATAACCATGGAACTGCAATGAACAAGGCAAATACTACTGTAGAGTAGATGCATATATCCTTCCTTCTTTCCTTCCTTTCCTTTCCTCTCCTTTCCTTTCCTTTCCTTTCCTTTCCTTTCCTTTCCTTTCCTTTCCTTTCCTTTCCTTTTTTCTTTATTTCTATCCTTTTCTTTCTTTCAATATGAAAGGCTCGAATCCACAAGTATGGGTTAGATTCCTAAAGTGCCTTGGAGAACAGAGACATATTTTGCCTGTAATTCAGTATGCATTATAATACTTTATAAGTGTTGACATTTGGAACTTTCTCTTTTATGCCAGAAATGTCTCATCCTTATGATATTTTGTGTGACCCACCTCCCTTATCTGTTCATAATAGACTATAATATGAATCTAGGAGGTAGATTTAAATAAAGCCAAAACTGGTAGTGAATTCCAAAGCAAACTGGAAAATAGTAAAAATTAGGATGGAAGTTCTAAATCTCAGTATCTACAAAGAATTCTTAAAAGCCAAAGAGCCACAAGAATGAAGAGCTGGGGGATGAGAAACTATAATCAGAATATATTGTATGAAAGAAATCAATTTTCAATTAAAAAAAAATTTAGAAAGGAATATGATAATGTTTTCTGGCTTTCTTTTCATAGTACCTGACATAAAACCCATTCTTAATAGAATGCGATTGAATCCATTAATTGAATGAGCACATATGTCACAAGGAAAGGAACAACTATAAATAAGAAAGAAATGAAAAATGGCTTCTCATGATGTGACTTTTATTCCAAACACAAAAGCTCACTCTGTATTTTTCATCTTTTGAACTAGGACCATTTATTATTAATTAATTAAGCTCCATTTTCCCCATCCTATCATAATTAAATGATATTAGTTCATTTCTCTTACATTAAAGAACTACCTTCCTTATTGGCTTGATGCCAGACTAATGTAACATCATTCCATCCATATGCTTTCACGAATTACCTCTTCCTGGTGCTAACAACAGTCTTTTCAGAGTGGCCTCATTCATTTTAAAATTCAAAAACATGTACTCTCAATTTTTCAGCTAGACAAAGAACATTCAGGATATTAGACTAAATCCAAAGCTGTTATCATTTATTTAAGAGATGCTTGTCTGATGCCTAAAATGCTTACTTTGTTTCAAACTCAAGTTTAAGATAATTGGAATATATATGTGTGTATTCAGTTCAAATTACAAAAACCAAACATTGAGCAAAAGAAGTATTTTATTTTATTCAAATCCAATATATGAATAAAATCCAAAAGTCTGAATCCAACTTCTTAAAATGGGATTTCTAGTTCCTTTGGTCTCACTTTTTTCCTCTAGAAAACAGAGTAAATCATTTCTAGTTCATGTTTTCCTTTCTGAGGAAGGCAGAAAGGATTCATCATTCTCTGGGCAGAAGGTCATGTGGTTTCCTTGAATCATGCTTTGCTTTCACATTCTTCTATTTGATAAAACTGACCCTGGAGACTTTTTGGATGAAGAGATCATCTCTCCAAATTGAATGTGTTTGTCCTTTTTATTGCAACTCAAGAATTCACATGAGAGCTTGATGTGAGAAATGGCTTTTAACTTGTAACGACTGCAAGAGCAGCTTATGAACATGTGAACTGTGCCCACCATGTCTTGCCTTTTCTTATGAACATGTAAACTGTCCCCTCCACTCTTTGGTTCTCTTCAGATGTTCAGTAATTCCGTCGGAATGCCACCTTAACCACTTTCCCCCACATTCAGTCATCAAATATTCAATCACCTGGTAGTTCCAGGTTGTTTCTTGACTGAGATGAAAGCTGTTTAATTTCATAGGCTGCTTACTATATAATGCTTTAACTGAGAGGAGTTTTAGAGATTATTCAGTCCAATTGTTTCCTCTCAGAAAGATGAAATGAGAGTTAGACAAAAGAAGCCGCATGGAGAGTTTAGTACAGAAAATCAGTTGTAGAACCAAGATTGTGAGATAAGTTTCTTGCGTCACATTCTGGTTCACTTTATCCCATTTCTTCACTGGTTCTTAGCACTGCAAACAACTTCTGCACGGCTTTGCTCTTGTAGGTTAGTTTCTCCACTGTAGAATAAACAGCCACTCTATCCCATTTTTGCTTCACTTTCACGGAATTTAGGCAGGACAGGCTCTTCTTTCTTCCAGCTATTTTATTAAGGGTATATAATCTTTCAGATATGCTAGAATTAATAGGTATGCAGACATATACAGGATCACACTCCGGTACCTTTTTGATATTATTACTCTGTGAAAGGATGGTATTTCTTGTAATACATATTTACATTCCTATGCATAATTATAAAGTGAGGTTAGAAAGGCAGAAAAAGAGATGGATAATCACAAACACACACACTCTTATGCTAAACTGCTTGAGTTCAACACTTGGTTCCTAGGGCTTATTAACTGTCTGACTTTTGGCAATCTGCCTAATCTTTCTATGTCTCTGTTATCTCATCTATAAGATAGGGATAGTAATGATACTTACTCAATTCTCAATTAAAATTTCTTCAGAGAAGTAGAACCACCACAGACAACAAAGAATAAAGGGTTTTAATAAGATGGTTTAGCCATTATGCAATTTCAAGGACCTAGTTAGTTTCTACAAATTTCATTTTAGCATTTGGTGTTAAGCCCAAGGTCAGCAGGGGCAGTGATGGGGCAAACACAAATTGGAAGTATAGAAGATTAAGCTGGATCCCACGAGGACACCTGGAACTTGTGTTTGTCTTTCATCACCTCTAGCTTTAATGACATGTAGGTGAAGCTAGCTCCCTTCAGTTCAGAGCTTTACAATCACCTGGTCCTAGATTTAGAGAAACTGACGGAGGATGCTTTGTGGGAGCTGAAGGAGCTAAAGAATGTAACGTCTGTTCCGTGACAATGAGATGTGTTAAGTAATCATAATTATTATTAAGTGAAATGGCAGTTTGTCCCACAATGACCTTTAGAGTATTAAAAATTGATTCTATCACTATCATCATTCAAATCTTAGGTGAATTTTTCCTGTGGACAGGTCTGACTTGACACAATACAGGAGGAGTGATTTTTTTTTAAAGTTTCATATTTAAATTTTTTTCTTCTCTCGTATAGTACATCACAACCCTCCATTCCTCCCAGATCTCCTCCCCTATCTCTCTCTCCCCCCAGGACTAACTCCCCATCATCCCATCCCTACTCCTGCATTTCCCCAAGAAAGAGCTATCTACCCAGGGTTATTGCTCAAACATGGCATAACAAGATGGAATGGGGCAAGGCACTATTCCCTACTTCAAGAGTGGACTAGGCCATCCAGCAGGGGGAGAAGGGTCTAAAGGGCAGGATAAAAGTTCAGAGACACACATCCCCACTCCAGTTTGCCTGGGTTCTGCAAGAGTGCCAGGCCAGGCAACCTCAAGACATAATTGGGGGACACATCAGGTTCCATGTCTGCTGCTCAGGCTCTGTGAACCCCTAAGAGTCCCCATAATCCACCTTTTCTGTGAGGTTCCCCAAGCTCTGTATTTTGTTTGGCCTTGGGCCTCTGTATCTGTTCTCATCAGCTGCCAGTGGAAGCCTCTCTGATGAAAACTGGGCTAGGCATTGATCTATGAGGACAGCAGGATAACTTTAGAAATCATCTCCTGGCTATCCAGTCTCTAGTTCCTGCCCTGCCCTGGAGTATAGGTCATGGGTTCCCTTTTTTAGCGTGATGTTCTACCCTTCCATTATCCCAGCATCTCCTGCACGGAGGATACGCCATAGTTTGCAGTTTTTGTGGCTGAGATGCTGTCCCTCTCTCACCATTGGAAGCCTTGCCTGGTCACTGGAGATGACTTGTTTAGGCTGCTCCCTATTCCCCATTACCGGAGGTCTCCCCTAGGGTCTTCCATTGAGCTTCCACTGCTCTAGGTCTCCCGGTTTCCCCCTACATGTCCTCCAATTCTGGTCATCTCTCCACATACTGTCTCCCTCCATCCCTCTCTGTCCTCTTGGTTCCTTCTCTTCCAATTCTAATCCTTCCCCCTCCCACCTGCATCATCAGTTCTACTTCTCCTTTACCAGAGAGATCCCTGTGTCCTAGAGGGAGTGATTTTAAGAGCATGGTATAGATTATAGCTAATTCGGCACAAAATGATTAAAGAGTACTATCAAATAGAAGTATCTACCTGTACAGAATAGTTTCTGTTTGTCCATCTAGATCTAGTTCTTGCCCTTCTGAATTCTTTTGGATGCTCAGAAGTCTGACCTTTACTGATAAGTCACTTCAGCTATGTTTTGGCTTTTGACATCTTGGCTGAATATAGCCAATTTGAAAGAATGTTAACCAATAAGAGGAGAAAGAGTTAAGAGTATTTATTCTTTATAGTTGTTATCCTTCTTGGTTGTTAGTAGCTGACTATCTCCATCAAAGGCCAAAATTTGTTGGGAGAGTGTGATGATTAATTTTAATTGTCAACTGACTGGATTAAGAAATGCTTAACCCCCCATTCCATAAATACATACTACATACATACATACAACGTTTAAATTGTTTTAAAGCATAACTGCCTAATCTAATGATTGAGAAAAGCCATGCAACTACCAAGGAAACCCAGACTAGAAACAATTCCTGCAATAATTATGGCAATCTTTCTCTGTACTCTTTTGCAACCAATAAAGACATTGGGGAAGTACATTTTTGGTTTGTCTGTAAGGCCCTTCTAGAACAGATTAATCGAGGAGGGAAGACTTACTCTGAAAGTAGGTGGGACCATCCCATGAGCTATGGCCCCTCACTGAATGATAAAGGAATAAGGTGAAGACCTGATAAGCATAGCTATTACCCCTTTCTGCTTCTTGGTTGATATCAGTGACTTAGTTGCTCTGTCACCACACATTCAACATCATATATTACTCTGAACCACGAACCAAAACAAAAGCTTCCTCCTTTAAGTTGTTTCTTTCAAGCATTGTTCACAACAATGACAATATTAACTCATATATAGAGAGTCTGACTCTATAGACACAGCTATTATCTCTTCTGGGATGTCATGATTTGTCTAGTCTGGGGTGGTAACAGCTACCCTGCCATTGTGAATCCCTGGGAACTTTACTATTCTTTGTTGTTTTATCTCAATTCTTTCCAGATAATTAAAGGATCCCATTCACTAAACTTTTCTCACTTATTCTCTTTGAGTGTGACTTCTATGTACTGCTCTAAACCTGGGAAAAATAACATTACCAGTATAATAAGTATTTTAAAGAATGTCTTGGAGTTTCAAAGTGATGTCAATAAGAGACTGACTGAAAGATAACCTTCAAGATTTTTTGTGGTATGGTATTTTGGTTCTTAGTCATGTAATTAGAGTGTCACCCATGGTGGGAAGTTCTTTAGGACAGAGCCCAGTTCTATGTATAGGGAATGAGTGGTTAGACCCAGGCAGACAGACAAGAAGAACCTTCATTCGTATTAGGAAGCTGAGGTGAATCTCTGTCAACTGGACTGTATCAACAAGAGTTAATGAACATACAGGCCACTGTCATGTGAAACCAACTCTAGGCTTCACAAGTACCATACATGTCTACTCTCTGGAGACTAGAAAACTTACATCATACTCTAGTGATGGTTAGACATTGTAGGGCAAGTGGACAGTCCTTCCCATGCAAGTGAATGGCTTCAATGACAAATTATATGAAAGAATCTGAGTGAAGCCAATTATGGAAAGCACTAAATTCCAACTGTTTTGGATTGGAAACCATAGGAACTAAAGAGCATTGATACTTTCAAAGCACTTAACCTCAGGTAAGTCATTTTTAATAAATTAAAAATATTTTTGCCACTAATATGGGGAGAAGTTGATTATTACGATGACGGTAACCATGATACTAACAAACTATTTACTGAGTGTCTATTGAGTGCCAGGTGCATCACCTACCCTTTGTACACAGCATCTTTTCTTTATTAATCTTTATAATGTTTGTTATTACTATTTATTATTATTATTGTTATTATTATAACTTTGCTTGTGAAGTAGCTGAGGTAGAACAAATGTTTAAATAATGTCAAAGATGCTGTAGCTGTAGTAGAATAGGACTGAATGACTCTAAATTCTGTGTTCATGCCTAATATGTTGTATTTGCCTCAGTTCCAGCCTGTTTATGACCTTTTGTCTTGAAGTTGACATTGTCCCCTCTGTAATGTTACAAAGGATTTACTAGTCTTATTCATGAGCAACAAAACACAACCTTCATTCCCAGGCAGATGCTGGGCTCTTTGCCAAAATAATGGCCTTGATAGAAATCATCTTCCAATCCTTCTGCATTTAGACAGCAGATGATAAAAAAAAAAAAAAAAACAGAGCCTGGCAACTTTAAATCTGACTTTGTAGTTGCCCTCTATATATTCCCTGAGGAGGTCTTAGAATGAGTCATTGACTTTTCTGACTGCATTTAGTGATCCTTAGAGAGAAAATGTTCCTTAGTCTTGGCATTGAACTTTTATAGCATTCCACTTCCAGTGACCCCAATGCTTTGAGAAGATACCTCTGCTCTTGGCATATAACAGTGATCTTCAAACAATAATAACAACCACAATTACAACAACAACAATAACAACAACTGCAACATAAAAACTAAACAATAAAACATGAATGTTCTTTATCATGGTATACTGAACTATGTCCCTATTTTTATATAATCTTATTTTTAAGTAAACGTCTAAGTTGGGACATTCTTCATAGCTTCAAATGACAAAAATCAGGCTCATCAAGTGGAAAAGTCATCTTCAGACCAACTGTTCTTGCCAGCATATTTTCACTATTAATTCGTGGGCATTATAGCCAGTGTATAAAAGCTGGAAAACAAGAACTTGTCTGATATTTCTTTTGTGTACCTATGAAATTCTTATGGATCATTGACATGCAATTTATTGTCTGTGAAAATGCAAAATAAGCCTACCATGAGTCAGCTTTACCACTCCTGGGAATGTACCCAAAGGAATCAATGTTATCATACAGTAAAGGCACCTGCATATAAATGTTTATAGTGGTAATCATGCAGTAGCCTAATCATGCAGTCAGCCTAGATGTCCACCAATATATAAATGAATTAAAACTGGGTTGGATAAACATATTTTTTATATATATATATATATATATATATATATTTAAAATTCAGCCATAAGGAAGAGTAAAAATCATATCATTCCTTCTTTGAGAGCTCAGAATTAGTAAAATCTAGTTGGAGATCTGTTCTCATAGATGGTAAGCTGCAGGAATGCCTTTTGTTTTCCTACAGAAAATTCATGGACAGCTATATATTATGACTTTCCTATTCAGTTTAACAATCTTCTCCAATCAGGGGCTTTCCTTATACATACTAACTATCAGTTTGCTTTTTCTTTTCTGGACTAGGAAGTCTGAGGGTCCTCTAGAAGCACTGGCATCATTGCAAACGAAGTAGCTATGTTTGATAGGCAAAATCTCTTAATATGCTTTAAAGTCGATTTTCTACCCAGGGGTACAACATTTATGTACTGATCTGAATAGACCACTGAACTGGAGGTGCACAATTCATCTTTTACCCAAATGTGGAATTCTTTATTTCCATACTGAGAAAAATGAATTCCTATGACAGCCCAGAGCAGGCCTGCCAAATTGCCATCATGTCCAATCTCTGGATTAGATAGTGAATGTGGGAGTTGGAAGGTAGAGAAGTCACAAAACGATGAACTGATACAGAGCAGACGTGCACAGATATTAGTGGTGTGTAGCATTTCATGTCCTCATACTCAACATTCTGCCTCCTTCTTACTTTTGCTTCTTCTCCAAGTAAAATACAATCGTCATTGTAACAGGATTAAGAGGTGATTAGACAATAATGGCTCTGGCTATTATCCTAAGAGTAGCTTTATTATTTTAGGAGTGAGTTCCAGGTAAATATGATGGCCCTGCCTGATTTCCCTTCTGCCTTGTACATGCCAATTTGCACTCTTGTCATGTTTTGATGCAGAGTGCAGTCCTTCTCTAGGCTTTGACACATTCACCTTGGACTCCAGAATTGTGAAAACCAAATCCACTTCTTCATAATAACCCAGTCTGTAATATTAGGTTATCCCAGCATAAAATATACTAAAGTTACCAGACACTTCTGTGGAGTTCCTTGTATTTCTTAGGAAGGAGGGATTGAAAAAGCAAGTTATTACTGTTGCAGTTGGCAATGGCCATAAAATTTCATGCCTTCTACTCACATTTTTTTAAATATTAAATTAGTTGACTGTTATGTATTCAATAGATATCTATATATATATTTACCCATTCAACTCATGTCTCCACCATGCCCTTCTACTAACCAAGTTTAAAGGTCATCTTTCATTCCTGTAAAGATGCTAAAAATAAAAGAATAAATAAAGAAAAAGAAAATGAGGAAGCTGTAGGTTTGGGCTTGGGTGTGAAGATCCCAACGCTGTCTTTGATGTCTCAAATATTTAAAATAAAGAGACTCTATTAAAAATGCTTTGTTATGAATTACTAGAATGATGATTGGGACATATGTAATGTTGAATTTTCTGAATGAGATTTATACTTTACTTGAGAATCTTGAGTATGATCCTAACCTATGAAGTTTAGAAGCTGCCCACGTAATTGGCAAGTATTTTTTAATACACAGTTTCCTATGTCTTAGTCTTTTCTGGAAGTTAGTTTACAACAATAAAATGTTTATTATTATAAAGATCTTTCAAAAAAAATCTTACTGAGTGAGGTAGTCCAGACCCAAAAAGACAAATATGGTATGTATTCACTTATATGTGGATGTTAGATGCTAATTCTTCAATAAGCAGGCGACAATGAATATAACCACAGAGACTAGGTACATGGTAAGCAACTGGCTGGGGGCTCTCCCTAGGAAGGGGAAATAGAATATATAGTTAAGGATAGACAGGGGAGGAATCAAATGAAGAGGGAGTAAGGGACAGATTATGTGGTGGGACAGCTAAAACTATGGGCCATTTGTGGGTTTGTATGGAAACATTATGATGATTTAGATGCCTGTTTGTATTATATTTTATTTTTTTACATTATTATCTTTTTCACTTTTACATCTATTTTTACATCAGTACCAGGCTGTCTTTATCATTAGAGCTCTGTAGTATTATTTGAGGTCAGGTTGTATAAAGCCTCTGGCAGTGTTCTTACTTCTTAAGATTCCTTTGGCTATTTGAGGTCTTTTGTGGTTCTATACAAAACATTGAATTGCTTTTTTTCTAAATCTGTGGAATAATAACATTGCAGTTTCGATAGCTATTGTATTAAATCTGTGGATTAATTCTGGTTTTGTACAAAATAAGTTCTGATGGCCCAGGACATAGAAAATATTTCCATAAGCTGCTATCGTCTGTGATTTCCTTGAAGTTTTTGATTTGGTCAAATGTATTCCTAAATACTTAGGTGAAAGAGTTTTCTCATAGTCTTTGTAGGGTTTTTGAAGTAAAGAATCATATCATGTATAAATAAAAATATTATAAATTCTTTTAAATTTTTAAAATCAACTTTATGGTCTTCTCTTGACTAATTTCTATAGCTAAAACTTCAAACACTGTATCAAGCAAGAAAGGAAAGTGGCCATTCTTGTCTTGTTCATGACTTTAGAGGAAGTGTTCTTAGTTTGTCTCCATTTAATATAATGTTGGCTATAGGTTTGATGTATAGAGCCTTTATTATTTTGATATATCTTACATCTACAGAAGGTAGCCTTTCTTTTGTCATATGGTGTGTTTATCCTTGAGTACTATTTAAGATGAAAGTGATAGAAAAACAATCAAATATTCATATTGAAAGTCTAAAATTTGATAAAAGGAAGCCAAGTGGCCAATTAATATTTTAGTGAAATATTTTCTATTTTTCCTCAAATCACTTCATATATTTGTGTAGGTCTATTTCTTGAAATTCTATTTTTCTCTTTTGATTTATTTATATATTTTGTCAATAATTCATTTTCTTGAGTATTATACTTTAAAGTTATTTCCTGAAACCAAGTACACTGATTATTACCAGTTTGTTTTTCTCCCCTCAAAAGTGCTTTACCTATTTTGATGAAAAGCAGACTTTATCCTTTACTAAGGAAAATTCTCTTTGCCATAGACTGAGACCACTAGAGAAAACCAAAACAGATCAAAATTAAGTTGTGGATCCCAGTTCCAATGTGTACATCTATAAAACACTCATGTACCAAAGGCTCGGGGAACATTGTGGAAGAGGGGACAGAAAGACTGTAAGAACCAGAAGATCAGAGAGTTTTCTGTGAGGTTGTGTCTCCTAGGAATGAGAAGCTAAACCCATAAAATCTCACCAACATGACTGCCCACATGTGAGCTGGGTGTGGATGACACCAATGAACATGCCAAACTGTACAGGAAAAAGTCCACAAAGCCTCAAACCAACACAAAACTCTATAGGTAACTAAGGAATGCTAGGAGCAGGAGAGATGGTCTTCCCCAGGGAAGAGAACACCCATTGCTTATTCAATACCAGATGGTTAGCCCTAAAATCATACAGGCAAGTAACATTTTCCAGGGTGAATGGTTTATATTGGGGAATATATATGTGCGCGAGTGTGTGTGTATGTGTGTGTGTTGTGCACATATGTATATGCAATAACAATTATTGAAAAAAGAAGCCATTAATTTGAAGGAGACTGGGAAGGGGGATGTGGGAGGGTTTGAAAGGAGGAAAGGGAAGGAATAAATATTGTAATTAAATTATAGTCTCAAAAACTAGAATGATCTAGTTCTTACCTAAAATAACCTTGTTGGTACTTTGATGAGAGTTTAATAGAAATTAAACATATGTGAAAATTATAATTTCTATGATTTTTACTATTCTGACCCATAAACACAGCTGCATATCTTAATAAGTCTTCATGTATTAATAGAGTAAATCAAAGCTTTTAAACTATTTTGAAAAAAAATTTCCTTTTTGTTTTGTTCCTTTCCTTTCTCTTCTCTTCCTTTCACTTCTTTTCCCTATCCTTTTTCCTTTTCCCTTCCCCACTCTCCCTCTCTTGTCTGAAATAGGATTTCACAATATCCCTTGGCTCTTTTCAAATTCATAGCAATCTTCCCGTGTCTGCTTCTCAAGTTCTTAGAGTATACTACTGTGCCTGTTGTCTATCATGCCTCTCCTTCCATTGTGATATTTTAGTACTGTTTTTAATATCTTTTTATCATATTCACCTCCTTTATTACCTTTTGTTAACATCTGTCTCCAGCCCATTTATCTGATTCCTTAATAGTCTCACTTTTACATTCATGACATTCTGTTTTCCTTCTTCTCTGAAGACCTTGTGTGAAATACAGCACACAGGCAAAACTTCTTTTGGGTTTGATTTATTTCACTTAACATGATGTTCTCTAGTTCTTTCTAGTTTCCTTCTATTAAACTTTGTTCTTTGTCTTCTTTCTAGCTGAGTAAAATTTTCTTTTGCATATGGTAGGATAATTTTATTCTATGATTTTGTTGAAAATATTTTCTGTGCCCATGACCTGAGTTTAATCATCCTTCCTCTATTCCTAATTTGTAGATTTGGTCTTTTCATAGTTTCCAAGATTTCCTGGATGTTTTATGCCTGGATTTAAAAAGTTTTTTTGATTCAATATTTTTTTGATCGAGGCATTCATTCCATCTTGTCTTTAATACCGGAGATTCTCTCTTTTATCTCTTATATTCTGTTGGTGGGGCTTGCCTCTGAGGTTCCAGTTTTAGTTTCTAAATATTTCATTTCATTTCCTCTCAGTGTTTGTTTTCTTTAGTGATTCTAGTTCTACTTTCAGGTCTTGAACTATTTTCTTCATTTTATTCCACTGTTGTTTTTTTTCCATAAATTTAATTATTAGATTTATTCCTTTCCTCTTAAGGACCTTTGAAAACACTCAAATATATTCATAATAGCTATTTTGAAGTCTTTGTCTTGTACTTCAGCTATATTGCATTTCTCAGGGCCTGTTGTTGTAGTTTCTTAGTCACTGTTCTATTGCTGTAAAAAGACACTATGGCCATGACAACTCTTATAAAGGATAACATTTAATTGGGGCTGCCTTACAGTTTCAGTGGTTTAATCCATTGGCATCATGGTGGGGAGTATGGCAGCACACATGCAAATATGGTGCTGGAGAAGTTGCTGAGTGCTACACCCTGATCCTCAAGCAGAGAGATGACACTGGGCCTGGTGAGGCCTTTGGAAACCTCAAAGTCCACCCCCAGCTTCACTTCCTCCAACAAAGCCACACTTCCTAATTCCTTTTATTTCATCAAAGAGTCCCTTTTGCTTCTTGGTGACTGTTATGTTTGTAATACCAGGTGCTAATATCTGGTCTTGTCTTTGTTTGGTGGATGTTGTCTTCATTGGTTTCTGTTGCTTTCTCTGGTTCTCAGGAGAATGTGTTGCCTGTGGGTTGCGATAGGGAATGCTTCTGAGATCCTGCTAAGTGTGTCTCTGATAGAACTGTTTCTAAGTATTCAGAGCTGACACTAAGAAATGGGGATAGGCTGGAGAAGGGGCTTAGAGGGTCCACAGGAGAGAGAAAAGCTGGGTGTGCCACTGGGATCTGCATAGATCCTTGGGACTGGGGACAGAGAGGAAGAGGAGAGGCCACAACAGGTGGTATGTTATGGAGCTGGGGATAAGAGTGTGGGGTTGGAATTGGAGGACATTAGGGAGAGTGCAGATAGCCTACAGATTATCTGGCAGATGTGGCCAGTGGGGTTCCAGGGAGTGCCTTAATGCTGGTAGCTGGGACAAAGGGATGGGTTGGCACAGGAAGGCTTTAGGAGATCTAGGTTATTCCCTGTGATTGGGGGCAGAGAGGAAGGACAAACCATAGCATGTGATCTGCTACAATGCTTGGGATAAGACTGGAGGATTGGGACTGGGGGACAGGAGGGAGAGTGAATATTGCCTACATGATTCCCTGGCTGGTGGAGCCAGTGGATTTCCATGGAGTACATATAATGATTTTTCAATACAGAATTAGTCATATACATCTGACTCAGACACTACTGTGTCATGATGTATATTGACTACATTTATGTATTGAAAATGGAATTGCTAACATTTTTGGAAGTCTCATTTTATCGGCATTTGTGAAGTATATTGCCTGAAAATTTTTATTTCTCTAGTTGGGTAGGATAGCTTCTTAAAATAAAATGATGATTTTCTATTTTTATAAAAAATTAAGTGGAGTTGGCTTTATTTTTTTCTTTTAAATGCATGTACTTATGTTTTAAAATTAAGATTTAAGATTAAATCATATGCATTTTGAGGGAGTTGTGATACTTTAGTACTTCTGTGCAGTAATGATCAAATCAGCATAATTAGCATTTCTGTTTTCTTAGCAGTTTATCATTTCTTTATTTTGATAGTCTTTAAGCTCCTCTAGCTCTTTGTAAAACATGTAATACAATATTGTAGGTACAGAGTAAGAATAGATACTTCTCAAAGGAAGACATTCAAATAGGCAACAACTTTAAGAAAGAAAAATCAACTTCATTAGTAGTCATGAAAACGCAATTTAAGACCACCATGAAATATAATCTCACTTTAGAATGTTTATAACAAAAAAGGACAAAAATAACAAATGTGAGGAAGTGAAAAATGGTAGACTTTATACACTGTTGTAGGAATTAGTGGAGACACTATAGAAATTAGTGGCAATTCTTCAAGAAAAAAAGATGTTTCTTTTCATATTACCTAGCTATCTCACTTCTGGACATACATCCAAAGGAAAAATTACTAGTGCTATACTTCCATGTCCACGTTATTGACATACTCTTCACAATAACTAGGATGTTGAATCCACATACGTGCTCATCAATGGATGAATGATTAAGTGAAATGTGGTGTTTGTACACAATCAGTAATCCATTAAAAAAGAATTGCTAGGTGTAATGAGCAAAAGGATGGGTTTTTATTAAGGAAACAGAAGTCCAAGTTCCACAATTGGCCTCTAATGACAGTATACTTGGATACCAAGTAATGAAATTCTTAGTTTTTTATGTGGTCTTATCTAGTACTAGCCTAGCACAGTAACTCATTCCAAGGTTGTGTATAAGGAAAGTGAAGCTTTACTTTCAGCCTGTACTGGTAGGAAGTAGGTTCCTAATCTCCCATAGTCACATGATGTGTAGCTAGAACAAAGAAGTATAGCCTAAAGATTTATCTATGTTAAAATTAATTCCTCGTAGCAAAACTCAGATTTCTTTCTTTCATCTGTACCATTGACAACATACTGAGTATAAGTTCTTTGCTTACAACTATGAATTATACAATGGGAGATATAAACATTAATTTTTATCTTGGTGTTGAGATGGGGTACTTTTCTATATTCTTCAGAATCTTATATTGTTTTAGCATGTTTTCTAGCATTATAGTTTTATTAATGGTGACATAGAGAAAAATGTATCTGGTGAATAGTCCTGGAAGCAGGAGTTCTGAATTTGTTTCTGTTAGCATCACTTTTGTGATCATTTCTCTTCACTCTTGTAAATAACTAATCATTACTACTTCATCACACGAGGCAACAGAAAACAAGCTCAGAGCGGAAGGCCCAGCATGAGAATCTGATACTGAATACATGGTAGGAGATAAGGACCCAGGTAAAAATGTGACTTAGTAGGAATTGGAGCACTGAGATGGGGCGTATGATGTTCCACAGAGAGGAGGGCATGCTCTGAAGATATTAGACCCATGTGTTTATAAATGGGACAGGAGGAAAGAGTCTGGGACATGCTATATTTTAATACATAATGTACCCACCAATATTGTTTATCACTTCACTCTCCTCACTACTATGAGGGCAGGACATCTCATTTGACTTGTTGATTAACACATCTCTGGAGCTAAGAGTCATGCCTAGTATTGACTGGGTTCTCAGTAAATATACAACTCAGAAGAGAAATTGTGTTACTCAAGGCCCCTTGTATAATAATTAGAAAACTGATAATTACAAATTTAAAATTCAAATGCCAGGGTTTGGGATCTCAACTACATGTTTACACAGTGGCCCAAGTCAACATATTCTCCTCTCTGCCATAATACAAGAACAAGGGAATCAAATTGGCCGGTAGACATCAGAGTCTGTACTAGTAAATTATGAGTTTGAAAATTAGACATACTTAGATACTTGGATAAATTACCCACTCTAACAACAGTCGGGGCTAATTTGAGCACCAAACTTGTGGATTTATCACAATAAATGTCAGCAACAGTAAACTAGAAGTTGTGGTCAAAGTATCATTTATGATTCACCATCTATGAATCCTCAGTCATTTTGGTTAGCTCTAGTGGCATTGCCTTTGAAATCCCAGTGTCAGTATCTACAACAACCTGCCCAATGTAAAAGGCAGGCCTGAGTATTTGCCAGAGACAGGATAGTGAAGCAAGGGTTGTGGGATACAGAGAATATACCAAGCCAGAAGAAGAAATAAATAGTCAGGAATAAGCATCTCTCCTATAATTATTACTTGGGTCTCACTTTCTCCTAAGTCTACCTGTTATTTCTACTTAAAAAAAATATGAATCCCATTGTTTCAGTCCTATATTCCCCAAAGGGGATTCTCTTCCACCTACCTGCATCCAAAAGACATCTTAAAGAGAATACGTGCATTTCAATAGTAGTTACAGTGCACTTTAAATATGTCAAGAACCAGACAAAGAAAAGCAATACACAAAATGGAGGAGAGAGGACCAAAATGCATGTAGCTCTTGATAACCAGATGAAAGCCTACAGGAGTGCTTTCTTCTATAT
Source organism: Cricetomys ansorgei (assembly GCA_026225945.1). NCBI lineage: Eukaryota > Metazoa > Chordata > Mammalia > Rodentia > Nesomyidae > Cricetomys > Cricetomys ansorgei. The sequence goes on along the minus strand of JAMJFZ010002884.1, from coordinate 1,762,640 downwards.
GAGAAATATATCCATTTTCAGATACTTTTTATCATCAATTTCCTTTTAAGTATCCATTGACTTATAATGACTTTTTTCATTATACCTTCATATATATGAAAGCCAGCTATGTTGGGACACTGTACTCCTAACACTCAGGAGGTTGTGTCAGGAAGACTGTGAGTTGAAGGCCACTCTAGGTTACTTCATGAGACCCTGTCACAAAAGAAGAGAGGGGGGAGAAGGAGGAGGAGACGAATGGAGGAAAAATAAGGGAAGGAGGAAGAGAAGAAGAAAAGAGAAAGGATTAAAATGAAGATATTATTGAGAAGACGTGAGATGGTTCATTGGGTAAATAATTTGCCATTAAATCTGACCCCTGATGACCTGAATTTGATTGCTATATCTCTCATGGTGGAAGAAGAGAACCAACTTCCACAAGTTGCCCTGTGACTTACATGTCCATGCTGCCATATATGGACAAGCACAAACACACATAATAAATGAAAATATTTAAATTATCATCAACATACTTTACTTTCTGTTCATATTATCTTGCATAGGTATAAACATCACAAAAGAAAGTTTATATTGATATAATTTACCCTATCTATCACATTTAGATTAACACAATTTTACATGGATTGCTGTATTTATAGCCATGAAATTTTATCATGTGAATAGATTCACATATTATCAGCATAGTCAAGATACAGTAATTCAATAACTACAGGGATCCCCTTTTATAACAAAATCCACCAGACGTTTTCACCTTCCATGCAGTCCATGACTTCTAGCAAATACTAAACTGGTCTTCATCTATGCAAATTGTCATTTCAAAAAGTTTTGTTATTGAAAGTTTGGAACATATAACTTTTTATGATTGATTAACTTTGACTTAACATAATTACCAGGAGAGCCATCCAACTTGTTCCATTTATCAATAATTCTTTTTTTTTTACTTCTGAGTAATCCTCTATTTTACGAATGCATACAATCATTTACTGTTTAGTCATTTTTCTGCTCAAGAATATCTGGATTTTCTCTGATTAGAAGATATGAATAAAACCTCCAAAAGTATATGGAAAGGTTTTGTTTCTGTATGGAGTTTTAATTATTTGAAATAAATACTGAAATGAACCATTTGGTAATTGTGTATAGTTTCATAAGAAACAGCAAAACTGTTTGTTACAGAGTTCATTTCCTATGACAATATATGAGTGAACCAGCTTCTGTAAATGTTCATGAAAATGACCTTATTACTATTGATTAAATTTTTTAATTTCATGTATGTATGTGTGTGTGTGCATGTGTGTGTGTGTATGTGTGTGTGTAAGGAGTATCACATAATGTATGGATGTATGTACCATGCAGAGGCTACAGCAGGTGACTTCTATTACTCTTTGCTATATGGCTTTGAGACAGAATCTCTCACTGAGCTCACTATTTCAGTTAGGATGGCTGGCTAGTGAGTGTTTTGGATCTACTTGTCTCCTACTGCTCAGTGCTGAGGTTTTAGACCTGTGCAGTCATGTAGGGTTTGTTTATGTGACTACTGAAGATTCAGACTTTGCTCTTCATAACTGAAGAGCAAGTAGTCTTACTCAATAAAAAATCTCTTCAAACTTGTGTTATTGCTATTTTTGTATTCTTATTAATAATATGATAAAGATGCAAAGATATGTCATTGAGATTTTAGTTTGTAATTCTCTAATAGTTAATGATGCTGAACATCTCATGTGTTTTATTTATTATAAGTATGTGTATATGTATACATATACATAAATGTATATGTATATGTGTGTCCTTTCCTCATATTCTATTTAAATCATTTGGTTTTTTGGGGGGAGGGCTATATCAAGTGCTGAGAACTCTTTGTATATTCAACATACTAGTCCTGTGATGATCATATATTCACAAATATTCCCCACCTCTCAGTGTCTGTAACTTGTCTCTTAATAGGATATTTCAAAGAGCAATTTTTTCTTACTTTTTAAAAAATTTTAATATAATCTAGTTAATTCTTTAATGGACTATGCCTTTGTGAATTGTCAGGGCTAAGAAATCCTTGCTCATTACTAGAGCCTGAAGATTTTTCTCTTACCTTTTCTGAAGTATTACACTTTTGGTTTTGCATTTAAGTCATGATCTCCTAGATGTTCTCTGTAAGGTGGGAGATTTGGGTCAAGTTTCAGTTTTATACCTAAAAGCACTCAATAATTCCAGAACCATTTGTTGAAAAGGCTGCCTATCTCCACCAAATATTTTTTAGTTTTTTATTCAAAATCCTTTGAGCATATTTGTATGAATTTACTTCTATATTCTCTCTTCTTGTCCATTGATCTAAATGTCCAAGCTTCCACTATTGTAATACTTTTGAGTGTCTCTGAGCCTTCATATACCATGGAATGAGTACTTCTACTTTAGTTATAACTATCACTTTAGTTATTCTTGGGCCTATGCCTTTTCATATACATTTTAGAGTAAGCTTATCTATATCTGAAACAATATTCCTATGAGTTTATTTTATTTTAAATGTTTTTAATTGAATAAAATCATATGCCTCTCTTTCCCTCTTCCTTTTCCAACCTCCAGCTCCTGCCAGCTATCCATCTTCAAACCTCTCCCATGTAACCCCAATGACAGGTTGATAGACTTGTTTTCTTTATTATTGCTACATTAATACATATATGTATGTGTATGTACACACACACAAACACACATACAGCATGCTGAGTCTTCTTTGTTAATATTGTGTATATGGTTTCAAGGCTGACCATGCTCCCTTGGCCAACCACTAAGGGGACCCATCCCTGAAGCGACTGATTCTAATTTTCTCAGCAGTCATTAATTGCATGCAGTTCTTTGTCTAGGGGTGGGAACCTGTGAAAATTTCCCCCTTCCACATTAACATGTCCAATAATATCTCCATTGTTCTGATCTTGTTTTTGCAGCTATTTCTAGGAGAAACTGTCTCACACCAGACTTTCTGGTATTCTGGCTCTTACCATCTTTCTGTCTCCTCTTCCACAATGTTCTGTAAGCCATACATAGATGGCTGCATTTGTGAGGTAGCTGTATCCGTTGGTGCGACACTCCCCAGAGTCGTTGGTCTCTGCACTGTGTTTAGTTGTGGGTTTTCTATGATGTTCTTCATTTGCTTTAAAGAGAATTTCATCTTGCTAAAGGGCAGTAGGTATCTGTGAATATAAGGATAAGATTTAGAATATAGTAAGAAATTATACTGGTGTAGCGAAATTGTAGTAGATTCTTTTCTAAGATCTATTATTACCTCACAAGCCCAAGGAACCTAACTAGGTTTCCAATACAAGGCATAATTTCCCTCCTGTTGAGTGGGACTTAATCCCAATTAGTCAGCTTTTGGTTGGCACCAAGATGTGAGTGCCACCTAATGCACTTTTATGCATATCTTACCATGCTGGTAGTTGTCATAGTTCATAGGTGTTTTAGCTTGGTAGGACTATTTTACTTTTTCCTCCCTTGGTAGCTTGCATAGTATTTTCTAGAATCATGGAAGCTAGACTGTAGGAAAGAGACTTTCATCATCTGACTCCTGTGCCCTAAGTATCCGGTGTCTTCAGCAACAGAAGCTTATCTGTAACCCCTGAGAAGAAACCAAGGGCTATACTGATGACTTATATTGTTTGTCAGTAATTTGGACTACTCTGACCAACACTTTAAAGAAGGTTTCTTTTGCCTGGTGCTGTTTTTGTTGTTTTGTTTTTGTTTTCCATTTATAATTCTTGTTGGGAATACTGTCAGTTCAAGTGGCTTAACTTTGAGTGTAATTCAGGATCTTGTACAAAGTCATTAAGATGACCCTGTATCTGCCTGTGGTGGCACATGTGTAATTTCATAATTAGAGAGGCAGAGAGACAATAGGGTTGCAAGTTTGAGGGCAACCTTGGTTACATAGTGAGATCCAGGCTAGCCTAGGCTATAGAAAGAGAACTTTTCAAAAAACCAAACCAAAACCAAAACAAAAACAAACCAGGAAAGATTAATCTTGTAAAAGAGTTACTTATTCCTTACGAACTCATAAAATTCATGTTATAAAATAGACTTATGAAAGAAACTGTTGAAACTATACAAAGTCTAGTTAATTAATACAATTAATGGAAAAGTATTACTACTTTACCTTTAAAATGAGAGCATGCCTAAGATTATTTTAGAAAAGTATCTATACAAAATAAAGTTGGGCACTAATTCATTGTTATTCATGTAGGAAAATATAATAGATTGAGCATCATGCGATTTAATTTCTCAAAAGTATAATATACTTAGATCTTAGAGTGGGTTTGTTGATTAACAAGTTCATCCACACACAGATAGCAGTGAGTAAATTGTTCTCTGTTAATGTCAGCCTGAAGGAGTTATATTAACACTTGTAGAAAAACTTTACTTTAAAATGAGCCAGTTATGAATGATTAGATGTAATTATAAATATATTTTATGTCTTGATCAGAAGCCCATCTCTATCACTTGTTAGAAGATATGTACTTGTGAAACACCCAAATTAGCAACAAGTGAGCTGGCTAAACACTGGCCAGAAAGGTCAGAGGAGGGTGGGGCAATTGTATGTTATAATATTCCAAGGGGCTGAGGCTTCCAGGATATCCTTCATAAATGTAAGTCATGGTTTTAAATTGCTTCCACATCTTTATACTACAAACGTTTGAGTGTTGTTTGCACAGGATTAATATTGGCATTTCCATGTGTTCATTTGGAATCTTTATTGATTTGTTTTGTACTCCTGGGTTGACAGGGGATGCATGTCTTTCTTTAGTGACATCTGTAGTGAGGTTATTTCCTTTAATCCTTCTGAAATCAAAGATTTTATCTGAGTTTACCTGTGAGAGTATTATACAATAATTGGAAAGTAAATGTTTGTTTCTGTTGTTTATTCTTCACAATTTTCTCTCGAGTTCTTTTATGCTATTCATTACTCCTTGGGGCTGTTCTTATTCCTGAATATCAAGTGGCTGGATAAGCGATAGTGTATAACAAAGAGTTGAGAAACTGTAACTCCTACTACTTTCTTAAAACTTCTTACCTATCTGCCAAATCCTGAAATTCTGTTATCACTTCTGTTTTCAGTTTATTTTATCTTTCTGAATTTTGTTGATAGGGGTTGCATCCTTCTTGAAAGCCTCTCCTCTAGAACTTCATGGTACTACATTCTGCTGTTTCCCCTTTTCTTACAGTGATGATTCTCTGCAACTTTGTTATTAATCTCTTTCACTGGCCTCTAATAATTGGGGTTCTCTAGGATTTAATTGTGACTTGATTTCTCTTGGCCATCTATAATCATTAATGTAGACAGTCTCATTCAGGTTTCTAGCTTGTGTGCCATTCCTATGTGATGATTCCTCAATTTATTGCCACTCTTGCTCTCCAGACACCTACCCCACTGGCTGCTGACTGTCCCTTGGCTAGATACCAGAAACTTAACATGCTCTAAATATAATTTGCTTGATCTTGGTCCTCTACTCCTCTTTTAGCCCTGGTCAATCCTAACTGGGACATTTAAGCTTGTTTATTTTTTTCTTTTTCCTTCTTCTGATTTAATTGGCTCTGTTACAGATTGAAGTTCTTAACACCAAACCTAAAGAATAGTTCTTGATTTCTCTTTTTTCTCTCAAAATCTGTTTTTAATTTGTCATCAGATACATCCACTTTATCCCAGGATGTGTTTCTTTTGGATTCCTTCCCCAGTCTCTGCTGCAAGTTCAAGTTATCATCATTACTCACTTAAAATGCTGCATTCAGTCTTACTGGTGCTTTTTTATTCCTCTCTTATTTTCTTTGCAAACAACCTCAGTACCAGGCTTTTCTCTTCTTTTCTGCCTTTCTCCCTCCCTCCACCCCTCTCACTGTCCCCTTCTCTTCTTTTTCCTTTCCTTTTTCCTTTCCTTTTTCCTTTCCTTTCTCCTTTCCTTTCCCCTTGCCTTTCCCCTTGCCTTTCCCCTTGCCTTTCCCCTTGCCTTTCCCTTGCCTTTCCCCTTGCCTTTCCCCTTGCCTTTCCCCTTGCCTTTCCCCTTGCCTTTCCCCTTGCCTTTCCCCTTGCCTTTCCCCTTGCCTTTCCCCTTGCCTTTCCCCTTGCCTTTCCCCTTGCCTTTCCCCTTGCCTTTCCCCTTGCCTTTCCCCTTGCCTTTCCCCTTGCCTTTCCCCTTGCCTTTCCCCTTGCCTTTCCCCTTGCCTTTCCCCTTGCCTTTCCCCTTGCCTTTCCCCTTGCCTTTCCCCTTGCCTTTCCCCTTGCCTTTCCCCTTGCCTTTCCCCTTGCCTTTCCCCTTGCCTTTCCCCTTGCCTTTCCCCTTGCCTTTCCCCTTGCCTTTCCCCTTGCCTTTCCCCTTGCCTTTCCCCTTGCCTTTCCCCTTGCCTTTCCCCTTGCCTTTCCCCTTGCCTTTCCCCTTGCCTTTCCCCTTGCCTTTCCCCTTGCCTTTCCCCTTGCCTTTCCCCTTGCCTTTCCCCTTGCCTTTCCCCTTGCCTTTCCCCTTGCCTTTCCCCTTGCCTTTCCCCTTGCCTTTCCCCTTGCCTTTCCCCTTGCCTTTCCCCTTGCCTTTCCCCTTGCCTTTCCCCTTGCCTTTCCCCTTGCCTTTTGCCTTTCCCCTTGCCTTTCCCCTTGCCTTTCCCCTTGCCTTTCCCCTTGCCTTTCCCCTTGCCTTGCCCCTTGCCTTGCCCCTTGCCTTGCCCCTTGCCTTGCCCCTTGCCTTGCCCCTTGCCTTGCCCCTTGCCTTGCCCCTTGCCTTGCCCCTTGCCTTGCCCCTTGCCTTGCCCCTTGCCTTGCCCCTTGCCTTGCCCCTTGCCTTGCCCCTTGCCTTGCCCCTTGCCCCTTGCCCCTTGCCTTGCCCCTTGCCTTGCCCCTTGCCTTGCCCCTTGCCTTGCCCCTTGCCTTGCCTTGCCTTGCCTTGCCCCTTGCCTTGCCTTGCCTTGCCTTGCCTTGCCTTGCCTTGCCTTGCCTTGCCTTGCCTTGCCTTGCCTTGCCTTGCCTTGCCTTGCCTTGCCTTGCCTTGCCTTGCCTTGCCTTGCCTTGCCTTGCCTTGCCTTGCCTTGCCTTGCCTTGCCTTGCCTTGCCTTGCCTTGCCTTGCCTTGCCTTGCCTTGCCTTGCCTTGCCTTGCCTTGCCTTGCCTTGCCTTGCCTTGCCTTGCCTTGCCTTGCCTTGCCTTGCCTTGCCTTGCCTTGCCTTGCCTTGCCTTGCCTTGCCTTGCCTTGCCTTGCCTTGCCTTGCCTTGCCTTGCCTTGCCTTGCCTTGCCTTGCCTTGCCTTGCCTTGCCTTGCCTTGCCTTGCCTTGCCTTGCCTTGCCTTGCCTTGCCTTGCCTTGCCTTGCCTTGCCTTGCCTTGCCTTGCCTTGCCTTGCCTTGCCTTGCCTTGCCTTGCCTTGCCTTGCCTTGCCTTGCCTTGCCTTGCCTTGCCTTGCCTTGCCTTGCCTTGCCTTGCCTTGCCTTGCCTTGCCTTGCCTTGCCTTGCCTTGCCTTGCCTTGCCTTGCCTTGCCTTGCCTTGCCTTGCCTTGCCTTGCCTTGCCTTGCCTTGCCTTGCCTTGCCTTGCCTTGCCTTGCCTTGCCTTGCCTTGCCTTGCCTTGCCTTGCCTTGCCTTGCCTTGCCTTGCCTTGCCTTGCCTTGCCTTGCCTTGCCTTGCCTTGCCTTGCCTTGCCTTGCCTTGCCTTGCCTTGCCTTGCCTTGCCTTGCCTTGCCTTGCCTTGCCTTGCCTTGCCTTGCCTTGCCTTGCCTTGCCTTGCCTTGCCTTGCCTTGCCTTGCCTTGCCTTGCCTTGCCTTGCCTTGCCTTGCCTTGCCTTGCCTTGCCTTGCCTTGCCTTGCCTTGCCTTGCCTTGCCTTGCCTTGCCTTGCCTTGCCTTGCCTTGCCTTGCCTTGCCTTGCCTTGCCTTGCCTTGCCTTGCCTTGCCTTGCCTTGCCTTGCCTTGCCTTGCCTTGCCTTGCCTTGCCTTGCCTTGCCTTGCCTTGCCTTGCCTTGCCTTGCCTTGCCTTGCCTTGCCTTGCCTTGCCTTGCCTTGCCTTGCCTTGCCTTGCCTTGCCTTGCCTTGCCTTGCCTTGCCTTGCCTTGCCTTGCCTTGCCTTGCCTTGCCTTGCCTTGCCTTGCCTTGCCTTGCCTTGCCTTGCCCTTGCCTTGCCTTGCCTTGCCTTGCCTTGCCTTGCCTTGCCTTGCCTTGCCTTGCCTTGCCTTGCCTTGCCTTGCCTTGCCTTGCCTTGCCTTGCCTTGCCTTGCCTTGCCTTGCCTTGCCTTGCCTTGCCTTGCCTTGCCTTGCCTTGCCTTGCCTTGCCTTGCCTTGCCTTGCCTTGCCTTGCCTTGCCTTGCCTTGCCTTGCCTTGCCTTGCCTTGCCTTGCCTTGCCTTGCCTTGCCTTGCCTTGCCTTGCCTTGCCTTGCCTTGCCTTGCCTTGCCTTGCCTTGCCTTGCCTTGCCTTGCCTTGCCTTGCCTTGCCTTGCCTTGCCTTGCCTTGCCTTGCCTTGCCTTGCCTTGCCTTGCCTTGCCTTGCCTTGCCTTGCCTTGCCTTGCCTTGCCTTGCCTTGCCTTGCCTTGCCTTGCCTTGCCTTGCCTTGCCTTGCCTTGCCTTGCCTTGCCTTGCCTTGCCTTGCCTTGCCTTGCCTTGCCTTGCCTTGCCTTGCCTTGCCTTGCCTTGCCTTTGCCTTGCCTTGCCTTGCCTTGCCTTGCCTTGCCTTGCCTTGCCTTGCCTTGCCTTGCCTTGCCTTGCCTTGCCTTGCCTTGCCTTGCCTTGCCTTGCCTTGCCTTGCCTTGCCTTGCCTTGCCTTGCCTTGCCTTGCCTTGCCTTGCCTTGCCTTGCCTTGCCTTGCCTTGCCTTGCCTTGCCTTGCCTTGCCTTGCCTTGCCTTGCCTTGCCTTGCCTTGCCTTGCCTTGCCTTGCCTTGCCTTGCCTTGCCTTGCCTTGCCTTGCCTTGCCTTGCCTTGCCTTGCCTTGCCTTGCCTTGCCTTGCCTTGCCTTGCCTTGCCTTGCCTTGCCTTGCCTTGCCTTGCCTTGCCTTGCCTTGCCTTGCCTTGCCTTGCCTTGCCTTGCCTTGCCTTGCCTTGCCTTGCCTTGCCTTGCCTTGCCTTGCCTTGCCTTGCCTTGCCTTGCCTTGCCTTGCCTTGCCTTGCCTTGCCTTGCGCTTGCCTTGCCTTGCCTTGCCTTGCCTTGCCTTGCCTTGCCTTGCCTTGCCTTGCCTTGCCTTGCCTTGCCTTGCCTTGCCTTGCCTTGCCTTGCCTTGCCTTGCCTTGCCTTGCCTTGCCTTGCCTTGCCTTGCCTTGCCTTGCCTTGCCTTGCCTTGCCTTGCCTTGCCTTGCCTTGCCTTGCCTTGCCTTGCCTTGCCTTGCCTTGCCTTGCCTTGCCTTGCCTTGCCTTGCCTTGCCTTGCCTTGCCTTGCCTTGCCTTGCCTTGCCTTGCCTTGCCTTGCCTTGCCTTGCCTTGCCTTGCCTTGCCTTGCCTTGCCTTGCCTTGCCTTGCCTTGCCTTGCCTTGCCTTGCCTTGCCTTGCCTTGCCTTGCCTTGCCTTGCCTTGCCTTGCCTTGCCTTGCCTTGCCTTGCCTTGCCTTGCCTTGCCTTGCCTTGCCTTGCCTTGCCTTGCCTTGCCTTGCCTTGCCTTGCCTTGCCTTGCCTTGCCTTGCCTTGCCTTGCCTTGCCTTGCCTTGCCTTGCCTTGCCTTGCCTTGCCTTGCCTTGCCTTGCCTTGCCTTGCCTTGCCTTGCCTTGCCTTGCCTTGCCTTGCCTTGCCTTGCCTTGCCTTGCCTTGCCTTGCCTTGCCTTGCCTTGCCTTGCCTTGCCTTGCCTTGCCTTGCCTTGCCTTGCCTTGCCTTGCCTTGCCTTGCCTTGCCTTGCCTTGCCTTGCCTTGCCTTGCCTTGCCTTGCCTTGCCTTGCCTTGCCTTGCCTTGCCTTGCCTTGCCTTGCCTTGCCTTGCCTTGCCTTGCCTTGCCTTGCCTTGCCTTGCCTTGCCTTGCCTTTCTCCTTTCCTTTCATTTCTCCTTTTGTAGCCTTTCTTTTTCTTTTTTTCCCCTCCTCTCCTCTCCTCCCCTCTCCTCACCTATACTCTCTTCTCCTCTCCTCTCCCCTCCCCTTTCCTCTTCTTTCCTCTCTCCTCTTTCCTTCATCCCTCCCTTCCTTCCTTCCTTCCTTCCTTCCTTCCTTCCTTTCTTTCTTTCTTTTCTTTCTTTCTTTCTTTCTTTCTTTCTTTCTTTCTTTTTCTTTCTTTCTTTCTTTCTTTCTCTCTCTTTTTCTCCTTTCTTCCTTCCTTCCCTCCTTCTTCCTCCCTCCCTTCCTTCTTTCTTTCCTTAGGAATGAATACCAAACAGTAAAACTTTTATTAATGCTCTGGAGCAGACAAGACAGCAAGAAAGAGGCACAATGTGTGTAATACATGGGAACCTTAAAGGGCTGGCAAGATAACTCATTGGGTTGAGGGCTAGCCATGCAAATCTGATCACCTGAAACCAATCCTCAGAACCTAGGCTGGACTTTTCAATTCAAATTCAATCATGCTTCAACTCATTTGATAGTGCAAAAACTGTCTCTCTAAACCCAGATTGAATGATCCTACATCTCTTGCACATGTTCACCTGTTTTTTGTTCTTTGTCATTACAGTGTCTGGTAACTATACTTTCAGGCTAAAAAAAAATGTTTAATAAATGGATGTGAGGGGAACCTCTCTGGTGAGGTCTAGGGTTGGTAACCAGTCTATGAGCAGAGTGTGACATCATTAGAAATTGTCTCCGGGTTATGGAGTCTCTGGTTCCTGTCCCATCATGCAGTTTTAGGCAGGGGTTTCCTCCTTTGTATGGAGTTCTGTTTTTCCATTGTCAATAAGGTTCTTGCAGGGAAGATAGGCAGGCAGAGGCTTGTGGCTGGGATCAGTCTCACCACTGGAAACCGTGCCTGGCCACAGGAGATGGCCTGGGGAGAAGACAGGATGTTAGTAGGTGGTGATTGGGGCAGATCTGGGGGAGATAGGAGGATGTAAGGTGGTGGGAGGGGAGGAGGGGGGGCAGGATGTATTCTATAAGTTTTATGAGAGAAAGAAATAAAAATCATAAATAAAAATAATAAATAAATGCTGTGATAAGTTAAGGGATTGCAAATGTAACTATGTATTTTTGAGAAGAAAGCTTTCTTTGTTTCCCTAAATTCACTATTTGGAGAGCCCATCAATGCTCATGGCCAATGCTGTCTAGATAGGTTAAAGTAATGATTCATGAAATGTTGATATTTTACCCATAGAATTGTTTTGTCTTTCAAATCAAATAGTATATTAATCTTGATATGTTAAACATATGAAAATTACTTTGGTTAAAGAGATATTAAGGGTGGTTGGTGAGACTGTGAGGTCAATATTTTCCCTTGTAATTTCTCTAGAGGCTCCTAGGATGCAGTTTGGAAGCTCTAAAACACTGCTTGATCTATTGCATTCAAGATTTAATAAAACTGAATGTAAAGTCACTATACTGGGCTCTACAAGTGTAGCTCATACACATTCTAAATATATAGTTAAAAACAATAATGGATACCAGAGATGCTATATAAATTGACCCCATTTATTTGCATGGCCTGAGATCATGCTCTACTGAGAAAGTTATTAGTCTAGGATGTTGTTCATTTTGCCAAGAACAGGAATTTGCGACATTAAGGTCAAAGGTTAAATTAGAGCATCTATTGCAAAGCCAGGGGAAATTACCAATGAAATGAATGGATGATGCCCTAACACTAAATCACTATTAGTTAAGGAAAAGTTCATTGGAGAAGGGCACCAAATAATTGTTTGTGTATAAAAGATGTTCATGTTCCTCTGTTTCTTAATAAATCATTGGTCTTTTTGCAGATGATGACTTCTGCAGTGTTAGGAACATAAACTATTGGAAACAGACCAATTCAAGTGACATGTGTGATCTGAAGACCCTCATTAATCATTAATTATGAGGTCAGACTTATATATGTTTATAGTGTCCATCTTTTCTAACAGTTGGTAGTTATAAAATCTAGTTCTCTGATTCTTCTCACTTTGTTCTTAAGCAATGAATTAAAATATGAAATCCTTAAGGCTGGGGATATAAGTCAATGGAAGACAACTTGCCTAGAATATACAAAGCCTTGCGTTTACTTAGCAACACTAAAATATACTAAAACTAAGAGGCAGGTTACAAAAACTTTTCATTAAGTTTATTTCCAGGGACCAGGATGATAGTCAATAAAATGATCATTTAGAGACTGAGAAATAATAATAGCTATCATCTTCCTATGGCACAAATAAAATGGGGATCCTAACCAAATGAGCAAGTCAGCTTCAGTAAACTGCTATGGATTATGAAAATGGATTATGAAAAATTAAGTTTTATTGGAAATGCTAGATGTATATTCTGAAGAAATAAGTATAAGCACTTGAGTCACTTTCAGGCCACAGACTAACTTGTGGAGCATAGTTCAATTGCATTCAAAAGTTTTTGGTAAAAGGTCTAGTTTTGATCTCATTGAAGAGCCTTCAAAATGTGGTAAGTAGCCAAGCCCCAGTGTGATAGCACAGCCTGAAGGTTTATACTGTGTTCTCTCTAGTCCCTGATATCTTTTGTTATCAGTTCTCAGAATACTCTTTTGGGGTTTCTGGTGACAGTAACTCCCAGACTGGTTTGCTGATCATCTATCCACAAACAGGATTGAGTTATATATAAGATTAGCCTGATTTCTAAGAAGAAGGTTCAGTGTAGCTATGTATCCTTGTCCCCATCCACTCTGGAGACCAAGCACAGAGGAGATTACTGCTATGTGGACAGGCAGTGATGCAGTCTTCAAAATTTCCAGGCAAATTTGGGAAGAGGTCTGGTATATTCAGAGAAGTACAAATGACTTTAACATATGACTTTGTTTCTGTTAATATGTTCATAAGCTTTCTTAATTTCATCTTTACCTTTTCTGTTGTTTTATCAAACATCTTTATTAAAATATATTTGACATACCACATAATACACAATTGTAAATTTTTCTACTTGATATTTTTTTCAGAATATTCAGGTATACAATTACAGTAATATCACACAATTATACCATTACTATGATCATGTTTTTATCATCCCTAAGAGGCTCCCATCCATTGTCAGTCACTTTTCATTACCTCCTCCTCAGAAGTATTTCTGTCTATATAAATTTCTTTTTTCTGTAAAAATCTTCCTCTTCTTAAATGCATTCTCCTTCTGAAAGCTTTTCTTACATGCTAAAATGTCGCCTTTCTAAGTTACGTTTAGATATTTGGATTATTTGAATTTTCTTTACTATGGAAACAAGCTAGCAATCATTTTTTATGTCTGGACCTCTTATATCATTCATTACTGTCTTCTCCGCAAGGCATTATAAGGTACTGTGGTAAATTGAATGAGATGTCTCTCATAATATCTGTTCAGGTAGATGCAGGAAGTGTTCTGTATGTCTCTGAAGATTTGAATACTTTGTTCTCAATTGGGCAATGCTGTCTGAATACATTTGGGAGGTGTGGTCTTGCTGGAGAAAATATGTCACTGGGGGCAGGCTTTGAGATTTTAAAGCCTCATACCACTTCCAGTATATTCTCTGTGCTTTGTTTTTATGGTTCTTGTGAGCTCCTAGTTTACTACTCCAGTCACCATGTCTGTTGCTTCTCTGCCATGACAGACTCTTATTCCCCTGGAACCTTAAGCCCAGATAAATCCTTCTGTAAGTTGCCTTGGTCATGGTGTTTTATCACAGCAAGAGAAAAGCAACTAAGACAAATAGCTATTAAAACTATGGTGTTTGGAGTCAGATGAATGTATTATAGTCTTAAATTTCCCCTCATGTATTGAATGGCAACGATAAGAGTACCAACTATCAACTGGATAAATGGGAAAACACATAATTCATGTCTGACATGGTTTTATGACAATTTTAAATATTTACTTATTTATTTCTCTCTGTGTGTGTGTGTGTGTGTGTGTGTGTGTGTGTGTGTGTGTGTGATCTCTCTGGATATGGGAACCCTGTAAAGGTCAGAAGAAAGCTCTAGAAGTCAGTTCTCTCCTGCCATCTTATGAGATCTAAGGTTGGAACTCAGGCCATCAATCCTTCATACAAGGACCTCTACCTGCTGAACAATCTCACTAGCCTCTTGATGATAATTTTTGGAATACCTATATCGGTATAATTTAGCTTTTATTGAATGACAACACTCAGTCATGGCAGGTTTTGTATTACTTAATCATTTGCATAAGAAAAGCATTGAAGACAGAGAAACATGGAGTACATATTTGAGTTTCTTGTATGTTATTGCCTTGCCTTTTCGCTTGGAGTTTACAAAATCTTGGAGAACATAAAATTTTCCCCAGAGAAAAGAGATTTTTATTCTTGAAAACACTACAATGGTATACACATTCACTGTTCACCATTAGAATTCAGTAATCGGAATGACAAGAAGAGAAGGGAGCTATTCCTTCGAGACAGTTGGTTTATGTGCTCTAAAACTCTGTAAGAAAGAATAGTAAGGCATTCAAAATGAGACTTCACCCTTTTCAGAAAATGACACCACATGGAATGCTGAATACATCTCTCTCTCTGCATGAGATGATATTAGTGGCCTAGAAATAGAACTTCATAAAATGAAGCACACAGTCATAAATAGACAACTGATGCCTTAGAATGCAAGGAGAGGATTTAATCTGGAAAATGTCCTTTTAATTTTTACAGGTTTTCAAAGCAGAGACACTGAAGAACTTTAAAAAATGACTAATTAAAACAGAGGGCCAGAGGTTGGAGAAGACATTGCTTGTCTGTAAACGGCTACAGTGCAGGATGAGTGAATCAGCATACCTACTTTTAGAGAAAGTTGGGGATCTGCTTGTGTAAATGTCTACCTAGCCCTGCCCTGTGTAATAAGATGCTTTTGTAGAATGTATGTCCCAGCTGGAACCAGGGTGCCTAGAATTACACAGTAGGGGAGGCAAGCAGGAAGCCTGCATTGAAGAGACAGTTTTTTGGATAACTGCCTGTTATTTCTCTCCCTGTTTTGACACAGCTCATGGAATTGCATTTACTGTGGAATGTTGCAGAGGATTGATCTGATGTGTTGACCAAAATGCTAGCACTGTTCTAATGCAAAAAAAAAAAAAGGATAGTTCCTGTCCCCCATTCAAGTATTGTAACATTTACTATCTACCCCTGCAAATGATAACAGAAGCATTTTGACTGGTTTCTTTTTATTTAAATAAGTTATGTCTACGTAGGTTTGGGGTTGACTCTTGGGACCAATGTAACCATTGCTATCACTGTTATGGCATTGAATAAAACATTGTGTTTGCCTTTAACCACACTTTTACTAAGTTGCTGTGGTGATCACTTGCTATTTTGGCTATCTCATTGTCAGATAGAGAAGCTGAGGTTTTGAATTACTGTTACTACAGTCTAGTAGGACAGAACTGAAAGAGCACGCATCTGAGGGACTAACAGAGGATTACCAGTGGCAAATTAAAGAGCGAATATATTGGCAGGTGATACTGATCCAAAATACCTAGGAAGGCAATCTGAGCTCAATATTTCCCTCCTCACCCATCAGCATTTCTCAGTTGATCAGTAGATATTTTCTTGGCCAAGGTCAATCACCACTGTCTCCTTATTAAAAGGAATTCTCACAAGAGCTGCTGTATTTAATTACAATGGTGAATGAGGACGTTGACTTACAAGGTAGCTTAGCCAGGCTCATTCTCCTGTCTTTCCTACTACCATTTACTACCATAAAGCCATTGGCTTTAGTTAGAATATATACATTTCTATGTCATTTGACCAGCAATATTTATTCTCCTGAACACATTTGTTCAAAAGAAGACCTTAAAAACTTTCTTTTATCTTTTTTATTCCCAGTTAAAGGGTCTAGTCAGTAAAATAAATAATAAAACAAGCAGACACAGCAATGGAGCACAACTAAGTAGGCAGCTGCTTGTAAGAAAGAATAAGCATCTGGAATTTATAGTAGACTGTGAGTTTACTGTGCATTAACATTTTAGAAGTCACATAATGCTGTTGGTTTTTCATGCTCTATTATCTTCTTCTGTGAAATAAGGCTAATACTATTATTTATTATACAGAATTATAGAGAGGATTAAACAAAATAATAAGTAAGAGGGTCTTAGAGAAGTGCTTTGCATATCCTAAGCCTTCAGAAAGCACCATTCTCTCAGCACAAGATTAAACCAGTGCTTGTTATAATTTTTCACCTAGATCAAAATTGTAATGATGTACACTAGGTGTTGCCCAGCACAGCTGGAGAACTGAATATACTTTCCATTTGTTTACATATTTTGTTTCTTAAATTATTCTTTTGTTATTTTGAGAATTTATTTGAGAATTAATTTGAGAATTCTATTATTATTTTGAGAATTTCATATACATATACAACAAAATATAACCTCATCTCATTCCTCATTACTACCCATAAGTTCCCCCCATGACACTAAAATGTCTCCCTCCTACTTCCTATCTTCCTCCTTGTCCTTCTTTCTCATCCTCTTCCATTTTCTGGGAACTCACAAAGTCCAGTCAGTACTACCCTTCTATGCAAGGGTGCAGGGCTGTCCACTGGAGCATAAGGAATATAACAATGGCAATACTGATTTTTCATTTTAAGGCACAATTCTCCCTCTTGCGGCAGCCACCAACTGACAATAGTTTCTCAGTAAGAAGTGGGGCCTGGACGTCATCTCTCCATTGACGCAGAAATTTTGGCTGCTTTTGATGTTGTCTTGTGCAAATAACCACAGTTGATGTGAATTCCTGTGTACAGTGGCAACGTCATGTCCAGAGGATGGTATTTCAGAGCACTCCTCCTGATTCTCCAACTCTTACATTATTTCTGCCCCTGCCTAGATGCTCGCCTAGATTTAGTGGGGGTTGGATAAAGATGAACTATTTAGAGCTGAACATCAGTGTTTCCTTCTTAGGCCATTGTCCACCTATGAGTCTCCGCACTGAATGCTGCTCATTGCAAAAGGTGCAGTGCTGCTCACTGCATCTCTGACCAAAGTTGACCAAAGTTGCACCCTTGTCTACAGGTGCAAACACAACTATTTAGAAGGCAAATTGATAACAGTTTTTGGTGATGCATAGACAGGGGTATTTTTATACCATTAATGTTTTTCTGTTGTTAGTTTTTTCAGTTATGATAAAACATGCAGAACATAAAATTTTACATTTTAGCCATTTTTAAGTAACCAGTTGAATGCCATTTGGCTTACCCTTACTGCTAGAGTAATATAAGCTCCTTACATGTTTGAAAAGTCTTCTTATTGCCCAACTGAAATGCTGAGTACATCAAATAATAATCTCTCATGATCCTTCCAAATCCTCTGAAAACCATTGTTTACTTTGAACTGTGTTGTACACAGAACCCTAAGACTTACTCATTTGGAGTTGCTGAAACTTTGCTCCCTTCAGGTAATGCTTCCTGTCTGTCCTTTCACCATGATTTCTACACTTTCCCTTTTATTCTCTGCTTCTGAGTTTGATACTTTATATTACTCATTGAACTGATATCACAACCCATTCCTCTGTATCTAGCTTATTTTAGTTGGCGTAACATACTCCATGTTGATCTGTATTTTTAAATTTTGTAAAATGTCCTCACTTTTTAAAAGGCTAAATAACATGCCATTGTAGATGCATAATGCGTTTTCTTTATCTATTCATCTGTTGAGGGCTAACTCTTTAAAGAGCCTTGACTGTTGTGATTTATGCTACAATGGGATAACAGCATAGAGCCATCACATCTAGACCCTGACTTCAATTATAGATACAGTGAGATTACCATCATGAGGTAGTTTCATTTTTCATTTAGCTTAAGTGTCAGTTTAATTAAATTTACACACTATAAGACACAATGTAAAAAAAATTGATTACTAATGCAAATGACAAACCAGCTGCCCAGGCATGACTGGCCAGGCTTCAAGGTCTCCATTCCTGTTTCTTTGTAATCTGTTTATTTGTCTTTCTTATCTTTTTTAAAATTAGTTTTTTAATTTTTTTATTTTTTAGGGGGATGGGGAACTACTATAATGTTTTTCAGTGGACATTGCACCACATTACATTGTTATGAACACATACATGACTTTCCTTTTATCTACACTCTTTCAATTTGTTATCTTGATTTTTAATTAATTTCTTTATTTATTGTGGGTGGAGGGTGGTACACACATGTGCTTGAGTGTGTGTCTGGGCACTATGTACTTTCTGGAACCCGTAGATGTCAGAAGAGAAGGATGAAATCCCAGGAACTGGAGTGGCAGGTGATTGTGAGCCTCCATAAGAGTCCTGGGAATTGAAACTGGGTTCTCTGCAACAGTAAGTGCTCTGAACTACTGAGACATCTTTCCCGTAGTTCTTATGTTTTTTTGATTAATGATTTTGATTAATAGCCATTCCAGTGGATATGAAGTAATATGATTGTGTATTTGATTTGAATTTTCTTGGGGGTTAGTGACATTTTTCTTGAGGTATTTTTTTTTCTAAAGAAATATACTCATTCTGTACCCTCAAGCTGGCATGGAACATAGTTTGTAGTCTAACTTGAACTTTATATTTCTGGCAGGACTCCTTCCTCAGTTTCCTTGGGGCTAAGCATACAGGTGTTAGATATTATGACAGATTTGAGGATTGCTAATATTTTACACCTTTCTGTCTGTGTTTTGAATTTTTGAGAAATATTAATTTCCTTCCTATTCCAATTTTTCTGTAGGGTTATTGGTGGGAATTTTGCTATTGAATTGAAGGAATTTCTTATATATTTTGAATTTAATTCAAAGTAGGGGTACTGTGAAATTAATTGTTCTATGTACCTCAGAGGTGTAAAAAAAATCATAAAATATTTGTCCTCTGTGTATATTTATTTGGTTCAACATAGTGTTTTCAAGGTTCATCCATGTAGCTTAAGCTTTTTAAAATAAAATTACTATAATGTTTAGATATATTTTGGTTATCCACCTGTCAGTTCATAGATAGATGGGTTGTTTCTACTGTTTGGCTATTGTCAATAATTTTGCTATGAATTTGGTGCTATGAATGTGGGTGTACAACACATTGGTCCAAGTTGCTGCTCTAAATTGGTTTGAATTTGCTCACAGAAGTAATATATTTAGGTCATATGGTGACTCATTTCTTAATTTAAAATTTTTTTAATTTTAATTTTTAGTTTCATACATGAATACTGTACATAATTTTCACTCTCTTTATCCCTTTCTAACCCATTCTATCTCCCGCAAACCCTTTCAAATCCAGGATCTAATATATATATATCTCCTGATGAGTATACCAAATGTATTTATGCATATATACAACCTGTTGAGTCTATTCAGTGTTGCTCACATGTACATGTGTTTAGAGCTGACCACTTGGTATTGGGTATTGGATAACCTACCAGGAGTCTTGTCCCTGAGGAATAAAAACCTGGTTCTCCCTCTCCCCCTCCTCCTCCCGTTTTCCCCTCCCCGTACCCCCCCCCCTAACACCCACTGACCACCAGTAGTTTTTCATCTAGGAACTGGATCTTGTGAGATTCCCTGCACACAAGTTGGCATGTCAACTTGTGCTGTCATTATGCAAGTCTTGTTTAGACAACCATATTGTTAAGATTTCATGGATGCAGCTTCCCTGTCGTTTTTAGAAGGCATTATCTCATTCTGGTCCTCTAGCTCTTACAATCAATCTCTTCCTACCCTGTCAGCGATGTTCCATGAGGCTTGGGCGTAGGGGTTGCACCAACTGGCAATGAGCACCCCATGGTCGCTTATTCACTGCAGTTTGACTAGTTGTAGATTCCTGTAATAGCCTCCAACTGCTTTTATAAAGAAGTTTCTTTGATGAAGGGAGACAGCTACATTTATCTGTGGATATATGGATAAGGATTTAGAAGACAGTTAGAAGCTATGTTGATTTAAGGAAATGGTAGTTGTCTACTCTCCTCTAGTCTATGACTTCTACAGCCATATGTAGTTGGCTAGGTTTACAGCACCAGGTGTGAATTCCTTCATATTTATCTGCCTCAAGTCCTTTTAGGCAGCTGTTGGTTATTCTCAAGGTAAAGTTGGTACTATTGCACTATTGGAGATATATTGATGGAACAGTCATCATTTTGTGGTTTATAGGCTTTACAGATGAATAGGACTACTCATTACTTTTATATATTGACTGCTTGTACCTTTCAATACTATGAGAACCAGTTTGCAGGAAGGAGTGTCCAGGCCATGTCCAGTTTAATTCCTTTAAGTCCTAGATCTGAAGTATATGATATCTTCAGCAATAGGGTCTTCCTTTAAAGTTATGGTAGGCAATGGAGAGTATATAGCATATGTTGTTTTGGGCGTCTCTTGGACTCCCAACCAACAACTCGAAGGAAGTTTCCCATGCCTGGCAATGAGTTTTTGTTAGTAAATGGCTCTTGAATAAAGCATTATCACCCCATGTGATGTAACTACACTAATATGTCCATATGTATATATTTAAGTAAACTTATAAAGTAATTCTTACTAATGGCATTTTCAAAAATCATTAGTGTTTTCTTCTCCTCTATCTCTTTTTGTATTACCTTCCCTCCTATTTCCACAGTTAAAGTCAACCTTCCTCTTTTTTCCCTTTGCCTTTTCATAGCAATTGTGCTATACTATTCCCCTCTCTAGAGATCCCCTCATGGCCCTTTATTACTTTATTGGCTTCTATGGTTACTTCAGGTTATATACTTAAACCTAATCAATTAAAGCTGCAATCTACAAATAAGAAAGAATATGATGTGGTGTTTGTCCTTGGTCTGGGTTAGCACACTCAGTAAAGCCTTTTTTAGTTCCATCCGTTTACCTGCATATGATATGATATTATGCCCATGAGATCCCAAAATCTTGGGCACCACACTTCTAGAAATGATTAACACTTTCAGCAACTTATAAAAATCAGTGATCTTTCTATATACCAATTAAGCATTCTAAGAAAGACATCATGGGAACACTCCCATTTAAAGCAGCTTCACAAACAAAGTAACTAGGAATAAACTCACCCCAGAAAGAGAAAGACCTCTAGGATGAAAACCATAGGTGTGTTCTCCACAGTGACTGTGATATTTTATTCTCCTATCAGAAATATACAGAAGCTCCAATTACTTACCACAAATTACTTTTAAAGGTTTTTAATTTAGCTTCTAGCACATTAAGATTAAGAGATTATATACATCAATCCACAATTTTCAAGGGCTAAAGAGAGAATATCATTTCCTTTAATTCTCAATTGTTACTCTGAGGAGGCAGCACCGAGGCCAAAGAGTAGAGGTTTCAGGGAGGTCAGTCCAGATGCAATTTGAAAGGACTGCAGAACTGGAGTTGGCCATAGAAAGGAGGCTTCGGTAGCCTCTCCAGGCTCTATGTCTTTGTCAGAGAGAGACACTGCAGAGGAAATTAATGAGCTAAGAGGAAGCTTGAAATACAGGTTCTTTTGGCTTCATCTGCTCTGTCAGAGATTTTTCTGGTCTTTAGTAGCGCCTAGCAAATGTGGAATACAAACAATAAGTTCTCCGAGAACTGGCACTATAAGCCAATAATTGACAACTAATCAACTAACCAACACTCCTTTTTGAAAGTTAGTTGGCATCCAGCAAGAATTGGCCTGCGGGAATAACGTCTAAGCTACTGTAGAAGTAGTGCTCCAGGAAATGAGCAATGTTAGTTAAAAAGAAACTGAGGGACACTAAGAAGTTCAGCCAATGACACTGTTTTTAACATCATAAGTTCTGGATACTTAGTAAATGAGATAATATTTGTAGGGAACAAAGTGAAGACAAGACTTACACAAGCAAAAGGTACGAGCTCTGGCCTTGTGTCATCTTTACCTTGGCTGACACGATCTGAGTTCACAATGTCTTGCCTTTCTGGTGCTGGTTCCCATCAGGCCGTGTACCAAGCTACCAAGTCAAGTCCTATGTTGCTAGCCGGTGCCAAAGAACGAGATCCTGATTGGTTGAGAGGTTCTCTCAGTACTTGTTCTCTTTGGGAATACTGTTACACTTAATTTCTTCCCTAGTTTTGCATTATCTTATCTACTAGGGACTGCTATCAATGAAAACCATATAGTTAAGCCATTTATTTTCTCCTTATACCTCTTCAATTAGCTGATGCGTTTCTGGTTTGTGTTTTCAAATTATGGGTTTGTATTTGTTTTAATAACTGTCCACAAGATCATTGGTTTCTGTGTAGGCATTTTGAGGTCAACTTAAATAGTTAGTGCTTTATGGTCATCAGTGCTGCTTGCCTATCTCCTATGGTGTGCAGACATGGGAATCATACCTAGAAGTGAGAATAGTCACACTTCCATAGACATTTCAGAGAAACTATGTTAAAAGTTTTTTTTTTTTTTATTTCTAGCATAATTTGTATTTTATAGCCTTTATCAACAAAAGGTCCAATTTGCTGTTTAAATGCCTTAGGATTATAAAAAGACTCTAAGGGCTTCAAGAAATGGCCAAGACAGCTGATAGTTGTTGGGAAAGGGTGAATTGTTGTTCTTGGAACATTGTTTGTGATCTCTGGTAACATTCCCATTCTTTAGTGGACAGCTCACACCCATGCAGGTATGGGCAACACTGACTAGATTTAGTGGGTTATTAAAACAAAAGTCATGGAGTTGGAAGAAATAAGTGTTGGGAGATGGGAGGAAGTTGAAAGGGAAAATCAGAGTAGATATAATTATACTTCACCGAATGCCTGTATAAAATTCTCAAGGAGAAATGAAAAATGAAATTATCAGGTTAGTGTGCAATAACACATTATACCTATCTAGAGGATAATATAACACATATGACTTAGGTCTTTTATTTTTTTAATTTTTTAAAAATTTATAATTTATTTTTCTTTTTAATATTACATATCAACACGCCTCCTACCTTCCATCCATTCCTCTCAGCTCTCCCATCCTCTCTCTGCTCCAATTATATATTCTCCCCATCCCCACCCACTCACCTCCCCGCCTCTGCTTCTCCCCTTAGAAGAGTGCAGTCCACCCAGGGTCACTACTTAAACAGAGCACAACATATGGAACAAGGCCAGGTACCAGTCCTCACATCAAGGGTGGACCTGGCAACTCAGCTGGAGGAAATGGGTCCCAAGGGCAGGCAAAAAGTGTCAGAGAACCCTTACATACACTCTAGCCTGCATGCTCTCTGCATGAACCCCAAGCACGACAACCATATAACACATCTAGGAGACCGCTCAGGTTTCCTGATCTTTGCTTCATGCTCTGAGGAATCCCAAGAACTCTGGTCTGCTGACTCAGTAGGGCTTGTTCTCCTGATGACCCCGACCCCTCTGATCTCTAAAATCCCTGCTTTGCTTCTTCTGCGAGTTTTCTGGAGCTTTGCATGATGTTTGGTTCTGAGCCTCTGTATCTGTTCTCATCAGCTGCTGGCAGAAGCCTCTCTGATGGAGACTAGACTAAGTACCGACCTTTGAGTAAAACAGGACATCATTAGAAATCATTTCCTGGCTATCCAGTCCTTAGTCCCTGGCCTACCCTGCAAAATCGGGCACGAGATTTCTCTCCTTTGGCATGGGGCTCTGCCTTTCCATTGTCCCAGTGGGTCCTGTAGGGAGGATAGGTTATAGGTCAAAGGTTTTGTGGCTGTGATGGTGTCCCAGTCCTTCCACTGGGAGCCTGGCAGGCTTCATGAGAATGCCTGTTCAGGCTCCCCATTCCCTATTGCTAGAGGTCCTTGCCAAGGTCTCCATCATGGCTCCAGTGAGTTTACACTGCTCTCGATCTCTAGATCCCCCACTCAGTGTCCCCCAGTTCCAGCTGTCTCCCCATATAGTCCCTCCCTCCATCTTTCTCCCCCCACTTCACCTCCCCTCCTCCCATTCTCATCCTCCACCAGCCTATCCACACATTCTGGTCCACCTCTCCCCAACCAAAGTGATCCCCATGTCACACAACTGAGTACCTCCTTGTTGTTCAGCCTCTCTGGCTCTGTGGATTGCAGCACCTTTGTCCTTTGGTTAATAACCATTTACAAGTGAGTAAAGGCGGAGTTTGCCTTTCTGGGACTGGGTTACCTTACTCAGAATGATTTTTTTCTAGTTCTATTTGCCTGAAAATTTTGTGTAGTCATTTTTTTTTTAATAGTTGAGTGGTACTCTGTTGTGAATGTATCACAATTTCTTTATCCATTCTTCAGTTGAGGGACATCTAGGCTGTTTCCAATTTCTGACTATTTTGAACAAAGCTGTTTTGAACATACTTGAGCAAGTGTCCTTCTGGTAGGATGAAACTCCTTCGGGTATATGCCCAGGAGTGGAATAGCTGGGTCCTGAGGTAGATGGAATTCCGATTTCCTGAGGAGTCACCATATTGATTTCCAAAGTGACTGTACAAGATTGCACTCCCACCAGCAATGAAGGAGTGTCTCCTTGCTCCACATCTTCACCAGCATGAGCTGTCATTTGTGTAATTCTTTGTCATTCTGACAGGTGTAAGATGGAATCTCAGAGTAGTTTTGATTTGCATTTATCTGCTGGCTAAGGATATTGAACATTTCTTTAAATGTTTCTCAGCCATTCAAGATTCCTCTTTTGAGAATTCTTTGTTTAGATCTGTACTCCTTTTTTTAATTGGGTTGTTTGGTTTGTTGATGTCTAGTTTCTTGAGTTCTTTATATATTTTTGATATTAGCCCTCTATCAGAAGTGGAGTTGGTGAAAATATTTTCTCATTCTCTAAGCTGCCATTCAATTTTATTGGCAGTATCTTTGGCTGTACAGAAGCTTTTCAATTTCATGAGGTCCCATTTTTTTATGTTGACACTACGTCTTTTATAATGATGAATCTCTATGTGTTGTCTGCTGAGATAATGGTTTCCAAAACTGAGAGAAATGGTTTCCAAAATGGGATACCAGAAAAAAATACTAAAAATCCTAATATTGTCCCTTTTTATAGAGAATAATTAAGATGTACTTAATATTTAATGCTATTATTGACATTGGCACCCTTCAATATCTATGTCTGAGTATCCTGTGCCACCTAAGACTCATAAGTCATGTTTTAGAGAAGCTATTGTTTTAATTACTTTTCTATTGCTATAATAAAACATAATGACCAGAAAAAACATTTAGAAGGAATAGGTTAGTTGGGTTTTTGTTTCCAGATGGTTAAGAGTCCATAGCAGCAAGCAGCAGACATGGTAACAAGAACAGGAAGCTGAGAGTCTATGTCTTCAAGTGGGATGGGAGAGTGATAGGAGAGAGAAAGAGGGAGTGAGACAGAGACAGAGACAGACAGAGATAAAGACAGAGAGAGGGGGAGAGATCTAGAAGTGATAAGAGGCTTTTAATTTCAAAGCCAGCCCCTGGTGACATACTTCCTCTAGAAATGCTATATCTCCTAAACTTCTCTGAATAATGGAGACCAAATATTCAAATACCTGAGCCTTTGGGGGACATTTTTCCTTCAAACCACCACAGTTATGAATCTAGAACTATAGAGCCATTTATTAGTTTTCAGAACACTGTGTTGTAGTTTATGTATGTGTGTTCTGTGTTGTAGTTTATGTATGCTCAGATGAATATACTTATGTCATTAATTAAACAAAATTTGATAAAATAAACATGTGGCTTAAATAAATATTTCTTTAAATTGACTTTGGACTAAAGATCATATTAATAATATTAGTAGAAATGAACGGTAATAAATAACAGAGTTGGCACTTTTACTTCCAGTACAAGATTTTCATCAATCACTGATTTATGAGGTGAAAAGTTAGGTAATAATATTCACATTGGAAAAAGTAGTCAAAGCAAAGCCAAACAAGAAAAAAATCTTCAGCAATGCTATTTGAAAATATCCTGTATTTATGCCTATTATCCTTTTCTTTTTTAACTTTGGAATATTTTTATTTTATTTTTTAAAATTTTATACAATACATTTTATACAATTTGACACCCCTCCTCCAATCCCTCCACCCCTCCCAGTTCCCCCCATATCTCGTCTCTCTCAGATCTACCCCACATGCACACATACAAACACTCTTGCCCCTGCTTCTCCCCAGAAAAGAACAGTTCTCCCAGGGTTACCACTCAAATAGGACATGGCATAGCAAGATAGAAAAGGCCAGGTACTAGTCTCCATATCAAGATTAGGCTAGGCAACCCAGCAGAATCAAAAGGGTCCCAAGTCTGTCTACTATCCTTAAGGATCAAATCTTCTCCTAAGAATATAGTTTGCCTTGAAATATTAATTAATTACAGTGATATTTGTATATCATTAATAGAAACATGAATTTATATGTATTAGAATATATCCTCCAAAATGTTTCTGTAGTAGGGGACATAATCAAATAATTTACAGCTACAAGTCTAGAGTCTGTGTACCTTGTACTGGATGTGGCTCTGCTTAGACTTTTGAGGACTCAACTATGAGAATTTCTCATGTATAGAATATTTCTTCCCTCACACCTCTCATACTCTGTTCTTTGCCTTGATTATTCTTAGTCTCTGACTGTTTCCCTAGTTCTATAGATCCAAACCACTCCAATATTCCTTTCAGTCATATCTTTATAGTCTTATATTCACTCATTAAAAGTTTCTCAGAAGAGTTTTATACTTTGGCACTCGATAGAAACATATCTGCTCAAAGGAGCTCTATCTCTTTTTTCTAGAATGTAATTGGATTTTGAATAATCCCATAAAATAGTGATCTCTTTAAGATTTGGGTCAAGTTATTTTGTTAGTCTAGTTGTATTTGCTGATTTGAAAAATATTTGCTTTTGTGGACTCACATAATAATATTTTTCAAAGGTCTCTAGTAAAGTTGAATTCTACCCAATTCAAAACAATAACACAATGACAAGACAATTAACAGTAAAGGAAGTAAACATTCAGTTAATTGGATTTAAAAAAAAAACCTTGAAGTGCCATCCAAACAGACACTGAAGGCTGATTATTTGTGAGATAGAACTTTATTTGTGAATATAATAAAAGATAACTCAAAATGGTTTTACAAGGAAAAAGTAACCTCTCTACTGACCAGTTTGGGGACTAATTTTGTATGATGGTCCAAGTGTTACCCAGGTGCTTAGAAATCTCTCTGTCTCTTGTTTCTATTTTGATTTTTGTTGGTATTGTTATCAACAAAGCCCTTTCCAACTGCTAGAAAATGTGGTAGCCAACATCTCTAGGCTTTGTGTTGCTAGCTTAGTACTCTTTATAAGAAAACACATCTCTTATAATTTCACATAATGACTAGATTTTCTTCACTCTTATTGGCCAGGCCCAGGTCATGCTTTTCTATGAGGTCTGAAGGATGGCATGTTAACCTCATCAAACCCATGTAAATCCAGAATGGTGGGGGTTGCTTTCTGTTATTAATAGAGGAGAGAATGTTGAAATGATTCCCAAAAACAAACACTAAGCTTCTTTATTATGAATACTTTGAGATAAAGTGCTCTGATGATTTGTGCAGTTTCTGTTGTCCTTGAGCTTTTGTTGCAAAAAGGGCCTTGCAATTTGTTCTACACAACAGAAACAGTTGTGGGACCCGGGGGCTGGAAAGCAGTAGAAGTCAAGGCCAAGTGCCCCTACTCCCTGAAAAAGGTGACGAAGGATGAGACGCTTGGCAGAATCTTGCTCTCCCAGCCTGGGAAGGTCCCTAGCCAGAATAATATAACTTGCTCGCTTCACAAGAAGCTAAAGGAACATGTTTGTCTGCATTGGGGCGGGTCCCTTGCTTAGAAATGCTCCCCCTGCCATGCTAATTAAGGCTTCCCCGCTCGAGGGGAGAAGCCACACCCTTATGGGGAGAGGTTATTTATTGGGGAAGAACCCCTTGAATAAAGGAGTTTGGGTCCACTAGATGCCATCTCTGTCTCGTGTTCGTTCTCAGCAAGCGGGATCAGGCGACACCACGCGGTCCTAGGAACCCACGTCCCAAGCATCCCCGGTGCTTCCCCACGGCTTTCGGCTTGCCTCTTCTCGCCCCTGGCCAGGGCAGGAACCAAGCGGCTTCCCAGCCAGCTCCGGGCTGGGATTGGGTGGTGGCGGAACGTTCCGGGGAGACCGAAAACTAAAAACAACAAACAGTAAATATGAAAAGATAAAATATCTTGAGCTCATCTCCAGTGCTTTCTGTGCCCCTCATTTCTTTACCATTTCACAGAAAATGGAAAGAAAGATCCCTTTCTAGTATAGATTCTGAGTTCTGATAGATCAACAAAGGAGCTATGTACCATGCTAAAAAATTAAGAATATTCATTTTGCTCTAATATTTAGAGGTTTCTATATCCACGAGATCTAATCGGGACTACAGAAAAGGACTGAAAAATACTACTCTATGTGTAATGCCTTGAAGATTAAAACTAAGTTTTACCAGAAATCTCCTCTTTCTTTTATACTATTCATTATATTTGTGGCTCCTTGCATAATGATAAACAGGAAGTTCATTTGACAGTATGGGGCAACAAACTGAACTTCTAAACTAGAAAGAAAGAGGCTTAGCTATAGCAGCCACAACCAGACAAATATACATTTTGTATTATCTGAAGCGCTGAAGATATTTCTTTCATTCATTAGAATTCAAAGAAATGGCTGGATGGGGCTAATGGCACATAGTTGCTAAGATAGTCCCTTGGCCCTGAAGTATACAATGCTGACAATTCTCCTGGGCTTTCCAGACAGTTGCCAGTGAAAGGAGTGCAGACGGAGGAAAAATCATTACTAATGTTTTCACCCTCATTTAGTACAGATTGAGCATATTATGATACAAATGTTAATGCGTCATGAAGACAGAATTATTGACAATTCTCAGCAGTAGCTGAAGCATGCACAGGATGCTTAACATGGTTCCTTGGGGAAACATTTTGCAAATAGTGTGAACTGGATGTGGGGAAGAGGAAGAAGGGTTAGCATATAAGATTATCATCACGGGGGGATTTTTCCTGCCTGTTCAAGCTCTTGTTAATTGTATTCAGTTCTTGTCACTGTTGGTAAAGGGGTGGGGGGTGACTGGAATTATGCATATCAGGCCTTCCAGCTTTCTCATTCATTTGTAACCAAAGTCTCATTGACTGACACAACTGGGTCTGCATTTTAAATAGCTTTTGGCATCCTTCCACCACCTAGTACAATACAGATAATTCCCTGACAGTGTGCCAGAGATAATGCAATTATCATTGAGTTTCCTTAGACATGTTTTGTATTATCTACTTAAAAGAATTCTATTTCCTTGCTGCAATCGAATCTAACTTGGATCTGAATATCTTAAATGGTATAGGTAGTTTAAAGACAGAAGGATACACTGGCCATGGGCTAAGGTGTTTGTTACCTTTGCCACTCCTCTGAGGCAACCCCTTCCTGTATATGGGCCAAGAAAAGGGCCATAACCTGTAGCTTTTCACCCCCAGGGACATCTGTAATACTCTCAAGATATATGGGATTTGGAGTTAGTATAGTCATATACCTTGAAAGAATTAATTACTATCCTTCCCTTTAGGAGAAGATACACTGGGAATATTTCAGCAGACCCTGTTAAATGTTTAAGAAGTCTACACAATAGATGACTTTCTTCCTCCCTTGCCTCACCTAACAAACCACAGAATATTATCCTCTCCTCCTAGAAATTTATTTATTTGAAAAAAGGTCTTGTTGTATATCCCAACTGCCCTTGAATTTGTAATCTTC
The DNA here is from genome assembly GCA_026225945.1 of Cricetomys ansorgei. NCBI lineage: Eukaryota > Metazoa > Chordata > Mammalia > Rodentia > Nesomyidae > Cricetomys > Cricetomys ansorgei. The sequence continues at coordinate 1,732,962 of JAMJFZ010002884.1, read as the reverse complement.
CTGCTTCAACTTTCCCAGTGCTGACATTACAAGTATATACCACCTTGTTTAGTGTAGAAAGTTCTTCATCATCGAAAGATGTTACAATGTAACTTAACTCTCATTTTTCTCAATGGGCTTTTACACTGCTACCTTCCTACCCATGTAGTGGTACCTTCTAACTCCTGTAAACCACTATCATCTCCTCCCTGGAAAAACTATTAGATTTCCCATACTTTTTCCCTTACAGGCATTAGTGCTGAATACCTGTTAATCAGCTATGTTTCCACCTTGGCCCACGCATGGTTTAGACATGCACTAAATTTTGTAGTCTAGCATTAGTCTTATTAGCACAACCAGGATAGGTGTAGATTCAGAAATCTAGAGAAAGAAGTTCAGGTAGTTAATCTAAGTATTATGTCAGGATGTCAATGTGGATAGAGATAATCTGACAGAGCCCCACCCTAGATGGAGGGATTTGGTAGTTAACTACTGCTGAGAGAGAGAGAGAGAGAATTAGTCTTTCCCAAGAATGAGATGTCTAATTGATTATCTAATACTAAATGGTCAACCCTAAAACAAAAAATACACATGTAAGCAATGATAAATGGACTCAGCAGGTTGTATTTATATATTTATTCACACACATGCACACATGAACACACACACACACACACACACACACACACACACAATTAGTCTTCTCCAAGAATGAGCTAATTGATTATCTAATACCAAATGGTGAACTCTAAAAAAAATGCAAACAATTCTAAGTGGACTCAGCAGGTTGTATTTATGTATTTATTTACACACATGCACACACATACACATATGTGTTGATGATAAAGAAAGAAAAGGAGGTCTTGAATTTGAGAGGGAGTGATGATAGGAAGGCGAGAAGTGGCATGGATTGTAGGGAGTGGAGGGAAGGTGGAAGTGATGTAGTTATAGTTTAATTAAAATATAAACACTTAAACAAAGTATAAACATTTAAGAAAAATTATGTCAATGGAGACATATAATGAAAAGAAAAAGAACAATGGAATATTGTGTTTGGGGAAATGTCACATGAGCTTGGATACATACATTGATTTCTACCTTAAATAATCAAGTTAATCAGAAATCTTCTAAAAATAGTTGAGCTATCCACAAAGAGGGGTTATTTGAGTTTCCTGCTTACTCACGCATCATAAATAGCAGGAACAACTGCAGCCACTTCCAACCCAATGCACATGAGCACTTGGTAGATGATGGGATTTCAGTGTTGCAGTCCACACTAATTTGATTTACACTGAACAGTTAGGCAGACTATAATATAATACAATTAAAGCAGTGTCTAACTCATAGCCCTCAGGACTGTGTTCTTTTTTGACTAGCCAATTTGTTTAAGAAACCCAGGTAATGCTTTCTGTATACCAGGCACTCATTTAAGCATTTCATAAATATGAACTCACTTAATCTTCATGTCAATCCCAGCATGTGGTTACTAATTATAGCCTCATTTTATGGATAAGAAATATGAGGTGCAGAGTTATTAAATATCTTGCCAGAGGTGACACCAGTAATAAATGGAAGGACAGATTTTGAAACACAGGCAGACTGAGTTTGGAGACTGCTTGTATAACTACCATACTTCTCTGCCTTTTTTTGCTTTCTCCATCCCACTCTCTAAACAAGGCCCCATGTTGGAAGAGACTTGAGTTAGAGAGCGGTCATATTTCTTTCACTTTGTACATTTTGCTCTTTAGCCTTCACCTGCCCATGTTCATTTTGATGGAAGCTTTCTCTCCAGATAATCAATTGCTTTTCTCATGGTAAAGTGGAAAGTCTAAAAAACATATGGGTGATGTTTTTAATTTCTTATCATGTTAGTTACTTTCCTCATTGCAGTGACAAAATAATGCAAATCTAATGGACTGAAGAATTAGGGCACAAGCTTTTTGGGGAAAAGTGCAGATTCCTTGGATCCACTACTGGAGAATTTATTCAGTGGTGTGCTGGTAATGGCCTATGATACCTACCTTTGAAAGGGAAGCAGAAAATCAAGTAAACAATAAAATTATTTCTATCTAATCTGCCATTTCTGTAGTGTAAATAATTCTACCAGGGCTTATGAAATGGTGCTTATAAACTCAGGGCTTGTGAACTCAGAGTTTGGAAAATATGTACATTTGGGTACTTCAAGACTAGTATCGACTGGCATCAGCCTGCTGAATGGCTGAATTTGAAAGGATATGAATAGGAAATTGGCAGTGATATAAAAAGTGGAAGGACACCAAATGCCTCTGTAGTGGTTAAAGCTATCTCTTACTCCAAATATACATTTTCTGCATATACTGTGCTCTGTTTTAATATTGTTCTTTTTTTCCAGCCTCTCTGTGAACATTCAATGCCTCCCTTAGGAGCCCCGGCTTAGTAACCTCCTCCATGAAGCCTTCCTAGTGTCATTTCCCATTATCAGAGGCATTCCCCTTAAAAAAATAAACCAGGAGCATGGTACCTAAAATTACTGGGGCATAGTGACAGGAATGTGTATTTGGGGGCAATAAATACATGAACTCAGACTCTAGCTCCAATATTGATTGCTATGTATAGGGGTGGACTTTGTAAGTCTCAGTTTCCATAGATGTAACATGGGGTTATGACTGACACTTTAGGGCCACTTAAAAGATTCACAATAATTTACAGGAAGTAGTAGACATGTACTAAGTACCTAATTAATGGTAGATAGTGTTTTCCATATAGTTGTCCTTTAACGAATAAATGGAACTTGTGCTTTGAACACTGAAATATTTGATACTTTATTTAAAAGGGTCTCATGTATCCGAGGTTGGACTTGAACTTCCTAGATAGTCAAGAACGACCTAGAACTTTGGATCCTCGTGTCTCAATATCATGAATACTAGGAAACAGACATGCACCATGATTCCTGGTTTTATGCAATGCTAGAGATCGAACCCAGTCCTCCATGTGTGGTAGACAAGAACTTCACCAACTTAGCTATATTTTCAGCCTTCTTCTTGTCAGTTGTCCATTACTCTCCCTACAACATTCAAATCATCTTCCATGACAGCCTTATACCAAATGTTGTTCAGGGATGTCAACGCATGGAGAATTTGTGGTTAGTTGTTCTGCAACTTATATGGTTGCAAATGGAAGATTCACCTGATACTTGCAATGTCAGTCTTATCTTCTATATAATCCACCTGGGACATGAATAGATGAGGAAGGCAGTATTTGGGATTAATATGAGGCTCATATTATACTATAATATATACTATATATTATAATATATATTTATATATATTATATATAATATACATATTATATATAATATATATAGAGAGTATATTTATATACTCTATAATACCAGTGTATCAAACCTTAACTTTCCACGTGCTCTATACTTTGGTAGTAGTCAGGCACAGTAAGTTGATGAAGTGATGAAGAGATTCTCAAAGGAGCAGCCAAAACCAATCCATGAACTGAGCCTTTAGCTTAGAGGCAGGAGATGTGTCTAGAGTTCATACGCCTAGGCTGAGTTCCTTCAAAGCCATTACTGTCAGAGTGTCATGCAGAGGCATATGAACCTCACTTAACTTTGTGGTGTCTAAAGGTTTCTTTCTTTTATTATTTTTATTTTTTCTGATTCAATGTCTCACTATGAATGCATGGATGACCCAGAAGTAACTGTGTAGACCAAGATAGCCTTGAACTTAAAGAGATCTATTTCATGAGTCCTGGGATTAAAGATATTTACCACCACACCTGGGGTATCTGAAGTTTTTCAGCAGTGTAGTTCCTTAAGGCATTATTGAAGGCTGCTTTACCAAATGTCTTATTTGTAGGAGCGTACCTGTAGAGAAATGAATTTATCATGGTTTTCAGTAATATTACTGAGGCAGATACGTACAAATGAGGTATATAACTGTGGCCAACATGGGTGAGTGGGACCTGTTGAGTTAGCACAGGACTGGGCAAAGGTTAGCACAGTACCTAAATAGTACAGTATGATAGGAGGGAAGATGTTAGAGTGTTATTTAAAATAAACTTAGCTGTTCATAACTGAGATTGTTGTATATAATTCAGAGATTGTCATCTTACCTCAGGCTCATTCTGGGTCTTAGGCTCAAAGCAGCCTCCTGAATTTCCAAGCATCAAGTAACTTCATTCACTGTTGGCCTTCACTGAAAAACAGCACATAATGGTGTGACAATATTTGGACACACTTGTGTGCGCCTGCTGACAGCCAGGGCCTAGAGAGTTACAGATCTGAATTTCAGCAGCTTTTTGAAATGCATCTCTCTCTGCCTGTGGATGTTAGTGTTTATATCAGAGTCGGCAAGAATTTGACCATACTGAGGAAAAATCAATGTTTCCTCCTTTTTCTGGAAGCCTCCTGGTTGATAGTGGTAGCTGATGAGGATCAGAACTTAAGATCACAATGAGATTTGGTCTGACTTCTTCCCTGTAATACCTATGAATTAAAAATCAACAGTTTTTCATTTTAGCACAGAAAAGTATTTTTTAGATATCTTTAAAATTTGAAACATTTCACTAACCAAATTATGTATACTAAGATTCTGTAACATGAGGATTTGGTGTGTGTGTACATTGTAAAATGATTATTGTAGTCAAATAAATTAACACATTCATCACCACATTTAAACACTCTTTTTGTGCATAGCGCATGCACATAGATTCTCCTCTCTCATTTGATATCAAGAAGTCAGTACAGTATTAGCAAATACTATCACTGTGCTTCATGTTAGACCTTCCTATTTATACTGTAACAAAAAGTTCATATTCATTTACCAACATCTTCCACTCCTATTACCTGGCAACCAGAACAGCTCAAAATCTGCTCTTATGAGTATGGCTTTTGTTTTAGAGTCCACATATATGAAAGATCATGCAATCTTTTCTTCTTGTGTCTGGATTGTTTCACTTAGCAAGATCTCTCTCTATATATATATAATTATAATTTTCTCTCATCAATATCTGATTAGCTAGAAATTATCTCAAAGGAAGGCTTCAAATCAGTTTACTAAAACCAAGGCACTATATCTACTCTTCCTTCACTAACTTCCTAATAAAGATAGAGCAGTAGACACCCAAAGCCTCCAATGAGGGAATGAAGTTTGACATTTATAACAAAAGGTTATCCCATCTAGAAAAGAATTCAACATCATTAACTTTCACTTAGCCAACTAATTTTCTTCCCTACTCCTGTCCAATCTCTGTGGGGATGATATTTTGTTATTTACCTCTTATTGGAGATGCTAGGCTGTTTGGTTCCACACAATAAATATTTACTGAACATCTATTTTATGACTGAAATTATGTCTAGTATGAAGACTAAAAACCCAATGATTGTAATAGCTACAATTTATTGACTGTGTGCCAGGCACTTAGATGCATTACGTCTTAAATTCTCTTGGGAGCCCTGTGCCATTTCACAGCTAATGAAACTGATGCTCAGAGAGGTTAAGTAATATGCTCACTGTCACATGTGGTAGAAGTAGAACTTTCACACAGTTTTCTGTGACTGCAGAGTCAAATTCTGACCGGAGGTATATATATATATATATATATATATATATATATATATATATATATATATATATATATATATATATATATATATATGTAAAATTGCTGATAAAGACTTTGCTTTATTTCAGGTTATCATTACAAACTCCTATATAATAGAGTAGCAATATTACCCATTATCCTACAGATGAAAAACTGAGTCTAAGAGGAAGTATGTTTGATTTCTCTAAGGTAATATGAGGAATAAGTAGTAGAAGCACAATTTAATCTCTGATCATCTAGCTATGTTTCGCTGTTTCCATGGGGGTAGTCAATGATTAGTATATGAAGATAAAGAGGTGAAGAAAAATGGGAGTGGTGATAAAATAGAACATACCAGGAGTAGAAGTCCTAGTAAGTGAGATTGGGGCTGGTTCTGGTACTGAAATTACCATGGGTCAAGGGAATTTGAGAAAGATTATCTGAGATGAGGAGTAGCAAAGACTAGAAGTTCAGATATAAGTGGGAAAGCTCCCAAATGTCAAATAATGCCAATAGCAGCATAAATTTATTCTGCAAAGCATTGTGGCTGCTATCCTCACAGAAGTCAATAAATCCTCTTTCTCATGATGTCTCTTTCAAGTTAGGTCTCCATTTTAAGCCCAAGTATAGAGTCATAATTAGTATCTTCGTTCTGTTTATCTTATGGAAGTGTTGTACATATAGGATAATTGATGTCAAAGTGTTGCTTAAATGTTTTAATCCCATTAAGTATGTTTTGGGGACTCATTACACTATTTTTGACTGTATAAGCATGGTTTAGATTTCTTTGCCCCTTCATGGGCCCAAATGGACATGACAGGTGCCTTTAGATATACCTAGGAATGACAGTCAATTGCTATTCATCAGGATTTGCTTTAGGACCTCATGCTGAGTGTTCTAAGCATAGGGCAAAAGTGATCTTCAGCCCTTTTCCTATTTAATCACCTGGGTAAGGTAGAGGAGACTGGAAGGGCCTCTGCTGAACTGAACAGAAAGTCGACTTTTCCTTTGACTCTTGGAGTAGTAGATGTGACTTTTCCAGCTTCCCACCTAGGTAGAATAAATTTTTACTTTCCTATTCTAATCACCATGCTGTTAATCACTGTTCCTTAAGAGGAGCTCAAAGAAGATTTAAAACCATCACCATTTTTGGATCCTATTCTCTGTAAATGATGTTAAAGAATCATCACTACTTTTTATAAAGCCACATGAAGGGTGGTTACCCAGTTATACATCCATCCACTTCTTTGAGACAAAGAAGCAGGAACAGGGCTAAAGGGCTATGTCACTACTTTGAATTCCTAAGACGTGACTGGATTTTACTAGGCAAAGGAATCAGATTTCATTTCCTCCAACCCTTTATCTTTTTAAAATTTATTTATTGTTTTTCTTCTCTTGTATAATATATTCCACCCCCATCCTCCCCTCCCTCCACTCTTCCCCACTCTCCCATGCCCCCCTCCTCCAGACCCACCCCTGCCCCCCATCTGTTTCCCCTCAGAAAAGAGCAATCTTTCCATAGTTACCATTCAATCAGGGCATAACAAGATGGAACTCCTTATCTTAACTACTTATGAATTAGGTACCTGATAATAGAACAGGAATTCATGGAAAGGTCACAATGGACATAACTGAACATGTGGTAGAAAGATTCCTTAAGCAAATATCTAACACTAATCTAGCCAAGATTCATTAATTGACTTGCCCTTGGTAGTTGGGTCTGTCTTTTGGAGTGTGATGTTGTCGTGATGGAATGGGTACACAAGAAGCTAAAATAGTTTTGTTATGGCCCAGATTCAGTGACTTTGGGGCTGAACGTAACAGCTTCCTGAAAAATGGACTATCTTTTGCTCTCAATCTGGGCTTACAGAGCCCTTGGATAGTTTGTAGGGTGTCAAGCTGGAAGCTACTAGAGGAATAGTACCAGTTGGTGGACTTTTCAATCCTTTTAATTTAAATTACAGAACCTCAATTTTATTTATTGGAAGATTTCATTGAGAATTCTGGAACTCTATTGTTTGTGATTTTTAGAGTTAGATAACATACTAATTGACTTTATTTAAAACCTAGGGTAATTCATTGAATTTTTCTGAACTACAGTATTTGCTTTTCCCTAATAAAGTAGATGATGTCATATAATACAGTTTGCTTAGGTATATCTCTTCAGTACTGATATGTAAAAGGCTTGGTCCCTAAGGTAGCACTAAAATAAGGAATCAAATCTTTCCTAGTGGGAAAGTATTTAAGCTGTTGGTTTGCTCTCACTCTCTCTTTCTCTTCTTTCTCCTCCTTTCCCTTTCTGTTTTTCTCCCTGTCCTTTGCTATCCTGTCATGAAGAGAACATTTTTGTACCACTATGTACTCAGACCATGATGCACTACAGTCTCAAAACAATGAGACCAAAATATCATGTACTTAAATGTCCAAAACTATAATCCAAATAAACCCTTTTTAATAAGGCTTTTACCTCACATATTTCTTATACCAATGAAAAGCTAATATGCTTTCCTTGCAGATGTGCAAGAAGGACTAAGCATACATATAAGATCATCAACATAATGCCTTACCATAGAATAGACATGCGGCAAGTGCCAATCCCTTTGTACTCAATGTTTTGACATTGTTTTTTAAGATAATGACGAATACTTATTTGCTTTAATATGAAAAAAATCTTTCTGTACCCAATAATAAATTGTTAGCTTGGTAATCAATATACTCTCTTTTCTGAAGCTTAAAGGCAGACTATTACTTTATATATTCTTATGCCCCTGTTTAACATGGAGACACTGAAAACAGAAATCAATATATCTGAAAATAACAGCCCGTGCTCTTGTGAAATAATTGGATATTCCTGGAAAGTAAGCAGAACCCTTTCACTGTGGTGGCATCATCCTCAACACTGTGGGTCTGACAGTCCCTGAGTTTTTAGCCTAAATATTAAAATGCTGTCACCATATTTTTGGTCATCTTTAAAGCTGTAACAGAGCCATTGATTTTTACAGAATACACACAAGACAAGGGTTGCAAGCCATTACTCATCCTTGAATTTTAGTTACACATCTATATGTACTACTTTTTCCCCTCCACCGTTGCTTGAGAAAATGAGTGGCTGGCAAGAGGCCACATTGATGGACTCTTTTTTGTACTAAAAATAATCTGGTTCTGGAGCCTTACTTCAAGCAGGTGGATCAGCAATATTCCCTCCAGTAAAGTAAAACTCTGAATGACTTGATTTATTACTTTCAAACAGTTTCATTATGATTTATTGGTAGTGAATGGAGCAAAAAAGGGATAAAGTGCACAGCAGAAAATTTATGATTCTGGTCCAGTGAGTGCCTATATTCACAGTTAGATTCCAGATTTGGATAGTATTTATCAAGTAGGAAGTGATTTCTTCATTATGTTTTGTACTTTTGCTTGTAGAGCTTACAATTCAGACTTTCTCTTCTTCAGAATGCATGTACTTTTCTATTTTCTATCCCAAACTGCTTATGGGAACAAAACTGACAAATGTAACAATGACCCACTCAAAAATCCATTTGTCACAGATAATATACAATTTAAATGAATAGATATTTCATTTGGCTTAAGAGTTGCATGCTATCTTCTACTACCAACTGTTGTCAATGAAACTCAATTAAGGACACATGGAAAAATAACCACCATAGTCAAGAATCTCAGAATCCATATTCTGCCATATCAAGTGACATATATATATATATATATATATATATATATATATATATATATATCCCAAATGTGAGTCAAACTTGAAGCAGCATAAGATTGTATTGTCGGGCTGGAGAGATGGTTCAGTGATTAAGAGCACTAGCTACTCTTCCAGAGGTCTTGAGCTCAGTTCACAGCAATCACATGGTGGCTCACATCCAACTGTAGTGGAATCTGATGCCCTCTTCTCACACGTAGGTGTATATACAGATAGAGCACTCATATATAAAATACATGTGTAAAAATGTAAAACTAAAAAGATTGTGTTGTCTGTGAAGATGGAGTTCAAATACAGAGTGAGTATGTAGTGAAATTGACTCTCAAATCTCAACATTTTTCTCAAACTACTAGACAATATTGTTATACTGTTTGTCACTTAAGCAAAAGTGTTCATGCTGCTTCTGTCATTCAATAAACATACCGTAGTAACAAAATTCTGTAAGGTATAGGAAAGGCCTCACAGAAGCCTTGATCTGGCATACTACCCAGAAGGTCAACAGAGTGGGTTTATTGGTGCATCAAGAGAAGAGCCATTCAAAGATAAGGATTCTGACTTTGATCTGGTTCTGTCCTTGGCTGTTTAAATCTGGGAAATATTACCACATTTATATAGGAAAACTCAGTTCCCAAGAGGCTACTTAGAACAAGGCTGAAGAAATAATCTTAAAGCTGGGAATATGGAAATAGTTCCTTACAAGTATTCACATGGAGTTACACATACCAGACTTGACCAAATGTTTTCAGCAACCAAGAAAGCTATTTATTGGAGACAGAATGGAAATGGCTGAAAATAAGAGGAAAGGTTCTGAACAATGAGATTACAAAGATATCCATGGAGACAAGAGAGAGCCTCCTGGAACCTGGAGACCTATTTGCAGTTGATGGCTTCTCAGAAAAGTGTAGCCATTGTCTTCAGTGTATATCCACTGGTGAATTTCCCATGCAGCAAATGCCTACGTAGGAGCTCTAAGCCCTTGCAAGTGTTCATATCCCAATTTCTGGAAACTGTCAATGTGTTACCTTACATGGAAAGGAGGATTTATTCATGCAAATAATTTCGAGATGGATGATTTATCCTGGATTATCTTTATAGAGTCTGATTTGATCACAAGGATCTGTATATTTTTAAAAAGTTGAAAGATCCAAGGTAACAAAGGAGAAAAGCACAAGTTAGAATGCTACAACCACTGTCTTAACAGATGAAGACCCATTAAAAACAGGCTCTGGGGCAATGGTTTTCAAACCTTCATAACACTGTGACCCCCAACCGTAAAATTATTTTTGTTACTACTTTGTAACTGTAATTTTGCTAGTGTTATGAATAATAATGTAAATATCTGATATGCAGATGGTCTTAGACAACCTCTGTGAAAGGGTTGTTCAATACCCCAAAGGGGTTGTGACCCACAGGTTGAGAACTGCTGCTCTAGATACTGAAAAAATACCTGAGAAAAGGTTTGTTCCCTACATCTTACAGGAAGGAAAGAGCCCCTAAATTAAATAGCTTTTAATAAAGTGATCCTGTATTTCAGAACAGTCTCATCTTCATATGTAGTTTGAAGCTAGATAATATGATGGTTTTATTTGTTTATTTCCTTATGATTATATTTTATTCACTATCATTTATGTCTATGAACGCAGGTGCACTTGTATCTGGAGTGTTGTAGACTTCTGAAGACAACATTCGGGTGTTGGTTATATTCTTCCACTGGGTTCTGAGGCTAAAGCTCAAGTACTTTTACCCTCTGAATCATTTTACTGACCCATGATTTAACTTTAGAAGTAATAAGAAGGGTTGCTTTGTCTATGATGATATCACCCTGAATTCACCCGATTTCATCTGAAAAAGATTGTTTTGCTCCTTAAGAATTCACACTAGAGTCTTGGAAGTAAGACTTTTATGGCTTGGGTCACAGTATGTGAATTAGTGGCCTATACGAACAGAGCAGATGGCTTCATATCTATTTCACCTCTAAAATTCATAGGGTACATAAGGGCACTTTTGTCACAGAATTTCTATGAGAATCAGGCCAGCGACCTTCATCTTGATATCTTTTGAATATGAGTAGCCTCTGAAGGGCAAGTTCTTAAGGAAAGTATTGCATTCATTAGAGGGGCAGATGGCTACTAACTGCTAATTGGCAATTTCCTCAAGGCTTAGCTCCTGTTTTATTCTAGTGTAAGTACAATATAAGGGATGGAAACAGATTTTTACCTCCAAGTCTTTATAGCCTAGTTGTTAATAAGCCATCTATCATTAACGTGAAATTACTATGAGTATTTTTGTAATGGAGGCACACATTCTGTACGCATTTCTATTACATTTTTTCTTACTATATTATACTATTAAGCAGTGCCTGAATCTTATTTAACAGCTCAGTATCTATAATAGAAAAGGATTAGAAAAGGATGCTTGCCAGGTTGTTATTGAAGAGCTACTTGATCAGACTATTAGATGATGCTGAGGGAACACAAGTAAAGCCAGGATGCAAGGAAGTCTAAAAGCCATGATGTATTGAAGGATATGTTATGTTTTTCCATAATGAAGAAGGGGCCTACTATGAAATGACTCCTTCAGAGAAAATTCTATTTCAATAATATGGTCTTTACTAGGAAATACATGTGTCTTTTCCTTCCTTGAGATATTTTGAAAAACACGTATCAGGGAGCCTGGAAGATGATTCTGTGGGTAAGAACACTTGCAAAGCCTGATGACCTGGGTTTGGATCTGCTGAGCCCATATACCAGCAGTATTATGTTAGGATGGAAGGTGGAGACAGGAGAATCGTCAGGAAGCTCATGACCCGGCTAGCCTGGAGCACACAGAGAAGTAGCAGAAACAAGAGAAACCCTTGCTTAAAACAAGGCGAAAGGCAAGCGTGAACTCCAGAAATCTTTCCTCTGACCTCTATCCATGTGCTGTGGCATGTGTGTTTAAACACATGTGTATGTACACACACACACACACACACACACACACACACACACACACACCATGATTTAAAAGACACATGTATCAAGTTACTGTATTGAATCCATGTCAGTCAGTTTGTCTTCTCCTGTGTGTCTATTGCTGAGGAGGGACCTTTGTGCATCTTGTAATTTTCTGAGCTCTCTGAGCCTTGTAAGTTTTGTTAGCTTCCTTAGTTTTATGAGCCACAATCCTCCCTTCAGGGGGGAATGTTTCATTTTGGAGGTGCTTCACAACACCATAAATATTAGAGAATACCAGAGATAAAAGATTTGTAAGGAGGGAAGATTTAGTTCTATCCCATGATTTTGTAGAGTTCGGTCAATGGTCACTGGGCTCTGTTACAATAAGCCTGTGGTAAAACAAACAGCATAACAGAGTATAATCAAGCATAATAAAGCAAAGTCACTCAATTCAGGACAGCTAGGAAATAGACCAAAAGGGATCAAAACAGAAAGAAAGGGAGAGAAGGGGTCTGGAAGCCCAATATCCCTTCCAAGTGTATTTCCTCAATTACCTAATTTCCTACCTCCTAAATGTTCTGCTTCCCAGCTTACAACCAAGCCTTTAATTCATAACATTTAGAAGGCACTTAAGAATGACACCAGAGGGGCTGGAGAGGTGGCTCAATGGTATGTATGTAGTGCTCTTGGAGAGCACTGTATCTGAGCATCAATTTTGAGCAGCTCACAACCCCCTGTAATTTCAGCTCCAGGGAAATTCAAGGTCTCTGATCTCCATGAACACTTGCAACGATGTGCACATAATTCACACAGACACAAATGCTGTGGTGGTTTAATGAGAAAGTCTTCCACAGATGAATGTATTTGAACATTTGTTACCCTGTTGATCATGCTATTTGGGGAAGTTATGGAACTTTTAGAAAGTAGAACCTGGATGGAGAAAGCACATTACTGCGGGGGGGGGGTGCGGGATTTGAGGGCTTATAACCTTGTTGCTATGCTTCCCGTTCTTTTTCTCTGTTTCATGTATGCAAATTAAATATGATTATTTTTGCTTCGTCTTCCTACTAACATACTACGCTATTCCTGTGAAACTGCAAGCTAAAATAAATCTTTTCCCCTTTAAGTTGATTGTCAGAGCACCAAAAAAGTATCTAGTATATACTTATACATATAATTTAATATTTAATAATATGTAATATTTAATTATAAAATAAAATGATTCACACCAGAGTAATACCGCTAAATTTGTGTAACTGATATTTAAAACATAAAAAAGTCATAAGAACAACATCCATATATTTCTATTTCTACAGTTAATTATGAACACTCTCTTATTTGCCTTAAGTCAGTATAACATTAAAATTATGCCCCATATCCTCTTTAGTCATCGTTTCCAATGTCATTCGTCTCTATACTGGAGAGAAGCAGTTTAATGTCGCTCATCCTTTTCTAGAGATGTATCACAAAGACTGGTCCTTGATTTTAGGTGTGTAATTTTCATAATTATGTAATAATCATCGCATTAATCTTACTTTCCAATCCTTGTTTTGTTTATGAGCATGCTGACTTATACAGAGGTAGTTTTCTTCTCATGTTTCATCTTAGAAATATGTCACAATTAGTTACTCGATTCCCTTTCATGAAGATAATGAGAATATTGTCACTCTTCTTGCTATTACAAAGAGAGTTAGAGGTCATTTTATAGGATACGATAGAGCCTTTCCTTTCTTTTTGTGGTTTCAGTAGAGCTAAGCAGAAAAAGACATCACGCAGCACTGTTCCACTCTGTGGGAGTCGAAGAAATGCTGGTTCCTTTACTAGGAAACAGATTGTTTACCCTCCTCACACAGTACAAGACGCAGTGGTAGTCTTAGACTGTTCACTGCTCTTGCAGGGTAGGGTGAAGTTACACTTTCCCCAGAACCTCACTCAAGAAAATAATTGAAATTCACTTGAACCAAGAACAAAGAAAACCATAACTTGAATAAGAGAAGATACTTATCAGATAACAGTGGGGAACTCAGATGCTGGAATTATTTAATAAGGAAGTAAATGTAGCAACCATAAGAAATTGATTCAATTAGCAATAAAAACTATACCTCAGCAAAGAAATATAAAATATAAAGCAGTTAAATTATAGACTGCATGAATTTGAGAGGGAGTAGGGACATGGGAGGAGAGGAAATGATGTAAATACAGTACTCATGTAGGAAGTTCTCAAAATTTTTAAATTATAAAAAGAATCAGTGAAGTAATGGAAATTGCACAGTCTGAGCAACAGAGAGAAAATACACTGAAAAACAATTAAGATTAATAGAATCTCATGGATAATGAACAGTAACAAAAAGATCTCATGTTCCTCTTGTCAAGAGTCTTGAAAGGAGGTGAGGAAGAGCGATGTATGAAAAACATTAACTGATGAAACAAAATGTAAAACCTTCCCAGATGAAGCAGGAAACACCCAACTATACATTAAAGAAACTATATGACATACAAAGGAATGGGTTCAGATCAATCTCTCTTAGCCTGCACAAAAATAAATAAATAAATCATTTAAAGATCTCAGTATGTAAGTCACTGAAATTGCTAGAAAAAAAACATTTCAAAATATATGTTCCAGCAAAATCTTCTAAAAGGATACCATTAGCATATAAAATCAAATTGAGGACTGCCAGGTAAACCATTAGCATATAAAATCAAATTGAGGACTGCCAGGTAAGATTGAATGAAATTTCTACACAGCAAAGGAAATCATCAGTGAATTGAAGAGAAAATGTACAGAATGGGAGAAAATCTTTGCCAACTACACATGAGACAGAGGATTAATACCTAGAATATATAAAGAACTTCAGAATTTAAATAAAGAACTGTATCACCTGTCATAGATTTACCTGTTAACTTGATAGCCTAGAATCACCTGAAAGGGGACTCAGTGAGGGATCCTGAGATCAGATAGGCCTGCTAGCATGTATATAGGGTATCTGTCTTGATTGTTAATTGATACAGAAGGGTCTGGTCCATTCCTTGGGCAGATGGTCATAACATATATAAGAAAGCTAGCTAATCATGAGCCTGAGAACAAGCCAGCAAGCAGCATCCATCCATGGTTTCTGCTCCAAGTTCTTGCATAAGTTCCTGCCTTGACATCCTTCAACACCAGATTGAGTCCTATAAGTGTAAGCAAAAATCAAAACAAAAGAAAAAAAGCAAAAACCCAAAACTTTCCTCCCTTGAGTTGCTTATTGTCAGATTGTTTTACTACAGAAACATAAAGGACACTAGAACATCAGCATCATCTAAACAGTGAATGGGTTTAAGCTCTTAAAATATTTAGAAGTTTTCAACAGCTTAGCTATCAAGGGAACACCACTAAGTCAGAATGGCTGTCGTCAGGAATACAAATGACAACAGATGTTAGTAAAGATGAGGGAAAAAGAAATGCTTATTCATTGCTGCTGGGAATGTAAATTTGTCAAGCTACTATGGAAATGAGAATTGATATTCTTCACTCAGTCTAAATTAGAAATAGTATACAACTCAGCTTTATCACTGTTGTGTGTGTACCTCAGGCATGTAAGTCATCATACCACAGAGTATCAATATGCCTATTTTTGTTACAGCACTATTTGCAATAGCCAGGAAAAGGATCCAGCCACATTATTCTTTAATATGAGAATAGATTAATTTTAGTTCTCTCATATAACTTATACAATACATCCAGACCCCCCTCTTACCCCCATCCACTCCTCTCAGCTCCCTCCATCACCCTTCTTCCCCAGATTTATGTCCCATTACCACCCACAAACACACACATACACACACCCCTCCCCTACCACCAGGCTTCTCCCCAGAAGAAAATAGTCCTTCCAGGGTTACTGCTGAAACAGGTCATGGTATAGCAGGATGGAACAAGCCCAGGCACCAATCCCTACATCAAGGGAGGGCCAGGCAACTCAGCAGGAGCAAAAGGGTCTCAATGACAGGTAAAAGGGTCAGAGATTCCCCCACTCCAGCTTGAAGGCATTTTTCAAGGATACCAATCCACACAGCCATAAGATGTATTTAGGAAATCCTGCAGATTCCCTGTCTGTCCCTTTAGTCTCTGTGGGTCCCTAAGAGTGCTAGTCAATTGACATTGTGGGACTTGTTCTCTTGGTGTCCTCTACAACCCTGGTCTCTGCCATCCCTCCTCTCCCTCTTCTGCGGGGTTCCCAGATCTGATCTCTGCACAACATTTAGCTTTGGGCCTCTCTGTATGCTCCTCTCTGCTGCTGGGGGAGAAGGAGGTTCTGGTGAGGCCTGGGCCAAGTACCAATCTATGTGCAAAGCATGACAGCATTAGGAATCTTCTCCTGGTTATCCAGTCTCTAGTTCCTACACTGCCCTGCTGTATCAGGCGGGTGTTCCCTCCTTTGGCATGGGATTCTGCTCTTCCATTGTCAAAGAGTATCTTGCAAGGAGGATAGGCTATATAGGTCAGAGGACTTTCATTCAGCTATAAAGAGGAACAAATGAAATCATGTCATTCTAAAGAAAAAAAGATAAGAACTGGAACTTATTAAGTTAATTGAAATAAGCCAGACTCCAAAAGAAAACTATCATGTTTCTCATTAATACCTAGTTTCTGACCAAAAAGAATTTGTGTGACACCCCAAATATGATAAACAGAAAAAAAACTCATAATAGTATTTCATAATAATCAATATTCTGAAAAATAGGCTAAAAATTGTGAAAGAATCAAAGAGGAATAAAACCCACCAAAGTCTTTATAGTGTGTTAGTCAGGGAGCAGGAGGGATACAATAATAATAATATGATTATTATTATAAAACTTAAAGACAAATGACATATGTGACATGAAAATGGAAAGGATGCTACTGGAGGTGAGAGGGCAGAAGGGACAGCAAAGGAATGGGGAAACAGGGGGTGTGGGAAACAAAAATATGTTGTTTGGATAATGTCTCAATGAAACCTAACTCTTTGTAAGGTAATAAAAATAAATTTGTTTACATGGTAAGGGCTGGGCAGCTGTGTGATGGAGAGGC
This sequence comes from Cricetomys ansorgei, assembly GCA_026225945.1. Lineage (NCBI taxonomy): Eukaryota > Metazoa > Chordata > Mammalia > Rodentia > Nesomyidae > Cricetomys > Cricetomys ansorgei. The sequence continues at coordinate 1,715,699 of JAMJFZ010002884.1, read as the reverse complement.
TGAGGTCCCAGTAGCAGCTTAGTCTGTGAGGTTGATGCCTCGCCAACCCCAGTATGGTCCTGAAGGCCTGGAGGATTTCTGGAGAGTTGCTGGTCTTTAGTCTACGTTGGAAGACTGAAGAAGCGGGATTCTAATGGCAGGGAAGGATGGAAGTGGCGATGACAGTAGTCCTGACAGAATAGACACAGTCAACAGCAAGAAGTTGTCTGACTTAGGGTTTCTACTGTTGTAAAAAAAAAAAAAAGAACAAAAACACAACAACAAAAAAACCACTGTGACTGAGGGACTTAAAAAAAGGGAGAGTTTATTTTGGGCTTACTGCTTCAGAGTGATAAGAGTTCCTCGCCATCACAATGGGGAAGAACCAGAACATGAACCAGCCATGGCAGCAGTAGCAGCTAAGAACTTGCAACTCAAACCACAGGCAGGAAACAGAGAGCAAACTTAAATAGGACAAGTCTTTAAGTTCTCAAAACCCACCCCCAATGTCATATTTCCTAAGCAAGGGCACACCTACTAAGCCTCCCCAAACAGGAACTTCCGGATGAAGTATTTAAATGCTAAAAACTATGAGGGACAGTTTTTGTTCAAACTGCCATATTCTACTCCCTGGTCATATTATTCTCATGGCCAAATCATAATATAAAATTCATTTAGTACAACTTCCAAAGGTCCCATCGTATTTCAGTCTCAACACTATTTAAATGTCCACAGTCTAATGTCTCTTCTGAGACTCAAGGCAATCTCTTAATTGTAACTCCCTGTAAAATAAAAAAAAGCAAATTAAATACTTCCAATATACAATGGTACAGAATCTATGTTAACCATTCGAAAATGGAAGAATAAGGACATAGTGAGGATATACTGGACCAAAGCAAGACTGAAACCCAGCCGTACAAACTCTAAATCCTGTAAGTCCATGTCTGATATCATCTGACCCTCCAGGCTTTCTGTCTTCTTTCTCTGACTCATTCCATTCCTTGTTTGCAGCTGTCCTTGGCAGATATCCCATAGTTCTGGCATCTATGACATCTTGGGGTCTCCAACATAACTCAGACTTCATGTCCACAGCTTCATGTAATGGCTTCTCTGGAGTCATTGTGCAGCAACTCCCCTGTCACATACCTAGCCCAAATGACTCTCCAAATCCCTTGTATCACTCATGATGCTAAAACCAGCACCATGTGTATGACATTGGCAAATTTAGCTACCAGCTTAGAATGGACACTGACCTCCACCCCTTAAATCACAATTACAGTAGTTTTTGTTGTTACTTTCTAGAAGCACACTATCTTTAGGCCTTTTCTTGTCACAAGTTTGGAAGCTCAGATGGGTAGGGTTTTGTCCTGAGGGCATCTATAGTTTATTACCTTTCAGATCAGGATTCTCCTTAATCGCCACATCTCTTTTGGCACAAACCTGGACTCCAACATTAAATTTCCAGGTGCTATTTTCCCATCAAACTGTCCTGTTTTTGTGTTTGTACCATTCTCGTTTTCATTGTACACCTACATAAGAATTGCTAATAACTACATGACAGCGCCAATATTAGGCTGTCTTGAAATCTCAGCTAAGAAATTCAATCCACTATTTTTCCATTTAGCCTTTGGCAGATTCCTAGGACAAGGGTAAAAGGAAGTCACGTTCTTTGCCAAAATACCACAAGAATGGTCTTTAGTCCAGTTGAAAATATTATTCCTCTCTTCTTAAGGCAGGCTTCTTCCATAGTTTATGTTGCTCTCATCACTATTGTCTTCTAAGTTCCTTCATGGAGGTCAGTAAGCTGTGTTTACAGCATTGAACTGCTTCCTAGTCCAAATTCCCACAGGCTTCCACATTCCTCCAAATCCCGTATGATCAAGCTTTTAGAACAACAGTCCATTTCCTGATATCACCTTCTGTATTACTTTCTATGGTTGTGATAAAACACCATTACTAAGGCAACTTAAAAAAAAAGAAAGCATTTATTTGGGGTTTATTATGGTTTCAGAGGGTTAGAGTTCATGACCATCATGGAAGGGATCATGGCAACAGGCAGGCAGGTATGATGCTGTAAAAGTGGCTGAGAGCTCACATCTTGATATACAAGTGTAAGGCAGAGAGAGCGAGAGACAGAGAAAACACCAGAATGGCATGAGTTCCAATCAAATTGAGGAACTGAATATTAATGTGTTTCTCATCTGAAGTCTTAGAAGCCATAAAGAATAAGAGAACCAAATGTAAACACCATATGCTATAAGCAATAAACATACCATTCAAATGTAAAATGGAGGTGTTATGGTATAGTGTAGAAAAACAGTAATGCTTAGCATTTCTGAGGAATTCCTGTACACTCATCACACACAAAAAAAGTAGAAGGGCAAGAAAGGTAGTACTAAATTTCAAACTAAGATACTTCGTCATCGTCATGCCTACTTAAAGAAAAACAATTCTTGGGATAGAAATGGAATAACAGCTATAAGAAATTCAATGGGATTTAGGAAAGGAAGCATGGCAATTAGTAACACTAGAGGAAGATATAATCACTAACCTTCTTGACAAATTTAAACAAAATTTAAACAAAATTCTAGCGTCATTTGATTTTGTACCCAAAGTGTCAAGAAGAAATATTCATTTAAAATTGGTTACTTATTTTTTAAATCTTAAAAGAGTAAAGGTAGCTAATGGATATAAAACCTTACTTTGCTGAAACTGATATAACATTGGTAATAGTAGAATATGATATTTTTCATATCTATCTGTGTCTCTATCTAATAAGTCACCTATCTATATTTCTATACAGTAATAAACAGAATAACTATTCAAAACCATGTATAAATATACCACAAATTATAAAAATTCAAATATATTGGGATGTATTCCTAACAAATATTCAAGTAACTCAAAAGAAGGCAGGAAAAGAGAAAGAGGAAGACACAAAATAAATAAAACCACATACTTCAGCCCCACTCATTTTAATTATTGCTGTATATAAAGTCTAAATGTACCATTTTAAAAAACAAAATTTAAAGTAACCCCCAAAGAAGTCTGTACACATTAATTGTTCCTTTGTTTAACCCTCACAAGATTGCTAACAACCACTAATTGATTGTTTTCTCTTATGAGTTTGTACACTTTGGGCATTTAACATGAATGGAATGCTGGAATTATGATGGGACAATAAATATCCCAACATAAATAGTTGTTTTCAACTTAGCATTATGTTTATAAGGTTCTCCCATGTGTCCCACCCCTTAGCTTTAAGCTATATCATATAGAGAATACAAAATGGTGCCAGTAACTGTAAGGGGAACACTGTGTGCTTTAAAAAGGCTTGTTTATCAAGACAAAATTTTGAAGTTAAATCCAATTATTTATATTGTAGATAAGGAAAATGAAACTGAGAAATATTCAATAATTTGTTCAAGATATCACAACTAGTAAATGACTGAGCCAAATATTAAACCAAAGCTCATGTTCTTTCCACTATGCTTCCAAAATGGAATGGAACTGCTCCAGAAGACAATTTGAAATCTTCCCAAGGACTAGTGAGAATTATTTTTTGGCCAGAGCAGAAATATTTGAAGGTGCTATTGACTTTGACTTAAGTCAGTTCTTATGAGAACCAGAAAAACTGATTGCCTCCAACCATGAAAACTGGCCCTTTCATATTTTTTACTTGTTGCCAAATTTAAACAGATCTGGCCCACAGTTTTCTCCATGTACAACAAATGGAGTAAGTGTCTATAAACTCTTCAGGTTTTAGATGCAAGGAATGTGGTTACATTATACTACAGTTGGCTGTGACTGAGCTGGGTTTTCATGCTTAATCAACACAAATGGAAGACACTATTTGTTACAGGCAGCTTTAATTACTTCCAAGAGGAACTTGTATGTTCCCAGAGAAATGTCGCGGATCATCCTGTAGATTCTAGAGACTTCTTTTAAAAATCTATTTTTCTTTAGTGGTGAAAAGAACATGTTAAAATTTCTTCTCAGATACTTGAGAACTGAAAATCTGTTGAACAAATCACGTAAATTTGTAAGAAGCTTATCCAGCCAGATTTTCAGTGGATAATTTGATATCCTTAGATTGTCAGTTAATGTAAGCCATTCAGGTAATTAATTATTTTGAACTGTCCCAGTGATTTTTTTCTTTTTCTCATTGCCTTCTACTACAATTCGTTCTGAATTCTGTTGATTAAGTAGCTTTTAGTAATTGATAGAGAATTCTTTCCCAGATTGGAAAAGACCGATATACAGAAAAATCTAAATTGGATGAAGTTAGTCCAAACTCCTCCTTTTTATGTTTGTGTCAAAACCGGAGGTGGAAAACATTTTGATAAAAACATACAGCTTGTCTATAAAGGCTAGCAAGTTACCTCTTCATGTGTATCATTTTCAATGTAACTTTGCTTTAATGTTCCAGCACTCCTGAGAGACTTTGGTGTTGAGATTACTCCAGAGGTGATATGCAATAATAGGTATATAAGCTTTGAGTCATGTTTAGGATCTTAATGAAAAGTCTATCTCTTCTTTCTGCCATCTGAAGTGCAAAGGAGTGAATCATGAGACTCCATGATTAAGGAATATGTCATACTACCTAGTTTGTACCTGTCAAATGACTAGGCTGTTTGAGCTGTTTACCCTAAGTGTTACCTCTGACACCTTCTCAGACAGAAGTCAAAGAAGTGCCTGTCTGGGAAGAGATGTGTCTATTTCAAGCCATCTGCACGGATTCATTGGGCTCATTTCCATTCCCTCTTTAGCAAATCACTGGTGTGATTTGCCCACACAAATAGAAAGAAACAGCTTCAATTAAAACTATATAGGGATGTTCACTAAGAAATTCACAACAGGAGTCCATCCAGGAACACCCTAGAAAACATATCCATCTTTATGCTTTGGTTCCTAGATTTTACTTGGAACTTAATATACCCAAACCAGAAAGGCTATTTCAGTTGCTGTCACAAACCTGTGGGAGATTTGCAGAGATGAAGTTCATTTTATTCTGAGCTCCCTTTCATTCAGCACTTCTAGAAGTGTGATGCAGAGCCTGGCATCTGTATCACATTTCCATCACTTTAGAGCTGATCTCTAACTCCGTACAGATCTCTAACGCCAAGGTATCTCATCACAGAAACTTTCTTCTTGACTGAACTTTCATGAAACTCCTCTGCACTACCCTTGGCTAAGTCCCTGCCCTGCATTTGGACTTTGAAACCCGGTTTTAGTAAAGAATCCTACTATGTTATCTCCCTGCCTTTGCTATTTGATTGATTTTCTTGTCCTTTACTCTTACTATCTAAATCCTTCACCTGCCTTATCAAAGACCCTACTCGGTGAGTTTCATAAGAATCTAACCCTAAAGACTTACAGAAAAATTTCCACTCATTGATCTCCATTTATGCTCTTTTCCTTGGTAAATTGCAATTTACCTTTGCTCCATTCAGAGTTAAAATCAGTCTCTCTCCCTTAAGGCAAATCTTGCATATTCTTTTTTTATTTTTTAGACAGAGTCTCATGGAGCTAGGTGGCCTCAAACTCACTATGTAACGGAGAATGACCTTAAACTCCCAAACCTCTCACCTCTAGCACTACAACAAGTGCTGGGATTACAGGAGTATACCACTATGCCCAGCTTTATAGGTGGTAGAGATTAAATTTAGGACGTTTTGCATATGACACAAGCACTCTACCAACTAAGATACAGCCCCAGTTTCTCTCAAATGGTCTTCCCTTTAACTTTTAAAGGATAAAAACATTGTTAACTATGATTTACAAATGATTGTAAACCAGATCAATGATAACATACAAGGCCAGATTATGATAATGTAGGAAAATCTGCTATAGAGGATGCATATTTTTCCATGAAACATCAATTTTTTCTCTCTAATTAAAAACAATCTCCGTGGCCACAAGTGACAATGGAAATATAACCAATGGTCAGATCATGAAGGGTTTGGTAACCTGAGTTAAGTCATTTTTGCAGGGAATTAAGGAAATACTACCAGATTTATGCTTTATAAAGAACATTTTATCCATGTTGCTTGGGGAGGGTGGCAAAAGAGAATTCGTTGAGACAGAGTTAGGGTTATTATTGTAAACAATATTTAAATCCTTGCCCTGGCTAGTGGTGGAACACAATGGTAGAAGGAGTATTTAGCACACACAGGACCCTAGAGTTAATATCCAGAACACAGAAAATGGAGGCAGAAGAAGAGGAGGAAAAGAAGAGGAGGGAGGATGAGGAGGAGGAGGAAAAAGAGGAGGAACAGAAGAAAGGAAAGAAGGAAAATGGAAGGGAGTGAGGGAAGGAGGGAGGAAAGGTGGGAAGGAGGAAGGGCAGGAGGGAGGCTAGGCTATAAGTAAAAGTCATTATTGATCTTGCATTTTCTCTTGTGGAAAATAGATAACACTTTCCTTGCAGTACTTCTGTAAGGATTGGTATTATGAATGCAAGGAATATAGCATGAAGATTAACAATAGATATTTTTCTCCCATTCTGCTTCTACTGTACAACCAGGTTGATAAAGATTCTTATACTGAGCCAAGGTTTGTTACCTTCAGTTCCTGTGAACATAAAGGATTTAGTAATGCTATTCAGAAGAATATAAAATAGGTCTAACCTCATTGTCTTCACTTGGATATTTGAAGATAATTTTATTTTCCTTGCTTTTCTTTTAGAAATTATTCCAAGAAGGGAAGACAGACAAAGAAAGAAAGAAAGAAAGAAAGAAAGAAAGAAAGAAAGAAAGAAAGAAAGAAAGAAAGAAAGAAAGAAAGAAATGAAGGAAGAAAGAAAGAGACCCAGGCATGATACACATGTCTATAATCCCTGCACTCTGGGAAATAGAGCAGGAAAATCAGGAGATGAAAGTTATTGTTGGCTATATAATATGCCTGAAATGAACAAGATGTTGTCTCCATGAAATTCTCAAAAATTAAAATGTTAAATATACACTAATCACAAAAATAGCATAGGAACTAAACTTTCTGAGTTTTTTCATAAATTTATCTTTCTCTTGGATATTTTTTCTAAAATATCTCTCCTAATTTATGAAATGAGCATAGTACTCCAGGCATGGTGGAAAGAGTACACAGTAAATTGGAACAATCAGTTCTCTTGATCTGGATAATACAGTTCTACTATATTTGCTAAAATTGCTTTAACCCTTATAGCAGCTATGTTATATAATTGGTACAATTTTAGCCTGTAATTAACAGCAACATGCAAATATTTTTCATATGGACAACTGAATTCTCCTTTATTCCAAACATGTATGCAATGTTTTAATTTTAAAATAAGACTTTTGTTTTGCTCACTAAATTTCTTATTACATATGTAGAATATACTCATTCAAACATCACAAATTTATATAATAATGAAGAGTAAATTTCCCTCCATCTTAGTCCAATTTTTCTGAAGGAATCGTTGGATTTTTTGTGTAAATACTTTCAAACATATTTTACTTTTATGCTGTGGAATGTACTATAAAAATACAAATGATTGTATCTAATATATACCATCCTAGACTTTATGCATTATATTTAGTAATTACAGTTATTTTTGAGGTTATAATGTAATTAGTATGTTTCTCCCTCCAAAACTCACATATACTTCTCCTTGCTTTCTTTCAAATTCATGGCCCTTTTTCATTAATTGTTATAATATGCATACATGTATGTGCATATGCATATCTTACTAAATATAGCCTGTTCAGTCCATGTAATGTTATATGCATGTGTGTTTTCAGGACTGACCATTTGGTGCTGGACAGCAATTGGTATACTCTTCCCTGGGGGAGACTACCTCTCCAATTCCCAGCTGTCCTCAGTTCCTCAGTTATCTATATATTTTTGTGCAGAGTTGAGGCCTTGTGGACTTTTCCCTGTCCACTTTGGTATATCCAATGATGCTGTCCTTGTTCAGATCACATTTGGGAAACTATGCCTATAAAATCTCACCAATATGAATGTATACTCTTATTTATTGACCTGCTTTTGTCTTTACTAGCCATCCTACATTGTTGTAATTACCATTGCTTTATGATTTCATTAGTTTTCTGACGGTTGTTCCATGCATGCTTCTGTTCTTGTATGTTTAAATTCAAAAGGCTCTCTGTTTTTTTTGAGGGGGGGTAGGTTTGAGGCAGTGTTTCTCTGTTGTAACTCCAGCTGTCCTGGAACCTACTCTGTAGACCAGGCTGGCCTCAAACTCACAGAGATCCAACTGCCTCTTCCTCCCACATGCTGGGACTAAAGGTATGCACCACCACCATTTGGCCAAAAGGTTCTCTTAAGATAGTCATTTGGGTCATAAATTAACATAGTAAGTTTCAGACTAACACATGAATCATGATCTCATAATCTTGAATTTGAATATTTACGAATAGTACATCTTTATATTTATGCAAGTGTTCCTTTATACTTGTTGATGATACTTTAAAGTTGAAAATGATCTTCAAATAAGCCTTATACGTTTTTATTTAGTCCTGTTCTAAATGGAGTCTTTATCTCCATCAACACATTTTTGTTACTAGGGATTTAACTTAGGGCCTCACATATGTTTGGCAAACATTCATTCTTCCACTGAGTTATATTTCCAGCATTCTATCAGCATTTTTAATTATAGGAAAGATGATACTTCCTTTTTTGTAAGTTGGGGTATAACTCAGAGGTAGAATCCTTGCCTATCTTGTGTGAGGCTCCAAGTCAATTGCAGGCTCAGAATAACACAACATGTGTACATGTGCACTGGTGCATGTGTACATGTGTGCAGACACACACACACACTATATATATATATATATAATATATACATATATATACACATACACAAACATATAGATATATACATATATGTGCATATAATATATACATATATTGTAAAAACAGTATGTATAAATAAAATGGGTATGGTAGTACACACACACACACACACTCACACACACACAGTGCTAGTAGTTGGAAGACTAAGATGAGAGGAATACTTGAATCCAGGAGTTCAAGACATGCTTGAACAACAGAGTAAGACCTTACATCATCAAAAAGAAATAGAAATTATTGATGTTTTCACTTGTAAACTAGTGATGAAAATAATTAGCTCTTAGAAATATAAATATTAAATGAGATCTCATATTAAAAACACTTGACATAGTTCTGGCACATAATAACCATTCGACATTTGTTTGATAACTTAGTTCTTTTCTGGATTAATAATCTACTACATGTCTATAATCAAGTGCTGTCTAGATGAAGCTTTCCTTATCATAGCTTTGACATTCTTTTTTTAGTATTTTTCTTCGAGTATGAAACACGTAATTCTAAGTTCTAGTCATTATTATAAGAAAAAGTGATGGTTAGTAATGTGAGCAGCTCATTGTCTAACCATTAGCAATCAAAGCAATTTTCAAAAACCTCCTGTGTTTCTATTCTTCTCTCCAGATTGCTTTAAACATGACCAGGTAATATTATAAAGAACACAAAGAAACAAAATCTCTGGCTATGATTTGGAATTGTTTTCCAATGGAGCTAGCAAGTAATATACAAGGTATTAGGGAGAAGGGATGAACCTATGCTTCCTGCTTTAGAACCCATGCCAGTCATTCCTAGTGACTTCCACTTTTGTTTCAGAACACACACCAAATCTTTAAATTTTAAAACAGTGGGGATTTTATTTTGTTATTTGTTTTTGGGTGATTGGAGTAGTAGACTGTTTTGTTGTTGTTTTGTGTAGTTTTTGCAGTAGGGTAGAAATCCAAACCATGGTTGGCTGTAAAGGAGAGTCATTTCCAAAAGGCTAAAAGTGGTGACTGAAATATTTGTGTATATCAACACTAGTTCAAAAAAGTGTCTGATGACAATGGGACTAGATCTTAGAAGTATAGCTTTTAACACTTCTTCATGGTCTGTGACATTTTCAGTCTTCAAGAAGAACCCCTTCCTTTTGTAGTTTTTCTGTCAGCTAACAACAGCTTTTCACTCTGTAAATGAGAACAATTTCACAGGTAAAAGATTTAACAAGTGAGGTTAAGTTAGAATAAACCAAAAGGAATAGATAGCAAGAAAGAACCCAACTCAGGGATGAAGACAATAACATAGAAAGAAAGAAACAAAAATACAAAGAATCAACAAAAGAAAGATTTGATTCTTTGAGAAAATCAATAGGATTAACAAACCTTTACTTAAATTAACTAAAAGGCAGAGAGAGAAAATCCAAATTAGCAAAATTAGAAATGAACAGGGGGAAGACAACAATAAACACTGAGGAAATCCAGAGAATCATAATGACATACTTTAAAAACCTGGACTCTACCAAATTGGAAGATCTGAAAGAAATGGATAATTTTCTCTATACATAACCACTTACCAAAGTTAAAACAAGATCAGATAAGCAATATAAAGATATCTGCAACCCCAAGTGAAAGATAAGCAAAATATATACATATATGAAGGAGATCTAAATGAAATCACTAATAATGCAAGAGACGGAGCGCTAGACACCACTTGTCACCAAACGAATCATCTAGTGCAATGAATGGGTTATATCTAATTGAGTTATTCACCAAAGAGGTCCCTGAGAACCCCCACACAACCCAGGCTGTTGCCAAGACAAACTCTCCACAAACTGATAGCAAGGCCCCATTGATGAAAACAATACCAACACAGTTCATTGAACAAGAAGTTGAGATGGTACTTGTATAGAGCCTTTATACCTTCTAGTATCTTTGGCATAGGAAGGTACTCTGCATGCTACAAACTGAGAATCTCAAACAGCAGCCCAACCACAAACCCTGGATCTACAATGGTGTCCTGCTTGCAAAATATGCTAGGGCAATGGTGGTACAAGTTTGTGGGAGTAAGCAACAAATATCTTATTTGACTGAAGGCCCACTCCACAGGATGGAACCCATACCTGGCACTGCTTGGGTGACCAAGAATCTGGGACTAGATAGTCCAGGGACCTAGGGCAAAACCAAATACTATTCTTCTTATAAAACAAAACAAAGGCCTAACAATAAAATTACTTTTTATGACAGTTTGCTATACTCATAAATCAGTGCCTTGCTCAGCCATCATCAGAGAAACTTCCTCCTGACACAAATAGGAACAAATACCTAGGCCCATAGCCAGACATTATGCAGAGAGTGAGGGACCTCAGAACACTCAGCCCCAAATGAAATATTTTCATTGAATTTCTCTCCTCTGGGCTCAGAGAACCCTACAGAAGAGGAGATGGAAAGAGTGTAAGAGCTGGGGGAGATGTAGGACACCAAGGAAACGAGACCCTCTAAGTCAACAGGATTGGTGCACAAATGAACTCACAGAGACCAAGGCAGCATGCTCAGGGCTTGCATGGGTCTGCACTAATGGGGTCCTAGAAGTAAAAGAAGTAGACACATGCCCCATCCCTACCCCAGAAGCAGTCTTTAAAAATCTACTCTTAAGGGTAGCCTGCATTCCCACTAGTAGATGGCCAACAGAAAAGGAAGTCAACACCATCTTTGGAGTGTCCTTGTCTCAATGCCATATCAAAGTTCTGTCACCACTCTAGACGCAGTGGGACCTTGAAAAGAGGAGCAGATAAATGAGGTGGACTCAAGTCTCATGCAATATCCAACTTTATTCAGAGCCTTGGATAATTTATATATATTCTGAGGGTTAGGAAAGGTCTCCTGGGTAAAGGTCACAGGAGTTCAAGCTGCATAAAATCACAAAGCAAAACCCTGTTTTTCCCATAGAAGCATATAAATGATAGTTTAAACATTTGATTGAATAACAACAGCAAGGAATAATGAGTAATCTGAAGTAAACTCACTCCTATCCACTCTACCTGAGAGGAATACAAAAACCCAATTCTAAGACCAGTTCTGTGTTTTAAAGACACTGAGGTCACAAGACCCTTCTCTTTGTTTTCTTGGAGTGTTCTTATAAGCATTCATAATTCCTTGTGTGACTCCATTCTTGGACTATGGTTCAAAAGGGCTCTTCCTTTTAAAAAATTTATTCTTTCAATTTTAATTTACTTTTATTTATAGATAATTTTACTTCTCTCTTTTTACCCCAAAGGTCCTTTGCATATATATTATGACGTCCAGTTTTGTGTTTTTATGGGATTCCTTTGAGTGCAGATGAGTGGGTCTCTATTTCTTGTGCTTTCTCTGTTTGTTTGTTTTGTCCTATTCCAATGTTTTAATTTTTATTTTATTATATTTTTATTACTATCAACAGAGTACTTTGTTTTCCAATGAGAGACAGAAAAGCAATGGATCCAGATGTGAGGTGAAGTGGGGAGGAGCTTTGAGGAGCAGAAGGAGGGGAGAACTTAATCAGAATATGTTATGTGAGAAAAACATGTCTATTTTCAGTAAAAGGGAAAAAAGAATTGCCTGGATAGATAAATTTTATAAGAGGAGAACATTAATTTCTGAAGAGGTAATATATTGGGATAATGTTTCCACAGAATATTGATGATAATTCTGCAAAGAAAGAGAGACTATGATTCAACTTGAACTTTGTGCAAAGCACCATTACTACAATGATAAACAGTACATGGGTTCTCCACTCAAAGAAATTTGTGGCTAATTAGCGTGAAGATGATTACAAATCAGTGAGGTACATGTGTTGGGAGAGATACAGAGTTTTGAGGTCTTTTTCCTAAGGTAATCATCTAATGAAGTCTAAGGTAAGAAACAAAATTTGATATTGAACAGATGAAAAGGCTATGGAGTTTTGAATATTTAATGGCCAGTAGAAAGAAAATTGGAATAGATAGTTCCAAAGAAATCAAAGTAGGGGAGGAAAGAACTTTTCTTCATCTCTTCTACTCTTCTACCCCAGGCAACACTGCAGTATCTCTGCTTCTACCCTTTGACTTTTACGTGTAGGTGAGATCATGCTGCATTTCTCTTTATGTTACTCACTTGTTTCACATAGAAAAATGTTCACCATACTATTTAGATGGCAAGATTTTCTTTTCATATGGCTAAATCATGTTGAGTGTCAAATATATAAAATGATACACATAATTAACAATATTGCATTATTAATTTGAAGTTTGATTAAAAACAAATTTCAAAATCCTCCCACACAATGATAAATATAGCTGTTGATGGGTGCAGTCATTCCTTTGATTGTGACATTCAGCATGTAACATGCATATATCAAATTATCACATTATGTATATTGAATATTATTTTTGCTTACAAATACTTGAAAATAGTGATATGATTAGAGTTTTAAGAAGGGTTCTTTAAAAATGTCAAATGGAACATAGAGATCACTTAATAACAGCAAAGTATCCATTGAATTTGGAATTATGGAGGAGATGATTGTTCATTTCAATGTCAGCCATTTCCATGGAATCACAAACGATAAATTAGATTTTCAGTAAAGGTTTAATGACAACAGAGAGTTAAAATGAAGAATGCAGACTATTTTTTTTTACAAACCTTAGATGGAAAGGAGAACTTGAGGGTGACAGAAAGATGGAGTCCTATGTGAAAAGTGGTTTTGACTGGGTTCAGTATCAGAAAGGGTCAACATGTTTCTGTGCCATGAAAGTGAGTCACTGGTTAAACATAACAAGAAGAAGAGGAGACAACAGGCTCTACTTTAATGGCAGGAGAAGTGACAGATTACTCGTTGGGACAAAGGAAATGCAGCCAAAAGTGGGTGTGTTTGTTGAATAGCAATGTCTCTCTCTTTTTTGAGTAAAATACTAAATTCAAACATAATTACATCACTTTACCCCTTTCTCTCTCCAAGCCCTTCTTATATCCTCCCCCTCCAAGCACTCCAATGTTTTCTCCTACACCCTTTCAAATTGATAGCCTCTTTTGCTTTGATTATTGTTAAATATATATGCACAAATAAATACAATCTGCTGAGTCTGTTTAGTGTGGCTTTGTATATATAATTTCAAGGTTGTAGTTTTCTAAGGTCTCTCTTTATTTATGGTACTGAATGACTAAGACCTAGGCATTTGTAGACAATGAGAGAAAACAGGTATGTTTGGTCCAAACTAAAGAGTTTGTGAGGGAAAATAAACCTCACAATATTGTTACTTCCACTATTAACAATTAGTTATAAAACTCAATTTTGTAAAAACATTCATGCTCTTTAAAAGTTCTTTTTTTTAAATATATATATACACATGTATATATGTGTGTGTGTGTGCGTGTGTGTGTGTGTGTGTATGTATTTTGCCTGTACTTGCTTGTCTGGCGCCCCCAGAAGCCAGAAGAAGATTTTGTATCTCCTGGAACTGAAGTCACAGAAGGATATAAGCTGCCATGTGGGTCCTCTGGAAGATCAGCCAGTGCTCTTAAACACTGAACCATCTGTCTAGCCCCTGAAAACTCTATTTAATAAATGTAATACTTGCAGATTTTTAGGTTAGTATGTAGAAAGATAAGTCAGACTCTCTCTCTCTCTCTCTCTCTCTCTCTCTCTCTCTCTCTCTCTCTCTCACTTTTTTGGTTTTTCAAGATAGGGTTCCTCTGTTGTAACTCTGGCTGTCCTGAAACTCACTCTGTAGACTAGGCTGTCCTTGAACTCACAGACATCCAACTGCCTCTGCTTCCTGAGTGGTGGGATTAAAGGCACGTGCCACCACCATCTGGCTAGATACTGCTTTCTTAGTTCAGGGTTCTATTGTTGTAATAAAGCATTATGACCAAAAGCAACTTGGATATGAAAGGGTTTATTTCAGCTTACTGTTCTACATCACAATCCACCACAGAAGGAAGTCAAAGCAGGAACTAAAGCACAGCAGGAACCTGGAGGCAGGAACTTGGAGGCAGGAACTGAAGCAGAAGCCATGGAGGAGTGCTACTTAGTAGCTGGCACATTTTGGATTCTTCAATCTAATTCATTATAGAACTCAGGACCACTAGCCCGGGGTTGGACCCACCCACAGTGGGCTGGACCCTCCCCCATCAATCATTAATTATAAAAATGCCCTACATCCTGATCATATGGAAGCATTTTCTCAATTGAGGTCCTCCTCTCAGGTGACTCTAGCTTGTGTCAATTTGACATAAAAACTATCCAGGACAACCAACAAGCTCAACATGTTATTTAGAATCAAGGCCCTGCTGTGTTATTGAGGTAGATAATATTCTCATTTAAAGTTTTCTTACTTTTCTTTACAACTCAATCCATACCTGCTGTGGGTGCCCAAGCTTTGAAGTACACCGGTGACAATGATGATAATGATGATGACAATGGCGATGATGACAAAAAGAAAGAATAGTTAAGGTTCACTCAATGCTTTCTAAGCATTGAACTATAGCAGTATGCTACTGTGTAGGTCCACAAAGAAGAGAAGAGATAGTCTCAGAGATGCAAATTCTGCCAGACTTCAGCAGAGGGAACTGTCTGTCATGGCCAGCACTGTACTGGAAAATGTAACGCCAACTGTCTGATATTAGGTGTTTTTTTAATTGATACAGAAGCTCCTCAGGTGTTATATTGATACAAAAACTCTGCCCCCTCATCCAAAGGCCTATTTGCATAATGAAAAAAACCTGTGGCCTAGTTTCATCCCACAATCCTTCAGCAGTCAAGCTACATCACCTTTATGGTGGGGGAACTCAAGGCCTAAGGGAAGTCTTCTCTCCTCATTGCCTGAGACTGTGGTAGAGAGGGACTACAAGAATTCCTCCACAGCAACTTTGTTCTTCCACAATGGCTCTGCCAGAGAGCAGTGAACAGGTGCAGATCATGAGCAAGCAACAATCTTAATCAAGATTTACATAATGCCAACACCTGCAGATAATACAAACTGCTAAGGCTTAGGCAGCTCTTTACCCAACAATGTACAAAACAATTATTATAAACATAACTAGAAATAAATTTCCATGACATTGGACTATTTTCTAAGCTTTTACAAAATGAAAGTCAGCTGACTAAATCAACCAATGGAAAATAACTGAGTATGTATTATGAAGAATAAACATAACATGGATGCTATATATTCCATATACACATCATACTATGCCTGATGTTTATCATGAACTCTAAGTTTTACTTTCTTTTACCCATGTTTTCATCTTTTATCATTATGTCTGCCTAGCCATCATCTCAATATGTTTCTCCTTCACCCAGGACCAGAGTAGATAAATTCACAAGGAATCTCAATGTTATTGTCACTAATGTTGACACCAAAACCACAACTCTCAAAGGGAAAAACATATAATTTATCTGGGGCCATTTTGAGTGACCGCGGCCTGATAATACAGATTTAGGTCATCTAAAATTCTATGTTCCAAACCGGAAGCAGTCTCCTGAAGTTTTTTTTTTTTTAATAGTTTTACAGAACAAAGAAAGTCACAAAAGAAAGTCATAAATCAAGGCAAGTTTAAAATACGTTATAGGGTACATGAGAGAGACAGTTACAGAGAGATGGGGAAAGTTTTCAGTAGGATAAGGATGCTATGTGATGACACTCTTAACTTTTAGATTGCTGGAAGCTAGTTGCTTCCTAAATTAATGGATTTCAAAGGGTTTTAAGCTATTAGTCATTAGATATTAGTTCTGACACAGAGATGGACAAGGAATCAATGTTCTGAAAGTCTATACCTATCCCAAGATAAATCAGTTAGCCTCTGGACCTGCAACATTCCAATCTCTCTTACAGTACTGAAATTCTAATCAGTCAGTGGGTCTCTGAAGACACAGCTTCTTTTCATGAGTTTTCCTTCATACTAGTTACAAACTGGTTAGTGGAAGATATTGAAGCTCTGTTGAAATACCCTTTGGACTTCATGTACTATTGAAAATACTTATTTAAGGGCAGGAGCCTCTATATTGTGTTCCTTATGAACACTGACACTGTGGTGAGCATGTGACAGACATCAGAGAAAACACACATCACTCTTATAGACAGTGAAATTGGCTTTAAGGGTCCTGGTGATGAGTACCTTCATCATTTTCATCAATTACTAAAGCAGGTTTTGAAGCCAGAGATAACAGGTTCTCATGAACACATATAAAGCTGCTGAATAATGATCCTGTTTTGTAACAGTTTACTGGGATTATAGCCTTAGCCAAAAAAGCAGAGAACCTGTGTCCCACAGATAGCCCTGCCTGCTGTTTCAGATGACTCTGACTAAATCTCTCTATTTCCTTGGGCTTCAGGGAACTCACCTGTAAAACAAAGGTCGTATTTCTTACTATGCCTGGTTCACAGAGGCTTTTTTAAGGTGCAGTTTGGATAAGAGTCATGGAAACTCTTTGTAAAGTTAAGTGTATGTAGATGTGGAATCATGATAATACCCAGGGCCAGGGCTTGATTCAGAAGTCAGGAAGTGAGTCCTTGTTTAACCTTGGGCACATGGGGGTTTTAATTTGTTTTTCTCATTTTTAACCAACATCCGTGATTCAAGCTGGTAATACATGTGGAACACTCTGTCCTTTGATATCCTCAGGGACAGGAAAATTTGTAAAGCAATGAGAAAGCAGCCAGCTTATGAAATAGTAAAAATAGATGAAATAAGGTGAGGTTCATACTTGTGCTTCTTCAAATACAGCCCGAGTAAAAGTATTCAGGTAAAACAAGTAAAGCAAGCTCTTATGCCTAACAAATCCTTCTTTTACCCTGGTCTCATAATGTAGTTAGACTGTCAGGTTCTGCTTTGCTAGTCCATTCCTGTCATTCATTTACTTCACCTTTATTCTTCTCTCCCTACATAATTTTACTTGTTCTCTGATTTTCAAGTAAATACTTCCCAATCATTTACCTGTAACTAGAGCTTTGTGTGAAGCCTGAATCTCAAACTACATTCAGATGTTGCAAATGTATCCCCAATCTTACTCACGCTGAAATCTAAACTCATCCTCATTCCCAAAAGGCTAACTTCCTGCTGGCCATCACTGCCAAGGGCTTTGTGGACACCTTAAACAGCAGGTGGAACATGAACTCATTGTTTTCTCTAAGACCACCACGAGTCCATTCCCATTTGAATCTTCTAAATATCTCTTAGCTGCTGGGATTATAGCTTAGTTGTGAAGTTTGTGCCTAGCATGTTTAAGACCATAGGTTAAGTCTCCCAACATCACACACACAGACACATAGACACACAGACAGACACCCACAGACAAACACACACACACACACACACACACACACACACACACACACACACACGTGCATGGTATTTCCAGTTGTTCAGACTGAAACCTGAGATGTCTTCCTCTCATTCTTACGTGACAATTGAAGGCAAAATTTTAGATTTTTCAGTTTCATCCCCACGGTGTTACAGTGTTCCTTTTCTTTCATCCCCTTGGCTCTTTTGTGTATTTTGATTATAACCATATCCTAAGTAATTTTCAGAGTTGTTTAGCACATAGCTATAGAAATTACGGGCTGTAGATTGATGATTGTCCATTTAAAATGTCAAACTGACTTGAATATAAGGCCTAGAAAAACACCAGAGAAAGAGTTCCTCCTGTCCATGATCTTTATCTGGAAAGGAACAACTAGTACAGAAAATTGCAGATATCGTCAGAACATCAGAGTAGGAACTCAGAACCCCATTTGCATGTAACAAATCTGCCTGAGAACATACATTCAACGTTGCTGAATTTTTGTTTTGCCATCACTAAAAATGAGGCCATTGAGCTAGATGAAGTCTCAGTTTCTTCTTATTAGGATAGTCCATGATTTGTCCAAGATCACAGCTGAAATTCAAGGAAAATAGTTGAGGAAATTATTGCTTGCTAAGGACCTCCTTTATCAGACTCTATATCTGTTGTGTAAGTTAATACTCCTGACAATTCTGAGAGGTAAATATATTTGTGGCATCCTATCAGTTGACAAACTGATATGCAAGTGAGTTAAATGAATAGTTTAAGAGTAACATACTTGATAAACTTACTAGGCATATCTCTACAATCTCTTCACCTTGAAAGCCTGTATCCCAGACCTAGATATAGAACTTGTTCTTGTGATCTTTACACTTAGTTTTCTTTCCTTTTCAATACAAAGTCAGAAGATAATCCATTTTCAAATAAAGTGTGCAGAAGCAATCTTTTAAGCATTGCATGTAATCATCTGAACCCTGGAGCTCACTTTTCCATTCTCATTGTCCGATTTCCTCCTAACCATACATTGCAATAGCTTTGAGGCACAGTGTTCGCTCCAGGCAAAGACACAATTGGTCATTGCTTTGTAGCATTGAGAAAGATAATTAGAATGCTAGGCAATATTTGTGTTATTCAAGTAAAATCATTAGTAGCATCTTAAGAGAGGACCCATCTCCTCTTCTTTTCTGTTGTAAAAAGAGAAAGTCAGCTTTCTTTCTCTTAATCCTAGATAAACCTTTGGCAAAATCCAGAAAATTTAATACCCACTCTTACAGGTAACAGCTATTAATTAAGTCATGAACTTATTAACCTGTTTTCCAGGCATTTTAGAATCTTCTCATGTTTCATGAGACAAGTATGAACAATTGTTTCAACTACCAGTGGATTGATTAAAGATCTTCCGCAATACTGAACAACTAGAAAATATTTACATGTTAAAAATGTAGCCAGATACCTAGATTTTAACTTTGTAATTCCCTGGTAACAAATGACTATTTTTGTTAACATAATGAGAAACGAGGCACTTCAAGGCAATGCTAAATAATCATTTATGCCTTGCCTCAGATTCATTTTTATGACAGTAAGATTACTGAGCAAGATCCTAAAAGAGAGGTTATGGAGCTGGCAACAGTTTTAGTTGCTATATTCAAACTAGTCTACTATTTCATGCTATTGTCTGTCCTTCTTGGACCATGCCTTCATGGAGACAGTTTGTAGAAAGGCTTGTGCCAATCACTGAAAGAGAAATGGGTTAGCCATTAGACTTTGGCATGATGATATCCATTACCTGGTTAAAAGAAAAATATTCTTGGAGAAAAAAGAATGTACTAAAAAAGAATGGGATCTCTTGAACTTTCATCTACAAAAGTGAGTAATTTTATATGCTTTTTTACAGCTATATTCCAAGTGAAAGGAAGGGGCATTCAAAAAACAGTAGGCTTTATTTCTCAGCTTTTAGTAGCACAGAGATAAGGGATGCCTACAGCAGCTGTGCCTGTAATGATCACAGCTTTTTAATGGTAAGGAAGCAGAGCTAAGAATCAATGATGGAACCACCTAAGCTGAGGGAGTCCTGTGAAAGTTTTGGTTCTGGAGAGAGTGAAAACCACAACGGGACAACAGTAGTCCACATCAATTAAGGTTGGAAGAAAGAGATGAGAACAGCACAATGGGAACTATGTTGAAACTCTCTGATGGCATTTAGGAGAATGAGCAGGGCTTTCAGAGACAAAGGGGTAAGGTAGGGGAATTGAGCAGTTCATATATAAGACAAGAGATGTGATTAATAGTGACTTAAAAATGAATCGAAACCTGAGATCAGTCTTTTGAAAAAAGCAAAATAATATAAATAAGTAAATCGCTGACAGTGTGAAGATATTTGACAGGAATAGGTATACAAAATTTTCCCAAGGGAAATGCTTTCTTTGTGTTTTTGAGCTACTCATGTGTGCAACTAATTATTTTCTGATTTTTACATGGGGCTAATTTATATCACACATTCACTAAGCATTTGATAAAAAATACCATATACCTAAGGCTGAAGATGAAACTGTAAGCATACCAAAACCTGAACACATACCCTTAAGAAGTTTATAATGTTGCTTTAAGCTCAAGAAATTTACTATTTTAAAATATCTTATTTCAGTATAATTTATGTATAATTAAGTTTTACAGTATAATGTTTCAATATTTATTATTGTGAAATAATTGCCACAATTAAGCTAATTAATGTATTCACCACCTCATATAGTTGTAGTTTTTTAGCTTGAGTAGGGACACTTAACATTTACTGCATTAGCAAATTTCAAGTATACATTAAAGCATGATTTACCATTGTAACTGTGTTGTTTGTCAGATCTCTAGAAATTATTTCTCCTATTAAACTGAAACTTGGTACCGTTTAACCCCAATCTTCCATAGAAATTTTTGTTATACAGTTTAAGAATCATGATCATATACTTGGTTCCTTCTTACCTTTCTGAATTCCCTCCTACCTTCCTTTTTTTCTCTTCCTTCCTTCCTTCTTTACTTCATGCCTTAATCTCATCTTGGCCTTCTGAAATAGAATATCCTTGTATATTTTGAGCTAACCATGAACTTTAAGCAATCTTTCTTCCTGCAATCCTTCAAATGTTCAGATTACAAGCATGATCTACCATGCTGGGCAGGAGAAATTTTCTTTTTAACTTTTATTTTAGTAGCAGAATGTCAGGGTCAATTTTGCATTCTCTTTGATCATTTTCGAGTTGTCCATTTAACCCACAATGTAAGTTTTGAAAAGAATGTATATTAAGTTGAAATGAGGACGTGTGATGGCTAGGTTTATGTATGTCAACTTCACACAAGCTAGAGTTATCTGAAAGGGGAGGAACCTCAATTGAGAAAAATGCCTCCATGGGATCTGGCTGTAAGGTACTTCTTAATTAGTGATTGATGGAGGAGAGCTCAACCCATTGTGGATGGTTCTATCTGTAGGTTGGTGATCCTGGGCTCTATAAGAAAACAGGCTGAGCAAGTCATGAGGAGCAAGCCAGTAAGCAGCACCCCTTCAAGGCCTCAGCATCGGCTCCTGCCTCCAGGTTCCTTCCCTTTTGGAGTTCCTGCCCCGACTTTCTTTGATGATGAACAATGATTGGAAGTGTAAACCAAACAACCCCTTTCCTCCCCAAGTTGCTTTGGTAATGGTGCTCATCACAGCAATAGTAACCCTAACACAGAAGGTCCATAGAAATGAGATGAATTTCCAAGAATTTTTGTTTTCCAATATTTTATGGTCAATTAGAACCTAAAATTTATTTTCACAGTTGAGGACATTAGAGGGACTTTTCTCTATACCCAGATGGAATCTTATGACAAAAGCTTTCTGTTTAACATAGCAATTTTCACCTTCTGTACACAGTCACCATCTGGTTGTAACAAACTACGGATAACCTTAAAAATAGGAACATTATTTTCATCTATCCTATGTAGAAAGAATATTCAGGAAGGTGAATAGTGATGCCAGTAACATCACACAGGTGTGTGATTAGAATTTTGCTTTTTCATTTACGTGCTTGCTCACTTTCAAAAATTGTATTACATCTCTGGCCCTCAGTTTCTTCATCTGTAGATTGGAGAGACAATCCTTAGCTCATGTAGTCTAGGGTTAAAGAACCTCATGCATGGAAAACTTTCAATAGAGTCTGGCATGTGCTGATGGCAAAAGAATCCTCATTCTTTGTTGAAAGGGTGTTGACAGTTTGAATACAGAATGTGTGGAACGTACCAAAGCAAGAAAATGAAGAGCATGACCTATGGAGTTTAGATACCAACTGTGCTTTGTGACCTTCATCAGGTAGCCTAGCCTTTTAGTGTAGAAATCTGTTTATTCACAAAACGTAGAAAATAATGGTAGGTATGTGGTAGATTTAGTTTGGAGTAAGTAAATACACGTAAGGAGTGCTAGAACAGTGCCTGCCACATAGTAAATCCCAGTAAGTGTTACCTAATGTTATGTTTTGGGCACTGTGTTGATGGTCTATATGCTGTACCTCATTTGATACTCAAAAACCCTATGAAGTAGGTATTACCATTGTTCTCAATTCAAAGAAAAGACAATTGAGTCTCCGATAAGGTAAATACCAATTAGAAACATTTCTAAGATCAGAGCACTAGCAAATAGCTCCAATCTAAATCTATATGACACTAAAGACCTCAAGGTCTTTATTTCATGAACCAGAGCTGTTTTAAAGGCTGTTTTAAATATTTTATATTATATACATGTATATACACACACATATTTATATATTATATATTATATATTATATATTATATATTATATATTATATATTATACATTATACATTATACATTATATATATTATATTATACATTATACATTATATCATATATCATGTATTATATATTAATTATATATTATATATATATATATACACACACACACACATTCATTAGCTTAGGTTATGATTGTGTCAATATTAGGCTTATTCTTATTTGATTACGGATACTTCCTAGACACAAATAAATAAAGAGCAGCATTTTATATTATAAGCACTAAAAAAAGAAGCAGAAAACTAAAAGCAACCTCCTCCAAGAGCATGTGGAAACAAAGGCACTAGTCAAGTAATGCCAATTGCTTGAAGCCCTAAATCTTCCTTTCCTGTCCGTGCCATCTTTTGGATTCTAGATCTATAGGACCTAGAAGAGTTTTCCAGTACTGCCTATCTCTTCCCTTTTGTGAGGCTAATCTAAATTCATTCCTGCTTCTTAATTATTATTATTATTTTTTGATCCAAATTGACCCTTCTCTGTCAGGGGACCCTTCTTTTTACCACTTCTCTTCATAAGCATTTCTTTCCTCTTCTATGTATAACTGTGTGTTGTTCCTATTTTGAAAAATTTTTCAAGTTTTCTAGTTAAGCATCGAAAATTCCCTGAAGTGTTTACAGAATAAGTTTACAAAAGACTACTTATTAATAAAGGGAACACAACTTTCTGTAAGTAATAGCCAGGTACCCCCTGATCTTGAAATTTCCCTCGAAGCTTTCAAACTCAACACATCAAATTCTCCTTTCCCTCCAGACCAGTTGTACTAATCTGTAGCAGGCAGATTTTACCAGGGAGGTGCCTGGTTAATATATAATATATAATATATAATATATAATATATAATATATAATATATAATATATAATATATAATATATAATATATAATATATAATATATAATATATAATATATAATATATAATATATAATATATAATATATAATATATAATGTATAATGTATAATGTATAATGTATAATGTATAATGTATAATGTATAATGTATAATGTATAATGTATAATGTATAATGTATAATGTATATAATATATAAATATAATTATATTTATATATCACATATCACATATCACATATCACATATCATATATTATATATATTTCATGAACCAGAGCTGTTTTAAAGACCTTTGATAATGTCACTAATTTAATCATAACACCTAATTATAGGCATGTAAATTGAGACACTGAAATTAAGGAAATTACCCAGATCACAGCTGGTAAATGGCAGAACCAGACTTACATTCTTCAGTAATGAATTGCATTATGCTGCCTCAGTGGAACACTATCTGCCAATGGCATTTTAGCCCTGTTTTTTGGTTCAGTGTGACAGGCTGTTCAGAGCCCAGCTCTCACCAAAGTCACATTTAGGAAACAGCCATCAAACTGAGTAAACTTCTGGGCCTCCATCCAGAGGAGGAAGTCTTGTGGCCAAAGCTGAGATTGTGTCCATTAGACCAGCTTTGCACTAGGCATCCAGCTAATTCTAGTCTTTTTTCCAGGAACTGTCACACAGACTCTTTGAACAACTCTTTCTCAGAAAGGTAATTCTACACAGTATTTAAGAACATCAGCTACAGAGGAGAACGAAGTTCAAAGACAATTCTGAACCTTGCTAATTGGGTGACCTAGGGTGAGATGTTTAGATGTTCTGTATCACTAACACTGAAAAAAGAAATAAGGAGAAACTCATACCAATTTTACAGCATTGTTGAAGAGAAAAAAGAAATAAATCAGTGTTTGAAAAAAAACACCTTACACTGAGTAACTACAGTTTGCTTTGGTGTTATTGCTTATAAGGAGATTTGGGGAGGCTTAGCAGTCCATTTCTGAGCCTGATTCATTAGCCATTCTTCGTTCTTCCTGCCATTTTTTGGTTATCACTAGATCTCTATTCATTTGTCTCCATGGACTTCTTTCCTCTACATACATTTGGCTTTCAATTTAAAGACAGAATTTTTCAGACCAATCAACCTTCTTCTGACAGCCTCCACCATATTCTTTGCTAAAATGTGTCAGTAAATCCATTCATGTTGCTCAAGGGTATAAGTGAAAGGAAACACAAACTATTCATTTAAAAAAGACAAAAGACGTCACAATAGCATCACTGTTTTCCTTTTTAAAATTGAGTTTAGCTTCTATTTTGTTATTTTCAAGACTATAGTATTATTACAACATTTCTTCCTTCCTTTTCTCCCTCTAAACCATATACCCATTGTTGCTCTCTTTCAAATTTGTGGTCTCTTTGTTCATCAATTGTTATTTAGTGCATATATGTATTTGTATATACATATATATTCCTAAATGTAATCTGTTGAATCCATATCATGTTACTTGTATGTACGGTTTCAAGGCTGACTGTTCATCACTGGACAGCCATTTGGTGTGCTCTTCCCCAGGGAGCACGACCTCTCTCACTCCCAGCTTTTCAAGTTGCCTATAGTTCTGTATAAAGGGTTGAAGCCTTAGGTGCTTTACCCATCCACTTTAGCATATCTATTGTTGTACTTGTTAAGCTCATGTTTAGGTAGCCATGTGGGTGAATCTTTATGGGTCTTTCCCAATGTGTGTTCTGTAGGACATTAGTCTAATGAGATACTCTGAAGCTGCAGGACCAGGTTTACGGTATTATAAAGACTGGGAAATACAGCATAGCCTGTATCATTCTTAGAGAGATAGTCTGTTAAAAGAGTTCCACAGCTCACAACCTGTTCAGAAATGTTAGAAATGGAGAGGGTAGGTAACTATAATATTTTAGAATATAGAAACTGAAGGGTCTCCAGAGTTCAAGGGAACACTGGAAAAAATTATAGGGATTAAAGTGTTTATTACAAGAGTTATTAATGCCAGGACAGAGAAACATACTGAAAAACACAGTGGAAAGGACTATTATTAGAGTTCAGACCTTAGTATCAGAGACAGACAACATGGTGGTTTCTCTAAGAATCAGAACTCATGTGGCAGAAGTGGGAATCTCTTCTTATCCTGATGATGGGGGAGATTTTACAGCATGAGACTACAGCCAAGGTGGTGGTTAGCAGGATATGTGGCCACAATACCTGCTTTTGTACAAGCTCACTCCTCCAGGTGAGAGATCCTGACACCAGCTAGGGACTCATGGATAATACCTCAGTAGGGTGTCTGTCAGTTTATGTGAAAGGCTGCTGAAGGATCTGTGGCCAGAGCTGTGGCTGGATTCTACTATTCCGTTCTTACAGAAAGCAGGCAGACCAAGGATAATTGTCTTAATAGAATTGAAAGAGATAAATTCTAGATTGTGGAGAACTGTGAGGCCTAATGTACTTTACCCTTTAGAATCATTAAAGGATCACAACCGCAAGTACTACGTACCTCTGGAAAGAAGGGTAAAGTGGAAGCTTTAATGAAGGGGGATGATTGAATGTGGTTTCGGAAGCAGAATCTTAGATGCTTTCTCTCACTTTCAACTTCTACTTGGCAGACTTTCTTTACCTCATCAGAAAACAACACATTTGTCTGGGATGTAACTGACTAGCATGCACAAGTCCCTGAAATTCATCCTTAGCACCACAAACAAGCAAAACCAACAAACAAATGAATTAATGCTAAACTTCCCTATCACGGAGAGCAACAAGAAAAACTACACTTAGATTCCTGAGAGATGATAAAGTGGGGAATCTTTGTATTGTGAGAACATGAATAGCAGCCATCTTGAATACTGTAAGAAAATCTTGTGATCAAGAGAAATGAACTGCCAGCCTTTCTTCCCTCTTGGCTATTATGCTCAGAAAAATTATCCAGAAGTTGGAAATAAGACTAAAGGAATGCAATATGCCTTTTCGATTCGGAAAAATGATTTAATTATCTAGGAAAATACACCTCCACTTGACTTTATTATTTATATTAAAAGCTCAGACTCATTGAAATTTTATGTACATTTTCCCCAAGTGGTTCAAATAATTCTTACCAAGTTAAAAAAAATACAAAGCTATTGGTTCTCATTGTTTTGCTGAGCATCAACTCATAGGGTATGTAAACTGGAATTTTATTCTAAAATAATTTCTACTCCTTTAAGCATTCTTTTGATTCTACTTGACCTTGATTGGTACAAGTGTCATGTTTTCAATTCTGTATTATTTTATTTGGCAGTGTCTAGACTATCAGCCCTTTCCTCTAGGAAGGAATTTGGAAAAGGGTTCCTTGTGCAATTTGACCAGGCACATGATAGAACTAGAGCTATTGACATGCAAAATTCTGAACAAATGACCCAGGAGTATCACCATTTATTTTTGAGGATCACATAATTTATCCTATAGAATAAGACTTCTTTGTAAAATAAAATGGGACTTTAAAAAAAGCATGTTTAGACAATAAGTGTAGCCAAGTAGTGTTCCACTAATTGTCAGACATAGAGCTGCATTACCTTGGTCAGAAATTCCGCTGTGTTCTCATAGTTTCCAATCGATGATCAAATCTATGTATATGTGATGAGCATGCAAGCACTACAAAGGCTTGATTAAAAACAAAACAAAACTGTAACTTGGGAAACTTGTCTCTGATTTACAGTGGTTCCCCTTCTGGTTGTTTGACCTAATAATGGTTCAAAAGCAAGACACATGTAATAGAAAGCATACATCAATTTTTAATTCCATATCTTTGTTATTATGAATAATATGGCAATGAACATATGATATGCAGATGCCTCTTTGAAATACAGTTTTCATTACTTTTAGATATTTACCTCAAACTTGGATTTCTGAATCATATGATAATTCTATTTTTTAGCATTATAACTAACAATTTACCTATTGTGTTCCATAAAATCTGTTAAACACTGTAAGCTTTCTCTTTTTTTACCACATCTTCACCAAAACTTAACACTCATTTACTTTTTTAATACAAAAATGAGTAGGTTTTACTTTTTAGTTTATGTTATTTCAAATGCAAATGAGATTACATATGCTCTTATGGTTTTGATTTGTATTTCACTGATGGTTGGTGTGGCTATGAACATTTAATATACCTATAAGCCGTTTCTGTCTTCATTTAACAAATGTCTATTCCAACCTTTGTTTGCATTTATGTTTTAATTAGGCTTCTAGTTTTATTATTGTTGAGTTGTTTGAGTTCCTTATACTAATTAGCTATTGAACTCTTAAATATATGCCTTTTGTGATTATATTTTTTATAAAAAAATCATTTCCTAGACTAATGCCCTTTAGCATTTCTTTTATGCTTTCTTCTAGAACCATTATAGTCTTATTTATTCTTTTTGAAAATCCTAAAGACTTACAGTGAAGTCTCAGGATCCAGAGAATCACTGGGACTGAGAATCCGGGGAATAAAGGTTGAGATCTGGTTCACAGAGGTTTAGGTACATTTTTAAACATAATTTCTGTTTTTGTTTTACACACATGCACACACACACACACACACACACACACATCTGTTATGCACATTTCCCTGGATTCTGAGCCAGTTTTTTCATCTGTGTGTGTGCAAGCATGTTTACATGTGTGTAGGAGCACATATATGTACAGTTGTGTGTAAGTGTGTGCTTGGGGGAGGGGGGACTTGAAGTTGATATTGAAAATCGTTCTAAATTTCTCTTTTACCTCCTTTTAGGGAGGATCTGTTAGTCTAACTCAGGGTTCATTGATTCAATTAGTTTCCCTAGCCATCTTGTTCTGGGGAATTTCTACCTCTCAGCACTTGAATTACAAGTGGGCTATGATGCCCACCCAGTATTTACTGGTTTCTGGGAATTTGAACTCCGTTCCTCTTGCTGTATGGAAAATGCTTTAACTGCTGAGCCATTTCTCATGCCTAGGCAAGTTTTTGGCAGAAGGGTTCTTTTTCAAAATATTAAATTTGAAAATATGAATATCCAATTTGGCCTATAGGAAACAGTGTTTTTTAATTCAAATACCACTTTCATGATGTATAGATTGTATGAATACTAGTAAGCTACTTAACTCTCTGTGAGCATCAGTTTTTACCAGTTACATCCTCTGCAATTGCAAAGAAAAACCAGAGGATTTCTCCACTTCACCCAACACCAAATCTTTCTCTCTGTTTTAGGAATATGTCAGGGCCTCACACATTCTAAACAAGTACTCTATCATTGAGGTACACCTTTAACACATTTTAAATTTTCCCTGAGCTGTATCACATTAACATTTCAGGTGATTGTAACCATCAATAAGATACCATTCAGATTGTGCTAAATATGATGTTTAGTGGGTGCTATTGTTTGGAAATGGCTTGAATGTGTCCCCCAAAGATTCATATGCTAGAAACGTTGCCCTCAGTATGCTGGTGTAGAAGTGGAATAACCTTTAAGAGGTGGGGCTTAGTAGAAGGTAGCTAAGTCACTGGGATGCTACTCTTTTAAAGGATTTACATAGTTTTCCCAGGAGTCTGACTATTTCTGGAAACATAATATTTCCATACATATAACATGTCTGCCCACTGCAATTCCTTTGGCTTTTTATATTATCTCTGTACACTCCTTATCTGCACACGTTTCTGGCCTATTGCTATCTACTGTGCTGACCCATAGCCAGAAGGTGCTTATAGTGGACCAGATGCTACCACCATGCTCCTGAATCTCCATAACTGTGAGTTAAGTCAATCTCTTTTTCAAATAAAGTACCCAACCTCCAGTATTTTCAACATAAAGTGAACCAAGGCAGTAGGCAAGGTTCTCTAAGAAGTCCAAGCACCATCTGTGGCTTTGGCGGTCTATGCAGTCTGAAAGAATATTTTTCTATGCCCAGATTATAATCATTCTGTAATGGAAAGGTACCCCTCATCCTTGTCAATACAGGGCATGACTCACACACATCTGGCCTCCTCTGTTCACATCGTTTAATTCCGGACAACTCATCCAGCTTCTGACACAAAAGAGGCATACTGTCCCAGGCATCATCAATTTAGCATGTATCACTTGCCCACTCTCCTCACAGAGTTACTCTAGAGCTTTAATTCTTAACTGTTGCAAATTAATCTGACACTGTGTGCACTGTTAGATGGAGACAAATGAACCCTGAATAATTTAAAGGACAATTTCTCAAAGCATCCAACAGAGTTGAAGGCTCCTGATATTTCATTACCGCTACAATCTAAGCCAAGCTGGTGAAATGACCGATGTTTATGCTTCCTTTCCCTTTTAAAAACAGTGTCTCAGTGCACATACCCTGTGATCATAATGCCTTTGTTGATCAAAGTTGAAAATCCATTTTGAGGGGCTTGCATCTTTGATATGCCTCTAGCTAGACTCAGGACACTGAAATATGTGCAGGCATTCAGCTCTCCCTAATCTGCTTGAAATGTGCCAGTGCTAAATCTTAAAAAGAAGTTGAAAAAAATATAGCAAGAAGTTTTAGTGAAGGTCAAAGATAATCTAATGGTTATACCAATATATGAGTTTCAATATTAGTAAAATTCTCAAAATAATTGTCTTAATAGATTTCTTAAGCAACTGAACATGCCAATCACTCAGGCATGGTTTCAGTAGCTGGATCCTTTGTCAATGCAGCTCACTGTTTGCTTAGAAGGTTCAGAAACCAGAAAACCAGAAAAAATCACTTTCTGAAGGTTGATTTGACTTTTCATACATAGTAATGTTTGCTCCTTTTTTAATGCATCATTGTCCTAAAGAGCCCCTCTCAAAATGGACATTTAAGATAAAGGGAGAATTAAGGGAAGCAAATGGAAAATGAATTAAGGATGATTGGCTTTCACCACTCATCTTTAAGATTGGTGTCCTCTATGACCCAGCTCTGAGTCTTCTCTTCTGATACATACACCTTTCTAGGTTACTTCATTCTTTCTTTTTCAGTTAGACAAAAAAAAACTTTGCTTCCTGTATGTTTTTTCTTACCCCCTATTAACTGGTGAGGTATTAAATACTATTTTTTGGCAATGGAACTGTAACAGTGAACAAATTTCTGATTTCGAGGCTTACATTTTATTGGTGGAGAATAATGATTAAAGACAGATGTAACATATGACCCCCCATTTACCACTCTTAGAGATTTATCTGCAGCAAAAGACTCTATGTTAACATATCACAGAGATGTTTGCACACTAATGTTTATTGTTGCAGTATTCTTAATTGCTAAGTTATGAAACCAACCTTTGGGTCCGTCAACAGAGGAGTGGATAAAGAAAATGTGATGTGTATATACATTGAAATTTTCTTTACTCATAAAATGTGCAAAATTATTTTGTGTGCAAGAAAACATATGCAACTATTAAGTGAGTTAAGACAGCACCAAATAAACAATATGTATTCTCACATTTGTGGATTCTAGATTTTATATACATACTTAAAATTGTGTGTGTGTGTGTGTGTGTGTTTGTGTGATACAAAAATGGAAACACAGCTGTCTAGGGAAACAGAATGGACTAATGAAAGGGAAGAGAGAGAAAAAGGATGGGTAGAGGGCATGGAGAGAAGGAGTTGAAGTGGATAATGTACTTGAATGAAAATGTCATTGTGGAATCTATTGCTATATACAATGAATATATGCCAATAGAAAGGAAAAGAAATTGATCAAGTATTTTTTCCATGAAGTCCTTATTAAGTATACTGGAAGATAATGGGCTGTAGAGATAGTAATGAGGATTGTGGTGATAAAAGGTTTCCATGTGAAGACAATGAGAAAATACCTAAACAGTAACATCAATAAAAGAAACAGTGTAAATATCTGGACAGGAATTTTTCACACAATAAGAACCAGTGCAAATACTCTGAGGTGGTGTGCCTCTCAGGAATTTGAGGAAAAACAAAATGACTAGGGATAAGCAAGTGAGAAGAAGGATTATAGAGAATGAGTTAGACAACCAAGAACCCGACCACACAGGGACTTGATAAGAAAAATTAGACATTTGGTTCTAAGTGTAATGAAAAACCATATTAAGGTTTTCTGAAGAGAAGTGGCATAATTAGATTTAAACTTTTAAAGGATCTCTAGAGACTGTCATGTGAATATAATATAGAGGGCCAGAATGGAAGCAGAGAAACCAACCTGGATGCTACTGACAAAGTATGTGGAAAATGATGGTGACTGGGACTATGATTATGGCAGTGGATATGATAAGAAGTTATGTGTGCTGTACATTTTGTTGATATCTGTTACTCTGCAACAAGCAGAGTCTACAGCAGGGCTCTGCGCTGGAAAGCTCTGCCCCTACCCCTGACCGCAGACATAGCCCACAGCCCAGGGCTCCCTCTGAGGGGTTCTGCCCCTGCCCCCCCCACCAGTCTATAGTGTGGGACTCCCACTTTCTGTGAGAAGCTCTGACATGCCTTTCCACATTCATCTATGATCAGCCTCCACAGCCCTGTGAAGGAAGCGCTGCCTTAGCTCTGCCTTAGCTCTGCCCCTTTGCCAGGCCCAAACCCCCCAGCTGGCTAGCTGTCAAATGGAAGGAGGACCTGATTGAGGACTGTGCTCACTCCTGGATGACCACTCCCCTCACAGATGGAACCTAACAGCCATCAGCACTCCTGGCTGACACCCCCCCCTCCAAGATGAACTCTCACAGCCATCTGTGTTTCTTCCAGGAAGCAAAGTTGACTTTACCAGCAAACCTAGCCTCTCCCACTGTCCAACTGCTATTCAAGACTAATGCTTGCCTCCCTTGCTACCCTGCTGGGGACTCTGGGGGCCCAGCCACTATTCCTTATGCCCACCAGGAACCCCAAATGATGCCAAAGACCACTGAGGAGTCAGCATTTTTCCCTTTTGGGGGAATCTAGCTCTGCAAAGCTGGGAAGCTCTGGGACTTGAAACCCCTCATAAGAAAGCTCCCCCCTGGGACTATCAGGGACCCCACTCTCATCTAGCTGAGGGGTTCTCCAACCTGACAGTACAGCACAGAAGGGGTCCCAGCAAACACAAATGACCCTGAACTGGGCCCCCCCCAACCCTCTCTGGACTGAGAATTCCACCAATCACGGGCCAAAGAAACTCCACCAATCACAGGCCATGTTGATAACTCCACCCCCTCCAGAACCCTTTAAATCTCCAACCTGACAGTACAGCACAGAAGGGGTCCCAGCAAACACAAATGACCCTGAACTGGGCCCCCCCCAACCCTCTCTGGACTGAGAATTCCACCAATCACGGGCCAAAGAAACTCCACCAATCACAGGCCGTGTTGATAACTCCACCCCCTCCAGAACCCTTTAAAAAGGACTGAGCAACCCTCAGTTTTTGCTGTTTCTCTTCGGAGAGGAAACAGTCACTGGCCTGCTGAGATCATCGGACAGAAGAAAGAAGAAAAGCTCTCCTGGGATATTTCCCTACTGAGCTGCAGCCTTGGGGACACCTGACCAGAAGCTCCTTGGTCCTGTTGGGATACTCTTCCTTCAGAACTGCATCATCTCCAGGAGATGAGACGAGACGAGGCGAGGCAGAGCTAGACACTTCACTCAGCTCTGCTGGGCTGAGCAACTCATCAGTCCTGTTGGGATATTCTCCCTTCAGGACTGCACCACCTCTACAGGGAGGTTTCTCCCTTTGGCATTATGTGGTCCCCAGACCATCACCAAAGAGCTTCTTCATCTTTCTTCTCTCTCTATTCTATCTCTTTCCATCTATTCCAACAATAAAAACCCTTCCCAGTAGTATCATCAACTGGATTTACCTAACTCCATCAATTCAACCTCAATTAAGAAACCTTGAAGTCATGGTCCTTTACTCATATGCTCCCTGCAGCAGCTTCATTGTTAAGAGTCTGTTGATCTCCTCCAGGTGAGGATTGGGGAAATAAAACACTTCTCCAATAAAGATACATATGAGACGAATAATTTTTGAGTCAGAGCACAGACTAATTCTCAAAGAGCACAGTACTATCTAGGATTAAATTCCATCCTTTGAAATGACCTGGCCTGACTGCCCACCTACAACCTGAGTTTCATTAATTATGTTTAATTCTCACACAGTTTGATACTCTTTTCCTTCGTAGCCATTATTGTAAGTTGTGAATATATATTTACTCTATGTACTTAAGTGAATGCAGGGACTGAGTCTTACTTTCTATGTTGAGCACATAAACAGTGCTTGGCTTATAGAAGTTACTCAAATATTTGACAAATGAGTATGTGACTGAATAAATACAAGAATGTTTTTAATAAAGAGAGTGTTGAGGACCGACAAGTGATGTATGGAACTAACAAAGAATAGTATTGAGCATAAGAAATATCTTTACAAAAATATTCTGCTTCTTTTTTCTTTTATTGAAAACAGATTTTTTATGCAATGTATTCTGATTATGTTTTTCTTCCATCTACTCTTCCTAGTTCCTCCACAGAACCTCCCCCCCCCAAGGCAGGACCTAACCCTCACCGTTTTCTAGCTTTCATTAGAAACCAAACAGGCATCTAAGGAATATTAATATAATATAGTATATATAATACAATAGTATGATAAGATTACACAAAGCAAACTAATCAGAATAGTACAAAACAGATGAATAAGGAAAAGATCTCGAAAAAAGGCACAAGAAACAGGGATAGATGCAGACACACTTGTTCACACAATTAGGAATACCATAAAAACACAGAACTTGAAGCTATAATATATATGCAAAACCTTTAAGATAAAATAAGTAAGTAGATAAAGAAGTAAATGTAAAAAATAAAATAAAGAAAACAAACAAAAAACCTTACATGACTTTATGAAACAAGAAACCTCCAAAGGTGTATTTGAGTTTTTTTTCTGTTGACCATATGCTGCTGAGCATGTGGTTGATCTATAAGATTAATTTGTTTTCCTATCGAGACTCTTTTGGAGAAAACTAATCTTTCATTTACAGTTGGTTATCAATTGGAGATAGCTTCTGGGTTAGGGATGGAGATGTATGTCCACTTATCCTTTTGGATCTAGGGCCCCATCTGGAGCAGATCTGTGCAAGCCCTGTAAATACTGCCCCAGCATCTGTGAGTTCATATGTGCTTTGGTCCTGCTGTGTTTAGAAGACTTTCTTTCCTTTATGTCCTCCATCCTCTCTGGGTCTTACAATTTCTGCCTCCTCTTCTGCATGGTTACCTGAACCCTGAGGGAGGGATTTGATGGAGACTCCAAGTTTAGGGTTGAGTGTTCCAAAGCCTCTTACACTCTGCATATTGTCTAGCTGTGGGTCTCTGTATTTGTTCCCATCTGCTGCAAGAAAAGTCTCTGATGATGGCTGAACAAGGCTCTGAGCTATTAGTATAGCAGCATGTCATTAGGAGTCATTTTATTGCTACATATTTTTTGTAGAACAATAGTAATTAGTTTTACCCTAAGTTCCTGACCTATCTAGTCTCAGGTTTGTAGAGGAACATTAAATCTTTTATCACATTGAAAGCCTATGTGATAGCTAGGAAGAGATCAAATCCAAGCACCTATATGAAGGGATCACATTCAGAAGCCTGTGTTTTTCGGATGGAATGCAGAAAGAACGTTAGACTAATCCTATCCTCTGTGCTAAGTTAAAAGGGATTTCTGAGGTAAGGGCAATGTAGCACATACCTTTAATCCCAAGACCAGGGTTCTAATAGGAAGCAGTCAGTTCAGAAGTAGGTCATGGTTACAAAATGAAAACATGCCCTTAATCCCAACTCTGAGATCAAATTAGAGTAAGGACATGCCAAACTCTCACGATATAAAGCAGGCTCTCAGTTCAGTGTGCATTCAGAGAAACACATAGGCAATCGGGCAGTCTGAGACAGTCTGAGGCAGACAAAGAGGCAGTTCAACAGAAGGAGGGTGAGTTTGGCAGAAAGAGTCGGCTAAGAGTTGGAGAGTCAGTTTGAAGTCCAGCAGAACAGTTCAGTCATAGAGGTTGTGGAAGTCAGCCAGAGTCAACCAGAGTCAGAAAGTTCTATCAGAAACAGTCAGATGGCCTAGAAGTTCAGTTTGAACCAGTCAGTTTGAAAAGAAATTTGATCCAGAAAAGTGAGTGAGTTGAATCAGCCAGCCAGAAGAGTCAGTTGAGTTCAGTACAGCCCTGAGTTCAGAAGGAGCTAGTCAGAGTGAGCTTAGTCAGCAGTAAGCCTGAGAGGTTGAAACATTCCAATTCTAGGCTGAGATTAGATCTTATGGTGGCTAAAACAGTCTAAGGACTGGGAATTGAGTTAGCTAAACAATAAACTGCCTTTTGCCCTGAATCTACACCTTCACAGGTTCTTTGTCACCTAAGCAGTTTTGGATATGGGTTCTATCTCATGAAGTAGGCCTTAAATCAAATCAGATGTTGGCTGCTGACTCCCACAAGCTTTATGCCACCATTGCACTAGTGCACCATGCAGGCAAGACACCACTGTAGATTGAAAAATTTGTAGCTGGGTTGGGGTTTACATTTGTCCTTCAGCAACATGAAGAGTACCTTCTGGTAACAAGAACAATAACCAGTAGGATGAATGCTCTAGGGAGGAACCAGCTCTTCTCCCTGTTCAATGAGTTACATAGGTATTATTTTTAGTAATAGGATCTTGCTGTTAGTTTGTAGAGAGCAATCTATAGGCTTTGCAAGAACCTATGTTGTACAAGTTCCCACGGGACCTATTTGGCCAAAAGCTCAATTAGATGTAACCCAATTCCAGTACTAAAGCTTAACTTGGTAATGAGAGGTATCTTCTTGGACTTCTGTGTCCCTTGTTATTTGACCATTTCATTTAGATATCCTTCATGTATGTACATAGCTTGGAAATGTTCTACTGTATTAGGTTTTCATATGAGTCCTCAAATGGCTCTTAATTTTGGCTATTCCTACTAGTATTCCCTCCCTTGTCCCTGCCCCTCCCTGGTTGATCCTCCTGTTCCAGTTCATGAGGTGCTGAGAAGATATGGTAAGTTCTTTTGTGTTTAGGTGAAATGTTCTGTTAAATATCCTTTAGATCCATTTATTTTATAAGATAAGCTACAGAATTTCTCCTTTTAGTTTTAGTCTGCGTGAACTCTCTGTAGGTGGGAGTGGGGTATTGAAGTTCCCCACTATCAGTTTGTGGGGGTCAGTATGTGTTTTCAGCTGTAGTAGGGTTTCCTTTATGAACTCGGCTGCCCTTGTGCTTGGTACATAGATGGTTAATAATTATTATGTCCTCTGTGTTTCCGTTGATGAGTATGTAGTGTTCTTGCCTATTCCTTCTGATTAGTTTCAGTTTCAATTCAATTTTGTCAGATACTAAAATGGGTTCACTGGGCCTTTTGCTTGGAATATCTTTTTCTATCCTTTTATCCTGAGGTGATGATTATACTTAATGTTATGGTATATTTCTTGGATGCAGCAAAAGGAGGGATTCTGTTTTCACATCCTTCCTGTTATTCTGTGTCTTTTTATTGGGAAATTGAGACATGATGCTGAGAGTTATCGACGAACAGTGTTTGATCATTCCAGTTTATATTTTCCTTCCAGTGCCTTCTGTTGGGATTTGTAGATGAAAACTGCTTAAATTTGGTTATACTAATATTATAATATAATATTGCATATTCCAGCATATACAGTCCATTATTGTGCCATAAAAGGATCACTTACTGGAAACCGTGGATATATGTTCATACTTATATTAATTCATTTTTGGTTGCTAAGACACAATAGCCCAGGATTTGAAATTATAAGAGAAATATGTTAATTTTGGCTCACAGTTTTAGTTCAAGATCACAGGTTTATATCTGGTAATGGTCTTTTTGTGACAGAGTCCCCAGAGGGTCTCTGTCATGAAAGATATGAATTTTACAAGGCATACCAAGCTGGCTTAATGTACTTTTTGGACTTTTTATATTTGATTTTTGTTTTTGCTTTGCTTTGTTTTTGTTTTTGTTTACAGACAGGATTTTTCTGTGTAGCCTAACCTGGCATGCAACTTGTTCAGGATGGATTGGAATTTTATGGCTTTTGTAGCACACCCACTTTCCAGAGATTATATTATCCTGTTGTTATGATTGAAATTTAAATTCACCCAATTGGCACAGCCTTTAGAAGGTTGGTAAAGGAAGACATTAAGTCATTTGACGTGTACATTTGAAGGAGGTATAAGGATCTTCTCTCTCTCTCTCTCCCTCTCCCTCTCCCTCTCTCTCTCTCTCTCTCTCTCCTTTCTATCTCTTTCTGTATTCCTCCATCCCCATTCCCTAAATAGATGTCTCTTCCTTTTTAGTTGATTATTTGAGGAATCTTGTCAAAGAACTGTAAAGCTGATTAACACACCTATCAATCTATTAATAGAATGAATAGATTAGTGCATTTATAATGACAAGTCACAAAGCACGTCTTAAAAATATCACCTGGTCTCACCTCTTAAAGTCTTGTAATAACTATTAAATTTTAACATGGATTTCATAAAAGACGATGCACACTAAAGTCAAAGTAATGCTATCTGCTGGTGGAGTTGAGCTGGTAACCTTGGACACATAGTTGATATTTACTAACACTCAACTTCTTAACTTATGCTATGAATAGAATAATACAATAGTTATTTTCTAAGCCTGGCTTAATTA
Organism: Cricetomys ansorgei; assembly: GCA_026225945.1. Lineage (NCBI taxonomy): Eukaryota > Metazoa > Chordata > Mammalia > Rodentia > Nesomyidae > Cricetomys > Cricetomys ansorgei. Next base: position 1,677,318 of record JAMJFZ010002884.1, on the reverse strand, counting down.
ACTTAATAGTTCTTTTAAAAATATTTCTTTTAGTTTCTGAGATTATAATATAATTGCATTATCCCCACCTTTCTTCACACCAGATACATATACCCCTTTCTTTCAAATCCATGGCTTCCTTTGTTTTAACTGTTACATAAATATATGTATAATTATATACATATATGACTTAGTTAATTTTCTATTCCATGACAAAATACTATGACCAAGGAAACTTATAAAAGAAAGCATTTCAATTAGAGGCTCATGGCTCCAGATATTTACAGTCCATGATCACCATGACTGAAGCATGGTAGTAGGCAGACTGGCATGGCATTGGAGCAGTAGCTGAGAGCTTACATCGATTCATAAGCATGATGTAGAGATAGAGGGGCAGACAGAGAGACACAGAGAGACAGAATGATACAGAGACAGAGAGAGCAAAAGAGAGGAGTGATCTGAGAATGGACTGGGCTTTTGAAATCTTGAAGTCTATTCCCAGTGACATACCTTCTCCAACAAGGACATATCTTATAATACCTCCAAAACAGTTCCATCAGCTGCAGACCAAGCATTCAAATATATGTGTCAATGGGTCTATTCTTATTCAAACCACTGCAATATATATTCCTAAACACATAAATACAACTGGTTCAGTCTGTACAATATTACTTGTATATATGTGTTCAGTTCTGGCCATTAATATTGGATAAAAAATTGGTATGTTCTTCCCTGGTGAAGACTATTTCTCCCACTCTCAACATTCTTCAGTTATCTGGAAAAGTTGAGGCCTTTCCTCCATGCTACCAGGTCTATTGATATTGCCCTTGTTTAGCTCATGTTTAGCAGTCATATTGGAGAAATTCATGGGTGTAGCTTCTAATATTTCTAGGAGACACAATATCACAGCAAACTCCCATTCTTCTGGCTCTTACAATCTTTCCTCTCCCTCTACTCCATGGTACTTTAGCCTTAGGGGCACAAGTTGTATTGTTGATATATCCATTGTAACTTGGCTCCATGTCTATGCATTTTAGTTGGTTGATAGCACAATTTTTAGCACAGAATTATTATTTCAGAATTCAGAAAATAGGTAGGAAATAGTGAAAGCATCCTGCAAGTATTTAGCTCTTTTATATCTCGCTATATCTTCCTGTGAAGTAGAATGCACAAATTGTGTTACTGAATTAATACTTTCAGAGACAAAGCCAACATTCAGAGAAATTGACATTTGAGGAAATCAAGTAATTTGGCACAAAATGTTGTGGTCATTGAAAGTCTAGGCCCATTCTTCTTCCAGTATAAAGTGTGATCCTCTGTCATTGTACTTCTATATGACAGTGAGAACAAAGCAGAAGTTTGTGAGACTAGAACCCAAACTAGAAACATTCCACATGAAGAGAAGGGAGATATGTACAGCTCTTTACCATGTCTGCCTCTGGGAACAAGGGACTGGAAACACTGGAAATGTGTCCTAAGTAACTGTTAGGCAGCATGATGTTACTAGTGGTAGATTGTGACCAAAATAGACAGCAGGGTGAAGCAAGTGTGGGAATTAGCACAGAGCAATGTTTCCCTGCTCTCAGCTTGATCAGGAGCAGTTTGGCCAGAGTGAGAAACAGAATGTGCATGTTGAAGAGAGCTGCAACTAAATTTATGCATGCATAAGTAAGAATATTTGTATATATAAACACACACTGGAGATATGGTCAGGAGAAAAAAGGAAGTGATGGTCATATTTAGAATTTGTTTAAACAGAAACATGATCTGCAAAGAAGTTGACATGTAGATCAATATGAAACATCACCAAGTAAAAAACAGAATAAACGCCAGCCAACCCTGCATGCTTGAACTAATTGGAAACTGTTAGTTCCTTCAACCATCTCTCATTCTCCTTCTATCCCTTCCTAAGAGCGGATTTGCCACCTCCCCTTACTTCTCCTACACTCCCAAGTTGCAGCAGGGTAATTTATGGAGAAATTGAATTCATCGGGAGTTTTATGGATAATTATAGTTGCAATATGCTTGAAGTCATTTCTTTAAAGCATTTATCAGGTAATTAATCTTGCCAATAAGTTCAGGAGTGGAAGTGAGGTTTTATCTATATTGTTCCATGAACTTTTCTCCTGTTCAAGTCCCTGAAAATATCCAAATATGCTTATCAGTTCTGATGTTCCCACCCTCTCCTGAGTGAAGACCCAGTCAGGTGCCCACAGCAGAATTATTTTCTCGCCCAAGGTAGCCAAAGTGACAAAAGATTTCGCTTTCCATTTTTATGCTGTTTCCTGCTATTTAAGAATAAAAAAGTATGTGAATCTCATTATCTTCTCATAGCAAACTTCTTCCCCAGTTAGAAGATGTGACCATGGGTAAGCATTAGCAAAGCAAGGATCTCTTTCCTTCTTCTCCACATTGAATATCTGTGTGCCTCCATTTCCAAGAATGCCTGATAAAAATACTGAATTTATCATTCCATAAAATGTGGTGATCTTTGTTAGAGTGACCAAAACATGCTTTGTCTGAATATTTCCTTTAAACATTCATTTAATACAAGCTTTACTTTATAAAACAAATTTGGTTGAAATTTTCCTGAATCAAAGTTTTAGAAAATGCTATCAGAGCCTAACAAGATCTTGGTATTTGTTTTCTTACTGAAACATGAAGGGACTTAAATATTCCTTCACAACTTTGTGATAATATAGCTCAATCCATCTTTGTGTGTGTGTGTGTGTGTGTGTGTGTGTGTGTGTGTGTGTGTGTGTGTGTGTGTGTATGAATGTGTGTATATAGTAAATTAGAAAAATATAAACATAAAATATGTTACATGCTTTATGTGAGCATGTTTTTTTTAAGGAGCCATACTGATAAGTATAAACAGTCTTTTAACAGATACGACTGTTCACCACTTTCTGGCTTTTAGTCTGTGACTTACAAGTAACTTCCCAAGAACACATCTGCTGTGTAAAGACAGCACCTTTGCTCTTCCTACTGTGCTTATGAAAGCTTCTGTCCAAAGAATTGCCTAAAGCAGCGCAGAAGGACTGCAGAGAATCAAAGGACAAACCAGTATGGACCTCAGGCAGGTCTTTGATCTTCTTCTTAGGAATCTCATTCTATGTAATTCAAAAGTAATGTCAGGGATGGCCATTATTCTCTGTGTGGGCAAAATTGTTGGAGAGATAGATGTGATAAGCTCTGCCTTCTGTTAGGAGTGCTTTCATCTTCATTTCTATGGTTTCCCGAGTCAGATGGAGGTCTCCATTATGGACCTTGAGTCTCTATATATACAGCCAATTCTGAAAACTTTAGATCTACTAGTAGACACATGTTCCTCATATATTTCTTTTTTTTCTTTTGCATAATTCTTGCCCTTTAGCTGCCAACTCTACTGAAGGCAATATCAATTACTATTTGCATTTTTAAAGGGTCCATAATCTTTTAGTGAGATATTGGAATTATATAATTACCTATCGTCATTATCTGCTGGAAACAATATGTTGATGCCTGGATCTATGAATGAGAAACACTTTCCCAAGTCATAATCTAAACATTATGTCACTTGTAAGAATCATGACTGCTTTGGGGCAGATTAAAAGGAGTTGGGATGGAACTTGGTCACAATCAATTCCTTTTCTAGCACTGCAAGCAATCTAATTAAAAACATAATAGGTTCTAATCTATACTATTTTCTGAGCAAAATACTGTTGCTACATCTTCATTGTTTAAAAGATAGCCTCTTAATTTTTAGGCTTAGAAATTATATAGTAAAGTTTGTGGTTGTTCTGAATATTAGATTTTATACTGAATAGTTACTTGATCAACCTCCCTAACTCTATCAACCTTGAACAGCTTGGAAGTTTTGATGGCCCAAAGAAATTTTAGATACATGATTCTTGTTTGACCAGTGTCAAGAGTTTACTGGTGGAATTGACTGACTAAATAGCAAGTATTAATGCTCACAGCATCTTGCTGCTTTTTAAATAATACAATATTTATTTGAATAATGTGTTCATTATAAATTTAACATGGCTGGAAGTACTTTATTTTTGAGTGATCTATGACCAGTTTGAGAAACTGGTAAATGATATTGATTGTCTTTCCCAGAGAAAAGTACCAATGTATGCACACATTTCATACACACTTCTGAGAAATACACCTGTCTTACAGATCCCAATCAAGCTAAATCCTAAATTAAAATGACTGAGTGTTGCAGCTTTAGGAGCCTCAGGTCTCACAACACAAGCAGAGATATGAGGGATGATGACAGTATATTATATAACTTCAACTTTTCCTAGAATTGCATAGTAATTTAACCATTTGTCTACCAATATCTTTCTTTATCTGCCATGTAGTAAACTTTATTACACAGGTATGAATGCCAATGTTTTGAATTAGTCTTAATTTTCCAGAAACATGTAGCATGTTCTTTTTATTTTTCGTTTTTTGAGATTATAATATAGTTACACTATTTCCCCTTTTCTTTCTCTCCCACTAAACTCTCATTTACCCTCCTTTGCTCTTTTCCAAATACTTAACTGTTATATTTAAGATTTTATATATATATATATATATATATATATATATATATATATATATATATATGCAAGCTGCTCACTCTTTCTATTTCTCCTATTCTCAACAAATCTTGCTTGTTTGTAAGCTTGTGAACTTTCCCCTGTCAACATTAGTGTGTCTGTTGCTGTTATTCTTATTCAAATCATATTTAGGCAGCCTTATTGGTGAGACTCCTAGGTGTAGCGTCTGACATTTCTAGACTATATATCATCACAGCAAACTCCCTGTTCCTCTGACTCTTACAGTCTTCCTGTTAGCCCTTCTGTAATAATCCTTGAGCCTTAGATGCAGTAGTTATGGTGCAGATATATTAGTTGGGAATGGGCTCCACAACGCTGTGATTTGATTGGTTGTTGGCTTTCTGTAATGGTCTCCATCTGTTGTAAAGAGAAGTTTCCATGATGAGGATGAGGACTACACTTATCTGTGTTAAGTATTAGGAAAAATCTTTAGGATGTAATTAGAAATAGTCATGGCTTCACTATCCCTGGGGATCTGCCTCACTTTCCAGCATCAAGCATGATTTTCCTCCTGTTGTGCCAGTTTTCAGTCTAACTAGAGAGCTGTTGGATCCTTCCAAGCTATATACACCACTACTGCATGCTTAGGTTTATCATAACATGCTGGTCATTGTTGTAGGTTGATATATATATATATATATATATATATATATATATATATATATATATATTATGTATTATAATATACATACATATTATATATATATGAAACTTTATATAATGAATTTTTCCCATCTTGGCTGATAATGTTCCCTTCAAGGGCCGTAGATCGTATAACAAAAAGCACTAACACCCAGCATGAAAGTCCTCTTTTGAATTGTATGTACAAGAGACTTCCCACGCATTATAGGCTATAGATATTTTCCTTTGTTCACCCCCTCCCTCAGAGGTAATTACTGCCAAAGACACCATGCACCTTCAGACACAGGGTTCAGAGGTCCGCCAGCTTGGATCTGACCTGAAAGATTCCTCTTTGAGGACTAGCTTTTATGATACTAGAAGGTACCATGCAAGCTTCTGAAGGAGGCAAGCAACAAACAGTCCAACAATCCTTTTGATCAGAGGATTGAGGCAATTACTACTTAAAGTTGATGGAAGGTAGTGTTGAATTCAGTCACAGTGTTGTTTAACTTTGATGTTTGTGTGTGTGTGTTCTCTGTAGTACTTTGTGTTTTAAGCATAATGGCTTTTGCTTCCCTTTCTGCAAGTCTTGGCCATACTCGTTCTTCTCTTTAGACAAAACTATTGATTCTTGTATTTTATTTAGATTTCATTTGTTGTATATAAATTTTAGGCTGCTTATATAGTGGAAAGCTTTTCTTTCTTTTTCAACTGTGGCAGATAGTTTTCCTGGGTATATTAGTCTAGGTTTACCATCATAGTCTTTTACAGCTTGGAATGCATTGCTCTAGCCTCTTTTGGCTTTCAAAGTTTCCATTGAGAAATTAGCTGTTTCTCTCGTGGCTTTCCTTTATATATTACTTGTGGATTTTCCTTGTAGATTTCAATACTCATTTTGCTGTTGTTGTTCTGTATTCTTAGTGTTTTCCCAATATTATGACATGGGGATTTTCTATTCTGATCTTGTCTATTTGGTGTTTTGTGTGCTTCTTGTATCTCTGTATGGGTTTGTCTTTCCTTAGTTTTCTTCTATGATCTTGTTGAAGATATACTCTATGGTATTGACGTGAGATTCTTCTCCCTCATCTACTCTTATAACTTGAAGGTTTGGACTTTCTATGATGGCTCACATTTCCCATATGTTCTTTTTCTATTCATTTAATTTTATTTCATATTCTCTGCATATTCAGTCGAGATCCTGTACTTTATCTTCAAGTCCTGATATCTATCTTCTGCTTGAGTCATTCTACTTACATGGATTTCCTTTGAGTTTTCTAATTGAGTTACTAGGTGTTTCAGTTCTATCTTCATTTCATCTTGAGTACTTTTCAATGTTTCCCTTTATTGAATTTCATTTTGAAATCCTTAATTGTCTTTGTCATTTTCATAAGCCTTACATTTTTGTGTTTTATTGGACATAACTCACTCAGGTCTTTACCCTCTTTAAGTTCTTTTTCCTTAAGTACACTGAGCTGTTTTATCATGGCTTCTTTAATTTATTTGAATTCTTCTATGTAGTTTATGATTGTTCTTTGAAATTCTGTGTTCTAGAATTCATCTAGGTAATTCTCATTGGCTAGCAATTCTGCAGAACTGGTGGTTTTTTAGAGTTTAGATATTATCTTGATTTCTCTTTTGTATCTTGATTTCATGTTTGTATTTTTGTGAAGAGATCTGTTAGTTCTGTATGTGATATGTGGGTTGGGGAAGAGGAGAGAATGTTTCCATTTAGGTTGGGCTTAGAGGTTAGTTATGGCTTAGGCAGAATGAATTCCATTGGACTTAGGGTACTGGGTAGATTTGTAGGATGTTTATCCTGAGTCCATGCCTGGAGTTTGGGGTTAGAGCTGGGTATTGGGACTTCTGTGTGGAGGAAAAGACAAGGCGGAGTTACTTAGCTAGATCATGGAGAATGATGTGCAGGATCTGACTGTGTGGAGAGGTTAGATGTGGCATGGGATGGGCCTGTGGATCTGAGTCTGGAGCAGGCAGGGCAGTTCCTATTGGAATATTGGAAGTTGATTGTAGTGAAGGCAGGGTTGACCAGACTAGGATATGGCGCTGGGTGCGGGATCCAGGCTAGATTCTGGGAGCACTGGGGCAAATGCTTGGAGTGGGAGGAGTGGCTAGACTCTGGAGAAGCTAACATGTTCATTTTAAGGTTTCTGTTTCTTTTTTTTTAACGCAACTGTATGAGTTGCTTTTCTTATTACTGTTATAAAAAAAAACAAAAAGCAAGAAATAAACTATTTTTGCTCTTGGTTTGAGAAGGCATAATTTAATATGGTTTGGAAGACATGTCAGTATTCATAGTTGTTTGCAGCTGTGACAGGAAGAAAAAAAGGCTACTTGCTTATATCATGGCAAGTCAGAAAACAGAAAATTTGGGCCAGAACCAGTATCAGCTATAAATCACAAGACCTGTTGTTAAGTATCCTATTTCCTCCAGTGAGACCCTATGTCCTAGGTGACCCCACAATGTCCTAAAACAGTTCCCTGAGCTCAGGACCATGTTTTCAAACAGAAAAAACTTATAACAGATGTTTTTCTTTTACAGCCAAACCCTAACAGTAGTTAACTATTTAGGAAGTCATTTATTTCATTAGCAATTAGTAGGATAAATGCCTGTTTTTCCCTCTTCAAATGCTCTAGTATAGTGAATATTTTAATAGTCCCACCATACTGATCCAGCTAAGGATAGGAAAGATAAGTCTCTGACTGAAAGGGTTATTGTTTCTTTAATACAGTCAGACAGTGCTGCAAAATCATTTTCTTGTATTCAACTTTCATAACATGTTACGTTTCCAAAGTCTGCCTCCTAAGGCTGAGAACATTGACTTACAGTGCAGTGTATCCATCAGCTTCAACATTAGGAGTTTGGGATGCAATATAAGAGCCACTTGCTCCCTGAAGATGACTTTGTTTCTTCTAAATATATTAAAGTATATTTACTCCTTGCATAGACCTTATAGTAAACCTCTCTAGGCAAGAGCAGACACTGTCATTCATCTCCTTTTTCTTAGTCTCCTGCTCTTAATTTGGTCCTGTGTCTTTTCACATCCTTTTAACATCTTCCTTCTCTCTGGTTTCCAGAGCAGTGAGCTTTTTCAGTTGTATTCATGAGCTCCCTTTCTTTCTTCCCCCTTGAAGTGTATACACTACTTCCTGCCTCTTCAGTTGTTGCTCTCAAGTGGTAAGTCTCTTTCTGCAAAGGGTAATTCCAGTTAACTGCCTTCTTGCACAAATCAGAGGCAACAGTGAACCCCAGACATGAAGTCTGACAGCATCCCACACAAGGGACAACTTATCTTTTCTCTGTATCATTATCCAAACCAAACCTCATATAAAAACCTCTGTGCTGACAGCTTCCAAGTATGCTGGCCAGTTATTTTGATCTAGATAAAATGAGTGTAGTGGATATTTTCCATTGGTATCTCCATTGTCTATTATGCTAGCTTCATAAAGCACCTGGGTATAGTTCATTAAATTTGTAGTGTTTTTAATTCTTTTGGGATTACAGTTTAATTTGGATAGAATGTAAATTGCATGAAGACTTCATCCTCAATATTTCAATTCCAATTCAGGTACGTGACAATAATCAGTTATATTCATGTTGTTGAAATATGGTCCTGAAAAATAATGCTGAAATATATCCATGGATACTAAAATGGATGTTAGCCACCTCCTTCTTTTCCTCTACAACACTGCAGATTGGAGAAAGGTTTGAAAGTGCTTTGCCTTCAGTAAAATTTAGGTTTCACGAGCAGCAGGGGCCAAGGCCTACCTTGCAATATGTAAAAGCTTCTTTTATTGCTTCTGGACCTTACTTGTTCTTTATCCTGTCTCATTTCTCATCACTCTATGTGTATCCCCAAACTCCAGCCATATCAAAAACCTGAAATCAATCAACTCGAATACTATTTTGATTGTCTTACAGTGTCCCAGTTCTTCCTATTAGCTCATTTTCTCTTTATAGTATTAACATTTTTATTTCAATAGTGTAAGCTTTGTGTCTGCTCTTGAATTCCTGGAGTGTTCCAGGAACTATGGGGAATCAAGTCCTTGTTAAGTGCTTTACATACCATAGTTTGAACATTTCTTCAAACTCACTAAGGTATTACACATGCATGTGTACACACACTGCCCCACAAAAGCTCAGTAAGCAGTTATTCTCAGAGACAACTCAAAACAGGATTTCCTTGTTTATTTTTCTTTCCTTCTGGGATTGCCCTTCAGGAAAATCCATTTTCAAATTTTTTTCTTCTGTTGCAGAATTTATACAATGCATCCTGACCCACCTCTTCTTCTCCCTCCACCCTTAGTTTCCCCATCTCTCTGCCTCCTCAGATTCTATTCCCCCACCACAAACACCACCACCTCCCCCAGCTTCTCCTCAGAATAGAACCATCCCCCCAGGGTTACCACTCAAACAGTGCATCACATAGCAAGATGGAACAAGGCCAGGCACCAATCCTTACATTAGGAGTGGGACAGACAACTGGACAGTAGCAGCAAGGTCCTAAGGGCAGGTAAAAGGGTCAGAGACTCCCCCACTCCAGCCTATAAGCGTTTTTCAAGAACACTAATCCAGAGAACCATAAGATATATTTAGTGGATCCTGCTGTTTCTATGTCTGCTGCTTCAGTCTCTGTGAGACCCTAAGAGTGTTGGTCAGTTGACACTGTGGGGCTTGTTCTCCTGGTGCCCTCAACCACTCTGGTTTCCACCATCCCTCCCCTCTCTCTCTCCTTCTGCAGTGTTCCCCAGTCTCTGCAAGATGGTTGGCCCTGGGCTTCTTTATATGCTCCTCTCAGCTGCTGAGAGAGATCTCTCTGGTGAGGTCTGTGCTAGGTACTACTCTATGAACAGAGCATGACATCATTAGAAATCATCTCTGGATTATCCAGTCTCTAGCTCTTGGCCTGTCCTACAGTTTCAGGCAGGGGTTCCCTCCTTTGGCATGGTCTTCTGCTCTTACATTCTCAAAGAGGATCTTGGAGGGAGAATAGGCCATAGGTCAGAGGTTTTCTTGCTGGAATGGTGACCCGATCTCATCACTGGAAGCCTTGCCTGGCCGCAATAGATAGCGTGTTCAGGAATCCTATCCCCAATTACTAAAGATCATTGCTAGTGTCTCCCTTGTAAATTCCAGTGAGATTCCACTACACTTGGTCTCCTGATCGCCTCCATAATTGTCCCCCAATTCTGGTTGTCTCTCCATATATTTTCTCCCTCCATCCCTCTTCTCCTCCTGGTCTACTCTGCTCTCATTCACATCCTCCCCCAATCCACCTGGACCATCTGTTCTATTTCTACTTTACCAGGGAGATCCCTCTGTTCAGACTGGGGTCCTTATTGTTGCATAGTTTCTCTGGATCTGCTACCATTTTGTCTTATTGACAGTGTCCTTTGCCTTACAGAAGCTTTTCAGTTTCGTGAGGTCCCACTTATTAATTGTTGATTGTAGTGCCTGAGCTATTGATGTTGTGTTCAGAAAAATCTCCTGTACCAATGCGTTCAATGCTATTCCCCACTTTTTCTTCTATCAGGTTCAGTGTATATGATTCTATGTTGAGGGCCTTGATCCGCTTGGACTTGAGTTTTGTGTGTGGTGATAAATATTGACCAATTTGCATTCTTCTACATGTAGACATCCAATTAGACCAGCACCATGTGTTAAAGATGCTCTCTTTGTTCCATTTTTGTTTTTATTTCTCTTTCATGCCTTTTTCTCTTCCTAAGTTATTCTTAGTTTCAAAGGATGGGACACAGTGGAAATGGAAAAAACTTTGTCCCTGTTTATCTCTTTTTATATATCAGCTTTTCTCTGCCTTCCAATAAGGTCTGTCTAATCTGCTACAATGTTTTGGAATAGAAGGCAATATCATTCATGCTACCTACCCCTACTTTCTTTTATAAATCCCAAGGATAATTGTAGTATGGTCTTCAGGCTATAGTGTAGTCACTGGCTTCTAATTCCTCAAACAGAATGTTTATCAACTATTTCTATAATGTAATATATATGTTAATTTATGCTAGATTTTTCATGAGGATGGCTTGAGTTGAATTAATAAAGGCATGGTATAGAAAGAATATGTCTAATGTTTTGGAATGCACTTATCAGAGCAGTACCAACCCTAACCCTAGATCCTTTCCTCTATGCTATGTAGTTGAGAACAGAACTGCTAGTCTAGACAAGAGGTATCTTTAGTACAGATGTAGTTTGAGACTTAGTCAAGTTTGTATCCAAAATGCTTTAAAAGAAGCAGGTAATGATAAACATGGCTGCATTCATTCATTGAATGCTTAGCTTGATGGTTGTAATGATATGATAGCAGTATAATTATTTGGGATTAAAAAGCTTATGACCCAGGATTACCATTAACTTTTGAATTAATTATCTAGAAATCATTCCATGTGTCTGGGCATCAACTGGCCCAAATATTGAACACTAATTATATAACCACCTCAGAATATTTTTGTCTGGTTTACCTTATAGCATATTGTATACCTTCTATGTATTAGATACTGACTGTGTTGCTCTATATAGCTTAATTTACTTGATCATCTAGATTAAAGGACATAAAGCATGTAAAGTTCTAACATATAGTAAGTGGTGATAAAGGTAAGAGAGGGGGAGAAAGGAATGAATGAATGAAAGAAGGAAAACAGAGAAGGGGAGAGGGGGAGAAAGGAGGTTGGGAGACTGAGAAATGATGCCAGAGCCTTCAAATCTTTAGTGGCTCAGTCTTGCTCTTACTTTTCAGTGTTATAAATCAGGCCTCCTCTTTTCCTTGGCTTATTGTTTATCAAAGTTTTTCTTTGGGGTCTTTTTCTAAATTCCTTATTTCCTAAGAAACTTAATCAGTACTTGGAAGGAAGAATTGTGGTCTGATTCTTAGTAATTGCTAATTTATTGCTTAGTTATAAATTATAAATTGCTTAGTAATTTGCTCAGTACTTTAAAAAAATCATCACATTCATTTATTGGTATTAGATAGATAATGTCCCCACCCACTGTTCACTGTTTCCCTTAATACCCTCCCATATACCCCTCCTTGCTCTTTTTCAAATTCATAGCCTCTTTTCTCATTAATTGTTGTTACACACACACACACACACACACACACACACACACACACATCCCATAAGGTCTCAACCCTACACAAAGAACTACAGGCTACTAAGGAATGCTGAGAGTGGGGAAAATAGTTTTACCCAGGAAAGAACACACCATCAGGTTATCCAGTACCAAATGCTCAATACACTTAACCACAACCTTGTCCTGACTATAATGAACCAAATACTTACAAACCTATTGATCTCCTTTATGGAGAAATGAGATTCTTCAGGGGCCCAATTTTGTGCTCAAACCCAGAAACATTTGTATTTTGTTGTATCTTGAATAAAATGCATGAGAACAAAGGTAGATGAAGAATTTTAAATTGTGTTTTACTCACACAAATGTGGTGAATTTAACAGCCTACTGTAAAGCACAGTGGCCAATGCCCACATTCCTGTCATCTGATTGAGTCATGCAAGAGGATTCTAGCTGTCTTTGCATCAGTTCATCTGTAAGGTTCTTTGTGCCCTTCAGGTTGCTCTTGCCAATCATAGGTCATTCACAATAGGGTACCCATGCTGGCATTTTTATTTTAACTTCTGCTTTGGGGAGTTGGTTCTTTTATTTCTTTGAACTGGGCTTTCCAGCTGTGAAATTGTACCATAGTGATGTGCTCTGAGCTAGTTACAGATACACTAAGCTATTGATCTTTCTAGGTGGTCTGGTAGCTACTGGGGCAGCTAGAGTCAGTGCACAATCTTTGCTTCTATCCAGGAGTAAACTTATCATTTGACTGCAGTGTGGCATGTAAACGTTGTTTTCTGTCTTGTCATGTCCTGGGAAAGTCATTAAGTTTTGTGTTGAGAGGTCACTAGCTATCAAACACCTTTTAACTCTGAAGGTATGACATATAAATAAAGTTAAAAGTGAATCTTTTTTGTTGATATCAGTAAACTATATAATTATGAGTGGTTATGAAGCTTTTACTTATATTTTTACCATGATTTCATTTTTCAAGTGAATCTGCTTTGAGTAAAATAGCAGCCAAACTCTCAGCTTTGCTGTCCCCACATCATAATTTTAAGTGTGTTAGAAAGCACAGCTTACTTTTCCTGGCACAGTGTTATCTGTCACCACTGTTGACATTAAGTATCAGAGTAAATTTACCTAGGTTTTCCTTCTTCAATATGTTGAAAAGTCACCTATTATCGATATGAAAAATATTAATGACAACATTTTTTATCACCATGGTGTATATATGTCTATATATTGCAAAATATAGGCAAAATACTTGATCATTGCAATGGGTATAAAATACAAAAACCTCACCCTATCACATGTCTTATATCTCCATAGGTAAAGCAATTGCTTACAGTTTGGTATTTTCCATATATAGATTTCCAGAAAAGTCTTTGCATACATAATTATATGTACATAATATACCCAAGTACTTTCATATATGCGAATTTGTGGTTTCCCCATTTAACTTACATACTCACTTCTTGTGACCACTTAGCATTCTACATCTAGCTATACAACTGCTGCATAGTCTTCTGTGGAATGATTATACCATATTTTATTTAGTTACTCTCCTAGTGATAACATTTATGTTCCCTTCAGTTATTTGAATAGCAAAACATTGAAGCTGTTTAAATGTTCAATTATAAGACAACTGAATTCTATGATATCATATGATAGAGTCATTTTTAAATGGTACAAGAACATATTCAATGCAGTTGTATAGTGTTTGCTCTACACATTCACAGCAAAGGCAGTTTACAAACTACTTTGAACAGTTTGAGCATTAATGGATAGGGAATAAAAGCCTGTATACTTAGAGCATATCTGAAAGGGTGTGCACTGAACTGTTAAACTGTCATCAAAAGTTCTCTCTAGGCAATTGGACGATGAAATTTTACTTTTTCTCCATTTTGCTTATGTGTATCTTCTAATCTCTCAGCACTAAATGTATTCTGTGTTTAGTAGTTAGAAAAGTAATAGAATAAAGGTTAAGGTTTTAAAAGCAGTGCCCTTCATTCTATGTCACTGCAGTCACGCTGCAGTTGCAACAATTCTGATGCTGCTGTGACAGCTGGTAGAGAACGAGGCAGCCAAAGTCAGTGTACCTAAGCATGTCACTATGTGAACCTCCAGTCTAGTCAAACAGAATGGGGAACAGTTGAATCAGAGAGGCCAGAGGCCAGTGTCAGTCTTCAGATTAACAACCCATTGCAGCTTACACAGATGATTCTGAGAAGACCTATATCAAAGGATACAATCCTGTGTGTATGTGTGTGTGTGAATGAATGTATGCATCAATGGATACATGCATGTATGTAAAAATCAGGAAAGGCTTCCAAGAAGAGGTAGAGATTGCATTGTATATAGAAGCAAAGTCAGAATTTTAGAGTCCAAGAGGAAAGTTACATTTGTGAAGGCCTCAAAAGTGCTTGTTAAGTAAGTTCTATTATGCCATTTTGGCTGGTTTGTCAATCACCAATGGGAATTAGTGAATGAATGATTCCATGGGCTCTGGATAGGACACATGTAGGCTCCAATCTTGTTTCTGTCATTTGATGAATTTTTGCTAAGGTAAGTTACTCAACTCTTCCAAACCTTAATTTTCTCATCTGTAAAGCAGGAATTATAGTAATATCTACTTCATTTTCACAGTGCTGTGAAAATTAACTGCTGTAATAGAAATCCTATGAAGTATAGTGTCTCATGGTAAATTGTTAATGTTAATAGAACAAAATATATCACAGCATTAAAGGCATAGTTTAATAATAATTATAAAAATATGTGTGTGTGATTCTGCTAAGAGGCAAAGTTGTTTATTTAAAGGTCTCTGGTATGAGATGTCAGCAATGCTTGTAGTTTATAAAATTCAAACAGGTGTCTGGATTTCTAAATGGGAGAAGAAATGAAGGCACAGGATGATACTAAAAATACTTTAGTATTTTGGCTTTGGAGTCAAGATGACAGGAGTTTAAGTCCTTGACTTTGACATATGCATTTTATAATGTTTAGTAAAATACCTCTGTAATATTAGATATCATTTTCCCAATCAGAAATGTGCATAATGATACAAGATATGTCATAGAATTGCTACTATTAAAATAAAATGAAATAACTCAGACCAATTGCTTAGTTTCTGGCATTGAATTAGTGCTCAGTGCCTGACACTGAATTAGTGCTCCATTTACTCATTGAGGAACTGTTGATTGAGCATCTACAATTCATTAGGTTTTCTGCTTGGATGATGAGAATACACAAATAGATGAGACAACTACCTGCACTTAAGAAGCTTAAGTTTTTAACCAATGAAAAGCATAACTACTCCTGTTTAGAAGGTACTCTTTCTTATCTGAATCCTTGCTGTCTAGATACTCATTAAAATTACAAAAAGATTTACTCAAAATGCACTATGGACATGAAAAGCCTTCAGGTGGTGTTAAATTAATGTTCAATCACTTAATAAGAGTTCACAGTTGAATTTTCCAATGCTCTTTATTAATCACAAGCCATGTCAAATCTCAGGGAATTCAATACCCTGGCAGCTAGGCAGACTTCATTCCATCATCCTCTCTTGCTTCTCCTCCCTTCTATCCTCCTCCATCCTCTCTCCATTTCAACCTCCTGCCTGCTTCTGCCTTAGACCCTTTAAACTTTTTCCCCTAGCCCCCTCTCCACATCCAGGCCTTCATTACAACACAATAGTACTCGACTGGGGCTCACACGCCCACAGACCTATGATTGTGATTGTGATCTGTCACCTTCAACTTTAAACAGTTAGTCCTATCTGTGGAGATCCCAGCAGGGCTAGCACAAGGGTGTGAACAGGTAGGAAGCAAGGCCTGCACCCGCTGCAAGGCATCCAGCTTCACAGCTACAATGCATCAAAGCCCTTTTACAAGCCAAAACAGCACACAGGAGTAAAATATCCCACAACAAGGCTGAGGCATTTGAGTTGCATGTGAGTCCCATCTAAGGGATACAGAATGACTCCTCTCCCTGTGGAATGCAGTTTCTTCCAGATGCCTTATTCATCATTGTTATCATATCCACCCCCTCTTCCTATGTTGTCTTTTCATGTGTCCTAATGCTCATTTGTGTTAAGTACTTAGGGGCATTATCGACCAAATCGGGGTACTCCTAGACCACTTCCTTAGAATCTCTTAAACATTTTTTGTGTGTAATGTAACATGTGTTCACGGCACTTTAGAGAGAATATATAATTTCCTGAGAGTAAATTATTCATTCAGTGTTAAACAATTATGTATTGACATGCAAAATGCTGTCTACTCTTCAAAAATCCTCCACAACTTGATTTGTGTTTGCTTAGGAATGTTTGAATATCTTTGAAAAATGGCTTAGGGTTTTGAACAGACTTGGAAAGTATTGTTATTTTTTACATTATAATAAGCAAATACAGGCATTGTTTGACTTTGTGTTCATTAACTATACACGTTATTGGTTTTATCTTGTAGTTGAATGTAACAGTTATTACATTACTATTATGCAATAATACTATGTACTTTCACATTAATACTATCAACTAGCTTCCACTAGCTACTATCACCAATATTGCATTCAGTCTTTATAGATGCTAATGTAGGCTTTTCATTTTTAATTAGAGTGTGACTGTGTGATTCAGTGCAGAGTTCTAAATATTCAGGATAAAGGATATAGACCTTGCTGTGACCAATGCCCAAGCAGGGCTGCCTAATGAGAAGAAACACAACTTGACTCATGTCTTTCTGTGGTTCCCCCAAGTCCCAACTTACAAGTCAGAGATTTTCAGGGCCAGAGGTGTTCGCAATGTCAGAGACTTCATTTAGGAGTGTGGACAATGAAGCCCTTCTCCAAAGCACCAGCTACTGTTGCATTTAAGAGTGTATAACGGTACGTCAGACCAGGGGAACTGAACAAGAACTTGATTCTTGGAGCAGATTCTCATAAGCACGTGAATAAGTAGACTATCTATAGAACTGTAGTTTTATTACTGATTAACTTGTATAAAGGAACCACTCCTGATAAAATGTCCAAGAACATGTTTTCTGGTCAAGGAAATTTGGAGAAACATATTGCATACCTTCTGAGGATGTAAACAACACACCAAATATACTAAGCAGTTCTGCAATAGATAGAACAAGCTGATGACTTTATTTACATGAATAACCCTAAATAAATATACATTATTTATTTATGATACTATTATATACTATAATACTATATATATTATATAATAGTATTATATACTAGTATACATATAGTACTAGATGCTGCATGATAGTAATATAATAGTTGTTATGAAACAGGAACACGCACAATATATATATATATATATATATATATATATATATATATATATATATATATATATATATATATATATTCAGAGCTGTTTTCTTTGTGCAGCCTACTGGGAGCCATTTCACCACACAATTTTTGAGAAATATAATCTTTCATTGCCCTAGAATGAGGGATGATAAGCTTTAATTTATTTCATGATCCACCCATTAAACTCCTACTCCCTCCTGCCCCCTTTCCTTATACTTCCTGTATTCCATATTACTCTTCCATATTTCTTTCCCTATATCTCTTTTTATTTTGACATTTATTGACATATTACTTAGAGACCTGCCATTATTAAAAGCATCTCAATAATCCCCTTTGTTATGAGAGCAATATGAAGAGCTTTCCAAAGATGAAAACAATATCCCTTGTCTCTGCCCATTAGTGGGCATCAGTTGTTTTATACATCTGAACTGGATATATATGCTAATTATTGCTAATGTGAGCAATCTACGTGCAAACAAATGGCTGAGCACACTGAATGCTCACAGAAGGGAGAGAGAGTGCTCAGTGAATTACAGATACTCCATTTTCCACTACCGACAATATGCCAAACAGAGCTCAGCAGAGGGAGAAGAATCACAATTGTTATTCCCTGAATAATATATGCCATTGGACAGCCTGTGCTGTACTCTTGGGGAGATATTGTGCAATCTTCAGCATTTTCACATACTACCTTCTTTGCAAAGCTATACGAGGATTAGCTAGCTGGTTTGGATTCAGCTCCCCACTCAGCCACCGACTTTCTATGGGACTTGGAGTATAAGTCACTTGACTTCTTTTATCTATCAGAGGAGGTTTCACTGTGTGACCTAGAGTGGCCTTTCTATGCCTGCTCTGAGATTCTGCCGTCTGTATAATGAGATTGGCATTCCTTGGTGGTGGCTTGGGGATGATAGGAGCCTGGATGTCTAGAAGATATACTTTATTTCAAAATTTATTGTTGGTTTTAAGAAAACTTTGCCAAATGTTGCTTGGGAGTAGAAAGAATGACAGATTTGTAAATGGAAACTGATTGCAAGTGGGTGTATATGTGTCCATATCCATGCTTTGCCCCTTCCTCCAAGCTCCAGCATTGCTCTGCTCAATGAATATTTGATTTTGAACCATATTTGTTCAGAGTCTGTTTACATTCTGGGAGTAGGCTTTGGTGTCAAGAGAGCAATATGTGAAAACAGAATAACCACAGGGATCATGTAACTAGAGCCTACACACGCACTTAGCTCCACTTATGTCTCAGTGGTCATGTAGAGACAATTACTTTACACATGCATAAAGAAAAAAATACAAGTCTTAGAGAGATTCCACAATGTGGTTAGGATCACATAAGAAGAGCCAGTCTTCAAGTCCACTACTCAGGGTGACTCCAGAACACTTAGTGCGCAAGGCTTTCTTTAACCTGAAATTTGAAAGAAAAAAAAAGTTCCATGGGAAGTGATCCATTATGGACAAGGGAAGGAGGGAATCAGAGTCTCTTACCACTACACAATGAGCATTGGCTTGAAAGTTCTCTCTGCCTTACACTAGCATTATGTGGCAATAGGCACAGACCCCTAGCCAAATCAGGAGTCGTCATCACTCAATATTGACTATTCTCTATGACCTTTGGTGGAAACTATTTACTGGGTAGCTCGTAGGAACAACGTAGTGGGGAGGGGATTCTTCAATGGCCATGGCAGGTGGTTTATTCCAGAATGATTGGTATATATAACTGTCCAAAAGCTAAATCCTGAAAGCTGAGGAACTTGTCCTTGACATTTTTCTCCTCACCCTCTTTCATGTCCCTTGCATCCCCTCAGGATCAGTTCGGAAACTTGTGCACATATGTCACCTCCAGGATTCCAGAGCACTTTATGTTGGCACCTCTCTTATGTACTTGCCATCAACAGCTCCAAGTGCTTCTGATCTTTTCATCCCTACTCCTCCTGATAATACCACCAGATTCTGTGTCTAATTTACTAATGTGTAAATAGCAAATATCAATAGCTATCAGGTTTTTTTTTTCTACTGATGAGGCTCTGTCCTACATATATTCATGCAATGTCTTATTTAATTCAGAACCTTTACCTTAAACAATCCCTACATAAGAAAGAACAATCTGATCAGGCAAACTGGAAACTCTGGCTGTATGCATACCAGTAGACACCTATGTGAGCATGGATTTTAAAATTTATAGTTTCACTACTGAAGATGATCACTTGTCAGCATCTCCAGAACTGTTTGAAGAACCCCAGAAAGACATACATTATAAAAACCTAAAGAAGTTTTTATTGTTTTTGCTTGGAATTGAACCTAGGAACTCCACTGTGCTAGGCAAGTGCTCTATGTTGGAGTTATATTTCTAGCTCATCCCCAAGAGTTCTTTCTTATCTCTCCTATTTGATCCCTTATTCATTCTTTCAACTCCTCTTAGATTCAACACATTTTCTTTTTGTCTCCAGAGTTTGCATTCATATATGACCTCACTTTATCTAAGCTTGACTGATTCCAACTTTGAGAACTCATAAAAACCCTAATCTTGCTCTGAGATTTCGTTTGTCTTGCTCATCTTTCCTCTTGTATCAACAAAGACTGTTGTACAGCTATTTCTTCCTAATTGAAACAATAACTCTTCTAGAGGGAGACTCATATGACTCAGGGAGCTGGAGAAACTTATGAGATTCTAGAAGCAGAGAAATTTGCAAGATTCATAAGGTCCCTCACCAAGCTTATGTAAGCAGTGGCGACAAGACTCATTGGTGGAGCTGCCTGCCAGTCTTTCAAGGACTGTGACTTTCATGAGACTTCACCCATTCTGGGTAGGTGATGCCTTCTTATTGATCAATGCTCCTGTCACAAACTTTTCATTCATGTTCCTGTAAGTCACTCCAATAATCTCACTGGATTGCTGAGCTAGGCTCCTGTGGGATTTTTTATTTTATCATCAACGCCTTATCTAGGATTAACAAATGTTTATTCATACCTCCCCAGGAAAAGTCACAGAACAGACAGCTTGCCATCTGCCCTCATTTTGTTTTCATTGTCTTCTCTACTTCCTTCTTATCATTCACTGAGGGAGGGACTCACTGTTTGTCATACCATCTGGGTAAAACAGATAACACCAATTGTGGTGACCTTATCTGATTGATGAGGAAACTGAGGATCAAATCCCTTAAGTGACTTACAGAGAACTCTAAAATCTTTTCTTCAGTAGACAGATAATTCCCTAGCATCACTATCTAAAGATTAAAGTAATGGTTGAGAGTTTCTGTGGTATGTGAGAGCTTCAATAATATAGTTTTGACATAAAACATGATTTTCTATTTGTTGTTCTAAAGGAACAGGACTAAAATGATGTGAGCAGAATTAGGGAGGCTTTGAAGAGAGATCTCTAGTGGAACTCACATCTATGTCCAAACTAAATGATAAACTCTGTAATTCAAATGTAGCAAAGAAAATCACCTGCCACTCTGAAATAAAGCCACTTTGAGACACTGGTAATTTTTCTTTTAACAATCCTCTTGTTTATGAGATGGAAAATTCTAAAGAAAAATTGAATGTAAAAAAAGTAAAGGCACATGGCTAACAGTGTCTAGAAATTAGGGTTGTGAAGAATGAACTACTGTTGACAGATCCCTACCTTTTTCTCAATACTTGCCCTTATAATCTATAATATACTGTCTGGCAGTAGCAGTTCTGCACTTTGATTGGCTTGCTACTTGGCACATGGTACAAATCAATGAATGGTTTTAGACAGCTGTTGCATTTCATTGAGTTATTCTGGATATTTATTCAGTGCAGCAGTCTGTGCTGCACTTTGTAGAGACACCTTGAAGGCAGTATTTCCCAAGATGTAGATGGAGTAAGCCACTGCACATATTAAGGGAACACAGGGGTTTTAGACGATTCCAAAATTAATCTTACTAATGCCTTCCAGTGCCCTTCAAATTAGAACATTGTTTCCTGTTCAAACATACATTCTCCTGAACTGTGTAAACTGTGTGAGTAGGGGATATATCTGTGTCTGTCATAATGACTCCAGAAGTGAGAGACATTTAAAAATAAGGCCTTTTTCTCCTAGACTACCAGTATTTGTTCCATGATTTGAGAAAAGAGATGATTTATATTTTAGAAAATTGAATCACCATTTATGGATTGATGCAATATTTGGTATGGCCAGTTACAGAATACCATGGCAAAATGCTATAGGCTGTGTGACATAGACAACAGAGATTGTTGCTTACACTTAGGGAAGCTGAGAAGTCCACAGTCAAGGTGCTGGATTATGTGTTTCTCTGGAGAATGCTTTCTTCATGGCTTGGAGATATAGACCTTTCCCCTTGACACAGAGGAAAGAGGGCAGAAAGACAATAGAAGGGGAAAACAGAACCAGGAATAGGATATAAGAGACGGAGGAGTGGTAGGAAGGGAGGGAAAGGGATAAACATAGGGAAAGGGAGAGAGAGAATGTGGGAGATACATTCTGTTGGTGTTTCTTTTTATGAATTTCCTAATATATTGTCAGGATTCTATGAGGATGGATCCACGTCTTGATTCATGTTTCATTTAGTAGTGAGTTGTTCAGTTTCCATTGATTTGTAAGCTTTCTGTTGTTGATATCCAGCTCCGATCAATGGTGGTCAGATGGGATGTAGAGTTCTATTTCAATTTTCTTCTGTTGAGACTTACTTTGTATCCAACTATGTGGTCAATTTTGGAGAAACTTTCATGAGAAGAATGCATATTCTTTTGTGTTTAGGTCAAATGTTCTATAAATATCTGTTAGGTCCATTTGATCTATGATGACATTTAGCTACAACATTTCTCTGTTTAGATCCTGTTCTGTTTAGATCCCCTTCTGTTTTTGTGTGTTTGGGGGAATTGAGATCACTGATGTTGAGAGTTGTCAATAACAATCCTGTTATGTTATTGTTGTTGTGCCAATCCTGCTGGTCAAGAATAAGACCATTACCACAATTTTTAGCTAAATTTGAAACAAGCTTTAATTTCATTAATTAAATACTAGCCAGGAACATTGACCCTGACCAGGACTATTTTAAGGGTCCATACTCCAGGGTTTCCCCAAAATGACACCAAGTCACATGGAACAAACGCTTAAAAGGGCAGAACCCATAAGGCTATGTCTGTCCCACTAGTTCCAATTAGCAGCAAACATATCCTGATGTACTTCATGTCTGGGTTATCTCCTTCCTATAAGTGACCAAACACATCTGGTGCATTTGGAGCACACTGGATTAACCAAATGGAATATATACAGTCCCCATCCAACATTCCAGGAGGTTATCTGTCCTTGGGCAAATGAGAATTATAGGATTATGTTTTTCTGTATCTCAAAAGAACAGCCCCACCCAGCACTCCAGGAAGTTATCTTTTTGTTTTATAGGTGTCTTAGGCACAGTAATTGAAATTAAAAACAGAACTCTTGGTCTTACAGTTGTTGTTGGTGGTGATGGTGGTGGTGGTGTGTGTGTGGGTGTGTCTGTGTGTCTGTCTGTGTGTTTTCCCTCTTTTGATTTGTAGGTCTAGGATTATTTATTCTTTGTGTTTTCTTGGGTGTGGTTAACTTCTTTATGGTAAAGTTTTCCTTCCAGTGCTTTCAGTAGGGTTGCATTTTGTTAGATCCCAAGAAATTCCTTTTCCCAGTCTGACATTTAAACAAAAACCAGCACTCCCTCAGAGACCTGAGAAGCTAGTTTTCCTTATCTCTGGAAAAAGGGACACAGGGCTCTTCCACACCCTTGATGCCTATAAGCATGTCAAGGTCTATGATAGCCTCTAGGCTCCCTCAGTTCTCACAAGTCTGTGTTTTACACTTCCAAGCCCTCACCCCGGCTCATAGGCACTTTTCCTCCAAATACCCATTCCCATATTACCCTGGAGATCTTCCGCAACCTTCCACCATTGCTTTTCTCCACTTTCTCGTGACAGCCTTGGCAGTTTGAATAAACTTTCCATCTTTTCACCTACCAATCAGCTGTTTTGGTTTCTTTACTGTGACCCTCATTCATTTGGTGCTGAAACCCAGGAAGAGTCCAGAGCAGGGAGAGAAAGTTGTAGACTGAACATGACCAGCAGACTGAAACAGGCCATAAGAGGAGAGAGAGAGGAGAACAGCAAGAAAGAAACAGAAGAGAGAGAGGCCCTAGAGAACCAAGAGAAGCAAAGAGACCGCATAGGAGAAATGAAAGGGTTATATAGGACAGAGAAGCTGGGTAAAGGGAATTGACGCCCTTGGGCTGGAGAGGTTAAGGATCTGTTGAGAAGTGCTGAGAGGAGCCACAGCAATAGGTCAATTAGAGTTTTGGTATGCTAATAGGCACCACAGTTAGCCCTTTGTCCCAAGTTTATTTGGGACGTGGCATATTTGTAGAGCTATATTGCTTAAATTAGGTTTTATCGTGGGGTATTTTATTTTTTTCAACTACTGTGATTGAAAGTTTTGCTGAGTATAGTAGTCCTGGCTGGCATCTGTGGTCTCTTAAACTCTGTCCAGGCTCTTCTGGTTTTTAGAGTCTCCATTGACGAGTCAGGTGTTATACTAATAGGTTTGCCTTCATATGTTACTTGATCATTTTCCTTTGCAACTTTTAATATTCTTTCCTTGTTGTGTACATTTAGTCTTTAGATTATTATGGGCAGTGGGGAATTTCTTATCTGGTCCAATCTATTTTGGTATTCTGTATGCTTCTTGTACCTATATAAGCATCTCTTTCATTAGGTTAGGGAAATTTTCCATCTATGATTTTGTTGAAAATATTTTTTGTGCTTTTGACCTGGGATTCTTCTCCTTGCTTTATTCCTATAATTCTTAGATTTGGTCTTTACATAGTGTCCCAGATTTCCTGTATGTTTTGTGCCAGGTTTGTTTTTTCATTAATGTTTTCTTTAACCAAGGTATCCATTTATTCTATTGTGTCTTCAATGCTTGAGATGCTCTCTTGTATCTCTTGTATTCTGTTGAGGCTTTCCTCAGAGGTTCCTGTTCAATCTCTTAAATTTTTCATTTCCAGATTTCCTTCAGTTTGGGTTTTCTTTATTGATTCTATTTCCACCTGCATGTTTTGAATGTTTTTATTCATTTTCTTCCACTGTTTGTTTGTGTTTTTATGAATTTCTTTAAGTGATTTTTACTTCCCTTTTAAGGCCTTCTATCATATTCATAAAAACTATTTTAATGTCTTTATCTTGGGACTCTGCTATGTTGCAATTCTCAAGGCCTACTGTAGTAGAGTTTCTGGGCTCCAGTGGAAAAATTTTTTCCTAGCTTTTATTGATTGTGTTCTTATGCTGACATCTAGGTATCTAGGTTTGTGGTGGTTGTGAGTGTAGGTGCTGATATCTGGTCTTGTCTTTGTTGGGTGGGTGTTTTGTTCCTTGGTTTCTTTTGCCTTCTCTGTTCCTTAGGAGAGTGTGGTGACTGTGTGTTGCCTGCTAGGGAATTTTTCTTGGATCTTGCTAGATGTGGACCTAGGGAGTTCCCAGCAAAATGCGTCTCTGGGTATTGAGGCTTTCACTTAGAAATGGGGTTGGGCTTGGGGAGCTGAGTGGCTCCATGGGTGGGAGGAAACAGGGTTTTTCACCAGATCTACTTTGTCTTTGGGAATGAGTTCAGAGAGTAAGAAGAGACCACAGCAGTTGGTCTGCTACAGAACTTTGGATGAGACTGAGGGGTTAGATTTGGAGGGAGAGTGAAGACTGAAGCTCATCTACCTGCTTCTCTGGACTACTTGCTTGTCTGGCAGGTTTTGCTGGTGGTTCCCAAGGAATGCCTGCTGGAGTTGAGGGCTGGGACAATGAGAGGAGAATGGAGGAAGGTTGGAAGAGGAGAATCTGCATGATCCCCTAGAGATAAGAGGCAGAGAGGAGGAGGGGACTGGAGCAAGTGGTCTGACACAGAGCTAGGGGACTGGATTTGGAGAAGGGAGTGGTGGTAAAGATCTGAAGTTAGTCTACTTGCTTCCCTGGCTCAAGTGTCAGTCTTCTTTATTATAGCACCAAGATCATCTGTCCAGAGGTGGCACTATATACAATAATAGGCTGGTCCTTCCCCTAAAACCTTGTCTACAGCCTGTTCTTATGGAGGCATCTTCTCAATTGTGGCTCCTTCCTCTGCAATGACTAGCTTGTATCAAGTTGACATAAAACTAACCAGCACTAGAAAGCTACAATTAGCCACTTTGAAGGAAGCAATGAGCAATACTTCAAAGTAACACCTTTGGATAGATTTGGGGTTGTATTTTGGCTCTGCTGGGTGACCTTGGAAAAGTCACTTCAATCTTCTGGATCTGTTTCCTTACCTATAAAATGAAGATGATAGTTCACATGTACAAGAGTTATTATAAGAACTAAATGGAATGGTATCTGGAAAAATAATAACGGATAAATGACAATTTGTCATTAATAATCTAAGATTCAGATTGGAAGTGATGCAGAGTCTTCTAAATAAGGAAGAGGGTTTGACTTTCAACTATAGAAGAAATTATTATATTTTGGAGAATGTACCTCAGGACTCCTGGAGTAACTTTGGAAAAACTTTATCTTTAAAAAAAAAACCTTTTTATTTCCTTAGGGAATGAAAAAGTAAATTTCAAAAATAAATTTGAAGTAGTATAAGAGATCTTACTATATAATTTGAATAAAACCCAGTATCTTCATGTTGAGCTCAAAGGAACAATAGTCATATGTACAAACCGGCTGGATAGCAGTTAAAGTCTTCACAGCACTTCCCTTGAGGAAGACTGTTTCTCCAGGTCTCTGCTTTCCTTAGTTGCCAGTTATCTAATACCGAATGGTCAGGAAAAGACGCCAAGAATTTGAAAGAGAGCGTGATGGGTACACGGAAGGTTTGGAGAAAGGAAAGGGAAGGGAGAGTGATGTAATGTCATAGTTAGGTATTGCTGTGATGAAACATCGTGACCGAAGCAACTTGGGGAGATAAGAATTTATTTGTCTTACTTTTCCACATTGTAAGGCACCATCAAGGGATGTCAGGACAGGAACTCAAAAACAGGGCCAGAACCTGAAGGCAGGAGCTGATGCAGAGACCATTAAGGGGTGCTACTTACTGGCTTGCTCCTCATGGCTTACTCTACTTGCCTCCTTTTTTTGGTAGAAATCAGGACCACCAGCCCAGGGGTGGCCCTACTCATAATGGTTTGGGCCCTGTCCCATCAACCACTAATTAAGAAAATGTCCTACATATTTGCCTAATGTTATTTCTTTATTCGCCTGATCTTATTTCTTAATTTAGGTTCCATCCTCTCAGATGACTTCAGCTTGTGTCAAGTTGGCATAAACAAACCAGCACATGTCATTATATTATGATATCAAAAAATTGAATAATTAAAAAAAATCTTCAGTACATACTCGCTCTATAGTACAAAAGAAATTGTACAGTTGATCCTGTAGATTTACAGATTTAACCTCCCCAAAACTGAAAATATTAGGAAAAACTGTATCTCCACTGGATATATGCTGCCTTTGGTTTTTATTATTCCCGGAATAGTTCAGCAAAACAACTACTTACATAGCATACATACTGTATTACACATTTTATGTGAGGGATCTAAGTACTCCCTAATTTTGGTATATGAGAGGACTCCTGGAACCAACACATTGAAGGATACAAAGGGATAACTATATTCCTAAGGAACAGAGGGAGTTCATAAAAATCCCCCTTTCTTCCCCGTATAGTCTCTGGGAAAATTCTACATATCATAACTGCTTCCGGTTTCTGGCTCTCCTCAGCTCTGCTCCTCAAATCTTCTTCACAAATAGGAACAGCAGAGACTCTCTTGACTTTTTCTTCTCTCACATGTTTTTCTTAGATCAACTCTTTATTTTATATGTCTATTTCCCTAAATTGTACATCAAGATACAAATTACCACTAAACGCTAGATAGCCTGACCCCTGTCAGAGACTTGAAGTGTGTGTTGAGTCAGAGTGGGAGTTGATTGGAAGGTAGATTGCAAATGCATGTCATTTGATACATCATTGCTTGATTGGAATAATTACACTTATCAGCTATTATTCAAAATATTGTCATCCAGACCAAGAATACCTTTTAAAATTCTCTTTGGGCAGAAGTTTAAGAATTAAGATATAATACTGATTTAAGGATTATTCTAATTGGAATATATCTATGCTTTTAAGAAAGGAATTCCATGGTATATTTTAGTACCAAATTTCCCCAAATTCCTATTTCTAAAGCTGTGGTGGTTAGAGGAGATAATAAGATGAACAGTTATTGTTGAAAACAGAACTCTCTGATGCAGCACTTCATGATCCATGCATGATCTCATGTCAGTGTCACAGCATCCTGTGAGATGAATGCCCTCATTTTCTCCCTGCAAACAAAGAAATTGGGATTTATAGAAATGAAGTCTTTTGCCTAATGTTACTCAGCTGTCAAAGGATGAAGTTATGGTTCGTCCCAGGAATGATATATGATTGGCTCCTGGTAAAGAAAATAAATTGAAAGATTGAAATTCTTTCTCACTGTCTCTGTCTCTCTTTCTCTTTCTATCTATCTCACTCTCTCTGACTCCCTGTCTGTCTCTCTCTGTTTCTATCTCTGTTTCTCTCTGTCTCTCTCTGTCTCTCTCTGTCTCTCTCTCTCATTAGCTGAAAGGACAAATGTAAAAACAGGATGTTAGGCTGTTATGAAGAGCTCCTAGTTATAGTGCTTTCATGGGACACTGCTTTGGCAATTGGGATGAAGATTAAAGAGGAGGAATGACAGAGATCCATAAGAATGAGAAAAAGTCAGAAAACAAAGTTATAGTCATAGAACTTGGCATTCCATGAGAAAGTGACAGAGAAGATAAACTGTTGGACTTTCTTACCATGACATTTAGAAAAGAAAAATATCACAAAAAGTAAGTCAACAAATTTTAAATACCTCCAACATATGCAACTCTATACTTACTGAATGAAAGCAGAGAATGCTCTAGTAGTTTATTTGTACTCTGCCGAACTCACAGAACAATAGTCTGAGAAAGCTCTGTTCCTGTCATTGTACAGATTTCTGTTCTGGTTTTCTAGTCATACTGATACCAGCTGCATGCCTGACTCTATCTGGTCCAAATAAAGAGAGTCAGGAGGATAAGCGAGTCAGGAAGATTAGACTAACTTATCACTCCATGGCAAAGTCTAGAGCTTTTAAACCTACTTTCCACTCAGGTTCATTATAATTGGTGAGGGTGTGTGTGTGTGTGTGTGTGTGTAAATGTTCAAAAACAGAATAACACTGTGGTTTTTTTTTTTTAGTTATGCTGTGGAAATATTTGGAGTTAAAATAGTTTCCAAATACTGAGTATGACACTGGTGACAGGAAACTTTTTCTTGGGGTTGACAGAAGTTCTTCAAAGTTCTTCATCTCCCTTTTCTGATTTACTGCAGATGAAGAAAAATACGATGAAACAAGACCAGTGTACTAAAGATATAAATGATGCAGGAAGGGTGAGAAACTGATCTACATAAAGCCTAAATTAAGGGCTTTTTAGGTTTCTTTGTGTTTTTTTATCTTTTTTAAAAATCTTTGCTTTTTTTTTTAACTTACTGGAAAATTGATGGGGTAAGTCTGTTGGAAATTTGGTTAGGTGTAGCAACCAGAAAAATTCTGAATATGTAAGTGACACAATCTGCTGCCAACTTGATACTACTTCCACGTCCCTTCCCTCACAGGAGTCTCCTGGTGGTGTCTTTTTTCCTTAGAGATGTGCCTGCCACATTTTTCCTGAAGAACCTGTCCTACCAGCTCTACATCTTTCTTCACTTTCGTATATTTTCTTAGGCTTTCTCAAACCTTTCTTCTCTTTCATGTATGCAAGGTCTCTGCCCAAGCTCCTTGAAGTAATCTTGAAGTACAGGAGGCATTGACTGCTCTGTCTTCTTTGGGTACCCTCAGATCCCAAATTTCATCCCCAAGATGCAGTTCAGCAGCTTTAACAGTATTCAACAATATTTGACAATTTGTATCAGAAAAATTGGGATAGTGTAGAACAATTACAAACTCCCATAGTGAGTATCTTCCTGTTATATGGTAGCATCTATTACAGAAAATGTTCACAAAAGGTTCAGCAGAATAAGCCTCCTGCTGTTGAGGAAGGACTGCTCTTAAGTCCTGAGGGTTTCAGCAGGAAGAGGAATTCTCTCTCCAGGAGCTAGTGACAAGAAGCTGAAATTGGGAATGGTAGAAAATAAGCTAAACTTGCTCACTTGCTTTAGACATCCCCTTAAAGATTACCAAGGAAAAAAAAGATGTTAGGGAAGGTGCCTAAGTAAAGTGTTCTGATCTATGAAGAACTGCTCCACCAAGTGGTTCAAGGTCTTTCAGATTCCTCCAAAGTAACTTTGCCAGCAGAGCTAAAACTTCCGTTACTCTGGTGCCCACAAGATTGGAAAAATGGTTCACGATAGCAAAACAAACAAACAAAACATTCATTTGAAATCTATTGTCTTAAGAATTCTTGTGAATCTAGCTTTCTTTCTCTTTATTCTATTTTAATTGTATTCCTCATTATTTACTCCTCATTTCTCATTTAATCTTAGCATGTGCAACTATAGTTTGGAGTGTCTTTTTATTAGAATATCTTATTCAAAACATGTTTTGTGTTTCTCACAATGTGTTACACATGTGTTTTACATATATGCATTTTTAATTTATTTTTAAGTTTGTTTCTAGTTTTTCTTCCCAATACTGTATATACAAGAACCACATTGCTTTCTGCATACATTTAACTTCATGCTACTGTGAAATATTACATTGTATATCTATTGCACTTGAGGGGGCAGAGTCTGAGACAGGGTTTTTCTGTTGTAACTCTGGCTGTCCTGGATCTCACTCTCTAGGCTAGGCTGGCCTTAAACTCACAGGGGTCTGCCATCCTCTGCCTCCCAAGTGCTGGTATTAAAGGCATGCACCACCACCCAGCATATTTATTGTATTTTACCTATCTACTGTTTGATGGTTAAGCATCTAGATGGCCACTAAACCCAGACAAGGTGCAGGGAGTATATTTGTATATACCCATATGAAATCAAGTGCATATTTCTTTGGAATAAATACTAAGAAGAGATTTGTTGGACCATAGAATATATGTTTTCTTCATGAAATTCTGTCATGCCAGGTTGCTCTCTGGAAGACTCTACCAGATTTGACCCCTACCACAATGCAGGGTTTGTTTGTCTATAGATTTTTTTTCATTGCTTTCAATCCTTGGCATTGTCCAATTTCTGATTTTTTTCCAGGGTGAAAGTTGTAAAATTGATAGCCCATTAAATATTTCAAGTCTCCTGTCTCTGATTATGAATGACTGATGCTTCTTTTAAATAGCTAGTCTATGAAAAATTTCATGTATCAAGAAATAAAAATAATGTAGTGAAATAGGCCTGTGTGATAGATAGGAAGGGATCAAATTCAAGGATCTATATGAAGGGATCGCAGCCAGAGGTCATGTAAGGGTCTATATGAAGTAATTGCATTCAGAGGCCTGTATGGTCCAGATGGAATGCAGAAGGAATGTTGGTACACACATGTAATCTCAGTATTCAGAAGACAGTGGTAGCACTCGCCTTTAATCCACAAGAGAAGCAGAGATAGGAAGCAGAGCTCAGAAGGAGTCAGTGTCAGAAGGGAAGAGTGATATCTGAAGGAATCAAAGCGATGAATCAGAGAAGAGTTAGCAGGGTGAATCAGAGTGAGGACACACTCAACTCTCACAGTAGAAAATCAGGCTCTCAGCTCAGAGTCAGAAGATAAGGCAGAGAAGCAGAAAGGCTGACTGAGGTAGTAGGGGGTGGTGAGATCTCACAGAGACACAGAAGCAGTATGAGGAGTCTGAGGGAGGGACACAGAAGCAGCTTGGCAAAAGTCAGTATCAGACAGGAAGAATGAGTCGGTTTGAAGTTGAGAAGTTCAGCCAGAGGCAGTCAGAGAATCATTCAGAATCTGCCAGAATCAGAAGAGTTCAGTCAGTAACAGTCAGCCAGCTCAGAAGGTCAGTTTTAACCAGCAGCTTGCAGAAGAGTTTGAGCCTAGGGAGTTGATCAGTACAGCTCTGAGTTCAGAAGGATCTAGTCACAGATCAGACAGCAGTAAGTATCTAGGTTTAAATGTTCGAGATTGTATGGAGGCTGAGGCTGAAGTCTTCCAGGTTTAGGATTAATATTAGATTGTAAGGAGCCAAAATGTTCCAGGGCTGCAGGACTAGAACTGGTGATTGAATTAACCAAAAAGTAAACAGCCTTTGAACCTGAATCAATGACTATAGAATGAGGGACTGGAGATGTATCTCAGTGATAGATTGCTTGCCTAACATACACAAGGCCCTGAGCTCCATTCTTAATATCACAAAAATTACTCAAGAACTGTGGGACTGTCCAAGGACTATAGTGTGTTGAAGCTGACTTGAACCCCAAGTCATCCATAGAGGGTGAGTACCACAGGTGTTCGTTACTCCACACCTTAGTCCTGGCTTAAACTCCGCTAAATTATTAAATATTAAGTACTGTCTGCTTCACAGAAGCAAGGATGCTTTTTCTGCCCCTACAGGCTGGAGACACAGGCTCAAATGTGTTCATCTGAGGTCACACCAAAAGCCCTTGCCTCAACCAATCATTCCCACTCTTGTGGCCAAACGAAGGTCACGGCAGGGTGGTCTGAAACTCCAGACTTATCTGGTGGTTGTGGCGGCCACGTGGCAGGAGAAGGTTCCATCACTCGGGACTACAAAGAATGTTCAGTGAACCTCATTGTACTTGGTTTCCATAATACAGCTCAGTTTGCACTCAAGGTTAGACATGCATGATTTGGGGAATGTGTAGTTATTAGTTGTTTGATATTAGGAAAGTTAATTTTGTTCTCTGGACCTCTATTTTATCATCTAGAAAGCAGCGTTAGACTAGATACTTTCTAAGAGCCCTAGAAGAGATATTCGCTTTGTATGACTTAAATGATATAATATTTATCCATTAAATACTATACTGCCTCTTCTGTGCCAACCTCCTCTTAAACAAACAAACAAACAAACACCATTCAGTTCATTTTCATGCCATAGTTGTAGTAATTTACTCTCCATTAAGTCCACATCTCCTTCTGCACTTTTTCCAAACAGAAGTAAACTGCTTTTTAACACTTTTCCTCTAGCATGTGAACAGAATGATGCCAAGTTTTTCCTGCTGTTCTTTAGTCTCTGCACAGCATTTTGCCTAAATTACAGACCTATCAAAATTTTCTGGCTCCAATCAGAATGAGGGGAAGATTAAAAGACAAGCTTACACTTAGCCACATGCCACCATAAATATGGAATGCAAAAGAGACTAATAATATGACATTATAGTCTGACAGTCACATAGTACTGATTCTTTTTCACCAAATCAAATCTACTTATCCCACTTTTCTGTGAAGGAAACAAATAATTTCTAAGCCTTCTCTGATTCATTTTTTAAGGGAAGAAAATAAACAAACAGCAAAGCCTAGACAATGCCCTTTAACAATTTAAAATTTCAGTGATGTATTTGGTTGAATCATGTGAAATTATAGTTTTTGCAGCTGAAAAGCAATAAAATATCAGCAAATTCATACAATTTGAACCTAATAGATGTGACATTGCTAAATAATTTCTGGATATTCCCAAGGAAGTAATTACTTATCAGTGACTTCATTGATTCTATTCCTGAGTCTTTACAAATGGGACTGATACTTACTCTTTGCCTAGTAGTCAAACCTTACAAGGAGAATGGTTGCTTTTTTTGAGATCAGATGATTGAAGCTGACTGTAAAGCTTACAATTGCTTAGTATGTGTGAGACCCTGAGCATAATCACATAATCACCAATACTACCCCAAAATTTCTCTTTCATATTGATGTTCTTGATGTTGAGTGAATACATGTTAAAGAAAATTCATTTTCTCTTCACCTACCTTGGTTTTCTCATTCTTTGAGTATTTTCAGTGTTAGCTACTTACTGCAACTCTGCTGTCATATGAAACAAACCTAACAATGTCAGGTAAATATGGTTCTATTTTCAAGTATCAGGCTTGTGGTAAGAGTAAGGAGGAACTCCTATTTATCAAGCATGTGTCAGACATGATGCTCAGTATTTCAGATTTACCATCTAACATAAGCTTCTCAGCTCTATGAGGAAACTATTTTCATAACCACCTTATAGAGGAGGGAACTGGAAATGTAGATGTTAAAAAAGTCTCACACATAGTAAGTGATAGGTTTAGGACTCAAAGT
Organism: Cricetomys ansorgei; assembly: GCA_026225945.1. Classification (NCBI taxonomy): domain Eukaryota; kingdom Metazoa; phylum Chordata; class Mammalia; order Rodentia; family Nesomyidae; genus Cricetomys; species Cricetomys ansorgei. Next base: position 1,643,458 of record JAMJFZ010002884.1, on the reverse strand, counting down.
TCTGTATATCTCCAAAGCTTATGACCTACTGAGTGATTCATTCTGCTTCCTATCAGTGTAAATAATTTCTAACTTTATTTGTAGGTGGTGCTTCACCTATAGAATAGGAAGCAAATAAAGGTCAATAACTCCTGTATCTGCCTCAGCTGTCTAATGGTGCCAATGGCAACTACAGAAAATTACTGGCCAAGTTGTGTATAGCAAGGAAAACATAACCACCCAAAACCCTACAAACAGTCTTCATTTATAAAAACTGTCTTACTCGTGCTTCACTTGCCTCTATCTCTGGGGTTACTTTCTGCTATGGATGAGAGAACTTCTAAGTCATTTGCAATCCTAAACCTTAGAAGCTTGGAACTTGCTTTGATGTCTATCTGGAACGTTTATACCCTCAAGATTAGTGTCACTTGTTCAGTTTGACCTTCTTTCTCCATATGATCTAATATAAAATAATAATTTGGCTTCCTGTCTGTGCCCCTTTTAACTTCTTCATTGCACTTATCACCATCAGATTTGTAGAATGTTCTAATTATGTTTATGGATTACCAGATATTAATAACATACTATGCTCTCAATGTTTATTAAATAGATTGTCCCAGTTGAAGGATATAACATATGTTCGCATTAATTTTACCTTTATTTTGTTTTGCTTTTTGAAAGAGTATCTCACAATGTAGTCTTGATGTATACAACACTTGCCTCAAACTTGCAATGATTCTTGTACCTCTACATTGTGATTACTGAGATTATAGGCCTATACTACCATGGCTGGCCTTTACATCATCATTTTGATGAGGGAAAAATCACACGTGTGGGCTGGGAAGATAGCTCAACAGTTAAGAGCATTTGCTGCCCTTTCAGAGGAACTGACTTCAGTTCCCAGCACCCACATTGGAGTGACTGAAAACTGCTTGTAACTCTAGATCCAGGAAATTTGATGCCTTCCTATGGCATCTGTAGGCACCCACATACACACGTTTCTTTCAATCTTTCTCCCTCTCTCTCTCTCTCTCTCTCTCTCACACACACACACACACACAAACACACACACACAAACATGCACACGCACACACACACACACACAAATAAATCTTTTGCAAATTTTAACTTATTTTCTAATGCTACTAGTAATAATAATGTCAAATAGCTTTTATCAGGAGTTTTCACTCATTGCAATGTCTGTACTCCAGTTTTTACTAGGCTTCATGTGGTTTACCTACTCCTCTAAAGAAAAGCCTTGAATTTTTTGTGGAATTATGATAGCTGATAGGATCTCAACTTCCCCTCTAATTCAGAAACCATTGCCTTAATTACTCTTTGGAAAAAGCTTGAATTTTAACATCTATAAAAGAGACTTTTCTTCAGAAACTTTTGAGCCCTGATTTATTGATTACTGACAAGTCTTCACAAGTGTATTTGTACTGAGATATAATCTATGCAAAATAAAGTGTGTATATTTCAGATGGACAATTCCATGTAATTTAATTAACTTTTAGTTACACTAACAGAGTGCATATTGAGCACACTCAGCCTCTACATACCTACAAACAAATGCCTTCACACCCCCAACAAATATTTCTTTCAAAGTCATGTCTATTCATTTTGTGACTCTCTGAACTTAACAAGTGTGTTTGTGTGACCATGGGTTTGGAGCTAACTTTTGGAACCTGGTGGCCTCACCAGTGGATATCCAACTAAAGACAATCATATCCCCTCTCCCAGAATCCATCTATAGCCAATAGAATAGTTCATTGGTAGAAGGCAGGGACTTGTCAGCCCTCCACCATCCATGACTGTTCCCAGGATGATCTTGTATGGACTCAATGCAAATAATAATCATTTGCATGAGTTTATGATAGTAGTGGCTGGTATTCAGCATGCAGATACAATAGCATTTCCAGCCTTTCACCCAATCTTCTGTCTATTACCTATTCCTTGTTATGCCATGTTTCCTGAGCCTTAGAGAGCTTTGTAGAAATGTCTTGTTTAGGGGTGGGCCTGCAACTGTCACATATCCTTAGAATCTTGATCTGCCCTCAGTCACTGCATTCATTGTCATTTGAAAGGCTGGGAGCAGCTTTCATATTTAGTTATAAGCATAGATTTGATAAACTTATGTACTCATGTATTGGTAACCCTAAATTTCATAAGAGAAGCTTTCTTTACTATCTCTAAGTTAATTTGGTACCCTCTCTTTATTCATTCTTTTCTACCACATCAATAGCCACCGTTGTACTTTTCCTATTGTACACTAGTTAGTCATTCTTTTTTATTTTCTTTTTTGTTTCTTTTGTGTGTCTGAGTATTTAAGAAAAATCTCATGTGTTGTTTCTATTCAAACACTATCCATTTTTTTTTCCTTCTTTTTTTTGAGAATTGGTATCTCTAATAGTATGAGGTCTGCTGATCAGTTTGGGCTAGCTGACCAGCAATCCCCAAGGACCCACCTGTCTTGGCCTCCCTGGTACTAGTACTGGTACTGGTACTGGTACTGGTACTGGTACTGGTATTGGTACTGAGAAGCACTTGAACTGGGACCAACATTTTTTGTAGATTCTGGGAATCTGACTCAGGTCTTCAAGCTTGCACAGAAAGCACTTGACTGAACTCTTTCCCTGCCCCTAGTTTTTTTATTACTAATCTAAGAAGATATATAAATGGAATTAGTTAATCATATAGTCTTTGGCATTTAAAATATTTTATTTGACATGATTTTGAAATGTATTCATGTGTGTGTATTGTTAGTTTTTGTTCTATTGATGAAAAAAATAAAAAGAATTTTTTGTCACTAAAGTGGTCTGTTTCAGAATATGCTGAATTGGAATTAGTATATGAGATTACTTACATAAACTAAGGATACATACAGTAAATTGCCATTAAAGGATCTTTGATGTGTGTCCAAATTCCTCTTGGGAGGACTGGTTTTGATACATATTTTTGAGCTTTTCTTATTGCTGAAAATGCTTGTATTTTGGTCCCATGTATCTTAAGTCAAATCTGATACTGTTGGATCCAGGACTATTTTAAAACCATTTTGTCAGAAGACTTAGGAATGGGTATGGATTCTTAAATAAATAAGGTATTAAAAATCAATCAGTTGTTTCTCAGTGTGAGTGTGTGTGTGTGTGTGTGTGTGTGTGTGTGTGTGTTCTCTGATGCTTGCCTATCCTCTGAGACTAAAGTTGTAGATGTTGATGTAGATATTTATTTAATTAACTATGCTCATATGTTCACAGAAGAGGACAGTTTATTCTTTGCTAATTCAGTCCCCAGTGCTAGAAGTTTTCAGCTTCTCTATCATCTCATTTTAAGCCTAAACCCATCCAATCTAATCTTCAAAATACTAGTCTAGACCTAGAAGCTTTCAGCCTTTGTACAATCTAAACATAGAACTTTTCAGCCTCCGAGACTTACTGCTGACTGACTCACTCTGACTAGTTGTATTTTGAACGTAGAGCTGTACTGAGCTCTACCGATTCTTCTGATTGGCTGATTTAACTCACTCTCTGTTCTTGCTCAAACTCTTCTCCAAGCTGGTTGGTTCAAACTGACCTTCTGAGCTGGCTAGCTGTTTCTGACTGAACTCTTTTAACTCTGATTGACTCCTTCAACTTCTCTGACTGAAGTGCTCTGCTAGGCTTCAAACTGACTTTTGCTCTTAGCTGATTCTTCCTGTTTGACACTGACTCATCCTGCTGAACTGCCTGTGTCTTATCTAACTGATTCTTTCTAACTTCCTGGCTCTCTGAGCTGAGAGCCTTTTTTTTTTTATATTACAGGAGTTGGGCATGTCTTCACTTTGACTCACTCTGCTAACTCTTCCTTTGTCAATTTGCCTGCTCTTTGTTGGGGAAATTTATTTTTAGCTATGTTTGAAATGATTTTGTGCTCTGTTGGGTGAGTGGCTGCCTAAGTCTTTGAGCATGTATCATCTCCAGGTGTTGGATTTCTGTGGGGGATGTTTAATTGCATATGATCTGCATGTGGTATCAATAGAGCACCTAAGGAGTTGTGAATCAACAAAACATCTGGGCACAGACGCTTGGGGTTCCATTGTCAAGTAAGGTACTGGGCATGACAATGGTTCCCTCTGCTGAGATCTGACAGAGTTTGCAGATATGAATATGCTCCCGTGTCTTCCTTGGTAAGCTGACACAGTGGTGTGCTACTACAAATGGTGCCTGCAATGTGGGGCTGGAAATCACACTTGGAGACAAGGAAGAAGAGAAAGAAATTCCAGATTTTGAAGGATCTGATAAATGCTCAGGGAGGATAGAGATTAAGGTACTAATTGAAGGTTCCTGAAGGAAGACAAGAGGGAGAAAGAAATAACCCTCTAAGAAGAGATAAGGCTATGAAATTAATAAATAAATGAGGAAAAACGTCTCCTAGGTGAGAGCCACAGAATAGAGGCCACTAGAGATAAAGAATTCAGCTGAGAGCAGGAAAAAGTAAGGTTCTTAATTGCTTTTCCTGATCATGGAGCCTACACTCTCTCCAGCCCCTGGTGGCAGCTTGCTGAGGGCAAATCAGTAAGCAACATTCTTCCTTGATCTCTTGTTAATTTTCTGTCTCCAGTTTCCTGTCTTGAATTCCTGCCCTGACTTTTCTCAGTAATGGACTGTAATCTGTAAGCTGAAATAAACTCCTTTGTTGCCTAAGTTGTTTTTCTGTTGTGGCCTTTACCAGAGCAACAGAAAGCAAATTAAAATAAGAAACCAGCAAGACTTTGGAAGATTTATTAAGTAATTCACTTTTATGACAACATAATGATGTATTAGAAAGATAAAATAGCTAATGTGACTAATGACGTTAGTGATAAAGAAACAGGTCCTTAGAGGGTTAGAAGATACTCAAAGCTTTAGGTGAGCCATGAACCTACAGCTGGAGTTTAAAGTAAACAGTTCCTTGACTCTGTGTTAGATTTGTAATAGCCACTTTCACAGAGCTATTTATTTTTTTCTATGCTGGACAACTTTTTCTCTTTGGTGTTTTCTCTTTTGTTGCTGAATACACTCACAGGTGGAACACTGAAGCTTCCTAAGTATAACTAAAAGATACAAATGATTAGTTGCCAGTCACTTGACTATTTTTAGGCTCCTGCCTATAAAACAGTATTTTTAATAAATTATAAAGTAAACTAACACTTACCAAGTACCTATATAGGGAAAGATAACGACAACCTGTTCTAATCTATCACATCTTAATAAATATTCTAATGACCTGACGGTATTTTATTAGACACAGTTTTAAATGAGAAAACTAATAAACAGTCACTGTCAAGCAGGCAGAAAATAGTAGAGCTGAGACAGGACTCAGATATTTTGAGTGTAAATCTCACAACTCTTTGTTCCCCTGATAAAAATATTTTAAGGAATTGAACATTTCAAACCTTATTTTAATGAGTTAAATAACTCATCACTAGAAAGTGTACCATTCATTTAGCACTGACTATATCAATCAACTATGTGTTTTCATTCAAACTTGACTAAAAATGTCTCTCACTACTTAATTTTTTTGGTCATATGCAGTATTTTTGGAAGACTGTTGAGCAGTTTGAAATGAAAGATTCTGTAAAGCTATATAGCATTTCTAAGATGACAAGAGTAGGAAATAAAGGAGGAAAAATAAAATGAAGTATGTATGAAAATGTCACATGGGAACATGTTGATTTCTAAGCTTACTTAAAATAGAAACTTTTAAAATGCAAGAAAGCTGGAATATTTATGTTAATATTTCAAGTAACCAATAGTGTAGTTTTCCCCATCTAAGCTTTGTCACATTTGTAATGACTACATAAGTTTTAAATTTGCTAGATGATCCATATATGAAGATTCTTAAAATCTCTATAATCCCACCAAAATTATTTATCCCCAACCAATTTCAGTGTCATATACCAAAGAAAAGTATAGATATTTCCATTAATGATTTGTCTGAAGTTAGGTTGTTTTCAGTTTTACATTGAAAGAATTATCTTAAAATTGTTACATACCTATTTCCATCCACTGTTACTACAATACTCTGATCTTGTAAAATAACAATATTTATTACTTATATAACTTTTCCAATTCAGAAAAGTACATCTAGATAAGCTTTCTCATTCCACCCCGCTATAGTTTTATATAATATTATTATTTCAAGTGTCATCCATAGATGAATATCTAATTTTATATGGACAACATAGTCTGAATATATTTCTTATTTCATTTTTATTTGCCTTGGCTTTCTACTCCTCTTTTTCTCCTGTCAGATAATGCCCAAGAAATGTTTACCATCATGTTTACCACTAATACTCCATATTTCCTTGTGCTTATATAAATATACAGGTAAGTACATCAGCATTTTGTCATTATTTTTAACATGATTATGTTATATGCCACTTTGCATCTTGCTTTTATAAATCAAAAATACCTTTTCAAAATATCTCTATTCATCTTTGACAAAAGTGGTATATTAATTCTAATTGCTAGATAATATTCTATTAAGTGAATATATGATAATTTATTCAGCCTTTCTCAATAGAGAGCACTCTGTAGTTTGTTTCAAGCTTTTGTTTTTTATTTTGATCACCATAAAGAATGCTGACATAGACATGTTTGTGCATGTGGTTTTTAATCACTGTGGCATTAGCTGAGATAAATGGAATTGCTGACTTGAATAGATTAATGTTTTATTTCAATAGGTGTTTGTAGATTGCTTTGCAAAAAAGCTGTAAATTTCCATCAGCAATATCTGGTTGCTACTTGAATTTGAACTTTGTCAGTCAGAAGGATTTAAAGTACCATTTCATTTTTACTTGCCCTTTCCGGAATGCTCATGAATCCTTTGGATTTACTGTTTTGTGAATTGCTTCTTTCCTTACCTCTGCCTACTTCTTTACTTCATTGTCATATGCTCTCTAGTTTATATTTCTTATTATCTGTATCGGCTTTGCCACTGCTTTTGTTCAACAGGTACATGCAGCTCATTACACAAATTCCCTATCTTAAAATGTTTCTTTGGCATTGATTACTAACAGACACTCAAATTCAGAATATTTAGACATGTTTAACTATTTCCTGCCATGCTAATTTTAAATGCATTTGTATTACTCCTATGCCCTATAAAGACTACTTGAGAGATGTCTAAAATCGTTCTCATTTTTAGTTAACAGATGATCTTCATTTTTAGATAAATCCTATTAGTCGTGCTAGATTACAAGCCTCTTTAACAAAAGAGGTAGCTGATTCTCTTCTTGGTTCTAGTAAAATGTATCTTGTGAATTTTGTATATAAACTTTATTTACGTTTAAGGACATTACAGTTTATTTTCTGCTTTGTTGACATTATCATGAAGGATGATTTAACTTTCTTGTTCCCTGATTTTTGTAATGATCATGTGTGCTTTGTTTTATTTCATTAATTAATATAGTGTGCTACATTTATCATTTTCTTATATGTCAAACCAACTTTGTACACCCGAGATAAATACCACTTAATTGTGGTATATCAAAGAAATATTAGAGCCTCATAATATGAGTTGAGACTTTAATTCTAGCTTCCGCTTTTGTTTTTACGTTTTTAGTATTAATTTTTCTTCATTCTTGAGGATTTCATACACGTATAGAATCAAACATGATTATATACCCCCTATTTCCCCTTCCAAATTGTAGATGTAGATTCAAGCCAGATGTAGTCATTGGTTCAGGGCAAAGGATTTTATTCTTGTCTAATTAAATCACCAGTTCTTAGTATTGGAGTCCTGGAGTGTTTTGGTCTCCATATAATCTACTCTTAAGCCTAGAACTGGAAGGATTTAGCCTCTATACAATCTAGAATGTTTAAGCCTTCACTGCTGACTGAGCCACACGGACTTGCTCCCTCTGAACTCAGACTCTTCAGACTGCTTCTGTGTCTCTGTGAACTCTAACCTGCCCCATTCTGTCTCAGACAGCCTTTCTGCTTCTCTACCTTCTCCTCAGTCAGACTGCTGCATTGTCTGTGTGTCTTGTTCCCTGTCTGCCTACTTCTGTGTCTCTGCCTCAGTAACTGATTCTCCTGTAACTAACTTTTGTAACTGACTGACTCTTCTGGCTCTGGTCTGAGAGCCTGCCTTTTTCTCATGAGAGATGGGAGTGTCCTCACTTTGACTCACTCTGTTAACTCTTCCTCTGATTAGTCACTTTGCCTGTCATTCACTCTGATTCATCTCAGAGGTCACTTCCTGTGTGACACTAACTCCTTCTAGTTCTGCTTCCGGTGTCTGCTTCCACATTCTGTTTTTCTTAGGGATTAAAGGCATGAACCACCACTGCCTTCTGAATATTGGGAATAAAGATGTTTACCAACATACTTTCTATCCTAGAGCAGCCATGCATGGTCATCCAAGATTACCTAGCAAGATCCTGTTTTTTTGCAAAGAAAGTAGATACTAAAGGCTTGAAAGAGGGTATTCTAGTTTGGTTCTTATTGATGTGATAAAAACATTCTGACCAAATTGATTTCGTGGAGGAAAGAAGTTATTTGATTCATAATTCCAGGTCACAGTCCGTCAACGAGAGAAGTCAAGATAGGACCCCAATCCAGGAATGTGTAGGGGAAAACATGGAAGAATGCTGCTTGTTGGCCTGCTTATGGACCCATGCTTCTCTTGCTTTCTTGTATGTCCTAGTATGTTCTGCTGAGAGAATGAGGCTGCCTACAGTGGACTGAGCCCTTCTACTTCAATTAGTAATAAGGAAAATCCGCACCCCCCCCAGCCTTACCCAGAGGCCAATTTGATTAAAGCCACCCTTCAACTTAGACTCCCTTCTCAAGTGATTCGAGGCTTTGTCAAGTTGACAGTTAAATTAACTAGGACAGAATGAAAGCACTCTTTGGGTTTCATTCATCAAAGGCTTGCCTAGGTTGGAACAGTCTAAAGTAGCTCTTGAAGGTTGAATATAATTCAAAACTAAAATAAGTATTTACTTTGTTCGAGTTAGAGAAATTTGGGGACTGGAATGAGGCAATATTGATAATTACATTTGGGCAACAGGTTAAAAAGGAGGCTGATGCAGTTAAGAGAAAGAGAAGATTTGAGATTATTTGTGTATGTGCATACACGTGTTTCTACTACAAACATAATCAGCCTAAACCTCTTTGGAAACAAATTCTCTGTTGTAACTATTCCACTCTCCTTTATAGTCCCAAAGAAGCCTTAGTCAATGTGCAAACAAATGAGTATGGCTGTGTGCTAATAATACTTCATTTATAAACGCAGACAGGAAATGATTTGTTCTGTGGGTGAGAGCTTTCTAACCCCTGATCTAGAGTTTAGGGAAATGATAACATGGCAAATGCAAGCTTAGGTTAGGTGTGCTTCTAGTAGAAACACATATAAGTGCACAAACATCTCAAAAATCTTAAGTAGTTGGGGTTTTCTGAAATAATTTTGACAGAAATTCATCTGCACTTGTCTGAAAGAGACAAGTATTTAAGATAATTTATTTTTGCCTGTGTTATTCAGGTCACTTCTGCTCTTTTCTTTCTGTGAATGCAGTCTTAACTCTCAAAAGAATATGTCAGTGCACATAAAAAAGGGTATAAACATGAATGAAAGCACACAATAATCTCAAAAACTTAAACAGCTGCCATGTAGTCAGTTTAGTGAGCATTTTTACTGAATTGCTTTATGAATCCAATGAGTGTTTATGAAGACCATGCCACAAACTAAATCAATCAATGAATTCAGATTGGTTATGTGGTATATAAAATTATCCAGAGAACATAGATGAAATATCTGAGAATTGATATTATTGAAACCAATACTGCAAAGTACAGCAGGGATAACTGCTGGAAATTCTCCCAGGAGGACATTTCAGGGGGAAGGTTTTATGAATCCTTTGATGTTTGTGTCATACAGAGTATATTCTCTTTCTGCAGGAAAAAGTAAAAGCATTTTGAACAAGGAATTATTGAGCATTATATAACAAGAAATGAACCAAAGGGGAAAAGAGGTTTAGGAAAACTTGCTGGTGCCAAATGGAGTAGAGGTTGAAAACTGGATATCGTTAAGGTCTGACTGTGTACAAGAATGCTATCATCAAATGTCAATCAAGTGTGGCTCACAAAACAGGAGTAGGAAGGAGGGGTGATACAGAACTCTGGTGACTAAAGAAATATGTTGGCTCTGGAGAGATAGCTCAATCTATAAAATGCTTCCCCACACAATCATGAGGACCCAAGTTTGGTGCCCAGTACCCATGGGTATGTACATAAACTTTTGGAATCCCAACACTTGGGAAATGGAGACATGAGGAAGCCTATCCAGCCTTGTCCAATTTTCAAACCCCAGCTCTTAGTGAGAAATCCTGTTTTGACATGAAAAAAAAAGATGGACAGCTCTTGAGGAATAACACACATACGCGCGCGCGCGCACACACACACACACACACGAAAGAGAGGGAGAGGGAGAGAGAGAGGGAGAGAGAGTTAGAGACAGAGACAGAGAGACAGAGAGAGAGAGAGACAGAGAGATGCAGAGAAAGAAACAGAACAGAGAGGTGGGAATTATTGGTTAACATATCGAACTCAACCAGTGTTCATTGTACACCTGAAACTACCAATTTAAAAGTTAGAACAGGGCCTGAGAGATGGCTTAATGGGTAAAACCCATGAGCCCTCAAGTTTAATAACCTAAGTTGAATTCCTGGAATCTATGCAATGACAAAAGAAGAGAACTGATTCCCAAAAGTTGTTCTCAGACCTCAAAGCAGGCACTGTAGCACATGTACCCCCAAAATGATGAGAAAAATACATAATTTCTTTTCAAAGTAAAGCTTTTAATCTCCATAATGTTCAGTCCATGACCAAGCAGTAGGTAGAAAATCAATGAATTTGTACAAACAGTACTGGGCATTTTAGGGTTCTATTAACTTGTTGGGTTCTTTTAATTTTTTATTTTACTGCCCAGAATATGTCAAAGGCACATAAGGGATGCAAGATGGTAGTGCTATAGTTCATGCTCATTTTCATCTCATTTATATCACCTTTACATCATCTGTACCAATTCTTTCTTTTTTGTTGTTTTGTTTTGTGTTTGTTGTCTTGTTTTATTTTATTTTTTAAAGTGATACTGGGGAAATAAGTTGCCTTTTTGTGCTAAGACTCACCATGCCCATCTCATTAAATCGGAGGACCACAACATCAATTTTTAGCTAGGTAATTTAAAGGTCTATATAGAATCAACTTGCTGTTATCTGATATTTTAACAGCATTGTTTAGTGGAAAAGATTACTACAAAGTGCTTTTAACATCAAAAATAGATCTCTTCATCCATGTCCTCTTTATAGGGTACCAAATACATTTTCACCATCTGGAACAAAATAGATAAAAATGACTCAATTAGTTCACAGTTAGCAAATGTAGAGGGTCAGATGAGTAATCTTAATAACAAAAGGGGAGGGTGATTGAGGAGTACAAGGAAGGAAGGCAGTAAACTTTTGATGCAATTCATGGAGCATTTTCTGTGGAAGTAATGTTTCTTTGCCTGTGTCCTCCCTAGTCCCTCCTGGCCTTGTTAGGTGACAAGCTAATACATTATACTGCACAGTGCCAGTGACTAATAATAGCTTTAATGTTCTTTTACTCTAGAGAATATTTGCATTAAGAAGGGACTCTGGGGGACTAATATAAAGTAACACATCTCTAAAAGACGAATTTCTAGATTTTGGTTAACCCAGGGGAAATGTAGGGATATAAAGAGGGTAAATCTATTGAATGCCTCTCCAGGTCACTCTTTGCTGGTTGATACTTACTTTGTATATGTATAAATACAACATAAAATAATTGAATCATTAACTGAGCTGTGCTAGAAACATTACTTTTGTATTAGGATATATTATATATATTAGCATATATTGTACAAACCAGTGACTTTCATTGTAACCATTTCATACACGTATATAATGTATTTGATCATATTCATTCCATTTTATTCTCTCTAGTATCATCCTCCTCCCACTAGTTCCCTTCCTTTCCCAAAATATAATAGTCCCCCTTATATTATACTTTTATGTATTATTTTTAGTGTAGTAGAACCATGATTTTTACTCAAGGGTTAAAAATCGTAAGTCAGCTACTGTGAACTATGAATACATATTAGAGTCACTTGTGATCCTTTAAGTGATAAGATGAATGGGAAACATCTATAGAAATTATTACCTTGGTATTTCTTGGATCCTGAGCACTGGCATTTTCCATAAAGTCTTCATGAGATTTCATGTTTTAGAAAATAGAAATTTTAGACTCCCAGGTATTGAAGATGTCTTCCAATTCATAAAAATATACTTGCATTCTTCCTCTCTCTCTCTCTCTCTCTCTCTCTCTCTCTCTCTCTGTGTGTGTGTGTGTGTGTGTGTGTGTGTCTGTCTGTATGTGTGTGTGTGTGTGTCCCAACATCCTGAATTCACTCTTGTTGCTGGTAAGTGTATGTTTTTCAGCATGATGATCCTGTATTCTGTAAGAGGTCTTATCCTTGAGAAAGGCTAATTATGTTTTCAACAGTTATTAGTTCTATATAGTTCTTTTTCTAAGGGTCTCTAGTACCAGGCACCAGAAACCTCCTTTTGAATGGTTGGTGATGGTAGTCCAAGTGACTCCCTGAACAACACAGAATATTGATATAGCATTTTGTTGACTCTTGGGGTTGAGAGTGGGATCCTGTTCATGAAGACACTGAATGCTTAGGACACAGGACTCTGGTGATTCAAGCTGGACTTCACATGAAAACATCTTTCCTGAGGTTTAGCTTCCATGGTTCTAGAAAATACTCTATAAGATACCAAAGGAGGGAGACAATTAAATAGTCCTACCTAGCTACAATACCTATGAACCACAATAATTACCAGCATGGCAAGACACGTATAAAGGTTCATTCATATAACAATAGTAACCAACAACTGTCTACTTGGACTTTAGGCTCACTCAACAGGAGGAAAATCATGCCTGCTACTGAGAATCTAGTCAGTTTCTTTGGGCTAGTGAGATCATGGATCTAGAAAAGAATCAACTACTGCCATTTTATTAGATCAGTGTAATTACTCACTATATTCTCAATTTTATCCTTATACCCAGACATAAGTGTAGCTACTACCCTTCACCAAAGAAGCTTCATTTTACAACAAATGCAGACCATCTTATTTACAAAGCCATTTCTAGGAAAGACTTTATACCAGCCTTCCTGTTATTCTGGCTCTTATTCTTCTTGTTATTCTGCCCCTTCTTTCATGATGTTCCCTGAGCTATAGATACAGGAGCTAGCTATGGTGTAGATATACGAATTGCAGCTGTGTTCCATGTAATCTCATCATCTCTGCATTATGTCTGGTTGTGATATGGTACCCTATCTTTTAAAATGTTTTATGCTTATCTCTTCTTTCATCCTCTCTTTACCATTAGAAAGTGGAATTTCCCCATTTTTCAGATAGAACCAAGATTTGACTATCCTGTGCTCCTAAATAATGTATTAAAATAGATATCATAATGGAAAAATAGTATCTGCATTTGAATTGTCTCCTGATTATAAGAGTTGTCTTTTTTTCTGTTTTGAGGGGGTTGTTTTGTTTTGTTTTTGTTTTTTAAGACAGGTTTTCTCTGTATATTCATGGCTGTCTTGGAACTCATTCTGTATACCAGGAGGACCTTGAACTCATAGAGATCTGCCTCCCTCCACTTGTCAAGTGCTGGGATTAAAGGCATGTGCCACTATCACCCAGGTGTCTCCTTTCTGTTTAATTATTGATGATATAATACAGAGTCCTTATCTCTCTTGTATGACCAACATTGTTCATGTGATTTGTTCAAAATCATGACTTTATATCATGTCTAACTACTTTTAATCCTTTGTTTCTTAATTTAGAGATCAGAAAAATAGTATGGGTTCAGTGTGAGGAGCTTTCAAGGAAGGGGGTATAGAACAGTCTGGTATAAAGGTTTAAGAAGGTAATGGGAATTCTGTAACAGGAAAAGTTAAATTGGGGTAGAAGCAAGGAGAACAAAGTAGAACTAAATACTGGGAGGGATAATTAACAATAAAGACTTCAAAAAAGTCATATGGAAACTAACTACTGTAGAGTTTCCTAAAATATATTCACACATACATAAAAAGAGTTAGAATGGAATTACTTTATAATGAGACAAATTGCAAGACAACAAACAAAAAGCCTAGTATCAAAAACTGAGATACTCTTTTTAAAGTTGTTGCTCAGTGGAGACCCAAAGACTCCTGCGCTCTAGAACCTGGTGGTGAGACCATTCTGCTGAAGTCATCACATACTTGAGTCATAGAACATGGATTGCAGAGGAATAGGCCTGTGTGAAAGCCAGAAAGTGTCTATATTCCAGGGGTCTACATTCAGACACCTGTATGGTCTGGATGGAATGTAGACACACCTTTAATCTCAGTATTCAGAAAGTAGTGGTAGCAAACACCTTTAATCCAAGTATTCAAAAAGTAGTGGTAGCAAACAACTTTGATCCCAGTATTCATAAGGCAATTGATGGTCCATACCTTTAGTTTCTAAGACAGAAACAGAATGTGGAAGGAAGAAGACAGGAAGCGGAGCTCAGGAGTCAATGTCACACAAGAAATGACATCTGAGATGAGTCAGAGAGAAGGACAGGCAAAGAGACAAATCAGAAGAAGAGTTAGCAGAGTGAGTCAGGGTGAGGACATGCCCAACTCTTGTGATATATAAGGTGGGCTCTCAGCTCAGATAGAGTCAGTTACAGAGGCAGTATGAAACAGTCAGTTACAGAAGTCAGAAAAGGAAGTATGAGGCAGGTGGGAGGACAAGACATAGAGACAATGACACAGTATGACTGAGCATAAGACAAAGAAGTAAAGAGGCTGACTGAGGCAGTATGGAGTGCTGAGAGCTCAGAGAGAGCTGAGAGCTGAAAGCACAGAGACACAGAGTTAGCTCTGTAGAAGAAGTCAGTATCAGACAGGAAGAGTGAGTCAGTTTGAAGCTAGCAGAACAGTTCAGCTTGAAGCAGTCAGAGTCTGCCAGAATCTGCCAATCAGAAGAGTTAAGCTAGACACAGTAAGCTGGCTCAGAAGGTCAGTTTGAACCAGTCAGCCTGGAGAAGAGTTTGAACCAAAACAGTGAGTGACTTGAATGAGAAGAGTCAGAGTTGAGAAAGACCTAGTCAGAGTGGTTCAGTCAGTAGTAAGCCATGAAGGTTTATTAGATTGTACAGAGGTCTAAATGATCTAGATTGTATGGAGACTGAGGCTGAAGCCTTCCAGTTCAAGGCTTAAGAGCAGATTCTATGGAAGCTGTAAAGCTCCAGGGCTCCAGGCTAGAACTGGTGATTGATTGAATAAGCAAAAGAATAAACTGTCCTCTGCCCTGCATCAACATGTACGTATGGTGAATATGTAAACAATAGAGAAACTAAGCTGGTACTTACCTGGAATTTTCACCCCTACTATTTAGCTTTCAGAGGAATGGAAAGTACTATATAGGCCACCAGAGGAGAAAAGTAATTATTAATTGTACTCAGCTGTGAATCCTGTTAACTGCAATAATAATTGACCTGGCAAGACATGCAATAGTGACATGAACATCAAGGGAGTAACTAAGTACCTTCTGTTTGAATGTAAGTCCCATTCCAGAAGATGAAACCCATACCTGGTACCATGGTACCATGACTGATGACTTATGACTAGACAGGTCATAGGGAAGAACACCTATTATTACTCTGATAAATGGAAATAGTATTAGACAAACTTGTAATGGCTTATTGTTGTACCTATAGATGAACACATCTCCCAACCCTCTTTAGAAAGCTCCTATGTACAATTGATAGTGATTAACACAAACACCCACAAATGGCCAAGGTGCATAGAATCAGAAATTTCATGTCAGGTGGTGATGGTACACTCCTTTAATCATAGCACTCAGGAGGCAGAGGCAGGTGGATCTCTGTGACTTCAAGAGTGAGTTCCAGATTAGCCAGAGTTACAACAGAAAAACCCTGTCTTGAAAAACCAAAACAAAAAAGAGGAAAATTCAGAATACTAATTCCTAATTTGAGTATATTCCTCCTTCTCCCAAGACTTAGAGAACATTGCCAAATAAAATACAGGAGTGTCAAAATCAGAGCGGTGTATGACTGCAAGGAAGCAGTGTGGTATGTATGATATATGTTCATATACTCACAGTGGCTGTGGCAGCATATACAAGACCTGTGCAAGCCCAACCTGTACAAGGTTAGACCAAACCTAGCATGGAGATGGAGAGGGGAAGATAGGCATAAGGTCCTGTTCCTAGCTGAGGAGCTATTAACAGGGGATAAGTTTTCTCTTTAGAGTGTATTCCCTGGTAAGTAAACCAGGCTCCAGTGGAAGGCTACATATCTAAGAATATTTGAGCAATACAAATTGGCCTTGATTGGAACAAAAAAAGAAAGACAAAAGTTAGATATGTGACAACAGGAGGTGGATCTGGATAAGGGAGGGTGAATATAATTAAAGCACAATGTACTAAATTCTCAAAGAACTATAACACACACAGAGAGAGAGAGAGAGAGAGAGAGAGAGAGAGAGAGAGAGAGAGAGACAGAGAGCTAGAAAGATGGGTCCTACTCTTGCAGAGGACCAGGATTTCAGCACCAACTTCACACAGCTGAAAACCTTCTGTAACTCCAGCTCCAATGTATCCACCTTCCTATTGACTTTGTCAGGTTCTGTACTTGTATGCATAAACCTGCCCCCTACATACACATAATTAAAAATAAAATAAAATACTTTAAAAATAGAAACACAATTGGCCATTAAACACACACAAAAAGTTCAACCTCACCACCTATCAAAGTCATAAAATTTAAGACTACATTGAGATTCTATCACATCCTAGTCAGAATGGCACACATTCAGAGAACAAATAAGAATACTGGCAAGGGTATATACAAAAAGAAACCCTTTTACACTGCTGGTGGGAATGTAAACTTGTTCAGCTATTAAGGAAGTCAGTATGGGTGTTTCTTAAAAACCTAAACACAGATACATACATATTCAGTGAACTTGGTAGGTTGTACTTATAATGTGCATATATTATACACACACACACACACACACACACACACACACACATATATATATATTCATGTGTATATTTAACAGTAATGAAGAATATTAAGTCATAAATTTTAAAAGGAAGTGAGAGACATGAGAGTAGTTAGAGGGAGTAAAGTTAAGGAGACATGATGTAAACACATTACTCATATATGAAATTGTCAAAAAATAAAAACACAAAACTAAAATATGAGCCAGTTATACCATTGCTGAGCATGTACCCAAAGGACTCCAAGTCAACATATCCCAGAGACATTTGCACATCAATGTTTAATGTAGCACTTTTCACAGTAGCTAAGTTAAGGAACCCACCTAGGTGTCCAACAACAAAGCAGTAAAGAAAATATGATATGTCTACAGAGTGGAACTTCTTTCAGTCATAAAGAATGAAGGTATGTTATTTTCAGGTAAAGAGATGATTCTGACAATGATAATATTAAATGAGTAAGCCCATCTCAGAAAGTGAAATGTCACATATTTTCTTTCATCTGAGGTTCCCCGATTTTATATAGATAACATGAAAGCTGAAGCCAGGTCATCCAGGGCAACGAAGGGGATTTAATAGGAGGGAAGCTGAGGGAAAGAGAGTTCATAGGGCATGTCTTAGGAACATGCTCAAAATTTATTATACATGAGCATGGAAATGGCCTTGTGTTACCAAGTATAGTGGTAAAAGTTGTCTTCACTTTTTGATATAAAAGAAAATCTTTGTGTCTCTCTAATATTTCAAAAGAAATTTGTGTTTTAATGGGAACATCCTGTGCCTTGGAATTTCCTACCTTCAGTAGTTTGGAAGACAGTAACACCTTACTCTGTAGCAATTTGAGCTTACAAACAACCCAATCTTGTCTCAGAAAGAAAAAAAAAGGAGTTTTGAAAGGTTAAGAGGGCCTGAGATTCTGTTGTTAAACCCTCTCAGGTTTCAGCCTCGGAAAGTCTAGCCTGCAATGGTATCCTGTCCAGAAGTGCACATGAGAGCCTGAAAGACTGCTGCTGCTGCTGCTGTTGTTGCTGCTATAACTGGTTAACCCCTGCTGTGCCAGGAATGCATTAGGGTTCACATCATTATCTCATATAAATGTTGCTTGGCTGCTGTTGCTTCTATCACTGTGTCTCTGACAAGTACCTTTTCCCTCTTTTTCAGCCAGGAGGAAATAATGGAGGCAGCACACACAAAAAAAATATAATTGACAATCGATGGAAAGATTACTCATATCCTTCTCTAATTCTAAGTTGCTTAAACAAGGCTTTGGGTGATTATTAATTTCTTATGTAACCTTGGCAGAGTGGGAATTTTTAATGAAAACAACCTCATTTTAATGACTTCACTGACACAAAAATAGAAGGGTGGGCGAGAAGGCGGAGTGAACAAAAGCTGGTAGACAGGAGTAGAGTAGTAAGAAAGACAAATCTCTGCCCAAAGGAGGAGAATCATAAATTAAAGAACAATATGAATATTGAGGACATCTACATTTGCTGTTATGTAGATGTGAGAACGGAGAGATGGAGAGAAGACGGAGGTTCTGAATATACTGTCCAGCCAAGAAGAAAGTCTAGCTCCCTTCTTTCTGGGTAAAAAAGTCATTCTGCTATAGGTTGCTCAGGTTCATCACCTACCACCTCACGTCCTCTAAATTCTAAAAGAAACACGAAAACTGAAATTGGTAAAGAATATTTACTTATTACTATTTAACCAAAGAAGGGAGGAGAGAACCTTGTTCCTACCTATTGCACGTGGAAATTCACAATGTATATGAAATCGTGAGACAAAAGCCTGAAGCTTTGAGACAGTTGGACCACTTTTTCTGGGGAGGAAACTATAGGAACTCAGGGTGCCACTTCTATCTGTGTTTTTAGGTTTCCTAGGTTCTCAGCAGGGAAAGGTGTACATTTCTCTTTAGAATTTAAACTACCACCTGTATTCTATCAGTGCCCAGATGATTTGCTGTTACAGGGTCATGGCTCTAACTCTTTTAGAGTCCGTGATACTTCTCCAATAGTTGAAGTTCTAGGGAATCCTATAGACATTAAACTTTCTTGCTATTTCCAAACAGTTCCTTGCTGGTCTAATGAGCTGACTTAGAAAACAATTAAAGAGAATTAATGGGCATGGTATTGTCAGAACTGCAAGAAGTTTAGTATTTTCTGCACCAGTGTGGGATTCCCCTAAGCCTTAATTGGCTATTTTTTGAGGCAGGAGAGTAAGGTGGAGAAAAATGTCCTGACGGCCTTGCCCTAAAACCATGCAAAATTAACATTAAAAAAAAACCCAGTTGACCAAGAGGAGGGCTACAACGTAGCTCCTCAGCCTTACTAAATGACACACCTACTCCTGAGTGTCTGAAAATTATCCATGGCTCATTATAATACTGAAATGCATACCTTTAGGTAGAAATTTAAGGTGCTAAAATATGCCATATATAACGATGTAAAACTACATGTAATAGAACATGCTAAATACTTATGTTATACAAAAAGCCCATGTATTGTAATATAAAGCCCCCAAGTTTGTACAGCGTGGTATTCGAGCTGCTCATCTCTTTTGTTGTTGCTCTAGCCTGGTTCCCACCTTGGAACTGTAGCTTCAGATAAACTGTCTTGTTTCTGTTGCAATTGTGTGTCGCTTTTCAGGTCCTTCTGCAAGAATATAAGAAGTTGTGTCTCCTCTATAGAAACCCATATAGTCTCAAACATTAGCCAATATCTGTGTGGTATACTAAAATATAACCTCCAATTAATCTAGTGAACCCAATTTCAATCAAGGTACCTGCTTGCTTTGGCCATGTGGTTCAATCCTTCCATGTACCTCTGGGGAGGTTTTTCATTGCAGGAACAATTTGGTCTACCAATTCTGGACAGCCACAGAACACCACGAAGAGAATAATGACACGTTTTAAGGCACCCATGTTCAGACTGTTTAAATTTACAATGAGAATCATCTGTTCTCTCTTCCGTCTCAGACATAATCCACTAAGGCATTTACAATTAACCTGGAAAGTGCCCGCCAAATTAAGATTGGATCTCATTTTGATGTTACTACAGTATCCTTATGAAAACACAGAGTTCATTTATTGATATGAGAAATGTTCCTTGATGTGCACACAGAGAGTCACTGAGCTGATACATTAAACATTGTTATGAACACTTATGGCAAGGGTATTCCCCAGCTCTATGCACAACTAAACCAGGCCACAGATTTCAGGTTACAAATTGAGAGTTGAGGAATGAAGGCATAACAGGCAGTCTACCTTATGTTCAAATTGCATACCACAGACCAACCAAAAATGTCCAATTTCTCATTGGTTTTTTCTCACCCAGAAGGATTTACAATGACTTTTCTTTATCCTTGGTCTAGCGCTAGGACTTGGCCAACTAGTTACAAAGTCAATCCACATTCAGGCTAGTTCAGATCATAAACAGGAATTGTAACTGCATTAGAAAGATGATTGGAGAAAGAAAGATTCTTATAGAAGTGAAATGAAGAAAATATGCTATGAGTAGGAAATAATCCTGTAGTTATCTCTTCCATTTCTTTTGTGTGTGCGCTGTCATATATATTTATGTATATATACACATATGCATGAACACACACACATGTGTATGTTTATCCCATTAGATATTATATTACATATTGTGGAAATATATTGTACTTGTGGAAATTTACAACTTATATGAAACTATGAGACAAAAGCCTGAAGATAATATGAAGATAATATGGAGTACATATTCATTCCATTAGATAGATTATATAGTAGCTTTCTCTTTTTTTTACATGTTTTCTCTATTTTCCCATATCTTTGGCTTGTACATGCAAATATTGGCATGCCACCAACTCTTAATTCTAGGTAATTTATAACTAATCCAGTCACAGAATTCTTATTTAGAAACTGGTAATCTCTTGAGTTATATGTTTATCCCAAGTCAAAATATGACCATTATCTATTAAAGGGACCAAGAAGATGTTAACAATTTGATAAAGTTTCAGGCTTGTGGAATTTTATATCTATTTTGTCTTTGGGTTTCTAATACTCTAAGAAAACACCATGACAAAGCAATTTGGGGAGGAACGGGTTTCTTCTAGTTTACACCTCTCATGTCATAGCTCGTCATGGACAGAAGTCAGGGCAGGACCTCAAGAAAGGAACCTGGAGGCAGGAATGGAAGCAGCAGTCATGGAGGAGTGCTCTCCATGGCTTGCTCATTCTGGATTCTTATAGTACCCTGGGCTGGAAGCCCAGCACAGAGGAGGCACCACCCACAGTGAACTGGGGCCTCCCCCACCAACCATTCACTAAGAAAATGTATTTCAGACTTGCCTGTGGGCCACTCTGGTGGGAGAATTTTCTCAATTGAGGTTCTCTCTTCCTAAATGACTCTAGCCTGTGTCAAACTGACATAAAAACTAGCTAGCAAATATTATAAGTGCCACTTATCAATGTGAGAAAAATAGAAGGCAGCATTATTGGGGCTTCTTGAATGACAGAATGAGCTGTTCAAATACTTGAGTAAAGAAAGGGGACTATATCAAACCATGAATGTTCAAGTTTCAAGAATTTAACTGAGTGGAGCAGAGAATCCAAATGTTACTCTTACACATCTCTATCCTCTCTCACTTCAGTTTTTCGTTGTGGTAGAAACTAATCCTTGAAATATAATGAAGAAGGCATTCTGTATCTCTAAACTTACTACACTCCACTACCTTAACAGGTCCAGAAAAGCAAGCTCCTTGTCGCTAATGATTCTCATACATTTCTTCGGAGTTTCTTTGGTTCAACCACATTATCATGTGCTCACACCCAAGCCAGTCACGGAGGCTAAGGGGATATTGTACTTTTGTTGACTAATCTTGAGTCATTTTCTCATTTCTGACCATCAGGATATGATTATAACAAAAGGAAGAGATATGCTCTTTAACCAGAATAAAAGGATATTATACAAACAAAAGTATCCAATACATGTTTCCCTGGTATGCAAATTCTATGATTTAAATCATATCTTAGCCTCATTCATAATGTGCTCAAGCTGCCATCAGCTTCAAATGCAGCATGTAAGTTATGACATCAAAGATCTTGGCTCTCACAACCTTCCCAGTACCTCAGCTGTCTATGCAAGAATCTTACTGTACAAATAATGCCAATACAACCAGTGTGTGGTATTTGACTGCTAACATGCAGTTAGCTAATCATCTTCCCTCTAATGTGCCCATTTGTACATTGAATAGTAACATTAGACAAGCTTTCTAGTGATGTCTCAATCTCAGTGGTGTAGATTACAACCACCAGAAAGTTTTAAGACAGGCTTTTAAACAAGTGGTTTGTATTCTTCAGAGTTAGAGAAAATAATGTTATCTTTGCTTATAAAATCAATAATGTTCCTATACTATAAAGATAGGGTTTGTGGTTTTTTCTTTATAAAGCATTGAGTACCCAATGATTTATATACTGTCACTTTTAACCCATCCTAGGATGTATCGGTAAATTAATGGTCACCTTTCAAGTGGCAGATCCACACACTCAAACCTAATTGGTCTGTTCTGTAGGGGGAAAAAGTAGCACTTGGTTATTCATTAGTACTCTGCTTTAAGTGATTATAAACACAAGCCACATTAATTTATATAATTCGGGTATGGGGGATAGTAAAGCTTAAAATGCCAAGGATGAAGTTCAGCCAACAATTGAATCTCATAAGGACCAAATCTTTCTGTCAGCATCTTTGTGTCCTGACACAAAAATACTGGCTTTATCTTTCTATTTCATGTGGTTGGTTACTTGGTGGCTCTTATCCTCTCCCATTACACAGCAGTGAAATGGCTACTGCAGTTCCGGGCCTCACACTCTCACTGTACTATACAGAGGAAGATGGAATGTTTGTCACTAGTTTCTGTACAAGTCATGTTTATTCTTTGCTGACATGAATTAGATCAAGCACTTCGGCTTAAACTAATACTTTGGCTAAAGAAATGCTATTTTCTGTTTCATGTAGATCAGGGACTGTCCATATGTGATTTTAGAAAGCAGGTTCAAAAGTCAGGCAGTGATGGTGCACACCTTTAATCCCAGCACTCAAGAGGCAGAGGCAGGTGCATCTCTGTGAGTTCGAGGTCAACCTGGCCTACAGGGTAAGTTCAAATGGCATTGCACCACTTGAGCTAATAACTCCCTTCCAAGAGGAATAAACTAACAAAATCATTTAAATGACACACTGGACACAGGACTTTGAGGAATCAAGCTGGAACTGATTATGATTAGATTTCATAAACAGTTAATAAAAAGTAACCAGGACTTGAACATGAACTAGGGATTGGGGATTTCTAATTTCTTGCCTTACAATGACTCTTGGAAAGATTGTGCAGCTTGTTGAGTATGTTCAGTTATAAGAATGATTTCATTTTGAACATTATAAAATATTTTTTGGTTAATAAAATCCTTGCCGATATGTTCAAACTTCCTTTATGTATTCTTATTTTCCTTAGTGCACAGATGTGCAGTCCAGTAGGAGAAATTTTCTTTTTGCATATTCTTAATGTAACTTACACTCTTTGCCTTCCATCACCCTGCCTCTTTGGACTAAAGGGGGAGCGTGAAGCAAAAGCCTTTAAAAAAAAACTTAATTGATGCTTCTGACAGGTCTCTTATAGCTAATGCTGGCTGCCCATTATAACTAGCATTAAAATCCAGACTCCTTAATATTTATGGGTTCTAAATCCACTTTCCTAGGTGCCACAACACTTCACAGCATGCTGATGCAGGCAAGGTATGCCTCCACTCCCCACCACTATCCAGGACTAATGCACATTTTGAAAGCTACAATTTTTCAAATGGGAGCAGTAATTTACTAAATCAGGTTGAAGTTCATGTAGGAATATGGAAAGTCTCACAGGCTCTTATACACAGTTAATGCAGAATAATCATAATAATAGCAATTGTGAGCAATAAACCTTGGTTATGTAAGGATAATGTTTTAGCTTTTTCTTCCACATGTGTTGTATACATTAAGCCCCCTCTGCATAAACTTCAAGCTAGAGCCTCATTCTGCCACTTTTCTGACTTCCTGTACTTTAGCCAGTATTTTTCATATTGTTAATTCTTTCTCCTTTGACATCTGCTAGTACCCTCACTCCTTCTGGGTCCCTTTTCATCATGTTATGTATTGGGAACACAAGATTTACTCACAAATGTGGCTCAATTCATTGTCCTTGTTTTAAGTCATGAGTACTAGGTTCCCTTGATAGAGATGGTTTCAAGAATCATGTGGATTCACATAGAGAACAGGGGATGTTACAGTGTAACAGAATAGAGCTCTAATGAGATACTTCAGAAACCGTCAGATAACAATTTCCAGGCAGCACTGTTCTTTTTACTTACCAAAGCGAAGGACCAACATCAGAATACTGTTAAGAATTACTTCAGGGCATAAAAGAGTGAGTAAATTCTTTTTCTTTCACTTCTGCTTATTTTCATTTTACAGTTATTTGACTTTTTGTCCTCATTGAATTATCTGTATGGCTAAGTCGCTATATAATTTTCTGTTTTTTTATTCTTTCCTAATCTCACTTCAACATTTGTCTTTGTCATTTTATCCACAAGAATGTTATGGCACATGAATTCATTAGTCAAAACTTTGCTCAATAATTTTGTAACATTTTCCTACTGTATATAATAAAAACAGAAAAACATATAATTAATACTGACAGGAGCAATGAGTCATTTACGATAGTCATGGAACCAAAATCATAATAATACATCTTATGACAATGTACCTAGAGTTATATACTGTGTAGAGAGGCAGAAAAGAAACAGAAAGTCAAAGATAAAATACTTAGTTCATCTAAATAAAGTCTACATTAAGTTATCTAGAACATAAGAAAGAAAGAAAACATTCACAACACTTACAACACATACACATATATCATTTTATGCAAAAGTTCATCCTAAAATGTGCTTAGCCGATTATCTTGCCAATTGCACAGCTGTCTTTTCCTCTTAAAGGAAGGAAAAAATTCCCCAGCTGAGTTGCTACTCCACTTGGTAAACAGGATCATATGGCATATGCTAAAACAGACAAGTACACACACATATGCACACCTACACATCCCAATTAGCAATAGTTATATTTGATAGACTTAGAAAATTCAAATATCAATCTTGCTAGTCTAATTCTTGTCCCTAGGGTCTATGTTTTTAGCTGTATCTTGTTTCCTTGTTTTTTTTTTTTTTTATCGTATCTTGCTGCCTCCTGTTCTGTCCTTGGGGAAAGATAATAGTTGCACTTTAGTTTTTTGCTCCAATTCTCTAAAACATTTTCTCAAACTCTATAATTTGCCTTTCATCCTCTTTCTTTTTTCTTTTTCTTTTGTCTCTTTATTTCCTTTTTATTTTTGGTTGGTTTTTTTTTTCGAGACAGGATTTCTCTGTTCTAACTCTGGCTATCCTAGAACTTACTCTGTAGACCAGGCTGGACTGAAATCACAGAAATCTACCTGCTTCTACTTCCTGAGTGCAGGAATTTAAGGTATGTGCCAGCATCACCCAGCGTTATCCTTTTTATTTCAAGATAAAGAATTCTGATAGGGCACTCCTTCTGGAGAGACAGCTCCGATAGATATGTTGATATGTTTGTTGTAAGGGAACCAGAGACTCTATCATACCTTCCCTTTTCTACATCTACCTTGTAAAAGAATCCCTACAAATCCCTCTTTTTCCATCCAAGGGAAGGTTTCTTCTGTTATGGCCAGACAAACATATAGGATATCTTCCATGAGAGCTCTGGCCTTAAAACTACATGCTTAAGACACTCGTAAGTCACTAATATTTCTCTGTCTCTTCTTCCTCCCTCCCTGCCTCTGTCTCCATTTCATTCTCTATTTTTCACCTTTAGTAATGGCAACTTGTGTAGGTTAATTGGAATTTCTGCAATATGAAATCTTTATTTGGAAATAAATTCATTTTGCACTTCTTCATAGCCACTAACCACACAGATCAAGAGGCTGGAGGATGGCTCTCTGATTGGAATTGTGCTCTAATTTCTCTTTTTCTCATTTATAGCTTTAATATCATACTTTTGTCAACAATGTATGCCACTTCAAAATGATTTTAGATTCCCTTTTCTCTTTGTCTGCTATCACTGATTCAGAGAATATTTGTAATCTACATATGTATTTAGATCTCTTTTGTATGTATAGATGTCTCTCTAGGAAGTTACATATGTATGATCCTAAAACTAGAACTAAAATATTTCAGCTAGTACCTTTTTGATGTACCTATGCAGGACAGTGCACAGGCTTTTGCATTTATGCAATCAACAATTAAATAGTGAGCTCCTGCTACTGTTTCCTGTGCTAGTGATGGGGCATCAAATGAGAAACATGGCTCTAGTCAGTATAGATCTTTCCTGTAGTAGTTGATTCACATGATGTACAAGTTACAGAACTACCACCACCAGACTACAATTTCTTTTATGGCCTTCTCCCCAGCAGATTCAGTTCCTTACTCACATACCGGGTAAAACAACCATACAAGATTTCTTGGGAACTGTCCTGATTTTCACACTGAATGTCTAGGTCGTATCAAATTTTAGTTCTTTGGTATCTATCACGCAGGCCTATCTTTCAAGGACTTAGCTGTATCTTTCCCAAGCATTCACAATAAAAACACAAAGCATTCTCTGCAACTTATCTTGCCTCCCTCTTCTTTCATTTCAAGCCTCAACTCCTCTTTTCCTCTCCCCAAAGAAAAGACAAAGTAATCTCATCGGGTGTCCAGTGAAAAAGAAGAAAGTTTAAGGTATACAGAGAGTCATGTCTAAGGTAGCTTTTGTTATGGGGACACTTGGAAGACAATGGCAAGGAATGGGAGGTTGACAATTTGGCAGCAAGGACTTATGTAGGCCATGCAAGGAGCATGACTTGGCAGGAGACCAGCTCAGCAACATTCTCTGACCTTTTGTATTTGCTGGAAAAAAAGGGAGCTACATCATCAACATTTTTTTCCAATTAAATGCTTGGAGTGTTTATCTCTTGGGGGAAGTGCTCTCTTCATTAAAATTAATGCTGAGAAGCCTGCCATTTTAAAATCAAAGATAAGAGAGTAAAGCAGTTGAAAATGGTGGGGTTACCTATGCGGTAATCGTCCTTTTGACTGTGATATAGTCTCTGAGAGTCCCTCTGCAGAAGTTAGACCACAGTTTTAGGGAGCCTTGTTACCTCCATGCCAAAGAAAGTCCAATCTGTAGAAAGCTTCTAATTTTTGCATATGAATGACAACCATTGGAAAGATACAAACAAGTGACAGAAGTTAAGTCATAGCTTTTCTGCAAAAATAGATGCTTGTCCTGTGCTCAGCTGAATTTTGTGAAATGTCCTTTAATTTAAGATGTTCCTGTGTTTGCTGCTATATTTTTAATACAAGCTCATTATCTGAAGCATCATTAACCTTCAGCACCATTGACACGAACATGATGCACTCTCCATATTAAACACAAACTGTTCAGCAGCTTGAGGACTGACCCATAAACAGGAACTTCAGTAAGTGACCACAGCAAAATGTACAGCCAGAAGTAAGCCAGAAGCACTAATGGGAAAGGATTTTTCAGGAGAAGGGTAATAATGAAGGAGAGCAAAATGATTTCTGATAAAGTGGTTATAATTATGGTAGAAGCATAATTATTTGTGTTTCGTAGACAGTAATAGCAACCCAAGTGTTAACAGAACTAGGTACCATGGATGTCACAAGAAGGTTCATTCAGGGCTTGTTGAATTGAATGGAATAGGAGTACATGTGCAGTAGAAATATACTTTATTCAATACATGCAAAATTAATGTGAGCAGAGCTTTCACGTTCCTCATAAAGAAATCAATGTGACTGACTTGAATTTTCACTTATATGGTTTCCCTAGCCCAAGGCTATAATCTCAGTGCTATGATAGAAGCTGTTACTTGTGTTGTTGTATGCACTGGAAAGTACCTACCCCAGCTAACCTTGCCACGGTCTTTACTAGCATCCTTTCCTAAACATGAAATCAAACTGAAATTTTAATATCTCATATTTATTTCTCCAGTTGTCAGGCACTAAGATATCTGGAATTGATTTTATTTATAATTCTGGAAATTTTAAGCCCCAAAGTAATTGTTTGATTGCTCAGCATTTCTGTACAAAGCAGTGACTTGAAACATCCTTCATATAGGACAACATACTGATAGTTAAGGAATGCAGATGGATCTTTGAAAAGATTATTTTTATTATATATGTGTGTATGCATGTGCGTATGCATATGTGTGATATATTTGTGTGTGAGTACAGGCCCCACATGTCATGGCCCTTTTGTGGAGATTAAAGGATAACTTTCTGTTGATGAGGCTCTCTTTCCACTGTGAGTTCTGGCAATCGAACTCAGGCTGTCAAGGTTACAGGGCATAAGCTTTTGCCCACTGAGCCATCTTGTCTGTCCCAGTGAATCTTTTCTTGATGAGGTGGTTATGGTGGGTGTACAGGTCATAAACTTGACCCCAAAGTGTTCATTATTGCTGGAAAGAGCAATATGACTTATGGGGACTTCTCCGAACAGGTGTAATTCTGTAGGTTGGGAAGCAGTAAGAGGAGAAAGTGGTATTGAAAAATGAAATATAAAGAATGAAATGACTAGTGCATGGGAAAAGAGAACAAATGAGTTCTAGGTTTTCCATTGCGTGAACTAATATCACACTGCCACAGATACTTTATGATCCTCTGAAATCAAATTATTGTTGACATTAATTGAATTTAATAAATATTTTCTGCATATAACAATATATCACATTAGTCAGATTTATATAAAAGTTTCAAGTCCCCTGTGGAACTCACAATCTGGTAACAGTTACTTGTAATTTTAGCCAGCAAAATAGAATGAAGGTGAAACTTTCATTCTGTTAAAAAAAAGTACTGAAAAGCTGCTGCCTAATTCAGTCTTATATAGGCGCAGAGAAAGCGTCCCAGAGGGGTTTATTTCCATGTTGGTGTCGGAAGCATCTGGACAAGTATGCCAAGGGGAATAGTGTGCATGAAAGAACAAGTCCCAGTAAAAAGAAACAGCAAATATAGAAATCCAGAGGCAAAAGAGAGGTTGACACTTATAAGGAACTGCAAAGAAAATAATTCTGTCTGCTTGTGACACAGTCCCAATGAAAAAAAAAGTTGAGATTGAGTTGGAGAAATACACAGAAACTAAGTCCTCAAAGATCCATGCTAATGTATGTGTACTTTATCTTAAAAGCTGTAGGAGATCAAATACTTTGTATCATACCTATCTGCCCCAGGTTAGTTTGAGTGAGATGTCTTACTTCTACAAGTATCGTTCTTGCTAGGAGAGACTATTTTGTGCAAGTCACAGACATATATTAAGGCTTACTACCATCAGTGTAATATATTATTGAACAAATCATTTAAATATAAGATACTCATACAGTCCCTGGGAATGTCACCTGACTCAAGCTGGAAATAAATTACTAACCGGGCTTCATGTCAGTAACAGAGATATTTAGCCTGAAAATAGGACAAATTGACCTTTAATGTCCCTTCTGACTTAGATGCTTCTGATTTCTGGCTTTGATATTCTGACCTTCACCTTTTTCCTATTTGTTTATCACATGCTTGCCTAAGTATGAGGAATATATAAACTACAGCTACATAAGCAAGTGGCCTAATTTTGTTTACCTGATTTAATTCTCTGCTATTACTCATCGCTGTCTCTATCCAGGCAACTGAACCCAAGTCAAGATACTCTTTCCCTTCTTATTCATGACACTGTCCCATCTGATAGAGGCAGTGTTTCTGGATAAGTTCTTCTGGTTGTTCATGAAGAATCTGTCTCCTTTGGTATGGGGAACGTGCTAGACTCTACCGGTAGTTTTCTCCAATTCTGATGCCTCCCTGGAATTTAGTATTTAGCTTTGATCTGTGGCTTATAGTAGAATAGACATTTTGAATTCCTTAAAAGACCCATAGATGAGCCTCTCATCCTTCTATTAAATAACAGCAATAAGTTATGATGTCAGAGGTGGTATGACGGTATGGGAAACAAGCACCAGCAAATCTGAATTTTAGGTCAGTTCTTCTCTACTCTGGCTGTAGTACCCCGAACAAGTCATTCATTTTTATGGTGTATTGGCATTCTCTTGTATAATTAGAAATAAACAGTATCATAGTGCCCTGAAAAGAAAGATGTTCAGAAAAGATCACATGATAATTAATATAAGCAGCATTATTACCTTTGCATTCATCATATATAAGCCTGACATAAACTTTAAAGATCATATATTCAGGTATGTACACTGGGATGTACATGATGAAGATCTCTGGAAGCATCAGAGGCCCCTTCATGCTCAGTAGCTGCTTCTGGGAATTGTGTGGGATAATACTGAAATTTATAGCAGAATGTATACTTACATAATTCAGATTCTGCACCAAGATAACTGTTCTATTCTTCATGATAAGAATCTGTTTATTCAATGGCTTATTTCATTAATATGCTGGGCTGCCTTCCAAACATGTGTGACACACATTTCTCATGGACCTCAATCTGAGAAATGCCTCTTTTAAAGTCAGGACTCCTTTTCTGTTTATAGCTATGTTCCACAAAATTGTGGAAGCTTCATATACCTTTATGTCAGCAGCATCTGTGAAAAATACCTAATATATCTTTTCTTTGAAGGCATTGTAGATTCCTAAAGTGGGAAATGTCAAGACTGAAGGCCTAGTTTGTGGCTGCTTTGGTCCATACTGCAACGGAATCCTGGGAGGTATGTACTGATCCAAGGAAGCAGGTCATGGATTCCCATCTGTGGATATAATGGAAAGGATCAAGTAGTTTCTTTTCTGGCAGCTACTTACTCTTAGAGCGCAGCCAAGAAACAGAAAGGTATATGAAATACTACTAATGGTCCAAATAGCTGCTATGTGCCTAACACTTTCATTCATTGCACAGGAAGGCAACTACTCCATTACTGACCTATGACAATTTAGTTTCATTTTTTCTTCTGTATACAGTTCTGGCATAATTGGCCCCTTTCTTTCTCTGTGTGTATAGCAAGTTCAAAACAGCAAAATGGAAAGGAAACAGAACCTGGGACTCCTCTACCCCTACCCTCAGGTGATTAGCATCAATCATACCGAGAAATATAAGAAATGACATATGAATGGAAACTGATCAGTAAAATGAACCAGGAAAAAATGTTCAGTTCTTTGGGACTTTCAAATGCCAAGAAAAACAATAGCATCTTTCCTTCTAGTTCCTAAAGCATCGTTACATGAAAATACTACATTGTGTTTAATGATGACAGTAACTCATCAGGAAAAGTCTAAGTATATTAAGTATCCTCTATTTAAGGAAGCGTAGACTTATAACGCAAGTTTTTCTCAGTGTGTTTTCGATATTAAGGGGAGGCAGCATGTTGTGGTAACGACTACATTAAGACTGAAGACCCTAAATTTCTTCCATTGACTCAATCATCAAATATGACAAAGCACTCTCCTATGTACTCATCACTGGAGATATTTGGCTAAAGAAGACACAGTCTCTGTCATCTGGGGATCACATTCTCATGGGAGAAACAGAAAGGGGCAAGCGATATTGCAGAGCAAGATGCCAATGATGAATGTTCAGGGCCCCAGTAAAATGAACCAATTTTAAAAAGAAATTTAAAACAATGACTCTAGTCACTTTGTGGAGAACAGATTTGAGAGAGGAAGACTAGACTCATGGAGTATCTTTAATTAGCTCTTCTAATAAATCCATAGGAAAGAAAGTGACAGTATCCAGGACAGGAACTGTTGTAGGAGAGAAGATGAATTTTAAAAAAGATGTTGAACACGGTCTAGGTAGAACATTGTACATTTTGTGTGAGACACATGAAGAAACCCAGGTAGCATCCAATTTTCTGGTATGGGTTACAGTGTAGATGGTGATGGTTTTGTTTCCTTTGGAGTCACTACTTAGGTACAAGCTAGTTCGAAAATCAAATTTATTTCCCTCATTCATGAAATGAGGAATTTGGGCTAGATTGTTGGCATTCAATATAGAGAATTCCCTCTCCAGACCCTGACCCAAGGTTCACTTGGCAATATTTGGAGTCATTTTGGTTCTCATCCCCAGGAAAGCTGCAGTTACTGGCATTCCATTGGGAAAGGGCTCACCCGGTGCTAATCTCTGCAACACCTCCCATTGACAAAGCATTACTTGGGCTGAAATGTCAATAATTACAAAATACTGGACTAGGTAATCTAAAGTCCTTAGATTAGATAACACAGAGATCTCTTCAAAGCTTATGTGTTTACAAGCTTATTTACATTTTATTTATTTATTTACTTTCTTTCTTTTGTTTTGTTTGTTTGTTTTGAGACAGGGTTTCTCTGTTCAAACCCTGGCTGTCCTGGAACTCACTCTGTAGACCAGGCTGGCCTCAAACTCTGCCTCTGCCTCCTGAGTGCTGGAATTAAAGGTGTGCACCACCACTGCCTGGCTTTTTGTTTAATTTTGAGGTTGTATTTCCTTTACAACATTTCTCCCCTCCTTTTCTTCCCTAGAAACCCTTCCATACTCCCATTCCCACTCTCCTTCAAATTCATGGCCTTTTCTTCCATCAGTTGTTATTGCATGCATATGTATGTATTTTAACATATATATTTCCCAAATAATATAATCTTTTGAGTTCATATAATGTTACTTGCATGCATGTTTTCAGAGTTTACTGTTTGGCACTGGGCAACCAGTTGGTGTGCTCTTCCCGGGATAAGGTCACCTCTTCCATTGCCAGTTTTATTTACGCAGTTACCTCTAGTTTTTTGTGTAAGATTGAGGCCCCATGATTGTTTCCATTTTAGCAAGAAAGGGATAAGGTTAATGACCTAGATGATTCCCACTTGTAGACCAATTGAATCAACGAAGAACTACTAAAATAATGATTAGTAACAAACAAATGTGGCATATATGACCCACAAAATCTAAACCTGTTTTCAGAATTATTAAAGTGAGTAACGTATTGCTAATCCTTAGATTATGCATTCATATGGCATCTCATGTAGATCTTCAAAATAATGATGATCATTAGATAGACTCTCAATCCGTCTTATCTCTCATCTTTTCTTTTTCTTCTTTTGGTCAACATAAGTGTGCCCATTTATAATGTGAAACTACCAGGAACTGGAAAAACTAATGGGAACTTGCACCAGCTACTGACTGAACTGCCTCTTAGAACCAACCTTGTTGCCAGAAGCTCTGCTTGTAGAGGTTTGGGGCTGTGTATGGGATCATAAGTAGAAAGCAACACAGAGTCAAATCCACCTAAGTCAAGGTATTTTTATACTGCTTCATCCTTAGGTTGTACTTAAATTTGATAGCAAGTGCACACCTCAGTTTTGAGCTATCCAAGGGCTTCCCAATAGAAAGAGAGTTAAAACTCAGGAAATCTCTGTAAGAATGTGGAATGTCAGTCTCACTCAGAATTATCTACAGCCATCTAGATGTCAAGTTCTTTTCTTAGGTCTTCACGATGCATAGTAGATATTGAATGCATGCTTGTTAAATGAATGAATGAGTGAAGTTCCAGTATGGGGGGTGTAATCCTTTGATTCCTTGGGAAGGAGCAAAGAGATGACAAACCCACTTTTGCTTATCAAGGGAGATGTCACTTTTCCTGAACTGTATCAAATGCGTGAAATAATGAACCTACCAAGAATTTATTATGGCTCTCTTTGGGTTGTTCTAGTCTAGTTCTGGACTATTGCTCTGGAGTCCCATCAGCACAATACACTGTGCTTGCAAATGAATGGTAGAACAGAATTTTTCTCCTCATGGCAGAACACAGAACTAGAGAAAGAAAGAACAGGGTCTCAATACTCTTTTCTGGGTCATGTTTCCAATAACAGGAAGGCCTCATTCAAATGAAATACTTGTTGCACTGAAATACCTTAACTGCTTAATTAGGTGTAAAGGTGTGGGTCTTTGGGGAACATGTAATATAAAATAGTAGGTATTTATTGAAGTTCTACTGTGTGGGATCAACATTTGAGGTATATAGAGGCTCTCAATAGATCAAATACCATTTTGCTGTACTTTGATTTCTCTGGGTATAAGGGAGATTTTACAGGAGTCTATTATAGCAATTGAGGTAGATAATGACAGTTAGCATAAACAAAAACAAAAACAAAAAACCAGTGTGGTAGCAATGATTGTGATAAGAAACAAGTGGATTCTTAGCACATTTTGAAGGCAGACCACAGAAGGATTTCCAGGTTCGGGGCCTGATCAGTAGGAAGTACAGAGTAGCTAGCCCTTGGAATGAAGGATATCATGGGTAGGTTGATGGTTCAGATTTGAACATAGTGAGTTTGAGATGTATATTCTAAACATCCAAATGGGAATGTCGAGAGGTCAGTCAGCTGTATAAATGACATTTAGAGAGAGGTGAGGGGTAAATATATGAAAGCCATGAGACTGGATAAGACCCCCCAAAATAAAGATAAACCGTTAGAGAAAAGTATCATAAAGTGGACCCTGAGGGCCTCCAGCATCAATAAGACTTTAGTATCTGGCCAGAGACTAAGGCTACTTGTCAACTTGTTGTGGGATAAACAGAGCAGTTGGCTTGAGACATTAGTCTTAGTTTTCTGGTCCCATTGTGTATTCCCTTCAACAGCAACAACCACTAAATCCTCTGTATGATATTTAAATCTCAAGAGAATTTTTGCTTATAAATATTTATAATTTCCTGCAGGCAAATATAATGATTATTAATCCCAGCTGAATAAGAATCCATTATTACTAGGATAAGGAGCTTTTTTTTTCTCTGCATAATTTGTATGCAAATATTTTGAAAAGCAGTTTGAAAAGCAAGCTGCCACCTGTCAGTTTGCATTTTGCAAGGGAGGGAAAGGCACTATCAGCCCTGGAGTCTGGGAGGAACAAGTCCTGCCTTGCTTCAGCTTATTGCATGTAGGCTGAAAAGCTCCTGTACTAGGCATTATTTCATGTAGATCTATTCCAAAAGTTGTTGCCAATATTTACAACCTTTGTAAAGTTCCCCTCTTCTCATGTATTCCTTTTAAAGTACAAGTACAGATTTAGAAACGCGAGTTTCAAAATGTGCAATTGGGGAAAGGAAAACAGCCAATATACTGAGTCTAAAGCATTATTCCAAGTTCACCATATTCTTTGTCTGTCTCCTATGTAGATCTGAGCCCCAAGTTCTTTGAAAGTTTTAGGTGTAGTTTACTTTGGCCCTAGGTCTTTGGCCTCTGAACTACTCACTCTTGATTTCTAAATTCTAAATGGCTTTGATGGTACTTGTTATTAACACAATAGGGTCTTAGAGTGGACACACACACATGCAAAGATAAAAGTTTCCAGACTGGAATGCAAGAAACTTTAAGGGTACACAAAAACTTCCCAGGGGATGGGCAGGCACAGTTTAAGAAAGGTGTTTGCCAAATTCTCAATTTTCTTAAGTTTTATTTCCTAAAATTACATCAGTATTTGAGTCTCATGCTGGATATCTTTTTGCATATCTCCTTTCAATGTCATCCTTAATCTGCTCTACAAAAGAAAACCATAGCTGAGTGGTGGTGGTGCACACCTTTAATCCCAACACTCAGGAGGCAGAGGTATGTAGATCTCTGAATTTGAGGCCAGCCTGGTCTACAGAGTAAGTTCCAGGACAGCCGGAGTTACAACAGAGAAACCCTGTCTCAGAAAAACAAAAACAAAAACCAACCAACCAAACAAACAAAAAAGCATATCCCTTACCCACCTCAAATCTTATCACAATGTAATTCATTCTCTGATTCTTGTTATAGAAGGCAGTATTCTGGATGGAAGATCTGATAGGTATAATATAAGCACACCTTGATTTTTTAAAAAAATGCCTTTTGTAAGTTCTGAATTTACTGGTAAACTAAAACTTTATATTGTCTCATGATAATTTCTACAAAGTATATTAAATTGAATTCTTATAGCAAACAACAACTTATATAGAGATACAGGCAAACTTTGCAAAAGAAGTCTAATGTAATTATTTGAACTTTAGAATATCAACTTTATGTCATAAAGTTAATTTCTTCAGCACAGATATGATCTGCATATGTTGAATTGTTTTTAACCATAAGAAGAAATCATTGATCTGGATGTACAATAATTCTAAAATGTCTATCTATACTTGTCTGTAATACCATTTAATGGTATTTCAAAACTATGTTACAAGTTAATACTTGACACATGGTTTAAATATGAAATGTCTGTCACAGGCAACACATGAACCTTATGCACCGGAGCTATGTCAGAAGGTTATAGAGATGTTAGGAAGAAAACAGCATCTGGAAGAAATCAGTAACTAGGGGCATGTCTCTAGATGCTACATTCTGCCCTGTCTCATATTCCTGTTCTCTGCTTCCTTGACTGTCACAAGGTGAGTAGCTTCAACCACACATGCTCCCAGCACCATGATGTATTGTCTGATATAAGGACTCAGAATCCACAGAGCCTAGAGACTATAGACAAAATCCTCCAAAAGCATGATTTAGAATAAATCATTCTTCATTTAAGTGGATGTATTGTTTTTTGATTATAGCACCAATAAAATATCTTACACATCATTATGTATTTAGATACTAATTCCCAACATACAGGTAAAATCATAAATGTGTGCCCTATGATTTGTATTAAAGTTCATTTAATGTATAAAATTATACAAATTAGTGTGATTCTCACAATGGTAGGTTTCAATACATGTGTACAATGTACAACATTTAAACCATGCTAAATATGTCTCTTTTCTAAAATGTCATAATTTCTTTATGGTGAAAGTTTTCAGTATACATATTTCAAGTACTTTAATATGTACAATTCATTGTCATTACCTGTAGTTTCTCTACTGTGCACATCAAAACTTTTTGCGCTTATCTAATTGTATGTTAGTATCATTTCTTTCTATCCCTTGCTCACCCTACTCTTTTGTAACTAATATTCTCCTTTCCATCGATGAGAGAGTAATTTCATTATGTTAATTGATGTGAGAGGATCTGCCCACTGTGGGGGGCAGTATTCCTTTTCTTAGAATCCTAGACTGCATTAGTGGAAAAGAAAGCTAAGCACAAGCATGCATGCATTACCTCACTGTTTTTTGCTCTTGACTATGGATGTGATGGGATGAGCCATTGCTTTAAGTTTCTCTAACCTTGACTTCCCTGTAGTGGTAACAACCCTGATGGATTGTTATTATTAAATGCTTTCTTCTTTAAGTTATTTCTGTCAAGGTATTTCAACAAAAAATGGAGAAACAAAGAAAAACAGAAAATAGAACCAGGAGTGGAGTTGTTGTTGTGAGAGATGTGACATTGGGGCTTTTACATCTTTGGAACTTTTTTTGTGTGGAAGGAATGTGGAAGAATTTGGAACTTTTGGATAGAAAAATCCTTGAATGCTAAAAATAGAATTAGTGAGTTGGAATAGTCAGAGATTGAAAGTCAGAAACACCAAGAGAAATGTAGACATAAATGTGAACGAAGTTTCAGAACGGATCGATAACTATTGGAAACTTGACTAGAGGACATTGTGTGATATTTTAGCAAAGAATGTGGATTTATTCTGTCCATGATATGAAAACTAGAGTGAAGTTGAACTAATTTATTTTAAGAATATTTTTAACATGTCATTTGACAATTTTATACACACACAATATATATATATATAAATATACATATATGTACATATATATACACATATGTGTGTGTTTTGATCATATCTATGAGGCAATTCCCCCCACTGCAATTCCCCCCAAACACCCCTCAACATGTCTTCTTCCTATTCTCGTGCATCTCCTCATTCTAGGAGCTCAGAGTACCTGACATTAATCCTGTCATTCCATTTGTAGGTTAATTAAATAGGAAAACAACCACAGATGCTTTGATACAACCATTATAAAATTAACCTATTAGCCAATAAATAACAATGAGCCTTTTGACTCCAATAACTCTTTGAAACTAAGCAATCAAGTACAGTACAGAGTATACTCAAATTTTAGTTAATAAGACTACTAGTGGGAGAGAAGTATGGTGGGTAAGAATAAGGATTAAGTATTAGATTGGATTTAAAAAGAAAAACACAGAATAACAACATAGGTACAAGGGGAAAGTTGGGATACTGTTACTACTCACAAAGTTTAGAGATTGTTAAAGCTATGGAAGTTTATAATTAAGAAGTACAAAAAAGAAGGACATAAGGATGGGAGAAGAAGAAGAGATTTAGGAATAAGAGGGAGAGTATATGAGATGCTCAAGAGTGAATGCCTTATAGTAACTGGATGGATAAACATAAGCAACAGTCATAAAACCTAAGTGAGCAATATACAAACAAAAGTAAAGCCATCATGTCACACATATGCAGCAGTGGAAGTTAATTATATTGAAAGCAAATAAAATTAATGTTTATGAAGTAAATTGCTGGCACAGCTGTTTGAGTTGAAAGTTGAGGTGAAATTTCTGGATCCCTTTGGCTCTAGAGACTGCGTGTGGTACTGTGTGGGAAGTGCAAGTGGAATCCATTGGTTTCTTCAGCTTCAGGTTCTTGAGGTTCTGGTATGTGAAGTTAGGGATGTTCTAAGTCCCTTCCTGGAAACTCCCTCAGACTTCTGCACTGCATTGTGGCCCCTTCTAGTCCTACCTAGAGTTGAATGTGAATGTAACTGTCTAATTTGCTCTATGAAGTAAAGGACAAGCTTAATGTTTAAGAAGAGTGCGAACAAAAGAGCAGCTGTAACTGTGAGAGATTAGTGCCCATAAAAATAAACCAGTCACTCTGCACTATGATAATAAAAAGTGTATCCTCTCTGTCAACACATAGCAGCTGATACAGCTCTAGTCCAAGAAAGCCAGTTTATGTTTCAAACTGGCAGAGGAATTTGGCAGTATCATCCACGAGGCACTGATTTTGAAGGTATACGTGATGCAGTATTGAGGGGAGTAATGGGGCACAGCTAAGGTTAGGAATTGACCTTAGGGTTACAGTATCTATGGAGAGGTCCTTGAAGATCAATGAATGAAACTGTGACTATGACACTAAAGCTTCAGTGGAGACTCCAGCACAGTGTTGATGCCAAGGGCACGGGGCATCTTCCAAGGATGGCTCCAATTGTGGAGTGGAACTGGAAAAAGACTAAGAATGAAGCCATGTGTACTGTAGGTGGTAGACCTATGGGGATAGAGCTGCCTAATCCCTTTGGAACCAAGACAATTCAATCAAAATCCCTACATGCAGGGTATGGTGCTTAATAATTTGGTAGTTTTTTTAATTTGGTTATGCTTTGGAGTAATTCTTTTATGCTCCAATAATTCTACTTTGATATAGGAATATTTGTTCTGTACCCATTATATATTGGAATTATAATGTTTTTGGTTTTATAGATCACAATTAGGAAGCTTCTGATTTTTTTTACATTTTTATATTATTTTATTTTTATTATAATGTATATTATTATTTTTATTATTTTTCACAGCAGTGGGAAACTAATATAAACCCTTTGCTAGATAAGACAATGCAAGCCTTTCACCCATCTTGTAAGTTGTAGGCTCTGTTGAGTGTTTCCTTTGCTGTACAGAGCTTTTGATGTCTGTTGTAAGTAATAGCATTTCTATCTTGGTTCATTTTCAAAGATTTCGTAGTCTTGTACAAAACTTTTTTGCCCATTACATTTCCCTGAAGCATTTCACCTATGTGTATTCCAGGTTCATGATTTCTGGTCTAACATCCGAGTCTTTCATCAATTTTGCCTGGATTTTATAACTGAAATAATTCAGGCACCTTGTTTCATTCTTCTATATATGACTATACAGCTTAAAGGCTTATTTACTTAAAAGGTTGTCCTTTCTGCTATACATGTAATTAGAAATTTTGTCAAAAATCAGTTACCTGTAGATGCACGAATCTTTTAGGCTTCCTGTTCTATTTCATTGGCATATTTTTTATGGTAGTAGCATTTTGTTTTAATGGCTAAAACATTGGAATATATTTGTGCTTCTTTTCCTGGGATGGGGGTCAGTGCTGCAGAATGAAACCCAGGACCACATGAATGCTAGGCAATTGCAGTACTATTGAGCAACTTTAGCTATGACTCTAGGAAAAGAATGCCCTGCAATAGTAAAATGTATCATAGCTGAAGTGGATTCTCCAGATAAAACAGCATAGCTGCAAATGGATGACACAGATAGCAGCTTGTGGAGGAGGTAGACAAGTTGTTGCCTAGAAAGCTGAAATAAAATTGTATTAGTACATCCACTCTACCTACTATCTTTTGCTGCTTCTGTACTACAATGACAGGTTTAAATATTTACAGTAGAAATCAGGTAGCTCATGCAGTTTAAAATGCTTGCTATCTATCTGGCTCTTTATGAAAAGAGCTTGCTCACTCTGGCATACAGCACTATTCCTCAAATCAGGGTAAACCTACAGGATATACAAAATGGTGAACAGGAATATGTGAAGAGATCTAGAATTTTCTTGCTTTTAAACTCATCCATTTTTACTTCTGTTTTGTGTATATTTTGTATTGTAGATATGCTATCTAATTAGTGTTTTCAACTTGACACACCTGGAAAGAAGAACATAAATTAGGGAATTACATTCATCAGACTGGCCTGAAACACTCTTGATGGCCAATTGATGTGGACCTTGCCAGTTCTCTGGCAGGTGGGCCTGCACTCTAGAAGAAATGTTGCTGAGTATGCCATGGAAGGAAAGCCAGTAAGCAGCCTTCTTCCATGTACTCTGCTTCCATTCCTGCCTTGAGCTCCATTGATGATGTAAGCCTGTAAGCCAAACAAAGCCTTTCCTCCTCAAGTTGCTTTCGGTCAATGTTTTGTCACAAAACAGAGACTAGAATTAGAACAGTTTATATTCATACTATCAGGTGTCATTATGGAAAATGGGATGGGAAGACTGTGAGAGCCAGGAGTGGTAGATAACCACAAGAAAACATTATCTTCCGCACACAGCAGAGCAGCTACACGTATGAACTCACAGCAGTTTTGACAGCATGCGCAAAACCTGTTCAAGCAAAAGCTAGACCAAATCCCAGCATAAAGAGTGAGTGCGGTTTGGGTACATAATCCTGCCATTAACCGTACAGCTATTGTGAACTGTTAAGTTTTGTCAAAGAGTATAGTATCTAGTAAGTCAAGTGAAAGACCACATATCCAAGAAAATTTCAGCCTCACAAATTGGTATCGAAGTATTAAAAAAAAAAAAAGACACAAAGTTGGTGGGTTGGGAACAAGGGAAATCTGGAAAGCATTTGAGGATGGAGGTAAATATCAAAATATCTTGTATAAAACTCAAAGAACTAGTAATAAAAGAAAGAAATGCTTATGATAGTACTTAGAATAAAACCTGGTGCATATTATGCCATTATAAATGTCATTTAATCTGAATATGGACACGTTCATTTAGCCCATTTAAATAATTCGATAGTCTCTATAATTTGTTTGCCACTGGCATTGTTAGCAATTGGAAAATAATTCATGTGTGCTTGCTAAAAAGTTCAAACAGTGAAAGCATACAGAAAAATCAAACACAAGTTCAAAGTCTAGGACTATTATTTAGCACAGTATTGCCTTGGGCAAGTCACTTAACTTCTCTGCATCTTAGTTTCATTATCTGTAATATGAGCCATGCCATTCCTATCATTATAGGGATGTTGTGGGATGAGACTATAATATGCAAATCACTCAGAACAGTACCTTGGTCTAGGTTAAGTACTATGTAATTGTGGTTGTTTTCACATACCTTTTGTACTTTCCTGTGATTTGTTTTTGTAAATTTTCTTTCCTAAGCTTCTATTGGATATCATCTGGTGTTTGCATTTGTAAAGGCCCATTGTTAAGAAAATTGTTAAGCCCTCCATGATAGTCCATTCCTATTATCTCAGCACTGGGCATCTGAGGCAGGAGGATCACAAGTTCATGGCCATTCTGGAATACATAGAAAACCCTGTATGAGAAAGAGAGGGTTCTTTCTGAGTCTGATGTAGTTTCCTTAATACGGCAATTCCCAGTTGAATCAAACTCTTTTCACAGCACTTAATTATTTTTTTTAATTCACAAAGAACTTAAATGTTACAGTCTTGCTTTTAGGGCTTCAAGAATGTGAATCTTAGAAATATCTCCCTTATGTCAAAATCTATTTATTTTTAAGTTTCTTTTTGTGCTGTTGCCTTTACATCTCTCCTCTTTGGTTTATTTAGATTTTGTGGTGTAAGAAGTAAAATAGTACTCTACTTTTCTCTCTTACAAATGTCTTGGCAGCTGCTCTAGTGCTACTGATTGACTGTTTCTCACACAAGCTGCAACCCTTGCTATCTACCTGATGACTGTTGTGTGGTGTTCATCAGCCTCAAATCCTGCATGGCCCAATGACAGTTCATCTCACTCTCATATTTATTCTGCTTGACTTGGGTAGGCACATTACTCAGACAAGCTGGTCTCCCTCATGAATGAAAAACAGAGTCAGAAAAGTGTGAAGATTGGCTTATCTCTAAAAGTATCATTGATGAGCAGCCAGTTGAATTTGATAAAGCAATTTTCTGTTGAAGAAATCAGCTTAATACAGTATTATGTAATATTGATTGCATTATGTGGGTGTATCCTATGGTTTTTTTCCTGAATTATAATATAGCTATGCTGACACTTCTCAGATACACATTTTATTTTCACTTAGGTAGTAGTTTTAAACATAGAATTATTAAGTCAATTAGTATAACTTTTTAAATTTTTCATTGAAATATCATATACATATTGATACATATACATATTGAGCCATTTTCGAAATGGAGGTGCCCAGACACCAGTCTCCATAGCTGGAAACACAGTGTTCCCGCATCTCAGAAGTTTTACTAATGCTCCTCGCAACCACTGCTTCCTCTCAAGTATTTTCACCATTTTAAGACATATTAGTAACATTAGGTTTGCTTGAGTTTTCAACTTTATGTTTCGAGTCTATGGTATTGGTCTGTTTCTGATCTTTTTCATTCACGATAACAGAGATCACCATCCTGTTTCTGGATACATTTATAGACACTCCTTCTAATTGGTACGTAGCACTGCATCGTATGAATATACCACCTTTATTTTTTTTTATGTTAACAATATTATGGTGTTTTAAAGTATTCTTTGTGCTGCTTCTAAGAAAACTCTAGCACATGAATTTCTGTTGGCTATGTACTTAAGAGGAGGTGTATTCCTTAGAAATCACCATTATGTATATACTGTAGAAGTTTCTGGGTTGGAGAGTGAAGCATATATGTATCTTTAAAACAAATTGTGTTCTAGAAATACATGTTTATGATGGTAGAAAAGTCATCGTTACTATGTATTAGACTGTCATCTTCAAAGTTAATGTTTATAGTCCTTTGGGCTCAAAATTGATTTTATTTTATTTATGAGAAAAGAGACTCAGAGATATTACATCATCCATCCAAGACAAGAGTTTAAAAATACTAAAGCCAGGAATTTTCTGACTTCCACTAGTCTCCTTCTACTATGACTGCTAGATTGTTTGCCTAGAGCTGTGGTAACAAAATAAAGCATCCAGCATGGCTTGAAACAAGAAAAATGTGTTTCTTTAGAGATCTCCGGGAGAGAAATGTGAAATGAAGATATTGATAAGGTCAAGCTTTACCCCTTAGCTTCTAGCTCTTTCTGACAATTTTTGATGTTCTGCGGTTCATATCTACATCATACCAAGCTCTGTTTTCATCATCACACAGCTGTATTCCCTTTGTGCATCCGTGTCTTCAGATAGCTATCTTTCCTCTGTGTTTGTCTGTCCATCTCTTCTTCCCATAAGGATACCTGAGATATTAGATTTCGGGGTGTCACAATATGCTATGATCTCATCTCCACTTGATTACTTTGGCAAAGAGTTTGTTATTGTCTGAATGCCCCTTCCAAATTCATGGTGACATTTAATCCCCATCGTGACAGTATTGGGAGACGAGACCTTTATGAGTTAATGAAGTCCTCAGGGTTCTTCTCTTGTGAATGGATTGATGTCATTATCATTGGTCATGAGAGTGAGATAGTCAGGGAAGGAGTAATTTATTATAAAAATTGAGCTTTCTTCTTGAGTGTTCTATTGCTTTTGTTCCTTCTCTTACATGTTCATTTGCCATGCTGTATCCTCTGCAATTATTTGATGAAGCAAGAAGGCTCACCTCAGATGCAGTCACTAAATCTTTGACTTTCCAGTCCCCACAATTGTGAGAAGGAAATTTATTTCACTTATAAATTTCCTAAGCTGTAGGTTTGTCATAGTGGTATAAAATAAACTAAGACTTGATTTCTTTAAATTGATCACATTCAAAGATATCACAGACTAGGAACTCAGTGTAGCTCTGGGGACAGGGAACACATTTT
Organism: Cricetomys ansorgei; assembly: GCA_026225945.1. NCBI lineage: Eukaryota > Metazoa > Chordata > Mammalia > Rodentia > Nesomyidae > Cricetomys > Cricetomys ansorgei. Next base: position 1,598,933 of record JAMJFZ010002884.1, on the reverse strand, counting down.
AGCCCATAATAACTCTCTATTTCAGTTTGACCCCTTCATTATAATGACTAAAAGGACATTATGCTGTCTAAAATGAACTTTCACTTTTGTAGTACTAATGCCTATGACATTCACACCTATAATTGTATATAAGAGTCTTTACATGGATTTCCAGAAGAATATCATAGCCAGTCTGAGTTTACCACCAGGCTAATCTTCCTTCTACCTGGTAGAATTATCAAAACAAACACCCTTCATACACTGGAGCCATGCATGCTCATATTCACTATGATGAAGGAATAGACGTGCTTAGCAAGGGCCCAGTTAAGGAAGATTGTGACTATTTGCTTGTTTCTTCAGATTGACAACATTATTTCAAAAACATTGCATTTCTATTGTTGACAATGTAGGCCAGCCATGTTCTGCCATATTTCCTCTCACCTATTTTTCTCACAAACCCTAGCAAAACAGTAACCAGTACTCATATTTTTCAGAGAGTACCTGCCAAAGCACTTGGTATTGTAGATATTTTTTAGTTATGAGTAAAATAATTGCTTTATGCACTGTTAGGTGAGGGGATGACTAGGTCTTGGCATTTTGTATTGCCTGTAGGTGTTGGATTTACATGGGGGATGTTGATTTCTAATGATCTCCATGTGCTATCAGTAGAATACCTGAGGCGTTCTGAATCAATGAAAACACCTGTGTTCAGACACTCGCGTTCCACTGTCCAGTTTGGCACTGGCAGAATAATGGTTCCCTCTGCACCTATGAAAAATGACTCCATGTCTCCTTGCTGAGCAACCATAGCAGCAAGCTACTACAATTTGGTACACATCATCATCTAATCCTTAACACAACCTTTAAGGCAGGTACTGATACAAGTACAGTCTTTGAATTAGCCCCATTGGTAAAAGGTGGGCAATAGAACCTGGAGGATAGTGTGATTTAACCGAGGAGGGCAAATATCAGTGATAGATATTTGGCACATCAGGCTATTTTGACATCAGGAATACAATTAGCGGGGGAGAAAACTTAAGGACCTTTGATTTGCAATGATTTCTAGTAACAAACTTGAGTCTGGGCATTAGGTTTGGCTTCTCAGTAAGATAAACTTGCTATATGTATTGTTTGAAAATCATAAAGGGTGTACCACTAAAATCTTTTTTTCACAGCGATGAGCACAGCTTAGAGATGAGCTAGTATGAAATGAGGCTCCTCAAAAAGTTATCTGGTAAGCAGCATTCTTACTTTGGTCAAAAGCACAGGAAACGCAAACTCATAAATCCAGATAACTCAAATTCCAATTTTGTAGATAGGGAAGTGATAGAAAAATATAATTCAACAAAATTGAATCTTAGTATTCACTCTTCTTGAATGGAGATGTCACAAACTAGTGGCTGAGAATTTGAATCCAGCCCACAGGCATTCATTTACCCTTCATACAATTAAATTTATGTTATAGAAAAAAAAAAACAGAGAATTATCTACGAACGTCTGTGTTTTTGGATGAATTTAAGAAACAATTATGTCCACATTACAGCACATATCAATTCAGTCACTCCTTACAGAGCAGGGTTTTTCTGATCTTCCAACAATTCTTTCCAGAGTTGAATTTTCATCATTTTTGATGTTATCTATGGAATTTAAATGTTTGATCTATTATAATTTTTTGCCCCAGCAAGAGTTGGATTCAGACCAGACCCCAGTCTCTACTACAAAACACCGGAGTAGAGAGGTCACTTGTGTGGAATTGAAATGACAAGTTCTAAATTTGATTATGATGATGGCTACCTGATGTGAATATACTAGAAATCATTGACTGTATGGTTTAAATGGCTAAACTATACACTGTTTCATATCTCAAAAATCTGGTCACAATCTACACCTGACATGGGATTAGGGAGACAAATGTACATATTGAATCAATTTCTCAGAATGTTTTTCCATGTCTCCTAGAAAAATTCCACTGCTGCAATATTCACTAGGCAGCATGCTTATATGGTTAAAAACACTAAACAGTAAATAGTAAAAGCAATGCATACATGTATAGGTTAGTTAAGACAGTAATTGGAATAATTTTTGCAAAGCATATAGTACTTTTCCTGTCTCAGGGAAAGTAGTTGGTAAATATTAGGTATTGTTTGTTGCTATGTACAAAAGAGAATTAATCCTTAGCCTAATGACATTGAGATTATGCAACCAACTAGTATCGTGAACGCTCAAGCAGCTTCTTTCACGGCTTAAGCAAATGTCCAATCAGGTGTAAACCACTATCCACACTCAGACAAGGTTCTAGTACCTCAGAATCTCTGAAGTGATGAAGAAGAAAAGTACTATACAACTACTAGAGTATCTAGTGATATAGGAGAAGTATTGCTCTCTTGTTCAAACTGTAGTGCATATAGATTCTCTACGAGGATGAGAGGAGATCTGAGTTTCAAATTCTCTTCCAGTTTAAAAGGACATTATCATTTTTGAGACAGGTCTTATAGCCCAAACTAATGGTGAGTTCACTATGTATCCAAAGATGACATTGAACTACTGATCACCTACCAAGTTCTGGGATTATGAGTATGCAACAAATCTGTTTTGGGATATTTTTTATGTTTTAGTTTTATCATATATGAAGGAAGAACAATGGAGTTTATGTTGGCAACATTAAAGACTAAATAAAAACAGTAGTAGAGAGGCCTCACAGGAGGAAACAAAATTCCATAAAACAATACATGTTTTTTGGAAGACCTTTGGCACTAACCAGGTAAAAAGCTGTGCCTCATCAGAAATGCAGGGGGAGCTAGGATAGTCCTTGTAACAAGAGAGGCCATGGTTCTAGTTTTAGACCTTTTGTCTTTATGAAGACACCCCAGAGAGAAGTAAAACCCTTGGTGATCAAAAGAGATGTAGCCCTAACTATCATTTGCCTTTAAAGAAAAAGGACATTCTGGCAAGATAGATAGATGATAGATAGATGATAGATAGATAGATAGATAGATAGATAGATAGATAGATAGATAGAAGACAGACAGATAGATACATAGATAGATAATCACCAAACCAATGTCCTCCTGTTATTACAAGATGTTAAATGTCACCTTCCTTAGATTCCTGGGTAGGGTTCCAATGCAGAGAAAGTTACATTTCACAGCTAGAAATGAGAAATTTCTTCACTGTAGAAAGCTAAGATAGCATTAAGAGTGTGGGCAGGTGGCTGTGACTTTTTTCTTCTTCCAAAGTTCTTGATGACTCTACCAAAATTCTAAGAAAGGATTAGAAATGGATTAACCCTGTTATATCTCTCCTTACCTAGATTCGTCTAGATAGTTTCTTATAATTGACTGGAGAATGTGGAACAATTAAGCCATTGCAGCTGTAACATTGTTTACAAATGCTATGGAATGGGTATGTTACTTGAAAATGAAAGTCCTAGAGATTTGATTCCCCAGTGTGGTTCTGACCATAGGTATTAAAACCCTTAAGAGGCAGTGCCCAGTGGGAGATTATTAGGGTATTGGACTAGTTTTGTTCTTATGAGACACTGTAAGGGTTGACTATATTGCAAATTGTAAGACTATCCCCTTTCTAGTCTCTGGATTTCTTATATTGTCATGTTCTAATTTTTAAAGTTTGTTTTATTAACTATAAATTGGCATATAATATAATGAGTTTTGTTATGGCATTTTATATATGCATGTCATTTTACTTTGTTCTAATTCATTTCTCTCCATCTATACCCCCTCCACACTTTATGGCTCATCTTCTTCCTGAAGAACATCCTCCACTTTTTGCTTTCCTGTCAACTATTGTACATTTCTTCCCCCATCTCTCGCTTGTGATGTCTTCCTTCTCTCTAATGCTTCACTTTCTAATTTCAAGATCCATGTCTCACCTCATATATATATTTACAAACACACATACAAGTTTAAATGTATATTCTGCATGAGAGAAAGTATGCAGTATTCATTTGAGTCTGGTTTATTTTAACATAATGATTTTCAGTTTATTACATTTTTTCTGCAAATACTTCATTTTTTCTTTACAGCAGAATATAATTCCATCTTCTATGTGCATAACATGTTCTTTATTCATTCTTTTGTTCATGGGCATCTAGGGTGGTTTTATCTTCTAGTTATTGTGAATTGAACAGCAGCAATAAATTTGGATGTGCAAGGTTCTCTGATGCATGGTAGCTCGGAGTCCTTCACATGTATAAGCAAGAGCAGTTATAGTTGGGTATAGTGGTTCTTTTCTGAGAAACCTCTATACTAGTTTCCATATTGACTGTAGCAATTTGTAGCCTCACCAGAACTTTGCTGACATTTGTTGTCCTTTGTTTCCTTAATGATCACTATTCCAAGTGGTATGAGATGGAATCCCAAAGCAGTTTTAATGTACATTTCCCTGGTGGCTAAATGTGTAGAAGCTTTTTTATTCAAATATTTGTTGGATATTTATATTTATTCTTTGGAGACTCTCTATTCAATTTATTCGCTCATGTATTGATTGGCTTTTTAATGTTCGATGGTTTGAAATTCTTTATGTATTATAGATATCAATATCCTTTATTATACACAGATGACTACAATTTTAAACAATATTAATATTAATTCTATATGACTTTCATGCAATGTAATTGTAGGGACATTTTGTCACCATGGTTAGGTTTATTCATAGGTATTATTTTTAGCTATTATGGATATTTCACTGATTTCTTTCTTAGCAAATTAATTACTGATACATAGAGAAGCTACTGATTTTTGTATTTGATTTTTTATCCTTTCACATTGCTGAAAGTGTTTATCAGATTCAAGAGTTTTCTGGTGGATATTTAAAGGTATTTTAACAATAGGAACTTATTGATTGAAAATAGGCATTATTTCATTTCTTCCTGTGCTTTCTGTACCCTTTTCAGTTGCGCCTTTTGCTTTTTTTGCTCAAGCTAAACTACACATTATATTGAATAGGAATTGAGAGAGAGTGTATGCTTATTTTGCTCCTATTTTTTAGAGGAAATGCTTTCAGTTTTTTCATATTTAGTGTAAAGTTGGCTATAGATTTTTATAAATGCTCTTTATTATGTCTATGTATACATATTTCAGGATTTTCTGTAATGCTGAATTAATAGTTTTGACCTGAGTGAGTACAGATTTGTTTCCTTTTACTCTGTCAAATTTAAGATACATATTTGCTGAATATAGCAAAAAGAAAGTGCCAAAACTAATGCAGAATGTGCTATGAAGCTAAAAAGTACTTATTGTTAATGTAATAAATGAGCATGATAAAGAAAAGATGAAGAGAAAAGAGGAGAAATGGAGAAGAAACAAAGTTATATAAAGGAAATGAGAAGGGAGTTGTAAAAAATGTTGTAGTGAAAATAATAATAGATTCAAAGAAAAGAAAAAGCATTTCCCAATGAAAAACTTCAAAATTAGATAAATATAAGAAATGTATTTTTAAAAAAATGCATAAGCATATTTAAGTAAACAATTAAAACAAATCAAGATACTCCAAAAAGTAGAGTAGAATGAAAAAGTGCCACATATGGGGCAGAGCAGTAGCAAAACAAAAGAAAAGGAAGGAAGATAAAATGGCCCAATAATGAAAATTGCACAAGAAAAAAATCATGAATATATAAATGGCAATAAAATGCAGATTTAAAAATATATAACAAAGTGAAAATTCTCCTAATAGTGCAATTAAAACATAAAAATTGGAAAACAAAAGCCTAAGCATTAAAGCAGGGTTCTTTGTTAGCAATTGGTCTTGCTGGTTATATGTACAAGGGAGCACCTGTTGAACATGTGAACTCTTGTTTTTCCTGTGGTTTATTCTGATGTTGAATCTGTACTGGGCATTTGTCCAATGTCCTCCACAGTTGTTTTCATTTTTAGTAGCTTTCTTTCTTTGCATACCAGGTACCTGTTAATCACACTTATCTCTGCAATCTCTGATGTAGGCAGGTTCTCTTACCCTCCTGGTATGCCCCAGATCCTCTTCCCTGATGTGGCTAATGTTCTACCTGGGGGATGTCTCCTAAGTGTTTAGGAAGTATAGAAATAGGCCATGGAACTGAGAGTTGTACAATGCTCACAACATAACCAGTGCATGGAAACCTGTACAGGTGGGGGAACTTTATCCACCCTTTCTAAATCCTTCTTTTCCTTTGTGTTTTTCACATACCTCATCCTCATCTTCATGGAATTAAGAAGCATTTCCTCTTGAAAGTATAGTCTATTTTGTCTTATTCTGACTCTTCTCCTTCACTGTGTCATATGGAAAACACACGTAGTGCACCATCTTATCCAGAAATGTGTCTCAATAGCATCTCAAGATGCTATTGCCACGATGCTATCTGCCATGTTGTAATGCATTCAAAGGGGTCCCCACCAGAGGCCAAACAGAAGGGTTTTTCAACCTTGGTTTTTCATCCTACAAATCAATGAGATAAATAAGCACTTTTTCATTATAAAACATCCAAATATTTTGTCATAGCAATAGAAAATGTACTGATTTAGAATGGATCATATAGTTGAACTTAGGACACATTTATTTAGTCCCAGTACAGCCTGTAAGTATTGAAGCTTGAATGAAAAGCTGATTTCTAATGCTTGCCAGTCTAGTCTTCCTTTAGAGCTGGACATCTCTCGAAACTGTAGCTGGAGACTAAAGAAATATTCAGCATAAGTTTCTCCTGACTCATTTTGTTACACCAAGAGATGTTTCAATCTGAAGTAATCAAAGAAAGAAGTGGAAATCAATGCAATAATGTGGAAGTATTCATGAGACCAAACAGGAAGAGGCACCCGTTCAACAAGAAAGTCATCTGTTAGGCAATGGAAATGGAGTGTTGTGGTATCAAACAGACATGATTCACTTTTTCATTCTGCCACTGTGTTTTGAGCCAAATTTGAAGTGGGATGAAAACAAACAAACAAACAAAACACAAAAAAGTCATACAGTGTTTATAATAAGGAAACAAGAAAGAGCATATAGCATATTTCCTTATAAATAAGTACGATTAAAGTTCCCTCCTTTGTACCCCATCGTATTTTTATTGCAATGTTAGATGTCAAACCAGCATCATCAACAATTGTGCATATTTTAATAAGCTCCTGACTTTCTAAGATTTGTACCAACTTTTATATCACTAACACAAGAATGGACACATATTAGATATTCACTAAAGTTTGTTGGGTAGAACTCAGTTTGCCAAAGGACTTATCAACACCCATTCTACCTATTTCACAATATGATGCCACAAGGAAAAAATATAACTTAAATAAAACACTAAAAAAAATTATGGATAGTTTTTTATTAATGCAAGGGATTAGTAATGTAGAATTAATACTGTGCAATTTACACACAAAGTAATTTTCTCCATGGACCGTCTTATTTAAGTTCTTAATTATTGACTGTGAAAAGACAAGGATAGTTAACATTCTATAGATGAAAGAAACTGAGGCTGTGAAAGGTAAAGTTATTTGCCCAAAGTCATAGAGCAATATTTAATGAAGACAATAGTACACTGAGTCAGCGAGCCTGAAAGGATGTTCCACTACACTTGTAGCCAATATTCTTTACATCCCCCCATTCATAAAACTATTCAAGAACATAAAAACAGTATAAACTCACAGTTGAAAGTCCAAAATAATGAATTGTTTTCCTCATAAAACCCAATCCAAAATTTAAGTGACATATCGTATCCAAAGCAGCAACTCCACACTGAAGTTTATTTTCTTTGTTTGGTTTGGTTTATTTATTTTCCTTTATGAGGATAGTCAGCTGAGAATGAGAATTTGTGTGAAACTGAAGATGAGAACAAAACAAGATCTTCAATGAGGTAAGAGAATACAGGATAAAACAAGAGGTCAAGACAGCACAGAATGGAGAACTCAGTTCTAGAATCTAAGATTGTTGGTTCATCGAATTTCTGTTCTTTTTTTTTTTTTTTTTGAAGGTGTATCTGATTTTTACCCTGAAAACCTTGTCAATTTCAAAAGAATGGATTGATTTCTTCTTCATTATATATCTGGTAGTCCAACCATAGAATAGATGGCTGGGCTTGGTTAATAGACTTCAGTCTTACACGAATGAAAACAACAATTTGCTGAATATCCCCAAGTCTTTAATCCTGAATTCAAACTATGAAGCAGAGTATCTTAAAATTTACTGATTAAACTCTGTTGCAAGTGGTTTTCAAATTGTAACCTTTCATAGAGTTCCACATATATTTCTCAAGGGAGTTCTTAATGTTTTAAAAAATGATCTTCATGTGAATGAATGAAACAAGATTTGAAAAAGACAGTATATGGCTTACATTTCTGACTTCACATAGCACTTTAATTTAAACGAGTACAGATATTAATTAACTTCCTGCCCAAGTTCTGGGCCACTGCTTATCTATTATCTCTCTTTTGTAAATGCTCAATGCCTCATCATGTCCTTGAGTTACATCATTTCAACTTTTTCTTGCCTCTTCTCTGTCTATGTTTAATTTCCAAAACTGAATGCTCAGTAGCTATTGATACTATCAGTCTTCGGTTTATTTACTCAATGGCTGGGATAATTTTACACACTTCCCTCATGGATTAATGAGACTCTGTCATGAAAATGCAAAGGAAATTATGTATCGAGTTGGAACTCCTTATTTATAGATTCTCTATAAATGAAAGAATATAAATTCACTGAAGTCCAGTTATAAAAATGCTAAAACACACTATGAAGTATGTTAATGCAGAATCTTTAATAAATACACTGTCTGCAAGGTAACAAATAAAATGGTTTCTGTTAATATCTGTGGGGATCTGTGGCTTTAACAGAATTATTTCCATTAGGCATTCTCCTTGATCTGTCTAAACATGATCTGATTTATCTTTGGGGCTTCAAATTATAGAAACGTTCATAGACATTGCAAAATACCCATTGAAAACATAAAGTTTGATTATCATTGTGTAAGAAGGTTGAACATAAATCTTTTGGCAGCTGCCACATGTGGGCTTGTGGCTAATGAACTTTTTGGATCCATGCCCAGGATGTGAATCTTCCATGTACACAGTTTTGCTAAGATTGCAACCAGTCTGAAACAGACTGGGTAGCAATTGAATAAAATGTCCCCATGTGAGAAGCAGGTTAAAAGCACTAATGTCATTATGCTTACCTTATCACAGGCTTTAAGCTGCTTTGCTTTTGTTCACTCCTGGCATACCGAGCACTTAGGTAAAAAATAAAGATGGTATTAAAAATATATTTAGTGTAGTTTTGAAAATAAAATATTTTATGTAGGATGGAAGTTTAAATTTTTTGTCAAAACACAACTGTACATATAGATGGGATATGCTGTGCTGACTTAATATACAGGTATATAATGTGGAATCATCAAGACAGGGTAAATCATACTTCTTATCATTTTTGTTAGGAATCTCCAAATTCCTCTCCTGTAGTTCTCTGTAAAATATAAAATAAATCACTGAAAACGATAGTTATCTTAGTATTCTGTGAAACACTGGAACTTGTTCTTTCCAACTGAATTTTATCACCTATTAATCAACTTCCTTCTGTGTTAGCCCACCTGCTTCCTCTCCTAGCCTCTGATAATCACTACATTCTCACCCACAGGATGAACCTTTTCAGCTTCCCTGTTTGAATGAAAGCATGCAGTATTTGTGTCCTTGTGTCCACTCAGTTTTGTATGCCATTGTGTCCTCCAGTTCTGTACATTTTGTCAAAAATAACAAGATTCCCTTCTTTTTCCATGGCCTGCTCCTTTGCCTACCAATATACAAGTCAATTGATTCAATTATAATGGAATCATAAATAGTTGCAATGAACATGATATGTAGATGTTTCTTCAACACGCTTATTTCATTCTTTTGGATATATACCCAGAATTAGGTCAAATGGTAAAGTAAGAATTCTACTTTTGTTTGTTTCTACAGTGCTAAAGATAAAGCCTTTGACTTCAAAGCTAGGCAAGCTCTGCCCCACTGAGCTACACTTCCAGCTCCTGTTTTCGTATTTTGTCTTTGTTTACAATCATCCCGCCACTTTTAATTTTGGCTGAACTAGTTCTCATTCCTCTCCACCATCACTAACCTTTGTTAATTTTTATCTTTTTGGCAGTAACCATTTGAACTGTGTAAGATGATTATCATGATTTTTTTAAAACTCTGGATCTGCATAATGGTCACAGATGTACTTTAGAATCCAAAACAGTTTGAGATTCATAACAGAACTGATCAAAAAGCACAGGTACTTCCTGTATATACCCTCTCCACAATCATCCTCCTCCAGTCTCAGCATCCCACATTGCAGTGACATTTGTTATGCTCAATAGATTTACATCATCTTCATCACCCATAGTCCCTAATTTTCATTAAGGTTCACTTTGGGTGTTGAATGCTACAGGGTTTGATGGATCTGTAATAACATATGTATCATTGTAATTTAATCTAACATAGACTAGTTTTAATGCCCTAAAAATCCTCTGTGATCTATCTTTTCATTCCCTTTCCATTGTCCTGACAACCATTGATGTTTTTCCCATTGCCTCCAATTTCCCTTTTCTAGAATGTTTCTAGTTGGAAGCATATAATATTTAGAATTTTTTTTCAAATTTGCTTCTTTCACTACATGTGAGTCTCCTTCATGCCTCTTAATGACTTCATAAGCCATTAGCTTTGAGTCCTGAATTATGTTACAATATCTGATTATATCAGTCAATTAACATAATCATGTATTAAAGAATATTGGTTGCCTTTAAGCCAGTGAAATTATGACTAAAGCTGCCAAAATATGCATGTTTTTGTATAGACAAAACTTTAATTTCCCTAGAAAAATACCAAAGAAAGCAATTCTTGCTCCTATAGTAAGATGTTGAGTTTTATAAAAACAAAGCAAAACAAAACAAAACAGAAACAAACAAAACCTGCCGAACTGTGTTCAAAATGGCTCTGTTGTGCACTCTCATCCACAATGAATACTAAATTGCTGTTGCTCAATATCATGGCCAGCATTTGGTATTTCCAGTCATTTTGGATCTACCCGTTCAAACAGACAATCAGGAATATCTCAATGTTGTTTTCATTTGCAATTCCCTAAGAAATTGCATATACAATTCCTTTCTTATTTCTCATTGTATTGTATTTTCTTATGTGAATATTTATTTTTAAATGCTTTCTATATTTATTTTAGGATGCAGTTTGTACTTTTGTGAATCAAAGTCCAATTTCAAGTTGCAATGAAGTATAACTCTCTCTATATATATGTGTGTGTGTGTGTGTGTGTGTGTGTGTGTATGTATGTATGTATGTTTAAGCAATTAAGTAAAAAAAATAAGCCTTTAACTTCACTTCTTCTTTCTGACGAATACTATATATGTAATGGTGTGGAACATGCTATTTGAATGTGTCTGCTATAATATTTAAAAACCAGAGTAAGGTAATTGGTATCACCTTAAATATTTTCCATTTTCTTGAAATTTTTGTCTACTAGCTTCTTTTCATATATTAAATTACTTGCTATCAACCATAATGACCTCAATGTGCTACCAAGCATTAGCAGTTATGTGTCCTATCCAACTGTACCACAGTACCTTTGATCTCCATCCCCGGTCAAGTCTTCTTGGCTTCTCATAGCCACTGTTTTATTTTCTAGCTGTATAAGATCAACTTACTTCATTTAGACATTGACACATAATATTTGAACATGAGTTACATTGTTGTACGCATGTAACATTTCCATTTTATCATGTTTACATCATCTATATGTTTTTGTTGTCACACATCTCCTTTTCCAATGAAGTCTCTTTCATATTAATCACAGTTTGTTTTGTTTTGCTTTTCAATTTTTAAATATTTTTTCATTAATAACTGCTTTGTATTTATCTAAAAGTGATAGATGTAATCATATAAAATCATTACTTATAAAATATATACGATTATGTATATAATACATGTAAAATATATAACATATAATACACATAAAATATAAAATACATAATGCATATAAATATGATTAATAAAATCCATTTTGTTGGTATGATAAAAATACTCTGACAATAAGCAACCTAGGGTAAAACTGATTTATTTTAACCCACAATTCCAGGTCCCTAGTAACAGGGAAGTAAGGTAAGAACCAGAAGCAGCTACTCATGTCCCATCCGCAGACAAGAGCAGAGTTGTTATTCAATTTTGGTTCTTGTATTTCTGACTAGTTCTGATACGTTGGCAGTCTTCACATTGTCTTTCATTCTGTGAAGACACATGTCTTCACATTCTGGCTTTTTATTCTATTTTTTTTACATTTATTCTGAAAGGGAGACAAAAAGGGCTGAGATAAATAGGCCTTTTGAAATGGACTGATAAGGTATGAGGGCAGATGAAGCATTCCATAGTTTAGTAAGTAGTCCTCAATCTTTTGGTAAGCATGTACCTATGGCAAGTGAATGTGACAAGTGCTCAAATTTTTGTTTACCCTTTATGTGGGATAGACTAGCTGATAAGGACTCGGCAAAACATCAGGGAGGACTACTATTAGATATTTACCTTTACTTACATAGAAATCTGGAGAAATGCTGGAGAAAGCTGGGTTTCTGTATGTCCAGTACCCCAGAAAGTTTACCTGCTGATAAAAACCCACTGAATTAGGTTTTGATTAATATTATTTTCTCAGGGCATTCCTTGTTAAGAACAGGATATTCTGCTGGATTTCATAATCGTTACCTTCCCCTCCACCTGCAGATAACACCTGATATTTTTTTCCCTCTGATCTTGATGGTGAGAACCTGGAGGCACTGCTAGAATGAAACTCTCAAAAGACTGGAAGTATTCCTATATTGACTTTCCCAAAAGTTCTTAACTCATGGTTGTACACTCTGACTCTGAGGTAATTTATGAACTGTAAGTTGGGCTTTACTCTCTCCAGATTGGCTTTCCTGGAAGTCTCAGCTTGTGAGTTTCTACTCTGGTACATTGGAGTTCTCTATTTGCCTGTCTGCCTCTTTAGTTTGAAGACTAAGGCGTTTGCTCATACTGGACCTTATTCCTCTGCTCTACTTTAAGAGCAGCTCTGATTTTTACATGTTGTTCAAGTGTGCACTTGCTTTTGAGATGGAGCAGCTACATTTAAACTTGTTGCATGAGGGCTATAATCCAGAAATAATGCTTAGTCTTTTAGAAACTTCTTTATTGTCTTCTGGGCACTCTCATTAACATGAATCACTTTACTTTTAGTGGGGAACAGATGTGAGGCAGCCTCCATGTGTATCTCAGTATGGTCTCTAACATCCTATTTTATGACCTTCATATAAAACATTGCTAAGACTCCTGAGTGCTAGGATTATTGGCTATAGCACCATGTCTAGCTCCATGAGTCCTTTCTGCACTAGCTACAATATTATTAAGCCATCACATCATCATCACCACTACCTAGCATCCCTCTATACTCATAATCCTTTGCATATTTTTGGGGTCTTCAGAAAATAGTCAGATTGAATGTCAGCTATGCATCCAGTCATTTTCAAGACAAAGCCTCATTGCTTATGCAGCATTTGTGGTTGCTACAACTTTTGTATAGTTACTATTCTTCCCAAGAGTTTTATGAAATAGCATTTCTGTCTTTATTGTAGGAAATGTAATTTCAAAATAGCATGAAGGAAGTGATTGCTAAAAAATCCCATGCCCTCATGACACATCGCCAGCAATTGGCTTCCTTTGTGTTCGAGATCAATTTTGGCATGAGAGGGGGAGGAAGAAGGGAAGTGGCAAGTACAGAAGTAGACAGAGAGGAAGCCGAAGGGAAACTCAGTGTAAAGAAGAAGCAAGGACATTATGTCACAAATGAATCAAATGATCATATCTTGATAATCACTGATAAAGCATAAACAAAAATTAAAAATTATTTATTTAATTTAAGCATTGACCCCCCCTAAGAGTAATTCATTAGTTTATTAAATCCAAACATGTAGTCTCCATTTCTCTCTCTTTTGTCCATTTAAAGAAGGTCTTTAGCAGATGTTCATGTTCAAATATTTGATTCCCTTGCAGATTATTTTATTTTAAACATTGTACCAGAGGTTTCTTCTCCTTTTTAATGAATTTTATTCAAATTCCCCTTTATGAAAATTTGATGTGTTTAATAATAAAATACAAAATGGAGTCGAATGAATTGGAAGCAGCCTAGATATTTGAGGGGAAAATCTGTCAGCCTACTCCTCAGTATCAAAAAAAAAAATCTCAGTATTTGAAAGTGCCAGCCCCTCATCTTCTCAGCCATGGACATTAGAATTCAAGACTAAAATCCCATTACTTTAGAGAAATCAATAGGTCTCGTAAAATTACCAGTCTCCTCATGAACTCAAAAGAGTGTTTCTAAAAGAAAATATGATTTGTTGTTCTATTCTCCATGTGTATTTGTGTAAATCAATATATCTGGAGTAGCCAGAAAATTCCAAGGCAAGCCTTGATAAATAAAATTTTCTCCAGTTTTTAGAGGTGACAGAATTCACTTTAAATTGTGGGATTTCCTGTGCAAATTTCTACTACTTCTCTCACACCCTACACCTGCCATATTACCCCAGGCCTGTTGCTTTACATAATTTTCAGCCTTTCTTCGGTCAGCTTGACCCAACATTAGCCACTTCCTATGGCTCAGACAAAAGCAACTGTAAACAGAGATGCTTATTGGCAGACACACTAACTATGAAGCACAGGATTGGCAGTTAAGGCAATTGTCCTCCACGGTGGATTCCTTTAGCATTATCATCTATAAAACAGGATAATCTGTGGCTTTTACATATTAATTGCAGTATATGGAGATGATAACCAAATTTCACAGAAAATTTTCCAAATTTACTAAATCCAAAAAATACATACTGCCTTAGTTACTATTCTATTGCTGTGAAGAGACACCATGATCAAGGAAATTCTTAGAAAATAAGCATTTTAATTGGGGGCTTGTTTACAGTTTTAGATCATTAGTCCATCATCATCTTGGTGGGAAATAGTCAGGCATGATACTGGAGCAGTAGTTGAGAACTTTTCCTCCTGATCTGCAGGCAGCAGGGAGAGAGAAACACCGGGCCTCACCTGGCACACTTCCTCCAACAAGATCACACCCCGCAATCTTTCCCCAACAGTTCCACTAACTGTGAGCCAAGTATCCAAACATATGAGCCTATGGTGGCCGGTCTCATTTAAACCACCACACACACCTTATTTCTTGTTTAGTCCTTAGCTTCTGCCTACTTTCCTGTCTCAACTAATCAAACTTATTATAACTTTGTTTTATAGAAAAGTCTAAGAAGTAAGGAAATGGTAGACAGTGAGCAGAGGGATGCAGATAGAATGTCTTAATCTGTTTTGTGTTGGCTTAATGGATACATGAGCTGGGGTGACTATCAAATAATGTATCTTCCTTGAATAGTGATTCTGGTGGCTGGAGAAATCCAAGCATCTTATCAGTGTTTTGATGAGTACTCTTTTGGCTATGTCACAACATAGCAGGAAAATAGTAAAAGAAGTGATCCTGTACCTAACAGACAATGTATATGGGGCCCTACTTTGTAACAACTTATGAAACCAATCTGAATCCTGTTGAGATTCAACATGATTTGTGAGACCATAATCAATGCACTTATGGGGTGGAAATGCCTTTACCTAACTTTCTTCCTCTAGTTTCACTTCCTCATGGTTTCACCATCTCGCGCTGCCCCATTAGAAACTAAGCTTCCAGCACACCAGCTTTTTGTGATCAAACAATAATCAAGCCATAGAAGTGAACAAGTGGGAACTCAAGGAATTCCCCAAATTAATAAGCTATTTTGCTCAATTTCAGTGTATTTATTACAAGATCATCTCTGGTTGGGAAGTTCAATATAATTTGTGAATTTGTGGAACTTCTAAATGAGAACATGGATTTGACTTTGAGCTTTGCAATTTACTTACTACAAGGTCTTAGGAAAGTCAATTAGCCTTTTGGAATCATTTTTCCTTGAAAAATGATGATAATGTAATTTTATTAGGATGTTTTCATAATTATATGAAATCATAGATGCAAATGGAATATGTTATCAGGTTCAAAATAAATACTCTATAAGTGGTGGTAGTAGTAGAGATTGTTATGTGTTGTTGCTCTTTGGCATTCGTATCTACCAAGTATAAGGTTTTTTTAGCATTATTGTTGAGGTGGGCTGAGGGCCCATTTTTAAGTTTGTAGATAGTCACTTATCTTCAACAATTTGGTACTGATATGGTCATTGTTTGTATTATTTCTGCCTTTATCACATTCTTACTCATCTTTCTGACTGTAAGTGGATTGCATACTATGATCCTGGGGCTGAAAGATTTCCCAAAGTGTCAGCAGACAGATTTAATTCATGTTAATGTTAAGTGATCATGATGTTAACTGCCTAGTTCATCAATGCTTGCCCTTAGGCGAGGCTCTACTTTTCTGTATCATAAAACAGAATATGGAATCAGGGCAATCCATGCTCCATGCAGTGAGATATAATGCTTGGCAAGATAGAAAGCCAGAGAGTGAAGAGGAGCATGTCTTGCTTTTTTTATAGCAACCTACTCTTGGTGAACAATACTGTGCTCCCACGAAAGCTTCTTAATTCTTTTCAAGTTATGTGTTCCTGAAGTCCTAAACTTTCAGTACTCTAACTCCACCTCAAAGATTCTAGCACTTTGACATCACTTAAGAATCAAACCTCATGCATATGGGCATCTGCGAGATAAACCATAGCTCAAACAAATCAAAGCACTTGGGAATAATAGAAGCTACTGCTAGTGAATGTTAATATATTAACTCTGGCTAAATCTATGACTCTATGGAACTCAGAACCATGAAAGTAAACCTATCAGCTTCCTCTTCATCTCCTTTAAGTTCTCATCAATTGGCCTTGACTCATACTTGTTCTTTCTTAGGCAAAATGAATTGAACACAAGGCTTTGTGCACACATTACCATTGAGCCACACACCTGAGTCCATAACAGTTTATTACTTATGTATTAGTAATGGGGATTGAACCCATGGTCTCCTGCTTGCTAAGCACATGACCTACCACTTAGTTAAATTCCAGGAACATTGTTTGTTGAGCTGTTACAAATAAGATCTTAATGGATTTTAGCTGGTTAACCCTACATCTTTCCCCCTAATTGGGGATTAGTCAGTCTGGGAAACTGAAACACAATTTGGCTGTGAGAAAAGTCTATATTCATGATGAAGGTCATGGTTGATTTTCTGTATTCCTTTGACCTCTTCAGCAATGACACTACCTAAATAAGTCACTACAAATCTCAACTTGTATCACTGTTGAAGATGGATTCTCTAGGTTTTATAATAGGATATGGCAAAAATTAGGAATGATATTTATTTATTTAGAATAAGTAAAACTCATCAGTATCTCATGATCTTTATGATTTTCCCAGCATATCCTAAAATAAATGGATTTCTTGTTTTGAGAAGATACAAAGACTAGATAATTTTCTCCTTTTCTTATTTTTTAATGTCAGTTCATATAGAAAGTACAGTTGTGGATGAAAATAACTTATTAAACATGGTATAATGAACACATTACTGTGTATGGTAAATTTAAAAATAAAATGAATCACTGGGGCAAAAGAAAAAATGGAAGATAGAGGAACATAAATGTTCTCTATATCCTGCCACTACCAATAGCAAATACACTAGAGGGTACAGTAAGTACAGTAAGTCACCTCTACTCTAAATTAATTCAAACTCATTTGATGGTTGGTACTGTCAGTATCCCTAAGGATATTGATTCTATGTTTTGTTTCTTGGGTGACACCAGTTTATCTCTAGAACCAAATGAATGTGTTTTTTTATTAATATACTTTCATCGTGTTTATTCTTGAATTACTTTTTTTTCATGAAAATAACAGATCATGTAACTTAGAAACAAGTCACGCTGGCATAACTTTTAGGACTCCCCACAGACAGAATGCCTGAAGTCTAGTGGCAAATTACAACCAGTTTCCTATACAGTGTGGCACATCCTCACAGAAGTTAGGATGACTTGACAATCTGACAGACACTTAAAGTGTGAAGATGAATTAAAGATACATCACTCCTGATGGGTCTATTTTAAAAAAGCTGTCAGTTAACGTAAGCAGTATTCTAAAAACATATAGGACCATATCAGTGCTAGAGGGTGTTAGATAGAAAAAGCATTGGCAGATGGACAATTTTTGATAGGTCTATGTGAATGTGAAAACCAATCTAGAAGGAATTTGGAAGTCCTCATCTGTTGCCCTGCTTTGAAATACATATTTAGAAGCTTTGATTTCTTTCTCTTTAAGTTTCTTCCTGTCTTCTATGATTACCTAGTTAGATTAGTTATAATATACATGCTATGCCTAATGGGAGTTGTGACAGACAGGGAATTCTAGATTTAAAAAATGTTACTAGCTGTTGTTTTGCCTGCAAGTCCACCACCAGCGCTACTTGTTTGGAGAATGTACTGTAAGTCAGACAATAAGAAAAGCAAACTCTCCATTCACTCTAAAAACAGTGGTTTTCCAACCATTTGTGGTACTAGAGCAATAGGGGTTGGAGGTCAGCCAAAAGACAGGAGAAAATGAAGGGTATATGAAAGAAATGTCAGAAGTTATACTTAGATATTATCTGCTTCACACTCACATAGAAATAGTTGGAGACATTCATGCATCCCTCATGTAATATGTGACTCTGTTTCAAAAGATAGCTATCTGCAGAGATTGAAAGTTCCATCCTTAGCAGAGATGTGCACAATAGGACTAGCTAGTTCTCAATGGTAGAATGTTCCATCTTGTGAGAATTCCAAAACTGCTTTTTTAAAATCCACACTATTAATGTTTATTGTTTACAGAATTAGATTCATTTTTGTCCCCATGAATGCTTTCTGGCTATGTAATGTAGTTCAGTGGTCCTTACTGTCCATTAAAATTTTCTTATCGTTTCTTCCAGCATTTAATAAAAGACATAAAGATCTTTGCCTCCATGCCTGTTAAGCTAATCTTTATTTTTTAATTTACTTTTATTATTTCTTTAATTTTTTTGAGATTATAATATAATTATATTATTTTCCTCTTCCCTTTCCTCCTTCTAAAAACTCCCATATACCCCTCCTTGTTGTTTTTTTTAGACAATGACCTTTTTTATCTAAGTGTTGTTACAGACACACACACACACACACACACACACACACACACACACACACACACACACATGCTCCTAAATACATAAGCACAGCTCTCTCAGACTGTAAATTGGACCCTACCTATAATCTCCCACCTCTATATTCTCCCCTCTCTGTGTATGTACATATGTGAACAAATGTATATGTAAATGCAGTATAACATGTTTAAAGGAGAACAAGAAAGGGTAAATACTAGGTAATGAGGAATGCTTTTAATCCATGTAGTGAACACATGATTCATGAAAAAGGGTGTGAAGCTAATTTTTTTTCAAGTTTGAACTCTGTAATTGATTTTTTTTCTGGTAGATAAATGAATAAACCATATTTAATATTAAATGTTTAAATCCAATGTGAAGCTCCAGAGCTCCTAACTGTATAGAAGTTCATGTATAGACTTTGGGTCTGGCTAATCTCAGTGCATAATATTTTTTTCTATTTGAAATTCCTTTACAGTAAGTTTTAATAATAAAAACCAAAAAAGATATAGGTAAAAATAATAGTAAAAAAACAATAGGAGAAAGCACAACTTACCCATGTCATTCAAAATTATCTGTGATAGATCTTCTGAGGCATGAAAGGGCAGAACCCCATGCCAAGGGATGGAGCTCATGCCCAACACTTCAAGCCTGGCTAGGATCCCGAGACTGGATAGCCAGAAGAGGATTCCTAATGATATTCTGCTCTGCTCATAGATCTGTGCCTAGTCCAATCTGATTCAGAGAGGATTCTTCCAACAGATGAGGGAAGCAGATTTAGAGGCCCAGGGCCAATCATTGGACAGAGATCGGGAACTCTGATAAGAGAGGGAAGGAGAATTGTGGGGACCAGAAGAATTGACGACTCCAGACTCCAGAAGATCAAGCCCCACAGCATCAACCGACAGGACCCTTAGGGGCTCACAGAGACTAAAGCGGCAGATACGGAGCCTGCATGGTCCCCTACATAGATCTTATGGTTGTCTGGCTTGGTGTTCTTATAGAACTTGTAAGAGGAGGAAATGCCAGGAGCGGGGGTAGGGGGGTTCCTCTGACCATTTTACCTGCCCTTGTGACCCTTTCCCTCCTGCTGGGTTGATTAGTCAACCTTGATGTAGGGGCTCATGCCCAGCCTTGTTTCTTGTTGATATGCCCTGTGGGAGTGGCAACCCTGAGAGACCTGCTCTGTTCTGAGGGGAAGAAGGGGTTGAGTCTGGGAAAGAGGGCAGATGGCAGGAGTTGGAAGGGTTGGAGGGAGGGGAGGATGAGATTGGATGTATTATATAAGAGGGGAAAACACCTATAACAACAGATACACCTAATATATAAAGGCTAAAAATGACAAGTGTTGACAGAGGTATATAATACTACTAATCCTACCCTACTGTTGAGAATGCAAAATCATACCGAGACTCTAGGAAACAGTTTGTAGTTTCTTGAGTTAAACATTGACTATCCATGAACAGCTTCTATGTATTTTATGAAAAGGAATTATTGCAATAAGCATTTCACTATGTATGAATATATTAAAATATCATGTTTACACTTTAAATGCATTTATTTGTGAAGTGTACTTCAATGAATTTGGAAACAAGAAAATATATACATGCATCCCGAGCTCTATGTAAATTTTCATAGTGGCTATATTTGTATTTCCTTGAAACTGAAAGCAACTCAAAAAGTACATCAACAATGTGAAATAAAAAGTGGTATGTACATATAATGGAATACTTTTTGCAATAAAGGGGAATGAAATATTGAGACACAACATGAGTGAACCATGAAAACATCCCAAATGAAAGAAACAAAACACAAAAGACCACATGTTTATGTTACTATTTATATTAAATGTTGAGAAAAAGTCAACCTGTAGGAACAGAAACTAGATTTGTGATGGCCTGAAACTAACAATGGGTAAACTAACTGAAAGATAACATGACTGAATCTGGGGGTGATAGAATTTCTTATACCTCAAATGTGGTGGTGTTAAACAGACACATATATATTTCAAAACCCATTAATGTAGGCCAGGCATGGTGGTGCAGTCCCTTTATCCAAGCACTCTGGTGGCAAAAGCAGGTGGATCTCTGTAGGTTTGAGGCCAGCCTGGCCTACATAGTGAATTCCATGCCAGTTGCAGCAGCTTTGTGTGACTCTGTCTAGAAAAACAAAAAAATAAACAAAAAAAACTATACTTTTCAAATACATAGATTTCATTAGGGTAAATTGTATATCCAATGAAATATATTTTAAGCCAGCCTTATACATAGCAAGTTATATATTATTGGATATATGACTTATTAGAAAGAAGAAAGAAGTAGCCATGGCCTTCCTAATGTCTGGGGTTCAAAGATGACATTTTGAATCTGTTATAAGCAAAGATCATAAGTATGGTATCAGTGTTTTCTCACCTGTGATGGATATTAAGAAGGGAGCTGTTTACTTGTTATCTATAAAGTGTCATTCTCTGTAATATCTGTACATAGAATGCCTCCTATTATTAGTCTTTCTAACAATATTCTTTCATGTACTTTCCTTTATGCTTTAGCACATTTCAGTACATTTGAGATGCTTTCCTTGGAAGCCATTTTATTCTTGATTAGCCTAGATCAGTTTCAGACCTCTCGGGCCTTTAGAAAGGACAAGTTCTCTTCCTAGAGTTTACAAAAAGTTTTGACTATTATTAGTTTATAGGTGAAGAAAATTAGGCATAGACGAAGTCTAAGACCTGTCTAAATTCTCACAGCTGTTACACAGAGTTGATATCATTAAAATAGAACTGAAATCCAGATCTAATTCTACAGCCTGTGCTAATTAATATATCTTCATATCTTAAGTATTAAAATAGTAACTACATCTTATTAAGTGGGTGTGGTGAATCAGACGCTAAGTTAAGCAGTTTACATACATGACTTCCTGTTCTGGAAACCTTACACTTCATGAGGGCTCATCATTTTTACCTTGTGTCCAATATAGTAGCTGCCAAAAGACATGGAATTACAAAAGATTTACGAAATGAAATGATCAACCATCTATGGTAGATATATAGGATACATCTATGAATAATGAAAATTAAGCTTTTGGATATTGACATGACTAAGAAGAATGCCAGTGTCTAAACAAATTGTAGAGTCCACAAATGTATTTTAATCAGTGTCTGTCTCAATGTCGAGGAGTTAAGGAAGGCCAACAAATTAAAAGGGATACCTCTACTAATAATGATATAAAAGCATGATTGTTGCTGGTGGTGGTCAAACACTGAGATAACCCACCTGTTTCTGCCTTATGTTTTAATTCTCCAGACTCTCCCCATTGTTAAACTCATTGCTCAACCTTGTGACCCAGTTATACATGAAGAACAGTATATGAGAGGTAAGTTATTCTCCCATCTTCTCTAAAACATAGCATTAAATGTCATATCTCTAAATAACTGTTGTCTTCATTAACATGCATATATACCTTTCTAAGTCTCCAGATAATCTTGATTTAGGGCCCAGGATAGTGGGAAATTTTTCTAAGAGGGGAATAGACACAAACTAAATCATATATTCATCCAAACAAAAACATATTTCAAGAGTATCGAAGACTTTTTCTCACTGCCTGGACAAAGATGTCTAAGTATAAGGTCTGGACATGTGCTTCCTGAACATTAGCCCAACTGCCACCATTCTCTACTTAAATTTCTATATGGTTAATTCAAGCATCTGTGGTATGAAAACATTAAGATGCACTGGCACATAGATGTTCTTTCTGCTCATATTAGCAAAGAATAAAAGATCATCTATATAGCAAATAGGAACAGTAAAACCACTTCTGCAGTATCTAGTTATGTCTATGGCTGCTACGGACCAGTGTTATAAATCCAAAGAATTACTGAGTGCCTCTACGTATACAAAGAAGGATATTGGGCCCTGGGAATATGAAAATGAAGTTAGATTTTTCTCTTTTTTTGTATTTCACAGTTTAATAGGGGACACAGACATTTAATAATTTATTAAAAGTGATACAAATATTGAAATGGAGAAATACAAGGACAGGCAATATATTAAATGACTTACACTAAGCCACCTCCTTGCTGCAAATTAGGAGACTTGGGCATAATTACCTTTTCTAGAACAATACAGATTTCTAGAAAGAAATTCTTGTGCTGGTGGCAAGGACTTTTAAAAAGCAACTTTCCAGTGTCTGAAGAAAATATGATGCTGTAAATGGTTTGTGATGTTGATGTCTGCTGAATGCTAGTAACTGTACATATGTTATCACCTCAGTTATATGTAAATATATACAGTCCTCTCTGCAACATAGATGTCTCAGATGTGAAAACTAAGGCTCGCAGGTAACTTGCTCAAGGTCTCACCATCTAGGCTAAGTGAGATTGGAATTCTGATTCAAAATATCTCATCTCAAACTTCCAGTTTTTTTTCCTTTTTGTTTTTTGGTTTTTGGGACAGCATTTCTCTGTTGTAGACCTGGCTGTCCTGAAATCACTATGTAGACCAGGCTGGCCTTGAACTCACAGAGATCTGCCTGCCTCTGCCTCCTGAGTGCTGGGATTAAAGTTCTGAGTCACCATCACCTGGCTTCAAACATACAGATTTTTTAAAGCCACTATTTAAAATTGCCTCAAAGGGCAAAGTTGCATTAGATATACCTGCTAAGGAATCTAGTTCCAAATCTAACATCAAATCATTATACTACCTTAAACAATTTTTTTATTTATTCTTGGAAAATTTCATACGTGTATATAATGCATCTTTAATCATAGTCACCCCACACTCCCCTCTACAACTCTACCTGAATCCTCCCATCACATCTTTCTCCAAGTTTCATGCCCTTCCTTTTCACCCAGTTGGATTGAATGTGCATGTTCTAATAGTATGCTGCTAGGTGACTCAGACAAGAAGACAAGGAGGCATAATCATAAGTGCAAATTCTGCCAGACCTCAGTGAACGACTGTAATGGCAAGCAGTATACTCAACAGTGGAACCACAAGCATCTGAGCTCAGGTGTTTTCATTGATTTAGAACTCCTCAGGTGTTCTACTGATAGCACATGCAGCTCATGAGCAATCAAACATCTCCTACATAAATCCAACACCTGCAGACAATACACAATGCCAAGGCCTAGGGAGACCCTCACCCAACAGTGCACAAAACAATTATTTTATACATAACTAAAAATAAACTTCCCCAAAAGCACATCATGCCTTACCTACTTCAAAAATATTATGAAAAAATAAAAATAAACGAAACAGTAGGAAGAATCTTAGAACCTTAGAACACGTAAAACACTGCACAAAGTACAAGTTGTTGAGTGGTATGGAACATATAATCCCTGTTTTGCTTACTCCTAGTCAAAGCTTAGTGAGGAGAAAATAGGGTAACTAGGAAGGACTTGGGATTAGACCACAGCCTAGTAGCCCATAAACATGAGTCAAACCAATTTCTATTTCTTGAGCCTGGCAGTCTTCATATGTAAGCTTTCTCTAATCTGAGACTTTTAGGAGACTTCTTACAATCAAAAAAACATGATATACACTAAGTTGCCTATATTAAGCTTTTCCTGCCTTGAACAGAGCAGCAGGTTGTTCAACACCACAGGAACCTACAAATGAAAAAAAAAAGTTTAAATCTAAGTGGGCTAGGCTCTGTCAGCTCATCAGTTGCAAGTGGTGTTCATCACTAAGTGAATTGCGCTTAATGAATTAAAGATGAAAGAGACAGCAGGGAGCACGAATGCAAGGAGAAGACCTTTCATTTCAAATTTAAAGGGCTCATTTTATGACTATTTGCGATCTGTAGATCAGAATTTTCCACTCTTTCCCTAATTGTTTACTTGAAACAGCATGTACTGTTTGAAACGATGGGATCATAGAGAACAGACAAACCAAACTAAGTCTTCAAATTGGTAAACAAGACCTGTATATCTTAGCCTTTAAGTCTCCTCCAAGAATAGGGATTGCAGTATGGGTGCACAGTGGGTAAAATTCAGGTTGAGTGGTAGACGTGCTGGTGAGATTCTAGATTGTATATCACTTAACAACCAGTTCCTGAAATTTTATTTTCGTGTTCAGGCAAGTTATAGAATCTATGAGTTTGAAAGAACAATATCAGTTTTATGATGCCTCACTGTTTTCTGAATTTTTTTGGAGTCTCTATTCTAATGTCCCACCATGGAGGAATTCTAATTCTGCTTATCCTCCAGTGATATAGAACTCAAAAATTATCTCACAGCAGTAGTCATCCCATCTCCATTTCTACCCTCCCAATTTTATCTTTAAATGGCTTTTTCCTTGTCCCAGAGAATACAGTAGTCTACATGAGAGTCACTTGAAGAACACTGCTCATGTATCAAACTCCTCCCTTGCTCCCTGACTTAGAGTTAACATCCCAGGAGCTTGGTTTATGATTTGGAAAACAGAAAAAAAATGCAGTCAGGAAATGAAATAATGAACATGAAAGTGAATATTGAGAGATATAAATCTTATTGCTTGTAGATAGGAAAATCTATGCAGCAGGAATTCTCATGTAGCAAGTGTGGCTTCTTGATAGCTGAAGACACATTATAGAAGAAAACTAGGGAACGGGGACTGAATGTCCATGGTGCTTATAACTTTATAGGAAGTAAAGCTATGGGTCCAGCTGAGGATGAAAGAAGATTGAAAATTAATGGAAAGTCTGAGATCTGATTCATTCCAATGGCCATAGGGACATAAGCCATATCAAATGAGCTGCTGTACTTATGATATGGAGATATGTGTATAATTGTTCTGTTATTCATAGACAGAAGAGTTTTAAAACAGAAGAATATTTTATTCCTTTGGAAGGGGGTCACAGAGTCCCAAGAAAAAGATCAGCTCAATTGCTACCCATGATCTTTTATCTCCAAAATAGCCAAATGTTACGTGTCTAGACCTGACATGCACTGTAACACTTATTAAGAAAGGCATGGAGACTTAGAAAATAATCAGTCTACATACTATATACTTTAGGGGCTGCTTTGGTAGATACATATTTTGTATTTCTAAAAATGACAAACTGAGTATTGAGGCACATACTTGCAGTCTTGGCACTTAGGTTGATAAATCAGGAAGAACATGAGTTTGAAGCAAGGCCTGGCTACAGAGTAAGTTTCAATACAGTCTACAATAAAAACTGAAGACTTGTCTCCACCTTCCATCCAAAAATGTAGCTAATGCTAAAATCAAAAGTACCCTAAGAAATCATTCAACCTAGAGTTCCTCAAAAGTATTAACTGAAATTTCTGCATCAACATCACCTGTAGAGCTTACTTAATATTCATATTACTAGACATCATTCCTAGAGCCAAAGTCCCATATTCTCCATAGATGAAATTTAAAATTCTGTATGTTAAAGTCTTAGGAGATTCTGAGAACCTTGTGGTGTGTGTGTGTGTGTGTAATCAGTCTCCATTATTCCCAAGATCAAATGTAAGAACCACTTAAATGAGATTCTGAGAACCTTGTGGTGTGTGTGTGTGTGTGTGTGTGTGTGTGTGTGTGTGTGTGTGTGTGTGTGTGTGTGTGTAATCAGTCTCCATTATTCCCAAGATCAAATGTAAGAACCACTTAAATGAATAATATTACCTGGGATACCTATAAAAGCACTCCTTGTTAAGATTTTGAGGTAGAATTTCTGGAGTATGCTAAAGCTTAAGAAGCCCAATATTTTTCACTATATAGATAAAGATACTTAGGTCCAGAGATGGGGAAACATGTCTTGTTCATGATTATTCTTCTGAATGGTGGGAGAAGTAAGCACACACTTGTATCTCCAGAAAAGTCCTAACACTGTGTTCTTGTTCTCACCCTTATGAGAGGACTAAATGCCTCAGGCACCTATGACCACAGATGTCCTTACAAGATCTGAAGCCGAGTGAAGATAAACAAAAATGGCTCACAACCACTTACTAAAACCATTTGTTGTTATGGCTTTCATAGATGAAACATGTACATATTAAGCTAAAGCTTGTATATATGCAGTTTTGTATCAAGTCTGTCCAGCCACATTAGCCTGATGCTCCAAAACCAATGAATTTGAGATTGCTGTTCTGTTTCTGCTAGAGCCTTCATCTTCTATGAACAATCCAACAGAAGATCAGTGACCTCAGGAAAAAGTAATTTCCCAAATGAAATGGCCAGGTAGATTTTCTCTGAGGGAATGAGCATTTGCCATTGACATCAATGGCACTGTATGATTTGCATGTTGGCTAATGCTTTTAATTTAAGCAAGTGTTTTCACCTGTGCTTCATAATTAGGAAAATTAAATGTCAAGCCACCTTGAATATAAAATTCTGTGAAGAACCAGGTACCATCGCAATGGTGTGAAATTGCTGAAGGTAGAAAAAAAGGGTAAAAGGCAGAGACATAAAGAAAAAGTTTTAATCATATCCTTCCAATTAAAAAAAGTTTAATAGAGGTTCACAATTCCTTCACAATTTCAAAATCAAAGAGGTCTATGAGATGCAAGTCAGTTTTTCTTTAATTTGTTGCTTAAACCCAGTTGACAAAAAAAATTGACCTGATTTGACACAATTTTTGTCTATATCCAATTCAGTATGAATACTCAGACATTTTTTCCTGCTGAAATTTTAATGGCTTAATTATGAGCTGTTTCCCGAGATACTGTAGGAAATGTTATGTAATAAACAGTCATGCTCTGTTCTACCTTTCAAAAATCTGAAAAGGTGAAACTTGAATTATAAAACCCAGATGACACAACTATGGACCTAGAAAAATGATAGCTAACATTTATTGGACCTTTGCAACCTGCATGAAGCTGTTCCAGTCTCCTTTCACGTCAGTTAACCATCAAAAACACTATGAGGTAGGCATTATAAGTATTTCTTTTTTATGAATAGATTTGTTTGTTGTACTGAGAAAATAGTCTTGGTGCATATGAGAAACATTCTACTTTGGTAACAGCATTCAGAAGGAGAAAAGCTGTGACCCATGCACATACATGTGAACATATACATACACATAAACACATCTGTCTATGCATCCATATATATATATATATGGATATATATTGACATATATACCTAGAAAGAGAAATGCTGTTCTTATACTATATGAGCAATATTTTAAAGTTTGTTCAGTGATTCTCAGAAAGATTAAGCAACACAGCTATTAGTTGAGTCAGGATTTTGGCCCAAGTCAGTTTTTTTCTGGAGAGTCTGATGTTTATTGCATTCCACTGCCAACTGAAAGATGGTGTTGGCTGTTTGTAGGCTTTATGCAAAAGTAGAATAGGATATCAACTCTTTCATATCACTCAAATACCTTCTTACTTTCAAATGTACCATCTTCCAATCCTTACTTATCTGTGATGCTACTAATACAGCTTTATTTCTTGAGGTACTGTATTTTTACGGGAAACATCTACATCACAAATATAGAGAAACCCAGGTTGTAAAAGTACTCATTCTTGGAATCCACTCCAGACCCATCAAAGTATACTTTCTAGGTATAGGAACTGAATTGCTATTGAATAAAAGTTATATCCTGAGAAAAGGCAATCATTGACCATTACTGTCATCTTATTATCTTAGTACTAGTTGAAACCTAGCAAGAATGGCAGTCATGCAGTTACAGATAGGCACCTAGAAAGTAGAACGGGATTCTAGAATACTGAAATATGAAAAGGAAACAAGAAATGAGGCTATGACTTTATTTTTCTCCTTCAGTGACATATGAGAAGCATTAAGGCCTCATGAGTAAGCACTTATTGATTAACTGAATTGAGACAATTTTGGAAGTAATCCTCCCAATTTTTTTGCCACTCAGAATGCCTTATAGCACACTGACACAACAATTCTCTGTCACAGACATTATAGCCATTGTCATTATGTATAATATATATTATCATCTAGTATAATTATATATGTATATATATATATATAACATATATATGATATTCATGGTCAGAATTAATTTCTACTTGTGTTTGCCACTGAGATTCTAGCCAATGATTCTACATGGTTTCAGTCTTACAATATTTTCCATTGGTCTAGAGTAGGAATGTTCAATGAAACCTATAAAATTAAGTCTTGTTTATTGGCTTGTTATTGATAATATTGATAATATCCTACTTTTTAGCTCTTGCTAGCTTGTACCTTGCTTCAAACTCTTACTCCTCCTGCCTTTGACTCCCAAGTTCATGGATTACAGGTACGTGCTATTATGCTCTGAGTTTCATATGTCTTGGTCACTCTTTCCTCTCCCTACACTTTTCCCCAAACCTCCTCAACTCCACTCATTTTAGAAATCAAACAGGCAAACAAAAAAAAAAAAACTAAGAAAAAAACAAAGAAAAATCCACAAGGAACACACACACTCACACACACACACACACACACACACACACACACACACACACATACATATACCAAACACACCAGAAACACAAAATCAAACATCATAATATACAAGAAAAATATCAGCAACACAAAAAATGCCCAAACAAAGCAACATGAGGCAAAACAATCTACAAAAATACCACTGAATTAATTTTGTGTTGGCCATCTACTGCTGGGAATGGGCCTACACTTAAGTGTGGTTAATATACCCAATGAAACTCCATTGGAGAAAACTAGTTTTTCCTTTGCAAGTAAGTGTCAATTGGTATAGCTTCTTGGTTAGGGGAGGGTGTTGGTGTCCACTCCCCGCTCATAGCACTGGGACCATGTCTGATTTGAACTTAATTTGATATACATGCTGCAACAATCTCTGTCAGTTAATATATGTATCAGTCCTGTTGTATATGGAAGACTTGGTGTTTACTTGGTGTCCTCCATCCCCTCTGGGTCTTACATAGCTCCCTGAGTCTTGGGGGAGCAGGTTTGATGAAAACATTTCATTTAGGACTGAGTATCCTAAGGTTTCTCACTCTCTGCACATTGTCTAGCTATGGGTCTATATTAGTTCCTATCTAATGCAGGAAAAACCTTTCTGTTGATGGCTGAACAAGACACTGATTAATGGGCATAGCAGAATGTTACTAGGAGTCATGCTATTGATATTTCACTATAGTAGAATAATAGTATTTAGTTTTCCCTAGGTCCATGATCTATCAGGTGAGAGACTTACATTTTGAAAGATTCAACGATATACATTTTGCGCATGGATAGCCAATTTAAGCACATTTAAATAGCATGCTACATAAGAAAGATCAATGAAAGGAATGGAAATAAAGAATAGTTTAAACTATCTGACATTAATATGTTTGGGGATTATTTTTAACCTTTATTGGTTACTTTATTCTTCTTATCAATGCTTGGAGGAGTGTTGAACATTTTGATCTTTATACACTTAAGAACATTCAATTCTTATTTGTGAGGCTTTCAATCTTACGTGTTCATCTTACTTGTGATGCCCTAATTATTTCCATGGCAACGAGAGTGTGACCTCAGACAAGGACACGGGAGAAAAAATAACAGATTACCTAACAGCACAGGATTCAGATATCTGGCTACAATGCAGGCTTAAAGTCGTGAGTGTGAAATACAATCAGTGATTATTCCAAGTTAGACCAAGTAATTCTCAAAATACAATACACATTCTAATCACACTGGAAATCTTGGCGAAGTGTGAAAAGTTATTCAGTGGGTCTTTGATGGGACTTGGTTTTCGGTATTCCAAGAAAACCTCTCTGGTAAGGCCAATGCTCTTGGTTCCTAGATCATGTATTGAGTGTTTAGGAGTATGACATATTATCACACTCAAGCAGAATATGAATAGCTGGAGGAAATGCTATTTTGGGTTGCTGTCCTGATAAGCATACCAAATCTGATATTAACTAGCTGGGTGACCTTGGACAAACATTTTTGTTTCTCTGAGTCTCTGTTTCTAATCTGTGAAATTATACATTTTGTTGGTCTGGATGATTGCCAAGACTATTTTGAACTCTAATATAAAATCCTTTGACAGTGATTATAAAAGACATTTTAGAATCAGCATGAAGTTTAATGTCTATATGTACAAAGAAAGGGAAGGAAGAGAAAATGACTATGTCTATGATATATGGTATGATTTTCTTAATTCAAATTCTCCCCCCTCTGTGTTCTAAGGTGATATGTGTCTTTTGAATGTGTAGAAAACTGGCATTCTCCAAGAAGCAGCAGCAGTGATGAGAAGGAGATAACATTTTTTTGTGGCACCTCTTCAGCTCAACTTTCAGCATTCTCAAGGGACATTGAACAGCTGTTTCCTAGTTCTACATGACACTGTCTTTTCCACTTCTTGTCCATTGGTCTTGAGTACTGGGACTGAATTTCTAGTGAGTTCTGTATAATTCAAGGAGACACAATGGAGAAATGCACAGAATCACCTCCTACCTTAGAGGCAGAGACTTCCTGTTGCAGAGGAGACAATCTGATTCTGCAGCCACAAATGCAGCCTCTGACTGATGATAACCCTGCTCTAAGACGGCAAGTTGTGCCTGTCCTGAATACCCCAGTGATGTCTGTATCCTACTTAGGTGACCGTCTTTCTCAATTTCATAGCGACACAACCAGTGTCACAGAGTTTCTAGCTCAAATGACTACCTATCTTACAGCTCTCAACATTTCCAATCCTGAAGATGATGCCCGAGTCAAGCACTTTTTTGAATACCTCTCACAGCAAATGCAAAGTTGTGATGTTATATCTCAGTCCAACCAGAGTTATCTACTGAAACAATATGAGAACTTTGTTCTTGAGTTCCAGCAGTCGTTTGGTAAACCCATGGAACAAGAAATGGCTCCTCTGATGAATGTTAAGGTTGACAAGAGAGACAACTCTCAGCAGGATGCTACTACTTTCCAAGTTCTTGATCAAAATCTGAGTTATAGTGCATCCAATCAGAGTGACCAGTACCAAAAGGAACAAGTTGACCCCACCCTTGATGAAGAAATTACAGATATAATGGGCAACCTACCAGATTTGATCACTCAGTGCATTCAGCTGGACAAAAAACACAAAGACAGGCCAGAACGCCTACAGTCAGAAAGTCGGATTCCAACATTCGCTTCCACAAACCAGTCCTTCCATAGTCGCACAGGTCCACTACCCAAGGATGAGCCAAAACAGGGAGCCCAAATGCCTGTCACTCCAGCCAAAAGAGCCCGTCAGCAAGAAACTCAGTTATGTCTCTACTGTAGTGAGACTGGTCACGTCACAAGAGATTGCCTTGCTAAACGTTCTAAAACTCCAGCAAAGAGAAAAATGTAGCTCACCAGTAGTAGTAGGAGGATAGGAAGTCACTTTGTAAACTCATAGCCCTCTCACCATTGGCCTTAGTGATTTATAAACTTTCACAAACTTCAAAATACAAATGAGTTGCTGTGACATCAATTCAAGAACAACCATGAACATTTACATCTCCGGGAATTTGAATAATGAGAAGCTGTTGGTTGTAAGATAGCCCCTCAACAAACTTGATCTAGCAACAATGATGAAGACAATTAACAGAAACTTTACTTTTGGGGCCAATTGCTTCAAGAGTTCTGAAAGTTTTCAGACAAAACTTTCTCCAGTCTGAGCCGCAAACATAACCCTGACAATGTATTCAAATTCACATCCTTACCAATTGGATGAAGTCTTGATTTATTCATTGGCCTGAGTCCTATAACTTGTGTGCCGAGGACTGAATCCAGATATTTTATCTCTACTGATCCGTTCCTTAGTGACTTGTTTGTTAAGGTTCTTTGCTTGCAATCATAGTGGAATCACCATAATCTACAAATATCCTTATCATCAAGAGACCAGAATCTGGATTCTGTTCTACCTATTAATCAGAATCTAGTGCCAATACCAGCTAACCTTCCTGGAACTGAATTTCTGCCACTCTTTCATACAGCTATATATTCTGTTGTTGTCTAAAGACTCCTGCTTACCCAAAATGCTAAACTTCTTGGCTGTTGAAAAACAAGATTATATGGTCATTTGAACTGAACACTGCATAATTACTAGCACCTTTCTTTGACTAATAGCCTATCTGGCAGTTAACATACTTTAAGCCTGCCAATCCAAGCTTAGTCATATCTACACTAATGTTCCTATTTTAGGTTTGCACATATATAAGGCTAAAGCAAATGGTTTAGGATAATGACCAAATTTAGTTATTTAAAGACATTTGCTTAAGATGTCTTATCATATTCACTGTAAAAGCAGCATGTTCTTGCTGCCTGGAAGAGAGACAAATCTCCACTAAAGACGGCCTTTACAAGCTGAAGTAGTTCCTGACTCTCTAGGCCTCAAGATTTAAGACTACTGCCAATTACTACCAAGCTTTACTCTTATGGACCACCTTTGCGTGTTATTATCTAATGGAAG
The DNA here is from genome assembly GCA_026225945.1 of Cricetomys ansorgei. Lineage (NCBI taxonomy): Eukaryota > Metazoa > Chordata > Mammalia > Rodentia > Nesomyidae > Cricetomys > Cricetomys ansorgei. The sequence goes on along the minus strand of JAMJFZ010002884.1, from coordinate 1,565,444 downwards.
ACCTCAGAAAGCAATGGGATGACATAAAACTTTTGGAATCAACTTATCTGAAAAATCCTGTGCACTTACATTAACACCATCTATGCATAAAACTCAAGAACTGGGTGTTCATTTGCTTGTCTTGTATTCTTGGCACACATCAGCTTTATGTATAAATAGTTGATATAGATGACGCTTCTGCAAAAAAAAAAATGGAATGGTGTGCTAGAAAGACACAACTTCTTAGAAATGTTAACATCTAATGTTGCTCAGTATTTGCTGGCAATTACCAGTTCTTTGTTCCTTGCTTCTTGGTGCTGATGTGTTTCCTTATAATGGATCTCCTGAAGATCAGTCACTGCATATTCCTTAGTAGCCATCAAGTTCTCTCAGAATATAAAGTACCATTGTATTTTGGTCTTGTTCCTGGAGAATTGTGCTTAGTTTTTAATACTTAATCCAAGATAGGGCCTTACTGTTTTCATTTTATATCACCAAGAGTTATCTTTTCATCCATCAGTGCCTCACTAACCACTGTGCCAATCCCTACTTTCATATAAAAGCAATTCCTTTGTTAATAGCTTGCTATATATCCATATTATTCCATAAACTGCTGTTACAAGGAGATCTGAATACACATATTATGATTGTGGTAAGAACTTCCCACTGCAGTACTGGAATTTTATGAGAAACTTTATCCAATATAGCTATTTGAATGTTGATTGATTCTAGGATTTCCAGAAATAATCCTCATCTATCTCTTCTATAATAAAGAATTAGTCCAAATAATCTATAGTCATGTTATTTTTCTTCTTGTTTATGATTTTTTTCTTGGAGGGGAGGTAGAAGAAAGAAGAAATTTATTTGTAGATAACATCATCTTCAGTGTAGAAATTCTTAAAGATCATACCTAATGCAAAATTACTACCAAAATTTTGTAAAGTCACAGGATACAAGGTGAATATATAAAACTTAATCATATTTGTGCAAACTAGCAACAAATATTCAAAATGTAAATGTAAAAAATACATTTATATAAGTGAAACAGATTCAGATGTGTCCACGATTTAAGAAAAGAACTTAAGACTTGTACCACGAAAAATACAAAGCATTGTTGAAAGTAATTAGAAAATATTTCCATGAACAGAGAGGCAATTCTCTCTTCCTTTTTTTTGGCCAAAATTTACAAGATAGTCATAAAATCTAAACAGAAATGTAGTATCAAGATAGTGTAGAATTTTCAGTAGGATAGTCATTTGGAGTAGTGGGTCAGATTTAAGTAAAAAAATCGACCTTGTTTTTGACAGTCAGTTGATTTTTAATGAAGGTGCCAAATCTCTCAATTAGGAAGGAATCTGTTAAACAAATGATTGTGCTAACACCATAATAACCTTCACAATGGATCATTGATATCAATTCAAGCTAAAGTGAACGTCATTATAACAATAATCTAGACATGATACCAAAATCACAAGACATAAAAGAAAAAAACGATAGATTCTACTTTACAAAAATGAAGAACATTTTCATAAACATTAAGAAAAAGAAAGTGTTAGTGTACACTTTAACAGAAGTACAAAAGAGGCTTAGGCAGGTAGATAGGTAGTTTGGGAGCAAGCTAGCTTGGAACATAGCAAGACAATAAAATAAAGAACAGAAAGAAGGAAGGAAGGAAGGAAGGAAGGAAGGAAGGAAGGAAGGAAGGAAGGAAGGAAGGAAGGAAGAAAAGGAGGGAGGGAAGAAAAGCTTCATGTGGGTAAAAATACTTGCTAATCAGGAGCTGTATAATAAACTTGCTTCCAGAATATAAAGAATTGTAATGCTTAATAATAATAAGACACCCCAATTTTAAAAAATATGCAAAGTGGTATGTGAATAACTAACCAGTAGGTTTAAAAATCAATTAGGCATTAGGGAAACTAATACCAAAAGAAGGTACCAGCATTACCAATTGAAATGGCCATTTAGCCAGTTTCTTACTGACTTGAATATGGGGTCTTTAATGTCAATAGGAACATTCAGCATGGAATTTGATTACCAGTTCTTCCTTACCTTAAAGCCATCCATTTATCTCTGTGGGCCCTATTTTCAAGATGTATATCTCTATCTCCTTTATGAATCCCTATTCAACAACATTTACTGCAAGAAATCTTTGTGCTTCACAGTGCCTAAGTGAAGATACTAAATTCAAGGCCAAGAACTTCAGCTCACTTTTCACTTGTAGAGTTTTCTTGAGGAATTATCTTCAATAGATGACCTCTTTTACACAATGGTATTCAACCAAGTAGCCTTGTAGAGCAAAGCAATGAGATTTGTCATAATTCTGTACTTCTTGCTGACTAGCAAGCATTTTATCATTAAATAAAATTTGCTGTAGAGGCATCATTCACTGTATACTGTCAACTTCAACTAGAATGACAGATGAGTTAGCATAAAAGAGTTATAAAAGATTGTCCTCAAAAATTATAAATTAATTGGACTTAATGAAACTAATTATAATCTGCAGATCAAAGATGATACATAACACACTCAAAGGTATAGTCTATTATTGTAAAAGGCTTTTCACAATACAAACCCCTCAATTGAACCAAGGATACAGTGTTGTGGGGATAAATCTATTACACGATTTATACCATCCAACAAGGTAGGTACTAATTATAAGTCTGAGGAAGAAAACTAACAACAGAGTGGTTTTTACAGTGTCTATAAATAGAAGGAATGAAATAAACACATGGCACTGATCTCCTTAATCTCAGAGATGGGATTCTAATCTGCATACCATTTAATAGGTCAATCCCTGAAATGGGATTATGTCCCCAGGCCACCCTAATTTGTATCACCAGCTACTGTGATATTTACCTCATTCTTTTTCTTCTTACTTTGTAGTCTCCAAGTAATCTAACTGTAGTTACTTTCCTACTTAAAGTTTTATTTTAGAAATATTTGCTAATGTCTGATATGAATCGTCTAGCCTATTTGGCAGTTGCTTCTCATTTTAGTTGCATAAATTGGTGTTTGGCTTACATAGTTTCCTCAGTGGTATACCAGCCTTGATCTTTTGTACTCCAATCACCTCTGAGTATTCTGAGAAAAAAAACTATTATCCCTATGCAATGTCAATACCACAGTGTGAATCACAGAAGGTATACCTTCCCTCAACATTAGGTAGCTTTCCTCTTTATTTATATCATCTGTCTAGAGATATAATAACATTCATATATACCAGAGGTTTTAATTTCCTAATCTACCTCTATGTATCACCGAAAGCACAGTACCTACAAGAAGTAATTGCTTTTTTCAATGTTACTGAACTCCAGTTCAGTCTGTCTCTGTGTAGTCCCAGGGATGAAGACATAAGCAGACGTTAGTCACTGGAAAACACTGTAGAGAAGGAGACATATATGATTAACTTACTCTTGTGACCACCATTTTGTACAAATTACAAAATACTAGAGCAGTATCAATTCTCTCACTTGTACTCATGATGATATAATAAATCACCCTTTCCCAAGTTCTAGGACGTCATATGCAGAACCTCTATTTTATTACCACAGTAGTGATCTCTGAAGAAAAACGGAGCATTTAGAATATAACCCTAACCCTAACCCTGCTGGGATTTAGCCAAGGATCTCACACATGCCAAGCAATCACTCTACCACTGAGCCACAACATAATTCCCCAAAGCATAACTTTCTGTTGCTATAGCTTTGTGCTGAGACAAAGGAGACATATGCTTCAGTTATACCTAACTGACTTAATTACACCTCCCACGGGCTCCATACACAGCAGCCACTCTAATAACTGGTATTCACATAGCAACTGGTTGAAACTCATTTTCTAGACAGCAGTCTATAAAGCAAACACAGAACAAATCAGCTCCTAGGACATTGAGATTTCATTTGTGTTTCTAATGAATTGGGAGTAAATTACTTGACACATCTAAAAATACACTGCGTCTACATTATCTAACTGAGTAGGCTCTTTTTTGTTGAGTCAGGATTGAAATAGTTTCTAACAAAAAGCCTTCATACTTCTGGAGCTCTTCATTTAAAGCTATTGAGTCTTTTTGAACAATGTTGTTTACAATTAATGAATAATGCCAGGAGACAAGGACAAGTTCATTGTCTTGGTGGCTATATGCCATCATCACATAAAACTCAAGGATAAATACATTTTGATTAATTCAGATACCAGTTAGCTATTCACACTTGAGATGTGCTTTAATGTATCAGCCTCAGGGAATATCCAATCCTACAAAGCGACTCTTACAGGAATTAGTGGGAAAACAAACTTATTCTTTTTACGTATTAACCCAATGTTTGACAACAACTATCAAATACTATACTTTCCTTAGTTGTTAATGATGATTTTTGCATCCATGAATTGATTATTAAATCTACTTGCTTTCAGTTTGTAATAATGTCTAATGATACAACAGAGACCAAAGGGTTGCATCCTTCCATTTAAATCAAACTTCCCTTTACATGGGTCAAATTCAAGTTACATATATGGAAAAGGCAGTACTCTCTCTGAATTTAGTCATTTAACAATATGAAAGAGTCTGTGTTGATGCTGAATGTTGCTGTTTGGAGAAGTGTTCCCCAAAGCATGAGCAAGGAGTTTCTAACAGAAGATTTGTTCCCCTCTGAAACCTCATTAGCCAAACCTCCATCTTTCCATGTTTCTTTCAGCATTTTGCACTTCCAAGATCTCATCAGAATGACCCATTTATCTCTGCTTACACTATTCAGGGACATTTCTGCCACAAAGTTTCAACTATTTCCATAGTTCTCTAACAAACCAGTTCTTCAGGGCTAAAAACCCATGGACAGGTATATCTTGGCAATTTCATGGTAACTATTTGCTGTATTAGTTTTCTGTATTAGTTAATTTCCACATTGCTGAGACAAAAGCAACACAAGGAAGAAAAGACCAATTATGGCTCATAGTTCAAAGTCTTGGTAGCAGGAGCTAGAGGCAACTGGTCACAGGGCATCTCCAGTTAATAAGCAGGGAACGATAAACACTGATGCTAGCATGGTTTCTTGTTTTTACTCAGTTCAGCACCTCCCTCCTTTAGTCGGTGCTGAATACTGAGGAAACGTGTTCCAACCCCAATTAACGTAATGTAGGTAATCTTTCACAGTCCTGTCTAGAGGCTAAATGTAATCTCAATAATCCCTTAGAGGCATGCCTTGAGGTTTTTCTCCTAGGTGATTCTAGATACTGTCAACTTTACAATCAGTATTATCCATCAAAACTGCCACTGCTTTGCTTAATGTCAATAAATATTATAGCAGCCATATTTTACTGACAATTTTCTCTATTTGTCCTTTTATTTATGCTTCACTTTTGTAATTTTAACAGCAACCCTCTTTGACATCTGTAATTGTTATCCTTATTATGCAGATGCAAAAACCGAGGTTTATAGTGGTTAGGGCAATGACCCATAGGCATCAAGGTAGAAACATCAGAATGTCTCAAATATATTTACATTTACATACACCTACATTATATATTGTTTTCCATCTATAACAAGACTCAACAATCACCTCTGCAGCAAATCTAGTCTACATTTTGGAGTGTAATTAAAATTTTACTGTAATTCAACCACACTCATTCTTTTACATATTATCTACAACTGCTTTTGTGTTATAGTATGCCTAGCCCAACAAGCCAAAAGTATTTATTAACTGGTCCTTTTTATAAAAAGTCTCATGACCCCATATAGTAGTTGATTTTCTGTTCCATGAACGAGGAAATCTGGAGAAGAAAGATTATTTTGGCTTACAGTTTGAGAGGAATGGAGTACCTAATACTAGGGGCAGCATGGCAGCAGGTAGCTACAATGGAAAGCTGAGAGATCATGTCTTCATCCACAAACACACTACAGAGAATGAACTTGAACTGAGAGATGAGGCTTTGATCTTTCAAATCCATACTACACTGGCATACTTCCCTCTAGCAATGCTGCAAATCCCCACAGTATCCCCCAAACAGTACCACCAACAGAGGACCAAATGTTCAAGTGCCTGTGGGGTACATTTCTCTTTCAAACTAACATGTTCAACTCCCTGATTCCCATAGACTCTTGGCCATATCATAATGCATAGTTTACTTCGTTGAACTTCAAAAGATCCCATAGCCTTTCATAGTCTCAATATTGCTTAAAAGTCCAATGTCTCATCAAAGATTCAAAGCCATCTCTAAAATGTAGCTCCTTCTAAAATCAAAAAGCTAGTTACACATTTCCAAAATACAATGTACAATGACACAGAATGTTCATTTCCTTCCTAAAGGGGGGCATTGGGGACATAATGAGGAAATACTGGCCCTAAGTAACACAAAAACACAGTGGAGCAGGAGCTAAATCCTATAGCTCCATGTCCAATTAAAAGGTTAAGATTAGGGTTAGGGTTAGGGTTGGGTTATGGTTAGGGTTAAGGTTAGGCTCAGACCCCAGATCTACTGCCTGAAACATACATCACTCCAACTCTCTTTTGGGCTGGTTCTACTCCCTGTCTCACAGCTCTGGGAATTTGTAGCATATTGGGTTCTCCACCACAACACAGAATTCACTTTCATAATAGTCTCTGCCTCTTGCCCTCTCTGGCCCTTCACACAAGAACTCCCCTGCTACACATTTCTTAGGCTCGGAGTATATCTGAAACCACAAAGGAAGAATCCAGAAACCCTTTCCTCTTGCATTTTTCATACTGTCAAAGCCAGTACTACATGGACAACAGTCAAGTTTGGCTGCTGGCTGGGGATGGACCCTGTCAAATTAACAGATGTTTTATTCAGTTGTATTTCTAAGATCAGAAAACTCCTTAGATTTCTGTTTTTCACAAGGCAGTTGGACTCTTGTCCTTGAGACATATTTCTTGTTCTAGGAAACCCCTTTTTAACTGTGCTACTCTCCTATCTAAATATGGCCTCTCTTTTAGCACATGCCTTGTCTGCAACACAAAGCTTCTTAATAATCTTTTTTCTCCAAACTGTATATTTTATATTTCTTTCTGCTCTACTTGCTCTTTCCATTGCTCACCTACATAAGCATCATTAATAATAACAACATTAGAGATTCAATGTTAGGTCTATCTTGAAATTTCCTCTGCCAAAGTAATTAGACCACTGCTTTCCAATTTTGCCTACGGCAAGTTCTTAGGGAAAAAAAAGGCAGCCAGATACTCAGCCAAAATGTTACAGGAATGGCCTCTAGCCCAGTTGCTAATATTGTTCCCCTCTGAACCTTGTTGAGCTGGGCCTTTACCGTCCATGTAGCTCTTACCACTGCTGTCTTCCAAACTCCTACGAGGTTGTTTCCTAGCAATCCACTGACAGCTTTCTACCACTTTTCTAGTCCCATATCCTAATGTCTTCCATATCCTTCAAAATCCACATGGTCAGATTCTCCACAGCGATAGGGTACTTTTCTCTGTCTTAGTTGCCTCTTTACTGCTGTGATAAAGAACCAAGATCAAGACAACTTATCAAAGACAGGGTTTATTTTGGCTTACAGTTCCAGAGGGGTAGAGTCTACAATGGTGAGAACAGCACATGAGCAAATAGTCAAAGCAGGAAGCTGAGAGGCAACCTTGCAGCTGCAAACACAAAGCTGAGAGTGAACTGTCAGTTGAATCAGGCTTTGGATGCTCAATGGCTACCCACAATGAGATATTTCCTGTAGCAAGGCTACAACTCTTGGTAACCTCCTTAACCAATATCACCAACTGAGATCCAAGTGTGCAAGTATCTGAGCTTATCAGATACGTATTCAAATAATCACACCCTAATCTATCATAGTTTATTTTATTTTTCCTGTTTCTTAAGCCTTTTATTATCATGTTTATCATATATAATGATGGAATTTGTTATTAGTGTTGCATACGTGTACATGATTTTTTTCAATTGCATATATCCCCATTACTCTATCTTGTTCCCTTCCCACTATTACTTCCTGCTACTTTCCAAGGAGTCCTCTTTCTCTTTTCGTATCATTTGTTGTTGTAAATCAGTGATTATAAATAATGCTGCTTATAGGAGCATGAGTTGGGGGTTATTTATAGAAGGATGGGCAATTTATCAGTAGCTACATTACTGAAGAAGAGTTCCTCTGTCCTCTATCATAAAAAGCTGCATATTTATATCAAGCACAACATAATGTTTCTAAATATGTACACATTGCAAAATGGCTAAGCCAAATTAGTTTACATGAGCATTAACTCAGATTTTTGTCATTTATGTTTGACAAGAACTCGTTAAATATTCATTTTCTTAGAAATTTTCAAATACATAGTATGCTATGTTAATCAGAGTCACCATATATATCTACAATATTTTAAATTATTAAAGGAGGCCAATTATTGATGCCTGCCACTATTTAGATTTCTCTTTATAAATGGTTCATTTACTGTATTTCTTTGCTATGTGCCTCTCTATTAGCCCAACAAATATGATGAAATGATGTAATTTAGGAGTCTTGGTATAGCAGTTTATCTTAAATATTTTGGTAGTCTAAATGTTAATTTAATTTCCTTGGAATTTCTTTGTTGTAGAAGTTTATTTTTAGTTGTGTTTAAAATACTGTTTTGTGCACTGTTTGGTAAGAGTCTGCCTAGGTCTTGGTGTTTTGTGTTGTCTGCAGGTGTTGGATTTATGTGAGGGATGTTGATCTTTAATGACCTGCACATACTACCAATAGGTCACCTGAGGAATTCTGGATCAATAAAAACACCTGATCTCAGATACTCAGGGTTCCACTGTCCAGTATGACACTGGCTAGGATGGTGGTCCCCTTTCCTGATGTCTGGCAGGGTTTGCAATTATGAAATACATCTCCTTGTCATCCTTGATGAATCACACTGTAGGTAAACTACCACATTTCTTTATTATGCAATTAATTTTAATTATTTATTTGTATGAGAAAATATTTCTCCTTTTCAAATTAAAAATTGTTTTGACAATTTTCACTTAATGTTGTTTCATATGTACATGTGCTTAAAGATGACCACTTTGGATTGGTCAGGAGGCTCATTACTAGAGAAGATTGATTTTCCCTCTCTCCTTAGTGATTAATTATCTATAGCTCTTCATCCAGGGTTGGCAGGTTGTTAAATTTCCCCATCCACATTGGCATGCAGCATTTATATTTTCTTTATCAAACAAGTCAGAGATTGGACAGGTATGATTATATCAAATATTTGCTGTTCAACTTCCAGGCAATCATTCTGCTTTTGGTAATACAGTCCAATTTTTCAGTGGAGATCTAACTTCATCCTTTCTTCTATTTACTGTAAAGTTTACTGAATGAGGACTTACCTATACATAGTTAACTATATGAGCTAATATGATCCTTTAGAAATGCACATTACGTAGTTCTTTCTCTTCCTTTGCAACCCAAAAGACTCCTGATACAATGATTTTTCTCAATTGAAACTGTACTATTTTTAGACCAACCACTTTTTGTTTTCAACTTAGGAAGCAACAGCAAATAGTTGTTAGTTGCCTGGTAACAGTAAGAAAGTTCCCACATTGTAGTGAAGGTATTGAGAGAAAAAAAACCAATATCAATCTTAAGTATCTTATCCCACATTTAATGCTACTAAAGAAGTTTCTGGCTTTTCTACCAGGAAAAGCTTTATATATTCTTCTGCATCCCTAAGTTTTTGTTTGACAATGGGGAGACACAGACTAACCCTGTGTGGATCAAATCACCTTACAAATGTATTGCAAGTTTGTGTCTCAAATTCCTACCTTACCTGAAAGACAAATGACAACTAGCTTCTTGTAACTTCAAGGGCCAATTGTGACTCAAAACATTTTTAAAAGACATTTATTTCTATTTTATATGTATGAGTGTTTTGCCTGAATGTGCACCATGTACAGGGACATTTAATCCTTTAATCTAGCAGCATGGCTGTTCTAGGGTAGAAAGCATGATAGTACACACCTTTAATCCCAGTATACAGAAGGCTGTGGCAGCACACTTCTTTAATACCCAAGACAGAAGTAAGTGGAAGCAGAGACAGGAAGCAGAACTCAGATAAACTCTGTGTCAGACAGGAAGTGACATCTGAGATGAATTAGAGTGGAGAAGGCAAAGTGACAAATCAAAGGAAAAGTTAGCAGAGTGAGTCAGAGTGAGGACATGCCCAACTCTCAGATGTACAAACAGGCTCTCAGATCAGAGAGTCAGGCAGTCTGAAGCAGTATAAGGCAGAGACACAGCTCAGCAGGAGAGTTTGTGTCAGCTTGAAACCTAGTGGAGCAGTTCAGTCGTAGAAGTTGTGGGAGTCAGCTAGAGTCATCACAGTTTAGTCAGAAACAATTAGCTTCCCTAGAAGGTCAGTTTGAACACAGAAACTTGGAGAAGAGTTTGAGCCAAAATAGCGAGTGAGTTGAATCAGCCAACCAGAAGAGTCAGATTAGTTTAGTATAGGTCTGAGTTCAGCAGAAGCTAGTGAGAGTAAGCTCAATCAGCAGTATTTCAGAGGCTTAAATGTTTTAGATTGTCCAGAGGCTGAAGCCTTCCAGTTCTAGGCTTAAGATTAGATTGTACCTTGTTCTTCCTTGAACTCCCATGAATAAAAATACTTCTATGGCACCATATGTGTACAGTGCCCACAGAGGTCAGAATATGACAATAGTTCCTCTGGAACAGGAATTATCGATGATTATTAGCTTCCATGTGGATGTTGGGAACAAACTAGGGGTCACTGGAAGAGCCGTAAAACCTTTTAACTACTAAGCCATCTCTACAGACCATCAAAATATTTTCTTATTTTTTTAATCATCAATGACTGCTTCCTTTCCACGTACAAGGTAAAATATTGGCGACTAGAACCTAAAAGGGGAAAAATGTTGGAGATACATTGGCTAGATTTAAAGGCTTCCTATATTGCTCACCTGTATGCTGTATGCTACTTTGTAGTTTCTTTAAGTTCTCCATGCCTCAGTTTTCCTTAGTGTATAGACTTTGTTAAAGATTGAATAAAGTAATAAATGCCTCTTAAAATTGTTCCTTATATACAATAAGTACTATAGATGTATTTGTAAATAGCAGGAAAGATACCACAAATAATTTTTATTCATGAATGCAGAGAACATGTCTCAGTCCTTATAACAATTCCTTATAACATGATGGAAATAATAGAATATATTGGCAATAAATAATTGAATAATAAATAATATTTCACTTGAAATACAAGGTAGGTTGAGTTTGTCAAATTCTCAGTTCCATGGGCTTTTATTTTGCTCATTAAAACTACTGTTGAAGCAGTCTTGCAGGAGACTACACTAAAACAGAAGTCAATATGAGTCAAACCTGATAATTTCTTCTTTTTTCAATGGGAATATATTATGTTTCTCTCACTTTATCCTAAAAGACATAGATATCAACATGAGAGATATGCTTTTGTGTAGACATAGCCTTTCTACAATCAAATCTTCAAGATGCAAGACTGGAGGACCTTGAAGGCTTCAGCCTCCATACAATCTAATCTGCTAACCTAGACCTAGAACATTTTAGACTCTCAGACTTATCACTGACTAACTCACTGTGACTAGCTCCTTCTGAACTCAGAGCTGTACTGCAGTCAGTACTGACTCTTCTGTTTGGCTAATTCAACTTTCTCACCTTTCTGACTCAAACTCTTCTCCAAGCTGACTGTTTCAACTGACCTTCTGAGCCAGCTGACTATTTCTGACTGAACTCTTCTGACTCTGGCTGACTCCTGCAATTTCTATGACTGAACTGCTCTGCTCAGCTTCAAACTGACACTATTTGCAGATACTTTCTCCCAAAATTCATTCTTCTTTCTGCTGAACTGCTTCTGTGTCTTATCTGACTGATTATCTAACTGACTGCCTGACTTTCTGTGTTGAGAGTCTGCTTTCATATCTTGAGAGTTGGGCTTGTTCTCACTATGATTCACTCTGATAATTCTTCCTCTGATTCATTGCTTTGCCTGCTCTTCACTCTGATGCATCTCAGACATCACTTTACTAAATCTTCATGATGATTCACTCTCAGACTTGGGATTAAAGGTGAGCACTCACTCTCTACTTCTCTCTCTCTCTGACTTTATACTTCTCAGTTGACTAGCATCCTCTGACTCAATCTCCTTCCATTCTCTCAATCTCTAATGCTTCTCTCTTAACTCTGAAGTGACTATTAACTCTGAACTGAGAATCATGATCTACTTTTTAACTGACTGCTGGGAATAAAGTCATATGCCACTGTTGCCTTCGTAGTTGGGTTACTTAAAGGCATGTTCTGCATTCCAGCTGGATCACACAAGCCTTGAATGTGATCCTCTCCCAGAGCAGCCATGTTGCTCTATTAAAAGATTAAATGTTCATCTACAAGGCAATGGCCCATATTAAGCTTTGTCACTCATTGAATCAATGTGACTGCTATGTGCATGGCAAATTTTTCTAACAGGGCAAATGTCACACAAAGGAGCACAGAGATAGCCGAATATTGTAAGTGTCTATTATCACAATCATGGTGATCTTGTCAACAGGTATATGAATATGCAAATCTGTACTGCTATACAATTAGATATGGATGTGAGGTATATCTCAGTAAAGCTAGGCTTTGGCTTTTTCTTTTCATTACATAGTGCTGAGTGTTAAACTCAGGACCATGTGCATACTAGGCAAGCACTGTACCTTTGTGCTAATTCCTCATTCCAGTAAAGTTGTTTTGAAAGTGTTTATTTTTATATTATACAAATGTTAATTCAATACACATTTAAAGTAAAAGCATGCTGAAAAAGAAATGCATTAATTGTAGAGGAACCGGGGAAGTGGTCAGGTAAGAGACATACAAAGGTCAGGCAGGATCTGGGGAAAGTAAATTTTCTAAGGTTTTGTTATTTGCCTTGAGTACTCAGAAACCTAACCTTTAATCAGGATCTCAGATTTTGTGCTGATTGCTGTTGAACTGACAAGGGTTTTATCCTGCCCCACAGCCATCTCTCACTGGTAGAAGTGCCTATTTCATTTATCCTCCAGAGGACAGTGTTAAATAAATCAGTGAAAATGACCATGTCCAGACATGCTGGAAGTTTCTGTATGGTGGTGTTTTATAAATATAAACAATTGCGTTTCCAAACCACAGTGCATAATTCCCAGGCCACATAGCAATCCCTCAGCCCAATTCAATGTTGAATCAGGAAAAAAATGATTTCCAGCTGCAGAATGATTTTTTTATTCTCTTTTTGTGTGAAAGATCGAAAGTCTGTACTGTTTTCTATCATCTGGATGTGAACTTAAGTACCATTTTGGCAATGAAGAACTGTTGAGACCAACACTTTGGAAGTGTCACCTCACTGACAGATTTTTTTTCTTTACATAAAAGTATAAGCGTTATGTAACTGTACAGGTGGATATTTTGGTAGAGTTACTAATCAGTGGACAACATACATGAGTTAATTTTAGATAGCCTCAAACTGGTGCACATGTTACATATGTCAGTGTCTAGTTTTGATATATGGCCTTGATTAACAGTCAGATGCTTTGGGATATAGGCAATAGAGAGTGTAAGGTAAGGTGGATCTTGACATCAATGTCATGGGCTCGATTTAAGACGATGCAATTAAAACAATTAATATTTCTTGGAAGTTTCTTTGTATGGAACAAGCAAGGAGTAGATGCAAAATTGTTAGGACATAGCCACTGCTTTTCAAAGGCTTTATAACATGCAGGGAATATGAGTTATCTGATGATAATGATGGGAATAACTATATGTCCCTTTAACTCAGGGTTTACTGTTTTCCTAACACTGTGCTTAGTCATTTGCAGGAATTATCTCATTTATTTTGTCTAAAGACCATATACACTGTGAACTGTTGTGACCATTTTCTAGCTGCAGAAACAGAGGCTCTACATTATGGTTACACTGCCAGTATTCACATTCAGATTCCTTTGACTCAAACATTTTAGTTTTAACACCTAATGGCAAGCCCCAGGCTCAGCAGTAGATGGCCAATTCAAAAAAACAAACAAACAAACAAAAAACAAAAAACTTCATGGTATTTTGGAAAGTTTTTTTGTTCCATATTGGGTAATTTTACCTTACTGATATTTAACTTGTGTATTATTATGGATTCTGATTTTATGTTTTTATGGTGTGTGTTTGTGTTCCTTATGTTTTTCTTTGTTGTTTTTTATTCTGATTTTGGGGGGGAGGAAATGTTGTTTTCTAAAGAAGGCATGGTTTTGAATGGATTGGGAGGTGGGGAATCGCTGGAAGGAGATGAGAAGGGGAAAGAGTGATCAGAACATATTGTATGAAAAATATTTTGAAAAATAAAATAATTTTAGCTTTTAACCACTGTGCTATGATTTAGCTATGAAGCATCCTCCTAAAGGCTCATTTGTTAAAGGCTTTGTTCCCAATGCAGTAGTAGTCTGGGGTGGGATTCTTAGGAAGTGATTGGATCATAAGGACTCTGACCTTACCAGTGAATGATCAATTGGTAGATTTATAATTTGATGGCATTATTCAAAAGTGGTGAAAGTTAAGAGGAACTATGTTGCCTTATTTTCTCTATCATTCTCTCTGTCTCTGTCTCTTTCTCCCACACACTTTCTATCCCCTTCATTCTCTCAGTCCTTTCCAGTTATCTTGAGCTGGACAATTACTTGACTACACTCTGCTAACATCTTCTACCTTACAATATCTCCAAAATGATGGAGACAGCTGAGAATTGATACCACTGAAACCCTGAGCTGAAACCAATCTGTCTTCTACCTTAAATATTTCTTTTAGGCAATTTTTATACTGACAGAAATTATTTAAACATAAAACAGTTAAGAACAGGGAGACAGGACAAAGCCTGAATGTAAAATGTGCAAGAGTTCCCCCAGAGTCACCCAGTTCATTTCTCATACTAAATGGACTTGATCACAAGGAAAGCCAACTAAAGATCCTAAAACTGCAGTGTTCCAGGTGGTCATGGTGAGGAAGCTGCTACTGGTCTCTGCCAATCAACACAGGGAACAAAGCAAACCACCATCTCTAACTTTATATTTCCTACGTTCTCTATTCATCTTCTTCCATCTAGTTAGGTGACTGGGATTTTTAAAAACAATCTAATGTTGGAGCTACAAACAAAACAAAACAAAACAAAAAACCCACTTCAAACCCTTTAATTGTTTTTTCTATATATTCTTCGAGCAGCTTCTTAACAACTGTAAGCAATGTATGGTACATGTCAAGTACAGTAAATTGAGAGGTGTTTATGACATGATCCCACACCTAGGTTATTTTGTAAGATCAGGGTTAACACATTTTTCTACAGTTTTTCAGATACCAAATGATTTGAGCTCCAGTGATACAATTAGTTTGTGTGTAGTTCTTACACAGGTAGCAAATGATTCAGCTTTGCTGAATACATAATATCTGTTGCTGGCTATTTAACTCTGATATTGTTTAGAATTAGCCTTATATAAGTGTAAACATTGTTAATTTGATTAACAGTAGTTTATTTATAAAAACAAAGAATTGAATTCAATTTTTCAGCTAGAGTTTTCCAATTTCTTCACTAAGACCTACAGTTGGCTGTACATTAAAATCACCAGGAGAACATTAAAAATGCTGATACCTATAACTCAGCCTTAGAGATTCCATTTAATTGGTACTGCAAAAATCTTAGATTGGAACTTTAAAGGTTCCCAGGTGATTTTAGTGTGCTCATAATATTAAGAACCACTACTTTGAAAGCAAACAGACCTGTTTTTAGCATGAAAACAGGATTGGATGCAGGTATGAATAAGTGTTGTGGGAATGCAGAGAAAATTAAGAATTGGCAAACACCAACTGAAATAATATAGTATCCTGGAGGAGATGATCATGACTTCATAAAGAAAGAAAAAGACAGCAGAGGGAGCACCAGAGTATTTCTTGTCTCCTTCCTCCTCCTCCTCCTCCTCCTCTTCCTCCTCCTGCTACTAATATAGCTACTAATACTAGTTCTAATACTATTACCAATACTACAGACACTATTCTTATTGATATTCTAAGTGTTTCTTTAGGTGCTATGTATATAGCAAATCTCATGGTCCTCACAAAAAGTCACTGGGGTAAGAATCATTGCTGCTATTTGATAGAAGAAATAGATAGGTTCAGAGATATTAAGAAAATTGCTTTTGACACAGGACCAAAGTGCTAATACACATGTAACGTGCACTCAGAGAGAGAGAGAGAGAGAGAGAGAGACAGAGACAGAGAAGAGACAGAGAGAGAGAGAGAGAGGAGATGAGGGATGTAAATAAGCATATCATGGGAACAATAAATACATAATACCAGACAATTGTTACTTCCGGTAATAGGACAGAGAGCAAGGGAATAACACAAAGCAGAGGTACATGGTAGATTTAAGTTTTGTAATGTAATTTTTGTTACTAGGTAGTTGTTTTACAGTTGTTTATCATATTTGGTTTATGATATGGCTGAGTCAATCGTGACAGTATACAATGATGGTGTAAATAATTCACCTGTTTTCAGCAGTACATGTAAAAAGAGAAAGGGGATACAGAAGAGGGGAGAGCAATAAGGAATGCAGAGAATAGGTTAGAGAATCGGGCCAGATTAGAGGTGTTTAACTTCCAAAGCTGTTTATTCATCTTGGGCTCCAAAGGCTCTGTACCAAGCTTCTTTGTTCTATGATAGTAATATGGGGACTTACTTGAACTTCAAGCTCTTGGGAGGGTACTTGTGCCTTGAAGAATTGGCATTAACTAGGAAACTGTAACCATGGGGACAAAAAAAAGAACAACAGTGGGTGATTGACTGGATTGATTTACATGTTCTTCCTGTTTCCCACTAGCTTCATCTAGAGCTGGTCCAGGAAATGTGGATAGCAGTGTGGTGCCATCGGATATCCAATTACTGACTTTCTGCTGGTTAGTTTGCCTTAAAAATTAGAGTTATCTGATTCCTTGGAACGAAAAGGGACATACTGTGGCAGATCGTGACATATCAACAGAGGCCCCCTACCCTACATGCTAATCTGATCCCTATTTCTCTTGTCATTATTTCTCTGTTCTCCTCACAGCAGAGCTAAAATAAAGGACCTTGGAACAAAAACTTTCAAGAAGTGAGAGTTAGTCACAGCTACGTTTCTCTTTTTGTTTTTGTTTTTTTCTCATTTAAAAATTTTACTGAGAATTTCATGCGTGGATATAATGAGTTTTAATCAAATCCATCCAAGCTCTTTCCCTTCCAACTCCTCCCATAACCCACTCCCACTTTTTCCTTCCAACTTTATGTACTCTTTTCTAAGCTGAGCCACTTAGTGCTGCTGTTGTATTCTTATGTGTAAGGGAACATGAGCAGCCTCTCAGGGGCCATATATGGGAAACAGTGACTCTCTCCTGCAGCACACACCAATTGCCAATAGCTCTGAGCCTGCTGTGAGCCAGTTGCAGATGTGGCAGGGCTGTTGCACACATGAGCTCACTCGGCTATGACTACATGCTGAAGATCATCACAAGATTAATCTGGCCAAACTTCCAACATAGATGGGAAGAAGGCCTCCCAGAATCCCATTCACCTCCAGCTGAGGAGCTATTGACAAGTGATGGTTGTAGAAAAAAAAAAGACACAATAGAGATAATATATGGAAATATAAGGAGGGTTTGGGGGTAGAAGGAGGGGAACCCTGGGAGGGGCAGTAGTATATGATAATAGAAGACTGATAATGATAAAAATATATTATACACATAGATAAAATGTTGTAATGAAACCAATTAGTAAAATGTATAAATGGTAATTAAGTGGAATTAAAAAAAATAGCCACAAGGGGAAAATCAAGAATATTTTTGGAAACATCATGAAGGTGAAATGATAAATTGACCTTCAAATAAGATTGTTTAGTGGAATATATCAGACTAGGATTCTAAACTATTATGTTACATAAAAATAGGACACATTTGAATTAAACATATATATTTCTCTATTCAAAACCATAACAAACATAGAAGAAAGCAGTAACAAGCTTATCGATGGGCCTTTATGTTATCTGGCAGCACTTCAGAAACAGAGAATAGCCTTGCGATAACTGAGTCTCTCTCAGTATCAGATAGGACTCACAATAGACAGGGCTCACTGCAGTGCATCTCAGCAAGACTGGACATCCTGCTTTCATGCCAGATGTCTTGCCTCAGTTGTTTGAGTCATAAGTCCTGCCTTCCCCATACACACCCTTGACTTCTGTATTGTCATCTTCTTACATACCAATACATGACATTCCAAAAGTTTTCTTTACTATAATTTTAGGTTTCCCCCTCTTCTTTGTCTTTCTTTTTCCTTCTTTCCATCACCTGTGATTTAGGTTCTCCCAACCCAAGATCCCCCCCACACACACACACTCACACACACACTCCTTCACACACTCTCTCACACACACTCTTTCCCTCTCTATCTTTTTCTACCTCTCTGCCTCTCTTCCACCCTTTATATTTTCTTCCTTTTTCCAACATCAAGCTTCTCTTATTCAAGATAGCATTCAAAAGAACCTAACTCCATAGAACTTGGGTATTTGTAGCAATGAGCCTAGAATTTACCTCTACTGAAATCGTAAGGGATTTATTTTTCAAGAGGTACATAGCATATGTGTACTCTGTGTGTCATGGTCGCATTGTATATGGAAAGTGCCAGATTTCTTAGGTTTACTATGCTTGTCCAATCCAGGCCCCCAAATTATGGCTCTCAAGCATGTTTCTAGCCAAACATGGCCATTGAACAGATGTCCCTGAGATAGCGACATCTGGCAAGCCAAAGCAAAGGGTAAGTTAATTCCCCATAGGAAATCATGGCAGAGAAAATCATCTTTATGGCAGGGTTAGAGCGGGTCAGCCAGATTAGCTGGAGAAAGAAACTGGCAGAGACAGAGTACAGGTGGCCTCTGTTTCTCTGCAGAGCAACCGCATGACGAATGTGAAACTGGCTTAGGTTTAAAAATCTGTAGGCACATATTTCTCACATAGATGCCTATAGATTGCCAGAAAAACAGAAGGGAAGAAGTTATGTGCTCAAGGAATGTGGACGGGATGAGTAAGAAATGCATTCATTCACCTCAGCAAGTTTGAATATAAACTTAATATCGAGAACAATCATCTACTGAGGGTTATATACAGATATTATTTTCTTTTGAAAAGAAAATTTGGGCTCAAGGGATTCAGTCAACTTGCTTCAGGCAACAGCAAATTGGCAGCTAAACAAGTTATCAGAAAGTGGTCCAGGCTGAGGAGATGGCTCACTTGGTAATGTGTTTGCTACACAAACACGAGGATCCTTAACAGTCTGACCACTGCAAAGTTTACCGCTCATCCCAGCACTGGGCAGATGGAGAAAAGAGTATCACTGGGATCTTCTGGCCAGCTGGGCCTAGATAAATCAGTGTGCTCCCAGGTACCACCAGTGGGTGACCTTAACTCATAAAAATAAGGCGGAGTTCCATTGATGAAGACACTCAATGTTAACTTCCAGTCTCTATGTATATTTGTATTTTATACACACAAGCACATGAGCATAAACGCATGTGTGTGCGCGCGCGTGTGCATGCGCGCGCACACATACACACACACACACACATACACACACTCCCCTCACCCCAAGTTGCCTAGTTTAGTATTACTATCACTAAGTGAGACAGAGAACATTACTGTCATAAGATGAATCATATAGGGAATCAAAATGTGGAGGCCTTACTCTTGGGGATGAGCCAGCACTAGCACAAAGCTAAGACTGTGTCATAAAGCCTAGACACCTCACTGGCCTAATCCTAGCCATTTGAGTTTGCCAGTTTGTACAAAATTAAAGAGAAAGCTCTAGGTAGGAAATAAACTCAATACTAAATTGAGTGCATTTCAGCTGATTTCCTTTCTATTTTAACTGACTAAGCATTGAAGACATAAATTAAATTATATCACTCTTAAAGGGTAATTGCTTCTGAAAAAAAAAACAACTTCCACTTGTTAGAGACTTAATTTCTCACTTACAATATAGTCCAACTAAGTATTTAATATATGCAACTTCCCCTATGATGGCCCTTAGACTAAACCTTCCACCATTTTGTAGGGTCTCTTGTCTTTTGAATTTAAGGATGAAATGAGTAAAGAGGAATAGAATGAGAATCCAAGGGAGAGATTTTACAAGAAATATATGAAAATTAAACACATTATTTTCCATCCACATCCAAGTTACCAGAATGCATTTAGTTATATGATCCCACCTAACTGCAATGCAGTCTAACAGTATACCAAAGGCAAACACACAGATTACAGAGAATGATTAAAAAGTTAATTGGTTTTCAGTTAACATCCCAACATAAATGGGAGAAATCTCACAAGTCCTCAACCCTCAATAAGATCTGCAGACAATCAATGTCTGTTCAAAGAGGGATAATCTGTCCTTTCAAAGAGGAATAATCAGTCTTTTCCAGCAGCAACACTGATAGGTTATACAATCCCAAGTGGTTGGCCCTAATGAAATATATTCATATTCATGTATGAATATGTATGTATGAATAAAATAAATGTGAAAAATAAAAAAATCAATATATATACATATATGTGTGTATATACATATATACATGTGTGTATATACATACATATATATATATATGTATATATATATATATATATATATATATATGCTGCTAAGTAATTCACATGCATGTTTTCAGGACTGACCATTTATCATTGGATAACCAATTCTTGTGCTCTTCCATGGGGGACACTATTTCTTCTACTCTCAGAATTAACTGCCTTTAGTTATTTGTGTAGGACTGAGACCTTGTAGTCCAACCCCAATCTATTTTAGCATAACTATTTGTGCCATCCTCTTTCAGCTCGTGTTTAGATAGTCCTTTTGGTGACACTTTATGGGTGTAGCTTCTTACATTGCTATGAGATGGTTTCACAGCAAACTCCCTGATCCTCTGGCTCTTCCAATCTTTCAACCTTCTCTTCCACAATGTTCCCTGAGGCTTAGGTATGGGATTTGTTTTGTGACTGAGCTCCACAATTCTGCATTTTGATGGGTTGTGTTTTTATCTGTAATGATCTCTATATGTTGGGAAGAGAACGTTCCTTGATGAGGGGTTAGGTCTACACTTAACAGTGGGAAGACGGACAAGTATTTAGAATGCTGTTATGAATCATGCTTATCTAGTAAAGTAGCAATTGTATGCTCTTCTCCAAAATCTATGACTTCACCATCCTTGAATAGTTTGCTAAGTTTTCATGTAACAACAATTAAATTTGAAAAAGAAGACAAGAGTTTGAAAAATAGCAAGGATGGATACATGGGAGGAAAGTAAAGAGAGATATGACATAATTGTACTATAATCTCAAAAATAAAGGGAAAATATTGATTAGTTTTCTTATAATGATGAAACACAAGACACTCTACACATGAGAACAAGTGTGTTGTAAGAAGAAAGTTCATTTTGAAACTAAATGAAGCAATACCTGCAGGAAGATATTAACAGAACTAAGATGTCTTTAAATGCATATCATACTGTATATCTGAGGTATAAAATGTGGTTTTGTGGGATTATTATGGTTTCCATAGTGTTTGGGTGTGTCCCATGGAGTTTCATGGACTGGAAAGTTGGTTGTCAGTGTAGCAATGTTGAGAAATGGTGGAGCCACTTAAGAGACATGGTTTGAACTAAGGAATGCTACCAGCAGGAGAAATAGTCTTCCTCTGGGACGAGCACCTTTTTGGCTATCCAATACCAAGGGGTCAGCTCTGAAATCAATATAAGTAACACTAAATGAACTGAATATATGTAACACCAAATGTACTAAATATAACATTTAAAGAAAATGAGACCATGAATTAAGAGGTAACAATAACAAAAAGTGTATACGAGAAGAGTTTGAGGGAGGAATGGGAAATGAGAATAAATATTCCTTTTGAAAGTCAAAAATAAATTAACTAATGAAAAAATATAGAAATATGGCCTGGAGCTAAGGGATTAGCTCACCAGTGGGTAAAGTGTAACCCTCAAAAGGTATTAATCCTGGTTTTTCATAGTGACTTATTTCTCATGGATCTAAATTGTTATACAGGGGCAAGCTCTACCTATCAATTCCAGATTCCCAACTCTCTACACAGATCCTGCACCCAGCTGGTCACCCATGTGTTTCTCTGCTATGTTGTGATACAACCAAGGGTTTCTTCACCAAAGGCCAAGGAAGAGAGAAACCTTGGTCTTGGAGTTTCAGCTTCTGTAGCTGAGAGCAATAAATTATTTTTATGCAGTGCTAAGTTTTAAGTATTTTGTTACAGCAATTAAACACACAGATACACAGACAGACAGACAGACACACACACATGCACACACACACACACACACACACATGGACGCACGCCCACACACATGTACATGTATGTATCACATATACACATTAGGGTGAAGGAAATAGTTTACTTGATAAAGTACTTGCCTCTCATACTGGAAGTCCTGTGCTTCCTTTCTAGTATCATATAAAGCTGTGCTTCCTTTCTAGTATCATATAAAGCGCCCTGTAATCACGGCACTTGGGAGGCAAAATACCGAGAATCAGAAATAATGACTTCAAGGCCAGCTTGGGATATAATACCCCATTACAAAATAAATAAAATACTAATATAGGGATGACTAGATATAGTAAAGAAGTTACTACCATGAAGCAAATGAATAAATCCACTTTTCACATTACTCACTTTTAAAAAGATTTGTTTATTTTGCATGTATGAATGTTTTGAATGTATGCATGTAATGCACCACATGTGTGCAGTGTCCAAGGAGGCCAGAAGAGGGCGTCAGATTCTCTTCTGGAACTGCAGTTACAGGCTGTTGTTAGACAACATGTTTGTGCTGGGAACTGAACCTGGGCCTTCTGCAAGATCAACCAGTTCTCTTAACCACTGACCCATTTCTCTAACCCCATCTCTCCAAGTGAGTTTTTAGTTTTGTAGGATGTACAGCTAACACATGAAGCCCAAATACATTATAATTCTATCTTTGTGGTGTATTCTAGAATCTTCTATTGTTCATTCTACATATCTGCTACTTTTTTTTCCCTCAGACCTGTATATATGCAATTCTTTACTAACCTTTCCCATAACCACTATTGTTCTTTATCACTATATATTTAATTCTTTTAGATTTGGGCATGTAAGAAGATCATATACTACTTTTCTTTCTGCATCTGGCTAATCTCAATATACTAACCTCAAGCCTCTTCCACACGTATCGGTTTACTCAATCATTTATCAACAGATGTCTAAGTTGCTTCCATATCTTGGCTAATGTGAGTAATATGCAATAAGCATGAGTTAAATATCTTCATGTCGTAATGGGCTCACTTATAAAATAGGGAGTCCTGGGCCATGTACTAGCTCTATTTTTCGTGTCTTTAGGAGATTTCAAACTGTTTTCCTTGGCTTTTGTATAGTCCTTTCTCCTTAGCAGTATTTGTCATTTCTACCTTTGCTGGTAATGGCCATACTCACAGATTAAATGTGATAGCTCATAGTTGTTTTGTTTCGCATTTCCCTGATAATTAGTTTTTCAGGAATCAGTTTTCTCCTTCCATCTTGTTGAGACATGGCCTCCCTTGTTTCAGCTGTTTCATTATGTTCTTCTAACAGGCCTGTGATCTTCCAGGCAATTCTCCTGTTTGCCTTCCAACTCACTACAGGAGTCCTAGGATTATAGATTTGTGTTATGACATTTGGCATTTTGCATGGATTCTGGGATTTAAACTCAGGCTGCAAGGTTGGTGCTGCAAGTACTTTTGCCCACTGAGCCGTCTTGCCAGCCACATTTTGATGTCTACTTTAGAGAGATGCCTTTTGTCCATTTACAAATTGAATTATTCATTTTGTACTAATGATCTGTGTGAGTTCTTTTCAAATTCTGGACACTAGCCGCTTACTAATTGTATGGTTTTGCAAAATATTTTTTCCTGTAGTGTGTAGAATGACATTTCATTTTGTTAATTGCTTACTTTACTGTGCATAATTTTTTTTTCAGATTGCTGTAATCCCCGTTGATTTATTTCCACTTTGATGGCCTGCGTTTTTTTCTCTTATTGAGAATACATTTTTTCGCACAATATATTCCAGTTACAATTTCCCCTCCCTCTATTCCTACCTGTTCCTCCCCTCCCATACAGATCCAACTCTTTCTGTCTCTTATTAGAAAACAAACAGGCACCAAGGAGATAATAATAAAATAAATAAAAACCAAACAAATCTGAATATGACAAAGCAACCAAACAATAAAAAAAGTCAGAGAAAAATGGTAAGAAATGCATATAGATGCAGACATACACCTTCATACACAGGAATCCTATAAAAACACAAAACCTGAAGCCATAATATATATGTAAAAGACCTTTAAGGCTTTTTTTTTCACTCTGACTTAACCATATGGGGCAAAAGACTTCCAAAAATGTCATTGAGTTTGTTTTCTGTTGACTATCTATTGCTGGATATGGGGCCTACCCTTAAGAGTGGTTTGTTTCCTCAATGAGACTCTCTTGGAGAAAACTAATTTTTCATTTGCAAGTGGTTATCAATAGGGGCATGTGTCTACTTCTCCTTTCAGCCCTATGATTCCATCTGGTACAAACTTGTGCAGGCACCTGTGCTTGCTGCCATTGTCTTTAAGTTCGTATGTGTATCAACTTTGTTGTGTCTAGAAGGCCTTGACTCCTTGGTGCCCTACATCCCCTCTGACTCTTCCACTATTTCCATTTCCACTTCTATGAGTTTTCTGAGCCCTGACAGGAGGAATTTGATGGAGACATCCTTTTAATGGCTGAGTGTTCCAAGATCTGCATATTTTCTGGCTGTGGTTCTCTGTATTTGTTCCCATCTTCTGCAGGAGGAACTTCACCAATGATGGCTGGGCAATACCATGGATCTACGTGTATAGCAGAATGTCTTTAGGAGTTATTTTATTGCTACATTCCTTTAGTAGAACAGTAGTATTTGGTTTTCCATTGGTGCCTCGCCTATTTGATCTCAGGTTCTTGGCCATTCAAGCAGCATAGGGATGAGTTCCATCTTATAGAATGAATCTTAACTCAAATCAGATATTGGATACTTCCACAGTATACAGTCCACTCTTGTAGATAGAAGAAGGGTTTGTAGCTAAGTTAGTGTATCCTTCCACCTCTCCTTCCTTCCTTCCTTCTTCTTGGGTAGTGTTCAGAGTACCTTCCAATACCATGAATATTAGGAAGGGGAAGTAGAAAGCTATGGATAAATGGAGGTGTGGGAATTTGGGAATCAAACATGGATGGGTAGTGGCGAGGCAGGCAAGGGAGGGAATATATAGAATGATAGATAAAACCAACGGCTATTTGAGGAGCCATATGGAAATCTAGTACAGTAGAAGCTTCCTAAAATGTGCATGCCATGTGATTGCTAAGGCTATTGATGCTCTCTACAAACTAATGGTGGGGCCCTATTGCTGAAGAAAACACACACATACCTCACTGAACATGGAGAAATTGAGCTAGTGACTATTTAGAAACTTCAATACTACAGACTAGAATTCATGTCCTAAGTTTATATGCTATATAGAATACTCATCACAAGGGCCAATGTCTAGGATATTTTTCCTTCTAGTAGTTTTAAAGTTACTAATTTTACATTTGATTGTTTACTTGGTAGAATTGGTTTTTATTATATACTATAAGGTTCAATTTAATTCATTGTCCTTGTCTAAAACTAGATGAGGGTAGGTGAGGTGGCTCATCTGGCTAAAGGTTTTATTTCCAAGACTGATGACTTGAATTCTTTCCCAGAACCCCAGAATTCTTTCCCAGAACCGGAAAAAGAGAACTAGCAATTTGTTCTCTAAATTCACACATATGTATGCATTCATACATGCCTGCAGGTACACACACACACATTAAGTCAATAAACACAAAATAAATAGATAAATGTTTTTATAACAATCTAGTTTATTATATGTATCAATCTATTTTCTGTTTAAGTAAAGTCTAACACCCTACATATAAAGAAATGAGGCTTGTGTCAAAGAGAACTTTCCTTAATAAGAGGAGAGTACTACCTGTGAGAATAAGCACAAATATTTAGAATGTAATTAGTGATTATGCTGATTAGAAAAGTAGTGGTTGTAAGTTTTTCTGAGATCCATGACTTCATGATCTTGTGTAGTTGCCTAAGTTCTCAGTACTGGTCATAGTTTCTCTCCTGAGTATCCTTAAATCTAATTAGAAAGTTGTGGTTTACTGTCAAGTTATGTGTGCCACTTCTGCATTCTTAGTTTTATTGTACCATGCTGGTTACTGTAATGTTCATAGATGTCATATCTGGGTAGGTAGTATTGTTTGTTGCTTTCCTCCTTTTTAAATTTGCATGACACCATCGAATACCATGAAAGTTAGTCCTTGGGGCGGAGAGGCATTCAGGTCAGTACCAGCTCAGGAACCTCTGAGTCTAGTATCTGAAGTACATGCTGATTTCAGCGATAGGGATTGTATTGGATTATCAACTTAGTAGCAACTCGATGGAAGGACACAGAAATGTATATGTTTTCCTGGCAAGGCATATAAGAAAGATTTTCTTTAATAAAATCCCATGTTCTTCAGGCATATACTCTATTTAAAGCTGCTATTTAAACAAAAAATGTATACATAAATGTTTGTAGTGACATTCTTCATAAAATTCAAAGGGTGTTAAAAACTTAAATTGACACAAATAAATACAGTATCTTATTTGTAACGATATGAAATTTGCCTAAAAATTAAATTCTTACACATGCTGTAATATGTACAAATCTTGAAACATTATGGTAATTAAAAGAAGCCAGATATTATTTGAAAGATACAAGTAAATCTATACAGTAGAAAGCCCTTGGAGGTTGCCATGGGTAAGGAGAATAAAAACTGAGACACTGTTAAAGATTGTTCTCATATCATAAGGGATTACATTTCAGCACATTGTCAATAATGGAGAATCTGAATGTTGCTGTAGAGGAATAACTATGTGAAAGCTAGGGACTATATTCCAGAAGTCTACATTCAAAAGCCTGTGTTCTGGATGGAATGTAGAAACATCTTTAATCCAGCATTCAGAAAGCATTGGTGGTTCATGCCTTTAATCCCTAGAAAAAAACAGTGGAGGCAGACACAGGAAACATAATTCAGAAGGAGTGAATGTCACACAGGAAATGACATCTGAGTTAGAGTGATTAACAGACAAAGTGACTAATTAAAGGAAGAGTTAGCAGAGCAAAGACATGCCCAACTCTCACAAGAAAAGGCAGGCTCTCAGCTCAGAGAGTTACATAGGACTTTGTCAGTTAACAGAAGCAGACAGAGGAGTCAGTAAGAAGAATCAGTTGAGAAGCAGGCTGAAGAGTCAGTTGAAGAACAGTGAACAGAATAGGTTCAAGAGTCAATTACAGAGGAGTTACATAAGCTGAGGTTGGAGTGAGTTATGGCAGAGAAGGTTACACAGACAAGATGAGCAGTGAGAGCTCATGGAGAGACAGAGAGACAAAGCAGTGCTTGGCAGAAGAATCCCAGAAGTGAGAGTGAGTTGAACCAGAAGAGTCAGAGTTCAGAAGGAGCTAGTCAGAGTGGCTCAGTCAGCAGTAGGTCTCAGAAGCTAAGGCTGAAGCCTTCTAGTTCTGGACTAGCAGGTTAAATGTTTTAGATTGTACAAAGACTGAAGCCTTCCAGTTAAAGAATTAAGACTAGATTGTAAACAGGTGGAAACGCTCTAGGGTTCCAGGGCTTCAGGCTAGAACCAGTGATTTAATTAGTAAAAAGAATAAACTGTCCTTTGCCCTGAATCAATGTTTACATCTGGCGAATCTACATATACACCCACAGTTACTGAAAGGAGAGATGGAAAGGAACCAGGGATCAGATAAACACTTTCAAAAACACACCCCTACTTCCTCCAGATAAGCCCCACTGCAAAATGTTTCCATCATCTCCAAAAATAGTGCCCCAATAAGGAAAAAAAATCAACATAGATTCTCTTGGGCAGATTTCATGCTTAAACCCTAATAGACCTGTATATTTTCACAAGCTCCAATTTTTCTGTTAGGCATTATACATTGTGAGGTTATTTTGAAAACTATATGAAATAATAATAATAAAGTGCTTAGGCAGATTATAGCACACAGAAACTATGCAATGAGCACTACATATTTTCAGTGTAAGAAGCCACCTTTTGCTTAAACAAGATTAATCCAGAAGCTATGATACAATTGATTAGTGTAAGCCAAAGAGTCACATTAGATTTTTTGTATGCTAGAACATTCAGCATTCATATTTACCTAGTATAAGAGAATGCTCCCCCCCCTTTTTTTTTTACTTTTTCCTTCTTTGTTTAATAAACACAATCTCTTGTTTATCATCAGTGAACTTCAATGTGTGAGCATATTCAGGCTTTAATTTCTTCTCAGCCTTCTCTCAACATGACCAACATCAAGATTTCTTAATACATTTTACATATTCGGTTTCATTCCTCATTTCATATTTGTAAACTAGGTTCTTCCATTGACCACCTCCATGCAGTAAAAAGTTAGTACAAAATATCCTTGGATATCATCTTTCCAAACAGATGATATCCTTAACTTGAAACATGTAAACTTTCCTCACACTCATTTTACAAAAGCCTTCAAATGATACAAAATGTTCTTTCTTTGCTTCAGTGTATTTGAGATTACATGTCTGCTTTTCCCACAATTTGATGGTATAGTTCTACTTGTCACTATCCTTTGTTTAAATGGTAGACCCCTTAAGGGCCTCCATGAGGATTGATCATTTTTCCTTTCAAAAGATAAAATAGTACACAATATACAGAGTAAACCTCTTTAGAAAACACGCCCGTGAGCCAGAGGGTCTGTAGACATTTGAGAAAAGAAGCAAATGCTAATGCTAAACAACCTTTATCTTAATTCTTCATACTCTGGGCTGCCATCATTTGCTGACAAAATCACTGTTATATGATTTGAGCAGGTGTCAGAGATGGAGACTCTTTCAAGTCATTGTCCTCTTCCCAGGTTTCAGGCCAATACACTGAGTATCAATGTCTAACAGTAGTCAAGATAGGAAAATGTATTCCTCCACTAAGCAATTATGGAAGCTCAAATAAGATTTTTAGACTTTTAACTCTCTCACCAACACAATTAGAATGATAAAACTGTACTAACTTTTCTAGAGTTGTTTAAATTTTTAAATGATTTGTAAATCGAGTATTATAGAACCTGATAAATATGATATACTCAAAGTGTTTGCTACTCCTCAGGATGATGACAATATGATGATGATGTTAATATGATATCATTTGAAGTTTTTTTCTTTAGAAAAGAGTAGCCATTCATATCAGTTTGTACTGGCTGGTTTTATGTCAACTTGACACAAGCTTGAGTAACCAGAGGGGAAGGAGCCTCAATTGAGAAAATGCCTCCCTAGGATCCAGCTGTAAAGTATTTCTTAATTAGTGACCAATGGGGAAGGGCCCAGCCAATTGTGAATTGTGACACCCCTGGGATGGTGGTTCTGGGTTCTATAAGAAATTAGGTTGAGCAAAACATGGGGAGCAAGCCAGTAAGCATAACTCCTCCAGGGCATCTATATCAGCTCCTGCCTCAAGGTTCCTGCTCTACTTGAGTTTCTGTCCTGACTGTCACCTACTTCAGTGACAAACTACAGTGCAGAAGTGACAGCCAAATAAATCCTTTCTTCCTGATTTGCTTTTTTTTTGC
Organism: Cricetomys ansorgei; assembly: GCA_026225945.1. Lineage (NCBI taxonomy): Eukaryota > Metazoa > Chordata > Mammalia > Rodentia > Nesomyidae > Cricetomys > Cricetomys ansorgei. Next base: position 1,535,694 of record JAMJFZ010002884.1, on the reverse strand, counting down.
CATGATGTTTTATATCAGCAATAGAAACCCTAACTAAAACACAATCATTTCAGGTAGACACTAGCACATATAAATTATGAATTTTAGATTGCTTGATAGAGAAATAGAAATGAAGGGGAGAGAGGGAATGAAGAGAGAGGGTGGAGAGAGAGGGGAGAGAAGGGGGAGAGTGAAAGAGTGAGGATGGAAGCAGGGAGAGGGGAAGGAGAAGGATCTATCTCCCAGTATCACTTCTGAGGAATTGTAGCTGAAAGGCTTTGCTAAAATTGTTGTATGATGGGACAACTATAAAAAAAGACAGGCTCACTATCTCTCAAATGATCCTTGCTGCCAGCTCAGGTAAACCTGTGGTCTATCAAACCTTTGAATAGTTCCTTTGCTTCTCTATTTCAGCTAGAGGCAGTACACAAATTTCCCTGGCAATTAAGTTTAGGAAACTTGCTTTGCCTCTCAGGCTTTATTTCTGGAAAAGAAAATCTGAGCATAAAGATATGTTACTGTTTCAGGAAAAGATAAGATTCCAAAACTAAAGTAAAACATAATGACTTAATAAATGACTGCCTCTTCCTGTGTGTTTTCCTTACAGATGGAAACAGTTCTCCATCACCTTGGTTCATTCTATGTGTGTGTGTGTGTGTGTATTATGTACATATGTCTAGATTTCAGTCTTTGCCTATCTTTCACTGTTATTTTTAAGGAATAAGTGTGTTTACTTTATAAACATAGCATTTGCAAAAATTGAGAACCATAGCCTAGTCTTCCTACTACAGCTTTGCTGTGTGCTCCCAGTAGCTTACTTTTGCTACATTGGTTTGCATCCTTGTCATCATTTTGTAGCAAGAGGAAAATAGGTTTGGGTGTCAGATAAGCCAGACCTCAAACACTGGCTTTGACACTAGTGACTTACGTTTGCTCTATTTTAGTAAAATCTCTTGGATTTTGTTTCTTCATTTAGAAAATGAGGATAAATGACACATATTTTATGAAGTCATTTACAAAGATTATGAGAAAATATATTTTTAAGGTTGTTCGATTTCTATATCATTTCATTTCCCACTACTTGATGACAGATACCTCTTTCAATTTGTATTCAGCCAATTAAAGGCTAAATAAGTTAGCTAAATAAATGGCTAAAAAGTAGCTTTTGACTGTCTACAATATTTATCTTTAACTATGCATCTACTTAGTTTTTTATATAAGAACATATTTGAATCATATTTTTTGTTGTTCATTTACTTATTTTTACACATACCACTAAATGCTAAATGTTAAGTCATATACATCTCTTCCAGTGTTTAGCAGGGCAGGACTCTTTTTTCCTTATTTTTCTTTTCATTATTGTCTGTTTAATATTGTGAGTTAACAATTAGTAATGTAATAATCTGTGATAAATGAACATCTTTATGTTATTTCATAATCTTATTTTAATTTGGGTGAAAAACGCAGTAAAATGGGAATGTGTTCAGAGCCAGATAAATATCTTTCCAATAACAATACCATTCTTCACAGAACTAGAAAATCAGTTCTAAAATAACTGTGGAAGCATAAAAAACACCAAATAACAGTGCAATCCAGGATAATGAGTACAATGTTGGATATAGTATAATACCTTGTGGGACTATTCTGGAGCTGAGGTGGAGTAAAAGCGTGCTTGGAACCCCAGGACTCTCATTCTGAGAGTAGAGGGCATTTGGCTGTTACTACACACCCTGCTGGACAAACCACAAGCTATGCTGCCTGCTTTCACAACAAGACACCCACCCTCTCAACGGTATGCGACCTGGTAGATTGTTTACCTGGAGCCCTAACTTATTTTACCCTATATGGCCAAATAATGTTTCTCTCTCTGGTCCCTGGGAAAATACCCAGGTCCAGGTTGCTAGCTCCAACACACAAATTGGGCTGTCGTACCTGCATTGTCCTAACCAATGAGCTCCCCCTGACATCTCCAGAGACCGACCCTTCCTCTCACTATAAATGTGACCCCATTCCCACAATAAACCGTGTTACATTCTCTGACATGTGCTCCCAGGAATTCTTTATGTATGCTGACTAGCAGATTCTCTGATCAAGGACCTCATAAACCCATAGACCCACACCCTCACTTTCCTCCCTGGAGCTGGGCTGCTGGCCACAGCTGAGTTACTTCCAGGGGATGGAAGCAGCTGCAAAGAAATCCTATAGTACGTGATTTAAAACTATTCTGAAGAAAAGTAGTAAGAAAAACAGCATGATGTTGATACAAAATGTTGTTTGCAGGAAAATGAATAAAAAGAAAGATTATTGTTAAGAAATAATTCAAACCCAGAAACATAATTATTGTCTTTTATCTTCATATTTTAATTTAAAAAGCTGCACTAAATTAAAAGGAATCAAAGAGGCACTATTAGAGAAGGGAAAAGGAACAAGGGGAGGGGAGTGGAGAACAAAAGAGGGCAACAAGGGGTCAATATCTTCAAAATATGTTATAAGCGTGAACAAAATTTTCATAGTAAAATCATTACCTTGTGTAATAGATATGTATGAACAAAATAATCTGTTCAATGTTGTGGAAATTGCACTCATTCTTAACCTTGGCTGATCCCGATAAAGTTCTGGCCTCATCTGGACTTTTGACTGAATAGGAATTGCATGTAGTACTTGTTATGGTTTGAATGTGAACTATTCCCAACAGACTCGTGTTTTGAGTAGTTGTTCTGCAGCTTCTGACACTATTTTGAAGGATATGAAACTTTAAGGAGGGGCTGATAGGTGGAAGTAGCTCACTAGAAGTGTGACATTGAATGCTATATCACTCTTGGTTCTTATTTCTGTTTTATATTTTTTAATCAGCCATGATTTGAGAAGGATCAGCCACTATATGCTCCCCCCTACCATGGACTAAGCTGCTCCATTTTGTCTTCCTCACATAATGGACCAAAATCTGTCCAAAATCATGAATCAAAACAAACTTTTTCTCTTTTAATCTGTTTCTGGTATATTGGCACAGAGATGGGAAACATAACTAAATCTAATACTGATACCAGAGAAGTGCAGTGCCTTGTGGTTCATAGGCCTTGGGGACTGGCTTATGAAACAAATGTAAAATTATCTGGACACTTATACTAGGGAATCGTGCTATAAGTGAATACTATTGGGTTACTCAGCTGTGAAGTCAAGTGACAAGAGTGTTATAAGAATGTACACATTAACAATTGTATTCATGAAGTTTCAGATGAGAGCAACAGGTCCAGTGGGAATTGGATGAGAAGTCACTTATATTATGTCATGACAAGGAATTAGTCTATATTACACCCTATCCCAAAATTCTGAGTGATTCTAAAGAAAAACAAATGGACTAATTGGTTGAAAGAAATTTCAAGACAGTATAATATTCAAAATGCATCATAGTCTTTACTAACTGCTTCTGTCTACATTTATAGTGAGAACAAGGAGAACTAAATGGATAAAAATACACAGTTTGGTACAGAACGGAAGGTAAACACATTTAAAGTTTCAAAGCAGTTTTTTTATTGATAGATACGGCCTACCAGAGTTAACTCATGATCAAATAAACAATTTAAATAGAACTATAACCTCTAAGGAAATAGAAACAATTATTAAAATATCCAAACCTAAATGAATGAATAAATGAATGAATAAATAAATAAATAAATAGATAAGCAAGTCTAGGGCTGGACTGTTTTAGTGCAGAATTCTATCATACATTCAAATAACAGTTAATACCAATATTTCTCAAATTATTCCACAAAATAGAAACAGAATGGACATTGCCAAACTCATTTTAGGAGGCCATGGTCACCCTGATACCCGAACCACACAAAGACTCAACAAAGAAAGAGAATTACAGACCAAATTCCCTTGTGAACATAGATAATAAATACTCACACTGCAAATCCAAGAACATATACAAAAAAAATCATTCATCATGATCAAGTAGGCTTCATCCCAGAGATGCAGGGATGGTTCAACATATGAAAATCAATCAATGTAATCCACCATATAAACAAATTGAAAAAAAAAAACCCACATGATCATCTTACTAGATGTTTAAAAAGCTTTTGACAAAATCCAACACCCCTTCATGAGAAAAGTCTTGGAGAGATTAGGGTACAAGGAACATACCTAAACATAATAAAGACAATTTACAGCAAGCCCACAGTCCACATAAAATTAAATGGAGAGAAACTCAAAGCAATTCCACTAAAGTCAGGAAGAGCAAGGTGATCTACTTTCTCCATACACATTAAGAATAGTACTTGAAGTCATATCCACAGCAGTAAGACAACAGAAGGAGATCAAGGGAATAAAAAATGGAAAGGAAGAATGAAAAATATCCTTATTTAGAGATGATATGATAGTATACACACACACACACACATACACACACACACATGATCCAAGCAATCTACCAGGAAACACCTACAGCTGATAAACAGCTTCAGTAAAACGGCTGGCTACAAGATCATCTAAAAAAAACTCGTAGCCCTCCTATGTTCAAATGATAAATTGTCTAAGAAAGAAATTAGGAAAACAATGTCTTACTCAATAGCTATCAATAACATAAAACATCTTGGGGTAACTCTAATCAAGCAAGTGAAAGTCTCATACAGCAAAAACTTCAAGTCTTTGAAGAAAGAAACTGAAGAAGATCTCAGAAGATGGAAAGACCTCCAATGCTAATGGATTGGGAGAATTAACATAGGAAAAATGGCCATCTCACCAAAAGCAATCTACGAATTCAATTCAATACCCATCAAAGCCCCAACAAAATTTTTTATGCCTTGGAAGAACAATACTCAACTTTATATGGAAAAATTATAACAAAACAACAATGCTAAAAAAGAAAAAAAAAACCGGGATAGCCAACACAATCCTGAGTGAAGAAAAGACCACCTGGAGGTATCACCATTCCTGATTTCAAGCTGTGCTATGGAGCTTTAATAATATAAACCACATGATATTAGCATAAAACCAAACATGTTGATCAAAAAACTGAATAGATGATCCAGATATAAATCCATATACTTATGGACACTTGATTTTCGATAAAGAAGATAGGAATATAGAATGGATAAAAGAAAGCATCTTCAATAAATGTTGCCGGTCTAATTGGATGTCTGCATCTAGAAAATGCAAAGAGATCCATATTTATCACCCTGCATGAAACTCAAGTCCAAGTGGATCAAAGAACTCAAAATAATACCAAATATACTACACCAGACAGAAAAGAAAGTGGGGAAAATCTTGAACACTTTGGCACAGGAAGACAAATTCATGAACAGAAAATCTCAGGTGCTACAATCAATGATTAATAAATAGGACCTCATGGAACTGAAAAGGTTCTATAAGGCAAAGGATACCATCAATAAGATAAAATGGCAGCCTACAGATTGAGAAAAGATTTTCACCAACTTCACTTCTGATAGAGGGCTAATATCTAAAATATATGAAGAACTCAAGAAACTAAACATCAACAAAACAAATAATCTAATTCAAAAATTGGTTATAGATCTAAGCAAAGAATTCCCAAAAGAGGAATATCAAATGGCTGGAAAACCCTTAAAGAACTGTTCAACATCCTTAGCCATTAGGAAAATGAAAATCAAACTACTCTGAGATTTCAGCTTTCACCTATCAGAAATGCTAAATTCAATAACACAAATGACATCTTGGTTCAAGGGAACACTCCTTTATTGCTAATGGTAGTGCAAACTTATATAGCCTCTGTGGGAATCAATATGGTTATTCCTCAGGAAATTGAGAGTCAACAAACCTCAAGACCAAGATATACCACTCCTGGTAATATAACCAAAGGACACTTCATCCTACTATAAGGACATTTGCTCAACTGTGCTCATAGTGGCTTTATTCATAATAGCCAGAAACTGGTAAAAATCAAGATGCCCTCAACTGATTGATCTATGGATAAAGAAAAATGTGGTACATCCACACAATGGAGTAATTACTCAGCTATTTAAAAAATGACACCATGAATTTTTCAGGTAAACAATGGAACAAGAAAAAAAATCATCCTGAGTGAGGTAACCCAGTCCCAGGAAAACACACATGATATGTACTCACTTATAAATGGATGTTAGTTGTTAAGCAAAGGACAAAGGTGTGGCAATCTACAGACCCAGAGAGACTATGCAACAAGGAGGGCCCCAGTGGGGACACGTGGATCTCCCTGGGAATGGGAAATAGAACAGATATCACAGCGGGGCTTGGAGAAGATGGAAATGGGAACAGGAAGGACTATGTGTAGGGAAAGGGATGGAGGGAGAGGATATGGGGAGAGATAACAAGAATTGGAGGACATTTAGGGGAGTGATCTGGAGACCTAGTGCAGAGGAAACTCCCTGGAATCTACAAGGGTGACTCTAGCGAGGACCCCTAGTAATGGGGTATATGGAATCTGAACAGGCCGTATCCTGTAACCAGTAAGGCCTTCAACCTATAACTTATCCTACCTGTAGGGTCTTCTGGAACAATGGAAGGGCAGAACATAATGCCAAAGGAGGAAGCCCATGCCTGAAACTGCAGGGTTTTCCATGAACCAGGATAACCCAGAGATGATTCCTAATGATTTCCTTTCCTACTCATAGATCAGTGCTTAGTCTAATCTTCATCAGAGAGGCTCCCTCTGTCTGCTGATGGGAACAGGTACAGAGGCCCAGGCCCAGACAGCAGGTGGAGCTTGGGAAACCCTACAGAAGAAGGGGAGTAGAGACTGCCATGACCAGAGGGGTTGAGAACACCGGGAAAACACTCTGAATGGAGTGTAGTCATTGGTTTGGACAAAGCCGTTTATTCTTTTGTTTAATTCAATCCCTGATCCTGGTCCTGGAGTCCTCAAGCATTTCGGCCTCAGTACAATCTAATCTTAAGCCTAGAACTGGAAGATTTCAGCCTCGGCCACAGCACAATCTAAAACATGTTAAGTCTCCTACGCTTACTGCTGACTGAGCCACTCGGACTAGTTCCTCCTGAACACAGAGCTGTACTGAAGTCAACTGACTCTTCTGGCTCAAGTCAACTCACTCATTATTCTGGATCCAAGCTAACTGGTTCAACCTAACCTTCTGAACTGACTAACTGTTTCTGACCAAACTCTTCTGACTCTGGCAGGCTCTTGCAACTTCTCAGATTGAACTATTCTGCTAGGCTTGAAACTGGCTTACTCTTTCGATCTGATGCTGACTTCTTCTAGATGCTTCTGTGTCTCTGCCTCAGACTCCTCAGACTGCTTGCCTCATACTGCCATTGACTGCTCCAATCTGCCTCTCTGCTTTTCTGCCTTATCCTTAGTCAGACACCTCCATTGTCTTTGTGTCCTGTCCTCTCTGTGCCTCTTATCCTGACCCTGTACAGAGAGCCTGCTTTTATATCATGAGAATTGAGTGTGTCCTCATGCTGACTTACTCTGCTAACTCTTCCTTTGATTCATCACTTTGCCTGCCCTTTACTCTGACTCATCTCAGACACTGTCTGACACTGACTCCTTCTGAGCTCTTCTTCCTGTCTCCCAAGTGCTGGGATTAAAGGCATGCTCTAATACCGCCTTCTGAATACTGGGATGAAAGGTGTGTATTAACAACCTTATAAAATGTCATAAAAAATAAGAAAATGAGAAAAAAGTCATGCTGAGTGTTGCTTGCACCCCCCGAAAACATAGAGTTTCAAAAAGTGTGATTTCTATTGAATGTACTGTGTGAATAGTGAGACCCTTTCTCAAAAAATATCCTAATCATAATAATAAAATTTAAAACTCCATCATATTTTATATCTAAAACATACACAAATTCTGTGAGTTATACTTTAAGGAAGTTGAATAAGAAACATTTTTATGAAAGCTGAATGAAAACCAATGTGATTATGTATTTAACTCAAACATTATGTAAATAAGCCACAGTTATACAGCTAATAATTGACTGATTTTGGACAAAAATCCATATTTTTACCTCAATTTAGTATATCACACTGTATCTACAGGATTATAAATCTCTGCAAACGCCAATAAAACAAAGCAGCTCTGTAGTAGGTAATGAAAGGACATCAGTTCATACGACCAATGTGACTATTATTTTTAAATGCCTGCTATCTTTCAAACTTGTGCCATCCTTTAAGCCTTCTTATAGAATAAACCTTAAATTTATTTTACTGCTGTGTTCAAGGTGCATACAGAACATATTCATGCATATTGAAATTGCATTCTATGTTCAGTACAAAGAACAGTCAAAAAGGATCTTCAGTGTCTTTTAAAATAACTTATGGCATGCTAACCATTTCCCATTGCTATATGGAACCACATTAAAGCTTCCAGCCCTGACAACTAATGGCCATATATCCCTTGGGGCTCTGTGGCTTGCTTCATGAGATTCATGATTGTCTGGGCTACAGAGCATAACAGCAGAGTGAATGCAATTGAGAATTCTATTTTCCACACACAAAACATGCAAAGTTGGTCTCTAATGGCTCTTAGCTGGATATAGTTGATGCTAGTTCTCAGAAATTTAATTTCAAGGAAGTTCTAAAAAACTGATGCAAATACCTCAAGTATAAGGGACAGAGGGGAATGGGGTCAATGGTAGGTGGGTAATAGAAGATAATCTCTTTTAGAAAAGCATACTGAAGGCTTCAAGATAAGCCTGGGTGGAAACTTGAAAAATGAAGGAAGTATTAATCTATACTGTGTTATAAATTCCCACAAGGAGAGACTGTGTCACCCTCTAAATTCAGGATCTGGCTCTAAAGCAGCATGAGTATGAATATTGGCACTGCCCATTGATAGTTCTATGACCTTGGTTTTGCAAAGAAAGAATAAAGAATCACAAAGCTGCTGCTGAAGTCAGGGATGTTGGAGGCAAAAAGCTCCAAAGTCTCTATTGCTTGGTGGTTCATCATTCTCTGAAATCACCTTGAGAAATACATATCACAAACACTCAATAAAATGTAGCTGTGGAGATGGACATTGTATTTTTACATTTATATACAGCAGCATGATAGCCAAACCAGCATTTTCACCCAAATACACTTTTACTCATTATCCTCATTAATAGTCTGCATCCTTTCTAGACTCAGATCAAACATCTCTTCCCCAGGGTGATTAATTTCTACTTTTCTTTGGAATTTCTTGTTTTTAATTTACATATTAATGTTGTATCATAAAGGTATATCAGTGTGGTAAAGATTTTTAGGAAGTGTGGAGGGTATATTACTTGCATATCCATATATACATAGTCTTAAAGTGGAATATTTTTAGGTCATTTAAATTGATCCTCTATATGCATCCACAGAACCAGTAGGATCATGTACCCATCTCACTTCAGAGATATGTGTTGAGATTTGGGTGGAGGATAGATAGGTTTACAACTGCATAACTTCTGAATAGTGGTTTATTTGCCTCCAATACAAACAAAATTCTCTGTGGACTTCTTCTTATCTGCTCCACTGATTTTCAGAGACATTGATCAAAGGAACTACTAATCGAGAACATGTGGGAACATGTTGTTTTCTCCATTTACTTATACTCAAAGAATAAAGCTGACAACAGGGTGGGAGGAGGGACCACAAATGCAGAGCACTTCAATCAGAGAAGTTGCTGGAGTCAGCCAGAATCAGAAGAGTTCAGTCAAAACCTAGTCAGCTTGGAGAAGAGTTTAAGCCAGAACAGTGAGTGAGTTGAATCAGCCAACCAGAAGAGTCAGTTGAGTTTAATACAGTTCTGAGTTCAGAAAGATCTAGTCAGAATGGCTCAGATACCAGTAAGCCTAGAAGGCTTACATGTTCTAGATGGTACAGAGACTGAGGCTGAAGCTTTCTAGTTCTAGACTTAAGACTAGATTGTAGTGAGGCTGACATGCTCCAGGACTCCAGGACTAGGGCCAGGGATTGAATTAACCAAAATAAAAAGCCTTTGAATCCTAATCAATGTCTATGGCTACATCTACAAACTTACACAGAAAAGGATACTTGCTATGAGTTCATGATTTAATTATTATGTCCAGAAGACCCTCTATCTTCCTGAATTCTGGCTCTTGTCATCTTCCTACACATATTCTGTGATATTTTTGGAATTTTGGCAGGAGGATCTGTTGACTAGTTGTTAGTCACTATGTTAACCTCCTTACACTGTACAAAGAAGCTTCTCTGAGCTGGGCAGCATTGGTACCTGTCTTTAATCCCAGCACTCAGAAGGCAGAAGCCAGCAGATTTCTGTGAGTTTGAGGCTAGCCTGGTTTACAGAGTAAGTTCCAGGACAGCCAGAGTTACAACAGAGAACTCCAATTTCAGGAAATTTCGGGAAAAAAATACATTAATAAAAGAAGCCCCTCTGATAAGGACTTAGAGATCCACTAATTTATGGGTATAGAGATACATATTTAGGAGGTGGTTTGATACTACATACATTTAGCTAACTAATAGTTGTAGGTTCCTATAAGACCTTATAAAGTCTCTTCTCCTGGCCCCTGTAAACCTCTCTTTATGCAAATAGAGCTTTCTTAATACTCTTGCCCAGCCAATGACATATGACTTTCCAGGCTTGGTTGTCATCCCCTGTATGCAAATGAGCCTTTCTTAGTACCCTGCCCTGGTCAATGGCATGCCACCACATAGATTATTACCCCCTCTTTCTCCATCTCTGTCTGCTTCTCTGCTTTATCCTCAGTCAGACCTTTTTAATGTCTCTGTGTCTTGTCCTCTCTCTGTTTCTTATCCTCTCTATTGCCTCTCTAACCCTGTCTCTCAGGTGCTGGGATTAAAGATGTGAGCCACCACTACCTTCTTAATACTGGGATTAAAGATGTGTGCCACCACTGCTTTCTGAATACTGGGATTAAGGGTATGTACCAGCATTCTTTCTATTCTAGAGCAGCCATGTTGCTGGATTAAAGGATTAAATTTCCCTCTATAAAGATTTTCACAAATATGATGACAATTAGCATTCCAAGACGGAAAGCAGAAAAACTCTTGAGCCCATACCACTAGCTGAAGATCTATTTACAATTGATGGTTGTTAGGGGAGGAAGAGTCAGTTTTTTTGAGTCAGTGTGGCCCCTGACGTATCTGTCAGTGGATGGCCTCATAACCATGCATATATGGTCACTACAAATTGGACTAAGTGGTTTATTAAAAGAAAGTAGACATGAAATTGAGAGAGGAGGTAGAGTGGTAAATCCAGGAGGAGTTAGGGGGAGTAGTGGAGGGTAATGTGCTCAAAATGCATCATATGAAATCCTTAAAGAATTAATAAAATACTATATTAAAATACTGAATGCTTTAGTTTATTGGAGGCAACTTGGTTAGATGAGATTAAGATCATGAGAGTGGGCTACCCATGATGGGAATAATGGTGTTGTAAAATGAGGAAAATTCAATATACCATACTTAGACTGTTTTAGTACCCTCAAGAAGGCCTTCAATAGTGCTGAGCCAATGCCATGTCATGGCTTCTCAGCTTCCAAAAATGTGAAATAAATAAACTTAAAAAATAAATTATCTATCCACAAGGACCTTTATATCACAACATAAAACAGATAAAGACTGTTTGGATGCTGATTGAAAGCAAAGGAAGTTGACTAAATTAGAAAAGTTGTAAAAAGAAGAGTCCACTATTTATCCATAGTTTTGTCTTTCCTGTAGCTTATGCATTTCCCTTTCCTGTTATGCTATTTTACACATAGTGGTTATGTTTAGAGCATAGTTTCCTGTTTACAGAATAACCACATGAAATTGTGATGGAACCCAAGGATGAGTGCATACCATCTTAAGATTCTAGACTTAGCATTGTCTATACTAATTTGTAAGAGGTTGAGATGTATTAAACTACCATTAAAATATCCTAAAACATCAACTAAAGAAGACGTTACATGTTCTCTTTTTCCTATTGTATCAGTATTGATTCAGCATAGGAATTCTTTCTTTACTTAACTTATATGTGTGTGCGCATGGGTAAATACAAAGTGAACCTTGGAGTTATTTCTCAGGAGTTTTCCACCCTTATTTTTGAGACAGACTCTCTCCCTGGCTTGGAGTTCATCAAATAGACTAGGTGGGATGGCCAAGAAACCTCAAGGATCTGCCTGTCTCTACCTCCGTACTGCTGGAATTATGAGTCACCATATTTGCACTGTTATGTAGGCTCTGAATATCAAACTCAGGTCTTCATGCTTCAAAGGCAAGTACTTTACCAACATAGCTATCTTCTTAGCTTACATTTAATTGAATATAAATAATGAAAAGCATGGTTTTAAAAATATATTTATATTGCAAAATAGTTAAATTGAATTAATCAGCATATATTATCTCACATACTTATTTTTGTGGCAAGACTATTTCACATCTATGCATCAATTTTCAAAAATATAACATAATTATTTAACTTTAGTCACCATGTTATACAATATATCTCTTGAATTTATTTCTCTTATCTAACTGAAGTTTGTATCCTTAGACCCATCTCTCTTGCCTCATCCTACTCCCTAGTTCCTGTTAACCACCATCCATTGTTTCTATGACATAATCATTTCTAGATTTTATGTATAAGTGCTATCATGCAATATTTGTCTTCGGTGCCTGTCTCATTTGACATTGCATAAGGAACTGCTGGTATCTCTATGTTGTTGAAAATTCCAGAAATCCCTTTTACTTAAAGTCCATATAGTTATACTATACACACACACACACACACACACACACACACAATACATATGTATATATACATTTTGTTATCCATTCACTTATTGATTGATACCTGGGATTATTCCTTATCTTATGTAAGTAATACCACAATGAACAAGAGGGTGCTGTGATACTGGTTGCTACCCTGCTTTTTGCCCTCTATTTCAATAAAGAGAAAGGAAAGATAGAAAGAAAGAAATCTTAACCACCCTTGTTTGCAGCTGGGAAAGAGAGAAAGAGAGAAAGGAAGAAATATTCACAGCCCTTTTTGGCTTTCTGAATCTTGGAGAGCAGGAGCTGATAGTGAGCTGGACTAGCATCTCAGCTCAATATCTTTGACCCAATTGCTCCACCCGATATTCCTCTAAGCAACAACCAACCAACCAACCAACAAACCCCGCTATTGAAGCCTTAACCCTTATATACTCTAAGCAAAGTTTCAAGAATTTCAAGTGGCAGGCAATCCCAAGGACAAGCTACAAATGGCAAAACAGCTGCATGTAACCAAATTATAGCCACCAGCAATGAACAGTCCTAATTAAACTCATTATCATCCACCACACCTGGGATGGGAACAAAAACATAGTCCAAATGCCATTTTGTGTTGTTAAAGAAACCAAAATAACAAAACTCCTTCCAAATGTCCCGCTACAGTCCTGACATCTTTGTTGTGCTGACTTCATCCCTAGACCCCAGCAATGGAATTGCTAGAAAATATGGTAGTTTGTTTTTGAGTTTTCAAGAACCATCCATACTGTTTCTGTAAAACAGTTTTAATAATTTATACTCCCACCAGCAGTATGGAAGTGTTCTTTTTCCTCCACATCTTCACCAAAATGAATCTTTTTTTTTCCATAATAACCATGCTAAAACGTATGCCTTCTCTCTGTGTCTTTTTAGAAAAAATACCGGGCAAATTAACACACACACACACACACACACACACACACACACACACACACACACTACCGATAGAAACACAAAATCAGAAATCATAATATAGAAACAAAAGATCAATAAGAAAATAAATTTCCAAACAAAGCAACATGAGACAAAACAGTCTACAAAAATACCTTTGGGCTTGTTTTGTGTTGATTGTCTACTGCTGGGGATAGTAGTGTGGTTATTACACTCAGTGATATTCCACTGGGTAAAACTGACTTTTCTTTTGCAAGTGGTTGCCAATTGGAGATAGCTTCTTGGTTAGAGATAGGAGCTTGTGTATACTTCCCTCCCTCAGCCTGTGAAGGGCCTGAGCATGCTGTCACATAGTCCATGAGTTCGTATGTGCATCAGTCCTATTTTGTCTGGAAGACACAGTTTCCCTGTTGTCATCCATCCCTGAGGCCTTAAGGGGAAGGATTTGATGAAAACATTGCATTGAAAACTGACTGTTCCAAGGTCTCTCACTCTCTGCTGAGTTGTGTGTTTCTGTATTTGCTCCCAACTATTCAGGAAGAAGTTTCTCTGGTAATGGCTCACCAAGATACTAATCTATGAGTATAGCAGAGCATTGTTAGGAGTTAATTTATTGCTATGTTCCTTTAGTAGAATAGTAGTATTTGCTTTTCCCTTAGAACCATGGCCTATTGAGTTGCAGGTTCTTGGCTACCTGAGCAATAGCAGGCATAGGCTTCATCCTGTGTAGTAGGTCTTAAATTCAATCAGATAGTGGTTGGTTACTCCCACAATGTTTGTGTCATCATTGCATCAGCATATCAGGCAGGCAGGTCACCATTGTAGAGAAAAGGGTTTGCTGTTTAAATTTAATTTTCTATATGATATGAAAGAAAAACCTCCATTACTTGAGATTATGAATTGCCAATTTTTCCAAAACTAATTATAAAAACTAATGGTCTTTTATCAGTGTGTTTTCTTGGCACCTTTATCAAATCAGTTTGCCTGAAGTGTGTAGATTTATTTCTGGACTCTAGTTTTGTTCCATTTGTCTATATGTCTGCTATAATTCCAGTATTATGGTGTTTTGATTACTGTACATTTTATCATATTTTTACATCAAAGACTGTGATGCCTCAGTCTCTGATCCTTTTGCTCAAGATTGTTTTGGTTATTTTGTCTATTCTCCTATTCCTATGAAAATGATGTTGAAATGTTTGGAGAAATTACACTGCATGTATCAATTGTTTTAAGCCCATTACTTACCTGTCATAATGTTGCTGTGACAGACCACCTGACAAAAGTAACATAAGGTATTTGAGAGCTTATTTTGGCTAAGTGCTGCAAGGTACAATATACCATGTATGTGACAGTGATGTGAGGTTGCTGGACATATTGAATAACTATATCTCCAACCTAGTTTACTTTTTAATTGACAAATGCTTGTGAGAAGCTCATTTTTCTCCTCTTTATGAAGTTCAGGAATTGGGAGTGCGAATTCTCACATCTATCAACCTAATCTAGAAAATCCCTCACAGACATGTCCAGAGAGTCATCATGAAGATTTTTCTAAATCCTATCTAGTTGGCAGGCAAAATTAACCATCATTGATATATCAAGAAACAAGAATAATGTAGCAAAATAGGCCTGTGTGATAGATAGGAAGGGATCAATTTCACGGGTCTATATAAAGGGATCAAATCCAACGGTCTTTGTGAAGTGATTAAATCCAGGGGTCTATATGAAGGGATCACATTCAGAGGCCTATGTGGTCCAGACAGAATGTAGAAGGGATGTTGGTACACACCTTTAATCCAAGTATTCAGAAAGCAGTGGTGCATTGCCTTAGAATTTCCAAACTCATCAAAGAAACAAGACAGTTGCTTTCTGAAACTCTACAAGTAGAGACTATGCATTTAGCCTAGATCTCTTCGTCAAATGCACCTTCCCCAAACTTGAAGTCGAATGTCTTGGTGCAGAATACCAGATACTATATGCACTTTATTCTGTCAAAGACAGAAACAGTGCCAGTTGAGTTTCAGAGGCAGACGTTACAAAGGTTCTAGTGGTAGTGTCTCATGTACAGTACATGAAAGTATTATAGGCAGTTGTCTGTGCCATCAAGCCACAACTGTCATAAACACATCTAGGTAAGCACAAGAAGTTGTGTTCAGCCTTCATTACTTCGAGAATTTGAGGATATGTTAGGTAATTTGGAGGAGTAATTAAAGAATTAAGCAGGGTTTATTCTGTGTTGTATACTATCAGAAAGCAAATGTAATTTGGTATTTTAATAAATCCTACCTATGAGTCAAGAATACTAGCCCAATACTAAATATACACTTAGTAAGAAAACAGCAATCACACAGATTCAGCAGGGCAGAGGGGTGTCAGGCCATCAATGTGGTGTGGGAAAACATGTATGTTTTTAATTTGATCAATCACCTTCTCAGTGTGCTTATGTCTGACGTTGATGGCCTTAGATATTGTTCATGTGAAGATAGAGAATCTTAAGGCCTGACTATGTGTTCCAGACCACATCCTAGCACCAACAAGATCAGTATGGTAGCCACAGTCCAGCTTCTTCATGTCAGAGTCTGTCTTTCCTTCTCACAGTACACGCTATGATCTAAATGCTTTATAGCAGTGACTAATACCTCCACTTCTGCCTTGTAATCTTGCTTGTTATTATTTTCTGTGTGCATATATGTGGCATGTGTGTACCTCATGCACTGAATATATCAATGTGCATTTCTGTACATGCATGTGTGTAGATGAGAGGTGACATTGGGGTGTCTTCCTCTATCCATCCCTGCCTTCTTATTCCCTTGAGACAGGGTCTCCCACTAGGCCTAAAGCTCATCATCTTTGCTAGGCTGGCTGACTGGCAAGCTCCTGTGTCTCTGTCCACCAACATTTAGGTTATAGGCACTCAAAGTCATGCTCATTAGTTTCTGTCCATTGCTGGGGATTCAAATTATAATTCTCATGCTTGTAGACCAAGTATTCTTACCCACTGAACATTCTCTCCAGCCCTTACGTGTTATTTTTTTATTGTACTATCTCAAATTTTGGTTCTTTGACTTCCTCAGAAATTATATGAACTTATAAATAGCATCAAATAACATTTTCAATGATTTATTTTGTCCTTAAGCTGGTCAGATTTGAAGACACCCTGAATTTTCTTCCTTTCTTTTCCTGCCTCATTTCCTAGATTTAGGATAAAAGTCAGGCTTATCTCTGTATTTAGCCTATTTCTTATGATGCCTCCCCTCACTTGCCTCTACTTTCCAAGAAGGATAAAAAGATGTTAGATATTAAAAAAAATGACTATGAAGTGAGACTCTGCATAATCAAGTACAAAACTGTGTGTTTTGAAGATAGGAGAAGATTTTACTGAGTAGCTGCTGTGAAGAAAGCTTTGTGGAGGCAGTGCAACAGAAGGCAGACTTTAAGGAACAATTTGGTTTTGACCCAGAAGCTATGAAGGAATAGAACATGTAAATGGGGATGACTCGGTAATTCTCTTAACTTGAATCTTGGTTGATGATTTTAGACCACTTGTGGTTCCAAATTCGTTATGTTTGATTACTTCAATGGGTTATTGATCTATGGTCTTGATCCATTCCAGTGACTACAAATCATAGGATTCTGCATCAGATATCACTTCATCAAATATAAGCTCCATAATAGCCAGAAACTTTTTGTTCATGTTTTCTGTCACTGCATTTTAAATAGTAGATGTGTAATAAATATTCATTCAATGAAATAATGGTTGAACAATTGGATAAATTTTTTTAAAATGAGTTTTTCTAATACAACATCGTCTTTATATAGAAAAACAGCAAGACAACAATAAAACAAATAAAAACTTATTAACTCATCAATTTTGTTTATATGTTATTCTGTTTTTTCCAAAAATGATCATCAACCTTTCTGGAATAATTTTATTTCTTAGGCCCTTAGAGCTTGCTGCTGACAAATTCTATAGCTTCTGAATCTTGAGCATGCAGCAGCCCTCAAAACACTGAACATTGCTCTGCCAATTACATTTAGTTGAACTGAAGTATCACTTGGAATATAGACAGGAAGTGCCTAATTCAAACACTGCAATTAAAGAACATTTCCTCTGAGTCAGGGACTGTTTCCAGGGAGCAGAGATGACATACACAGAGTTTCAGTTAACAAACTCAAGTTCAATTTTATGGTCAGTAAATGAGTTTATTTCCTCTGTGTGTGTGTGTGAGTGTGTGTGTGTGTGTGTGTGTGTGTGTGTGTGTGTGTGTGTGTATTTGAGGGAGGCATTTTGCTTACCCCACTTAAAAGAACTATCTCAGATACGATTTATTCTAATAGTAATAAATAATTTGCCATATAAATTTCTTGAACTTACCTATGTTTTCCTACAACATTTTATTTTGCTACTAACCCTCATTTGCCTCAAAACACATACATATACCTAGGTGTGCACACACACACACACACTTACACACACACACACACCAAGCCTTGCCAACAGATCTCTTGCTCAACAAGGTAGCTATTGTTGCTGTACTTTTGATAGCAAGTAGGTTCATTACTGACTGTCCCTAGAGATTTTAATAATAGTGAGAAAACCAGATTTCTGAGTTGGTTTGAGGATGGATATAAGAATATTATAAGACAATATAGGAAACTTACTAGGGAAGGGAAAAGTGTGATCAGTTGAAAAGTGGGAGATAAGAAAGATAAAACTGCCTGTTTCTCAATTTTGTTCAGGTACATTACCAGATACTGCTATCTACACATTTCATTTTAAATGCCTATAAATAGATCAAACTCTCTGGCTCTGGCATTTGCTTGCTATGTGATCCTGGACAAGTTACTTCAAGTCTTTGTACTTCAGTTTGATCATACTACAATGGGAGCAATAGTATCTACATTATTATTTGTTATGAGGTTGAAAGGGATTGACATATTTCAAAGTACCTAGAATCGTGTCTAGTACAGAGGAAGTACTCTATAAGTCATAGATGACATTATTTATTGTCACGTGAGGATAGTTTAAATCATTCATGTCATGTCTCTCTCTTTTCTGGTATTACACACTTTGGAAAATAAGCTGTCTCTGCTGAGTTCTTTGTGAATAGATAAAGTGCTTAGAATTTGGATTATCTACACTTGAGAAAGAATCCCAGTACAGGGCTACAATGCAACTGATGAATTCTAGTCTCTATGTGTATGTACAAGGAAGCAGGAGCCACAAACAAGTCTATAATATCACATGTTGTTATCACAAATATATTCTTTAGCTACCTGTTGCAATTTCACTGTTGCTGTGCCCCTGAAATTCTTTCCCAAGGAGAGGTGTGAAAAATATCTCCCTCTTCCTCCTAAAGTCTAAACAACAAAAAGTTTGATTCCACCAGAGTTCACCCAGGAAGTCTAATGAGTTTTTCAGGCTTAGTTATAGAACCCAGGAGAAGGTTAAGAGCATGATCTCAAAGCAACCACAATGGAGACTTCACCCAACATGAATGACAGTTTCCCCATAGCTGCACAGATGGTGCCTCCTAGTCTAGTTCTCCCCAGCCTATATTACTCTAGCCCCCAATCCAAAGATCCCCAAGGCCATATACAATTTGGGAGAAACTGCATCTAAATTGCTGGGATGTGTAGCTGAATACTCAGGGTGGGGTCTAATTACCCTCTCTACGACTCCTTATAGGAGGAAATGTCAACAGCATTTGCTGTGATGATCTTTTGTAAGCAGACACAGTTGGTCTTAGGAAGATGGTTATAGTTTGACTTGGATGATAGTGCTGTGTAGCAACCTATTAAAAGTTCTCTATGCCAGACATGTCAAATTAGAATGAACAGAGAGCTAGGACTCAAGAATATGCATTTTTAAAAAGTACTCATGTTGGAGTGTCAGATTTAGAAAGTAACAGTACAAGATGTCCAACAAATTTGATGTTCAAATGAATATTTTTGTTATTGTGAGTGGCATGCTATTCTCATATTAACATTTGTTGTTTATCAAAAATTCAACACTGTTTGTCCTGTGTATTTGTCAGAGTACACCCAAATCTAATATCCTCTGAGGTTAGAAAACTACCCCATTAGAGAGACTCAGCTTCTGGGAAAGCTGTCTTTTTAAGAATCTATGTTGGGGAATCTGAAAATGGGTGTAGTTATGGGAACAGGAGTATGATCCCACTCCTTGGTCAGAAAAAGATCAAAGAACCTACTTCCTGTCATGGGAATATAATCAGGGAAGACCACAAGGCAGAGCCAGATAACTAAAAGTCAGCTGTACAAGACTTCTTTTTATTTTTATTTTTTATTATTTCGAGAATTTTACACATGAGTGCTGTATTGTATCTTTTTCATCCCCTCTCCCTTATCAAAATCCTGTGATACCTGCCAGTCCATCTCAAATTCATGATGTGTCCTTTTAAAATTTGTTTCGTTTTATACACACACACACACACACACACAAATGAAGAAAACCTACTGAGTCCATTTTGTGTTGCTCATATGCATGTGTTTAGGGCTGACCACTTGTGATTTGATAATGTATCAGGGGCTTGTCCCTGTAGAAAACTGACTCTCCTCTTAACTACCATTGATTTCATGTAATTTCTTCATGTAGGGCTGAGGCCTTATAAAACTTCACCATAAACAGGACTGCTTAAATAGCTCAATGATATGGAATTTTTACCATAGTGACTATTCTCACTGTACCTGCTAAATGTGACTTTCAAAAAGTACAAGTTACAGGGCCTCAACAATTGAATCATTGTTGGAACACAGTCCATTGTAAAGGAATAGTCATGTGTGAAAGCTAGAGTCTGCATTCCAGGGGCTATATAAAGACGCCTGTGTGGCCTGGATAGAATGTAGGCACAACTTCAATCCAGTATTCAGAAGGTGATGGTGGTCCACACCTTTAATCCTTAGAAAAAACAGAAGATGCAGATACAGGAAGCAGAACTCAGAAGGAGTCAGTGTCACACAGAAGGTGACATCTAAGATGAATCAGAGTGAATGGAAGATAAAGTGACTAATCAGAGGAATAATAAAGACATACCCAATTCTCATGAGAAAAGATGGCTCTCAGCTCAATTTTAAAAAGTTGCATAGGAGTTAGAGTCATTCAGTTAACAGTCTGTTAAGAAGAGTAAGTTGAAGAGTCAGACAGAGTAGTCAGTTGAACTAGTCAGTAAGAAGAGTCAGTTGAAGAATCAGTTGAGAAGCAGGCTGGAGAGTCAATTGAACCAGAAGAGTCAGAGTTCAGAAGGGGCCAGTTAGTGTGGCTCAGTCAATAGTGGGTCTCAGAAGGCTAAAGCTGAAGCTTCTAGGTCCAGGCTTGCAGTATAAATGTTCTAAATTGTACAAAAACTGAAGCCTTCCGGTTCAAGGATTAAGACTAGATTGTAAAGAGGACAAAACACTCCAGGGCTCCAGGGCTCCAGGGCTCCAACCTAAGAACCAATGGTTTAATTAGTAAAAGAATAAACTGTCTTCTTCCCTGAAGCAACAACCACATACTATGAATGGAGTCATTTGAGGAAAATTATGAATGCTTATGAGAAAACTTCAATGAATCAAAAAAGTCTTGTGACTTCAATTTCTTCAAAAACACAAAATTGTTCTTGAAATGTGTTTTCATGTCCCTCCCAGTTGTAGCAGATAGAAGTGAGTGCACTTCAGTTTACTTCATTCCAACTGGTTATTGTATGTATATATGTATGTATGACTCTATGGGGAAGCATGTTTTTGGAGCATGTACCTTGTCCACTGCATGCAGCTTGCCTTTGTGATTGTACAATTTACTCACATGAGTCCCCTTAATGCCCAGAGTATAAATTATCTGATGATCTGAGTAAAGTTGGCTATTACATGAGAATTTAGTCCTTCTCATTTATTAGTTCCATTCTCCCTACCACCTCTTGAGCAGTGGCAAATCGTTAAGTAGTAAGATTTTTTTAAAGCATCTCATGTATATCCAATTCAAACTTTGTTCCCATTATAAGAGCTACTATAAAAGAAGTCGTTATAAGAGGCACTGGTTGCCTCTACCCTGACTCAGCACACAGTATGTTTCTTTACTCCAAGGCAGCTAATCCCTTTCTACTCCTAACCATCATGCTTTTCTCCGCATTTGTACAAATAACAAGCAATTCTACAAGCCTTGTAGTTCTGTGACCACTCTTTTAATCAGGGATATTGCCAGGGTCTCATTAGTCATTGGTGTCTCCAACCTGGGTAGTTACTAAAAATGTTTACTAGCTTGAGAAGAGTGGATAGAGAGCTAGTTCATTTGGATGATAAGAATATATTCGAAAAAAAAAGCCAGGCAATGGTGGTGTACTCCTTTGATCCCAGCACTCCAGAGGCAGAGGCAGGTGGATCTCTGTGAGTTCAAGGCCAGCCTGATCTACAGAGTGACTTCCAGGACAATCAGAGTTATAACAGAGACACCCTGTCTCGAAAAATCAAAAAAAAAAAAACATATATTCTGAAATTTTCTTTTTGTCATAATGCCAAATGTGAGCTGTATTTACAGGTCTTGTTTTCCAGAGTCCCACACCAGCAATTGTATTTCACTGTTATCAACACAGCACAGCCAGGCTCTGCTTCCTGGTAGTGACTTATCACATTTTCATTATGACCTAAATGTCAGCACAGAAGAGTTTTTTTTTCTGATGGATTAAGAAGCTACTTATTCTGATGAGACTTCAATTCTCAGTCTTACAAGGATAACAGGAATGCCTTTTAAAGGAAGGCTTTGACAAAACACTGGTGCCAAAGGTTTAGTTTAATTGCTATTTCTCACCAATTGCACTGCACACAAATCCCAGACACAAGGTCAGACATTCTCTGATCAAGAAGAAAAATTTTGTCTTAGCCGTTTCCCTAACTCTATCCTCCATCACTACCAAAGCCCTTTGGATAACAGAACAGAGTCTATACCATCAGCTTATGATGAAGTGATAATCCAAGCATCCCAGAGATTAATTAGCTACTAGTAGTAAATAATGGAAGTAATGAAGTCACCAAACAGGACAAAAGCATTATATAAAAAGAAACACAAGCAAGCACATTTTAAAACTTCAGAATGTGTGGGAGAAGAGAAGTCAGAAAAATGAACAGGTGAAAAACATATACACAAATATAAAGACATTTCTCACACTAACTTGTTCTAGCATTAACCAGCATACATTGACAAGTTTGACATATATAAGTTATTGGTGTCCTCATCTTTATCCTCACACCTCTGTGGACTATGAATTCATTCCAGGTATAATCCAAGTCTTATTTATCTCACTTTGTAACTTACAGCACTCACCACAAGGCATTGTTTTACACTTTTTTTTTACATGTATTTGTAAAAGAACTGGCAGAACATAAACAGATGAGCAATAGCACAGAAAGCATAGTGAAAGTTTAAATCTGGACTGGTATCAACAGCCAAATTCAAAACAGATATATACTAGATAAATGGCAGCAAAAGAACACAAAATGAATAGAATAGTGATTTGGTTAGTGTTTGAGCAGAAATTGGATTTTTAATACCAAGAAGAATCATAGTAAAATTCAAGCCCTTTCTGTTATCTTGCAAATGAGAAGATTTGTTTTAAATAAAAAGACATTAGAATAAATCAAGTGAAAAGGAAAATATCTGACTCGTTTGATTCTACATCTGCCTGTATGCTAGTCTCCCCTCTTTCTACTTTTGCTTACAAAATTCTGTCCACAGAATTTAAGGAAAAATTCCACAGGTGTCCACAATCTGGTTGAAAGTTATATCTTACATCTGATCCATTCAAATAAACCCTATCTCAAGGGAACCACTGACTACCAGGTCTCTGATGGAGATCCAATTTCTTGTTTCTCCAGGAACCAACAATAACCTTTGGCTCATTACAGAGATGTAATAGTATTGATTGTCTGATTTATAGTGAATAGAAAACTAGATCTTTGATTAAAGAGATGACTCCGCAATTAAGAGCTAGTCTTGCATAGGACCTGGATTGAATTCTCAGCACCTGCGTGGCAATTCCAACCAATCTGTAACTCCAGTCCTTGTGTATCTGATGACTTCTGTAGCCTCTATAAGTACCAGATATACATGCGCTGTACAGACGTGCATGTAGGCAAAACACCCACACGCACAAATAAAAAATAAATAAAATAAAATGAAAACCCCAAACCACTGAAAAGAAAAGAAAAAAAAAAACTAACTCCACAGAATAGTGGAGATGATTCATTTCTTGAGGAAATAGTTTAAATTTGGCTTCATTAAATACGTAGTTAGGTCTGGCTTCTATCAAATAGGCAAGTTATCCTTTGAGGATAGTTTTTCACTGCCTGGTGGAAAAGCAAACATTGTATGATTAAAGGATAGAAAATACATTGACCTCTGGAGTAAGAATTTGGAATGAGTATCATAAAACTCCTCCATGAGCTGACTGGTAATTTGTTTTAAAATCACAAGCTATAGAAGAAACTTGAAATTCCCCATTCCTTGATTGTTCAGAAACAGAATCAGAAATCTTGAAGGTTTCAAAAGTTGTAAAAGGCCACAAAGGGGTGAATTACTGGGGGATGGTTAAGAACATGGAGAGCAGAACACACTCAGAGAGCAACTAATCAACAGCATGGGATAAGAATCTTGCAAAGGCTTTAGAGCCCAGAGGACCAAAAAAAATGTAGACAGAAAGGTTAAAACTGCCAAATTTATAAACTCAGGACATCTGTGGATGAGGTAAATTGAATTGTTGTATTATTGACTTAAAATGAAGTTGCTATTTGAAACAAACAAAAAGTCCTAAGAGGCAGTAGGGAGAAATTCTCCTGGGATTAAGGTTTTTTCCCAGGAAGAAATTCCAAATTCTAGAATTTCAAAGATTCCTCAATTGCTCTTATGATCCCTGTCTTCCACTGTTTATGTCTTTGCTTGATCTACTCTTCAATAATTCAGTAAATCCAGGCTACAAGTGAGAAGAGTGAATCACCAATCATTACATGGGCCAATGACTTGAATAGACAGTTCTTGAAAGAAGAAATATGAATAACCAATAAATATTTTTAAATGTCCAACATTTCCAGCTACCAGAACACAAATTAAAGCTACTTTGAAATTAAATCTCACTCCAGTCAAAATGGACATCATGAAATAAGCAAATAACAGCAAATCTAATTGAGGATGTTAAAACATTGTTAATAATGTAAACTAGTCCAAAAAATACTGGCAAGGATGATGGTGGAGAACAAACTTGTATAGCCAGTAGGAAAATCAGTGCAGAAGCTCCTTAGAAAACTTGAAAGAGAATTGCAATATGACCCAGCTATATAACATCTGCTTATTTATATGTATATCTCTGTATATATATGATATATACATACATATATATATCATATATATACATGACTGTACATCACTATATAGAGATTCTTGCATATTCATGTGCTTTTACAAAAGCAAGGAAATGGAACCAGCCTAAATATCTTTAAACAGATGAAAGCATAGCATGTATAGATAATAAAATGTATTCAACTATAAGGGAAAATTAAATTATAATATTTGTAGAAAATGAGAGATGCTGGAAAACATTATACTGAGATAATCCAGACCCCAAAAGACAAATACATTTCTATCTTATATGTAGATCCTATCTTCTGTTAAATATGTATGTCCTGCTGGAAGTGAATATAGGTAAAAGTTAGGAAACTAGAAAGGGCTCCGTGAGACTGGACAATGAGTTTTTAAAGATGGGTTAAGGAAAACAATAGAACAAAGTTGAGGAGAGACTATAGGGTGTCAAGAATGGAGATACTCTATAGAGTCTAGAAAGGGGAGGCACAGACATAGGAGGGAGTGTAAGGCCTGTGAGAATCAACAAAAAGTCAGTAAGTATGAAAATTCCTTGGGAAATACTTTACTTTTTTAAGCTAATTTTAAAAGCAAAAAGAAATTTTAATGTTACATTTTATTAATTCTTTAAGAATTTCACAAAAGGAATATTGATCATATTTGTTCCCACATTCCTAACAGATCTGGTCTCACCTCCCTACTTTGCAACTCCATGTCTTTTTATGTAATAATTTATTGACTCTAGTTTAAGTTGTCCTGGGCGTGGGTTGGCGGGATATGTGAAGTCTTATTTGAGGGTGAGCACTCCACGGACACTTATTCTTTGTACTTTTGACCTGTTGTGATATTTTTTATATTAGCCAACACATACTGAAAAAAGAGACTTCTCTATTGAAGTTTGAGAGCTGCATCTACAGATGGACAATTTCATATTATGTCCACTCACCAAAATAATAATAGTAACTTCAGAGTCCTGGAAACTGTGAGCTCCCCAACCACAGATTCTTGGCCAGATTTATAAAATAACATGTTTTAAAATTAAAATTAAGAAACAGCACAAACCAGGTGGTGGTGGCTCACACCTTTAATACCAGCACCCAGGAAGCAGGAGCAGGCAGATCTCTGTGAGTTTGAGGCCAGCTTAGTCAACAGAGTGCCTTCTAGGACAGTCTGAGTTAAAACAGAGAAATCTGTAGTAGTATGCTGATGTGGTGGCTCACCAAAGAAGACACGGAGGCATATTCATTTGTGTGATTCCTGCCAGACCACTTCAGAGGGAACCACCATCTTGGCCAGTGCCATACTGGAGAATGGAATCCCAAGCATCTGAACTCAGGTTTTTTTTTGTTTTGCTTTTTTAAATTCAGAACACTTCAGGTGTTCTACTGGTAGCACATGCAGATCATGAGCAATCAAACATCCCCAAATAAATCCAACACCTGAAGACAATACAAAATGTCAAGGCCTAGGCAGCTCCTCACCCAACATTGCACAAAACTTTATACATAACTAAAACTAAATTTCTACAACAATTCCCCTTTTCTGTACAAGACAAAAAATTGCTTTATCTCTACAATATAATTTAACACTATACAAGCAAAACTATTTATAAGCAGAATAATCACAAGAGTTGCTAATGCACAGGACCAAGTGAAACCAAACATCTATCAAGCCTTTCACAATGTCTTTGGACAACAGAAAAACATTATCAATGTCCAATTATCTAGAATTCACTCAGGACCTTCTGTGCTCCTCCAAAGGGCTTGGATCACTTCTCTGGCTCTGCCCTCTGCAGCACACACAGCTTGCCATCCAGGCTGTGGTTAGCTCCACTCAACTGCCACTGCTTTTCTTGGTGGTTGTCCCATGGTACTGGCATTTCCAAAATACTGGGGTCTTCTTCTGAAACTGGCCTGCATTTTCACCAATCGCCTCTCCTGTGCTCTTCTCATGGTGCCAAGCCTCAACTTCTTTACATGAACCCTTCAATCTTGGCCTTCATCTGCCACTGAGGCTGTATCCTCATCAATGGCCTCTGCAGGCCTCTGTAGTGCCAAGCTTCAGAAGCTCTCTGTGACACTTTCATGCCTTCAAAGCACCACCTAGGTCACTCCTACAGAATCAAGTTTGGATGCTGGAAGGAGATGATACAACCTCGGCCAATTCTGGAAAACATTTTCTGTGTGCTGAGCCTTGGGAAACACTTTCCAGAATTTCAGATAGAGTCTGGTTTGCCAGAGAGAATAACTGGTCACTTCGTCTGCAGTAAGGGTCCCCTCATGGATGGAGTTCCCACCACCAACACCAGTATCTAGACATCTTGTTTTTTTCCTAGCCAGGTTTGCAGAAAAAAACAAACAAACAAAAAAAAATCTGGTCAGTTTAACTAAGCAGCTCCAAACTGCAGCTTCTGCAATAGCATGGGCTTCTGGGCCAATGGGAAGAATTCCAGTTGAAACCTTCTGGCAGTTTGATGTTCGTTTTCACCACTGCTATGAATAAACGTGCACCCTTCTTCATAGACCTCCAACAGAAGACATGCTTGAGCTTTACAAACACACACACACACACACACACACACACACACACACAGAGCCATCAAGAAACCCAGTTTCCATTTCCTGTGACCTAGCTGCTGCCAGCAGCAGGAGGGAGAGTCGGCCCCATGATCAGGAAAAGCCATGGAAATCTTGCTTCTTTCCTGCTCCCTGCTGAACTCTTTGTTTTTACCAGGAAGATTTCTTTCTCTTTCTCTAAAGACTCTCTCTCACCTTGGAGCTTTCTTTCTCATTAATTTCACAGCCTTTTCTCTTCATAGAGGCTTATTTCCTTTCTCTCTCTCCTCTTCATTCAGGAGACTTCTACTTATTATTTTTGCATATGTACATATATATATATATAATATATATATATAAATCTCTGTCCTATGGGAACTGCCTTGAGCATACTTTACTGGACTCTGTAAGGTATGGAATTTTTCTTGTTTTTCCTTGTCTCCACATTGGATGTGTGTGACTTTGGGCCCCACATTGCAGGTGTCACTTATAGTAGTTTGTCACTGTGGAAGCTCACCAAGCACAACAAGGAGACATGATCATGGTTGCAAGCCCTGCCAGACCTCAGCAGAGGGAACCAACATCATGGTAGGTGCCCTACTTGACAGTGGAACCCGGATCATCTGAACTCTCAGGTGTTTTTTATTGATTCAGAACTCCTCAGGTGTAGATCATAAGCAATCAGTCAAACAACCCCCCAACAGAAAAACTCAACACCTGCCGACAATACAAAAATGCTAAGCCCCAGGGAGGCCCTCACCCAACTGTGCATAAAAACAATTATTTTAAACATACCTAAAAATAAACTTCTACAACAGAAACTCTGTCTCAAAAAAGAAAAGAAAAGAAAGAAAGAAAGAAAGAAAGAAAGAAAGAAAGAAAGAAAGAAAGAAAGAAAGAAAGAAAGAAAGAAAGAAAAGGAAAGGAAAGAAAAAGAGAAGAAACAGCTCAAAATAGTGTATCATTTCCAATATTTAGCTATTATATTTGTAACCTGCCAGGCAGTGGTGGTACATGCCTTTAATCCCAGCACTCAGGAAGCAGAGTAAGATGGATCTCCGTGAGTTCGAGGCCAGCCTGATCTACAAGATGAGTTCCAAGACAATCAGAGTTACAACACAGAAACCCTGTCTCGAAAAAAAAATTGTAACCTTTGATCATTTTCTATAACTCCTTTCTTTCTCTCTTTTTCACTTTCTCATATTGGTGAAATTGTTCTCCGTGTTCTATAGAATTATCCACATGGAAAGGAAGAGATGCATCTGTTCTAATTTGCTTTCTGTTGCTGTATTAAATACCTTGGCCAGAGGCCACTTGACAAGGAAAGAATTTATTTGGCTTATAGATTGCAGTCCAGCATCAAGAGAAGACACAGCAGGAACACAAGGCAGGAACTTGGAAGCAGGACCTGAAGCAGAGACCTTGGAGCAACACTACTTACTGGCCTACTTCTCCTGGCTTTCTCAGCCTGTTTTTTTATACAAGCCAAGAACACCTGCCCAGGGATGGACCTCTCACAGTGGGTTGGGCCATTCTATGTTAATTGGTAAATAATTCCCCACAGACATGTCCATTTTCCAATCTGATGGAGGCAATTCATCAACTGAGGTTCCCTCTTCCCAGGTGTGTCAAACTAAAAACTAAAGCTATTACAGCATCTTTTCCCCAACAGCCAATAGGGAACTGAGCCCTTCTATCCAATAGACCTCAAGAAGCTTAATCCTGTCAATAACCAAATCCTGTCTCAGTGGAACCTGGGAGGGTGGTATATTCTTGACAGTTACTTTGTTCACAGACTTATGAGATATTATGAGCCAGAGAGCCGAACTCCAGTATCCATAGATATCTGACACAACTGTATTGTACAAATAATGGTGCATTTTGTGCACCACTGACATTTGGGTTCCTCGTCATGCGTGTTTCACAATTTATATAACAAAATATGTAGCCTCTCTACTCACTGATGGCTGACAAGGGTAACAGTAATGTATACTGCATACAATTTTGAGACTCCAAAAGTGACAGCAAGCATTAGATTATCATGATGACCAACCATTACATATCTGTAGAAAAGAGAAAACTGTTTTCAAAACGAGGCCTTACAAAGGTCTTTTGTCCTATTGTTACCAAGGACACATAAGGAAATAGTATCAAGGACAGAGAACAGATTTCCAAACAAGGGCCAGAGATTAGAAATTCAACTGCCAGCCATATAGAATCTCTTAGTTTAATCAGCTAAGACATCTCTCTTTACCAGAAACCTAAGGGAACATAAATCTCCTTTGTGACCTCCTTTCAAAATCTTCACTTGAATGATAAGAGTTTGGATGGTAAGGGTAAAATAGATGTTCCCTGATACAATCATGCCTGGGTAGATGATAAACAAAATAAACGAGAAGTTTAATATAGAATAGCAAATTGAACAGTATGGAAAGGGAAAGGCAGTGTGGCTGTAAAAGTCTGATGAACTTGATCTTTGTTTGCTGGACAAGGATTGGGGATGGTAACATGGGGATAGCATGATGATCAGAACTTAGACATCAGGCATGCACTCCCCTTACCTGTGCTATAGCTGCCCTCAGATCTGAGCTTGTTGTTGTGTCAAAATGGAAATGGGGAGACATTTGTGAAAGTTGAACTCTCATGTATTTCCTCATCCTTTTCAGAGCAATGAAGCCATGGTATAATAATATACCATAATAATAGCCCTCTCCTTTTCCTTAGCTCACGCCTTACTAAGCTATGTCTCACTATCTTTTATGCCTTTCCACCAAACCAAGATGTAAGTATCCTACATATTTTTATTGTAGGAGCCTCACAATATCTCCATGAGAGATATTACACAGCCATTATTGTTCCTACTTTATGGGTGAAGAAAATGGGAGTTTAGGAATTTAATCAAGTAATGTAAAGGCATATGTAGCAGTACTCAGTACTAAGTTGGTCTGCAAACAAGACAAGGAGACACTTTCATAGATGTAAACCCTGCCAGACTTCAGCAGAGAAAACTATATGATATTGCAAGTACCATATTGGACAGTGAAACAACGGTCGCCTGATCTCAGGTTTTTTTTTATTGATACAGAAACTTCTTGGGTGTTCTATTGATACAAAAACTCTGCACCCCTTATCCAATGAAGGAAACCTGTAGCCTAGTCTCTTTTCATAATTCTTTAGAAGCTGAGCTATGTCACTTTTATGTTGGGGGGTCTTGAGGCCCAAGAGGATCCCACAATCCTTTAAAAGCCAAGCTATGTCACCTTTACAGTAGGGGAACTCAAGGCCTAAGGGAAGTGTTCCCTCCTTGTTGCTGGAGATTATGGGAGACGGATTACAAGAATTCCTCCACAGCAACTTTGTTCTTCCACAATGGCTCTGCCTGAGAAGCAGTGTTCAGGTGCAGATCATGAGAAAGCAACCATCTTAATCACAGATTTACATAAAGCCAACACCGGCAGATGATACAAACTGCCAAGGCTTAGGCAGCCCTTCCTGCAACAATGTACAAAACAATCAAACATAACTAGAAATAAACTTTCCCAACAGGTATAAAATCCGGTTAATGGCAGAACTTTTGGAAAAAACTGTCTTTTTGGACTCCTGATGCCTTTTGAAAATTTGTTACATGCTGTTTCAGGACTTCTTTGAGAAGAAAGTGTTAGAAATGTCACTGGTCGTCAGTGCATACATATATAAGGTCTTTTGAAAGTGGAAGGTTTACTTTCCCTTTCTGACCTACAGTAAAGATATGTGCCTCATGTCTACAATACAAATAACCCCTAAATATAAGTGTTCTTTTGCACTGGTTCAAATAACTTTTACTAATACTTCAGTTTTTTAAAACCATTTTTAAATGGTGATCCAAATGATAGCAAAATATGTTCCTGTAAGAAAAGGTACCATGCTCATGTTATTTGCAAATCCTTGATCTAACAAATGTAGATGAACACTGAAACTACTGGATTTTCCAAATCCTTTAACAAGATTGTGTACAATGTAAATCTACAGGATAACTCAAAATATGCAGCTTTCTTAGATGCATTTTAAAATGGAATCCATTTGTCTAAGAGGATTCCATGGTACTAATATCCATCAGAATATTGGGCATAAATCACTAAATGTTGATCTATAAATCACACATATAATAAGTATATTACTATTAATATGTATGTTTTCAGTTCTGGAAAATGTATCAGGGAAAAAAATGACCCTAACATGTGTTAAATCCTTTTAGACTATGTGGGTTGCTGAGGATCGAGGAAAAAATGCATTTTGGAACTGTTTTGGCAATGCTTACTCCTAACTTCCAATCATAATAAAAGGCCTTTATAACAAGTAAAATGGTCGAGTATGGGAATGTGAAATAAACACGTTGAGGCTCTGCTCAACCGTTATGTCTATCCCAGAATGCCTCTGAGTTCTCTGTGTAGCACAGAAACATTAATGCTAAATTGTGACCTATGATTTGCTCAAGATGTTTTAGACTATAGATAAATTATATTTTACTTTATATGAGCTTGGTATATTTTGAAAAGAGAGGGATGGAGGAGGGAGGGAAGGAGGGAGATGCACAAATAAATTTGCAGGGAAGCAGGACCAAGAATATGCTGTGTTAGTTGACCTCTAAAAGGTCTCCATCAATTTCCTAGGACTCTGGATTCATCTGAGTTTGGAGACAAATGTAATTACCCAGTGTTTTCCAATACAGCCTGCTGTGCTTTTGGTTTCAGTCCTATTTTTTTGAAGAGGTGTTACAATTCCTTATAGCAATTGTCCCACACACTTTCAATCACTTGAGTGCAAAAATTCAACTTATAAATGCAATTTCCAAGAATATTACAACCGAAAGAGAAAACAGAAAACATAGAACTTTGTTATGTCTCAATGTAAACCCAAGAGGAATTGTGTTTAAAACTTAAGGGTACGAGTCTGTACTTTACAGGAGACAAACTTGGACATGGAATCTCCCTTCTTCTAAGAACCAAGAACTTCTGCCAAATATGAAAATGAAATGCTTAGACTATAATGATGATACTGAGATGATGGCCGATGAGCCAGGAATTAAATGACTATATAAAAATAATCTGAGGCAATTGTTTAAAGTATATATCCATGGTATCTCCCTTTCAAATCTTAATTAAATTATTCTTCAAGTGATTCAAATGTCTATCTAGGTTTAAGAACTAGTCAACCAAGCCTATCAAAGGATTCCTTCTAGACATTCTAGAGACTCTTTTACTTTTGAAAAGGGAAATACAGTTGTGATGTATGTATTATGTTTCTTTCACCTTGACACAAACTACAGTCATCTGGAAAGAGAGAACCGTAACTGAGGGATTGATCCCATCAGATTGCCTGTGTCAAGTCTGTGGAACATTTTCTTGACTAGTGATTGATGTGGGAGGGCCTAAACCATTGTATATAGTGCCACTCATGGACATATAGTCCTGAGTTGTATATGAATTGGGACAAGCATGCTACGGGGATCAAGCCAGTAAATAGTGTTTCTCCGTGGCCTCTGCTTCAATTCTTGCCTCCAGCTTCCTGCCTTGAGTTGTGTCATGACTTCCCTTCATGATGGATTTTTTTTCTTCTCTAACTTGCTTTAGGTCATTGTGTTTATCACAAAAATAAGAAGCAAGCTAGGAAAATAGTTCTATGTTCCAGTAAGGACATAATTTAGTTCCTATTTATAAGACTGAAAGTGATCATGTTAAGCAAGGTAAGAAATATTCTGAAAGCCCAGTATTGTTTTGTCTCTGACATGTAGACTCTAGATCAGCAGTTCTAAAGCTGTGGGTTTCAGCCCCTTTGGAGGTTGAATGAACTTTTCACAGGGATTGCCTAAGACTCTCTGCATATCAGATATTTGCATTATGATTCATAACAGAATCAAAATCATAGTTAGGAAGTAGCAACGAAAATAATTTTATGGCTGGGAGTCAACATGAGGAGCTGTATTAAAGGGTCATAGCATAAGGAAGGTTGATTACAACTGTTCTAGATAAAAAAACAATCATGAAACCAGAAGGAGTTTCTTTAGAGGGAAGTGAAGCAGTGGGCAGGGTTGGAGGATAAGAACATGATGGGGACAAATATGATCAAAAAACATTGTATGCATATGTGAAAAGATCATAGTCAAACTAAGTGGACTCAGATGCAAAAAATAAACATCGAGCATCTATCTATTATATACTACACACATAGAATTCCATTCATCTGAATCAAAAATCATTTTTGACAATTTTATCAATATTTTGAAGATGATACATAACATACCATTCTGTATGCCTAAGAACAAAAGGTCTACACTCTATACAATGATAGCCTTGAGGTTTTTAGGTTTAAGTTCCCTTGGTAGTTAACAAAGATTACTAACAGAAAATATTCTGTGAAGGACAAATGAAATATCTAAAGTTCATTATAGACAAATGTATTGTGTCGCTTTTCCCTGAGAAATATCTCCTCATACCAGATAGTGCACCAACAATGGACTAAAGAAATGATTCCATCCAAGTCTAAATTAGTGAACCACTGAATTTTTGGGGGTTGGTGATAGGAGCATGACTGACTTAAAAGCAGCTGCATCATCAAAATCTCCACCCCAGAATGGGTGAGGACTCATGCAAGCTGTATCCCTGGAGCTCCCTGTACAAACTTAAAGGTACATTGACATGTTGAAAACTTACTCTTCTTCATCAGTTCTTATTGATTATATGACTTTGGGACAGAATCTTAGGAGTCTTGTCATTTTAGGACCTTATTGACCCTTCTGAGTTGTTTGCATCCTAAGCCTTAGAAGGTTTATTTCTTCCTGGATTTCAGGAGCCTCCCTCATAAAGTAATGCTTGATTTCAAAGGAAATTCCTACATTAAGACATTTGAACTTTAGTTGAATGTAAATCTTTTGAAGGTTTTTAGCAGAAGAATGCCAGGATAAGCTATACAGTTTCCATAGATCTCTCTGACTGCAGGTATAAAGGCATAGAAGAGCCAAGAGTCAATGTCAGGTGAAGAACTTGTTAATGAGAGTAGAACAAATTAATGCCTTCTGTCAACAAATAATTATTTATGAATTTCTATGTGGCAAGTGTCACAGATACAAAAATAAATGGGAAATTTATAGATGTTCTTAAATACTATTAAGAAAAACCCACTGTGCTGTGAAGGAGAAAAATAACACAATATTATCTTATGTAAAAACATGCTGTATAACAAAACATAACACATATGTATATTTTCTTAAGAATTATTCTAATTGATGTGGGCAGAGTAAAAATGCAAGAACTCAGAGCCTATGAAGTTTACGTAAATGAGGCAACTAGACCAAAAGAAGAAGGTAGATCAATCAACAGACAGATCCTGAAAAATGTTTATTTTTTATAGATAAACTAAAGCTTTGAATCATCAGAAGACCCTTAGCAGCTGAATAATGATCTGAAGAGACCTGTGAAATGGCACTCACAGAAAATTGGAGATGCTAATAAATTTAACCCAATCTAGGTCACACAATGTTTAATTCAAAGAAGTGAACACTTAAGGGCTATTCATTTGATTGTGTATCACTTATATCACAGCAAATTGAAACAATGCATTTGGACAATTTGTTGTAACCAATAGTACTCTCCAATGAAAAATAGGATATGAACATAATCATGTTATAATAAAATTACAGGAGAAAAATATAACTTGGGAAAGTCCCAAGTTTGCAAATGAGGTATCAATTATTCAGAAGCCAACGGCAATGAGTGAAGTATTTCTATCATATCTGTTTGTTTACATGTTCACTAGAGGTTTTGCAACCAAACTTGTGTAACTCAACCCATGAGAGATTCAAGTGCATTTTTGCAGAGATTCAGACAGCTTTCAGACTATTAAATTGTGCATAAATAATGAGCAAAATCTTTAGCTTGTATTAAAGAGAAGTTGAATAAGCTTTGTAAATGTGCCCAAATACAAGGAAACACTAAAACATACCACCGCATCCATCCAAACTGGCATGAGAAGAAAGCTCCAGCCTTTTGAGATTTTAAGGATATTTGATCTCTATGCCAAGTCCTGTGTTTGCAAGAACCCACCCATCACTAAGCCTTTTCTATCACAATTATGGTTTCGATTCACATTATCTACTTTAGAGATTACCTTTTCTAGTGAGAACAACTTTTGTACCAGGAAACAGAATCTGTTCATCAGAAAACCACTCAGGAATCATCCTTGGGTTTACTCAGTTTTTCACAATATTGTTTGTGAGAATTCAATTCAATTCAATTCAGTACCTATGATGTAGGAGTAACATTTTTAAGGTGTAGAAAAAACCCTATGGACACACAAGCAGCAGACTGAATCCCAAGTTTCAGAGAGTGACTGGCACTTCATAGCTACTACACCATCATTCTGCAAAATGAAAGCACATTTTCTAAAGATAATATAGACATTTCTTTAATGTCCTCCACTGACTCTCCATTTTATTTTTCTCTGTCTTTATATATTTGTTTCCTCATGTTTTGTTCTACTGCTATATAAACTTGGGCTATCTGATCAACTCATACAGCTGTAACTATTACAAATAAACTCAAAAGTCATAAATCACATGCCTCCCTTGGATGTTTTCCCTTGAACAGAAGTCATAAATATTTAAAAGCTTATTGGATGTTTATATCTGATTATCTTGTTTAAATTTTTCATTTGAAGTACAATACATCCTGACCTTCCTCCTCCCTGCTCCCCCACCAACCATCTTCCTCATTTCATTCTATGATCTACCCAATCCGCACCCACCTACCCCACCCCAGCATCTCCCTAGATAAGAACAATCCTCCCAGGGTGACCACTCAAACAGAAAATGGCATAACAAGATGGAACAAGGGCTGGGTACTACTTCCTATATCAGTGGTGGACTAGGCAACCCAGCAGGAGCAAAAGGGTCCCAAGGGCAAATAAAGGGGCCAGAGACTCCCTGACTCCAGCCTATAGGAGTTTTACAAGAGCACCAAGCCAAACAGCCATAAGATATATTTAGGGGACCCAGCAGGTTCCATGTCTGCAGCTTCAGTCTCTGTTAGCCCTAAAGAGTACTGATCAGTTGACTCTGTGGGGCTTGTTCTCCTGGTGTCCTCGACCCCTCTGCTCCCCAAAATCCATCCTCACCCTCTTCCACAGAATACCCAGAGCTCTCTTCAATGTTTTTTGTCCAATGCATCTCCATATGCTCCCATTAGCTGCTGTCAGGGGCCTCCCTGATGAAGACCTGGCTAGGCACAGATATATGAGCAGAGCATGGCATCATTAGAAATCACCTCTGAGCTATCCAGCCTCTAATTCTCGGCCTAACTTGCAATATCAGATAGGAGTTCCCTCCTTTGACAAAGGGTTCAGACTTTTTATTGTAAAAGAGGATCTTGCAGGGAGGAAAGGCCAAATGTCAAAAGTTTTGTGGCTGGGATAGTGTCTCAGTCCCACCACTTGGAAGCCTTTCCTGACCACAGGAGATGGCCTGTTCGGGTTCCCTATTCCCTATTACTATGGATCCTTGTTAGGGTCTCCCTCATAGATTCCAGTGAGTTTCCACTACAAAGTTTCCCAATCACCCCCTAATTGTCCCTCAACTTTAGTCGTCTTTTCATATATTCTTTTCCTCCATCTCTCTCCCCTTCCTTGTCTCCTCCGCTCCCATTCCCATCCTCCTCCAGCTGACCTGCACCTTCTGTTCTATTTCCACTTTACCAGAGAGATGCCTGTGTCGCCATTAGGGCCTTTCTTTTGGTATAGTCTCTCTATGTCTGTGGATGTTAGTATCTTTCTCCTGTGCTTAAGAGCTAGTATCCACATATGAGTGACTACATACGATGCTTGTCTTTCTGGGACTGGGATACTTCACTCAGTGTGATTGTTTTCTAGTTCCATTTGCCTGCAAAATTCATGAGGTCATTTTTTAAATTGCTGAGTAATACTCCATTGTATAAATGTACCACAATTTCTTTATCCATTCTACACATGAGGAGCATATAGGTTGTTTCCAGTCCCTCGCTATTATGAATAAAGCTGGTATGAACATAGTAGAGCAAGTGTCCTTCTGGTAGGATGGAACCTCCTTTAGGTGTATGCCCAGGAGTGGTATACCTGGGTATTGAAGTAGGTTGATTTCCAGTTTCCTGAGGAATCACCATGTTGATTTCCATAATGGTTATACAAGTTTGTACTCCCACCAGCAATGAGGGAGTGGTCCTCTTGCTTCACATCCTTGTTAGCATGAGCTGTCCTTTGTGTTATTGATCTTAATCATTCTGACAGGTATAAGATGGAACCTCAAAGTGGTTTTGATTTGCTTTTCCCTAAAGGCTAAAGATGTCAAACATTTCTTAAGTGTTACTCAGCCATTTGAGATTCATCTTTGGGGAATTCTTTGTTTTAGATCTATACCCCATTTTTAATTGGATTATTTGTTTTCTTGATGTTTAGTTTCCTGAGTTCTTCATACATTTTAGATATTAGCCATCTATCAGAAGTGGAATCAATGAAAATCTTTTCCCATTCTGTAGGCTGCTGTTTTGTCTTATTGACCATGTCCTTTGCCTTAAAGAAACTTTTCAGTTCCACGAAGTCCCATTTGTTAATCATTGATCTTAGAGCCTGAGTTATTGGTGTTCTGTTCAGGAAGTTGTCTCCTGTGTCAATGTACTCAAGGCTATTCCCACTTTCTCTTCTCTGAGGTTCAGTGTATCTGGTTTTATGTTGAGGGCCTTGATCCACTTGGTCTTGAGTTTTGGGCAGGGTAATAAATTTGCATCTATTTGCATTGATCTACATACAGATATCCAGTTAGACCAGCACCTTCATTTTAACAATTCCATTTTTAAATGCCCGTTCATCTTTCCCTTATATTCATTCTTAGCATTAGAGTTTAGGTCATTAGTATCTTTTATCTGTTGATAACATCTGTATACTTCAGTCCTTAAGTCATGATGAAGCTTCAGTAACTCATATAAATATGTCTTTATTCACTCATATCATTTGTCATTATACTATGAGCAACTCAAGGGCAGAGATTGCACATATATTATTAAAGTTCTTATCACTAAGACCTTGAATAGTGTCTGGCATAGAATAGACTCATCAAATGAATGAATGCATTCTAGGGAGATCATGGCAGTAGTCCTTTTCAGCTTCATTCCTGAAAGATACTCAAGGCACATTAAATAATGTAATAGAAATGAACTCACTTCTTTCTTTATAAAGCCAAATATTCACCATAGTTGGTGAGTTATTTTCCTGAGGTCTCTTGTCTTTAGGACATTTGACCTACTGTTACTATCAGTGAACTTTGATTATTTGATACTGCGCATGACAAAGATGTGCTTAAGTGATTGTTAACTTTTGGATATATAGTGTCACCTCCCTAAAACTCAAGTTTATTCTTGATGCAAGCAGTATTCAGAAGTGGGACTTTTGGCACATGATTAAATAATAAGGCTGTTCCTTTATAAATAGATTAATCTGTAAATAGATTCCAAATCAGAAGTGTGTAAGGTGGAACCTAGGTAGATGAAGTAGGTCACTTGGGGCATATCTTTGAAGACTGTATCTGGTTCTATCTCCTCCCTGTCTCCTCCATTCTTCCTACAATATGAAGAGCTGCCATGTGGTGAATAGCTCTGTTCAACTACTCCCTTCTGCCATCATGACCTGTATCAACAGAGGCCCAGATACAGTTAAGCCAGTCATCCATGAACTGAAACTCCTGTGAATTTTTCCTTCACTAACTTGTTTGCCTCTTATGTGAATCACAGCAATAAAAAATGGAGTAATACAGTGAGTCTCTTACCAGGTGTATCTATAAGTTATACAGTGGAAAGGACCAGCAGTATTGTCCTGTATATCATCTTCTATTCTACAATTTTAGTGTCTATTCCAGTGTCTTTTATATAATAAGATATCCAAAGCATGTTACGTGAATAAATGGAGTAAGAATCTCAGCTGTAAGCCTCTTGTGACTTAGTCATTCCTTCTGCAGTTACAAACCCCATTTCCACAGATAAACAGGCAGCTCTGGAAGCCTCTATCTCCAGAGCCTAGCAAAAAACATTACGATCTGATGCCACATGATGAACACTCTTGAGGTGGAGTGGAGCTTTGTATAGAGGCCCATGTATATTGGCATTTCTTCTTAACTATTACATTTCACACATATACCTGGATAGATACAGGGTAAATGTAACAGTAGCTAATTGCTCAAGACTAATTATTCAGAGTCTACTTTGTCAAGTATACATCCCAAACAAGAACTTCCCAAGTAGAGTCAAAGCAGGTTATCACATTTTATTTGTGACATTAACTATTTAACATTACTGTTTCCCTCTCTGGATGGGTGAATGTACCTTCTGTCAATACAGTTAAGTTCTTTCTTTCCCAGTGAAGATTCCAGGACAGACTCATTGAATGTGTGATGATTAGATAGAATGTGAAGAAGAGCCTAGCAGTGGTGGCACACGCCTTTAATCCCAGCACTCGGGAGGCAGAGGCAGTAGGATCTCTGTGAGTTTGAGGCCAGCCTGATCTACAGAGTGAGTTCCAGGACAGCCAGGGTTACACAGAGAAACCCTGTCTCAAAAAAACAAACAAACAAACAAAGAATATGCAGAAGAGACCTCCATCCGCACCTCATCACTTATTGTTTAGGCT
Organism: Cricetomys ansorgei; assembly: GCA_026225945.1. NCBI lineage: Eukaryota > Metazoa > Chordata > Mammalia > Rodentia > Nesomyidae > Cricetomys > Cricetomys ansorgei. The sequence continues at coordinate 1,495,518 of JAMJFZ010002884.1, read as the reverse complement.
TTTCGTAGGAACAGTAGATGATGGATTGTGGCTAAAATGGAAGTTCTTCTTCCCACATACTCCTTTTTAACTCTTTCTTCCTTCCTCTGATATCTCCAACTTGGCAAACCACAAATACATTTTTGAATGCCTATTTTGGGAGCTCAGCTAACAGATTGCAATCCAAGTGACGGCCTTTGTAAGTTGGAGAGTCTCCCATATGTTAAAGCTGGGGCTTCTTTTTAGAACTACCTTTGTGTAAATGGCAATGTAGAGAAATATGTCAGCATGGAACCCCAGGGACAAGAGAAAGTCCACTGTTTTCCATCAACCATGGTTTAAAAAATAAAACCCATCCAGAGATACAAAATATTCTTAATGCTACAATTATATAAAGAGGTTAACTGATGCCTTAGAAATTGTGGAACTTCCTCCCTTATAGGCAACAATTGGCCTGTTTATTTCCATGAATCATAAGCAGAGTTAAATTTCCCTGTGGTTAGTACAAATCATTTGAATGTGTTCTTGAGTCTTTCCTGTACTTAATGCACTTTTGAGAAAGAATAGTAACAAGAGGTGTCTGACACCAGAATACTTAAGCTATTGAAAAATCATTCAAGCTTGGTTTGCAAGGCCATATAGCTCAAAATTAAATGCTTTCCTTAGCATTCTTTGAAGTACTACATTGTGTGTGTGTGTGTGTGTGTGTGTGTGTGTGTGTGTATGTGTGTAATTGTATCAACTGTCATCTCAATATAAAAAAGATTAGTGATATTTTGTCTTTTCAAAGACTTTGATCTTTAAAGATTCTAACCTCAGCCCAAGAGGAAAATACAATCTGCCAGAAACAAAATATACTGGTTGGTAAGATATTTGCCCCAAAAAAATGGAGATCATGATGGAAAATTAGACTGGAAAGTTCCTTCTAGGCAACAACTGAGATAAATCACCAGAAGCTTTTCTTTCCTGAGGATGTTAAAATAAGAAATGCACAGTCCTATTTCAAACCATACGCACATACACACATTCACAAAATATAGGCTGTGAGCTACAGAAATAAATATCATCTTGCCTCAGAAGATTTTCAGAGAAGTGTATTTCCCAAGAAAACTAAAGTTTTATAACCTCTGACTTGCCCCTCTCACCTCATTTTAGACTACTTTTCACTAGGTCCCATCTTCATTCTGCTCATTGGAGACACTAAGTTTATTCTTTCCTTACTATCAATGTGTTTTCTCTTTGTTTTTTTGGAACATCTACCTCTAATCTTTCCCTAAGTCCAGTTAGATATAGCTCACATTAAATGATAAGGTGCACACACAAATGACTGCCATAATATGCAGTATGTAATAAATACTGTGGGTCAATGTTGTGAACATTTTGTTCTTCAGGACCCATTTTTCCTTGATTTTGACAATGATCCTGATCTTCACTTTCTCAAACCCAACCAATGTCTAGCATTACAGGGTAGGACATTTATCCGGAGACTAAGTCAAGCAGTGTAGCACATTTGCCTGGTCAAAGTTACTGATTTTAACAATTGATACAATTGAGCAATTCTGGGGACAATGGCATTATTCCATTTTTCATGGAGAATGTGGAAAAGAATTGAACTAAATCATCCATCTTGCAGTCATGTGGACATACGCATTTATGTGCTTAAGTGTAGAATGAAGCTCTACAGAAACTCATAATAGAGAGATGTTTGTAATCTACAGGCTATGGAATTGAAAAGTACAGGACCTAGACCTTGAAGTTTGGCAAGAATATTTTTGTTTCCCAATAATCTTGTTTTGCATTTCAAATTGAACCTTAGGAAACAAGTAAGATTAATCTCATGACTTGCGTGGCATTTCACATGGCAAGTAAGGGACAGAGAGGTATCCAATCTTAATGTGTCTTGGCCAATATTCCTTCCATTCTTAAACAGTAGGAATTTGGATCTCCAGTTTGCCATTGTAGATAGAGGGACAGATACACCATGCAAAAATCCAAAATAAAATAAAATGTAATCATTAAATCATTGTCCATGTAGCTAGAGAAAAAGTCCCCACAGAGGAACAAAAAGAGCCCAGACAAAACAATATCAGTAACTTCATTTTAAAGGCAGAGAGAAACTATCCATAGTTTTTGAATTCTGTTGTATATACTACAGGGATGATGAGAAAGGGAGCTAAGAGAGCTACTAAGAATATTTTATTCTAACCCAGGTGTGTGATAATATTTAGCCAAATCAAGGTTATTTGAATTTTAAAACACTCTTCCAGTACTATAAATGGTGGGGAGGAAAGTTCTAGGTCAGTATCATTTTGATATGTTTCATGTTCTGTGATGAAAGTGTGTGATGTCTTCAGCACCATAGACTTACCAGTCAAGTTCTGTAAAGTCACCATTAGTATAGGCCATACCATGTAATGTTTGCTGTTGGGGAGGTGGTCTATGGGGCCTCACTAGTCAACAACTCCAAATGAAGTAACCTGTTCCTTGTACTTGGATTTTACTTAAGGTCAATAGGGTCATTGCTGCACTGGTATAGGGTAACTCAATTAAAAACACACACACACACACACACACACACACACACACACACACACACACACACGATAGAAAAAGAAAGAGAGAGAGAGAGAGAGAGAGAGAGAGAGAGAGAGATATCAGAGGAGAAAACTAATCATCAATTTTAATTCAACAGCTAAACCTGAAGGCTACGATAACAACTGGCCTGGCAAGACATGCCCATTAATTCAATAATGGCATGAATAACAACGGAGTGACCAACCACTTTCTGGTTGAAATTCAGTCACATTTCATAAGATGAAACCCATAAATAACACAGTTGCCAGGGAAAGGATCTGTGACTAGACAGGTCATTGGCTCTAGCGGAAACCTATTTCTACTATTGTACTAAATGGATATAGTATTAAAATGACTTTGATAGTCTTATTGTCATCCCCATAAATAATGTAAGATCTCATCAGAGAAGCTTTTATTTTCAATAGATGCTGATTAAGAGACCTACAACTCCAGACTGCTCAGTCCTAAATGAAACCTCTCTATCACAGGCCCCTTTCCCAAAGTTTAGGGGGTCATTGCAGAAATGGGAGAGGAAACAGAGTGTCTGAGTCCAAGGCAGTAGATGACCACAAGGAAACAGCATCTTCTGGATAGAGCAGAGAAACTGCACAAACAGAGGAGGCTGTGACAGCATGCACAAGACCTGTGCAAGCCCAAGACAGACAAACTCAGCATGGAGAAGGAAGTGGGACAAGAGGTTTCATGCCTCACCAAGGAACTATTGGTAATTGATAGCTGCTAGATGGAGACTCAATTTTCTTTAAGAGTATGGTCACTGGTAAGCTTATCATGCTTCAGTGGAAGGCCACATATCCGAGAATGTATGGGCAGCACAAGTTAGACTTAATGGGTAATTGTTAGAAAAGGAGAACACAAAATTGGGTGGATAGGGAAGATAAGGTAGCTCTGGAAGGAGTTAGGGAGGGAGTTAATATAATCAAAATGCACTATATGGATTTTTTTATTGAATTAAAAATTTTGAAAATGAAGAATAATAAAAATCAGTCTCAGATATAATTGTATAACTGTCTAAAAGCAACCAAATCTACCTATGTAGATGTTGATGTGTTGATTTATTAATTATTCTCATGGGTTCATGGCAGAGGACAGTTTATCCTTTGCTAATTCAATCCTCTGTCATAAAGGGTTTCAACCTCCATACAATCTAATCTCCAAATCTTAAATGTTTCAGCCTCGGAAACTTACTACTGACTAAGCACACTCTGACTAGTTATCTTCTGAACTACCTCCTTTCACTCTGAGCTATACTGTAAACTCTGCACTGTAAGTTGTAAACCATCTGCTTCTGTCTCTCTGCTTTCTCTCAGCTTATTCTGTACTGGCAACCTTAATAAAGGAGAGTATTGAATTAGAGCTTGCTTACAGTTTCAGAGATGTAGTCTACTGTTATCATGGCAGGGAGCATGGCAGCATGCAGGCAGATATGACACTGGAGAAGTAGCTGAGAGTTCTATATCTGGAACCACAGGCAACAGGAAGAGATGCAGGGACTAGCTTGAGCTTTTAAAACTCCAAAGCTCACCCCCAGTGACATGCTTCCTCCAATAAGGCCACACCTACTACAATAAGGCAAAACCTCTTAACCCCTCTCAAGTAGTACCACTCCCTGATGACCAAACATTCAAATATAAGAGCCAATGGGAGCCATTCTTATTCAAACCACCACACTTATAAAGAAGTCACAAGATTTAAACTATTGAGTCTATTGTTAATGTCACCCTGCAGGTGAGTGGAAACTTCTCTGGTTAAGGATTTTGGTGTATCAGCCTTATTGACCTCACATAAATAAATGATTTCTTTGTCAGTGGAGCCACAACAGTGTTTCTAGGTGTTCTGGCATATTTTGTTGTGACATGAAGTTCATATGACCTTCCTATGGTTTCTGCTGATGAAGTTTAAAATAACCTTTTAAAATACTTTAAAGTTTTTTAACAATCTCATACATGTGTATAATGTATTGTGATCATTTTCACTCCCTATTATCCTTTTTCATCCCCCTACCACTCTCACTGAACACCTCTGACTTTCATATTGCTCCTCCTACTTTCATTTATTTGTTTTGCTTTTCTTGCTTGTTTTGTTTTTGTGAGACCCATTGAGTTTACTTAGGGTGATTTGCACCTTACACATGTCTATAAGAATAAAGAAAATGACTCTTCATTTCAGAGCAATCACTAACTGACAAGAGCTACTGGTCAAAAGTTCCTGGCTAGCTTGAGAGGTCATGGGCCTTGGGTGTGGAGGGTAAATTTCTTATTATTCTTTCCCTAAAATTGTTGTGCTGTCAAGCTGTTTTCTAAATATACCTATATTATAGTGCTGATCTCACCCTTGGTCAGAGAAGCTTCTGTTTCCACTGGGTGACAATTAATGAAGAAACTCTTAACTGGTGAAAGCAGCATATCATTACCTTCAAGGCTTAGGGAATATCACAGAAAAGAGAAAAGAAATAATATAAGAGCCAGAGCATGGGGAGGAGCTCTGTGAAATGCTGCCTTCTCAACATGGCGTGACCACTGAACTCATGAACTCCGAGAAACTGTGATTTCCTACAGAAGATGGAGCTAATCATCATTCTATCATGGATGGGGGAGTGGCTTATGAGGTCTCTGCCCCTTCCTGATGAACAATTGATAATAAAAATAATTAGTTTTAAAATGAGTACTAGGATTGAGAATGAAAAGCTACATAAATTAGAATGAATATGTATTTCAAATATAATGGAGTAGCAGGAAAATGTTGATGTTCATCTGTAGGATGGGGGAGTGGTGGATAGAGTGAGGAAGATGATAAGGATATGGATGATACAGAGAGAGACTGATCAACAGAGAGAAAGGCAGAGACAGAAACAGAGGCAGAGAGACATAGAGAATCAGAGAAAAAGAAACTGACTGGAGTCAGAGCCATGAGTTCACATTCTCTAAAAAGACACCATGGGCTGGAGGGAAGGAATGAGAAAGATAAAAGACATAGAGATGGAGACTGTGAAAAAAAAGCTAAACAAAGAGGCAGAGGTGCTTTAGAAAACCTGGCATGGTGTAATCCCCAAACACTTGATATCCACATCACCAAAACTGCACCGTGAGGACCTGATTCATTGCATGCTTTCAGGGAGCTTGGTAAATGAAGATTTCAATCCAATCATAGCAATTATTCTACTCTCATGCAAGCTGAATAAAAATTATGAAATGATTTATTTAAATGGGTAGAATTAAGGCTATTTCAATGATACCTCAATAAATATTTTTGAAATTAGTATTCCTGGATCCTGAAACACATTAAACCAAATCTCTTGGTTTAAAACTCTTGAATCTGTGTTATCTGAGCTTCCTGTGACATTTCTATTTCTCACTGAAGAGGCATATCTGGCAAAGGAGATGAATCATGAAATTATGCAGGTGAAGGGAAAAGGAAGACTAGTGAGATACGTAAGAAGATTTGCTGTGTATAAATCGAAAATCTATGAAGATTTTGCATATATATATACATACATATACATAGAGAGAGAGAGAGAGAGAAGAGGGAGGGAGGTAAGTTAAATATTTCTTACTGTTTGGTGGTTGGCTACAGTAAAAATATGAAGGACAAATAAAGAGAGAGAAACAGAGACCCTTAGGAACAGATTCTTGACCAGCTGTCTGGACATCAAAATGTTACCTTGGGACTCACCAAGGAGTTGAATTCACCAAGTGAAATGAATATCTTTGCTGTTATCCCAACTTCCCCAATCTACTCTTAGAGTCAGTGGAAAGCAATGTCTTTCAAGCACTGCACTTCTTGTTTTACCATATACTTTGGTCGACAAAACCTCAGAATGAACTGTTTACAACTGGCTACTGCAATGACTACCCAAGGAGAAATGAAGGACTTAGATCCCATGTTCAGTTGAATTGATTCTCCACTGATTGCTTTGATGTCTCAGAGAGAGAGTGTACGTGGATCTCAGAATTAAAAACTTTCAATTCCTGAGTTGTTTATAGAAAATATCATGGCAATTAACAACAGGAAACATATATTAAGAATAAGCAATTAAGTTTATTGGATTATTATTTATGACTAATCCTCCTGAGAACAAAACATTTTACCAGTGCTTGCGAACCTTACTTTCCATCAGTTAATACTAGTTCTGCATATTTGTTCCATGTAAAATTATACCAAGGATATCCATCTGCAATTTCATAATAATAAAGAGATATTAAGAAATACAATCTATGGGTTTTCCCTCTCTTGTCCCCTCCCTCAACAGCTCAAAACACTTACTTGCACACATACAAACACATAAGACACATGCACAACCTCTCTCACCCTTTTCTCCCCCTCTTTTCTCCTGTTTGTATAAATAATAATCCTCTGAAACTTGAGATATAAATTTAATCCAGAGCCATTTATATCAGGAAACAAGTTCTATCATTACAGGCACAGACAAGTGAGTAATGTGAGTCTGGCAACAGAAAACATGAAACCAAGCCTCCATTAGAGCAAACAAAAGCAGTAAGCCTGGCTGATGCTCAGTTCCAGGGGACTCTGCATAGATCTAAATGAACTTTAAGTGACAGAATTGTTTGTTTGTTTGTTTGTTCTTACAATTATTCATCTCAGTTAAATCTACATTCTGTGAAAGCCAAGCAAAATGTTTCAGCCTGTGAGTCATCCAGTTTGGATTTCTGCTTTCTAATGAGTGACATAGCTTCTGTTAAGAAAGGTAGGTTGTCTACACTCAAATGAAAGTATATAGCTTACTTTCCAAATCAATGCACACATCTTCAGTTATGTTGTGCCACCTACATGTAGAAGCTAGTATTAAAAGACATATAATAGCTGATGGTGTAGCTCAGTGGTTGAGTGTTTGTTTAGAATGCAGGGCGTCATTGATTCAATCCCTAGCATTCTGTTGAAAGAAAATGCCAATAAGGGATTTGGATTTAGAGAATAGTGATTTCTCTTTGTAGAATCAAACACTGTGATTTCAGGTCTTGGTTGTAGTAGTACATCTACTTTGGTAGCTCATCCAAGAAGGATAAGGAGGCATAATCTTAGATATGAACCTTGCCAGATCTCAACAGAGGAAACCACCATCATGGCAGGTGCCATCCTGGACAGTGGAACTCCAAGCATCTATTTTCATTGATTCAGATCTCCTCAGGTGTTTATTGATAGCACATGCAGATCATGAGCAACCAAACATCCCCCAAATAAATGCAATACCTGCACACAAGACAAAATGCCAAGGCAGAGGCAGCCCTTTTCCCAACAGTGCACACAAAAAACATTATTTTATACATAACTAAAAATAAACTTCTACAACACTTAGGGTCTAGTGGTGAACTATTCATAAGTCTATGAGAAACATGAGTATGTAGGTGTGCTTCTTCCTGGACTTCTTTCAGTCTATTTTTTGCGTTTATCTAAACTTCTCACACTCTGGTTTTCCCGTATAGGGAAAATACCACCAATTTCTAAATTAGGGCACTTTACAAGCAAAAATACAAACAGAATGTCAAAAGATAGAGATAAATTAAAATTGCAATGACACTCCATTATATACCAAACAGATGACTAAAATCCAAAAGACAGACAAGATTGAGTCATGGACAAGATATGAAGCAATGGGAATTTCTATATGCTGCTCTTGTAATTGTCAACTTCTCTGGAAATAGTTTGATATTCTCTGGTAAAGTGCCCAGCAATTGTAATGTGAGATATTTACCCAACAGAAATGAATACATCTATCTAGACTTGTAGTGAATGTTTATTTCCATTTTATTTATAAGGACTGAAAACTGAAAAGAATCCAAATATCTGTGCATACTATGATGATCAATGCATATATATGTATGTATTCATACACAGTAGAATACAGCATTTTTGAATGACTAATAAACTTCAAACTGTATGAGAACTTAAAAATACATTGAATGAAAAGTGTTACATAGAAGTACACACTGAATTATTCCATTTATATAAAGTTCAAGACCATGCTAAATTCAATTTGTAATTATAGAAATGAAAGTCATGGTTGCAACTTAGGGAAAACATTGGCTTGAGGAAAATATTTGGTGTATTATCAGTTTCCTCTGTCTTGACTGGAGTGGTGGTTATAAGAGTATATACGTATTTGTACACAATAAGTCAATACTTATCCTAGAATATGCTCATATTACTGTATTTAAATTATACCTCAAAAATAGTAAGAGAGTATAGGAAATATCAATTAAGAAAATGTTCAATACATATAGTATATAAAAGGTTATATACGGTTTTATATATGGTTTATATGGTTATATAAAAGGTTTTATATATATATAGAGAGAGAAAGCCCTGCCTTAAAAGATAAAATCTATCCATTGAAAAATATCACTAGTAATCAGATAATGTCATATAAAATAGAAAAATATACTATACTAATTTTAAACTCAAACTATTGTTGGGGTCACAGAAGAATACTTACTCTGCTTAGTTTACCATATTACAATGAGAACAAAATATTTTTTAATTAAAAACTAGTAAAGTAAAATACAGATTTCCCCCCCCAAAAAATTAAAATGAAGTCATACCATTTTCTATGGGGCTTTTACCACTTTGAGGTGTAACTGCAGACTCAAGACCAAGGATAAGTTAATAGTTCAATTTGAACTTGAGGAATGAGGAAAAACCTCAGTATAAAGCTAGTCAGACAAGAGAAATTCTCTTCCCTAAGGGACACCCAGCTTTTTTGTTTAATAGACCTTCAGGTCATTTTCATAGTCCACCCACATTAGAGAAATCAATCTTTTCTACTACATTTCCCATTGAAAATATTCATTTAAAGGCACCCTCCTCAAAATACCGAACATAATATTTGACCAAATGCCTGGGAACTCTATGGTCCAGTCAAGTTGACATATAAGGTTAAGCACAGAGCATGTAGCTTTAAAAATAGTTCTGTATTCTGAATTCTATCTAGGAAAAATAGCGCAAGTCAAAAAAATAAGATGATATTTATAATAATAAACAATTGTCTTAATGTCTTGGATAAGTTAATGAAATTTTGTAGGCTTCAGTATTTGTCATTTATACAATAGAAATGACTGACACTGGTTAGTAATTTTTAGGGCTATAGTAAGCATGAAAAGAGTTGATTTACATGAATCCCTTAAAATGGGGCCTAGAATATTAGGTATCATATGCTAGTGTTAATAATGATTATTAATTCAACATAAACTGCAAGAAAGCAGGAATTTTGACCCATTTTCCCCTGAAATAGCTATCACAAGTACCTAAAATTTCCCTAGTATATAGAATGTGCTTAGGTGTTTGTAGCATAAATTATATGTAGTTTATACATTTCAAAGAACAGTCATCTCTCATTTGAGGTACATGTATATTTTGCTAAAGTCTCCCCCCCCTCTCTTTCTCTCTCATCTCTCTCTGGAAATCCTCCTTGTGGCCTTACTTGAGAAAATACAGAAGGGTAGTAATACACATTTTAATATCAGGGTAGCAAGAAGTCTGACTGAAAACATACTAGATCTAATCTCAGAATGTAGAGACAGACTGAAAGACTGTCTGAAAGAGTGAGAAGTCAGGCTTACCCACTATCACTTTATACAAGTGTTCCTGCTAAAATCAACCCATCCTTTCCTATGGAAGCAGAGACTGGTGTTTATCTCACATGAGCTATTACTTCCTAGAGTCACTCAGGCTTTTATGCAGTGGCCAAGAAGAAAGTTGCTCTCTTTGGTTCTACTTTGGGAAATATATAGTTTAGAGAAGGGAGAAAAGAACATAAACTTCCAACGAACAAAGTTAGAGCTGGGAAAGCCATCCATAGCCAATATCACATTATTTTCTCAAGAGTGATTTGGTAAAAGGCATATATCCTTATGGGACAAGAAAGCAAAGGAGTAAGATAGCATGGCACAAGCTAACCACAGTAGCTTCTTGGATCCTTCATTCTATGCTCTGTCTATAGTCATGTCTGTGAGCAGATACTAAATTACAAATCACTACTGAGTCCTATTATTTGGGGTAGAAAATACACGGTAAAGTTTTCTTGATTATTTAGAGCAGATATTCCTGTTTCGTTTTTTTTTTATGAAATACTCAAAAATTTTAAAATTTTTCATATACATTTAGACTACCATCCAATTAACAGGATAAATTTCGCTACCTAGAAGGAAAATCATTGAGGACATACTTAAAATACTGTATTTTCATGTAATGCTGTTATTTTAGACCTACAATTGGGCACAATGGAATCTCTCAAAGAGATTTGCTGTCTGCCTCCAATCAAAAATATGTGGAAGATTAGGAAGATGACAGAACAGAAGGTCCATTGTTCTCATCCTCACCATGGAAATATTGGCTTGTCAATTATCCATGAAGGAGAAGGCATTTGCTGTAATATCATAGATGAGTACAAAAACTGAGAAAAAGGGCATCAAGAAAGGGAAGAAAGAGGCCTTCTCTCTATCCACTTTGCCATACCTACAAACAATAAAACTGGCTAGCTGTTTCTCCACTGAGAGGAAGATCCTGGGGTAGGTACGCAGCCTCTTCAGCATTTTTGGTACACATTGCTAATAAGTCCCACTTCTGTTTCACCTCATGGGAAACACTAAAGGGACTGGGATGGATAGACTTCTGGGATAACTAAGAACGGCAACGACAAAATGGCTGAGAAGTACTAGGAGTTCAAGTATTATTAACGAAGGTAAAAACAGGAAAACATAAAGTGTCAAAATACTGTCATGATGGCACATAAATCAGTGTGCTCATATATTAAAAAAACAAGAGTATTGCTGGGTGGTGGTGGCACATGCCTTTTATCCCAGCACTCAGGAGGCAGAAGCAGGCAAGAGCAGAACTCTGTGAGTTCAAGGCCAGCCTGGTCTACAGAGTGAGTTCCAAGACAGCCAGAGTTACAACAGAGAAACCCTTTCTTGGAAAACCAAAAAAAAAATTTTAAATGATGATCACAAAATTTTTATTAAAGCACAGTATAAAAAGAAATAAATATGAACACCATAAACTGTGTTGTGGCCAAAAAGCACAGAGTTTTCATATTAAATTGAAGTTATGCTGTAATTGGTTTAAAATAGATAGCTATGCAAGCAAATTCAATGAAAGCCTAAAGGCAAACAAATTCAAAAGAGAAAATTTGTAATAGACACACAAAGAATTAACAAAATATAAAGTGTATTCATACAAAAATAAGCAAGCCACAAAGAAAGAATACATGGGAAGAGATATGAAAAAAACCTACAAACAGACTTAAAATTAAAATACAATAGCAAGTCTTTACCTAAAAATAATTATGTTAACTATAATTTGGTTATACTCCCGAATTCAGCTACAGTAGCTGGATGGGATAAAGAGCCCAAATTATATATTATCTATAGCAAATTCACTTCAAATATAAGGACACACATAAAGTTGAAAGGTTAGTAAAAATATTCTGTGCATTTAGTAGGCAAGAAAGGGCTGTGTACCTATATTTACATTAGACAAAACATAATTAAAATAAGAAATTAATGCAAGAGAAAGATGTTGATAAAATTATAATGTGTCAACTAATCAAAATGTGTTAACAATTATAAGTTCATATATATCCAGCATCAAGACAGCTAACTGTATAAAACAGTGACACAGTTAAAGAAGAAATAGTGATACAATAATGGTAAGAAATTTCTATACCCTAATTTCAATAATGGACAAACTCTCTAGCCTGAAAATCAATAGGAAATGTATGATACTACATATCATCTGAACCAAACATATATAGAAAGAACATTCTGTACAACGATAATAATATACCCAATTCTTTGAAGAGTACACAAAACATCCTCTAGAATAAATCACTTGCTATGACTAAAATTTTTATGTTAAATTGTTTCAATTGAAAATTCATATATGAACAATTTTCTTCATTATATGTTAACATATAAACATGCTGTTTATTCTATCACATATATATTTTTTCTTATTTCTTGTGTCTTTTTTTTTTTTTTTGGTTTTTTGAGACAGGCTTTCTCTGTTGTAACTCTGGCTGTCCTAGAATTCATGCTGTAGATCATGCTGGCCTCAAACTCACAGCAATCCATCTGCCTCTGCCTCCCAAGTGATGAGACTAAAGGTGTGTGCCATCTCTGCCCTCCTTGTGCATTTCAAACTGCTGTGAATATCTCTGGAAGAGGGGGAGAAGCCTTACCAGTTGTGAAGATAGGTTATGTTGCAGTGTACAGGGTCTGGAATGGGGAGGGGTGTTAGCCTGAACAGCCTGGAAACCAGCATAGGGACTTTGATCTCTTGCAGGTTTGTTTGAGTTCATAGAGAAATAGATGCACCCTTGGCTACAGGGTGTAGATAAGGAAAATAATGGTTTTTCCTGACTAACAGAAACCCACTCCACAAGGTTTCTGAGGAATGCAGAGTTATGTTTTTTATTTATTTGCTAGCAATTCTGTTCACCTGGTCAGAGTACAGCATGAGCTGATTACCTAGATGGTAATTTAGGACATTGCCAGCCACACTGTCACCTTGGGGGTTCCTCTTTGGAGCTAACAATACCAACAACTAGACAACATGCAAAAGGTGAGATACTTTGGAGGGCTCAGTCTTAAATGATATGCCTCCATCAAGCACCTTTCCTTAGGCTCAGAGATCTACATGGAAGAGGTAGTAAGAGCCAGAGGTAATAGATTACACCAAAGAAAGAATATCTTCCAAACACAATAGGACTGATCCACTTTCGAAGTCATAGAGAATGAGACAATACATACAAAACCTGCATGAGTTCAAGCCAAATGGGGTTCAAGCATGGAGAGAAGGAAGTGGACATTTGGTCCCACCCCTACCCAAGAAGCTATTGCAATTGGCAGCTGCTAGGAGAAGTAAAATCAATATCCTTCAGTTCAGTGACACGAGATATATTAACCACACTCCAGAGCAGGCCATATACTCAGAAATACTGGGCCAGTATAAACCAAACATAATGGTTTTGTGAGTATTTTTAAGAGAGAAAAAGAACATGAAGTTGAGTGGGTAGAGAAGTAAAGGAGGATCTGGGAAGGGTTGGGGGAGGAGAAAGATTATGATCAAAATACATTGTATGAAAATCTCAAAGAAAAAAATTCATGTCAAAGCTAATTCGTCAGTTAATTTTTTTATATGGAGTTTTGATATACAACCAAAGTTGACCCCAAACTCATTTCATATGTTGACCTTAAAGTCATGGCTATCATCCTCTCCCACCCTCCCTAATACGGTAGATATGTACTACCGTATTTATGTAAAATTTATACTTTTGTTAGAGAAATTGAAATGTATTAATACGTCAGTGTTTGAGGGCTTGTAAAGCATGTCAGCACTAAAAATAATTTATATTGGAGCTGAAGTGATCTATCAGCAGCTTAGTAGTGCACTTGCTTCTCTCTCAGAGGATCCAATTCATGTCCCAGAACCCACATGGGAACTCAAAATTCTCTGTAACTCCAGTTCCAGTGCTCTCTTCTGAGCTCCATAGGTACAGGGCATACACACTGTGCAAATAAACACATGCAAGCTGAACATTCATATACACAAAATAATAAGCATAAATCTAGAAATAATTTTAGATGATATCAATATTAAAACAAATTCAGGGACTGGTAGTGTAGCTCAGCAGTAGAGAAATTTCATACCATGCACCAGGCCCTGGATCCATTCCTCAGCAAAACAAACATTTTTTTAAAAGTTAGAGAGAAACTGAAAACTGTTTTATTACCTAAGTATACAATTGACATCCTCTTCAAACAATGCCGCATAATTATTTTAATATATGTGTTATATATAAACATTACATAGGGTTCTATCATGTACATTCTTTGGAATAATCAGTGGATTGATAACTGAAGTATTCTCTCAGTTTAGAGAAAGCGAATAATTTAAACCATTTGATTTGTGGATGGATTTCTCTCCCAATTATTAGAGATCTCAACAATAAAAGCTAGAAAATTTTGAGAAACAAAATAAAGCACATGTATTTAGCGACTTTTTTGTCTTGGGGTGCTGTTTGCTTTTTTATTTGTGTGTGTGTGTGTGTGTGTGTGTGTGTGCGTGAGAGAGAGAGAGGCAGAGACAGAGACAGAGACAGAGAGAGAGAGAAAGAAAGAGGGAGGGAGGGAGGGAGAAGGAGAAGTCTGGTGGGTAGAGTTTTGGGGGATCTGGGAAGACTTCGGGGAGGAGAAAGAATATAAATTAGATGAAAACATTTAAATGTATTAACTGTAATAATTAAAAAAAAATAGGGCTGGAGAGATGGCTCAGCGATTATGACCATTGACTGCTCTTCCAGAGGACTTGGGTCCAATTCCCAGCACCACATGGTCACTCAGAATCTTCTATAACTGCAGTTCTAGGGGATTCAACATAAGCTTCTTATCTCTGTAGGCCACAAACATACACTTAGTGAACAGATACACATGCAGGCAGAACAACTGTACACATAAAATGAATAATAAAAAATTAAAATGTTGGGCCAGAGACATACCTCAGTGGTTAAGAGCACTGACTGCTCTTTCAGAGGTCCTGAGTTTAAATCCTAGCACCCACATAGTGGCTCACAACCATCTACAATGGGATCAGATGCCCTCTTCTGGCATGCATGTGTACATGCAGATAGAGCACTCATATATAAATAAAATAAACAAATCTTCTAAAAAATAGCATTTTAAAAAATAAAAATAAAAACTTAACCTATAGAAAGTAGTAAATAATACATAAATAGCATTGTAACTGTTATTCTACCAGACTTTTTGAAATATGTGAATTTTTAAATTTAATGTAGTCTTTTTGTAATTGTCTCCAATTGCATACATTATCTAAAATATCATTATATAATACATTTTTACAACAAAATTTGTTATGTCTTGTGTTTTCCACCAACTTTGTATTTTAGAACACAAAGTTAGATAACAAAAATTTGTACATGTAATAGGGATAGTTTCTATATACAATTTGCCCAGAATTTTCTCACGCTAGTAACATTTACATCACACTAGTACATTGATATTTTGCTATTAGAAATCAGTGTTCATTGGTCTCAAGACACCAGAATCCTACTGAGATCTGAAAAACTAACTTTTGGTGCTCAGGCCTTTAGGGTTGGACTGGAACCACATAGAACTCTACTTCCAGTATTCAGACAACAGATCATAGAACTCCTTAGTATTTATAACCACATGAGCTAGTCCCTTATAAATAAAAAATCCTAAACCTTCTAAATGCCTATTTATAACCTACCAGTTCTGTTTCTATGGAGAAATAGGATGAATACAATATGTATCAATTACAAAGGGGTTATGGGGCTTTTGGTAATGCATATGAACAAATTTCATTTTATACTTATAAAACTGATATAATGAAACACATCACTTTGTACAGTTGACATGCTAATAAAAAAGTTTAAAGCAAACTAAGGAATTAGAAATGATGCATTTAAAGTTTTTCTATGAACATAAATATATACATACAGAGACATACACACATGGCATGTTTTAGTTTCTAATTTAAACCTTGTAGGAGTGCCTTTAAGTCCCATCCCAGGCAAAGGTAAAGGTATCTGACAATTATTATGTGCAAATACATTAGTAATTACTTTTTATTATTTATTACCATTCCCTATAGTCACTGATTTGACAGAATTAGTGAAGAGAACCAGTTGAGTGGGAAGCTTTCCCATCCGCCAACTAAATCAAACTGTTTTTCTAGAGTTCTAGACACCACATTCTCAGTAGTATTTTCGAAACATTTTGTCCTACACTTTTACATAAATGGAAGTTCTGCTTTTGTAATGGCATTTGTCTTCTCTATAGGGAAGCTAACAACTCATGTAGAGAAGCTGCAGAGCTATCAGTAAGTAAGAGGTCCACAAAACTTTAACAGTGCTCTCTTTGCTCTATTCTCATGAGATGCTTCCTCAGCAACATTGCCATTATTTTTTAAGTATTAGTAAGATGAAGTTCAAACCCATATTCTGCTTTTTCTAATGTATCTGGTAGTGTAACCATGAAAAAGATAATGAAAAGGGGAACTGAAGATGCCAACTTTGCTTCAGTTATGTACACGGGAGACAGAAATTTTCAGAGTTCATACATGCAGAAATGAAAACAGTACTAGCAACTGAGTCTCTTAGGTTCTTCCTCTGCTTGAATTTCTCTGAGGAAATCCCATGCTCCTTTTGGAGAGGAATATTGTTGACTTATGGTTGATTCAGAGTTTCAGAATGCTCTGCCAACTTTTTCATCTTGTAGTAGGCTTCATTATGAATGTTAATTATGATTTTATAATTGTAGGAGTACTACTAACATTATGTAAGTCATAATAATAGCTTTCATTGCGTAGTCCTTCGTGGTTATCAAATTCATATATATATATGGCTTCTTACCATTCTGGTTTGGCCTTATTTATTCTGAAATGAAAGGAATGCCTGAAGGAAAGGCTTGGGTATACAAACTGCATTTCAGAAGTGATTCCAGGAAATGGGAGAAAGGCTTAGTAAAGCACGATGGAAGAAGAGGAAAATTAAATGCATCCAAGAAATTCTTATGTTGAGAATCTCTATGGCTGGCTGGGCCAGTGAGGAACCTAAAGGAGTGTCTCTCAAAACTGTCAGTCTGAAAAGGAGTAAGAAGCATTTATGCATCAGTTCTGGCTTTCATTGATCAAGGCATGGCTGAAAGACATCCAATCTGACACTATTGCTGAAATCACAAGATGAGAAGCAAGAGCTAGCTACAGTTGGTTGGAGGTGAAGCACTGTTAGCAAAATGGATGAAAGTGTGAAAGCAAGTAATTTATGCATTATTTGCTAGAATATAAGTTCTGTGGTTTGAAGTGACTTGAGAGCTGTCTTATGCATGCCTTCACAGTAACACTGAAACGTGGAAGGCATTTTTATAAATCACATTTGGGAAATACGACTGTACAAATAATCTATTTGACCACTTACACCCCCCCCCCCAGTTTCTTTGTATGGAAAAAAGTAGGGCTCAACACCATTTATCCCCTCCATTATTAAAATGATTTAACACCTTCAAATGTTTTGTTATCCCAGAAGAATGCAGCCATATAAATAAAGTACTGGTATTGTGCTTTACATTCCATTTGAAAACAAAATGAGTCTTTTATCATTTTGAAACATTGAATTCTACATCAAGAAAAGTTGAAAAAAGGGGAACCAATTTTATCTCTCATTTCTCATGCACATCTCCCACAACTTTAAAGAGTTTGGTGCTCCTCATGTATGCATAATTAAACAAAGTTAATCATAAAATTCCATATTTTGGTACATGTATAACGAGCCTCAAAAGTCAACAATGAACTAAAAAATATTCATAGAAGACATTTCTTTCTAATTTTAAAATTGATGATTCACAGCTGCTTCTATTTTTGCATCAAGACAAGCTACTGGTCTGATTCCCTCTGAGAATTCCTTGCCCCTACCCCTCAGAATACTGTATTTGTGACATTCTTTGAAGAAACTCATGTTGAACCTTAATTGTATCCTGAGCCATCTGAGATTCCATGCTATGCCAATATATCTCATTCAACCTCACACTCTGGTAAGAGGAAATTTCTTTCTCAAGTGACCTTTGAGGATATGGATAGTACGAACATGCTGGGATGGAAGGCTACTATTGGCTCATGATCTAGATCTTGGGGAATGTAATTTCCTTGAATGATTTAAGTTTTCTCCCAATAAATTGACTAGTTTGGAGTGTACCAATTGAGCAATAGCCACACTATGGGGAATGAAACTCATAAAATCATGCCTAGATCATCACATTCACTTAAGAAATTAGGATTGATATTATAAATCATGGATTTAGTCTTTGTCCTATTTTCATATATACAACTCCTAAAATAGTTGGAATTTCCAAAGCAATATGTCTCTCTGAATACTAATGACTTGATTGACAGCTGGTGCTACTAGGTCACCAAATAACTGTAGCTTGTGTCAAATTGACAAAAACAAAACAAAAAAACCCAAAAAACAAAAACCAAACAAACCAAAAAAAAAAAAAACTAGCACACCCAGCTTATCAATGTTTGAGCTAATATTAAAATCAATCAATTATTCCTGCTCTTTAGGTAATGTTCTGAGTCTGATGAAGAAAACACTGTGTTACTTTGTTTTAAGGACTCAGATTTGTTCTTATCATTTTTTTCTCATTGATATGATACATAGATTACCATTATGGTCCTCATGCTATAGTCCTTGAACATAGTATCTGGCTTTGACTCTATCATGAAAACTTGTGTCTAGCTCAATAGTCCTTGATATGGAGGCATAGAGTCCAGAAAATTCACAACTTAAAGTATTTTTAGAGTTTCATCATCAGTTCCAGAATCCTTCTTCATCCATTTAAAACATTTTTTCCCTCATGAAATTGTTATGTTGGATACTAGAAATACAGTAGCAAATTATTAAACAGATATTGCTCATATGTTTATGGAACTTGTACTCTATGTTTTTGAGACAGGATTTCTGTGTGTAGTCTTGGCTGAACTCACTCTGTAGACCAGGCTGGCCTCAGACTCAGAGATCTGCCAGCCTCTGCCTCCCGAGTGCTGGGATTAAAGGTGTGCACCACCATCTCCCAGGTGAAACTTGCAGTCTAATGGAGGAAACAAAAACACTAGTGGGCCATACACACATGCACTCCCATTTTACACACACATAAATGAGGGAAATGATTTTTAGCTGTGATATGTATTGTGGATGAAGCAAATAGAGTTCCATGCCACCAAGAATATAAAGTCATTTAAACAATGAGTAAAGATCTCTTATATATTTTATGTCTGCCACTAGGACACACCTCCAGTCTTTGTGAGGTTGGCTTTGAAGGGATGTTTGTACTACAAGACCTTGCTTTCTCTCATTTTCATCCTACTCAAGAGGTGAGTGGTTTTGTAACACAGTGTGCTGTCTTGGCACAGACCAAAGGCATCAGGGCAAAACAACCATTATCTGAAACTTCCAAAATTTTGAGCCCCCCCCAAATAATCTTTGTATAAGCTTATAATCTAAATATTCACTAAAATTACAGAAAATTCATACAACCATTCTGGGGTTGCTACAATAGGAATATATGTAGGCATAAGCTATATAAAAAGTCAGAGTATTAATAATACAGGCAAAAATAGTAGAAGTGCCAAAGATAGGGAGATGTGGTGAGAGGGGGTTGGTTCAACAAAGGGAAAGACCAATGTACCTTGTGGTTAGTGAGCAAGAAGTGGTAGGGAGAAAAGGCTGCAGATTTTGTGGCCGTTTGAAAATTTGTCTTCATTTAATTCATAGAGTCACGTAATCATGGAATTGCCTTACATTTTAAGTAGGGAAATGATGTGAGCTGACATATAATATGCAAAATTATCCTAGATGCTGGTGGAAAATTGATTTCCACAAGGAAAAAGTAGAGGCAGGAAGATCAGTTCGGAGTGTCTTACAGATTTCAAATGAGAGTTGATAAATTGGAATTATGGGAAAGATGGGAAGCAGGCATGAAATTGGTGAAGAATGCTCTGAACCATTAAGTATTATGATGACGGAACTGATAAGATTTACTGAGAATGAAGACAGGAAAGAGAGTAAGGGTGATTCCCAGGCCCTGGCCTAAGCAACTAAAGGAATTGCTGCATTTAGCAAAATAAGTGAGGCAGTAAATAAAACATTATAGACTTTGACTTTGAAGTTTTACCTTACCCCAGTTAGAATGGTCACGATAACAAAGAGGCTGACAGCTTCTGGCATGGGTATGAGGAAGGAAATACATTTATTCACTGCTGGTGGGAATACAAACTGTTGCAGGCATTATGAAAATCAGTATGGAGGTTCCACAAAACTGAAAATAAATCTACTACATGACTCAGCTATACCATTCTTGAGCATATGCCCAAAGAACTTCATATCCTGTAGAAATACCTGCTTATCCATGTTCATTGTTGCTCTATACACGATAACCAAGAAATGAAAACAGCATATATATCTATCGTTTCATGAGTAGGTACTAAAAATGTAGTATATTCATACTATAGAATATTATTCAGCAATTAAAAAATGAAATTTGCAGGTAAACTGATGGGGCTGGAAACAGGAATTCTCAGTGAAATAACTCAGACCCAGAGAGACAAATGTCACATGTGTTCTCTCATTTATGCATATTAGCTTTGAATCTTCAGATGTGTATGTTTCATCTGGAATGCTCATAGAGATCATGTAAATTCTAGTGGATCATGAAGGACAGTCTTAAAGAAAAGGGCGATAGAATGTATTGGTGTATAAGGTTAAGAGGGAATAAATGGAAAGAATGGTTTAAACTTGGGTAGAGGAAGCAGAGAGGAGGGAACGGCAGTGTAGAGGAGGGTAGAGGAGACATAAATCACATTAAAAACCATTTGAAAAGCCATATGGAAACCTACCTACTACTTACTGTAGAAGCTTCCTAAGGTGGGCTTGTATGTATCTGTCTGTCTGTGTATAATTCATATATCAAGAGTTAAAACTGAATTATCCTATAACAGGGCAATATTTTTCCTACTAGCATCATAGAATAACAAATAAAAGTCCACCACTAGGAATGGGTTACTTCTTTGGAGTTGTTGTCTAGTGAGGATCCATAGACCACCAAACATTACAGACCACTGCCAATGCTACTGGTTGCAATCCAGAAGTAGATGGTAATACCCTTCTGCTGAAAAGATCAAATACTTGAGTCCTATAACATGAGAAATAAAACTGGTAATGAACTGAAAGTGTCATCACTATTGGTGAGCATTCGTAGTACTAGAAGGTGCTAAGAATCCTATTAGAGAAGAAAAGTAAGCATCAATGTAATCATTAATTTTTGCCAGCTGTGAACCCTGTGAACTACAATAATGATAGGCTTGTCAAGACATCCCCACTGGTACAATAATGACATGGACTTCCTGGGGAATAACCCATCAATTTCGGATTGAACTCAAGTTCTGATCCACAAGATAAAACCCATACCTGTGGCAATGCCCTAGGGGAGAATGTGCTCTAATTATCAGTCCAAGAACCTATGGCAACACTCCAGGGGAGAATGCACTACTAATACTTCATTAAATCAGCACCATAGTAAACCAATTCCTAATGACTCATCATTATGCCCATAGATTATTGTATCACTTAACCCTCATCAAAGAAGCTTCTATTTGTAGTAAATGGTGACTGACTTAGAGATTCACAACTGAACAAGGCACAGAAAATAATAGACTGAGGAATTCTCCGACATAATCAGAACATATGCATTATACCCTCTCTTTCAAAGGCTCTGGGATCATTGTGGAAGAGGGAGATGAAAGAGTATAAGAGGTAGAGGCATTGGTTGACTACAAGGAAACAGACTCTTCAGGATACAACAGAAATGCTGTATCTATGAACTCACAGAATTTATGCCAGAATGCATAAATGCAAACCCAACCCATACCAAATTCCAGAAAATGGGAGTTGGGCATAAAATCCCCCATCTAGTCATGAAGGTATTGGCAATTGCTAGCTTCTGGGAAGGGGAAAGAGTTTCCTCTGAGAGTGGTCCTTGTTAAGTCAACCAGTATCTCAAGAACATATAGGCAGCACAAATTTGTCTTGATGAGTTGGAAAAACAGGACATGATGTTGGGCAGATGAGGAAGTCAGGGTGGATCTGGGAAGAGTTGGGGAGATGAGTGTAATCAAGACACATTGTGCAATATTATCAAGGAACACATTAAATGAATGAAAAGAGCAATGTTTTGGTCACAATAAAACTTAACTTAAAGTGAATAAATGATAGTGAGTGAATCCTGGGGAGACTTGGAGTTGGGATCTATTTAATTTAGATGAAAGACAAAGCAGTAGAGCATAAATAACTTTGGAGGCTAGAAGAGGGTGTCTGCTCAAGCTGAAGTTACAGGCAACTGTAAGCCACCTGACACAAGCTGAGGGAAATGAACTCCCATCTTCTACAAGAGCAGTAGATGCTTTTAACTGCTTAAACATTTTTCCAGACCTGATATTTCTTTTGTTTCATGACTCTCTGCTGCCCATGCCTGCAATGTAAGCTCCATTATTACAGGAATTTGTGTTAATCATCAGTTCTCTAGTACCTATTATTAATTGCCCTTCTTAAAAATTCATTTAATATATACAGTGGAATCTTGTAAGTTTCTCAGCAATACATTTGTCTCTAGATGTTATTGGGGGAATCCTCCATATTAAAGTTTACAGATACTCAGAGCTCTTATATTATATAGGGGAGTATTTATATATAAATAGTGCACATTCTCCTCTATACTTCAAACCATCTATAGATTACTCATACCAAATAAAACATATGGCTATGTAAATGGGCATTATACTATGTTGTTTAGGGACCTAGCCCCATATCTTTTATGTCTTCCTATTTATTCAGAAAAGAGATGTATTCATTCAAAATAAAGCCTTCTGATTTTCAAGAGTCCATGAAACACTTCTTAGTCATATCTGATTCTCCTAATATGTTCCTTTCTCTGTGCTTTTATTTTTGGGAGGTGAGGCTATGCTTTTAACCCTGCTGCTTGTGACCAACCCTACTACTTTTCCTAATACTGTAAAGTAGACATAATGGCTAAAACACTACATGGGGATATCTGACCCATGATCAGGCTGAAAACTGCCAAAGCTTGCAAACAGCATCAATGAAGAATCAATCAATGAAGAATGGACAAAAAATTTTATCATATTCCTTGAAGTAAATGCAGCTCATTGTTTGTGTTTGAACTAAGTCACTTAAAGCTGTTTAAAAGGGCTGTGAATTTTGGAAAATATACTCACAGAACTTCTAACCCAATTGTCATGTATAATTATGTTCACATGTACTATTTGATTGGCAGCAACATGATACCATATTAAGTTGATGACTTAAAGTGAGCCTATGTTTACTTAAGCCAATATTCAGTCACATTGCCATTAGAAGATACTTTTACTGCACTGTTTCTTTGTTTTATTTTGTTTTGTTTTGAAACACGGTTCTTTATTGTAACTGGCTGCCCCGAAATTCACTCTGTAGTCCTGGCTGGCCTCAAACTCACAGAGACCTGTCTGCCTCTGCCTCTCAATTAAAGGCATGTGCCACCAACAGTTGCACTATTTCTCTATATCAGTAATGTACTCATCTTCCTGGACCAGTCATATGGCTGGTATTCCTGTATAGCAAGGTTACTGCTTTCTTTAACATTTAGTTGTATTTACATTGGATAAACAGTCTGCCATGCAGTGTGAGTAGCAACTCACAACATGTTTTCTTAACCATTAGGCCATCTCTCAGCCTCAGCCAGCAACTGTATTTTTCAATTGTGTTGCAAGACACTAAGTTTCTAGATGGCTATTTCATATACCCTTTATTTTGGTTAACTCTCCCTGCAATAACAACCTACCACACAAATTGTGGTTACTGATGCAGTATTGGCATAACTACAATGGGAATAACCAATCAACTTCTGTTTAAGGTCTGCTTTACAAAATGAAATTCATGCCTAGAGCTATAAACTTGGTCAAAAGCTGGGGAGATCATAGGCCATAGGTACAAATCCATATTGACTTGCTGAATGTCATCACATTATCAAACTGCCTTCTAAATCCATAGATCTGCACAATTCTCAACTTTGTTCTGAGGAGCTTCTTCTTGCAATGGGGAGCAATTAATGCAGAGATTCGTAACTGGTCAAGGTACAGGATTAGCTTACTGTTGATTATTCAGATCTAAATGGTGCATCAAAATCACACACCTTACCAAGGGATAAGGGATGCCGTGAATAACCATGCAGAATGTAAGAGCTGAAGGATGGGAGAAAGTGTTGTTAAATGCTGTCCTCTGGGCAGACACAGCCATAGCCTATTTGAACTCATGGCACCTGTGGCTACCTCAACAAGATGTAAATGCCAGGCAAAAATCCAGCATGGAAGAGGAGAAGCTTGCCAGGCCCCACCCCTAGCTGAGGAATTATTGGCAGTTGATGGTTCTGGGGAAGGGAGAGCCATTGTTCTTTGGGTGAGTTGCCTTTGCTCCAATGAATGGCTTCACACATGCATACAAGCAGCACTAGTTGGACTCAGTGAGTTCTAAAATAAAAACAAGAAGCTGTGGGGTTTGATAGGTCATATTCTGATGGGTCCAGGTGGAATGTGTAGGAGGTACAGTTGATCAAAATGTATTATATACAGAGACAAAATTTTCAAGGAATAAATAGAAACTACTATTTTTAAAAATTAGGATCTGAGAACATCTATAAGATGATTATCTTATGTCAATTGATATGAAAAGATCCACCTTAGGTGGGGCCATTCCCTAGGCAGGGAAGCTGTATATAATGGAGAGGAAATGCTGAGGGCTAGCACACAATTATTCACTGTTCTCTATTCTTTGGTATGAGCATAATGTGACCATTTCTTTCAAACTCCTAGCATCTTGACTTTCTCACCATGAGGGACTGTAAGTTGGAATTGTGAGCCAAGTAAACCCATTCTCCCTTAAGCTGCTTTTGTCTGAGTGCATTATCACAAGAACAGGAAAATAAACTAAGAAATGACCCTTCTTCCATCTTGAAGTCAGTGCTTGCTCATTCCTATTTTTATACGTTAGCTTACACCATAGCTGCATCTCTGAACACGTTTTCCTGATCCTGTACAAAGAAACTTTGCATCATTGCTTCTCATACATCTATAATGTGACCACTTTATCATCCACCTTAACCTCTGTCTTCCCAACAGCATAGCTTTCTCTCCTTTAAAGCTTTGAAGAATGCTTATAAGGCTGTGAAACTCATAAATATTAATAAATATGTGTTGAATGAATCTTAGAAATTTTGACTGCTTTCCCATATAAGATACAGAAAGCAAGGCTGAAAGGCACAACTCTTTAACAATCCCCTACCCACCACATCCTGACCCTAGTATAATCAGAGTTCTACTCTACTGAGTTTCAGATTAAAGTTATACTCAAATGAATTCTGTTGAGTTCTGAAGTATGAAAGCCACTAACATAGATCATTCATTCCAACATTTGCTGAGCAGTTATTAAGTTGCTACCACTCCATTAATCACTCTAACGGGTGAAGTCCCTGGAAGTTGGGATTATTGAGAATTTTTATATACTAAAGACTTGGGTATATATACACAATTGGGAATAAATATCTGTTGATCATAAAAACTCATCACCTAGTATTAGATGCACTAATATGGCCAAGTATAGGGCTCTCCATCACAAATGTGGTACACCAAAAGTGAAGAAATACTGCCCTAGTCTGAGCCATGCCTCTACTTTTAGCCATTATTTATCATTATTGACAGACTGGCTAGACTGCAGAATATTGGCTATATTTTCTTGCACCTTTAAATCACAGCAGACAGTAGAGTACCAAGCAGATTGTTTTCCTTTTAGTGCATCAAGCTCTCCTGTGGCTGCTGGCATTTCTGTGACTGGTAACAAGTAGACTGTCTGCATAAAGTCTCCAGAAATCTAGCTAGATTCTGAGATTGTATCAGGAAACTGATTTTTCCTATTATATCTGTAATCAATCCTGAACACCAACCACCTGAAGCAAAGTGTCCTGCTGCCACCATCACCAGGCAATATTGAATCATATGTAGACATCACTGCCCTAGGACGCTGGCTAAGAATAAGATAAGCTCAAAATAACCCATAGTATCCCCAGTGGACCTTACTGCCTGCCAACTCTCTGCTTATTCCTGCCTATGATTGGCTGGAAGAGGCAGGTATACACTGGTCCCTGAACCCTAAAATAACATTGATAGTAGAACTAAATCTCCATGATGGGTTAGGGTTCATCAAAGTAGATGAATGAGATTCTTAATCACTCTGCCACCTAGTTGCATTTCAAGGTTTTAGTATGAGTTTCAGGGGTTATGAGCTACCAAGCTTCAGGTAGAAGGCACATTCATTTCAGTAATGGAAACATGGAACAGGTCAGATAGCTGGACTTTGTAACAGGGGCAAGACAAAGAGGGTCATGCTCACAAACTAGGAACTCCATTCTTATATTCAGATCCCTTCTCCTTACACATACATAAATGTTTACACCCTTGAATAGACAACAATGAAGACATGAACATCTGGTAATGGAAAACAGAGAGCACTAAGGATCAGGGGTTGTCTCTGACCATAAAATGTATGATTCTGTGCAATGTTCTCCAGAGATAGGAACAATCCTTTACCGTAAGTAAATACAAAGGAGTAGGTGAAAAGCATTGGTGCTCCCTAAATCAATTCTTTCCTGATAAATAATCTCAGAGCCGAAGGACCCCACTGAGAACTATGTCACCTAGTAACTGACACTAGAAACACAAGATGAATTAAGTTCTTGTGTCTACTTAGCAAAAAAATATAAGGTGTTGTTTTCCTTTTACTACTAGAAGAATTACTGGTAGCAGGGAGTGGGGATATATGGATATGTAAGATTAGCAGACTTTCAGAGTACTAGATTTTAAATGGCCTCAGTATAAAAGCCAGGTTTTCTGGAGCTTGTTACTCTTAACAACTGGTACATACAGCTCTTGATAAATAACTCTCCATGTTATTTATAAATAACTCACCCCTGACAATAATCCTTCTAGTTTATTGTGTGAGTTTGATTATTTTCACTATCCCATATAAATAAAATCTCTCAATCTGTCATATTTTACTTAGATTAAAATTTGTTCAGATCTCACTCTAGTTTTTTTTTTCCCTACCACAATAAAACAACAAAATAAAAATACCAAAGATTCTCAACAGTGGCAAGGAGCAAAGTAGAAGAGTATAAAAAAATTTATGAAGCTTCTAATTATCTCCACCTTGAACTTGATGTCCTTAAATTAGCAAGTCATTCTTATTAATTTCCTAATTCACAGAAGAGGCAAAAATGGCCCAGATAAGTAACATGACCTACAAAGGTCACCCAGCTGAGAGTCATGCCAGAATCTCCCAGGCTCCTCAAGTGCTGACACACCCATTACTTAGCCTACTTAAAGCTTTGAGCAAAAGCGTCATGAGTGATTTAAAGCAACTCAGCTTAGGACAGAGGCTACAGAACCATCATTTGTATGTATGTGTTGGTCTGCTCAAGATGCTACAGTATAGTACTGCAGTCCAGGGGCTTGCACCACATCTATCTGTCACAGCCTTGGCAGCTGGAGACCCAAAAAACAAGGAGTTGGTACACCTGATTTCTCCCTTGGCTTTTCTCCTTGGCTTTCAGATTGGTACCTTCTCACCGTGTCCTCATTTGACCTTTCTCCTGTGTGACTATATTCCTGATGTCTCTTTGACTTCTTTTAAGGATACCAGTCATCCTGCTGAATTAGATCCTCACATTTCTGTCATTTTTCACATTAGGTATTTTTATGTAGTTTAAAACCAGGATCTAAACACGCTAAGCAAGCCCCTGTGCACCTCTCCCAGCGCCACTCCCACTGAGCTACACCCTGAGGTCGTTTTTCTTGTTTAAGTCCTGTAAACAAAATGAATTACTGAAGTCCCCAGGAGTCAGGATTTTAACATATGAATTTGGCTGAAGGGCCCATTTTGGTCCATATTAATATGAAAACTATTATAAGTATCAGTAATAAGTGCACAACGCAGACTGCATCCACAAAACTACATTGCATTCTTCCTTTCCTACTTCATGGCTTAAAAGATCTCCTTTCTTACTTCTGGTAAACGTCCACTAAGTCACATGCCTTCTCTTATTTTCCTCCAACCCTAGTATGCCCTGTCCCTGTACGTCTTCTCAATGATCTTTTGGCAGCCTTCTTCTTCTGTATACCTTTGTCATATGATATGACTTTCATGTTCTCCAGTAACCTCATTACTCAGTCAAAGGAAGAGACTAAATCTTCCTAAGAATAGACAAAATATATTAAAGTACAATGGACACCTGTACTGAAGCACCTTTATACTGTTTAATGGCATGAAATGACAGTAAATGTCAAGGTACGCCAGATGTGTTGACCAAGAGCTGCCGAGGGACAGAAACGGGGTCACTTCATTCTCCTTTCTGTCCCCCTTTTATAGTCTTTTTCAAACACCATGGAAAAGGTCTTGCTCTCTGTTTCTGTTAGACTGTTCTATTTTCTACCCTTACACTCTAAGCAGTGAGAAACTCAAATAAGAATAAAGGGCATTTATCTCACTCTGAGAGGCTGGGCTTTTTTTGTGCTGCTCTGGAACTCTCACTCTAAACTAAACAGATCTAAAAAGCTATAAGAAGGAAACAATGAAATTAGGAATCAAGAGCAGAAGAGAGGAAGGAGGAAGAATGCAGGTAGAAGGAACACATGAGCAAACATTACAGAGGCTACTGCTGCCCCCTTTCTGAGAACAGCAAGGGAAGATGAAACTGGCTATATTTTGCAGAGCATACATAAAGATGGCCTTTTTCTGGACAAAGACCCTAATGGGAACTGAAAGAGAAGTGAGCTCTTTTCTACTCTCAAGATCATATTAAAAGTGTAACTTCATCATCTGGCTCCTAATCAGCCCAAGAATGAGGTCAGCAAGTGCCTAGTGGTTTATTTTTATTTCTGATATCATCTTCCTGATCCCAGAGGGAGCCCAGCATGGGTTATTTAAGACCATACGATATGGCTGTTAAACTCATGTGTGCCTAAGGGACCTTTCCTATCCATTGTAGGGGGAAGAAAGAAGCAAAGCTGAATATTACATCTCCATGGCCCTCTTCTTCTAGCCAGACAGCAGTTGATAATTCAATAATAATCCAAGTCTTATGAGTACATTGAGCAATTGTACCTCACACATTTATCATAATTTAAGAGTTCTGAAATACTAACTGAACACAAGACTTTGTTGGGGGGACCATAAACCTATGTCATAGAGAACCATAATCAATGGTTCCAAGATATCCCTAATCTTAGGATCAAACAAATCAAGAATGCATTTAATTGCTATTTAACCAATCACTAAAATCCATAGTTATGTAGTTCAGAAGTGCAGGATGGTATGAAGAGCATCATAGAAAGCCAGAATCAAGTCATCAACTGAGCTACATTTATATTGGAAGGCCTGGGATTCTTTAAGTCTCAGAAGGTTACTGTGGGAGAATTCAGTTTCTTACAGGTACAAGATTTTGTTGCTGGCTGTCAGCCAATAGGCCACTCTTGGTTCTCAGAAGACAGCAGCCTTTTTTTTCTCGTATAGACTCTTCCATATTCAAATTGATAACAGCACTTTTATGTCTGTCCCAATTTGTAAAACTGACTTACTATACCTTTCCCCCTTTCTACCACCAGAAAGTGTTTCAAGAGATTTCGTGATTAGATTAGACCACCTGAAATAATATCCCCACATAAAAGTTAACTGTGCTATATGACATAACTGTGGAAGGAATATTTTATCATATTAGGGAGTAAAACTCACCCAGGAGTATGAGGGCAAACCTTCTTTTTTTTTAGAATTCTGTAACCACAAGTGATAGGAAAAAACTTGCATATGTGCGTGTGTGTAAACTTGCACAACTTCTCTTTTCCAAGTTGGGATTATCCCCAATCTCCCATTTTTTTGTAACTATTCTGGAAACGTAATTGTTCTTACTGGTCCTCTCATTTCAGAAACCAGTTCTGTCCTTGAATTGAAAACACAAGAATGACTGTATTACAACTGAAGCAGAACACTATTTTAAGAACAAACTCTTTATACTTGTTCAAAGTGATAAAAAAACATTTTTTTTGTTTCTATGAAATTATTCAGCCATACATAGTGCTGGCATTGTGTCTGTGTATGATCAACTCTGAAACCCCAAAGGTCTTTGAGTTGCTGATATTTCTATTTATCAAAATGCCTATTGTTTTCCAGTAATTCAAGAACAAATTGGTTCCTGAGTGTGATCTCGCTTGATAGTCTAAAATCTCAGTTGAGAGAGATGACAGTGTACGTGGCGGAAGATACTGAAGTAAGATAGGGTAGAGGTAGTGAGAAGGCTGAAAATGAGATTGTGTGGGGACTGCAATTCACACACTGTGATGAAGAGTCGCAGAAGAATAAACTATATGACTTTTCCTTCAGAATTTAAGATGAAAAATAAATATGGTGATATTTGTGTGGCATTATGAAAACTGGGCCATATAAGAATCCTTGCCATTTCCTTTCTAAAAATGAAGGAGTGAACTGTAGAAGCCGAACTTCATTCATTCTTCCACCCTATATTTATATTCTGCTTTATGCTTATTACAGTGTGGGACAGGAGGATTGTGAGTTCAGTTCAGTATGACTCAAAGAAAAGGGCTGTTGGAGGTGGAAGAGAAAGAAGAAAAGAAGGAAGAGAAAGAAGGAGAGGAGGAGGAAAGAGAAAGGTGGGAAGGAAGAGGAGGAAGGGGATGAGGATGTGTGTGTTTTATGGACTCCTTTGAGCTTCTCCACTACCCTATAAAAAGAATGATAATGCAAATTTAAAACAATCTCTTTCCAAATTTGCTAGTCGAAAACAACCTAGTTTGGCAAGAGTTTAAACTAAAGGAAGATAATTGCATTCTTAATGAGTTAATGTTCTACACAACCGCTGACTCAGACTTAAAAAGATAGCACAAAGTAGAAGACCATGTGCTAATGCTGGCTCAGAATACAGAAGTATGAAAGAGCTTGGAGACTTGTAGGGAAGCAGAGTGTCAGTGAAGAGAAAAGCTTGCATAACAATGAGAAAGGTCCCTTTTCCTAAGTTGTGTGCCAAGAAGTTCAGAGTTTGGTTCAGGATCCTGGAATGCTACCGAGTCCAAATTTTGTATAAATAATGAGAGCATGTCTGACCTAGAAATGAAAAGTGAATTACACAAAGTTCAGACAAAAAGGACTTTGCATGCACAGGGACAATGTAGATGAGACAAGGATTTTAGTGCGAGGGGAGGGCACACAAGGAAATTTAATGAACCAATGAAAACTGATAAGATATTATCATATCTCAATCTACAGTAAGCTGAATTCAAAATAGCAATCAAGTGCCTTTAGTTACATTAATTGACATTTACTTTGGACATTCTTGTTGAGAATAGAAGTATAGTCCAGCACGATGACACAAATCTGTAGTCCCAACATTTGGGAGGCTGAGATGGGAGAATAACTAGTTCTCCTGCAGTCAGCCTCAAAAAAAAAGGAAGGGGGAGGAAGAGGATATGAGATGTTTGTACTCTACTACTCTACAGTAATCTGCCAGGCATATCTGGCATGCGGTCCAAAGTCCTTTGGAAGTTTATGAAAATACTGATTTCTAGGATGAGCTATAGACCTATGAGTCAGAAACTCCACAAACACTCTTTAACAGAAGCACCATAGAAACTGAAAGAAAGGCTGAGAACCCCCCCCCCCCCGGGAGCCTGGTTTTCTGATAGGCAGAAAGCTCAGGAACATAGGAAAGGAGCAGTACCTTATAAGAGAGGCTTTGCCAAACAGTGTTGTTCACTGTCATTCTTGAAAGGCATTTTCACTAGTAGACACACTATCTTGAAGATATTTTATTGGAAAGTATAGGCGAGTATCACAATCATTGAGAACACTAAAGGAGAAGAGAAGAGACCCTACCAATAGGTTTGTCAGATACATTACATGTAGTGGATGAATTAGTGAACCAAGTCATCAGTGATTCATTGAGCTTGGTAGTTTGTGAGGGATGGTTATTCTTGATTGTTGATTTGATCTAGACTCATCATGGGAACAAAACTCGGGTCATATATGAAAACGATTATCTACATTGGATTAATTGAGGTAGGAATGCCCACCATAAATGTGGCTGGCACCAATCTATGGGCTGAATTCTAGGACTGGAATAAAAATGAGAAAGCTAGCTGAGCAGCAGTATCCACCACTCTGCTTCCTGTCTATGGATGCAAGGGGCTGCCTCAAGCTCCCGACAGCATGACTTTATTGCTTATATCTGAAATATAAGGTAAAACGCACCCGTCCTTAAGTGACTTTCTTTCAGACATTTTGTCTCATCACTATGTAAAGTAACTAATACAGAAAGTTAGGACTGGAGTGGTGCACTCATTGTGAGAAACTTGAATCATGTGATTCTTAGGCTTTTGGACCTGGTTATGGGAAGAAATGCAGAAAAGTATGAAACGGCACTATAGAAAACTCTTGAATACTCTAGCAGACCTTAACAGGTGTTTCTAGTGGGAGATTGGAAAATTAGAATGTTAAAACAATAAAGGCCTGCTTCATGAGGCTATAGAAGGTAATGAAGATGCTTTTGGAAACTGGGATCGAGGCCATTCTTGCTACTTCCGGTAAAGAACCTGGTTGTAATCTGCTAGTGTTCTTAGAAGTCATGTGAGGGTAAATTAAACATTAATGGACTAATTTCATTAGGAATAAAAATATCAAGAAAGTGCAGCATTTAGGCTGTGACAAGGCTACAGCTCAGTGTTCTTATTCATATCTATGGTAAGAAAGGGCAAAGATGAAACATAAATATGATGTTTAGTGGGCAAAGTTACGTGAGAACTTTTTTTTTTTTTTTTTGGTTTTGCAAGACAGGGTTTTTCTATTGTACCTCTGGCTGTCCTAGAACATACTGTAGACTAGGCTGGCCTGTAACTCACAGGGATTCACCTGCCTCTGCCTCCTGCGTGCTAGGATTAAAGGCATATGCCACCACCGCTTGGCATGTGAGAAATTTTTAACAAGGGGAATACAGATGAAAAGTACCTGAGTTCTTGAAAGTATCTTATTCTCTCTGTACATTGTTCAGTTGTATGGGCCTCTGTGTTATTTCTCATCTCTGGAAGAAGAAGCTTCTCTGATGTGTGTTGAGCTAGGCGCTGCTCTGTTGGTATAGTATTTTATCATAAGGTGTCATTTTCTTGAAATTGTTAAAAAGAAACTTCACCCTTTTCATTGGGATCGCAAGAATAGTACATTGAAGGCACGAGAGCACCTATTAAAGGCTTGCAGAATTACAGATTTATTTGAATGTAGAAAGCCTGAACTTGTGTCACTGTAGAGATTGCCTGCTTGAAAACAACTATCTAGGAATGTGATTTTTGCTGCCTCTGACAACAAAACCTACAGAGATTACTACACAGGTGGTACATAACATGGGTGTGTCTTCCATGTGGTACTACTTTAAAAGCATGAAAAACCAAAGATTTAAGGAATCTTGGAGTCTTTTTCTTTTGGAGTCAAAGTACTCTATTATTCAGAGGCTTAGGGAAGGACTGAAGGAGTTCATGTGATCTGTTGTCCTCAGCAGGGCAGATCTTCAAGTTGTCCTCACTGTGAAGAGTGAAGAACAGATAATGGAGTCTTACATCGCAGTTTCAGAGACCCAACAAGTACAGGAAATGTATGATGGGGTTAGAGTCCTGTCAAGAAGGAACTAAGAAATCATTGCATAAAGTTATGAAAGTGAAGGTTACGGTAGAGGGAAAATTCCAAGATGTTGGAAATGCATGAATCATGAGATGTCATCAGGAAAAGCTGCATTCGTTAAGGGCCTAAAAATAAATAGAAAGGCAATAGAGATAGAAGGATGTAGCTAACTAATCTCCTTAGAGCCCAAATGATTCCATCCTGAGCTCCAGATGCCAAACATAGACAGCAGAGTTTGTTGTTTGTCTTGCTAGATCATGCTTTTGCTTTCATTGATATCCTTACGATATCCTCATATTTCCCTTTTGATGTAAGAAGGAGTATTCTGTGACATTATATATTAAAACATGTAAATTATTACTTTTGTTATTTTTATAGGAGCTCATAGTTAAGAGATTGTCCTGAGTCTTAGATTAGACTTGGTCTTTGGTCTTTAAATCAGTGTCAAAATTGTTAATCATGTATTTAGACGTCTGAAATTACACTGAATGTATTTGATCTTAAGAAATATCCAAGATCCTATTTTGACAAATTGTAGAAAGTTATGGCTTACAAGTAATATGAATGTTTACATGTCAAACTGATAAGGGGTAGATTTATGATAGTTAATATTAACTGTCAAGTTGATTTAGGATCACTAAGGGAACAAGACTTTGGGCATGTGTGTAAAGGATTATCTAGATTTTTTGTTAATTAGAATGAAGATACTTGCCTTAAATGTGAGAGGTGCCATCCCATGTTCCAGGACTGAATAAATAGGGTGAAACTACCTGAGCCTACCTGAGCACAAGTATTCATCTCTATCAGCTTCTTGACTGCAGACATAATTGGACCATCTGCCTCAAGCTTCTTTCACCAGAATTTCCTCACCATTATGGACTGAATCTTCAAATTTTAACGAAAAATCACTCATCTTTCCTGATGTTACTTTTGTCAGGTGTTTTAGCCCAGGAATGTGTTAAGTAACTAACACGACAATGAATAGCATCTAAGAATTCATCAAAGTATGCACATATATTGGCACAGACTAATTTTACACATCTCACCAAATTGGTGAGCTAAAACAGTTTATTGTAAAGAACTGACGGTCTTCAATAAGTGTTTTACAGATTGAAGCACAAGTAGGCTAGCTTGTGTTGTCTTTTGGTGAATAATGTAATTGCAGTCTAGCTGGAAGTAGATATTTAAAGTGAATAAGAGAAAAATATAATTTCTAGAAGTGAGTAAGTTGGAATCATAAAATTATATGATGTTAGAGACATTTGTAGGGTCTGAAGAAAGGGAAGGGAAGGAAGAATAATTCATCACAGATTGAACTATGGTACCTGAAGTAGTGCTCATTAAATGATTAACAGATTAATTTATAATTCTTAAGTTTCATCATGGTTATTTTGAGACATGTAGTTGATTCTAATCAACAGAAATGCCATATATGATTTTCAGGTTCTGGAGTTTGAACTAGTGCCCATTGTTCTTTCACTTTGCTTCTTGAGGTTTTGGAGGCAATGTGTGGATACATAGTATCAAAAATTGAAGAAGCTGAAAGCACCCTGTCACTGCATGGAGAAGAATTCCCAGTAACCCATATTGGGCTCTGTAAAATATTATTTTATTGAGTGCAGAAACTGAATTTTTGAGTAAGTTATTGGGGCAATTCTTATTTCCTGACTTTAATGCAATCCTCTTCTCAAGAAAATGTCCAGTTCATCACTCTTTTTTGCTAGATTCCCATGTTTCACTTATGTATGCCATTAAATAAATTTCTAAACTAGGTATGTTGGAATTGCTGAAATTTTGAGACAAGCTTGAGCTATATAGTGAGTTAGAGGACAACTTTCAATACAATATTTGACCTTATCTCAAGAAAAAATGCATTTCTGATAGTATAAAAATTTCAATGACAAAATTATATCCATTTTATTGGAATATAAATAATTAAAAACTATACGTATAAATTTTCTGTAATTCCTGAAATTTCCAATAATTTATTGCTATAAGGAGTACATTCTGAATACAATCATAAATTTCCTAAAACTGGTTTGTGGTGATGGTTTCCTATCACATAAAATTACCATGAACGAAGTAAGCATGCAGTTAAACAAGGAAATTTGAGAATTTCAGAAAACCACAGTCAATCAATATGCAGAGTTGTGGAGGCCAGTTCCAATGGATACATGTACAAAATACTCTTGCACCAAAGGCTCCAGGAATATGGAAGAAAATGGTTCAGAAGGATTGTAAAGACAGAGGACCAGGGAGTTTGCTGTGAGAGTGTCCCTTCTAATAATATCAGAAGCTACAACCATAAAGTCTCACTAACATGAGTTACCAAATGTGAGCAGAACAAAAGCAACACCAGTGGACATACCAGTGAATGGGAAAAAAACCTACAAAGCCTAAACTCCACACAAAAAGAACTATAGACAACTAAGAAGAGTTAAGAATGGGAAATGTGGTCTTCTCCAGGGAGGACCACACCTATTGATTGTCCAGTGTCAATCAGTCAGCCTTGAAAACATACAAACAAGTAACATTATATGGAATGAGCAAGTAATATTTAGAAATACACACACACATATGCACACCCATATATACATGTATATGTATATATTTATATAAATATTTAATTGCATGTAATATAGAATGTATATATAGTAATTGCATTATATATATATATATATATATATATATATATATATATACACATACATAAATACATGGCCATAAATTTAAAAGAGAATAGAGAGGTACAATCGGAGAGTTTGGAGGAAAGAAAAAGAAGGGAGAAATGTTGTAATTTGATTATAATCTCAAAAAATTTTAAAAAACCTATATGTTTCTTTTATTAAAATTTTTATACAAAATATTTTCAGCTATTTTTTCTGGTTTGAACCTGTGAAGTCTTGTATGTCCTGTCACAGTCTATGTAAGTTCATATGTATTTTTAAATAAACCATGCATGTGCATTTGTAATATTTATGAACCAATTAGTATAATTCTCAAATTCACCTCAAAGAATCCTAAGCAAAGGTCAATAAAAAAGGTGGCCTTATAATTAAGAGAACTACATTCTAACATCCCCTGGCCTAAAATCAAATGATGCTAATAGTACCTGTGTAGTGTTTGGGCTTGAAATCTCATGGCAGGTCTTCCAAAATGGGAGAATCTTACTGAATCTAGAAGAGTTAAAGATAGTCCTCTGAATATGGAACACTCGGAAAGCCTACCATACAACACTTTTTCTCACAGATATCCAATGTCACATACAATCTTAAGTAGCAGAAAACGGTGCAAAACTATAAGGAAAGGATGACTAGAGCAATGCTTGAGGAAAATAGCCCAATATTGCCTTTGGAACTCATTTCTTAACTTCTTTTCCTAATCCTGTCTGTATCTCTCAAATTTGACATCTGCCTAGAAATTGTGACAAAAAATATATGTAAAATTAGTCTCACTGAGCCCAACAGAGAGGGTATCAATGAAATTGATAAGCATCGGAAACAGAGAAGACATAAAGAATAATTCAACAGTTGTGACATTTAGAGTCAAAACGACAAGCTAGTATTGAAAGTGCTTTTTTAATAATGCAATCTCTGAACACTCTCTTCCATTTTCATGTATGTGTTTACATACATGTCTGTGTTTACAAACATATATGTCTGCTTAAACACATGTCTGTGGTTTAATTTCTTCTTTTCTTCTGGATGTAAGTTTTCTCCATTGAACTTGTCTCAATAACATCATCAGATAAATGCAATATGTTAAGTTTTATCTTGTTATTCCAGTAGAAGTTGTGAAGGGAGGCATGAATATTATGAAAAAAATATATGACTAACAGTATTTTTATATATTTCTAAACTTTGTATAAAAGTTATAGTGTGAAGCCATTCTGCAATTACCTGGCTGAAAATAATGTTTAGAGATGCCCCAACATGTGACTCCAATTCATTCATTTTAGCTTCTATCAAATATTGTACCAAATTTGTTTCCCCATTTCTTTACCTATATGTTTGATAGCTCCATTTCAAAAATTAGTGGCATTGTCAATCATTATTTCATACTGCTTGGGGCTCTTCTACTAATTTCTCCACAGCATGTTCATGAAGATAAAACTTCCAGCTTTAGGTATATTATACCTATGTTTTCAACCTCAAAATTGACTTTTTTTGTGGAAGGTCTATAGCAATTGTTGTTAGCTTTTGGAATTAACTTATCCCAACCTAGAGTCACCTGAAAGGAAAGTGTCTAGTGAGGGATTTCCCAAATCAGTTTGGCCTAGGAGATATCTGTGAGGGATTTTCTTGATTGTCCACTGATGTAAAAGTGCCTAGCCCACTGTAGGCGATGCCATTCCCTGGGCAGGTAGTCTTGGGCTGTATAAGGATAGCTAAGTGAGTGAGTCAGCAAGCAGCATTCTTCCAAGTTTCTGCTTTGATTTCCCTCACTGAATGACTATGACCTGAACAGGTAAGGCAGATAAATCCTTTCCTTCCCTAACTTGCTTTTGGTTGCAGTATTTTATCACATCTCAGAAAGTAAAATAGAAAACCAATTTATATTCCAACTAACTGGAATAATTCTTATTTCACACCAATAATATCACTATGTTTTCACTAATTTACTAAACCAATGGATATAAACTGTTGCCTTGTAATTAAACCAGTTGTACTACTTACTGAATCATTGTTACATTAACTTGTATTTCCAGAGCTTTAGACAGTTAAACAACCTATCAGGTTTTCTCATCACTTAACTGCTTCATCATACTCTTTGCCAGTGTTTTTTATTGAATTGTTCATAGTTTTCCTTTTTAATGTGTAGTTCTTAAAATATTCTAGATTGAGCCTTTGTTGTAAATATCTATCTTCTTTACAAATATCCTTTTCCAGTTTGAGGTTGGCCCTTTCTTTTACTGGTTGGCTGGAAGTGCTCCTCTGTCTCATCATTGCCTCAGGCTGTCTTAAGTAGAATGCTGCCTAGCAACATGGGAGAATGGAAACAAAGCTTTGCAAGGGCTCATCCTGGCAAAAACGCAAACACTTCAGCTTCGAGGTGGCATATGTCACCATTCC
Organism: Cricetomys ansorgei; assembly: GCA_026225945.1. NCBI lineage: Eukaryota > Metazoa > Chordata > Mammalia > Rodentia > Nesomyidae > Cricetomys > Cricetomys ansorgei. The sequence goes on along the minus strand of JAMJFZ010002884.1, from coordinate 1,456,497 downwards.
TCACAACACACTGGCTGGAACTAATCACATTTTGTCCCTCAGCTTAGGGGCCAGAAAAATCAATCAGGCATTTTCATTGAAGGGAAATTCTGATTTAAACAGAGTTAGGTATATTGGTCCTTAAATACATGGCTTCTGCCTTTTGTGTCTTAATTGGAAATTCCTTTCTACTTACAATTTTGAATGTATTTTCTTTGTTATTTAGTGATTTATTTGTGTATCTCTCTCTGTCTCTCTGTCTCTCTGTCTCTCACTTTCACACTCTCTCTTTCTCCCTCTGTGTGTGTGTGTGTGTGTGTGTGTGTGTGTGTGTGTGTGTGTGTAAATGTGCACATGGGCATTTGTGTCTGGAGGCAGAAGTCTGAACATCAAGTGTCTCCCTTGATTGTTCTTTACCCCAGTGTTTGGGATAGAATCTATTAATAAACCTGGAGCTTGGTCATCTAGTTAGACTGGCTAGCAGTTACACTCGTGCTTGAGACTACTCTGACTGGGACTGCAGGCACATACCACCATGCCCAAATTGCACATGGGTGATGAGGATCTGAACTCCAGACCTCGTGCTTTTTCAGCAATCACTTTACCAACTGAAGCATCTTCTTAGATGTTGACATTTTTTTTTTTTTTTTGGTAAATTGAGGATTATTTTCCATTTGAGTCATAAATTGTTAGAACTGATCATCATGTCAAACAAAACAAGCCAAACTTAAAAATATAAATATCTAATGTTTTCTCTCATATGTGAACTTTAAAATACACATACACACACACACACACACACACACACACACACACACACACACACACACACATATACCATAAAAGTAGAAAAGAGGACTATTTAGAAGGAGTATGGCTATTAAAGGGAGGGAGTGGGGACTAAGAGAGTGGAATGGGAGGGGGAACAAATATTACCTTTTCTGTCCATCTGGATTTCAATGGGTATGTTATAAATATATTTTTATTTTGCTTTCCAAATGAATAACATCTCAGTACCATTTGTTGATTTTTCTATCCTTCCTTTGCTGATTTAAACTATTTTTCTCATAGATCTAGTTTCCTGTAATCATGAGTCTGTATTCTTATCCACTAATCTCTTCATCTATTTGTTTATCCCTGGGTCAACATTACACTTGCTAATCATTGAAGTTTTATGTTGTCTTGATATCTGAACACAGATGTGGAGATTAGAATGTAAATTGCACAGAAGAGAAATGGGTGTTTATTGGAACTACATTTAATTTACAAGTTCATTTGAAAATAACTAGTATGCTTTAAGATGTCAAATCTTTCCATTTTGAAGCCTATGTGTGTGTCTTCTTGATCATTTCTCGTGCCCTTCAGTAATGTTTTATAAGTTTTGCTGTATTTTGTGTAAGATTTACCCTGCAATATCTTAAGATTTTGGTAGCTATTATAAATGGAAACATTTTGTGCCTTTTCTCTTGTTTAAATTAAAGTGTTTCTAAAATTGTATTTTTTTTTAGTCTGATATTTGCTGAAGGCTTCAGAAATATATTTTATCAGGATAGAATACTCTATTTGAGTCTGAGCTCTGCTAAGACCTTTTTTATAACTCATGTCTTAGGGTGGTAGTAGTAAAGATAAGAGAAGTAGGCAGATAAGAAGTATATCTTGAAAGAAAAAACTGATAGACTTGCATGCGGATTGGAGGTGTGAGCCAAGGAAATGGAGGACTCATAAAATTCCTCCCAGCATTTTTAAATTGAGAATTTTATACATGCATATAGTGTGTTTTGATCAAATTCACCTTATTGCCTCCACTCTAATTCATTTCTACTCCACTACTAAGTTTCTCTCCTAACTTCATTTTTTTCTTTCTTATTTTTAAAACCAACTAAATCAATTTAGTTGACTGTATGTATATGGAAGTAAGGCCTGCCTGTATGCATATTGATGTAGGACCTGTCTGTATATATATATATGGATGTAGGGCCTGCCTGTGTGTATATGGATATAGGGCCATTTCCTGGAGCATGAGGTCCATAGTCCCTGAAGGAAACTCACCTTCACTTCCTCAACAGACATTAATAGCCAATAGCTCCTCAGATAGGTTGTGGGACTTCTGGTCCCTTCCCCTATCCATGCTGGGCTTTGTGTGTTTTGGTCTTTTGCTTGTGATCAAAATCTTTTGCCTTTATGTGTACGTAAAACTTTTGCTAGGCTCTATCATGTCCAGTAAAACAAACAAACAAACAAACAAACAAACAAAATCCCAAAACAACAGCAACAAAAAAATGCTACAATTGTCTATTCCCTCTGGCTTTTACCATCTTCATCCTCTGTTCCATGATCATCTCTGATCCTCAGGGCCAAGGTGTGGGTAGGTGTTAATGTAGATACCCAATTTAAAGTTGCTTACTCCAAAGCCACCTATTGTTTGCACATTGACCAGTCATGGATCTCTGTATTAGTCTCCAGCTACTGTAATATATCTAATGAGGGAGGAGAGATGCCCTAATCAATGTGTATGATAATAATAACTTAGGGGCTATTTTAATGATAGGTCAATTTGACTGAATAATAGTATTTGGTTCTATCCTAGGGCCTATGACCTATCTAGTCACAGATTTTTGGACCCAGTTAATACTATCAGACATGAGTTATGTCCCACAGATCAAAATTAGAAAGTGGTTGGTTATCCCAACAACACCTACACCACTATTGAACCAGTGAGCATATCTTGCCAACTCAGTCATTATTGTTGCTCATAGCTGGATGAGACTGATGACATTTCTCCCCCAGTAGCTCATATAGCACACTCCAGAACTTCAAAAGATAGCCAGTATGGATGAAGCTTCTAGGCGGGTACTACCAGCTTAACTTCTCCATATCCTATTACTCAAATAGATGCTATTTTCAGCAATAGGCTTTTCCCATCATGTTCTTGAGGATAACCAAGAAGAGTGGCAATATCCTGTAATGTTGGAGGTGTTTTCTATGGAACTTTGCTGGTTAGGTTTTTATCAACTTAATACAAGGTAGATTGTCTACAAAGAAAGAACTTTAATTGAGAATATGCCTTCAACAGATTGGCCTATAAGAAAGTCTGTAAGGCATTTTCTTAATTATTGACATAGAGGAGCCAGTCCACTGTGGGCAATGCCACTTCTAGGCATGTGTTCCTGGATTGTATAAGAAAGCAGGCAGAACAAGTTATGGAGAACAAGCCAGCAAGCAGCATTCTTCCATGGCCTGTACTTCGGTTTGTGCCTCCAAGTTAATGCAGGTTACTGTTCCTGCATTGTCTTGCTTCAATGATTGATAGACTAAGATCAGAACATTTAAGCTAAATAAAACCTTTCCTCCCCAACTTGGCTTTGGTCATTGTGTTCATCACATCAAAAAGAGGTAAATTGAAACAGAACCCTAGTCATCAACATCTTGAAAAGAGGTGACCTATTCCAGACACTGGGCATTTTATTTGACAGCCTATGGTGACTCCTTCCAACCGTTTTGCAGGAATAACTAGTTGAAGGAGTAGGAGAAAAAACAACTAACTTCCTTTAGCACAGGTTAATGTAATGTATTTATATCACTGCCTTATGACACATAGATACGATATCTTGAAGATATTTTGTATATCAAGAGGAACTATGTGCACTGGAAATTTTCAATATGAGTATGCTGAACACAAGGTATAGCTTAATGATATAGTGCATGATTAACATGATCAAGTCGCTGGATGTGATCATCAGAGCCCCACCCCCTAGAAAAGCAGTTAAGCAAAGACAAAGGCATAAGAGAAACATTATGCAATAAGGTAGCCTGTGCAAACAGCTAAGGTTCATGTCATTTACTTACAAAGATAGCACTAATTAGAGAGTAGTTTTAGGAAAGAACGCTTGGATCTTGGTTATAAATATGTGTAGTTTACCAAGCCTACTAGGCATCCAAATAGATGTGTGGAGAGGAAAGCTGGACACATAAGTTTGGAGTTCAAAGGAAATTTCCCTTGGGACACTAGTTTGAGCGTCATCAATATTTTATTCAGTGTTTCACACTTACGGGTGCACATTAAAGCACATGACCTATTGCAGAGCCATGCCACTGTGTGACTGGAACTTTCTAGAGCTGCTGGAGTGGAGATCAGGACAGCCAATAGCAGGCAGCATGTTTTAGAAAGTTTAGAAACTGAGAGAAGTTAAGTAAATTATCATGGAACACACAACTAAGAAATTTTTAAGATTAGACCTAGATCTGTCTGACTATAAAATCTGAGCTACCTTTACTTTGCCCTGTTGCCTAACGGGACAGTCTTTTAACACATAAGGTACAAAGAGATACTTTATTAAGGAAGGAAAACTGCCCCTGTGTGATTCTTGTAGGGAAGAGTTAGAAGCAGAACTGTTTTCTGAAAGGACAATGTTTAATTTTTCCTTTACCCCATTTTATTCCTTTTTTTTTCTGCTTCCCATATGGAACTGCCCAGCACCTCTTAAATAGTAGAAGCATTACACAAAAGGAGGTGAATACCAGGGTGCTATCCACATGCATGCAGGCTGGCATCAACGTGTTGTCAACAGTCCCATTCCAAGGACTGTTCTCTCGAGCTTCCTTCTGCAGAAGGAGAAGCAGCAGCATGTAGTGCTGCAGTCAAAACCAAGCAAACAGTTTTGTCTCCTCCTACTTACATATCAGCAGCTCTGTATAATGAAAGTCTAAATCATTTGTGTGCACACATAGCAACTGTTTATTTGCTGTTAGCTTTGAGGACGCAGTGGGGGTTTGATGCGTTTAGAAAAGAGATCAACCCCAGGAGAGCCTAATCTCATAAGTAGACAAAAAGAAAATTGAAGCTGAAAATGCTTCTCTCTACATCCGAGGGAGAGGCCAGCGATAAATTATCCTTCAGCTCTACCCCCTCCAGTTCTGAAAATATTCTCAAACCAAGGGCGTGGGGTAAAGATGACTCCTTGGAAAGATCTTGCTTACTGGGCCTGGTTGGAGATTGATTATGAGTTCTAGAAATAGCACACCTTTCCCCCAAGGCCACCAAGTAGGATGCCTTCCACCTCTTATAAAATGCTTCCACTATTACTTTCTTTGAAACTTCCCTTTTTTTTTCCCATCACAAGGCTGTCTTGGGATAAAAATCTATCTTGAAACTGATCCACATTAGTATTGCTGTGGAGAGTGAATCCTAGACTCTAAAGAGAACATTTGCCATGGTTTAGATGTGGTTTTCTCTCAACCAAAGGCCCATGAATGGAGAAGGTGTTTTAAGGAGAGGGGTCTTTTAACAGGTTGGACCTAGTGGGATGTTCTTGGGTGTTGTGATCCATACCCTTGGAAGGGATTAAAGTGCTTCTCTTGTAGCTCTCATGAGAACAAATTATTATAAAAAGCTGAGCCCAAACTTTGGGTCTCTAGATTCTGTAACAAGGTATGCTCTAAGTTTAACAGGTGCCATCCATCTTCAGGTGGTATTGCCAATAGAGCCTTCAATACAGCTAAGCCAATGTAGGCATCATGACCTTGAACTTCTACAACTGTGAGCTAAATAAAGGTCTTTCCTTTAAAAATCATCAGGCTCAGGCATCATGCTATAGAGACAAAATGTTAACTATTACTATATCCCTGGAATATTCAGAAGGGGTCAGACCCTCCTCTTTAGTGAGGCTCATTTGACAATTTGTAAAGTGTATGTTTCATAGAAGCCTTCTTGCTCAAACTATGTTGTTTCTGAGGTCCCCTTTTCACTCATTCAGAATCGCATCAGACCCGTGTTTTCTCTTTTCTTTCCACACAGTTGCCGTCAGAAGAGACAGATTTAGTATTCAAGAGCCTAGTCCAGACCACAGGGGCCAAAAGAGGAACTAGGCTAGCCCAGCATTTATGACACAACAAGTCTTGGTGAGATGGAACCAAATACATGCAAGGATAATTTAAATTTATGCTGAAAATGGGTTTCTTTAGGACTACTTGCTTTATAAGAGAAATAATCCCTTTAAAATATGGTTCCATTTTCCTAGAAACATGTTTGAACATTCATCTTATGCTTATAATTCTTATAAGAGGAAAGTCATTTTAAAAGGTTCTTTCAAATTAACACCCCCCTTTGTAGCCTCCACCCTCCCATACCCCACAACCACACCACACCCCCACTGCCAGTGCAACTCCTTCATTGTGTTCAGATATCTGGGCTAAAAAGGCAGCTAATCAGATATTTCTTTGGAAGAAGTATAATGGGAAACCTTAGTTTGGGGAAATACAAACCACTCATAGAGTTGTTATTTTCCATTTGCCCGCATATCACCAAGCACCATTCTTTGACCTTACCTGCCATGTTCTGTAACAAAGGAAGTTCACCTCAATGGACAATAGCAAAAGGTTTTCTTGCCATCTCTAGTATCTGGCTGAATCTAGCTAATGATAAACACTGGATGAATATCAGCGAGGAGGAAGATAGTGAGATGTATTCATTCTCCATCTCCTTCCTTTTGTGTTTAATTTCGACAGAGACTACAATGTGCTATCTAAAGCCACAACCCCTATCAGGTGGCCCCTTTCCAACCAATACAGTTACTGCTGAGTTCCAGCAAAAACCATTCCTTCCCTTTGTTGATGCAGGGGTTTATTTTTAGTTATGTTTAAAATGGTTGTTTTGTGCACTGTTGGGAAAAGGGTTGCCTAGGCCTTGGCATTTGTATTGTCTGCAGGTGCTGGCTTTAGTTAAATTCCTCACAATCTGCAGGTACTATCAATGGAACACTTGAGGAGCTTAGGTATCAATAAAAACCCCTGAGATGAGATGCCCAGAGTTCTACTGTCCAGCATGGCACTTGTCATGATAGTGGTTCACTCTACTGAGGTCTGGCAGGGTTTGTGTCTTCCTGCTGAGCTACCACAGTAGATGTGCAACTATACTTTGCTCCTTCCGTCTTAAAATTGAGAATTTTATTCCTAGGATTTTTATGCCTTGCAATTGCTTGTAGATATGTCCTTTACCCTACACATACCATCATAAGTGTTTTTTTCATTACACTTATCTCATCTAGACTCAAGTATTACCAGTGTTTGCCTCCAGGATACAAGTGTATACATCCAGCTGCACATAGTCTGATACATAGAATTCCAGAAAGTTTCATAGCTTGAAAAGTGAGATCACATAGTCCAACTGTGTTTTCTAAGAGAGTGATCTACCTTCTCCTGGCCATTTATCATATTTCCCTAGACTGTACTCTCTTAAATGAAGATTGCTTTATAGCATTCATAAAATAAATATGAGGGTTGAACTGTTTACAGTTCTGTTTTAGCTATACTGATTCGCCTTACTTAGGGTAAGGGGATGCTATGAACACTGCTTTCTAGAAAGTTTTGTCAACATGTGTTACTTTAAACACTTAATCTGACTTCCAGGAGGAATTCATATTTGATGTGAATTTAGACATCATTTGGTTATGATCTATAATCCTCATCTTGATATCACCCATATACCAGAGTGTTCATTCTAAACTTTACTTGGCCTCACCTACATATATTGACAAAGAATTGACTTTCTAAGCACAGAATTGAGCATCTCTTATCCAAAATGCTTGAACCTGAACCATGAGTCCCTTTTTTAAGTTTAAAGACTTAAATCCAACTAAAAGTGCATTTACAAGTTCAGTGTTATTGGATCCCTTTAAAATATCTACTCCTGAGATAAAAAAAAAAAGTCAAATGTTTTTGTGACATAGGAAATGATAAAAAACTGAACAGGTATGAAAAAATCTTGATTTAGAAACTTATGGTAAATTTAGAAATAAAAACATACAACCAGATAAACTGCTGAAATAGAAAACCAAAACATGACACATGTGTTTTAAAATGTTACTAGTATACTCCAACAAGGATGAAATTACCTATGTCCAATATAATAAACATATAAATAAATATAAAAATAAATAAATGTAAAATATAAAATAAATAAATAAATATAAAATAAAAATAATAAAATAAAACCTGTTCACGCTATCATATTTTGTTATGTAAATTGTGTTAGTCTGCTTTTTTGTGACAGATTCTCATGTAGATCAGGCTGGTCTTGAACTTACTACATAGCTGAGACTAGCCTTGAACTTTCAGGGTTGTTTGGGCTTGGAGTGTTGGTATAGATTATATAAATTGCTCATTTTTAATCCAAAAAAACCATACAATGTGAAATGTTCTGGAATTTCTTTTTGAGGTCATCAAATTTAAACTGCTTTAGGTTTAGAAGCCTTTGGGAGCTGGGTATTTTTATAGTAGAGAGGCTCAACTCATGTCTTTTTCTTTTTACTCATCCCTCTTTTCCATCCTTAGTTCCCAACTTATTCATTTCACACCTAGATTATGAAAACATCTCCAGCCTCTCCCTATCCTCTTTAATTCTCTTTGCTGTAGATAGCTGGAAGAACACAAATGTTCTCACGTCACTCATTTTTCATTGGCTGTCCTTTAGGTTAACATTTGAACTCATTCCCCTGGGTCACACAGAATCTGGCTTCTGTTCCCTCACAGCTCCATCTTTGTCACTTTGTTTCTGAGCTTGGTTTTCATCCTCATACTGTTCCTGTGCTTTCACTTACACTGCTCCTGTGCGCATTCTACCTTTGACGATTAGCTCCTTTTCTTCATCTTTCAAACCCATCTTTGTCATTGCTTTCTCAACTGAAGTCTTCTGCATGATCCCTTAAGCCACCAACTTAGTTTTGTGGCTGCTCTGATCCTTTAGCCCCTCCTCCCACATCTTAACTTTCCTTGCACTTAACACAGTGGCAATTATTTATCGACATGTCTGTCAATACCTTATCACTATTCCTTTCAGAGTGAGAAACTGTTTGCATCATTTAACCTTAGGGTTTGGCAAAGAATGTGGAATATTTAAGAAATGTTTCCTTAAATGAATGGCTAAATGAGTGAATTATGAATGGCTGTGAAATGGAGTATTTGTTTGAATTCATTTATGTACATGAGGTAAATATAAGAACTCTGAATTTTTATGGGATGGTCTCCAATTGCTCAAGCCAGCTTTGTCAGGTTTTCTCCTTTGCGTGGACCAAATCCATCATGAAGTGATTAAGAATAGAAACCGATGAGCTGGCCTTTTGAATTACTGGCCCTTCCTAGTCCCTAAAGCTGGAGTTCTGGAATAAGAGCCCTGGCCTTAATTAGCTGAGGAAAGGGGTGAGACTAATTTTTCCCCTGGAGACACCAAGTTTCTCTACACCATCTATCAGCCTTGAACATAGATGGGATAGAAGCCAGGCCTAAAAATATTTCAGCCCTAGCTGACATCATGGCTGTATTCTTTCATATCTAACTCACCCCAGATGGAGACAAGATGATTTGAGGAGCAGTCATTGAAGCAGGGAGAGAAACTTATATCACGCTACAGATGATTACTGGGACGAACGTCATTGCAGACTTCCTAGTCACTTATAATCAACTCAGATACAATTTTTAAGAATACAGCAAAAGCATTCTGACCATCATCACTGTGATTTGATATTTATTCAACATCTTACAATGTTAGACTTTACTCAAAATATGCAGTGAACAACATTTCTTGATCTGGAAGGGATTAGGAAATACGTGCCACTATATTTTGATACCAGTCACCCAGAAAGAGTGGAAAATTAGCTACTATGAATATTCTAAACCATAATGTGAAAGGTGCCCTAAACTATATGTCAGCAAACATGATTACTATTTTCCCCACTGGAAGTTACCCTACTATGAAGCGTTCCCATGAATGAGAATATAGAAAAATAGGACAAAGTATAGGCCGAGCAAGACACAATAGTTTTGAACAATGACACTCGAGATATGTTTGTGGTACAAATACATATTAGAGGAGAGTCATGCAAATGAACGGATAGGAAGTAGCTTAGTCCATCTCCTAGCGCCTCTGAGTACAACTGCCTTTGAGCAGCATCTAGGCTTTAAAGTCAGTGGGAAGTAAGTGTTTTAGAACTCTGAGGGAGTTTAATGTTTGTTCAGTTTCAAGTAAGGATCTTTATTTTGCATAAAGGAGCTCAATGGAACTTGGGTGGTCAGTGGAAACTCTTGTTGAGTGAATGTTTGAGAGAATCACTGTTCCAGAAGAATTGTACAAATAGCCATGGACTTAGAGTTATAGGAACATAAAAATGAAAGACAAGTGATTAAAAGGCATGCAGGCATTGGGCTACACTACTAGTAGATGGGTCCCCCTCTGAGTCTCACCCTCTACAGTAAATCTTTCAAAGCTTAAGGTTTGAGGCAGTGATCAAGCTCCATGGCATAAGAGTTGGTATTCCTCATGATGCTCTCTACCAACATGACTGGCTTGGGATTTCTTCCAGCAAAGCAAGAGAGCCAGGTGCAAATCAACATGGCTGCAGCGGCTCCACCCCCAGCACAGTAATAGGCCCAGCCAAGTCGACAGGTTCCTGTAGAAAAAGGGATAGAGGCATACAGGTTGATTTCTCTTCTCATATATTCTTTTTGGTAATAAACTGTAAACATAATCTCTGAAAGTATATGTTTAATTAAAATATAATTACATAATTTCCCTCTATTACCTTTCCTTTCTCCCAAGCCCTACTGTCCCCCGCCTTCCTTGTTGGAAGCATAGCTAGAAGGTTCTTGTGCCCACAGATCTCCAGAGATATCAAGAATGCTAAGCATGCAGGGTTGTCTTTCCAATGGGAAACATATGAAACCTGTTCTTCCAGGAAGCTGGGAATTGGAAATGATGATTAGCCTGGTGATATGTATCATCTGCTGGGCCAGGCCATATGAAACTACTACAACCAGGACGAGAGGTGGTTAGTAATCTAAATGACCCTTACAACCAGGTGCCCCCAAGCTCCCTCAACAAGGGCCAGAAACACCTAATAGTCTTAATTACCCTTACATTATCTGTATAGCCAGAGGATTCCTGAAGCTTCCACAACCAGGACCAGAGATGGCTAATAGCTCAAATTAGGCCCCTAAGCTACACAGGTAGCCTGTCTTTAGAACCCATCTTCTTAGGAAATGACATTCACCCTAAGTCAAATTGTATTATACCAGGAAACTTTTTTCCAACTTATACTGGGCTTAAATATGTTGGGAATGAACCACCTGATATCAGGCTCCCTGAAGTCTTGATCCAGGTTGATGAAGTCAATCTGAACCAGGTTTTCATTCTAATCTCTTTGTGTGGTTCACTTCTCTGCCTGACATCTGCATGGTGATGTAAGATGAGTTTTCTCTTTTCCCTTTTCCTCCATTGTTGATGGCTGGTCCATGCCTTAGCAAAATTTTATAAAATTATACTTCCTGTTAGAGTAAGAGTCTGGGTCTTGTGCATGGGATGATATAGCAGCAATACTAATTGCAATAACAGGAGAAAGCTAATAGAGTATCAAATATTATAGTGAGTTCTTTACACATATGTCTCATTGATCATCAACATCATGGGTTAGATACTCTCATCATCTTGTAAATGGTGTGGCGGACTAGACACATGCTATGAATGCTTACACAACTAGAAAGTGGTAGAGTTGGACTATGGACCATGTTTAATGATGTTTCACAAGCACTATATTTTTAATCAAAGAGATATACTACCACACATAGGCTTCTCTGAAAAAGATCTATGTCCTGAGTCATCAGGAGATGAAACAGACAAAATCAACTTCCCTCCTTCTTACAATATTTTAACCTACCCTTTTAGTACTTATGAGAAAGTATCATGAGAATCAAAGCTGAATTTATAAGGGAGTAGCTTCCATTTGAGAAAAGTAAGAAAAAATGTCGTATGCTCAAACACATCCACCTCACCTTCTGACATTTTATAAAAGTAGGTCACTTAGTTTGTCAGATCTATGCTTTTAGTAAGATCTTTCAAGAAATATTAATGTCCAGAGAGTTATTATTCAATGAGTTATTAGAGTGATTAACTGATGCAACGAAGTACTTGAGCAAATAGGACTCTGGAAATAGCAGTAGGTGCCTACTTATACACATTTGTAGAGAGGTCCCAAGAAGAGAAATGGGTGGTGATCTTTCTCTACCCTATAGTCTCACAGAAAGTGCATGTGAGTACATCAAGTCAAAGATGCCGAGACTGATTGTTTATGACAACTTGTATTAAAGCCTACATTTGAACAAATGCCAATTATTTTTGTTCACATGGTACCCAGTAAAGCTTAGGTTTCACATTTAAATTTATTAGCTGGTGTGTCCTGGAAAGAGTTTAAGATGGGCTTTAGTTACGGTGCTTTGCTTTTCCATTCATGCCATGTAGTTTATACCAAATTCCCTACCTCAATTGTGTTTACAGTCCCAAGTCATTGCTCATGCCATCTCTCCCATGAAAAATGACACTTTCTCTCTTGTTCACTGATTCATATCTTACACAGAATTCTATTCAGGACTTTTTACCTTGGAAGTCTTCCTTGATTTATTGTAGTAGGCCCAAGTCATCTCAACAAGGTAGAGATCTGTGAATCCATCTGAGCATCTCATATATGGCTATAGGAGGCACCATGCCTGCCTGTTTATGGTCATGTTCCCACTCTGATGGTCATGGACTCTAGCCCTATAGCCCCCACAGTAAATGTTTTCTTTTATTAGTTTCCTAATAACTAAGACATTAGCATACAAAATAATTGGCCTTGTTATGACATTTTTATACAATATATCATTGTACTTTGTTCCAATTTGTCCACATGTTCCACTGCCCTCCTTAGTGCTCCCTGTCTTGAGACGGTATAGTTTGGATATAAATGTCCCCTTAGAGAGAGAAGTTCACCTATCTCCAGAGTGGCTTCAGCATGAAAAACAATATGGGAAAAGTCATCTGCCAATGATTCTATAACATTTTGTATTTTTCCATAGATATGAGAGGGAGAAAGAGAAAGAAGAAAGGTTTTCCCCAATTCATTCACAGATTCAAAGCAAATGCTTTCGAAATTTCAATGAAGATTGGAGCTGGGAAAACCTTCATATATTATTAGAAAATATATATACATTGTTCTAACCATTTTACAGACTGGAATATAAGGAATTGTGAGGCTTAGGAATTGTCTCAAATGTAAAGATGCAGGGTCAGGAATTCAGACCACATCTCCAACTCTCAGACTCATATTATGCTTCTTTATTTTTCCCTACCCTTATTTTTAATCTCACACAAAGTTACCTCTTATGATTTGATCAGCTCTAAACAGGAGACCCCTGAATCAACTTATAACATACTCCTACTGAACTTCTCTATCTTCTTCAATCAAAAATTGTACTAATATTGCAGAATAAGCAGGATCCATGCCTGAGACGGAGCCATCCTTGACTTGTACCCATTGCTAAGCAACTTCATTCCCCTCAGCGTTTTCTAATCTGGCATGGAAAGGGCATCATACTTACATTTCATTACTTCTGTCAGGTCCTCCCCTCATTAGAACAGCAGCAATATTTTTATTAGGTCCACACACTCTGTGACCATGAAAAGACTTATTTCTTTAGATGAAAAGAATATATGCATAGCATGTCCTTACTCCAAAGCCCTAATCAGGAAGCAAATTGACAGTGGGAGCAGCTCTACAGAGTAAAGATAAGTCAAGAAAGGCCTCAGTAAGCCTTTCAAAAGGAATAACCAGTTACCACTAGGTGGCAAGCCAATGCCAAGGTGCTCCTATAGCCATCACAAGTGCATTCTGAATTTCCTCTCATACAAATTCTTGTTAAGCCACTGAGTAGCATCTAAGTCCCAACTTGCTGCTGTATAGGAAGCTACAGAGAAACAAAAGAAATAGATCTTTTGTCTCACACCCTCCTCATGCCCCTACCTGTTATCTAATTGAGAGAACAGGGGAACTGCATATCTGATATTGCCAAAAGGAAACAAACAAAATCATATATTTTTATGAGTACTGTTCCACTGTGATTATCACTGTCAATCACTCCACAAAGTGTTTGAATACTGATAGAAGAGTCCAACATAGAAAGATGAAGAAAGAAGGAGCAACACCAATGAGCTGCCACTCTTCACTTCTAACCACTTTTAAGGAAGTCCACCAGACTGTCTTCAACACCACCAATCCTATTATTAGATGTACCGTTGATACTCACATTCTATTAACACTTATTTACCTAACAGCTATTATGTATCAACATTTTTTGAGAAATGGTCTCTCTTTTTTGAACATACTGGCTTCAAACCTTTTATATAAGCCAGACTAGTCTCAAACTTGGAATCCTCCTTCATCCATCACCCAAGTGCTGGATGGTAGTCATACACCATCCATCCTAGATAGTACTTAGCATTTTAAATACTGAAATTCCATTTGATTCTCATAGACATCATAACTATGTCTGTTCAAGTGAACTTCAAGAAGGCAAATGACTTGGCCAACTTAAAAGTCTCAGAGGCACTGCTTCAAGGCCAGGCTTAATTTAAAGCCCAAGAGCATGCCTTTCAGTCATACCAGAAGAAAAAGATTAGGTGATACAGAATACTATGGTCTAAATTTTACGGAAAGGAACAATGCTTCCAATAAATAATGCCATTTTTCTGGGTCCTAGTCCCCCTGCCCCTCATTTAGTGTGTGTGTGCATGTGTGAGTGTGTGTGTGTGTGTGTGTGTGTGTGTGTGTGTGTGTGTGTGAATGTTTGTACAGGCCCAGAAGTGAGTGTGGAGGCAGGAAGTTAACATAGGTGTCTTCCTCAATCACTCACTGTTGAACCTGGAGTTTGTCAGTTTGAAAAGATTTAAAGATCTTCCTGTTTCTGTCTCCTTCATCTAGTGGGAAGTGAGCCCTTTAGGCAGAGAGAACAAAGCTACATGAGTGGGAAAGAATGTGATATGTCTTTGAAGTACTTTACCATTTAGACCAGGGTAAAATTGCAAATAATATGCTGCTGTGGATTGAACCTATAATGTCCCTCACAGGCTTGGGCTTTATGTGTGTGGTCTCCAAAGTATGGTGAGGAATGTAGAGTCTTTAAGAAGTAGGTCCTGGCTGGCAAAATTATCATTACTAGTAGAATTTTGAAGAACATCACACCTATTTTCTGCTTGTTCTACCTGATTTCTAGTTCATGACATGTGAACAGCCATCATAGGTATAGTCACTAGACTTTCTCAAGATGGTGGACCAAATCTGTGAGCCAAAGGAAACATTTCTTCCTTTTAACTTGTTTTTGTTACGTATCTTGGTTATACCAAAGCAAAAGTAACTAATATAATAAGTCAAATCTACACCTGTGGAGAGGATAGCTCTGACATTTCTCACAAGCAATGTTAAACAATAGATGTTTTGTAACCAAGGTCTAATTTGATAGAGCAAGCTTTCTCAATGATGGCAAAATTTACATTTTAGTGTAGAAAATTCTTTTGTTTGGAACAGAAATGTCCAGATGTCCAGAGAGGGTTTGTTCTAATCATTGTACCTCTCTGGCTTCTACCTATTAGTTGTCCACAATAACTTTTTCCTTCCCTTGCTTCAGTTTCAAAATTAAATAAATATATGTATTTACATATATATATATATATACCAAATAGCAGTGTAGGGAGAAAAGGTTTGCTTCCCATTTTATTAGAGGCACAGTTTGGGAACCTTAAAGCTGTATAGAAAGTATGTGGAGTATATGGAGACTTCACAGAATTATCATTTACCTGTGGTAAAACATACTATACACACACATCCAACAATGTACAGAGAAATGACAAAAATGGTCGATCCAAAAATATCAGTGTTATCAAAACCAAAGAATCCTCACCTAGGCAAACAGCAGATTTGTTCAGTTTAAATTATCCTCAAAAAACGCGTCTTGATAACTGAGGGATTAGCTCAACAAGATGGGATGTTCTCTGCTATGGATGGATAGCTATGCTTGGTTCCATCTTGACTTAGGAAGTAACTTCCCAAGCAGAAAAGCTGGGAGACACCAAGCCAAGAAATTTCTTAAGGTATTGAGGGGAAACTGCCACTTTCTTTGTAGCCGGAAGGCTGCAGACTTAAGGGGAAAAAAAACCTTTTAAACCCACTGGGTCTAAGCTCCCCATTAAGATGGGGAAAACAATTAAGTATCTCCCTAAAAATGGGGCATTGGAACCAGAACAGTTCTTTAAAATCTCTTGAGAAACTGTGAAGCTTATTGTTCCTTGCCCTTAAATTGAATGTGCTGCCTCTGAACCTCTGTACTAAACTTAATTCAGGGTCTGTGTCCTCAGAAAATAATGGCAGTGAGTCGACATCACACCTAGAGGTTTTCTCTACATCCGTACATGGGTGTCTGAAAGAGAAGATTGGGTGGCAGGATAGCGGAAAAGAATAGGTTCTTGCTGCAAATTAGCTTTATGCGAAATTTCAGGATGAGCAGAGATAAGTCTTTTCCTTTTCGTGTGCTTCTGCATCACTTCTAACACCCTTTCTGAGTCATTCTATTCCAGTGTTGAATTTGCTGTGACAGAATCCCTCATAAAAGTTATTAAATCATCACTCAGCAGTGGGCCTGACATTTAAATCAAGACATGTTGCTTTTATTCCAAGTTGCAAATCAAATTGGAGTTTGATGGTTTTCTTTGATTCAGCATTAAGTTATCGCTGTCTACTGTGAACAGTTAAGAAAAATCAAGTGGGTGCCATTTAAACTGGTCATCTTCTGTAAAGCCTCAGTCCTATACTCTTTAGGAGAATGATGTTTGGAAGTTGGTAAAGGGGCCTGATGAGCTACTGGGAGAAGTTAGACTCAAATTAATGTTTGTACTGTGGATTAGCAGTAGGTACTGTGGATTAACAGTGGATGATCTGGATAAATAGTGGGTACTGATGATTAGCAGTGGTGTAGGCATCAGACTTTTGGAATCAAAACAGGACAGAATCTGAGAGAAAGTCTGCTCCTTCAAGGGGCCGTACTCAAACGCCAGTTTAGAAGTAAAAAAAAAAAAAAATTCAAGAACTATCCCAAAGGATGTTGTTCTTAGATGAAGGAAAAAGTAATGATGCAGACAGGCATACAAACTGAGCAAGGTAAGTCTGCCTTTTGAGTTTGCTGTGTCTTTTCTTGTAGAAAGTTATTTGATGCTATTTCAAATCCCTGAAGGGTTAGAGGAATAGCTACAGAAGTAGGGATATTGCAAGCACATAATAACAACTAGCATCATGCAAACTGACTAGAGCTATGCAACATATGGAGCTTTCAGATAGATAAAGGTTTGATTTTGGCTTAAGTGTTACTAAGAGTTGAGCTCTGAGAGTGACTACTCTGTTGAAAACCATGATTGTGACCAAGCATCAGTGGTAAGAAGCCTTGGACATTGATTGGTGTGGTACCAGAGAGGCTGACAGGAAAGATTAGATTGTGCTGGAGCTTGGAGCATCAGAATTGGAGAAGAAGGCATAAATTTCTTTGGAGAATGTGAACAATTCAGAAATGTATAGAGGAATCTGTGTTTCTGTACAAAGAGGAAACCCAGCTCAGTGTGTTGGCATGTGCCTTTAATGCCAGCAGCTGTGAGGCATAGTGGGTTCCAGGCCAGCCAACGCTACTTAGTTAGACCTTGTCTGAAAAATCAACACAAAATAAAGCAAATCAAAAAAGACTAAGTCCAAATTGAAAGGATTCTTGGCATCAGAAGATTTAGGAAGTGTTTCAGGTAGAATGTAGAGAACAAAATTGACATCTGTTCCTCCCACTTCATATACTCAAAGGCCTGGAAAATTGAAGAGATTCTATTTTAGCTTTAGATGGACAAAAAATGAGGGAAAAGGTATACAATGCAAATGTACATATCTTCTTCTCCCTCATCTCCAGTATAAATGGAGGAGATAGATAATAGAGGATTTCTCTCCTGAACCAACTCTGGTAGCTTTAACAGCATACCCCACATCAAACTGGGCTGTTGATATTGATTCTAAAGGAAAGACTCTCCTTATAATGAGACACATAGAAATCGATGGAATAGGAAGTGAGGAGAAGGACTAGAAAAGGAGCAAAGACTAGAAAGAGAGTAAAGAGGGCAAATGAGGTAAACAGGAGACGGTTAGAACATCATGACCATGACATATGAGGTCAAAGAGAGAGGAACTGAACTCTATATCAGACCTCTTCCTAATGAGGATATTATTTTTCCAAAGCAAACTTCAGCTCAGGAAAGCTAACTGTTCTTCCCATCACCATGGTCCATCTAAATTTATGACACTGCATCACAACCCCTGTTTCAAAGCTGCTGTTTGGTGTGTAAGGTGGGGATGAGGAAGACAAAGGTTTGCCATTTTCTAATTTGGTATACTTTTGCCACACAGGCCTGGCTCTTATGGTAAAAGAAGCAGATGGGGGTTGGAAGAAGCCAACAGTCTCATCTGTTCCAACATGACTTTAGATTCTTGATTTCAGGATTTCTATAGGAAGTAACATAAGGATATTTTCAATGAGCAAAAGCTAAATGAACAGAGAACTTTCTCCACTAGATTTGAGCAAACACAGATAAATAATCTTCAAAGAGAAAGCAAAGCCAATGAATGCAAAAACAATTGCGAAACATCCTACCTCTCCCACCCCAGTCCTCAGTAAAAGGACAGCCAAGACTATGAAAACATCTCTCTTATCACACTCCAAGTTGAATGTGCATGTCACCAGCAGCCCAAATTGGAGGCCCAGAACCAACTGAATATTCCAGAATTCTGACAAGCTTCCTTGGCAGAGAAGAAGAACAAATAACAACAAAAGAAAAAAGACCAGAAAATGTAAGTTGTTTGAGTAAGAACATTATTACTGGTAGTACTAACTTTGGCCCAATCAGAACTTCTAGAGATTAAGACATACTGGGATCATAAATTCATCTTGGTCCAACCCAATGCTCCGAAGGGTAAGGTAAGACCAGACTGTGACACTTACAAAGAAGCCAAATCCTCATGATGACAGAAATGTCCTCGTTCCTCTGACTTTCCTCTCCCAAACACATACTTCAGCCACACAAATTGATTCCTACTGAAATCTCCCTCGCCAACCTGTATTTTCTTTTATTTCATTTCTTATATAGTTATCAGTTTTAGTGGTCTCTGCTCATCTTTTTCTTCAGTGGGGAGAACCCTGCCTCAGACCAATTTAAACTGTGTTTCTCTGTCTGTCTCCAGACTGACTGCTCCAACCCCCTAAAATTGCCCATATCATCATGTTGCCCTTTGTACAGCTCATTAATTCTACCTAGAGCAGCTTCCTAGAATAGCTTTGGGCACTCTCCCTGAGGAGAGAAGTCAAAAACCAGCTAAGCAAATATTGGACTGCTTTCATTCAGCCTGAGCTCTCTAGGACACTTGGCTACTAAGCAATTGGTCCCTCTCCTCTCATATCTGCTCAATAGCCCTCTGCTTGCATCCACTTGAACTTTCTCAGCACTAAGCCAGTAACTCAAACAGAAGTCATTAATATCGGTCAAATACTTCCACGTGCCAGGCACTATGGTGAGCTCTTTAAACAAGTTGTTCTCACATAGGTAAGATCAAAAAACAATGAGTAGTGTCAGGAAATGTTGTACTAATGCGGCAAGTGCTACAATGCAGAGTCATACAAGGATAAAAGCATGCAGATGGGGGTTTGAATCCAGTTTAAAGGGGACAAGGAGATTTTGAAGAAAAATAAGAAGTTAGCCAGGCGAGTAAGAGAAAAGAGACAGCCTTATGAAATAAAGTGACAGTTGCAAAATTGCAGCAGGAACTGGTGTTTTCAGGGTAGCTAGGCAAGAGAAGAAGATGGTGTGAATGGAAATCATGGCCGTGGTCCCTACCGGCCTTGCTGTGGAGTCTGGACTCCATCATGAAAGTATTGTAAAAGCTACAATTGGTAAAGGAGAACAGCATCAGATTTGCATCTCATAAATAGCACTTTAACCAATAAATGAGAGCTATCAAGGGACTTGTATATGGGATCTTTAGGAATCTAAAGACATGGGAGAAAAAGAGGAAGAGGAAGAAAGAGATGGAGGAGGGGGGAAGAGATGGCTCCTGTAAGCCAAATGAGAGTGTGAATTAAGAGAAAGAAGTGAGGATTCTAGAGCTCTCCTTGTGTACCTTAGTACTGTCACACTTACTGCTGTTGATGTCATAAACTTGGGTTAACATCATTATCAGTTATTTCTTACATAGCTGTATAGTTTGTTTCCTCAAACAACCTATAAGCTCTTTGAACTCTGATTTTATAGTGATTTCTTGTATATTTTATATATAGTGAACATCCATGATACAATAATGAGTGACTATTATCTCTATTCTGATATATCCTTAAATACTAAAGAATGCTAAGGGGCCAGACCCAGGAACTTGACCTATCCCAGGACTTGGAGTGAGTGCATCTTCATTCAAGAAATTTACTGGGGCCTATACTGGCAATGCCATATTTAAGCATTAGCTATTTTTATCCAGACTCCATCACCTAACAGATTCATGTCATAGAGACTTATTATAAGCTTCAAACACCTCGATGATAATGAATTCCTCAAATCATACCATTCAATATGACTATAGTGCATCACAATTTACAACATACCTTTCTACCCACTGCCCCAGTTAATCCTGTTTCATGAGTTTTTTTCACTCATCAAGTCACAGCTATAAGCAGGAATATTATTCTTCAAGAAGGAACTAACAGAGAGATGAAGTGTCTCTCAGAATTCCCCGTTTAGTCAAGGATATAGTGACTGGGATTATGCACCTTTGGACTTGGAGAGTCGATGTGGTACAGGAAGAAGAGCCTGACATGACAGTAACAGGGAACTGCATTTGAAAGCGTGGCCTGCCCCCTCCAAACTGGATCTCCAGTGGCAAGTCATTCAGCCTTTTAGAGCTTCTCTTCCTCATGGGGAAAAATATAAATGGCACTACTTACTTTGCAGTGCAACTGAAGGGGTCAACTATGATGGTGTGCACAGGCGCACGCGCGCGCGCACACACACACACACACCAGTACAGAGCCTAGCATGAAGAATACTTTTTTTAGCTCTCCCCACCTCAGTCACTGTTCTTACAAATACTTGAGAGAACTTTAAGATGACAATTGTTAGGCTTCTCTATAGATCCCTAACGTCCATATCTCTGGAGAAGAGTTCAGTGGATTCTTAGATCCAGCCCACTGGGGCCTGAAGTAGAGTGTATCTGTAGCCCATTAGAGAAAATATGATAAGGAACCCACAATTTATTTAGAATATACCCTGTGCTTGGTGCAGTATAGTTTTATCTTTCTCACCATTTCTTACAATTTACTTAGATGAGGTTCAGTGACAACTGTTTGTGGAAAACCATATGTCATAGCCTTAACATAGCCTATCTCCCCTGTAACTCTTACCTCATCAGGGAAGTGTTCCCAGGATTGTGGTAGGTGGTAGTGTTTGCTTTTCTTCTTCGTAGCACGTTTCCCTTTATTATCAAATATCTGGGTTACTCTGACCTATACTGTCAATAATCACGGCAAGAACAGTTGTCGTTCACATTTCCTGGGTGTGGGCCCCACTTTGAACATATTTTGTACATTATCTCATTCCATCCTCACTTCAGAGCCCTGTGCCTTGAGTGCTTCGGAGTTAGCATCTGCTCTATTAAAACAGATTCTCAGATTCTGCTTTTAAACAAAGGCTTAAGAAATAGTACCATTCTACAGTAGAAGGGAAAAAGACTAACACACAGTAAAGGTGAAAGAGGAAGAGGAAATTGATATTGAGCCTTAAAGGAGAAACTCCAGCCGAAGAAATGGAAGCAAAGAAATTGTGATAAACATTTTGTAAAGTGGAGATGAAAAGCAGAGCAGTGTTGAACAGGATGAATTCGCCTTGCTTTACTGCCATCGTGTGGTTGTGTGATGTATACACAACCAGCTCACAGACTTTTCTCTATTTCTGTTGCTGAGCTTCAGAGGCCCTCAGCAAGACAACAGGAAATAAAGCCAAGCAGAGGATCTGCCCTTGAGGTCTCTTTAAGAGCCTTCTCTTCTTCTGGGGTTGTAGAACTAGAACCTTAACAAGCAACTGATTCAGGGGTGAACGCCTCTTCTCATGTGGACTATTTCAGAAAGGAGAAAACTGTTTATAAGCATTTTTTTTAATCTTTCCTAGTCAAAACAAAAATAGTTTTCCTGTTCTCTGGGATGTGTAGAGACATTTATCTTAAATGTCTCACTATTTTGCATCTAGAAGATGATCAATGGGAAGAGCTAACAAATTATATTTCTATTTTTTAACCCCTTCACTAGTAGATACTGTTTCAAAACTTTTCTGTGCACTTTTCCAAAGCATGGCCAGAACGATTTCTGAAGGTAATTGATATCTCTCATTGCTATATGGAAATAGGCTTAGAGAAATGAAATGGATCTCCATGGCCAGACAGCAAGATAGAGTTACAGCCATTGCTCACTGTGAACGTTTGTTAGGAACCAGAGCTATGCAGTCGAATGAAATTGTTCCCTGACACATTGATTCCCTCCTGCCTCCTCCAGCTTAGCCCAGTTTCTCCTCTGGATGGTGACACATCTGTGTTGTCGTCCTTGCAGACAACTGTGTTATAGTCAGCTATGTCTGAACCCTGAATTTCCCAGGTAATGCTACCCCAAAGGATAATGGCTATGGTTAATGTACTTGGCTAAATCCATCTCCTCTCATAGACAGCCACCACCAGTGATCCTTGATGTATCACTTGCTTATAAGAAGAGTATCCTAAGTACATTGTTTTAAATGTTAATGTGTACAATATGAGATATGTATATATATAATAAAATAATTACTAGTCAAACAAATTAACATATTCATCTCCTACTCTAGTTATGTGTATGCTAAAACCACTTGAAAACTACTTTTCTATTTGAAAACACAAAAGACAAATATGAAATTAAATGGTTAATGGAACAGATAGCTAAGTAAGACACAGAGTCTTTGATTTTCTGAAGGATAAATATTCAGACCTACAGCAAGGCTTTATTACTGGGAGCTGGTAATATGGTCATTCTCTCATTGAGTTCTATGCTCTCTACATATAAACAGGGAAACCAAGACTCAGAGTGGGAAATTGATGTGCCCAAGCAAGCTGAGGAAAACTGAGAGCAGAGTAAACAGTTCCTCCTGGCCAGGCTATATCTCCCACACTCTACTGCCCCTCTGTGGACATGAGAATGTTCGCTAAGCTGCCGGATTGTGCTCTAGTAAACACAAGACAACAGAGTGTCCAGACCAAAGGGAACTGACAGAAAGGAAAGGTATCAGGAAATGCCTGGAAACTGAACCCTCTAAGGTCAAACCCCAAGTCTCCATAAAAGGCTTTGAACTGGCAAGAAAGAACGGAAATGTTGGGAGAGCAAAGGAAATGAACCTCTGAAAAAGGAAGTGCATGGGACACATGCACGGCCTTTGGTTAGTCTATAACCACAAACGTTTGCCAAGTTAGATGGGTCCTTCCTTGCTTTCCTCCTTTTCAGAAGCCAAATCTGGGGCATCCCTTCCAAAGGATCTCTCTCATAATTAGGCTGTCTACTAATAGCAAGTTACATTAATGTAGTATTGTGTTTTGTATGTATGGGTAGGTATGTTTTGCATGTGTTTTGTAGGTTTTTTTATGTTTCCCTCTACCATCTCAATAATCCTACAAGGATCAATACTATTACCTATCCCCTCTAAGTGATAAAGGGGTTAAAGAGTGTGCCCAGATTTGCACAACTAGTAAGTGACCTGTGTTACCTTTGAATACAGGTCTTGTACCTTTAATCTGTGCATTTATTCTTCATGCTATATGAAGCATGGATTCTAAAGCTGTTGGTCATAATCTCATGGAATCATGTAACAAAATATGGGTGGGTAATGAAAAACTAAGCAACAACAAGTGGTTTCCAAATGTACAATGAGCACAAATGAATTCAAAATCATACACAGAATGAATTTGAGCTGTTTCTGGTATCACTTTTTCCCAATGAAGTGCAACTGCAGTCGTGGTTCTGAATTTCCTTCATGGTACTTTTAGCCCAATGCATACCCTCATCTCATACCATGTGATGGCAATAAACACAACCTGAAACATGGTCTTAGATTCTGTACTGTTGCATGTTATAAACCACAGGGATTTTATTATACATGCAAAGTTTGCTGATCTTGCAGAATCAGTGGTTTAATTAAGGAAAATAAAACCTTTTAAGATTTTCCTACATCATTCTTTAGCATGTAACTATCACAGTAGTATATCTTTGGACTGAATTGGGTTAATGGGGTTTGATTTTTAAAAACTGCTTCTTCATGCACAGATCTCCACAAGACCAAGCCAGATGACAGAATATCCATCCCTAACTCAGAAGCTATATACTATTGACAACTTCTCACAAAGAAAAAAATCAGTTTTTTTTTTCCAACAGAGTCTTACTGGGCATACAAACCATACTTAAGGGCAGGCCGCATATCCAGCAGTAAATTGCCAGCACAAAAGGAATCCAATGGTATTTTTGGAGATATTTTGTCTTGTAATGCTTTGTTTGCCCTTTTTTATCCTATCAGTCTTTTGTTTATCTATTATAGTTTCCTGATTTTGTCTTTTTATGGGTTGTGTGTGTGTGTGTGTGTGTGTGTGTGTGTGTGTATGTTTCTTGAACTTTTGTTTGTTGGTTGTCTGTTTGCCTTGATTTATTCTGATTTGTTTCTTTTTTATTGGCCTGTTTGATGTCTGAAGAGAAAGACAAAGAATGTATGGAGTTGGATGGGTGGTAGGGGAGAATCTAGAAGGAAATAAGAAAGGAGAAACCATGATCAGAATATACTGTATGAGAAAAATTGTTTTAAATTATAAAAATTGATATAGCAACAAAAAATAAAAATAAAAACTGATGCTTGAGTTGCTAAGTTGAATTTCATAGTGAATTTTGGCTTGCAGCTAGAACAGAATTTGCAACAGCTTTTGAAATGGCCCTAAACATACTTCTGTTATTTTGTGCTATGTATTACAAAATCAAAATCTAATGAAAAATATGGAAGGTGATATGTCATTTCATATTTAATATTCAGCCAATATTTAATTTTTAATGTAAAAGTAAACACATCTATTTCATTAATATGCATATTTCCTTTCATCTGTAATACAATATGGGTTTAAGTCTCATCCACAGGCACTTTAAAGTTCCCAATAAATGTCCATTCCACGGAAATCTCTTCTGGAACCCATTGACTGTATCCCCTATGGTTTTTATTTTTCTTTTATTACACTAAAAGATTGACAAAAGATTGAGTCTGAAAGTACGGTTAGAGAGAGAAGATGCAGAACTGGGTACTCGCCATATTTCAGATAATTGTTGATGAAAACAAACTCTCAAATGTCTCAATACTTGTCTTCACCAAAATAGATGAAAAATGTTCGTGGTCACCTGTACAGGACAGCAGATTAGAAAATAAACTCTACTCAGTGTTCTGCCTTTAAGTTCCTGAATAGCTTTACACAAATCACTTCACCTTTTCATATCCCAGGGTTACATCATTATAACAACAACATGTTATGATCAGTTATGCATGCATTTTCTTTCTGTGTATTTATTGTCATGAAAGTTTACTAAGATTTTGTTGACATACAACATTTTAAAATAAACACAAGCAATAAACAGAAAACAAAAGTAATACTTATACTTTGATATGGCCATTATCCTAAGAAACTGAAAAAAGTAATCAAAAATATATCAAAATAAATTCATTGGTACTGTCCCTCCTATTTACATCTCAAGTCATCTTCTGATCCCACTGTATATCCCATGTCCTCTACAAGCCAGTGCTCTGCATCAGTTAGACTATGAGAATATGTAGTGATATGGTTCATCTATAGATGCTACAGAGCTTACCTAAGCATTAAGTGCTATGATAGCAGTCTTTTCATTCAAAAGAGTTGTGTTCCATCAGAAGTATTTAGATTCTTTAAGTTCTTACTGGGTGTCTCTGCCACTGAATATGAAGAAATTTATAATTGTCAATTTAAGAGGATTTTGAAAATCTCAACAAAGCTGAACTACATATTAGTCTAAGTTCTGTGTTCAAGATTCTTCTCTGGATTTCTTTATATTATTTTGAAAGAAAAACTCCTCTTCATTGTTCAAGTTCCATACTCTCTTGGGTCAATCATTCCCTGATATATGATTATTCCCACCAGTGTTCAAGAATTTGGACTTTTTATAAAAAGATTCTCTTCATCCTACCTGTTGCCTCAACCACTACTCAATTTCTCGGTTTCCTCCATGACAGAAATTTGTATTAATAAAAAATTGTTTATTTTGCAGTAGTAGGGATCAAATCCACATGTAAGTACTCTCCCACTGAGCTACAAACCCAGCCAGACAACAAAATATTTTGAAAGAGTTGTCTACACACGGTGACTTTGTTTTCCTCATTTCGAGTACTCCCAATGTCTATGTCCCCACCAATGAATGTTCTTATAGGTTACTGTGGTCACATTTCTGTTTCTGTCTAGAAACTTTCAATAACAATAGAAAGTTATGCCTTCCAAAATACTGTCTCATTGGTGCCATCACATTTAAATTAATAAAATTAAATTACACTAAGAAAATTAGACATTTATTTAATAAAATTAAAATCAATAATTCAACCCTGATTTCCACCAAACAGATTTGTATTGTTCAAGAAAGTCAGGTAGCTAGCAAGACAGAGCACACTGCAACACTTTGAGTGTTGCAGAAACTTCTATTGAATGGTTCTCCATAGGCCACACTCATAAGACTAGATCCTCAGCTCTGCCCCTTCGCTAAAGGAACAATGTTAGGCAAATTACTTAAGTCTCCCTTAACCTTGATTTCACTCTCTATAAATGAAGCTTCAACAGTACACTGGGTTGGAGAGATGTCTCAGCAGTTAAGAGCACTCACTGGCTGCTCTTCCAGAGGACCCGGGTCTGAGTCACAGCACCCAAATATTGCCTCTAACTACAAGTAATCCTTGGATCCAATGCCCTCCTCTGCTCCCCCCAGTCCCCAGGTACCAGGCATACATGGAGACAAAACACCCATATACATAAAATTCTAAGAAAGAGAGATAGAAAAACAAAATAGAGTGTGTAATTATGTATATTAAACTATATACACACATAGATGAAATGTCATAATGAAACTAATTATTTTATATGATTAACACTGATTAATACATTTTTATTAGTTCTTCAAGACTTTGCGAAATGAGCTTTAACAACATTAACCACCCCCAACTCTCCTCAGATCCATGCCTCCTTTCCTAACCACCCAATCTTTTTATAATTTTTCCCCTCATCTGTTAAGTCCAATTTGAGCTTCCCATCTATTCATGGATGTGTGGTCTTTCACTGAAACCTAATCTGCATACCCATGGCAACAATCTTGAAAAAAACTGACTCTTCCTCTCCTAGTAGTTATCAATTGCCAATAGCTCCTTGGTTAGGGGTGAGACTTCATGCACACTTCCCTTCATACAGGCAATAAGAGCTTGCAGAATTATCAACTGTAATGAAACATATATATACTATATGTTTCTCTCAAGGCTCTTCCATGAGATTGGGAAGACTGTAAATACCAAAGCAGTGAATGAATACAAGGAACTCAGAATAGTTATGACAATATGCACAAGCCCCATGCAAACAATAAGGCTACTATGATCTGAATGTGTTTTGTCCCCCAGAAAATCATGTGCCACAAGTGTAGTTCTCAGGGTCAGTGTTGAGGTAGTGGGACCCTTAAGATATGAGGCTTAGTAAGTAATGAGAGCTCTGCTCTACCACTATACATGGATTAATGATTTCAAAGGACTATATCAGACCTTCCAAGCACAGATTAGTTCCCACAAAAAAGGAGGTTGTCATAAAAGAGCAATCTTTGTTCTTGTGTATCTTTGCACATATTCATGACCCTTCGGCGCATACCCAATTCCTTTCCTGCTCCTCCATCAAGTCTTGATACATTCAGACACTGATATTATACTGAGTTAATCCTGTTCTCTTTATACATTACCCAGTAATGGGTAATCTGCTAAAACAACTCAAAATGGACTAAGACACAGGCTAATAATCTTTCCCTAGCAGACTGATGCCAAGATGTAATGAGTAGTTATGTGGATAGTAAATGCCACATAGGAGTTTTTATTACCCAATTCTGAGTGTTGCGGATTTCTCAAGACTAATATTTAACTTTATGCATATTCAATTCGTTTTTCATAGCTAAACAGATCTTGTAAAAGTAACTTCACATGCTTGTGAATCTCACCTCCATGAGGTGGTAGTCATTATTATCCCAATCATTTATTCTTATAACTGTATCATATATGTGCTAAGAACTTCCGGTTTCTAAACTTGAGATCAGACTCCTCAGTGAGATCCATACCACTTGCTTGACCTTGGCATTTAGTCTACACAGAGACATCTCACAAACATCTGAACCAAACTTCCTCTTTTCCTTTCCCGTTACAACAACAATTGCTTCTCCTTTGGTCTTCTCATTTTTTTGGCTTCTCTTACCACACCAAAAATAATACCTTTCTACAATTGATTTAATATTTTAAAATATTGTTGTCCCTCACTATCTACTGGAGACTTGGTCTAGCAACCCACACAAAATTTACAGATGTTCAAGTCCCTGATATAAAGTGACATTGCAGTTTCATAAGAGCTACACATTCTTTATGTATATTTCAATCATTTCTAGATTAATTACAGTATATAATATAATGTAAATTTTATAAAAAAAACAATTGCCATATTACTTAGAGATGAATTACCAAAAAGTACATTTGTGGTACAAATGCAATTTTTCTCAAATTTCATTTTTACATAGTTAGATGAACCCAAAGAAACAAAATCTAACCTAAGGATATAAGGGACCACTATTGTTTTTCATTAAAAATATCATATAGAGATACTGAATTTCTATCTTTTCCTTCTTCCCTCTACTCTTTCCAGTTCTTCCAATCCCACATGCCCCATCAAATTCATGATCTTTTTAAAAAATTTACACACACACACACACACACACACACACACACACACACTAATTAATATATAAATACAACCTCCTGAGTTCATTTGATATTGCTCATGTGTATGGGGACCACTGGGGACCTGATAGACTATCAAGGGCACATGCTTAAAGGAGATTGGCTCTCCCTTTCTTAGCAGCCATTAATTGGCTGTAGCTCTTCATCTAGGGGTGGGGCCTCGAAAGATTTCCTCAATCCATGTTGGCATGTCAACTGGGGTTGATAAGGCACAACTACTTCGTCACCTATCTACTTTAGATCACTGATGAGTGTGCTTTTATTTTCTTTCTGCCTAGTCTAAGACTATTCTCACATCTGACCTCTTTCGCACTTGCCACCACCTCCAACGGTATTCTCTGCAACTCTGTCAGAAAACCTTGCTAGGAAGCAAATCAGATCTTGTCTTTCTCATTCATAAAATTGTGCAAATGACTTCCGACTGCAGATAGGATGATACACAAAGCCCTGTAATGCCTGATTGCTGCTCATAACCCTTCGGTCATTGGTTACACTTGTCACTCACTCAGCTTGAGCAACACTCATTTTCCAGTTCTCCAACATCTAAGTCAGTTCTCAACCTTCCCACTGCTGTGACCCTTTAATCATGTTGTAGTAATCCCTTGACCACAAAATTATTTTCATTTGCTACTTCATAAGTGCAATTTTGCTACTGTTATGAACTGTAATGTAAATATCTGATATGCAGATGGTCTTAGGAGACCCCTGTGAAAGGGTCCCTTGTACCTCAAAGGGGTCATGACCCAAGGTTGAGGACTGCTTATCTAAGTCATTCCCACCTTATAGAATATTGTCCTTTTTTTGTGTAGAGCTCTCTTCTTGAAATTCCTCTGGTTAATCCTACCAGTCTCTCAGGTTTCTTCTAAAAACCAGTTTGTTTGGGAGGTCTTCCCTAATCTTTCCCCAATTTAAGTAAGAATCTCCTTTATTATTCTTCCTCACAGTATCCTTTCTTCTCTTTACGTCAGTTACAGCCCTATAATTTGGCACCACGATAGTCTCTGTCCCTTCAAGAGCAGATGTAAAAACTTTGGATCCTAGCCCGAGAACATGAGGGTGTGAGGTCAGGAAACTTGGACTGGGCGATCACTGTCTGGACCTCTGGTTCCTTGTATTTAAATCGAAGAGGTAAGACTAGGTTTGTTCACACACAAAACATCATTTGATTATATTAAAAAAAAGCTAAAGTCTCTTCCATCACAGAGCTTCCATTCTATTAAGGATAACAAGTTAACAAATAAGCAGAACAAATGATTACACATTGTGTGCTACAAAGAAAAATTATGTATAAATATATGATGTGAAAGACCTTTGAGGTGGTGGAATTGTGTGTGCGTGTGTGTGTGTGTGTGTGTGTGTGTGTGTGTGTGTGTGTGTGTTGTGTTGTGTATGCATGTGGTGAGGTACATCCATACAGAAAGTGCATAGATGTGTTATGTGTGTGATTCTCAGAGGTCAATATTGGAATGTCTTCCTCATTCTCCATCTTACTTATCTTGAGACAGTGTTTCTTCACAGAATCTGAAGCTCACCCATTAGCTAAGAATACTGCCCGTTGAGCGCTGAAGACTCGACTGGCCCTTCATGCTCTCCACAGTACTGGAGTTACAGATGTTCATGGCCATTCCCAGCTTTTTACACAGGTGCTGTGGATCTGAATTCACATTCTCAGGCTTGTATAGCAAGCACTTTCCTCATTAAATAACCTCCTAAGTCATAGGTTGTAATATTTAATATAAAGGATGAGGGTAATAAGCAATAACCTAAGCCAAATAATACCTAAATCCCCTTTTGTTCAAATAGTCTATGATTCTGTGTTAAAATATTCTGAATTTGCCAAGCACTGTAAAGAGAGATGGTGCTTCATTGATAATGGTACCCAGTTCTTTGTTTATTCGGTGAAAGGATATGAAAGTCTTTTTCCTTTTTCTCAGAATAATACTAGTATATAAAAAGCGATCTCACAGAGTTGCATGGAGAACAAAATATAATGAATACAAAGTTCATAGTACAATCACCATTTTGATTGTATATAACCTTTATTACAGATAATAGCTTACCTCTGCTGAAGACAGTGAAATTTAATTAAGGCAGGATATATAAAAGAAATTATTTATGTTCTAAGTATTTATTATTATTATTATTATTATTATTATTATTATTATTATTATATAAAGTAATATGTTTCCTAGTGACATTTTCTCATATGTATGTATCAGTATACTTTGTACTTAATCTCCTCATCCACTATCTTTCTCCTACCCCTTCTCCATCTTGTGAGTCCTTCTTCCATGTTAGTCATTCTGTCTCCTGCTTTCAAGCTACAAACTTCCATTATCTTTTCTTGCTCTTTGTTCTTTCTCTTTAGACATCCTCTTTCCCTCTAAAAGTAGTCTTCTTAGTTTTATGTCCTATTCACACAGACACACCTACACGTAAATTTAAATCTAGGTTCTGAGTATGGGAGAAATATATGTGTGTCTTTGTAAGTTTGGCTTACTTATTCCACTTAACGTAATGATCACCTGTTCCATCCATTTTCCTGAAAATGCCTAAATGTTGTTCTATTTTCATTGCTGGAAAAACTCCATTGATTTGAATTTTGGTTCTATTAACTCAAAACTCTGTGCCCATGTGCAAGTTAATAACCACCTTCTCTGGAACAGACACTACTTGACCTATTTCCTTTTTGATGTCTTCATTAGTTGTGATAAATTGCATGAAATATAATATTGTCAAAAGCGTCTTAATTGTTATTATCATTATTTGTGTTCTCTATCCACTACAAAGTAAAACAAAGAAAGAATATGAGTTCAGAAAACAAATCTTTCATTTTCTGTTTCATTCTTTTAAATTCCTCATCAAGTAAATGACAGAAAATAACACACACCAAAAATTTGTCTTCATGCCAAACACTTCAAGTTTCTTTATAGTTAGTTTCTCTACACTGGTCAATAGACCCTGAATAAAAATATATAAATCATGTAGATACAGAATTAAAGAAGTAGAATTTTAAGGCCAACCTCTCAAGTTTAAAAAGGCAAGGGCGCCCTTGCCCATCACCTCCTATAAGCTGACAGAGACAAAGGTGCAGGCAAGTTCCATTAGACTCTCCAAAAGCTAAACATCTGAAGCCAATTTCCCCATAAACCATCACTGCCAATCTGGCCAAACTGTAGTCTTACCTAACTGGAATTGATTGGAGACATTCCCGCATGTCTGCATTACCTCTGGGCTGTTCCATCCTAAAGGATATAATGCACAGCCTGAGCTTATCAGCAGCCCTAGAAAGAAAAGCACCACATGGTTAAAAAGATAGAGCAGGTTTTCTGTCAGCCCAATATTTGTCACATTAAATTCTGTCTCCTCCACTCAGACCTGGCACTTACGCTTTCACTCTAAAATGCTGCATTTCTATCATACTGGCAATTCAGCAGGATTACTGCGTCATGTCATAAGTAGAGGAGTGCAATAGAGAGTGAAGCAGATGACTCATATAGACAGAATGGTATGGAAAGTTAAGGTAGGCCAATATTATCCCTACAGTCATTATTTCTTTCTTTTTCATACAAGGTCTTACTACAAGGCCTATCCTGGCATCTAACTCTCAGTAAAGCTACCAAATAGAGCTACAAATTGCATACATGTAGAGGAGGTAAATAGGGTACTATACCTCCTCTTCTTCAAAATATTATTTCAACCCAAATCCAAGCATCTTTTTTTCTTCTTTTGGCTTTTATGCACCTGTAGTGTTAAACTTTGACTGTCAACTTGGGATTTTATGTGGGATGTAGAATCACCTAAAAGACACAGCTCTGGGCATGTCTGGTGGCCCTTTCCAGGGAGGTTTAATGAAGATGGGAGTAACTACCCCGTTTATAGATCACACCATTCTATGCCATGGTGCGCTAGACTGAATAGAGAGAAGAAAGTGTGAGCAGCAGCAACTGTAGATGCCATGTGACCTCACACTCCAGCACCATTACTAGGGAACTTCTCAGTGCCACAGCTTCTAATGGTGAGCCAAAACACACCTCCTTAAATTTTCGTAAGTTATTTCTTCACAGAAACAAGCAAGAAATTAATACAGTCCCATTCACTTATCTCCCACTGGCTTAGGCCATTGTGTCATTATAGGAAAACCCAAAAGAACTTTAATAACAACCTTACTCTTCAAACCACAGTTATAAATCTGGATTTACTTACAACCATAGCACTCTAGAAGCACCTAACTCACATTTTATAACCCGTGATCCTACTAGGCCTTTAGCTGCAGTAATTTGGAACAAACATCGACACATGACACTAAATGCAAACAAATTCATCCTAGCCTGATCTCAAGAAATAAGCAGGACTAGATTTTGACTTCTGAAACTTTTAATTATGAAAGATACTGTGCACGGTGATGCATAATGGTAATCTAGGTACTTTTAGAAGCTAAGGCAGGAGAATTATGCTTTGGGCTATGTTTCATGGCATTTTATGGTGATCATGTCCTGAAATAAAAAGAAAAGACAAACAGGCAAGAAAAAAAGCAAAACAAACCAAACAAACAAACAAACAAACAAAAAAAACAACGGAGAACTGCTGACATAATTAGCATATAGCACAGACTTTGGGGGGGAAAAAAGAACCAGAATGTAGAATCAAGTCTTGGTGAAGCTATAGCCACAATTTATTATCCAAATCTGGGTAAGTTAAGCAAAGCAATTGGTAGAAAAAGTGACTAGAGTAGAATCAGATACATCATGAGACAAATACCTTACTGCCAATCATAGGTGTCCAGTCACGATTTCCTAACATTGTATGTATTCTCTTTTTCTACTGAGAAGACTCAAGTGAATCTGTACTACTTTCAATCAAAATGGATTGACTTCAAGACCGTTATACTCATATTCCACACTGAAGGGACAAGGAAGGGACACCTGTAAAGAATGTCCTGGCAGGAAGCAACAGAACTACAGAACACAGGAGCAGATATGTGGTCAGTGGTGACCAAATGGCAAACTTGCATGTTCCAGAGTCCTAAAGTGAGCCAGACAGTGAAAGGAAGGACAATCCCACGGGCTTCTGGTCTTACTCCTACTTCTCATTCTTCACTCTTAGATATGTTAAGACGTTCAGGAAGCCCGCTTGCCTAAAGAAGGTCTCAAACTGAGCAACTGACTTTGTCTGGCATACGTCAGTCATCTTTTCTCATTCTTCAGTGAGGCCACAGGAGAAATAAATGATCTTAACATACAGCAAAAAAAGGTTTAAATATGGAAAGAGGAAGGACGTTCCTGACTGAGAGTGAGAAGAGCTTTGGAAACAATGCTGTAAATACAAGATAGTTCGGAGTACCCACAATGAGTAAAGATAAAAGCGGAAAGGAAAATTGAGTCCTTTCTTGTTGCAATCGTAATAATTACTAAAGACAAAGAAGCTGAGTGTGGTAACTCTTGCTAATCCTAACACTTTAGACTCTGAGACAGGAAGATCACCATGAGTAGATAGCTTGGGCTACATAGGAGTTTCCAGGCCAGGCTTAGCTATAGTATAAGGTTCTATCTCAAAGAAAACAAAAGGAAGGAAGGAAGGAAGGAAGGAAGGAAGGAAGGAAGGAAGGAAGGAAGGAAGGGAGGGAGGGAGGGAGGGAGGGAGGGAGGGAGGGAGGAAGAGAGAAGAGAGGGAGGAAGGGAAAGAAAGAAGAGAAGGAAGGAAGAGAGGGAGGGAGGAGGGGGAGAGGGAGGGAAGGAAAGAGAGAGAGAGAGAGAGAGAGAGATTAGCAAGAAAGAAGGAAGCAAGGAAGAAGGTCCAGACAGGAAGACAGGCAGACAAACAAAGAAAAGAAAGACAAACTGACTTTCTCCATACTTTCTAAAGGTAGTCTTTTGAAGGACCTTCCTCTGCTGGGTTGGGAGATAATTCTGGATATCTGGTAGAGTCATAGAATCTTTTCTAAGACATTATGTTTATTTTTTAATTTATTCTATAATTTCTATTTTTCAAATTTCATATATGAGTACTATATTGACATCATATCACTTCTCACTCGCTCCCCTCCAACTTCTCCTTTCTTTGAATCCAGCACAGAAAAAGACCTTTAGATTTTATATCTGCATTCACATAATTATGCAGCTGATCAGTGGCAAGACGTTTCTAATCAAAAAAACCATCAACCTTCATCGGCTCTATTATTCTAGAGTTCATTTTTCAAGAATGTCTGCCTTTGGGGAAGAAAAGCTCTCCAGGACCTTAGGGAGTTTGTAAGCATGAAATCTGGGCAAACAGAAAAGCATGATGCCTTAAGAGAACACATTCTGTTATCTGCCTAGACCTTAGTTCCAAGTACAACTGACTTTAGACAAGCTACTCTACATCTCGATCTGTCTTAGTTACCTCCATTTTAAAATGGAAATAATAATAGTACCATACCCCATGCAGACATTTCAACAGCCAGCACTCAGGAGGCAGAGGCAGGAGGATCTGTGAGTTCAAGGCCAGCCTGGTCTACAGAGTGAGTTCTAGGACAGCCAGAGTTACAACAGAGAAACCCTATCTCAAAAAACCAAAAAAAAAAAAAAAAGGAAAGAAAGGAAAGAAGGAAAGAAGGAAGGAAGAAAAGAAAAATTTAAATCACAGGGCAATTCTTCTTCAATGAGATTTATCCCCAACAGTTCTTGTCTGTTTGGGATTGTAACCAGCAGCAAGGAAGTCATTTGCCAGTGTTAGAACCTAAAACTTTCCAGCAGAATGTCAACCAACTAAAAATGTACATTTGATTTTTTTTTGTCTTATTGCCTTCTCTTTTTTTCTTCAATTTGCATTTTTCAGCTTTGGAGATTTGTTTGAGAGAGAAAGAGAAAGACTCTGAAGTTGGGTAGGTAGAAAACTGGGGAGAAGCTGGGAAAGGGGACAGAATATAATCAAAATATATTGCATGTAAAATGTAAACTTTTTAAAGGAAAATATTTTTAAAAAATAAACTAAAAGAAACTTGTGAGTTTGGGTATAAACACAAAAGATTCTGAATCAGCGTAGCACAGAGTCACCTGCACATCCATGGCGAGTTGCAGCACTCGTCACAGGAGCTAAGATATGAAACCAGTCTAGGTGTTTATCAACAGGTGAACAATAAAGAAATAGAGCACATACACACAAAATGGGAATTTATTCAGCTACAAAGAAAAACAAAATCTTGAGACTTGAATGAAAATGACAGTGGAGATCATTAGGATGAACCAAATAAACCAAACTGAGAAAGATAAATACCACATTTTTCTTTCATATGAGGTAGCTAATTTTTTAAACTATATACATAGGACAAAATGTAGGTAGGCACATATGGGGGGGCATGTAAGGGGTATAAAAACAGGAAAGGAGAGACAACAGAGAAGTATATGCAAAGCATCATAGTGAAATCCATTCTTTTCCATGCTATTTTATATAAAGTAACTTTAAAGTAAAATATAAATAAAATAAAATAAAAATATAGATTCTTGCATTTTATCACCAGGTTTTAATCTGCAAGCTCAAGAATATGCATTCTTAAAACTCCCTGTGATGGAGATGTACCTGGTTCTGGTAGCAACTCTAAAGTGAAACACAATTATAATTTCAAAAGGAGGTGACCTGGTGGCAAAAAAAAAATAAAAGGAGTTTAAAATTCTAGACTTGCCACATATGATGTGTAGCTCTGGTTTGCACTATGAGTGTGTTCTTGCTAACTCCTACTTTTAATACCATTCTAACTACTAGATGTCTGCTACCTACTGGGTATGGTGGTGAACATGTTTAATCCCAGCACTCAGTAGGCAGAGTCAGATGAATTTCTGTGAGTTCAGGGTAAACATTTCTACATAGCAAGTTTCAGGCCAGCGAGGATTACATATTGAGAACTTATCTTAGGATGAGGATGAGGGGAGGGGAAGGAGGAGGAGGAGGAGGAGGAGGAGGAGGAGGAGAAGTCTATTCCAGTTTAGTTTCATTTGTCACTAAGAAGGCAAAGAAAGTCTTTTATAAGGTATTACTATCTTTCCTTCCTCCTAGTGGACAAAGCAGATGTCCAACGGTCCACCATCTCATTTCCCTTCACCTATTCCCTTCAAATGTAGCTGCTATCACAAAACACACTAAAAGTATTATTGTAGTTTGAATTCCCTGCACTAACCACACAGAGACCTGTGTTGATCAGCTTCAGACATTTCAGGAACCTTAAAACAAAGTCTCTTGGTGGTAAATCTAGAACAACATGAAACCCTCCCTTTAACTAAATTATTTCTGCCTTCAGACTCTCCAGTCATGCAGAATGACTATTTCCCATAGCACAATAGCTGTATATCCCTCCCTCCACCATATATTCGAAGTAGGGCCTGGTGTTTATGTATGGACAGTATTAGCCTTCTCACTGGGTATTATGAACAAGCTGCATCTTCCCTCCGCATTCGTAAGTGAGCAACCACTTTGTTACACTCCCCAGCACTGTCACCAAGTCCCCTGTCTTTCCAAACAAGATTGTTAGGTGCCTTGAATGAACTACCTTGAACAGAAGCACAGTGTGTGCTGAAGGTCATTAACATTACTTCTCTTATAGCAACTTCAAATAAAATGGAACTCTGGGAAATTTGCAAGTCTGAACTCTTGAGTATATCTCAGTTTTCCTTCTAGATCTCCTCGTTCATTCATTTGACTTGATATTCTCTTTCAGAGCTAGGACAGTTTACATCTGCTAGAGATGGTGAAAGATCAATGGAAACTTCAATAGAGACATTGAATTAGAACTAGCCTTTGAGTGATGCGTAAATATTTATAGGCAGAGACAGTTACAGAAAGAAGCAGTTCCATGAACAAAAAGTGAGAGTTTCCTTAAACACTTTTAGTGTGTTCTGATCAGGCTTGGAACCTTTGCCATAGAGACCTGGGAACATGATTAGCATTCATAGAATGTTTCAGCTCACTTGTACTATTTTAGTTCTGAGTTGTGAGTCTGTTTGAAACATTTTGTAGTACATCTTTAAAAATAAGGCAGCCTGAGAGGCTGTGTGAAAAACAGATAAAAGGACCCTGGTCATAGCTGGGGCAATCTGGAATTTTCATCAACAAACACCTCAGGTACTTCATATGCATATGTTTCATGTACCACTCTGCAAATCAATATGAGAGCATTTCTTTCTAAAGGGAAACAAGGAGGAAATTATAAACATCTGTGGGCCCCTGAGATGGCTCACCAGGTAAAGTTACTTGATGCCAAGCTTGCAGACCTGAGTTCAATGCACAGGGCTATATGGTAGAAGGAGAGAATTGAGAGAACCAATTTCTTCAAGTTGTGTTCTCACACACACACACACACAACACAGAG
Organism: Cricetomys ansorgei; assembly: GCA_026225945.1. Classification (NCBI taxonomy): domain Eukaryota; kingdom Metazoa; phylum Chordata; class Mammalia; order Rodentia; family Nesomyidae; genus Cricetomys; species Cricetomys ansorgei. The sequence continues at coordinate 1,418,176 of JAMJFZ010002884.1, read as the reverse complement.
AGAGAGAGAGAGAGAAAGAGAGAGACGGAGGGAGGGAGAGAGAGAGTCTACATAAACACATGCACACCACAAAAAAATCACATACACACACAGAGAGAGAGGAGGGAGGGAGGGAGGGAGAGAGAGAGAGAGAGAGAGAGAGAGAGAGAGAGAAATAGACAGACAAATAAATAGTGTAAAAAGTACTTTGAGACCCCAAACCAGAAATTTAACGTCTAGATTCTGATGCACCATTGTACAGTAGTGTGACAATAAGTTGACAATAAATGTAATAACTATACTTTGTGTTTTAAAATAAGTCAAATAGTGGGTTTGCAATGTTTTCATCCCCAGTGACTGATAAATGTTTGAGATGATAGAAGTGTCCATTGTTTTGATTTGGCCACTACACACTGTACACATGTATTGAAAGATAACAATTTTCAGACAGTATCTTGCCTGCGACCAAGTTCTTAGTTATCTGTCTTCAGTGCTAGTATGCATTCAGCTGCAAGCATGTAATATTATGACCTTACATTTAGAAATGCACTGGTGACTGTCTGGATGTACTGAATTCTGTCCCTTAGAGAAAAGGTATATGTCCAAAACAGAGGGTTTCTTTAGTGTTTGGGAAAGGCTCCACATCTGAGCCACTAGGGATATTTTTTAAAACACACAACTTTCCACCTGTTGCTGCATATATCAAAATGGAAAAATAAACCAGAGAATTGGAGAGTTCATGTTCTTTTAAGCATTCCAGGGGATTCCAATACATTTTCTGTTCTAGAAAGATTCTTGGCTTACTTCGAGTAACATGATCCAACATCTTACAATTTTTTTCCTGCTAAGAAGTTCCTTATATTTACTTCTCACCTATTCTTTCTTTGTTTAGTTCTCACTGAAGAGAAAGGATAATTCACAAACATCTTGCATATGTATACACAGGGGAATGTGAATAATGATCGTTTTCTCAGGGAATGGGGCCAGCTGGTTGGAAACCTCAGCATCCCCAGTGTTGAAATAATCTCCTGGCCAGATGTTTCCTTCATTGGTTGGAACAGGGTACAGAGGTCCCAGTGGAAGACTCTCTGGACCCTAGCTTGGCCAGCTGGATCAGCTGCAGGTGGAGCAAATGGGACCCAAGGGCCCCATCAGGTCACCTTGCTGAGTATGAGTCAGGCCAGCAGCTCTTTATTTCTTCCTGTCTCTCCCACTTCCCACCACTCATCTCTGTAGGCAGCTGCCAGACCAGGGAATAAGAGTCAGGCAGGAGGAGGAGGTATTTCTTAATGGATCCTCCATCTCTTCAGTGGTTTGGGGTCTGGCAGAGATGATCCAGACCTGAAACAAACTGGCTCCTCCCCTGATGTATTTCGGTTAATGCACTAGCTGCCGAGAAGCAGTCAGGCTTAGGGCAATGAAATCAATTCCCCCCCAGCTACACAAGCACAAATCAAACCCCAAAGTGCTTTCTCTTATTTATTTATCTATCTATGTATCTATCTATTTATTTGCTTATTTGTGCGTCTACTAACTACGTAGTTCCAAATGCTGCTGGTGGTTGGCTTTCTGCCATTGGCAAAGCCCCCCTCCCCTCTCTCAGATCTAACCCAAGAACTCTGAATCTGAAGCCTTTCTCTCAGGTCTGACCCAAGAGCTCTGAAGAAACAGCAGTGGCCAAATGTCAAGTGGATCCTAGAAAATCTGGTAACACAAAGCACTCCACACCATTCCTTCACATGGGATACAGCCTTAGATGTCACCAGTCTCTACCAAGGAGGCCTGGATGGCTGCTATCTGGCTGGCTATATATATAGCCAGCATATGAGAGAGAACATCCGGTATTTATCTTTCTGAATTTGGGCTATCTCACTTAATGTGAATTCTAGATTCATATATTTTTTTCTGAAATTTTCATTATTTCATTTTTCTGTATAGTGGAATAAAATTTTGTTGTGTATACGTACCCAAATTTTCATTATCAATTCATCTATGATACGAATCCAAGCTGAATTTCTTTAATTGCTATCATGAAAACTAACAACAAACATGTGTCTCTGTGATAGAAATATAGTTCTGTAGCTCAGTCCTAGTACAGCTTTGTCATATGGTATTTCTTACTACTAGTTTTGTTTTGTTTTGTTTTGAGAAAACTCTAAGCTTATTTCTATAGTAGTCTCAGCAGCCTGCACTACTACTAGCAGTGAATAAGAGTTCTTTTTTCTCCACATCCTCATCAGCATTTATTGTCACAGGTTTTCTTGATGACAGCCATCGTCACTGGGGTGAGATGGACTAACCAATCAATTTTAATTTGTGTTTCCTGATGACTAAGGTTGTTGACCACTTTGAAATCTTCATTGGCCATTAGTGTTTCTTCTTTTAAGGACTGCTTGGTCATTTCATGAGGACATTTATTCATTGACAATTTGCGTGTATGTATTTGTGTTTCATTTTTCAGTTCTTTATATAGTCTAGATATTGACTCCTTGTCTGAAGTATAGCTAGCAAAGTATTTTCTCCCATTCTATAGGCTTTCCTGATCACTCTACTGATAGCTTTCTTAGTTGAACAGAAGTCTTTTTTTTTTCATCTAACCCCATTTACCTTTTCTAAGACTACTGTAGATGGCAATTTATTCTTGATTTTAAAGCTACTCATCTAAATGTAAAAATTGTAACAATATCCCTACAAACACGGGTCTTAGGGAATATAGGGTAGCAGAGTCATTCGAGGCCCAAGTGTGGGCTTTGACTTCCTCTCAAATGATAGCTGTCACCCAGCCAGAGTTCTATTCCAGACAGCTTGGAAATGTCAAATTCCCCATCATCATTCTGAATCTTTTTTTATAGTTATGCACTTTAAAATTGAGAGTATCATCCATTTTGACTTAATTTTATGAAAGATCTAATATCTCTTTCTATCATTCAATGTCTTTTTTCAAAAATTTCCTTCAAGTTTCTAGATCTTGTAGATGAGATTGATGAAGATGCATTATACAGAGAACCTTGAACAGGTTATAAAAGTTTCAGTTGGGCTTCAAGGAGGGAGCAAGCTTGAAGGAGAAGGTGCTAATAATGCAGTTTTGTAAGGTCTGTCCTCCTAGCTTCTGCCACTTGTAGCCTTCTAATTTTCAGCTGGATGCTCTTAGAGATACAAGTGCAGCTAAGCTGTCACTCTACTGTCAGAAAAGATGGTTTCTCAGGACATAATAGGTGTAAATAAAAGTCTAGGAAAAAAGGATCAGGTGGAAACTAACACAGGTTTCCCATGTTCATATTATCACAGCACATAGGAATCACTCTCTCTCTTATCAGTCAAGTTTTCACTTGCTGAGGACATATGTTCAAAGTGTTGTTGCCCACACATTAAGGTAAAAAGTGAGACAAGGGCCGATTTGTGATACTCATGGAACATGCCAAGAGAAATTAAGCAACTAGTTTAGCAATATTAGCAACATGTTTGCTGCCATGGTGTTCAAGAGGAATCTAATTCTACTGTTGATGTCTCTAGAAAACCTGTAACTGCAAAACGTAGAAAAATTAAGATATACGAGCAAACAATGATAATGCATACGCAAAAGATTATAGTGAATCCAAGTAAAGAAGGAACTGGAAATCCAGGGGCTTCTTAGTGGCACTTTTTCTGAATTTTAATGATCAAAATTTCTCTAGACATAACCAAATGACCTCTGTGTTAAAAAGAATACCCAAACAACTCTCCCCTAGCACTACCCCATTGAGAGTAATTGCCTAACCTCATGACTAACAACTTACTCTAAGACTACCTAAACACAATCAGTCATTGGAGAGAAGAATTAAAATGCATACATGAATCACATTTCCAGGAGATATATTCCAGGGAGATGAAACACAGAAAAATTCATATCATTTGCGCAGGCAGACACAGGTCCATGTCATACAACAAGTAGAATTCAAGCATCCTGGCCTTTCTTATCACACTGTGATGTTAATATGAATGATGATGTTAATGGAGTGGATGAAGATTCCAAAACTTGTAACAACAAACTTCAGCAGTAGGTTCTACTACCAATTTTTTTAACGCTCAATGGAAGCATATAAAATAGCACAAATATTCACCTACATTTGCAGATTTGAATTTCATTTTTATTCTTGGTTCAAATTAAGGTAAGTTCATTGCTTCTTGCAATCTGCCAGCTTTGAATCTTGTTTTTGTTTTTGTTTTTTTTTAGACTACCCTCCAGCTACCTGCATCCCAGAATGATTGCACTAAAATTAAGGGAAGCCTGAATAAGGTAAAGGACAAAATAGGGTAGGTCAGAGCCACAAAAAAATCTGGGTAGAATTATTTAATGGCTACCAGATGGGGCTAGCATTGAATATAGATCAAAAAGTGGTATGTGTAATCTGTCTAGAAAATAAATAGCACTCTGCTTCTAGGTATATATTTTTGGTGAGGATAACTAATATTTTGCACCTGTGTGTATGCTTATCTGACCACTGTTCTCTGCTATCACTACCAAAGAAAAAAGTTCATAGCTATCACCTTTATGTGGAAGCAGTCATATTATACTAGAGTATTATGCTGTTATTGGAAGGCAGAATACATGCTAGTTTTGTTTTGTTTTGCTTGTTACATTAAGAACTGCTTTATTATGTACACTGTAGCAGTGCATTAAATTGTGAAGTATGTAATGAAATATGTTTTCTGTGTGTATACATTCAGAAGAAATATAACAAAATGTTGTTGACTACAGTCTCCATACTGAGCTATGGAACCAGAAAATGTATTCTTCCTACACAACTGAATTTTTGTGCCTATTATCCAATCACCTCTATCTCAGACCCCTGCCTCTACTGATCACTGTTCTTTTCTCTTCTACTTTGACATCTCTGTTAGACAATATTATTAAGTGACACCCTGTAAGTGACAAAAGGAGACAAAACCATTAAAATCATCATTGTCTACTATCTTATTTTGCTGTGAATTCCTCGATGAAGTTCAAGGAAATTCTCATTTATAGCTTTGGACTCAAACAGAGTAGAAGAGGCAAGATTGTGTTTTTCCATAATGCCATATTCCCCACTTCTATCACCCCAAATCTCTACAGCTACTCAATCCCTTGGATGGTCTTACCTCCTACAAACTGTGCGGCTCCCATGCAACGCCCCATCATTCTAGAGATGAGTTCTTCCATGCAGCATCCTAGGACAGCGGCCAATGCCACCAGGAGCAGCAGAGCACAGCCGGCACCTGTCACCACTGTGCACATCTGCCACGCCAGGCTTGGTATGGCGGTGAAGCTGGCATAGCGCCCACATTCTTCCACCATGATCAGATTGTGCCCATCTCCCCGCACAGGGTAGTTGCATCTCCTGAAAGTGCTGAAGGATACAGGCTTTCCTAGCTGTGATCCAAACAACCAGTAAGGAAGGAAGTAACTGGTAGAACTGGCCACAGCAGTAAGTAGGGACAGGAAGGCCCAGAAGTTGCCTACCAGGGTAAGGCTGCTCCTCATGGTCTCAAGATGGGGAGATGAGATGGTTCACAGCAGCAAAAGCAATAAGTTACGATGTAAGTTCCACTGGCCTGTTTTCATCAGGTTGGCAGGTCCTGGGACTCACAGGTGTGTCATGTGGCTCTTGCTTCTGGAGGAGATTATTCTCTCAAATGTCATTTGGGTCTTTGTGGGATATTGCTTTCCATCATCTTTTCCTTCTGCCTGGTTCAGAGTTCTAGAGTCGCTAGGCTGCAGTGGAAGAGTCACAGAATTGGATTAGTGACTTCTATGGCAATCCAAATGGAGCCTGATCAGCCAATTTATAACTCTTGACATACAATATGGAACCAGTCATGAGAAGAGAGTCTGAAAGGAAGGCTGTCCCAAGAGTCTCTAGCTGAATGACTTTTTGACACAGTTTATTTCAGAAAATAAAAGAAAGACAAGTCACAAGCCTGCACCTATTTTGGAGGTAGGATGGCAGTATAAGATATTACATTTTGACTTAGAGTGTCCAACAGTGTGTGTACTTTTCACAGAAATACAAAGATGAAGGATGTAGGATAAAATAGAAGTTGACTAGCTTTGTGTCATATATCTGTCACTGGGTCACTTTCCACAGAACTAAGGGTCAACTTGCCAGCCAGCAACACTTAAGCCTAGACTAACTCAAGAAAATCATCCACATCCGTTGCTGTATACACAGTTAAAAAAGTGTCTCATCTCCTAGAAACATTTCAAGACTAGGCTTTCTCTGGAGAAGGAACATATGTACAGCTGCACGAGCCTTTCAAGATCCCCTTCGGAACAAGTAATCTCGGGTTCAGGATACTGGCTTTCCACTGCTAGTGTGTCAGCACAACTCACAGATGGCTTTCCCAGACTCCTCTGTCAAAAATCAACCGTTCCCCTTCCAATCCATTAAACTGCCATTTCTTTCTGGCTAGTTTCTCTACTAATGCAGCTACAAACCACAATGTAGCTTGATGATAGCACTGTAAATGTCTCTAGCAGGCAGACGGTATGATGTTTCAGAAACTTCTTCCGGATTCACCACCACTGCTTAGAATTATAAGTAATTACATTGGAAAGGGGGAACCCAAAGCATGAGAAGAATAGGGATTAGCTGTAGGAGACCTCCATAATGCCAATTTGGGAGACCAACAGGAGCATGTAGAATCTGTATTTGGGGTCTAAGGATCTAGCTGTAAGTGATTTTACAAGCACAATCAATAGTGTTTGGCACAGGGTAGGCATTACAATTCATGTTTGCTTAATGAACTTCTTTTTAAAAATCATCCAATTCCCAGACTGGCAGAGACTTTAATGAATCACCTAATTCAGCCTTCTTGCTTTACATATGGGTGAGTTTGGCTCAGCAAAGCAGGAAGTGATTTTTATTCCAGTCACAGTTAGTAACCAGACACACCAGAACCAGAAACCTGATCTGCTGATTGCTAAGCTAGAGTTTGGGGACCACTCAATGCTAACCTGTCCTTCCCCATCATGTTACAGATGTGAATATGTGGAGGAAGTTCTTTACCCAAGAGTAAAAAGCTCGTGGGGTACATAGGACAAACCAGAGTCTAGTTATTTGTTTCCAAGTATTATGCTCTCTTTCCACTCCGTCACAATTTCCTTTTTGATACATATGTATTTTGTGCTATGTGTTTTGTGCAGGAAGGGAGCCGAGATCATAAATTGCAGGTGCTTACTTTGGAATGTTAAGGTTTGAAAAGAAAGTACCACGATCTGGTCCCCCGAGGATGAGGCTTTTTTGCCTGAGAGTTGGGAGGATGAAAGAAAGATGTGGTGAGGGATTGAAGGCCAACAGTGGAAGGAGTGGAACTGGTTTGAGTAATTGCTATTAAAAGGCAGGTATGCTTTACCACAATGAGGTAATGTTTCTGCTTGTTATGTTGGAGTTTGTAAGAATATGAAAAGCATTACCAGTGCTCTATGGTGAACTTCTTTCCTAATGAAGATGCCTCCACCAAATGAGGAGAAAGAGAAAACTAGTAAACAGCTACTGGCATCATCATCACAACCCTTTTTAGACCCCTTATTATATATGCTGTGCTCAGGAATCTCAGGTTTGTAAGAAAAGTATTTGCCTCCCATTTACAAATAAGTATACAGGCCAAATGCTTTTCTCAAGGATATACAGTGATTCAATAGCAGAGTTACCATTTCTCTCTTTTCTACCTACAACCTTCCTGTACAGTGTTACCCCAATAGAATCACAGCATCACCTTCCTTGTATTAGTACATTTAAAGGGCTCCATGGTTTCACAGCCACAATTTCATAAGTACTTCAGGATAGGGAAGAATTGCGAGGCAAGGCAGAGAAGTTAAGAAGAATGCCTATTTCTCGAGACATAGTGTATAACACGAGCATTGGCTGCTTCAAGCCCAGCACTTGTAGTCTATACCAATGCATCACCTTGAAATCAAATGTTCCAGCATTTCAAAAAGTAAGAATGGTATAGAATATAAGGCAGCAGAAGAGGGTATAATTCAGCTAGTAATAGCCAGACTGTGATAGAATGAAAGGGGAAGAAGCCCAGCAAAATGGTACATAACTAAATGCACAGTAATGAAGACGGTAGGGTAAGGAGACTGAGATTTTGAGGCTATCCTGAGCTACACAGAGTGACACTCTCAGATATATACAAAAAGATAGGGAGAGAAAGATTCTACCGTAACATTGACCTCATCTGTGAAAAACAATGCTGTTAAATGAAGCATAATACTACCAATCACTACTACCATGATTTTACTTCAAAAGTGGAATTGTGAAGCCAAAGTAAGGACCTTAAATTTCAATATAAATATATTTAGCCAAAGAAAACTCATTGTTCTTTAGAATTTAAATTGTGTACTTTAAGCTTTGGAAAAACTGGATTTCCTTATTTTTATTAAGACTGGAGTGAGAAACAAAGGCTGCTTGAGACTGAAGAGTTTTCTGGAATGTGAGATTTTCGGTGACAAATTCAGAAAAGTCTGAAACTACCTAGAATGAGATTTTCACTGTATTTAGAAATAGAGACATTATAAGCCAAAATCATCAATGAGCAGTAGGTTCAGAATCACTGTCACAGCTAATTCTCTAATGGGCTCTCTCTATGACTCAAATGATAAGAAGTTAAATTCAACCAAAAGATTCAACATTGGAAAGATGAAATGGATACATTTTGTATGTCTATCTGAATCATGGATCCCTGCCCTTATCAGGTCCATGACTAGGTTGCCAGGAATTTGGCTGCTCATTATTCAGGGAGCACACAATAAAACCTAGCCTAGTTGTGCAGAGAATCAGCAGAGCATGTGAAGTGTGTGCACTCACCTCGCTAAATGTTCACAGTTGCTGAGCAGGGAAGCACAGTCTAGGAACTGGCTTTAGTTACATCATTTGCAACAGAGTAATCCCCTTTATGACAGCCTTCTAAAGCCATCCAAGTTCATTCCCAGAAGCTGGTTAAGTCACTTTATTCTCACTACGATAGGTATCGCAAACAATGTCACCCACCATTGTATCCTAATCCCCATTAGTTTATTTCGTGCAATACCTCTGTTTCCCTGCCATGAAATATCTATCCTTATAGACACAATGCATTTTAGAAATCCAGACCTCACCACAGTGCTTCCATTGGCCAAGCACTGATAGGTGGAGCATTTACATTCATATGATATGTTCTTTTATTAGTATATTTTCCATCCCTCAGTATGAGTACTCTCCCTCTCTTTGCGGCAATCATTGCCATACAAACTTCTTAGATTTTGCTATCACATATACCTACGCTGATGTGGGCACTTAATATCAATTAAATTGGAAACAGTTTGTGCTTACATTTTGCCTAGTGGGAAAGGTACGCTGGCTCCTTCACCTGTCTCATCTCTTCTCCTGATAGACACGCAAATCCTTTCATTCCCACTGGAGCTCATTGCATAAATTCTGAGTTAAAATTAAATAAAACAGTTCCCAAGGGCAACAGGATTCAGACAAAAGAGATTCTAAGCTGCATGTGCTGAGACAAAAAAAAAAGGCTACAAACATGCTTGCATGAAAAATAGGCTTATTGCATTGGTGTGAGTAAAGGAATATGGGCACATTTTTCTCCTCAGCTCCTGGGAAGTGTGCATTACCTACCTATCAACACTGGTACATGTGCATCTTACTTAGTATTGACACATTCCTGGGAAATAAGCAAGTTGTGCAGACATATGTGTCTAATAGGTATAGTTCTCTTGTATCTGGCTGGTTATATAGCCAGCCTTCACATTCTAGACCTTTCTCATGTAAACATAAAGTCAAAAGAAAAAAAATCTGTCACATCCCTATCATTTCCTGACTACCACTTCTGCCGCTTATATTCTTAGAAGATTTTCCCCTCCACAATAACAACTGCTCCAAATTCTTTGGTGCTTAACATCGTTTTCAAGGTGATGTCACTCAATGGGCTATATTTTCTACTTGTACTTTTGCGACTCTAAGTAATCTCGCTATTTTTTTTTTTAACCTCAGTTTTCAAGATTGCTGAAACTTCCTTCAGGCCTCCCGCCCCACCCATCTCTTCTCTGTTTGTCTGGGTTACGAAGACTTGCAAAACCAGCTGTGTTGGGTTAGTTTGTTTATTTACTTGTAGCTCATCATCCTGAGGTACAGATCCTTACGAGAAAATATGAAACTCAAAACCAGGAAGCAATCCAGTAAGTAAATACGGAGAACCACCTGAGCAAATCAAAAAATCTAGAAATTTGAGTTGGTTGTTCTGATACAACCATGCCCACTGAACCTTTGCAGTACACTCAATTAACTTAATCAAAAACCTAAATCACCTCTAAATAATAGAGTTAGCTATGCAGAGGTAGGGAGGGTACACACACACACACATACACACACACACACACACACACACACACACAACCTCTCCACAGTAAATGCCAGGCCATTCTTGTTTGGGTTTGAAATTGTAGGGACTAGAATTATTTCCCTAAATTTCATATGAACTTCTCCAGAGCCTGTAGTTCTATTTCCTGAACACTCACTAGCTGAACAGAATACCAATGTTCCATCTTCAATCATCAATTGGTAATGTAGGGAATCTACCACACACCCTCAGCTAGTTCAAAACTGCCCCTCAGCCGCTCTTTGAAGATAAGGATAAACCCTATCAACAAGGGAATGACTGGAAAACCATGCATCCACCTCTGCTTTTTGGTTAATAACTGCAACCTGCTATTTATTGCTGTACACTAAACCTTTTATTTCATGTCCTCTGATAGAATAAAATGCCACCCTAACTGAAAAAAAGGTGGGATAAATAGTTTTTTAACCAGTTCAGAACAGTTGGGATGCAGCATGATACATCAAGAAAGTCTCTGATAGTAGGAGCTCCAACTTCCCTGCATCAGAATCACTGTGAATGCTCTTTCAAAGTACAAATTGTGAACTCTTTCTCCTAGATTTATTGATTTTGTGTTCATGATAATTTGCAATTTTAAAAATCCTCAGTTCATTCTGATAGAAGCTCATGACTAGGAAATGCTCTTTTAGTGGAAATGAGTGAGATTTTGAAACCAAATTTGATGCAGACACCAGAGTTCTGCCCCTCAAAGGTGAGGTGAATATGGGGGAAAATCACCTCAAACCTCTGAGTTTCTATTTCATCTAAACTAGAAATAATGGCACAAAGTTCGAGTGAAACAAAACATATATGGTATACCTGATACCATGGTATGTATCAATTATCCTTTGTGCTACCAAAGAAGACAGCATTGTCTCATATTAGAGATAACTTGATGTTAGTCAGAAGAAGAATATCACCCCCCAAAACCTTCTAGAAGTTATTGCTCTTGTATTTCTTACTTTTCCTTTCTCACCATAAAATGAAACTACTTGGCTGAGTGTTCTTCGTTAGCATGGATTAACAGTTAACATCTTTCAGCTTCCTTGTAAATCATCAAGCTTGGCACATAGTAGGAACTCATAAACATTTACTGACTGAATGGATGCCATGATTTAACACCAGCCCTACTGGCCTCAACATCTGCATTTCAGTTTAACCTCATTATTGTTTCAGTCCCATAATTTCAACTGAAGCAAGTCTAAGACATTGCCCTACCACATCGGGAAATCAGATCCATTTTTACTTGGATGGACAAGTCAGAACAAAATCATTCCCTTCCCTCCCAGAGAAATCCTTCCTCTCCTCTCCTCAAGTTACCAACTTCCTTAGGGGAAAGCCGCTAGCTGTTAACCCTTAGGTCTTCAAACCTTGTCGTTATGAAATAGGAATCCAGCACTGATCCCTCATAGACTGTGCAAACAACCAACTATGAGGAAGTAAAAATATACCAGGCTGTCCTTGGGAAGAAAAACAGCTTTTCTGAGCTTTGACATGAAAGGACAGGAAGCCTGAGAAAGGAAGCGGGGAAGAAGGGCTGAGCAAGGGGAGAGCAAAGCAAGTTTTTTTTACCCAGCTGCTTCAGTTGCATTTGGCCAAGTTGCATATTTACCTTCTAACCACGAAGGCTGATTGACTTTTTCCCTTTCTTCTGTTTCAGATCTGAGAAGAATAAAAAGAAGAAGGAAAAAAAAAACTTCTCCTCACAGCTTGTCAGACAGGGATGCCTGAGAACATTGCTTTACCTTTGGGAGAGAGGGGCGGAGTCCAGCATAATGGGAATTAACTCCAACTACTCTGGAGGCTTCAAACGTGCAGGCACTTGAAGCGGAAACCAGCTCAGCGGGCACTGAGCTCAAAGGCTCACCCTCTCACCTCCTACCTCCCAGCTGCCAAGTCAGCACCCCCCACACTCTTTCTCAATCTCTCTCTCTCTCTCTCTCTCTCTCTCTCTCTCTCCCTCTCGTGTGTGTGTGTGTGTGTGTGTGTGTGTGTGTGTGTGTGTGTGTGTGTGTGTGTCTGTGTGTGTGTCCATTCTTAAACTGAATTTCTATGGCTCACTTCCTCACCTGCTGAATGCCAGCTGAGGAACTGAGTTTCTCCCTAAATGTGACTAGGTAGCTAGAAAAGCACTGAGAGAACACACTCATCCTTAAACAGAATTTCCCTTCAAACTGATGTCTAATGTTTTGGGGAAACTAATGCTTCAGTAGAGAAATCTTTGATTTGGTGATGATGCAACCTAATCTTTAAGAAAAAACTGAGGACTAGAGAGATGAGTTCCTGTATAAAATGCTGGCTGCACAAGCCTGAAGAACTGTGCTTGATTCTCAGAACCTATGGTAGAAGGAGAGAACATACTCTTAAAATTTGTCCTACAAACTCCACATGCATGCTAAGGCATACATATGTGTGCATTCACATTCACATAGAATTCACACAAACAGTAATAATAATATTATATATATAGTCCATATGTATATGCATTATATATAATATATGTAATATAACACAACAATAATAATACATAAAATTAAAATTTAAAAAGAAAAAAGTTATGAAGACCCACATTGTGGTGGCAACAACTGTAGTCCCAATATGTCAGAAACAGAGGCAGGAAGATCACAATACAAAGCTAACCTGAATTACACCACTAGATTATCGTGAAAACAACAAGAAGAAAAAACCAAAAACCTTACTTAAACAATACATTGAAAGGGTGGCATCACCTTTTGAAATAGTAGTAGCACCAAACATCAGAGTCTAACTTATCTAAAAGCACAAGGAACTGCTCTTTTCTGCTTTGGAAAAAAGCTGAGTGCTCTGGATATGAATAAGGCTTACCTGAAGCTCTGTTCCAGCCTAATGTCATCTCTTTCATCTATGAGGATCCCTGGCACATTGCATTTATTTTTGGAAACTTGTCATCATCTCCACTGTACAGTTTTGCATATGGCTCTTATTTCTCCTTCTATCTGAATGTCTTGTGGACAAGGAACTTGGCTCAAAATGAGTTATAAGGATGAAAGCTTAAAAGAGCATTCTTGGCTGATCCAAAAATACTGGTGCTCCTACCATGACCTGAAAAGAATACTCTGATCGCTCTCTTTCTTGTTTTTCTGCATCTTATAGAAAAAAGTACAAAAAGGTAAAAGTAAATGGTTCAGCAGCTTGATATATTCATTGTACCATGATTATTTAATGAGCCTATTAAACTTTTCTTATCTGCCTGGGTATGTGTATAAATCCTGCCCTGTCTTTTATCATCTATACACATGCACACATTCATTTATCAAGCTATTTCGCATCAACAGTTTTAAACCATTTTTTTCTTCCCAAACAGACTGATAAACCACATTCCCATCTTTAATAAGAGCTTACTGAGGCACTTCCTGCAGGAAAGGATGGCTGACCTCTAGGGTAGAAAATCTGACTTTGGCAGTATTAGAGCTCCTGAATTTTTGAACAATCTCCCAGTCGCCATCTGCTTAGGAGTCACTGCTTCAGATACAGGAGTATGTAGAGAGAAGTGTTATGGCTTCTTTCATGAAAACTAAGTCAAAATTAACAGACACATCAAACCCATGCAAAAGATATAGCTGAAAATTTTAACAGGTGCAAAATAGTTGATTCTACTCTGTGCTCAAGCATATATTATGTTGCATGGGAAATCATCATTATTTGGAGCTCAGAGACTACCCTTTTAACTTCCCTCTTTTTAATCTCTTTTCATTGAGCTCCCAGTTCCCTTGAATGGGAAGAAAGAAGCACTTGGGTACATACTGAGTAATGATATAATTTGTTAGGCTAATGTTTATTTTTCCTATTTTTAATCTAACAGTTGAAAATTGTCTCATAAAGAAATAGTTTTTATATTTTTCATTTAAATATGCAGTTCAACTGACATGAAATTCATACCTATGGATCCTAGGGCTCTGGACACTGAAGCAGGAAAATCCCAAGTTTCTCATCAATCTGGCCTACATAGCAAGACTCTATCACAAAAACAAGGCAAAACAAAACAAAGGATTTTAAGCCATGCTTCAATAAGACATCTTAGAATGAGAAATAGACACTTCTTATGATATACTTAAGCAATAGGAAAGTATACAGTAATTATAATTCATACTGACCCAGGAACATCTGAATCCTCTATTAAATATATCTGAAACAAGAGATTCTATGAAGGTAAAATATGGCTGATTGGTGATGCTAATTTATATGTCCATCATTATCCCTGGTTCAGCAAATACTGCCTAATACATACAGAAGCGTTTCCCAAGCTATAATACTACTCCCACAACATTTTGCTGTCTAGACAAGGAGTCAACAAGCCAGAGCCTGTGCATGCCAAACCTAGTAGGCCGTCTGTCTTCCTAAAGTTTTATGGGCACACAGACACAGCATATTCATTTCTGTATTATCTATGGCTGCTGTCTTGCTACCATGGTAGAGCTGAGTAGTTATAAAAGAGATCTTATGACCCACGAAATCTGAAGATTTATCATCTGGATCTTTACTAAGAAAATGTGTTGACTTCTGCTGTAGACTCATTATCTGTAGATTGTAGCAGAGACACCATGTTAGTTACAAGGAAAAAGAGGTTAAAATGGAAGAAGGGAAAATTCCAAAAGCAGAAATGCGACTTGTTTTTCAGCTCTGTTATTCTGCCAGCCAACCCATTCCATTTCTGTAAATTCTACTGAATAAGTATCAGGAATGCGCTAGTGTTCACTATGAGCCAGAAAGTTAGACATGTTGTGAAATTTCCCCTGTTAAGCCATCTTTGAAGCTGTATTCATATCTTTCACATTTTAATTTTTGCTTTTTTTGTTAGAGCTCCTTCTTTTTCATGGTTACTTCCTCGTTTGGGTTTTTTATTAAAATGTCTTATAAGTATGCACTCCAAGAAGAGCCCCATTTATTTTAAAGTCATTTGTGAGCCCCATTGTCCTTGACTCGTGAGAAGAGTGTGTGTAAGTGCTTTCAAATCTTAAAAACACATTGATTCCGTGACCTTTCATCCATGGAAGGTGAATAGAGGAAGATGCCAAGGCCACTGAAAAGGCTTTAATTCTAGGGGCTGGGAAAGTAAGTTGGTTGGTAAAGGGCTTGCCATAAATACCTGTGTCTGAATGCTAGTAGCTAAGTAAAGCCTCATATGATGATGTGGTCTTAGAAGCCCAGTACTAAGGATATGAAAACACATGAATCCCTGGGGATTTCTGGCTGCACACACCATATAAAATTTCCCCCAATGTTATAGCTCTATACTTAAAACCTAGAAATGAAACTTATGTGTTTTATATGAACACCAAAACTGGGGACTGTTGAAGTTGCTCAGTTAGTAAAGGTCCTTGCCCTCAAGTTTGACAACTTGTGTTCAATCCCTGTGACTCACATGGTGAAAGGAAAGCTACACATTGGTTTCCCCTCCACCAGACAATATATTATCTGGCACCAAAACATTTTAAAGATGTTTTCCTGCTACCAGCTGTTAGCATACAATTTGTGGATTATTTCGAAGTAAATCAAAAATAAAATTGCTCATGGTTTTTGCTGGTTACTTTAGCAGTCATTGAAGGAAAATAATTTTTACATTTTAACACATTAAAATAAACCAGAAGTCCTTTTTTAAAAAAGTTTATCCAATGTGCCAGATTTTTGGTTCAAATGATATAGAGCAAGTTAAACTAAATTGTTTTATATTAACCATTATAAATGCATGTTTATTCTGAAATGTAATTTAAAAGCAAATTTAAATTAATAGTCAATTTCCATTGGGCTGTTTAATTATATAAAAATTCCTATATACTGTGCAAGGATTCGTCACTCTTGCTGATTTTTGCCAAAGTAAATCATTATTTACTGCGTGCACTTGAACATGTCTGCTCCAAAATTCATGCCTTATCAATGTGAATATTACAAGGTGGTAGCCTTAAGAATTGATGACTACAAAAGTGGCTTCAAGTAGTATTCAGATCTCTAGCCTTAGCCTTTTCAAGTTTGGCAGTGTAGGAACACAATGATCCTGCCCTCTAGCCCTTCCATCTTTGTCACATGAAGACAGCTTTCGTCTACTCAATAAGATACAGATATAAGGGTCAGATATCAAAGCAGAGAATAACCCTCAACAGAAACTCAACCATCCAATGCTTTGTAGACATCTGATCCCCGGGAAGTATAAGAAAATAGATTGTATTCATCATGAATACCTAGGTGAAGAATTTTGTTAGATTAATACAAACCTATTAAGAAGTTTGTTACTCTTTAGCATATATACAACACTGTAGGACCTTCAGGAAGCACAGAATTAGGAAGATAGACAAGGACCATGACCTTATAATAACCTTATAATATTTACATTCATATCAAGGAATGGATAAGAGAGGAAAAGAATTAATTAATATGGTCCATGATGGTCAAGCTCTATCCTGATGTGGCAGCAAAACCTGGCAATATGGTCCACATGGTACTGATTTTAAGAGCAAAGAACAAAATATTAAGGAAGAAATAGAGTCCTGTACTTTAGTTGTAAGGCCAAGTAACACGTGGCAGAGTTAGAGTGATTGCAAGGAGCCATTGAGACATCACTGTGTGAAGTTGTAGAGATGATACCTAAGTTGCAGTGAACATTCCAAGATGTTGGAGGGAATAGAACCATGAGATGTCACGCAAGGAAAGCTGCATACATGGTGGAGGTAACCCTCAAATGAAGGTATTCATGCTACAGGCAACTGAACTGGATAATATGGCTTGAATGTGAACTGCCTCCCATAGGCTTGCATTTGTTGTGTCCCAGTATACTTGAATTTTGAGAAGTCTGCATGTAATTGTTTTCAGAATTTAAAAACACTTAAACTCCATGACCATCATCCATGGACACTGAGTATAAGAAGATATTTAGGTCAATGAAAACTTCTTAATTCTAGGGGCTAGGAAAGTGACTCAGTTGTTAAAATGCTTGCCGCACCAGTAGATAGGCTACTTATGCTCTTTGGAAATGAGATGATTCCATTGTGAGTTCTAGATGTCAGACATGAAGCTTCATGATTTGTTGTCTGCCCTGACTGGATTTTTCCTTGCTATGTACTAATTGGAAAGGGAACATATATTTTACGTCATTGTATACAATTTTATAAGAGTTCATGCTTCATGGTTAATAGATTCCCTTGAGTCTCAGAACAGACTTTGGAGGTTTGGATAGTGTTGGGACTGCGAAAGACTGTGAAGACTTTGGAAGTTAGACTGAATGGATTTTGCATCAAAAGATAGCAATGAGTCGGCAGGGCGGGGGTGTGGGGGGCAAGTTAATGTTGAAGTGTGACTGTGAAATGTCATGCATAGGCTCATTGGTTTGAACACTTGGTCCCAAAGCCAGTCATGTTACTGTTTGAGAAGGCTGTGGAAACTTTAAAAGATGTAATCTCACTGGAATAGGTGGGTCACTGGAGAGATCATTGAGATTTTATATCCTGTTACTACATACGGTTTAGTCTCTGCTTCCTGGGGATGGATACAATGTAACCAGTGCTTCCTGTGGATGGATAAAATATAACTAGGCACGGACCTCCTCCCACCACGCCTCCCCTATCAAGTTTCATGTCTCTCTCACCAAGATGGACTTTATCCCTCTGAAGCTGTTAGCGAAAATTAATCCTTTGTTCTTTAAGTTGTTTTTGTCAAGACCTTTTATCACAGTGATGAAACTATAACTAAGACAGATTAGAAGCAATAAAGAGCAAGAAGAAACCGAGAGACAATTTTAAATCTAAAGACTCAAAGAAGGGAAGGGGCTTGACATGTTGAGAAATTATAAGGTCAGTGGGTCTCAGTCATGGTGAAATGGAGACTGGTGCCAGCTGGCACTGGAAAGATAAATGACAGATAAAGTAGAGATTTATAAGATTTTCTTTTATACTGGATAACTGTAGACAAGCTCAGTGTGTCAAAAATAACAATTTTCACCAAGAAATAACTATGTCAAAACAGGATAAACCCTAAGTCGATGATACCACTTGTCCCATGCTCTAACCCTCAAAAGACTGACCACTTGACTTCTGAAATACCTCTGTGGAAACTGGAGTAGCTCAGGAAACTATTTATCAATTTGTACTTTTATCTTAGGGATTTCTGGGGATTACTATTAATGTATTTTGTTAATAATAAAAGTCATTGCCTTTGGAAGTGTTTGTCATTCCACCTGGCTTTCAGATCTGGCATAGCTCAGACTAAAGGGAAGCCACTGAGTGGTTTAAAATATTCTCTAACATATTTGGGAGGTATTTTTTAAGTAAATATAGAAGTTATAGTATAGGCAATTCAAAGCTACAGTTTTTATTTCTCAAACCTTCCTGTTTTTCTCTCAGTGATTGTCTTGCATTTAGAACCCCTAAACTTCAGTTTTGATTTCTTTGATTTCCGCATTTACGGTGCCCTATACTGAACTGGTTATCACATTGGTTTCCCTAGAAACAGTCTACTCTTTCTCATGCTCCAGTCAATGAACAATTCTGTTGAATTGTATTTCTAAAGAAGTAACCTAAATCATAGTTCAGAACTGAAAGAAAATGACCTCCCAACTTTCTCAACAATTCTCAACAATATTTTCCCTGTCATTCTTCCCTTCCCAAGGCCACTCATAAAATATTTATATTGTTTTTTAATTGTCTCTTACTTTATCATTTTTAAATTTAGCATACAAAGTAATTTGTTTCATTATGGCATCTGCATACACATATGTCAGTTTATGTCATCATACTTTCTTAGGAAGTCTTTCTAACAGTATCACCCATTATACTCAAACCCTCTAGTAAAGTATTCTCTTTTTCCAATCCATTTCTTAGTGAACAATGAAATTTGGTCTCAGAAAATTCTATGAAAGAGAGATAGCATTCCCGAAACAATAAGTCATTTTTACTTCCATTTCCCGAGACGATCACAGAGCTTTGAGAATTTGGTGACCTGAATCACACAAACTGATTTGTAGATATCCAGTTAGTTCTTAAAGTTTTGCTACACTTTTCTGGTTTTGCTGGATGGAGTAGCTGGCCAGGTTATTCTACAAACTTGGGCCACACTAACACAGGAGAGAGGTGGGGGAGGGAGAGGGAGAGGGAGATAGGGAGGGAGGAGAGAAGCAAGGAAGAATAGAAAAAAGCAGATGACTGTGTCTTCCACACCAGAGATAAAACTCAAGAAACACAGAACAGCCTCTTCTGCAGTGGTAATCTGATAGGACAACTGGCCAGCCAATGGAGACAGCACTACCAGCCAGATAATTTGCCCACAAAATAGCATAAAGCAACAGCTGCTAGAAGCAGACCACACAATAAGAACAGCTCTGGCCAACAAATCTCAATTTTTTACTTTGGGTAAATATTTGGGTGCTAGGTTAACACTACTCCAGGGAATATTTGAGCAATTTTTCTAGTGACTCACAATGTAGATCATTTTTTCTTGGCAGTGTGGCGTTAAAGAAAATGACAGTCAAAAACATTATTTCACCTCTTCCTAAGACGTATTTATACTTTCTGGAAACATCATAGATTCACGAGTTGTTCTTAAAAATGTGTTGTATCTAGAAGGCCTTCCAAAGAAGTTGTCCCCAAGAATTTTTACTGGAAATATTCATCAAATATTGTCTAACGACGGTCAATAGGGCTTACCAGAGAATCATCTCAAATTTGAAAAGTAAACTTAATCCTAAAAACAACCTTGAAAAATTATCTTTTCAGAACAAAAAATTGGGACTTATAGAAATTTATTTGTTGTTTCCTTGTTTGTTTGTTTGCTCTATTTATTTAAAGACAGACAGAGTGGAGGGGAATATGAAGTTGGGTCTGCAGAAAGGTAGAGAGGCTCTCAGAGGAGTTCTGAGAGGGGAAATATGATCAAAATATATTGAATAAAAATTTTAATAAAAGAAATGGTTTCCTCAGCCCAATGTGTCTACTCTTGTGTCTACTAAATGAGGGACTTGGAAAAGGACTTGAAGAAAGAAGATAGGCTAAGTGAGAACATAAGGGAAGGATCAAAATGAATATGAAAGAAAGGGAAAGTACATATATGTAGAGGAATGTTTAATTTTTTAATCTGTCAGCAAGGCTGCTCTAGGGTAGCAAGAACGTTAATACACATCTTTAATCCCGGTAGTCAGAATCCCACCCATTCAATGGTGGTGCATGCCTTTAATTTCAGCACTCAGGAGACAGGAAGCAGAGTTCAGAAGGAGTCAGTGTCAGACAGGAAGTGATGACTATGATGAATCAGAGTGAAAGGCAGGCAAAGTGACGAATCAGAGGAATAGTTAGCAGTGTGAGTCAGAGTAAAGACATGCCGAACTCTCACGATAGAAAAAGAGGCTCTCAGCTTGAGAGTGAGGACAAGACATAGAGACAATGAGGCAGTCTGACTAATGAGAGATACAGATCCAAACAGAGGATAAGGCATAGGCTGACTGAGACAGTATGTGGCAGTGAGAGCTCTAAAAGACACTAAAGCAGTCTGAGGTAAAGACACAGAGTCAGTTTAACAGAAGAAGTCAATATCAGATGGGAAGACTAAGTCAGTTTGAAACTGAGCAGAGCAATTCAGTCTGAGGTAGTCAGAGAATCAGCCAGATTCTGCCAGAGTCTGCCAGAATCAGAAGAATTTGATCAAAAACAGTAGGCCATGTCAGAAGATCAGTTTAAACCAGTCAGCTTAGAGAGGAGTTTGAGCCAGAACAAGTGAGTTGAAACAGAAGAGTCAGAGTTCAGAAGGAGTAGTCAGAGTGATTCAGTCAGCAGTAAGTCTCAGAGGAGGTTGTTTAGATTGTATGGAGGTTTAAACATTCTCGATTGTAAGAAGACTTCCGGTTCTAGGCTTAAGAGTTGATTGTATGGAGGCTGAAATGCTCCAGGGCTCGAAGACTGGGACTGGTGATAAAATAGACAGAGAATAAAAAGGCTGTGAATCTGAATCAACATCTTCATGTATATAATCTCAATTGCTTTAGAAGAGGGGTTCATAAGGATATCTTTCTATAAAACAGAATAAAAAAGGTACACAACAATATCCTTTCCTTTCCATACCATCTCCTTGATGAGAAAGTAGAATCATCATTTAATCATTGAGTTCAGCATGGCTATTAAGTTGAAAGCATCTCTAAAGTTTCTCATAAGAGATATGTAGCGTATGTAAAATTATATGGGTCTACAGATGAAATGAAGGTTCTGAGATGAAATTTCATATGCAAGATGCTAATCCTAACCTAAAAGTAGATGATATGACCAAGCTGTGTATTAAGTAAAAAGAGCCAATAGGGATAGGATGTAGCTCAGTTGACAGAGTGCTTGCTTACCATGAATGAGGCTCTGCATTCAGTGCCCAGGATCACCTAAATTGGTTGTGGTGAGACATACATGTAATTCCTGCACTTGAAAGGTGGAGGCTGGTGGATACGAAGTTCATGGGAAGCCTCAGTTACATGATCTGTGAGGCTAGCCTGAGATACATGCAACCCTCTCTCTTTCCAAAACAAACAAAAAACCATGAGGACAAAAGACAGAAGCAATTCTAAGGAAAACCCACAATTAAGAGATGGGTAAAGAGACAAAGACTTGTAGAGGAGACAGATATTGTTCAGTGCTCTTACCATCCTATTTCCCACACACCACAGCCTCTTAAAGACAAGAGCTGGTCAGGAAGGACAGACTCAGGAAGGATGTGGTAATGTGAGGACAGTGGGTTGAAGGAGGCAGAGTGGTTAAAAATCCTTCCATTTTGAGTGCTTTATCGACCAGTTGTTATCTGGAGATAACCAAGGATGAGCTGAGAAACCAATCTCACTCAGAATTGAAATTATATTTCCAGCTTGGGAAAAAGTGTTTTTATTTTTAAGAGCTTTAAGGTACCACTCAATAGAGCTAAAACTTGCTATTCTTGGCATACATCCATCAACTCTAGTACCACCGTGTGTGTGTGTGTTCCCTGTCCCAGACTTAGACAAATTTTAAGAAATGAGATAAAATTAGAATCAAGTTCAATGTCTTTCTCCTTAACTTCTGTGGGATACCACATGCTAAACTGTTCTGGATATCACTCTATAAACCCGACTCCCTTTTTGACCTTAAGAAATCACTTTTACACAGAACTTAATTTTCCTATTTATGAAAAAAACTTTAGGATATTAAAAATTATCTTATTACAGTGAGAGAACACGTCATTCATTAAGTTGAAAAATCATTTAGAGAACACTTTACTATTACCTCTACTTATGAGAATGCCAAATTTATTCTTCAGTTATTTGTTTAACATTTAAATGTGGCAGTCACCGGAAAAGGGTAATAAAAGACAAACTCACATTTTAATAGCTACAGTAATAAAACATAAGAACCATTAGTGAAACAAAGTGGTACATTCTTTAACAAAAACAAAATTTTATCTTAGAGTAGGATGCTAGTGTCTGGTGGTTGGGGAGAGGTAGGGAAACCATTATATTATATAGAATATCTAAGAAACACTGTGAGGTAAAATTTATACAAGGCCTAAAAATATCAAAAGGAGTTCACTAAAATATCAGAAGGAGTTCACTATACAAAGATAAGTGGTAAGAAAATCCCGGATGGAAAAGAACTGCAAATAATGAGGCTTCATAGTATAAAAATGATAAAAAAAATGAGGCCTCATGGTATTAAAAAAGAGCTTAAGGAACTAAAATGAGTTTTAAACTAAGTGTTTTTAAAATAGAGTTCAGCTTCTACCTAACCTAACTAACTCTAAAGGTATCAAACACCTATAACCCGAAATCATAAAAATCATAGAGTATATGGACATAAATGTTTGAATATGGCACCAAAAGCATAAGCAATCATAAAAAAAAAGCAAGTTGCAATTCAGCAAATTTAAATCCGTTTGGTTATCAAAGTATACTCTCAGAAAAGGGAAGAAGATAATACACCACAAAATGAGGAAAATACTTGCAAATCAATGGATATGATAAGGGCCTGTATATAACAAAATGCAACCAAAGTTTGATATGGAGAAAGAGTCTGATTTGATATTTTGTCAAATATGGTGTGTTCAAAAATGTTCAGAAGAATTTAATCACTTGGATAATACAAATCTATTCTCTCATAGGCATGGTGGTGTAATAAGCAAAAGTTTCTTCAGGGATAAAGAAAACATTCTAAAAGGAGCTCATTTTAATGACTCCACAGCTTTGTAAGAAAGGTAAAATCTACTTTAGATAGGGGAATTATATCCTATATGGATCTTACCTCAGTAATATAATGCAAACAGTAAAGAAGAAAGTGAAGGAAGAATGTCATCTTCTTAAAGTCACATGAAGTTCTTTTTTTTTAATCAATAGAACACATTTCATTTAAAAGGTTAAATTTGGAACAATCATCTTTTATGGTCATGCTTAGTACTGCGAAGCAATTTAAATAACATTGGTAAATGAGAAAATGAGGTAAAATTACATACACCACCAATTTTTTAAATGGCAAGTATTATAATTACTATCCAACTTCCTTTATAACCCACATTTCCTTAGAGCAACTATTAGTTATCTCCTGGGGCTGTTGCTTAAATGTAGTTGTTTTGTTGCATTATATTGAAATAGTGCAGTGACTGAAATGGTATGACAGGTCTGCATTTTTGTTGTTGTTGTCGTTATATTTCAAACCTCTAATTTTCTTTTTTTAATAATATTTTTATTAATAAATTGAGTTTTGTAGAAGTTCTAAAGATCATAAAGATAGTCTTTGGCTAGATAGCTGAACAGTGTCTTGGATCTCTTTGAGCTAAGTACAACTCTTTGCTTCTCCTTTAGAAGTCGACACCTCGAAATCAAAGAACAGAGACCAAAAGAAATTCTGGGATAAAGGGGATAAAGAGATCATCTACCTCTATGGAGAAAGAAGGTGTGGAGTTGAGTGTGGGGAAGTGGAGAGGAACTGGGAGGAACTTGGGGGAGGGGAAACCATGATGAGGATATGTTGTCTGAAATTTTTTATTTAAAAATATTGATCATGAAAAATAAACAAATAAAGGTAGCCCCCATCCTCCAGTTAATGTGCACGATAAGAATGTCTTCCAAATCCTTGACCAAAACTTTTCGTGACAAGCAAAAAGAATTAAAAAAGTAATGGAACAGAGTACGATGGAGTTTAATGGCCCTCTGTATCAAACTAAAAGCTCTCCTTACTCAAATTGTGACCCAACATCACCTTGGCTGACACAATTATTAAATGCTTAGTGTGTACAGGGGATTATGTTGTGTGAGTATGCATCATTTATCTTGTTTGATTTCTTTAACAATCCAGTGAGGCTTTTACACGTTTTTCTATCCAATTACACAGCTACACAAACTGATGTAAAATTGGCTTAAAATTTTACCTAAAATGTCAGACAATAAGAATTTGATTCTAGGCCAGGTGGTGGAGCACACCTTTAATCCCAGCACTCAGGAGGCAGAGACAGGCACAAGTCTGTGAGTTCAAGGCCAGCCTGGTCTACAGAGTGAGTTCCAGGACAGTCAGAGTTACAACAGAGAAACCCTGTCTCACAAAACCAAATCAAACCAAAACAAAACACAAAAGCAAACAAACAAACAAAAAAGAAAATCCTTGTATCGAAGCTCCAGGTATTTGAACCTTCTTAGTACCACAGGCTATAGCTTGTCTCTTCTGACCTTTTATAGAGATAGTAGAGAAAGCACTGACACTCTTCTGTGAGATCAAAATATGCATGGAAAGTTTGCACTAAATGATCTTTTTTTTAAAAATCTTTAGAGGAGATAAGCAGAGTATCAGAAACATCTTGCCTAATTTCATTAGGCCACTTCTCTGACCCATATGACAACTTGAAACAACAGGGTTAAGAATGAATTTGTCAGCAAGGTTCCAGATTTAGTTGTTCCCCTCACTGTGGGAAAAAATCATTATTCTAAGATTGCCTCCAAGTGTGTTACTAATGTTCATAGCTAACAAATGCTAGTCAACTATTTTGGTAACAGACTGATTTCATGAAGTTATTTTCTCAATTGAGCTTCCCCATCTCAGATGACTCTAGCTGACAAAAAAATAG
This sequence comes from Cricetomys ansorgei, assembly GCA_026225945.1. Classification (NCBI taxonomy): domain Eukaryota; kingdom Metazoa; phylum Chordata; class Mammalia; order Rodentia; family Nesomyidae; genus Cricetomys; species Cricetomys ansorgei. Next base: position 1,392,733 of record JAMJFZ010002884.1, on the reverse strand, counting down.
CTAACATAGTAATTTTCAGTACTGTAAAGCTAATTCACATTGTTACACAAATCTGAAACTCTAGGCACAGTGAATGATAACTGCACTTTTTCTCCTCCTTGCTTCAGGTAACACCCACTTTGCTGTCTGTTTCTAAATGTCTGACTATATTAGATACATAAGTAGAGTCTTTCTCTTTCTAAGTGTTTGACCATATTAGAGATATAAGTAGAGTCATGAAGGAATTGGCTTTTTGTGACTGCATCAATTTACTTTATCTTACCTCCTTTGGATATATTCCCAGAATAGGTTGAATCATATAGTAGATTTTGAAACAGTCTCAATATGTATTTTAGGCCATCAGTAATGTTTTCCATAGTGCTTGTATCATGTACAATCCCAGTAACAGTGAACAATGTTTGTAATGACTCTTCATCGTTTTTAGAACTCATCTGCTTAGACTTCTAATATGATGTTGAATAGTAATGACGAAAATTATCATCTTTTCTTGTTCCTTATACTGGAGGAAAACTTTAATTATGTCAAGGAACATGATGCTAGTATAGGTTTTTATTTTTTTTACCTTTCTCGTGTTGTATAGTTTCTATCTATTTCTTTTTTGTGTGGCTTAATCACAGAAGTGTATTAAATCTTATCAAATGCTTTGTATATGTTATTTAAGATGATCATGTGTTTTCTGCAATTTGCTTGTGTTTTTTATATTTTGAATTATCCTTGTTTTCCCTAGAATAAATTTTACTTGGTCAAGATGTATAACTCCTTTAGTGTTCTCTGTATTCAATTTGCTGATATCTTATTAAGCATTTTTGTACAGTAATTAACTAGGCATATTTTTGAAAGTATTTTTAATTATTGAACCATTCTCCTTTCTTATTATCACCCTGTTCAGATTTCTTATTTCTTTATGTTTCAGTTGTGGAAAAATGTACATTTCTAGGAATTCATTCATTTCTTTGAACTTATGAAATGTGGGAGATAAACAATTGTTCATAGAGTTCTGCTATATCCTCATTGTAATTCTTTGACCTCACTTGTTTCTGATAGTGCTTATCACTAAAAACTGAGCTGTTTAGGGGACTCCTAATTCCTTCAGTGTCCTTCTCATCTTTGGTCAATAGTGCCCTGAAACTTTCATATTCAGACTAAGTTTTACTCAATACCAGTAGGGATTTTTTAATTACTTCTTGTGAAGCTAAAAAGGGAGGGAGTATAAATGAGGATTCTTATTAGATCTATAATTAACTTCTCTGTAAGTCAGTCCTTCTCAACTAACATTATTCTTTTTCTTTATAGGACACATCATTGCTTATATTTAAATGCATAGGTCCTAAGCCTGTAGCTGGGTCATTTACCAAGTGCCACCTTTCAAAGTAATCTCTTAGAGTGCTGATGTCTTTTTGAAACAAGAGCATGTTTGCCTTCCTTCTGCCTACAGTGGACTGAGAATGGTGCTTTGGGCTCTAAGCCTTTCCCAGTCCTGAGATACACAGGAATCGGAATGATTTCCTGACCAAACATAGACTAAGAATATAGCCATTCATTGTTCTGGAGATAGGAATATTTAAAGAGGTCAGGAGGCCTGAGGTAAACCACGGGAAAACATAGAGGAAAGCTGGCCACAAAGCTACTGCCACCCTGTAAGTTTGCTTTCTGTTGCTGTGAAACACTAGGACCGAAAAAGAACATGGGAGGAAAGGGTTTATTTCATCTTATAGTTTATAGTCCATCAAGAGAAAGTCAGGAACTCAAGACAGGACCCAGAGAGAACTGAAGCAGAAACATGGAACACTGCTTACTCACACGTTCCCTATGACTTGTTCAATTACTTTTCTCATACAGTTCAGGCCTTCCTGCAGAGTTATGGCACCATGCACAGTGGGTTGGTCTTCGGATATCAATTAACAACTAATAAGATACCCCACATGCCCAATCTGATAGAAGCAATTTTTAAATTGTGGTTCCATCATTCCAGGTGACTCGAGTTTGTATCCACTACACTCAAAAACACTAACCATCACAAGTACATTGGCATGGATAGTAAACACCTGGCTTCAACCACCCAAAGGAGGAAGAAACGAAAGGCTTTTTATAAACCTCAGATCCAAATCAAGATGAGCTGAACCAACCAGCATCCCCCTGTGCTTTCCCTTAACTCCTCCTGCAACAACTCATCCTCACATTGCACAAGCCGCTTCCAACCATATCCCAGCTCACCATGCCCTTGTTTCCATCTTTCTTCTACTTCCCTGAACCAATGCCCTTCTGATGATACCCACTCATCCTTCCAGGCACTCTCCTCCCAGAAGAAAAACACAATAAAGATAAAAAGAGCTGTTTAATGTGGTTCGAAGAAAGCCTTTCCCAAAGATCAGACTCATTCCAAGAAAGAGAGAAGACCAACATAGCTTTTACATTATCACCAGCTACATGAGAAATTCAGTCACATGGACCAAAGCTTTAGCCTCAACTTACAGCATGGACAGTTGGCAGTAACACATAATGACTTCTAGGAAGTGGTTGACTATGTGAACAGCGAGTTTTATAGCATCTAATAGACAATGAGAAAAAGGAAAGCAACGTAAGAGGAGGTGGGATAAGCCATGAGAATGGCACTTCAGGAAGCTATGAAAGCTAAGTCTCTTCCTCTGACAAATGTGTCCACTTGCATCCCCATGCTACTTAGCCAGCTGCAGTTCTCACTTCATTTCCTAGTGAATACATCAGCATCTCCCCCCAAAATGCAAATATTCAGGTTGTTTTGGCTTTGTGCCTGTCAGTCTTTGAGAGAAGTAAGTCTAATAATAGAGTTTTGTGTGACTGTCGAGAGCAGGATGACATCAAATAATCATGAGGCATCCTGGTGATTAAAGAGCTAATTGTGTTGAAGGTCATCTGTCCTGAGCTTGAATAGAAAACATCAAAATGTGAGTTGTTACCCAAAGCAACAGCTGTTTCTTCAGAGCTTCCACTTAACTCTGAATGAGAAGACAATCACATTATTGACTCACAGATGGAGTATGCCTTCAATGGCCACAAAAGCATTAGTTTTTTCTTCATGTTTTCTGGAAGGTCAATGGATCCTTGATGCATGGAATCCAATTTTGCCTTCTTTGTGGGATTCCCAAGTGTCAAGTATCCAAAGGGCATTCATTCCCATTCCAAACAATTTCTATAAAACTTGGTGTTATAATACAAAGCTCAGGTTAAACATAGAGGAGGATTGATAGTAGCTGTTGGTAAGGCCCCTGTATTCCCCATTGTCTGTGTTTGCCATTTACTTTTGTTTGTTTCGTTTAGCCAAGAGTGAGGAATTGCTTCCCTTAGAAGGAAAAGGACCTAGTAAAAAAAAAGTTATGGCATCAAAACAAACTATTGTAAAACTTTCCACAAAATAAACAAAAGACAACATCAGGAAATAAAAACATCTTGGGTAGATTTCAGGGTGCTAGCATCCAGAGTATTATCTTTATAGGGAGTGGAGAGTGGCTGTTGTTGTTTGTGCTCAGATACTTTCTTTCCTTTCCTTTTGTAGTGAGAGGAAGCTTTTAATCTTTTAATCGAAAGTAACCACTTCAACTTTGTGCAGGGATTCAGGACAATCACAAAGGTCAAGAGACTTCCTCACTGTTGCTTGCTACTGATTCTGACCTAGGTCTAACTACTGGATATTCCGGAGGTTCTGTTTGTTTTGTTTTGCATGAAACAAAGTCATGGAGTTTATTAAGAATCAAATTCTTTAAAGCAACATTTCATTAATTTCTAGAGAATTTCATACAATGTATTTTAATAGTATCCATCTCCCCTCCCTCAATTCTTGCCAGATCCATTCTGCCTCCCTGCACACCCAAATTCTTTTCTTCATCTTTTTTTGTTTTGTTTTAAATCTCAAGGAATCCGGTTTATACAACCCAAATACTCTTGGGTGTGGAGTCATTATCCAAAGTGTTATCAACCTATGGGAGGTCACACCCTTAAAGAAAACTGACTCTCCCTCTCTCAGCAGCCATTAGTTATCAGTAGTTCCTCAGCCAGTGGTAAGATTTCATGGGCACCGCCTCCCTGCCCCTACATTGGAATTTTGTCATGGTGAAGCTCAAGAAGCACTTAGAAGCACATGCACAGATCTGCACATGCTGAAGCCAAACAAACTCCAAGCCCAGAGCTTGGCTAGAAAACATCAAAATGTGAATTGGTACCCAAAGCAACACCTATTTCTTCAGAGCTTCCTCTTAGCTCAGAATGAGAAGACAATCACGATCAAGTTATTGACTCACAGGTGGAGTATGTCTCCAATGATCACTTACATTAGCTTTTCTTCATGTTTTCTGGAAGGTCAGCAGAACTTTGTTATATATAATCTGATTTTGCCTTTTTTGATGGGATTCCCAAATTTCTAATATGCAAAGGACATTCATTCCTATTCCAAACAATTTCTATGAAATTGTTTAAGCTTGTACAGATTCAGGTTTTTGTTTTCTTTGGTTTTGTTTTTTTGAGACTGAGTTTATCTGTGTAGTCCTGGATGTCTTAGACCTCTCTCTGTACACCAGGCTGGTCTGGAACTCAGAGATCTACCTGTCTCTGCCTCCCAAGTCCTGGGATTAAAGGCATGCACCACCACCGCCTGGCTCTAATTCAGTTTTAAGGTATACACAAGCAGTTGAGAGAAGGGGAGAGAATCATGTAAGCAAGTGATAGGTGTCCTAGAATCAGGGACATAGGCTTCTCAAGAATGAATTAACAGGGAAGATGCACATCTTGAAGTAGCAGACATTGTGACAGCATGCGTAAGATCTTTACAGGCTTAACCAGACAAAATCCAAGCCCAGAGGAAAGGAAGAGAGCAAAAAGTCCCATCTGCAGCCAACAAGCTATTTACAACTGATAGTTGCTATGAGAGTGTATATCAGGTTTTTTTTCCAATGGATTGACACTGAATATATCAACTACACTCTAGGTCGGGTTCCATGTTCAGAAGTAGCTGGCCAACACAAACCGGACTCCATGTTATGCTTGTGTGTATGTGTGTGGGGTTTTGTTTTGCTTCTTTGTTTGTTTTTCTGTTGTTTGGGGTTGGGTTTAAGGACTTATTTTTAAGAGAGAGGAAAAAACATGACGCTGAATAGGTAGGGAGGGGAGTAAGTATCTGGGACTAGTTGGGAGAAGGGAGTGAGTATTATAAAAATATATTATATGTAATCCTCAAAGAGTAAATAAAAACATTTCAAAAGTATGAATTACCACCAATGGACTTCAAATAGGAGCTTGTCTACCCTGGGAGGCCATCTATTTCTTTACTCCTACCACCTTCTTAACTGGTATTTCCCATGATACTTCCACCACACAAACAGGAGACGGGGCTCCCGAGCAACCATCCAGATTTCACAGTGAGAAACACTGAAACTGTAAGATTTTCTGATAAATGTCCTGGCATAGCACAAAAAAAAGTAGTGACCTTCACAAACATTTCCTGGAATCAAGGGTTGGGTTGCTCTGTTTTGTTGTTGTTGTTGTTTAGTTTTGAAAATGTTTTTCTTTAATGAAAAGAATCTCTTTTGTTCCATGAACAGTATTTGACTGCTCAAGGTGAAACCCTGTGGGCTCTAGAAACTTGAACTTGAAAGGCTTTCCCACAGGTGTCTGCTTGTGGTTTAACCTTTAAGGACCAGTGCACTCTACTTCCTGGTTCAGTTCTTCAAGGCAAATGTGGTAGATTAGAAATTTAAGGTATGACTAGTGGAGAGAACTGAATGTACTAGGTTCTTTTCTATTCATTATCTGTCTATATTGGTAGAGAAGTAGACATCTTACCTCAAAATCAGAACAGTACTATGGAGTTACTTAGTGCAGGTGTACAGTATGTATCACTGATGCTTCCAGTCAGAGTATCGTATATTCTTGATCCTTAAATACTTTACCTTGAAAATTGTGCTTCCCCTCAAGCCTAGCCTCAAGTAAAGATGGAGTGCACCATCCCTGGAAGTTATCTGAATTTGGGCTTTTTGTTGTGGAGGTCTTATTTTTAGTTATGTATAAAATGTTTTGTGCACTGTTGGGTGAAGGACTGCCTAGGCCTTGGTGTTTTTCTTCAGGTGCTGGATTTATGTGGTAGGTATTTGATTGCTTATAATCTGCATGTGCTATCAGTAGAACACCTGAGTAGGTTGGTATCAATAAAAACACCTGAGCTCAGGTGCTCAGGGTTCCTCTGTTCAGTATGGTGCCTGCAATGATGGTGGTTCCCTCTGTTGTAGTCTGGAAGGGTTTGCATATATGAACATGCCTCTCTTGGTGAACCCACACAGTGGCTAACTACTACAGGCTTTTATCTTTTCTTACTTATCATATTTTCCTCATTGTGTGTAGTGTATGTGTGCACACCCATATACCATGCCATGTGTGTAGAGGTCCAAGGACAGCTTGTAGGACTTGGTTCTCTCTTTCTAACATATAGGTCCAAGAGATCAAGTCTTCGTGGCAAAAGCCTTTACCCTCTGAGCCATTCCACCAGTTTACACTTGGCTTCCTGCCCTTCCTTCCTTCCTTCTGTCTTTCCTTCCTTCCTTCTGTCTTTCCTTCCTTCCTTCTGTCTTTCCTTCCTTCCTTCTGTCTTTCCTTCCTTCCTTCTGTCTTTCCTTCCTTCCTTTTGTCCTTCCTTCCTTCCTTCTTTCTTTCTTTTTTTCTTTCATTTATCTCCTTCCCTCCCTCCTTAGCTTTCTGAGACAGAAGGTATCTCTATAGTCCAGGCTATCATAAAACTCATGGAAATCCACCTTCCTCAGCTTCTAGAGTGCTGGGATTGCATACAAGCCATATTTTAACATTTTAAATATTTCCATTTATTTTATTATTGTTATATGCATGATAAGGGGAGCACATGAGACCTGGAACACATGTGGTGGTAGTTGGAGGATGATTGAGTAGAGTCAGTTCTCTATTTCCATTCTCAGGTGGGTTCTAGAAGTCAAACTCAGTTAGTCAGGTGACAAGGGCTTTGAATAACTGAGCCACCTCACCAGTCCGATTTTGGCTTTTTATGTGGCTGGAGTCCAGACCTTTGGCTGCCCTCTCGTTCATAAACTCACAAAAATAATATTCCTAACAGGTTTCCTGGGCCTCACTCTATTACCCACTTAAGCCATAAAGTCTTAGTTTAAATATCCTGGTACTCCACAAAGCAATCATGTCCTTCAAGTACCATCCCACAGAAGTAATCTTTTAAAACTTATGTTTCAGCAGCAGAAATACTGTCATATCATTGACCAAAGTATACTAAAATATTGATTGTCCTGAAAGTATCTCTTTCACCAATTCCTATCTGTTGCATTGCCTTTAAATAGCAGTACATTGCTATCCCTGTAACCATGTCACTGTTTCTAGACAATTCTCACCTCTGGAACAACATGTGCCTTAACACGCAAGTTCTGAGCAGTATATAAGGAGAAATGGCTACAGCTTATTTGTCAAATCTTGAAAAAAGGTATATATGAGGCCCGGGCTGCAGTGGCGCTTTGGAAACCAAAGTCACTTTCCAATACAAAGAAATTCCATGACATTTTGTACTGTCCTTAATTGCTTGTCCAGCATCTCAAACTCTCAAAATAAGCTCCTCTCTCCTGTGTCAGAAGACAGAAGATCGGATTCCTTGTCCTTTACACAGAGTGAGATGGACCTGAGATGGCAGCTCTATGGTTTCTAGAATCACACTGACTTGGAACAAAATGCTTATCTATTTGCTAGGGAAATGACAAACTTCCGAGATGTGGCATCTACGACATGAGTATATTCACTCAGGAGGACTGACTGTGCAAAGAGTGTAGGAAGAGCCAACAGGGATATGAAATGGAGGGGATGAGGAAGGAAGTAGACATGAGAAAGGGTAAAAGAGCGAATGAGAGGCAGAAGGAAACAAGAGGGGTCAGGGAGATAGGGGTGCTGTGGGGAGAATGGAATCAACAAAACAAATTGTTTGAAAATGCCATAATGAAACCTAATACTTTATATCTTCAGTTGAAACAAGCACATTTTACAACATAAATTCCTATCCCCAGAGGGTTCTAATGTGGCAGCCCTCAAAAAGAAACTTGCATACTCAGGTTTATTGCAATACTAGTCACAGTAGCTAACTTCCTGAATCAGTCTAGGTGCTTTTGAGCAGATGAATGGATAAGAAAAATGTGATGCATTTATGAAATGGAGCTTTATTCAGCCATAAAGAAGAATGAAATGATTCCATTTCTTGGATATTGTTATAATTAATGATCATCATATTAAATGAAATAAACTAAACTCAGAGAGGTAAATATATTTTTCTCTCAATTATAGGCTCTAACATTTTGTAAACAAATAAAACCATTTATGTAATATGCATATATATATGTATATGACATACAAAATGCGTATGAAATATCGTTACAGACATATATGACATGTATGTAATGAGACTAGAGGGAAGAAAGACACTAGCAAAATAGAAGAAGAGATAGGAGAAGAAAAGGAAAGGAGGGAAGAGGTTAAACATGGTAAAAGTAGATGATAAACTTGAAAGAAATTGTCTTTATGAAAGCCAGCATTATGTAATATATATATATCAATAAAGAAAAATTAAAAAGAATATCACTTTTTGGTGAAGTACAAAAGACATGGAGACTCCATTTTCAGATGAGATGCTCTCTCCACTGACTCCATAGTTTACAGCCTTAAATATTTTAGTCTAAAAGCACTGCTTCTCTGAACCATGAGTCAAACCAATAATGCTATTGATCAGAAGCTAACCTCTGCAGAATGCTGCTTGCATTTTAGATTGCAAGACATAACATCATGAGTCCTTTGCCTCATCTTTTTCTTCCTTTATTTCTTTCTTTCTTTTTTTTTTTTTGCTCATTACCATCCATAGTTCTAATGCCCCATGCTCTTGACAAGGCTACTACTGAGTTCCAGAAATCACTTTGCTATAAGTCTCTTCTTTTGACCTAGAATTACATATAAGAGTGGTGGCCTTCAGAAATGGTTGTCTAGCAATAAAAAAGATTTTATTGGTCTTTAAATTTTTTATTAAAATAATTAAAAATATTTTTCTTTTACATAAATAACAGTCTCTATATTATATTATTAATTGGTTGAACTTATGTAGATCTTAGAGATAAAAAAAATGCTTTCATCAATTCCCTACTGCATGGTATATAAATAATAGCATTTTATAGATTTTTAAATGTATTTTTGTTTTCTTCTTCTATTTCATCAATAGCCCATTAAATCATGTGGTCTGCCAAGGTGATACACTGTGGGTTCTGAAAGCGAAAAGGTGCCCTCACAAATTTTAGCCAGTTCTGCCTTCTTTAAATAACAGTGCATCCATCTTTTCCTGGGTCAGAACAATGAAACGCCTCTGGACATCCTGTCACTCACAACACTTTTGACTTAGGAGACATCTACTACAGAATCACATATAGATGCAAAGTCACACGTTTTCACACATACAAATGCCATTAAAAATCACGAAACTGAAAACCACAAAAGAACTATCATGTTTTGTTTTGTTTCTTTTTAACGATCCCTGACTGAAAGCATCATGAGACAAAGAACCTCCAAGTGACATTGAGTTTGCTGGGCATTGGGGCTTACCTTAACAGCGATTTCTACAACCCATGAGCTTCTGTTGAAGAAAACTGAAGATATCAATTGAAGATAGTTTCTGGTTAGGGATGGGGCTTGAGAGCTACTTCCCCTCTCAGTGCTGGGAACTCATACAGCATAGACCTGTGCAGGCCCCATGCATGCCACTACAGTCTCTGATTTCAAATGTGCATTGGTCCTGCTGTGTCTAGAAGGCCTTGTTTCCTTGGTGTCCTCCATCTTCTGGCTCTTATAGTCTTTCTGCCTCCTCTTCTGCTGTGTTCCATGAACTCTGAGGGGAGGGATTTGATGGAGACATCCCATTTAGTTCTAAGTGTTCCAATATTTCTTACTCTCTGCACAGTGTTCAGCTGTGGGTCTCTTTATTAATCCCATATACTGTAGGAGGATGTTTCCCTGATGATTGTTGAGCAAGACAGTATTTTAAAAGCTGAAGTTTGGGTTTAATGCCATATTTATTTTGACATGCGCATTGGAAATGTTACCGTTTCATCCTGTGATTAATATAAGTTGAAATCATCATATTTCAGGTGATTAGCATTTAGCAACCACCAATTACCACCATATTGGACTGCTCAACTTTAAGTGATATGTATTTCTTTGCTTTCTAGATAATTAAGGATATAATTTACATACCAAATCTTCATTCATTTGAAGTATAAGTTCTGTGAATTTAGTAAATTCACAATACTATACAACCATTAGCATTATCAGAATCCAGAGCATTTTCATCCACCCTTAAGGAAATCCCGTACTGTACCCTTAGGTCCTTCATGCCATTCTGGTAGTGTTGTGCTTCATAGACATCATAGCTGGCTGGTAGGATTGTTTATTGTTTCCCTCCTTTGGAAGCTTGCATAGTGCCTTCTAGTGCCATGAAAGCTAGTTCTCAGGGAAGAGGCTTTCAACTCTGTTCCAGCCCAGGGTCCTCTTGTCCCTACATCTAAAGCATATGGTGTCTTCAACAGTAAGAATTTATCTTCCACATCTGGGGGGCAAACAAGGACTATAGCAATACCCTGTATATTTTGAGAGAGCCTTGGACAATCTTAACCAACAACTCAAACTATCTTCTCATGCCTGGACTTTAGGTTTTTCTTAGGTGGTCTTTGCTCTTGGAAGGAACATTATCAGCCTAGATGACAAAATTTCATTTAAACTATATCAGTTTGAAATATAAGACCCAAAGGATTTTTCTGTGAAATGGTTTCTCCTAGCAATGTCAGAAGCTACAATCATAAAATGTCACCAACATGCCTGTCTAAACATGAGCTGAACAAGGAAAAAAATATACATGTTAAATGCTCAGGAGAAACACAATGAGGCCTAACCCTATGCAAAGAACTTCAGGCAATTAAATGGTGAGAGCAGAAATAGTCTTCCCAAAGGAAGACCGCATCACTTGGTTTTCCAATACCAAGTGATCAGCCCTGAATACATGCATACAAATAGGACACAGACTGAGCAGGTTATATTTAGGAATACATATGGATACACACACACACACACACACACACACACATGCACATAGAAAATAATGAAAAAAGAGGCCACAAATAATGTGAAAGAGAGCAGGAGAGGTGTATATAGGAGGGCTTGGGTGGAGGAAAGGGAGAAATGCTGTAATTATATTATAATCTCAAAAATAAAATAATACAAGAAAATTGGAGAAGGTAAAATGCTACAGATGTAACTCTATTGCTTAGCATACATTAGTACTTTACTCCAGCCCCAGCACTATGAAAATTGAGAGAATGGGGAACCATTAGACCTAAATAGACAGTTCTCAAAGAAGACATAAAAATAGCCAATAAGTATGGCATCACTGGCATCACTAATCCCTGGGGAGGTGCAAATCAAAATCACAGTGAAATGGAAGGAGAAAACTGACTCACAAAAGTTGTCTTCTGACCTCCACATAATTAACATGGCATTCCTATGCCTGCATTAACACATACCCATCTTCTGTGTGTATGGACACACACAGAGAGAAAGAGAGAGAGGAAAGGAGGGGGCAGGAGGGAGGGAGAGAGAATATGATAATAAATAAAAGTAAAATTATAAAAAAATGGTTATTAAAAAAAGACAAAAGATAACTGTTAGTGAAGATATGGCAAAAAGGGAATCCAGGCATATTGTTAGTGGAAAAATAATATTGAAGCTTATCAAAGTATTAAATGTAGAACAACCCTCTGATTCAGCAATCCCATTCCTGAATATATAGCCAACAAGAATATCAGTATGTCAAAGAAACATCTACAGCCTATGTATTATAGCAATATTCATAATAGTCAAGGTATAGGAACAACAATATTTGTCTCAAACCAAGAGGTTAACTCTAAACACATATGAGCAACACTAAATGAACTCAGTTGGTTATATTTATAAATGTGTGTGTATATGTAAATAATAAAAGATAAGAGGATATGAATTTGATGTGTGGGGGTGGGTACATGGGAAGAAGATAGAAGGAAATTATATAGATACAGTATATACATATGAAATTTTTAAAAGTATATACAATTAAAAATAGACTTAAATGAAGATTTTTGGCATAAATTTGTTTAATATCCAAGAATGAAGATTGTAATGTGTATACTATACCTATACCACACACACACACACACACACACACACACACACACACACACACGCACGCACGCACAGAGAGTTTTTTTAAAAAGCCTCATGCAGATGCTAGACCCCCCCCACTCCAAGTCTTTGTCACATCAACTTAAGTTGCTCCTGTGAGCAGGTTATCACACACATGTCATCACAACTCCCTCTCCTCCTGAGCCATGTATGATAAATATGTTGGAATAAATTAGTTCAAAGAGACAGTCAGGGATGGAGAGATTGAATGATGTCCACTGGAAGTGAAAACAACTAAGTATATGGATAACAGAAGCAAAGTCTCTTCCTTTTTATTCTTAGTAGTATGGATTGTGACATCTCATGACCCCAGACCAGAAATGGGTATGAAATACTTGCTCAGTATATGACCACAAAAATCTCATAAAACATACAAATATTCTAAATGCAAAGTAGGAGCAACAGAATGACTACCACATGCAAAGTAGGTACTGCACACCATGCTCTGTTGTGTCCTATTAGCCACCATTAAGAATAAAAGCAACAAGACAATGCCAGCTTATGGGATCAGATAGGAAAGATGTGGAAGGCTCTATCTTTCTCATTCTTCTATGCCTTGGTGCTGTGAAAGACCTCATGTGAAAGAGGTTCAGTTTCTCAAACTGTTTATTAGACACGGGTAAACTCAATGGAACCATCAGATATTTTAATTGGAAAATAATGAGGGGAAGAATGTAGTTAGGGCTCTAGGCTCAGTTTAAGAATTATCAAGATGACTGGTAGGCTTGGGAAACAAATGTACTAGGATCTAAGAATTCTTAGAAAGAATTCTGGGAGAAGAATCAAGATGAATGAATTTGATTCGATGCAAATAGATCAGTTTTTGAGAACTAGGAAAGCATACTTGAAACATAGCATGGTGCGTGTTTCAGGTCTGTTCTTTCTGGACAATAACCTGTGGCAGTCATATCTTCAGATATGACTGAGCACATTTCCTAAGTATATAGCAAGTCAAAGAACAAAAATGCAAGCAGTAGATAAACAACAGAACATCAGACCAGGCATTGACATCATCCTGCAGGAGCAACTAGAAAACTGAATGGAAACAATCATCTGGAAATCTCTGAGTGATGAGGAGAGTCCCGTGAAGAATGCCTTAATCCTCAGGGGAGACTTAAAAAAAACAAATAGGAAGCAATGATAGATAACATTGTACCATCAAGGGCTAAAAACAACAAAAATGACTAGAGAGGCCTTGCTGAAAGTCATGCTAGAGTTCCTGATTCAGAAATTTCTGGCAAAACAGAGTAGTCTCACTGGGGATTGACTTTCAAGGCCTCATTGCCATTGCAAGCATTTTTACACCATGAGTTAAACAACAGTAACCTCTGTTAGAAATGATTTACTAACCATCTTTCCCAAAGGCACAATGGTTTTACCCAATTTACTCACTTTCTGTTCTCAAGGATGCAAGTGTTTTTACTCATGAGCTATCTTACTATTCTATTTTCTCTTTGTCATAGAGCCGGCTAGGGGACCAGCCAGTCATTCAAAGAGTCTGTGTTAATTACTTTTCTGTTGCTGTGATAACATGCAATGACCAACAGCAACTTGTGGAAAAAGAATTTATGTTGACTTATGGTTTCAGAGGGATAAGAATACATTATGGCAAGGATCATGTGAGTGTGTGATACACAAGGAGTAAGGAGTAGTAAGCAGAGAGCTTCCCCAGTGATGTACTTCCTCCAGTGACTTCCTGTAAGTGCCCCACCCCCCCAATCACAGCCACCAACCAAAGACCAAGTGTTTAAATACATGAGGCTATGAGGGACATTTCTCATTCAAACCTCCACAACTCTCTCCCTGGCCTCTATAGGCCCATGGCTGTATCATAATGCAAAATGCATTTAGTCCAATTGTAAAAGGTTTTTTTCTTAAAGATTTATTTATTTTTATATTATGTGCATGAGTATTTTTCTTGCATATGTTAAGTATACTGTATGTATGTGCCTGGTGACCACAGAGGCCAGGAAAGGGTGATGGATCCCTTGGAACTGGAATTATGGATGTTTGTAAGCAGTCATTTGGATAATGAGAACCAAACCCAAGTTCTCTTAACCACTGAGTCATCTCTCCAGTCCCGTAAGGCTATCTCTTAACTGTAGTCCCCTATAAGGTCAAAAACTAAATTATATATGTCTAACATACAATGACACCTAATATACATTAACATTCCAAAAAGGAAGGATGGGGACATTGTGAGAAATATTGGACCAAAGCAAGGCCTAAACTCAGCTGGGAAAATACAAAATCCTTTAGCTTCATAACCAATGTCTGGGAAATTAGTTCTCAAGGACTAAGATGGTGTAGCCCTCCCCCACATGTTTTCCTGCATGCAATGTATATCACTTTCTTAGAAGAGTTCAACTCCTTGTATGCATCTTCACTTGCAGGTATCTCAGGGCTCTGACATCTCCAACGTCTAGGCACTTCTCTGAAACCTGGGTTTCATTTTCACAGCTTCATAAATGGCCTCTCAAGGTCTCCTTCCTTCTTAAGGCCTTCACTCATGGACTTCCCTTCTACACATTGTCTGCCATAGAATAATCCATGAGACTTCTGGCTTCTGCATCTTTCATGCCTCCAAAGCCAGACCCACATGGATAACAGTCAAGTTCAGCTGCCAGCTTGGAGTGACAGATGACTACCTTGAATTATATTTATAGCAGCTTTTGTTTGTTTTCTAGAAGCTGCAAACTCATTTGGGCTCTTTCACAAGTTGGAAGCTTAGCTGGGTGGTGTCTTGCCCTGAGGGTATCCTTTTTATTCTTCTAGTATAGATCAGGAGGCCTCTCTTTAACTATAAGCTTCCTGGTGCTGTTTTTCTCTCCAGACTGTACATTTTGTGTTTCTTTCTGCTCCACTTGCTCTTTTTCATTGTAGATGTGCATAAATATTATTAATGATCATTATTACTAATAACCGGTTCAATGATTTGCTGCCTTGAAATTTCCTCTGCGAAAGAAATTAGTCCATTTCTTTTAAATGTAGGCTCAGGTAAGTTCTTAGAACATGGGAATAAGGTAATAGATTCTTTGTCAAAATATCACATGAATACCCCTTCTGTCCCTTTGCTAATATTGTGCCCGCTCCCCAAAATCTTGAGCTTTGCCTCTACAAGTCTTCATGGATCTCAGAACTACTATATTCTAAGATCCTGCCAGGATGTCCAGGTAAGCATTCAACTATTTTTCTAGTCTAAAATTCCAAAGTCTTTCTTCCACATTCCTTCACAAACAACATGGTCAGGTTCTTCATAGCAACAGCCCATTCTTTGGTACCAACTTCTGCATTAGTTACTTTTCTATTGCTGTGATAAAATACCAGGATTAAAAGCACCTATAGAAGACAGTTTATTTTGGCTTACAGCTCGATAAAGATGACAATCCATGATAATGAGAAGGCATGGGATCAAGTATCAGGTGTGGTGGCAGGAGCAGGAAGCTGGGAGATCATATCCTCAACCCCAATCATGAAGCAAGCAAAGAGTGAATGGAAGTGGGCTGAGACTTTGAAATCTCAAAGCCCAGCCCCAGCAACACACTTCCTCTACAGCTGTTGCACTTCACCATAACTTCCCCGAACAGCACCAGAATCTGGAACCCGAGTGTCCATATTCGTAAGCCTACTTGGGACATGCATCATTCAAACCACCACACAGTCTTAAACGACACTTTGAGACAAACATGCTTGAGTAGGTCTGAAATGTGGGAGGATTTTCCACCTCAGATCCAACTTCTCAGAAAGCTTAAATAGCATATGACAATTTACCAATACAGTTTCTATTAGTGTGAGGTAAACTTATATTTAGGAATATACTTATATATACAAATAGGTATATGTATGCAATAACAATTGATGAAAAAAATGGCCATGAATTTTGAAGGATACTCGGGAGAGTGTGGGGCAGGGAGTATTTTGGGGAAGAAAAGGTATGGGAGAAATGTAATTAAAATACTATCTGTAAAAGAAAAAGGAAGAGGAGGAGGAAGAGGAGGAGGTGGGGGAGGAGGAGGAGAAGCAACAAAGAAATGTAGTAAGGACAGCTGGAGAACTGCCAGGAAGAAGATGAAGATAGAAAAATGGACTGTATTAACAGGAAGAGAAAGGAAAGAATAGTGGCTATAATTAGTAACATTTCCCAGGAGATTCTACAATCGACTGACTATAGAATTCTTTCAGAACTTCAATAGAATTTTTCCTGTATCTAACTCAACCCTTACCCTACTTTCACCCCTGGTATTCAGCACAAGACCATATAGAAAGAAATATCTGAACATTTTCTATTGTCTCCTGTTTAGCAGGAACATATGGAAAATGGTAAAAAAAAAAAAAGTCAATGAAGAATCACCACTGGAGTTAAAGTTGATAATATCAGAGAAGAGTACAAAACATTTAAAGAGGATTAAAAATAGGTCTAACTAAGGGACACTTTTTAGCACCCTTAGTGAGAAAAGGATACTAATTAAATGATCTACTGTTTTAACATGACAATTTTATTTAGTATTAACTTATACTAAATGTCAATGTAGAAAGCATAGAGTCATACTTCAATATCTGTGTTCCAAGCATAAGGGGATAATACCTTCAACCCCTCAGAAACAGTGTCTTGAAAGAAATTAAAACACTGAGAACACTGAAAACAGGGTTTTCAATTAAAAGGCCCTCACTGGTTCACTACATACAGCTATGGAGTGTTGCTTTCACATCAATAGTTTGCTCTGCTAAGACTATTTTTTTTCCTGAGCCAAGAAGATTGTGAGTTCAAGGCTAGCCCGAGGTACACAGGGAGACCCAGTCTTAAAACACACAGAGAGAGAGAGAGAGAGAGAGAGAGAGAGAGAGACAGAGAGAGACAGAGACAGAGACAGAGAGAGAGGAGGGATTTTCCCATTTGTTAATGTATATGCACATTCTTACCAATTATTAAGAACTAAGTTATATTTATTTATACATCCACATTTCCTTTACATAAGCTAAAATTGTAAAACTTTGGAAGTAATGGGCCAGAGACATGGCTTATTGGGAAAACGCAGTTGTCATACAAGACTGGCAACCTGAGTTCCTTCCGTGGAACATACATAAAGGAAAAAAGGAGAGATCCAACACCACAGAGTTGTCCTTTGACCTTACACACATACATACTAACTAATAAGAAATAAGTAAAATTTTAAAGAGAACTGAAACTACAACAGAATCACCTACATATGTTTTAATTATTTACACTGTTATATATTGATAACTCAAACTTTCATCTCACCTTTCAATATTGCCTCGTAAGTCTCTTATTCATCCATATGACAACACTCTTCTCCAGCTGCTCAAAGTTGTTTAGTTTTCCGAAGCTCTCAATTCTCAGAGGAAGAAGTAAGAGGGAAGGACAAAGGAATATTTTCAAAGGTATAATTCATGAAAAAGTCTTGGAAATAAAATTTGAAACTCTATTAGAAGAGGAAATTAACTTTGCCATTTCAAACAATACAGCAATGTATTCTGTTCAAATGACAGAACAAGAAAAAAAACTCAGTAAAATTACTAAAATAATTGTGAAAGAAATTAAACAAGCCTATCATCAGTCTGACAATGTTTATTTTATACACACAGAAAATGGTACAATATATTCAATACCCATAAGTTAAAAACAAAACTAAAAACCAGACTTTCAAGTAAAAAGATTACAGACAAACATGAGTGTGTGAAAATATGAGATCTACTATTTTAACAATTTCTTCCTTATTTTAGAGGAGGAGATGACTACATTATCTAGACAGGCATCATTAGCATGCAAACTGATTGCATTGATCACTAATGGCAGCTACTGTCATAGACTAAAAGAGACCGTCAAACTTTATATATCTCCAAATAGAACATTTCACAATCTATAAAGCTAAAAGAAAGAAAAAAATCGACACAAATCTGATCCATCTCACACAACTAAGTGCTAATGTACAGCAAAATGTAGGACAAAGTAGCACATCGAATGAAAATAGGAGAGGCCATCAAGCAAAATCAAAATGGAGAAGGTCTTAGAGGACAAAGCATTTATTAAAGACAAATTATAAGTGAAAATAAATAAAATTCTCTAAGTAAAAAGTGCCTTAAAGGTGGATGGAGTACAATGAAACTGCTGCTTAATGATAATCATTTTGGTGATGAAATGATCAAGAAAATAAAAAGTGATTTCTGAATTAGCTGGAACTGGAATTTCTTAAATTTGGCTAAAGATTTTTTTCACAAATTTAATAGTTGTCCTTATAAAACCAGTAATTATTAGAGCCCATGGAAGATCCAAGTCAGCAAAACCAACACCTCTGTAATGTTTTTATCTTTCCAGCCTCTGAGTTTGTAAGATAGCCAGACTTTAAAGTGTAATCTATAAGAAAGGAATAGACATTGAGGTGAGAAGATTTGTTCTAAACTTATTAACACTTTTAATCAAATCACTTAAAACTTTTAGCCGGACCAAAAAAGATGACAATGATAGCTACATTTTCTTCAAACTCTGTATGCCTGAGACTTTAATAAATGAATTCTGAGTATAGTATAGTTCATGGAATTGGAAGATACAGCATAATGTTCTTTTCAAATGGTTAACTGTAGTTGAAAAGTGCTCAAATTACAAAATTAATAAACATGATAATTTTAAGAAATACACTAAGGGCCAGTGAGATGGCTCAACAGGTAAAGGTGCTTGCTGCCAGGCTTGATGAGAACCCACTCTCACTCCCAAGAGTTCTTCTCTTACCTACAGACCTGAGCCATCATTGTCATTATCATCATCATCAGCAGCAGCAGCAGCAACAACAACAAAGTAGATTAACTCATCAACAAGAGTAAAGGACAAGCAACAACAACAACAACAACAACAAAAAGAACACGCCACATTTTCCTTCTTCCATGTCCTTTTATCTGGGCAGCCACCAAAAGGTACTGCCTGTATTTAGGCTGTGTCTTCTCATATCAAGGACAGGAAGGACAGACAGTCTCCCACAGACTTACCAACAGGCCAATCTGATATAAACTTACTAAGACTCTCTCCACAGGTGATTTTAGGTTATGTCAAGTCAAATTGACAAACCTAAGCATCATGCTAGGAAATGTTTTCATACTCTGATCTATTCCTCTCAACTTAAATTGCATTTTATAACAGAAAACAAATGCCAGTCACATCCATAAAGCCTTTTCAATAAACCTGTGATATATAATGTGCTTATCTGGCTGTTTACATCTATAAATCAGACAATACATGTAACCAGCAGTAACTGGCCCAGATACAAACATTACTGTATTTATTTTGGTATGAGATGATTTTGTTTCCTCTTTCTTCAATCTAGCAGTTACTTGTATTGATCAAACGCATGATAAACTTGCCTAGGATCCTTTATCACTAGAATTAACTTTGATGTTGACATTTGTTCCATACTTCTTCGCATAAACATTTACTTCTGAGGATTAGATGATACAAACAGCTAGTCTACAAACACACGTGTAATTTTAGAAGTGGTCATAGCCTTCTTCTTCTTCAAATAAAGGTTTAGTTATATGCATTAGATCCTCAGCTAATTTGTCTCAAATTCAACATCACTGCAATTAATTAGGGTGGTTTCCCTGCTTCTCTTTCAAATAAGCATTTGTAGTTATGGAACAGACAGCTAGCACAGAAAACAACTTTGCTGGACGTAATTTTGGCAATGACTTTTTAATCCCGTCTCCTTTGAGATAAGCATTTAATTATGTTAGCTAGACCTCACAGCTCTCTCTTCTCGGATCAAATATCACTGAATTAAGTTCAGTGTTTGCCTAAAGCCAGACTCTTTCCCTGGGCTAAATACACAGATTCTTACTTTTAGTTACTCTAGAGTCTCCTTTTTGTCTGTTCTTTTCAGAGGGAAAAGAAAAAGTTTCCTTGCTCATATAGTATCCAAAGTTTAATGTTGTCTAAAAGAATTTCATCACTTCCATGGACTTCAATTTTTTTCCAACTCTAAAAGTAGATAGATGCAATGATTTAGTTTTCAGTTGAGAAAATATTTATTAAGGGGCTATTATCTAACAAATGCATTAGATCCCGGAGATGTGATGAGGAAGCCCAGAACTTCCTATTCCTGAGCTGAAGCATCCAGAGGAACAGACACATAGCCCATAGTACCTTTATAGTAAGATCTGTGCCCTAACAGTAATATGCATTTGGTGTCATGGAGGAAGAAATGGCTGCTGCTAATATAGATGCTCCAAAAGAAGCTTATGATTAAGTTAGGTCTTGAAGATGACAGAGGAGTTAAATAGATGTTGAATTTGAAGGAATTCTCCAAGAAACAGAATTAGCACTCACAGAGTTAGAAAGGCATCAAAGTATCTGTTAGGTTTGGGCAACATCAAGAAATGTATAGAAACCAGAATTGAATGCCTATTGAGGTAGCATATGAGCAAGGAACAGTACTGTGGTTGGCATAAAAACATTACTTAAATCCTCCATCTCTTTTATATAAGGTATATAGTCTACATCTCAACTCAAACCAGTCACATTTCAAATGTTTTAAAAATACTTTTGGAACTGGCAAGATTGCTCAGGGGGACATTCCCTTGCTACCAAGTCTAGTGATCTGGGTTAGATGCCTGGAGCCTACATGGTATAAGAAGATAATCAACTTCCACAAGCTGTCCTTCATCCCTTCATCCTCCACATGCCTGCTGTGGTATGAGTTTAGACACACACACACACACACACACACACAGAAAGAGAGAGACAGACAGACGCACCCACAGGTTTTAATAACTAGTTCTGCTGTAGTGGACAACCTAGCTTGAATGTCTAGGGACAAGAATGTTATTATTGTTTCCTTTGTTTTGTTTTATTCGTCCACCACCCCCTTCTGTTTCAACGTTAGTGTGCAAATACCCACCCATGGTGACCTTCTATGGACCCTGAAAACGCCAAGAATCTTTAATTGATCTGTTTCTAGTCTTAGTCAAGGCCTATGACCTTCCTCTTAAGGATTTTACATATCTAGTATACAAGTTAATCTGCAAATTTACAAATTAAGATAGACTTAATAACAATAGATATGCATGATGATTTATGAAACTAATTCTCTGGGACTGGATCAGATTAGCCAAGGAAACTATGACAAGAGATAAGAGTGGGAAGGTGAAGACAAGAGATCTGGGGGACTCAGGGAAATATCCACACTGAAGGAGATAGCAAAAGAAAATAAATGATCAAAAATTAGGAGCCTTTCCAAAGAACGTGATAGCTAAGGATCCAAGAATATCCTGAAAGAAAGAAAGAAAGAAAGAAAGAAAGAAAGAAAGAAAGAAAGAAAGAAAGAAAGAAAGAAAGAAAGAAAGAAAGAAGGAAAGAGAGAGAGAGAGAGAGGAAGGAAGGAAGGAAGGAAGGAAGGAAGGAAGGAAGGAAGGAAGGAAGGAAGGAAGGAAGGAAGGAAGCCACCAAACTATATCATTCATATTAACTGCTATATAGAAGTGGTAGCTACTAGGGAGAGCTGGTCACCTCTACCGTTATATAATTTCATGACAAGTTAACCAATGTGGTTTAGGAGACCACAAAGTTAACATTTTTAATGAAGAAAAAAAAAAAGATAAAGATGGTACAGCCATCTTTAAACTACCTAGACTAAACTTTTCATTTTTGGATGAAAGCTCCCTCTTGTGTCCGGAATGGGAATTTTCTTGACAATTGGCACAAAGAATTGAGAACAGCCTTTGCTGACTTATTTCCTGATTTTCTTCCCTAACATATGCCAATAAATCAATAAATGTTTATTAATTCTATAATAAAACAGAAAGTCATAATACAAAGTAAAATGCATTGTTTTCTCTTAGACGCATATATGGCTTCTGTAGAAAGAAAATAACCAAACGAGACAAGACATTCCATTATAGACTTTTCCCAGACATTCAATAACGTCTGGGAATGACGGATGTGTTTAATAATCGGCAAAGGTGATTCAAATTTACTCTCAATATTGGAAACTATCTCTGTATGGCCACAAGCTATCATGTTTTCACTGAAAGAAAAAAAAATCCCCTTTGAGGATTCTGTGAACTCACATTCCAGACACAGAGATAATTAACAGTGGAAGGTGGCTTGAGAAGAAATCCTCAATGGCTTATTTCACCAGTAGAGGTTGTGGGGAATTTGCAAAAGAACCATATCCTAGGAGCTTGCATGCCAACCTCTAGCTTTAAACGGGTGTGTGTTCTTGAACAGGCCTTTCCTTTTCTGACACAGATATTTTTTTAATTAGATAAACTTATTTCATCTTCTAAAAGTCACACCAAGTGATGAATGAAACCATGAAGCTGTTGACATGCACCGGTTTTTCATTTTACCTGTTGTTTGAGGCTACAATTGCCACTCCACAACAGCCCAAAGCCCTGATATCTCCCATCCTAAAATGTAATTTGGGATACAGTCAATTTCTTTTTCTCACTATAACAACATACATGATAACTTTATAAGTAAGGACGTTTTGCTAGTCCACAGTTTGGGAGGTTCAACATTAAAGATTGGGTGGTTTCATGGGTTTAGGTTCTGGTGATGGAAGTAGATTACAATATTAGTGTAACTCTATGTGCAGGAACAGGTCATCAAATCCCATACCAGGAGGCAGAAAGAGTGTGAGAGACCAGGATAGACTCTTTTATAGCCACTCCCTTAAGAAAGTTGTCAAGGAACCATAGAACTACCTCATGTTTCCAATGACATAATCTGACACCCCCCCCTGACAAACACACACAAGGCTTCAGCTGTTAAAGAGTATTCTGTCTTTCCATACTACTACACTGTGGATCAAGCTTTCAATCACGTGGACACTTGCAGAAGACTCCAACAACAAACAAATCACATCAAGTAACCTGAGCAAAGCAGAAGTAACCCCGGGCCAATCTCCACTCCATGACATAGTATACCTGCCAAACAAAGAATAGTTAGTAGGGATTAAAAAAATAAGTAACAGTTATTGTAAGGGACTTAGAGGCATTTTATTGTATATTTTTCATTAGATTTGGATTCTTTATCAAATACACATTGCAAGAATATAAATATGTGTGAAGTGTTAATATACTATCTTCAACCATTGGTATCCATTTTACTCATAGCTGTAGATATTTGAGAAGAGTGGCTTCTAACAAACAGCTAACAATATTACCACAGAAAGTGGCACTGTTGTGGGGGTGGGCAGTGGAGGGAAGGTTATTAGACCATGTGTTTGTTTTTAACTCTAACAACGGTGTACAGAAAAATAAAGGTATGTAGAAAGCAAAGGACTCTATCTTCTACTTATCCAACTATTAGAGGCCTCAATTAGATAAGAGTGTTACCACTGGTCATTGAGAAGGAAATAGCTTCACAGGATTAAAACATAGCTGGGTACTAACCATTACAAATATAACGTACCCCATCAAAAGTGCATGCCAGTGACAGTGCAGTTTCTGGCCTCCCTCTCTATGTGACCCTTATTTCTTCCCCTTTCCCTCTCCTTCGCTTTCCTCCCCACACTCACCACAGAGTCTCTTCGGAGATTTATTACAATGAAATTGAGGAAAAGCAGAGTGCCTTGTTCTTCCCTATAAAATCCCATGCATGGATTGCAATTCAGCACTCACCAGGGAGTTTTCTAACTTCCCTTCTCCCTTAGGAGGGAGGGCTACAAGCAGCTAGTCAAGCACGTCTGCTGAATGAAGGCCAAATGTGGGGAAATGACTGAGTGCTACTCCTGTGCTGTCAAACAGAGTTTGCCTCCAGAGCCAAACCCACTAAAATGGGGTCTGGAAGCTATCAAAGAAGAAATTTGATGCATGTATTTTTTTACCCACAGTCGTCCATCATCAGGGATTTCTGTATTTAAGGTATGTTACAGACTCAGGCAAGCTGCTGTATATCAACTGTGATCAGTTTGTAACATGCTGTAATAATCTAAAGGAAAACAGGCCCTTGGAATCCACATGCCAGTATTTTTTTTTCATTTTTGTAATTTTCTCTTTGGTACCAAATCATTAAAATAAAACTCTGAAAGGCAAGACAAATTGGGCAATTGCTATTTAAGAAAGCTCTGACTTACTTGTATATATGTCTGTGACTGTAGGTTAAGAAGTGAATATTTAGACCTAAACAATGAAGTCAGATGATGCCACTTGAATTGTATTGGCCACCTACAGTGGCCTAGACACTGTGCCTGGTCCTTTATATATATTAAACAGAAAGAGAGAAAGAAAGAAAGAAAGAAAGAAAGAAAGAAAGAAAGAAAGAAAGAAAGAAAGAAAGAAAGAAAGAAAGAAAGAAAGAAAGAAAGAAAGAGAAAGGAGATGGAGGGATGGAGGGAAGGAAGGAAGGAAGGAAGGAAGGAAGGAAGGAAGGAAGGAAGGAAGGAAGGCAGGCAAGCTAGCTCTTACTGGATACAATGGACTGAATATGTACTACCTCACGCAACTGTTTATAAATCAGCAGCAGGAAGGTATTTGGTAAATACTCCACAACATAAGAACATGCAAACTCTGAAACACTCATGTTTACAACAGTTTAAGGAGTACTTCAGAAAAGATATGCTAAACATTTATCCTTGGTGATGTAGGACACAGCAGTATCAGAAACTTTCAAGCTGAGAGAAGCTGCTAATTTGAGGTTTCTCATTAAATCCCACAGATCTGACCTGGCTAATGTCACACACCTTTAATCCCAGCACTCAGGAGGCAGAGGCAGGTGGATCATTGGGTTCAAGGCCAGACTGGTCTACAGAGAAAGTTCTAGGACAGCCAGGGCTACATAGAGAAACCCTGTCTTGATAAAACACAAAAAAAAACAAAACACAACAAAAACAAAAAAACAAGCAAGCAAAAATTCCACAGTTCCCATAGATGTAGCCCAAGGCAAGCATGAACCTTTCTTAAACCTGATTGTCATTTGAATGCCAGTGTTCCCTGGAGATTTTATGCTGTGTCTTTCTTGATCTCACTAAGCATCTTCTCTCTAGGAGATCCCATGTCCTGCGATTTTTTTTTCACTGTCACGTGACAGTATGCTGTCATACTTTTGAGAATCTAAATCTTCCACTTCACCCTGGAGCTCTAAACTCATATACTTAAAGGTATGGCTATCACTTGGATGTCCCATAAGCATCTGAGACTCAATATGCCCCCACAGAAACTTGCTGCTTTCCCCCTAGAATTTGTTTTCCATCCTGTATCCTGTAATTGGTGAAACTAAAATAATTCATTGTTCAAGTCACAAACCCAGGAGTCTGTGCCCCCTCCTTTTCCTTCAGCCTCTACAGCAAACTAGTTATCAGGTACTTAATCCCACCACTTCTGTTCCCCGGTCATTTCATATGCCTCGTGTACTGCCTTTATCCAGGCATTAACATTTGTTAATGATACAAATGTTGCAATCATTTCTCGCAAGATCTTCCTACATCTGGTCTCCCCTCTCCTAATGTCAACCTCTGAGTCCTACCAACCATGCTGCTCCCAATCTACTAATGGGCACACCTAGATCTGGAACCTCCACTAATCATTTCAATAGCTTCCTTCACACATTAGAATCAGTCCAAACTCCTTGGCATGACATGCATATATATGTCTTCTAAACTCACTCTCTATTTTCCCTCTATCTTCATCCATCTACCATTCTATTGCTGGTGCACTTTTTACTCCAGCAATATGGAAATACCTGTGGCTCCTCCAGCATCCTACACTTTTGCAGACACTTGTGAAATTCTTTATGTGATTCTGACTATTGGAATTTCCACCTTATTACAGTACACTGTTTGCCTGGAAAACACTTTTTTTCTCCGGGGCTCCTTTTATAGATAGCCTTTCATGATTCTACCCTTAAAACAGTATCCATTCTCTGTTTTCCTCCCCTCTCTCTCACAGAACATACCATATCCTACTGTAATTGGTGGCTGGACTTTGGTTTATTTTTATTTGTTTTTTTTTAATTTGGTTTATTTATAGTTCTGAGAATTTAACACAAGTACTTGTGTGCATTAGTCAGGTGTGTTTTTCTCACATTTTTATTATTATTTATTTGTGTGTGTGTGTGTGTGTGTGTGTGTGTGTGTGTGTGTGTGTGTGTGTGCATATGAGGATGAAAGGAGAGTGTCACTTCCCCTGAAGCTGGAGCTACCAGCAGTGATGACCTGCCTGACATGGGTGCTGGGAACCGAACTAGGTCACCTACAAGAACAATATGTGCTTTTAGCCACTGAGCCACACCTCTCTAGTCCAAGTGGATTTTACCACATTTATATCCACATCCCTAATTCATCTTTGATTTGGGTCTGTTTTCTGTACTATATTGTAATCTTTTGAAAGGAAAGTAAAGACTACAGCACCTAAACACACCTAGACTCAATATTGTACATATTTCTAGCGAGGGAATAGAATATTTTATTTTCCAGCTTGCCGATTTAATTTATTATTGCCACTACGTTTGTATAGAACCTCGTCATTCACCTCAGTCAATTGCCAAACACATTCTGAATACATGGAATTTTTTATGATTCTCTGGAGGGTAAGGTTTAAATTCTTTAGCATGGCAATCACAGATTTACCACAACAAACCTTGATGCCTAGTTCCTGCTGATACCTACCTACACAGCCACTACAATACAATGCAAAATTACAATATATTGACATTTGCATACCCTCTGCTCCTCTTGATGGACCTTTCAGAGCTTGTCTTAAGTCATTCCTGTCTCAGCTTTCCACAGTCCAAATTAGACATGTCCATCTTTGTGCTCCTGGTACACCTGTCTGATATAACATTTTTTTTTATACTCAGCTCTAACCATCTCATTCTCATAACTTTAGTTTCCTCATTTGGAAAATGAAGCATGAGTATTTACTCACCAGAGGATTTGTAAGATATAAATGAGACAACATAGGATGAAATGCTGTCTTGCACACAGCACTGAATAAACAGTTGACGTGAGTATATGTTAGGCAGTTTGCATGTATGAATTCCTTTCACTGTCCTTACCTACTAGGTGCACTATTGTCTCCATATTCCTGCTTAACAGCCCAATGAGATGGAGACTAAATGACTTGTCCAAGGTCACAAAACTTGTTAGTGGGAAATCTGATTGAATCTTTGTGATTTAGTACTAGAACCATACTATTAACACTTTACATTCACATACACTTTTCTTATCCACACATAATTGGAACTCCTTCTTGTAGGACTTGGGCTACTTCTGCCCACATCCACAATATCTAACTCTCTGTGGGCTGTTTCTCAATTTTTCCTAGAAAACCAACAGCTATTCTGTTTGACCTCACTGCCTCCATAGCATTTATCCATTCTAGAATGTCACTGGGAAGTCTGAATGTACTTCAGGCAGAAAGGTAAATGGATCCACACTGAAGAGCAATTTCAGTCACTGTTATTGTTTTGATTATAGTTTTATGATGATTACAATTAGAACTGCAAATGCATCACATGAACCATTATTTAATTTGTATGTCCAGACCACAATGTGACATCTACATAAACAATATAATCTGTATAAATGTCAATGTCCGTTCTAAAGATGTTAAATGCCAAGTATTGTTTTGCAATCTTAGAAAAAAAATAGTATCATATAAAGTCAATGGCAAAGAATTCCAATACTGTGGTAGTTCCTCCTGCATATTCAAAGGGTGTTGACCAAACATGATAGTTACTCAAATATCCAATGTAAATTGTCATTGTGTTAACATATCTCCTAAATTGCTAATGTAACATGACATATTGTATATACATTACATATGCACATTTTCCTGTAGATTTTAAACCATCTCAAAATTACTTAAATTACCTAAATAGTACCTAATGTAACAAATACTACATAAACGGTTGGTTGTTAGACTGTTATTCGTGGGATAATGGCAAGAAAAGGGGGTGCAAACAATCAGTATAGATGTAACCATTTAGATTTATGTACATAGACTACAAAGAGAAGCAAATTGGTCAAGGTACAAACCATGAATGCTAAAGAGATGTTGCTGGTCTATGAAATGGCACAGGGCTACAGCAAAACACGCTTCCGTATGACTTCGTTCACATGGGTTTGTTACACACAAAAAGCTTATTTTTTCCTTTTGGAATTTTCTGGAATTAAAAGAAAAAAATCTAATCTAAAACTTGTTGAATCTGTAGATTTGGAATTCACTTAATATAGAAAAACATACCCTCCCTCCATGTATTTGCTACTGTTTGTATTTACACTCCCTATTTCTATGAAGCAGATTGGTGAGGTTCGTAAAGATTAAGAAATTTTTTCCTGAGGTGCGTTTGTAAAGCAAGTACACTTTCCGTAAACTTATTTGAGGCAACTTGATGAATTTGGTTCCCCAAGCCAAATACACTGCCAGTGACAATGACTTTAAGGTTGTGTAGAGAGTCTTGGGGAAAACATAAATTACAAGTTTCCACTCCTTGGCTTCAATTGTTGGGTTGGTTATAGAAAAGTAGTTCCATCCTTTCCAGACATTTAGTGATCTGGGAGAAGATGAAACCCCTTAGCTGGTGAGAAACCCCAATTAGAGAGATAAGAGAGTCAAGCTAGGGAAGGAAGGAGTCGGGGGAAAAAATGGGACAGGAGCCAGGAAGAAGGATGTCACACCCACCCTGGAGTCAGGGCAAGGTTTGTAGTTTCCACTAAGAAACCTGAAAGCTCAAAACAGGAAGAAAAGAGGTGAGGTGCAATCCAAAAAGCAATCAGCTCACTGACGTTTTATTTATTTTTACCTTGGGAAAAGGGTTGTTTCAGCTCCCAAGCTAACCCAGCAGCTGCAGCTGCTATAAAGGAAGTGGGTGTCTGCAGAAGTGAAAGGGGCCAGGATGGGGAGGAGGTATTAGCCTGTTTCTTGTTCACAATAGAGGCTTAGACATTTTGAAGAAAGGAACCTGAGACTGTGAGGCTCAAGATGGGAGATATTTTCAAGCCTGGCAGAAAAGGAAGCCATTCTCCAAGGACACAGAATCTATCTCAGTAATTACCTAGAAACCTCCAGGAGACCTCTCTGCCCCTAGTTCTTCCAACTGCCCTATTAATTTGACCACTATCAATGCAATGGGAATGGGAAAAGACAGAAAAGAAAAGCAGAAACCCCAGAAAAAATATACAAAATTAAAAGAAAAATTTCTTGAGATTTCCAACTGGTCTTATTGTATGGAACTTCATTCCTCCTCCAGGAAGGATGAAAGAAAAGAGAAAGGAAGGGAGCATGAGAGACAGATTGAGAGAGTATCCAACATTGTCCTACGATATGCCCAGGCAGCTGGGAGCTCAAGCTCTAAGTAGAAGCTCTTGTCACTAAAGAAGCCAACAGTATCCTATTAAGGGATTCTAGGACAAAGGGATACACTGAGTGGTCTCCAGGAAGACTGTTCCATCTCTGGCCAGTCTCTGCTTCACAGAGTGAGTAGTGTTATTTAAAATGAAAGTAATAGGAGTATGTGTACTAGACAGTGCAATGGTACAACTAATAGTTCCTGGAAGCTTTGGTGTGTATTACCTGCTAAATATTCAATTCCCCTAAAACTTGAGATAATTTAAAATCACTATTGCCTCCTTTGACAGACAGAAGCAAAGAAGAGGAAAAGAATTTGGAACAGAGTTTAGTTGAATGAAGCAAGGACTTCCTAGCCTCAACAGCAGTTTACTGACTGGACAACAGTGCACACAGAGTACAGTGGGGATATGAGCCGGTACAGTATGTGGCAACATCTGGTCTTGAATTTGGTTCAGTCACTTACCTTGAACTACTTACTTCCTTGCCCTGCAACTCATTTTCCTAGCTGGAAATACAAGCATAATAGCCTCTATCTTTTCATGTTATTGGTAGATTAGATGAGTTTAGGTAAATAAAAGGTATTCAATTAATGTTTGATATTACAAAAACTAATTTGATCCAAAAGAAGACTGTCAACTGAGCCATAATTTACAGAAAGAATCTGTCTCATCTAGAGAAAATTGCTAGAATCAGACTACCCTGTACTCTCCACACTTTCTCAAATATATTATACTGAAAAGATGTTTTAATCCATTGTAGTGCCCTCTCCAGCACTCTCACATTCTCTCCCCCTTCTCTCTCTCCCCCTACCTATCTCTCCCCACATCCCCGTCTTCCACCATCATCAAAGAAGCAAAGAAGCTACTAATGAACCAACTAGATAAGGCAAATGGAGCAGTACACTGGCTTTACTCCACTTGGAGCTATGTAGGTTTGTCCAAAAGGGATAACAATGCTACTTTTGCTTCTCAGTTACTGGAACTTCCCATAAACCCTTGAGTAAACATTCCAGTACTTCTTAAGTCCTTTCCCAGCTACTTCAAACTAAGCTCTCAAGACTCCAATGGTGCTACCTTTAAATCCTCTCTCACAAATCTGACACTTATATTCTGGGTCCCATAGAAATTCTTTCCCACTATTCAATGTGTATGATGTTGGGAAAACTTAAGGATGATTGGAAAGGCCTAATCATAATGTTAACGAAACTCTATACATAAAATTGTGTGTCTTGACCATGGGTGAGCTGAAAAAAATTAGATGTCTGTGGCAGGAATGGACAAGTGGCATCCAAGCCCCACATGTGCAATAGAGCTAGAAATAATAAGAGAAAGCACAAGTGTTGTTTAGAGAATGTGGGGTATTGAAAAATTCAGGCAGGTATGTAAGTGAAGGAACAGAATGAGAAAATGGGAGAGCTTCAAGGAGCACACATACAAATACAGAGTTTTTGAATGTTAGAAAGGAAGGAAGGAGAGGGCAGGGGAAGGCAGGGAAGGGCTGGGGAGGGGAGGGAGGGAAGGGAGAGGAAGTGCAGAGAAGGAGAGGAGAGGAGAGGAGAGGAGAGGAGAGAAGAGGAGAGGAGAGGAGAGGAGAGGAGAGGAGAGGAGAGGAGAGGAGAGGAGAGGAGAGGAGAGGAGAGGAGAGGAGAGGAGAGGAGAGGAGAGAAAGTGGAGGCTGCATAAAGAAGTGCTGGGGCCTAGGGCCCAAGGACTGTGAATCTAGTGACTGGGACTCACAGAGCTGTAGAAAAGAAGATTATAGGAGTCTGCTCAGACTTCCAGGTAGATTTAGAAAATGTTTAAACCTTGGACCAGAGGGCCTACCTAGAAATCAGGCCCCAAAGCTCTTGACTCCTTTTCATATTGGTAAACTGCAGTTTTCTTATCTGTGTAGCCTTTGGACCTTGGATGCATTCCCACAATAATGATGTATTTCTAACAGCTAGCTGCAAGGCCCAGTAAATATGGCTATAAGAGACTGGAAGGACACAAGAAGGACCCTGATTTTACATCAAGCTGACTTCTACTTCTATGTCTACTAGATTCCATCCTCCTTTAAAAAAATACCCTTATTCTAAGTACCTCTTAGACAATAGCATTGTTATGTGAAACAAGTAATTCAAAGTACCTATCCAGTGAAAATGAAATAAAATGAAATGACCTTTCCACCAAAAATTTCAAAGAGAAGCAATAAGTGAAGGGATAGTATGTGCTCCCATGAATTTCGTGGAAGCCCCTCATCCCTTGTGCTATATGATTATACTAGAATATAAAAGACAGCATCTGATTTAGCAGAGAATTGTTTGTGTAGATATTGTATGTTTTACATATGAATATTTCAGGAGATTCCACAGAGAGCTGCGTGAGCCCCAGTACTGTGTCGCTGGAACAAGATAAGAAACTCTAGAATTCAGGACTGGGATCATTGCCATTATTTTGTATGATGATTTTTCTCATTTTTAACTTTGCTCCCTACTAACTCATTCTCCACAAGAGTAATAAGTATGATTATTGAAATGCAACAACCAGATCATGTCACATCCCAATTTTACTCTCATTAATGGTTTCCCACTTGTCTTAGATTCCTGACCATGGCCCACATGTATGAGGTAACCTTGGTCCTTCCCCATGCTCATCCTGTCTCAATGTCCTTGCTCACAATGACCTTGACAAACTGATTTCTCAGTGCTTTCAATATGCCAAGCAAAACCTACCTTAGTGCATTTAGTCATTGTTTTGCTCCCTTTGCCTGCAAGATCCTTTCTATATGTGCAAAGTAAAGTGTTGCCCCTACTTTCTTTCTACCCCTCATGTCATGCCAGTGATCATGTTATATTGCATGTGAAAAAGATTTGTGTAGATATACTTAAGATTATCTATAAACTGACTTTAAAATGGAAGATTGTCCTGCTTTCTCCATGTAGTCTCAAAGCCACTACATGAAGCAACATGCAGAAGAAAAATCTATCAGAGATACATGAAGCATGAGATGGTCTCTAGACAACTTTGCTGTCTTGATGGTGGAAGGAGACATGTATTAAATGTATAAAAGATGTGGACTGGGAAATGGATTTTTCTTCAGAGACTTAAGTAGAGATTGTAGGCACGATTATACCTTGATGTTGGCCCTAGAGGCCGAAGTAAACAAAGAATCTACAACTGTGCCTGTGTTGTTGATCTACGGAAACCAGGAGGTTGTCACTGTTGTTTGACTCCATTAAGTGTGAGGTAATTTATTTCAGAAGGAATGGAAAATGAGAAGAGCGGCCTTGCCTTTTCATGATCATCTCCTTAACATCCACGTATCAGAATTTTGTCTGAAGGGTTTACTGTTAGCATCCCACTCAAAGTCAGTATCCTCTTCCACAGCCATATCACTCTCTTCAGTTAATATTTTTTTGCTTCCTTAATGGTTCATCATAATTTAGTTTTTTTTATTTTAAAACCATTGTTTTGTTTATTCATGTCACCAAACTGCAAAATTATATGAGCACTTCTGTTTTGTTCTCCATCTTAAACCTCACTGACAGAATTGTGTGGCTCAGGTACTTTATAGAAGTATGTTGAATGAATAAATACTGAGTAATATTCACACAATATGACTGATTGACATAGAAGCCCATGAGGTAGAGATTTTATATCATGACTCCATCTTAAGGATGCAGAAGAGTAAATAGTATAGACTAGGCACTCAATAAATATTTGTTGATTGATTTTTATTGACCAAATATTTTATACCATGAACATTTTTTTCCTGCCTAGTTTAACTGGATATCACAATATCAACTCAAGTTTTGACACTGCTCTTTTCTCCATTTATAGATTGTATTTGCAGTGGTCAGTCACCTTGTTCAATCCCACTCTGTCTGCTAAGTGGTAGAATTGGAAGTCAGGATTTTATAGCAGCCAATACATGTTTACTGTATTGTAGTAACTCCTTAGTAGTAACACAATACTCTACAGTCTCACTTGATAAAAAAAATTAATGTATTAAAAATGCTCATGTAAGAATTACGTAATACTGTGGCTACACTTTCAAGGAATTCAGAGAGCCTACCCATAATCCTCAGGTCAACTTGAAATGTACTAGTCATATTAAAGGGTATTTCTAAGATTAGTTGGGTGGATACAATGAGCTTCAGATACCCTTCTAAGTTTTTTAGTTATTTGATGGACATCACTAAAGACAGAGAAAAAAATTCCTCAATATTCAAAGGCATTAAGGATGAAAGCTTAAACAAGAGGTGTGGACAATTCTAGTATTTTAGGAATACAGCTTTGTCTAGTTTCTCTGCCAATTGAAAAGCTTGCTAGGTTCCTGCTCATACAGGCTGGTCTGGCTGCTTCAGTTCTTCAGAGGTATCTCATCTCTCAAGTATTCATGCAGTTGCCAGAGATTAGACAGTATGATGAAGCAAAAGGCCAATGAATAATAACTTTTCACAGAACTATGAACTATGGGGTATGGTCAACTTCATAGCCCCCAGCTCCTGCAGCTCTAGGTTCAAGATCATTTGAAATTTTGTTCTCACAGAAAGCCTCCACCCAGGCCTGGCTCTGGGGTATTTGCCATCCCCTCACAGAACATCATTTCATTGAAAGCAACTATTTATGTTTCCTCTCAGCTTTGTGTAACACTTGAAATTCCTTCTAGATAAACAACAGGATGATGGCCAAAAAAGAGCCAAGAAAGAAGTTAGAGATAAGGACTAAAGCTTGATTTATGAAGTTGTGTTTCTGAAAATGCCTATACTCTCCACGGTCAGGGAACAGCTGGGTGATTTCTGTCTTTCACCTCCCCCCACCACCACCTCAGGACTTACTAGGACTCTTCTGGCACTTCAGCCTTGAAATACTCCTTTCCCTTATCTATAGTCCTCTTTCCTCAAAATGAGTCATTGTGACAGCTACCGACTCCCAGACTCAGCTTCCTGAGTGCAACTAAAAGTGCTCAGGGGCAAACAGGCAGGAAATCATAAACCCACCTGAGTCACAGGCAAGGCATAGTCAACACAAACATCAGCCACTCCAGAGCCCAATTCTCTTCTCTGTGTGTATATATGTCTATGTTACACCTGTGTTGGTATATATGCAAATGCTACATGTATGTGAAAGCCAGAGACACTGTCTTGTGTCTTCCTCAATTGTTCTACACTTTTCTTTTTTGAGTCAGAGTCTCTCACTAGGCTGGACCCTAGACCTGGAGCTCACTGATTAGTTGAACCGACTGGCCAACAACCCCTGGAGCTGCCTGTCTCTGCTCCTTCCTTCAGTATGCCACTGCATCTGGGCTTTTACTTGGATGCTAGAGATTCGAACTCAAGTCCTCATGCTTGTGTGACAACTAAACCATTTTCATTGCCTCTCTATTGCCATTCTGAGTGCCTTTCACATCATTCACTTCCACTCTTTTCAATGTCTTCCTTGCTCCTAACAGTGGTGTCACTTTCTAATTTTCAAGGGGCTTAATAGCACAGGAGTTAAGACCTCATGCTCTAGAGTCACACTGTCTGTTTTTGCAGTGATTTATCAGAAAATATGTGGCCTGTCGCCAATTACACTACTTCTCTAAGTGTGTTCTCTCAACTGTAAAATGCAAGTGATAGCAGTGATTGTGAGCTCTTAGTGGTATAAAAATTCATCAACCTAAAAATAAGCAAAACACATAGAAAAATTGCATGGCTCATAGTTAGAACTCGGTGAACATTGATTAGTACTCATTACATATTCTGGGTTGCCAAATAGCTTTTCCTATATCAAAAGCATAGGCAGACACTTTGTTGATTTTGATAGAATTAATATGTACAAAACACAGCAATGTGTGATGATCCTAACTTGAGGTTATTCAATGCCCTATAGGAACAAGAACAATAAATATGGCTTACTTAGCATGCTTCAGGTCCAAAACAAGATGTTATTTTATGTAATTCTCATTGAAACACAAATAAGTGGATGTTGTCATTTTCCTCTCAAAGCACAAATAGATTACAACACTACTTAATATCAAACTTAAGTGAGCTTTTTGTAAAGATTATTTAAGCACGAATTGGAACAAGAATGGAATATGGAAGAAGGAGAACACTGATTTGGCTTCGAATCCTATTCTGAAATAAGATAACAGGGTAGAGTGAGATGGGGGATACCAAATAGAGGAAAGAACAGGAATAAAAGATGGAACCAAGCCTGGTGCACATGGAACAAAGTGGAACAAAGTGAATAAACTGACCTAACTGCTCCAGAAGCCACACTATGTAGAGAAAGTCACACCATCCTTCCCATGGTATAGACTAAGCAAGTGAGACTTTGCTAGAATAGCACCAATAAGTGTAGCAGAAGTTTATTTTTAGTTATATTTAAAATGTTTATTTTTTGTGCATTGTTGGATGAGGGGCCTTGGAATTTTGTATTGTCTGCAGGTGTTGGCTTTCTGTAAAAGATGTTTGATTACTCATGATCTGCACATGCTATCAATAGAACACCTGAGGGGTTTAGCTATCAATAAAAACTCCTGAGATGAGACGCTCATTGTTCCACTGTCCAGTATGACACTTGCCATGATAGTGGTTCCCTCTGCTGAGATCTGGCAAGGTTTGCACCTTTGAAAGTGCCTCCCTGTCTTCTTTGGTGAGTTGCTACAGCAGTGTACTACTACAAGTGGTATCTGCAATGTGGGGCACAACATCATGCCAGCTAATCCAATGTGGAGACAAGGAAAAACAAGAAAAACTCTAGACTTTGCAGAGCCCGTTTTTTGTTTCTTTGTTTGTTTGTTTTGTTTTCTGTTTTCTACAAACCTGACTACATGCTGTCCATATACTGGTGAGGTGGTCCTGACAAGACACATCTGCTATGGTGATGAGAATTCTACCCTACAAGGGAACCCTTCCTGAAGACAAAAAAGAAGACAAAATAAAACAAAACAGTTTTTGTTTTTTTTCTGCAAACCAGACTCTATCTTAAAATCGGGAAAGCATTTCTTCAGGGTCAGCACACAGAAGCTGTCTTCCAGAACTGGCCGAGTTTGTATATCATGCTAGCAGACAAACTTGGTACTGTAAGGGTCACCCAGGTGCTGCTGGTTTTGAAGGCATGAAGGGGTCATGGAGAGCAGCTGAGGCTTGGCACTGTGAGAGGCCAGGAGAGGCCACTGGTGAAAGTAGAGCCTCAGTGGTAGTTGAAGGCTCAGATTGAAGGGGTTATGTAAAGAAATTGAGGTCTGGCACAGTGAGGAGAGCCCAGGAAAGGCTATTGGTGAAGATGCAGCCTAAGTAGTAGTTGAAGAACCAGGACTGAAGGGGTCATGGAGAGAAGTTGAGGCTTGGCTCCATGAAGAGAGTCCAGGAGAGGCTATTAGTGAAAGTGCAGACTAGTTGCAGCAAGGGACCCCAGCAGTTCTGAAGATGCCAGTACCATGGGACAACCACCCATGGTGGAGGAGAGCCAGCCAGAACCTGACGGACAAGCTGTGTGTGCTGCAGAGGTCACAGCCTGAGAAGTGACCCAAGCCCTTTGGAGGATCACAGAAAAATGTGAGTAAATTCCAGATATTTGGACATTGAAAATGTATTTCTGCTATTGTGAGAAGCTCGATAGATGTTTGGTTTCATTTGGTCCTATCCTTGTGATTGTTCCTCTTGTAAATCGTTTTGCCTGTGTAGTGTTAGATTGTGTCGTAGAGATAAACTATTTTTTATTGGATTATACAGAAAGGGAGAAATGTTGCAGAAGTTTATTTTTAGTTATGTTGAAAATGGTTGTTTTGTGCATTTTTGGGTGAGGGCCTTCCTAGGCCTTAGCATTAGTATTGTCTGCAGGTGTTTGCTTTATGTAAAAGATGTTTGATTGCTCATGATCTGCAAATGCTATCAATAGAACACCTGAGGAGATTAGCTATCAGTAAAAACTCCTGAGATGAGATGCTCATTGTTCCACTGTCCAGTGTGGCCCTTGCCATTAATAGTGGTTCCCTCTGTTGAGGTCTGGCAGGGTTTGCACCTATGAATATGCCTCCACGTCTTCCTCGTGAGCCTACACAGTAGGTGTACAACTACAAATGAGTGGCTGGGCCTCAGAAGTAGTAATTTGTTTTATGCATGACCCCCTCATAAAACCTACATGGTCACATAGTGTACTGTCAGTTTCCATGGTCACATTCTCCCTTTCCAGCATGGCTATCATTTGGTGTCTCATTTTGTGCACCATACAGAGATGTGTCAACAATGCCTGGATGTGGTCAGAACAGTGGGCTTTGTGAGAGATGAAGTGAGCCTGACACATGCTCCTCCTTTCAGA
Organism: Cricetomys ansorgei; assembly: GCA_026225945.1. Taxonomy (NCBI): domain Eukaryota; kingdom Metazoa; phylum Chordata; class Mammalia; order Rodentia; family Nesomyidae; genus Cricetomys; species Cricetomys ansorgei. The sequence goes on along the minus strand of JAMJFZ010002884.1, from coordinate 1,354,856 downwards.
CACTAGAGCAATTCAAACACACTCCAGACTCTTACCATACCTCATTCATAATTTCATTTTAAACTCCTACTATGTTGCTGACACCTGGGTTTCACGCTGGCATGGAAGAACATTTCAAAGAAATTTATGTCTGGTATAAAACCTTGTGAATCTCTCAGCAGTTACAACTCCCTGATAGATACAGAATCAGAGTAGATGAGTAAAGAAAGCTGGATTTGTTTGTCTGAGATAGAATCTCCTTATGGTCTCTAAACTGATCTTGACGATGTGACCTTATTACTTCTGCCTCCTTAGTACTGGGATTACAGGCATGTACCACCACCTTCAACTAGACTCTAGCTGGCTCTCAACCTTCCTAATGCTGCGACCCTTTAATATAGTTCTCATGTTGTGATGACCCCCAACCATTAAATTATTTCTGTTGTTACTTTGTAACTGTAATTTTGCTACTGTTATGAATAGTAATATAAATATTTGATATGCAGAATGTCTTAGGCAACACTTGTGAAATGGTCATTCAACCCTCATGGGGGTCATGACCCACAGGTTAAAAAAAACACTGGTCTAGAATATAGTTTCTGAAGAAGGAAAAGAGAAAAAGTATTTCCCAGGCTAGGAAGTTTTAATATCACTGTTTACATTGTAAGGAGAATACCACTACAAAAAAAATGCTTCTTCATCCCTTTCTCTATTCCCCCATGCTTGCCTTTCCCTTTCATCCTTTGCCTTTCTTTTCTTCCTTCCTTTATTCTTTCCTTTCTCTTTCAAAGCTGAAGATATTGCAAACAGGAAGAAGGAATCGTATCTGTCAGTCCTACTGAATTATCTACCACTCCACTGTTAAAATTGAAAGCTCACTCTCTTGGAGTAATCACATTTTGACAGGAATGAGAGTTTAGGTAGGATGTGAGAATTCTATCTTCTCTTCTGAGCCTGGAATGCATGCCCAGTTGTTCCCATGATAACTCATTATACCCAGGCTTTGATACACACAAGTTAATGTAATACTTCTCTAGTGACTACCCAGCTTTTGCGTTTTATGTTTCCTGGATGTTAATGGCATGTAGGAATCTCATCAGATCATGGGCTAGTCTAGAAAAGGAATGTATCATTATGAAACTTGGGCAGAGGAAGAGTATACTAAAACTGGCTTCCAAGGTAGAGGACTGGTTTGTATTTGAAACCCTCTACCAGCCAGCTATGTAACTTAGTAACCTGCTGACATGCTTCACCTCATTTGATCCCATATCCTTTCCTAGCATATGCAGTGAGTAGACTAGTTGATTTCCAAGGACTTTTCTTCCCCCAACTGATTCTACACATATATTTAACATGCACTGGTATGTCCTTGTTAACTGGTCCTAGAGTTGAGGATCTGCAATTGGATACAAATGCTGCTGTTTAGTGAAAAGTTTGTAAATGTATCAGAAGAAAAGAAATACACACTGCTGTGTTAACTTGCCATGAAATTCTATCCTCATAAACCCAATTGCAAATTGAAAGCATTATAAGTTGGAATTTGGTTTAATGCAGTTAGTCTATCAACCATCACAGCTTAACAACATGACATATTGCAGAATATGGGTGTTTTCCTTCATAATCACATGGCTGGCTGGGAGCTTCAGCCCCCTACATGGCCCAGCATAGCAGGATGGAATGAGGCCAGGCACCAATCCCTACAACAAGAGTGGGCCAGGCAGCCCAATAGGAGAAAAGGGGTCACACAACCTGTAAAATGGTCAGAGACACCCCCACTCCAGCCTGTAGGAGTTTCTTAAGTACACCAATCTAGACAGCAATGTGATGTATTTAGGAGATCCTACAGGTTCTGTGGCTATGGCTTCAGTCTCTGTGGGCCCCTAAGACTGCTGCTACTCAGTTAACAATGTGGGGCTTGTTGTCCTGGTGTTCTCAGCACCTCTTATTTCCTCTGGTGTTCTCAGCACATCTGCTTTCTGCTATCCCTCCTCTCCCTCTTCTGTGTGGTTCCCCTATCTCTGCATGATGTTTGGCCCTGGGCCTCTCCATATGCTCCTCTCAGCTGCTGAGGGGGGCCTCTCTGGTGAGGACTGGGTTCGGTACCAACAGAGCATGTCATCATTAGAAATCATCTCTGGGTTGTCCAGTCTCTAGTTCCTGTCCTGTCTTGCAGTTTCAGGCAGGAGTTCTCTCCTTTGGCATGGAGTTCTGTCTTTCCATCGTCAGCGGGGATCTTGCATGGGGGAAAGGCCAAAAGTAAGAGGTTTTAGTTGGAAACAACCTAGATGCCCCTCAATCGAAGAAAGATAAAGAAATTATGGTACATTTACACAATGGAGTAATACTCAACTATTTAAAACATGACTATATGAACTTTGCAGACAAATGGATGGAACTAGAAAAAAAAACCCATTCTGAATGAGGTAACCCAGTCACAGACAAAAAACAAAACAAAACAAAACCATGGTATTACTCACATATACCTGAATACTAACTGATAAGCAAAGGGAAAAGGTACTAGTATCCAGAGACATAGACAATCCATGCAATAGGAAGGCCCCAGTTGGAGCACTAGGATCTCTCTGGTAGGGTGGAAATTGAATTGAGGGTGTATTTGAGGTGGAGTAGGATGGGAATGGGAGCAAATGGGTCCAGGAGAAGGAGAAGAACCGAGGGAGAATATGTATGGAGAGACTGTAAGAATTTGGAGACAATTAGAGGGCGATTGGGAGGCCTAGTGTAATGGAAATTCATATTTATTATCTTAAGTGGACTTTCTTTTAAATTTTTAATATTGTATTGATCTTGAATATGAATACATTAAGAAGAAATAAAGAGAGAGACCATAGTTTCCCTTCTACCTTTGTTGAATTTCTTTTATGAGAAAGTAATATATTATTGGATGAGAAGATGACTCAGAAGTTAAGAGCATGCACTGCTGAGAACCCTAGTTCAGCTCCCAGCACCCTGCATATCCAGCAGCTCACAACCATCTGTAATTCCAGTTCCAGGGGAATCTAGTACCTTTGGCCTCTATAGGCACCTGAACTCACGTGCAACACACCAAAACACAGACGTACATACAAACACATAATTTAAAATATGTTAAAAATAACTAGCATATGTACACACAAATTAAAAAATTTTTAAATATGTGGAGTGAAGCTAGAGAGATGTCTCAGAAATTAAGAGCATTTGCTGTTCTTGCAGACGACCCAAGTTTGGTTCTTAGAACCCATGTTGAATGGTTTGTGACCACTTATATCCTCAGTTCCAAGCAATCTGATGCTCTCTTTGCCTCCACAGCACCTACATGCATTTGGCATATACACAAAGAGGCAGGTACATAAATAGAGACTGTGGCAACACACATAAAACCCACACAGGTTCTAGCCATATGGGGTCCCTGCACTGAGAGGGGGATATGGACACAGGGTCCCACCCCTAAACCAAGAAACCATTTACAATGATATGGCAATGAGAAAATCAATATTCTACAATGGAGTGTCATTGGGTATATCAACCACATTCAAGGGCAGGCACCATGTCCAGGAATAGCTGGCCAACACAAAGCAAACTTCATGTTTTTTGTGGTCTTGATATGTATTGGCATTTTTGCCTTTTAAAAAATTTCTTTTGATTTTTAGTTTTGTGGTTTCTCTCTTGCTCTCTCTTTTTCGCTGTGGTGTGTGTGAGAGAAGGGGCGAGAAAGAGAAAGAAAAACATAAAGAAGTTGTTAGGTAAGGAAGTGTGGGGTATGTGGGAGGAGTTGGAGAGGAGAGATGATCAAAATATACTGCATTAAAAACTTCAAATACAAATAAAGGAAATGAACTGAAAAAATAAATGAACATATAATAAGATGAAGGATGCTGGGCTTGGTGAAAATCAATGTATTACTCTAGAAGCTTCCTAAAATATAGACATACATACATACATGCATGCACCCACATGCCCACAGCCCCACATATATGCAAGTATGTATATGTATATATGTGTGTGTGTGTGTATGTGTGTATATATATCAGAACATATTTCAGCTCAACATTTTTAGGACTTTAACATACTGATGTAGTGCCTACAACATTTAGTATGTAACTCTTACAGTGAGGGTCACGACAATGACACAAATTATGCATGTTCAACGTTCATCAAACATGATAAAATTTATGTAGCAAAGAGTTTGCTCGCAGTGTGTAGGATAATTGAAGATTATAAATAGTCACATATCTGGCTTTTCCCCAACTGAGTTTGTGGGAGATTTTTAATGAAAAATGTTACAATCAGAGCTTTCAGGATGCATTAAATGCATATGAGTTGTTGCTTTTATATTAATATTCTCTCTACTTTTATACTTCTTTACACACATGCAGTTATAAATACACATGGGCACAAAGGGAGAACTATACACGCTTTTTTGCACTTGATTCTCTTTCCCAATAAATAACATACACTAGAGATATTTCTTTAACAGTTGATATGTCTTTAACTTATTCTTTCCAATATTACATCTAACATCCCAATATATGTGTCTACCTGTGTGAATTTAATGACTCCCTGGTTGGTGAACATTTTCATAATTATTGAGTATTTGTTCCTGCCTTTTGCCCTTTTTTGTATTTCTTCATTGTTTTTTCTCAAGACAGGGTTTCTCTGTTGTAACTCTGGCTGCCCTGGAATTTACTCTGAGACCCAGCTGGTCTTAAACTCACAGAGATCTGCCTCCTGCCTCTGCCTCCGGAGTGCTGAAATTAAAGGCATGTGCAACCACCGCCTAGCGATATTTCTTCTTTTTAAAAAATTTTCTCTTTGGCTACAAAGTTGCAGTGAGCCAATTCCTTCTTCACATCTCTTGATGATAGTTTGTAAGTTTATTTTTAGAGATTGGCTACATGAAGATTTGAACATCATGTTTATTTTTCAAATTGTATTCTTAATGCGCGGCTTGTATTCCTCTCAGTTGCTTGCTCATTTGAATTCTGGGAAACAGTCATACTATTGTTTCAGAAGAAGCCAAAGAAGTTAAACAATAGAGTCAGCCCAGTTTGTATTACTATCTGGTATTGGTTTTCTTTTGGCTTATTAGTTTCAGATAGGTGTCTTCTGTGGACTCTTTATTCTCCCCACCTTTTTCTGTTTCTTTGCTAAGAGGTTTATAGCTATAGTTCACATTCCACCTAAGTCACCAATTTAAACTGCACAATTCAATGGCTTTGAGGTGTGTTATACTCAAAGTTATTCAGTCATCACCATAATCAGCTTTAGGGAATTTTCGTGATCTCAAAAAGAAACCTGATACCTTTTAGTTCTTGTTTCCGAATCTCCGTAGCTCCCCAGTCCTCTCCTTTGGAAATTCCATACACAGGAGAGCCATCTGTAAACACATTCTTTCTGATATCCCAATTTTATCTGTTCTAAATGATATCTTCAATCTAGCCTTGCTTTCCCATAGTTCTGTACTTTCCTAGATATTATACACAGTGACAAGTGCTAACTGGGGGCACACAGCTTCTGACTTATATACTACCTACTATGTTAAAATATCTCAGACTGTGTTGACAAGTTACTGTCCATGGGCCAGATCTTCTCAGCAACCTATTTTAATATGGTCTGTGAGTTCATAAAATGGTATGCAACTTTAAAGCATTTTTTAAAAAAACAACACAAAATCACAGTATATAGCAATTCTGATGATGGTAATCCTCTACCCTTTCTTAATTTCCTCTCTTTATTCCTCTCTACCATTTCTTAATTTCCTCTCTTTATTCTAATTTCCTCACTTTATTATATGTCCTCCTCCTTACAAATACTTTTCTCACATTCATCTCTGCTGAGAAGAACATGTATTTCTCAGGGATGTTTGTACAAAATATGATAGTACTTATTTGACAATTCTTAAATAAGGGTTATAGGCATACAGGAATTCACTGCATGATTTTAGTATGCTTGTCAGTTTCCAAAATTAAAACATAGATGAGATTTCAAACAAGTCACAAAGGGGCTAAGAATGCTTAGTAGGTAGAAGTGCTTGCCATGTAAGTCTGGCAGCCTAAGTTTGACCCCAAGAATCCAAATTGGAAGGTGAGGACTGATTCCCAAATGTTATCTTCTGACCTCCACATTCATGCAATAACACATGCACCATCTCTCTCTTTCTTCTCTCTCTCATTCTCTCTCACATACACTACACATATCATACACATATACAGTAGTAATAATTTTTTAAATGCAAGAAGAAAGTCTTTGTTGACTACAAAATTACATAAAATTTAAAACAAATTTTGGAGTTTATATACAATGCTTTATTCAAATATAATAACCACACCCACCCATTTCATTTAAAAAAAATGTCAGTAGTGCTTTCACACTATAGTGACATAGGTGAATAATTGTGACTGTATTTATGGTCTACAAAACCTTTACAGAAAAACCTATGGCACATGCCCATATTTCTGTTGGCTTTTAGTATTCTCTCAAACCACTCTATTTGGTAAATGTTAGGCTAATGATAAAAATGGAGCAAACAGCCTTGATTCCTTTCAACTGCTCCACCTCTGTCTCCATGACCAACCTCTTGTCTTATATTTCCTCTTAAATGCTTCAATAATCTGCAACTTTTTCCTTGTACCCTTTTTCTTTATACTTTATGCACACTTCTTGTACAGTAACAATAGTCCTGTGCTCTTAAAGTTAGCATACAAGTTGATGAACACAAAATATTTATGTGCAGACAAAGTTGCTTTGGGACTCATGTATTTTTCTGCCTGTTTGACAGTTGCTCAGAGTTCCCAAAGGGACCTAGAAGACAACATATCCAGACTAAATTCATGAACTCTACTGCTCCCTCTCCAGGCTTCTTCTGGGTAGTCTTAGTGCATTGCATCCATTTCTACCCTCAAGTCATCTAATCCAGAAACGTGGAAGTAACATTCCTCACTTTAGCTTTTCTTATCACAATTAGCCACTTACCATGTTTTATGAGTGCTGTTTCCTAATTAGCTCAGAAATCCATCCTCCCTCTTCCATTCCCATTGCAAATACTTGTCCTGGTTTAGCATTCATTATTAGACATTGAAATAGAAAGAAACACCTGCTATTTTAACAAGCTACTTCAAATTTGATCTCCTTCAACCTATCCTCCAGGCTTCTCCCTGAGTGATTTTTCTGTAATATAAAGCCAGACATGCCATTGTCTTCCTTAAAGCCTTCTATTAGCACTCTGCAGAGTCAAGTTGAAATCCTTGTATATGGCATGGAAGACTCTTTCTGACATGGTTTTTACCTACTTGTCTTTTACCTGCTTTGCACAGTTGCCTTTTCAATTCTGTTCCTGTCATCCTTGGGATGTTGCATTCATCCTCTCTCTACTCTCTCTCTCTCACTCTTTCTCCATATATGCATTTGTATACACACATATATTTATTAAAAATAACTCATGACCTTCATGTCTTTGTCTACAATGTACTTCTTTACAACTCTCTTTATATATGATTCCTATGATACATATTCTCAGAGATTTGCTTGGTGACAAGCTAACTGATATATGATAGACATGCATAATATATGTGATGGTTCCTTTTTGTGATATGAAAGAATAAGCCTAGTACTAAACAATATTTATTGAATGTTACTATGTTGCAGGCATCTTGGTGTTTTCTTCACCATCACTCTGTGGGATAGGTACTGTTGTCTGTGTTTAAGAGATGAGGACACCATGTCACAGTCACCACACTTCATCAATGGTAAAGTGAATTATGCTCAGATATCTGACTTCAAAGTTAGGGTCCTAATCACTGCTCCCTTGCTGTTGCCCTGCCTTCATTGTGTAAGTAGTTTTTGGAAGACAACGTGATACAGCAGGTAATAGGATGGACTCCTCAGAAAGAACTTGTTCAAATTAAAGCTTTGATCCTCCATAGATGTCCGACTCTTAGCTTCCTATTTCTAAAATGGAGATCACTGAATATAGATTAAATAAGATAAGTAATATATGTTAAGGATATATTGGTGCACATTATGTTTTTCATAAATAATAGCATTATTGGTTTTTGTAATGAATAAAAACAATGACTCTAATGTTGGGGATGTCAGGCATCAAAGAGAAAAGAATATAACAAAGTGGTTAAGAAAAGGACTTTGAGCAGGGTGGTGGTGGCACACAACTTTAATCCCAGCTCTTGGGATGTAGAGGCAGGTAGATCTCTGAGTTCAAGTTCAGCTTGTTCTACAGAGTGAGTTCCAGGACATCCAGGACTCCCATACAGCACAGAACAGAGCCTGACACTAAGTGCTATGTAACTCTTGCCTTATGATAACAAATACATTTCCTTGAGGTCTTTGCCTTTTCGGCCCATGTATCTAGTTTATCATAATACAACTTTATTTTGATAACGCCTGTGACAGCCTTCTGCCTCTTGTTTTCAATTATTACTCTTCTTAAAGGCAGGCTTGGTGTCTTTGTTCTATACATCCACAATCAGCAAACTCCAAAGCACTTTCTGATGAATGATAGATGCATACAAATGCATACATGCATCTGTAATGGAGAAAGATCGAGTCTGAGGTAAAATACAAATAAACACAGTGAAACATTGCAAGGCTTGGAAGTGGCTTCACAGGCAAAGTTCTTGCTATGCAAGCATTAGAACCTGAGTCTAGATCAACAAAAAGGCTGGGCTCAGTGGCTTGTCTGTAACCTCAGCACTGGGAGTGTGAGGAAAAAGAGGTCAGATAGGCTGGCTGAATTGAAGGTCCATGTTTACTGGCTCCACATTTATCTTGTCTCAAAAAAAATGTGGAGTGGCTAAAGAAGACACCCAATGTCAACCTCACTCTGGCATCCATGTGTACACTCATATGTGAGCACATATGCATACAGAAACATGTACATCACATACACAGGAGAAAAAAGATTAAAATTGAGGACGCCCTATAGCTAGTATAGCATCTACCACTGGAGCCAATTTTATTGACCAAATAGTAAAATAAAAAACCCCCATCCACTTCTGTAAAGACTTATTAAATATTTTAAAAGGATTCTTGCATTTCAACAGGCAAAGGACAAATTTCATTTTGTTTTGTTCACTGTTCTTCATTTGAGAATAATATATTTTGACTTTCATATCAAGCATTAGCCTGAAACCACTGGTTTTTGTGTGTGTGTTTTTCAAAACATGGCAGTCTGTGGGTGTGTGAGATGTGTATTTGTGTAGATATGTCTGCCTTTCAATAATGAAGGCTCTATAGGACAAGCAGGAGATTCTGATCCTGAATTGTGTATGAGAGTAATATGAAGAGTTAATTAAATACGCAGACACCAAGATTGCATGACAGGCTGTCTCAATTATGTTCAGAACGGAGAAGGCCAAGGAATCTACATTTTTTAAAGATGCTGTCCAAATGATACCAATGCAGTGTCTGAAAAACACAGAAGGCTAGATATTATATATAGATATAATACATAGATATTATATATTAGTAGATATAATTGGATCTTTCCAAGTCTACATCACTCACCTGTCTTTTTGTCCTCGCCTTTATATATTTGCCTGAAAACACTGACTATGAAAATACTTTCTTATGGTATCTCAGATAGCACAAGTCACAAGGACCATGACAAAGAACAAGGGTCCTGTCATACAGATCATCTGAAAACCAAATGTTTTTCTAGGCAGCTTGGTGTAGCAAGAGTGGCAAGCAATTTGGCCCATACAGGAAGTATCCCATAAGCCTGTGGTTTTAATTCCGTCTTTGCGCACTGGCTTGTAAAGTGATACAGTCTGAAGGCGCTCCTGTTCCCCTCGGTGCTTGGAAATAAATCTGTTCACTGAAATGCAGAATCAGAAACAGCGATCGAAATACTTTTAAAATGAAGAAAATGGATATTTGAACCAGAATTTTAATGGACTTCATTTTTAAATGTTCCTTCGAGTTCTGCAAAGCAAGGCAGGGGTACACCGAGAGAAGAGGCAGAAATAATTCAATGCACTCCAGAAGGCCACCGCAGAACTTGACCACTGAAAGAAGATACTGTTCTTGCCTCATCAACTTCTCATGATCTGATGTAGTTAGCCTTACCATAGGAGTCAGCGAGTCAGCCATTTGCACAGAATGTGGGTTTAGTTTAGAGCACAAATGACCCTGTGCTGTGCAACAGTTGTTGATTTGGCTGAGCTAGCAGTGAATTGCAGCAGTCATTGTTTGTGGATCTGACCGGCACCACTCACTCACATACCATCAACCATCCCTTCTCACGTTTCCGGACCTCAGATAGTAGGAAGTATGAAGCCATTTCACTGTGTACTAATTATCAACTTTTTAATCCGGTGAAACAGAATACCCACACATGCATTGAGTTATGTGAAGCAGCTTTACTATTCACAGATAGGCAGCAAGAAACAACAGAAGTCTAGAATTCACTTTAAGCCTCAGAAAGCTTCTTGGGGTAGATGGAGCCCTGACTGCTGCTACTTACACCAGCTGAGAGCCACCAGAAAGCAGCCTCATACACTCAGTGTTATGCCTTTCAGGGTTATATAACTGACTGTGAGGAAGTGATCAGAAGCACCTTGTTTCTAGGAGAAGCTAGGACTGAGCCTAGAATGTTCTATGCAGTTCCCTCCTTACCTAAGAATGTTGTATTCCCAGAACATTCTATAGGCATTATTGAGAACAACAACCAAGAGAATGGAGCAGGCTAGAGGATTTCAGTGCCACCTACTGAATAGTCCTATAGGAAGGCAGTATAGGAACACAGAAAATAGAACCCCAAGGCAACAAGCAACTTCTAGAAAGGCACATCAAGAAACAGAAGCAAATATCAATGAGTGAATCAATTATCAAAGTGCCATCCCTTACTTACCTAGTTGACTTTTTCAATAGTAATATATGTGCTCTGTTCCAAAGGATGCATTCTTTAACACACATTTCAACAGGAATCCCAGCCAATATAATTAATTATATGTTCTAGGGGTCAATTATTTTCCTTCCAGGGAGAATATAAACTAGGCAAATCTGAGTATCAACTATCTATATATCAAAAGAGTAGAGAAATTAACTGTCTGTACAGTTATAATGACAATTCAACTTAAAGAAGGTGGCTTACATTATCACAGTTGATTATAGAATTAGAACAGGAATCATTGTTCTATTTGACAGATAATCAAAGAGATTCAAACCACCCATGATAGTACCTTACATTAAAAACTGTGCTATTATTGAAATAAATACTGATACGTTAACAAGTGTCATCAGTCAAATTCACCAACCAAATAATAGAGTCATATTGGCTACCTGGGACCCAGAAGTGTTCTTACGTGCATGGGACCAAATAGTATAGCTCTGGTTTACTTTTCAGTTACTTCATATGAATTTATTTGGTCTCCGTGAATTGTCAGTTTCTCAGAATCAAGAACCTAGGCTTGTATATTATTGTTTTGCACATAATACTAATGGTAAGTCTGAGGTAAAAAGTTGACTATCAAGAAAATGCTTAATGATGCTGATAGTATTCTTCAGTTTACAAAATTCTTTCACATGCTTAAATCATCTTTATGACAGTCACAGCACATTGGGAAGGGATGCTCTGTCTTCTCTTCCCCTTGATGCCCATTTTATTATTTTAACATATTCATTTCATGAATTATTTATTGAGATTACCATTATTTCTCATCATTAATAACTAACTGATGGAGTACCTACTATGTAGTAAGAATTAAGTCATGCACTATGAAAATATTGAGGATTACAGCTGCGTCCCACTCAACTTTGATCTGGAAACCTGACTGGGACAACAAAGGAATGAAGACACAACAGACACATAGCTACACAAACAGAAAGGCTGGGGTCCAGTGGGCTGTGCAGTGGAATGGGACCACATCTATTACCACCACCACCGGGAACTTCAGCGTGTTTATTATATATGGCACGAGGAAAGTGGTTAGCTATTCCCAGTAGGAGGTCTCCGTAGGCTAGCAGTCTTAGACTATAAACATTTTGGGAAGAGGAAGCTGTAGTTGCTAGCTTTTGTACACACTGACCAATCATCCTTAAAAACTTGTACTTGAACCAGAGGAAGAAGGCTTTGTGAATTTTGAGCAGGACTCATGGAGAAAGGCTTTGCCAATTTCCCATTGGTTTGAGGCCTTGGTCCTTGTCATGGCTTTACCCATGTCAACAATATATATTCACTCAGAATTTCATGCACTTAGTACTTCCTCCACCCCTACAGGGTACAAAATAAATTTCATGCTTTCCTTCACTGAAGGAGCCTGTGATTAAATACATAATGTGCTGTTAGGAATGCCTAGTAAATAATTATTTGGCCTCAGGACTATACTTCTTTAATGATGAAAATACATGCTCTGGCCAAATCATTTCATTTTCTGATCATTCTGATAGAAAATTATTTTGCACATTGCAGATCTCTCTCTCTCTCCTTTACTTCCGATACTACATTATAGGCTCAGCCCAAGGATTTCCAGTTAAGAACATGTCAAATATTTGAATGCAGCCACCTGCAGCTTCCCTGTCTCAGCCTCTGCTTGCTCCTGTGTGAAGAGCTGACTGGTGGACCCCAAGGATTCTTCCCTGCTCCAGTTTTCAAAGTAATTGAGGTTTGTGGTAGGATGTGTGGAAATGGCTGGATTCAGCCTCTACCATTTCAATTCCCAATTGCTTGGGCTTGATTTAGGGCACTGTCCATGTTCGCTTAGTTTCTGAATCACAGGCTCTTTTCACCTGTGGCCCAATGGGCTTTCCCTCTGGACTTCTAATCCGACTTTCTGGCCTTACAGTATAAACCTTGGTTAAGAAACTGAAATATGGCTATGATAGGAAAGGGAGAAAATATTGAGCATTTTAGCTGATTATGAGATGGAAAGGGAGGAGGAAAATAGAGGTTCCATATAAAAGAATGAAGAGGCTTGCCGGCAATTACTTCAAAGTGCCTAAGTTGATGAAGGGGTGAGATCAGGGCAAGGATGGGAAAGGTGGAATTTGATGTCGGTTATAAGAGTGCCTTATCCACTCTCTGAAGAACTGAGAAGGAATTGAGTGGAACTGCAGATAAATGCACCTTTGGAGAGGGGGAAAAGTTGAATTTCCTCAGGTTGATTTTCAGCTAGTTAAAAATAGCATGTCAAAAGCAGCAATTTATAGCTAAAGTGAATTCTGAGTGGCTAATAACTATACTTACACCTACCTATTTTTACGTGTTTTTAACATTTCTGAGATTGCCAACTGAAAACTGCTTTCACATTGAAACAGGAGTTGAAGACTGTGAGTAATGTAGGCAGATATTTATAGACTGAGTAAATAGAATACTATGGGCAAAATATAATTAATCATGAATCATTTTACAAGTGGGCTACATTCTGATAAATTTGTTGTTATATAGCTCCTCATTTTGCAAATATCAGAATATGTTTACATACACAGAGATAACTAAAAAGTCAGTTTATAATCACATATAATCACACATTGCTATCAGATATGTGGACCTTATCTTACCAAACTGTCCTGTGATATAAAATTATTCTTACTGAAGAGAATAGGAAACTGGCTCATAAAGAAGGCAGTACAGAAAATTCCAAGTGTAACTAGAGACTATTAATATGTAGTGGTCCTATGGCCCTAATCTAATCATCTTTCCCACCAAGTAGAATATCTAAGTTTCAGGAGTATGGAATGCATTTTGCTGGATTAATCATTAATTTTTTGATCTAAACAGTACTTACTGAGCACTTATTTTACCTCAGCTATTATTCAAGCAAGAATGGGCAGCCATTGATATATGCGAAAGGTTGCGTAAGTTACCCTTTTCCTTTCTCTTCTGGGAAATTATACAAGAATGACATGAAAAGTGAAAATGAAAGCCTCAGGAACAAAACATATTTGCAGAAAATAGTCAATGTCTCTTTGTTAATTACTTTTCTTGTTGCTGTGACAAAATACCCTACAAGGTGCAACTTAAGAGAGGAAAGGTTCAGCTTAAAGTTCAAGTAGGCACATTTCATCAAATAGGGAAGGCATGGAAGCAGACATAGGAGACAAATGGTCATATTGTATCCAGAGTAAGGGTGCAAAAAGTATATAGGATTTGAGACTAGGCTATAAAATGTCAATGCTCGCACTCCAGTGGCCCAGTTTCTCCAGTAAGATTCCAACTTCCCAACATTCCCAAAAAGTCCCAGCTGGGGCCAAGCGTTCAAACAAATGAACCTATGTGTAACATTTCAGAGCAGGGTTACCTAGCATGGTAAGTCACCTATGCTTAATCCTTTACAAGGAAAGTACCTTTGGGAATAATCAGTCCACTTTCAATTCTGGATTTCAGGTTTCTTCTATCTCTGTACCCACTGCCCACACTGCATAACTGGGTTCTATCTATCATTCCTGGATCTGAAGGCCACCCAATCTGGCAATTGTTCTTTGCTCCAAGTCTGTAAAATTATTTTGTGCAAAATGCTTTATTTTCACTGGTGCTGCCATTAAATGGAGATAGGTTAGGATACTCCAAATTGTCCAAAGATGGATCATTAAAATGGAACTGGCAAGCACTGGATAAAAGTATCATGGAAGTATATAACAGAAACCCAAATAGTTTAAAACGTTTTGCCACAGAATAAGTAAATGTTTTTGTCCAAATATTCTGTCATAAAATTAGAAACATGTGGGAGTAATCAGTTCATTAAATCAAAAATACAAAGCAGAGATTCATGAACTACATAAAAATGGCAAAAAAAAAAAAAAAAACAGAGAAGAGTGAATTTGAGCAGTCACCCTTCAAAAGAAATGTACTAATTCTGGTTGTATTTGATGATTAAATGAATGAGATTTGTTGATACATTGGATGATAGGTATGAAGTATGTGGGTTCATTCTGATATCCTGTATGATCCTATGGACCCATAGGAATGAGTTCACATGGCTATGTATCTCTATGAAGCTTGAAAAAATGGCAGACCTTAGTCTATTGGATAAAATAATTGTGATTATTAGCTTTGTATAATAACAGGTAAATCATTTATTTTTTCCAAATACAAGTTTTGCTGTAGTTACATAAATATTTCATAATGAAAGTGAGCTCCAGATAATCACTTAAAGGTCATAATGCCTGAGACTTAGATTTCTCAAGGTTAAGACAATTCAGCTACAAGATGGCAACATTCACTTTCACCTGAATTTCTAGACTGTCATACTTGCAGTCTACTCTACAGATAATAGATAATGTCTGCCAGAAAATCATGGAAGCCAGTTCCTTATAAAAGTTTCTTGTATATATTTTTTCATGTCTGTTGCTCAGCAAAGGGAATTTGGGTGGAAGATATAGTTAGTGATGATTAATGAGTTTTATCTTTGTGATTTATAGAGTTTCTTGTCAGCCTTATGAATGTGTATGGATAAAGGAATTGATTCTCAAAATACCTCTATTGCTGACACTGCCTATTTATTCAACATAGTACGTACACATTCAAAACCAGAGTTCTTATTGCTATAGGAATGCATTTTATGGTACTTGGCACTGAAAACATGTGGTACTGGCAGAATAAAAGTTGAATTATATGGATTAAGAGGATATAGTGTGCATTGGTGAGATGGCTCAGAGGTAATGGTGCTGTGCAAGCCTGGAGGTGTGAGTTCTATTCCCCAAACTAACATGAAAGTGGAAGGACAGAACCCACTCCTCAAGGTCATCCCTCTGACGTTCACATGCATGCTTTGGCATGCATGCTCATCCACACACATCATCCACACATACACATGGACATGATGATAATAAATTAAAATATTAAAGAGGCCACTTTGTAGAAACTTCTTCCAGTTACCTGATGTGTAAAGTTGTAATGAAGAGGCATCGTTAATGTATTGCTCTCAAATAATTTCTCATTACAAACATACTCA
Organism: Cricetomys ansorgei; assembly: GCA_026225945.1. Classification (NCBI taxonomy): domain Eukaryota; kingdom Metazoa; phylum Chordata; class Mammalia; order Rodentia; family Nesomyidae; genus Cricetomys; species Cricetomys ansorgei. The sequence goes on along the minus strand of JAMJFZ010002884.1, from coordinate 1,338,975 downwards.
ATAACATAATGTATAGAAGTATGGATTGTACCTATGTTTATTTTGGATTGAAATTACATAAAATAGAAGTTATCAAATTTCTTACATTGTTAAAAGCCCGAATAAAAATTACTTTTACAAGCATGGAAAACATCTATACATGGATTTACAAGCTTTCATGTCTTAGCTATCATTAGGAAGAATATATTTTAATCAGTCATGCTGATAGAAAGACAAATTGTCAATTCTTTCAATAGAAAATGATTTCCTGGTATTGTCAATATAAAGTAGTGAATAACATTAAATTCTTTGCCAGTTAATCTTGGTTGTCAACTTGACACAAATGGGAAGAAGGAGCCTCATTTGAAAAATTGTCTCTATCAATTTGGACTGTGGGGCATGTTCTAGGCTGTCAATTGATGTAGAATGGCCCAACCCTCTGTGGGCCATGTTACCACTGGCCAGGGGGGCCTCAGTTGTACAAAAACAAAAACAAAAAAGGGAAAGTGTTAAATTAATGTTCAATCGCTTAATAAGAGTCCACTGTTGAATTTTCCAATGCTCTTTATTAATTACAAGCCATGTCAAATCTCAGGGAATTCAATACCCGGGCGGCTAGGCAGAGACTTCATTCCATCATCCTCTCTTGCTTCTCCTTCCTCCTATCCTCCTTCATTCCCTCTGCCTGCTTCTGCCTTAGACCCTTTAAACTTATCCCCAGCCCCCTCTCCGCTTACAACACAATAGTACTCAGCTGGGGAACTTGGCCTTCAGACCTTTGATCCTGATCTGTCACCTTCAACTGTAAACAGTTCTCTCTGTTGAGATCTCAGCAGGGCTAGCACATAGGTGTGAATAGGTAAGAAACAAGGTCTGTATCCGCTGCAAGGCATGAGGCTTCACAGCTACAAGGCATCAAAGCCCTTTTACAAACCAAAACAGCACACAGGAGTAAAATATCCCACAACAGGAAAGAAATCCAGTAAACAGTGCTTCTTCATGATTTCTGCTTGAAGCTGCAGCCTTTGCTTTCCTAGGCGGCAAAATATAACCTGCAAGTTGAAATAAATTCTTTCCCTCTCAAGTAGTTTTTGGTCAGTGTTTTATTACAGAAACAGAAAGCAATCTCAGATAAGCCAAAATTCAGGAGAACCCCCTACCCCTCTCTCTCTGTGTGCTTGCAGATAAATAATAAAAAAAATGTTGCAATTAATTATTTTCATTGTAGTATTTGTGGCAGTCCCAATTAAATTTTGTACATGGCCGTGATTTCTCATTATAAAAATGCTTTACTATCTGTGTTTGTCTTCACAATATTTTTGGATGCATAGGGTATGTGTGTATAAAGTGATATGTGTGTATGTATGTGTGTGTTTGTGTGTGGTGTACATGTGTGGTGTGTGAATATGCGCGTGCATTTGTGCACATTTGTGCAGAGGCTAAAGCAGGAGGTCAAGGTGTCTACCTCTATCTCTCTTCACCTTATTGCCTGGAGACAGAATCTTTCCTTTAACTGGAAGCTTGTAGTTTCAGTGAGCTCTTGAAATCTACCTGTCTCTAACCCTTTACAGGCACATGTAACTCATTACAGGCTCAACTCTTTATGTGGGTACTGAGGTTTCAAATTCAAGTCCTTGCTTTTACCCACTGAACCATCCACTAGCCCTGTTTTCATAGGTTTTAGAGATGTTTGACACAGAGAAGACTTTCCAAATTGTCTAAGCTTACAGTTTTACAAAAATATAGCTCTGTCCCTGAGTATGAAGGAAAGAAGAGTCTCAAAATACATGCCTTCCCCCGTTGATCTTATAACTGGTTATTTCTGGGTCTTCTTACTCTAGAACTGCATGATAAGTATGGCCATGGCCAAAAGTACATGTCTATACATCTGTCACACTAGCTTCTAACATCAGCAGGGCACAAAACAGAAAATTCCTTTTCTGTGTTTCTTATCTCCTGTTATTTCCGTAAGTGTCATGGTGGTCCAGCAGCTGCCGTACTTCTCTTGGCCATCTTCTGCAACCTTATCCTTTTTTTTTCTTTTTTATCTTTTTCTTGTCTTTTTCTCCTTCCTTTGTTTATTTCACTGGTCCCCCTAAAACTGTCTAAATACAAACTACCATACATTCAGGGCTTCAAAGAGAGGTTTAACTATCCTATTTTCTCAGTTTTTTTTGATCTCTCAAGTTTTCTAGAAAAGTGATTCTTGTGGATCTCTGTTACATGAAAAAGATCATGCCTATGGCAGGAGAATGGAGTTGGTGAAGCCAGAATTGGAGAAAACGTGTTGTTTGGACAGAACTAGTAGAAAGAAATTGAAGCTTAAAAGGGTATCTGCCAGTATATGGAACACTTATAGTATATTTGGTTTTGAAGATATCTTTGTGTGTGCCTCATAGTCAATCTTGGATCTGTGTGAAAGAAAGTATGACCTCAGAAGCAGTATTTAGTCTTAGGGGATCGTGTAGTGTAAGAGCCAGAAAGGACATTAGAGATCATAATCCAGTGACTTCATATTACAAAATGGTCACTGGCAATGAATGAACTGGGCAAAATCACAAATGTGGCTGCAGTTGCCTCAAGGACTATAATCCATGTAAACCAATAACTAAAGTAACCAACAACATGCTCTGTTTGATAGTAGCAGTAAATCCAACTAGTTAGAGCCATACGTGTTAAGAATGGGCAGCCATTTCCAAGGACAAATGAAGAAAATAAAATATCTACTTAAAAAGGAGAATGTATTGTAGACTTCAAATTGTAGTATTCAGCCACGTGCAGTTAGGGGTCTATTGCATTTTGGGATAACTTAAGAGAATGGAAGTAAATTAAGTGCCAGGAAAAATAACCACTAGTTATTTTATCTTAAACTATGTGATCTCAGATGTAATACCATTATCTTTCAGGGAACTGGATAAAAATGAAGATGCCAAGATCTTACTTAGAACTATAAGATCAACATATCTAAGTAAAAGGACAGGTACTGGACACTATATAAATGCCTGAGATGATGCCAAGATAGATTGCTTAGCAATGCAATTGCCTATAAATTTCACCTTATTATTTCAGTTATATGAGCAATCTAAAAATGTTGTAGGGTGACTATAGACAAGAACGGTGTACTATGTATTTCAGAAAGCTAGCTGAAAGCATATCAAATATTTCTTCATAAAGAAATGGGAGGTTATCTAGGGAATAAATATTTTTACCCTAGTTTCAACATTTCAGTGAATATGCCTATCGATTTCCTTGTGTATTTTTATGTGTTTATGTATCAGTTAAAATTAAAGCAAAAAAAATTATAGACTCTAAGCCTGGCTACAAGGCAAGTCTGGTTATAAGGCAAGACCTGGTCTCAGAAAAAACAAATGAACAAAGAGCACAACACAATATTGTTTAAAATTAATATCAGAAAAATATATTAAATGATATGTAATTAATGAATTTTGAACACAAGAAAAGGGATATACAAAACACATGAGAATGATTCTGATAGGATAAGAATCCAAAATTTCTGTATCCTTGTTTCTAAACATATATACTTTCAGACTTTGGGTAAGTGCTTTTACTTTGGGAGGCCCTATTCATATTTACATTTACTTTATTATAACAATTAGCTGCTGTGAGATTTTTACACAAGGAAATGGTGTTACATAAACTTTGCTGCTGAACAGTAGAAAAGTGAAATAAGTGTGGTTATGGCAGATCAATAAATAGGTTGTTGCAGGAGTTCAAGCAAGCTGGTTGTTAGAACGGGAAGGAACTAAATGGATTTACTTTGAGATTTCCTTTGATAGGATCAGCAATGAATTGAACACAGGTTATAAGAGAGAGAAGTTTGTCAAGGATGACTTGTAAGTGAAAAATGGTTGAAATTTTAGTGTGTATGAAATATCTATAGTTCAGGTGATCTAATCTGAAGTCCAGATCAGGTAGGTAATGGCTGAGAACCTGGAAATAAATAGAGGAAAAGAGGGATCATGAGATTTCTCTAAAGTGAATGGACACATGGAGGGAGTATTCTGAACTAGAAAAAATGTGTGACTGTCTAGAAGGTGGGTGCTGGAAGCCATGGTATCTGCAGTGGAGCAGTACTGATTCCCAGTTCTAGGTTGGCCATAAGCAAAGTATGCTAAAGTTGTGCTGATAGGGAGATTTAGTTGGGATGAAGATGCTAAGGAAATGATAGGATGCTGCTTAAATCATTTAGGAGTAAAGATGTAATTGTTACCCAGGAACCAAGATCATCAGCCGACTTGCAATACTAACCAAATCAAGCAGATAATAAAGGAGTGCTCAACTATATGACAGGAACATGAGAAGATGTCTTGGCATCTATACTGGTGGGTCTTTGAATAAAATATCCTGCATTTTGAAATGTGAGCCATCAAATAATAAACACCTATGTTTTATAAAAAAAATTCAAGATTTACTTATTTTATGTATATGTATGTTTTGCCTACATAATATGTGCCTGGTGTCCTGAGAGTTCAGAAGAAGGCATTGGATCTAGAACTAGAGTTACTGATGGTTGTGTGTCCCCATGTAGCTGCTGAGGAATGAATCCAGGCCTCTTACAAGACTAACATGTACTCCCAACCATGAAGCCATCTCACTAGCAGCTATTATGCTCTCCAGCAACTATGTTTTTGAGACCATAGGCTTTAGGTTAAGGCAGAAGTTGAAATCAAATGAACGAGCTTTGAACATGCCAAAGCATGAATACTGTCATTTTTAACATTGTTTTACAGATTTTTGTTTCATGTATAAATTATTTTGTCAATAGTAAAAGTTCCTTCATTATGAGTATTATTTATGGAAAAGTACTATGGTGTGTGGAGTGTGCTTCAAACATAATGCAAAGTCAGTGAGTAAGGGCCATTAGTGAAGTAAGACTGACCATGTGCTGTTAATTGCTGATGCTCAGTAATGTATCCACAGGGATACACTGGCTATTGTATTTTTGCATTGGCTTTTTCTTACTTAAAAAAAAGAGCCAAGGAAACTTCTTTATGTTTTTAGTGCTGCATCCAGCACAGCTCCAGGGACAGACCCAACTGGGGTGGGAAAGGAATGAAGGAAAGACAGAGACACAGGCATATACACAGAAATCTGCGATCAGGTTATTGGGGCCCTCTTCTGGAGAAACCACAGCACCCCAAAACCTCAGCCTGCTTATTATATATAGAGTCAGAGAAGAATTATTGCATCTACCTGGACAAGGCAGAAGTGTTATTACATATAGAAAACCAGGGAGGCAGTGTTTATGGTATGCAACATGATCAAGGAGACAGACTTACCTAATCTCTGCAGGGGAGCAGTTTTGGGGCCATAAACATCTAGGTGTGGCTGTGGTCAACATTTTCTGCACAAACTATCAACATCCACACATGGCCCAGAAGGGAAGATTTTGCCATTTTCTGAGGCTAGACCGTACCCATGTCAGCAACACACACTGACTCAGGACTTCATACACTCAGGACTTTTCTCTGGTTCCCTGCAATTTAATCTATTGCTTTGACTGCTTGCTGTCTTTAATATTCTTACTTTGAGTGACTCTCCTACTGTTTTCTCATGAGCTACACAGGGACTGATATCCTATCTATGGGTAAATACATATGTTTTCTGGCAGTGACAGTATTCAAACACAGTGCGCTGTTGACTTCCATGCTAATATGGTCTACCATCTAATGGGATTTTAAGGTTTTAATTAGGAGATTTCCAACTCCTGTAGCAATCTTCTAGGACCTTTGTGTTTGGAAAACAGCCATTTGACTTCACCTTTGCCCATACTGATCCTTTCACCTGGAATGTTTACTAGGACCCTAGGCTGTCAGATTAACACCTAAATAGTTACCCTCAGGTCATCCCAACAACCACTCCTTCCTTTGCACTCATTCTGACTTGTTCAATTTTTTTTGTTATTTCATGTATAACAATGAACGTTGAGTACGTGTGCCCATGTTTGTGTATGTGTGTAATTTTCCTAATTCCTAGAATCATGGCTTTAAAATTGTGTACTCCAGTTTCATCTTTTTTTTTCTTCAAAATGTCAAAATCAACTAAGTTATGTACTCAGCAATTCACATGTATCTAATCAAAGGTAAATGGCAAATGACAAGGCATGGGCAGCAAAACAGATTTTCTTGGTCATTTTGTGCATCTAATAGTGAGTAATTATGATGTGATATGCAATGTTGGTATTGAATATTTTTGGAGGTGCTGGGCAGTAGATCTATCATTGAGGATTCTCCTCTCAAACCTGATGGTGATCACCAGTTAATGCAGAAAATGCTCTAAGATCAAGGCATTTGCATTCTTTTGTTTTTTTTTTTTAAAGCGAGCAATCAAATGAACAAACAAATTGAACTTCCTATAGGTGAAGATGGCAACAGACGTAGGAAATGGGATTTCTGATCTCAATAGGGAATGCTTATACCAAGGTATGTGAGTACTAGACAGACATCAAATTGAGTTATCACACTACCTAGAAATGCTCCTACATATGTGATATCACTTTTTGAATGGACCCTTCTGTCACCACCATTTAAAAACCAGGAACAAGCTATTTCTGAAAGCTCTGGTTGACAAAGCTTTGTAAGATGTGATTCATTTAACATCTTCTGTGTGCTGACCAAGACAGGCTTGTTTTTGTCCATAGTTTTCAAACAACTCATCACAAATATGAAGTGAATAAGGTCCCAATGCAAATTTATAGATGTATAAATTCTGTATCCATGATCAATCTCATTTGTAACACTAATCAAAATCAATTACATTGTAAAAATGTGTCACTTCAAAGTCACTTCCCTGATTGGGTTTCAAACTCACTGGCAAGCACGAGGCACAGACAAGGGAGTGTAAAGGCAGCCTCATCATTTTTAGTGAATGCCCACCTTATGTGGCTTTTGTTGATCCTTACCAATTTGTTTTTATTATTTAACTTCATAAATGACTATAATGTGTTTTAATCAAATCCACCTCCACTCCCTCCCCTCCAACTCTTTCCATACTTCGCCACCATTTTCCCTTCCAATTTCACATACTCTTGTTTAAACCCACTGATTTCTCTTGGTGTTGCCAATATGTACATGGCTGTGATTTGACTTTATAACAAGCTCCCTCACCTAAAATTGAAGAATTGGCATAACTATTATTGTTACAAAAGGAATCCCAAAGTGGGAATACTTCCAAAATGCTAACCCCTAAATTAATTCTCTGCTTGTGGTGGCCATCATTTTACCCCACAGAATGGGGAAACAAAAAGGTACAAAGCTTTTACTATAGCCTGCCTTTGTATATAAAAAGACAGATTAGAGTATGTGGCCTGTCATGTTGTCTGAAGACTTTTTAATCACATCCCACACTTTGATCAAAAGCAAATTCTCCTGCTGCTGGTGCAAGACAATTTCACTGTGTACTGAACTGAAAGTAATTACTAACGTCACACAAAGCCTATATCCAGTAAACACCAAAGCATTTTCCACACAGTGCTGCATTTTAAAACAGCTAACTTTATTGTCAGTGAAAAGATAGGCACAGAGTGGATTTAACCTGCTTAACTTTATTTGATCTAGCTCTCTTAATTACAGAATAGGATCACAACCACTATGGGACCACATATATTAAACCAAAAGTAATTCTTCTCAAACCATCTGCCAACCCCAGCTAACCATTTTATTAGGTAATTGTCATTGATCACAAAGGAGGTCAGAAGGAGGTTTGAAAGTTTCTTGTAACCCACCCTCGCTACCAGAAGAAAACGTACATGTACATGCTTCCAACCCTTGTCTTACTGTCAATTGGTGGCACTCGAAAGAAGAATTCTAAAGATTGTGGCAGGCAGAAATCTGTGACAGTGAGCCCACAGTCAATACCTCCCTTTGGAAAAACATTTTCCATAAGAAGGAACACATTTTAAGTAACATATTCTATGTATGAATGACCATTTTAAGAAACAGATTGTATGGCCAACAGATATGAGCGTTTATTAAAGTTAGCACATACATCTATATTTTAAGCTGCCATGTTATTTAGATTCTTCATACAAAGTAGCTTGGAAATCAGTTTGTTAGACACACTCAACAGTGCAAAAGTAAAAAGAGAACATGACAGGTAGCTTGCTATGTTTCCTGTTATAGATGATGGCAGATGTTTCAAGTTTCTACTGCCCCGTCACCCTGCAGCTCAAAAGCAACACTGTAATTAAAACCTTCATAGAGATAACAGTTACAAATACAAGACTTTCAAAGGAAGTTCAAGCTGCTTTTACTTCTCTCACAATGTTAATAGTTTTGTATGGAGCATAGTTCAATAAAATGAAATTTGGATGTACACGGGACATTTGGGGTAACAAATGAATTATAAGATCCTCATAGACCACCAGACAGTAAAAGTTAAGACAACAAATACCCCCTCCTCTTCTGAGGTGCCAGTAAAAATGAGATAGAAGCTCCAACTGTGACATCCACACAAACTGTGAAGAGGTGGCTAATAGGAGATTTACTCCATACATCAGAATTTAAAAACTGATATTTAGTAGAAATTTTCTCAAAAGGTGAAGTTTGTATGTTTCATAAACAGGCTATACCAACATAGTCTTCTCCCATCTCTTAAATGTACAGTGTTCTTCTATCAAATTGCCTGGGGCTTCAAACTGAACAGGAGTGCCTCTAGTGTGGCAGGGCAATGGAGGGGCTCTGGAAAGTTCAAAATAGTACTTCAGCAAGAACTTCCTTTTTTCTTTTAAACACAGGAGTCTAATGAGATGGTTGCCACACAGTGAGCAACATCTTACATCTGTCACTTTACAGAATGTGATTTTAACCATGGCTCCCAGAGTCAGCTCAAATTCTAGCAATGTGTTGTCATCAAGAGAAGACATGAAAAGTTTCTTATTTTCATTTATTTGCTTGGAGAGAAAGTAGCTCTTTTGATATTTGCTGTCTGATTTTTCTACTGTCTGTAGGTTTTTTCCCTTGCAACAAAAAATGGTGTGAATGAGCATTATGAACATGACTGCACTTTTAGGTTTCCATTTGGCATTCACACTATAACTGAGGACTAATGTGTTGGATGATCACTTTGTTATTAAAAATGTGAAGAACAAGCTGAAAGTTGTTGTATTGTCTTCCCTCATCTACACACATACACACACCCCTACCCAAATAAATCCTTTGGAGGGTAATTAAGAACTACCCAAGAATACAGGTAAATATAGCACTCTTAAATTCCCAGAGGAATACATAAAATGACCTAAGACAACCGATTTTACAGTGACAAGAAAAAACAGATTGATTTCTTAGGTGTGCATTTCATGTAGCTCAATGATTAAATGGGATAAGGAAAAGAATAATTCCATACAAGGCACTCCAGAGACAAGAATTCAGAAACCCAAACAATCTATTCAATCAAGATTTTCACAAAGTAGGTATACCTTAGACTATAATGCTGCCTTTTCTTCAAAACAGGCTCTTTTTTTTTGTAGATAATTATTTCCCAAAATGGGTATGTAGTAGGCAGAGCAGATAGATGTGCTGTGTGATCTTGAAAAACTTGATTCCAAGTCTCAGATTCCTCATCATTAAAATTAGAAGGCAGAGAGCTACATTGCTAGATAAAGTTCCTTCCCACCACTATATATCATGGCATAATATACAGGCTATCCTTCTATCAATCTGATTTCTAACCTATCACTAAATCTCTACCCCCTTTACCTAATAACTCCCTCCCTTTACCCTCGCTATACCCCTGAAAACTATTCTTAATGGTACTATCCACAGTTCTGCCACCTTAATGAAGGGCAGAGACAATGGACAAGGACCTGTGACAACTGACACCCTTTGTGTCCTTGGAAGCAGCCCTATGGCAAGGCTCCATGTTTGGTCCCGCCCATGTATACATTCCCAGCTGCTTCCCAAAAGGATTCCAAGATGGAGTCACTGGCAGTGAGAAGAGGTAGTTGAAGAGATTGCTGCAATCAACCTCTCCCCTGACTGCAGCCTGGCACTTTGGACTTCCTATGTTATTTCCTTGGAAGTGACAGTTGCATATGCCTTTGAAGACACACGCTAAGAATTTGGGAAAACAGAAATGAAATATTTCAAAGTATTAGCCAGAAGCTCAACACATTCAACCTGTCAACAAAGATGTTTCCTCGTTTTGCAAATTACTGGCAAACAGACTGCTGAACCAGCCAGTGAATCTGCATTGTGGAAGAAATAAAGGCTAAGTTAGTCAACTGGTCTAATTTAAGGTGACTGAGCCATGTTCCTGACTAGACCACAAAAGTCTGCATGCAGCACCTCATGCAGCCCTCTATCAAGGCCTCTAACATCTAACTCCCTATGAGAGAGGAAGTCACCCATCACTCTGTTCCTTTACCCTCCTATTATCTGAAAGCAATATATTAATTATCCAAGTGAATAAATTATTCCAGAGTACATATATGAATGTATGAACCTCCAGGAGGGAACCAAAAGAATCCACTTCCAAAGCACCATTGAAATGGAGATAAATCCCATCAAAATGAGGGGGCAGGGTAACTGGCAACTGGGAGAGAAAATTGGTTCCAGCACCCTTCTGTACCCCAATACTCTCTACCTTTTCTTCAGCTTCCTAAGCTCCCAAAACGTTTTATTTTCTCAAGCCCAAGTAAGAACTTTCTGTGGCTGTTGTCTAGGTAGTCACTAGACAAAGCGGCAAGTCCTCAAATTCTCTCTAGATTTCCACTTCTGAACTACATGTTACAAACTGCCTTCCACACATACTGTATTCTTCAATGAAAAAAATGACTTCGATTAGGGAAATTGAAAAGTATTAAAAAAATCAATGGACATCACTACCAGTTAATAGTCCATGATTTGTATAAATCCTAACAATAAGCTTAAGAGCACATTCTGCTTATTCTTTCTTTCTGAGGCACTCCCTAAGTATTCCAAAATAGACTGGAATTTGCATGGTATTCTTAGTACTACAAGAGTCCAATAAAAAGTCCCTTTAAAAAATCATCCCCACCTCCCAACCCCACCTTCACCCCAGATTAAACAAACGAAAGGGAAAAATTATTAAAAGAACTCTTGCTGATAACTTCAGCTCTTGATTGTGCTGTTTAGATGAGATATTCCACCATCTCTGCATCAGGCTCTTGTCCCAGAATCTGAATGGGTGCTTTTCTTTCCGGAGTATTGGAGTGGAAAACAGGACCATCTAAGTGGAAATGAGGGGTTAGAAAAGACTTAGGGGGAAAGTGAAAAAAATGAACTTTCAACAATCAATGTTAAGAAGCATCACAAAACTAATTCTGAAGTGTGACTTGCAAGTAAGTATATCCCCATCATTTACTTTACTGGGAAAATGCCCTCTACTCATGACCATTCCCATTTTAGTGAATGAGAGAAGGCATTTCTAGAACCTCTTCTGTCCTGATAAATCCCCTTTAGATTGTGAAATGTTCAACTCTGCCAAAATAGCAGGGAACAACTAATAGATCTACACCTGAGAACAAATCCAGAAGATACTTGCTACAGAAAATTGGGATTACCTGGTTTGTCTGGATTGCCCATCACATTTGGTGTAGACAAACGGCGTGGTCCAGAGCTGGTGCTTGGACTAGCAGGACCCTCAGCCTGAACCAAAGCTGGAGTTGGAGTCGGAGCTGGAGTAGAAGCTGCAATCGGAGCTGGAGTTGATGCCTGAGTCGGAGTCGGAGCAGAAGCCTGAGCCGTTGCTGGAGCCGGAATCGGAGCTGGAGGTGGAACCGGAGCCGAAGCAGCTGGAGCAACCTGAACAGCAGCAGTAGCAGTAGCAGCAGTAGCAGCAGCAGCAGCAGCAACAGCAGCAGCAGCAGCAGCAGCAGGAGTTGGAGAAACAGTAGCAGAAGTAAGAGATGCAGCAGCTGGAATCTGAACAGCAGCAGCTGGAGAGACAGCAGCAGCTGGAGAGACAGCAGCAAGAACAGCAGCAGTTGCTGGAGATGGGGCAGTAGCAGCAGCAGCTGGAGTAGCAGCAGAAGCAACAGCAACTGGAGCAGCAGCTACCATGATAGTGGTGTTGGTGCCAGCAGTGGCAGTGTTGGTGCCAGCAGTGGCAGTGATGGCAGCAGCAGTGGCAGCAGCAGCAACCGGAACAGCCGCTGGAACAGAGATGGGAGTAACTGCGGCGGTTTTGGTGGGTTCTGATCCACGTTCAGTTTGGGTGCTGCAGTCTCGACTGCCCGTCTTCGAGTGAGCCGAGAGTAGGGGAGTAGATGGAGGCACAGGTGATGGTGTGGGTGGGACAGACTCAGCACGGTAGTCTCCACCCAGAAGAACGCCTACAGATAAAGCAAGAACCAAGAGAATAGTAGGTGATCCCTATCTAGATACCGATTAACTATCCACCTTTTTGGGGGTTCAGGAGACTAAACTATTTGACATTTTTTTTCCTTGAAAATGTTTTTGCCTCTAGTGAACCTCTGGCATCCTGTATCTCTCACCACAGCTAAAAGTTGCTTTTGGACTTAGAGGATCCCTTTTCTTCATTATCCAATTTCCAATGCAACATATTAAACCGGAAAGTATCTGATTGATTTTCCCCCCTCCCCCATTGGTGACTGTGGCAGACCAACTCATCAGTGTTCTTTACTGGTCCAGTAATATTAATAGCCCACATTATGAGGGACCTGAAAATAACTCAAATGTATGGGGAACCTGTGAACAACCGTGAGGGAGCACTTAGTTGTGTAACCTACAGTGCCAAGCATGACTACAGCTCCCAGCATGCTTACTCTAACTAAAGGATGCTGCAAGTGTCCGTGGACCAAGAAAGGCATTAAAAATAAGAAAAGATTTGAAATATATATTTGTTTGCTCCCTGGGATCAAAAATGTGTCTCAGTATCTATGGTACTCTGAGGCTTTAATTACAGGGGATGAAATGGACAGGAATTGAATAAAAAAATACATTCTGTTCTCATATCGGAACATTCTGGTAACAACAAAAGCCGCCACCTGACCCCATTAGCTTAAAGAGAACTTTGGGTCCTCTTTCTGGGGAGGAAGGAACACAGAGATGCTGCAATTTTGAATTGTGCCTGACATGACGCCCATTTGGGTTTTGAACAATGTTCCCATGTGGCAAAAGCCAAACCTGAGAATTTTTTTAGATAAAATTCAAGTTATTTTCTTTCTCTTCCCTTAAGAACTCAGGATTCTCTCTTTTTTAAGGCTTTGGCCTCAGTTAATGCTTTCACCACTAGGCTTCAGAGCTCTGGCATATGCAGCTAGTTCCATCAGGGGTAAAAGAACCCCAGATTTTCTTCCCTAGAGCTTGGACCATTATCCTATTTCCTTGCTGTGTGTAATACAGCCAGGACACTTTCTAAGCATGTCACTGTGCACTTCCCTTGCTTGCTTTCATTTTCCTTACCTAGGCTCCCCTTCCAGCTCTTGTCATCTCGCTTCTCCTCCATGATGGGGGTACCAGTCAGGGTAGATGAGTGGGCAAGCAGGCCTGATCCAGCATTGGAGATGGACATCAGAGACTTTGCTGGCCTCATGGATGATAGCTGCTCTGTTTTACTTGGCTCCTTTCTGGAGCGCTGCTGCAGCACTTTAATCATGGCATCCTTTTCAATAATCTGGGCATGGAGGGTTTTAATCCTAGGAGTCAACAAGAAAGCACATATAGTAACATGGTTGCTACCTCTGTATTCTGCTCTCACTGCCTAAATTGATCTGCATCCCTATTATTCTTAAGTGTTGCTCTGGAGGCAAAGGTTAATATGTTAGAGCTTTAAAAAAAAATCCTCTGGACTGCCAAGAAGGTACAAGGGAGCATCTTAGAACTTCTGCTGACACCTAAGATCAAAGTCTAATACTGGCAAACAAAAAGGCTATATATTGAAAGAAGTCATTCTTTGATGAAGGAGCTCTGTGCACAGCAACAGTAAGTTCCGTGAGAAGATGGAGTCTTCTACTAATAAGGCATGACCTCCAGGTAACAGGTAAATGACATCGAGTCTATAAAAGACATTGGGTGCTGCATTTCCCAGTGTGAACAGATGATGGGTTGAGAAGTTGGCTATATTATAGAATGGAGAATATAGTGCTATAAAGAATACGTCAGAGTAGGAATGTGAGAAACTCAGATCTGGCAGAATATAAATGGAAAACAACTACAAAATCCAGGGGAAAGCAACCCTACTTGGAATCCTATAGTTAGTAAGAATGCTCATTATTAAGGCCATCAGGTCAAACCTTAGGTAACAGAATGGCAGGGGTAAAAAGGTAGGATGGGGACAGGCTACATGATCAGGTTCATCACTTATGAATAAATAGCCTTGCCCTTCTCTACTGATCTAGCTGACCTCAATACCAACTGCTCAGTCCCTTTGGGTCCACATCCAGATTTTACCTTCCCTCCATGTCCAAGCAATGCTTGTTGGCCATCAGGATTTCTTCTTCTTCCTTCTGGATGCGGGCCTCCAAGGCTGTGTCATAGCTGGTGTTGGGAGAGTGGCTGATGACCGTTGTGTCTCTGAGGAGGAAAGGGGGCAGTGATGACGATGAGCAGACATCAAAATCAATAGATGTTATTGTTCTCTTTCCTAGGTCAATGGGGGTTTTGCTGAAAAGTTTGAAACTGAAATGAATCTCAGTGGGAACGGTTGGTTTCTGAGTGACTTGCTGGAAAGAGCTTTCAGCAAATTAAGATTTCAGGGTAGAGGAGGTACTGGCATGCACATGGCTGCCAAAGTCAGTGGAGGATGTGGTGAAGAGTGGCCTTACAGAACTGCATAAGCATGCTTTCCCAAGCCTTCTAGCAGGCAGTCCCATCCAACATTGTAGATCACCAAAAGCAAGAGGAATATGGACACCTGCTACTTTATTCTCCTAACAGTCACAAAGGGGAAAGGTTAAATTTTGAAGGAAATCACAATATTGCTAAGTAGGTTTTGTGACAGTTGAGTATCATTTACATATGAGGGCTAGGAATGGAAACAACAGACACGAACAGCTAAGATCAGTTAAGGCACAGGAACTAACAAAAAGGGCCCCTGACTCGATGCTATTTGGTTATCTAATCTACATCGGAGCCATTGTATCACTGAATGCATGAGGTTATCCCAACGAAATGACTGTTCTCTTGCCAGCATCCCAGCTGTGCAAAGGATCATCATGTTCTACCTGAAATTGTCTCAGGCCATTAACTCAGAGACTAATAACAAGGAGAAACATGTGTGTATGGGAGAAAATGGCAGAGACAGAAACAGGGTAGTGGAAGAGTCAAAACAAGAGAGCAATTGAGATGAGGACTAAGGGAAAAATATGAGTATTATGGTTAAGGAAGACATACATGGAACTACAAAGGTTACACAGGAAATCCATACAATAGGCTGAAGAAGGGTGAACTGGCCCTGCTTCACTTTTCTTCTTCCAGATCCCAGGCATATTATCTGCTGGAAGCTAGACAGCCATGTTCTCTTAGCATTGAGATTATGACAAGTACAGCTTGGAGGTACTACAGTAACAAGGGAATGAATAGGTGAGAACTTAACATTATGATTAGGGAAGTTTGGTAGGTATCTGTAAAAGCCACTGCTGTCCCAATGCCTATAGCTCATTTGCAAAGTTGAAATCATTTATTGGAATTAGCAAGAAGTGGGAGGGATACAGTTGTTCTCATCATTTGCCAAATTCAAACTATTTTAACGTTCCAAAATTCTATATTCCTCCAGTCCAATCCACTTGTTCACAAACCTACTGGATGGTCTGAGAGGAAACAGCACTGCGTAGTATTTGTTATCAAGGCATAGAAGATATCAAGTACTTGATGTCTACTATAGACAGCCCCAGGATCAAGTCTCAGCTTTTACAAGTACACTCGTACAAGTTACTTACAAACTTTCTGGTCTCTGAAAATCAGTTACCTGCTTTATGCTTTCTCTTCCTCATATGCGAAATGACAACTGAAATGAGATTTCCTTCCATTTTGTACGAAATAAAATCATTCACGTAAAAATGGACACCATCAGGCACAATAAAATCACTTAACAATGCTTATTAATATGGAGATGTGCATAGGTAGGAAGAAAATAACAAAAAGTGGGTATGGCTTTAAGACATTCTACCCCTTGGCTGTAATCCTGGAGGCCATTCCTGCTCTGAGAGAGTGCCAAGGGAAACTGAAGGCTACCACTTTAGAGCCAAGCGTCTTGAAAAGTGCGTGGTGTCTACAGACACTGGGGGCTTGAACGTACAGTTTGTCATTGGGGGAACTAATGCTGGCCTACTGCCACTTTCATTGCATAAAAGACCAGTTTGGGTACACAGAGCCCTGCCAGCTAATTGATATGGACACTGTGAGCTCCTCAGGAATGGAGCCTGAAAATGTGGGGCACTTAGTGAATTCCTAAAGGACTGCCAGGACAGCCCTCAACATCAATCTTCCTTGTAGAAGACTAGGGTTAGGAAGCCAATGGCTTTGCAAATGTAAGCTAGTACACCATTTGAAGGAACAAGTTCCAGTACTCTGAAACTTTCCTCAAGAATATCAGGAGATACTGGCTGCAAGTCTGAAAACTGTATGCAAAGCCTAAGCCACATGCCCCTGAACCAGATATACCATCACCTCAAATTTGTAAGTAAGCAGATTTTTGTCAATAGCCCCCAAATCATCTCTTCTCTTTTCTCTGATAGCATAATCCCAACTATAGTACTCTTGAGACTGTCACCCATGACTTTCTAATTAAAACACCTAGTGGCCATTTAAACTTTGCCCTGATGACTATGGTGATTTATGCCTATAATCCTAGCACTCAGGAGGCTGAGGCAGGAAGATCACTGCAAGTTCAAGACCAGCTCTATACAGAGAGTTTCAGGCCAGCCAAAGTAACACAGTGAGACTCTGTCTCAAAAGATCAAAAATATTTTTTTAAAACATCAATAAATATGCTTCATCTTTTCCTATAGGTAGCATCCTGCTCCTTATTTAATATATGAGCTTTACCAAAAGTGGAGCATTATGGGAAGCTGGAGAGGAGAAACATGTGGAAATGATTAGTCCCTGGCTACAGGAAACTTGCCAGGAAAGACAAAAGATAGCTAACCACTATAGGCTTGAGTTTGGACTTTAGTCCAATAGGCACTGAAAATTATGAGAGCTCTTTCTTGGGAAAGAAAGGGCCTATGCCAAGCTTTAGGACAATAGCACTATCTGTTGCTGGTATGCGATGGACAGAGCAGAAGAGAAAGGCTCTGGAATCAAGATGACCAATTAGCAAGGTGACTGCATAAATACCAATAGGAGATAATGAAAACACAAACCACTGATGTGGCAAGGGAAACGGAAAGAGGCTATAGGAGGTAGGTGTGATTGATCTTGGAGACCATGTCAATGGTAGCATTGGTAGATGAAAGGATGTATGAGAACTATACTTGTAATTCAAATCATGGAATATAGTTTGCTGTCATAGGAAACAAAGGAGAACATTTTTGCAGAGTGCTATGATGACTTTAGATTTCAGAGCTATTGGAGTGAGGCTGTCCTGAGAATAGCCATATGACAAGATCCAACAACCTGTTATTTTAAGTTTAATCTTAAAGATGTCAGAACTACTATTACAGCATTTTCTTATTGCAGAGAAGTCATGGTAGAAAACAAGCTGACTACAACAGAATACAGACTGAGAAGAAAGCAGAATATGGAAACTGAGAAAGGCCATTAAGGAAGGAATAGCCTTGTGTGGTATGTGCCTTCCTTCTACCCTCTCTTGCTTTACTTCTTCCTTTTCTGGATTTAATTTGTCCAAAACAAAATTTAAACATTCCATTATTGTTAACAATAACCCAATTCAGTAAGACCAACCGAATAGATTACATAGTTGATAGTGTTATTGTTTGTTTATATATATATATATATTTATTTTTCTTGCTCTTCGGGCATAAATTCACCATTTAGGAGCTCAAAATCAAAATCTGTATTGTCAAATCTGGTCTTCTTCTGGGAATGAACAAGGACTTCTTGGTAGGGGTTTTCATTTATCATATTAAGCACCTAGACAGGAAATTCTCTAGAGACACGGTAACTCAGAATGTAAATGCAGGGAATAATTATTTGTAATTCTTCCAAGTGCCTAAGTAATAAGCCTCAATTAATACTATATTAAACAGCTAATGATCTCAAGTTTACCATCATTGAGCCACACCATATCTAGGAGACAGTTAAGGTGATAAAGTGTTGATTGAAATCCTGGTTCTTGTGCTCTTTACTGTGGTGTGGATTTACAGATGACAAAATTCCTCTGTGCCTGAGCATAGAATGGATTACAGTACCTACCTAAAAGCACTGTAAGGATAAGTAATAAATAAGTTTTCAGGAGAGCCCTGCCTGTTTTGTACAAATAAAATGGACTTTCTAGTACCCTTTGAACAAAAAAAAAAATACTATTAAGTGTCAACTAATTTTTATTTTACTTTATTTTATTTTTATTTTATACAGGGTGTTGTATAGCCTAGGCAGGCTTTGAACTCACATCTTTCCTCCCTGTCCCTCTTGTGCACTATAAGATAACAGGTCTCTGCCACCACACTTAGTTCAAGTACTTATTTTAAATAATAAAAAAGTTACTTCTCTAGACATGCTAAAACGCCTTCAATATCCTCTTTTGTTCTCCCGCTCTTTCCTTCCTTTTCATTGTATACAATTTACCTATGCGTACTACTGAACAGTATCACTGTCTACTCCTGAACACATCTAGTCTCCTATTCCTGCCTGAAGTCATTGTATCAACAGCTTTCCCTTGACAAAAGATCATTCAGAATCAAAGTAATAGAGTATAAACACACCACCTAGTATGTCTTCTAACCCAAGAAAATTATCCCTTTTTTCTCTTATGTTAAAATTTGTATTTTATTATACGCAAAGGTCCCAAATTGGTAATAATGCAAATGTTCATCATCAGGTGAATAGATAAATAATCTATGAGACATTCATTCCATGGCACATTACACAGAAATAAAAAGGCATGGGCTATTAATACATGCATCAACTTGGATAGATCGAAATAATTATGCTGAGCACAAGTAGTAAAACCAAAAGTATAAACACAACATAACTCCTTTTATATTGACGCTCTAGGAAAGAAGTCTGTAATTTTATGATAAGAACCAGATGAGTCATTGCCTAGGGAGAAAAGCATCCATTTTAAGGGATACAAGGTCACGTGAGAATGTGTCTATTTTTATTTTGTAGTAGCTCCACTGTTGTATTCATTTTCAAACATTCATCAAATCATACACTTGAACTATTCATCTTTAATGTGTTAACTAATATTTTAACTGAAAAAAATACCCTGTCACCTATAACTACTACTGATGTCACTCAAACAGCTTGCCTTAATTGTGAAACATGTCACTTACCTGTGAGCTACCTGTCATAGACCTGTGAGGGTTAGAATATATTAAATTGAGATACTGACAGAATATGCTGACACTAGGCAGAGTGTTAAAATGTAGTGCTAATTAAATTTGGGGATTTAAGTTTCACATTTAGAAAAAATATTTCTCTCCCCACTCCTTTCCTTCCTTCTTCCTTTCCTCCTTCCACTTTTCTTCTTTCCTTCCTTAATCAATTTTTAAGCACTTTCCATCTGTAGCCCAGATCTTTAAAAATTGCATTGAATGAAAAGAGGTCAAAGGGAAGACTCTTCTGGTCTATCTTTAGGATTGGCAGGTGGAAAAGGGTAAGAAAGGGAGAAGGAATGTGAAGGGATTTAGGCAAGATAGACAGAAAAGCCTTTAAGTTAAGAAATAATCTTTGCTGGCTGTTACTCCCCAATTTGTCATCTCAGGAGGAATGAAGCAAAGGAACCCAATCTCCATGGTGAAGTGTAATGATACATCCTTGCAAATACAGCATAAACCTTGAATGGAAAAGTCTGGAGGAATCATCTAGTCTAACTCTTTTATGTTACAGGAATTTCAATATAGTCTCTCTATCTCTCATTCTCTCCTGTGGCCTAGATCAGTTACAAGCAGTCCAGATCTGGAATGTTTGCCTCTGGTAGAAGGTGTTCCTAACTAGTTACAAACACTAGGAACAGGCTGTGTTTTTTTTTTTCATATTAAATGATAAGTGTGCATATTTTGCTGAAAACAGTAATTATATGAGCACTTAATACCTAGGGATGCAAAACAACTCAATTTACAGCAAATGTCATTTATAGAACCAAACATATTTTGGACAATGATCTGTAAGGGAATTCTCTGAATAGTGTTTTCAAGAGAAGAGGGGAGAAACGGGTGTTCTGTCTTTATATAAGCCCTCTCATGCCAATTCCTTTCCAGCTTTCCTGTACTTTGCCCTGGAGTCCATTCTGTAGTCAGCACCAAGATACTGCCTTCAAACATTTTCTCATTTCCTGCACCAATATGAGCTATATCATTCAAAGCTTCTCCAGAAAGCTGACAAAACTACCTGTTGTCTCCCTGGCTCATCATATAACTAAGTTTTCAGCATCAGGCTTTCACAAATAACTCTGAACAAGTGCTGCACTTCTTTGGGAGCCTGGATGTAATATGACACTCAATTCTGCTTCATATCTGCCTCCAAGCCTTGTGACCATCTTCTGACACAGCTGGAGTTTCATTGGACATTATTATAACATTGGCTTTTACTGAGCATGCTTTTCTCAGGAAACAAAGCCAGGGAAACTTCAGCTCACGAAGACCTCAAGATTAAGCCAAAGACAGCTTCAGTCTATTAAAGGCATAAATTTATCTAGAGACAGGATGATCACATGGAGGACAGAAGTAGTCCTCCTAGAGAATCATGAGCAGGTTTAGAATGTGCCAGTCCATCTCTTAAAACACTGATCCGTTCCACACACCTATCACAGCCCAATGTTTAGCAAGCGCTGGACTCTACTTATGTACCACTCTGTAAGAATATTAAAAAATACCCTGCTGTTTCTAATAACTTTCTGCATAGACACCTGATTGGATGCAATATATTCTAGGCCGCCTTCAATACCCAAGTCCATGCCCAGGTTCTGTCCATTATCACAACCTAAGTCATCACCTGATTAAAATTGATTTGTTTCTTTCTCAGCTAATAGTTATGAACAGCAGCAACATAGAAAAACTAGTGAAGAGCAGTTGTTTCCTCTAAAAGTCTCCTCTAAACTATTTTTTATAATATATAAAGAAGGTGCCTAAGAAACCAGAAAAAACACCCCTCTTGCCTTTTCTCACTGGTACCAGATAGATATAAGACTGCTTATATGTGATGAACTCAGGAATACAGAGACTGTGTCTTCAAATATAGACCTTCTCAAAGGGCAGTGATGGACTCATATTCAGCACATACCCTGGAAAAGCCAGAACTATCAAATGGCAGCAGCTACTCCTGAGTGACATTTACTTTCTGAGTGGAATTTCTCTGGCAGGGCTTTCACTTCAGTCCTGAGACTAAACAACATGCAGATGTAGCTAAAAGGATCTATAGATAAGGAAAGAGTTGTTCAAATACTTAGTCAAGCCCATCTACAATAGAATTATGATTATGATTATGATCTACATCTACAATTACAATTATGATTCCAGAAAGTCGATAGAGCAAAATTTTTGAAATCCTTAAACCTCTGTCCCCAAAGCCATTTAGCATGTGCATAATTGGAAGAATGAAAATGTATTTGAGGAGAAACTGGAGGGGAATTTAAAAAAAGAAGAGTACTAAAGGAAAATAAAGGCTGGAAAATCTCTGAATGGGTTACCATACCTCATTTTTCTATTGACATCTTTTAACTTGGACCCTCCTACCAACTACTTACCTCTGTGCAGCCACAGTTGCAGCAGCATCCAAAGCGAAATGTCTCATCACATTCTCTTCCAAGTACTTCTGCTCCCACTTTGTCATATCAGCTTCCAGGGCCAGAATTCTCTCCTCCTTTTCCCGAAGGAGCTCCATCAGTGCAGCAGCATTGTATTCAGAAGCATTAGTGGGCTGGGAGTTGCCCTGACGCTGTTAGGGGAGATAGCAAGACCACTCAAATTAGTGAAATAGCAAACATAGTGCCCAAATCCCACATGAAGATCATCTATCTAATATTGCTGATTTATCTATCTAATATTGCTGATTTTCTAAGACAGGATTTCACTATGTAACCTTGGCTGACCTTGAACTCATAAATCTCCTGACACAGCCTCCCCTACTAAATCCAATTTGAAGAACTTCTATTTTATAAGGAAGGGATTGCCCAAGCTATCTTGTTTGTTTGTCCGCCTGTTTGCATCATGGTGAACATTGAACCTAGAATTTCATGCATGCTAATCAAACACTCTATCACTGAGCCATTATCTCCAGGCTTCAAACTACTTGAGGTTCTTTTTTCAGTGTTGTGAGCACTGGTAAAGTGTTCTATCACTAGGCTAAGCCCTACCTCAGCTCTTAGTTTTGGATACTGATTCAAAAGAAGGAAAGAGAATTCAGATCTCCATAGAACATGGGCTTGAATATGAACTTCTCTTAATCAGAAAAAGGATTACCTAATTAAATTTCTAGGTAGTTCAGAAATTATATTAATGAAATAAAAACTGCAATCCTTGCTTGACAGTAAGGTCTACAAGGGAAATAGAAATATTTTACATCTATGGGAACATTCTGATTGGTGGAGCATCCTGAAAGCTGGGCAAGGATTAAGCTGTAGTGAGTCATCACCCATGCTGGGGGGAGCTTTACAGCTTCATTTGCTTCACCTATACTTCTGTTAGTAGCTCCTCATCAATATTTCTCTAAGTAATCCTAATTAACTCCTGGTTCATTAAGATAGACTTGAGTAGAATCATTTCACTGATCTATCATCTGTGCCCATCCCCAAGAAGTCACAATACCTGCTGGATTCTCAGGGATTCCACTTCCCTCTCTAAACGTGTCCGGAGACGATGCTCCAGCTGCTCACGTTTCTCACAGGCCGCCTGGAGCTGCACTAGGGCCTGCTGCATCTTCTCCACCTTATCGACATACACTTGCTTCTTTTTCAGCTGGAAATCCGGGATGGGAGGATTGCAAATGGAAAGAAAAACAGCAAACAACAGGGTCAGTGATGAAATCCCCAAATGCACCCTTGCACTGAGATTTGTTCCTGTTTCAGGAAGAAAGAGCAGTGAGATGGACCTTTGGAATTCACAGCCGGTTGCCATGTATATCTCATACAAATAAGGTGCACAGAGATAGGAGTCTCTCTTGAATCCCTTCCCCCTTCCGACTCTGTCTTCCCCAAGGCTACTCCCCTCAAAACAATGCCTTAGAATGGAAGATTGTCAGTTTCCCACTCGTGGCTTTCCCTACCTCTGTTCTTCTTTAGTATAAATGAGAATGTCTGGGGAGAGGGAAAGTATGTGTCTCATCTTAGTTCTCATAGTTGATAAATGTTAAAAAGGTAGGAGTAGAAGAGGGGGAAAAGTTCAATTTTGTGAAGACACTTACCACTTGAATTGTTTTTTACATTGAATGTGTGTGTGTGTGTGTGAGAGAGAGACAGAGAGACACAGAGAGAGAGACAGAGAGAGACAGAGAGAAAGCACATATACTCATGCATACATATATGGTCACATGCTCACATACCACAATGGGCACAGAGAAGGCAGAAGACAACTTGTAAGACTTGGTTCTATCATTTGGTTTCCAGGGATCAAACAGGTTGTCAGGTTTGGTGGCAAGTCCTTTATCTAATGAGTTATCTCACCACCCTACAACCCTTTAAAATACTGTCTCCTTTCTAGGGCTGGGGCTGGAGAAAGCAGCTACTAAAGACACAAAGAGGCCAAAAATGTTTTCTTTTTTTTGGAAAATTTCCCCAGTTATTATAAAAAATAACCTACATTGGCTCTCTTGGGTCTTCTTCTTCTCCAGTTGATGATGCCAAACAATGGTTCAAATGCCTTTTGGTCTCTTCATGACCAGCACTGTCCCATTTGGTTTTTGTTAAAAGACCACAAATTATTTGGGATTTTTATTTCTAAAGTTGAAGTTGATAACTGTGGATTATGACTCTTCACCTTTTATTCTGGAGCCAAGGATTCCTAAATACTCAAATGAATCAATCTATATCTCAGTGAATGATCGATTCAAACATGATTCTTCCACTATGCAAGTCTATAAGCCATATACCAAAGCAAAAATTGAGGAAACTGGGAATAAGTATGTGAGTTCTTTGTACCCTTTTAACTTCCAAGTCAAATCCTGGTTCAGTAGCAATTGGCAAAGAAGCCACTGAAGAGCCTTAAAGTAAGATATTCA
Source organism: Cricetomys ansorgei (assembly GCA_026225945.1). Taxonomy (NCBI): domain Eukaryota; kingdom Metazoa; phylum Chordata; class Mammalia; order Rodentia; family Nesomyidae; genus Cricetomys; species Cricetomys ansorgei. The sequence goes on along the minus strand of JAMJFZ010002884.1, from coordinate 1,314,718 downwards.
TACTCCAACATTCAAGAAGATGAGGAAATTGGATGGCAGCTATACTATCTTGCTTAAAATAAAAGAGCAGATTCTGCTTCTCATGATATCCATACAGCATCCCTCAATGCTAGTAGATCAACCTGTAGCCTCTTTCTAAAATAGAAATCCTCCCAAGTGGGGCACACCTGCCACTATCATTCCCTTGAAGTGTAAGGTTAGAAATACCTTCACCACTGAGATTAAGATTTATTGCTAACATTAAAACATTAAAAACCAAATCCAGACATTTGACTGTAGGTAATTCCTAAGCCCCGAGTGACTTCAGTAGGTGAGTAACTGCAGCGTAAGAAGTTACTCATTGTACCAACATTGTCCACAGCCACATAGCTTTAGCCAAACCAACAGAATCCACCAGACCTTCTCCATGCAGAAACCAGGGAACTTCTTCAGTGCAATGAGCCTAATTCGCAATTCTGGTGTATTTCCACTTCAACAGCACTGCCACTTACTGGTGGGGAAACAGTATTTGTTTGGAATCTTCCTCTATCCAAGTTAGAATTACTGAGCTTTCTCCAGGTGGTGGGAAACCTATCTTACATTTTCCTACCACCATACCTATGACATCTCCTCTGGCCATGAGAACACAAAACTTTTTAAATTGCTTTAATGTCTTGTTGACATTTCCTTTCATGACAGGCCTTGTGCAATCTATCACTGTAAACCAACTGAGATGAATTTAAGTCTAGATATTTTCCTATTTAAGAACATTTCCTAGGGCATGTAATAAACAAAGAAATCACCATATTCTGCCTCCCTATAAGCTTAAACCTTTCTTTCCCAACTAGGACAAGCAAGACATTCAGGTCACGGGTGCCTCTGCCTTGCTATTTGCTAAGCTTTCAGTACTGGGAGAGAAGGAATCATTTTTTTATCCTTCACCTTTGGGGTTCTATAATGATCATGAGCTATTTAGAGCTGAATGCATTTATTTGCGAATCACTCTGAAAACCCTAAGGGAGCAGTGCAATGTTAATATAGAGAATGTGAACTATAATTACGAAGGCTTACAGCAGTTATACTTAGAGGCAATTAAACATAGACAGCATGTAGTTCTTGCCTTGGTGGTAAAGTATAGCAATATAATCTCTGAAAACTGAAAAACAAGCAATCCAATGTCATGCCAATCTCTCTATGTCCTGACTTTCTCAAAAAGGAAAATTAATATCCCATGAAAAGCACCCTCAGAAAAAGGAGTCACTGAGCCAACCTTCTGAATGTGAAAAGCAAAATGGGATTGGGGAATTCTCTCAGCTTGTTGAAGACAGGCATATAGATTAGATAAATTCTGCTGTGCAAACCAAGAAAAATAAAGACCATCGCTGTTAGCATAGTTCTCTTTTTTTTTAAAGAAAGATTATAGCTCATCCACAAACACCACAAGCACCTGGGAAGCACTTAACCCCTACATATATCACAATGAAAAGTGACAGTTTTTGAATGCTGCCTATGCAAGGCTTTATGGATGCAACTTATGAACTCAAGCCATCTTCTAAGTTATATACTCCACATTTTGTAGATCAACCCAAAGTACCACAATCTATGTGCTTAAACTTCATTACTATGCTAGATTTTATATGCTTTACTTTTATCTTATCTTCCCTGACTCTCCTTTATAGTTATCTATAACGCTAAGCTCCTCAAACATATTAGATTATTAATTGCAATAGTAGACCCCCAATTTTACCTTTCAAGCCTATTGAAAATATTACCATTTCTTTCTTATGTAAAGAACATATAGAGAGTAAAACAGCTAAAGTCCTAAGTTTTCAACCTAAGTCATTATCCTGGTGTTCTCACTTTAAGAGCCAATGCTCCTTCAGGAAAGTTGTTTAAATGTCTCTGAATTTCCTGTTTGATTTCTCCACTGAGCTTTTGTTACTCATTAATCAATAACATGGACATGACAATAATGTGGTGTACGTCTGAAAGGATCAAATGAGATAACATGGAAATGCTTAGAAGACCATCTGTTATAAAATGTCCTTGGAGTTTCTTTTCTTCTTCTTATTCTTCTTCTTTAGGGGAAAAAAGTCATTACCTAGTCAGAGAGGTTCTATTGCTCTCAATTGTGAATGTTCAGTCCAGATAACCTTAATGTGGTTCTCACTGTCTTAGTGACTCTGTGGATAATATCATTTAATGAAATTATAGCCAGGGATACACTAGGCCTCAAATAGTTCATGCAGAGAAGGAACTAAGTATATATGTATGAAGCAAATCTGTTTACTGAAGATACACTTAGAAGTAACCATTGAGTATCTACAATAACACATTTTATTAAATAATATGGTTTGGGGGAGAGTGTTTCTAGTTTATGACAGAGAAATACTTTGCCTCTGGTAAAGACCCTTAAAGAAGGAAACAAAATGCTCTGTCTCCTCTCTCTTTCACCCTCCCATTCACCTTCATACATACTCATGCAAGGACAACACAGTGAACAGTAAAGACACATAGCAGCAATGAGGAGACTTTAGTTCTAGGCTTTGGTTGGCTATGAATGAATGACAACTTCCTCATTCTCTGACTCAGAGTCTCCATTTGTTAGTAAACTTGCCTTCCAGCCATTTTGACTGAGTACAGTAGTTGTATCCAACACCACATTGGCCTCAAAAGTGAAAACTATTTACTATTTAGTGCCGGCCATGCTATTTTACAGGAAAACCAAAACAAAAACAGAAACAAAAAACTTCATCAGTCTCTGAAGGCTTTCAAGCCTTCAAACTGTATTCCAGAGTTCTGATGTTTTGTAAGACAGGGAACCACTGCTATGGATTGGTTAAATCACATATCTCCTCTATTGTGTATTTATGTACTAGGGTTCTACATAGAAGATCTTATTAAGCAAAAGAATGTCAGAGCTTCATCTGTCTGTCTACTCATATCCCTTTTTGTTTCAGCCTAGAGAACTGGCTGCCCACCTCATACCATTCAATCCTCTTGTTTGTTTCAGACAGTTTTTCCAAGCTGACCTCAAACTTAAGATCCTCCTGCCAGAATGCTGGGATTACAGGTATACACCACTATACCTAGCTCGACTTCCATCTTTTTATAAAACTGATACATCATTGTTATATGAAAAATACTTATGATTCCCATATACCCTTTGATATTTCACCCCTCATTGCTTAGGAATGCCTTCTCCCATAAAATTTTAAGAAGTTTAAAAAAAAAAAAAACACTGAACTAGACCAATAATTTATGAAGACCTCTACATGTCTTAAAACTCCCAGATAGTTCTCAAATCTAGAAATTCCCTTTTCATATTCAACAATGAGCAATACCTAAGAGGGCGAGATAAAATGAGACCTTAAATAGGTCTAGAATATTGTATACTCATAACTATGGACATTAAAAGCTAAATAAATTCTGTGTGTATATGACAAACCATTAAAACATGTACTTTTCATAGAATCCTAGATGATTTTTTTTATGTCCTCAGTGTTCAAGGAAATGAGGGTTCACTTGATAAGTTTCCAAATCCACAAGAGTGGCTCAGGTCTTCAAGTGGAAAATGAATTTTCAAAACCATAGATTAGTCATTCTGAGTTTCTAATCAAGCTGCATACCCATGAGTCCCAAGAAACCAAGTAAATCCATCATTTCAACCTAAATCCCTCTGGTTATCCAATGAATGGAAGAAATCATTCCAGCCATTTAAATTTTCTTAGTAAACACTAGTTCTTAAAACACGTCAAAAGAATTGCCTCTAGCCCACATTCCCATATTCTCTTTAACCCATTATTTCCCTTTGCCTTCATCTTTGCTCCACCTTCTTCTCACCCCATCCCACAAATAACAGAACAACAGTTTCTCAAAAGTTCACTCTATGACATCTTCCATTTCTGTTTCTCGACCAATGGTTTTTTAACTATTTACTTTGTGTGGCCAAGTCAATAAGGGTTTCAAATTATTCCTATTCAGGAGAAACTTTCAAAGGAGAATCTTAGCCAAGTATCATGATGTGGGCCTATAATCTCTGCACTTAGAAGACTGAGCAGGAGGACCAGGTTTTCAAGACCAACCTTAACTATTATGAGACACACTCTCTCTCTCTCTCTCTCTCTCTCTCTCTCTCTCTCTCTCTCTCTCACACACACACACACACACACACAGTGTGTGAGAGAGAGAGAGAAAGAGAGAGAAAGAGGCACAGACATACAAAAGGAATCATTAAAAATCATAAGAAATGGGAGAAAGAACAGCAAGAAAGTAATCTGATAAAGAACAAGGCAAATCCTCTTGAGCTAAGTCAATCATCTTTTCCATTGCACTTCTGTAATAATTTGAACCCATTCCCAAGAATTTGGCAGATCCCATAACCTCTTCTGACTCAGGAAAATCTGATCCCTACAAATGAATACCACGTGATGGCATCTCTTCCCTCCTTCCAACAACTGTGGGTGTCTTTCAAACTGATAGCTATATACAAAATTAGTTTTAAGAGCACCTCAAGCTGACCATTTGTCTCAGGCCATGACAAGAAAGCTTCTTATTCCAGCAATTTCCCATTTATTTACAGGGAAACAAGAAACAGGGCTAGTGGCATTGGTGTTTTCCCTTTTTTTTTTTCTAACTGTCCTGCGTAATCTGTCTGTACTTCAATATTCTCATCTGTGGAAAGATGCTAACATTTGTAAGGTTCTACGAGGATACAAAATATATCCGTTGTTATTGGTTTTCTTTTTCTTTCGTTACTAGGGTTCAAGACCAGGACATGTGCATGCAAAGCAAGTACTCTACCATTGAGCCACATCAATAGCTATCTGTAAATATTCTCAAAAATTAAAAATGCAAATGTATTTTTAAGGTAAAGGAAGAAGTTATTAATACCCACTGAGTGAATTCTGACATATACAGGCACCCATCTTCTCAAGAACACTGATAACTAAGTTCAGTGCCTTTATTATATTTGATTTGTCTCTTGCCTTTTATTGCCTATATATAATAGTTTGTAAATGTCATATCTATCGTATATTTTCTCTGTCCGTCTCCTTCATGCAGTGAGTTTTATGTTGCTCCATGAGCTTTCAGTAATTTTAGTTTGATCTGATTTAGTTTTACCCGGTGACCCTGCTCTAAGCAAGGGTTCACACTGAAGCAATTTTGTAACACTAGCCTGGTATTAGCAAGCTGCTTCTGTCCTCTGCCAAAAAGGCTGGGGTCCACTCATAGATATTAAAAGACTTAAAGAATAAAACCACACCTCTGAAAACTTTCTGCTTTTGGAATAAAGAAATATACAAGACTTATTATACCTTGGGAATTTAAATAGGAATGAGTGAAAGAAGCAAATGAAGAGGTCACCCTATCTCTATTTGCTGTATGGATATAATTTCTTCCTTTTTTAAGATGTTGGATGAAACAACCAACACCTACTACAAAGAAACTGCAGTGACATATCCCTTGATGAAATGTCTTTCAAATAAATCGATAGTTCATCAGCAAAACACCCTGGAAAATGCCTGGGTACATATGTACCTCATCCTATTAATCCTCTAAATGCACACATAATTCATACTCTTAAAACTTCCATTCAAATTTATAACACATTTTAACCATAGTGTAAGTTTAATAAACTTGACCAACAGAATCCAACTGTTTCAAGATTATTGAAACATTTAAGTATTTATGCAGAAGACATCTTCCTACTACTGGGAAGGAGGAAACTGGTATATTACTTGGTAGGTAGATGATGTAGTTGGAAATTATCATCTCTTGAACAAAACAAGACAAACAGCCAAATAAGTTAGCAGTGAAGGACACGGAAAGATTGACAAATGTTAGCCCTTAAAAAGAATGCTGGTGCAAGTAAAATAAAACCAGGTGTAGGTATATTTGGAGAAGGGGCTGAGCTGGCAACAAGACTTCGAGAACTACATTGAGTATCTCGACAATAGGGACAATGTCTATATCATCACCAGATACTGTGCTTCTGAACAGGTTAATATTTTAGTCCCTTCTCCGTCAATCTGTAGAGTGTTCAGTCTAACCTCAGATACGGCTCACTGGCTCTCTCAGCTAGTCCTTTCACCTGCTGCTTTATAATTTCCTGTGCACCGTGCTCACAATGCAGGGCATCCTCAGCATCTTCCCACTCTGATTTTTCCAAGTCTGTTTTTCTCACCATCCCTGAAACAATTACCCAAGCCACTGCTTCAACTCTGTATTCTCCCAATGTAGCAGCCCGCCAGAAGCCCTGGCTGCCTTGAGTCGTGAGAGAAGATATGCCAGACATCCATGGAAACTCCTCAGTGAGGTTAAATTAGAAAGGATGGGGAAGCTCTCTGTGAATGTGAGAATATTGTGGTTGCTTTAGGACACAAAGCTCTTTTGATGTGTTTACTTGAGTTCAATAAGACCTAAGTGTCCCAAAAGATAAGGGTGAGGAAGTCAGGAATGCATCATTTACCTCATCTGGCTGTCTACTACAGACTGTAGACTGATTTTAAGGTCTGTATCACAGTGACTCGTTGGAAAAACAGGTCTATTCATCCCCGCCCTAGCAAAATGTCTCTGAAAATGTCACGAGAGCATGGTTCATAAAGGTATCTGCATTGAACTTGGAAAAGAATGAAAGTTATTGCTTTAGGAAAACAGTTCTTGCCTGAGGTGGCCCTTCTGTGGAACGCTTCCAAGAGTGACTACAGAGACCTACAGGCAGGAGGCTCAGTGAACTAGAAAAATGAAATGAATGTCAAGGAATGCACCCACATGAGGGCTTTTGAAAGGTAAAAGTATAAAAGAACCCAAGGGTCCTTGAAACAATAGTTATAATTTTGCCTGCCATCTTGATGCAATGAAAACTAATTACCTGAGTGACCCTGAACTTAAAAAGCTGAGAAAATGTTTCCCTCACAAAAGACCTGTTTTGAGAAAGCTCTTGTAAATCTGACTTGCTAAATAGGTAAGAGAACTTTTCCCTGGAAACGTTCCAAATATCTGAGCAATAAGGAAAGTTCATAAAGCCAGACACGAGTCTTACAATGTGTGTGTACACATGGGCAGGTCTTCAAATGTATCTTTCTGCTTTCCAACATGACCTTTTTTGAGCCATGTCCACCAAGCATAAGAAAACTATCTACTCGTGAATCAATCTCTATCACCCTCTCCGTTTTTTGAGACAGGGTCTCACTGGGTAACACTGTCTGTCCTGGAACTCACTACGTAGAGCAAGCTGGCCATGAACTCACAGTTATACACCTGCCTCTGTCTCCCAAGTTCTGAGATCAAAGGCATGCTCCACCACGCCCAGCACAAAAAACACACAAACGATAGAAATAGTCACTGAATTTGTGAAGAAACCACACTAAAGACCCATATATTAAACGTTAAGGAGTTGATGAATCCTTGTATCATATGTTGAGTAATTTTAGTTCTGAATAACCAAGGCCTCATGGGGAATCAGTCACATCAGGATGGAATGACAAGGCTTCAGTTGTCATTTTCCATAAAGTAACAGTATGTTTCTAAGATAGAGGACTGAAGAAGTAACACATTACCTTGATCTTATACAACTTGAAGTTAACACTTTCCAAGCCAGGCTAAAGGATATCACGGATTACATGGTATTATCTCTGAGTAAACTGTGAACCCAGAGCCTAACTCCAACCAGTCTTTAATGCTCAGAAAGAACAGCAGAGAAAATCTGAAAGTCTGGAGACCTCCAGCAACTAGGGTCATTCTTTGTGGGGGAGGCAGGGAAGACATTTCACATACAATAGCCACAATGCCATTTAGTCACTAAAACTACAATTTAATTTTGCTTTAAGTTGATAAAACTTTCATCTTGTAAGATAATGAAGGATATTATTATCATTGTTTTCAGACAGGGTTTCACTATATAACTTAGGCTGGCCTTGAATTAGCTATGTAGCCCAAGTGGCCTCCTACTAGAGAGCCACGAAAGTTCTTATTTCTCTTAGAACAATACAAATTTCAAAATAGAATTTAACAAGATTTGGATGTTTTAGTCAAATACACTTCAGCATCACATCTTTTTGTTTGGAATATACCCACTCCCAAAAGTTCAAAACATGTAAGAGTTAATTTTACTCTAGTACAATCACAAACCAATATCCAAGATTAATTAATGACAATACAGCAAAGTTCCCTCTTTTTCACAGGAACACTGTTAAGTGTTGCAATAGAGTAACTTCTACATGGAGACTAATAAGATACATATTTAAATCATATTCGTAATAGTTTAGGGGCCCTTGTATTTGTCAAGGGATGGCTCCATCCACTCACACAAAGAGCTGACAAATTCAACCACACCACATAATAACATTCTTTAAAGCTGGTCTCTAAGCCACAATAAAGATCTTTAGCATTGCATTCTCCTGACATAAACTGTAAAATCTCTATGGGTCTTACTTTGTCCCAGACCTCTGAAGATTGCTTCCATCTCCAAGCCAAACTGTCAAATTCAATAGCAGAGGATGTGGCTGTCAAGATGCATTTCTGACCTTAGAAAGGGTCAGGCTTGATTTCCCATTGAGTATGGGGAGAATAGGACCATTCCAATTTCAAGATCATTGGAGTACTTTAAAATATCTGGAATCATGCTATAGTTTTTCCATAATAAAGTTTTAATGCTCGGTAAGAACAGGCTTAATGCAGGGCTAGGTACTAGAGAGAACTCAGAATATGAAAATAGTTTATTAAATGAATGGTAGAAAAGAAATTGCCTCCTTTGACTATAATGATTTCATATTCTGGAGCAAAAGAAAGGAATTTGCCGAGAAGGAAAATGAAATCAAAGTCAACCCACTCGTGTCAACACAGTTATAACCAGAAGTAAAAGATGGCTCCTCTCTCATTTGGAAGATTGTGTCAGCTGCAGATTCAAAAGGATGAGAAGCCCAGTACCATGAGTCCCCTGCTTTCCTACTTTGAGGCTCATGTGCTACGTGAGAACACCTACCTCTTCTTCCAGCTTCACCACCTTTGCCTGGGCATTGCTCAAGGCCTGGTCTCGGATTTCAATGTGTCGCCTTTGGTCTTCATTGGTAGAACGTGCAGTAGCCAGCTCCGCTTCTAGCTTCTCCTTCTCCCGCTGGCTTTCTTTATCTATGAGTACATGAAATACCAATACTGTCACCCTGAAGCTGACTTTAAGCCTTAAGTGAGCAAAATTGATAAATGATATATACCATATCATTTATGTTGACAGTCAACACTCTTTCTAAGCACATGGCTAAAAGAATAAAAATTTACAAACATCTAGATTTTACCACTAGATCAACCACAAACTTGTTGGGTAATTAAGAATGAGTAAATGATGAATGAGTAAGTAGAATAAATGAATAAGTAGGATAAAATGTCATAAAAAGAATCAAGGACTACACAAAAAGTAACATGCATGTATATATACACATACATACAGCTCAGAGTAAGTTCACCTCCTCAGTTTTGTTTTTTACAAAATGTTGTTATATTGGCAAAGGAGTAACTAAGATGAACAAAATTTTCCCCACTGTTTCCTCAGAACAGCGTAATAAATAGTCTAAAAATATATGTCAGAAAATGGATGCAACCTCAAATCCTACTTCTATGCAAGAATATTTTCTCAGATCAATACGATTAGACAACTTAACCTCTGTAGGGAAAGCCTGATCCAACACCAAGCCCAACTTAACTCACTTTATCTAAGTTATGTGCTTCTCTTGGAAACCTACAGTTTTTTATAAGGGAATAGAGTAAAATTGGAAACTATCATGTTCTTTCCTACCCCTTCTCCAGCCGGACAGATTGGGTATGATGGGATTGTGGGAAAGAACAGGACAGAATCTGAGGAAAAATTCAGAATCAGAGAAATATAAGCACCCATTTCACCTAGGAAAATGCTCAGAACTTTTACAATAATAAAATATGTTTGTGTGCTTCCAGTGTATTTTGCATATATGTGCACACAAATGCACACACATATAGACATATATATGTACATATATGTATAATGTGTAGGCATATCTGTGTATGTGTGTATGCATATTTGCTTGTATGTTAATATGTATAGATACAATCTATGTGTTTAGAATGGAAGAGCCAATAAAGAAGTTGGTCCAATTGTTAACAACATTTAGAAGCAGAGTAACATACAAAAAGATGAAAGCAATGAGGAGTCTCTGTCAAGCAGGATACATAACTGATATCAGAAATCAATAGGAGAAAAAGACACTGAAATAGAGAAAATGGAATCGTAAAAGCATTCAATCCCTTATCTCTTTTCAGATAAAATTGAACAATTGAAATCTGTAGCAAAATGTGTACTGGGAGATGATATAACAAAATGAAATTGTGTTTATCTCAGCTATGCAAGAGTGTTTCAATAAGTATCAAAGTTCTTGGCCCCATATCTATGATGAGCCATTTAAACAGGACCTTGATTCTAACTTCCGCCCTGCCTTGACATTCCTGACTTCAATATGAAAAACAGTTAGATCAACTACCAACAATGTCCTAACTTCTTTTCTTCTAAAATAGAATTATAGAATCTCTGTTTCTGATCCAGCATATAATAATTTTAAAACTGTGCCTCCATTCTAACAGAGATTCAGAAAGTTGAATTTTTAAAAAAAATTGAAGAGAGATCTATGAAGAGCTTTTACAGAAGTGAAGTTCACAGGGTTGAGCTTCTGTCCTCAAAGTAGGTGATAGGTGAACAGAGAATCACAGTTTAACAAACCTGAATCCCATGAGGAGACCATGGAAACCTGAAGCTGGTTAGGAAACCCTGAATTATAATTGATAAATTGCTAGAGGCTCACTATGCACAAATGTGTGATCTAATTCCTGGGAGAGGCACTCATACTGGAACACCCACATTTCTGGAAGTTTTGCCACCAGGTGTGTTCATCCAGATCCTCCCAGGAGGTCAGGGGGAAAAAAAAACAACTTCTGTTATCAGCAGCAGGAGGGGAAAGGAACCATTGTGAAATATACCAGAGCATTTTGTTCTTCTCAACAAGACATGCCCTGAGGAGAAACTGTTTAACCAGAACCTAAGTTGTTGAAATATTTTGGATACTAACCCGTCTGGGGAAGGATAATGTCCATTTTAACATGTTCCAGACTGGAGGAAAAGAAATGTCTGACTTTAGGCACCTATGATCACACTGCAGTAAACAAGGGTGGGGAATGAGCCATATTTGTAAAGTTCACATCCCAAAAGCACAGATTCACTAAAGCTAAAAGCCTAATAATCTTAGGGGTAGATACCATTTTACTTGCCCCACACATTATGGCACATCAGGAAGGAGTGTTATCCTCAAGAACCATGATACAAGTTGTAAATATTATTAAAATACCTGTCTACTACAGTTCTTCTTAGCTGCTACATAATTCCTGCTATTCAACAACAACAATAAGTTAAATAGCAGGACAATTTTTAAACTAAAAGACAAAATGCACAGTTCTATAAAAGATACAGCCTGCATCCGAACCAGACCCTGGTAAGTCAAGGAGGTTGGAATGATCAGATCATAAATTTAAAACACTATGATTGATATGCTTAAGATTTTAATAAGAAAAAGTATATAGTATGCACAGGCAAGAGAGTTATTCAAGTCGAAATAAGAACATTCTAAGAAGATGTAAAAACATTCTATAGATGAAAGCACAGGTAACATTACTGTCTTATTTAATCCATATTTGTTAAGGATCCAATGAGATAACATATTTAAATGAAGGAAATATGAAAAGCACAAGGAAATTTACTAAAGAGTATGATAATCACCATCAACATGATTAATGATGAAGAATCATATTAATGATGAAGAATCATATTCCCAGTCAGTGCTGGGACATGCTTTTAATCCCTTCACTCAGGAGGCAGAGGCAGGCGGATCTCTGTGTGTTCAAGGCCATCCTAGTCTATAAAGGAGCTCCAGGACAGCCAGAATTACACAGAGAAACCCTGTCTTGAAAAACAAAACAAAACAACAACAAAAAAAGAAAAAAGAAAAAGAATCATATAGCTTCAAAATATGTCTTTCATTAGGACGTGAGTGAATCTTTATATTTGTTTTTAAAATGTCAATGCTAAGTCTCACCTGACCTATAAGAGCAGCAATTTTGTTTCTGAATTTAATACTAAAGTACATCTACTAGGGACCATGATATACACAGTTATATCTCATGTTTTTCTGGGTACATTTCTTGTTACCTAGGATAAACCTCATACCAGAATCTCAAATAAATAGTTTAGGTTTGGACCTGGAGATGGTATATCTTTCTTTTTAAGACCTTGAACCTTGACTACATTATGCCAGCTTGGCCTTGTTTCCCACTGTGACATTACATACATTTATGTGAATAGATGTACTTTGAAAAGAAATGAACATTTGCTGAATACTCACTACATTTCAGGCATTGTACTAGCTTAATCCTCAGAACAAGGATATGAGGTATTATTCTTCACTTCTCTATTTTGCATATGAGGAAACAGGACTTGGAGATTAAGCATGACTAACTTTCAAGAGCTCTCACAACTGGCAAATAAGGGCTGGATTCCATACTTAAGATCAACTTATTCTATGTCCTTTCTACTGTACCCAACTGCCTTCTGGGTTGAATTGATTGTCTCTCGGGGAAGGAAGGGTTTTCAAAAGAGCTTTCTTTCTTCCTGCTACAGTTCAAACCTTGCAAGGCCCTTTGGATGGCCAAAGGCAAAAGAAATAAAGGGGTCAAAGGGCATGCTCTCTTCCCAACCTAGTTTTAGAACCACTGACAGTGTTTCACCATGCTGTTAATCTAGTTTGGTCTGTAAGTAGCTGAATTTTATAAACCCATGGCAGAGCTCTGAGAGCAGCTGAAATACCATTTCTTCACACAGAGAAGTATAAGCTAGCAGATCCAGGGCAAGAATCCATATGTTTTGTTTTATTCTGGGAGGCTGCCACTGTCTTCCCTGCCACCACCAAACTAGCTTCCAGGGTAACGGTGACACCACAAAAGCAACTTCACAATTTACCCTAGGTTCTGATGATACCAGAAAAACAACATTCCTTGCTCTTAGGCTACTGACAAAGGGGGGGGGGCACGACTTGTTCTGAAGCCAGAGCACCACAGAGCAACTCACCCAGGCAGGGAAGGAAATATTGCAAATGCAGACAAGTAGACTTGTAAAAGCTAACTGAAAACTGCACAGAATGACATGAAAGGGTCACTGGGAGGCCTAGCAAAAAATAGAGGAGACTGACAAATCCCCACCAAGCGGGACTTTAGCTGGAGCTGCTCTGAGGGAGGCTGGGGTAGGGAGAAGCCAAGTTTTGGCATCTGCAGAAACAAGGGCAGTTCATCTGTTCTCAACCCAATTCGTTCTCCCAGTGGACTCAGTCTACAATGAAGTTCTTATTGCTGCCTTTATTATAGCAATTGGAAAGAATTAGGCATTGTCTAGCTGGGTGGAGTCTATTAGGGACCGATAAAGAAGAGGATTAATTCATTGTTACAGTCCTAGGAGTATTTTTAGACAAAGGAAACACTATTATGAGGAAGGCACAGTTCTGTCCAGCCCCATACTCTCCAACTCTGCAATCAGAACCATGAATTCAGGTCATAGCAGAGGCCCTTTCTTCTCTTGCTTCCTCACAATCTGCCAGTGTGTAATGATATGAAACAGCAATAAATGCTTAGTCGGGGAACCCCTGGTACAGGCCGGGGATTCCAAACATTAATCACTGTCCTGCATGTTCATCCCTTCTACCACAGCCAGCATATGGAATTGCCTACAATAATCCCTTTTGCACTTTTAAGGAAGATATTCCCTAAGGTCTTTTCTTCAGCTAGCCACAACAATGGTAGGGATCCTAATGGGCTTCTCTGACTTAGTATAGAGAACAGTCCTTTAACGTGATTACAGGTTGTGGCAACAACCTTCTTGTCATTCATGCAGTAACAGGAAGAAGACATTCATTCTCTCCTGGTTGTTCTAGAAGGCTAAAGAGAGCCAGGGAACATTTTCATAAACTGTACTTCCATTCTATAAATTCATACTTGCAACATTTTCAGTCCCGTTACTGCCATCCACACATTCATACCTGCCTGTGGAGTTCCCAGACTTACTTTTGGCAAAGAGCTGAGAGATAGTTTTCCTGGTGTCCTCTGATCCCTCGTACTCCTTTTCTGCTAGCTGCTTGTTGGCAGTCTCTAGACGGTCTGTGGATCGTAAAGACAATAAACAGAGCCTTACATATAAATTTCTAAGCACATGCTGCTTGCCTTCTAAATGCTGATCTTTGGCAAAAATTTAAGCGCCTTTTTTGACAAACAGGGATGGGTGACACAGAGCCAAGTTTGCCAATGTGAATCTCAAAACAATACAATGCCTACTGAGGTAAGGAAGAAGGCACTGGGGACTCACCACTTTCCTCCCAAGTACAGAATTCTAAATTCAATGAAATAATCTTTCCCAGAATATGCTAAGAAATCGTCCATTAACCAGGGAAAAAGCTAATCACAATTAGTATGAAATCTTAAAAGTAATGTAAAAAAAAACAAAACAAAATAGGTACCATGGTTGCATTTAGGCAAGCCCTTTCCCTTCACAGATGGACTACAGGAAAGACAGAAAACATCTGCCGAGGTCAGCAGTTTTGATGGTGTTGATGGTGAATTTAAAATAGGAATACTTCCCAGCATTTTCGATATTATCAGTGAGGGTAAAAATGAGAGGGGGGACTGAGGCCTACAAATAGCTGAGGGCATCACACCCTCAATCCTGCAAGGCCCAATGTATGCCTCTGACAGACATGTAAACAAGAGAGGTTTCTCCTGTTATAGGGGTGGGCCAGATGGATCTCAGAGTCCCAGGAAACATTGTGGACTTGCTAATGAGTAAAATATAAGCCAGTTATAAATTCCTACTTATATTAAGCAAGCTTCAAACTATATTGCCAATGGGTTCGTCAACCCCAAAGATCCCAGCAGAGTCTTCTTCAGCCTTTTCTATCACTAATGCTTCCGAAATAAAAGGGCAAGAGCCATCAGATGTAGGGGCACATTGCTTCCACCTCCACTGCTTGTGAGGGAAAAGCAGGGCCAAAGGGCAATTGTGGAGTACACAGCCTGCATGGACTATGTAGTAAGCCAGCCTGAACTATGAGAAGAGACCTTGCCTCAAAAACAATTAAGCACCCAAAGAAACAAAAGAACCACAAAGTTAAGTGCACTTGTCCCTCACCTCTCAGATCTCTATTGAAGTCATGCATCCTTCGAATCTCGCCCTCCAACTTGTTCCTCATGGCCTTCTCCAGAGCCTCTCTTTTGGAAGATGACTTCACCAAGTTCTCATATGCCTCCGAGACCCGTTGGATTTCTGTTTCCACCTTAACGTAAAAATGAAAGATGGTGTTGCTGTCAGGAGCTTGATGGAAAGGACAGTTTAGAACCATACATGCAACATTTCAGCTGCAGCTTCTTTCGGAGCTTATAGATAGATGGCCAGGAGGTGAGATGAGTGCACATAACATGGTAAGAACTGAGTTTTCAAGAAAGATTCTCCACCATCACCTGTAAGCTCAGTAAATGACTCAACTGCTTCATGAGATTTCCTTAGGGCAAATGCAAAGTGTGTGTGTGTGTGTGTGTGTGTGTGTGTGTGTGTGTGTGTGTCTGCATGCATCTGCTGGTGTGGACAGGGTGTGGGTTGAGCAGTTTAATTTCTGCCTTCATGGAAAGCAGTAAGATAAAAGATTGCATACATGATTTTAATTTCTGATTTTTTTTCTGATTTTGTACATATTAATAATACTGCATATTTTGTCGTAATAACTATATTTTGAAGCACTCAAAAAACTTCGGCATGGTTCTCTCATTTTGTCCTGACATCTGCCTAGCCAATGTAACTTGCCTCATTTTAGCTGAAAGCAGTTAAATTACCATTTCCCAAGTACAAATCAGCAACAGCTATAAGCCCTGAAAACCCAAATCATCTGCCTCATGCAGCATAATTCAATTCACTTTCACAACTTTTTCATCAAGAGTCAAATAGTTAAAGAGACCTGATTAAATTATGAAGTGTGCAAACCTGAATGATAACACCCACATTATCCTTGCCTTCAAGGAGCTGTCAATATAGCAATCAAGTCAGAGAATATGGGGTGAGGCACAGCTGTAAGAAAACAAGGAGTAGTTCTATAAAGCAAAAAGAAAGAAAGAAGTTATCCCTGGTTGGAGGAGGGGATGAAAATAATTTCACGGAGAGATGGCATTTGGAGTCAGATCCTGAAATCTGGATTTGATTTCAATGGGCAGAGGTGAGGGGAAGGGTAGTCTATTCTGAGTAAGCAAACGCATTCCCAGAATGACCAGGAGTCTAATTTAGCTGGACACTGCGTGGTAGCCACAGGGAAGCTAGAGGGATATGCCTGTGAGGATAGACTGAAGTCAGGTCATAAAACAGTTTTAAATGCCAAGCATTTGGACTTTATCCATAGTCACCATAGTCAGTGGGAAACCAGTACAGATTTTTAACTGAAATTCATGATTTGTGTGGTTTTATGACACCTCTCTGCAAATCTTATAAAATGAGAAGAAAAACCAAAGGTTCTTGTCCAGAGTTTAGCCAGAATTAGGAAGAAAACAAGAAATTAGACTCCAGAGTGTTTCTGCCACCAGTGCAGCTCCAGTGCACGTGTAATAACCGCAGAGATTATTTGCATATAATTTGTATAAGACAAATAAACCCCATGGCCTATTAAGCAATTTTCAAATTAAGTCTGACTCCTGCAACCACTCTGCATTTGTTCTCATTTTCCCACTCTTCCTGAACAAAGCTTAGAGTGCTTTTACGGAGTGAAATAAACAGGCACCCCAGTTTTGGATGGGGGATGGGAGGCAGGGTTACAATCAATTCTAGCTGCCCCCATCTTCAAAATCCTGCTGGAGACAGAACTGCCTGCAAACAAATGAGGCTTACACCACTGAAAAGAGCAGACTTGAAAGTGTTTTTCTCCTTTCAGATGGCACCAAGATAGCAGCACAGAAGGTGAAAACTGGTGAATGGCATTTAGAGACAAGATCTGCAGGGCCTGTGCCTGATGAAGCTTTTGCATGAAATTCAAGTGCTGGAGAGGAGAAAATAAACATTTCCATTTGAAAGAGCAGGCTTGGTGTTGGTCTGCAAGAGGCAGCCAAGAGAAAGTGAGTGAGGCTTCCTATGTACTGCCCCCAACGCCCCAGAAGGCCACACCTAGAAGACAGTCCCTTTTCTCAAAGTGCACAGCCAGCTTGTGAAGGATCTGGTGCTAATCCTTCCCCTTCCCCTTGTGGAGATACTGTCCCCTTGCAAAGAACAGTACATCAAGGCCTTCCCAGAGAGGCCAAGAAGGACGGATCTACTGGCTTGGTGTGGGTGATGGAAGAGATGGAACAGAGGGATTGTGGTAGAGGGCTTCTGGATTGATTCATTCTACTTTCTGTCCTCAGGAGTCTCCAGTGCTTTTTATTTATTTAGTTTTCTAGCTCTACCATCTGGTGTGTACCTTATTTCCTGTACTTTCATTTTCTTCTTCTCCCCCACCTGTCACATTTTCTATCTTAGCATTGGCTTGGACTATGCTTCTCCAGACATTCCAGCTATGATGATTGCGCTTTTCTGATGAGCTCTGCACAAGGAACAAACAGTAAACAGAATTCCTATTCTGCGACCTACGCCCAATCACCCTGACCATCTCCTAGTACCACCAGGGATCCTTTGGTCACCAGTGATTGTGTCAAAGATGAGGTCAGGCCAAGCCAAATTAAAAGTTAGAGAATAGATGTCAACTACTAATTTAATCAGCCAAACAGGGTTTCTAGTTGATGGACAAAAAGTAGGTAAAACATTAATGCAACGTTAGAGAGGGGTATTGTCAAACTGAGAAGAGATAAAAATATAAAATCTAGGCAAAGTAATAGCTTTCAATCCAAAGTAACAGCCCTCAACCAGTTTAGAGGAAATAGAGAAAGGAGGGCATCTTTTCTACTATAAAAGCTCACTTAACTATGGAAAAATAAGCACATTTCTCCTTTAGGTAAAAGGCCTGGTGTTGGCAAATTCTCAGCTTCATGCAAACTCCTGAATTTTCTATTCTTGTTGTCTCCTAGGGACAGAATTGCTGAACAATACAAGGCAACTGCCCCTCCCTCCCCACCTTCAGTCTTGCCTTCCTGCAGCATTTGCAAGAAGATCATGCCATATGAACTCCTCATGGACAAAAGCTACAAAGAAACTGCCAAAGGCACAACTTTATTCACTAATGGCCACTAAGGCCAGAACTTAGCTTTGGTCCGTGGGCCACTCAAAAGCTTAAAGTCGCAGCTGCAGCAGACAGTGGGGGTGGAGGGAACACGGAAACATGGGAACTGGGGACACATACTGCCTTTTCTATTTCCTCTGCCTAGGGCTGTCACCTGTCACACAGCTGTGGTGCTAAGACCCTTTGTGTGTCCCCCTCAACACGTGCATGTGTGTGTGCGCACATGCACACACACATACACACACACACAGAAAGAAAGCAGATGTTGAACTGCATCTGTGGAGAAAGACCAAAGCAAACTAGGGTGGAGGGCTAGTGTCAAAGAATTAAAAAGAGAACTCCCACAAGTCAAAGCAATGTCAGCCTTTTCCTGAACCATACAAAACCTCAGCTGGTGGGATTTTTCTAGTAACTATGAACTATGGCTTTATATTTTTGATTCAAAATCATATGGGACAAATATAATCAAGACAAAAAGCCTTTAAATGCTGGCAGGTTTGGCATGAACACAGACCTCACTATTCTTTGTGAAGAAGTATCTCTGTTGACTTTTTAATCAACTTAGTTTTCTTTAGGTTTACAGAGTCTGGGAAATCAATAGTATTTTTCTTTTAGTATAAATGTAAAATGTTACTCCTTAGAAAAGAGGGGACAAAAGATGGTAATGAGTACAAATACGATAAAAGTACGATACACATGTGCGAAAATTTCATCGAAAAACTCCTTGTTTTGTATGATTAATGTATGCTGATTAAAAAAAGAGAAAAACTTAGTTATCCTAGATAGACAGGTTTCTTCCTAAAGTTTAACCAACACCAGAAGAAGAATCTCAAAGATCTACCCATGAGAGATGCTAAGCACACACAGATGAAATCTTTATACCAGCATTTAACGAGTCACACTAGTAAGATTCAATCAAGTCTGAATTGAGCCTCAAGGAAAGCCATACCTTCTGCAGTCTTGCCACCTTCTCATAGCATCCATCCAACTCCTGCCGCAAGTTCCGATTCTCATCAGAGAGGATTTCAACCATCTGCTGGGCTCTAGAGACGATGGCAAAAGGGTCAGCTGGCATGGGCTGATATGAAGCAGACTGCTGAGCCCGAGGCATAGCTGCGTAGGCTTCTCCGGACTGCTGTTGTGAGGAAGGAGTCAGGCCGGGCTGGGAGAGACGGTAGTGGTCCCCCTGGTGACTCTGATTAAGATGATAGTGCTGCTGCTGCTGCCTTGGCAGGTGAGCAGAGTGGTCACCTTGGTTTGAGACTAATGGGTGTTGAGCAGGAGGCAATCTAGTAGACTGTGGAGACTGCAACAAGGGCAAAGAACTCCCCGATGTCAGGGAAGAAGAAGGGCTGTGAGGCTGGGAA
Organism: Cricetomys ansorgei; assembly: GCA_026225945.1. Classification (NCBI taxonomy): domain Eukaryota; kingdom Metazoa; phylum Chordata; class Mammalia; order Rodentia; family Nesomyidae; genus Cricetomys; species Cricetomys ansorgei. The sequence goes on along the minus strand of JAMJFZ010002884.1, from coordinate 1,295,070 downwards.
TTCCTGGCTGACAAAGGCAGCGAGATGTCCTGTGTTGTCCTGAAAAACACAAAATGCAAGCTCAGATTAAGTTCATTCCCAAGGCACAAGTAAATGACACAAGAAGATTACCCCCAAAATACAGCAAAATGAGAAGCAGGCAGAGTAGGATCCCCATCAAAGAACATCGGAGTTCGTTCCTACCGAGACATTCTGTGGCTCTGTCCAACAGCTACTGCTCACTAGCTATGATCCCTTTGGAGATGAAACCAGATAACCTCTGAGGTAAATAAGAAATCTTAAGATGGCTATCTCCACATTCATCGCTCACTCGTTTAAAATTCCTCTTGTACAAAGTAATGCTTATGCCCTGACTCAAAACTAAACCTGTTTGAAAAAATGTTATGTATGCACCCAAGACATTCAAAGACTTTAAATTGAGAAAATACATTTACTTGTTTATTTAAAACAATCATTTGATTGCCTTTCAGTTTCTTACCTGTGACTATCTTTGAGGATTCATACACTCAAGAACTATGCAAAGATAGGAAGAGATGTATTAAATTTAAAGTCACCAAATAATTATTACTCATACCAATTATCAACTTAATAATACACATGAAGCAGCAATCTGGAGACTCAGAGAAGAGTATAGACAATACTATCATACTAGTTATAATACACTGATTCACAAAATTTAGGACTTAGAAAGGCTTTAAAGAAATTATTTTATTGGACAGGATGACACAAAGACCCAGAGAAGGAAAGAAATGTGCTGAGAGCTAGGGATACAGTGTGGGGCTAGAACACAAGCCTAGTCCCATCTTGAATGAGACAAAGAGAAAGAGACAGAGACAGAAAAAGAGAGATTGAGGAGAATGAATAAGAATTCCAACTTCTGGCTCCATTAATTTCTGAACAGTGCTACACAAATCCCCAACCCATTGCTTATAGAATGTTTCAGAAGGAAAACATCGATACATTGTTTAATATGACTCTTTATATGATTTATTTTTGGTACCTAATTACTAGATGCAAAAATGTTAGTACCTAATGAAGTACAAATGATTTGTGTGTAAGTATTAACTAAAACAATCAAAGTGTATGGAATTCAGAGAAGACAGATGGCTAAGAGCATGACTTAGATCCCAACAAAGGGACTTTGGAGACTTTTGTTACTGCTCACTAGCTGTGCAAACTTGTTCTTATTACTTATTATAGAAGTCGGAAAGATGGTTTAGTGGTTAAGGGCACTAACCACTCTTTCAGGGGATCAAGATTTGATTCCCGAAACCCACATAACCACCATGTTCCAGGGGAGCTGATGCTGTCTTCTGGTGGGCATCAGGTATGCAGGTGGTACACAGACACACATGCAAGCAAATTATCCACACACATAAAATAAATCATTTTAAAAATTAATCTTGCCAGGAATGGTGAACCTTTAGTCGCAGCACTCTAGAAGCAGAGGCAAGCAGATCTCCATGAGTTCAAGAGCAGCTTGGTCTATAAAGTGAGTTCCAAAACAGCCAAGGCTACAAATGAATTGCAAAAATACTGGGACCTTCACATGTTTTGACTTAATAAAAATTACAGCTTCTTATCTTCCAGTGAGATATTTTGACCTTGGTAGTGTCTTCCAGATAGAATTCCCTGTTAATCTTTGTGCTGATTTGCATAAAATTCTTGTTAGAAGTTGGACAAATGACTAGGACCAATTAAATTTTCACTAGCAATCCAGACACTTTAACACATTTCTCTCTCACACACTCCAGTTAACCAGCATCCCCAAGAGCACCTCCCCATACAGGCTGTTTACAACTACAAAATCATTCCAAATATTTGCTCATGGACACATCCAATGACCTTGATACAAAAGTATTCAAGTCTGTTTATACCTCGGGGTCTGTCCTATAGCCCTGTACATGCCTCTAGCATATACACATCTTCCAATTTTATATACATGTCACTGGAAGTAATTGTTAAATATTGAAGACATCATGCAAACTACATGGGCATAGAAAAAAATGACATACTATCCAAGATTACAACTGAAAAGTTGCTACCATATATTACTTTTCTTTCCAAGAGCTCATAACACTCAGTTGTTCTAAAGCCTGGGGGTGGTTTATGAATTTATTTGGTGAAGGGTTCCCATTTTCCATTCTGTGGATCTTCAGTTTCTGTACAGGTAAAAACTATGTGCTCTCTTTCCAAGAGCTGTCTTAATTAATGTGTAATATAGAGTCAGAATGTCCTGTGCTTTGTGGAAGGAACGGACTTTTGAATGTCTTGGCCAGAAAAGAGGGACTTAAATTTCATGTTCTCCAATTTTGCTTTCAAAACTTAAAGCAAAAATATCATTCACTATCTTTTGCCCTTGTTCTCAGGATTTGGAAACCTGGAAGGTGTTTTCTCCGAAAGACTGAACACAGTTTCAAACTGGGCTTCCTCCCCACAGCTCCCCTGGGAGCTTATCAAGCAAAAGGGGCCCTTTTCTTAAACAGACTTAGGCATCTGCTTCCCTCCTCCCTGAAGGGCAAATGGCCTGTCAAGGCCCTGGACAGTGGACAGGCTTCTCAGGGATCTAGGGAAGGATACTGCAAAGTTTCCGGAAGGCCAATGGGGTCAGATAAGCCCAGGATGAAGATAAGCAAAAACAAAGCAGTTGCCCCTTGACTCCCCATGCTACAAAAGGAAGCAGAGCTGTGGTGTTGGAAAAACCAAGGCAGTCCTTCACTGGCAAGTTTGCAAACAGGCAAAAAGCAAAGGCTTGGGTAGTCAAAAAGAAAAACCTCCAGGCAAGGAACTCCATCTGGTGCCAGTGTCTGCCCACCATCAAAAGGCAGGGCAACGTTAACAGTGGAGTGAGGTTCCCTCTGAGAACAGGGGACAGAGGGAAGAAGACACGGGTTGGGGAGAACTATGGCATATGTCAGAGGAAACAAAACCACACTGAAGATTAAAAATAATAAAACAAAGAGTAATGATAGTAATAAAGTGGCAGACAAGAAAGCACTGCACTCTCCAGGTCCTTCTACCCCATAGCAGCTGGAACCGCTCCCCACTGACATAACTAACTGGGAACAACAAGCCACCAGGAGACAATAGAATCACATGATCCCGTGGACAATCTGATCTGCCTCCCTGCCCCTTCTCTCCAACACCCAGCTCCTTTCTAAGACTCATGGGCAACTGACTGGTACTCTGGAGAAGAGGGGACCTGGTTGTCTATGATGGGACCACTCACCAAAATCAGACTCCTCCCCAAAGCTGCACTGAGAGGGGATCTATTCTCAAAGAGAGCTTGTCAAGACAAAAAGGGAAAGTAAGAACAACATACAGCCAGCAAAAACAGACCTTTCCACCCTACTACCTCCATGACTAGGGTCCCCATCCTCTTTAGTCACTCTCACATGCACACCTGCCTACAAGAGTGCAAGCCCACACACATGCAAGCCCCCTGCCCCCAGACACACACACTTTCATCGGAGCAGGTGCCACCAACCGGCTAAAGCCAGCTTCTCACCACGGAAATGGTGTCTCTCCTAGGCTCCGTGACAGGGAATGTGAATCTTGGAGCAGCCTGTGAATAATTCCGGACCGTTCAAATCGCACAAGCAGCTCTGTGCTGAACTACAGATTTAGGTCACCCTGAGATTCTGTTCAACGAGCATTTCAAGAAAACCTCAGATCTGGGCATGATTTCAACAACCGAAAGAGGGTGGCTGCTTAATAAACAGAAATGATTTCATTTTTTTCACAGCACTTGACCAATGTATAAAGCCAGGATGCAAAAGGGGCTCAGCACTTAGAAAGACGAAGATTTAGAAATTTAAAAATTCTTCACATCTTTGGCCTTCTTTCCCATCTGGAGTTCTGAGCATTCAAGCTATTTATTTTTTAAGTAGGGAGGAGGGTGTGGGGACGATGAAGTAATCAAAGGATTGTTTATAACATTTTGTTCATTTTAACAGCAAATCTCTAGCATTTCACTGACTCTCTGAAGGCAAATGAAAGTGGGGTTTTCTTTTGAACAGCAGTTTGTTCACAAAACCTACTCTTGGTCTTGATCTGTCATTTGTGGCCTCAGAGTTCAGAACATAGGCTTTTGTTGTTGTTGTTGTTATTAATTATTCTATTTTTCTGCAAGCTGCCGCTACTCGGGAAGATATTTACAAGCCATACAGGAAATCAAAGAGGAAAATGTGTCGCCACCTAAAAGGCAGTAGACTTCTGGAAAGCTGTTGGACTGCCTCTTTTTGCCAAGGATCTGTCAATAGGTGCCACTCCCCCCACCACACACACACATATACACACACAGGGCATGCAAAATGCTTAGAGACAGAATTTGTCTGATGTGTACCCAAACTTCACATGGAACACCTCTAGCTTAGGCTTAGGCCATTTTTTTATTCATTTATCATTGTCAACTGTTCCTGTCCCATAGAGAAGCAACTGTTAGGGCATACCTGGGTGTTAAAATACTGCTCAAGGGCTGGGGGTGGAGATCAGTGGGAGGGCCCTTGCTTGGCATGCTGGAGGTCCTGGATTGGATGCCCAGCAAGGTCCAAAACAAAAACAAAGAAACAAAAACAAAAACGAAGGCAGGTCAGCACAGGCTTTGTTGTTTCAAGGCACAGAAATAGAGTGAGATCACAGATAATTTAGAGGGAAGGAGAAAATATACATATCTCCCTATAAGAGATATGCAGCTTAATTTCTCCGGTTGTTTAATCAGTATGGGAAGGAAAAACCCTTCTTTGTCTCCGTTATTTATTTAGGCAGATCAAAGACCTTTTCCATCTAGCTTCAAACACTGTGGGAGTCATTTCAGATCACAAACAATACTGGTGAATGAGTTCTGAAAATAGCTTTCCCGGGAAGGCGGGCCATGAGCTGAGTGGGGGCTTTGGCTTCAGCTCCACACCCTAGCCAACACACTCCTCTTCCACAAGGCAACATATCAGAATCAGCCTATCCACAGGGCAGAAGGGAGGCAGTGCCTCAGATGCTTCCATACTGATGGGAAAAGCAAAACAAAAGCCCTAGGCTTCCTTGACATTTTCCTAGCTTGAATGGACTTCCACTAAGCTAGGCAGTCCAAGGGTGCTGGCCAGTCCCTGGGTCTTCCATTTCACTGAGCAGATGGGAATAGGGTTCTTACACTAGTTTAAAGCTGAATGGCCCTGTTCTTATCCCATTTCCTGTTCTGAGATAATTATCAAAAATTTGACTCCTTTTTTCTGAAAGCTTCACGGGGACTTGCAAAGGGTTAAGAAATCACCCTGGGTTAAAGACAGAAAAAAAATCCTAAACCTGTAAAGCAAGGGGAGGAACCTAAATTGCATTGCCTCTGGATGGGGAAAAAAAAACAAGACCTGGGGGGGGGAGAAAGAGAAATACCAGGAAATGCTAGGTAACTTCTCTTACCTCTGCCCTACTCCACCCCAAGTGCCTTATCTCCTGAGTCACCAACTTCAAGCCAGGAGGTTCTTTCCCAAATGAATGAGTGGATAGGGGACAAAGAGGAAGATACCAATGAGGTCACAGTCTTGGACTGTGCTTCAAACCTTATGGACACCCATCGTTACCTAACCCTGGGAAGAGGCCAGGATACCACACATAACTGTTGCCATTGCTGTCATAGTTTACCCCTTCCCTTGAGCCATGTCCTGAAATTCTACCCAACAGTAATGATACAAATAATAAAAAGAATCATAAGATCTGTGAATAATACAAAGGACAATAGATGCTGAATGATTAAGAAGTAAGTATACTTAGGAAGAACAAAAGATTCAAAACAAAAAAAAAACTGATTGGAGTTGTTTTCCATGTGCATTTTAGCATCTAGAAGAACTCCTACGATGATAAAGTCAATTTAACGTAGGCACTTCAAAATATGAAAAGCAACTAGCAAACCTCTCCAGAAGAAATAAGAAGCAGCTCAGATATTTCCTGAAGCAGGACCTGAAGTTCACGGCAAGGAACATTCTGAACCGGCACATGTATATAATTCTTTTTCTTCCACTGATAATCATATCTCCCTGGCTGTTTTGTATCAAAAAGCATCACAAATAATTCTCCTAGGAAGTACAACTAACAGGAACCAGATAGATTTGTCCAGACACACAAAAGTGATTTGTGAAATCATGGAAGTGATGATACGATGTTGCAGACTTATTAGAATCCAACATACTTTGCTTCTGCTTCAGAAGAAAAGTCAGAAGATGAGAAACACTGACCCTTCGTCCAGAATCCTAGGAGGCAGGAGAGCAAATCAGTACTAAAATAAAGCATTGTTCTTCTCTTCAGTCATCAGGCAGTTTGTTCTATCAGACACCTGCCCATTGTTTCCCTTAAGATTCCCAACAGGCAGTACAAGAGGCTGGTTGGGGATGAGGTCAGGAAATGACAGAAAGGGAACTCTTACCTGGCTGCTCCATACTCAGGGGGGTGCTGATACCTCATCAGTTGCCCCTCTGTTCTCCCTGGCTGGTTCAGGCGATGCTCACTATAGAAGTGCCCTGGCTCTTGGGACTTGCACACTACAGACTGGGATGGCATGCCCTTGAAAGGGTATTCTGGTGGGGGGCCACGGTGTTCCATGCCCTTCAGACTATGTTGGCTAGCAGGTGGCCCTTGGGCCTTGTAGAAGTCGCTGGAACTGGTGGGATTCTTGTAGAGGTCATTGGGTTGTGGTGGGGAGAGGGGAGCACTGGTAACAGGTGGGTGGGCTTTAACTCCACTTGTAGCCAGTGACATCTGCATTAGTCTTTCACTCAAGGATCGGACATGCCCTTGCTTAAGGTCTCTAAGTCCTTCATCTTGGTGCATCTTCCCAGGATTGAGTCGCTGAACTGATGGGCGGCCCTCAGTTCTCATCTTCTGGTTAGTGACTCCTGTGACATAGAAAGCGGCTCCAACACTAGCATGCTGCTGGCCCCTGAAGTACTGAGACTGGACCTTGGCTTCTTCATAGGTTGGGAGTTCCTCATTATTCTGCATTCTAGGGGACAGCTGCTTCTCCATGATGATATTTTCTGACTGGATTTCCTGGCCCTGGGGTTCTTGTCGAGCAGGGTGTGCCACAAGCTGCTGGTGGTGATCTTGGGGACTCAGCACATCATTCTGAGGGCCTGGGTTCCCACTGCCAGCGGAGAATGGAGGGGCATTCCCTGTGGCTTGCTGGTGTATGGCAAGCAGACTGCGATTCTCACTAGGATTGCCATAGCGAAGCTGCTCTTGTAGCAGACGTTGTAATACTGTAGTTCCTCCACTTGGCTGCTCTTCAGAATTTCTCATCTCTATAGCTGGCGGTGCTTTGTGAAGAGAGAGAGAAATTGGGCACTTGGGCTGCCCTTGACCTGGGAAGGGGAAACAGGAAGCTTAACATCCAGCTGACGTATAAATCAGTCCTCTAAAGGGGAAGAAAATGTGGTTTTGAAGGTGAAGAATCCATTACAGAAACAAAACAGAGAATTATACTCATAAATCCTTAACTTCATGATTATTGTCTTTAGCACTGATATGTTGAGGAACATTTAGGCCAAAAAGCTGTTTCCACTTTTACCATGATTTAACTAATCCTGACTTAATTTCTAAAAGGAGAGGGCAATCAAGGGGTAGTCAAGTAAGGTGGTCAAGGTGGGTAATTTTTTAAGACCCTTATTCACAAAGTCCCTCTCTTTCTACTCCATGTAAGTAAAAATACAAGTCTTAGGCTATGGAGGTGATGACAGAAAAGTGGGGAAAGTTACCCCTAAACAGGATTTATGAAGCAATTCAGCATATGATTGGAGAAATAAAATACAAAAATAATAACAAATAAATAATGGGTAAAGAGAGCTAGGCTGACACCAGGCATAAATGAATCCTGCCTTGATGTTATTTTTCTTAGATTGCATATAACTCTGAAACATAATCTTTTTAAAAACTCTTTTTAGTATCCGTTTTGGATGCTCCATGATGTAATAACAAAATGGCTTTAAATAAGTATTACTGACACAGTTTCCTTTAGAGCATCTAAGCATAGACTCTAAGGTAGTTCACTGTTGTTGCTTGGTAGGACATGCTGATAGGCGAAGTACATGTTTGATTTGAAATGTTGCTCTTACAACAATTAGAAATTGAATAATCATAGTTCATCCTTCTGGAACAAGTATGACGAGCATGTCATCAATTCTTCTAAAGAACTAATATGGATCTTACAAACTAGATAACAGCAGCAGAAATTAAGATTCAAGTCAAACTATGGTATACAGGGTAGCCTACTCTATTTTCTCATCTGAAAAACTGAATGTCAAGGCACCCCTTCTCTCAACATGATATTGTGCATATCGATTTATCAGATACTCAAAGATTCTTTAGGGAAAAAAACCTGTCATGTTAAAGTACTACGAGTAAACACTAATGTTAAACAATGAATTTTCACTGGAAATATCTGAAGTGTGAGTGGACATTATCACATACAAGGTCATTCACTGTAAGAGTCAACCTACTAAGCCTTAGGTTTCTAAATGAAAACTCTAAGATTCTACCTACTGGGTCTTTATCTCTATGGTATTAAGAGCCACCTCCAAGTTCTCTGCAAATCCCTTTGCTTAGTGCTGCAGGGCATCCAGAACATGTAGAGCAGATGGACATTCTCAGCCTCTGGCTTTTCTTATTTCTTGATGGTTATCACTACTTACTTGCCTTCCAACCATTCTACAGAATAGCCTGACTCAACGGTTACCCTTCCGAATGCACGTTTTACTGTTTTTATTCAGATAAGTAATTATCATATTGATGGATTTGTTTTGTGAGGTTAGAGATGGACCGCACGGTTGTAGGCATGCTAGGCAAGCACTCTACCTCTGAGCTATACTCCCAACGAAAGAAGCTCTTTTTATCTCTCACCCATATTCATTTGGGAAGTGCAAACTAACCACCAAAAGGCTAACTAACTTGGCCTGCAGTTGCATTTCTCTCTACTCCAGTGACATTCTGGGGCTCCTAGACTTGGACTAAGACTCATATATAAGAACCTCTTCTGTTGCCTGAAATTGGACAGATGACTACCAAATTCTTTTCTTCTAGCACAAAAGGAAAAAAAAAAGGTGGAAACAAGAATGTTTGTTGTCAAAGCAAATATCACTTCAAACCCTCCTGCAAGGCAGGGGAATGCAGACATTGAGCTGTCCCAGACCCCATACCTTCAAAGGTATGCCACCCCCTCCCATGCCACACCCACCCATTCAGCACGCACACATAGGCACCCAGGCATGTGCATGTGTGGGACAGCTCACACAAATGCGCACGTATACACACACATATTCACACACCAATGGTTCGTACCTATTTCTGCTTTCTTTTAGGCTTAAAGCCTTGATCAGGATAGGGAACTCTTGCTTATCAGCAGCTCCAGAAACCGCAGCAGCAGATTCCCTCTCCCCTAACACTCAGGTTCAGGGTAAGCGCCGGCAAGAGTCCAACCACTGGTCACTCTGAAATGTTCAGGGAGGGAGAAATAAAAATGTCGTTTCTAAGTTGCCACCAAGAGCCAGCAGTTAACAAACTACTCATTCTAAGGGAAAAAGTCTTGTCTCCTGTTGTTTGGCTTTTAAATGAGTGGCAGGGTCTATCTCCACTAGGGCAGAAAGCACAGCTCACCATCCAGCAGGTATGTACAGGAGGCCATTATAGTCTCCAAAAGACAGAAAGACTAAGATGACCCCAGAAAGGCTGCTGTGTTCAAGTCTCACAGCCTTGGAAAGCCCTAAAGAACCACAACCACTGTTACCTTTGGGAACAATGTTCAGTTGGTGTCAGTAGCAGGATAGGTTTTCATGAGTTTAACTGCTTTACATCTCAGAAGGGAAGGCAGACCTCATAAGTTAGATCTGGGGTCAAACAAGACCACTGAATATCAGACTCCCGATTCTACTGCCTCAGCCTCAGGTGGGCAGAAGAAAAACAAAACTTGAGCCAAGTCATTTCATATTTATTGAATATTGACCATTCCGGACATTTGCCAGCCTCATGCTAGACACATTGAGCCATACAAAGATATACAAAATGATACACAAAATATAGTGCCTGCTCTCGTGGAGCTTACAGTCTGATCAACGACCAACCACTATTGAAAGAATAGGAAAGCTGAACATCCTACCCAATTCAAAGCAGCAGGCCTTCTCCATGCAGCAGAATAGGCCTTGGTTTGCTTCCTCCACATCCCCTCTGACCCAGTGTCTCAGCAAAAGGATTCTACTACATTTCAATTGGAGATGAGATACAAACATCCCACAGATATGGATTTGAGATCATCTTCATTTACAATTTCTGCTTTGAAATCTCTCTAAAAATTTCTCCGAGTCCAACCAATGCTGTTGTAAAATTTGAGAGTTTGTGTTTAGGTAAGGTTGCACATGAACCACATCCTGGCCTAGCCATGACTCATTCATATCACTTTAAAGGAAGAAAAAAAAAACTTTAATCCACACCAGAGGCTCTGTAAGAAGCACCATGGCAATGCAGAAGAAACACATGAGCATCGTATTTTGGGAGCTTGTCCAAAATTTTCAAGTTAAAAAAAATCCACAAAACCACACAGTGATTAATTTAACATTATTTCCTTGCAATGTTGCCAAAAATAAACTGAGCAGATATAGAGTGAACAAACCCGGAAATTTGTCTTTCCATCTTGTTTTGGTCCAAAGTATAATCATGATCAAAAGCAAAACTGCCTCCAATCTGCAAGGTAATTATTTTAGGGTGTCTCCCCTCATTTCAAAGCAGAGAAACAACTTTTAATTGGAATCAAAGTTAGACTGTGAACACAACTATGGTAATAACCACCATGCTTCTATTGTCCTACTCTGAACAAAACTATTGTCTGTTTTTCAACCATAACACTGGAAAACAGCCCAAGGTTTTCAAATGGGAGCCCCTGGAGAGAAAGGGCCACAGGCCTCTTCTCCAGAACTACTTAGATTCTTCATGGTGATTGAGACCGGCTTTTTTCAGACACCCTGATCTTCACTGGAGAAAACCTTCCTTGTCCGAAATCTCTTTTCCCATTAATTTTGTTCTACCTCTTCCACCTCTTTTTCAAAACTCAAACCACATAATAGTACCAACTGCACAATGTGTTCTCCTACTCCCATACCAGATCCTTTTGTTTTCTGTTTAAGAGGAAAGCAAATCAGGTCAGGGAAGAAAAAAAATACTATGCAGAGTTCTCCTCAGCTTATGGCTATTTTCTTTAAGACCTTATGTCCACCTGCATACTAAGGAAAAACACGACACAATACTATTAATTAAAGAGAAGATTCCTTGCCTTATGTACAAGAACTGAAATAAAATAGTATGAACTCTGCAATCTTTAATTTGCCCTCACTTTTATTCATGCCACTTCCAGGGCTCTGACATCATCTTCAATCAATAAAATAACCTTGTTGCTCTTGGACACACAAAGTGCCTTTGAGGATATTGGACAGGAGAAGAAAGGAAATACATAGCTCTGTCTTGAAAAGTATAATATAAATCTATATATCCAGCTCTTCTGTAACAGCAAGGCGATAAGGTAAAGCTAAATTCTTACTCCATTTGCAGCCATTAGCCTCTCCCACTATACCTGGTAGTTGAGCCAAACACATTAATGAGAGCTCAGATGTTTGCAAGCCAAGACCCAGCAAAATCAACATTACAAAGTAGCCAGGACAAACCATATTTTTGCCCTCAAATAAAGTTTGCAATAAGCCTATTAAGTTTTCTTTCTAACTCATCTTCTACTTCCTCCTTCCATTCCCATTCTGCCTCCAACCTTCACCACGCAAACAAGGATGGAATCCCTAGACTAGAAAATCTATTCTTCTGTTAAATTTGGATCAATCTGCTTCATATTTTATTTCCAGATAAATAGAAAACATCCAGGTCAAAACTTCTGTGACTATTTCTTTATGAATAAACCATTACACACACACACACACACACACACACACACACACACACACACACTCATTAAAAACAAGAAGCTGAAGCCTAGGCTGGAGAGATGGCTCAAATGTTAAGAGCACTGACTATTCTTCCATAAGCCCAGGTTTCATTCAATTCCCAGAACCCACATGGTGGCTGACAACTGTCTGTAACTCCAGTTCCATGGAATCATACGCCTTCTCCTGGCTACCATAGGTACTGTGTGCACATCATGAACAAATACAGACAGGCCAAACACTCACTCAAATAAATAAATCTAACAACAACAATAACAAAAGCCAAGAAGCCCCAATAGAATCTCATGTGCTCTCCAGTTGGGAGACTTAATGACTGATCTTCCATAGACATTACCTTTCCCAACAAGTCTTGCAATGCAAAGCATACATTCAATTCCTTGCATTGGATATCACTGAGTTTAACAGGTAATAAGGAAACACTAAAAGTACCATAGTCAAGTGTTCTATAATCTCACTGCTCAAGTTCAAATCCTGAATCAAGGTCTTTATTAACTGTCCTTATCCATGCTTTTTACATTCATGGGTCTCAGTGACATCACCTATAAATTAGGAACAATGGTGTACACACCACATAGGATTATTATAAAGATCAAAAGAGGTAGAAGTATTCCATGTAAAAAGTTAACCATGGAGCCTGACACACAGTAAAGACTCAAAATGATAACTATTATTATGTCTGTTTAGCTTTTTTTTTCTAGAATGCTTTAAAAAATTATGAAGGATGTTGACATGATTTGCATCTCAGTAATTTATGTAGGGTTTCTTGAGCCATTTACAGACAGAATTGGGAAGACTCTTGGGAGACCACTTAATGTCCCACCCTCTTGTGACTCTCACACCAGATTGGCATTTGCTCTTCTGTAACCCGTCACATTTTTAGAAAATTTGTAAGAGAAGACTGGGCATCAATTCCTTTTACCTATGTCATTCGTTGCCTAGATTATGTTGGAAAGTTATTGTATGGACTTGAAAACTTCAACCCTTACTAAGGATCATGTGAGAGATCTGTTTCTAAAACACTAATTCATTTAATTTTTTCTACATTTAAATCTGTTTTTATTTACTTACTGACTTACTTACTTACTTATCTACTGTGTGTATGCACCAGTGGTGGGTGCATTGTGGTCATGCACACCATGTTGTGCATGTGAAGATCAGAGGTCAACTTGTGGAAGTCAGTTCTCTCCTTCCACCATGCAGATCCTGGAGATGGAACGCAGGACTTCCCAGAGGCAGGTGCCTTAACCCACTGAGCCATCATGCCTAGACCAGGATTGGTCACTTTTTATTTCACTTCCACATTAGTTTACCTTGCTCTGAAGCTATTAACCCAAACATATCAATAGGCAACAAAGTTATCACTTAGAGAGTGGAAGGGCTGGTGAAATACAGAGCAGTATGGTGAATCCTGTTACCGTCACTCTTTATCCTCTGATTCACATCCATTTCAAAAGGGGACTATTTAGACCATCTTACCACATCTCACTACTTACTGCCTCAGAAAAAGTACAAGGCATTCATAAGATCAGAATGAGCATAAAAAGAAGGAAGTTTAAGAATGTACCTAAGATACCCGCTGCCTTAACAAACCCTCCCCACTGTGACATTGCCATTTACACTTGACTTTTACAAATGACATAAACATGGCATGCAAATATTTAGAGCAAAGAATATAAATCACTTATAAATCCAGTACTTCAACATTGTTAATTTTATTGAACATTCTCTTTTGATCTTTGCAAAGCAATGAAAAAGCAGTCTTTGGTTTCGGAGATAGAATCTCGCTATGTAGCTCAGACTAACCTGGAACTCACTATGTAGTCCATGGTGGCCTCAAACTGTGGCAGTCCTCCTGCTCAGCTTATCCAGTGCTGGGATAACAGGTGTAAGCCACCACAGCCAGCTCAATGAAATATTAATATACATATAATGTGGGATCTTACATTTCACTTTATTATAAGCCTTTTACCCATATTTTGGCATAGATATCATAACAAACATTGTAATGGCCATGTACTAGTCTGTTAAATGAGTATTATTTGGATGCATTTACCCATTTTCCAATTATTAAAATAGTCAAATGGCTTCCAATTTTGTGTTAATCTAAATAATGTTATAAAAGCATCTTTGTGATTCAACCTTTTCCCATATTTTGGATTGTTTCTTAATGATATAATCCCACAAGTGAAATTAATGGGTCAAGGAACACAAATGTTTGTAGACATCCCATTAAAGGCAAACAAACAAAAAGTAGCAGAACACCAAAATCCCATGAAATCTTTCTCTCACTTAATAAAATATCATTCTGCTTCCATTTTTCCACCAGGTCAGAGCAGGGCTCTGGGGACACCGGAAAGCCAAAGCCAAGAGAAGCAGTACAGGACCTCAGTGGCTTTCGAAATGGCAGAGACTGGAATGTGGGCTCCCCTAGGAATCTAGCTTGCATGCACTTGCCCCAAATTGCCACTTGGCCAAGAAGCTAATTAGTAAAAGCATCAGATGGGTGAGAACAGGTTCATGGCCTGTAATGGCTTATATCATCTTTCATTTTTGCCCTTGGAAAGATCTGACAGTCAGCTTGAAGACATTCAGTTCTAGTGACCCAGCCTCTTACATTCTGAGAACGGAATCTGTTACTTTTGAGATTCCCAATCTTCAATCCATCCTAATGGGCATGCTGCTATAAAAAACTAAATGTACATGAGCAAGGAACCTGTGTACATGCCTCTATTTGCAGCCTCAGTGAAAGTAGCACTTTAAAGGGTGACCTGATTGGCTATAATGTGAGTAAGTACCACCTACTTAAATGGTCAATGTATTATATAGAGAGGTCTATTCACATATTTGACTGTAAAAAGTCATCCAGGTTTTAGGTGGGGAAGGCAGAAGACCAGAGATGCCCCTGGCTTCGCAAGAACAGACATAATGGCCATTTCTTTACTTCTTTTCCAGAACTCTCAGAAAAGTTCAGTTCAGCTTTCTAGCTCCTCTTTCAAAGATTTTTCACTCATCCATCTTCATTTCTTCCCTGCCCTGAATTCACCTCAATATGTAAAATGAATTGTTCTTTTCATGTACTTTATATACAACTCAATTTTAATACTAATTACACTGTATTTTTACACTGTATTGTAGTGAGCACTTACTATAGCTACATGTGTTTAGCTTTCGCTTATACTAAGTGTAGACACTGGAGTAGAAAAAACAACAACAACAACAATTAATCAGTACCCAGGCATCAGAAGTTCCTGGGAAATTCAGGTAGGTCTAATCTAATACTTCTGGAGAAAAATAGATATGAACTGTATCTCTGACAATGCATAAGGGGGAAAAAACTCTTGAGCTGAGTAGAATTTGTGGCACTGAATTTGTGGACCATCATGATTTCAAAGACATATTGGAATATATCTTTCGATGTCATTGGTATATGGATAACTGCTAAAGTCATAAGAGAGAGCTGGATCATATGGAATAGGTATAGAATTCACCAAGGCTGAAGAAATGATGGACCTCTGAAGAAAATGATCATTCGGGGGTCAGGTCCATTATAAATACAAAACAAATTCCTTTCTCAGTTCTCCTTCTATATAAAACTTCAATCAAGAAAACTTTGCTTAAGGAATGGACATCTTCAATAGTAATGCAGAGATGTAAAAGAACGTAATTGTCCTCACTTGTGCTTCTAAGTGTCCAGGCAGAAATCATAGAATGTTGAGTGAGAAACAAAAGTGTAAGTTGCTAAAATATGAGTTTTTGAAGGACATGGAATTGTATATGCTATTTCTATCCCGGTACCTAAAACACTAAGTTGTACATTCAATGTGCTTCATAAGTGCATAAAGAGTGGATAAAAACTTTCCAGAGACTTAGATGGAAGCTACAACATAAGAAAAGGAATGAAAGACATAGAATACTAACATTATTATTACCTTTAGTTTCCCCGCCTTCTTTCTAAGGATCAAAAGTTCTTTCACTTCTGTTAGCCTTCTCAGCAGCTGTGGGGGGAAATAAAGACAGATATGATGAACTCCACCTTATAGCTGGAGAAACACAAGTCCAGAACATATAGCTAATGTTAACTAACTTGATCAATGTTTCACTGTTGCTCACCAGTAGGGCCAGGACCAGAAACCAAATATTATGACTTCATGTCCTATGTTCAGATAAAAGAACAAAAGCTTCCACAGACTACTTGTCTGGTTTTGAAGAAGACAGTTTACAAAAGATTTTTTAAATTAAATTTTAATTTCAACTGTAAAAAAAAAAAAAAAAAAAACAGAGAAGCTCATTTAAAAAGCCAAAGCCCCTCAGTACTCCAATTGCATGTCTAAGTAAGAGTTTCACCTACAACTGGTTCTCCACCTTCCTAATATTGCAACTCTTTAATACTTTTGCTCATGTTGTGGGGACCTGCAACCACAAAACTCTTTTCATTGCTACTTTATAACTGTAAATTTGCTACTGTTATTGATTGTAATGTAACTCTCTGATATGCAGAGAGATGGTCTTAAGCAATCCCTGTGAAAGGGTCATTTGACCCCCTTAAAGGGTCGCGACCCACAGGTTGAAAACCACTGACCTATGGGAAAGTATTTAAGACATTTCCCCAAGCTAATAGGAGGACAACTGGCTACATCTAACCCTCAAGAGTGTTGTGCTGACATAACTCAGAGTTCCTCATTTTACTCTATGCCTTTGGAAAGGAGCCCCATTTGCCTTCAGTAAGGTTTTTGTGTCAGAGTGGGGCTCAGGTGCTGACTGCAGGTGTGGCATCCAGCAGGTGCATGGACAGGAGCCAGTGTTTTGTATCTTCGTGCCAAAGAACCTGAGTCATTCTCCCAACGCAGAGGCAGCCCCCCCTCCTGTTGCTGATCCACAAGCACCAGAAACCTAGTTTGACTGTGTTGCCTTGTACAATTGAATCTAGACACTGCCTTCTCAGAGAGGGACTAGAGTAAGATCAGTTACGCTACACATCATATGGCCAAAGTAACTGCTCCACTAACAGAAACTAATGGTCCATGGTCCATGGGGAAAGCATCAGGGACTATGTATAAAGAATGACAATCTCCTACAAATTGTGGAGGGAAGGAGGATCAAAGCAGACTTATATTTTATCCCTATATAGAAGAACATCTACTCTTCTGCAGATGGCCCTAAAATCTCAGAAGCCAATATTTATTTCTCTAAAAGAGGTGAAGTAAAATAGAAACTATAGGAAGCCTGTGCTGTTATGGGTAGCCCCACCATAACCCTTCCTCTTCACACTATCAAGGGAGAAGTGCTTGGCCTGGTCACAGAAAACGACCATGTCAGAAAACTTACCACGCTGCCCTAACACAATCCTAATTGGCAGCCTCGGGCAGAAAGACTACTCTTGGGGGTAAAGCAGGTCATCAATATTTTCTTAGCTCCAAAAACTGTTTGCTTTAGAAAACAATCTACCTCTCCCAACTGTATTTTTTCTCTCTCTCTCTCCTTCCCCCAATGCATGCACATACTCAGGCAAACACACACACACAGAGAGAGAGAGAGAGAGAGAGAGAGAGAGAGAGAGAGATGGATAGAGACAGAGAAAGAGGAAAGAGAGGAATATGGAAAAAAATAAAATAGAATATTACCTTAATGAAAATGGTCTGTTATGATCCATTGTATTTCCCCAATTCACACAGAGAATGCCCATTAGTAAGCTGTGGATCACAAGTCATGATCCACAAGGTAAAACTGGATACTACACTAAAATGGGATCACTGCATGTAAAGGGAGTAAAACAAAGATCTGAACAGAAAACCCAGTGTAACAGAGGAAATTCTATTTCTTCAGAATTAGCAATCTAAATGATTTTCTTCCTCTCTCTCTCTCTCTCTCTCTGTGTGTGTGTGTGTGTGTGTGTGTGTGTGTGTGTGTGTGTGTGTGTGTTTTAAATCTTAGTTCTCTATCACATGAGGGATAATGTCATTAATTCAATTCAAATCTGTGCCTCTTGAAAATAACTAAAATGAGTAAAGGATGTGCTAATTAGCTTCCTAATAGGGAAGGTTTTAATTGAACTTTTCTATAACAACCTTCATCAAAGTTTCCAGGACAACTACATAAAAGATGTCAAACCTCGCCCATATTTGTATCGCCTTAAAATAATTCTCAATACACAGAAACACAGAAAGCTGATTTCTCTTCAACGCTGTTAGCACTCAGGCCACTACATTTTCTGATGTCAGCAATCCCCTTCCCACAAATATTCCAAGTATGCACCACCGTCATTCTCCTTTCAATTATGTGGTTTCTCTGCTCCTTTACTGATTGAGTCCAGGCCTCTCGGATAATGAGAAGCATGTGCTGGGAAAATATGCTCTTAAAAAAATACATACATCAGTTTCATCTGCATCATAAAGGGAGTAACCAATCACTGTCTAAATCTAAAGTATCTAAATGTGAGTTTTACTATGAGATATTATAAGGAGGGAAAAGACCAGCATCAATGTGTAAGGGTGACTAGTTATTGTAATCTAAACACCAATAAATATAAGGGAGATACTCCTTAAATCCACCCTTTCTAGCTTGGCCACATTTATATTTAATGTTATCTTAATGTTGCCTTTGGGGGTATTTAAGTTCTGACATACATATGGAAATGAGCCACGGATTGTACAGCAAGCATAAATATTCCATCATTAATAAAAACCAGCTGTACACAAAATACTACAATAGCTGGGTTTTAGTTACTGGCTATCATCAATATTTGTTACAGGCAAATGATCAAAACTTTCACCCTTAAAACACAGACACATCAAAATTTGCTTTCCTCTAACATTTTGAAAGCACTTTCAAGAATCCACTGGCCACTAGGGTGCGTTCCAAGTAATGCCTCTTTCTCAAATGATTTTTTTCTCACCCAGTCACTGCAGTCCTTTTATTTTACCTCAACCTATCAAAGAATAGGAAAATGTTTAATTTTTTGAAAAGGTTTACAGGGTCAATAACACAAATGTAGAGTCAATCTTAATTATAGTCAGTAAGGCAATAGGGCACCAAAGGGCACTGTATGTTATAAGAGAGCAAAAGCCCATTAAACTCGAACACCTGCTCAGGACCCTATAATAAGCCTGCTCTGCCATCATGCAAACACCTTTCATCCAATGACCTCAAACCATGTGCCCAATATGAAGCATGCCTAAACACCTCTGTGAAGTATTAATATCCTCGCTTCCCAGAAGGGTAACTGAAGCTTAGAGCAGCTAATTCAGCTACCCTTGGTCACATAGCAAGTCAGAGAGGGATTGGGCAGAGAATCCCAGATCCTGGCTTCAAGTCACAGAGACTAATGCCATGAGTGAAAGTGACTTCACAAATGTCAAGCAAATCTTCAAAGAGAGAAAGAGAGAGAGAGACGGAGGGGGAAGATGATTTTATTAAGAGCTATTACCAAATAGACTTACCTGCACATACCCTCAGAATCACAAAATATGAAACATATTCCTGTACTTCACTTGGAAATGTATACTTGCTACAGACTTAAGATTCCAATATATTTTGGCTCTAGTTTACCAGGAATGAATCTATCAAAAATTAGATATCACACACAGACTATAATTTACTTATTAAAGGAAAATTGAAGGTCCATGATACTTAAGTTTCAATATGTCTCAAATAAAGAACCCTTTGTGTGGACCACTCTACGGTACCTACATGCTGTGTGTTTAATAGCCTACAAACTTTAGATTCCTCAATGTTTTTTTTTCCTTCCCAGTCTGACAAACATTATTTTGAAGCCATCAAACAAGTATATCTGGGCCTTCCTGATTCCCATTTCTCATTCTGGTTCCTTCACAGTCCATTCACATTTGTACTATCAAATGAGAAATCACGATGCAGCAATTTAAAAATAATTTCCAGTGATTTGGACAAGTAAACACTGGGTTCTAGTTCGATTTTTCTTTAAGTGGAAGAGTGTAAGAGGAGGTCAAAATAGTATTAGCAGGCTTGGTACATATAAACACAGCCTCTAAATCACAGAAAGTGTTTAGAGCTCACTTAAACCTATTTGTCCCTCCTGGCATCCCAGAAACAAAATGTATTAGATTCTTCACATGTACTCTGGTTCTTACTCCATTACTCTATACCAGTGTACAAAGCTGGTCCCAAGATCTTAAAGGCCACATTACATATTCCTATGACCCAAACTATTGAAAATTCACATTAGTAGAGGAACCAGGAAAAAAATGAATGGAATCCTTGGTTTCAGACAGAGTCTTGGGTTTATTATTTGATGTATTTATTATTTATTATTAGGTTTATTATTATTTATTATTTACTATTATTGCTAAAATATAAAGCACATTTCTATCGATACATTACTCCCCAATACACACACGCACACACACACACAGATTGAGTACAGGATTATATTTTTAGCAAGTATTGCACCTCATTCAGGTAGCAATCATTCAAAGGCAAACCAGATTACTGAAGCCTCTAAACACAAGCATAAACTTTCGAGAATTGACTATCAAAATCACCTTGTCCAATCTCCACAATTTACAGTGGAAGAAACTCACTCAAAGATCAAGTTTCTCTCAATAATGGCCTCACACAGAAAGCCGATCATAGATTCTTATAAAATGATTATTAGTTATAATTATTTCCAAAAAATATTTCTAGGTCTTTGGGTTAGCTAATATAATAACTGGTAATAAAATATTTTACTAAAATTAGGTGGATAGTCACATCCTTAGACATTCAAAATCTACAAAGTCAGATTGTTTCTAGAAAGTAATGCTAACTCCTTTCTACAAGCATGTGTGGGCTGAGTCTAAGGCAGTGAGCGTTATTACAAGCCAGAATGATATAGACAATTAACTCCATCCCATATAACAAAAGGCTTCAAAAGCCCAATAATAGCCTAATTTAGTTCAAATAATAATCAACAGAGCAAATGCTAATGTAGCCCTTTATGCAATAAATATGGTCCTAGAAAGCCCAGGAATAGTGAGTGAGCTTTTTTAATATAACTTATCAAGTCATCATTTAAAGGCATTAACTACGAAAGCTAGTTTTGTTCAAGTAAACCTGTGTAGATGCTATTATAAAGCAAATGACCTTCTACTTTCTTTCTTTCTTTTTTGTTCAGATTGTGTATGTGGAAGGGGCAATTTCCTTAAAAAGGGTCAGAAGCCCACCATGGAGGAGAGTAATGTGTTATTCCCAGCCTGTTTAATACCCCCTTAGTTCCTGTAACTAAATTCTAACCTTTGACTTGGGGGTGGGAACCTAGATTTTGGACCAAAGTCCACAAAAGGCAACAAGGAATGAAAAGTAAGTAATGCTAAAGACAACACATCATAGTAAAACACCAACAAAAATTCCTGGGGACAGGAAATCAATGGATCAGGATTCTAAACAAATTGGTTTAGTCCCCAGCTAATTAACTTGTCACGCAGATCTCTAAACCACTGAATCCATGGGAGAGAGAGGTGATGTAATAGGAGATTTGGAAACATTTACCATCCTAAAAGGCTAGGCTCCGACCACACACACCTCTCTCCACCCCTTTCAGTGGGTTTAAGCTGGGCTTAATGGGTGCAAAGGACACTTTCTTCCAGACAGTCCTGAAGAATAGACTGTTCTCATGCATTCCAAATGCTCAGTCTCCATGGAGGAGGCTACCTGGCCACAAGCATTTCCCAAAAGGGAACATATCCTCTACTCCTTCTCACTGGTAACACTCCCTCTGTCCCCAACAAAACAAAACTGCAAACCATCATGAAAACTTGGTTGGGGGAATGTGATTTTCTGGGATAAAGGAAAAGAGAGAGGGTGCAGGAGGGTGTGAGAAACTCCTTGTCTCCAAATAGAAAATAAGCCTAAAAACTGGATCAAAAGAAGAGAGTTGGGGGGGGTGCTGCTTAATTACAAAGACACCCTTTTAAAGAAGGCACAGGCCCTGGGAGAGAGTGCTTAGGAGAGGCACAGAAGCAGATGTACCAACTTAGAATGCTGGCACTTAATAGGACCTCAAAGTCAAACTATCCATCTGACTGTCTTCCTATTAGAAGATTCTCAAAAGCATTCATGAGTCTGCTTCATTCTATACAAACCCTGAGGAAAATCAACCTCAGGAAATGCCATCATTATGCATTATTAGTCTAATAAATCTTATTTCACAAATGAAAAATTACATTTTATGCTCCCAATCTCAATGTCAAGTATGAATTGCTAAAATCTCTTTCTAAAATCTATTTTTTGGCAAGTAAAGGGATTTTTAATGTCCATGTAAAACTTACTGTATATACAGGTGGAGTTACAGGTTTACTTTGCATATAGTCTGTGAATTAGAAAAAAAAAACTTTCAATTTTACAGACACACAAACTTTTCCAAAGAAACAAGTAACTTTAATGAAGCATGATGTAGTGCCAGAAAGTGTCTGTAAATGACACCAGGCAAACCCGTACAGAATAGCTGGAACCTGAGTTATCGTCTGTAAATAGATGCAACTACTCTACAACCACCTGGCTATTAAAATGTCCCAGGCCAGTTTAAAAATTTAGTTTGGTCAGGCCAGCTTTTCCCTCCCAGCTGATCTGAAAAATGATAGCCTTTAAAATTGTCACCACGTAACACTGTAACATTCCTTCTCTACCTTCCTGATTCTCTCCCACCCCCATTAAAATCAACCAAATTAAGTATTTTAAGATACATGTAAATTATTTATTCATTAAAGGATAAGCAGGAGATTGGGGATATCTCAGTAACACATCTTTGAACACAGCAAGTCTTTGAACTCAGCCAGTCTGGTAAGCTTGTGGCACTTGCCAAACTGGAGAGAAGTAGGAGCTAGGTGAAAATTTATCCCATGGCCAAAATGGCATTTCTGACTATTCTTAGCTACTGAATGAGGATACTGAAAGGTCTGAGGAGGCTTCACAAAAGCTGGCTTGAGAAAGAACATCTCATATGGCCAAACCAAAGAAAACTTACATACATATCCTTAGCCCTTCATCCCTAAAGATTATGGTGATTAGTATCTTTCTCCCTAAATGGAAGAAAAAGGTTATATTCAGAGAGGTTTTAAACTGTCTCCGCACATCTACTCTCTATGGAGGCAATGGACAATAACTGAAAAGCCTTTCTCAAACTTTTCCCTTTCATCTTTAATTAATTTGTATTCAGTCTCTTGCTGCAAATTATTAGCATACTATTTATTAGTGGCAATCACCAGGGACTGCTCACAGTCTCTAAAGTCTGTCATTTTCCCTCCTTTCCCTTCTCGTCATTTTCATCTATCTATGAAGACTGTCTTACCGTTGATGAACAAAAGTACCGTACAGTGGCCAAGGCTCGGACCTTAAAACAAACACCTGTGAAATCTTGCAAAACTACTTATTAAAATCATCTGTTCTCAGTAAGCATATAACGGCAATCCTCATCTCCTGAGCCTCACCACCACCACAAAACACACATACAGCATAAAGCGAGGACTTGAGCGGTACATTACTTCCACATTTGAAAACTTTAAGAATTCAAGGCCCTGGAGTCAGGGAGGGTGAGCTCCCACCCCAAGCTAAGCCCTTAGGAAGAAAGCCATCTCGATATCTCCTGAGATAAGGGCAAACCTTCAGGCAGGACTAAAGGTTAGATCTCAGAGTTCCTAAGGTCTTTAGTTCCTTAGGTGATCAACTGAGTAGGGTTAGGGTTTAGGGACCTACACGAACATCAGTAGTTAATAAAGTAGCACCAAGCTGTGGTTATCTTCCAGCATCTCTTCCTTAAAGTAGGAGAGGAGCCCATACTTTTAAACTGCCCAAATTTAAACTTTTAAACTTCTTGGACATCTCAAGAAAACTCAAGGCCAACAGCAAAAAAAAAGTAGAACATACCCGCAATCCCCACAGGCACATACAACAGCCCACTCACAAATAAGGGGATGATAAAGTTCACATCACCACAGATTACTGCCCCGGTTCCCCGCAAAAAAGTAACGACGCTTCTCCTACCCCTGAAGGCAATGAAGACAAGGTGACGACTCTCTGCTGGCTCAAGTGTCTTCGGTCCCGGGCCAGAGGCCAGGGATGGGTAGGGAGAAAGCCCCAGGTCCCGGCTACTCCCCACCTCGCTGCTCCCGCGGGTCTCTCCTTGGTGGCAGTGGACAGGCAGGATACCGGGCCGGAGGGTGGAGCAGCGGATGGTGAGAGGCGAAATAGGCTGGAGGTGGTGGTGGTAGTGGGGGAAGGCGATGAGAACTAAGAGAAGAGACGAAAGAGAATGGAGATAGAGGAGTAATTCAGGGGTCTACCAGCAAACGCAGCTCGAAAGCTCCTCGGAAGGAAGGGGCGTGACTGCGATGAAGGCAGCTCCTGAGCAAAGGATGGGAGGTAGAAGAGGGGGAGGAACGGGCCGCTTTTCTTCTGGCGGTGAGCAGCTAGGACCGCCCAGAAGTAGGGGGGGTGGAAGATGAAATGGGCAGGGCCGAGGGCGGGGCCTACAGGGCGGGAGGCGTGGGGGGGGGGTTCCTGCAGGGCCCGAGCAAGGGGGTAGGAGGCGGTATCCAGGAGGAGAGGCGGCCTTTTGGGCGGGGAACTTTAAACAATTGATTGGTTGCGTTCCGGAGTCCAGCAGAGAGCTGGGATAACTAGCGGGCTCTCTTCCTCCCACGTGCCCAACTCCACTAGGGGGCTGTAGTTCCGATAACGTGTGCAAGAATTAAAGCAGGAGAAAGAAAGGCACGAGGCTTGGTTTTTTGTTTTTTCAAAGAGGTCAATAATCTACAGCGACAGCGCAGCAGGGTCGTTTGGGAGAGTTATCGAAGCTCCCCGCGCCAAGGCGGGAGCAAGAAAAAGCACAGAAATGCAAATAAAAGCCGCAAGAGGCCGAAGCCAGCTGCACAAAATTCAGGAAGGAGCAGCTCTCACCTTCGTTTTCTTTACCCCCCCCCCTTGTTTCCTTTGACCAGTTAGCAGGCTATCCAAGGCAAAGCCCACAAGACACTCCCGCCTGTTCTTCCCTCCCCCTGCCCTAACCTCATCTTTCTTCCACTATCTCCTGCCTCAAATCTAGACCAGGAACCCCCTCCTAGAGGCCAGCCACTAAGGCACCGAGGATGGGCGGGGCTGGAGGAAGCTCCACCTCTTGGGCAGACTGAGAGCGCTTGCCTTGGCAGAACCTTCCCCAAGTAGGTCCTGCCCACCATTCTTTTGCATCTTCTCATTGGCCAATCACTCCTGCTGTTGGCCTACGATTGGCCTTTTCAGTCGCCAATCCGATCCTTTGATCCGACCCGCCCTCAGAATTAATAAAACTAAACAAGAGACTATTGTCTACCTCTCTGTTCTCCCCCAGCTTCTGCTGGGGATAGACAAGACTATTGACTTCTCAGTCTTGTGAGAGGGTGCAACGGTGTGTTCACCAACCAGAATATAACTTTATATTTAAAGTACTGTCGAACTCCCCGGGAATAGCTAACTTTTCCCGCTTAATTCATTAAACCAGGAAAGGGAAAGTACATGAAGTGTCAATGTGGTGCTCACATTTCCTGGCTGCAAAAATTTATAAGTACACGGAGAATTGAGTACAATGGCATCCCGGTACACAGGGTGAGGGTTGGGGCTTGAAATTTACAATTTAACATAGGGGTAAATGCAAATACAAAAAAGCAGTAAACGGGGAGCCAAATAACAAGGAAGTTGGAACCAAAGCAAGAATTCACTGTGGGCTCTAGCACATATTACCTAGCTGTGTGACTTTTAAATAGGACTTGAATTCTCAGCTTTGATTTTCTTATCTGTAAGTAAATGCTGTAAGGCATGTGCTGTGTTCTTAATTGCACAGATGTGAAAATAAAATGAAATGCATGTAAAAACTCTATAAATCACTCCACACTTTTGTGATACACATGGTGGAGACTCTAGCATGTGTTTGTACTTGAGAGTCAGATAGCCTGCTCATCTGTTTTAAACATTTATATGCATAATTGTGTAGGTTCTGTGGTTTTATTTTGAAAAGCCAACTCTTCCTATACCGTTTAGGGCATATATGAAGTTGGTTCCCTTCCGTTAGAATAATAAACTACCTAACAAGGGTGGGTAAGATTTCTTTTTCAAACAGTTTTGCAGTTTAATCGTGACCTAAAGCTATTGTGTTGCTGATGCCGAAAGAGGAAATCATGCTGTGTATCACCAAAGTGAACTTGACAAATATGAGGAAAGATTTTCCATGGAAACCACCATTCTCTACAGATCTGTACTTCTTGGAAAATGTTTTAAGTTAGAAACAAGTATAAGTATAAAGGCTTCCATCAATTCAAAGTTGTTATAATGAACTCATGCCAATGAAAAAGGAACATCCAATTTAAGCCTACCCCATGGGAGCCTTGAGAGATACCATGGATCAAGGCAACCTGAAGAAGGTATGCTCAAAAGAAACACTGTTACGTGATAAACAGGGCCTCCAAACATTCCTCTGGGTATAATGAAAGGTGGGTGGCTTGCTGCAGAGTGTACAGTGTGTTCTGCTAGTAGCTGCTGATTCAGAAGCTGGAATTCTGGCAAAATGGATTCTGACTATGACTCACTCTATGTGTGAAGAGAGGTTACTTGGGTGATTTTTCATGGGGAAGGTAACATTTTTTGAGTGTTTAAAACATTGTAGGGTAGGATTGTTCTGTTATTTAGAAGCATGGGCAGGGGGACTAAAAGCCATGTGACTATCCTGAGGGATCACTACTGATCATAACCACAAGAGGAAATATATTAACACAGCAAAGCTGTTAATGTGGAAATAGTAAAACACTCACATAGGGAGATGAAAGTAAAACAGTAAGGAATGAGTCCAGTGGTGAGTTCTTCTTTTGGTCTCTTACACATGTGTCAGCACTCACAGAATACCTTGAATGTGTTTATTCAATGTCCTTCCATATCAAGAAAACTACAGCAAAAATCCTTTCACTCCTTTCCTTAAGAGGGTGCTTTCCGATCTTGTGTCACCACAGAAAAATAAATTGCACTAAGAAAGACCTGAGGATTCAATGTGATATGCTTGCTCCTAATCTTGAAGTTGCCTTCTGAAACACTTCTATAATGCTTTCCCCACAGCTATTAGAGTCTATGAGGATAAGCCTTGCATATAACGCTACAACAAATTGAAGTTTTGGAGGTGAGTCAGGCAATGCATGAGTCTTTTATGTCTTAGCCTGTGGCAAACAACAAGTTTTTAGGTAACTCTGTTTGCCCTGGATCTTCCAAGTGTCTTAGGGTCTAAGGCGTTCCTCCTCTCCCACCATGCAAGACTCCCTCTGTGTTTTTACCCTGAAGATCTTTCAGTTTGTTTAAACTGAGTTTAAATTTATAAAGCTCTGCATTGCTTGCTTTACTTAAAAGCGAGGGAGAGGGCAACATCAACAAACATAGACTGCACTGCTATTATGGACAGGACTGAAAAAACAAAAAGGTACGAGACTTGGCTCCTGCCTTCCAGCATATACACATAAAAAGACAGCTAACAAGTGTATGCTAAGTGCTAAATGAGCGGAATTGACAGTAAAAGCTGTGGAAGCTAAGAGCAGGGAGTGAAAACTAAGTTTCAGAGGGTGAGTTTATACAGCAAACTATGCCACACACATTTAACTAATCCCCACAGCATCCCTATGTCTTCAAGACTTGCCTATAAAATATAGAAAGCCCTCTGGGGGATACCAGGAGAATTAGCTACTAGCTGTAAAGCACCTGTGTAAAGACAGCAAGTGACTGAAGTACTGTACATTAGAAAACATCTTATTATATAGGAAATCAGGGACATTTTCATCTGAGAACTAAAGATTCTTCATCCCATGCTGTGTACCCTGTCTGATCTTTTTCAAAAAATGAAATTCTTCCTTTCGTGTATGTCTGTGCTATAAACAAAAATCATCTATTAAAAATAAATGCCTGCCTTGAAAATATTATGGCAAATGAAACTAACCAGCCACAAAAGGACAAATGTGTGGTTCTACTTATATATGAGAGACCTAAAGTATGCCAATTTGTAGGAAAAACACATAGAAGAGTAGTAAAAGGGTAGTTTAAATGATAGTGCTTCATAAGAAGAGTTTCCATTTAAAAGAATGAATGTTTGGAAATAAATAGTGGTGATGCTTGCACAACGTTTTAATTTTAAGTGTCCTTAAAGTCAATACCATGATGGGCACTACCAAGAATAGAAAACAGAAGTCATACAAATGGTGCAGCTGGAGCACTACCATAGGTCACACAGGTCCGTATTATCAGGACTTTTATCTTTGCAAGGGAAATTAAGTCAGATACACTTCACAGAAATTTTTATCTTTAAAATTTTCTCAACTAATGATAGTCTTAATAAAAGCTCTGTCTTCTGCATCTAAAGTTTTGCCTGACCTACAGAACAAGAAGAAAGGAGAATGAGATGTATAGACTATTCTTCAATACCTGCTGTATTCTTGAAAGAAAGACCATAAAATCACTGTGCTTTGATTGAGTGACATTCTCCTCCTCCACCCACCAAGTAACTGGGAGTGTGAAATGAGCACATCTTCCTCTAATTGCCTTGTGAACAACTAAATCATTTTAATGCATTCAGGAACAAAAGCAGAGGCAAGCACATACACCAGGGCAAATAATTCCTAAGGATTTATGTCATTACACATAGTTCTGCTCCTTTCTCCCCCAAGCCCCTTGAAACCAGCCTACAGACATATTAGAAAAACACTGAAAATCTGCCTTTAGGACAGACCCCTCAAGCTCAGGTTCCAGTTGATTTCTGAGCATCCCAACCCTAAAAATGAAGATTCCAGCTGACCAGAAAAGAGCAGCCTTGTCTGTCACACACGGGCAGGGTATTAGAAACTCAGTTTTGTTCCCCTTTCTCCCTTTCTAATCTTCCCAGGCACATAAACACACACACACACACACACACACACACACACACACACACACACTCCAGATACAGGAAGTTTGAAGCCTGATCCATGTGTGGAAAACAGCAATGTGGGAATTCAGGAAACAACACCAGAACTCTGCTCCAAGGCCAAGACCTGCTCAGCGTTTGAGAGCCAAGTTACTCCTGGGGTACTTGTGAGCCTCAGGATTTTGGAAGTAAATCAAATGTAGGAAAATAAAACTGCCTACAAGTCTATTCCCCAAATACCTCCTAGGGTCCTGTTTGACTAACCTGGGTTCACCTCCTTATGATTTATGCAAGGTTTCACTTCAGTTTAACTAAATACCATATCTCCTTCAGTAGCTTGAATTTCTGCAAAAGTCCAGTCTGACCATACCTCAAAATGTGGTTTGTTTGTAAATTCATAGGTTATGTGGACCATGAGGGATATATGGAGTATGAAGAGCAAAAGGTGGTGGGCTGTGATGGGGGGAGGTATTAGTAGAGTTAATGATTAAAAAAATATCTCTGAAAGCCAGTCAGAGGGAAGTTAAACAGCTGAGCCTGTAAGCATGTTAAATGTACCGAGTTATCAGGAAGTTCATTCTCTGACATTACCCTTTGCAAATAAACTCTTGATTGATTATGTATTCTGTTTTTGCAGTTACCAGAGTTTGTGAGACTTGTTATCCCAGTTGGAGAAGAACTCTATGGCTGGAGTAGAGATTTACCTTTCTTGGCTTGCTGCTTTATTTTTTGAGCTCTAGGGATTGCAGGTCAATGCCACTCCAGTGTGATTTAAGACAGACCCACCTTGCAGGCCCCAATCAGCCTTCTTTTCGGGTCTACCACTGTCCTGTGAAATTCACACAGGAAGGCCATTGTTAAAGTACAACTTCCTAACCTGGGAAGGGTTAAATAGTAAGCCATAATTATGAGTTCTGAAAGGGCATAGAGACTGTCTCTAGTTACCCAAACCTGGATTCCAACACAGAGCCACAATTTAGTGAGGAGGTAAATGACTTAATCATCATGGACTTCAAGTTCCTTACCTCTAAAATCAGGGCAAATTCTCTGCCATAAGAGGTTGTTGTGAGGGTTATGTGAAATGGGGTCCTGTCATGAAGTCTGGCATAGCAAAGGCACTTAACTCTCCCACATTCATTTTGCCATAGGCATTCCAGGAGGCAGGATGATGGATTTGAGCAGGAGCTTCCAAAGACTGGAAGCGCCTCACTGCAAGACTCACCTTATTCACTCCTCTCTTTTATCTCTGATCAGCAGAGCAGATGGATATCTCAAAATCCCAAAGATGTCATTTCCTTTGTCTTCATTCAGCTGCTCACTATCTATGTGACTTTGGGAGAGTTTTTAGTCCTCATTTCTTCAATTCTATAATATGGGTTACCAGATTAGGGAGATGGCTTTATAGTTAAAGGACTTGCTGGTCAAGTGTTAGAATTTCAGTTTGGACTCCTAACCTCAAACTCATCTAAAAGTAGTTATGTAGCATGCATCTATAATCCCAGCACTCTTATAGTGAGGTGAAAAAAAATATCTCTCTCAACACCCCACCCTCATACAAACACACAGACACACACAGACACACAGACACACAGACATACACACACACATACACTCAAATAAATGTAAAATAAAAGGAGCAGGGAGTAATGGTACACACTTTTATTCCCAGAACTCAAGAGGCAGATGATGGTGGATCTGTATGAGTTCAAGACTGTATAAAAACTGAATTCCGGGCCATCCAAGGCTATATAGTCATACCTTGTCTCAAACAGACAGACAAACCCAAACCAAATACAGTAAAATAGGAATTCCAGTAGCCTTTCTTTGAGAGGATAGTAGCAAAGATAAAATGATATCCACAAACAAATGTTAGTTTGTACTGCTGTTTGTTAATAATGTGCACAACAAGCTATCCAGAGTGCTTGTGCTTGCTCGCTCTATCTATCTATCTATCTATCTATCTATCTATCTATCTATCTATCTATCTATCTATACCTCTCTCTCTCTTTCACTGTTTCTCTGTTTCTCTCTCTCTCTCTCTCTCTCTCTCTCTCTCTCTCTCTCTCTCTCTCTCTCTCTCTCTCTCTCCTATGTCTTTCTTTTCATGAGACAGGTTCTGGCTATGTACCCTAAGTTAGCCTGAAGTAGCCTATGGAGGCCAAGCAGGCCTCTAACTTGTGTTCTGCCTTATCCTCTGAGTGCTGTGAATCAAGGTATGGGTCGCCAAGCTTTCCTTAATGTTTACTGTCTCTATTGAGTAGTTTCAAATCTAAAGCAGTGAATGGTTTTACTCAAAGTATTGAAAATTCTTAAGCAGATGCCAGGTATATGTTACTAGATTCCTGACTGGGAGTTTCTAGAACAGGTACACAAATATTTCGTTTCTATGTATTGGACCTAGTCTCTGCAAGTTTTTCAATATTTTGCCCAGATCTGAGTTAAAGATGGAGTCATGAGAATGACAGGTGTTTCTGGCAAATTAGAACACTCATGCTATGAATAAACTGGGAATAGGTGGGCCAGGAGGTAACTTAATATAATGGAAGAAACAAAGAGATTTTTAATCATATAGAACTAGATTAAGATCCACATATCTAAGTGATTATGTGAAATTAGAAAGGTCAATGTAATCTTTTAAGACTCAATTTGCTAATTTACCGATTGTACAAATGTTTACTGAACATCGACTGTGTATTGTATATTGTTCTGAGCATTTGGGATGTTTGGTGGACACACAAAAATCGCTGTCCTTTGTAGCCTACATCTTGAAGGGATGTTGGAATGGAAGGTAGGTATTTGAGGACGGATAATGGTTCATGATTTCCTGTAGCACAGTGAGTACTATAGTAGCTAAACAGTACTAGTTTATTTATATATTTAATTTTACTTATTTTATGTGATGGGTGTTTGCATATAAGTCTGTGCATATGCATGTCTGGTACCTATATATTCCAGAAGAGGGTATTGAATTCCTTAGAGTTGTAGTTACAGACAGTTGTGAGCCATGTGGTTGCTGGGAATTGAACCCAGTTCCTCTGGAAGAGCCATTAGTATTCTTAACCACTGAACTATCTTTCTAGCCCCGGTACTACTATATTTAAGTAGAATAATGATTACCTGGTTGAAACTCAAGAAAATCCAGGTAATTTTTGTAGAATGGACAGTAAATGGCTAAAACAAAGTACTTGAGATTCTTGTAATATATTCTTTTCCATCTTGAATGCCTTGTATTTTTGTTTGTTTCTACTGTGGTTTCCATTTTCCACAATAAAAATTAGGCCAGGGTGGTCCTGAGCAATAGATTTGACTTCTATTTAGATGAACTTTTCTCTCACTATCTCTAAGATCAGAGAGCATGAATGTGGAATCTTGGCATTCCAAATAACTACTCTTGTCACGTGCTTACCTAGGTGACATTAACTAACCAAACATTTCTTCCAAGCATGATGTCCCAATCCCCCAGGTTTTTTAAATTTTTATTTATTATTTTTAATGTGTGTTTATATGATATACGTGGCTGTGTGTGCTGCATGTGGAAGCCAGAGAACAACATGGTGGAGTGGGCTCTCTCCTTCCACCTTTATATGATGTCAGGAGATAAAACTCAGGTTGCTGGTCTTTTGTTGCAAACAATTTTACCATCTCAGCAGCTACAGCCCTCTACTTCTATAGTCTCTTTTTCAGAAGAGTGGCCCAGGTTGGGAAAGAGAGGCGTAGTTCCTAGTTCCTCCGTGGTTCACTATTTCTAGTTCGATTGTATAAAATGGCAATTTTTACCTTCCTACAGAACAATAGACGCATGACTTCTGCTTCACATGTTGTGTGCTCAGTTTCACCAAGTGTCATGTTTCCTGTTATATCGTGTTTCCAGCATTTCAATGATCATCATGTCTCTCCTCCTACGGGAGTAGTGCAGGCATTAGGTAAGGGCAGAAAGCTAGAGCTGGGTATGCAGCACAGGTCCTACATTGCTTCCCTTTTCCATTGTCATTTGAGTTCCTATCTCTATCAGATTACTTATCGCATTGCTTTGTGATTGCTTTGTGACATTTTTTTTGTATAGCCAGGCTCAACTGCGGTTCCTCCGGAGGTGCTGAACAATGAGTAGCTTAGCTGCTGTGTCTCCTAAACCTAAAACATGTTATACATGTAGCACACACTAAGTAGTAAGTAATGGTTTGAGGACCACAGAAAGTGTTTCATGATAACACCGTTTTTGTTTTGTTTTGTCATAACTGAGTAGTTTATAATCCTATTTTGCATTTAAGTAAGACTAGAGGCAACTACTCTCACCACAAGTGGCAAACAATTCCTCTAGAGAGCTCTCTGCCTGCGATAACTCCTGGAAGCTATCCCGACTCCATCTTTGAGGTTTTCCCTGGTTGTCCTCAACCTTTGTGTATATCTTGGATACCCATTTCTTTGAAACACAGACTTTGGATTCAGAACCGTTTCGATTTAAAAGTTGCTTTTCACTCAGAGTTCTCCCAAATGCTTGTTTTTCCTAACTTTGCCACCCTTCTTGTCTATATAGCCATTTGTATTTCACCCATTTGACTCCCAGCTGGATCACTTCTTACAAGCATGTACATCTTTGCCAGTCATTTCCTTCCTTGGTGGAAAAGTCATATTTTACTTGCAAGGTAGGGAGAAGTTGTTTATCATGTGTGAAGTTAGGAACTGGCTTGGGTGTTATATTGCACAGTAGAGTAACTGTAGTTGACAACAATGCAATATATATTTCAAAATTTCTAGAAGATTTTGTTACCACAAAGAAATGGTAAGTATATGAGGTGATGGCTGTGTTTATCAGCCTGATTTGATTATTAAACAATGAGAACACATGTGGGAAAAATCACATTATATCTCATAAATATGTACAATTAGGATGTCAGCTAAAAACAAAACGAAAGCCAGGGGTGGTTGTGCACACCTATAATCCTAGATCAAGGAAGAGAGAATCAGGAATTGCAGGATATCCTGGGCTGCATTGTCAAGAGCTTACCTTAAAAAACAAAAGCACAGCAAAAAATGAGCTGAGAGAGAAGAAGGGGGAAGAGAAGAGGGCAGGAAACTCTGGTGTTGCTATTTATATTTGCTGTGTATATTTAGGCAAGTAGCTTAACCCTTCTGAGCCTCAATATTTTTTTTTCTGGAAAAAAATGAGAAAATCACTGTCATGTCTTGGTATCCTACTGTCTTGTTGTGAGCTTCAGATCAAACAACAGTTAAGAAAACACCTTGGAAAGTGAACTCAATGGTTATTTTCAGGACACCTGTGGTTAGTGTGGTTACCACCCACGCTGCCCCTCCCTCCCTTCTCAGCTAGGCTCCAAGGATTGATCCGGTCTTAAAGCCCCTAGACTTGTGCTATTGCTGGGTAGGGGAAAGCATTGTTCTTCATATCTTGACAAGTTGATCTTGGCTTAAGACTTGTTGCCCTCAGGTCTTTTCAGTCAGCATCTGGGGGAGCCCTTCCTTTACTTTCTTAAAAGCTTGTTATCAAATGCTTTTTTCCTTGCTATGAGTCTTCTTCTACCTTCCTAGCCTGCTTTGTTGTCCCAGTGAAAAGTGGTTTTTGTGGGGGGGGGGAGGAAGGGCACATTGCCAACCTCTCCATCCTCTGCAACAGAACTCCCAGGTCCCCAGACTCCAATTTCTCAGGCATAATTTCTTTACATGCACCAAGGTTTACCTTATGAGGTATTTTAGATGGATCCCAGGCAAGTAAGTTACATTTTGCAGAGACTTCACTTATTCCCAAAGCTCTGCCTCCAATGCTCGGTAATTACAATACAAAACCCAGAACTTTGTGGTTAAAAAAAAAAGAAAGACTGAAAGAAAGCAAGAAAGCAAGAAAGCAAGAAAGCAAGAAAGCAAGAAAGCAAGAAAGCAAGAAAGCAAGAAAGCAAGCAAGCAAGCAAGAAAGAAAGAAAGAAAGAAAGAAAGAAAGAAAGAAAGAAAGAAAGAAAGAAAGAAAGAAAAAGGAAGAAAAGAAAAGAAACCCTCAGCATTTGCCTCCCCTTGACCTCAGCTTCCAGACTGTGCATGGGTCTGCTCTCAAGGCTCCCAGAGGAATTCTCCAGCTTGAATTTGACCAGATGTTCAGTGTCCTGTTTAAATCAAACTCACCGGTGTTTTTCCCCCTCCACTTTGTATAGCTTTTGCACAGACCCTTAGATTTACTCAACACGTTCCCTCTCCTGCTAGTTTGTCTTTTCCTAATTCTGAGTCATGTCTACTATTTACCCTAGACTTTCAATGCCACTTTTGCCTTTTGACCATAGCTGTTCAATAAGCATTCTTCAAGCTGAAATTGAATCAAAGTTTAAACAATCACTATTGTCTTGAACAAGGATGGCCCGAAGATGGTTTCCCAGTAGCTGCCTTTTTGGGCAACACCCAAGATTATTTAATTTAGTTCATGTTTTAAAAATCTGGATGAAACGAACACTAAAACATGACAGAGATTACAGAAAAGTAACTCACAAAATCAAAAATATTTAATATTTGACTCTTTTCAGAAAAAGTTTTCCTTAATACCTTCAAAGTGTTTTTGAAGTGGCTGTGACCCTGTCACCTTCTCTTCCAAGGTTACAAGAAATTCTGACTTGTTTATCAGCCCATTTTACCATGTCGTCTACCCCTTCCATTCACGTGCTAGTCTATCCACGGAGAGTTTAAAAGGTTTCTGTTCTACTCCCTGAACTCACATTTCATTTCTTTCCCAGGGAATAAACTAACTTCCTTTGCAAGGACCAGCTCCCTGCCTCTCTCCCTTCCTTCATCTAATTAATGTCCCTTTGGCTTTCTTTGGTGGACACTTTACAAAAAGAGAGCTCCTTGCTCATGTTCACAGTGTCTCTGAGAAATGCTCTGGGTAATTTGAAGACAGAGCAGATGTTAAATACAGGGAGATTTTTGCAGACAGCTAAACCACAGAGACACTTAAAATCCCCTTGCAAACGAAGACTAACTCTGTTTCACCCACAAGGTGATTTATTTCCATAGCTCTTTGGAAGAAGGCCGGATCAGTTTACTGGGGCTCAGCTTACTCAGCAGAAGGCCTAATCTCTGTTAAAATGTATTTTGGCTGAATTTGATCTTACTTTCATTGGTTCTCCTTGTGCACTACTTCCACAGTTACCAAGCATGGCCACATCTAACAAATGCTGCCCAACTCTAAAGAACATTAGCCCTTAGTCCAAACATACATACTGAAGGACTAGTAAATACTTAACATGAGATGGTGCCAGGAAGTCTCAACTTCGACCAAGTGTCCGGAACCTTTGATGTGAGACAAAGTGTGACAAAATGCTTACTTAACTACACAAGGGGTTCTATGAAACAATTCAGATGACTGAATGGCTTCCATTTTATATCACTGCTCTTGATGGTTACATATGTACTTTTTGATACCCATTTTTACTATGAATACATGGGCACTGTAGCCCTGTTTCCCAAAGTAGGAAAGCAATTGGAAATAGCAATATGAACTGTGATTAGCAATTAGGATAAACAGTAGGTGTTCAGTGAAATTGCCATGAATGAGTAGGGTGTTAGAGGGCAGCACTAGAAGCTCACAGGCTATGTTAAGATTCAGAAAATGATACCACAAAGAGTGCTGCTCTAGCATGTTGAGTGATCTGAACTGTAGGAGGCTGGGAATCTTCAGAAGCTAAAGTCTCAGCCTCTCTTTCTCTCTCTCTCTCATCCCTCCTTTTCCTTCTATCCTTCTGCCTTCCAGTTTTCCTGACCTCTTTTTCTCATCAAAGTGAATCATGAGAACCCAATTCTTCTTTTCCAAGAGAATCGCAGGAAAACTAGAACCTCTTTTCCCCAAAGCAAGACATAAAATCTAAAAAGGCCATATTCTTCTTTTTCCCATATTTACAAGAAAAGATGGCCACCTAAAAAGATCAAGAAAAATATCAATAGACAGGCCTTGCTGGGTTTCCCCCTCATTCTGTCTTTAGGATATTATTTCTTTTGGTCAAATCTCATTTCTACATTGATACCCATCCTTCACTGCATTTAAGCATGAAATTTTTTTCCTTGGATCCTTGGGTCTTTGTCGCTGAAAATCCTGCTCTCATAAATTTTGGTTCAATATATTGATTATGTCTTTCCCACATTAATTTGTGATATAACTATCAGCTGTGATGTTTGTGATGGGAGAGAAAAGTTTCACACTTTCTTGTCTCTATAAATAATAACATTATCAAAGCTCTACTGTAAAACTGCCTAGTTTGTTTGTAGCAGACAGTTTCTATGTATGCTTGTAAAAGTTGAGTTGAGTTACATAAGGTTAGAACAAATTACTGAGGAGCTTGAATGCCATCCAGAGCAATTGGAGCTTGTTCTCTAGGAGGTTTTGGAGGCCATCCAATGTCCTTGGTGCATACATGGTGTTTAGCTAGCAAACAAGACTGACAAGTACCAAGCTTGATTTTCTTAGACCTTTTATCACCCTGTGAAGGATAACTTAATAGTGGTATCTATCACAATTTGCAAATGATTCCATGCACCTATGCTGAATCAAGAATTAGCTGGAGTGGGCCAGGAAGGCATACTCTATTGAAAATGTTTCAAGGATACTTGAAAATTGTTTTCACAGTCTTGAGAACTGAGAAGCCCAAGATACAATAATCCCAGCCTGGCTTCAAACTTGCCTTGTATCCGAAAATGATCTTGACTTTCTGATCCCCCTACCTCCATCTCTTGAAGGCTGAGATTACAGTTGTGCAGCACCACACAAGCTGGAATCCACCCCAGGGTTTCGTGCATGTTAGGTGATCACTCTACCAAATGAGCTATATGTTCAACCCAGAAGCCAAGGATGTTTTATTGCCTCAAAACTTGACAAGGAATATAGCCAGTAGTGAATCCAAAAGCAGTGCCATCATCTAGATTTCTTTTAAAATCCATATATCAAATGGCCTGCTAGAACAATAGAATTAATTACATCATTATCGTGTGTCTTTGGCTTCCTCCTTGATCGTCGTGATTGATTGATCTAATTGCCTAATTATCCAAGCCGTAATTACAGAAGATCTATAAAAATCTCCCCTGTCTCTCACCACCCATTTTCAATCAATCACATAAGAATCTCAAGTTACTGATCCATTCCCAGTGTCACGGTTTCATCTTCAGGCTCTCATTTCCACTGACTTTAACTACTTTATGAATTTTCTCAAGTCTGTCAACCACATCATTGAAAAATGCATTTTATAAATGCACAATGGTGATATTTCCACCATATAAGTAGAAAGGTGCAATACCATAGCAAGGTAATTGAATCTACAAGATTTTGGTGATACCAGGGCTGGGGGGATAGCTCAGTAGTAGAGTAGTTGCCTAATATGCACACATCCCAGAGTTTGATCCCTAGAACAAAAACAATATAAAAATGATTTATATTATCCAAGAGCACTTAGTTTGAACCCAAAGTTCTCATGAAATCTCTTTTTATTCTTTGTTCAATTAAAAGTAGGCATATGGAAATGCAAGTGCATAAAATGATGTAACTGGATGCTTTTAGACTGAAAGAAAAGGGGAAGGATATTTTCTTTCTGGCATTCTTTGAAAAAGAGGGATTCTAATTTCCATGACACATATTGAAGGATAGGAATCCTTTCTATAACTCACATTGGGGGATAAATGATTGAGAGAAACAGGAGGGTGAATGGTGAGACTTGGTTTGTGGGCTTCGTTGAATATCTTTTAGTTGATAGTATTCAGTGTGCCAAGATGTCATACTTCAGGTGTATTATTTTCTGAATTCCACCGCCACCGTTCTATTTATCATTGTTCAGCAGTGCTCCATTGTCCTTCCATAATAAAGCCAGAACATGACCAACAGGTCTTATTTCTAGATTAGTTCACTCTTCTCACCTCATGCCTTGTGCTCTATTGACACAGAAGTGTAACTCTTAAGTAATGTCCCAGTGCCTTGGCACATACTGTCTTCTCTCTGTCCCTCCGTTTCTGATCTCCTTCTTTTCACTACTTGTAATTTCAGACAGATTAGTCATTACCTCCTTATGAAGTCTTTCTTTAAATTTCCTAGTGTAGGCTAGATGTTCCTCTATGGCCCCCATGCTATCCTGGTTACACATTGAATATAAAGCTAATGATACCCTACTATATTGTAATGACCTGTCTATCTGTATCTGTCACAATGAGCTCTTTGGGGGAAATGACACATGTCTTTTTTTCTATGACTAATATGTACAGTATATTCTTCAAAGTTAATAAGAATATGTGGCGAATAATCAGAACATGCTTACAGTGACATATGAGAGGCCCATATCATATTCCCTTATGGGGAGTTAGTAGATACAGAAAAGGAAAACATAAAGTTTGCAGATGATCTAATGTTTGAAGAGCTCAGTGCATTCTCAACCTGTGGGTTGAGATCCTTTTGGGGGTTCCTTTAGCAGGAGTCACCTAAGATCACCTGTGTATCAGGTATTTACATTACAATTCATAACAATAGCAAAGTTGCAGTTATAAAGTAGCAATGAATAAAATTTTATGGTTAGGGGTTCACTACAACATGAGGAACTGTATTTAAGGGTGGCAGCATTAGGAAGGTTGAGAATCATTGGCTTGGCTTAATGTGGGAGATTTTAAGGATGCTATGAGTGAAAAGAAAGTGTCAGATGTGCCTACAGAAACTTCTCCCTGTTAGACAGAGCAAGCTGAAAGAAACAGCTACTTCCTGGGAAATCGAAGGATGCAGGGAGTGAACAGAAGGCTACTTCTCTCTGAGGGAAAATAGACATTTAAAAGGAGCTAGGTCTTTAGAGTTTCATTTGCAAGAAAGTATCTGAGTGAAAGCACTGCCAGTTTCTCCTTCTCCCCAATCCTGATGACCTCATTCCTTAGTACTGGGTATAACAACCTGTAGGATAGTCTGCCCATGGAGGTGAGGCAGTAACTGCCTGATATGTTTTTATGAGAATAGATTTTAAGTTCTTAGGGGACATGGACATGCTACACAGTAGTCACCCCTTATGCATGGTTTTGTTTTCCATGGCTTTGGTTCCGCAAGACCAGAGTTAGAAAGTAACAGAATTTTCAATGGATAAAAACTTAAATCTGACAAGCTTGCTCACACTGTAATACCAACACTTGGGAGGCTAAGGCAAGAGGATCATATGAGTTTGGTGTCAGTCTACAGATCAGTGTAGGGCATGAAATGAGATCCTATCTGATAAAAACAAATACATAAGCTTTAAATTGTATGATTTTGAGTAGCATAAGAAAGTCTCATGGTATCCTCGTTATTGCCCAGGACAATGAATCATCCCTTTAGCCAATGTACCTAAGGTATGAATGCTTACCTACATGCAAGTAACTTAATAATGCTGGATGTTATATTATTTATGATTGTATTTAAGTAGTCTCCATTTTGCTTAACAATGCCCCAAATGCATGAGTAGTGGTGCTAAAGATTTTATCATAGTACATTGTTGTAACTGTTCTATTTTGTTATTAAGTATAATTGTTAAATCCTTACTTAGTGTATTAGTGACTTTTCTCACTGCTTTGACCAGAACTAACTTAAAGGAGGAAATATTTATTTTGGCTCACAGTTCAAAAGGTACAGTCCACCATGGTGGTGAAGGCACAGTGCCTGGGGCTGCTCCATCCATTGCTGTGGGAGAGAGTGAATTAAAAAGCAGAAAGCAGAGCATGGGTGGGAATCAAAAGTGAATACAACATTCTTCTAGTAATCCTAATATCATCCATACTTGACCTCCACCGAAAGTCTCATTTTCTAGATATCCCACAGTCTCAAAAGTTCCATGAATTCCCCCTCAAATCAGTACCACCAAACAAAGACCAATTTTCTAAAACATGAGCCTATAGGAGACACTTTACATGTAAACCACAGTATTATGCCTAATTTATAAACTAAACTTTATCATAGTTATATGCATAGCAGAAAACAGAATGTGTAGGGTTTGGCATTATCTATATATTCATGTAACTACTGTTGACTTTAGAATGCATCTTTGAGGATAAGGGAATGCTAATATTCTTACTTCTGTATCATCTCATAAAACTGGGAGAATCTTGCATGTAGAAGGCATTCATTCCATTTAGAACACATCCAATCAGACAGTGCAGTATTAAAGAAAGACTATCAAACTGAGAAATAGAGAAATGTGGGAAATTAGTTCTAATTTTGACATCTTCCTGTTGTCTACCCATGGACAAGTTTTTACCATTCTTTAACTCTCTGTTTCCTTCTATTTACAATTAGAATGCCAATATATTCTTCACGGGCTGCTATAAACGACATGAAAGAAAGTATGGGACATATTAAGCTAAGCGTCCATGCTCAACATATGTCAGTTGGAACCAAGGAAATGAACATGAAAGGATTCACGACCTCTACCCCAAAAGATTCTCCTACTGCATGCCAGTTAGTCGCTCAAGCTAAATTCTAATTAGTGTTAAGGGCTTTTTGATCTCAGCAACATCTTTGATTACTGGCTAGGCATAGCCTAGCAATCCTTGGGATGCTGACCCAGGAGGACTGACTATAAGTACAAGCCAACTCAGGCTACATAAGAAGTTCTAGACCAGCCTATGCTATGTTGTGAGACGCTGGTACAAAACAACCAAACCAAACAAAAAGAACAAAGTGGGCATCGTGGCACACACAAGAAACATCTGCTATTTTGATGGGTCATAATTAAAGGCAATATACTTTTTATTAGTTAGTCCTTCCCAAGCTAAGTTACCACACTAATGAAAGCAAGAATGTGTATAGAATCAAAGAGCAAAGTTCCTTGCAGTGGCCAGTAAAGGGGAGAAAAGGCAGAACCTGATAGAAAATGAGATCTTGGGCTGGAAACAGAGCTCAGGGGTAGAGCTCTTACCTAGCAAATTTGAAACTCTGGGTTCCATTCTCCAAGCCTCAAAAAAAAGATTTCTCTGAAATCATGATTATTGGAATAAAACAAAAACAAACGGTTCCTACTTTATAATTTGCTAAAGTCTTTACCACATGGCAACAAGGGCCTAAATCCTAAGACATAGTTTCTGTTAGTAAAGTTGATGCTCTCTCTCTCCCTCTCCCTGCCCCCACTCTTTCTGTGTTGTAGTGTGTGTGTGTGTGTGTGTGTGTGTGTGTGTGTGTGTGTGTGTGTGTTGTTGGAGATCAGAATCAGGACTTCGCATATGCTAGACAAGTGCTTTACCATTGAGTTTCATTTTCAATCCTGAGACTGACATTTAATTAGCCTTAAACATGTGCGTCATACACACACACACACACACACACACACACACACACACACCATAAACCATGAGGCAAATACCTCATATTGTGACATAAAACGAACTGTGCATTTTATTAAATTCTGGAAATGAAACAGTGCCACAGTGTGGTTTCTGCACAGAGTTTCATAAAGCATATGTGGAGCTCTTCATTTTTGAGCAGAGGAGATGTTATTGAGAATATGAATTAATTCACCAGGAAGCGTAAGGACAGGAAAGAAAACGAAAGCTGTCTGTCTCGATTGTCTCAGAAGAGAAAGAGATGTGTGAGTGACGTTTCTGGATAAATGCGAAATAGTCAGAAATACCAGGTGAAATCAGGCCTTTGGGGCATCTATATACATAGAAATACATATACATCTACTATATACTCTACATACACGAAAATATAGGTGGAGTTGATAAATTGGAGGTTGGAAAAATGCATCTGTAGATCTTTATGAGTTCCCTAACTTCTCACAGAAAATTGAGCCTTGCCTGGGAGGAAGAATAGGACCAGTTTTCTCTTGGAATTAGGTCCTGTTTTATCTCAGAATTTCCTGAGTCTAGCACAATACCTGATTATTAGTTGTTCACTAAGTATCTTACGCAAGCCAGAAAAGTATTCTTTTCATTATCTAGACCTGACATACAAAACAACAGACTAACTGGTTTAAAGTAATCAAAGTATACTATCTGGTAGTTTTTCAGGCCAGATGTCCAAACACCAGCTGCTGTCAGGACCAGGCTTGCACTGAAGCCTCCAGAGAAGAAATTTTCCTTAAATTTTCAAACTTCTGGTTGCCCCAGGTGTTCTTTGACTTGTTGAACTATAACTCCAATTCCTGACTGTCTGCCTTCTGGTTATCTCCATGTCCACAGGGTATTCTCCCCTTTGGGGTTCTGTCTTATCATCTAGGAAGTACTGCAGCTGTACTTAAATAAGAGGATCACTTCAATGAATTCACCTCAAGTTGATGTTGTCTTGAAAGCCTTTATTTCCAAATGAGTTTATGTCACAGGTGCTAGGGTTTAAGACTTGAACATGTCTTTGTAAGGAACACAGTTCAACCTACACTGGGACCCAAATAATAGCATCTCCAGATTTTCAAGTTGGCGGAATAGAAACTTTTTCTAGACGTAGCTTTAAGCTTGCTAATGCTCTTACTTCACTCCTCTTTATTCTTCTGAGAAAGATTTTTTAAGTCGTGTTTTCAAACTCTTAATTCACTCATACAAATGGTCT
Organism: Cricetomys ansorgei; assembly: GCA_026225945.1. Taxonomy (NCBI): domain Eukaryota; kingdom Metazoa; phylum Chordata; class Mammalia; order Rodentia; family Nesomyidae; genus Cricetomys; species Cricetomys ansorgei. The sequence goes on along the minus strand of JAMJFZ010002884.1, from coordinate 1,251,665 downwards.
TCCTCTTACCATTTTGTAAGGTTTGTTTATCTTTTTAAAATGTAGCCTTACAATTTTTTAAGGTGTCTATGTTCTCTAGTTTACAGTTCTAGTTTAATTCTCTTTGGGTAGGGAAAAGCAGGACACTTGGGGAAGCAGGAACGGCTCTTATCCTGAAGGAGTGCAGGGAGAAGTTTTTAGTGCTACCGTTTGATTTGCAAGGCTCAGCTAGTAAATCTGCATTGCCTGAGATCCTGCTGATTCTCCTATCAGCTTTGTGTTACAACCAGCAGTCCTCCTTCCGCAGAGTCAAAATCCAACTGTGGCTTCAACTGAGTCTCTGGTTCCAGATTACTGAGTGATAAGAGATAGAGAAATGTTTTTCTACCTAGGCTCCAGGAAGACTGAAGTCCATACCTCAGAGAATGTTTGTTGGGCTTTCATTAGTTTACTGTAATTGAAAAGTGACCACAAAGAGGGTGACTTGCAAAAACAGAGGCTTCTCCCCCTGCCACCCCACCCCCACCCCCACACACAAGGGAGTGAAAACCAAAATCCAAAGCAAGGTTCTAGTGGAGGAGGGGGCTGTAAGGGAGCAGATGTCCCTTGCCTCTTCCAGTTTGTGGTAGCTGCCAGCATTTCTTAACCTTAGCCTTATCAGTCCCAACTCTTCCTCTTCCTTCATTGCCTGCCCTGCTTCTGACTTTACTATGTGCTTAAGGACAGTTGCTGTTTGATGTAGGGCCCACCTGGAAAATCCAGGATGATCTCCTCATTTTAAGACCCAGAATTTATGACATCTGTAAAGGCTCTATTTTTTCCCGATTACATCATGTTTGCAGATTTTGGGACTAACACTGTAAATACAGGTTTTGGGGAGCCATTATTCAACCCGCTAACATTACATAACCCACAGTGTTGTTTTCTTGGGAAGGTTTCATCAAATTTTGCCACATTCTCAAGATTCTGTAAATCAAAGGAAAATTAGAAACTGATTATCTTTAAATGCCTTCTTTTAAAAAAATACTTATTTATTAGTAAAAATAAATATTCACTTATTTATTCGTTTACTGTTTATTCATTCATTCTGGGGAGAAGCCTGTGAATGTCTCGGCTTTCTTGTGGAGGTAAGAGGACAATTTGTGGGGTTTGGTTCTCTCCTTTCTCTGTGTAGATCCCAGGGATTCAAACTTGGATGATAAGGCTTAGCAGCAAGTCACTTGACTTGCTGAAACACCTTCCTAGTTATGTTTTAAGTTTTATGTTTAAGTTTTAAGTTATGTTTTAAGTGCAAAATTCTATGAGTGTAATTAGTGAGGTAAATGACCACGGTCTTTTTGATTTGACATTAGAATTATAGTTTTAATATGTAACATCTAATGCTTACTATGTACTAAGCACTGTGACTAACACTTCCTATGTATCAACTCATTTCCTCGCATCTTTTCTTTTGTCAATTTTGAGACAAGGCCTCACTCTGGAGTACACACTAGCCTGGAACTCACTAAGTGACCCAGGCAAATAAAAAAATTCTAAGCTTGAGTTTAGCCGACACTATATAATAAGTACAAGAGCAGCTTGAGTTACACAATGACAGTGTGTTTCAAAAATAATAGCAAAAAGACACGACAATAATAAGAGAGTGAAAAGACCTAGCAAGAGCAGAAAAAGAAGTGCCTAGCATTAAATAGCTACTGTGAGAAAATAGCAAAGTCTCTGCTAGAATACATTGTAGTCTTGTATAAACAAACCCTGGTTCTTGCTGTCCTAGTAAAGCTGCCTATTCTAAATGTGACAATAAACCTAGTAGTGTTGACAGGAACGTTGGAAATGCACAGGGATTGAACATGTATTTTGTTGGAAACAAGAGGGAAGGATGAAGGATGAAAGGATGAATACAGAGATTCACAGAAGCAGATATAGAGAAGACAAGTTTTACCTATCTTAAAAAGGAGTACCCAAGCTTCTGAATCTGTTATGTCTCCTTTATCCGCTCTCCTTTACATTTCTCTTAATATATGGGTGTTTGAATTCATCCCTGCCCCAAGTCACCGAGCAGACAGGGCAATCCTCTTTATTTGCCATAGCCAAGGATACTACTGGAGTATCTTTAAGAAAATACTGATAATATCTATGTAGTGACTCCTTTAAATGGTTGTGAAGCATATCATTAAACTATTGATTTCAGAAGTAGCTGAAATTTAGTCTACCACAAAAAGTTTCGTAAGCCTTACTTTGGTGTTCATTCATTGAAATATTTAGGGAATGAATGTTGTCTCCGTGCTTGGTACTGTGTACCTAGATGAGATGAGGGAAATGGCCCAGACAATCCCTCTGTATCACAGGACTGCCACAGCAGTGCAGACCTCACTGTTTCTCAGAAGAGTTTCAGGTTTTCAAATTACAGTGTAGAGCAACCTGAGACACTCTGCAGGTCTCTGAGTCAGCTCATTATTTGTTTAGTGCCCTGCCATTTGTTTGACATTATGTAGACACAAGGCTCCATTGAATGAGGAGAGTGTGTTAGCTGGTAGGTCATAACTGGGGCCTTGAAATTACAATCCAAACAACCTGTCACACATTTCAGTCACACGTAGCAGCAATATAATTCTGTTGCTTTGGAAATAGTTAAAAGCTAATTTTACAATAGGAAGACAAGCTCTTGAAAACAAAAGGGGCTGGGGTTGTTGTGTGATTGACAGACTGTCATTAGTATTTGACAGATATCCATGATTGTTTTTTCTAACAGGAAAATGGGTGATTCTTAAAAGCAATTTTAGATTCCTTTCTATACTTTTTAAAAAGAAATCCCCTTTCACCAACTTTTCTGTGTACTGACAGTGAATTAACCGTTTCTTCTAAAATCCTGCACAGTGACTTGTAACCTTCGACTGTAAAGCAATATATCACAAAGATCTGGAGGTGGAAAGGGGAATAGCCAGAAATAGCCATTTAGGTCATATGGGTTTTTAGATGCATCTGTTTATGCAGAGTGGGTGGTAGAGAAGATGGTTGTATTTCAGGGAATACTCTACGCTGATGACCAACTGGAAGACAGTGAGTCACTTTCATAGTCTGACATTTTGCTTTAAAAGTACCCGGGAGGAGGCGCATCACTTTTACAAACTACTTGTGTTATGAAGCAAATCAGTGCATCTTGCATGATAAAACATAGAACGTATTGGATGATGGAACCTTTATGAGACCTCCTTAAAATGGAAACTTGCATTTTTCCACCATTTCAATGAGCTTGTTCTAGAATTTAGTGCAGTCATGATAATGGGTCATTTGGGCACTCCAGAACAGTAATGGCATAATCTAGTCATAATGCCTATGATATTACATCCACATAACATCATAATCACTTTTCCTGCAGTCAAAAATTTCACATATTGCTACATTACAATTAAGTTTCACAGATTTGCTTTTTTCACAACTCAGAAGTAAGTTTTCCATATAAACAATGTTGTAAATTTAAAGCCTATCTGAAAGCCAGTCTACCTACAGCTACTTCATGTACAATGTGATTTAAGAATCACACAATAACATTTCCACAAAAAAAATAAAACACAGTTTGAATGCAAGAAAACCATCATCATTTTTCTTTCCAGTGTGACCTTCCCCCACCACTGTGCCATACTCCTCCCTCTCATCCATTTTCAGAGAAGCCTAGTCAAAGCTTCCACTCTGGTCTCTGAGTTAGAAGTGAGCTCTTCCATGTCTGTAAGGTAACAAGAAGACAGGGTCCTTTAAGGCATTTGGGGATGGCTACCCCTTGTCTTTTCCATCCTTAGATGTCAGTTTGTGTGTTGCCATGACAACACAGAAGTTCTTTTTTGTCATTGCTGTTTTCTGATTGTTGTTGTCATGCTCTGCCTTTTTGAGACAGAGTCTTGCTTGGGAGCCTTCAGTGGTCTTGAACTCATGATCCTCCTGCTTCTGTCTACTCAGGACTAGGATTATAGGTATGTGCCACATGTCTAGGATTGCAGGGCTTCTTTAAGGCTTTTTATTGGTGGCAGTGGTGGAAATGCAGGAAACAAAAACTTTGGGATCTGTGTGACACTTTTTCTATGTCCGTTTACTTCCTCAACATACAGGCATAAACCCAATTGCTAGGTAGCTGGCACTGTGCTCTGATTTTTTTTTTTTAAACACGAATGAGTCCTTTAGGTCCTTTCAGTCTACTGAAGGATTCAGCCATATAAACAAACCTTTGCAATGTGACATGCTACCTACACTGATGGAGTGCTTTAACCACATAGAGAGGTGGGACAAAGGAGTCAGTGTTCTGCTTAGTCAAAAAGCTCCCGAGAGCAGACACTAAAGCCTAGTTGTGAAGGATGCCTGCTCAGCAGGCAGACCAGGAACTCTGAGAAGACATTTTAGGGAGAGACAAGAATAATGAAATACCACATTCAGAAAAATAAGAACTAATTGATGTAGCTTGATAGAGGCTCAAAATAGGGCAGTGTGGAAAGGTGCGGTTCCATAAGGGGTTTAGGTGAGGAGCCTCCCGTATCATGATAGAAGACAGGCCTGTCCTCTAGTTTTTTTACGTGAGAAATGTGCTCAGATTCACCAAGGTAGCAGCATTTGGAAAATAGATTGAATTGGAGGAAAGTGGAGTGTTCCTCAATAAATGGATAAGAGAAAGAAATATAATTGTACTCAAATATGCTCCACAATTTTTAGCTATCTGTAAATGTACAATTCAGTAACCTTGTGCACATCCATTGTTTCACAATCCATCTCCAGAATGCTTTTCAGTTTACCTTACAAAGGTAAAACTCTGCACTCATTAAACATTAACTTCCCATTTCTTCCTCCACACATTCCCTGGCAACCACTATTCCACTTCCTGTTTCTGTGAATACTCGATGTACCTCAGATAATTGGAATCATGTCTTTGTGGCTGGCTTATTTGGTTATATTAAATTTTTACATTAAAATTCAAAATAATTCATGCTTATGAATTACAATACCTATTGGTACCAAAATAGGTAATATGGAAAGGGAAGTCACAAAGTGGATGATAGATTTTGTTAAAGACATTTCCGTCTATTAATGTAAGTTGTTTCATTGACTACTAATACTTTATTATATAATCATTGACAATTAGTAGGGACAAGAATAAAGCATGGGTCAGAGTTTATGTCTTGAAAACTGAAACATAGGAAAGGTGCTTCTGAATTAATGAGCAAACAGGAGTCTCCTCCTGGACCCAAGAAGTCTAATCTTCCATTCAGAATAAGGCAGCAGGAAGGTATAGCTATGTGAACCCAGATTCAAAGACTTTCTTTGCTCATATTCCCTCATGATGAAAGCGCACTTAGCTTTCTCTGAGATAATTTAAGAATTTTTGAGCTAGATGTAGTAGAGAATACCTTTAATCCCAGCACTCAGGAGGCAGAGACATACAGATCTCTGCGAGTTGGAGGCCATCCTGGTCCACACAGAGCACTTCATGACACCCAGGGCTTCATAGAGAGACCTTGTCTCAAAAAAAAAAAAGTTTTTAGTCAATTGCTAGAAGCATCTTACAGTGGCTTGGTTCTCAAGAATAAATATCAGTGTATTGATGACACACTTATTCCTATGTTACAAAAAAGCAACATTTCTTAAGTTAGGTTTTATGGAAGATTTTCTATTAAGCCTTGATATGTAGTAGAGTCATCAGAAAAAAAATCATTGTTGAAATACATTTGGTTATAGTTCATTTTAGATGTTTTTCCTAAAGATTCATAGCACAGATTATCTCATTGAAACCTGTCACAAAGTCCTGTAATAAATAATAAGTAATAAATAATAAATATGTTGGATATTTGAAACACTTTCCCAGCTATTTTCACCACCATATTTACAATGTCTTTTCTCCCTACCACCATGTATAATGTAGTGTGGAGCATAAGAAATATTTAAGTAGGCATGTTGGCCAGGCTATACCAACTTTCAGAAACTAACCCTCCAGGTATGCAAGACTGAGAACTGGGCTCAAGAAACAATCCAGCAGTTGTCCTCATATTCATGTGCAATTAGTCTATCTCCAGGATGCTTTCAGAGTGATTTTTCTTTATTTATTAGAACTTTGTACACACACACACACACACACACACACACACACACACACACACACACATATAATATTACATAATCTCCATTCTAAATACCATTATTCCTATTACACAGTGCCTCCTCCCAAATTCATGTATTTTTTTTTATGACCCTTATATCCAGTTAGTGCTGGCCATATATTCAGGAGTTTTAGGGCCATCCATTTGAGCATAGAAAAATTACCAATGGCTATATCCTCAGCTAAAACATGAGCCTCCCTCCCAGAGAAACTATTCACTGCCATAATCTCTTCATGAATAGGTGAGACCTGAGTGGAAATCATCTACCTTGTCTTTATCAGGATTTGGGTTGGCTTGATATTGTATAAGTCTTGTGTAGCTAACCACAACTGCTGTTTGATCATGATTGTGATGGCCATGCAAAGTTCTACAGTGTTTCACAGCTTTCCTCTCCATCTTCAGGCTCTTTCATTCCTTCTACCTCCTCTTCTGAGATACTCCATGATCCTTGATGTTTGTATGTGTGTGTGTGTGTGGTGTTAAAAGTTATCTCCTGCAGGTTACGATCTTAGGTCTGCACCACTATGCCTGATTTTATGTGGTGCTGGAGACTGAACCTACAGCTTTGTGCAAGCACCTTAGCAACTGAGCTCCATTCGCAACTTGTAACGATGATGTTTCACAAATATCACAAACATTAAACTCAATTCCAAATCAATAATTCCAAAATATTTAAGACTACTCTTAAAGTAGACTTTTCCTTTCTGTTTCTCAATTCTGTCCCATAGTTCCATAACTATCATGGAGGATTCAATGTTATCACTGGCCAGAATTGAAGAGGAATATATATTATCCATGACTCCCTAGACTTTCTTTCCTTTTTCCTTAGTATCTGAAAAAGCACAAAAAGTGATTCAACTTTCAAGAAAAATAAGAAGAAAACTACCTTTCAGACTGAAGAGACACAATGACAACATTAGTTGTTGTGTGAATTATTCCTGGGTAGACATGAACAAACATCTATTCATTTCAAATATGATACCTACAACAGACCAAAAAAATCATTATACCCAAGTATAGCTTGGTAAATCAATGAGTTAAATTGGAGTTACAAGAGGACAGATAAGTTATCTACATAATAGGGCCAAATTATGGGTGATCAGCGGCCCCATTAAAGAAAACATCCTCCCACAACATCTACTATACCACTATCTACTTATATATTTTTGCTGAGTGATGGGTCTTCATAAGGCTCTCCCTTGCATGATAGACCATTAGTGGGCCCAGTGTTGTGAACATCTGCAAGTATTCATGGCTGCCTAGAGTTCAAGTAGTCAACGGCCATGTCATGCCTGGAGGTTAGCATTCCACCACACAAAGCCAGATATTTTATGTTTTGTAACATAACTGAAGCTTCCCACTCATTTATAAAGATTGTATTTCATTAGAAGTGATGGGAGCAGCATGATATTTTGAATGTGCTTGGACAATAATGCAATGAATTTTCACTTCATTGAATAGAACATCACATTCTGTACAGATTCAACGAAGAGCTCTAAAGATACCCATTTCAACCTTTTGACCATCAGATTTCTCTTCTAGTAAATAATTCAGATTTTATCTACACAGTGCCACACCATGCTCACAAAAATACATCAAACATTACCTTTCCTTTCTAGGTTTCATGGAATATTACCAACAGTAAAATGAGTCTTCTTCTATAATGGCAAGACTACAACCTTAGATTTAGATGCTATACATATTTAAATTTCCTCTGGAAATTACCACTTGCCATATCTTAGAAAATTATTTAAAGTGAAAATTATTTAAAAATAAAATATTGTTATCTATCTACGTAGGGCTATTTTTCATAATAATAAAGTCCTCAATAACACATTATACTTATCATTATGATAATGATAAATTTATTGGCTGAATATTATATATATGATGATTATATTAAGAATTTGATATGCATTACATAACTTGATAAGCTCAGTACTATTTTGTATGTGGGCCTTCCTAATTCTGGATTTAATCGCAGAGCCAGGAGTTATATTGCCACCCTTGAAACTGGATTCTCTCCAAACAGGTGCTATAAATATGCACTGTTGAAAAATGTTTTTCTCAATAATTTTCCTTAATTGTGAATTCCCAAATTTGTCTCATCTCCTGGATTAAGACTGTTTACTTGTGATACTTTACTCACTCTTTTCTACATTTTTGAGCAGTGACTGCATTTCCAGGTTTGCTATGGCATAACATATTCATTAGCCATTTTTTTGTTGCCACATACTACATACCTGCACAGAACAGTTTATTTTACATTGACTATTCCTTACTTTGGTATCTCCCAGTCACAAACTTCATTATAGATGATTTGATGACAAAAATTCTAACAGCATCAATTTACTTCAGCTAGTGATATTCCAGAATAAACTTTGTTCCCGTTGACACCAAATCAATGAAGAACATTTCAATAGATATGTGAACCTAGATATAGTCACTCTGAAAATCATAACACAAGTTCATGGATCCTGCAGTTGATGTCTTGGTTTGCTGTCCTACTTCCTTTACTATTTGGTGGAATGTATATTGTGAACTGTAATGTGTACTCCTTTTTTTTTTTTTTAAATTTTGTCTAGCATCTGTTATTAGCTAATTCTTAGTTAACTACGTAATTTTTTCCATATTCAGATTTCTTATAGAAAGTACTTGCTTTTTGTATGGGTTCTCAAAAAGGCTGAAGGGTTGAAGTCTTATTTCCCTGTGCATGACAGCTCAGAGGTAGGGATCTGGGGAAGTTATTGAATCATGAATGTTCTAATAACATTGATAGTGGGTTTAAAATTTGATCATATTGTTTGGAAGTAGGAAAGTCAAGAAACTGTGCCTAGTCAGAAGATGTAGTTCTCTTGAGGCTTGCCCTAGGAAGATATTCCTTGCCCTCTGTTCCTTCTTATATCACTCTCTTTTTTCCTGGTCACTGTCAGTTAAGGAAATGTTCTCCTCTGTCTTTGTACCTCAATGCTATGCTTACGATGACCAAGAAACAATACAGTCAGCCAACCACATTCACTGAGGCTTCTGAAACCATGAGCCAAAATAAATCTTTCCTCCTTTAAAATAGTTTGCCTCAGGTACTGAGAATAGAAACATAACAAGCATATTATTCTAACAAGTGGTATCACTTCAAGAGAATGAATACTTTAATATGTTAGTTCACTCTAGTTATCCTAGTTATCTTTGCTTAACTAGGTAGAAAATCAACTTAGATATACCCATTTATCAATAGTTAATCAAGAAAGAAGTGAAATCCTAGAGTTTGAATAAAAGTATGAGCTGACTGTGTTGGTATACACCTGCAATCCCACCACTTGGGAGATGGAAGGTAGGAAGATAAGGAGTTTGAACCCAGCCTTATCTATATACCAAGTGAGAGGCAAACCTTGACTACATGAAATCCTGTCTTTTACACACACACACACACACACACACACACACACACACACGCGCGCGCGCGCGTGCGCGCGCGCACAAAAAAATCCCAGAAAAACTCATTATAAACCTCTTCACTTACTGTACTTACTCTGATTATGTGTTAGCTATTTACTAATTACCTTGATCCTCTACTATTCTACTTTTTCAGTAGTCACAATTCTAAAATAAAGTGCTACATTTGGTATGAGTTTCAAAATTTATTTCCTGGCTTTCTTGTTATCTATAGTCAATGAGTGACCTAGTGATTAGTTATTACATCTAGTTATTAATACTTCATCAGCCAGACAGAGCTAAATTACATGTTTTCATGTTGCTTTCTGTAAGTGCATCTATATCACTAGTTGGATGGATCTATATCACTGAAGGATGTGAATAGAAGTTATGTGTTTCTTCTTGGTTGAGGGAGGGAAGAATGAGTGTGGTCCATCCAGAGTTTCTCTTTTCTCCCTATAATGACGTTAAACTAAAGATATTGACGGCAATGACATTCTAAGGTAGAAGGAATTTGGGTCCCTAAATGACTGGCTTGAATAGAGGTCCTCTGCCTAACTCTTGGCTATATTGCACCATGACTTGAATGAAGAAAAAATGTTTACAGGCTGAAGCCCCTACAATCTTGAGATGCATTATGGCTTTTAGCTTATCTTGACAAAACACCCTATCATGGAGCTTAACATACTTTATTGTTCATTGCATATTTTATTTCTGTCTCCTACATTTGACTATGAATTCTTTGAGGGTATGTTTAGAGAAAATTTATTCATTATTGTATCCCTAGTGTTTAGTGCAGTAATCACACAAGAATTACACTAATGGTTAGTTTTGACTGAATATTAAGAATGTGTATGCTGGCAGGCACTTGATGACTCTCTCACCAATAAGGAACATACCATGTTAAAGAGATCCTAATTTTTTTGCCCTGGCGCTTGATCATTTTCCTCCCCCTTTTAGTTTTGATTATAGGTAAGGAAATGAGCTCCATACTGATTTTTTTTTTTTTTGCTAAGTAATGAAGTTCAAAGTTCAGCCATGGCTCACACAGAAGAGATCTGTCTTATTCAGATTTTAAGTTCCTTCCAGGTAGCCAAAATAATTGTTCTAAAAAACTGAATTTCTCCTGCAGAGTCCATAGATGTCAGTATAACATAGAACAAATATATTGAAAACTAGCTGCTTGAGATATAAAGTTGGCACAAGGATATTTTGAAATTCAATATATGTGTATGTACATGCATACATATATTCATATACATGTATATATGTATATATACATGGTCTGTGACATTGAAGTTTGATTAGTCATTCTGGATGAAGATCCAGTCAAATAAATATAATTAGCCAAACTAGTATTTGGCAAAACACAACAAAATAAAACCTGTTTATCCAGGAGAATTTTTAACAGACTGAGCAGTCAAATATACAAATGAACTCAGTATTTTTTAAAAAATGAGTGTTTATAATCATCAAACAAACTATGATTTCATTTGTGTGTAACACGTATCTTTAACCTAGATCATTATTTTCTAAGTTGCTATGAAGGAGAAACTTACACTGTTGGGTGGAAACATTTTTCATTAAGTCTTAGAGAAGTCATCAAAAAGAACTCTGAGAAATTTCTAGAACATTTGGGATATGCTACTTCCTGAATGTGTTTGTTCAGTTCAAAAGGAAACTGGATCCAACACAAAATAAACTCGGGGACTTATCTCAGGGAATATGTGGTGCCAAACAACCATTTGACTTCTGTTTTTAATTTTTTGACTAGTTTTTTGGCTTTGAAGCAACCCAAGTATGCACAGTATTACAGAATGCTACAAGATCCTGAGCCACTCTGCTCTAATCTGATGCACCAGGAATACCTGTTTACACTGTTGTTCACATAATCCTATAACAGATCTTCGAAGCAGAAAGAAAGTAAAGGGTGACAGACAGCTATTGTTCTGCTCAGAGACAATGCGATAAGTTTGCAATTTTCAAAATGAAAGATTTTTTTAATAATTGCACATGTGGCACATTCCTTAATCCACTTACATAGAATGCATTCCCAATTACCTCTTACAGTCAAAGGGGGACAATTAGGTCCATATTCAGATGCTAATAAGCATTGCATTATTTAAACCCATTTTTCTTTTCAAACCAGGAAAATTAGAACTGAACAGTGGCAATGGAAACATATAAAAGTAGCAATTACCTTCTTTGGGTACAGCTTTTCACATAAACACATTTCACTTACCAGCTTTAACAGTTATTTTTTAAAGGTAAAATTTGCCAAATGAATGTTTTCTCCCCATAGAAGTAGCCCTTGCAATACAGAATATTGAGTTACCTTAAAAAAACTTATTTAGAGAATGTAAATTTTTGCTAAAAACGTCTCAAACTTCCTACCCCCTGCTTTTTAGACTTCCTACATGGATTGTGCCATAAACCTTCATTTCATGTCTTTTTTTTCTTTAAAACAATTTACCAGGAATGGGATCAGAAAGTAGCCCTGTGTTCTTACTAATTGGTATTTGCTGTTAGACTACACAGAGACTGGAGAACATGCTGCTTTAGATCTTGGGAAGCATTTCTCACAGATACTGAAAAATATTGCAGCTTTGAGATTTCTCACTGCTACTATTTGGTAGCAGACTATTTTTCAACATTTTGAGGGAGGGCTGACTGATGACAAAAAGAAGCGCCATAATGTAATTACTCCCTGAATTGCTTGAGGAGCAGGGTTTTTATTTTTGTTTTTTAATCTTGTTCTGCTTCATTTTCAGTTTTCAGACATCACTTTGCTCTGTTACACAGGCTAACCTCAAACTGCTGGGTCCAAATGACACAACTGTCTCAGTCTCTCAAGTAGCCAGGGCTGCACGCATGAGCCATGAAGCCACACACGATGGTCGGATTTGTGTTTTCTAAATTAATCAGGAAATGGTAATGAAATTGAAGCAAATTGCTCAGTGTGTTTTGTGGTCTTATGTTACATTACACATTGATTATGTGGAAGGCAATATTGTCAATATTAGCTGTTATTGAGCATGACCTCTGACTTCTCCACTACGCCAATTTCATGAAGCAGCCCATGTCTCTGCTTCTTCTGAACATTTAACTGTAAAGACTAGTCAACATAAAAATGAAGATAGGTCCTTCTGTTCTAAGATCTTCCTCACGGAAGACTGAATCCTGAGTTCTTCAGATTTTTTTTTCTGTCTAAAGCAAAAAGGAACTGATTTTTATGCATACCAACTGACAGTACAACTTTGGGCAAGCCAGTTAACATTTCTGTGCCTGAAATTCTGCATCTGAAAATTGCCTATATTAATGAACATCTGTCCTACAGGATTGGTGTGATTGTCAAATGAGATAATGGTTGTAAAAAGGCTCTATGAACTGTAAGTGCTCTACAATTGCAGTGCATTAATAACCATAATAATCTGTTTAAAATGGATATGGCTTTTGTCTCCATGACTGCCTTTTTGCCTTAGAAGCTAGACATTTGCCCTTTAAAAGGTCAGAGATTCTGAATCAGTCTAAATGCCTGTTCTGCGTTTATGAGATTATTCCAAGGGAAATTGCTGCTTAGTGAATTGTACAAACTGAAACCTTCAGTTCAAACTAGAATTAAGCTGAAAAGTATGTTCTGCTCTGATGCACTTGAAGTGTATTAAAAGTTCTCCCATCATGGGACAGGATAATACTGTCTGAGAACTACACATGCAAGTTATGCTTCATAGTGTCATAGCAACCAATAAGAAACAAAGACAGAAACAACAAAGAAACAACCACAATTTGGAACCTACTGAATAGTACAGGTGGACAGGAAGGGACTACTTTTCTTCTGTGCTTTTCCTTGTGATGCAATCCTTTTTTTCTCTTGAATTTATTAATAAACTTAGTAGGAAAGAAATCCTTTTAGAGTTAAGCATAGTGACCTGTGTCTTTCAGGCTACTAAAGAGGTTGAGGTGGAAGATCTGTAGAGCCTATGAGTTCAAGAGCATCTCAACAATATAGTAAGACCCCTATCACAAATCAAACAAAAGCAAGCAAAACAACAAAATAAATCCTTTTTAACCAATGGAAGAGTAAACAGCAAACATAAATCTTCATCATTTCCAAAAGCTTAGTGTACAATATATTGTTAGGTCTACGTGGAAACACAGCTTAGGGAAACTGATTGTATTGCTGATCTAAATACAAGGATTTCTATAGGGCTAGAGGGTTTACTGCCTTTGGCAATGTGTCTCTCTATGAGTTGGCCACAATTGGAATGGATGATCTTCATCACTTGGGGATTCATTCCAGAAGGATATGAATTTTATTCTTTGCATTCTTTGTCTTAATAACATAGCCCCAAATATTTTCATGTTATCAGATTATCAAAAGGCAAACTTATTATGACTAAGTAAAAAGAAAGAAAGAAAAAGGGAATGGAGGAAGAAAAAAGAAGGAAGGAAGGAAATAAAGAAGGAAGGAAGGATGGAAGGAAGGCAGGAAGGAAGAAAGGAAGAAAGGAAGGAAGGAAGGAAGGAAGGAAGGAAGGAAGGAAGGAAGGAAGGAAGGAAGGAAGGAAAAGGAGTGGTTCTTTAAGCTAAAGAGAAGTAATGATTTCAACTCCTTTATGAAAGCAGAACAGGAAATGAGAAAGCCTGTGTAGAAAGAGCATGAGTGAGGTCCTAATGAAATGCAAAAAGGTGGGAGACCTTTGGAGAGGTCTTAGTGGCTTCAACATTTTCCCTGTAGACACTTCTAAAAGAGACATTTTATGACTATGGTGACCTTGAAAGACAAGATTGCACCACAGCCCCACACCTGTTACAGTGGCAGTCTCTTTAGAAGTTTGCTTCTATCAGGCATCTGGCCAGCTTGAAAGAATTTTAATCAGGAAAAAGTTTATGAGGTAGCAGTGTTTGGACTCTGTCCTCTCTGAAGCCCTTTTCATACTGAGTACAAAGTTGTTCAGTCAATCAGTTGCTTATCAGGCCTATCTTAATTAGACCTGGGAAATCAGTATGCAAAGCAAATTGTCCTTAAGCAGTTATTCTACTGCCTTCGAAAGTGTGCACTATGTTCATTTTTCAGAAAGGAGATTTTCTTCATCTTTAGAGTCACAACTGGAGTAGAACTAAAACCTAACACCAGACAGAAAGCTTCCTGCTGGGTACATTTTGCTAGCTTTCAGCATAATTATGCAAATCCATCTTTGACATTAGAGAAAGGCCAATGACAGTGTCAAGCAAATGTTATCCAGTTTTCACTTAGTCCCATTTTTAGGTATTCAGAGAGCTGGTGTTCAAGCACTGGAGTATATGAGGAATCATTTTAAAGTGTCTGGGAGAACTGCAGTTTACTTTGTGCTAAAGGAATAGCTGTTTAATTAACAAAAGAAAAACATCTCTACACAGGCTTCTCTGCTTTGAGATCCTTTAACAGCAATGCTGCCTTTAGATTACTTGGCATTATTCTGGCATCCATAGGCTGTTTCCATGACACTGACTACCGTTATCTCTGCTTTTCTGGAATTAAGCATATCTGAAACTAAAACAGAAGCACCTGGAGTCAGCCCTTATTCTGTTCTGGTTGTTTAGGAGAGCTCTACCCAACACAAACAAGAGTGGTCTAAGTAACCATAAGCATTTTAGTACTTTTCAGACAAAATAGAGTAGGGACAGAAATCTGTCAGCCTGCTTGATTACAGAGTCCATGGAAATTGATTTGTAGACATCACAAACAAGAAACAACTATACTGTTATCTAAAATGGCCTCATCATCTTGCATGCAAGTTATTTGAGGTCTGCTGTAAATGACTTGTCTTAGTTCTGTAAGCAAATCAATGGCAGAGAAAGGAAACCCTAGATTTTCTGACATTGGACCCAGCTTTCTTACAGTACGTTTTATCATTTATAGAAGGCATTGGAAGATTACAGTCTTCCCCAAAGACATTATAGGCATCTTCATGACACAAAACTGAGACATTTGCAAAATCTTTTGGGAAGGATCAGAAGCAAAAGCCTTAACATTCCACAACCAGTAAGTTTAGGTGTTTGTTCAGACACAATGGTGTCTATGAAGAACAAATGACCCAGAAATTGATGGCTTTTAGCAATCTGACTATTGTAGAAAATGCCTACATTCCAGAAAAGATGAGCTGGTATTGAGGGACTTTGATGATATCACTGATTAGGTTTTTCTGGTTGGGCAAACTGGGCTCCATAATTGCTCTGGAAGCTGTGGGATTCAGGAAGTCTGGAAAATATGCACAGTTCATTAAGAAACAAATTTTGGGGCTCTGTGATAGAGTGTTTGCCTGGTATGTACAATGTCCTCTATTCCATGTTAAGACTGGCAAGAAATGAAAAGACAAAAATGTATTATGTGTTCTTAGGCTTTGTCATAGAGTAACATGGGAAATAACCAGGGTTCTAAAGGCTCCTAGATAAAGGAAAAAAGAAGGTGAGCCAAGAAGAATGAGAGGAGAGCAAGACAGAAAAGTGTGCGATGTAAAGACAAGATTTTTCTAAAAGCAGAGGCATGGTTCCTATTTTCATTTCTGTAATGGGAACACAGAACAGTAGAGCTCCCATTTTTGAGGTAGAAGTAGAAAAACCAGAGTAATAGAATATTATATTTAAGAGAGAATGTGCTAACAAAAAGACAGAGAGTACAATTGGAGTTGCTAATGAAACTAAGCTCAAATGATCATTTCAAGAAACAGTATCTCCACATCTCAAAAATAACAAACAAACAAACAGCAACAACAACAAAAACAAAAGGGAAAAATTTGGTATAAGACTCCATAAAATCAAAATACGATGCTTATCGTATGATAAGGCTGTAGAGTCCTGAGATGGTAGCTGTTAAATACTGGTTGTGTCTCTCCAGAATTCATATGTTGAAATTGTAACTCCCAGTGTTTTACTATTAGAAGGTTAGTTTTTTCATAGTGGTCAGAGCATGAGTTTAGAAGACTTTATGACATGATCGGCACCCTTGTAAGGAGAAACATAGGAGCTCACTTCCTTTGTGTTGCTTTCTATACTACGAAGATACAGTGAGGAAAACATGGCCAACTGTAAGCCAACCCATATTCAAACCTTTGGTCATTCACCAGAACTTGACCATGCTGGTGTATTTTTTTTTTTGGTGACAGAAATAGAACCTAGAGCCTTGTACATGCCAAGCAAGGGCTCTAGCACTGATCCATATACCCAGCCCTGGTACTTTGATCTTGGACTTGCAGCCTCCAACCCTGTGAAATGGAAATTCTTCTTATAGAAACTAACGAGTCTTTCATATTCTGTTACAACAGTCCAAACTAAGATAGCAGTGGGAAAAGCCCCAGTTAAAGAAAGCACTCAGTGTTTTGGCAAATAATTATATTACCAACACTATACACAGTGAATACAGTAGACTAGGGGTTGATAAATGTTTTTTTTTAATGAATCAATGATCAAAATATGTTCTCTTTTGAAGAACTTTTCTTCTGAATTTGGCAAGTAGTCACAGGGACAGGAAAAAAAAAGGAAGAAACATAGGATGAGAAAAAAATAACAGAAGGAGTTGGGGTTGGGGTGATGCTTAAGAAGAGCTTGAATGGCTGCCTAAATGGTATAATTAGCTTGCTATTTTTCTGAAGGCAAAAAAAGATATGATGTCTCTTTGTGATCATATTTTGACGTTTGGAGTGTCGTTGATTTGATTTATCATCGTTGTACATGATAGATGAATCAAGATATGTTTGTTCCCCCTGATCTATTCCCCTGAGGCTTTTTGTTGGTACAGAATGGGTGTGTGATACATATAGATTGGATAAAACTCAATGTGTTCCTTCTTTTGTTTGTATGAAAAAAGAAAGGCTAATGTCTTCATGTTTTGAGTCAGGCTCATGTGTCACTACTTGCACTGACACAGAGAAGAAAGACTTTAAAGCCCTGATGATCAAAGGGTACAAGTAGAGACAATGAATTTCTGTGCCAAAGTAGTTATTGGCCATGAAAATTCAAAAAACACCCACAGAGTATTCATAAAAGAGTTTCCACCTCTTCGATTGTTTGTTTCTCAGTCTTTATGACAAATTTCAGATTGACCTTAAATTTAGTTTCATAAGAATTTAAACAGATGTTTAGTATACAAATGGGTGAATGGATGAACTAATAGTAAGTAGCTTTGGTCAATAAAGAAAATATTTAGATATCTTAACCTATTAAACAAAGAAAACAAAGACCATAATTTTCCATCTCTCACCAAGTTCTTTATAACTCCAGACACCGGAGCATCATGGCTTTGATATTTAGCAGAATAAACTAATGGAAAATGAATCATTACGGGGCACTAATTTTTAAAACATTTGGATTTCTGCTGCTTGGATTACTGCTCATTAATACTTCCACCTTGTATGTTTGGATTGAAGCCTTCCTCCTTCATTGACCTTCTGTTGATTTCATACAGGTTACTAAACTTTCAGTGTTTCAGTTTTCTGTTTTGTAAAATTTTAGTTATAATGGTATCCATTCTGTAAGGCTATCGTTAAGTATCTATGATGTTAAATGTAAATGATTTTATAATTATGATGGGTTAAAGTATACAATGAATATTTTCATTA
The DNA here is from genome assembly GCA_026225945.1 of Cricetomys ansorgei. Classification (NCBI taxonomy): domain Eukaryota; kingdom Metazoa; phylum Chordata; class Mammalia; order Rodentia; family Nesomyidae; genus Cricetomys; species Cricetomys ansorgei. The sequence goes on along the minus strand of JAMJFZ010002884.1, from coordinate 1,233,523 downwards.
TTATTTCAATTTTGCAGTTAGAAGGAAATCTAGAAAGAAAGATATTGTTTTGCTGTCACTGACAGTAGTATGGTTTTAAAATATTATTATTATTTTAAAATTTGTTTTCAAATAAATAGGTTTCCTTATGGCATGTACATACACCTCGTATTCCTCCTCTCACTTTCATGTATCAAATATTCTATTATACTCTCTATCTCTTTCTTTAAAACTTTTTTTCTTTCTCATGTGACCCTTTGTAATTTTCTAGTTTCTATACAGAATCACTCCCACACAAATGCACATACATAAAAATTAGAAGCTAGAATTTGCTACATGTGCTATTTATTTTTCTGAGCCTTAGGATCGTATTTTCTAGGTCCATTCATTTTCTTAAACTTTTTATTTTTAAGATTAGATAAAATACCATTGTGTATATGTACCACATTTTTATTATCCATTCATCTATTAATGGGCATCTAGACTGATTCTGTTTCCTAGCTTTGTGACTAAAGAAGAAATGAAGATGGATGGTCGAGTATCTCCTTAGTAGCTATGGTGTCCTTTGGATATATGTCCAGGAGTTGTATAGATAAATTATGTAGTTAATTTTATTTAGATTTTTTTCTGAGATGACTCCACATTGATTACCATGGTGGTTGCAGTTGCTTATACTCCCAACAACAATCACATGCTCATCAGCATTTGTTGACATTTCTTTTAAAAGTTGTATTTATTTATTTTTAGACAGGTTACTATCATGCATGGCTAAGAAATCATTGCTAATTTTTAGGTGTGATTTTTTTGTGTGTCAACATCTTATTATGTAGCCCTGGATGGCCTGGACCTTATTATGACGACCTGGCTGGCCTCAGATTCATAAGTGTTGGGATTCAAGGCATGCACCTACACCTTGTTATTATTTTTAGTAACAAGCTATAGAAATGATTCCTGAAAGTAGAGACTTTTTTCTTCTTCATAAAAAGGAACCCTTTCAAGCATTCTTTAATTAAACTTCCAGTACATTTATTTATGTGTTTCAATGGGGAGAAGCACATGAAATAGCGACTGTATTGAGGTCAGAGGACCAACCATGTTTATTACTCGAGTTTTTCCTTGTGGGTCCTGAGGATTGAACAGTGCCCTCAGGCTTGGTGACAAGCACTTTAGTCATTGAATCATGACTCCAGCGATTCATTTTCCTGGGATATGATAAGTCTGACGGGTGTGATGCGTCTGTTTTTGGTAGCCTGAGTTTCCTGTGGAGGTAACATATACTATACAACTATCCAGTTTTGAGGTTTGCTCTTAAATTTTAAATATGATGTAGTATTTTCACATCTTTATTGGGTACACTATTATAATTTATTAAATTTATATAATGTCCGCAAACCAAATTAGATTAACAAACTCTATTAGTCAGCTTCCCCTCCCTGTAATAGACTGTCTTAGGGAGATCACCTCAAAAAGAAAAGATTCATTTGGGGTCACTGCTTCGGATGTTTCAGTTCATGGTCCTTTGAAGATATTGCTGTGGACCTGTGGTGAAACAGAGCACTGTGATAGGAGGGTATGACAGAGGGACTCCATGAGAGCCAGGAAGCTGAAAAGTGGACAAGAGAGAAAGGCAATAAGAGAGAGGCAAAGGAGAGAGAGAAAAGGGGAGTCAGGAACAAAATATATCTTTCAAATACATACCCCAATGACCTATTACCTTCCACTAGGATATACCTGTAAAATTCCATACCATATGAACTTATCATCTATTAGTACATTCACACTATTAGTACTCTCATGATCAAATCAGCTATTTAATATTGTGAACGGGTTGAGAATATGCTTTTCAATACATTATTAGCCTCTGGAAACATTTTATGTCTACATCATATTATAAACATTTTCTTGTCTTCGGATAATAATCACTTTTACACATTTTTTTGCTATTCTGTATTTATTATCAATCATTTTGAAATATATTTATAGGTTATTTTAACCAAGAGTTGTCCTGTTGTGTTATAGGGAAAAAAAAAAAACCAGAATTGGTTCTTCTTCCTAAGTGTTTTGTGCCTTTTACAAGCAATTTGTTTCAAATGTATGCTGGTCTCTTAGGATAGTAATTGAATAGAAGAGTGAAGAAATTGTGGAGAAATCTGGGCTAAGAGCATAGGCTCACTATAGGGAGACTGCAGAAAGAAATAAAAGGACTGTAAGTGTGAACCTTCGAGAAAATTCACATTATGAAGTTAGAAGAATTAGCCTGAGGGGAAGACCCAAATAGATATGACTACACAAATGTTTTGGAGGAGGTCTTTTGGAAGATATAGTAACTCCACATTTTAAAAACTTCTACAGAGAAATCAAGGATGACTAAGTTGAGAAGTCTTTTATGGCAAAGATTTAGTTTTATCAACATGTGCATCACATTGCCAGCACATAACTCGACTCATGGGAGGTAATCAATATATATTTGTTAATGAGTGAATGAATATGACATCAGAGGGGCTAGAGAGATGGTTCAATGTTGAACTCAGAGAAGTTAAAAGAGATTAAGATGGCATTTGTTTGGGACCTACAAATATTCCGAAGTCTGGTATTTCAAACATCGATTTCAAGGTCAAATGGAATCTCTAGGTATATTTGATTTCATTTAGTTGTCAAAGCATCAGTACTGATCTAGCTCTAGAATGTTGTTCTCACATCTTTTCCTCTGACATTATATAAAAAATTTGCCTTGCTCATTGAAAGAGGAAATTTTAGTGATTCCTGGGGTAGCAGTTGAGATTTGAGATTACGAGTTTATAGGTGTGGGAATAGTCTTATAGGCAAAAATGGTTAACTGAATCTAAGCTTATCTAGAGTGATGGGTGTCAAAAGTCTCAAAACTTTTTGCTGGAGACAAAAGCAGTTTTCTTCAGCCTGTTTTAGGCTGTGTGCTTCTGAGTTCTCTTGTTTTAGACCTTTAACAATAACATTATTGATATTTCCATTGCCTCTGATACCTTGATTTCCGGAAAAAAATCACAATTCTGCATCCTAATCTTTATTTTTTTAAAACCCAGACACAGTGAAATTTTCTCCCTATCCTCCAAAACTTGGATATTCTATTCTAACACATACATTAAAAATATTTAATAACTATAACAAAATGGGTGCCAAAAGTCAAAGGCAATGTCACAGACCCCAAACAACTTGCAGACTATAACTGCATATCAACTGAATAAAAGCCCTGAATGCAATGTCTTCGTTGTATCAATTCCAAAGGATTTTGCACACATGGAAAAAAAAAAACCTTTCATTTATTTGTTCTTTTTTCATTCAATTAATACTATTATAAAGTGCACTGTGTCACAGACTATATAAAGTAGTAGTTATATAAAGGCTGATTACTAAAGAGATTTAAAGTATAGACATAGAATTAAATGAGATTTGGAAATTACCTGCAATTTCCTATTCAGTCTAGAATGATAAACGCAGTACACTGATAGTTAACCCTGAGCCTGATGATTTGGACAATCTGAAAAATGAGAAGCACTTGAGCTTTCTTCATATAAGATCAGTAGAAGGATTTTTGGACTACTCTCTTTCCTTTGTTTTAGAGCTTCAAAGGGCTGAGCTGAAAGAACTGACCTAAAGGGAGAGACAAAATATCTTCTACTTCCTCACAAAGAAAAATCTAGACCAACTCTGTATTTGTTCACTGATTTTCAGGAGCATTATCTTGAATTTCTGTGGATTCTTTGATGATTGGTAAGCAGCTGAAATGACAGAGGAGACAAAATGAGAACAGATCCTCAGGTTATCACTCAGCAGATTTTGCATCCTAATGACTCACAATAATCGAATAATCCCCTTCTGAGTTAGGGGGAGGTGGCTTCAACCAGACTGGGGCCAATTATCTAAATATGACTGAAAGGTGTGGGAGTTGGTGCTTGCCGGAAACAAGCTTTATAAATGATACTCTTCAGTATGAGGCACAACAAACACATATTCCTCTTAGGATTTTTATTTTCACAGTAAAGCAAGAAAGAGGTATAAATCTAATGCTCCTTGCTTCAAATCCAGGATGTCTTTTGCATAGATGAAGTATGAACATAAATATCAGATACTGGGAAACCCCATGGAAGAGATAACTTAATGTTCTGTTTGTCATAAGGGGTTGGAGTAATGTAGAAAATGTGTAAGTTTCTAGATATCACCTGTGTATGAGTCATCTCAAAATAACAGTTTCAAGTGACAGGTAAATAAATGATTGTGAAATGATGCTATATCCAGAAAGTAATACATAGCTAGGTGGAGATGATACAGAAGTACAGTAGATAGTGCTAATTTTTCCTTGAAAACAAACTTTAGTGAGGACTGATATTTAGTTATTTGAGGTGGAACTGGAACGGATCCCTGGTCAGACCAGGGAAGTACTTTTCTAAAATGAGCTGTATCTCCAAATCAGGAACTATTATTTCTAGTAGAATCTTCTAGATAGACACACACACACACACACACACACACACACACACACACACACACACATACACACAAGCCTATACACTCAATGAAGGAAGTCCTTAAGTGTTTGTTGAAGGCAGAAACAATTTTGATCATTGTTTCTTTTTAATTATCAAATTATCTTCCTCTTTAATGTGTATCAATGGTGGAGAAAAATATGTGAATGATTTTGTCTAATTTCACTTTTGTGTACTTGTGATAAGCACTCCAGGGTTTGGTCCTACAAGTGAAATAGGTCTAATCAAGTCTGATGAATGCAAAGGAAGGTAACTGATCAGGCCTCTTCTGTTGTTTGGATCTTGCCTTTGGAAGCTTGTCAATGAAGGAAATTACACTTGTAGATGTAATTTTGTTCCCAAACTCAGCTACTAGATTATTTTTTCATTTTTGTTACTGACTACAATGGCTCTTCAAGGAAGAAAATCTTTAGAAAATATGATAATTAGGAATTGTCACATTTAACCTGCTGATACAGAAGTTCTTCCAGACATCCTCATAAGAAAACTATAGTAGATTTTTATTGTGGTGGTGGTGTGTGTAACAGTAGCAAAGAGAAAGATGTCATGAATTTGAAAGGGAGTTGGAGAAGGAAAAGGGAAAGTTGGAAATGATGTTAATAGAGTACTTAGATATAAAATCTTCCCCAAAATAAAAATGTTTAAACAAAATAGATAGTAAAATAATTGTAGACTTTAAATAAACAATTGTCAGCCAGCCATCATGTCACATCTGTAATCTTAGCATTTGGAAAGTAGGAGGATCAGTACTTCAAGGCTAGTATGTACTACATAAAACCTTATCTTTTAAACATGAATAATTAAAGTTATATATGGAAATGTGGTTAGTTGAAAAGAAGAAAAAATAGTAAAATCATTCCAATCATAGTTTATCACTAGTAATAACATTAATAATGAATCATAACATAGTTTAGCAGTTTGAGTTAACACATATTTGTAAATATGTGACTAAGATACAAGTCACATGATAAACTTTAGAATTTTTCCAATGTAGATCTTATGTATACAATTTTTTTCTTGCTTTCCTGTTTTAAGTCAGGGTCTCCTTATGTTTCTATGGTTGGCTTAGAATTACTATGTAGACCAGGTTAGCCTCTAACGCACAGATATCCATATGCCTCTGCCTACAGAGTACTAGCTTAAAGGCTTTCACCACTGTGCCTGACCTACAATATTAATAACTAAAATATTAAGTGCTTTAGTCCCAGCTGTAGTTTCCTTATTCTGAGATCAATGATTCCTTCTTTATATGTTGTTGTGTCCACAAAGTGCTCAGGGAGACTGCATGTCATCTCAATGTATCTACAAATTTCCCTTTCTTTGAAGAACAACTATCCAGTTGTGAGTTCTTTGGACTTTCCTTGCCTGGGAAATAAACATGGTTAAGATTGTCATTCTTCAGGGGAGGGATTCAAAGTAATTTAATTTGTGTGTGTGTGTGTGTGTGTGTGTGTGTGTGTGTGTGCGCGCGCGCATACCAACTAATGGTTCAGTACTATGCCAAGCACCACATCTGGAATGAGAGATAAAAGGAATAGACTGCTATCCTTTTTATTTGGCACCTGTGAATGTCTAGAATATTTGCCACTTGAAGTATATACAGAAGCCTCCAAGAACAACCACTTTCCTCCAAATAACTGTGAAAGTGCAATGTGTCTGGAAAATTCTCCAAACAGCATAGAGAAATGTTCTATTTGACTGGTAATAATATACATAGGTCAATTCAAATTCTAAAAATGATAAAAATAATTCCAATTTTAATAGAAACTAAAAATTAAGAAAATCAAATATAAATTGAACCGATACTGGGTCAAGATTCTCAGTCCAAAATATTTAAAGGGCTAAAAATGTCAAGGACTTTATGAGTTTTCCCAACCACTGCTTATGGTCCCTTCAGACTCAGATAGTTTCCTTCTGTTGTGTCTCTCCTGGTGCAGTTCTTGCTCATTTACCTTTTGAGGTACCAAGGGATGAATGAAGACCTCATGCCTACTTCCTGCACTAATGAATGTTTTCAAGATTTGTAATTTCACTTTTACATTGCTTTTTTTCCCATTATATTGTCTGACAATATCAAAAGTCAGCCCAGAAGTAGTAAACTTAGCATCCTAGCAAGCAAGAAAGGCTATTTGAGTGGGGACTAATTTTAAAGCAGTTCACTAGTAAATGATTTGTGTTGCAATGCCATTTGCTTCTCCCCACATTATCTTCATTTGTGGCATGGGCAAAGAACACAGAGCTTTAAGATCCAAGTGTGTTCTACAAACAAACGTGCCCTTTCTTATATTAAAATAACGTACTTATCTTTCAATGAAGCTTTGAATAAAAGTTTTTATTGTGAGGACTGTTTAAATGATTAAATTCCATCTCCTCTCGGTGATTCTGAGTATCTTCAAGCAGGATATCTGACAGAAAACCACAGAAAATATTCACTGTGATGGGGAAGTATGTTTCAAGGTAGCACTAGGCCTATACGTTGTCATTCTCTTGTTAAAGTCCAATATTCCCCGTAATAATATATCTCATACGGTATCTTTTGTTTTTATGATTTTCCACTAAATGTTAATAATTCTTCTAAGAGGAAAATGAAACTTCTGCGTTCAAATTTAAATTGGTAGCAGAGTAAAAAATAGTGGGACTATTGCAGAAAAAAGCAGGAAGGCTCTCCCAAATACTAAAAACCAAGTGTACAAATAATTCCAGTTCTCCGTATGTATTTAACAGAATTGATATCAGCATGCAAAAGACATATTAGCAGTGTACATCATTCTCCACACTAGCTAAGAGGCAGATGTAAATAAATGTCTATTTACTGCCACATGGATAAAGAAGATATCACAACGGAATATTTTTTCAGCCTTAAAAAGGAGTTTCTGTCATCTGTTGCATGTTGGTGAGCTGAGAAGACATAATGCTAAAGAAAACGAGTTGGACATAAAAGAGAAATGCTGGCTGGAGAAGTGGCTCAGCATAAGAAGCACTTGCTGCCTGAGCCTATGAACCCAAGTTCAGTCTCCATCCCACCACACAAAGCAGGAATGAGAAACCTGGCTTTGCAATGCTACCTTCTGACCTCCACAGACAGGTCATGACATACGTGAACCCACATTCTCAGGCAATAGTAATAATAAAGCAAACATTTAGGAAATGAATACTTCATGAGGAATCTAAACTAGTCCAACACATAGAAAGTATACAGTGATGAATGTCAGAGACTAAGAGGACAGAAAGTGGACATTTTCTGTCAGGGTACAGATTTTCAGTCATGCAAAATGCCAAAGTTCTACAAATCTGTTGTTAAATGATAAAGGGTATAATTAATCTTACTTTACATGTAAAATGGATAAAATGATAAATTTTATGTGTTCATACTGACAAAACCAAGCTAATTTTAAAATGTTGTATACTAAAGTTTTTCTCATTTATCTTGAATATTAGTTATTATTAGCTTTGAGAATCACTCTATTACAAAAAAGCTTATTTGTCTTTTTTTAGCTCACTATTTCTCAGCCTCATTCATCCAAGGTATTTTGAGGACTATTAATGAAGTAAGCTTACTAACATTCTGAAGGACATTAGTGCTATATGAACTACAGTAAAAGATGCTATTTATGGAGACTATTCCCCCTACCACAGTACATGGAAAAAAATTATTTCGAAGCTGTGATAATAGATTCAGTTTGAATATAACATACTGAAGAAAGCATATGCTGGGAGAGCCACACCACTTTAAGTTTCAATAATAATTCCTTGCATCAGTAAATGGAAAGCAAGAGCTCTGGGAATGCATTGTATAAAATCTATACACCTGGGCCTGGCTGATTCTCTTTGGTTGCTTTCAAAGCAGTTTAGGCCTTGCTATCTAGAGATGACAATTTAGAACATTTGAAGACCACTAATGCTTGAGATCTGCTTTAGAAGTTTCATTTTCAATAATCATATACAGAAAGACTGATGATTATTTGAAATTTGTGTATTGTCTCCAATATAAGAAAATTAGGGCACTGATCATAGATTGAAACAGGATAACAGAAGGTAAAGATGACTTGGTCTGGGACAAAAATAGACCTTTTTGGCTAAGAGTTCACCCCTGGGTTGGAAGAAATCTTGGGAGTAATAACCAACTTCCTTGTGGCTGGGGCTAGAAATTATCTGTAATTGTGATTTTGTCCACAAAATGGTCAGACAAGCTAAAGGCTATTCTTTGCATAGTGGCATTGTAGCATGATCTATTTCTGTTGGTATCACATGTGTCTACATGTGAGAACACACTAGGAAAAAGAGTCAGGGGATCAAGATAAAGAAACAAAATCAAGAAGAATACAAATATGAATGTGAGAGAATATAGTATAAAATAACTTTAGGTTGCAAACTCTTGGTAAATCACATAAACTCATATTTTATCAATATAAAGCTGATGTGTGTGTGTGTGTGTGTGTGTGTGTGTGTATGTGTGTATGTGTGTGTGCAGATCACAGCACTGCCAATAAACCTAATGTGGTTGATTTCAAACATCAAACCCAAATGGGGATCATAACCTAGAGTCTTGTGATAGTATGTACCCAACATGAGCAAGGTTTTAGAATACCAATCCAATTATACTCTTTATCCCATACTTGAAATTTAACCCAAAGGACTCTCTGTTTTCTTTCTCTATTTTATCCCAAGCATATGATGGCAGGTAGCCTCCCAGGTTTTTCAGCTAGAATGTCAGGTTTTAAATATAAACCCTATTGCTCAATGAGTAATGTCATGTGAGTTTCCTTACATTTCCTGAGTTATTGAACGGATGATGCTCCCCATGCCTATCCATAGGGTTGCACAATGGAAATAAGAGAATACTTGTATTGCAGTGTTAAGAGCACCTTGCCTATGGAAAGTAGTAAGTAGTATTTGTCAGCATTAGACATCAGCACCTTATAAGAGTTGTGTTTTTGACTCTTTCCTGAGCCAGGATTGCTGGGGAGAGAAGCATGACAGAGTGCAGTGGGAAGTAGAACTTGGAGTTCGAGAATTGTGAAGGGCAAATCTCACCGAGGATTGACTGTTTTATGGGACTCCAATCCAACATTAAAGTTTCTGAAGATCTAATAAGTCTCATTAAACATGAAGTTTATTTTACTGCATCTACATATCACTTTGAATTTCTTATAATCTTCTGACTTGATATCATTGAGGGTTAAAATGACCTTGGTATGCTGATTGTAATTTTTGTGTAAGTAATGGCTCTTAATGAATTATTGTCTTTCTCTTTGAACAGGACAGTTAGTATAGCCGATATCTCATGACTGCAAAAGAATACTGTCAGAGTTCTTTTTCCAAGAAATTGCTATCAGATGATAAGGCATTACTTAACACTGAGCAGGGTTTGTTCTGTTAACAGACATATTTATTGTTGTAAAGAAAAGTCACTGGAAAAGGGCTTTGGGCCTAAGTGTCCAACCAAAGGCTGAGTTAGTCACATGGCATGTGCTGATCTCTTTCATGTGAAAGAGGTATAAGGCACCCTAGAAATCTTTCTGACTGACTCACACATTTGAAAAAATCTTTTCATTTTATTTATTCAGTGTTTGTGTGTGTGTGTGTATGTGTGTGTGTGTGTATGTGTGTGTGTGTGTGTGTGTATGTGTGTGTGTGTGTATGTGTGTGTGTGTGTGTGTATGTGTGTGTGTGTGTATGTGTGTGTGTGTGTGTGTGTGTGTGTTGTGTAGGAACTCAAATGCCACAATGCACAGGACCAAACAACTTTTACCCACTGAGCCCCTAACTTTCTTAATTTGTTTTGTATACAAATTGTATGCTTGGTATACTAGAACTCACTTTGCCAAATTCCCTGCATCATTTTATTGGTTGTAGGATTGGAGATGAAAAGGAGGGTTAAGGTAAAAAAAATGTTTCAAGTGGTAGCTTCAACCTTCCTTTGTCTGCCTGACCTATATTAGCTTACAGCATTTCCCAACAGACACATTCCTTTTTCTTGACTCTTATCAGTCTAAAATGTCCCATGCTGTCTTGACCACATTTTTTTGTTCTTTTATCAAGTCATTACACAACTAAATATTGAATACCTGTTTTGTTCTGGGAGATGTATAAGGAACTGAAATTATAGAAGTAAATTAGATAAACAGAATCCTAGCTTGAAGTACTCACCTTCATCCTGTCTCTTTTTCATAAATGCTCACCATTCTTTAAGTCCAAGCTCCAAGTTATCCTGTTTGATATCCCTCTCCTCCACAAGGACATCCCTCTTATTTTCCTTTCAGTTTTCAACTACCAGGAAACAATTAACTTAATTACAGTAAGGCATTACTACCTAACACCAACACATTACACTAAATATATGCTTTTATGTATAGATCGGGGTCTAAAATTGTACAGATATGAGTTGGAATCCTACCTCCTACTTCTGTATCTGATCTAGAACAAGTCATTTACTCTCTCTGAGCTGGGATATCTAAACTATTGTGGAGTTAGTTAAACTTAGTGAAAATAGTAGCACCAATTTCATAGTGTTGAAAGGATTTGTACACACACATACAGATTGGAACATATTATAGCTCACAAGTGTGCTAAATACTTGATATTATTGCGGTTACTTATTAATATAAATATATTGAAATCATGACATAGAAATATCAGAGATGATTATTCTTATCTTGGATTTGAAAAAGGGATACATAGAGTTCGACTGATTTGTCTTAAGTCTCCCAGGAGGTTTATGATAGGGTCAAAATTAGAGGCTAAGCTTCCAGTACACAGTCTAAGGGATTGAAGTTACAGTAAGGAACTGGTTCCTTTGTCTAGAATAGACTTTCACTAAAATTTGTCTGGTCTTCCTAACCTGCTTGCCTTCTTGACTGCTTCCGGCTGACACAATTAAGTTGATTAGTCATAGCTCTTTTGGTAAAATAACTAAGCTCCAAAGCTGTTTTTTTTATTTTAAGTTAACATATGATGTGTACCACCAACATTTCTGGCATACTGTCCATCCCTCACCACATCTTTCAATGCAGGCTCAGGAAAGCTAGAGATCACACATGCAACAAGACACAACTTTGTGGTTTCCTTTACAACGTAATGTCCAGCAAGAGGGCAAAACTAACACATGGCAGGTCCTTGAGAGAAATGTACAAAATAATCAGACTATTTTTAATTTTTAATAACTGAAAATGTAGTGTCTTGGGTTTATTTGCCTTGGTTTGTGTAAAAGTATCATCAACCTGTCTGGTGTTTGTAATCATTAACTTATTTAATGCCCATCTTATTCTAAGACAGAATGTAAGAATGAACTAGTTTGTCTGGTCTTTTCCCTATTACAAGTCTGGAATACAGACAAGATTTCATTTCATACAAGGTTGGACATTAATGTTAGTTTTCACAAATCACTTCCTGCAGTGAGAGGTAATATTCTAAAAGAGGAACAAAGCCCCGTCCTTGAGGGCAAACTCAGCTAAGTTTTTCTAGTTTCTTTGCAAATGAAACATTTAGATAAGGTTGCCATATTTCTTAAGTAAAAGCTAGCAGAAATAGTGCATTAAACAGTAATTGGATAGGAAAAGATGGCAGTCTTTAGTACTGAGCCATATTTAGTCATGATCACCATTATTCTACCCATATATCTATCATGTTATAATATTTTTATAGTTACAGTATTTTTCCTACATCTGTATTCCTAAGAAAAGGCTTATTGTTAGTTCTTTAGACTTCATCATAAACATAAATTTATTCACGTTAAAATTCATTTCTTTTCCATTTTGTTTACTGTTTACTTTCTATCCGGCACCCACAAAAATCTTGAGGTATCAGAGATGAGTGAGACATAGTCTCTGCCCTTAAGGAATTCAGAACCTGTGGGGGTAGACAAGGACAAACTGATAAATTATTAAGTAACATAGTTGCATGTTATTACTAAGAGGGAAGCCAAATGCTGTGCAAGTCCAGTTTTTCTTTCAAGAGTATCTGATTTATCATCTTTATCTCTAATTCAGAAAGAGAAAGCAAAGTCCTCATTAAACGATTTCAAGCTGTAGAGAACAAGCCAGAGAGAGATTTTTGGCAAAGGGTACCTTGCCACTGTCACAGAGATAACACCAAGGGACTGCCTACGCCATCTTTGTCCAAGGCCAGTCTTGCTAATATTGCAGGTCTTCTAAAAAAAAATTAACAGCAAAGTATCTGGCTCAAAAGAAGCATTCCCGTTAATTAGCAACCGTACACATGGTAAGCAGTTCTTGGGAGCATCTGTGGAGATGTAGATAGCTCAATATGGAGGTTGACCTATTTTCTGAAACCTATTTTCTGTGACCAGTAGAGTTGATACTAATTGTCTAAAGGAAAAGAAAACAGTTTCTATAAGCATTCAAACCCAAGAACTTGCTGACTTTCCTCCCAATACACATGAATCCATTCTGAAATAATGATTTTTATTTTGCAAAGAGGCATCTAGAGATGAGAAGAACCTGACTGAGGTCCAGCCAATTCCATTCCTGTAGAATAGTCAGAAAAGCCTCTTGGAACTAGACTTTCTACCTCTAAGCTGTCATGCTTGTCCTACATAACAATCAAAACATGTGAACACTGCAGAGGCACATGATGACATATATCTGTAAGTCCAGCCCTGGGCAGGCTGAAGCAGGAAGATCACGAGTTCAAGGCTAGATCATGAGTTCAAGGCTAATCTGGATGACAAAGCCAGACCTTATCTCAAAACAACAAGAGGTTAGCAATATTGTCTATTAACAAAATAACTATAGAGTAACACAAATTATCTGGTACATAAAAAATGTGGTAAGGAATTGTGAATTGTTTAACATTGTGCTTCCTGAATGCTAGAGTTGGCGATAGCGTTGTTTTCTCATGAATGTTGATATCATGTATGAGTAAAGCCCTGGTAAAACCACCAATATTTCAAAAATAATTGAAGCAGCAGTGTATGCTGAACTGGAATCCTATTTATTTTAACTCTTCTTATACCTATGTTGAAAAATTTTAGATTCTCCACTCTATCTTAATAAGAAGTATAAAGCTCAGAAAAATGAAAGAAACAACAACTTTTAAGCTCCATTATAAAAATGACATCACAGGAAAAATTGCATCTCCCTAATTAGAGAGTCAGAGGGTGGATTCAAGGATCACATTTTTTTGCCCCCAGAAGCCCAAATCATGTTCAGACAGTGAAAGATCAAAGACATCCCCTTCATGTTCTCATTAGTTATGGAGGAAAATAATCATGTTAAAATATGCAGGAACATTGTGTTCTTATAGCAAGACTCAACTACAAGAAAAAAAAAGTTCTTAAAACCTAAGTCTGGGGAAAGGTAAACAGCCTCTTTAAGCATCCGGTAAGTAGAGCTCAACATGTAAAGGAAGGGGAATACATAATTTTAGCTCTAATAAAGGGTGGAAAAAATGGAGAAGCACCTGAGAAATTTACAAGATAGAGGCACAAAGTCTTTAATGGATGCAATCAAATTCTATACCGTAGAATACTTCTCCTTTCTCAATTTTATCACCATGGCTTTGAAAAGCTTTTTATAGCACCTCCTTTTGTGTAGTATATCATTTTTGCCTTTCAACAAAAATATAAGACAGATAAAAATGTCAAAAGACAATGTTGAGGAACTGTAACAAGCATCAGAACCACACTTGAGTAAGGTAGGGATTTTAGAATCACCAGAATATGAATTTATAACAGCTTTGTTTTATGTTTTAAGATGCCTTGGATCTTTATGTCACTCAAGACTCTTCATGAAATCACATTCCACCTTCATTTACCTCCCAAGTGCTGAGATTTAAGATAGACACCACTAAGACCAGCGATATAGCTATGATTCAGTTACAGATAGCTGTAATAGACAAAATAGCCTATGTGTAAGTAGAGATGTGCAATGTTACTGCAGAGACAGAAACTTTAAGAAATAATAAAAAAAATGAGAGTGGTACAAAACAAAAACTAAATGAAGAACACATTTATTGAGCTTGTTAATAATGCAAGCTGGAGATAGCTAACACAAGAATTGCAAGTTTAAGGATATCACAACAGAAACATCCCAAACTGGAAAATAAAGGGAAAAATGACTAAAAAGGAAAAGAGCATAGAATATTCAAGAGCCATGGGACTAAAAATACTGTAACATATACATATTGGAAATATGAGATGGAGAAGGAAGAAAGGAAGGAAGGAAGGAAGGAAGGAAGGAAGGAAGAAAGGAAGAAAGAAAGAAAGAAAGAAAGAAAGAAAGAAAGAAAGAAAGAAAGAAAGAAAGAAAGAAAGACAGAAAGAAAGAAAGAAAGAAAGAAAGAAAGAAAGAAAGAAAGATAGAAAGAAAGAAAATAGAAAGACAGTAAGAAAGGAAAGAACATAATAAACATTGATAGCTGAGTGGTGGTAGAACACACCTTTAGTCTCAGAGGGATCTCTGTGAGTTCCAAGCCAGCCTGGTCTACAGAGTGAGTTCCAGGACAGCCAGAGTTACAACAGAGAAACCCTGTTTCAAAACAAGAAGAAGAAGAAAAAAGGAGAAAGGGGAAACTCTAGTATCTGGTTAGACAGAATTGAGTTTATTATGTAAAATCATATAACACTGACATTATGAAATATACATTACATTTTTGAGCAATAGGAACTGAGTCCTTTGTTACAGGTGGGAGTGTAAAATGGTAATCAGTTTGGAAGATATTTTGATAGTTTGTTACAAGATTAAATATTTTTGTATCATGAAATGTAGGAGTGGTGCCTCTGGTATATATCCAAATAAGTTTCGAACTCATTTATGTATTTATACTAAAACCTACACATTGATATTTAGAAAGCTGCATTTATAAATACTTTATTTGTCAGCAGACAGATGCCTTTTAATTGGTAAGTAAACAGTAGCATATTCAAACAATGGAAGCCAAGGTGGCAGGAACCTGAAGAGCAGTTAGCAACATTCATTGTAAAGGACACAGAGAGAATGAATTCAAGCACTCTTTAAACACAGCCCACCTTCTCCAGTCTTTCACAATCCAGGACCAAACTTAGGGAATGGTGTCACCTACAATAGGTTGTTTTCCTACATTGATTAATATAATCAAGATACCCTCTACCAGACATGCTCAGATTTTCTGTGATCTAAAAGAAGAGAGAAGCTATTTATAACCAAGTTTTCTTTCTAGTGATGGCCTTTGTAATTTTATTTTTACTCATAACTAAACTATCTAAATGAATAGTCTATAGCCATCATCAGTTGAAAGTCTCCAGTATGAAGTACTTTTTATTCCTGCCTTGCCTGTCTTCAATTCACATTATTTACTCATCTTTCCTCCTTGATGTCCTCTTCTTACTTGCTTTCCATACTGCTACTACACTTAACTACATTTATCAGAAAGTACTTTATAATGGCTTTATATTTATGGAGAAATTGTACAGATAGTTGAGACAATTTCCATTTCCTTATTTTTTCCTGTTTTAAGGAACTTACAATGATATAGTTCACTTTTTCATGTGCTAAAATAATATTAGTAGATTTTAACAAATTTATGTTTCCTTTATTTTTACCTGATGCTTTTTTTCATTCTGGAATCTCAAATAGGATACCCCATTGAAACTTGGCATGTATCCTTAGTTTCTACTTGGCTATGACAACTTAGTTGTTTTTATTTTTGCCTTTTCATGTTTTTCCGTTTAGAAGGAAATCGTTCCATACAGAACATGCCAAACATGAGGAAGGAGGTAATAAGTGGTATTCTAATTTCATTTTGCATGGAATACATACATAATATATTTGAAGTTTTCTGGCAACTGGGGACTTGACTCTTCCGTATTTGTTTCTTAAGTTACTTACTTATATCAGTTTAGAATCATGGGCATCGATATTATTTTGGAGTTATGGTATGATTTAAATGTGCCCATCACAAGTTCATGTCTTGGAATCTTGGTTCTTAATGTGGTGATTTTCTGTTGTATTGTGGACCTTTTAACATAGTACCTCATGGGAGGCCCTTAAGCTATTAAGGATGTTTTCTTCAGAGATAAAGGTAGTTCAACCTTGCTCAACCTTTCGAAGGGATTATTACAAAATCCTTGGCTTTCTTCCCCTCAATCTCCCCAGTCTCTTCCTCTGGCTTCCTCTTTTAAGAAATTATCTTTCTTCTAGATAAGCTATCAACATTGCCTTTCATCACGAGGTGGCACAGCCTTAGGAAGCTCTTGATAAGAATCTGCACAGTGCTTTCTAGACTTTCAGTCTCCCAAACCATGAGCTAAGTAAACTACTCTTCTTCAAAAATTAGCCTGTGCTTCCTGTGAGATGGCTCACCTGGTAAAGTGCTTAGCTTTACAACCCTATCAACTGGAGTTCGATGTCCAGAATCCATGTAAATGAGGAAAAAGAGAACTGGCCACACAAAGGGGTTTTCCTACCTCCGCACATATGCGTAGTATGAACATGTTAAAAAATAAATGCATATACAGATTATACATAGTTGGTCTCTTACTCATTATTAGTACTGGTTTTTTTTGTGCTATGAATTGAACGTGGAACCTGACACATGAGAGACAAGCATCCATTCACTAAGCTATATTCTCAGAGTCTCTGGGAACATGCACCATACAGTGAATAGTCTAGAAACAGGATCTTTCACCTGGACCTCGCTGTTTCTCTTAGACTGACTGGTCAGTGGGACATTGGGATCCATCTGTTTCTGTCTGCCCCACAAACTTCATACCCTGTGCTGAGATTACAGGTGCTTTTTTTGCCATATCTAACTTTTGAATGGGTGTTGAGATATGAACTCAATTCCTTATGCTTGTGCAGAAAGCACTTTACACATTGAGCCATTTCCCCAGCCTAGATTTTACACACTTACTGTATAAAAAAGTTTTAAAAAAATATTTCAAGGCACATGAAAATTCTCTAATAGGCACTTTTCTGTGCCATTAATAAAGTTTCATTATAACACATTCACATTACATACTGTCTATGGTTTGCTTTCATGTAACATTTTTTTCCCCTGAGACACGGTTTCTCTGTTGTAACTCTGCTGTCCTGGAACTCACTCTGTATACTAGGTTGGCCATCAGCCCACTTGGATAATCCTGCCTCTGCCTTCCAAGTGCTGGGGTTAAAGGCATGTGTCACCACTGACCAGCTCCCATGTAAAATTTTCAAAACCTAAAATATTTGCATGTGTTCATTTTGCAGAAAATTATCTGACTTCTGGACCAAAGCAAGGCAATGATCCACAGCACAATAATCAGAAAAAGAACTTACATATTATTTCCCTGCTCAAAGTCCATTGTGACACCCACCATAAGAGGCCCTACTGGTAGCTACATGCACTGTGGGTGGAACTGCAATCTAGAAGACCTAGGACCAGGGGGCCTAATACCTTTGGAAGCACACAGTAAGCCATCTATAAAGTTGCTTTGTGATCAAAGCGTGGCAGCTATGGGGTAGTCACACTTAAACTATTCCATTGTGTTTGTGATTAGCAACTAAAGCAAAGTCCAGACTGAGGATGATTAGGAGTCTCAGTTTGGTATATTGGACAATGACCTGCAGGGACACTCGGGCTGATGGCAAACATGCTTCAACTTCCATTGTTTTCTTTTTATTTCCATCCCCCAACTTTTGCTTCAGTTTTCCTGGCAGATAATGATTTTTTTCACCCTCTCAGCTAGCAATGTTAGAAAATTATTATTTATCATAGATTCCTCTATCTTTCTAATATCTAATCCATCCCTAAGTTTGGTTTTACATTCAACATCTCTCATGTGCTATAATTTGGATCTGTGATGAGCTCCCAAAGCACAAACGTTAATAGCTTCCCAGAGAAGCACTGATGGGAGATGATGGAACCTTTAAATAGTAGAGACTTATGGGAGGTCTTCAGATCATTAGAGACATGCCCCTAAGAGGGCAATATAGGGTGACCTTTTTTCTCTTTCTTTCTCTTGGGGCATCCTGGTAAGATTCTGCTTCACCAGATGGTTCTACCATTGTTCCTAACTGATCACAAACTAGAACCTCCCAAATGGAACCAAAGAAACCCTTTCTTCATGTACATTGATTAACTCAGTCATTTTGCTATACTGGTAGAAACCTGACTGACATATGCATTAATCTTACAGTCTGACACATTTCTATCACTGCAATGCAATGTGCCAGTATAGCTCAGCTCAATTTTTGCAAAACTCTCCTGACTAACTTTGTGGTTGAATCTATGCATATTGATAGCTCATGCTTCTTAAAGTAATCATGCAGATCACTCACTAAGTAAAGTCAATCCAGCAACACTCAGTAAAATTGTTTTAATGCCATATTATTGTTGTATTTCTGTTAAAATAAAGACATACAACTGGAAATTCGGTTTTCCCATTATTTACTAAATATTAGCAGTAATAGGAGTAACCTGTGATATGTGCCAAGAGCCATGCTAAGTGATTTAAATGCACACTATAGGAGTTCTTGAAATCTTTCAAGCAACTCTCATTATTTTATCTATTTTATAGATGAAACAAATTAAAGGTAGAGATAGAGATAGGCTACATAAAGCTGGGTCTGAAACCCAGTTCTATTTAAGTCTTCATTACACTTTTTCCATTGAATATTGGAATCATTTGTTTAAAAGAAATACCCAGGTAGATATTGGGAGTGAAAAAAAAAAAAGCTTCATTGGAAGGACCCGGTTTCTGCCAGGAACTTCTACAGATGCTGAATAGAAAAAGTATTCTAATGAACCATTTTGCGTTCTCATTTTTTTCCCTGTAGGGTTATACTACATTTCAAAAACCATTATGGTTCCTAGGAATCATCTTAAGCACTATAACTAGGGGATCTATTTAAGTTGAATGTAAGGGAACCTATGCCTTAGGTTTGTCTTGGCTTTTTCTACCACAGTCTGGGTGATTTATAAAAAGAGAAATTTATTTACCATACTTCTGGAGGAGGAAGGACTCAATTAATGTACAGCATCTGTTGAGAATGGCTATCTGCTTCAGGGACAGCACCTTTGCATTTTGATAGCACTAGGAGACAGAAGGAAAAAACTCTTTAATGAGCACTACCCAAGCCTCCTGCTCCTGCTCCTGCACTAGGAGGTTCTGCAATGACCAGAAACATTTCACAGCTCGTATAAGGCAGGCTGTATTGCCAGATTTATCTTTAGGAAATAGGGTTTACTATCTAAAGGGGTATTGGTGGTGGCCACTTTGCCTTTTTTTGAAAAAGTAAAAGGGACAATCAGTCTTATAGAAACAAAGTCAACAGTTTCATTTTAGCTTTGTTGTCTCTGAGACAGAGTTCCTTGCTCTGTTTTCTTCTTCCTCTGTAACCTAATATTTCTCAAGTAAGTTTGCTAATCACATTTAATTAGTTAAGCCTTGTCCTCTTTACCTTCAATGCTGAGGAATATGGAAAATAAAATTTTGTTATCACATGGCAGACGGTGGAAGAATAAAAAAAGGAACCAACTGCCTTCAAAGCCCATTTATAAAGGTACCTAATCTCACTCATGAGAGATTAATAAGCCCTTGTGGCCTATTAGTCTAGCAGAAGACCATCTCTAAATATGGAGGGAGTACGTTTAGACCATAGCGTGCTTCCTCTACCTCATTTGCATTCAAGTTCTCACTCACAAAATACATCCATTCCATCACAATAACTCTGTGAGTCTTATCAATCCAAAACCAACTTTAAAGTCTTAAGTCCAGAGAATTATCTCAATTAGACATGAGCGAAATTCAAGGCTTAATGTATTCTAAGGCCAACTTCCTTCAAAATTTTAGTCTATGAAGTCAAACAAGTTATGATCTCTAAGAACACATTGATGAGACAGTCATAAAGTAGACATTCCTATTGTAAATGGGAGAAATAGAATAAACAAGTAACATGCCTCATTTAAGTCCACAGCCCAGCAAGGCAAACAACATTAAATCTAGAAGCTTAAGCATAATCCCTTTTGGCTCCAAGTCCTGCTTTCCAGACACTGGGCTGGGGGTTGAGTCCGAAAGGCCAAAGGCAGTTCTGCCCCTGAGACTTGGAGGTATAAACTATGTTGTAGCTCCCAGGCATTGAAGTCACATGTCTGCACTGTTCCCAGGAATTTTTAAATGCCCTTCTTCTGTAGCTTGGATGTCTTGTTGGAGAGGCCTTAGAGAGGACTCTCTGTGGTAATCACACAGTTCATCTACATAAACCTGCTGGGCACTGTCCGAGTGAGAACTTTCTCTTACCTCCACTCCTGTGGCAGCTCTCTACCTGTACCAGGAAGCTCTATGAAGCATTCTTTGTAATTCAGGTAGCCATATTTTCACAGTTCTTGCATTGTATGTGCCTGTAAACACCACGCGGATACCACCAACATCCACAGCCAGTATTCTCCAAAGCAGGAGCCTGAACTGTATCTGGATCCACTTGAGCTGCACATATGGTGGATAAATGAGACCGGTACTAAAATTCAGGAAAGCAATGACCTGCGTTTTCCCTGAACAGAGAAGCCACCCACACAACCCAGGCCATTTCTTGTGGATACACTGAGCTTCTCCCTGAAACTGTTTTATTCTTAAGGCCCTATCACTCTGACCTTGAGATTTGTAAAGATCTTCAAAATGACTTGCAGTTGCCCCTTTTTTTTCATAAAGAGTTCCTGCCCTCTTTATAGTTCTATTAATCTCCTTGTCAAATAGCAACTAAATTAAACCCTTGGTTTTCTGCTCTCCTAACCATACATTTTCTTTATTCAGGCACAAGGGAGAAAGGGGAGAAGGGTCTCATCGTGTATTCCAAGCTGAGCTCTAACGCTTTATCCTACTCACAAGGCCTCCTACTTCCTAAGATTCCTAAGATTGGGTATGTATCAGGATGACCCACAACCTTTTTATTCTTTACATGTCTACCTGAGATTTTTAAAAAATCAAATCTTGCAGGATGTGTGGCTCACTACTACTATTCCAGCATTTGAGATGATTCGGCTGTTAAGACCAGGTACTGCTCTCCTGAAGGACCCAAGTTCAGTTCCCAGCATCCACATCAGTAGGTTCACAGCTGCCTGCAATTCCATCTCCAGGGAGATCTGCTGCCTCTGATCTGTGTGAGCTTACACACATAGGCACATGTGCACTCCCTCTCTCTCTCTCTCTCTCTCTCTCCTCTCTCTCTCTCTCTCTCTCTCTCTCTCTCTCTCTCACACACACACACACACACACAGCTTCACATAATTAAAAATAAAACAAATCTACAATTTAACAAAATTCTTAATGTTTCTCTTTTCAGTATAAATCTTATCCTTAAAACATTTCTCTTTTCTCATATATTACTGTAAGTAGTTAAGAGAAGCCAGCCAAGCAGTAGTGGCACACACCTTTAATTCCTGCACTCAGGAGGCAGAGGCAGGCTGGTCTCTGTGAGTTCAAGGCCAGTCTGGTCTAGAGAATGAGTTCCAGGACAGTCAGTTAAGTTACAACAGAGAAAACCTGTCTCAAAAAAAAATGAAGAAGAAGAAGAAGGAGGAGGAGGAGGAGGAGGAGGAGGAGGAGGAGGAGGAGGAGGAGGAGGACACACAGTGTATTGGATACATTGCTGCTTAAGAATTTCTCTGCTAAATATCAGTAAGCTTGATTTCCCACAAATTTGTACAAAAGTACCACATGGCTGTAATTCCAGCCAAGCTTTTGTGTGCCAGTTTACAATTAAAAAATGGCCCTTCCTTCAGTTTCTAATGCCTTGTTCCTCATTTGCTTATAAAACTTTATCAAAGTAATCTTCATTGTCATGACCACTTAAGCAACTGAGAATCAGGCTTTACTCATAGATTTTTTTTTCTTTGAAAAATAATTCTCTACCTTCATCAGTCCTGGGAGGCATCTCCTAAAGGCCATACCTCCTAAGAATACTGTTGCACTGGTGGTTAAATTTCAACATGAATTTTGGTGAACAACAATAACAACAAAAAAATTGAACCAAATCAACCTGGGAAAAAGGAAGGTTGGGCTTCAATCCAGACATAAGAGCTTAGCATTTCTTACCCAGTTAGATTTTAACAGCTAGAGTTTAAGAAGCACTCTATATGTATGCTTTCTTTTGCGTACTTATAAAACTTTTGGTGAAGTCTGTACTGAAATGTTTGTTTGTCTTAAGTTAAACGCAGTGGAAAATGAATGAAGAAGATGAGTCTTTGAGATCTCGGTGCTGAAAGTGTGGTCCTGGGACCAGAAGAGGCTATATCACCTGGAATCTTGTTAGAAATGCACATTTTCAGGCCCTAGCAATGCAATCTGAAATTCTTTGTGTGGAACCTAGCTGTTTCTTTTTCCCAGAAGAATTCCATGTGATTTTTGATGTCCACTAATTTTCGGAACAACTTATCTTTATTTCTCCTCTGTTCTGCTTAAGACAACTGTAGTGTGAGTATAATAAATAGTATGCATTGTAAATAGGAGACATAGCATGCCCTGAAGAAAGTCCAATCTCTCAGTTTCAGAGCCTTGCTCCCAAGAAACTTATAAATGACCCTCACCAGGACTGAGTAGAAAATAATTTTGTGATACAACTCCTAATGTGCTAAAACCAGGAAATCGCTAATTTAAGATGTTAGCTAACCATTCCAATAGCTGCTACAAGGTAGATGATGTTAAACTGATTTATACTTGGTACAATTATGAAAAGTGTTCAGATATGGTCAACTTCAAGCAGAAAATTTAGGAATTTAGGTCCTTTTGGCTTTTCTTCAAAGAATATTTTTATTACTGATATTTGCTACGTGTATGCAGAAAGACATACATTATAGTCCAGATAAAAGCAAATTTCATAAAAATCTGTGTATTTTGATCATATTAAACAGCAAAATCACAATCATTTTGTTGATGTGTATTTGCATATGCACAGAAACATACTATAGAAAATTATTGTTAATGGTGGCTTCCTGGAAGTAATTGAGTTGGATGTGGCAGGCACAGCAGTGTCCCTTATTCATGGGTTGACTTTATGTTATTTCTGTTAGACATGGTCAAACATGGTTGAAAAATATTAAGTGAAAGGGGAGTGGCAGCTGGAGAGATGATTCAACAGTTAAGAACATGTATTATTCTTCCAGTGTGCCTGAGTTTGATCATGAGCACTCATATTGGGCAGCCAGCAACTGTCTAGAAGTCTAGCTTCAGGGGATCCAATGTTTCTGGCATCACAGTCAAATATATATATATATATATATATATATATATATATATATATATATATACACACATTTATACATACATACATACATGTACACATACACAGACATATATATATATATACATATATGCACACATACATATACCCATGAATAAAAATAAAAATACATCTTAAAAATAAAATGGAACAGTCAAGAAATACATCATAATTTTTATAATGTACTATCTTCTGAATACAATGGTGAAATCTAACAGTATACTCCTCCTTTTTGCCTAGGATGGGAATCATCTGGCATATCAGTGCTATATACCTTACCTGTCTCAAATAGAGGGCATGGATTCAAGAAATCCTTGATAGCGGTCACACAGCACAAAAGAATGTATGTATAAAGGGGAAGCCATAAAGTCCCTTCTTTAAGTAAAATGTTGAAGTTCTCTATTTAAGGAAAAAAGTCATATGCTAAGGTTGCTAGAACTTTTAGTAGGAATGAATAGGGGAACCTAGATATTATATGTAGGGTCCTATGCTGTCTTTGGATTCAGTCATCCATAGGGGGGCTTTCTTCTGTTGATACTTTCTGTAGAAAAGGGGAGATTACTGAATTTTCAAATTTTGCTTTTTGTACTTTCCCATTTTTGAATTTGTCGCAATGAATATATGCTATTATTATGATTACTATTACTATTATTATTTTTCAGTATTAGAGATAAAAGTCAGGGTTTGTAGCATGTTACGCAAGTTCTGTACCATGAAATTACATTTAAACTCTACTTCTTTTCAGAAATGATCCCACCAGCTGACTTTGAACTTGCTCTGGATGCCTTGAAACTGCTATCTTTCTACGTTAGCCTTCCTACTAGATAGGATAATGTGTCTGTGGTACCATGTCTGGCTATAAAATATTTTTAATATATCAAATTCTACTGAAAAGATAATACTCACACAATAAATAACTCAAACATTACAAAGGACAAAATTTTAGTAAAGGATCTTAACTTTTTTTTATTTTGGACATTTAAAAATATTTATTTCATATGTAGAATCAGACATTTATTGATTGTGTGTATATACGTGGGAGTGCAGCTGGGTCACAATGTGCATATAGAGTTATAGAACATCTTGAGGTATTCTATTTATTCTCTCTTAGGTCCCAAGCATCAACCCTAGTTTGCTAGGCTTGGAGGCAAGCATCTTTACCCACTGAACAATCCTACCTTCTACTGGCTCTGGGTTTCATTTATTTATTTGTCTGTTTTATTTTACTTTTTTTGAGAGTGTCTCATTCTATAGGTCAGGCTGGCCTAGAGACTATTAAGTAATTCAGGCTGGTCTCAACTCATGGCAGTTCTTCTACATCGACCTTCCAAATACTGATTATAGCCACTATATACCATGCCTATATGAGAAAATGATTCTAAACACCGAAATGTGTTCTGGAAATATGAATAAAACCTTTCTACACAGAAGGAATAATGGGTAAACATTAAACATTTATTACATAAAGCACATATTTGCCTAGATATGTAACACATACAAAATGAAATATTAACAATTACATAGGATATCTTCTTGGTTCATTAGGTTCATTTGTTATTAAATAAAGATTGATATTTCTTTCAGTACACAAGTAAACCTTTTTTTAATTTTAATTTTAACTATGATACTTCCAACCATTGAACTTTTCTCTCTCCATAGCATCCTTACAGCAGGCTTTATCTCACCTGACAATCATTAATGGCCAAGCCACAAACACTCTTTCCTTCTATATTCTCCTGGCACCAACAGCTGTTAACTATCCTCTTCTCCCATTTGTGTCAACATGTCTCTTTCTTAATGTTACTAAATAGATTTGGAGAATAGTGGTAATTCTTTGCCTAATTTTCTTTTCTAAATTTAAAGTTTTTATTTTATTTACCTTTATATGTGCCTGAGCATTTTGCCTGCAAACCATGTACTCTCAGAGGTGAGAAGAGGGAGTTGGATTTCCTGGAACAGGAATTATGGATGGCTGTGAGCCATCATGTCGGTGTTGGTAACTGAACCTGGGTCCCCTGCAAGAACAGCAAGTGTTCTCAACCACTAAAACATCACTCCAGCCTCTCTTTTCCTACTATTCATTAATAGGGCAAAAAAGCTTTTTGATTCATTTACCATTGGGTTTATTTTCTACTGAAATGTCAAGCTCCTGATCAGTTAAAAGTTCCCCATGCAACCAAGTTTCCAGTTCCTCCACTTCTTTTCTGCATGAAGGGCTCCTGTCCACAGAAAAAATCTTTATTACCATACTGCTTCACATTGAATATTTTAGAATCTGCTGTAGTCTTCTCTATCTCTACTATTCATGCAGACTCCTTTTAAACACAGATTGACCTTTCCCCTCAAACTGATTTAAGACATTTAAATATGACAGGCCAGTTTTATTTCTAGCGTAGCACATATGCTAAGTTTGAAATGCTATAGAGAAGATTCCAAAAGCAGGAATGGCATGACAATTCACAAAGAAGACTGTATATTCTTTTGTTCATCCTGCGATGAAAAATTGTCTTTCTTAAATCAAGCAGACAGCATCATATAGAGTGGTAAAACACCAGAGGTATTGCCCCCTGAAAATCCAGAACAAGATAAAAAGATCTTCTAAGACCATTAAAATTGAATTTTTTTTTATTACACAGGCAGTGCAATAAAGTAAGAAACAGAAATATTGGAGTTCAGGAGACACAATTAATATCTATAAATGGGCTGATTTCCTAATCCAGGAGAATTTAAATGAAATGCCATTATAATGAGAGTTTAAAAAGATTACCTGCTTTCATAAACATTTCCATAACCAGCTAGAAAACACAGTGGAGAACTCATTTGGTATGACAAAATAAAATGCATAAGAAGACAAAAATATTTTGTGTTAATGCCTTCAAAATATTTTTTAAAGATTTATTTTATTTTAATTACTTATATGTGTGTCTGTGTCTGATTATGTGAGCATGAATGAATGTGTCTGCAGAGGCCAGAAAAGTGCATCGTATCCCTTGGAGCTAAAGTTACAAGCAGTTGTGAGCCACCTGATATGGGTACTGGGAATTGAACTCATGCCTTCTGCAAGAGCAGTATATACTTTTAAGTGCTGAGCTCTCTTTCCAGCCTCTTGAAATAGTTTTAATAGAATCCCCAAAGTGAGGGCTTGGTAGAAGGGAAAGATAAGTGATAAAGTGTATATTTAGCATGTGAAAGGCCCTGGGTTCAAGCCTCAACATCAAAAATGAAAGAAGAAAATCTCAGATACTATTTTAGAACCATGCTTAATTTAAAACTGGAGAAGTGGAAGGAGGGGAAACATTGGTGGAGATGTATTGGATGAGAGAAGAATTTATTTTCAATTTTTAGGAAAAGGAGAGGAAAACATTCTACCCTAAAGATTATACAAAAAAAGAAGTCAATTTTTCAAGAAAAGAAGGTTAATTTTTCAAATTTGCCCCAACAAATGATAAAAATTGGTTCAAAACTAGTTATTAAAACACTATGATTTTAAAAAATGCTGCACATTCCAGAGACCCAAATAGTAAAATAGAGCTTCATTTATTTCCCAGTAATTCAGGAGAAGTTCCATTTGGTTCTTGCTTTAGCATAATGGCAAAAAGATTGAGTTACAGAGCCTCTGATTTTCCTGCTAGGATCCTGGATTCTTTTGAATGGAAGCTTGCCTATATCGTCAGCACTCCAGAAGCTCTGAGGAAAAAATAGTAGACACGGTTTTCCTGATCAAGAACTTCTTAATGTTTCCTTCTCTTTGTTTAGTGACTATATGTACAGCATGCTTACTTTGGCTGATGGCCAGCAGTATTTAGAAAGTTAGCAAAATCTTTGGACTTTGTTTTTGTCAGTGTCAGGTTAAAACAGATACCTTACCAGTCAAGATTCTGTTTGCTTGGAGTAGTTACATCAGATAGGTTACCTTTTAATGTAGCATCATGATCAACTTTTGGAAGGCTTCATTTTAGAAACAAAGGAGACAGACTTGTCTGCAGCTCATTTATGTTACTGTATAATGTATAAGGACCAAATGTTCATCTTTCCAATTTTCTTTCAGAAACATTGTGAAGTCAAAACCAGAGCCTTATATGTGTCAGGCAAGTAAGTGCTCTGCTACAACTGTGCCCAAACCTTATATATTCTTCCCTGAAGCTTCCTTTATAAGTTAAATTATGTCTGTATCTGAGGATGTGTGTTAGGAATATTATCCTTAACCAGTAAGAACTACAACCAGAAATATTTGAAAACCACATAGATCATATTAATTTTTATTAACCAAAGGTATCAAGAAATATTTGATGAGAATACCATGAGAATGTTTCTCTAAAAAATTTTAGAATTGTATTGGAAGTTATAATTATACACTAAAACAGGCACTTCTTTTTAAACTGACTATTTTTTTCTAATCTCCTCTATTTAAATAAAACTATACATTTTGATAATAAATTTCCCACTTGTCACTCACTTTAAAATATGCAAGTTTCCATGATAAACACTACAATGTGACAATAAAATATATACATTTCTTACTCTCCTGATGCCTTTAGTAGAGCAACAAACATTAAAAAATTAAATGATCAGATAAATGTATGACTGCAAATGAAAGAAACTTTGCACACAATGAGAAAAGAACTAGAGTTATAACAATTTGCTTGTTTACCCTAAGTGAAAGAAAAGAACTCTGATGTAATGTCATGTAACCCTAAGTCATGTAAATGTTGGGTAAAAAATGTTCTGGAAGGAAATAACATTCTTTTTAAAGATATAAGGTAAGCTTAAGTAACTTGAAGTTCAGTATGGCTAAAGATTGAGAAGAGAGTTTGGTCGTTACCTTAAACTGAAATGGTAATAGTCAGTAAGGACAAGATTATATAGAAGCTTGAAATTTGTGTGAAATGTTTTGCATTTTATTTTAAAGGTGAAGGAAAGTTGCTATAGGTTCATAGGCAGATTATCTTATGATAAAATTACAATTTCAGTGAGTTGTTTGGCTTGAGTACAGACAGTGTGGGGGGAGGGAAATCAGCAAGAATGGATTTGGACTATAGTCAGCCATAATTTCTAAGAGATAAGAAGCATGCTCAAATAGTCATATGAATCCTTCAAAGGCAAGTTGATCTAAAAATACCATGAGTGTTCTACAAATATCGTACCTCTATTGTGGTGGTTTGAATGAGAATGGCCTCCATAGACTCATTTAGTTGAATGTTTGGTCCCTGGTCGGTTGAACTAAGTAAGAGTTGGGATTCATGGGTCTTGTTGAAGGAGGTTGTCACTGGGGGTGGGATTTGAAGCTTCCAATGCTCACACTATTCCTGGGTAGCTCTCTCTGTCTCTTGGGTCGTACATAAGATCCCAATTACTGTTCCAGCACTAGGTCTGCCTGCTTGTTGCCATACTTCTTGCCATGATGATTATGGACTCACCCTCTTAAACTGTAAGCCCTCAGTAAAACTCTTTTGTAAGTTGCCTTGGTCATGGTGTTTTGTCACAGGAATAGAAAAGAAATAGAGACATTAGTCAATTTAAACAATTATTTATATTTGTTTGTTTATATTTATATTTGTATGTTTTATATTTATATTTGTATGTTTTATATTTTCAGACAAGGTATTTGACTGTGATGGCCTGTGTCTTTATTCTTGGTTAAGAAATGTGCTAAATGTAATAATATTCTGACACAAGTTGAATTTACTAAGTACTCCACTTCTTTGAAGGCCAAGTCTTTGTATTACCTATATATTAGTTATTTATACTTTGACTAGTAATGATGGTACCATCACTTTTCTCCAATTCACTCTGGCTGATTTTCCTGACTAATTTCTAGCAAATCAGTTAACTTTGTGTTAACTCACTAAGTAGAATAGACAAATATTTGGGCAAGAAGAAATAGGTTTTTTTTATAATATTACTTATTTAGTGGGGACATAAATAATTTTAGGTATCAAAAATAGTGATGTGTTAGCTCAGCAGGTTAAGGTGTTTGTTGGGAATCTAACAACTTGAACTCGATTTCCAGGACATGCATGGTAGAAAAAACATTTTTTAATAATGGTGATGGCTTCTAGGAAATTACATTCTGTAGTTACAGAGAAGCCAGCATGTTTGGTAACCTGGAATGTCTTGACTACCCAGTGGGCTGATGGCTTGCCAGTGATCTCGAAGAATGAGCCAGGGGGCAAGCAAACAGAATTTGGGAAGTAGTCCTGAAAAGAGCTCAGGGCTCTTAAAAGGAACAGGTAAATAAGCCAAGAGAACAAACATGCCTAAAATGTGAAGAAAAGAATTTCATTGAATTGCTGAATTTGTCCTAATGAACTGAACAACAATGAAGGAAATGAATTACAATAATAGGGTCAAAGACCTCTGAACCCAGTGAAATCTGTAATTGGAAGGTCAATAATTAGTATGTAGCTCATAAGTGAAGAATTAGCCTTCCTTTTGAAGAATGCCAACTACTGAGAAAGGGCTGAGTAAGGCTGGACTTAAAAGAGTTAGCATATCTGCCAAATGGAGACTTAGGATGATGGGGGGTCAGTGAGGAGGTAAACCAGAAGACTGCCTCCTAACCAGACAGGATTCTGGCTATCTTAAAATGGCATCTCCTCTGCTGAGTGGAAAGTCTGAGTTTAAAGATGCCTTTGTTTTCCTAGAAAGAGTGAGAGGAAGGAAAGGAAGTTGCATTGTTTTGAAACTGCATTAGTCAAACTGAAGAGGCTTTAAATTAAAACAAGTTTACTCTGAGATGTTATCATTCTTTATTTCTGCATGTGCTTTATTATCCTTTGGTTTATGTTTAAATGCTCTGGTTACAATGAGTTGTCAATCTTATCTTGACAGAACTCTAGTAAAGGATTTTCTGCATATCAGTCAAGCTAGATACCAGATCTGAATAACTGGCAGAAGCCACCCAGAAGCAGCAGTTGATCCGGAGGCCTGGGGAGAACAAAGTTAATACAAATTCTCAGACAACTGTGGAGTAAGGGTTTCCTTCCTGTTTCAGTTTGTCAGCTCATGTCAAAATCAAACAGGCATAATGCAGAAAATCATGGTGGCTTAACAAAATGAAAGACAAAAACTCAGATTAGTATGGTCACAACCATCATTTGGATTGCTTACAGACAATATTATGTGGGTGAGATAGGAGCATTGCTGTGAGTTGGAGACCAGCCTATATGAGCTAGGGAGTTTTAGGCCAATAAAACAAAACAACAAACAATCAAATGAAAAACCCAGTAGCAAAACAAACAGACAGACAAACAACAAACAGAGAAAAGTAATTCCTGTGGCTACAAAACAACTGTGCATAGACCAAATTGGGATCAGTTGGAAGGATTAAAAGCAGAAAGAACTGCGTGTTGTTTCTGTGTTTCAGGAGATTGTTAACACTTGGGCATGGCAAGGAAGAAAACGGATTCTTTCGATTTGTTCTATTCCCTCCTCATATGAACCACCTGAAGTGCAATTCTGAGACTGTGTTGTTCTTTTTTAAGATGGCCCAAGGTGTGTTTATTCAATATTTTGTCTTCTTCAAACAAAAGTTCTTACTCTGGAGTTAAGTGTAAATACTGAAAAGTTCACAGCTGTGGCACATTTTTATATAGTTCACAGCTTGGGATATCCAAATGTACAAACCTATTGGCAGTACTATTTCTATAAAGTTAACCAAGTAAGTTCCTAATAATGACTATTTCATACTTAAAAAGACAATATTTCTTTGTTTATATCATGAAGTAGCAACAATTTTTTTTGGAGACCGGGTTTCTCTGGTTGTCCTGGAACTCACCCTGTAGACCAGGCTGGTCTCAAACACACAGAGATCCACCTGCCTCTGCCTCCAGAATGCTGGGATTAAAGGTGTGCACCACCACCACCCAGCTAAGAAAAATCATTTTACAGTTATGGGTCACCACAATATGAGGAACTGTAATTAAGCGTCACAGCATCAGGAAGGTTGAGAACCACTATTCTAGAATTAGTGGTACAGACAATTGTGAGTAACCTTGTGCATGCTGGGAACACAGGTCCTCTGCAATAACAGTAGGTACTCCTAACCACTGAACCATTTCACCAACCCCAGGTTTTAGTAGTGTTTTCATGCTCATGGGCTCTTCACAATATGGTGAACTCCAAAGAAATAATAAAAACATAATGAATGCGTGAACAAATAATGGGACAAATTGGTATGTGGCCTATGGTAGTCAATTCTAGCAATGCTACCAAGAGATCTATGGTGAGTGGGAATTTATGATTTTTAGTGGAAGATAAGATTTTCTTCAGATTTTTTATTTTGTTTCGTTGTAGTCCCTATTATTGGTATCATCTGGTGGTCCAGACTATTGTTTTCTAGTCCTGGTATGTGAAATACAGCCCCCCAAAAATAACTTTTATAGCTTGATACACATAGAGGAAGACAGACCAAATGGTCCTTCATTCATTCACAGTTCCTTCAGTGATTTTATCTTGAAGTGATCAAAACACCAATATGGCACATTTTGAGATGGCACATCTTTAACTCCTTTATCATCCTGCAGTGATTTAATGTTCCTCACAATAGCCATCTTTCCCTCTCTCCTTTCCTGTCACTATGAGTGACACACCAGCTGATACTGTTATGAACAGGAAGGTTTGGGATGAGTGACTGTCAGAAATATTTTTACCGTGTGAAAGGACATTTGTGGAATGTTATGGCATTGCCTCCTGCCCCTCAGAGAATGTGGCATTGAGCATTGGGCTCTTGCCACTGTAGTCAGCATACCAAAATGAGTTCCTGGCTTCAGTGGGCATTACTGAGGACCAAAATAATATCCTTACCTTATATATTGGAATGTATTTATTTTTATATTCTGTTGTATTATCCAATTTAGACTTTATATACGGGCTTACACTTGATTTAGGTCTAGTCCTCAGACTACTTTGGTAAACCCGATTCCCAGAATTAGAATACTACCCACCCCCAAGTTGCTGTGAGATTTGTGCTAAAGTTCACAATGTGAATTTGATATCTCTAAACATGAGCTATGTACTCGCAGTGTTTACTGAAGTCCCTCAGTCCCCTATCACTTTTCTTAGATTTCAAAGCTATGGAATTGTCCAGTGTGTTTGCTCAGAATGACCTGAGGTGACTCAAGGGTTATTCTGGTCAAGATTCTATTGCCAGTTACATTGGCCCACATGTTTTAATGTGACTTGGAGTACCGATATAAATGATTTGAATGAGCGTTATTCTTTTGTCTGTTCGACTGAATAACATATTCTTTTTCAGTCATTTATGATATCAGATTATAATAGTGCATCTTGTTAAAGTGGACTTGAACCTTTCTTGGAGCTTTAATTCTGAAAATGCTAGATTTTATGTTAGGAGCATATTTTAGAAGATGATTCATTAACCATTAATTTCCTCGATGCTGTTTGAAATTATTTCTAGGCCCTCATACTCCAAGACATAGTAACCATAATAAATTTTAAAATATGATATTTTTGTCTATTTCTTCATTTCTTCGGGCATCAGAATTTATGACTCACCATGACTATGTGAATAGCTAGGCTGTAGGAAGACACTGATATAATTTTGGATGCAAGTTTACAGGTAGTTTTGAGTACTAGTGAAATAGACGACTGTGTATGTTACAAAATTTGAAGATTGAATTTGAGTTTGAAAATATTTTTAGTAGATTTCCAGAACACAGCTATTTAGCAGACATCTAATAATTAGCTGAAAATCATTGGCAAGAGCAAGAGATGGTATTAGTTAGTTGATATTAGTTTGCTTGTATTAGTTAATTAGTTAATGGATCTGGAGACTGGTATTGGTAAGTGGAGGACAGGTTTGTCTGAAGTGATGGTACTTGCTGGCATGATAAGGATAACTTGCTGTCAATGGCCATCTGAGTGTGGTAAGGGGAAGAAAAATAGCAGAATCGAGTTTATCTAGTTTTCTGTTTTTCTGAAACATCTATCCCTACCTGTGACTTGTAGTTTAGACAGCCTGGTTGCCACACAGCAATCTGCCCACCAATAACATTTATATTATCTTAGAATTTCTGCTATGAGAGTGGCTAAAGTGCAATCCTAGAGCATCTTCATCCATTTAAAACATCTTTAGGTGTCTTCTTGCTATTTTGAGAAAGATTTCCTTGAAAAATTTCTGGATGCCTTACGCTAATCATGAAAATCCTATTCAACCATTCCTGCTGAATGTTTCCTTGCAAACAGTTTTATGTGCTTTACCCTCTGTTGAGAAGAAACCTAGCCACCCCACCAAAAAAGAGATGGAAAAAAAAATAAAAGAAAAAGGAAAGAAAACTTAGGTGGGTGATGGTGGTGCCCGCCTTTAATCCCAGAACTCAGGAGGCAGAGTTATGCCTCCTGTAAGTTCAAGGCCAGCCTGGTCTACAGAGTGAATTCCAGGACAGCCAGAGTTACAACAGAGAAATCCTGTCTTGGAAAACCAAAAAAAAAAAAAAAAAAAAAAAAAAAATGAAGCCTAGTATAAAGCCCATAAGTTTTTGGAGGAATCCCTGAAAAGTTGATAGTCCTCACTCTTCCTTTTTTGAGTAGGCTTCTTTTCCTTGATTACACAACTTCTGGAAAATACTGTGTATGACTACTTGAGGAAGAACATTGTTAATTAAACACTTTCATGTCTGACATACTTTGAAATTCTCTCCTTGAGTTTGCCTTGGTAGAAACTACTATGTTGGAGAGTATTTGTCCTTAAATTCTGAAAGCACTGGCCCAGTGCTACCTTGAGTCTGTGTTTTCACTTGTAGCCCATGGTGTTCTAAAATTTCACTACCGTGTGTTCCAGTGTCATCTATTTTTATTATTACACT
This sequence comes from Cricetomys ansorgei, assembly GCA_026225945.1. Lineage (NCBI taxonomy): Eukaryota > Metazoa > Chordata > Mammalia > Rodentia > Nesomyidae > Cricetomys > Cricetomys ansorgei. Next base: position 1,199,008 of record JAMJFZ010002884.1, on the reverse strand, counting down.
TGACACTTGGCATGTTCTCCCAGGAGGGACATTTATACCCTTCAGGTCTGGAGGTTTTTCTTGGATTATTTCTTGGGTAATTTCCTCTTGTTTTCTCATTTCTACATGTAAATGATGCCATCTAGAATTTGGAAATCCTAACATGATAGTCAGTCGTCGTCTTTCATTTTTTACATTAACTAATTTACTATTCATTTATTTGTGTGTGTGTGTGTGTGTGTGTATGTGCATGTCTGTGTGTGTGCACATGTGCCTGTGTCTACACAAGTGGCGATTAGAGGACAGTTTGGGAGAGTCAGTTATTCCCACCATGTGTTTTCTTGAAATAGAACATAGGTCTTCAGGTTTGGATGCATCTTTACCTGCTGAGTCATCTCACCAGCCTCCCGTTGCTTCATGTTTTCTATGCTTTGTACTCATCTCTTAATTTCTAGAGTATTTTGAAACATTTTAGGCTTCATTGCTTCTATTTTTATCTTATTTTTAGTTTTCAAACATGTTTTGCAAAGGTCATTTTGTTTTTCCAGCCACTTATTCACAGGGTTCACCTTTCAGAAAAATGAGAAGGTAGAGTACTGACAAGTTCTCCCTTCTTCCCTATTGTTCTGCTCTCTTTTCATTGTTTTTTCATTTTTGATGGCTCAACTACATTCCTAATGAGATATTGCTAAGAAATTTTGTGTATGTGTATATATATATATATATATATATATATATATTTATATATGTATATATACATATACATACACACACACACACACATATAATATATATGCTTTATGTATGCTTTAAAGAAGTTGAGAAGGCTGAAACTCAGCTATTCAATCATTCTCCAAAATGTCATTATATTTATCTCCTTTCCATTAAGAACACATAAATGAGTGTACACAGTACGAGGTTAAATTATGGCATTTTCAGAAAAAAATTATTCTTCTCTTCACATCTCTTCACAATCCTTTGGACACACCCTTGTACCTTTTCACCCATACTCCAAAACCCACCTTTTTGCTTTCATGTTTTGTATTCTTTTGCCCTTCCCTGCTTCTATTTGCCCTGTATTATGGCTTAAATGTACAACCACTCCAATTATATACATAGATATAAACATTATACACTAGGATCTCCATAAGAGAAAGAGCATGTGATTTTTTTGTCCTTCTCATCCTGGATTTCTGAGTTTAGTAAAACACTTTTCAGTCTCATCAATTTTTCCTTTTGGGTATGTGTGTGCGACACCAGTCTTATTACATAGCTCTGATTGGCCTGGAACTCTCTATGTAGATCAGGTTGTCTTTGAACACACAGTGATTCTCCTGAGTCTGTATCCTGTGTTCTCAAAATAGACGTAAGCACCACTATGCTTGACCACTATCACTTTTCTTGTCAATGTCATTATTTCATTTTTCTTTATTGTTGGATAACATTCAAGTGTATATGTCTGTCACATTTTCTATATATATTAATCTATTGATGGATATCTAGTCTTTTTTAATTTTCAGGTTATTTTAAAAAATAAATATGGATGTACTGATTTCTCTGTGGTGGGATATAGAGATTATTACACACACACAGAAATGGTATAGCTGAGTCATATAAAAGATCTATTTTTATTTTTTTTTAGAAATCTCCATATTCATTTCCATAATTTTATGCTAGTTTACGTTTCCGCCATTAGTGAGCATGGGTTCTTCTTTCCTGGTGCTCTCAATAGCATTTCTTATCATGGCTTTTCTTGATGATAGCTACTCTGACTAGGTTAAGATAGAACCTCATTGTTTTATTGTACCTTTCCCTTGCAATTGGAAAAGTTGAATGCAGTGTAAAGTACTCATAAGCCATTTATCTTTTTTTTTTTTTGAAAACTGCCTCTTCATTTCATTAGCCCATTTGCTGACTGGTAATTTTCTTCTTGTAAAAAGTTATTTCTTGCTCTTCTTTATATATTATAGATCTTTACCCCTTGTCTAAAGCACCGTTGGTAATGATTTTCTTCCATTATGTAGACTGTCTGATGTTTTTCCTTACTACACAGAAACTTTTAAACTTCAGGTAGTCTCATTTGTTTGGGGCACTATTTTTCATGCTGTCAGATTCCTGTGCAGAAAGTTCTTATGTATACCCATATATTAAAATCTTTCCCCTAAGTTTGTTTCTAATAGCTTCAGAATTTCTGATTTTAAATTAAGGCCTTCAACCCACTTCAAAATGTTGTGTGTGTGAAGGGTGAGAGGTGTGGATTTAATTTTATTCCTCTACAGGTAGACATCCAGTTTAATCAGCACCATTTGTTGAATAGACTCTTCCCCAGTGTATGTTTTGACACCTTTGTAAAAATTAAGCATCCCTATATTTAGCTCTTTTCTATTTGACGGTTTATGTTCCACAGAAAGAAGTAGTCCAATTTCCTATCAGGTGTTACAGATCTGTCAGTATTCTGAGGTTAATGGAAAGAACGGTATACAGGTTAACCACTTGATATACAGATTTTATACTCTCATGTTTAGAGTGGCAGCTCACTCTCTTAGTCACTGTTCCGTTGTTGGAAAGTGACACCACAACCAGGGCAACTCTTATAAAATAAAGCAGTTAATTGGGGGCTTGCCTACAGTTTCAAAAGTTTAGTCCATTCTCATCATGGCAAGAAAGTATGGTGGGATACATGATGCTGAACAGTAATTGAGAGCTACATCCTGATCCGCAGGCAGAGAGAGAGAGAGAGAGAGAGGGAGAGAGAAAGAGAGAGAGTCTGGGATTTGCATTGGATTTTGAGTCCTCAATCCCACCCCAATGAAACACTTCCTCCAACAAAGCCACACCTCCTAATAATTCAATTCTAATTCCTTCAAATAGTGCCATTCTTTGGTGACTTGCCATTAGAATATGAGTCTATGGAGGTCATTCTTATTCAAACCACCTTATCACCCTAGTTATTATTCACATAAACTTTTTCAGGAAAATGGTAACCCCAGTCTCGTTATTAATATATGCTTCAACAAATGGAAATTTCTCTTGGATATGGAAGAATGAATAAACTTAGGACAAGAAGAAAAGTACTATGTTCCAGGGGCTGCTTGATCTTTCTGAGTTTAGTCTTAGCCATATGCCTGCCTGTTAAAATTCTTGATGGCTCAAAATCCTAAGACTTCTTGAAGTTCTGCAGCAGGAATTGTATTTCTTTTCTTGGCTTCTGCCCAGTTTTAATATCACCTATTCTGCTTCATCAGTTACCACCTGTCCATCTTCATTCTAACTTAAACAACTTCTGTTGACATTTATCTCCTACTGCCTTTCCTTTCATGTTCTTTTTTGTCTTTTTTGGGTTTCAAGAGATATTGCTTTTCCTCTTTACTGTTTTAGTGAATTTTAGGAGTTTTCATTGCTAAGTGTATTTGCTCGCCTATAATTTCTCTCATTTATTTTAAAAGCTATGTGATATATCATAGTATGATGGACAAAGTAATGATATGTAAAATATTTATTATTTGTCAAGCCTGGGGCCCCAACAACTCAGAATACAAATCAATTATATTTTTGAAATATATTGTCTGAAATACCTTCTTTGCAATTGTTGAGTAAAACTTCAGTTGCTAGATTTAGTTGCTGCAGTGTTTCATTATTTTGCCAGTCTGTTACTTGTCTTTGCACACATTGGCAAAATGTCACTCAGGAATGTGCCATAATCTATGTAATAAATATTTGACTGATATACATTTAAATTTTTAGATTTTGTTGAAGTTTAATACAATGTGTATGTGACTACCTTAAACATAACTTTTTCTGGACTTAGGGAATATCTAGAATATTGGGTACATGGATGTTTTATGATGTATGTGCATATATGTATGTATGATGGATGTGTTCATGTGTGTGAGTGTGAGCACATACATATGTGTCAGAAAGCAGATGTGGAGGCCAGAGGATAATCTTGGATGCTGGTACTTATCTTCCACCTTGCTTGAGTCACGGACTCTTCGTTGTTTGCCACTAACTAGCCTGTGAACTTCTGAAGAGTCTGTTCCCTTACTTTCCATCTTACCTTAGGATCACTGAGATTATAGCCTTATGTGGGTTCTAGGGGTTTGAACCTAAATGCTCATGCTTATTTTCAACTGCTTTACACACTGAGCTACCTCCCCAACTCCATAATATTGCTTTTCCATGATGCATTTCCTTTATTTCTTACAGTGCAAAAAACCATGGAAGTAAAACTCACAAGTGAGCAGTAGGGCTTCTGTCCTTACAAGGCTAATTAATGATACTTTTAGAAAACTTATTATTGAACTTAATCTTTTCATCTTATTTTTAGTTTTATCTTTAGAAGAGAACATTTCATGTAGCTCTAACTCCCTGTATAGCCAAAGTGGCCAGGAACTCCTTGCCCTATTTCTACTCCCCAAATGTTAAATTACAGGCATGTGCACCATAATGCCCAGCTTAACCCCTTCATTATTAAATGTTAGTACTTAGAGTTCTGCTGTGAGACAACTGAATGTGCCTGCCTTCGCCTATCCATAATGGTAAGAATAATTAAAAAAGTTCTATAGTTATATGTCAAACAAACTCAGAAGGTATACTGAGGGCGTATTTACTGGATTCAAGAATCTAAGTAGCTGATATTGAGTAACTTGTGTGTGGCTTTTGTTTATTTGTTTTCCCAAACACATTCTCAATTTGAATAGAGGAAGCAATACCAATGAGTACAGACAAAGAGCCATAACAAAAGATCTATTTATCCAAAGGAATGGAAAAGGAGGAGCCTAGAAGGCAGAAAAGTTTGATAGCATATTGGCTCTACTGGAACAGACACAGGTGTGGCCTTACTACTGGCCATACTAGCAGAGGACAAATGAGGAGTGAGAAGTCTGTCCTAACCAGGTTGTAACAAGGTACTCCAACTTCTTTGACATAGTAGTGTCATAGAAGGCAAAGTAGAGATCTATGACATAGTTTCTAGCAAGTAGTGAAACTATTCATCTGTCAGTAGAGAACACGTAGAGAGCCTGAACTCATCCTCCCAAACAGCAGCAATGAAGCATTTCTGCCTCTTCTACTTCAGCAGTGTGAAAAAATACCTAACTTAGAACCAAGGGCAGAGCTATAATAAACAGTAGACTTGATGATAGAACAATAATAATTACTTAATATGAAAAACATACAGAAAACAGAGTGGGTAAACAACACCCAACAAAACAGGGGGCTGGAGAGATGAATCCACAGTTAAGTACGCTTGCTACTCATGCAGAGGACCTGAGTTCTATTCCCAGCAGCCACAAAGCAGTCGACAACAGTGTGTAGCTCCAGTTCTAGAGGCTCTGATGCTTTTCTCTGGCCTTTGCTGACACCAAGTATGCAAATGGTGCACATTCGTACTTGCAGGCAAAATACCCACACACGTAAAATAAAAATAAATAAATCTAAAAATTGAGGAAGACATCCTGAAGTTGACCTCTGGGATCTACAGGTACATATCTGAGCACATGTTCCTACATACACATGAACATGTGTGCATGCATAGAATACATACAAATAAACCAAAAAATGCACAGATTTTAATAATCCATAGGTCAGGGAGGAATTCCCAAGTGTGTGTGTGTGTGTGTGTTTGTGTATGTGTGTGTGTGTGTTTGTGTATGTGTGTGTGTGTGTGTGAGAGAGAGAGAGAGAGAGAGAGAGAAAGAGAGACAAAGAGAGGAAAAGCAGAGAGAGATAGGAAAAGGAAGAGACTTTGTGTCTCAGAAACTCAACATAGATAAAATGAATTAATTAAATTAAAAATAAATAAAATAGAGATATATTATCTCTGGACATATCCTGGAGAGCTTACCTTGTGTTCTATCTCCAGCATCACAAAAGGCAGCCATAAAGGTCCTCATACTTATCAAAGTAAATATTGTACAGAAAAGCACTCTACAAAGTGCTAATTGCTGTACTAATTGTTCTTTATTCTTTTATTCCAATGGAGAAAACAGTGCATTTTCCTTTATTTAGTGAATCCCTGGATGCACATAACTGCTTAGGGTTCTGCAAGCTAACAATCCTTATGTGGGAACTACCTTGTGGAATGTTACTTATGCTTCATTATATAAATATTCAATAGTTGCCTATCCTTCCTTCCCATTTAAAAATGTTCTTCTAAACTAATTCATCAGAAAGCTACTTGTGCAATGACATTTGCTTGTTTAGATGGGTCCACCTCCCCTCCATTCTATGAGGCTTATTTGCAGTTTCACAGATGGAATTGTGTTTTTGTTTTTTTTTTTAGTTTCCCTATTTAAGTGCAATGTTGCTTTCCATCAAAGTCCACGTTCAGCTTAGCATCTCACTTGAACCTGATTGATGGCCTCTCCACTGGCCTTCTAGTCTGTGGAATGAGCAAAGTTAGGAAAACAACCACTATTATTTTTTTATAGGTCCATTGAATTGAGTTGTGTTAAAATGCTCAGGAAGGACCTCAAACAGATGTAGTAATGAAACAGTCTGTGTGAGTTTTCCTTGCTGACAGTGAAACTGTTGTCTAATATGAACAAACAAACAAAAACAGAGAGATAAGGAAGGGTTTGGAAGTCTGTTCCAAAATATCAGCTATCACACAAAATAGTTTAATGATTCTGCCTTTCTGTCCTCTTGATTTATTATCATGCTGACTTCAAACTCATGATCCTCCTGCCTCAGCATACAGAGTGCTGGGATTTCAATCGTGTGCTTTAACACTCTGTTCTGGCTTTCTTTGATATCGGAGTATTTGCATTATTTTTGTCTTCATTTTCTATGTGGAGCTTGATAGGCCACTGTTCATCTGAGTGCAGTGGTAAATGGGGTATTTTGCTCTCTGTGTGCCCAAGAGCACCATCAAGAGAGCAGATGATGTGAGACACACAGAGAGACTGGCCCCATAGCTAGTTCTTTCTACTGCTTTGAACTACATTCAGTCACTCCTGTCATCACCCTGTGTACCAGTGCCTACTTGTGAAAGATATTGTTATGGGTACATGCTTATGAATATTTTCTCTGCCTTTTTTTCTCAATAAACATGGGAAAACAAACTGTAAAACTCCGTTGGTGGCATCTTTTGTTCACCCCATTCTCCTTTTTCCTTTTATTTTTTGTTTTGTTTTAGATTCTCTTTACACTAACTCTATTCTTCAAGTAATCTATATATAATAATTCTAAGTTTCCTCAAGGTTATTAAACATTGAAGCAAGGATTTAGTTATGAATAATCTGAAAAGTCATTCCCAACACCTACCAAAAATACAGAGTGCCTGGGAAATGCAGAATCATTTGCATTTTTAGATGTCTTCACATTGATTTCTGTGGCTTGCAATTACTGCAGATGGAGAGGAAGAAGCACTACCTGGAGACCAGAATGAAGTTTTTGCTTACCGTTTAACTCCAAGGCTTATTACAGGATGCTGAGTCAGAAGCAAATCTGTACAACTTTCCCACAAGGCAATATTTTTCTTAACTGAGTGAACTTTGGTTTCCTTTTCTGAAAGATGAGGCTGATAAACCTAACCCATAATTAATATTACTTTTGAGAGAAAGGTAACAGACTGAGAAAGGAACTTAACTACCTTGAACTGCTAGACTGCCACAGATCAGGGAGGCATGAAACGTAAGAACAAAGGTGTGATGGCAGTACAAAGTAGACATTAGAATGAGGAGTCCTAAAGGTGGGTAGATAATTTGATGAATCCACATGGTGCATAATGTTAATATTGCTCACATTTACCAAGTGTTTACTGTATCCTGGTTACTATGTTAATCTTATAGCTGTTAGAATCTCAGCCACTTGATGATGTAAGCAACATCTGTTAACTACATTAACTACAGATACTATAGCGTGCAGAGAGTCAGAATCTTTGGAACACTCAGTCCTATATGGAGTGTTTTCACCCAAACCCTCCCCTTAGGCCTCAGAGAACTATGTGGGAGATGAGGCAGAAAGATTGTAAGAGCCAGAAGGGATGGAAAACACTAAGGAAAGGGTGTGTCTTTCAGGCACAACCAGACTTATGCACATATGAACGCACAGAGACCATGGCAATATGCAGAAAGCCTAGTCACACAGGTTCAAGTCAGATGGGGTCACAGCACTGAGAGGGAAAAGTGGACATGAGCTCCCATTCCTAACCAAATAGCTATCTCCAACTGATGACCAATTGCAATGGAAAAAATGTTTTTTTTCCAATGGAGTCTCACTGGGACTATAAATCACACTTAAGGGCAGGCCCCAGGACAAGCAGTAGATGGCTGTTGGGAGCCAAGTTGAAATGCCATTACAAGATGGCGCCGGTTTCCTGCTTCCGGGCTCCTCTTGCTCGGTTCTGGAGTAAACAAGTAACAGCGCAGGCGCAAGTTGAGTAATCCTTGCCGCCTCCCCCAATGCTAATGAGGTTCTGGACATGCATCCAATCGTTGATGGTCACGTTGCCTATATAAGCAGGGTGCCTCACACATTCAGGGTCTTTCGCTCTCAACACTCAATCAAGCTATAGTCCTCAATAAAGCGTGAACCAGAAGAATCCTGTGTGCGGCGTCTTCCTTGCAGGCGAGGCGGGCGTCCACATTTGGTGCCGAAACCCGGGAACCTGACCATCAGCTCAGCACCGGGAAGACCCCTGTTTTCAGGAGGATTCAGAACTGGAGCGCGGGACGAAAGTGGATCCAGACTCTTTCTGAGAGGTATGCTGTTTTATGAGATTGACCCTGCACTAGGTGCGGTCATGTTTGCTTGTATGGTTATTGTTGTTCTTGCTTGTTGCCCTTGTCTAAATTGTCATCGCCCAGGAACCACCAGGTCTCTTACAATCCCTTCTTGGGGTAAACTAGGAGGAGATTTGCAAAGGGAAAAGGAAAAGGGAGGTCTCCGCGCCGGCACATGGCCACTATGGCGTATGGTTAATAAGCGATGTCAAGAGAGGGTAAAAGAAGGACAGCGTACATTGGCAGAACATCAAGACAGCATGTCAGAAACAGAAAAGAGGGAGAGGCCTAAAAAAGAGATAAAAAGGGTAGAAAAAGAGAAAAAAGAACAAATGAATAGTCAGAAAAGGGTATACCCAGTACTAGCAGAATTTGAAAATTTAAAAATAACCAGTGATGAGACTAGTAGTTCCTCTTCTGACTCAGAAACCACAGACTCAGAAACTTCGGGGTCAGAAGAGAAACTGGATACAGAGGAACAAACAGAACTAGAAGAGGAAGCTGCGCGCTATGAGGAAGAACGTTACCGTCCTGAGCCATACGCTCCGGCGGCTCCCTCTGCGCCCTCTCTTCCTAACCTGCCTAAGGCTAAGAAAAAACAGAGAAATAAAACCTCAAAAACTTCAATAGGAAAGACTTCCTTTTTAACAGACAAGGGTAGGAGAAAGATTTTTCAAGCTTTTCCAGTATTTGAAGATAATAATCAACAAAGGTATTATCAACCTCTTGACCATAAACAACTTAAAGATCTTGCAGAGTCCGTTAGAACTTATGGTATTAATGCCTCTTTCACACAGGCACAAGTAGAGAGGTTGGCACACTTAGCTATGACTCCTACAGATTGGTATAATACAGTAAAGGCTTGCCTGACCATGGGTCAATATCTGGACTGGAAATCTATTTTCCAAGATGCTTGTGGTGCCCAAGCAAGAGCTAATGCAACTCAAGGGCAACCACACTGGAATTATGACATGCTGACCGGACAGGGTCAGTGGAGTGCAAATCAAATAGCGTATCCAGTACAGGTTTATGAACAAATAAATAAAATCGCTATTAGGGCATGGAAGAGCATTCCTAATAAAGGTGAAGTATCAGGAAACCTAACTAAGATCATACAAGGCATGAATGAGCCTTTTTCAGATTTTGTAGCAAGAATGATGGAAGCTGCAGGAAGGATTTTCGGTGACCCAGATACAACAATGCCCTTAATAGAACAACTCATTTATGAACAGTGTACCAAAGAATGTAAAAATGCTATTACTCCACGGAAAGGAAAAGGGCTTAATGCCTGGATGAAAGCTTGTCGAGAGATTGGTGGTCCGCTTTCCAATGCAGGCATAGCTGCAGCAGTGCTCACAGCACAAAAAGATAGTAATATTACCTGTTTTAAATGTGGAAAGAGAGGACATATACAGAGACAGTGTAGACAGGAAAGACAAAAAACTTCAGGAGTAAAGACACCTAACATCTGTCCAAAGTGCAGAAAAGGAAAACATTGGGCTAATGAGTGTCGCTCAGTTAAGGACATTAATGGCAAGCCTATTACACAAACAAAGCCTGATCAGACAAAAAACGGGCAGAAGGGCCCCCGACCTCAGGGCCCTCAAATGTATGGGGTCCTAGAAGGTTCACAAATATCAATGAGACCTCCGGGACACCAAGGAGAACTACTTCAGGTTCCACAGGACTGGACCTCTGTGCCACCGCCCGCACAGTATTGACCCCTCAAATGGGTTGTCAGCCTGTACCCTCAGATTTTAAGGGACCGCTACCACCAAATTCAGTAGGACTTGTGCTGGGAAGATCTTCCTCTACTCTAAAAGGGTTAATTGTCCACCCAGGAGTAATTGACTCTGACTATGAAGGTCAAGTTAAGATTCTGTGCTCCTCCCCCCGAGGTGTAGCATCTATCTCCCCTGGAGACCGCGTTGCACAGCTTTTAGTCTTGCCCAGCTTACATTCACTGTTTCCTAGTAAAGATGTAGCCAGAGGAGAACAGGGTTTTGGGTCTACAGGTGGAAATTGTGCCTATGTTTCCTTAGATCTAACTGAACGCCCTACATTGAACATCACCATACAAGGAAAAGATTTTTCGGGAATACTGGATACTGGTGCTGACACTAGTATCACTTCCTCTAAATGGTGGCCAAAAGCATGGCCTCTTAATCAATCATCTCAAACCCTACAAGGGCTTGGATATGAGTCATCACCTACTATTAGTGCACATCCTTTGAAATGGGAAGATGAGGAAGGTCGGACTGGTACTTTCACGCCTTATGTTCTACCTTTACCGGTCAATCTTTGGGGACGAGATTTATTAAAACAGCTTAATTTTAAGCTTACCAACGACTACTCTCGTCAAAGTCAACACATGATGAAAAGTATGGGATGTATTCCTGGTAAAGGGTTAGGTAAAAGGCTACAAGGGAGGACAGAGCCTATAAAGATACATCAAAAATCTAATAGACAAGGTTTGGGTTTTTCCTAGGGGCCATTGAGGATACATTACCTATACCCTGGTTAACGGAGGAACCTGTGTGGGTTCCTCAATGGCCCTTAACCTCCGAAAAATTGGATGCTGCAAAGGAGTTGGTAGAAAAACAGTTAATGTTAGGGCATCTAGAAGTTTCACAATCACCCTGGAATACTATTTTTGTCATAAAAAAGAAATCAGGAAAATGGAGACTATTACATGATTTAAGAACAATTAATAGTCAAATGCAGGTGATGGGAGCTATACAAAAGGGATTACCATTATTGTCAGCCTTGCCTCAAAATTGGGATATTATAATTGTGGATATCAAGGACTGTTTCTTCTCCATTCCTTTAAATCCAAAAGATAGATGTAGGTTTGCATTCACACTTCCATCTATAAATCATGAAGAACCTGACTGTCGGTTTCAATGGAAGGTGCTTCCTCAAGGAATGGCTAATAGTCCAACTATGTGTCAGCTGTATGTTGCTGCTACACTTAATCCAGTTAGAAAAGCTTATCCAAAATTAAGGATGTGTCATTATATGGATGACATCCTACTGTGCAGCAACAATACTGTCATGCTACAAGAAGCTTTTACCTTCTTAACAAAGGCCTTACAGAATAAAGGATTGTTTATAGCTCCTGAAAAGGTACAGGAAGGAACAGTAGGTAATTTCTTAGGAACAAAGATTAGCCCATATACTATTAGTCCTCAAAAGGTTACAATTCGGAGAGATACTCTAAACACATTAAATGATTTTCAAAAATTATTAGAAGACATTAATTGGATTAGGCCATTTTTAAAACTAACCACAACAGAACTTAAACCGCTATTTCAAATCCTAGAGGGAGAGTCAAACATAACATCCAAAAGACATTTAACTCCAGAAGCATCAAAAGCGCTTGATAAAGTAGAACAAGCAATACAACGTTCTCAACTCACTAGGATTAAAAAGGATCAACCGTTCTCCCTTTGTATTATCCCTTCACCAGTGCTGCCAACTGCAGTTTTGTGGCAAGATGGACCATTATTATGGATCCATCCACATGTGTCACCTGGCAAGATTCTGGGACATTACCCTACTAGTGTAGCAGATTTAGCGCAAAAAGGATTACAATTAGCTATGACACATTTTGGAAAATACCCCAGTACAATTGTATGTCCCTATACAACTATACAAGTACAAATATTATGTTCCGCTATTGACTCTTGGGCAATACTTAAATGTATTTTTCCAGGACAAATTGATAATCACTACCCCAAACATCCGTTATTACAATTCACTCTTAATAATAGTTTCATATTTCCAAAGATTACTCAAATTAGGCCTATACAAGGTGCACTTGATATTTATACTGATGGTTCTAGTACTGGTATTGGCAGTTATGTGATTAGTAATAAACCAGTACAAGTTCAATTTGACTTACAATCTCCACAGTTGGTAGAGTGTGCTGTAGTCGCCCTAGTGCTCAAACAATTTCAAAATCCCATTAATATAATTTCAGATTCTCATTATGTAGTTAATGCTGTGAGACAACTTGAAGTTATCGGCCCAATTAATGACAAAAGCACTGTGGCACATATCTTCAGAGACATTCAACATAACATTAGAAATAGACATCACCCATTCTTCATACAACACATACGGGCTCACTCTCTGTTACCAGGACCTATGGTTAAGGCTAATTCTATTGCAGATATGGCTACAAAACAGATACTGTGGGTATGTAGTATATCTGATGCAGCCACTGAATTTCATAAACTATATCATGTCCCAGCACAAACTTTAAGATTAAAATTTAAGATCTCTCGTGCTGAGGCTAGAGACATTGTCTTACAATGTCCAAATTGTGCTGAGTTTAGGACCACACCATCTTTTGGTGTAAATCCACGTGGTCTTAGACCCCTTCATGTCTGGCAAATGGATGTGACTCATGTTAATTCTCTTGGAAAACTTAAATATGTACATGTTTCTGTGGATACGTGTTCAGGCATAATTCATGCCACTCCCTTAGCTGGAGAAAAGGTTGCTCATGTAATCACTCATTGTCTTGAAGCTTGGGCAGCCTGGGGTAAACCCAGACTCTTAAAAACGGACAATGGTCCTGCTTATACCTCTAAATCCTTTCAACAATTTTGTCAACGCCTCGGCGTTACACACCACACTGGGCTGCCTTATAATCCACAAGCACAAGGAATTGTGGAACGTGCTAATGGCACTCTCTAGGTTTATCTACAAAAACAAAAAGGGGGAATAGGCGGCCCCAGTATGGGACCTAAAAGTACCATTTCCCTTATATTATTTACCTTAAATTTTTTGAATTTGGATGCTGCTGGAAGATCTGCAGCAGATAGACATGCTATGTCTACACAACCTCCACTAGAAAATGTCAAGTGGAAAGATGTATTGTCTAATCAATGGAAGGGCCCGGATCAAGTTTTAATAAGATCCAGGGGAGCTGTTTGTGTTTTTCCTCAGGACCAAGAAAACCCCATTTGGGTGCCTGCTCGTCTGACGAGAACGGTGAAACAGCCCTTAGAAGATCAAGAACAGGATGAGGATCTTGAAAACGCTACTGGCTCTCCAGATGGTCCTGATAAAGTGGCCCCCGATACGCACAGAACAACGATGGGGAATACTAACAACACTCCCCATACCAATGCCAGTGATACATGATGCTCAAGTTTTCCCCCGCTTCTTTGCTACAATCAGCGCAGCGCTATAGGGGAAGATCGTACATTTTCCCTAAATGGAACACTTTGTTTTACTATGACTAACGAGAATAATTGTATACAACTTTCCAATTCTAGTGCAATTTGGGTAGATGAAGATGACTGGACTACTGTAGATGGCACTTACATTAAGGGTGGTTGGCCTAAGATTAGTAATAGTTATAGTTATATTCACAGTCAGCCTCAGTGGGCCCCCCGGTGTAGAGGTAGGAAAGATAATTTACCTTCGCCCCTTGCATTGGATCTTTGGGTTCGGATGATTACCCAAACAAAGCTACTGTAAATAACCCGTTTGATATTTGGTTTATGTGTGACATCTGTTCAATATCATAATTATACTGTTGCTGCAAATTTGTCACGGGAACTTTCTCAATATCTCAAGACGGATTGGTCATCACAATTTGATGCTACTATGAGGGACCTAAGACTGGCCATTGCACATGTCAATTCAACTCGTGTGGACTTATCCATGGTAGCAGGACTCTGGGATTGGATTAAGGATGCTACCATGTATCTCAAGGAATGGGCAGGTCGGGGAACTATGGGTATTATGATGATTGCTTCTGTATTATTCAAGCATTTGCTGCCCTTGATGTGGGACATTCCCCTGCGGCCTGGTTAGCAACGCTTAATCGTTGGGTCGATGGTTGATATGTATTGTCCAACCCTCTTATTAATAGTTAAGCTGTGTGCTATCAGAGCCAATGAGACAGAAGTCCATCTCCCCCACATGTTTTCTTTCAAGACAATTTAGGGCATGTGGCCTTTGCACCCTGAGGGCTTGTTCCCATTGCACCAAGAATAGGCACATCCCTTATTTGACCCAAGGTTAGCCTTTGCACATCTCAGAGGTTCTCCTCATTGCACGAGATAAGGTAACCTGGGTATTTAGGACATGCTTAACTTCCTCGATCCTCACCTCCGTAGATGGAAGGGGTTGATCGGTGACTTAGCATGTTCCTTTGTCCTCAATTTAATATAAAAGGGGGAGATGTTGGGAGCCGAGTTGAAATGCCATTACAAGATGGCGCCGGTTTCCTGCTTCCGGGCTCCTCTTGCTCGGTTCTGGAGTAAACAAGTAACAGCGCAGGCGCAAGTTGAGTAATCCTTGCCGCCTCCCCCTATGCTAATGAGGTTCTGGACATGCATCCAATCGTTGATGGTCACGTTGCCTATATAAGCAGGGTGCCTCACACATTCAGGGTCTTTCGCTCTCAACACTCAATCAAGCTACAGTCCTCAATAAAGCGTGAACCAGAAGAATCCTGTGTGCGGCGTCTTCCTTGCAGGCGAGGCGGGCGTCCACAGATGGCCAACAATAAACAAACTTAATGGTATTTTTATGGACTTTTTGTCTTATGTTGCCTTTCTGGGCTTTTTTACATTACTGGTCATTTGCTTTCATATTATGGTTTTCAATTTCATGTCTTTAGGGTTTTATTTTTGTGCATGTGTGTATGTTTCTCATGTTTTTCTTTCTTTTTTTAAATTCTTTTTTTTCATGCTTGTTTTCTAAAGAAAGAGAGATAAAGAAAGCATGGAGTTGGACAGATGGGGAGGTGAAACTGTGATCAAAGTATATTATATGAAAAATATTTATTTTCAATAAAAAAGAAACAGATACAAAGCTACTGAGAACTTACAGCAAGTATGAGCAAAGTTCAAATATGTATACAAACACATCATAATGAAATACATAATTTTTACACTAACTAAAAAATAATGAAAAGTATTTACCAAATCTTTTTCATGAATATTTTTCACCTAAGCTGTTATTTAGTATGATGACACCAAGGAGAGATTAGCAAGTGACAGGGCCAGGGCTTGAAGCTAGACTGTCTGGCTCCAGAACCTTCAGGCTTAAAGATTGTTGTGTGCTGTCTCTAACGTGTCAGTCAAGAATCTGCCCAAGCACCATCCATATTCACCCATTAATACTACTTCAAAGGACATTTGACAGTTTATGGATTTTCTATGTAGAGTAATCATTCAGTTGTCTTACATGATGCGCACATTAAGTGACTCAAATTTGCACTGCCCCCCCCAGAAGACCTGAAGATTTATCCTTCAAGAGTTAAAGGACAAATGATTGTTTACAATAGAAATTGTTCTAAAATTCTCTCTAAGTATCACTGCTTTCATAAAGATTTTTTATGAATATGATTGATTTCAGGCTTTATACACGTCAACTCTCTACTGTTTATATAATAAACCTTCAGAAACCACTAAGGTTGGAAGCACTGTAGGCACCTAGAGTAACTATATTCAGATTCCTTTTCTTTTGTTGTAATGACTCTAACTCCACAATTATCTCAGTTGTTAGTGTGGGCTTAGCCTCCCCTTTGGCCATAAGTCCCTAGACCACTCACTAGGTGAGGCCTCTATTTTCTTCTGCACCATTGCTCTCTCTCTGCTTGCTACCTTTCCTATACTTGGCAACACCTGTTATCTTTCCCTCTGCTTTCTCTTCTTCCATTGTTTTCCACTGGCTTCTCCTTTTATTTCTTCTTTTCTGTTTGTTGCTATCTGTGCTACTCTATTAGGTACTCCTTCTTCCTATGAGAGAGAGAGAGAGAGAGAGAGAGAGAGAGAGAGAGAGAGAGAGAGATGGAGGGAGACACACACACACACATCAAGTAAAGAAAAATATTCCACGAATTTGAGAGAGAGGAAAAGCAGTTATATAGGAGGGTTTTCAGAAAGAGGAAAGGGAAAGGATGTACTTATATTTTTAAAAATTCTTAAATTATAGTAAGAAAACAAATAGAACTTTAAATTCAATTTAACTTTGGAAAATCTAAGTTATTTTACTGTTAAATTTATTTTAGTGTGAACATGATACCAAATGGAGTGTTCTAAAATTATTTCTGTTATATAATCTAGTTTTTAACTATTTTTTATTTAAAAAATACTTAAGTTCCTGATTATAATATGATATTTTTCAAATTGCTGCAATGTTCAATATAAATATTGTTTTCTAAGGAGCATCTCAAAGCTTCTGACACTTTTCACATAATATAATGGGCTTCAGTTAATGTTTACGCTGTGTTTTCAAGATATCTGACTCATGTTCAGGATGTACCTTTAACTTTTGAAGAGAGTTCTGTAGCACTCAGGATCTATTTATGAACTGGTAGGGTTTATTTAAAACAAAACATAATGAAATAGAAACTCTGATTTTTCCAAAAGTATTTTTTTCTATTAAGTAAAACTGAAGATATTTACAGATATCAATAGGTAACAATAAAAGAACTTGCCTTAAAAAAACCTGAGATGACTTATACAGGCTGTAACTGAAGGGGTGAGGAGGGAAGGTACTAAGAAAATGATTTTTCCTTTTTCCTGTTAATATCATATTTTTATTTTATCTCTGATATACCCAGATTTTAGCCAAAGGTTTAATAACATCAAGGGCATATAACAAGTTACTGTAACGTTATAATATTTATTGAACTGAAAGTAATCAGAATAAACATACTTTTAGTTTTTAGAAGACAAACTTTTAGATATTAAAATTAATACTATTTCTTTTTGATTGTGATAGTATTATGTCTTTCTGGGGGGCTGTATTCTTTTGGTTTCATTTTAAATTTACAAATACTCTCAAATGCCATTTAATTTTAAATGGAGGAAAAATAAAGAAGTTCTGGACCTTAAACTTATTAGCAAATATAAAACTATTTTCTCCTAAATGAATTTCAACACAGCCATGCAAAATAGCCACATCACATCTCTTTTTAAGAAGCCGTTTTCATTTGTAAAGGAATCCTAAAATGAGAATGAAAGTTTAGTCCATTCTGTTTACGATGTTTGTAACTCAGCCCAGAATACCAGCAGCAAATCTCAAAAGGAAGAGTTTTATCTGATAAGAGGAAATTCTTTAGAGGAGAACAAGTTTCTGATTTATACCTTCAATTGGAAGGATGTCATCAGAACCATCCTCAGGAACTACTTTTACCTGAAGAATTACCAAGAAGGTAATACGTTTTTTGCTTTTTTGTTTTTGTTTTCAAAAAGATAATTACCTCAGAAAACTGAATCACTTTTAAAAATGGAAATCATTATGAATGGCACGTGAAATGGTCTTGTTTAATTAAAACCTAGCTCTTTAATTTCTGTGGTTGGGTCATCAGGTAAGACTGCTGCCTAAGTGTTATATTACTTCCTTAAGGTCATTATTATGGGTCATGAGGGTTTAACCACAAAATGCAGGGCATAAGTGTGGTTTACGTTGGTTGCGTCAATCATTCTATATTTGTACTGTAAACTTACATGGGTAAGATAATTTTTCCCTTAATCCCAGGACCCCAGGCATTATCATTTGGATGTAAGAGAGGCATTGAGGATTAAAGTCTTACAAATCACCACAGATACACCTGGTGAAATCCAGGGTGTCACAAAACAAAAGAAAAAGACATAAATGAAGAGAAAGGGAAGGCAAGAGTGATTAGAATGTGTTATGTATATCATGAAATTGTCAGAGAACAAATGTAACAAAACTTACTTACAAATAAACACAAACAAAAGCTCCTTGAAGTTTTTATAAGTCTGTCTTCAGACTTATATTAACAAGATATTGGAGTAAAGATGGAAAGGTAGTTGAATCTCCTGTGTCCAAATCGACCTATTAATTAGTAACAAACATTAGATGGCAACCAGTGCCATTAACCTGAGAGTAGAAAGTGGGTTCAAGTTTATGAAGGAGTCATCATTCCTGTATTGGGAGTTATGCTGCCTCCTCGGCTTATTTCAATCAGCAACACACTATCTTGCCTAGCCAGCTCCTATTTTTATATTTAACCATATTTCTTCATTTTAAACAAACACAAAAGTCTATACCATCTCCTCAGCAGCTCATGAAACTTTCTCCAAGTGCCACATACTTGAGCACAAATCAAGTCTCAACAGACAAAAGAAAATTAAAACAAACCCCTGTTTCCTATCTGGCCACCGGGGATTAAAGCTGAATAGCAACAACAGAAAGCTTGCAAAACTCACTGAAACTGGGAAACTCACTATGGAATGAAAAATGGGTCAAGACAGAAATTAAAAACTTTTTAGAATTGTATGAAAATGAAAACTGACACCCAAAGTTATTGGACACAATAAAGGAAAGTTCATAGCAATGCCCACATGGGGAAAAAAAAGGAGAGATATCATATTAGTAACTTTCCTGAACATCTGGATGCTAAAGAACAAAAAGATGAAATAACTCAAAAAACACTCAAAATGAGTAAATGACAGGAAATATTCAAACATAAATAAGTACTCCTCTTATATACAAATAACAAACGGACAGCGGAAGCAATCAGGGAAACAATAACTTTCATAATAGCCTCTTAAATAAATTGAGGGTAACTCTAACCAAACAGGTGAAAAGCTTGCATAATAAAAAACTTTAAGACATTGAAGAAATAAATTCAAGAAGATATAAGAAGATGGATGGCCCCATGCTCATGAATCTATAGTTGCATAAGATGGCCATCCAACCAAAGACAACCTACATATTCAATGCAATCTCCATCCAAATCCCCCAGCAAACAATTTTTCACAGATCTTGAAAGGACAATTTTTACAAACAAAACCCAGGATAGCCAAAACAATGCTGAACAACAAAAGAACTGCTTGACCTATGGCTGACTCTAGTTTCAGGCTGTAGTACAGAGCCATAGTTATAAAATGGTATCAGCACAAAAAATGTTCATCAATGCAATCAAATTGATGAACCAGACATAAATCTACACACCACATATGGACATCTGATTTTTGATAAAGAAGCCAGAAATACACTCTGCAAGAAAAAAAAAAAAAAGATTGCATCTTCAACAAATGGTGCTGGTCAAACTCTATGGCTGCTTTTAGAAGAATGCAAACAGATTCATACTTTTCACCTTGTACAAAACTAAGTTCCAAATGTGTCAAAGAGCTCAACACAAGGCCAGATACACTGAACCTAATAGAAGGGAAAGTGTGGAACAATCTTGAACTCATTGGCACAGGAAACACTTTCTGAACAGAACACTGTTAGTGCAGGTAACAAGAACAACAATTACTAAATGGGACCTCATTGTTATAGAAGTTTATTTTTAGTTATATATAAAATAATTATTTTATGCACTGTTGGGTAAGGGGCTATCTAGGACATTTGGTATTGTGACCAGGTGTTGGATTTCTGTGGGGATGTTTGATTGCTTAAATCTGCACATGGTATTAGTAGAGCACCTAAGGAGTTCTGAATCAATAAAACACCTGAGCGCAGACACTCGAGGTTCTACTGTGAGGCCGGTGCTGGCTGGGATGGTAGTTCTCGCTGCTGAGGTCTGGCAGGGTATGCACTTAGGAAATATGTCTCCTTGTCTTCCAAGCTGAGCTGCCCCAGCAGCAGCTAACTACTACACCTCATGAAACTTTAAAGCTTCGGTATGGCAAAGGACACTGTCATTCAGAAAAAAATCAGCAAACTACAGAATGGGAAAAGACTGTTTACCAACTACACATTCAACAGATAGCTAATATTTAAATCATATAAAGACCAAAAAAGTTGAACATTAAGGAAACAACAATTTAAAACAATGGAGTACATATCTAAACACAAATGGCCGAGAGGCTATGGCACTTAAATGTTCAACGTCCTCAGTCATCAGGGAAATTCAAATCAAATCTACCTTGAGAGTCCATTTTACACCAGCTAGAATGGCCAAGATTAATTAAACAAATGACAGCTCATGCTGGCGAGGAAGCAGAATAATGAGAACAGTCATCCATTGTAGGTGGGAGTGCAAATTTGTACAAGCATTATGGAAATCAGTGGGGTGGTTCCTTAGGAAACTGGGAATAAATCTACTTCAAGATCCTACTACACCACTCTTGGATTCTTCATCTTACTACAGAGACACTTGTTGAACTGCTTTCACTGCTGCTCCACTCATAACCAGAATTTGAAAACAGACTAGGTGTCTGTCCTTGGATGAATGGATACATAAAATATGTTGCATTTACACAATGGAATATTGCTCAGCTGTTAAAAATACAAAATCACAAAGTCCACAGGTAAATGGATGGAGCTAGGATCATTCTGAGTGAGATAACACAGACCCAGATAGACAAATATGGTATATATTCACTTATATGTGGATGCTAGCTGTTAAGTCTTCAATAACCATGCTGCAATTCATAAAACCACATACAGTAAGTGATTAGCAGGGAGGGTTAGATTACCTTAGGAAGGGAAATAGAATAGATAAGAATATATGGAGGGTAGATCTGGAAAGTGAGGGTCAAATGAGGAGGGTGGCGAGAGGGAAGTAAGGAGGGACAGCTAAAATTAAAGGCAATTTGAGGGGTCATATGGAAACCTAACAGAGTAGACACCCCTAAAGTATATATCAAAATGAGACCTTCAGCACAGGGAAACAGTTACCTCTAATTGAGTTTCTGGACAAAAGTTTCCCCATGGGAAACTTCAAACAACACAGAATATTGTCACAGCTATTGGACCTCTCCACGAACTGAGGGTAAGGCTCTATTGATGAACACAATACCTATAAAACTCATTTAACATGGAGAAATCAAACTGGTGCCTACCTAGAGCCATCACCCCTCTTCGGCTGCTCGTGGGACAGGAAGGTACTCTGCATGCTATGAAAGGGAAAGGTAAACACCAACCCAGCTACAAACCCTTCAGTCTACAATGGTGACCTGCCTGTAAGAAACACTAGTGCAATAGTGGCACAAAAATTGAGGGAGTAACCAACCAATATCTGATTGTATTTAAGGCCCACTGTAAGGGATGGAACCCTTCCCCCACACTGTTCAGATGGCCAAGAACCAGAGACCAGATATACCAGGGACATAGTGGAAAAGAATGTACTACTATTTTGCTAAAGATGCATAGCAAGAAAATAACTCCTAATGACATTTTGTTACTTTTGTAGATTAGTGTCTTACTCAGCCATAGTCAGAGAAACTTCCTCCTGCAGTAGATCTGAGCAAATGCAGAGACCTGGAGATGGACAATGTGCAGAGGATAAGAGACCTTGGAACATTCATTTCTAAATAGATGTCTCCACAAAATTCCTGAATCTCAGGGTTCAGGATACCCTGTAGAAGAAGAGGCAAGAAGAGTGTATGAACCAGAGGGGATGAAGGACACCAAAGAAACAAGGCCTTCTAAACACAACAGGGCCAGTGCACAAATGAGATCACAGAGACTGTGGCAGCATGCACAGGGCCTGCACAGTTCATGGCCTAATGTGGTCCCAGTGCTGGGAGGGGAAGTAGATAGATGTGTCCATCTTTAACCCAGAATTTTTCTCTAATTGACAACCACTCAGATATGAAAAATTACTTTTCTCGAGTCTCACTGGGGACATAAGCCACTCTTAAGGGTAGGCCCCGTGCCTAGCAGTAGATGGCCAACACAAAACGAACTCAATGGCATTTTTTGGAAGTTCTTTGCCTCATAATTCTTTGTCAGGGCTTTTTTTTTTGTTATAGGTCTTTGCATATATATTGTGTTTCTAATTTTATGTTTTCTTAGAATTTCTGTGTGTGCAAATACGTGTGTGTTTCTGTGTGTCTCTATGTGTTTCTTGAGCTTTGCTTTGGCTTCTTTTATTCTGTTTGTTTTGTCCTATCCTGGTTTGGATTTTATTTATTATTATTAATATTATTATTGATACCTGTTTGCATCTCAATGTTACCCGTTTGTGTGGGTGGAAAAGCGGACAGGATCTGGAAGTATTAAGGGGAGAGGAAACCATATTCAGAATATATTTTATTTAAAAAAATCTATTTTCAAAAAACAAAAAGAACAAAAAAGAAAAAGGGAAAAAGATTTTTTTTTCCCATGAAAACTGAGGTTCTGGAGGGAATTAGATGACCACAGAGCTTTTGAAACCTCTGCAGTTTCCTGTTTGTTGAAGGCATTGACCTTTGAAGTTTGGACAGGGATCATGATCATGTTATTCTTTTTGGTTTGTCTGGTTTAGACACCATGCTGTCGTTCTCTTCTACGAGCTAGGTGGTTTACCTAATGCTTTAAACTGTCAGTAACTTTCAACTGTCTAGGTCAGCGGTCGTCAACCTTCCTAATGCTGTGATCCTTTAATACAGTTCCTCATGTTGTGGTGACCCCCTAATTTTGCTACTGTTATGAATAGTAATATAAATACCTGATACACAGATGGTTTCAGGCAACCCTTGTGAAAAGGTCATTTGGCCACAGAAAGGATGGCGACCCACAGGTTGAGAACTACTGGACTATGCTACTTATATGGCCTCACCCATCTACTTGCCTATGCAAGCTTTGGACTGGTCCCCCCCCCCCCCCATATAGAACTTGACTGTATGCATGACAATGACAATCTAGACCCTTTTGGTGAACAGAAAACCCACACCCATACTCCTCTGTGCCTCATCCTCTGTTTTTTTAAAACCTTGTAGGACTTTTAATGCCTTACAAACCACTCAAAAGCTTTACTATTGTCTATAGTCAAACTACTTCAGGTTTTTCTCTGCTTGTTCAGTCCTTGATCAATGATTTATATATATATATATATATACCTAGAGTGAGTTAATAATTCTCTACAGTGTAGTGTTTTATAATATGACAAAACCATTTTATACTTGTTATATAAACATTTTGAAATACACATTTTTTTAGTAGATACATTTTGTGAGTCTAAAGTATAATTTAAGAGCAAGGAACTTTAGGGATCATATACCCCAATTTCCCAATTTTACAGATGAAGAAACCAGACTGGAAAGGTTAAGTGGGTTTTTCAAGGTCATATAGCTGGCTGCTAGTACAGCTAGGTCTAGAAAGAACCCAGGTCATCTTACATGCATTCCTTTCTAGGTAAAGCACTGCCTTTCCATAGTAGCATTGTTTTTAAATTACAAGTGTTTCCACTCACTTCAAAGGGGAGAAAACGAATTTCCTCCTGATTAAGATGAGGTACTCACGGGGTTTCACACAAGAAAATTGAAAAATGATATATGTAGCTTATTTCCTTGTTTGTTTTCATTTTGTCTCTGAATCATGAAAGAGATAAAGTTAGGAGGGTAACAGTTGAAAGCAAAACAATACAATTCAATGGCTTCCATAGAGTATTGGACATATATAAGGGATAGCTAACAGATATCTAGTCACTGTTGAAGTGCAAACAGGAAGTCACATCTGTCACACTAAGTAGACAGATACCTCAAAGCTGCAGCTTTGGGAATCTCTGCTTCTATTTTGGAGGTGTAACAAACTCTGCTCTGAGTCTAGAAATGTCATGCTAACATTCATGAGAGGAAACCACTTAAGTACATCAACCTTGGTGATAAGAGAGAAGGAAAGCTTGAAAGGGATTCCAGGCTAGTTGCAGGATATAGTTTTCCTTTTAACAAAGGGGAAATAAACAGCCCTGTCTAGATGAAGCTTTCCTTCATTTATTGTGAAGTTATCTCAGATCCTTTACTAGGGATCATATCCAAATTGCCAGCTCATTATTAAGTTGGATTTGCTTGCCTCAGCTGCACAACTGATCTTTATTGGTGTTGTTTTCTATTCATTAATATATTCAATTTTTATAATGGCCTACTAGGCATTAACCTAGGTGTTAAACATAGAGTTAGAAAAGAAGTCCCAGTTTTCAAAGGTTTCACAATGGTGGGTTAAAAACACAAAAACAGTTATCTGAGAGTAGCTATGATTAGAGACTCTGGGAACTACAGAATAGCAGAGACAAACTAGTTACTTATTCAAGGTGGGCAAGACAAGTGTTCTGAGGAAGTTTAGTTTGAGTTAAAGAAAAGTAGGAATTTGACAATAAGTGAAAGATGTCAGAACAGGATATACAGAAACACAGAGTGTGGGATAGCCTGCTCTGTTCTGGAAAACATTCCTGGATTGCGAAAAAATACATTCCTTAGAGTTCAGGTAAAATGTTATATATATATATATATATATATATATATAATCTGTTGGATTCATTTGATTTATGATGTCATACAATTCCAGAGTTTCTCTGTTAGTTCTGTGTGGATTGCCTGTCTATTCATAATAGTGGAATATCAAAGTCACCCACAAACTGTCATCATTTGTGACAAATTAGTGATTTTAGGTCTAATAGTATTTCTTTTATAAAAATGAGTGTCTCTGTCTTTGATGCCTAACTGTTTAGAATTTTAATATCTTTGCTATGAGTTGTTATTATTTTTTCTTTAGTGACTGACTACTTTTGGTTTGAAGTAATTTTTTTCAGACACTAGAATAGGTACACCTGCATAGTTTCTGAGCTTGGAACGCTTTTTTTTTTTTTTTTTTTTTACATCCTTTTACCCTAAGTTAGTGAATATTATTGATGGTGATGTGTGTTTCTTGGAAACTTCAAAGAAAATATGGGTCATATTTTTTAATCCAATCTGTCAGTCTGTATCTTCTTATTGTGGAATTTAGACCACTAGTATTAGAGTTATGGAATAATGTTTATTAATTCCTGTTATTTTATTGCTATGATGTTTTCTTGGACATTTTTAAATGAATAGTTCTGGAATTGTTTGTCCTTTGTGCCCTCTTAGGGTTATGATTGATAGTTTTTCTTATTTATAGTATTTGGAGCTGGTATCTATAGCCTTTTATAATTTTAAGGACATCAGTCCAGACCCTTCTGGCTTTCAAATTTTCCATTGAAAAGTCATGTACTATTCTAATGTGCCTGCCTTTATATGTGAGTTGATTTTTCCCTCTTTCAGCTTTCAATATCCTCTTTTTTGTTGTTGTTCTGTTCATTTAGCATTTTGATTATTTTGTGATATTGGGAGTTTTTTCCCTGGGCCTTTGTATTTCGTATATGCTTCCTATGTTTTCTTAGGCATCTCTTTCCTTAGATTTGAGAAATTTTCTTCTATAATTTTGTTGAAAATATATTCTGTGCCTTTGATTTGGGTTTCTTTTCCTTCTTCTATAGCTATGATTTGCAAGTTTGGTATTTTATAGTGATTCCAAGTTCCTGTATGCTCCCATGTTCCCTTCCTGATATTTTCCCCCAGAAATAACAGTTTCCTTAAATGAGGGATTCATTAGCTCTTCCTTGTCTTAGAGACCTGATAGTCTTTTTTCCCACTTCATCCAGCTTTTTGGTGAGGCTTTCCTGTGGGCTTTTTCTTTGACTTTCTGGGTTCTTCATTTTGAGTATCATTTTAAGTGGACTCTTAGAAACTCTATCTTTATTATATTCAATTTTGTAACTTAATTCATTCAGCTAGGTATTTGTAGTTTTAAATATTTTTTAGATTTATTTGCTTTATTTTATGCATATGAATTGTTTGCCTGCGTATATGTATATATACCACATGGCTTGCCAGATTTTCATTCATCTCTGTAGCTCTGTATTGTTGTAAAATTGGGGTGTCAGAAGTTATCCCAGCTCAGTAACGGATAAGTACAACTTCTGAGTCTGGGAACAACCCTTTTGCAGTATTAGAAGATTCATATTGCTTATCCTCAAAAGTCTGTGGAAAGGTTACTGGATTCTACATGTGGTTCTTGGGAGACAAAAGCAGAGCTGAAAATGTGTTATATGTTATGGGGTTCGGTATAGGAGGCTACACTGTCCTCAAATGGAGGTATGTAGGGTTGAGGCCAGGTTGAAGGTCCTGATCTGTGATCAGGTGAGCAGGATGTCACAAGTTCTAGGTTGTCCTCATGGGTAGGGTGGCAGAGTGGCTCTGGAGAATCCCTCCCTGGGGTCTGGGTCAAAGGTCCCCATGTGGTCTCAGTATCCTTGTGGGTAGAGTGGCTGGTAGGCAGGTGGATGGACAGATCAGGATTCCACAGAGTCTCAAGCAGCATGGTGGGTAATGTGGCTTGTGTGTTCAGTCATTTCTTAGGTGTGGACCTTTGGTACCCTAGTGAACTATGTTAATTTTTATACTTAAGAAAAAACAAACAAACTTGGATCACTCTTGCTTCATGCTTGTGGGGAAGTTAACACATGCAATGAAAATGAAAAGGGGACTACATGGGCAGAAGAGTACAGGTGAGTGCAGACAACAGGAGTTAGAGAGGACCAACAGTAACAAAGTATAAAAGTACTATAAGTGAACCTGTTACTTTGTATGGTAATGAAAACAACATTATCAGAAAAGACCTTTCTCTCTGTCTACATAGAGTCACTGAACCTAGATCTTGTACGTAATGAATGTATATATACCTCATGCTCTAAATCCTTTTACTCTATTTGTTTGATTTTTCCACCACATCCATTTTTTGAGATAGGGTCATATATGGCCCAGGCACACTTTAACCTCCCCAACTTCCTGGATCCAAGTGTTGTGATTATAGGTATGCACAACCACACCTAGTTCAGTACTCTCCCTCTTAAAGTGCAATGTTTACATAGAAATTGAGTGCTGAAATGGAGTGTTTCACGTGGTTTGGCGTCTTTGTTTATTACATTGATAACTCTTAGAAAGCAATTTTGTACAAGTTCTGTCTTCATCGTAGTAAATGTTTCAGATCACTGTAAAATAGTCACAAATGGGTGGTTCTGCTTGCCCTTGCTGGGGTACATATTTAAATGAATCTGTCATAGACATGGAACATTTTTTATTGCAATTTACAATGAGAATTTCACCTGTCAAAAATTGTTGCAGCCTTGAAAAGATTGAATTTATCTTCAAATTCTCTCCCCAAATTATCAAACTGTCAATAGACTGCCTTTCAGCAAACACTAGATACTACTTTTGTTTGTTTTGTTTCTTGTGTTATGCAGTTATTTTGTTTGGGCTACAGCAGATATTTGAACATTTTTGTATGTTCATACAGAGAGGTCATTTCCAATATGTTGTTTTTGACTAAGAATTATTATGAATCTATGGAAATCTATAGGTATGAACAGAACAAGGACTCATAATATACTAAACTAGGTGAGTGGCTCCATATGAGGAGTGTAATGATCACGTAGATGCCTTTAGATTTCCTTTCTTATACTTGTCTAATTTGCTTGATTTGTAGATGCAGAGATGCTTGGCACCAGATGAAACTGTAACAGTCATCTCTTTATACTGGTTTTTAAAAAGAATTTACATGCTTTCTGATATTAAGTGAAATGATCTTTTGAATACTGTGGTGCTGTATTTTTTGTTATAACCATGTAGAATGCATCACATAATTTTCATCTTAATGCCTCTCAACTTTTTGTTTTGAAATGCTGTTCAACAATGACTCTCCTCTACTACAATCCATTGAATTCAACAGTTCAATTTTTAACCAGTAGTTTCTATAATACCTTATTTCATGTTTGTATTCTACATGTTCAAGTACCTCTGAAGATATTTTTTCATGTGCTTTTGGAAGGCTAGCACCCAGGTACAAAGTAATCTAGCTGATCACCTACTTCTTTCTATTATGTAGTCTACAATAAGATTAGTTTATTTTTGTGACATTGCAATTTACTGTTGACTAACATCTGAATTTAGATCTCCCATTATATACTATTTATTATAGCTACCTATTTGCGGTCTTAAAATATTAGTATAGTCCATCTGTATCTCATCATCTATTGTCTCCAAAGATATTAGTTAATCTTTTCTTTGTTAATTTAGGTCTTGTAAAATTATTAAACATGAAGGAACCCAGAAATTTTCCACTGGGAATGATCTATCACAATTTCTCTTAATCCAGAATCTGTACACCAATAGTAGCTTGATGAATTTTATAGAAAATATGTATATTTCCAAATATATATCCTTTTTCTATTTTGCATTGTTGGGAAGTAAAATCAGTGCCTTGAATATGCAAGGCAAGTGCTCCACAATTGAGCATTACAACATATTTCACATACAACACATTTCATAATATTCCTAACTATATTTGTGTTAAAAAATTTTAAAAATTATCATTATAGAAGGACATCAAAATACTGTGGTTATCATCATTCTGTCATTTGAAAATCTATTAGTACAGTGTTCAGCCAATGTCGCTTAATTTTGAATGAAGAAATATATGTCTCATTACATGCTTGTATGTTTTCTTTTTTATTGAAAAAATTCATATGATATACTCCGGTCACAGTTTCTCTTCCCCCAACTCCTCACAGATCCTCTCTACCTCCCCTCCCACTCAATTTTATGCCATTTCTCTCTCTCTTTGGAAAACAAACAAAATAACCAAGCAAACCAGAATTTAAAAAACAGAAAAATACTAGAAACAAGCACACATGAGTTCTTAAATGTCTGATATCTTTAACTTTTCAGGATTAGTCATAACAAAAAATGAAAGCAGTAGATTACTTGTGTACTGGATATTCTTCATAATTATTCTTTTTTCTTGAGAGAGGGTCTCTATATGTAGTCATGGCTGGCCTGGAACTTTCTATGTAGACCTGACCAACTTCAAACATACAGAGGTCTACATGTGTCTCCTTTCCAAGTGCTCAGATAAGAGGCATGTACCGCAAGGTCTAGCAACAGTTATTCTTATAATAAATATGTTATAGGATCTTTTAATGAGACCACTATTTAGTCAGTCATTTAGCTGCTGCTCTGTGGGTGGAACTATTCTGAGGGATAAAAGTAAAACAGGAACAAGAAAGTATCTTTGCTCACATTGTACTTACACACTAGTGAGGTAATCAGCCAGCACACACACACACACACACACACACACACACACCCCATACACACAAGTATAATAATTTCAGATAATGTCTACTTTGAAGAAAGTAATATTATGAAATGAGATAGAAAGTATCTGGGGTTAAGGAAGGGCACTGGCAGCAGCTAGGTCAGTGAAAATCTCTATTAGAGAAGTGTGTTTTGTCTGAACCCCTGTTGCCAAAGACTTGGTCTGCAAATATGTAGACAAACATCTAGACAAAGATAACAGCACTGCATGGTCTTTTGGAAAGCTGGAGGAACAGAAAGATCAATGTGACTTAGTCAATGTGAGCATAGTCAACAATGGTAAATGTAAAAGAAGTAAAATATAATAGATTTAAGGGGACAGGTAAGGTCATAGCAGCAAGAGAAGAGATGAAAACTTTATGTAAGTGTAAATAGGATTGTAGAATGCAGCACAGGTTCATGGCTTGATTTATATCAGTTCAGGGCTCAATTGGCTATGTATGGAGAAGGAACAGTAAAGAGATGAGTAGAATAGAAATATTGTTGTCCATATTTAATTATAGAATCTACCTTCTTCCTCTTCTTAATAAAAAGAAAAGCTGGAGCATATCTCCATCAACCCTCCAGGATCTCATCTGTTCTCCATGATTCTTTCAAGATTATCCACCCATGCAGTGGATAATCTCATTTTTTAAATCTTGTTTTGACTGGAAATATAATTTCATCACTTACTTCCCTGAATTTTCTCCCTCCAGGCCCTCCCTGGTACCTTCCCTCTAACCTTCCAGGGATGCATGTACTTTTTAATTTAAATTCTACACTGAAAGCAACCAAGAGCCATTTAAACACTAGAATACTAGTTTTGTTGTTGCTGTTTTATTGTTTTTAAATTATCTCTTCAACTATCTTTCATTTCAGTTACTTCTAAGTAATGAAAGTCTTTTTGTATAGTTTTTAGGCCTAAAAATAATTCTCTTTGACAGGAAACACAGAAACAAAATAGGATGCAAAAGAGCCAAACGTCTTTGTGGCATCCATCACCCTGGACAGCTACTTTAGCTTATCTGCCTGTTCACTGCTACTTGTTTTCTGCTACATCAGTGCAATTTACAATTATTTAGTTAGAATTGCCTTTTGAAAGTTTCCTTGAACGGTGTCTGAAGTTCTACTTTTCTATGGTGTCTCTGCCAGCTAGGTAATGTATTTAACTCGTCTGAAAAATGGGGACAATGATATTATTAACCCCATAGAGTTGTTGGAAAAAGGTAATGTCATTCATAAAAAGTGCCTGGGGGTGTCTTTTGATACATAGATTGTAATAAATATATGGCAACTGTCATTGAAATAATACCAATATTTTATTAATATAATATACTAATATAAGAACAGTGATTATTATTATTGCTATCATTATTATTGTAGTTTGGATGTGCACTTCAAATTTTATATCTCTTTAATATAATTCTTGGATTCTTGGATATTGGTAGAGTTAAATGATGTAATTCATATAATGTATTTAGTGCAGTTTCTAAAACATAGCCATGTCATGCACGTGGATGTCCGAAAACAACTTTGTGGAATGTTTCTTTCCCTCTACCTTTAAAGGATTCTAGGGATTAAATTAAGTTTGCCAGGTTTGCCAGGGGATATGGCCACACGCCTTTAATCCCAGCACTCAGGAGGCAGAGGTGGGTGGGTCTCTGTGAGTTCAAGGCCAGCCTGGTCTACAGCGTGAGTTTCAGGATAGCCAGGGTTACAACAGAGAAACCCTGTCTCGAAAAAAAACAAAAGAAAAAGATTGTCAGGCTTTCATGGCAAGTTCCATATCTGCTGACCCATCTCTTCTACTCTCTCCTTGAACATTTAAATATCATTCTATATTTTTATATATTAAATATATACTTTTATATTTGATTATAAAATATATCATAAATATATATAATAATTATATATTTATTAATTCTAAGTTTATCATGCATAATAATTTAACCTTTGGCTGATGTAGAAAAATAAGTGAATTACTTCTTTTTCTTGTTTTTAGAAATGTTTGATCTTTTTAAAGATTATATATATATATATATATATATATATATATATATATATATATATGTATAATTTGTTCCTGGTGTCTGTAGAGGCCAGACGAGGACATTGGGTCCCCTGGAACTGGAGTCATAGATGGTTTTGAACCACCGTGTGCATGCTGGATTCAGTGCATTCAGTCCTCTCTCTACCCCCTTAATTATAATTTTCAATGTAATTATCCCTTAGAAATTCTTCAACAAAGAAGCTGAAATGAGCTAGGCATGGATGTGCACACCTGGAATACCAGCACTCAGGGGCATGATGCAGAAAAATCTGAGTTCATGGCTAATTTGCATCACATTGTTGAGAACTTTACATCAAATAAAATAGTGAAATGTTAAACTTATAGTCATGTTACCTTTTAAAATTGTGTCTTTCTGGGGTGATACATTAAAATGATAAAGAAACCAAGTTTGGTGGCTTAGACTTGGCATCCTAGCACACAGCAGGACGGCAGAACGTTCTATCCCAGCATTGTTTATATGGCAAGCTTCAAAATCCTCAGTCCTACATAGTGAGATCCTATCTTTAAAAACAAACAGCATGTAGAAGGCCATAGGATTCGTCACCAGCACCAATTACCTCCTCAGAGTAAACCCATAAACCTTGTAGCTGAGGTATCTAATTGTACACCATTCAGTATTTTCAATGTCTCCATATGAGAACCAATTTTACTGCTCTCTCCTTTAATTATATTCTTTGTGGTGAAAATGAACTTACTTGATGTAAAAGGGAGTGTCAGATATTGAGATTCCAGGCAATCTTGCTTTAAACATGAAGATTCCAACATAGAGGAGAGTGCCAGTATGGAAGAGAAAAGAGAGAAGGAAAAATGAACACCAAAGAAAGAATAAAGCCACCTTTCAGCCAACTTTAAGGGTTTCTGAGATGGGTTTCTCTGTGGTGTCTAATAGCAAAGGATTTATATAGTAGATGATAAAGGAGAATAACCTTAGTGGCTGGTCTATTAAACTGATTTAGATTTTGCGGAGGTACACATAGGAGAAGTATTAGGGGACCATGGTTCCCAGCATCTCCATGGCTTGTATTAGTGGCTTGGTATTTATTCTGGTATAAAAACCTACTTAAGTTCAAAGGACATTATTTTACAAAATAAATAATTTTCAGGGATAGAAGAAGAAGGAGGAGAAGGAGAAATTGGGTTCCCACAGTTCCTTCTCTAGGCCCATCTATAACTCTTGCCACTTTCCAATAATGACTTGGGACCAAGCCTTTGACATATAAGTCTTTTTTTGGGGAATTTATGGCCCATACTGTAGCAACTGGTCTGTCTGAAGCTAAAGGAATGTTTTTGTTTATTTGTTTTTTTGGTTTGAGACAGTGCTACTTAGCCTGGGCTGTGCTCTAGCTTCTATGTAGCTAATGATGTTGACCTTGAACTCCTGATAATCCTGTCTTCACCAGACAAGAGCTGACATTAATGGTGTACCACCATGCCCAGAACAAAGACAATTTTCTTACCTGGATATGCTTTTGCTTTGAAAGTTACTACTTTTTTTTAAGTACAATCATCTCAACTTTCATTCATTTTCACAAAATTAAATTAGTGCAACAAATACTCAAATGTTGTTTTTACAGTGGATGATTTAGGACTATCTTAGTTTTCTTTCTATTTCTGCGATAAAATACTATGACCAAAAGCAAATAGGGGCAGTGGCAAGGGTTTCTTTTCACTTATGTTTCTTAACCACAGTCCATAATTGAGGGACACCAAGGCACAAACTCAAACATGACATATACCTGGATGCAGGAGTTGATGAAGAGCTCATGGAGGATTGTTGTTTGCTGGCTTACTCTGCTCTTTTTTGTTTCTTATGCAACCCAGGACCACTTGCTCAGGAGTTCCACTGTCCTCAGTGAGCTGCCCTGCCGCATTAAATGTTAAAAAAAGTTGCATAGACTTGCTTACAGGCCAATTTGATGGAGGTAATTCTTCCATTGAGATTCCCTCTTCCAAGATGACTTTAACTAATGTCAAATTGACAAAAACTAGCTAGCACAAAGGCTCTTCCACAGTCTCTGGTCCAGATGCATGAGTGTCCTTTCACTTCATAGAAGGCATCATATTGGTTTATGCCTCAAAATCTTCATATACTGTTTTTCTTCTGATTGTACCCTTTTGCTCTTCTCAAAATCAAGTCTTCCTTTTGCATAAGTTCCTAATCCTATTGCCTTAATTTTTTTTTACATGTTAGCTTAAATGTCACTACTTTTAAGAATTATTTTCTGATGAAAA
Source organism: Cricetomys ansorgei (assembly GCA_026225945.1). NCBI lineage: Eukaryota > Metazoa > Chordata > Mammalia > Rodentia > Nesomyidae > Cricetomys > Cricetomys ansorgei. The sequence continues at coordinate 1,165,136 of JAMJFZ010002884.1, read as the reverse complement.
CTCTCAGTCATCTAGAATTGATTTCGAGTGTACAAAAAGATGTGTGCAGTCTATATACAAATACCATTCCATTTTATGTTAGGGACCTGAACATCCATGAATTTTCATATCTGAGTATTCTAGAATCAATCCCTCCTGTGCATATTGAGGGAAGACTGTAAAAGTTGTAGCTAACAGTTTTTAGTTATTAATTTAATGCTTGGTTCTGATATTAGACTGGCTTGGGACTGTTCATCTTTCTCCTCCCTGGTCCTGAGTACTAATCAGCCAAGTATACATATAAATAATATATATCACTAGCCAGTAACTAAAAAGAACAGGGAAAAATTTTAAAGGTCACAAATAATTCCCCAGACTAACACAGAGCTTCCTGATCTCTCATTTACTGCACTGGAGATACTATGTCCTGGTTGTTCAATTAGCTACTTGTATAAAACTGAGAAAGAGAGAGCAAAGTCTGCTGAAAAACGGATGCTTAGAAATGGTCCTGCTGTTCTATTACATGAATGAGGCAAACAGTGGAAGAGAAAAACCACAGCCTCAGTGTTGGTCCAGATTCCTTCTCCCACATCACTCCAAGATGGTGATGGGTCACAAAAGGTCAGCCAGACATAAGTTAAGTTCCAGTGTCTTACACAAAGGCTCATCGCCCAGAATTGCTACAGAGCCCCTGACTCTTATGCAAAGGCCCTTCTGCCCAAAAGCTGGCCACCGCCTCTCCTTTGTTCTCAACCTTCCCCCCCCACCCCCAGTCAGCCAAACAGAAACAGCTACCAGAACACTTCTCAGACTGCACCTCCCCTTCTTCCCAGAGATGAAGAGCCCTTAAAAACTGCCATCTGCCCACTAACAATTCTGTGCCACTCTTGTACCAATGGAAATGTCTTGCTGGGTCACTGGCTATTGTAGCTTGCAGGTTTCACAGCTGACTAAGGTTATTGAGTATTTTTTATCCCCTGGTAGCATTCACAGACTCTTCCAGCACTATGAAAACCAGTCAGTAGATATTAACCTTCCAGGTTGCTACTAGTTTAATTTCTCCACGTTCTATGATTTATGCTATCTTCAACAATTCATTTTGAAAGTCACGTTCTGGGGGGTAAACAAGAGCAATGGCTGTAGCCTGTAATGTTTGGGGGAATTTTATGGGTCCCCAAGAGAATTTACCTATACTGGACACTGGGCTTTTTATTTGATAGCCTAAGGGGATTGGGGGATGCATTGTCCTACTATTATAAGGGAACTCCATTTAAATTCCTTTTACATTTGTATGTGTACGTGTATGCATTATGGGATGCTTCTAAAGTAGTAGGTTTTCACACGACATTTTCAACAGTCTTTAGTCTTAGTTATCCCCCTCTTTACCCATTCCTCTACCTTGCCCTCCCTCATTTATTGATACCTCACCCCATTTAACCATCTCTATTCCATTATTCCTCTTTCTCTCCATCATCTGCCTTCTATCCTCCTCCCTTGAACCCCCGATCATGGTCCCTTACTTACCGTCTGTGGATACTGCAATGTAAACACACATATCAAGATATTCAAAGCTAACATCCACATTTGAGAGAGAGAATGTGCTGTATGCTTTTTTGAGTCTGGGTTACCTCATTCAGAATGATTGTTTGGAGCTCCATCCATTTGCCTGTGAATTCTGTAATTTCATTTTTTTCTCTATAGCTGAATAATGTTCCATTGTATATATGTACTATATATTTATTATTCATTCATCATTTGAGGACATCTAGGGTGTTTCTATTTCCTGGTTATTGTGAACAAAACAGCAAGGAAGATGATGAGCAAGTATCTCTTTAGTAAGATGCCAGTCCTTTGGGAACACACTCAGGAATGGAATAGCTGAGTAATATAGTAAATCTTTTTCTTTCATTTCGAGGAACTCCCACAGTGATTTCCATAGTGACTGCACCAGTTTGTATTCCCCCCAATGGTGAAATGTGTTTGTTTCCCCACGTACATGTTGGCATTTGTTTTTCTTTTATCATAACCATTCTGGCTGGTGTAAAAGAGGCAGATTTTGAAGAGTACTGTCTAATTAGAAGTGTAAAACTGTAGCGTGATTTTAAAAAGAACGGAAATACCTAAAAATAAATTCTTTCAAACATACTTTTCAATGCAATTGGAAGAGTCATTTAAATATTAGGGATTTTACCTCAGGAAAATTTAGTAAACAAGGCTAAATATCTGTCAATTATTTTTCACCCTTCAGTCAAATCTGAAGAGGTTAGAAGCAAGCAGTAAGCTTCAGAATTATTAGAAGACTACAACTATAACTAGTGATTGGAAGGGTTCTATCTGCTTAACAAGAAAACTGAGTTCATGATTAATGTCCATGCTTTACTGTCAGTTTATGAATTATTATCCTTAACTGACATATACAGCTTTTCCTTTTATGTGATGTTTTATTTTAATATTTTCTTTTAAAATTATTATTATCAGTGTGTGTGTGTGTATTATTGTGAACCTGTGAAGGTCAGAGGACAACTTCCAGTAATTAATTTTCTCCTTCCACTGTGGGTTCCCAGGGGCCTGAACTCTGGATTTTAGGCTTGTATGGCAAGCACAATTGTCTGAGTATTTTCATTGTTAAATTTTGATCAGTTGCAGGGCTGTATAGCTCAGTGGTTAAGAGCACTGGCTGTTCTTCTGGAAGTCCTTATTTCAATTCTTAACAACCACATGGTGGCTTACAGCCATCTGTAGTGGATCAGATGCCCTCCTCTGGTATACAGATGTACACACAGACAAAGCACTCATATAAAAAATACATTAACAAACTTTTAAAATTTCTTGATCAGTTGTAACTCCAACCTAATATACTTAACAAATAAAGGTAATACTATGTCCCAAAGCTAGGGGTGGATATAATAAATAGAAAAATGAACAAGAAAATCCTAGCTTTGAAAAGCAAATAGTCTAATTGCATCACCAAAAATTACTCAAGACAGGAACTGGAATGATGGTTTAGAAGTTAAGAGTATATATTGCTCTTACAGAGGACCTAAGTTTGCTTCCCAATACCCATGTTTGGTGGCATACAGACTTTTTTAATTCCAGCTCTTGGGGATCTGCTGTCCTCTGCTGGACTCTGTAGGTACCTGCACTCACATGCCCATTTCCTTCCTATATATATATACACATATACATATACATCATCTACACATGCATTAACAATAAAATAAGCATTTAAAATGACTTCAGAGTCAAATGGAAGAAAAATTCATACAATAAAAGTAACTGCTAGGCTGGCTCAGTGGTTAAGAGCACTGGCTGCTCTTTCAGAGAACCTGGGTTCAATTCCCAGCACCCACATGGAAACTCACAACTCTCTCTAACTCCAGTTCCAGGGGATCTGACACCCTCACACCAATGCACAGAAAATAAATTTAAATAAGTTATTTAAAAAAGTAATTGTTGCAGGAATAAAAATACTCCAATGATCAATACATACTCAAATAGTTATTAATGTAACCAAACAGAAATGAACATCATTTTATCTTTGAATATACAATGGATAGGTAGATAAACCTAGACACAGTTAACTTCATGCACGGTGACATAGAATTTAAAGATAATGTGTTTATTGTGGGAGATGAACACTTGGCTAAAGCACTCAGGGTTCAAGGAGGGAATTCAGATTATATAAGCCTGGACGTTCTTATTAAGAATTATCCATATATTTTAAAGGAAGTCACTGAAATGTTGCATGCAGTGAAAAAAAATCCCGTGATTTGATTTGGAAATTACCTTTCATGGCTACCTGTAATGTAGAGACAGGCAAGACAAAACGTTAAAAGAAATTTTAAGGGAATTGTCTCATGGTGTACAAACAGATGACAGTGGCTTTTATAAGGGGAACATCCCTACTAACACTAGAATAGAGAACAGTGGATGGATTTGACATTTATCTTGGAGGAACACTGGCAAAATTTGCTGATGCCCAAGGTAAGATGTGTCTGGGGTTGTGATATAAAGACTTGGAAAACTCTTCAAAGATGAAATCACAGGCATAGTCATATTTAGGTGTATAGAGGAATGGGAATGTCTGGAAACCATCTGATTATATGGTTCTGTAACTGAAGAGAAATGATATATGCAGACAAAGATCTGAGAATATCAGTAGGAAGATAGTAGCTTCTTTTCTTGTCATGAATTCATACAGACCTTGTGTCTGTAAAAGATGGGGAGAAAGGAGGGCAGAGAAGGGCAGGGCAGGACAGGGCAGGACAGAAGAGACAAGGACTTAGAATAGGCCTCTGAAATAAAACTCTGCCATTTAAGGAATGTCCAGAGAAAGGAATATTCTCATAGATGAGAAAGATAGCCAGAACAGTAGTGACAGAAAAACCAGAGCAATTTTGACTAATATAAGTAAAGTATACATGGTATTCAGATAAAATTATCAAAATTGCTAAGTGTGAAGGTCGGTGAGACAGCTTGGTGGGTAAAGGTGCCTGATGTTAAGTCTGACAATCTAAGTTTGATTCCGAGATCTACATGCTGGAAGGTGAGAACAACTTATGCATGTCATCTTTTGAAACACAAATGTACACTGAGGCATACTTGTCTACCCATTTGCATGCACACATGCGCTCATGCACACACACACACACACACACACACACACACACACACCACACTACACAGAAAGAGAGAAATGAAATGTAATGAAAATAGCTAAGTTTGCGGATGTGAAATACTGTACCTAAATCTGCTAACATTCTGTTCAAACTGCTGCCCAAAGCTTCCTCATCGATCTACTGGATGCTTTTTCAAACCACCTTAGGAAGTGGAGAATATCTCACATAATCACAAAGGTTTACAAGATAAGTATTCTGATTTAAAGTAGGTGGCAGTCTGGGGTTGTAGCTCAGTACCTCAGTGATTGAACAAGGCCCTGGGTTTGGTCACAATTACAAGAAATAAAACCTGAAGGAAGGACGGAGGAAGTTCATAAGAGATAAATAGGATTAGACCATACAAACATTTTCCCCCTTATTTCCTGAGAGTCTGGAACTTATTTTCTAGAAGCAGGAACAACAAAGGGCAAAAAACAAAGGAAGGGTCCTTGAGATTTCACTTTCCTCTTCATTAGCTATTTCTCAAATAAGAAAATCAGAAGGTGGTGTTTCTGATGAAGGTATCCTCACAAAACCAAAGCAAGGCAACAGGTAAGCTCATTTATGACCAGAATTTGTGTCCCAGAATTTGTGTCTACTTGACTACTTTATTGCTGCTACTAAGAATGCCTGACACACAATAGATTCTCAATAAAAGCTGATAGTATAATGGAATCAAATGGGAAATCAGAGCCCAATGCAGCCTGAAATATAATCTTGCCCCTTAATTACTCCCTGTGACTCGATGTACTCAAGGGAACCAAAGGTCACATTTGATAAAAATTATAGTCTCCTAAACAACAAGAATGAATTGGGAGTTGCTTGCAGAGCTTAAATTTATCATGATTATTGCTGCCTTAAAATTATTTAATCACAGTAGTAAAGTCTGGGGGCATCTTATAGCTGATATGTCTTTAATTTCTGTCTTTCCTAGTGTGTACTGGAAATCATACTGATTCTACAAATATGATTCTGCATACTTATTCTGAAAAAAAAAACAAGTAAAAAACTCATGATCCTGGTGACTAGTGAATATTGTCATGTGCATAGCAGCTTGTATGATTTCTGAGATGTGGCCATTAGATGAGTTGGTTCCAATTTGGGGAAAGGCAACCATGAAATTGTGAGATGTGAAAGTGTTCCCATCAAGGTGCAATAACACTATAGCTTAAGTGGTTTTTGTGTCTCTTTTGTGTTTGTATGGTCTCCTGTGCTGTCTCTGCTCAGTCCCAGCCCGATGCCAGCTGGGTTTCGCCTGGTTCCCTGCACTGGCCAGGTGCAGGAAACTCACACTGGGGGGAGTGGGGGGGAAGCGCCGGAGGGAGGGGACGGGGTTCTGGAACCCGGCTCAGACCCTGATCCTCGGCACCAAGAACAAATGGATGAGACGCAATGAATCAGTCCCAGGAGCCTCTTCTGGTGGAAGCAGAGCTCGGTTTAATGCAGGATGTCTCCTACATATATTCAACAGTGGGGGAGGGTCCCGGGTGTTCAGGGTGGGGAATCTATTGGGCTTAGACAAGGACATTGGGGTAGCCTTATTTGCATGTGGGGCCAGGTGCCTACTGAGGGGGTGCCATTTCGCAAGGCATGGTCTCAGAGAGACCAAGAGGGAGGTATCCTATCAGCCACAGGGCAGACAAGCACCTACCAAGTTACTTTCCTTTTGCTTCTGTGAAACAGGCAATATTCAATATTTAGCTGGGATCTGGCCAGGGCCAAAGGCGAGGAGCAGATGAGAACCCAATGCTCTCACCTTCTGGGATGGCGAGGTGCTTCCCAGCTGCTTCAATCCGCTCCTCAGCCCCATGGCAATCCTACACTTGTGGTCAAAGACACTCCTGGCCAAGTGTTCATGGAAGAACTTGCAGTGCCTTTCTTCATCGTGTGGTTTCTTTCCTGTGCCTCATGATTCTAGGCTGAAGGAAGAATGAAGGGATTTTCTGCTATAAAGCCAAAGAAGCACAAGAAAGGAAAGAGCTGCCTCATTTAGCAAGGTCTTCCTGGGAACCGCTGGAGAAGCACTCTGGCTTTTTTACTCCTTTGAACCACTCTATTCTTCAGACAACTGACTCCGTGTAATGCTTTATTGTTTTAGCTTTGCTCCAGCAATGGTCTTGCAGTTTTTCCACCAGCATTTTCTGCCTGTATTGTTTCTTTGTCAGGAAGTATGTACAGCCCATTACCACTGGGATACAAAGTTGTCATCTACAAAGTTCACTCTCAAGAACTGTAGGTGCTTGCAATTGAGTTACAAAATAAAACAAATCACAAGCATTCACATGTTGTATGTGAGTTCATGGTTGAGTCTGTGCTGGACCACATTTATAGTTATTCTAGGGCACGTGGGGCCTGTAGACTTTGGGGTGGATACACTGCTATCTTGTAGCAAAATTACCTAGCCTGTTTTGAGCTCTCTTCTTTCTCCATCTGTCATCATGTTTTCTCAACTTTAATTTTCACCGCTTTTCTCCTCCTTTTCCTTTCTTTCTTCCTTCCTTCCTTCCTTCCTTCCTTCCTTCCTTCCTTCCTTCCTTCCTTAATATAGGGTATCACTATATAGACTAGGCTAGCATAGAACTCACTATGCTGATCAGGTGGCCCTTGAACTCATTGTGATCATCTTTCCTTGGTCTACTTAATGCTTGGATTACAGATGGGAACTACTGTGCTTGGTTTTCAACTTCTTTTCTTAGCCTCTTTCATTCCTGTTGAGCAAATTCCCACATGATTCTCAGAATTTTATTCCCAGCATCAAACAACCCTGCAGTTTCAGGGTTCTATAGTTAACTGCCCATAGCACATACCTTCTTATCCTGAACACAATGCAAATTCATCATATTAAAAAATAAAATAATTGACTTCTCCACTGTCTGTTTTGGTATGCAAAAAAAAAAAATTGATCTGCGACAAATTGTGTTGAAATTTTGAGGGGGATGGCATTGAACCTGTAGATTGCTTTTGGTAGGATGGCCATTTTTTACTATGTTAATTCTACAGATCCATGAGCATGGGAGATCTTTCCATCTCCTGAGATTTTCAATTTCTTTCTTCAAAGACTTGAAGTTTTTATCGTACAAATCTTTCACATGCTTGATTAGAGTTATCCCAAGATATTCGTTTCCATCTCTTGCAGGAGGAATTTCTCTGATGATGGTTGAGCAAGGCACTGATTTATGAGTATAGCAGAATATCATTAGAAGTCATTTTACTGCTAGGTTTTTTTTAAAGAACAGTATTTGATTTGACTCCTGCTATTTTGTTGTTGTTGTGGTGGTGGTATGTGTGTTTCTCCTCTTTTGATTTGCTGGTGTGAGATTATTTATTCCCTGTTTTTTCCTAGGTATTGTTAACCTGTTTAGGTTGAAGTTTTCCTTCTGTAGGGCTACACTTGTAGTGGCTTATGCCTTTAGTCTCAGCACTCAGGAGTCAGAGGCAGTTGGGTATCTGTGAATTTGAGGCCAGGTTTGTTTACACAGTGAGTTTCAGGACAGAAAGAGCTAAACACATGAAATAAGCTGCCCATTAGTCACTCTGCCATCTTCTTTCAAACCACTTCAAAATCTTTTAATTCAACTTCCTACACCTGCCTTTGTCCCATTTAAAACCATTTCTCACAACTCTGCTGTTTCAAAATATATCGTATACTGGTTGGTCTTATGTCAACTTGATACAAGTTAGAATCATCAGAGAGGAAGGAGCTTCAATTGAGAAAATGTCCTTAAGATCAGTTGCAAGGCATTTTCTTAATTAGTAAATCAATCGGTGAGGGCCCAGCCAACTGTGGGTGGTGCCATCCCTGGGCTGATGGCCCTGGGTTGTATAAGAAAGCAGGCTAAGCAAGCCATTTGGAGCAAGCCAGTAAGCAGTACTCTTCTGTGACCTCTGAACCTACTTTTTGCCTCCAGGTTCCTGCCCTGTTTGAGTTTCTGTCCTGAATTCCTTTGGTGATGAACAGGAATGTGGAAGGATTTAGAAGAGGCACAGTTTGAGAAAGGTTGTGGTAGCTGTTTCCAATTGGCTGGAAGGAGAACAAAGGAGAAGGAACATGGATTTTTTTGGGAGAGAGGTGGGTGTACTGTGAAGGGATTTCTGGGAGACTGGGATTTCAGGATCTGTATGTGTGAGGGTGGACTTTAATTTCTGGTGGTTCTTCCATGACCCATGCCATCTTAGGGTTATGTGGGAGATGCACGAACAATGGAGGCCTGGCTTGTGAAGTTTCAGAGGGAAATTCAAAGACTTTATCAGGAGTGTTTGATTTTTTGAATAAGATTCTGTCATTCTAGTTAGCTGGAGCTGAGGAGTCAGACATGATTAACAAGAGACTGGCACCACTGAAGTGAAACCTTTTTGTTACGAGGACAATTAATGTTAGTTAGTTGGAATTAAGAAATCAGTGGTGATTAAGAAGAGACTAGCATCACTGATGTGAAATCTTCTGAGAAGTGTTTCCTGAGAACACAGAGAAACTGTACTCCAAAGGCAGCCAAGGTTGTATCTTGTGTTGGCAGCTGGACATGGTAGTTTAAGAGTCACCCAAAAGGTTCTAGTTTTGAAAGCTTATTAGGTCATGGAGAGCCACTGAGGCTTGGCACTGTGAGAGGCCAGGATAGGCAATTGGTGAAGGTGCAGACTTAATGGCAGTTGAAGGTTCAGATTGAAGGGGTCATGTAAAGAAGGCTTGGCACCATGAAGAGAATTTATGAGAAGCTATTGGTGAAAGTACAGCCTAGTTTCAACAAGGGACCCCAGAAATTTTGGAGATTTCAGTACCATAGGATAACCATAAAGAACAGTAGCAGCAGTGAAATGGAGCCAGCTGGAGCCTGGAAGACAAGCTGTGTGTGCTGCAGATGGCAGAAACAGAGAAGTGACTCAACTCCTTTTGAGGAGCCCAGAAGATCATAAGTATCCCAGACATGACATTGGACAGTTGGAGTTTTGTTTTGCTTTGATTTGAATGTGACTGTTTTCTGATTTTTTTCCTCTTAAAGTAAGAAGTTATTTCATTCAATTTTGATTTTTACAGGAGCCCACAGCTGAAAGATGTTGTGCTTTCAAAATAGATTTTGGATTTTTAAAGAGATTGGCTATTTTAAAGGGACTGAAGTTTTAATGTGTTTGAATTTGGAAAACTGGGAATTTTACAGTTATTTTTGTTTTTAATGTGAGATCTTGGGGACAAATAAGACAGTAAGCGTTGTGTTTTAATAGTGATGTGTTTGTCTGTCAAGTTGACAGCCAGTCAGTTGTACTGGTTGGTTTTATGCCAATTTCACACAAGCTAGAGTCATCAGAGAGAAAGGAGCCTCAGTTGAGAAAGTACCTCCATAATATGCAACTGTAAAACATTTTTCCAATTAGAAATTGATGGGAGAGGGCCCAATCCAAATGAGTGGGGCCATCTCTGGGATGATAGTTCTAGATTCTATAATAAAGCAGGCTGAGCAAACCACGGGAAGCAAGCCAGTAAGCATAATAAACCCTTTCTTCCCCTACTTGCTTTTGGTCATGGTGTTTCATCTCAGTAATAGAAACCCTAACTAAGACAGAATATAAAGTTTTTCTTGTCTATGACCTTGGCCTCCTTAGGCACTGCATTCACGCGCACACACACACACACACACACACACACACACACACACACAAAAAAAAAAAAACACAAAATCCATTTTTAAAATCAAAGCAGAAAAGAAATATTCCAGATAACTTCATGACAAATGCAAACATCCAGTGGCAATCAAAATGATGAAGTTTTAGTGAAATGGTTTTGTGCTACTCACAGATCTCTGCTAGGCTTATTCCTCCAAGGAAGTGACCTGCTCTCTATTCCTATCCTTTTTATTATTATATAGAATGGAGGATGCCCTGTGAAATGCTTCCTTCTAAAAGGCCTGGCATCTGTTGACTTAGGACTCTGCTTGACTATATGGAGCAACACTGCCATCAACCTGTCAATCATCTGGTGTTGTCACATAAGTAATAGAGACATTCATATCCTAGAGAGCTTCCTTTGCTTCAAGTGTGTCAGAGACAATGTCTGCCTTGTTCACCACTGTCTCCTCTGTGTTTCCATAGTGTTTTACACATGGTGGTGTCAAAGGACAAAATTACAACTATTTAGTTAACAGATCTTAATTGGCTTTCTTTTCAATTTCAGAAATGATCAGTACTTCATTACACAAAATTGAAAAAGTGTTCCAATGTGTTGGGCAGAAGAGGTTAGTTTCCAGGGCAGAAATAAGCAGAAACACAGAAAAAAGTTCAAATTTGTTATTTCAGAATATTCCTTACAACATATATTTTTAAACATATATGCATGCATAAAATGTTATTTGATCAAATCTACCTAATACCCACCCCTCATTAAAGTTCTTTTTTATTTGTTTTTGAAACTCTGAGATAGGGTGTTAACCTCACAGAAAAATTAAGTGATAAATTAACATCCTATTATGTCATGTTACTTTTTTTGTAAAAATTAGAGGATTAAAAGGTTATAAAATTAATGAAGAATACTTGTTATCATTTTAACTGATATGTTTGGGAAACTTGGGGCTTATCTTTCCTTATTATAATTTCCTAGAAGGTCAAATTCAACTTAATTTCAGTTTGAACATAATTCATTAACTATGTTGATTATGGTAATTAACTATGTTGATTCTACTTTGATTTTAGTTTTTTGGTGTGTTGGAGTAGAAGTGTAGTCAAACAAACAGCCATCTATATCCTTTACTTAACAATATACATGCATGAAGTATTTGTTTACTGAATTAAAAATAAATAGGCTCTTGCTCAAAATAATTTGTTGAACAGGTAATAATATTTTGTTGACTTTGATTTTTTTGTTCTTAATTTTTTAACATTTATTTATTGTCAGTATGCATGCCCATCCATGTAATAGAATGGACACGAAGGTAAGAGGAGAATGTATATGAGTTAATTCTCCCCTTCTACCATGTGATTCCCAGGGATCAAACTTAGGTTTTCAAATTTGACAGCAAGTGTCTTTACCCACTAAGCCATCTTACCAGCTCTATTCATTTCTATTTTGTGCGTCTTGTGGTCCCAGGAGTTAAACCAGGACAACATACATAATAAGTAAACATTTTACCATTAAACTATACCCCTAGCCTTAATGACACTGTTTCTATATCTATGTTTATACAGTGCTGCTGTATTATTACCCAAGGAGAACAAGACTTACATAAAAATATGGAATATAACTAGGATGAACAAGCAGTTTTCTATTTTGAAGTATTCTGTGCTATAGTCAAATGAAATGGATGGTTAAGTAAATGTGTACAAAGTGTGAATCAGGTCTAGGGAATGGCTCAGCAGGTTAAAGTCCTTCCTACACAAGTATGAAGACCTGAGTTTAATACCAGGAATCCATATCTCCCTCTTTCTCTCTCTCTCTCTCTCTTTATCTCTCTTTCACACATACAAATAAATAAAATAATTACTTTAAGAATGAGTATCAATTAAGCACATTCTGTGAATCCTCAGTTTATCAATTCAAAATCAAATTTCTTTTCAAAGATTAAAAATCAATAATATAGTCTTTTGTGATATCACCTGCTTCAAAGCTTAAGAAAAACATCAGTATTTTCTATGGGGAGATTATTTTCAGTTGCCACTTAATCGGTTTTGTTTGTTTGTACCAGTTTGTGCTCATTTAGTATTTCTTGAGTCTATTAGTATGTTTGTTAGATATGAATGGTTAGATATGAATGTGTATGTTTGGGCATGTTCTTAAAATGCTTTTTGAGTGTAATCACAGGGTAATTTAACCCTGTAGTTCAGAACAGAGCTGATTGTGAGATTGGAACCATTAAAAATTCTCTGCTGCCTGCTTCAGGATCCAAAGCTTCCCCTTAACTGTGCCCAGAAGAAGCATCTTTTCTACGGTGAAGACAAGCTGGCTCCAAGCTGTTGCTTGTATCTGCTCAGATAAGAGTGGGAGAAGGGTAAATCCTTGCACTTGTGTGTGTTTGCGTGTATGTATGAGTTGTCATTCATTGAGGTAGCAGTATGGAAGGATCTGTCTGCTGGAGGTGAATGTGTGGTTTTTACTTTCCTCTTGTGTTCTCGATCTTCAATTTCAGGTTTAACGTGGACTCTGATTTGGGTGAGTAATCCCTATTGCACATGGGTGGCCTGGTTCCCTCTTCTGGAGTTTTAGGACAGGGCAAGGTGAATGGAGGGAAATGGCAGGGAGGCAGATCAGGTTTTCCACGAATGTGATTCAGATGTGTCCTGGTGGCTTGTGTCCTTGTTCTCAGTTAGTGTTGGTGAAAAGCAATTTCAGTGCTGTGGATTGGATGGACCAGCAGAATTCACCACTCTCATACCAGACACTTTCATTTACTATAATTCTTTTTACTTTTCCCTGAAATACCTTACACTTTACAAGCTAAATTCTCACGCTTGTAGGTAGAAAAACCATTGTCTTCTTTCATCCTCTGATATTTATAATTTGCATAAAAAATACAAAAACTTTTCTAGGGAACTGGAGTGATTGCTCTACAGTTAAGGCACTGGCTGCTCTTCCAGAGGACTTAAGTTCAATTCCTAGGACCTACATGGAACCTCACAGACATCTGGAACTCCAGTTCCAGGAATCTGATGGCCTCTTCTGGACTCTTAGGGAACCAAGCATGCACACACATGGTACATAGATATACATGCAGGCAAAATCATACATACACATGAAATAAGAATTAATATAAATTCATGCTGGATGCATGGTGTAATACTTTTTCTTCTTATTTAACATTATCCAGTCCTTCTATTATCTCCATTTTACAGATGAGAAGTTGTCATTTGGTATCAGCCAGGAAGCTGTTGTCAGAGCTAGACTCCATGCTGAGAAACTTGATAAACTGGTCTCTTATGGTATGTACTCCTTTGGAAAATGTTTCCTTCATAAAGCCTTACTTTTTGTTCCCAATAAGGCTATCCCCTTCTTGCAACATATTCTGAACTCTATGCAAGCTTCCATTTTGGTGTTTACCATATTCTTCTGTACTGTATTGTACAGATGTGTTTTCAGACTCAGAGTACAAGCTCTGAGAATTAGGAGCAGATCTTCTCATCCAGTTCTTCTCTAAAATGAGTCTATGACAGTTATACAATATTTTGCATTAGTCCAGATCTACAATGTGAGAAAATAGAATCAATCAGTGCCAGTAAACTCAAATGAGCTCGGTTGTATGGCTACAAAGCATTAAAGAGTAAGCCTCTATTGGCTAGGAATGCAGCTTTTCAGTTCCAATTGACTGTGTTCATACTGAGATGTTGGCCTGGAGTGTTCCTCTAGGCCGTTTTTTGTCAAGAGAAATCTGAAATTTATAATCTTAATAAATGACAGCTCTTGATTTTGAATTGTTAGAACAATTAAAACAAAAATTAAATGTTTTCAAGCTTAACCTTGTCCAATAGCAAATAAATGTTCTGTTTCTTTTGTTAAGCTGCTATAAAAAGAGATTCTACATAAATGGCTATTCTAATACTTTTCTACTATTCCTCTATTAGAAATTAGTTCTATTAAAAGTACTAGCTCTTAACATATTTAACAGTCAGTAGAATGAGGGAGGAAAATATCAAACCATCAAGATTTACTCAACTATTAAAAAATATAAACATTTACTTATGCTTGAGAGATCAATTTGGTGATTGTTTATTTACATATTTTTAAGCATAGCAGACTCTGTAATTTATATATATATATATATATTTGAATATGTATATGTTTAGTTTATATATAAATAATTTTAGATGAAATATTGTATTTTATATAAATATACTTTTAAATTTATAAGTTGTATAAATTCTTGTCGTCAGGGATCTTTGAAAAATTTACAAAGGATCTGATTCGATTTTAGCTAAAAAAGACAGAAAACTGGACAAAACTGAACAACTTTTCTTCTCTGATCAGTCTTGAAACTAGCCAGGCCTTGGGAAAGAGGCAATTGAAACTTTTTTTCCTCATGCTAAAATTAGAAATGACTGGTTAATCTGTTTCGGTCAGATCCTGTATGCTATGAATACCTTTGGGAAGCTTACATGTTACAAAGAATGAAAATGAACTAATCAGTCCCTTTTCAGTCTATGCAAACAGTACAAAGCCCTTTGCAAGTTCTACCTCAAGAGCTCTGAGTTTCCCAGGTCACCAGAGGCTCATACTGAATGACATTCTTGATTAACATCTAAAAATAAGTGTAAAGAACTTTCCCTGGTCATAGCACAGTTTTATTAATATCTCAAGATCATCCAAGAACATATAGGAATTTCCTTCCTGGATTGGATTTAAGATGTGCACCTTTCCCCCTCCTTCCATTGGTGCTCAGGTGTTACAATATCTTTGGAGTTAAGAGTGTTGCTTTAAAAAGAAAGTACCTTCAAACTTCTTCTGTGGAAGTTTCTCCTAGGTTGCATTTTTAGCAAAAAGAAGATAGAGATGGTTATACATTAGCCAGAAGAATAACCAGAGGCAGAGAGTAGAATGCAATTTCACTGGCATTCCACAGATTAGAAAATGCTGGTGCTGGAAGGGACTCACACAGTTCCTTAGTAGTTGTACTAACCCTCTCAGGGAGTTTGGATAGTTATCTCCAAAACCATTCATAGCTCATTTGAAAACTGGGGCAGCTGAGGCCTAGGGTCAAAGTGTACAATTACTCTGGATTACTCTTTCAGAACAAAGGGAGCTGACTATGAAAATATCTAATGGAATTCAAAATTTAATGACAACTCACTAGAGATTTCAAATAAAGCATCAAAAATGAGATTCTAAGGATGAATTTTTCTAGAATTTTCTTCATTTCTAAATAAATATCAACACATTTGGAGTATTTATGTGGGAACAAACAAAAATTAACAACTGATACAAAGAGACCCATTGGCCCTTGTCTGGCTCATGGCAGGCACTCAGTATATACGAGGTAGGCAGCCACAGGCACCAATGAGTACTATACTGGGGCCTTTTTATAATATTTACAGTCTAGATATATTTCACATTGGCAAACGAAGTAAGTTTGGAGTATTAAGAATACATTTTTTGACTTAAGCTTATAACTATTTTTTCAAACAGAAACTAAATTATCTAATTTTACCATGAAGCTGCTACATTTCTTGCTAGATTAAAAAAAGATAAATAAAGATAGATAAAAAGAAAATACATATCATTCCTTGCTTAGAATTTCATAGTCTAACCAAATTTTTAAAAATAAATGCAAAATGTTACTATCTAACCTAAAACCTCATTAATCACTAGACTTCCTTGATTTGCTTAAGGCTAATAATGGAAGTCAGGACTGAGAATGCAATTTGTGTGTATTGTTCTCATTGCTCCACACAACTGGAAAACGTAAAATGGTAATGTGAAGTTTTAATCTGTCTCCTTCCATATAAGAAAGTTCAGATATACAGTTTCTTTAAAACTTCACTGGAGAAAAGACATGTGCTTTAATTATAACTGAATTAATGGTTACTATATCATATGATCCACTCAATATGAACTTTGCTTTTATGTTCTCCTTTCAGATATTAGTTGGATTGGTCTCTCATCAACAGTATTTCCCTTATTCTTTTCTCTTGCTCAAAAACATCTACGGCATGCCTGTATCTTCAGTATAAGTCCAAGGGACAGTCATCCAACTTCCTGAAATACATTAGCTGTGACATTTTGGAAATACTATTTATTTCCTCTGAGGCTCACTTCCTTTATAAACAAAATGGAAGTGACGTATTAAAACATCACTGATAGTAGTGTTGGAGGGATACATGAGGTAATTTGGTAATGCTGAAAGCTATTAGCATAGTGTCCTACATGCTTTAAGCTCTGGCACATGCTACATAGTCAATAAATATAGATAGTATGAATAGATAGATAGCTATTGATACTACTGTAGAACACGGAGGTACTCTCTCCTATATTTATCTCAAGTGCTTGGACTTTTGTTATAGGTAAACAAAGTTCCTTTGTTTCTCTATACACCACTCAGCTTCTTTATGGTTCATTATTTAGAGAATGCTTTACTAGTTTCTGTAACCGAATCCCTAATCTTTACTGCCTCCCAGCAGGGCACTTTACCGTTCAATACCACAGCATCTGAATCACTGTTATCTTGTTTCAAACTCACCTTTTCCAAGAAATCGCCTGTTGACTTCATCTGAAGTCTCACCATGATTCTTTTGAGCATTTTTTAGCCCTTGACAAGATCAATTTGCACAATTCCTGAACCTACAGCTAGCTCTGCAGCTTCATGTTGTTCCGTACTTTTTAAATTATGTTTTTAAAGTTACCATACAAAGTAATTGCACCATGGCATTTCATTCATATGTGCATCCTAGTTGGCTTGTCTGTTGCTGTGATAAACATACTGTCCAAAATCAATTTGGAGGAGAAAGAGTTGTTTAATTTCACAGAAAGTTTACAGTCCATCATCAAGAGATGGGCAGGAACTCAAAAGCAGAAGCCTGCAGGTGGGAACTGAAGTAGAGGCCATGGAGGAACACTACATACTGACTTGCTTTCCACAGTTTGATCAGGTTGCTTTCTTACACACCTCAGGACTGCTTGTCTGAGGAGGTGGAGTGGTCCCATCCACCAGTGGGCTGGGCCCTTATTTAACAATCATTAATCAAGAAAATGCCCCACAGACTTCCTACAGGCCAGTCAATGGAGGCAAGCCCTCAACTGAGGGTCCATCTTCCCAAACAACTCTAATTTGTGTTGACAAAAACTAACTAGCACTATGTGTCATAATACTTTGTTCTAACTTGTCTCCTTTCTACATTGCCCTTTTACCATGTCTCTTGTCCTTCCAGTTGCTGCTCCCTTCTTTTCCCCCAAATAGACATATTCTCTTTTGTTTTTATGTCATATCTGTGGCATTACTTTCTCTTTTGCTCTTCTCCCTTAGGATCTCTTATTCCTCTCTCAGGGTACTCAGGGTACACACACACACACACATACTCCACAGATGTGCATTCCATGGGGACAGAGAGAGGGATGAGGGAGGGAGGGAAAGAGAGAGAGAGAGAGAGAGAGATTTAAATCTATATTCTGTATATGAGAGAAAACATTCAGTCTTTGTCTAAGTCATTTAACAGGATGATTTCCAGTTCCATCCATTTTCCTGCAAATTTAATGATTCAATTTTTCTTTATGACTAAAAAAATCCCATTGTGTCTATGTAACTGCCTATGTAACATAGTTTTGATATCTGTTCATCTGTTGACAGAAATAAATGCTGGTTCCATTTTCTGTATATTGTGAATAGTGCCATGAATGCAAAGGAAGAAAGGAAGGAAGGAAATGAAGAATGGTGTACTGACTTAGAGTCCCTTAGGTATACACTCAGAAGTTGTATAGCTTGATCATGGTGGTTGTATTTGTAAGTTTTTGAGAAATGCCCAACCTGACTTCCATAGTGGCTGCACCAGTTTGCTTTCCCACCAAAACTGCATAACTGTTCCTTCCCATTTTCCCATATTCTCTGTCATTTGATTTCTTCTATTCTCACTGGAATGGGATGGGATCTCAAATCTGCATAAATTTGCATTTCCCTGATAGCTAAGGATGCTAAATGCTTTTTCAAGAATTAGCTATCGTATTTCTTCCTTTGAGAATTGCCTATTCAGTTCACTGTCCCATTTATTGTTTGTGTGAATTTTTCTGTGTATGTTTAATTTTCACCATTCCTTTCTTTTACTATTTATATATTTGGGGTAAAGTGGGAAGCCTGCAAGCCATGGTGTGCACGTGGAGGTCAGAGAACAATGTTTTAGAAGTAGGATCTTACATTCCTTATTTACATTGGTTCTGAGTATCGAATTCAGGTTATGAGGCTTGGCATCTTTAACTGTTGAGCCATCTCATTGACCATAATACTTGTCACTTTAAAATAGTATATTCAAGATATTAATCTCCTATGTAACATATAGTTGGCAGAGTTTGTTTTCCACTTTATAGGCTGACTTGTTTTTTAATCCAGTGACTTTCCTTTGCTATGTAAAGGGTTTTTAAGTTGTGTGATCTCATTTGTCAATTCTTGTAATGATTTCCTTATGGCTGTAGCTTAAAAACTGAAATTCTTTGTCCCGAGGATAAGAATCAGTGGGTAAAGTTCATAAGGAACGTTGTTAGGATGCCTAGCATTCACATTGGGTATGGTTGCACATCTCTATAATCACAGCTTTGGGTAGGAATAGTGTCAGGTTGATCACTGGAGCTCAATGGCAGGCCAATGTCATTCTAGTTTCTTCCTTGGGACCTGGAATTCCTCCACCAGATGTACCTCCTCCTGACTCCTTCCTGCCTCTAGTGCTACATTTAGAACTCTCCTTCAGGCGATAACCTCAGCCATGCCCCCACAACTCATGCCATCTGGAGTTGGAGGACATGGACTCCCAGCAGCAGGAACCCTAGAGACTGGATATCCCGGATGCAGCTGACCTACCATGATCTTCATAGCTTAGGGCACCTCCATGCTGGACCTTTAGGTTCTAGGGGGCAACCAGCCTTCCTACCACCTCCAGGAATGCCTCTTCCTAGACCTCCAATGGGCACGTCCTTTCCCAATAGACTTCTTTTCTCCCATAGGCCACACAGATCCCATGACTATACATGATATTCATGGACTTCCTCCATTGAAGTCCCCTGATGGATACACTGGCACTCTACAACACCATCTTTATGGCTACCAGCAGGGGACCCTCCTTCCACTCAGACCCACTCCATAGCCCCAAGTTCTGTCTCATGGTCCATGTTAGGGCCCAGTTTCTCAGTAATTTGTCATGCCTTGTCTCCGTCTTGCATCTTCCTAGTATCTTGATTTCTTGGCCCAATTAGTATTGCTATAGCTCATTGAGAGTATCCCCTGAGCCCTCACAGCACCTCCACCTGCGTGTCAATATCTTGTTTTCCTCAGGAGATTTTTCTTCATTTTGTTTTAAAATATTGATCTTGAGTATTTTATAAACACATACAAAAAATAAAACTAAACTTATTGTTAAAAGTAATAAAATGGAGAGTAAGTAATAGAGGAGAACACCAATGTCAATCTCTAGCCACTGCACTGACAAATGTGTACATGCTCCATTCCCCACATTTGCAAACACACAAACAAGAATGTATACACACACAACATACACTCACATACACATAAGTTCCAATTCTTCAATACAGAGACTTGAAATGTAAGCTTTTCTTACTCATGAAATTTGAAGACATATAAATACAAAGTAATACAAAATACTTGCAAATCTGCCAGCGATTTAGGTTAATGAGAGTAAAGGACCATAGGATAATAATGAGCAATTATTTTCCACAAATACCAACTAGGAATGAAGAGAGAGACTATATTTATTACTATTGTTTCATAAAGGGCATTTGCTCTAATGACTAAGTGGAAAGTAATTAATAAAAAAATCTATCTCCCAGGTGGGGTAGTGAAATCTATATTCACAGAACTTGGGAGGCTGAAGCAGGAGGACTGCTTTGAAGTTGAGGCTAGCAAGAGCTGTATAGTGAGAATCTGTTTTAAAACAATTCAAAAGCAGAAAGCTAGCCATGTGTTGTTGCAGAAGTTTATTTTTAGTTATATATAAAAAATTGTTTTTTGCACTGTTCGGTGAGGGGGTGTCTAGGGCATATTGTATTGCCTGCAGGTGTTGGGTTTCTGTGGGGGATGTTTAATTACTAATGATCTGCATGTGCTATTAGTAGGATACCTGAGGAGTTCTGAATCAATATAACACCTGAGCTCAGACGCTCAGGATTCCACTGTCGATCGAGCATGGTGTTGGCTAGGATGGTGGTTCCCTCTGGGGAAGCCTGGTAGGGCTTCCAAGTATGAAATGCCTCCTTGTCTCCTTGCTGAGCTGTCACAGCAGCATACTACTACAATATGTGTTGGTATACAACTGTATTTTTAGCACATGGAATTAAGAGACTGGAGAATTGCTGTGAATTAGAGGCCAGCCTACCCCTACAAAAGACAAAAAATGATACTTATTACCAGATTGTTTTTCATTATGATAGAAGCCACTTAAATGTATAAGTATATACATACAGCATGAGAGTTCCATAATGAGATCCAGATTTGTGGGAAAAGTGTAGGTTAACCATGTGCTAGTAGCCTGAATGACTTTTCAGAGCCTGGAATTATATTCAGAACCTTGGAAGTTTCAAAGTCTTCCAAGCAAAGAAATTATCTAAAATGATCTGGGCATAATGACTCTTGCCTGCAACCCAGAACTTAGGAGACTGAGACCACAGAATAGCTGCATGTTTGAGGTAGCCTGGACTATATGATGAGACTCTGTCTCAAATAAATAAATGAATAAATAAAGTGGATAGCATTTCTCTATCACTAATACATAAAATAACTTTACAGAGATGCTATTGCATCCACACAGGTCAATGAATTGAGCTCAAAGAATAAAAATAGAAGAAACTTGAGAAATTTATTAAGGATGTTTTAGAGCCCCGAGGAAGCTATAAACTTTATAATAAAAAAGAATTGAGAATCAGTATAGGTCAACAGAACATAAGAAAAATTGAAGTGAAGCAGCAAAAGACCTAACAAGGCACTGAATTTTTGCTGACAGCCCAAATTAACTTAGATTTCTCCCCACTACCTCAAGCTAAGACTATAGTCAAGTCGATACCTCAACTTTAGCCCTGCATGACTCTAGGCAGAAAGCCTGGATTAACACACTTGGACTATTGCCCTGTAGAGCTGTGAGATGATAATTGAGAATTGTTTTGGAATCTGTAAAAAGAGAGAAGGTAGAAAGGTAAGGTATTGAGCTTGGAGAATAGGATTCAGGGGTTAAAGTCTTCTGGATGAGATCAATTCTTGAGTATGGAGTGAAACACAGCATTGAGAGGATGGAAAGTATTGTGGAGACTCAGCATCAACAAGGAAACTATGGCCCTTGACGTAATAGATCTTTCAATCTGGTAAAGAAGAGAGATTATGAAGAGAAGTAAAAAATGGTGAAATAACCTGTGTCTTGGCCTGTTTTCCACTTTTTTGGAATGCAATTATCCAACAAAGCTGGGCACCAATTATGCAGTGATATAATGGTGTTAGAGGCTAAACTTGATGGAATTCTACTACCTCCCAATAACACCACACTGAGGAGGAAGCCTTTAAAATTGGAAACATTGGGACATAACCACCTTCAAATTATAGCAGGTAATATATCTTATGACTATAACTAGATCATTATATGTGTGATTCTCTCTGGTTCTTTACAAGACCCACAACTATATCTATAGTGGCTCACTGCAATATGCTTAGATGTGGAGAGAGATAGGCCCTAGATTAGGCATGCTATTCACTGAACATGTTGAGGGCCTTTTCTTTTCTTTAGTTTTCTTTTCATTTCTCAGTTTTGTATTTTTGGAGACAGGATGTTATATATCCAAGGCTAATGTCAAACTCACTATATAGCCAAGTATGATTTGTTTTGTTCCATCTGTCTTTACCTTCCAAGTGCTGGGATCAAAGGATTGGAAATACCGCATCCAGTCCAAATTGAAGATAATGGGAAATCACTAAGGAATTTTAAGTAGAAAATAGTTTAGTGAGATAGAGCATATTATTAAAAAGTTTTAAAAGTAGACCATAAGCTGAAACAATACACTAAAATAATTGAACAAAAGTTGATAGGAATCTTCTCAGTTTTCTGGACTTCCAGAAGAGTAAAGATAAAGACTCTCCCCAAAGCTATAGAATGCATAAAGAACTGTGAAGAGAAGAAAGCTGGAGTACTCCTTTAACTCAACAGTGGTCACAGATAGCAGCTGACCTGTGCATGCACAGGACAACCACTAACAAGCAGAGTAAAGTAAATATTCCTGTATATTCATACAGGAATAAGACTAATATTTTCACCATCTCAGTAGGATCCCCATTTCCTATGTATGTTTAAGTTCTGTTCTTACTAATGTCACTGGAAAACTGCAAATTTATTTCTTTTCTTCATAAATTTATCTGTTTTAGAAGTTTTGCATGAATGAAATTGTATGGTATGTAGTCATTTGCATATGCCTCAGTACATTGGTTTATAGGGTCAATCCATATTGTAAGTAAAAATTTTGGGTTTTTTTTTCATGCGTGTGTGCCTTTATTTATTTATTTATATTTATTTATATTTTTATCATAGCTATATCTACTTCATTTCTTTGTTATTTTGTACATTAAAAAATATAGCCAGGAGATGGTGACACAAGCCTTTAATCCCAGTGCTTGAAAGCAGAGGCAGGTGGATCTCTGTGGGTTCAAGGCTAGCCTAGTCTACAGAGTGAGTTCCAGGACAGCCAGACTTACAATAGAGAAACCCTGTCTTGAAAAAAACCAATTAATAATAATCAATAGCAGCAACAACAACAGCAACAATAATAATAATAACAATACGCAACCAATGTTATGCCATAGTGATTGTGTTAGTCATTGTATTTAGTCTCTAAGAAACAGAGCTGATAGGATGAATCTCTAAACATTAAAAGGGGACTCAATAGAGTCACTTACAGGACGAGATCTGGATAGCTCCTGGCTGTCTCCTGTCAGGAAAGAAAGACCAAGAATCTGGTAGTTTCTTATGCTATGAGGCTGGACACGTCAATTGGTCTTCAGTCTAAGTTGTCAGTCCAGAGAAGAAGATTCTAATCCCAGCAAAAGAATTCCTCAGCAGCAGGATTAGATGAACATGCCAGGAGGACTGAGTTCAAGCAGGCAAAGAGCAAAAGCTTCCTTCTCTCATGTCCTTCATAAGGTCTAACACCAGAGGGTGTGGCCCAGATTTAGGGTCAGTCTTGAGACCTCAAACAATCTGGATTTAGGGTGGATCTTCCCAGTTCAATTGATCCAATTGAGACAAGTAACTCACAGGTGTGTCTAGGTACTTGGGTTTTAGTTGATCAGATGTAGTCAAACTGACAACCACAATTGACATCACAGCCATTTTAAGTGTATACTTCCACAGTGTCAATGATATTCTGGTTGATGTGCAATTAATATTCAGAACTTTTTGTCTTGAGAAACATTTAGTCACCAAGACATGGGAGCTAGTGCTTGTAATCCAAGCATTTGGAAGATGGTGGCAAGAGTGTCAGGAGGAATTCAATCCTAGCTTCAGTTACATTTGAGCTCAAGGTCAGTCTGAATTATACTTGAAAAACAAATTCACAGACAAAAATTTAGGAAACAAAACAAAATGGTAGTGCATATCTATAATCAATATTTGAATGGAGGAAACTGGAGAATTTTAAATTCAAGGCCAGCCTGGGTAACTTACTAAAATCTTACCAAAGAAAGAATGGAGGGAGGGAAAAGCAGACTATCGTCTCTTGTCTCAGACTATTTCTACTACAGTAGCAAAACATCTCAATATTTCAGTTAGTTTAAAAGGGACTGATCCTCCCATTTGTCCTCGCAGCCTGATAATCAATATTGGAGTGAATGGACTTTTAATCCAAAACATTTTCCTTTGCTTCCACTACCATTCCAAGTTCTCCCTACATGCAAAGTATGTTCAATCAATCCCAGTAGCCTCAAAATTCTTGACTCTTCCAGCATCAACTTCAAAGTCTAAATTCCAAAGTCTAATAGAAATAGCATCTGAATCAGGCTTGGGCTAGACTCAAGGTATGAATGATTTTGAGAGTTATGATTCTACTATAGATGTTATCCTACTAAATAATAACAAAAAGTGTGTGTCTAAACCACAACGGGTAACAAATGAATATACCGAATGCTCATACTGTAACTTGTAATACTGTTCTCTAAAAAAGGAAGCAAGAACCCATGGAGAAATGGCTACTTAAGTCTGGAGAATGAAGTAGTCAAGATACGCCTAGAGCTTTTTGTGATGTTAGGAACCAGGGAAGCATTCTAATAAAAACTCAAGCAAGCTAAAGAAGTGTCAGTGGCCAGATAGGTAGTATTTAAACAACAAAATAAATAAAATAACATCACAATATTATCCAAGGGCTCCTAGTGACATAAACAATAATAAAAGTAAAACAAATAGGGCTTTCAAGATTGCTCAGTTGGTACAGTTGGTAAACGTGATTGCTACCAAGCCCAATAACCTGCATAATGGAAGGAGAAAACTAGGCATCCCAAGATCTTCTCTGACCTCTACACATGCACCATGGCATACATGCATACACACAGACACAAAGAACACACACACACACACACACACACACACACACACACACACATAAATGTAATAAAAATTTGAAAAAAATAGCATAGATGGATCAAAACAATTGTAATACTTTAAAGCAGCCATATTTTAAAGAATACATACTCTGTGAATACAATGATATAAAATACTAACCACTGTAATCAAATATGTAATGAGAGAAAGCAGGTCAGTAGTTGGTAATGGATGTTGCAGAAACAGTGGCTTATAAAAGCACATAAATAATCCCTTTAGGCTGATTGAAATATTTGCTATATTATGCTTTTATGTCAAATATAATCCAGTTTAAGACTTCAAATATGTGCAGTCTATTTTAACTCAAATACACTTCAATAATGTTTAAAAATATTATCTGCCTGACTTTATAGTTCTTGTCATTACACCACAGTTGTTTCTCTGAGATAGGATGGAACCTCTAAGGATGGTGAAGGAGAGAAAGAAGTTACTATTTATAGGTTGATTCACTATTAGCATCTCCCAGGTTGTGAATCATAGTATCAGGCCGGACTTCAAACAATAGACAAAGCATACAAAATCATTCCCTTTATAGTTCTCAACTAATTGAATACTGAAATTTTATGTACCTCAATCCGTAGTAATTTGATTTTTTCCAGGAACTATGACTATGAAGAGCATATAATATACACATTGTATTTAGAGATAGACATATATCCTTAGAGCGATGAAAAATGACATCTGTGAGCTGGTAGAAGGTGGGCTTCTCATATTCAGTACAATTCACATAGACTCAATACAGCCTATGAATTCGTTCTTAAAATCAAAATAGCTTCACAAATCAGAAAATTTAGGAAATCACCTAAGAGAAATCATTATAAATTTTGTACAAATTCATAAAGATTTTTTTTTTCTGGTGGGCCAGTGAGATGGCTCAGAAGGTTAAGATACTTGCTACCAAGCCTGACAACCTGAGTTTGGTACCTGGGATCTCCATGATGGAAGGACTGAATCGGCTCCCACAAGCTGTCTCTTGATTTCTATCCATGACCTCCCTCACACACACACACACACACACACACACACACACATACACACACACACACACACACACACATACACACACGATAAAGAAATGTAATGAAAAGATTTTTTTCTACACACACTTAAATCTCTACAAATTATAGTTTTCTTAAAAATATAAAATTAGTATTGTGCCACAGATAATTAATCCAAAATATCTAAAACATTTCTTTTTCTTTCATTTTTATTCTTGGGCATATAATCAATAAACAAATTAAAGTCAATAAACAAAATAGAGAAAAATACTTTCAATTGTTAATTTATAAATTCTTTTGTTGTGTATTGTATGGAGGAATCCTAACTTTATTATTTTATTTCATTGTAGTAAGAACACATGAAAGGATCCTTTCCACGGACTTTTACATGTACAAGTATTACATTATTGTATCTATTGGCAGAGTGTTATTTAGCAGGTGCATAGATCTTACCTTAGATTGTATGCCTATTAATTATTAATCCTCCATTTTCCCCTTCCCCACAACCCCTGAAAAACCTCTTTGTATGGCTATTTTAAGCATTTACTATTTTAGGTTCATCATGATGATCTGTATCATAGAATTTCATTCATTGTAAAGCCTGCGTAAATGTATATGTATCTGTTGATGGACATATACACACATGCAATCTCAAATATATGGATCCTCACTATGCAGTTCCTGGTACCAATTTGTGTCTTAGTTACTGTTCTATTGCTGTGAAGAGAAACCATGACCAAAGTAACTTATAGAAGAAGAAAGTGTTTAATTGGGCACTAGCTTACAGTTTCAGTGGGTGTGTCTATGAGTCTATGACCATCATGGAAGGATGCTTAGCAGCACGCAAGTGGAGATGGTGCTCAGGCAGGAAATGAGAGACTATATCTTATCCACAAGTTGCAGAGAGAGAGAGAGAGAGAGAGAGAGAGAGAAAGAAGAAGGAGGAGGAGGAGGAGGAGGAGGGGGAGGCGGCTACACCCAGTAGCCATGGGTGAAACTTCAACATCCACCCTCACTGGCACACTTCCTCCAACAAGGCCACATCTCCTATCCTATCCAAAACAGTTATAATAACCAGGCACCAAGCATTCACATCTATTCAAACTGTTGGGAAGGTTTTTTTATTGTTTGAATAGTTGGAAAGAGATAGATGGAGAAGGGAAGCTCTTTTGTGATGGTCCGGGGACCACACAACGCCAAAGGGAAAAGCCTCCCTGTAGAGGTGGTGCAGTCCTGAAGGGAGAATATCCCAACAGGAATGATGAGTTGCTCAGCCCAGAGGAGCTGAGGTGAAGTGTCCAGCTCTGCTTCACCTCGCCTTGCGCTTCAATTCGCCTCGACTCGTGCTTTGCCTCACCTCGCCTTGCCTGGCCTCACCTCCTGGAGATGATGCAGTTCTGAAGGGAGAGTATCCAAACAGGACCAAGGAGCTTCTGGCCAGGTGTCCCCAAGGCTGCAGCTTAATAGGGAAATATCCTAGCAAGCTGTTCTTTCTTCTTCCGATGATCTCAGCAGGCCAGTGACTGCTTCTGCTCCGAGGAGAAACAGCAAAAACTGAGGGTTGCTCAGTCCTTTATAAAGGGTTCTGGAGGGGGTGGAGCTATCAACATGGCCTATGATTGGTAGAGTTTCTTTGGCCTGTGATTGGTGGAATTCTCAGTCCAGAGAGGGTTGTGGGCCCCCAGCTCAGGGTCATTTGTGTTAGTTGGGACCCCTTGTGTGCTGTTCTGTCAGGTTGGGGAACCCTACAGCCAAATGGGAGTAGGGTCCCTGATAGTCCCAGGGGGGAGCTTTCTTATGAGGGGTTTCAAGTCCCAGAGCTCCCCAGTCTTGCAGAGCTAGACTCCCCCAAAAAGGAAATATGCTGGCTCCTCAGTGGTCTCTGGCATCATTTGGGGTTTGTGGTGGGCACAAGCAATGGGGACTGTGCCCCCAGAGTTCCCAGCAGGGTGGCAAGGGAGGCAAGCATTAGTCTTGAATAGCAGCTGGACTGTAGGAGAAGCTAGGTTTGCTGGTAAAGTCAACATTGCTTCCTGGAAGAAACACAGATGGCTGTGAGAGTCCATCTTGGAGTGGGGGGGGGGTGTCAGCCAGGAGTGCTGATGGCTGAGAGGTCCCATATGGGAGGGGAGGGGTCATCCAGGAGCGAGCACAGTCCTCAATCAGGTCCTCCTTCTGTTTGACAGTTAGCCAGCTGGGGGGGTTGGGCCTGGCAAGGGGGCGGAGCTAAGGCAGAGCTAAGGCAGCACTTCCTTCAAAGGGCTGTGGAGGCTGATCATAGATGAATGTGGAAAGGCATGTCAGAGCTTCTCACAGAAAGTGGGAGTCCCACACTATAGACTGGGGGTTGGAGGGCAGAACCCCTCAGAGGGAACCCTGGTCTGTGGGCTATGTCTGTGGTCAGGGGTAGGGGGCAGAGCTCTCCAGCACAGAGCCGTGCTGTAGACTCTGCTTGTTGCAGAATCCTAATACAAACCACCACATAGTGTAACTGGCATAGATGTTTCTCTCATCCTTGTTCCCCTAAATTCTATTCTACAAAATACAGAAGGACTGATCTTTTTTTGAAAATACACAAATATATGTGTGTTAATGTTCTATTTAAAGTCTTCCCATAACTTCCCAACATACACATAGAATTCAGAGTTTCATGTTCCAAACATATTGGCATTCTTGGCACCCCTTGATTGTCTCTGTCAATTGCCTTTGTTCTTTACTCAACTTTCTACTCAACTATACCTTCCTCAAGGAAAAACTTCTCTGAACATGCTTTGTAAGGAAACAAGAAACAATTCCTTCCTGCCTCTATTTTACTCTGTTCCCTTTAATCTTGTGATGCTTTTTTTGCCTTTTATTTTGCTTTATATGGTTTTGCTTTTTGTTATGCTCAAATGGAACAAGTCTTCTACCTATATTTATGTTTGGATTTGTTTTTCCCATTATCATTTGAATAAAGAGGATCATTGATTAAAACTTAACACAAATTAATGATGTATTAAGTATGAAAAGTCTCAACGGGCATATTCTAGAATTGTAAAATGAGTAGATTTAAATAGAATAAGTAGAGAAAATTTAAACACTTCTTTATATTTATGTAACATTTTAAAAATTACGACATTTAATGTTTTAGATTATCTCATTTTCCTCATCCATGTCCTACCTACAAACCCTCCCACATACTACTCCTTGCTCTCTTTCAAATCCATGGCCTATTTTTCACTAATTGTTGTTACACACACACACACACACACACACACACACCAAACACATACGTATAACCTACTCAGTTTGTATAATGTATGTATATTTACATATATATAATGTATATACATACATATACCAGTATATACAAATATGCTTATATGTATATTTGCTGTAAGATTGTGTCTCCCGTGAATGTCAAATTCTACATGAAAGAATTCTTACCAGCATGACTACCTAATGATCTGAACAAGGACAACGATACGTACACTAAGGCAGTGGGGACCGGCAGGATGCCTCAACCATAGACAAAGAACTACAGACAGCTAAGGACTGCTTAGAGCAGGAGTAGCCTTCCCTAGGGAAGAGCACAACAATTCATCATCTAATGCTAATGATTAGCTCTGAAAACATATACATACATACAACATTTTGCACTGCTCTGAGTTTACAAATATCATCACATTTAAGCTTCAAGGTAGCTAACACAACCTTCATTTCACAAGTCAGAAACACAGCCTATTCCTCCTACAGGATCTGCTAGGACAGTGGAAGGGCAGAACCCCGTGACAAGGGCAGGAACCCATTTCTGATATTGCAGGGCAGGCCAGGAACTAAAAACTGGATAGCCAGGAGATGATTTGTAATGGCATCCTGCTCTGTTCATAGATCGGTACCTAGCCTAATCTTTATCCAAGAGGCTTTGTCTAGCAGCAGGTGGGAGCAGATGCAGAGTCCCAGAGCCAGGGGAACCCTGAAGAAGAGGTGAGGAGGGATTGTGGGAACCAGAGGAATAGAGAACACAAGGAGAAAAAGCCCCATGGAATCAACCGAACAGCACACTTGGGGGCCCACAGAGCCTGAAGAAGCAGACTTGGAACCTCCAAGGTTCCCTAGATAACTCCTGTGGTTGTCTGGTTTGTTGTTAATGTAGAGTTTCTATAGGCTGAAATGTGGAGGGGTCTCTGATGCTTTTACCTGCCCTTGGGACTCTATTGCTCCTTCTGGGTTGCATAGTTTACCCTTAATGCCAGGATTAGTGCCGGCCTTGTTCCATTTAGAGGGGAGATGGGGGAAGCTGGGAGGAGTGGAGAAAGGGAGGAGGGAGGTTGGGATGTATAATGCAAGAGAAGATAGATAGATAGATAAATAAATAAGTAAGAAAGTAAATAAATAAATAAATGAGGCAACTTTTTTATATACAAAAATTTTCTCCAAGTCTTTGATTCTCCTAAGATCATTTTTATTAAAAGTTTTCCATTCTAATATATTTTTCTGCAGTTCACATATAATCCTTGTATTGCCTTGTTTCTGTACTTAAAATGATGGAGCTCAGAATTTTGTCCTCCCAATGTCCTGAAAAACAGAATGACGTAATCATACCTTGGTGAATATAAGTTGACTTTTCTAAAGCAGTTCCGGGATGCTTGTGCCAGATTACAAAACTGTTGTTTTGATGGCATTTTATTACAGAATCACAAGGTAACTGAAGAGGGCCTGGATTTAGCAGACTGAATCTGGCAGCTTAATAGTAATCAATGTGCCAGACACAATTACTGTGTGCCAGACACATTACCCAAATAACTTCATTTGATTCCTCACAACAAACCTATTTAATGAGATAACTGAAAGATTGTGATTTGACTCCCCTCCTTTTTACATTCCACAGGAAGTCAAACTTAAAGAAAAAACAATCTTGTTAACTTTTAAAGACATTTATATTCTTAAATATTACATTTTGCTGAGCTATCACTTATTAATATTTAAAATCATAAACATGCACCTAGGATCTGGAGTGTCTTCATCTAATTAGTAAGTGAAGTACTTCAAGAAGCTATCAATTTAACTGTAGGGAACAGTTTTTATTGAATGCAGAAAGATTGATATACTCCAAAAAGCATGTTCTTGAGGATGAAAATGATCCCAAAGCTTCCAGCTAGTTTTGTAGATGCAACAATGGGTTCAGAACGCTGGTGTGGTGGGATGTAGGTCTCTAATCCTGACACTCAAGAGACTGAGGCAAGAGTATTGCTAAATTTGCACCAGCTTGAGCTACACAGTAAGACTCTAGTTGAAAGGCAAAATATAACAAATAAACAAACAAAAACCAAAAGGATTTGGAGCAGACACAAGGACACTAGAACTTTCAAGAGCCCTGCCTCCAGGCAATGTAAAGTGAGACTGATACTGTACAGGAAGGATCTACCTAGTAGCTCATTCACCATTCACTTAGTTTTACCTTGCCTCAAATTCTGAGACCATTTCTACTTTCATGTAAGAGAAGTGGAAGGGAATCAATGACATTGGTGAGTGCTTTCGCTGCCAAACACATAACCTGAATAGATCCATTTGATTCCTCACAGCTATGCTAATGGTTACCAACGTGCAATACATGTGACACCATACTCAATAATTCATGACTAGTTGAATATATAGGCAGAGTAGTTCTTAATATTCTGAATTTACGACTGACAAAAATCAATGCTCCAAGGAGTTAGATATATTGCTTAAGGTTACACAGACTGTAAACTTCTTCTTTCACTTTTCTTCCTATATTTCTTAAACTTTAAAAAACTCTTAAAGGTTAACCTTAATTGCCACAAGCCTAAATCTTATGAAAATTCTCCTCCTTCAGGCTCTCTCCTCCCCAACCTCCTCCTCCCCCTTTTTCCTCCTTCTTTCTCTTCCTCCTCACCCTTCTTCCTCTTCCTCCTGCTCCTCTTTCTTTCTCCTTCTCCTCCCCCTTCCTCCCACTTGTCTCCCCTCCCCCTCTTCATTCCATCTAACTTCCAGACATAAGCATTCTATAGTATTTGTGTGTTTCTGTCCTTTTTATTGTCCCCACGGAATCCAGTCACTCTTGCTGTGCTTCAGGGTTAAATCTTAGTTATTTCTACCTGCATTCAATTAGCAGAAATTCATTTTGTTTTTCTATTTGGGTGGAAGCCAATAGTCTGTTCTCCCTACTTAGCAATTGAGTGTTTTTATTGTTGCATCATTTTGCCTTTGTTCTTTCCACCACCAGAAAGAGTATGTCGGTGTTGTTTATACTAAGGGTATTATTCTAGCTGAATTTCACAGAACCAAATCTTTTCTCTTTGAGTTGTAAGTGCACACTTGGGGACAGTGACAGATGGTCAAAATGTACTATTCGGGAACTGTTTTATGACTGTGGTACTGAACGAAAGGGTAAGTCTAGCGGCAGTATACACTAAAACTGATGAATGGATTGTAAAAGGAAGCGATAGACAATCAAAGACCTGGTAACCGCTTGTCTCCACTCTGATTTGATGTCCTACTGATGACAGAAACTGCTCTTTCTGGTGGCAACGTATCTTAATAGATCTTGAGTTTATCATCCCATCTCTTCTTGCACAGTGACTTGCAGTAGTTTAGCTTTTACAGTGGAAGACCTGTGGTGATTTCATTTCTAGTAAATTGCTCACCAACATGATCTTTATTCAAACCATTTAACTGTTTCCTCAGTATGTCATTTTGAAGGGCCAGCTATCATCACTATGTGATCATATTCCATCATCATCTTTTATGCCTATTGAATGTTTTCATACCCATTTCCCCACCCAAATAATCTCCAATCTCCTTAGCTCTATTGAGGAGATTTTCATCTTATTCTCTTGACTTGCTTCACTACTTGTACTGGGACCCATGCTATCTCCTCATTAGGTCAAAAAGTCAACTATTCCTTGACCTTTTTTTTTTTAGGAACAGAAAGATCATTTTCAACCCAGGTGAGAAACTTCCTCCCTGTTTTTCTCTCCACTTTCACTTCTGGGCTTTGAGCTACTTTGAAGTCATAAAACCGCAATGAGCTAGCTCACAAAAATTAGACTATTGAACTTTTGCTGAATTTTACACTTTGCTTCCTAGTTTTCTCTACTTCATTGACTTTTTCTGAAAATTGCTAAAGGCATACTGCCAAACTTTAAAATGAGCTTAAGTCCTTGAGTAAGTTTGAGGCCATTGCTATGGGTTTTCTGACCTTCCTTGTTTTTCCTTTAAGTCAATTTTTTATTTCCTAATCTTCATTTCTACAAATACGTAATCATTACCATCCTGTCTTTGTCCTGGAAAAGAATCTTTTCAAAATTGGTACATCTTGTTTCTCACCTTTTCCCATTAATCTGACACTACTTGCTACCTCTAACAAACAAACAAACCCCATTTGCAGTCGTTGCTTTGTTATATATAGCATGAGACCCTCTCATACAAAACCAAAACTAACCAAGAACAGATTTGTACTCAAATATATATGGGAGTTTATTTAAAATACTGAAAAACCTGGAATCAACCCAAGTGTACTACAGTGAATACCCAGATTAACAAATTGTAATAATTATCTAGAAAACAAACAAAAACCCACTCATGAACAGACTCATAACATAGATATTTCTACAAAGCATTATGTAATGTGAAAGGACCCGAACATAGAAGATAGCATAACCAAGTGCTCAATTTACAACTTTCACAGAACTACAGTGACAGAAGATAGCAGTAACTAAGACTAGGAAAGAGTAGTGACCACTGAGGGACAAAAGAAGTTCTTGTGGAAACATTCTGTGAAATGATTAATGTGAGGAGAGTTATATGACACAATGCATTTTTCATTGCCACTTTAGAATTTGACTGTGTACCAACTATACTTCACTAAAATGCACAGATACCAGGAAAAAGTCAGAAATGATATTTTAATTTAAAAAAATTTTAATATAAAAGTTCTGGGTTTATTTGTTTTTCTGTTGTGCTAGGAATTAAACTCATCTCTTCAATTAACTTACACACCAAGCCTCTTTTAAAATTATAAAATTAAAGAATATCTAATACAATATTTTTATATCCTTATATATTATCAGAAAACACCAATTTTACATTCATTCTTTTCCTCATATTTTTTCCATTTTCTTGCCAATTAGATTATAAACTTATTTTCAGATGTACCACTGAACTCAATAACACTGGTTAGATAGAATATTTGCTATAAGTACTTGATTTATTGATTCTACTATTCTTTGAGAGAATCTGTGATCTAAAATCTCCTCAAGAACAAGATGAAATTGGATATTATTTAAACATCTGCTGCTAGAGAATTGTAAGTGAAAATTGTTGTTATACTTTTGATGTGTGAATTTAAGCAAGTATCCTGTCCTATTTGTGCCTCTGTTCTTCTACAAAATGAAGTACAGTACACCATTAAGTTCATAAATTAAACATTGTGGTTCTAACTAGTTAGCATGCAGAAAAACTGAGAAAGGCATTGAAATTAATAAAATTGATTGTATCCTTTTGTTTGTTGTTTTTGTAGTGATGGGATCTAATCCATGGATTCCCACACTCTACTTCTAAGCTATACCTCCCAGTGTATCCTCTTTTTTTAAAAAAGTGATTCAACTTCCAAACAATCCAAGCTATTGTCAACACTATTGGTTGCTCTCCACAAACTGAAGGTAAGGCTCTATTGCAGAAGACAACACCTACAGAACTCACTGAACATGGACAAGTTGAACTGGTGCCTACTTAGAGCCTTCACCATTACTGACTAGTGTTTATGATACTGGAAAGAACTCTACACACTACCAGAGGAGGAAGGTAAACACCCACTCAGCTGCAAATTCTTGGATCTACAATTGTGACCTGTCTGCAACAAATGATGGTACAATAGTGGCACAAAGCTTGTGGGAGTAACCAACCAAGGTCTGGTTGGAATTAAGGCCCACCCCACAAAATGGAACCTATACCTGAAACTGCTTGGGTGGCCAAAAACCTGAGACTAGAATAGCCAGTGACCTAGGGGAAAACCAAATACTACTTTTATGATAAAGAATACAGCAACAAATGACTCCTCATTAAATTCTGTGATACTTATAAATTAGTGTCTTGCTCAGCCATCATCAGATAATTTTTTCCCGGCAGTAGATTGGAACCAAAACAGATCCACAGCTGGGCAGTGTGCAGAGAAGAAGATACCTTGGAATATTCAGTTCTAAATGGGATGTCTCCATCAAATATTTCTCCTCAGGACTCAGGCAACCTTGCAGAAGAGGAGGCAGAAAGAATCTAAGAGCCAGAGGGATTGAGGGCACCAAGGAAACAAGACCTTCTAAATACAATATGACCAAAACACATATAAACTCACAGAGACAGTGGACTGCACAGGTCTGTGCCAGATGGGGTCCCAGTGCTGGGTGAAGACATGGACACAAGTCCCCTATCCCTAGCCCAGAAGCTATCACCAATTGATAACCCCTTGCAAATGACAAATTAGTTTTCTCCAAGGGACTCTCACTGGGGAAACAAAGCAACCACTCTTAAGTGTAGGCACCATGCCCAGGAGTAGATGGCCAAAAGAACATGAACTCAACAGCATCTTTGGAGGTTATTGGTTGTGTCAGGGCATTTATTTTTACTTTTTAGGCGCTTTGCACATATTCTGTCTTCTGGCTTTGTGTTTTTGTGGGATTCCTGGGTATATGAATGTGTGTCTCTATTTCTGTATGTGTTTCTCATGCTTTTACTGTGTCTCATTTTTCTTGATTGTTTTGTTCTATTCTAAGTTTTTTGTTTTAATATATTATATTATATTACATTATATATATAATTTCATTACTATTCCTTATGAGAGGAATAGTAATGCTTTCTAATGAGAGATGGAAAGGGAGTGGATTTGGATGGCTGGGGAAACCATAATCAGAATATATTGCATGAAAATAATTTATTTTCATTAAACAAAAAAGTTATTTTTTTCATGAATAGTAGCTTTGCTTCCCAATAAAAAGAATACTATTCATAATCAGGTTACCACAGGCCTCTGGACAACCTTTGAGATAATCTTTGCTGATAGCAAATGCACTTAACACATTTCTATCATACTATCATATTCTGTAGCATGTGATACAATCTGCCTCCCAGACTATTCTACATAAATGAAGGGATATTGGAATGAAATCATGGTTATTTGTTGACGATTGCAGCTGTAGATTGTATCCTAGTGATAGAGAACAACAAGGTCTAAAGCACTCATTCTTCAGAGAAAAATTTGTTGGTCCCCTAGTCTATATTATAATCAATTTCTGGACATGATGATAAACTTTCCTAAATAAAATGCATTATCTCTTGGGATATATTATTAGATAATAATTCAAATGTACAAAATTGTGGAATCCATATGGTGAAAGAGGTAAACTGACTCCTACAAGTTGTCCTCTGATTCCCACATACTGAGGGTACAGTTTCCACACAAAAAGAGAGATAGGGAGAGGGGAAGAATAATAATAGAAAATCAATAACATAAATTGAAAATTTAAAATATCACATATATATGCCATATATAAGTAAACATATGTGGAAAATTGTGAATGCTGAGAACTCCTGGGTAATTTCAAGTAGACAGACAATGCATCTGTCTGCTGAGAAAATACAGTATTTAGAGAGAGGTAGTATAATCCTTCCCTAGGGATCATATTCTTTGAGATGATAGCAAGATACAGTTAACTCTTTAAATTTTAATTATTTATTTATCTGACGATGATTTCTTTGTTTTACTTGTTTATTGATTTAGTGTGTTAGAGGCCAGGAGACAACCAGCAGGAGCATATTCTCTTCTCCTAACTTGTTGACCTTCGGATGGAACTCAAGTTCAGAGGCTTGATGGCAAAAGACTTCACCTGTGAGTCACCTCTTAGACCTGGATTCTAGGTAATGCTTGAGCAACCAGAACTCACATGGCAGCTCACAACTGCCCATAACTCTTGCTACATAGTAAGACCCCATCTCAAAAACAAACAAACCCCAAATGATATATGTAATGGATGCTTGATAAAGACTAGTCCAGTACATTAATCTGAAAGGATGAAATAGGTGGTAATCAGGGACAGACTTGAGAAGAAAAGACTGGTTATGATATAAAGAAAAAGCAAATGACCAGGGTCACTGAATCTGGAGATTGTCCTAATAACTTGCCCTAAGAGAGGACTTATAAATGTTAAGTTGGTAAGAAGGTACCCCAAGCTGACCTCTAATTCACCATCTTGTCTCAGCCCTCTAAGGGCTAGGATTCCAGGTGTGAATCACCACACTGAGTTCTAAGACATTAAAAATTCATTTTATACAAATTAAAAAAAATGTTTGTTTGGTTTGGTTTTATCTTAGGCAGAATCTCCCTATATATCTCATTCTGTTCTAGATCTCAAGATCCTCCTGTTTCATCACCTTAAGAATGCTGGGATTTCAGACATCATCACGCTCAATTT
Source organism: Cricetomys ansorgei (assembly GCA_026225945.1). NCBI lineage: Eukaryota > Metazoa > Chordata > Mammalia > Rodentia > Nesomyidae > Cricetomys > Cricetomys ansorgei. The sequence continues at coordinate 1,127,789 of JAMJFZ010002884.1, read as the reverse complement.
TTAAATTTTAGCAAAATAATACTTTTAACATTTTCTTTGAGATAGAGTCTTTCTGTGATGTTCAGACCAACCTTTTAATTTGCTGTGCAGCATAGGATGGCCTTGGGCTCAATAGCCTATCTTTGACTTTTGACATTTTGTAATTTTAATAAAAAGATCTGCATTGCCTCTTGACAGAATGATGTAGGACACATGATTTTCACTATCAGCTGTTCTTGTAAACAACACATTTTAAATTCCATTGAATTAGTTTGACTAATTCAAACAGATCATTAAGTTGATATTCCTGGCTAACTATTGATTAGTCAACTTTTTTCACAACCAAAAGTCAGCATATTATGTACATTGTATTAGACTAAAACCTCTATTGACCTGCACCTAACTAACCTGAAGTTTCAATTAAAGGTTTTGTCTCCTTCCTATGTTCAAATTTCAAAAAGAACAAGATGAAAAGCAGGATAATTTTATACCCAGTGCAGTTTATAGTAATCATAGGTTGTCTCAATGAGTAGGCTTATTTGTTGGATCTTAAGAGAAATTCTGTAGCTCCCATAGCACCCAATTACTTGAATTTTTGCTTGCTATTAGTTTTTATTTTAAAGAATAAAAAAATGCGGCTGTCATTGAGAAGGGACATTATATAACAACAAATAAGTTATAACTCACCAATAAAGAATTTGTTAGATATTTCTCAAAATAAAAGTTCACTGAGAGACTCATTTAAGGTCATTTTTGATGAGGCAACAGTACATTGAAAACCAAATGAAAGACAGTGGCCAAAGGCAGCAGACCTATCACTACCACATAGCAGACCCTGATCATGTACTAAGACAACACAGGAAAATAATTGATATGGCAATTAAGAGACAGCGAGGTGTAAAAGCTAATTAATTAGACATAGTGGTACACATCTGTAATTCCAGTACACAGGAGGAAAAGGTAAGAGGGTTGGTAGTTCTAGGCCAGCCATTGCTAGTTACATAACAGACCTTGTCTCAATAAGCAAATAAACAAGCAAACAGAGGTAGGAAGATTGTTAGAAGTTCAATGTCAACCTGGTCTACATAGTGAGTTTCAAATTATACAAAATTCATAATAAAACCTTATTTTAAAAATAACAACAAAAACACAAAATTACAATAAAAAAGCGAACACAATTTATTCTACATTGTTTTCTAATGTCAGCATTATAGTCCCTCCCAACATTTAGAGGTGCCAGACATGAGTTCTGTCTTATAGACTGGGCCTTAAGTCCACTAAGAAAGTGATTGGTTACTCCACAACAGTTGTGCCACTATTGTACCAGTGGGCACATTTTGCCAGGCTAGTTGTTTTGTAGCTCTCAGGATCAACATATGGATAAGACTGCTGATTAATTTATTTCCCTGGTGGCATGCATAGAACCTTTCAGCATTGTAGTTCCAGATTAGTATCAGCTTGATTTCTGCATGTCCTATTTAAGTATGTTGTATTTTCAGCAATGGAGTCTTTCCATCAAGTTATAAAGAGTAACCAAGAGCAATAACAGTAGTCTGCAATGTTTGTAGGTCTGTGGGACTCTGTTGTTCAATACTTTGAAAAAAGGTAACCTATATCCACTCCTGGACTTTTTATTGGATAGTTTATGGTGTCTCAGAGAGGGAGTGTTATTCATTGTGGAATAACTTCATTCAAACTCATTTTCATACACATATGTATGTATTTCAGGAGGCCTGCACAATAGTTGGTTTCCATGTGTCATTTTCAAAAGATTTTAGTGTTAGGTATCCCTCCCATACTCCCTCTTCTTCCTTGTCTTCTTATCATCTATCCCACACAACTCTTCTTGCTCTATTATTTCTTATTCTGATTTCTTAACAACTTTATCCTATCTTCCCTCTCTTGAAATCCTGGCCCCTTACTAGTTTTCTGATTTCTATGGCTACTATAATTTATACACACAAAACCATGGAACATTTTATAAATTAAATGTGGATGACATCATTGCCAACCTAAGCTTTTCTGTATTGTTCCAATTTTATCATGTGTGCTACTGAATGAAGGAACACTTAAAAAGAAAAACCTTTAAATTTGTTTATTTTTGTACTTCCATGAGAATTGTAATTCCACATTTTCTTGTAAATTGTTGCTTTTTAAAGGAAATATTACTAATCATATTTTTGTTGTGTTAGGATAACATGATCCTCATTTATATTTTAAACTTGCATTTATAGATTAGGAAATGGATCATAGGAGACATGCTTAAATTATTTTCATAATAGTGGTAAATTTGTCCTTATGGAGTTTACATTTTAGTGCAGCTAACAGATAGTTAAAGAAACAATAAAAACAGGTGTATAGCATTGTTTATATTGATAAATGCTATAGAAGAAAATGTGAAAGGACGTGTGATAGCATGTGGAGATGGGTAGGATGAGGTAGAATTACAATTCCATAGAGGTTTTATAAGAAGCCTGTGATGGAAATCTTTGCTACAACTAACACCATGCAATATACCATTATTTTGGATAATATCAGCATCCAATGTATCGTTATTTTGGATAATAATACTCTTATTTTGGATAATAATATTCCTCAGAGTTATTTGTGGGCTAATCCACATTAATTCTGTGAATACTCTTTGATGCACCATGCATTACTTGACTACTTTTATCAGCGGGAAGGGCAAGCTGGCTATTGTAATCTCATTTTGTATTCTCCTTGTGGGAAAATCTACTCCAACTGTATTCCTTGCCTCTGGTCAGTATTTTATCTTCATCTGGTTTGCTTTCAATCAATCTTGTAGTGAAAAAGAAATCTTATACCTCTGCTGGGCTCAAAGATAGGATTTTCAACTTTTCTAAAAGAGTTGAAGGTTAGGAAAATTTTATTGCATAGCAGAAATTTTTGTGAAGTATTGGGACTTCTTCCAGAACAAATGAATAAATGGCAAAGTATATGCTACACATTGCCTTCTAATAAAAGGCACCATATTCAGTGTTATCGTAGGGAATATGAAAGAGGAGAGTAGTATAGAAAATATATTGAAGTTAGACTAGATAGGAATTGAAGTTATTTGAAGAGGAAAATCAGAATGATTTCAGGCCTTCCATGTTTTGAGGAATGTATGCAGCTTTCTCTTTTATTCCTGTTTAATTCAGAAAGGTAAAGAAAATCTAACGTATTATTTTGTGTGTGTCCTTTTCTCCCTAAATAGTATTCATCCTCTTCTGTCCTTGATTGAGTGTCATTGTTCTCAGGAGTACTTTAGGGCATCTTCTGAAAAATTCTATATCTAAATCATGATTTTATAGCTGCAATAGAAGGAAATTTTTCCGTGTGTGTGTGTGTGTGTGTGTGTGTGTGTGTGTGTAGTTGTTGACCTTACTATATGAATATTAGATGTAGAATTAGAAAAATGAGGGAGGCCAGCTATGCAGAAGTATTTGCAAGACAGTTGTTTATACAGGTAGTCTATCCAGATTGTATTCTCCCCACTGGGACAATTTGCTGGAGATTTCTGAGTGTATGTACTGAGGGGGATTCATTGTGTAATGGGCAGAACTCTGAACTCTGAGAGTGTGTGCCATGGCTATGGGTTTGTTGTGACAGTACATCAGAGACACTGCCTCATTCACCCTTCAGCATTAAGTAACCAATGCTGCTGTCACATACATTAAAGATATTACTTTAAGACTTTTTCTGAGTTTAGGTGTCTATGATAAACAGTGTCAGATCACTGTTTAGAGTTCTGCATAGTTCATCCCGAAGGGCAGCATTATACTTTGGCTCTCTATCTTGGCTTTTCCTATGTGTTCATTTTGTCTTTTCAGGTGAATAGTAAGCCCCTTCTAAATGAGACTTTTTACAAACAAGTTAATCTCTTATACTTCTTGTATTGGTGAGGTTGTGAAAACTCCATAATGGAATTTATGGATTCAGAAACCAAGAAAAGGAATGAAATTATTTAGTAGAAAAAACTGTCTGATGTTTTAAAAGTCCCACAGAAATGTAAATGTGTAATCTGGTAGGCCTAGCGTATTAAATGATGACCAGACGTTGATATCTTTATTAGATTAATTGATCAAGAGAATTTAACAAGAGTTTCTAGCTGGGAATAAATTACTGGGAAGAGTAAGTCTTGACCTGGTTTAGGAAGATGCTGTGAAACATGAACTATATTAAGGGAGTGCCAGAGAGTGATCTCTCATGAGGAGGAGGATTGCCCATGCATTTATTCAGCAAATATTTATTGGCTTTGGGACACCCTAGGGTCCAAGAGTAGAATGAACAATAAGTGCTGGATGAAGGGAGACAAAAAACAATGTGAGATTAGCTCCTTGTACACTCAAAGGTTGTGTTTTCTCCCAACATAACAACTCTTCTTAGTTTTTATTAGACTTTCTGAGAAATTTCCTTATCTTTGTATTCTCGATCTGTTCCTAGTTCCTTTGCTTGTACATTGACAGTAGGAGAGTACCCAGAGAACCCTCTGGCCTTCCCATTTCCTCTTCATACCTACAGCAGACATTTGCTTCATTCTCTATATTGTCCTGCTTGAGCTCTGGAGATTTTCATAAAGAAATGTGGAGCAGTCATTTGTGATTAATATGTGTTGAAAATATAAATTGTTTTGTTAAAGTTCATAATAAATTCATTTAAAGGTTACATTTGCCTCCATTTTGAAATTGAAGAATTAAATGACATCTTTCTTTCACAAAATAGAATAAATGTCCCCATGGGCAGACTAGAATTGGTTTTGTGAACAGAGAGATGAATGAAGAAGAAACAGAATAAAATAGATTAGATCATTGCAAAGATTTTTCCTTCTAAAGTCAGGATAGTGAGACAGAGCAATAGACACATGTTGGGAAACTTTATTTGTAGTTATGTTTGAAAATCTTTTATGTACTATTGGGTGAAGGGCTATCCTAAGGGCATTCTGTATTGTTTGCAGGTGTTGGATTTCTGTGGGGGATGTTTAATTGCTAAGAGCTGCACATGGTATCAGTACCACACCTAAGGAGTTATGAATCAATAAAAACACCTGAGCCCAGATGCTCAGGGTTCCACTGTCCAGGCTGGTGCTCGCCAGAAGAATGGTTCCCTCTACTGAGGTCTAGCAGGGTTTGAGTCAATGAATAAGCCTCCATGTCTCTCTTGCTGAGCCCGCACAGAAGCATACTACTACAGAAACATAAATGATTGGTTAATATTAGATTCTCTCAGATAAAAGCACAGGGAAAGTCATCATACTGTTCAAAAGTGGCTTGTTTATAAGATTGACTATTATCATATTCTTGATTTCACAAAAGGCCAGACTAACAAATTAATTTTGGTTTGGTGACATGGAATCTCAACATGAATGACTCTCTTTTGAATTTTGTCTGGTTTGTTAGGGCCCAGTACAGGATCCCAGCCCCTCCAAATGGCCTTCTGTGCTTTTACATTTAATAGCTAATTATTTTAAATTAATCCATTCTAGACTAGAGCTGTAACTGGCTGTAACTAGGGCTGTAACTAGTTGGTACAGTGCCTGAGTCACACGCATGAAGCACTGGGTTTGGTTCCTAGCACTGAAAAACAAAGGAAGAAATAAAAGAATTGATCAATTCTTCAGCTTGATTACGTTGATGAAAAGAAATGATTTATTAGAGACAGAAATTTCAACAATGTTATTTATTTTCACCTATTCTGAATTAAAAAGTTTATAATATTCTCAGGTAAAGATATGTTCCCACCCCCATTAGTTATGCCAAGTCTTCTCAATAGTATCCTGGTCTTTCAGATGGAGGCAGTTTCTATTTAAGCTTTCGTTGTCGGCAGATAGCCCTGAGCACTATGTTTTAGATCTGTTTTTTAGTTGTAAATGCAGCTTCGATATAAAAATATTTGAAAATTTCACTGACCTTTAACATCAGCCCTTAGCCTCAATGGATCCAAATAGAAATCTTAGCAACTCTGTTTAATCTATTTACTTTTTGAAACAGTCTCAGTAAGTAGCCCTGGCTGGCCTGTAACTCTCTTAGGCAAACCAGGCTGGCTTCAAACTCACAAATATTCTTATCTCTGCCTCCTGAGTGCTGAGATTAAAAGTCTAACACCACAACAACCAACTCATTATCTTTTCTTTTAAGCATACACTGCAAGTCACACAAGGACTTGAAAAATCAGATCTGATAACCGTAATTGTACTGCCTTTCTGAAAATGTGAGTACTCAGAGTAGTTTGTGTAGGTGGAATCAGGCAATATTTGTCCATTTGTGTGCTCCATGCTTACTTTATTTAGTAGTGTGTCTTCAGGACTCATGCATGATATAATATGTATTGGACTTATATTCATTTTTGTAGTTCGGTATTATTTCATTTTGTGTACACAGAACATTTTGTTTATCCATGCATCTGCTGATGAATGCTCTAGTTCTGCTACTTATAGATTTTGAATGCTGCTGCTATGGACGTGCACGTATAATTATTTATATGAGTGAGTCCCTGATATAAATCTAAAAATATAAGGTTCATATGCTAATTCTATATTTAACTTTTTGAGGAATCAGCAGCTGCAGTATTGCAAGGATTTCAGTTTTTCTTTTCCTTGACAACATATACTTTACATTTTAAAGATTATATCTGTCCCATCAGATCTCAAATGCTTATGGCTTTGATTTGAATTTCCCCATGGCTAATGATTGTGAGATTTTTTTTTTCTGTATGCTTATCTGTTTGTGTATATTTTTTGGAAGAGCCACGTATTTTGCCAAGTTAAAAAGTTTTTTGAGATAAAGCCCATTTAGATTCACTATGTAGACCAGGCTGAGTTAAACCTAAGGCATCCTCTGCCTCTACGGTGCTAGGATTTGTGAGCCACTATGATTAGTTCATTCTCTTCAAAAAGGCCTTATTTTTATTACTTTTAATTGTGTGTCAGTGGGTGCTTGTGGAGGCCGCTAGAGTTGGATTTACAGGTGATTGTAAACTACCTCACAGTGCTGCTTTGAATTGAACTCTGGTCCCTGCGATAACAGTACACGCTCTTTACCCTTGAGTCATTTCTGAGAACCCCATTTTTATTTTTATTTTCCCTGACAGGATCTATGTAATCCTGGCTGTCCTGTAGCTTACTCTGTAGAACAGACTGTCATCAAATTCACAGAAATCCTCCTGCCTATGTCTACACCCTACCCTTTTGCTCATTTTTAGTTCTATTTGAATAAAAATAAAACTAGTTTAAGAATATCAGGGAGAAAATGGGAGAAAACGCTTGCGGGAATTGTGGAGAATCAATTACAGTTTCTACGTGGTGGGGTAGAAAAGGAAAACATGCAAGAAGCGGGATGCTGCAGGAAGATGAAGGGATGGAATCAATTCCTTTGGTTTAGTTAGCTCGGCGGGGAAGTTAGCGTTTGCTTAACTAACTCAAATGTAGGGTTGCGTATTCAGAATAAGATTACCTATTGAAGGTAAGAAACTTAAGGACAGTTAATTCCAAACGACTGTATATATGAAGATTTATACTGGTATATTGTTGGAGAAAGGTAGGTTCTATCATAATTTTGGATAAATGACTAGCAAAACCCTGGAGTTCATGTTTATTTATTTAATTATTTAAGTTTACCATATGCTTTTTATAAGAGTAATATGGAAAATAATTTCTTTAATAAAACTTGTCTCAGCTCTGCCTCATTGCTCATACCCTGAGGCTCGTGGCTTGCAACTGCCATCTGGTGGTGGCATGTTGTCATAGCAGGGTTAGGTATTTTTAAACAAACGAATAGGCAGAGAGACAGACACTTGGGAGTATAACTTGTAAATCTAGAGAGATAAAGTGATATCAAGGGCCCCTGAGACCTAAATTAACAAGGTCACTAGAGAGTTCCAGGCCAGACAAGGCTGCATACTGATACCTTTCTTCAAAAGTTAAAATGCATGCACTTCTCATTTATTATTGGCAATGTAAAAGCTGATGGGTTCAGGCAGTTTGCAGCTGTGAATAGTTTTATTGTCTTGGTGGCATGCTTTACACTTTAACATGCTGTAAATATACATAGCTGAGGAAATTGTTAAATTAATAGAAAAACCAAATGCAATATTTCATAAGCTCAAAATCATTTGTTTTCAATTTTCAATTTATTTTTTAAATATTCTTTTATAATACAGTTTCACCATGTAACTCAGGCTGTTCAGCCTGTGTGTCCTGAGTGCTGGAGAGATGTATGTCACCACACCCAGAAAAATCAGTTATGTTAAAGTTTATGAATCATTTAACTAAAATGAAACATTGTTCATGTACTGTGTACTTCAGTCTTTCTTGTGTCGTGCATGAGAGCTTGGAGGATGTAGCTTAACAGCAGATTGCCTGCTTAGCATCTACCAGTACTGGGTTTTATTCCTAGTACCACCACTAACAACAAAAGTGTATAAGTTTATGCTGGAAAAATAAATTGAAAAAATAAATTGGTAATTGAGGCTCCATGGTGATTTTAGAATTAAAGGACATCCTTTTGAAAATTTTTTTAGATTTATTTTATTTTATGTGTCTGAATGTTTTACCTGCGTGTATGTGTGTATATGTCACCCATGCACGTCTAGTGCCCACAGATGTCAGAATAGAACATCAAATACCCTGAAGTTGCAGTTACTGATGGTAACTGCATATGGGTTCTGGGAACCAAACCCAGGTCTTCTTCAAGAGCAACAGTTGCTCTCTAAACCCAGGTCTCCTGGAAGAACTGCAAGCGTTCTTAACCACCTAATCATCTCTCTAGCTTCATGACTTTTCTTTTGAAAATAGGCACAGTGGTGCTGGTGCATCACTATTTGGTAGTGTCTTTGTTTATTATGCCCAAGACCCCAAGATGGAAGGTCAGCACCATACACACTCATTATATGCACACACACACACACAATGAATGTAAGGGCGACAAAGATAAATGAGCAAAACTTTAGTTGTCTTGGGAATCCATATGAGTATAGGTTGCCTTTCTCTGGTGCTTTTTTTAAAAATATATTTTGGAGACACTGTTTCTCTGTTGTAACTCTGGCTGTCCTGGAACTCACTCTGTAGACCAGGCTGGCCTTGAACTCACAGAGATCTGACTGCCTCTGCCTCCCAAGTGCTGGGATTAAACGGGTGTGCCACCACTGCTCCGCTGTCTGCTGTCTTCTTAATGACCTACTCAAGGCTTGCAATGATGAAGTGGTCTGAGGGACACCTGTAGGCCACTTCACTGAGTATCACGAGACTGGCAAGGCAGGTTTTCTGGGTTAAGAAAACCTAAAGTATCACCTAGCTATAAAGTGAAGCAATCAAACAAATAAACACCGAGTTAGTCAGCAAGTAACGAAGGTGTTAAGTGGATTTGTTATTGCTGTGGTCTCAAAAAGTTTTCTCGAAAAATTCTAATTATATAAAGAATATATTTACCTGAGGAAAACAGTCACATGCTCTTCAACTTATAATGTGGTTATTTCCCAACAAATCTATTGCAAACCTAACACTTGGGAGGTGGAGATGGGAGGATTATAAATATGAGGCTATAGCTAAACCGTGTTTAAAAAATGCATTGACTAAATCTAATGGACTAAATATTAACAAGCTTGTCTCCTGCAGAGCATCAGTTGTTTCCCATTGTGACGCATCACTTAAGAGTCTCAGACTGTGTATCTCTAGCTTGGGAAAAGATCCAAACTCTGATTGAAGTACAGTTTATCCTGAATGCGTATCTTTTGTACCAGCACAAAGTTGAAAAACCCTGAATGAAGTCATCATCTTAAGTAAGACTATATTTTGTTGAATAACACTGGCAAAAGTTGAGACTTCAATTCCTTTGCAGGTCCCTTTGTGAGCAATTAGTTTCCTACATCTTTGCTTCACAGTCAGGAGTTTCAGATAAAGGATGAAGCTGAGAGTCACAGGAGAAAATTTTGTTTAGTTATCAAAAGAAATTGCGTTGGTTATTTTCTTGACCCCTGCTAACTTAAGCAATCACATCTAATAAATCTCAGTTGATATTTTACACATTCATTTAGTAATGTGTTCTGTCTCTGATATCTTTAGCAAAAAAAGTGACTGAGTAGATAGGCATCTTTAAAGGTAGACATAAGCCTACATTTTCATTCACTTTTATTTAAATCTCCCTTTTTTGGGAAGGGCTGCAAAATTAAGTACTTCAGGCAAAGAGCTCTACATTCCTAGCTCCTCCATATCTTCTGCAAGGTGTTTACCCATTTGAGGTGAGTGCTTTGAACACACTGTTCCCTGATAATCAGCAGTCAGAGTCAAACACCTTGTTACCTACAGCTTTATCATCTTAAATATTTTAAATTTAAGATTTATTTGTTTATTTGCGTGTGAGTGTTTGCCTGCATGTATGTATATGTTCCAAGTGAATGCCTAGTACCTGCAAAAGCCAGAATAAAGTGTCAGATTCCATGGAACTGGAGTTACTGTTGGTGGTGAGCCTCAGTGTGGGTGGGAACTGAACCTAGGTTCTCTGCAAGAGCTGCCAGTGCTCGTAACCATTGAGACAACTTTCCAACCTTCCACCTTAAAAAAAATAACTCAAAACACCTGGTCTTGTACTCTCTATGTAGCTGAGGATAAATATAAATGCCTGATCCCTCTTCCTCTGTCTCTTAAGTGCTGGGATTATAAGCATTGCCATCACATAGTAATAAGTGTCTATTCTTTATGTACCTATTCAATAGGCATTACTCACCAGTGGACATTAGTATAAAAATTGTAATAACTAAGTGTTCTCACTGATTCCCAGTTTGGTTCCACTTGGCTCATATTATATCAATTTTATCGAGCATCATATTCTTGTAGCAAAGTTCTTAGTTTACAACTCGTGGAATATAGCCAGTTATATAGCCAGTTCAGTGACTTGATCTTCAAAATTCTCCCTATGGCTCTCATTCCTAATTTTTACAGAATATACTTTGGCAAATTTTCAAATATTTATTTTAATTATGTGTATATGCATGTGTCTGTGTATAGGTCTGTGTTTGTGGGTGCAGTGCCTTCAGAGGCCAGAAGTGAGTGTTGGATCTCCTGGAGCTATAATTACAAGTAGCTATGAGTCATCTAGTATGTTTGATGGGAATTGAACGTAGATCTTCTCGAAAAGCAACATGTGCTCTTAACTGCTGAGCCATCTCTCAAGTATATTCAATTTTGAGTTCTCAGTGTGTGTTCTTCTGTCTACAAGTTCAACATGTCATTGGTATTGCTTAAGTACATTTATTTATTTGTTTGTTTGTTTATTTATTTATTTATTTATTTATTTATTTATTTATTGCTGTCATTCTTGTTTGTGATATGGTTTCCTTGTGTAGCCTGGGCTAGCTAGCAATTCTTTCTGTCTCAGCCTTATTAATTACTACAAACCTACTCCATCATTCCAGGCTATGATATTAGTACTGATTCTGTTTTTCTCTTTGTCTCTCTGTCACTCTCTGTCTCTGTCTCCCCCCCCATGTGTGTGTGTGTGTGTATGTAAGATACATATGTGTAGGTGTTGTTCCTCAGGTGCCATCCACCCTGTGTTTTGAGACAGGGTATCATTGGCCTGGAGCTCACTAAGTAGGCTGCACTGGCCTGTGTGCTTCAGAGATCTGCCTATTTCTAGTTCCTTAGCACTAGGATTAAGAGCAGGTGTCACCACCAGGCTTGTCTTTTTTACTGTAGGTTTTGAGGGCTGAACTCTGGTCTTTGTGCTTGCATAGAAAGCACTTTATCAACTAACATCCCTAGCCCTATTGTTATTCAGGCTTTTCTTTTTGTAGTAATGAGGCTTGAACCTAGACTCATGAAAGTGCTCTTCCACTGAATTACAACTTTAATCGTCCTTCATTATTATTTATTCTTACTTTCATTTTAGAGATAAATTAAAGACTTTCTCCTAAGGCAATGAAACTCCTTAGTGGTGTACCTAGGACTAGAATAATTGCTGGAAACACAGGGGCTGACTGTCAGTGTATTCTGTTTCAGAAAAATGTATTTTAAAAGTCAGTATTTGGACTAATAAGAAGGGGAAACTATGAAAAAAATCAGAGCTTTCTTAGTCTTTATTACATTGTTTCTATATCCCCAGCTGATGCTATTGAGTTGCATTGTTTTTAATAGAAAATATTACTGAGAGAAGCAATAGGTGAATTGAAATATCTTTTATGAATTTATGTTATTGAGAATTTATATTGTAAAACAGCTTTGAGATTTCATCTCACTCTATTCAGAATAGCTAAGATCAACAAAAACAACTGACAACAAACGCTGGTGAGTTTGTGGGGAAAGGGCAACCCCTCATTCACTGTTGGGAATGCAAACTGGTGCAGCCACTATGGAGATTAATATGGATAACCCTCAAAAAATCAAAAAAAATCTACCATGTGATGCAGCTATATCACTCTTTGGCATATGCCCAAAGGACTTGGCATGCTACTCCAGAGACACTTGCTCAGTCATGTTCATTGCCACTCTATTACAATAGCTAGGAAATGGAAACATCCTCCAGATATAAATGATAGACTTATTCCTACATCCAGAAGATCAGAAAAAAAAATGGCTATGTTCTGGAATTTTGGAACGCAAATAAAATCACTGACTGAGGTAGTTTGGGTGGAACAAGTAAGGGTCTATCACAATAGAAAGAGGTGTGAAGATTTATATTATTGTCATCAGAAGAGTAATTACCAGTGAACTGCAACATTCATAGAGATAACAACAGATGTGTGACAGTTGGGTTAATTGAATGTCTGGTAAGTCTTTTTCTATATAACATAATTCCTTGTGCATACTTTGAGGAAGAAAGCAAATGTGACCAGTCAATTGTCAAATGAGGTGAATAAACATCACCCAGGGGATGTTCTGATCTACTAAACTTAATGCTTTGTTTTCCTTGCGAGATAACCTAGTAATTAGGTTCTGACAGTGAAAAAAATTATACCTTGAAAACACATGCTATTATAAAATTATATGGCAAAGAATTTGCTGTAGTGAGTCCTAACTTTAACTTTTATATGAAGGTTTTGTAAAAGGGGCAGTTCTGAGGACACACCCCTTCCCAATGCTACCATGTATAAATATAAATGTTATGGATATTATTTAGTTTGCTAGATACACTGACTTCGAATGCTAGAGTATTTGCTGAGTCTTGACTGACATAAGAAAGGACACTTAATTGTCAGAAAGAAAACCATCAGTCTAGTCACTGGATGTGCCTTACACTTAATAGTTCTCAAACTTTAGTGTTCATCAGTATCATCTGGAGGGATAGGCATGGAGGTGCATGCTCATAATCCTAGCACTCAAGAAACTGAGGCAAGAGGATCACTAGTTAATGCCAATGTGCACTATACAAGGAGTTTAAGGTCATTTATTTGGGTAAAGAAATGTCCTTTAGTGAGAGTTACTGTCCTAACCTTACTGTAGTTGCTATACAGATATTTTGTCTCCTCTCCTCTGTCTCCCGTCTCTAGTCCTAACATGGCTATCCAAACACAGTTGCTTTTGATGGAGAGAGGGTTATTCTTGCAGTAGTGAGATAGGGTCTTACTCTACAGTTCAGGTTAGTCTGGAACAAATTATGTAGCCCAGGCTAGCACTGGACTCCTCATGGCAACCTTTGTGCCTTACATGGTGCTAGAATTGCAAACATAAGCCACTATACCTCACCAATCTTGCATATTTATTTTGATGTCTGTATATCTTTTTTGAAGGGAATGGGTTCCAAGAACACGACTGGGACCTTCACTACACAGCTGGAGTCATCAAACTTCATTACATCTGGAATCTCTAGCTTAATTGAGAAGAGCTCCATGTGCAGATCCTTAAAGGCATCATTTCCATGGAAGGCCAGGGTCACTGTGGCTGCAGCCTGTGTGCTTGCTGTCTGTTAGGTGAAATCACACTCTCTAAGCATTTTCAATCATCACAAACTAGTCATCTTATTCACCTGCTGCTCCCAGGACAGCCTGTGCTTGAGGATATCCTTATTGACATACTTCAATGGACATGGTCCTTGACACCTTGGTGTTAGGGTGGTGGACTTGTGGCTTGGAATTATGAGAAACATGTCCATCATAGCAATTGACTGTGGCTGACCATACCACTCTCCCTCCATCCCCCCTTTGCTGTGTCTGTGTGGCTTACCTAAACATAATTACCTTAACTGAGAGGCTTAATTTTAATTCTACCAGATTATATTCTCTTATCCTACTTTTTTGATAAGTTTGAAAAATTTTATAATATTAAATTTTCTGATTTGTATACTTGGTATATCTTTCCATTAGTTGATATTTTTAATTTTCTTTTTTAAATTTATTTTTCTTATCTCATACAATGCATCTTGACCCCCTCGCATCCTTCCACTCCTCCCAGTTTCCCTCATCTCCCCTCTCCCAGATATCCCCCTCAACCCCTATCCCACTCTCTCCCTTTTCCTCAGAAAAGAGCAGTCCTCCCAGGGTTACCACTCAAAAAGGACTTAAGAAGATGGAGCAAGGCCAGGCACTAATCCATACATGGAGGGGGGTGAACTAGGCAATGGCAGCAAGAGCAAAAGGGTCTCAAGGTCAGGTAAAAGGATCAGAGACTCCCCCACTCCAGCCTGTAGGAGGTTTGTAAGAACACTAAGCCAGGCAGCCATAAGATATATTTAGGGGACCCGGCAGATTCCATGTCTGCTGCTTCAGTCTCTGTGAGCTCCTAAGAGTCACAGTCATTCCACACTGTGGGGCTTGTTTCCTTATGTCCTCCACCCCGCTGGTCCCTACAATCCCTCCTCCCCATCTTCTGAGGGGTTCCCCAAACTTTGCAAGTTGTTTGTTCCTGTGCCTCTGTGTCTGCTGCCATCAACTGCTGGAGGAAGTCTCTCTGATGAAGACTGGGCTAGTCACCTATCTATGAGCATAGCAGGATATCATTAGATATCATCTCCTGGCTATCCAGTCTCTAGTTCTGGGTTTGCCCTACAGTATCAGGCATGTGTTCTCTCCTTAGGCCTGGTGTTCTTCCCTTCCACTGGGATCAGCAGATCCTGTAGGAAGGATAGGTTATAGGTAGATTGTTTTGCGGCTGGGATGGTGTCCCAATTTCACTACTGGAAGCCCTGTCTGGTTACAGGAGATGGCCTGTTCAGGCTCCCTATCTTCTATCACTAGGGGTCCTCACTAGGATTAGCCTCCTTGATTCCATGGGGTTTTCACTGCACTAGATATCAAAATTATCCCCTAAATGTCCCCAATTCCAGTCACCTCTCCATATATTTCCTCCTTCCATTCCTCTCCTCCTACCTGGTCCCTTCTGTTCCCTTCTCCATCCTCACCCAGCCCACTTGCACAGTCTGTTCTAGTTTCCCTTTGATGGGGCCCTCCTTGTTGCATAGTTTCTCTGGATCTGTAGATATTAATATTAATACCTCTGTCCTTTGCTTAAAAGTTAACATCCACATATAAGTGAGTCCAACCATGTTTGTCTTTCTGGGACTGGGTTACTGTTGGGGAAGTTTATTTTTTGTTATATTTAAAATAATTGTTATTGTGCACTGTTGGAAAAAGGATGCATAGGCCTTGGCATTTTGTATTATTTGCAGACGTTGAATTTCTGTGGGGGATATTTGTTTATGATCTGTACATGAGGAGTTCTGAATCAATAAATTACCTTAGCTTAGGCTTCCACTGTCTATTGAGTATGACACTTGCAAGGATGGTGATTCCTCTGTTGAGGTCTGGCAGGGCTTCCACCAATAAATATGCTTCTCGATTGGCAGTGGAACCCCAAGCCTCTGAGCTCAAGTGTATGTATTATTTCAGAATTCCTCAGATATTCTACTGAAAGAACATGCAGATCATTAGCAATGAAACAACTGCCATAGATATCCAACACCTGCAAACAATAGAAAACAATCTAGACCTAGGCAGCCCTCACCCAACGGTTCATAAAACAATTTCAAACATAACTACAAATAAACTTCCCTAGCAGGTTACCTTATTTATTTTTTTCCACCCATTTGACTGAAAATTTCATGAAGTAATTTTTTAACAGCTGAGTAATATTCCATTGTGTAAATGTACCATAATTTCTCTGTCCATTCTTCAGTTGTGGGGTATCTAGGTTGTTTCCAATTTCTGGCTATTATGAATAAAGCTACTATGAACATAGTTGAGCAAGTGTCCTTGTGGTAGGATGGAGTGTCCTTTAGGTATATGCCCAGGAGTGGTATAACTCGGTCTTGAAGTCAGTCAAGTTCCAGTTTCCTGAGGAATCATCATATTGATTTCCACAGTGGCTGTACAAGTTTGCACTTCCACAAGCAATGAAGGAGTGTTTACCTGCTCCACATCCTGGCCAGCATGAGCTGTCATTTTTGTTATTGATCTTGGTCATTCTGACAGGTGTAAGTTGAAATCTCAGAGTAGTTTTAATTTGCATTTCCCTGATGGCTAAGGATGTTGAACATTTCTTTAAGTGTTTCTCAGCCATATGAAATTCCTATTTTGAGAATTCTTTGTTTAGATCTGAACCCCATTTTTTAATTGGACTATTTGTTTTGTTGATGTCTAGTTACTTGAGTTTCTTTATATATTTTTGATATTAGCCCTGTGTTGGAAGCAGAGTTGGTGAAAATCTTTTCCCATTCTGTAAAGTGCTGTTTTGCCTTATTAACAACGTCCTTTGCCTTACAGAAGCTTTTCAATTTCAGGTTTTTTGAGTTTATTTATTTTTTGGTTGATCTTATCCTCTTTTAAATTATTTGGTTTTCTCATTTGTGTGCACTGATAGTGACATATAATCTAATATACACAATTCAGGCTACCTGATAGCTCCATTCCAGTGGTCTCAATCTGCCCTGTCATGAACATGCAGTGTTTGTTTGTGTCACCTCTTCTGTATTTGGTGGTCATGAAATCAAATGAGATTTCTCAGTCTAAGTTGTATTTGGGATAAACTTTGAAGAATAGGACAGGGCTCATGAGAAATGTATTAATTATAAGAAACCTCAATGATATACTCAGACATAAAGAAATAGAGAACAATAAACCGGGTTTATTAAATAAAGAGATAGAGGAGTTATGTTAATATTATATATCAGATCCACACTTTCAAAGCAAAGAAAAGAATTGAGGATGAAGAAAAGAATACTAAAAATAGAATTGAACTTTCCAAGAAAACAGCAGTCTTGAATGTGTATATGCCTATCAGTGGTTTGTTACCATGACAGGAAATGTATAATGTAGCAAAAATAGAGAGAAATACTCCTTTATAGCTCAAAATACCATCACCTCTCTATCAGCAATTGATAAGTCCAACTATTAGACAATCAGCGAAGGACCAAAAATGTCAGTAAACTGAACAACACCATCAACTGGATCTCAGTGACATTTACAGAATATTTTATCTAATAGTAACAAATGGCATGTTCTTCTCAAGTTTATCATGGGTATTCACCAAAGTAAGGGTATTTGAAGCCTCTTCAAATAATAATTTTAAAAGACTAGCAATCACATAAATTGGTTTTAAGATGACGATGGATTAAACACAAAATTGGTAAGAGAACCTTATATGAAATATCCTAAACCTGGATATTAAACTTGAAACTTAGAGCTTAGAAAATAGCTCAGGGGTAGAGGAGGAGCTAAGTCTGTGTGAGAACTTTTATTGACACTCACCATCAAAACAAATAAATAAACTCTGGTATTTGAGGAAAGATGAAAGCACAATTTATCAAATTTCTGAAATATAATAAAAGCAATGCTTAGGGGAAATTTTCTGGTATTGAATTTATGTCTTTAAAAATCACAAGATTTAAAATCAATAACACAAACTTTCCCTTTAGAAAGTGGAAAAAGAAGTTTCCTAAGAAAAGCAATACTAAAAATTACAACGGAATTTTTCTTCAGGAGATAAAATCACAGAAAAGACTCTCTAACTCATTTTATAAGGTTAGAATTATGAGAACACCAAACTAAAGATAAAATGAGAGGGAACTTCTTCAGGGGTATCTTTCATAAAGATAGATGAAAAATTCCTAAGTAAAATATGGGCATATCAGACCCAATGACATATAAAAAGAATTATACATCATAAACAGGTAAGATTTATTAAAAATATGCAAGGGCAGTGAAACATTTGAAAATTAATTAATGTAATCCATCATATTGACAGGTTCAAGAAGAAAGGTCATGTGATTATATTAATAGGTGTTAAAATATGTTAGAAAAAATATAGACACAAGGTTAATAGATTATACTCAACTGCTTTTCCATATAGCAACGATAAATTAGAATTTAAAACAAACAACATGAGGTAGGGAGATTCCTCAATAGTGAATGCTCTTGCCATTAAGTCTAAAGATCTGAGTTTGATTTCCAGAACTTGCCTAATGGAAGGAGAGAACAGACTCCCACAATTTGTCTTCTGGCCTGTCAACACACACACAGACACACACACACACACACACACCTAACACTTGTAGTCTAAATTTTGATTTGCTATATTTTAAGTTTGTAGAAGCTTCTTATGTCTGTCTTTTTTTTGTCCAGATTTGATAGAAATGCATCACCCTGTACTTGTAGCAAACAACAAAAGTGGACAACTCTTTCAAATTGATATCAGATGACTACAGAAAACCTGCATTAAATTTTGGTATGAGAGATCAAACTTGAGTCCTTCTGCGTGCTGCATGCTAGACAAGAAATGTACAACTACATCTTCCACCCCATATATATTTCCTTTTTTATTCACAATATTTTAAATCATTCTGTGAGCATTTCATGCAATGCATCTTGATCATATTCACCCCTACTTCTCCCTTATATTTCTTCTTGATCCACCCTTCCTCCTTACCCCTGTACTTTGTGTCCTTTTTTAAATTATAGATATATTATAGTTTAGAGTTTTATAGTTTAGAGTTTAGAAATGTTATATTGTTGTTTAGATTTTAAATTTTAACTTATATTTTAAATTTTATTTTATATTTTATATTTTTATGTTATATTTTAATTTCTATTTTAAAATTTAAATTATAGTTGAGAAATTTTAAAATTTTAGAAATTTTTGTCTATGTAGCCTTGCTTCAAACTCTTAACAATCCTCCTGCCTCAGCCTTCCAAGTCCGAGGATTACAGAGTCACCATTCCTGGCTCTGTAGCCTACTCTTTTTGTTAAACATTTTGACTATTTATTTTGTTTTCGTTTTTTGGATTTTTTGGAAGAGAGTCTCATGAACCCCAAACTGGCTTCAAACTTGACATGTAGCCAAGGCTTCTGCCTGTACTTCCCTACTCTATCTCACAAACATTAGGATTCCTACCGTGTGTCACCATGCCTAGCCTGTGTATGTTGCACATTCTCCAAATTTTAAAATTGTGTGATAGACTTGTGCCTATCATGAAACTATAACTTTGACTATTAATTCCATGAAACTGCCTTGAATATTCCTTATTCATCTCCCATTTTGAGCATCCAATACACACTGATGGTTACACCCTTTGTAAAATGCCAAATAGTTGCAAATATACAACATGTAGCAGTTGCAGATTCTCTCTTTTCACTTAGGGTTGTGCATTTCAATTTCATTCATGTCTGTTCATGGCTTGATACCTCAGTTTTTTACTTTAAAATTTTGAGACATGATATTGCTCATGTAGCATAGGCTGGCCTAGAACAAACTGTTCTCTCCTCCCTCAGCCTCCAAAGTCCTGGTATAGAAACTGTTTCCTACATTCCAGACCTTAACACATTTTACATTTTTGAATGATGAAATACTTCCCCAGTTTTACGGACCATTTCTTTGTCTGGTCATCTATTGAAGCACTGCTTTGGTGGTTTCCAGGTTTTGACAATTATGAAAATTAACTTTCAATAAACATTTATGAATAAGAATCTTTGTGTGGATATGCTTTCTGTTTATTTAATTAAGTATCAAGAAATAAAATTTGCAAGGTTATATGATGAAACTATGTTTAACTTTATAAGATGCTTCCAAATGACTGTATCATTTTGTTATCCCTGCCAGAAATGAATAAAAATTCCATGTCAGAATTTGGTGTTGACTGATCTTTACCACTATATAGGTATATAGTGATGTTTGAATATTTTTTTAAGATAGAATGTCATTCTGTAGCCCTGGCTGGCCTGGAACTCTCTATGTAGACCAGGTTGGCCTCCAACTAGCAGAGATCAGCCTGCCTCTGCCTCCCAAGTGCTGATATTAAAGGAATGTGCCACCATGACTGGCCTCATTGTTTGTTCTTACACATGTCTTTGTTAGTATATATATATATATATATATTAATTTGGTAATGCATTCAGCCAGAAACAGGAGACAAAAATACTTAGATTTGTCACACTAAGTAAAACACTTTAATAAGGTTTTATTTTATTTACAGAAACAAAGGGTTCTGAGAGAACACACATCCTTTGGATAAATTTCATGCTGGGTGGAAAATACAGTCTGCATACAAAGAATGCTATTGAGAAAAATGTATTCTGCCAGCAAAATACAACTAACTTTTGAAAGTTTATCACTATTTATTTTATGTGTATGTGTGCTTTATTTGTATGTATGATTGTACTGTGTGCATGCATGGTGCCCACAGGGGCCATAAGAAGGTATAAAATCCCCTAGAACTGGAGTTATAAATGGTTATGAGCTGGCATGTGGGTGCTGGGAATTGAACCCAGCTTCTCTAAGAGCAGCCAATGCTCTTAACCACTGAGTAGTCTCTCCAGACCACAGTTAGCATTTTAAAATGATGGCTATTTTCTTAAACAAATTTATTTGAGTGAGTCTTCTGGTTCTCTTAGTTTCCTAAGATACCCAAACTATAAACACATTCTATGGGATCATGATCTTAATTTTCCTTTATCCTTGATATATGTGAGCTGAGGAATACAGTTTTTTTTATCTCAGGTTTATATCTCAAACCAACTCTTCTATAGTGAACTAAAATAATAGATTTGACTAATATTTAATGAAAATGACAGTTCTTAACATTTTCATTAAGAAAATTTGTCAACTCTATATAATCACTCCTGGACAAGAAGGAAGAAGCTCTGAGGTGAGATCCATGTTTCAGACAAATGTTTCAGATGAATATTCATGGCGAAAACAGAATTTAGATGGGAGCAGGAAAAAAGCAAGGTTCTTACTACTGTTCCTGACCATGGAGATGACACGCCCTTCTGTTGCTGGTGGTAGTGTCCTGTTTCACAAACTGGGTTTTCTGATAGCTAAGTTGTATGTGTGTGAAGCTCAAGATGTTGTGTGTGAGGTCTATGAAGGGGTTGAGCAAGCAGTTCTTCCCACTGGCCCAAGATCCTCTGCTGTTGTGGAAGTCTCACTTAGAGCCAAAAAGCCAATTAGTTAAACTGAACAGACTTTGAAGGCACGAAGGGGTCATGGAAAGCAACTGAGGCTTAGCATTACGAGAAGCCAGGAGAGACCATTGGTAAAAGTACAGCCTCAGTAGCAGTTAAAGGCACACATTGAAGAGGTCATGTAAAGTAGTTGAGGCTTGGCACCATGAAGAGAGGCCAGGACAGGCCATTGGTGAGCCAGTATCGGATGATGATCAAGAACAGCAGCAGCAGTGTAGGGGAGCCAGCCAGAACATGGAGGACAAGCTGTGTGTGATACAGAGGTCATAGCCAGAGAAGTGATCCAAGCCCTTTGGAAGAGTCCAGAAGATCGTGAGTGAATTCCAGATAACTGGACATTGATAATGTTTTTCTGCTGTCCAAAGATACTATGAAAAGTTTGATAGATGATTAATTTCATTTGGTCCTGTGCTTAGCAACCCTCATGATTGTTCTTCTTGTAAATAGTTTTGATGGTGTAGTGTTAAATTATGTTGCAGAGGTAAAGCATTTTTGGTCATACACATAAAAGGGAAAATATTGTGGAAGTTTATTTTTTTAGTTATGTATAAAATAATTGTTTTGTACACTGTTGGGTGAGGGGCTACTTAGGCCTTGGCATTTTGTATTGTCTGTAGGTGATGGATTTATGTGTGGGATGTTTTATTACTTGTGATATGTACTTGAGCAGTTCTGAATCAACAAAAACAACTGAGCTCAGATGCTCAGGGTTCTACTGTCCTGTATGGATGGCACTGGTCAGGATGGTGGTTCCCTCTGCTGAGAACTGGAAAAATTCACACATATAAAAAATGACTCCTTGTCTTCTTTTCTGAGCAACGCAGTAGGTGTGCAGCTACACACCACTGCCCAATATTTTATTATCTGAATTTCCCTGTTTTCTTTCTAATATAAAGTGTTCCTCACACAAATTTCCTTGCACAAAGGGAACTATGAAAATGAACCACAGTGTTAATTGGCAGCTCAAAGGACAGTAGCTTCCTGTAAGCTGGAAATGTTCTGTAGACAATCTAACCTGTACCTCCCTGCAGGATTGCATTTGAATAATTCCTCTCCTAGTGACTCTAAATCATTACCCATCATGTTTTATAGAACTCTAGAGAAGGCTTTTGGGACATCATTACACTGTTAATGTTTAATGTTCCATAAACTATTATCAGGATAAAATTCTCTTTTCAATCTTACCTACCACTTCAATGTGTTGCTGTTATACTTTCTCAAAAGGTGGCATCTGCTCATCAAGTTCATTCACATTCTGAAAACTGTTACCAAAAACAGGGGACAAAGCTTGTGTTTTTAACTCCAGTGGTCAATTTTCAGCTATTATTTCCTTGATCCCTTAGCATCACTGGCTCCTGTGGCCACACATTCCAAACAGATATTCTTTCTTCGTTTTTCTGTACACAATACTATTCATTTTTTAAATTTTAGCTTTCAAAGGAAGGTTATTTTGATCTATTTATAGCTGCCATGTAAAAATTGCACACACTTGTGGATTATAATATGCTGTTCTGCTACATCCATATTGTATGTCAGCTCATACTGGGGTGCTCATCATTCCTTTGTGATGAACACACTCATTAGCCTCTCTTGTAGAAACATTTTAAAAGCTAACAAGCAATTGCTAACTGTAGTCTCCCTACTGTGCAATATAGCATCAGAATTTATTTTTCCAAGGTAATGTTAACTCAGTAACCATGGACCAATGTGTTCCTCTCCTTCTCTGTTCAGCCTCTGTGACCACTGTCTTATTTTCTATTCCTATATATTAAGCTTCTTTGGATCTCACATTCAATGCATGGGATCATGTGATACCGACCTTCCTGTGGGTGTTTTGTTTTTTGGTTTGTTCCTTTCTGTTAACTCGTCAGCTACTTATTCTTAGTATTATTTTCTTTTTTTCTCTGTGGGAAGTTCACTGCTCCTATTTTGGAGAATAGCATGGTACTGTTCTTATGCTTAGTTTCTTCTTTGTCCATATTTGTTCCATAGGAGTTAGCACCCCATGGCAGTAAAGATCAACTGTACTCTGTTTCCTGACATTTTAAAAATAATTTGAAATTCCAGTATAGTATATATTCAGCTATTTGGCGTCACAAACTTAACATTATCAACATTGTCCTCACATTCTTTCCTGTCTAAGCTTCTCTTTCATCTTTCCCACTCTAGTAAGAAGAAACACCCTCCAACAGTTATTCAGTCCAGAATCCTTGTAATAATTCTGAACTAAATCTTCTTTAAACAACTTTCAGTGTATTAGAGATTTCTAAGTAAATGTGGTGCTTCATGACTGTATTGTTAGTACTTGGAAGGCTGATACTATGGAATTCTAGTTCAAGGCCAGTCTTGGTTACATAGCGAGATTCAGTCCACTCTGGGATATGAGAGTCTATCTCAAAAAATCAAGCAAAAAAGAAAACACAAAACAAAGCTAAATAAATTTCACCGGGTTCCATCTTCAAAATCCATGTAAAATATCATTACTTTTTATCAATACCAAAACTATAACCCATGTGCAAGTTACTGTCCTCTCTCACCTGAATTAATATAGTTGATTTCTTGCTACTTCTCTCACTTCATGAATGTATTTTTGGAATTCTATACAATTTCCTCCTCTGAAAATCTGTAATTTAAATGTCTGACTCCAGTGACATATTTGGAAATGGGTCTTTTGGGGTTGATTAGGTTTAGATGAGGTCATGAGAGTGAGGCCCTTATAATAAGATTATTGTCCTTGGAAGACACTCTTTAAAACTTAGTTTCTTTTTACCTGTCCAAGTGAATTAACTGAAGAAAGGCCATTTAAGGATACAACAAGGATAGCTCTTTGTAACCAAAGAGTCTTAACCAAACAGTGACCTTGGTGGCACCTTGATCTTAGATTCCAGTCTTGAAAACAATGAAAAATATATTCTTACTATTTAAAGCAGTTTTTGGTGTCTTTTTATAATATCCTAGGCAGATATTTTATAAAAACGTAAGTTAATCTTGTGCTTCTGATCAGGTTCTCAACTGATATTTTATCATACCTACAATTAGAGTCCTAAAACATTAATTCCTACAAAGTAGTATATGATCTAGATCCCTGCTACTTCTGTGATTTTTTATCTTTTTCTGGACTACTTCCAATGCACTCCATTCCAGCCACTACAGCTTCAGTCTTCCTTAGTTATCAAGTTTAACCTCCAGTCTGGGGTTTGTACTTGTTGACCCTGACTCTTTCTTGATAATATAGACACCACTCTCTACCTTTTCCCCCTTCTTTTATATTATATTATTTTAATATTTTTATAATACCTTTACTAATAACTTGATTTTTGTGTAATGTATCTCGATAATACCTTCTTCTCACTTCTCCCTGTTCCACTCTCTCACCCCTGTGCACTCAAAAACAAGCAAGCAAAAGAATCAAATAAACTAAGTCCAGTTAGGGTGGCAGAAGCATGGATCACTGGCATCACCACGGTTCCACGGTTCCAGGAGGCAGAATACTGCTCTGATAATGGACATTCATCTGGCCCATATTAGCCTGAGACCAAGCCTCCAGTGCACACAGACATCACCCAGGCACCTAGACACTGAGCAGGCACCATGATATCCTGCAAGTTCCAGGGCATCACAAAGGGCCCCAGATATCCCACAGGCACCAGGACATCCCACAGTCACCACAACATCCTGCAGGCTATAGGCCATCTTGTAGATGCACAGGCTTCATGCACTGGGCCAATCTACAGACACCCAGACATCATGCAGGCACCAGGGCCTTCTGCAGGCATCTGGATATCACACAGGCACCAGGACCCTCTGCAGGCACCAGGATGTCCCACAAGCCCCAGGACATACCACAGGCCCCAGGGCATCCTGCAGATGCCCAGAATCCTGCAGATACCAGGACCTCCAGTGGACACCTGGATACTCCTCAGGTGCCCAGTCATCCCCCAGGCTCCAGGGCATCCAATAGATGCCAACTACATACACCCAGACATCTCACAGGAACCTGAATATCCTGAAAGCACTCTGACATCCTGTAGGCACACAGACATCTTTCAGGCACCAGGATATCAAATAGGCACCCTGTCATCTGGCAGTCACAAGGCCTTCTGCAGACAACTGGATATTTTGAAGACACCAGGACACCCCACAGGCACTCAGGCATCCTACAGGCATCAGGACATCCAGTAGACACCAGGGCCTTCTGTAGGCACATAGACTTCCCATTGGCATCCCACAGATACCAGGGCCTCCCATATGTGCCGGGCATCCCATAGGTGCCAGGACACTGTGCAGGCACATGGACTCTGAGCAGGCACCAGCATCTTAAAAGGTACCCATCCCTCCCTTATGCATTCAGTCCTCATGCAGGGACCTGGCTATCCCACCAGGATCTGAACCTGCTGCAGGCACCTGGACATCTCTCAGGCACCCAGATATCATATAGGCACCTGGACTTCATCCAGGCCCCCATACTCCAGGCTGACACCCAAACTTCATGCAGGTACCAAAAATCCAGCCAGAATGTGTGCCCCATGGAGCCAGGCTCAAGCACCAGGTGAACTCTGATGGTGTCAGCAATGTAGATTGACCTCTAATTGTCCTGATCCAGATGAGAATTTTGAGGTTTCTAAGATCCCTCTCAAAAGGAGGAGACTCAACCCTTAGTATGGAATATTATTCATCTGGGACATCTTGCTGTTGCTCAGGATCAGGGTGATCTCAATATTTGGCAGAGTGTTCAGGGTCATGACTTGCTTGAGTTCCAGTTACTGCATATTCCCCTTATCACACTTATCACCGCCTTGGTCTTTGTGCTTGCAGCCCTTGGATAGAACCACAGCCCATGTGCTCCCCAACCCTTTCAGGGAGAGCAATACAAGTAGTAGAGGCCATGTCCATGGGAATGGTGGAATTGGCCTGGCAGGCAGAAAAGAGGATAGGAGGGTCTGTTGGTAACCAGAGCACAGGTCTCTCAATCCAGGAGATAAGACACTCTTCAGCTGGCCTATCCTGTTATTGCCCAGAAGCAGGGTGATCCTGTGATTTGGCAGCTAGTTTGAGGGTAGAACCTGGTCCAGCTTCAGACTGCTACATACCTTCCTGTCCTTATTGTTGGGCCTTTGTGCCCACAGCCTGCCATGATGCCACAGAGCATGCTCTCGTTCACCCATCAGGGAGAGCAATTCGAGTGGTGGGGGCTGCCATAGGAGCGACAGAACTGCCTGGTAGTCAGTGAAGAATCTAGGATGGTCTGGCAAATCTGAGGACCTATCCTTTGTCTACCCTTGGTTTGCACCCATGCCTGTCTCCACCTCCAGACAAGTGTTTCCTAGCAGTTTTTGCCACTGTTCCCCTGTCTGCCTGGTCCCTGGGTCTGTCTCTTTTTGTAGTGTGTGTGTTCCCTTCCTAGAGTTTATATCATCTTCTAAAAACACATTCCTATTTAAATTTTTTTGGAGATTTGATTTGTTTTTATTTTATGTGTATGGGTGTTACATTGCATGTGCGTCTGTGCCTCGCATACACTCAGTGCTTGTGCAGGCCAGAAGAGGGTATCAGATCCCTTGGAGTTGGAGTTATAGACAGTAGTTTTCTGCCATGTGAGTGATGGGAACCAAACCCCATGTCCTATGGAAGAGCAGCCAGTGCTCATAACCACTGATTCATCTCTCTAGCCACAACTGCATTACTTTTTAAAAAATGTTCTTATTCAGCAATGAGGATCAAATTCAGGGCCTTGCACATGCTGGGTAAACATGTTACTACTGAGGCTACACTCTTAGTTTTTGAGTCTGTCTTTATATCTCTGTTACTAGTCAGTATTTTTATTTCTCTCTCTTTCATATTAACTTCCCCTCTTGAAAAGATGGTAAGTGTCATGCAGGGAAGGTTTATTTCTCTTTTGCTCACTATTGTAATCTTGTACTTGACAAGTGATTAATAATGTTTTCAAAAAATAAGTGAATTCACTTTAACTTAGAACCATGGATCCACATCTGTTTTCCTTTCTTTCCTTTCTTTCTTTCTTTCTTTCTTTCTTTCTTTCTTTCTTTCTTTCTTTCTTTCTTTCTTTCTTCCTTTCTTTCTTTCTTTCTTTCTTTCTTTTTAGTTCTAAAATTTACAAAAACGACAAGTTGATCTGGAATGACTTAAAAAGGCAAGCAGGACAAGTATATTTAGGAAACCGCAATTTGTATAATAGATTATAATTTAGAAAACTTTGATGCTTCCTTATAGAGCTAACTACTCTGTATTTTACACTAATGAAGCATATGCTCATGGTTAGATAGTCTTCAAGATTAAAGATGCAGTATCTATCTGACACCAGCAGAAGTGATTTGTGTTCATTTTTTCCTTTCTATTTAAGTTTATCCTATAATTCATTCATGTAAAAAGTATTGGGTATTTGAAGACACAAATATGGCAGAAAATAAAGCTAAACTAGGCACACATTCTGCCACTGGGAAATTAGCAGATTAACATTTTTTTAAAAAAAATTTTGTTCTAATGGGCAGGTACATACCATGATAAATTCAATATGGTCTGATGAGGGCTAGGACATAATTCAAGATATAATACGTAATCCTAAAGGACAGAAATATTTATAGATTCTCGAATACATAAGGAAATCCTGCATAGATGAAAATGGCATAATGTGAGGCTAAACATGTGGAGATTTCCTGAAGGAGGTGGCAAACACCCAATGACACCCCTGTCCACACCCCTTAAAATAGCAGGAAGATGGTATAAAAAGGAAACAGTGAAGGACGAGACAGCATGGAGAAAGAGGGGCAAAGTCACATGAATTTTTAAAAACGTATAGCTTGATTGATTACAAATAATGAAGTCACGGAAAGACTTGGAAGGCGAGGCTAGTAAAGCTAATTAGAGATTTTGTGAGGGGCTAATTAAGAAAACACATCATTATAAATACTATTCTCATAATGGACAACTATTTATCAGTTAAAAGGAAAGTTTAATAAATCAAGCTTCATTACCACTTTGTTACTGCTCCTATGGATATTTAAATTTTACAGTATGATGACCAGAGTGGAATTACTCAGTACAAATTTTGACATTGGAAGGTATATTGGACTTAAACTAAGGAGTTTCTAGACACTTATTCTATTAAAAAACAAAACAAAACCAAAAGAACATCATCATGGTCTCTGTCTGCCATGCTAATTTATTTTTTCCACAGCAGTGTCTGAAAAGAACAAGAAAGTAAAAGATTACATATATATATATATATATATATATATATATATATATATATATAATAAATTTTATTGTATGTGTACTGGTGTTTTGCCTGCATGAATATAACATGTGAATGCTTGGCACCTGAAGAGGACACAAGAGGGCTTCAGGCTCCCTGGAACTGGGGTTAGAGTTGGTTGTGAGTTGGCATGTGTGTGCTGAAAATCAAACCCACGTTCTCTGGAAAAGCATCGAGTACCACTAAGCCCCCATGAAGGCAGTTTTAATGAATATTAAACAGTTTCAAAAAAACCAAACAGGGAGGGGAGGGGCTGGATATAAGACAATCATTTTTTCTTGATTGGAATTTCAAATGCCCAGGAGAGATAAAAGAAACGAAAGATTTGAAAATACTTGGCTAAAAAGCGATTATAGCAGCTGTTCTTTACCTGCCAAAGTAAAAAAAAATAATACATAAAAGAAAGAAAGCCCATCTGTTTTGAGTCATGAAGTCATCCTGCATACTCCATAGAGAGCTTATATCCAAGTGGGAGAGAAAGTGATTCTGATTGTGAAATTCAATTCTAAAGAACAAATCTTTTTTCCCAGGCCTCCTCATGGGCTAGATTTCCCCCTTTTCCCCAAGTCTAGGTAACTGAGATATAAATATGTGTAAAGGCTAAATTACAATAACTCAATTGGAACATTTAAAGCTGTTGATCGTACATGCACTAAACTGAAAACAGATTTAAAAACAGAACAGGATGAACGGTTTCTTTTTAAAAAAGAAAGTAAAGCAAAAATGAAATGATGTGGAAACTGAAGCAAGTAAAGGATTTGGCTATTTAAAAATGGAAATCTAACTGTGGAGATGAGGGAAAATTTAATGCACCTGCATTTCCATGTCATATTAATTTAGATTATCTTTAAGTCTTAATTCAACAGGATTCTATTCATAGATTATTAATATTCATATAAACATTTATGTTTCTTATACTACAGCAAATATCGTTAAATAGATGATTGAATCATGAGCGCTGTCTTCAGTGAAACAGATAAGAACAAAATTATTCTTTGTCCTCGGCTTAGACTAGAGTTATGAAAGCAAATCCAATACTTGAGGACATTTAAGGCACTGGCAGAAGTCACTTGGCACAGACATGAATACTCAAGATGTAGGCATTTCAAGATATAGAATGGATTCTGAGGGGAAAGAAAGGTTAGGCTGGGTAACTTTTAAGTAAAAGAGTGACCTCTATAATTTTGTTTCTTATTGATTATTAAGCATTAATTGGGCAAGTTAATGAGTTTCACTAAAATTTCTTTACATGTGAATATTATGCTCTAATCACTCCACCTTCCTTTGTGTTCTCTGTCTCTGTCCCTTGCTCACTACTCAGTCCCTAATTACCTGCTTTTCCTTTTAAGTCAAGGCTAGAATCTTTGGATTTCGGGGTTTGATGAGTTGAGAGGGAGAAAAGAAAACATTTTTAGATACAGAGAAGAAGAATGAGTGAAGGAATGGAAACAGGAATGTGGTATGTGACTCCAAGGAGACAAGTGTGACAGAATAGTGGCCAAGGGTCATGCTGGGGATTAGTGGGCATATAGGATGAATAGGTTGGGTGGAGACAATTGATAGAAGACCTGGAATTCCAGTTGATTCCTTTTGACTTGATCCTACAAGCTTGGCCTTGTAGGAGAGCAACATGCTGAAAGCAGTGCCTTAAGAAGATTAGTCTAGTGTGGGTTTTTAGGAAGGATTTGTTTGTCTGGATGGATGTGGGATCATGGAAAGAGTTAACCCATGCATTTAAGCTCACCGGAAGGACATCTTTCAATTCTTTCCCTGGTGATTGGTAAAGGCCACAAAGCCAGGCGGGTTTCTTGTTTCTCTTTTGTTTTCATTTCCTCTGTCAACATTGTCTTAATTTATTTGAATTCCTTTTTTTTTTTTTTACCTTAGTTAGACATGATCCTCCAGGAAAGCAGCAATAGGGTAAGGGAGGACTTTGAGACTGTGTGTCCTGTCTTCCAAACCTCTAGCCCCTGGCCGTTGGATGTCCTTGCTCAGTGGTCAGGAAAGGTCTTTGACAACAGATTTGTAATTGATTTTTCTAGTCCCTGATGAGTTATTCAGCCTATAATTGTTGGAAGTCCCTAAGTCTGGGTTTAGTGCCTTTCTTCAGGACTCAGCATGAGTATAGACTGAGTTGCTTCCTAAGTTTTAAAAATAGACTCTTCGCAGTGTGACTTCATTATCTGAAATTATGCAAAGTCCTGATGTCCCAGACAGATCTCTATTAAAATGGAAATAAAAACATACATCACAATGCCAAATAGAGATGAGTTAGGGATTACTTACATTCAATTCATTTCAGGTCAGCTCAATAGTTGTTTATTGAACAGCTCACCAGGGATTTAGAGAATCCACAGGCACAAAGCCTTATCTATATACCATACACATATTAGCACTCTCCAAAATGAACAAACCACATAACTTAATAACAATATGAAATATAAAATTAGGTGACAAAATGAAGTGGTGATAACCATTGCAAGAGAGGCATGCAAGTATTAATTTAAAACAAAAAACATGAAAAGGAAAATCTTGGACTCCTAATTATGTGTGAATTATGGATGTTAAATTATTTTAGATATGTCATCATTTAATGATGACAGCCTGATGAGTGCAGAGGAAAACTGATTGCTAATCATCTCATTATTGGGACCTAATTTGCTCAAATCCATCATTCATTCTTGTTTTTGAACTATGTTTTATAACACTCTTTCTAAGCAGCCAATTCAGGCTTTACCATGTGCCACTTTCTACCCTTGCAAGTACTGAGATCAATTTCTCACTAAAAATGCTCTGTAGTATGTCACAGCCTTATTTTAGTTTGAAGAGTTGATGATAAGATTATTCAGGAAGAGAATGTACCCACTCTATCTGAGGATGAACTAGGCCAAGTTGAGTTTCTCGGTGATGTTGCACTCATATCTTGAGGTAGTTTGTTTTTGTGCCAGTAACCATGTGCCTGTCTCGCAGAAATATCTTCAGGATGCTGATATTTTGTTGGAAGATTATTTGAGGCTCAGGAGATAAACTGGAATAATTTACTAAAGACACCTTGGAATCATTTCTGCAAGGAAGGGATGAGCTGTTTCTTCAGTAGTGTTAAAATGCATTAGACTGCCTGGTCTAGGACCTTGTAATAAGCATTCGTTAGGATTATCTCTATTCAGTACACATTGTGAGGATTTCTTGGTTGAGAGAAATGGCCAAGTGGGAAGAATATATGGAAATTAATGTTAATAATAGGAGAAGGATGAAGAAGGAAAGGAAGGAAAAGGGAAGGGAAGAGGAAGACCAAATGATTGAGAGAGAGACATTACTGAAATATCAAAAAAGAAACAGAGTTTTTAATTTTCTTGGTATTTCAAAGAAATGGTAGTGCAAAGGACACAGTGTGTGAGTAAAAGATATGAATGCAAAAATTTGTTAATTTAGATATGTCTGATTCTCCAAAATCTTGTCGTCTAGTCCCATGTGTGGCATCTAAAAAGCATTTAAATCATAGGAGAGAGATTGCTCCAAGGCTGTGTTTGCTGTGGTTGTTATAAAGTTGGTGTGCTTGGAGCAATTCAAGGTGTCAAAGCAACAATGCAAGAAGAACTTAGGTCAGAGGTGGCAGCCCAGGACTAATCCCTGCTGTTTTGAAATTGCTGAGACAGGAGGATCATAAGTTCAAGCTCTACTTGTGTCAGAGTGAGTTGAAGGTTAATTTTAGTAACTCTTGTTATTTTTTTCTCAGAAGAATGCCAGTATCCAATACGGAATGAAGCCCCAAATAAGGGAATGAACCGTATTTGAACATTCATTGCACAGTATTATCACTATACACAATAATGTAGGCAATCCTTATATTTCCCTCTTAGCTAAATAGTTTATGTATAACTTGGCAATTTGGTATGCAATATACATTCTGATGCAATTTAGTTGCCAAGCACTAGTACTTTGAAACTAGTTTAGTTCTTTAGATAGGGGGCTATCCTAGACCCTCTGCCATACTAAGAAAGTACCTCTCACTGAGCTATATCCTTAGCCTGAAAACATTCTAGTTTTGAATAATGAATCTTCTTACTATAAACTGCCTTCTTCTATTATTCCAAGGCAAGCCTCCTTCTTTACCCCACCTGTGAGTTATTTTACGTGCTTTTTCCAAATATAGATTCTCTTCTATTATCAGTTGTGTTAATGCAGAGATAGAGGTAGTGGAGAAAGTAGGTTGACTTAGGTAAATCTGAGGTTTTCGAGTCCCTGGTCCTAGAAAAATGCTTTCTAGAAGGATTCTGGCTAATTTGAATGGATTTCAAAAAATGGAGCACAAAATCCTATATATGTTATTGGTTGACATAAATAATTATTTTTACTAGTTCTGTCTGGTTCATACTAATGTTGAAATATGACAGTGATGCAGTTTCCAAATACTAGCTATATATCTTATATATAAGGCTTGTCATCCTGAGTACCTGGCAGCACAGTAAAGTTGTTGTATCATCTAAAGTCATTGTTTGAAAGTTCCCAGTTAAAACCCTTAGAATCATCCCGGTAGGGGATGAGACCTTGAAGGGCATTCAAGGCACACACAAGATAGGCTGTTAACAGTGAAACACATTCACTTGTATGAAGGTAGTAAATCTAATGCATTTTAAAGTCAGCATTAAAAATGTTCCCTTTCAGAGGTTGAAATCCTAGAAATGAGCTTTCTGCATCTCCATGTTTCTTTCCCCTGGTTTTTTATAGCCCTCCTAGTGTTGCAAGGATTCATACCGACCTCCACTACCTCCAGGGACTTGAGAGGGCAACCTGGCTTTCTACTTCTCTGCCTTCACAAGACGCTTTCTACCCAGAGCTAAATCTAATGCTTTTTATTACTTCCAAGATGGTTTTTGTCCAAGGGTTTAACGAGACAGATGGGAAAAATAACTTTTTAGAAGAGTAGGGTAAGAGGCTATTTCCTATTAACTGTCTCAACAAGACTAAAAATAAAAGAAAACAAAACCTCATTTAACTGCAGAAGGAAGAAGAACTTCTGTATCATTTGCTCAAGTTTTATCAATTGCAATGCTTTTTTTCTCAGTCAAAATACCATTTGTTAAAGAATAGGTGTCTCTGTTCGTGGCTGTGGATCTAAATGTGTTTCTGTTATGATAACATCAGTGTTTCCAAAGACTCAAATGAATAGATTCATCTCAGATCTCCAGGAAAATCTTGCCTTCATTTATCAAGAAAACTCTAAAACAAACATTATAAAAAATTCATAAAAATGTTATGTGAATTACCCTGCTAGCTATGAGGAATATCTTTCATGAATACTCAGTGGAAAAATCTTGAACTAGATCTGTTAATGGAAAATTTCCTTGAAGAGTTAAAAGACCTAAAAGAGTATAACACATTTTTATTATTCACCATCACTTGCAGGACTCAGTAGAACAATTTCTTTTAAATGCTCTGTAGCTCAGTGGTATTATGTTCTACCAAATTGCAGCTTATTGACATGGAAATGTCAACCCAATTTAAGGTTAATATTCCTCAATCAGGTTACTTTTATGTTCTCTTTCAGCCCTTTTTACTTCTAGTGTAATAGTTTTATAGATGATGATTAATGTGATAACAAAAATTTTAAAAATCAGTCTTAACTGTACAACTTCATAAATTTTGGTAGTTCTATGCAGTTTTATAAATAACACTACTATCAGTAAAGAGGAAAAGGCAGAAAATGGTTCTACCAGCCTAATATGTTTTCTTGTGGCCCTTTAACATGGCTGTTTTTTCCTATCTGTAGACCTAGGCTACCAATCATATGTTTAGTGACATTTGGTTTTGTCTCTTCTAGAACTTTATATAAAGTCAATGATACTGCATTTTGTTGAACATTTCCATTTAGGGTGCATTTTCTCAACTTTAACACTACTGCCATTCGTTTGTTGTGTGTATGGTCTGTTCTAGGTTTTGTAGGATGCTCTGTAGCACTGATGACCTCTACTATCTGTAGCATCATTCAATTGTAACAGAAAGAAATCTTGCCAAATAGCTGAGTTCAGAGGTAGAACATTGGCTAGAACCCAAAATCCCCTGTGTGTGTAGGGGCCTAAATGTACTGCAGGATGTGAGAGGGCAAGTTGAGAAAGTTGGTTATCCCTTTTCAACGTGTGGGTCAGGAAACTCAGATCATGAGACTTGGTGGTGAGTGCCTTTACTTGCTGGGCCATCTCACAGGCCTCAAGAGTCACATTTTTAAATCATTTTCTTATCCTGAGTGCTTTGAAGTCTGCCAGGTAGTTCAGTCTAAGACATGTCCGATAAATGATCATTGTGTATACATAAACTTATACTCTCACTATAAGTTTGTATGTACATAAAGGACAATTTACATATTACAGAGTGCTAGAAAATTAAAATAATGAACTTTGAGGCTTGGAATAATCAACAATACTTTCTTAGGAGCTAGGTCTTAAAATAAAATTTAGAGGAAGGGAAAGATTTGAACAAGAGCAACACTTTAAATAAAGACAGGCAAGACATACCCTAACATGTCAGTAAAATAGACAAAATAGTGGATTTGGAGGAGTAGGAGAATCAAGATTGTATAGCTAAAGTCGTTTCAAACTCTAAAAGTTTTGAACATTGAGTATAACAGTTGTAAAGGCTATAGGATAAATCAGAAGAAAAACAAATTTCAGAAGAGATCAGACAAAAGCATGCAAAGATTTCAATTTAGGTAGTTTATCACTATTAGACTAGTCAATATTTACCTTTAGTAGGTGTGGTTCACATTTGTGAATTAATAAGGCTCCAGTTCAAGTTGTGTAGATTGTGTATTTCCTAGTAGAAATGGTGATTTTAGGAAAAGCATGATAACAAAATCAGAATCTTTCCTTTCATAAATATTTTTTTCTGATAAAATGATTCTCCATAGAACTATGAACACAATCCTCATAAATTCAAGTGCAGGCAGCAGCCCTACTCCTGGGCATTATTCCAAGTTCTCTGGTGCATAGATTATAAAATTCAGATTGAGCCCTTTGAACTCACTGGAGAAAATGGTATTCCTCAACGAGAAGTGAAACTTATTTCTTAAGTTGGTACTCATCTTTCTTTAGGTTCAACTCATTAAAATACTGTGAAATTAGTTTGTAGGCCATCATATTGAGTTTTTAATACATCTATTGTTAAAAATATTTTTTTTCTCTTAGTAAGATTGGATGTTCCAAGAGAATATTTCAAATCTAATAATTGGATTTTGAATTGCCTTATTCCAGGTATGTATTTTCTAAGTTTTTCTGAGTTCAATTAAATGAAAGCTTTTAAATATTTCAATTCAAGTTCTACTCTGTTGGAATTGGTAAATTCAAATATGCCTGCATATTTTTAAATCAAACCTCTACTTTTGACACATCTCTTTCATATTATAAATGATCAAGGAAGGTAGTAGAGAACAATGTTCATGTGTATTTTAGATACCTTTAAATTATGATATGTAATTTAAGTTAATTTAGTACTTATAACATCTTTTATATTATGCTGTTAGCTTATTCAAGATAACATTGATAGATAAGTATATTTTGCATTATTGTAGGAATTATCTTTCAAAACTGGTGGTTAAATTACACATACTGCTTGAGAGACTAGCAATACATCCTTAAAATATCACTTTTCTAAGTAAGTTTCTCTTTTTAAAATATTTTCATTATAGCTGGAACATATTAAATGTATTTATAGATAGGCCACACTGTGACATTTCAATATAGGTATTCGATGTAATTGATACATCATTCACCTGAACACTTTTTTCTTTGTGTTTGGAACATTTAAAATCCTTTTTCCAAGTTATTTATAAAATATATAATTAAACCTTGCAAAATAAACCCACTGTGCTATAGAACATTAGAAGTCACTCCTCCATTACCACTGCATTTCCGTATATCTTAATGATCCTCTCTCTAGCCCGTTTCCCACACAGTATTTCTAGGCTCTGCTAACACAGCTGTTCTCATCTCATCATCTTGGAGATTAACTTTTTACCTCCATATATAAGTGAGACAAAAAAAAAGCACTTCTCCAAAGAAATTATATTTTTTTTAATTTACTGTATTGAAGATCAATAAATGATAAATCACTAACTTCAGGTCAGGCCCTGGTAAATTTACATAAATACTGATTTATGTGGCCATAGATTTCTCCTTCATTGTGACCTTTACATAGTCAATAACAGAAATATATTACTGAATACATCACAGCTTGTAAAAAAATGAATGGTAAGCACAGTGTAATCACTGTAATCATTTTTGAATCGATATTAATTGAACTGTTAGTAGTGACAATAAAGCACATTAAGTACATTTCTATACGTGATCTGTTAAGAACTTGTGAGCTCTGGGGCTGGAGAGGTGGCCTTGTGGTTAAGAGTGCATACTGCTCTTGTAGAGGATCAGTACCCACATTGGGTTCCAAGGGGGGTCCAATACCTTTGGCCTCCACAGACAATTGCATTCACCTGCACATTCCTAACCACAGACACTAGCATATGTACTTAATTAAATATAAAAGTAAAGTCTTCAAAAAGAGAATTTATAAGCTCTGTTAAAGCACAATAGATGCATTCTATTCTTTTTCACTCTATTTTTTTTCTTCTTTTTAGTTTTAATTTTTGTGCTTTCCAAATATTTATTGAGCTGCCATTGGCCCCTAGCCAATTTTTGGTTCATGACCTGTGGGTACCAGGGTCATAACTTTCCTTAGGGTTTCGAAGAAAGCCATTAGTCTGGACATGAAGGAGTGAGGGTAGAATTTGGTGCAAATGTAAACAGAACTTTTGTTTTGTTTTGATTTTCAAGATAGGGTTTCTCTGTGTAGCCCTAGTAGTCCTGGAACTCACTGTGTAGTCCTGGCTGGAGTTGAGCTCAGAGATTCCCCCTGTCTCTGCCTCCCTAGTGCTGGGATTAAAGGTGTGTGCCATCATCGCCCAGCTCATAGTTTGAATACACTGGATGGACATAGTCAATATCTCTGTTGCTGAAATTTCCTGTCTGGCCTATAAAACAACTATTCCTTTTCAGTAATTATGAATTCAGGAAAATATCATTATTTAGAAACTTTTGAGGAAATTATTTTTTATGATTATAATTTTATGATCTGACAATGGCTAATTTCTGGATGCCTTATTTTTCAAAGAAAGTTTTCATATACAAATATTACATTTTTTCTACACTGGAAGCTTCATTGCTCTGCTAATTTTATATAGAAGAAATTAAACTTGTTATAGCTACTTAAAATAACTTCAATCTATGAGGAATATGACATGTAGCTGACTTGAAAGACTTGTGGACATTCATATTGAAAATGATTTCAGTAGGGAAAAAAGGTGGAAAAAATTCCCAACTCAGTTGTTAAACTTCACTCACAAAAGATGAATT
This sequence comes from Cricetomys ansorgei, assembly GCA_026225945.1. Taxonomy (NCBI): domain Eukaryota; kingdom Metazoa; phylum Chordata; class Mammalia; order Rodentia; family Nesomyidae; genus Cricetomys; species Cricetomys ansorgei. The sequence continues at coordinate 1,089,754 of JAMJFZ010002884.1, read as the reverse complement.
GAATCATTTTGTTGCCAAACTCCTTTTGAAAGAACTGAGAAAGTTCTTTCAACAATGGTCAATGGGAAACTAAGATTCCTCATTTCATCAAGTAATAAAAAGAATCAGAAGTCAGTAGAGGGTGTCAGATTTTGTAAAACCTGAGTTACAGGTGGTCATGAACCACCATATTGGTGCTTGAAATCAAGCCCAGATCCTCTGAAAAAATAGCCATCCCCTTGAAACTATTATTTGATTTAAAATGACAAATGTAGTATTGATCTTCTATATAATCATTCTTGGAGAGCTTTATATCAGTTATTTGGAAGAAACAATATTATCAAGATAATATCATTATTAATCAGACTCAGTGCTTGACATATATAGTTCTTGACATAGTGCTTGCAGTTACAGAGTCACCTGAGGTTGAAGCAGGACATTGGGGCCAACCTGGGCAGTAAAGTGAGGACTAATCTTAAACATGGATAAATAAAACAATAAAGTAAATTAAAAGGACATGACAACTAAACAGATTCAATTATAGATGTTAATCTCAGTTATAGTATAAAGGGGTGTGAAATTTAGTCATAGAAAAATAATAGTTCAACAATGTTATGAAACCATTTCCTCTCATATAGTACATCCTGCTTCCCCTCCTCCCCTTCCTCCACTACTCCCAGCTCCCCCATATACCCTCTCTCCAAGATCTACTGCTACTCCCCCCATCCCTACTTCCCCACCCTACCCACCCCCACTTATTCTCAGAAAAGAGCAGTTCTTCCAGGATTACTGCTCAAACAGGGCACAGCAAGATGGACCAGGGCTGGGCAATAATCCCTACATTAAGGGTACACTAGGCAAACCAGCAGGAGGAAAAGATTCCCAAATGCAAGTTAAATGGTTAGACTCCCCCACACTTCAGCTTGTAGGTTTTTGCAAGTACATCAAGCCAGAAAGCCTTTTTTATTTGAGACAGGTTCTAATCATGCAGTTTAAGCTTGCCTCAAACTCAGGGGAATCCTCCTGCTCCATACTCTTCAGTGCTGAGATTACAGATGTGTAGTACCACATGTGCCATAAAAACAAGTTGATAATAATATACATGCTTTAAAAACACGTCATCTGTCAATTAGGTTTGAAAAAAATGGAATTAAAGGCATCAAAATTGGAAAGGAAGAAGTAAAATTTTCATCTATTCACACATCACATAAGTATATACAGAGAAAATCCTGAAAAGTCCTATGAACATTAACAGCAAAGATCAATATACAGAAATTGACTGTACTTCTATTCATGAGCAATGAAAAATGGGGCCCTACTCCTTCTTTCATTACTGAAATTGGGGGGAGAGAGCAATTCAGTATCTTTAGTTGAGTACCCACTGCTGAGTCCAGCAAACTCTAGAGAATAGTTTCAAACACAGGGCTACACCATTGGTCTTGTTTAAACTCAATGACAAAAGACAACAAAAAGATACGAATGTGGAAAGAAGATTTGAAGGAAGCAAAGGGAATTGACAGGGGTAAGAGGAAGATAAGAGAGAATGCATAAATAATTTGCATTATCTATTAAATTGTCAAAGAAAAAGTTGATTGATAAAAATATATATTGATATAAAAATTAAAAAAATCTTACAACCAAACAACAAAGAGACAAATAACACAATTAAAAACAAGCAAAGAACTAGGATAGATATTTTGCCAAAAAACATTGTCTAGCATGCATTAAAAGATATTTAACAGCTTTAATCATGAAGGAAATGAAAATCACAACCACAATAGGATACCAATTCACAACTGCTATATTGCCTTTCATTTAATAATTTAGAAAATTACAAAGATTGGTGAGGGTGTGTAAAAATAATAAGCATAAAACACTGAGATGTAAAATGGTTCATCTGCTGTTCATCAGTACCTCAATATTTTAATTTATTTTATTTGCTTTAATTTCTTTATTTTAAAGTATCTTCTTTTGTATAATAAATATCAACACCCCTCCCTCCATACCTCCCAGCTCCTCTCATCCTCCCTTTCCTCCTATTATATATCCTCCCTATCTCCACCCACTCATTCCCCCCACCCCTGCTTCTCCCTATAGATCCGTGACCCAGGGTCACGGATCACACAGGGCACAACAAATGGGACAAAGCCAGGCACCAGTCCCCATATACAGGGTGAATCAGGCAACCCAGCTGGAGGAAATAGGTCTAACTATGTAGTTACTGCATGATCCAGCAATCCCACTGCTGGCTACATATCTAGGTAAATTAAAAGCATATATAAATTTTGTACCAAATGTTCACAACACCATTATTTATTAACAGTCCAAAAGTAGAAACAGCCTGAATAGTTATCCACTGATGAACTGTGTGCTTGCTAGTTTTTCATAAACTTGACAGAGGCTACATAATCATCAGAGAGGAGAGAGCCTTAATTGAGAAAATCCCTCCATAAGATCAGGGTGTGGACAAGTTTGTGGGTCATTTTCTTAATGAGTAATTAGTGGGGCAAGGGCCCAGACCATTGTTAGTGGTGCCACCCATGAGCTGATTGTTCTCGGTTATATAAGAACACAGGCTGAGCAAGCCATGAAGAGCAAGTCAGTAAGCAGTACTCCCTAGTGGACTCTGCATCAGCTCTGGTCTCCAGGTTCCTGATTTGTTTGAGCTCTTGTCCTGACTTCTTTTGATGATGAACTTTGATGTGGAAGCAGAAGCCAAATAAACCCTTTCCTCTTCAACTTGTCATGGTGTTTAATCACAGCTCCTTGACTAAGACAAACTGATTAATGAAATCCAGTATATCACACAATAGGATATTATTCATCCATAGGAATTATTCACCCATAATTGTATAAGGAATTAAGTATTGTTCAGTCTGCTAAACCACTGATATGAGTTCAACATAATATGTTAAGTGAAAGAAGTGAGACCTACAATATTCATCCATACTGTAACATACGGTCTTATATAATGGAAATTTAGCTTCCTGCTTTTGTTGCTTTGGTTACCACACAAAAGAGTGTGATGTACTTTTCCAGAGTCTTGGAAGTGTTTGTGGCAATGTAGTAAATGGGAAGTCTAGAGAACAACTGAAAATGATGCACAGAGAAACTCCCAGCATAAATTACATTGCTTTAAAGAAATATCACAAAGTCAAAGTATAATTATCTAACATATAAAATCCCTAAAGAGGGAAAATTCTTGTTTTTCAGAATTAAAGACCTTTTTATTTTCTCTTGGTGAATAATTTTCAAGGATCTACAGTCACATTTGCTATGTGTAAATTATGGTGTTAGGCACTGTATGAAAAATTACACTTTAATAGTTGAAACTGTTTAAAATCTGATAAAGAATATAAGATATTTCTCTAAAATATTACAGGACTTTAACTAGGCAGTGCCCATGGTGTGAAAGATTGCATTTCAGGCACAAGACCACTGAGAACAAAGGGTGCATACACAATGGTGAAGACATATTTGCGATCATAACACTGAAACTTGAAGGATAAATAAGATTTGACTGAAAAACGTGGTGGGGGAATTTCATGGAGTTGATAAACTATGAGCAAAGTTTTGAGATGAGAATCCTTTTTGGATACTTTTCAAATTTGTTGTTTTTGTTTTGAGATACGGTTTCTCTGTTGCAACTCTGCCTGTCCTGGAACTCACTCTGTAGACCAGGCTGGCTTCGAACTCACAGAGATACACCTGTCACTGCCCCCCCAAGTGCTGAGATTAAAGGTGTGTGCTACCACCGCAAGGCTTCTTTTTTTAATAAAAAAAATCAGAATTTTGCAGTACTACATGTTGTGGAAGTTTATTTTTAGTTATGTATAAAATAATTGTTTTATGCACTGTTGGGTGAGGGGCTGCCTAGGACTTGGTGTTTTGTATTGTCTGCAGGTGTTGGATTTATGTGGGGGATGTTTGATTGTTAATGATCTGCACATGCTATCAGTAGAACACCTGAGGAGTTCTGAATCAATAAAAACACCTGAGCTCAGATGTTTGGGGTTCTACTGTCAAGTATGGTGCCTGCCATAATGGTGTCTCCCTTTGCAGAGGTCGGGCAGGGCTTCCACCAATGAATATGCCTCCTTGTCATCCTTGCTGAGCTTCCACAGTAGGTGTACAATTATAAATAGTTCCCATCGTGGGGCAAGATATCATGCTAGCCATATCCAAAGTGGAGACAAAGAAGAAAGAAAAACTTCAGACCTTGCATTTTCTGTTTTATTTTGTTTTGTTTTGTGCAAACCTGTCCAGATACTGGTGAGTTGCAGCAATCCTGACAAGACACATATGCTGTGGTAATGAGAACTCCACCCCAAGAAGAAACTCTTCCTGCAGACAAGCTTACCAGTTCTTTTTCCAGCAAACCAGACTCTATCTTTTAATCTGGAAAGTGTTTCCTCAGGGTCAGCACACAGAAGCTCTCTTCCAGAACTGGCTGAGGTTGTATCTCATGCTTGTAGCCGAACTTGATACTGTAAGAATCACCCAGGTGAGGCTGGTTTTGAACATATGAAGGAGTCGTATATAGAAGTTGAGGCTTGTCACCATGAAGAGAGGCCAGGAGAGACCATCGGTGAAGGTACAGCCTCAGTAACAGTTGAAGGACCAGAATGAAGGGGTCAAGCAGAAAAGTTGTGGCTTGGCACCATGAAGAGAGTCCAGGAGGGGCTATTGGTGAAGGTACAGCCCAATTGCAGCAAGGAACCCCAGTGTTCTGAAGATGCGAGCACCATGGGACAACTGCCAGGAACAGCAGCAGCAGTGGAGGGGAGCCAGGAAGAATGTGGAAGGCAAGCTATGTATGCTGCATAGGGCAGAGCCAGGGAAATGATCCAAGCCCTTTGAAGGAGCCCAGAAGATCATGAATGAATTCCAAATAATTGGACATTGGTAATGTTTTGCTGCTGTCCAAAGACATCGTGAAAAGCTTGATGTTTGGTTTCATTTGGTTCTGTGCATTAGTAACCCTTGTGACTGTTTCTCTTGTAAATAGTTTTGGTAGTGAAGTGTTAAATTTCGTTGTAAAGATAAAGCATTTTTTTGATTGGCTTATGCAGAAAAGAGGAATTGTAGAAGTTTATTTTTAGTTATGTGTAAAATAATTGTTTTATGCATTGTTGGGTAAGGGGCTCCCTAGGACTTGGTGTTTTGTATTGTTTGAAAGTGTTGGATTTATGTGGGGGAATATTTGGTTGCTAATGATCTGCATGCTATCTGTAGAACACCTGAAGAGTTCTGTATCAATAAAAACATAAGATCTGTGACAATCAGTGTTCTACTGTCCAATATGGTGCTGGCCAGGGTTGTTGTTCCCTCTGCTGAGGTCTGGGAAGGTTTGCACCAATGAATATGCCTCCATGTCTCCTTTGCGGAGCCACCACAGCAGTGTACTATTACAATTACATCTAGTAATCGAAAGACAAACACTTGACATGAATATAGTCCATAGCTAAAAACTAATCAATTAAATCATTTCATTAAAAAGATCCAATAAATTCTTATGAGTTATCTATTTAAATCTACTTTTAAGACAAGTGGGCTGACTTCCATCTGTGATTCCAGCATTTGAAAATGCTATACATTCAAGGCCAGACTTGGCTACAGAATGAGATTCTATCTCCCCAAACGACAAAACAATCTATAATCCATACAATAATATGTGACTGTGGAGCATTCAGCTGTGAATGATAGCTGTGTATTTAGAAAAATGAAATGGCTTACTTGCTTATTTCATATCGTATCTGATCATTTGTGATGACAAATAACTGATGGACTTTTACACAGTAAGTTGATGGCTTGTCACTGTATATGTAAATAATATGGACACAAGCAAACATATTTGAAGCACATCTTTTAGGTCTTCTGGTGACTCCACCTTGCTAATTCCATGACTATCTCCTTTAGGTACAAAACTGAACAGCGGCACCTTTATATTCCTGAGCCAATAGATGATTCTAGAGATGCTTTATGATTTGGAGATAAATGGATAAATGCAAGGAACCATATCAATGACTCCAGTACACCCTATTTTGTAGTTCCAACCTTCATTTCATTCCAGCAGTCCACATTTGAAATCTTGATTCTATTTTGTGAGGAAAAGAGTTTCATGTAAGCCAGGCTGGCCTCAAATTTGCTCTTTCATTTTTCATGATCCAGAATTTGTGATACTTCTGTGAAATTCATTGTGAGTAGAGCAGTATGACACTACACCAAGGGACACTCAGGGATTCATGTATGGTAACTGAACATTCTATCAATTGAGCCACATCCCAGACAATTCTATTTTTGATTGTCATTATTTATATGGATAATGCATTCCATTAAGTATATCTCAAAAGTATAATACATCTCATTTTAATGTTTTGATTCATTTGTACATTGTTTAATTATCACATGAGGATAATTAGAATATCCTTCACCATAAACTTTCACTATTCATTCTACGTTAAGTACATTTTAAATCCTCTTCTGTGACTATTTTGACTACAGTCACCTATATTCAAGCTATACAGAATTTACTCTCTTTATCTAACAATATTGTAGCCATTGACCAATCTGCCTCACCTCCCTCCCCACGCCTCACTTCCTGCTTCAAATCAACATTCTGTTCTCAACTCCTGTAGGATCGTCTTTTCTTAGTTTCCACATGAGTGAGACTATGTGGTATTTATCTTTCCGTGCTGTGATTCACTTAAAACGTCCTCCAGTTCCAATCATATTGTCACAAATAACAGGATTTCGTCCTTTTGCTAGTGGAATCTACTGTGTATGCATACCATGATTGCTTTGTCCATTTGTCCATCAATGAGCACTTAGGTTGAATCCATAATATAGTGACTGAATTGTGTTGCAATGAGCATGACAATGTAAGACTCTCAATATATTGAGTTCATGTTTAGCTACATGCCAAAATTTTACATTATCCAGCATCGAAATTTAAAGGTTACATCATGCTTTTTGTTTTCTGTAATAAAGCTTAAAATATTTTTTTAACAATTTAAACAATTGATAATTTAAAAAAGACTTTATGAATTACTGGTTCTGTATTTACATACCATTTTTAACTATTAAGCTAAACTATTTTCCTATTTTTATCTTGCCTTTTGCTGATGAGGAAACAGAGGAAAGAGAGACCATGTAAATTTATTCAAAAGTAACATCCACATTCAGATGAAGAAGCTAAAAATGTGAAACAAGATTTGACTGAATCAAAGTCTATACTCTGAGCCAAGCCTTCTATTTTCTAGTCCTCTTGCCTCAGACTCCAAAGACCTAGGATTACAGGTTGGTGCCACTACAAGCTGCTAGATATTAATGTTCTTACATTTTTTTCTTCCTTTTTCTATAGACTTTCTTAGTTTCACAGAGAGCACCAATATGTGCCACTCCATATTTTTACCAGAAAATGAGCCACTTGTTTGTGTGTATGCACAATGTATATGTGTATATGCATTCATGCCTTCATAGTCATGCGACTATGTTTTGAGATGGGGCACATTTTCCCCTCTTGCTATGTATTCCAGGTTACCTGTTCCATGAGCTTCAGAAGACCCTTTGTCTCTGCCTTCCATCTACCATCAGTAGAGCTGGAATTACAGACACATCCAGTTTCTATCTGAGTTCTGGTGATTCAATCTCAGGTTCTTATTTTGCCTGGCAAATGCTTTCACTGCTGAGCAGTCCTCCCAGCACCAATATCAGCTACTTTGATTTTTACTTCCTTTTGTATCAAGTATGGACACTTCTGTGGGCATTTGAACCCTATGTCTTCTTTCTACTCTCCTCAGCTTTCCATCACTTTCCTATCCTATTTTCTTTTTCTCATCTTGATTTAGCAATCGGTGTTGATCAGTTATTCTTTGATTGATTCTGGTGATTCAGTCTACAAGGTGGTTCTTTGCAATTTCACCTTTTAAGGTCCCTTTCTCTTCTTATTGGTATAATGACCTCAATACAGTCAAACTATTTTGACTCCTTCACCACAGAAGAAAAAGCTTCTCAAGGATAGTTTTTCTCAATTTTATCCATGTTTATACAAAATTCTTCCCATTTCTACCTCATTATATTGCATGGTTTGTCTATGTCCTTGGTCCCACGTCCTATCTGTCACCAATCATTCTATTATTTCTCCAAGATCTGTATTTTCTTTTTCATGAATTACTTTTATCTGTGTCCAAGACAGTAGGATTATCATCTCATGCATATGACCACCCCACTACTCTCCCCTACCCTTGCTCTCCCTTTCTCACCAATCCTTTCTATCCAAATAATTCCCTTTCTACAATCATACCACATGTATTTATGCATGCATGCATGCTTGCATATATATATATCATATGAAAAATTTGGGATATTTATCATTCACTACCCAATTTTTCTTCCCTCCTTCACAGTCTTTCTTCTACTTTCATATCCTGTATGGTGCTATTCATTCTCCAGATGACATAATTTCATTCTTCTTACTGCTGAAAAAAAAAAAAAACCTTTGTTGTGTGTAGATACCACATATATTTTTCTATCCATTCCTGGATGATTCTAGAGCCTGCCAGTTTGACAATGTTAATCATTACAGGTGGGTCATGTGGTAGTTTATTTTCAGAAGCTCCCATGTTGATTTCCATAGTGGTTTCATCAGTTTACATTTCCACCAGAAGTATATAAGAATTCTGCTCTCTCCATATCCCTTCTAGTGTTCATTGCCATTTGTTTTCTTGACAAAAGCCATTTTGCTTTTGACACATCAATTTTCACATGTCTTTGTGATATCCCTATTTGTTTCTATATCTTGAACGTTTATTTGAAGACAGTAAAGGAAATGTACTTGGCACACTTTCCAGATACCAATAAATAAAATAAAAGTAACATAAAGAAATCTCTGCTCAACCCAGCTTATCCCTTGGGCAGTAACTTCCATAATTTTTGAAGAATATTCTGTTTTCCTTCAATTCTATTAGCCTTGACTTCTTCTTAAACTTACTGTAATATTTTCATTTTATCACATATTCTGCAATCATACTGGCTAGAGATTTATCAAGTTTGCAAATGTAATGTTCCTGAAGAGGCTAGGGAGGGAAGGCAAGCATCATATTATTCATTCCCACCCTACTGTGATTAATTTATATTGGGTTAATTTTATAATAATAGTAAGCAGCTGTTTTGAGAGGAGGCAATTCTTTGATTAGAGGGCACTGTTGATTTGGGTAATCAGGTTGACAGAAAAGATGGGAATAATCTAAGTGAAATACTGTACTTCCTAGAACACTTACAGTATAATATGAGAGCAAAGAATCCCTGGTGCTGACTCCACAGTGTCATCAAGACACTTGAGAGGGGCAAATGAAGGCAGAGAGAAAGCTAGAAAGAGAAGCTCTTCTGATTTGACAATTTATCTCAATCCAATCCAACCCCACTTGATAGCTAAACCAGTATAGTGAAATGAAGTTAAAGTTCTAGGATTTTGTAGAGTTTGTGAGTTGGTTCTCCTTAATTTCTAGTATACTTTCTATATCAGGAAGCCAATCACCCTTAGAAATAAAGGAATAGTTGTCCCGATGCTGTATTTTTGCTCAGAGGTCATAGCTGTCGGATATTTTTTTCATCAAGAAGATTACAAAATATTAGAAGTGGATAATAAAAATGTTCTAGTGACTCTAGGCAAAATAAGTATTTAAAATACGTCATTAGCATTAGCACTTTGTATGAATAAATAGCAATTAAATTAGTGATGTTTACAAGGAAAATGCTTTATTTGTCTTCTTAGATTCTATATCCAAGATGATGCCTAAGTATTAAGATAACGAAACACAAATTGACGTGAGAAAATACACACAATTTTCATTAATATTTTTATTTATAGAATTTTACTGAAAATGAAACTCAAGGGAGTACCAAAGGTGGCAAACTCCTGGAATTCCATGGTGCATAGAGCAAACAAAACAATGAGGAGTAATTTGTAAGTAACCTACTTTATAAACCTAATAAGGCAGGGAAAGTGTGATTTCAAGACACACCTGAGAAGACCTGCCTTTAAATGAAATGTCAAAGAAAGTATTTTGGCTTGGAATTGATAGTATTTTCACAAATTAAAGTGATTTTTGGTTTCAAGGATATTACATTTCAGGAAAACAGCTAACAAATATATGGAGGAAGACATGGGATGCCAGAGAAATGGGATCCATGTTTTACTGTCACATGTGTGTGTGTGTGTGTGTGTGTGTGTGTGTGTGTATGTGAGAGAGAGAGAGAGAGAGAGAGAGAGAGAGAGAGAGAGAGAGATTGAGAGAGAGAGGGAGAGGGAGAGAGGGAGAGGGAGAGGGAGAGGGAGAGGGAGAGGGAGAGAGAGAGAGAGAGAGAGAGAGAGAGAGAGAGAGAGAGAGAGAGAGAGACACCCAGTTAGTTTAATTAGAGTTGCTTACAGGAACAAAGGTGAGGGATTACTTACAGGAGCATGCGTAACTTACTAGTGGGTCTTCCACTGAAGGAAACATGTTCCCCTCTCCTAGGAACCATCAACTTCTTATTGAAGAAGTGGTGAGGCATTGTGAGCTGTTTCCTACTCTATAATAGAATGTTGGCATGTTCAATACTTGTAGATATTTATAGGTGCTATGAATTCTAGAGCACAATGGCTATGGTAACCAGAAGACAGTGCTCCAAAATACCTCACCTCTCTCTCCTGATCTTAGATTCTTTTTATCTGTGATTTTCTTCTGAGCTTTGGATAGGTGATATAGATATTCCACTTAAATCTACACATTCCATAGTCAATGACTCACAGTCGTTTGACCAATTATGATATTTTGTAGTGACTAACAAAGCTGACATTAGCATTGATTTATGAACACACAAATATTCAGAAGGCATTGGGTAGGTATATCATATTCACTTAGCAAAACTATAGCTTCTCCAATAGGGCTTATGTCCTCTCCAGTGATGAGTTTTTGATTAGGTTTACAATACTAGATGTGAATTTCCTTCTGTGAAGTGGAACTCTAATTTAATTAGAAAGCAGGTATTACCCTATATAAATCAGACCAGTGGGCAAATCTCAACTTAAAGGTCTGTAGAGTAGCATGCAAAGTTCACAGCTGAGTAAGACTATTCATGATTCTATTCCTACTCCAAGAATCCTCAATACCACTCTCCAGCACTATGAAATTCAGTCAGTAGGAAGAAGTTTCCAACTCAGCTGGAATTTGATTTCTTTATGTCCTGCAACCAAATTGTGTGGTGTCTTCAGCAACAGGGTACTGTCACCTGGGATTTTTGTTAAGTAATCTTGTGGCTTCTGGGAATGAGTTTATCAGGCAATGCAGGATACTGTCTCTTTTTTTTTCCTTCAAAAATTTATTTCTAAATTAGCTTATTAAGTAGCAGGTTTCATTATGCCTTTTTCACGTACACTTAGTTTTAGTTGATCCCATTTACACCCTCTTCCAGCCCCTGATAGTCTCCAATTTGCTCTCATGTTACATGCATTCTACAATTCTCCCCTTCAGTTTTCTTTTTCTCCATTCATGGGCTTGTTTTTGGTTTACTGGACTCTGCATACACTCACTTTCATATAAATACACATGTAAAAATCAGAAGGTAGGATCTAAATTTTAAAAAGAGCATTGAGTCTTTGTCTTCCTTAGTCTAGATTTTATTTTATTGTTACAATGTGCACTCATTTCCTAGAAATTTCATGATTTCATTTTGTATGGCTGAAGAAAATACCATTGTGAATGTCTACTGCGTTTTCATTATTCATTCATCTGTTGTTAGACAACCAGGGTGATTCCATTTCCTGGCTATTGTGAATAGAGTATTAATGAACAGGAATATTCAAATATCTCTGTGATGTATATAGAGTTCTTTGGTTATATGTTCAGGATTGGTATGACTAGGTCGTATGGTGAATCTAGTTTTAATTTTTTGAGAAGTTGTCACATTGATGTGCATAGGGGCCATAGGGGCTGTTAGAGCCAAAGTACTTTTATGGGTACTGAAGTCACCCATAATTAATTTTCCCTTTCTTTTTCTCTATTGATATGCCTTCCTTCTGTTTCCATCTTATATGTTGCAACCTACGTGGACATATTCAATACAAAATCATAATAATATAACCTAAGAAAGCTTTATTTGACCAACCTAGTAAAATTACTTCTCCCTGTTGTTTCTAGTATTCTTACACTGAAGAGAAAACTATGGGCTTAATTAGATTATCCCAGTTCAGTTTGGACATTTTGATTTTTTCAGTATCTTTTGGGATCAGTAAATAACTGCAATTGATTTTGAAAATATGATTCACTGACTACACACATCATCTGCTTTGTTTAGCATTGTTTTTAAAAGCAATGTTGGAGCACTTCATCATCGAGTGCTTATACAATGAACTAAATCACTATTTGTCCCTGTCCTCTTATCACAATAGTAGTAATGACTAAGTAAGTTGACTAGTCTACTCATGCAAAAAAAAAGATAGTTAAGGAATGCTCCGTAGTTTTTAAAACATCTTGTTTTAAATTTTTGAGATTATAACGGAACTATGACATTTCTCTCTCTCCTTTCCTCCTCCAAATCCTCCCACATACTTCTCTCTGATTTCCTGGTCTTCAAATTCACAGCCTCTTTTGAAATTGCTGTGTGTGTGTTTATGTGTGTGTGTGTGTGTGTGTGTGTGTGTGTGTGTGTGTGTGTGTGTGTATATATATATATATATATATATATATATATATATATATATATATATATATATATATATATATATTCTTAATGATAACCTGTCCAGGGAGGCCTCATAGACTTTACCCTGTCCACTTTAGCAGGTCCATTGGTGTTGTCCTTGTTCAACTCCTTAGTTTTGCTCTTTTGCAGATCACTAAAGTCTATCATGTTTGGAATCCTCCATGGTTTTAGTTAATCAGTACAGTGTTTTCTCTCTCTCATATTTTTTTGAGCAGGGAGTAAATGAATTTATCTAATTCAAAGTTCTCCTACTGTGTGTGCACCACTTGCATGCCTGGTGCCCTCAGGGGCCAGAGGGGTTGTGAGATCCTCAAAGACTGGAGTTACCCAGGCCTTCTGGAAAAGCATCTCCCACTCTTAGTCACTGAGCTTAGGCTCCTAACGTTGCTCAAGCACCTAAAAACACTTTTCTATTTTATGTTTTTTTTATAATAAATCTCAAGTGCTTTTATATTTTCATTTTTGTTAAATTATAATGCTTACGTTAATTCAAAAATGAATTTAAATAAATATTTAATTCAATAATTTTCAGAGTGTTTAATTCTTAAGAATTCTTTAAACTCTTAAAATTCTTGAGGACAGGATTTCTGGTTAGGTGTGTTACATCTGACAGTCCTTCCACAATTTAGTTTAAAACCAAGAAACTAATACAATATGTATTTATATAAATATTTGGTTAGATGATAATGTGTATATTAATATACAGGGGGAACACAAGCAAAAATTAACTTAGGAAAAATGCAGCATGATATAAAGACAAGGAAAAATCAAGAGAAACATGAGAAAGGAAAAGAGCCTTTCATTCCCCAAATCTGATTTAAATCTTTCCCTGGCTAAGAGTCAAGAATTTCAAAACAGCTGACCAAACGACCTGCGAAGAATTGTGTTTGTTTTCTGAGAAAGATCTCAGAGTCAAGATTAGGAGCTATGTTTGAAGTTAAAACATATAATTTGACTTCCTTGTAATCTTTGTGTAGTGACAATTTCTTTGACTTTTCAGAAACTATGTTTTTAATCTTATCAACACTTATCTGTAAACTCATACTTAAGTTCTTCATAAACTATCATATAATATCACTTATAAAAGAAAGCTTCTTTTACTTAATCCTTTAAACTTAGATGTAACTTGTCTTTTTTGAACAATTTGACTTTGATATGTATATATATGCATGCATTTGTTTATATATATATCATATATAGCACTTAAACACATGCCTACCTTAATGCCCTCTTTGATTTTATCTCTGAGTATATACTTTGCTTAGTAAACCTTGACATCACTTTATATTGACATGTCCCCCATTTCTTTTATATGATATGAGTCAAGATTCCAACTTCACTGTATATAGAATCTATGAGAAAAACCTTGTTAGGCTGCATAGCCGGCAATGTTTAGTTTTATCTTCATTGCTGTTGAGAAGAAGAATATTATGAATTTTGCTATTGTATATTTTTTAAAAAATCTCTCAAAATATCCTCTTTATTTTATTTACTTATTTTTCTCCTTTTATTAAAAATAGATCTTTTCTCATAAAATATATCCTGGTTAGAGTTTCCCCTCCCTCTACTCCTCCTAGTTCCTCCCCACCTCCTCTCCCATCCAGATCCACTCCCTTTCTGTCTCTCATTATAAAAGAACAGGCTTCTAAGAGATAGCAACCAAACACAACACAATAAAATATAAAAGTATAAAGCAAAAACCATCACACTGTGGTTGGACAAGGCAACTCAACTGAAGGAAAATAGCTCCAAGAGCAGGCTCAATCTTTTGATAGATGATATATTGTATAGCCTCTGAAAACGCCATCATACTTATGTAACACAAAAATAAAAATGCTAAATAATGCTAAATCATGACATCATAATTTGTGACTTTTTTTGAGACAGGACCTCACTGCGCAGCTCTAGCTTTTCAGAAACTCACTATGTAGGTAAGTATGCAACTTAGAACACACAGAGATTCACCTGCCTCTGCCTCCCAAGATTCAAGGAGTGCACCACCATCCTTGCTTAATTATATTTACTTCATAGATACCCCACCAAGGTCTCTGTGGTGGTTTGAATGAAAATGATACCCATAGGCTCATATGTTTGAATATTTTGTCCACACTCAGTGGAACAGTTTAGGAAGGATTAGGAGGTATGGTCTTGTTGGAGGATGTGTGTCACTCTCACTAGAATTTGCGGTTTGAAAAGCCGATGGTATTCCCAATTAGCTCTCTCTGCATTGTGGTTGTGTCTCAAGATCTGAGCTCTCAGTTACTGCTCCATTGTTATGGCTGCCTACATGCCATTAACTCACCCTCTGAAACCGTAAGCCCTAGATAAAAATATTTTCTTCTATAAATTTCCTTGGTAATGGTGTCTTATCCCAGGAATAGAAAAGTAATTAAGACAGTCTCAATATTGTCTATTGTCAAAAGCAAAACAAAGATCAGTTTCAGATATGCTGTATTTAAAAAGTAAATCTATACTTTTCAGAGGAAAACATTGGGAAAATAACTTTGTTACACTGGAGTAAACAAAATGTCTTCCTCCTATTCTTCCTCTTCCTTTTTTTTTTCTTTATTGAGACTCAATTTCACTCCATAGCTCATGTTGTCCTCAAAATTGTTGCTATACTCCTGCTTCAGTTGCTAAAGTACCAGGATGATAGGCAAACAAAAGAGATAAATGTAAAAGAAAAGAATAACAAAGTATAATATGTTAAAACTTATGACATGTTTTTATCAATATATTAAGACATAGTTCATTGAGTAGCTGATAAGGTTTATGAATCATGAAATTAACAATAATATTTGGTTGAAAAAAACTCACAGAACAACAAAATAACAAAATAAAAAACATAAACAAAAGATATAAACAGATAACTTAGAAAATAATATTCAAAATTACTAAAATAAAGAAAATTAGCTGGCCTTTCATTCCAGCTAATAAGAAGGCTAAGACAGTAGATTTCTAAGTTCAAGATTTGACTGACTTAATAATAGGTAGTTAAAGGCTGGTCTGAACTTTTGAGTGAGACCTGGTCTTAAAATAAAAACTAAAATGAAGCAAAACAAAAACATCACCACAACCCTACAAAGAAAAACCAGGGCTGGAGAAATGAAGCTCACTTCTCTATTGTATAGGAGACCCTAGGTTCAATGCCAAACATCACCAAAACAAGAACACAGAATCTGTCAACTTCATTAGTTCCCAAAGAATACAAATAAAACTCACAATACAATAAATATCATATACACAGTAGTATTATCTAAGCTGAACAGAAAGAAAAAAAAAAGAATGGTATGTGATTACTGAGAATACAAAGCACTTTTAAGCTATCCTATCAAAGCTGTTGTTTGTTATAACACCTTTCAAAAACTATTTCAAAAGCTATTCACTGACGAAAGTGAATAATATAATATTTGAACACTAAGTAATTCTATCCTTGTATAAATAACAACAGAAATGTGTGCAAATATTCAGCAGTAAAGCAATGCTAAAATGTTTATATCAAGCTAAAATGCCCAAATTCATACAGGAAACTTTCCACATGTTCATGAACTGTAAAATGAATAAATTAATTATAGAATCCAAAGCAATGTAATATACCAAAAAGCAATAGTGAATAACAGCATATATGATTTCTAAAATGTTAATCAAAAACTCAAACATAAGATATATTCTCTCTAAGTTTATTGATACAAAAGACAAAACCAGGTTCAATCTACATATGCTTTTAGGTATCGATATGGTAGCTATTCTTTGGAATGACAAGCCAGTTCAATCTTCTTTCTTCTTCCTTTCTTCTTTCTTTTCTTTTCTTTCTTTCTTTCTTTCTTTCTTTCTTTCTTTCTTTCTTTCTTTCTTTCTTTCTTTCTTTCTTTCTTTCTTTCTTTCTTTCTTTCTTTCTTTCTTTCTTTCCTGTTCTTTCTCTTTCTTTCCTTTTTAGCCTCCTCCTCCTCCTCCTCCTCCTTCTTCTTCTTCTTCATTTCCTTCTTTCCTTCCATCTATCCTTGTTTCCTCAATTCCTTTCTTCTCTCTCCTTTCTTTCGTGCCTTTATAAAAGTCAGGGTCTGTCTATATAGCACAGGCTGTCCTGGAACTCCTGATCCTCATGCTTTGGTCTCCATAATAGAGGCGAATATAAGCATGTCCAACCATGCCTGGTTGTAACTTTCAGTTCCACTGTTGGTTTTAGGATATATTAATGTTTGTTAAAATCAAGTACTTATCATGATTGCACTTTAATTTATGTGTATACTGGTATAATAATTAGTATATACACACATATATATTTGTATATACATAAATATATGTATATGTGTACATGTATGTGTGTATATATGTATATACACACATATATATATACACATACACACACATATATATACACATACATATATATACATATATATACACATACACAGTATATATATATACTTCATGAACTCCTGATAGCACTATGTAATTAATGCCACCACCTAGCTCTCTACTTGGCAATACACATTTCTTAGATTAAAACAGCTACTGAATTTTATTAATTCGACCTGCTTCCAACTTCATTCTTTCCATACATTTCTCCTTTTAATAAATGACAGTCACTTGATTCAACAATTTTTTATTTATGATTTATCTTTATGTATAATCTTGAGTATTTATGTCTGGGTATGTGCATGTATATTTGTGTATGGGTATTTATAAAGGCAAGAAAAAGTGTTGGATTCCCTGGAGCTGGGGTTACAGGTGGGTGTGAACCAACCCACATGAATGCTGGAAACAGGTCTTTTGGAAGTGCAGGAAACACTGTTAATCTTCTCAACATCTCTCAAGCCCCTAAACCAAGAACTTAAAAACTATCATTGATTGTTTTCCATCCTTAGCATCCCAAATCAAGTCTTTCAGCTGTTCCTCCTGTGATAACTTTAAGGGCTGAAAATATTACTAGAAATACTATTATTTCACCAGACAGTAGTCTTTTAACTAGTCTTCCTGCCTTATTACTTCAGAGCCCAAAACCGATTTTCGTTTTTGTTTTTGAGACAGGAATTCTCTGTTGTAACTCTGGCTGTCCAGGATCTCACTCTGTAGACCAGGCTGGCCTCAAAGTCACAGAAATCTGCCTGCCTCTGGCTCCTGAGTTCTGGAAATGAAGGCATGCACTACTGCCTGGCCAAAACCCATTTTTTAATAGTCCATCATAAAACACTACTATTATTATCTTAATCACCATATTTAGAGTATGAAAATAACTACATTTCATTTTCTTTAGGAGACTTTAGGGTAATAAGTGGGGAAGAAATAAACTATAAAATTACTATTGTGTACTACTTAATGAGATAATTGATTTGGGAAATCCTGTCATCCGACTCATAACAAGGAATTATGAGGAATTTTACAATAGAAGGGACATGCCACCACATGACACATTGATTTATCAATGTGAGTTTCCTCTCAAGATGAAACACAGTACAACCTATAAAACTGAACCTGAATCTAATTAAGGTCGGGGCTACCTTCCATTTAAAAATCATGTGAGTTAGAGGAAAAAATTGAATGGCATTATAAGGAAATAAATCTGGTGCATCTGGAAATTTCCCAAGGAAAAGGACTTTTGCTTTTCTACAAGTTAGTGACAAGGGAAAGGGAAGAAGCTACTATGCTATGGTGAAAAAATAATAAATCTCAAATGAATTCAATGAAACCTCTTTGAATTATGCTTTTGCCATAGCAGTGATGAAAAGACACTTGTGGCATAATTGGATCATGGATAAACTTGATTATTTATTTGCAATTAGATGATAGGAAATATTCACCATTATCTGTATTAGGTGTGACAAAAGCATTGTGCCTATGTAAGAAAACATACTTTTTAGAGATGCCTTCTGAATTATGTATGTAGGCTCAAAGTACCAGAAACCTAGTTGACTAGTCAGGGCTATTGAAGTCATGGATCTTGGAAAACCTTACAACTGCCACTTTACTAAGCCAGCGTGATTCCTAACTGCATTCAGCATATTTGTTCTGATACCTACAGACAAGTAAAGTCTTGACTCCTCATTAAGGAAACTTCTTTTTGCAACAGACAGGAAACCACAACTGATCAGAATGAAGAGTTGTTGTGCCCAGTCTTAATGGATATATGTATAATGCAACTACTGCACTGAAGGCTCGAGGCTCATTTCAGAAGAGGGAGAAGAAAGATTGTAAAAGGCAGAGAAACGGGAAGTTTGCTGTGAGATTGTATCTCCTAGGAATGTCCGAAGCTATACCCATAAAGTCTCAACGATGTGGCTGCCTAAACATGAGACAAACAAGGACAACAATAGATATGATAAAGTGGACAAAGAAAAGCCCACGAGGCCTCAACCCTATAGAAATATCTATCTTGCAACTAAGAAATGCTGAGAAGGGGAAGAGCACACCAATTGGTTATCCAATACCAAAACAGCAGCCCTGAAAACATTCATGCATATAACTTCATATAGACTGAGTAGGCTATATTTAGGAATATATATATATATATATATATATATATATATATATATATATGTATATATATTATATAAATGCATGCAACATAGCATGGATTTGAAAGAGATCAAGAAGGGGTGTATGGAGGCTTTAGAAAGAGGAAAGGATTGGGTAAACAATGTAATTCTACTATAATCTCAAAAAGCTAAAATAAATAATTAAGCTAAGAATATGAAGTCAATGCTAGACTTTAATTAGGCAAAGGGAAAAACAAGGACAAATTCAGTAAATATCACAAAACACTGACAATTATTAAATCTGCATGATGGCCCTGTGAGTTTAATTATGTCATTCTCTGTATTGTATGTATAGTTGGAAGTTTACATTAAAAACGTACAGTGGCTCCCATCCTACTAACTGTAAAAGCCTAGTCCTTTATGTTGTAAACTTCACAGGATGTGCTCTTGTTGACCTTTTGCATACTTGAACATATCTAGCTCTTTTTTTTCTCAGAGCCTTTGAATTTTTTTTTCCTTTCCTTAGAATAGTCTTTCTCTAGAGAGTCCCACGGTTGCAGCCTCTTTGGAATGTTTGCTCCCATCATTGCTCATTGAAAATGTATTTGAAATTATGGTCTACTGTAATATTCATTGGAGAAGATCTGGAAGGGAATATTTTTTGTCTCCAATGTTGTTAAGTGGGCCTAAGTGATTTGTTTGGGCCAATTTGAGTAATTGAGAACAAGTAGACTTGAAATGCACTTCTTGTCTTTCCTGACAGAGGCATAGAAAGCTGATACTCCTGTATTATTAATCTTTCTACCAAGAGATTGAAAATACTATCTAGATGTTTATTGCAATTGTCCAAATCTAGCTTGGTGCCTATCAAAACATAGTTATCCAAGAACATTTTATTGACTAAATGAATGAGTCAGCACACAGCGGTTGTGAAGGGGCTTGATTTATTGTTCTTTGGCCACTGCCTTGGGCTTGCAGCATTAGTGCAGAATTCTGTGTGCTGGGAATTAGAATAAAGTAACCTTGATCAGCAAGGGGAAAGTCAGATTTCATAGCCTCAATTGCTTGCATTAAGGAGTTTGTCTGCCTGCCCTCTAAGAACCCCCTTAAATCTTTGCTATGCAGAAATAGTCTTTTTAAGCCAGTAGTATTCCTGATCCTGTGAGAAAACAGTTGAAGAAGAGGAGATAGTGTAGATAACACAATCATCTCTTTCATGTGGGTTCTTGGATGGTTTGTTTATGTATATTTTATCGTAATGTGTTTGTGATAGTTACAGAACAAATATTACCATATCTCTTGTCTTACAGTTTAGAAAGTTTTCACATACTTTCCACTTATCTTTCTCTTTGAAGCTGAGATGTTATATTGGAAAGTCATAGATTACAGCTTCCTGAGGATTACTGTCATTCCCGATCTTTGAGAAAGTTGTATTCAGGAACCGAGTAGTGATTCCTTCTCATGAGTAAAGTATGGGAAGTTTTCTACCCTTCCCATGGCTATCTGCCTTCCCTATCTTGCAGAAAGAAAGAAAGAAAGAAAGAAAGAAAGAAAGAAAGAAAGAAAGAAAGAAAGAAAGAAAGAAAGAAAGAAAGAAAGAAGGAAGGAAGGAAGGAAGGAAGGAAGGAAGGAAGGAAGGAAGGAAGGAAGAAGAAAGAAAGAAAGAAAGAAAGAAAGAAAGAAAGAAAGAAAGAAAGAAAGAAAGAAAGAAAGAAAGAAAGAAAGAAAGAATTGTCCCCTAGATGGAGACAAAAAAGTAGTACATGATGAAACATCACTGCTTTGCTCTAGTTCTTATTAAATCTAACAACTTGGAGCTTGGAAGGTGCCTCAGTGGTTGAGCACAATTCCCATTAGATAGAGGGCTTTGGATTTGAACCCAGCACTTCTCCAAAAAATTATGAGTGAGCATGATGAACAAAGTTGTAATTTGAGTGAGCTGAAATCATAATTATCAGCTGATTCATATAAACGTAGTTAATATTATTTAAAAATATAATCATTAATCATGCTTTATTTTGAAGTTTATATACCTATTACTTAAAATTGTGTATAATGGATGGACTAACTGATTAAAACAGCTATCAGTAATTGTCTTTATATCTTCATATCATTATACCTCCAATTTATGCTCTATCTCCAACAAAATATGCAAGTGTCCAAAAGGATACTCTGGTTTCCCTTAAGATCATATGAATCTCCTGCCTTTCACTAATGTCCAATACATACATGAAAAATGTTCAATTTCACTAACCACTAGGGAAATAAAAATCAAAATTTACACCTATAATGAAGATGATAAAATGATAAAAGAAAACAAGTTGGGCATAGGTACATACCTGTAATATCACAATTGGGAGGGGAGGGCAAGATCATGAGATAACCTCAGTCTGGTTGGCAAGAACAATGAAATTTAAAGAGAACATAATCTGGCTAGATGGCTCAGCAAGTAAAGGTTCTTGGAACTCAAGATGTCAGACTAATCCTAGTTCAATCCACTTATAGGTAGAAAGAGAACAGACTCCAAGAAGCTGTCCTCTGAGCTCAACTTGCAGATCTTGGCACTGCACCCCTCTTCACACACATCACATGCCTTACACACACACAGACACACACACACATGCACTATAATATTAATATTAATAATAATATACTAATTATTAGTGAAATTATAGATAATTTAAAACTCATACACTATTCGTGGAAATGTAAATGAATGTGGCTGCTATAGAAACTAGACTTTAAAATGATTATAAAGCAAAGTTCCACATGATCTAGCAATCCTGCTTTTGGATATGTAACCAAAAGAAATAAAGTGTGCTGATGAGTTATCTGAAGTCTTATGTTCATGGAACCATTATACATAAAGATATGGAAACTCTTTAAAAGTCCATCAACAGAAAGTATAAAGAAAAGGGGATACACACACACACACACACACACACACACACACACACACACACACTCACACACATGCACTATAATAATAATATTATTATTAATATTAATAATAATATACTAATTATTAATGAAATTATATGTGTATATATGTGTATATGTATGTGTATATATGGAACATGACTGAGCACTGAAAATGAGATTCTGCTTTATATGACAATATAGATGTTTGAAAACATTATGCTTAATATAACAAAACAACCACAGAAAGATAATGCATGGTTACATTCAAGTAAGATAGACATTCTTAAAACTAAGTAGCGCAGGTCCCCATGAAGAATAAAATATGAGTTTTAGTGGGTTTTCTGGGTCTTTTTCAATCAAGCTATTTTTTTTACATCTGCATGTTTGGTTCTAGTTACTGGAAATTATGGTCAAACTCATTGCTTGCTATTTATATATGTTCCTAAGGTGCTGTGGGATACTCACCAGAGAAGATTGGTCAGATATGGGTTTAAACTAACAGAAAGCTTTATCAGCTGGCAGGAGACTACACTGGGTATTTGGGATCCCAGTGTGGCCCCAAACCTTTCTTAGGATGAGCTTTAGGGACAAAAATCATGCTCTGTGTTGACGTATGTCAGTTAACAAGAACAGTTAGCCAGAAGCAGAACTACAGAAGCTAAAAAGCAAGGCTAGTACATTTTGAGACTTTCGAAGAAACATTATAGACTTCAATGGATTTGCCTTTGTTTTCATTTTGGCAGATGGTGCTATGTGCTGACTCTTACAGCCTCAGGGCCTAGTAAGGTATGGGGCTCTATTACTAAGGTTTGTCACCCTTGTGGAAAAGGAACAAAAAGTTCTAGAATTTTAGTAGTGTGCGAAGAAAGGCCTGAGTTGGGTAGTGATGGGAGGACACAACATAGTTGGAAATGTCTAGCAGAAATAATGAATGTGTGGGACTCCTCTATAGGCACATTGGTTGAGCTTGGCTGGTAATCTATCTGAAGAACTGTCATGTGCATATTAGCTTTGGCAGAAAAGGAACATTACAGTAACATTAAGAATTAACTACCATATTGATATCTAAAAGCATATATAAATTCTACCTGGTTTTGTAGTTTTGAAAATCTTATGGTCACTGCTAACACCTGAGAGAACAATGAATGTACTTTCTAGGTTGCCAATAATTCAATCACCAATAATTCTACTCTCTCTAAACAAAACAAAACAATGAATTCTTGAAACATAAATATTATTTCTGACTTACTTCATCAATTACTGGATTTTTGTTGTTTGTTTCTTTATCAGCTCAATTTCTGATACCTAAACAGTAAGATCTGCCTTGCTCTGCCTCTGGAGTGCTGGGATTAAAGGTGTGTACCAACATGCCCTGCTAAACATCTATTTAGCTAAGAAGATACTAATAATCAACCATAAATAACCCATGGTAATTAGGGAGCACTCCTCCTATTGAAATGTCAAAACTATGGGAATAAGGAGAGTTCATTATTGCTGTCATAATTGGTATTTGGACCACACTTTTCAAATTCTATCTTATTTGCCTCTTTGACAAAATAATGAATAAGAGCTTTTACTACATAGAGAAGGAAATACATATTGAATTTTCAAATGATTCAGAAAGGTTTGATTAAAGGAATTAGATGACCTCAAAAATGACAGAGAAAACTAGGTCACAAAAATATAAATAATCTAAATGCTGTGATTACTGAAAATATCCAACCATAATGAAGCACAAATAATCTAATTTCTTAACGGTCAAAGTAGCAACTAGAATTTTCTCACTTAACCCCTAATTACTAATTTACCAACAACACCTAAATAATTCTCTGCAGATAACTCAGACCTTGTCTTTCCACTGAAGGCCAGAAACACATTACTATTTTTGAGAAGTGAAAGGTTTTCATTAATAGTCAGTTTACTCTAGAGAATAAATATCACTTTTCTATGTAAATTTTATGTTATCAAAAGTTATATCACAGAAGAGTTAATGTGATTCAGCCTATTCTCTAAGGCTCTATCCAAGTCTTGACTTTTCTATGCTGAAGACATTTTGAGTGAATATTCTCTCCTTTACTCTGTTCTTGAAACTGTTGTATCTAACACATAAATAGTACCATATTATTTGTATTTGAAACCAAAGACTTTAACACCTTAATGTATACTTTCACATTTTGGGGTTGATTATGTCTATGTTTCCACTGCTGGTGTTCAATTGCTTCAATAACATGTTTCTTTTTATTTTAACTTCCTGTTATTTTGTGCAGCACCTAGCACACGTCTGCTCACATATAAGGTACTTGATTACGCGATTGATTAATCAATATGCTTTGATGAAAAATGATTCGGAATGACAGGAACTATGTGAAAATTTGAGAAAACAAATGTGACATTTGGATGTCCTGAAGGATGTGTCATTAGGATGTCTGATTAATGGAGAATCTTTATTTAATTCATCATCATCTCATCATTGACCAGCAGGCATACAATGTGAATAATGCTGCAGAAAATTTTATCTCAAGAGCAAAACACTGTTAGCAATATTATAAAAAAATATGATCAAACTTTACCAAACTATGTTTTTTCTTTGTTTGTTATGACAAGTTCTGCTCACTTTTAGTTTGACGAAATTTCAATTTTTTGTATAGACTTAGGTTCAATCCGAGTTCGTTTGGAACATTTTAGTTATGTCTGTGTGAATATGACAGAACTATCTTCCTTCAGCTATTATCTTAACTAACTCTGATAGAATATGTGATGGCTAATTTTACGTGTCAACCCAGAATAATAGTCTCTGGCGTTCTTATCCTTGTAAAGAAGATGCACTCCTCCCTTGCCACCACTTTTCTTTAGGATGCCTCACTCCAATGCCACATGCAAAGCCGATAACCCTGCTAGAGATGATCTGACTTCAGTTTTAGAAATCAGCTCTCACACCCCAACTTTTCATTGCATTGTTGGGTCTGACTCAGAACTACCGCTTCTTTAGGTTGAAAAGGCTATTATTATTTGCATTAAAATACCAAGTAGTGGAGGAAAGCAGTCTGAAAAAGGTCTCTATTGTCTAAAACAATGAGAATCTTATGATAATTTTCTCAAGGGCCCTGTATAGGTGGTTCCAGCTCTACTATGGCTTTTTTTTTTCAACTTCAGCTTAATTTTAAGCCTTGATTGTGATATATGAATTAGAAATTCTCTGTCTCTTTTCTAGTTGGATTCTCTGCATAGTCTGTAACTGTTTCACTTACTACATTCATTTAGGTAACTACTCTGAGCCACCACATTTTGTACACTACTGTAAGTGCCAGTATAATTCGCTTATCCCCAGCCCTGTGAGAAATGACTTTCACTGTTGAACTTTGGGCTATTTGCTCCTGTTGCACCATTTTCGAGGGAGTGCTAGGCACATTATGCAGTAGATCTCCAGGTCTTCAGTTTTAGCTGCAGAGGTCATGCTCTTCCTCCCAAGCTTGCCTTTTGATCTAGTTCGTGTCACCAATATTGCTGTCTATAATCAGTGATTTCACTGAAACTAAAGATCCTGACTCTGTATTTAAAGTATTAAGTACAGACATTTTATCATCATTGTATGTAAAAGGTAGATATTTTCAATAGACATGGCTTCTGTAAATATTAAACAGATTATAAAACCCCACTACTTAAATATTTATTAAAACCACTTAAACCCATGTATATGAATATATTCAAAAAGAAAAAAGTAGAGCTTTTCCAAATATTGCTACCACAGATTACTTTTCTTAATTATTAGTATTCATTCTTATTCATTTAAACACAAATATAATACATGCTTCTTGAAACAATCTTCAAACAATACATAGGTAGAGAAAATAAAGTAAAAATCTGTCATGTCCTACCCATTTTAACTGTCCCAATTTTTAGAGTAGACACTGTAACAAAGATTGTTATGTTCTTTTACAAAATATTTTCCTGTACAGGTTCATATATTGAGACAATGATCTACACAATATATTTTACCTGTCCATTAATCATTTAGTAATATAGGATATCAGCTTTCTATGCATGATAGTACTTGATGGTATATCTCATTATCTACATCATTGACCTCCATTCAGTTCATCACACTATAGATATATGGCTATGTATGGATATATATTTTTAAGAGATTTTCTTGCTTTATTACTAAAATTTATTTGTGTTATATGTGTTTTTATGAAAATGTCTTTTTAAAGAACACACTATCAAACATACTCTCATGTTAGTACTTAAAGAACTTTTATTTTCAGTGGCATCATGGTATTCTTTTTTCCACATATACCTTGATTTATTTAACAAATTTTAGCCTTTTTTCTTTGTTTTAGGAGACAGGGTCTCCATAGGCCTTATTGCCCTGGAGCTAACTATGTATCTCAAGATGGAGTAGAACTAAAGATAATTCTTTCTCAGCTTCCCAAGTATTGGGATTTATAGGTGTGTACAAACAACCATAGCTTTTAGACATAATTTCCTATATTTCACTGTCATTAATGTTACTATACAAATATGTTACATTACATTTCTTCTGCTGAGAAACAAACTCCAGCAAGCTTGTTAGCTGAAATGAGACAAATTGACTTCTGTACAATTTCTAAGCAACCTTCACTAGGGAAATAGCTACTTCCACACTTCCTGAAGTTAGAAGCTGAGTAATTCTCCTTGTGTTAAGAATGACTTCCTGGTTTGCTTACTGGCTGTCAGTACTCCTGGAAAATCACTCTTAGGTCCTTGCTCCAAGATGTCCTTTATAGGACAGCTACCTCATACTCAGAGTGTCTCTGAAAGTCAAGACGGGTGGAATCTCATTTACTAGAGCTAATCTCATTTTGATAATCTTCATTTAAATTAATTCCAAAGTCAACTGATTGTAGCATTATAATGGGCATGTTTTATTTTACAGTAGTTCCTTTCTATCCATGGTTTTAATTTTCATGATTTCAATTATCTGTGTTCAATTTTGCTCCAAAAATATTGGATGAAAAACACCTGAAATAAACATTTACAATTTTAATTTTAAACCAGACACTGTTTTGAATGCTGTGATGAAATCTCCCATTGTCTTACTCCAACCTTACCAAAGTGTTAATCATCTCTCTTTATCAGTGATATATATATATATATATATATATATATATATATATTTATATATGTGTGTGTGTGTGTGTGTGTGTGTGTGTGTGTGTATAGTGTACGACCTGTCCCTTAGTCATTAAATGATCTACTAGACCAACTGCCTAGGTATCACAGTGCTTTTCTTTAAATAAGCCTTGTATATTATTCCAATACTATTATCTCATTGCCTACATCATTTACTTCACTTCAGCTCACCACATAGCATTATATCATTCCATACAATCACAAGAGTTAGAAATGTGAGTGTAGTACAATAACATAGCTTTAAAGAGATTTTTTTCGTATAAATTATATTACATTGTGTTTTATAATTTTTCTATTTTATTATTGTTGTTTATCTATTTCTATGCCTAATTTATAGATCAAACCTTTATTATGTATATATATATATGAAAACAATACATAGATATATATGATATGATATATCATTTCACTGTGATGCAATAATAAATGAAATAAATATATTAATAAATAAATAAAAAATAATGGTCCTAAATGTATTCTGTAAAATACATAAAGATGGAACCTTAATGTCCATGAAGGAGAGTCGAGGACAAGTGTCACATGTATATATCACAGTAGTTCCAAAATTAATTAGCAGAATTCTAAACTTTTGTGTGTGATTGTTGTTACTTTGTTGTTTTGTAATTCTGGTGATTGAACCTAGGGCCTCTGTCTGCTAAGCAAATTTTCTACTGCTGAGTTATTTCCACGGGACTAAGATTATTATGGTTCTAAAAAAGTTTTTCTACATGCTTATTCGATTTGTATATATCAAATGCCTGTTATACCGAAAATAATTCTTTCTCTCCATATGGAGAGAGAGAGAGAGAGAGAGAGAGAGAGAGAGAGAGAGAGAGAGAAGAAGATATATATATATATATATATATATATATATATATATATATATATATATATGACTTTTTTCCTTGTCATCATTGTCTATGCAGTATAGCGTACTGATGAGTTTTATATCATTTGCCTTGTAATACTTATGATAAGCAACATAGAGATAATTTGCAGTATACAAAATAACTGCATAGTGTGTTTACAAATACTATGCCTTTGTAGCTAAAGCTTATTTTATATTTATATTCTCTC
This sequence comes from Cricetomys ansorgei, assembly GCA_026225945.1. NCBI lineage: Eukaryota > Metazoa > Chordata > Mammalia > Rodentia > Nesomyidae > Cricetomys > Cricetomys ansorgei. The sequence continues at coordinate 1,061,384 of JAMJFZ010002884.1, read as the reverse complement.
TCTCTTCTCCCTCTCTCCCCTTCCTACATGTCTAACAAAACTTGAACAAAACCATTAAATAGCAATTGCCAATGCAGTTCAGTTGGTAGAATGATTTCTTAGTATTCATGAAGCACTGGGTTTGAGTCCTAGCACCCCAAACTTAACAAAACGAACTACAAACAAAAATAACTTATAATACTTCCCAAAACTCATCCCTGAAACCTCAAAATGTGACAGAAATCCTTATTTCCTAATGCAAGAAAATAAGAAGGCTAACATAAAGAAGCAGTAGGGGTCTAGGATAGGTTAAATGATGTGAAGAACATTTGAATAAGTGAGACGCCAAGCATGTGTTAGAGGCTAGGAACCACATTATTTGGTAAAGTAGCACCTGTAATCTAGTGGACTTTTCAATAAAAGACGGGTGGGCTTGGAAAATCACATTGTATCTAGTAAGCACAGTCCTTGATTAAAAGCTTAGAATACTAAAATTACATTTTCTTAATAGGTCATTTCCATTATTCAAGCTTTTACTATTAAATATATTTTTATCACAAAATAACTGACAGCCATGCCATTTCATTTATACACTGAAGGAATAAAATTAAGATAACATTCATGAAATCCTGTGTGACTCTTGTAGAAATTTTAGATAAATATCTGTTGCACTTAGAAGTTAAGGGAACCTATCAAATAACAATGAAGTTTATTTTTATATGTGGAAACCTGAAGGGTTTTTTTTGTTTCTACTTTTATACTTAGATATAAGATATAAAGGATGCATCTATGCCACAGCACACACGTGAAGGTCATAGGACAGCGTGTGCAGTTGGATCTAGCCTTTTACCTTGGATGGAACTCAGGTCCTCAGGCTTACCAGCAAGTTCTTTTAGATGCTGAGTCATTGCTCTGGTTCCCAAACCATGTCTTTAGTGATGTATTCACCTAGAGAGAGTGCACTGGTGGGTCACAGTCCACTACCTTGATATTTAGGCCTCCAACCTCCTCCAGTCCCTTAGAGTATCAGAGAATGAGGAAATCCCCGTTAGGCACCAGTCCAGGACAAAGGTGAAGAAGCTGAAACTTCTCCCTGGGGCCAATTATCTACGTAGACAGCAGCTTCAATGTAGTGGTTCTTTCCTTGCCTAGCAATTTGGAACAAGCTGAACTGGTATTTCTTCCCTCTGGGAATCACTGTTGCATTTACAGGCCTCTCCTCACTGTGAATCACCACATTGGAAGTTTTGTGGGTGTTCCCAGAGTTAAACTGTACATGCTCTTCATCATTTAACACACAGTACTGGCTGGGGAGCCAGAGGTACAAGTATGTGTTCACTTTGTAGAAGGTCTAGGGAAGACTGTTGCTTTTGCTTCTGGTTCTGCTTCTGCTCAGCTTGTCGCTCATTGCCTCTTTGTGGGCCTGCTGTTCCTTACCATAAGAAAGCAGCTGCAGGACTACTACTTCCGCCTGCTTCATCACTACTTGTGATCGTTTTGTAAGCAGAGGATATTAGTTCAAAAACATAAATTACCTCAGAGACATATTAAAAACAAGATAGACTTTACACTAAAGCCATTTATTGATTCATTCATTGTAGATTTTTTTATTCTAGAACCTAGGATGGACTTGAACTTGTGATTTTCTTGCCTTAGTTTCCTAAATGACGATATTATGGGATGTGCTGTCACACATTATTGATTATTTAAAAAATAACTATAAGCATTTTGTTAAATTATATAACACCTTGGAAATAACTGCTTTCTCAGTGTAATTTTTAAAGATTGATTTACATTGATTTTTCAATTTAATTCTGGTTATTTTTCCTCATTAACATTATCTGACTATAGAACTTCACTTTTTATATTGTGATTAAAATCCTTTTTGCAATTATTTTAATTAATGTAGTGGTTGTTGCTATCAAAATTTTGGCATTAAGAATATTGACATTTCACATTCTACCGTATCATCTTTGTAAAGCCTTATACTAATCAAAAATCTTCATTGATTTTAGTTTTACAGTCATAACACTTTGTGACTATGGAATAGCATACCAAGAAGAAGCTTCTCTTTCTTTTACTTTAACGTATCTACAGGAAATATCTTTCTTTCTAAAGGGCCAAATATTCAGTAGAAAGAATGGAGCTATATTTAAATATATACATTGAAATAAAGATAGCATTTTCGTGTTTGCAAGATTTTTCTAATAGGAACATGTGTTGTATTAAGTAATCTGCAATTGTGCAACATTCAGAAAATTGCTGATCCCTCAAATTTGTGTTAATGCTAATTTAAATATTCACTGTACTCAAAGGGCACATATGCAAGGAAAAATTCAAGTGCATGAAGCTTCAGCAAATAGTGTTGATGGTCAGTTTCTAAGGTGATCCTGTTAGAAATACTCCTACCTCAATATGTACTTGAGTGATCTTCCTGTATATTCTGTGAGAGAGAGATTTTGTGGCTAATAGCCTATGACAGAATTTATACTACTGCAGATATTATGCTACAAATGACTTAACTTATCTTCTATTTTTGATCTTTCTCTATACATACACTGTCACACTGTCTTCCACAATAGTGAAACGTCCTGATCACAGTTACAAGTGATTGAAAATGGAGCCTTCAGAGATTGCCTCCCTTGTCAAGAACTTGACTGCCACCTTCTGGGAGCCCTGGGTTAAACCACCCTTCTAAGCTGGTCAGAGATCTCTGATTACCAGAAACCTTGTAGGATACTAAATACAACATTCAAGATGCCAAGTTTTAGAGTAACTTGTTACACAGCAGTAGATAACCAATACAAATATTATAGTTCTAGACATTTCAAAGAACTTCTGGAATGAGAACACAACATTTGGTACAGGTCTGAAACATTGCAATCCTTCTAATTTTGCTAGTCTATTAGGCAATTTTATATGTTGATGATTTTCTTAAAACATGAGCATGAACATGCATTTCCACAAAATCAAATCATCTCTTTTTTGTGAGACAGTTGTTGAATTTGTATCCCAACTGGTAACTTTTTTATGTCTCTGTGTGTGTGTGTGTGTGTGTGTGTGTGTGAGAGAGAGAGAGAGAGAGAGAGAGAGAGAGAGAGAGAGAGAGAAAGAGAGAGAGAGAGAGAGAGAGAGAGAGAAAGGTAGAGAGGGTGAGAGAGAGAGGTAGAGAGGGCGAGAGAGGGAAGAGAGAGAGAGGGAGAGAAAGGTAGAGAGGGTGAGAGAGAGAGAGAGGTAGAGAGGGAGAGAGGGAGAGAGGGAGAGAGAGAGGGGGAAGAGAGAGAGGGAGAGAGCGGAGAGAGAGAGATAATGTGTATATACATGTGCCATGTACACATATGGAGATCAAGGGACGACTTTTGGATGATGGTTCTCTCCTATGTCAATCATGGGAATAAAATTTAGGTTGTCAGGTTTGTCATCAAATGTCTTCACCCATTTAGCCACTTCTCTGGTCCTCAGTCTAGTCTTGAACTCAGTGTGTCAAGGGTTTGCCTTGGAGTTGGATCAATCCTCCTGCCTCAACCTCCTAAATGATAAGATTGCATCTGGGCTCTTACCTAACTCCAGAAATAACTATTCAAATAAATATCTGTATGGACTATGATGATTTCTAGACTCACACATGCTGTGGCTGAGAACTGAACCCTGGTCCATTGTAAGACCAGTTCCTGATCATAACCATTTCTTAAGGGATGTTTTAAAAACCGGAGTATGGGGGGGGTCTGCTTTTAATTTTCCATTTTCACAATGCTGGGGGATGATTTTGACGCTCAATAACACAAAGGGAATCCTGGGATACCAGAGACCCTACAATACAAGGGGCAGAATAAGCTTGAGACAAGATAAAGACCAATTTTCACCTCTATGTTTAAGGCCAAATAAATATTTGCAAGACACACTTATTCGTACCACCTGTTTCCTGTAAAGCTTCCACATTTGCAAAACGCCGCACTCCCTGCTCTATGATCTTCTGAAAATGGCAGTAAGATGCTGAAAAGTCCACATTCTTTAGTGTCTCTCAGCTGAATAGGGATCCTTGTGCAGAGAGGAAGGATCAGGTGAGATGCAAACAGAGGTACTGAGCTGTGTGCAAAAGTCCTCAGTACAGCTGTGTGAACTGCATGTCAGACTGTAAAGCATAGCATCTCACTTCCTGTAAGAGCCAGTCCTGGAATCCTTCCTGCTGGAGCTTAATTCCTAATGAAGACTCTCTTGAGTGGAATCGCTTTCTTCTTTATGGTCTCTGTATCACACTGAGCGAAGGAACCCAGTCTGCAGCAGTATGATCAGAGCTGACTACGCACACAGCGTTACAACGAAGCATTTTTTTCCTCCTGTATCACAATGACTTTCATACATTTCCCCCAGAAGGAAAATCTAAAATGGAAGGAAAAATCGTACAAAATTATCTGGGCCTAGTATATAGCACCAATTTTGTATGAAGGGAAAGTGGTTTTTGTATGATTTTAACCTTCCAGAAATGCAGCTATTTTTAAATCCAAAGAAAGTGGGTTTTTTTTTTTTAATTCTGAACCTCATCTATGCTTACATCCCATTTCTGAGCATTGCATCATCACCGTCTATGCCGATTTGTGATTTTTGAACTTTTGATAAAATCTGCACCTGTAGGTTTCATACATATAGTGATTTTTTTCGTGTTCATAATAATTCTCTGGATATGTTTTTTAGACTTTTTGAAGTGTTCAATCTAAATGCAAGTAGCAATACAATTAACTTAATATCTTTTAGTATTTTTATTTAATATTTTTAATATTTATCTTAAATCCACACTTCTACATTTTAAGTAAAACACCTGACTACTTTATTAAGTCGTCTATCATATGCATGCCACAATGCTTGACTTTATGAGACTGTGTGTAGATGGATTCTAATTTTGTAACCTTTCAGTTTAGAATCAAACAGAAGGTGTTACAACAATACTAAAACAAAGAACTATTGATATGACAGAGGTAAGACGACTCCTCTATAGCTGTGCAACTGTGTTGCTTGACCAGCAATTTCACTGTATGCATTTGTGGATCACGACCATAGCCTATTAAATATGAACCTGTGAGAGATGATTCCAGAAACATATCTCAATAAACTTCTTGCCTTTAGGAGTTCCTTATATATGATGGACACTAGCTCATTCACAGATGTATGGTTTATGTAATATTTTCTCTCACACCCTATACTGCTCTTTCTTTGCTGTGCCACAGCTTCTTACTTTGATGAAATTCTGCATCTCTATTTTTGCTTTGATGGGCTGTGATATTGGCGTTATATGCAAATATTTACCACCAAGACACATGACAAGAGAGTGTTCCATCTATACCCTCATGCAGTAAAATTACAGTTCAAAAACCCAAAGCAAAAAGAAACAAAGAAACATTCAGATGTAATGGATATATTACTTATTTCCTTGACTGTTGTGGTAATAACTCATATATATATCTCCAAACTCATATAACAATAATATGCCAATTAAGGAGGGGGAATGTTGAGATAATTCTGATTCAGTCCTTCTAGAAACAGTTCATGAGCTGGCATTTGGGAAACATGAATTCTGATGTCATCACCTTCTGCTTTGATATTCCTGTGCTATCTTCCTCATAGAAAATAAATGACTCTTCCAATCTTTTATTTTTAATACCTTCCTCTGGGTCATTTATCTCTGTCTCCAATTATGCTAAAAGAGTCAGCGGCTTAAAGAAGTCCTTATTCAACCTTGTTTTCTTCTTAAAATTGCACTTTATCATTCATGTCTTCTTTCTTCCTGAATGTCTCGAAAGGGTTGTGTATCATCTCTTATCACTGCTACCATTTCTCTGTTCTCAGTGACTTGTAATACATCTTCGCCCTCACCACTTTAATGAAAATGCTCTTTCAAACCCTTCTGACAACATAGCACCATATTCTCAGCCCTCATCCTGTTGAATTCCTTTGTAGTCTTATGTGCATCTATGCTTTTATCTGTCTGTGTTAATTATACATAATAACAGGTTTCATTAATATATTCTTGCAATGTAAATGTACCATACACTTGTAAGCATCCCTTACTGCTGGAACTTCTTTCTTTTGCTTCGTTTCTGCAGACTGAGCTCTCCTGCTTCCCTTCTTATCTTTCTCATTATTTCTGACTCATTTCTTCTGTTTCCTCACAGAAAATTTAAAAAATAAGAACATTTTTTCCTATACATATTGTGCCACTAGCCTTTTCATAGGATTCAGTCCTATATTCCTATGTATTTATTTATACTCAACATTATTCTTGTGGCATTTCAGTATTTTGTGTTTAAAGATGAACGCATCTGTCCTCAATCCAGTTATTCAGTTTTTCCCTAGGTAAGTGGTATAGTTTGAATAAGAAATTCATTTACCAGTCTCATGCTTCAAACGATTAACTCCAGACTATGTTTTGGGAAACCAGAACCTTACATAGATGAGGCCTAGTTGGCAAAATGAGGTGATTAGGGGTGGGACTTTGAAGATTGTACTTACTCCTGATACCTACTTCATCTTTAGCTTTCTAGTCTGCCATAGTAAAAAGACTCTATCTCACATCCCCATCACCATGAACTGATCTCCTCCTCCACGATTTCCCTAAGTACTTGATGACTGTAATAATTATTAACTTATAGCTATACCAGGAGTCTTAGCCATGTTTATTTTTTTTCAATTTAAAAGTCTCTAGTGTTCTCTTCTTTTAGAAAACTCTACAGATAGATTAATTATTTAGGTTCATTTGGTTTGACATTTTTGCATAAATTGTGAGAAAATGGATTGACCTTTACATTGCTCCATTTAGAGTATTTGGATAAACTGTCTCATATTAATAAGTACCCTCTGTGTCAGAATATATATTAAACATTTGTATCTTTTAATATAATTTGCATTTATTGAATAATTTGTATCTTGTCTGTGAAGTCTGACTGATAGAATCTCACATTTCTGGGCAAGATACAGTATTTCATGAAGATAATTGCTATTCCTTTGATGTATATACTCTCTTATGATTTAGATACTATATATACTTTTGTTATCAGTTAATTTAAGTTGCTTCTTATGAGACAAAGAAATGAATCTTAACTGTCACTCCAAAATGAAGTATCAGCTTTGAGAATGATATTTCTTGAAATAGCCCTTTTTGCAGCAGAATAAGAAAATCTTTTTCTTTGGAAGTACATAGTTACTTGTGCTATTTATAGTGTTTTTCCTTCTTGTATATTTTTCCATTTATGTATATTTTACAAGTGTTCAATGACTTATGCAAAGGCAAATTGTTTCTTCTTTTTGATTAGTTGCAGCTTGAATACTAAAAATGGAGAGAATTCCACCATTATTCTTACTAGCCTTGTGCCAGCAAAAAAAAAAAAAAAAAAAAAAAAAAAACCCTGTGCATTTGAAGTGGTTGTAAGCTAGACAAGATGTTCAATCTTGTCCACTTCCTAACCTATTCAGTGCTCACATTCAGTAAACAATCACAGCTAATAAAAAGAGTGCAACCTTGTTATCTTCAACAGTTTTCAGAGCATTTTTGCAAACAGGTCAATGGAAGAGTAAAAAAATTCAGAACTGGAGAGAAAAATATGGTGGAGCAGTGGAGAGAGATCTTCAGGGGGAGAAGAGGGTGGTAGTATGTTAGAGAAGCAACTTCTCTGGATCCTCATTTGTCTTCTGCCATCTTACCTCTCTTTTGTGAAGGGGTTGTCATCAGATGCTGGAGATAGACACTCCAATTACCCCATAGCAGGAGGCTCTAAACAAAGCAACAAGCGACAGCTGAATACAATACAATCAGTAAGCTCTCTATCTTCTGATTTTATTCAATAATGCAGTTAGGCTACCTATCATGGTTTCAAGGATTTTCACTTTGACTTTACCCTTTATCCACTTTCCCAGATTACATTCCTTACTCTTTGTTTCATCTCTCAGTCTCCTGCTCTCTTTTGTTTTCCTTGACCTGTTGTTAAAAAGAGCTTTGATCTCTGCTTATTAACAGCAGCTGAAGCAGCAGGTGGTGAAGCAGCAGGGTGCAAGCCTACCTATAATGGTGCATAGAGGTCAAAAGATGAATTTTCATAAAGAAAAGTTGCCGATAGACTAGTAATGAACATGCTGTGCTGTCACTTGTTTATTAGAACTGAAAAAATAAGAAGTGCTTCCAATTCCCTTCTTCAACTTACCTCTCTCCATTCTTACTGCTCATCAGCAATTCCTTACTTGGCATACTGTACCTGGATTTTCTTGTGCATTGTCACAGAATTGAAAATATATTTTTACATCAACCAAGCTGATCAACAAGAATAATGATCTCATTGGTTTTGACATATGAGCCTATCATGTTTGTTAAATCAAATCTGCACACTGACAGAATGCTGTAGTATTTCTTTAACCACATGCTAAAAAATGTTTGCTGATTGCAGTATACTTATGGAATGTCTTCAGAAACTGGTGACATGGCATCGACTTTCAAAATGATGGTCATCTACCTAGTTTAACTGAACACACAACGGGAATTGTTTAATAAGTGGTCAACAGATGTAAGTTGATTTTTATAACAACTTGTGCCTTTATCAAAGGCTGAACTCACTAGTGGTGGCAATGAATGTGAACTCTGATGAGTAGCAGGCTTTACAAAGGTACGCCATGAAACCATGAAAGTAATTAATTTTACAAGAGGGGAAAAAAGGAAAGGATTAATATTGGAACATGGTGCCCTCTAAAAGTCAAGGGGTAAATTCTGACTTGAAATCAATACCACTTTGTGATTGTGCAGGGTGTCCTAGGCTTAGCGTTTTTTGCATGTGTTCTTACATGTAATTATCCTAAGAGCTTTGTGATGGTACTAATACTCAGAAGGATTATGTAAGTAGATCAAAGTTACTCAGCTGGAAATTGATTGCCTAGATTCTAATACTTTATTTCTGACTCTGAATCCACTTCTTGTGTTGATTATTCTCATCCAAAAGGAAAGGAAACCTGGGGTAGAAACTCAGCAACAGAATATTGAAAACTGAAAGTGATAATACAGCTGAGAATCAAACAACATAAGAAGGGACCAACTATTGGATTTAGACAAGTAATATAGGTTGTCTTTAGTGAATGCAGTCAGCTAGCAGATACATGCTAATTCTCACATGGGGCGAGCACTTTGTGGAAGGAGACTTCAGGAACATTTTGACATTCTTTACATTCAAGATTAAACACAAATTATTCAAGCTACTGTGTTTCCTTTGCTAAGTTTTGATTAGTGGCTTTGTCTAATAACGATGTGTGGAAATTGAATTCACAGTAATGTGACTTCTATTTGTAATATACATTCATTTTGCATTCTGACAACTTGAGGTCTGTCACCAAGAAAAAGGAAAATAATTAGCAACCACCAGTGGGAGTTTAATATTTTAATTCTCCAGCTGATGTGAAAAATGTTTTGTGCAATAGATTCAATTAGTCATAAAATAGGGAATAAGAATAATGCATCTACATTGTAGAGCCTTTGAAACATTCACTGCAGGTAGAAATTGATAGGTAGACTCTTAGTTTCTTGATACTATTTTAAGGAAGTACAGATCTTGAAAGTCTTTCCAACAAAGTATTCCTCATATTGAAAGGAAAACATTAAATGAAGTCATATGGTGACAGGAAAATCATGAAATATGTAGACTTAATGGAATAAAAATTGAGAACAATTATAAAATGTATCTTATAATTTGACTATAATTTAAAAATAAATGTATAAAATCAAACATCTGTCCATCTTACTGGGCAATAAATAAAATTTAGTGACAAATGACAATCTTTTTTTTTGGTCAAAATATGACAAAGGCTTAAAGTATTTAATATGCATGGGAAATTTACAAATTACAAATTTTGGAACAACACAGAATGTGTTCTTTAAAAAATTGGGAAAATTCACAAAATAATGTAAACACAAATAAATATTCCAAAAGTTCCTTCATTAGAAAAAGGAAAAGAAAAAGAAAAAGAAGTTCTTGGAAATACATGTATCATGAGTTTAATATTCCCTAATTTAGATATTTAAAATAATAATATAAATAGTATCAGACCACATATAGAGCTATAAACCTGTGATCCTGGCATTTTAGAGGCTGGTACAGGAGAAACATGAATTTAGGCCAGCCTATACTACTTAGTGAGATTTTGTCTCAACCTGTGTCATGTGTGGATTACATCTTGTTGAATCATTGGTCAAAGGGGTCCCATGAAATCCCTGTAAGACCAAAATCTATTGCCAAGGTTATTGGCTGTTTTCCATAACTTTATGGTAAGCCCCTATGCTAAGGACAACACTTACTTAATTCATCAAATGCAGAAAAGTCAAGCTGGTGCCCAACTAGAAGCTTCACCCATACTGACTAGCATTCGGGGTGCAGAAAGTTACTCTGCACACTACCAGAGGAGAAAGATAGTCAATATCACACAGCTGCAAACATATGACCTACATCAGTGACCTTCCTGCAAGGTATACTGGTGCAGTAGAAGCACAAATGTTATGGGAGTAACCAAAAACACTTAATAGTTGTAATTAAGGCCAGTTTCATGAGATGAAACACATACCTCATACTGGTAAAATAACTAATAACTCAAGACTTAGAAAGATCATAACCCCAGGGGAAAATCAACTACTATTATTTCTCTAAAGGAACATAGAAATTAAATGACTCGTAAGTACATATCACTGCATCCATAGATCAGAAATGTTTCATTTTGCAGTAGATGGGAGTTAACATAGAGTTAACACAGAGACTGGATAACATATAGAGAGTGAAAGATTTTAGAGTACTCAGTCATATACGGGATGTCTTCATCAAAGCCCTCCCTTCAAGGGTCGTGGATTACACAGAAGAGGAGGCAGAAACATTGTATGAGTCAGAGGTGATGGAGGACACCAAAGAAACTGTATTTGAGACACAAGACAGATGCATATATGAACTTTCAAAGACTGACAACATGCAGAAGACCTGCACAGGTTCAAGCTGGATGGGGTCCAAGTCCTGAAAGGGGGACATGGACAGGGACTGATAGCACTAGCCAAGAAGGTATTTGCAATTTTTATCTTCTGGAAGAGGAAAATTAATTTTCTCCAATGGAGTGTCACTGGGTAGTTTTATCAACCACACTCCAGAGCAGGCCTTATGCTTAGAAATAGTTGACTAACACAAAATTATGTCTATTTTTACATAGACTTTGTGTTTCATTTTGTTTTATTTTGGCATTTTTGTCTTACCTTTTGTTTGTTTTGATTTTCAGTGTGTGTATGTGTGTGTGTGTGTTTGAGAGAGAGGGAGAACTTAAATTTTTGTGGTAGGGTGGTTGGGGGATCTAGTAGGACTTGGCAGAGTTGAAAAACATGACAGAAATATATTTTATGATAAAAATTTACATGAAAAATTAAAAACCCATCCTGTACAAATAAATAAAGATAATGGAATAAGAAAGAAAGGTAGAGGCATGCTCAAAAGACCAACTACTGTTCTGACTAAAGATAGAGACATATCTGACGATAAAGCCACAGACATAGCTGGGTTCCAATAGATTCAGGCTAGATAAAGAGGACCTATGACCTTGCTTTTTTGCAGGGCCAGAGCTAGATCTCTATACATCTTATTTAAAGATTCATACCTGTCAGGCTCACCCGTCCCTCGGGTTGCACAAGGGGAACACCTTTCCTCTTGTGAATATCTATCCTCATTCTTTTTATGAAGAAGGCAACCCAATTGTAAGAGCTCTTGTTTAAAAAGAAAATTCCCTTCTTATTCTTTCCACACTCACATGCTCTCTGTCAGACTATCCTTAAGATATGAGGAGTCCAGAGAAAGCATGAGAAGCCCACAAACCATATTTATACATCTGTAAAAATTGCATCTTTAATTTATAAACTATTTCCATTCATAAATATATTTTGGTCCTGTTTCCCCCCTCCTTCCACTCCTCTCAGATCCTTCCCATCTCCTTAAGAAATTGTTCATTTGACCAGAGGAAAAGTTTCCTTTCTAGACCATAGATAAGCAAATATCTGCAAAGAAATAATGAAAGTAAGTCAAAATGCTCTGAAAATGCAGAGAAAGATAAGTAGAGGTTAAAATAATATTTTATATACAGCAATGATGACTATACTTTTCTATTGGTAAAAATCAAACCATGCAAAATTGTGATTTTAATATCCTCAAAATTAGAAAAAAGCACAAAAATTACTGTATTTAGTTGTTCTTTTATACATTTGGCCATCTGGTACAGTCCAATTATGTTAGAATCAAATAAGCACATACATAGCCCACAGATTATTGTGTATTGGCCCATTAAGTTTATTTTTTCTTACTTCCATTGCAGAGTAATTATTAATAGTTTGTTATTATTGTGATTTTTTACATAATCTCTTGTCATTTAATTCTGCTTTCAATGATCAAGAAAGAAACTGTTATGGTAAAATGTTAAAGTATTGAATGATTTTATTCAATATGAAAAACAAAATTAAAATTTCTTACTCATATTTTAAGAAAGATTAAAAAATTTTTGAATCAATTAAGCTAATGTTCAATGAAAGTACACAATACTTACATATTTCATTTTTTAAAGTAGTTTTTAGCTATTCTTTGAGAGTTTCATATGTATGCAAAATGAAATATGATCGTATTAACCTCAGGATGTCTCCCCTCCAACTCTATAACACATCCCTCCCACACAAATTCATGAGCCCTTCTTCCTTTTCTTCTTTTTATATCCATTGAGTCTAAGTAAAGCTTTTATATGTGCACATGGATATGGCCCTTCTACTGGAACACAGGCAACCTCCCAGGGGCTACACTCCAGACAAAACTGTCTCTCCCTCTCCCAGATACCATCAACTATGAATAGTTTCTCATTTAGGCACTGGACCTTGTGAGCCTCTCCTCTATCCATGATGGGACTCTAACTGTCTTGACCTTGTGCAGGTCTTGTGCAGGCAACCATAGCGGCTGGGAGTTTAAGAGTGCAAGAGCCATGCCATGCCCAGAAGACAGTGTTTCTTACTCCTCCTGAACCTCTAACTCTTACATTCTTGTACCTCCTTTCCTGAAATATTTCCTGAACCTTGGTGGGAGGGGGGTTGATATACAGATTTCAACTGAGCACTCAATAGTCATTTATTCTTAGCACCTTGACCATTTATGATTCTCTGCATTAATTGTTGTGCACTTCAACAAAGAATCTTTCCTGATTAGGTTCAGGAGCAGCACTAATCTATGGGCATAAACATCAAGATTTATAAGGCATTTTAGCAACTTGATCTTTTAACAACATAACAACATTAGGCTCTCCCTTAGGTCTATGACCTCCCCAGCCATGGGCTATTGACTAGATTTACAGTACAAGACATGAATTCTTTCCTTTGAAGCAGGTGTCATATCCACTCAGAAGGTGGTTGGTAACCCCTATAGTTGTCATAGCAATATTTCACTAGTGGGTACATCTGGCCTAGAAGATTTGTACTGAAGCATGCAAGGTCTATTGCTATGTAAGACTATTCAATTCTTTTCTTCCAAACTGATCTTGATTTCACCTTTTGGCACTATGAAAGCTGTCTAGAGAATTCAGATGTTTCCCAGCCATTTCAAGAATTGACTACAATCAAAGTGTGTGGTGTCTTTGGTGACAGGATTTTATCATACAGTTATGTTGGGCATCAAAGAGCAATATCAATACCTGTGCTGTTTTGGAGATTGCAGAGCACTACCTTATCAGTAACTCCCAAAGAGTTATCCTGTGCCTGGTATTGAGGCTGTCATTTAAAAACCCATGTTCTCTGGTAACAGCATTGTCCATTCAGATAGCGTACCTCCAATAAATTCCTTTAAAAATAACTTGTATTTTGAAATTATCTGACCAACTAGTGGGTTTCCTTAAGGCTTTTTCACATACTCTTAAGCTAGGCTAACACATCCCTCCTCACCCCTATCTATCCCTTGTAGTATTAGATGTTGTTATAGATGTTGATTCACCCAGGTATAGACATTGATTCAGGGCAGAGGACAGTTTATTATTTTGTCTGATTAAATCATTGGTTCTAGCCTGGAGCCCTAGAGTCCTGGAGCCTGGATCATTTTTGCTTCTTTACAGTCTGTTCTTAATCCTTGAACTAGAAAGCTTCAGCCTTTGTACAATCTAGAACATTTAAACTGCTAGCCTGGATGTAGAAAACTTCAGACTTAGCCTGAAAGACTAATGCTGACTTGAGTCACTGTGACTAGGTCCTTCTGAACTCTGTCTTTTCTGCTGACATTTATAACTAACTCCTCCATTGACTCTTCAAGCCTGCTTCTCAATTGACTCCTCTGTCTGCTTCTGTTAACCGACTGACTCTTCTTACTGACCCTTCAACTAACTCCTGTCTACTCTGAACTGACAGTGCTCTTTTTTCTCACGAGAATTAGGCATGTCCTTACTCTGCTAAGTCTTCTGATTAGTCACTTGTCTGCCATTCACTCTGACTCATCTCAGACATCACTTCCTGTGTGACTCTGACTCCTTCTGAGGTCTGCTTCCTTTGTCTACTTCCACTGTTTTATCTAGAGATTGAAGGCATGGACCACCACTGCTTTCTGAATAATGGGATTAAAGGTGTATCTACATTCCATCCAGACCACACAGGCCTCTGAATGCAGACCCCTGGAATATAGACCCTTCCTAGCTTTTACATAGGGCTGTTCCTCTACAACCCCTGTTTAACATTTCAACCCTAAGTATTCCCTCTCTTTTTTCTTTTATTGAAAATACATTTTTCTCATACAATTTTTCTCATACGATATATCTTGATTACAGTTTCCCTTCCGTCTACTTCTCCTAGTTCCTCCCCACCTCTCCTCCCACCAGGATCCACCTCTTTCTGTCTCTCATTAGAAAACAAACAAGCATCTAGGGAAATATATAATATAATATAGTATAAAATTAATATAATGTAATATAATCCAAATTGGAATAGGACAAAACAAATAGACACAAGGAAATGAGCCCAAGAAAAGGCACAAGAAACAGACAGAGACACACAGATACACTTGCTCACACATTCAGAAAACACAAAATCAGAAGCCATAATATATAGGGAAAATCTGTAGGGTAAACAAGTAAATGAAATAAAAACAAAACCCAGATATATTATGAGACAAAGAACCTCTAAAGATGCTGTTGTGTTCATTTTCTGTTAGCCATCTACTGCTGGGCATGAGGCCTGTCCTTAGGAGTAATTTTTTTCCATTTATTTATTTATTTATTTATTTATTTATTTATTTATTTATTTATTTTTACCCTACAGATTTTTCAGTGAGACTCCATTGAAGAAACAAAATTTTCATTTTCATGTGGTTATCAATTGGAGGTATCTTCTGAGTTAGGGATAGGGATAGGGAGATGTCCCTGTCTCCTTTTAGACCTAGGCCACACTTCCACCCCTCTAATCTGGTGCAGACTGTGCAGACACTGTGCATGCTACCTCAGTCACTGTGAGTTCATATATGTCCTGCTGTGTCTGAAAGGACTTGTGTTCTTGGTGTCCTTCATCCCCTCTGACTCTTATACTCACTCTGGCTCCTATTCTGCAGGGATCCCTGAGTCCTGAGAAATTTGAAGGAGAAATACCATTTAGAATGGATTGTTATGGATGAATGGGGAAGGGAACCTGGATCAGGTCAAGGACAAAGTGAAGACTTTGGGAATAGAAAGTGTGACCTTTGTGGAGATATAGGGTCTCAGACTACAATGTAGCTCTAAGAATGATTTGGTCATGTTAATGTGTTTTGGTTACTCCCAAACAAATTATTAAAGACTATTATTCTGTAGAAACCAGCACACCCTTAAAACAAAACAAAAACAATGCTTAAATTTGGCTAAAAGTAGTAGGGAGAGAGTATGTTCTTCATACAAATGTAGTGGTGCAGCCAAGGATGGGGTTACTAGTTACCTAAGTAAGCACCACGAACAGGAGACTTGGGCAGTATATTTCTTAATGGTTATAATTTATATGTGAGAAAATTCAAAATTACAAGATGTCAATTGTTCAAAGATCGACTTATATGTTCGCATCAATGCTTGCCCAAACCTTGGCTGGATTTTTATGTAGAAATTGACAAAATAATTTAAAAAAACATATGAGGCAATTCAAAGAACTTAGGAGAGGCAAAATGACTTTTGTTAGAAAACAAAAACAAAGTTGGAGGACATATTTCCAAGAATAAAACTGCAGTAACACACGCAATATGGTAGTGGTGCAGAGATTTACAAGTAGATCAATGGAGTAGAATAAATCATCCAGAAATAGACACATATGCATGTGTAAATTCTATGGTCTGAATGCATCCCTTCCAAATGGATATTTCTAACTTTTTCTAAAGAACTCGTGTTGTTTTATTTGGAGAAATAAAAACCATATGGGTTTATGTGTCTGTTAAGATGACTCAGCAGGTGAAGGCTCCTGCTGCCAACCCTTATAGGACCTGAGTTTGTTCCCAAGACCCACATGGTACAAGAGAACCTAATCTTGCAAGTTGCCCTCTGACCTTCATAAGATCCCTGTGGCACGTGCTCGCACGTGCGCATGCACGCGCGCACACACACACACACACACAAATGCAAGCATACAAACACAAATGAATGTATGTCACATATATTTAATTGTATGGATTTACAGGGAGCAAATTGCTGTTTCGGTACCCTGTGAAATGACTAAGTGCAGCTCATTAACAGACGCATTACCTCACATGCTTAGCCTTTTTGTGGTGAGAATGCTTAAAAGTTACTTTGTTGCAATGCTCAAGCATATAATTGTTAGATTTGGGGTTTGAGAGGATTAGTGGGGGTTAGAGGGAGGCACTGAGTTGAATCATCCTCCAGGCAAGAGATTTTGGAACACCTGCAGGCAGGCCACACAGCATGACAGGGAGCTGAAGCACAAAGTGTTAGACCTGCCTGGGGAATGCAAAAGTGTTCTTTTAAGGTCCCCTGTGAGAGGATTAGGTGGGGGAAGTAGTGTGTGACAAGAGGACACAGTCTAAAGTTGACTGACATCACCTAACTAGACTAATAGATACTCTGTTTTCTTGCATTTCTCTCTCAGGCAGGTGTTTGAAGTCTCAAGGACGTTTTCTGGACAAGGGGCATCTGGGAGAACAAAAGGCCTAGTTAGTTTCCCTCTGTGTTTTAAGCCTTTCTCCGGGGATAGTTTTTTTATTCTTCCTGAAGTATAACCTTTAAATTTTACTTCAGAAAAGGTCTATCTTATTTAAGTTCTCTTTCATATTTTATTTCTAGAAAAGGAAAATTTGAATGAAAGAGTATCTCAATGTCAGGAAATAAATTAAGATCGGCATTTTGGTTTATTGTTACATTGATGTTTCCATTGTTGTAGTAAAAACAGTCTATTTTCTTTTTAGTAGTGATTCCTTTTACATAATTTAAAATATTTTTAATTAACTCTTTTTGACGTCCAGGAAAATTAAAAAAAAAAAAAACCCTAAGGATCACACAGAGTAGCTAGAAAATGCTTTTTATAATTTATTTATCATATAAAATATAGATTACATCTTGACATTTCTGTACACGCATATTGTTATACCTTACTCATATTGACCTCTTTCCCTGCCCCTTGTCCTTTAGCTTCCTTCAGGCTACCCACCTTCTTCCTAATAATCCTTTTCTTTTTCTGCTGTCATGTATTTTACATATATCTGTCCAGTCTTTCAGTGCCTCACGTTTAGCTTGCAACTTTCTTGCTTAAAGAAAGAAATAGCAAAAGGATGAACAAAGGAAAGGAAAAAAATTATTCCACTGTGCAGATGATACAATATTACACTCAAAGGTCTGTAAAGAAAACTCTTTCTTTGGTCGATAATCACTTTCAGCAAAGCACACGGATCCAAAAATCAACGTGAAAAATATCAGTAGTTTTCCTATAACCAACAAGGAGAGCACCGAGATAGACATAATGTAACCTAGATTCCACACTGAGAAAAATCATGGAGCACTTTCTTTGAGTATCCAGTTACCTTCTCTTCCTATGCCTGCCATTATTCCCCCATTCGTTGTCAGACTTCTACTTTCATATCTTGAATAGTCATTTCTTAAAACCATTTGTTGTTCCTTTCTGACTGTTACTAACATAGTGTGTGTGTGTGTGTGTGTGTGTGTGTGTGTGTGTGTGTGTGTGTGTTTCACAGTCACACTATGACAGTATGTGAGGCGTTTCTTAACTCACCCTACTGTTAATGGCTAAGTTTTTGCCTTCTGGATACTTGTTTCTGCTTCATTCTCATAATTTGTCTTCCATGACTTGTACCATATATTTAGTGGGTTTCCCATTCAATTTTAGGGACTCTAAAACTTCATTTAAGTATTTCTCATCTTTTTGATCTCTCAGGATTACACATTAAGGTGTTTAACTCAGAGCTATCTTATGCAGTGGATAATCCATGCTGTTCATTGTATTTATAGAGATATAATGTTTTAGCTCACAGTTTTTCATTCTTGGTGTTTCATTTGGTTTTAAAAATAAAGATGACTTATTAAAAATAATGTTGACTGACTCAACATTACAGTGTCTGCCTAGTCTGCTAAGCTCTTAGGTTCAATTATCAGAAGTTGAACAAACTAATGACTCTAAAGACTGCACACAAAACTCTTGCTCTGACAATTCCTTTCAGCAACGCATAATGGTATAATAATAAGATGCAAAAAGTATGAACTTTTGTATGCACCAACAATAAAGTTCCTGAGAAATAAATAAGGAAAACAAATGTAATCACAGTAGCCTGAAATCTAAGCAAAGATATAAAGGATCTCTATTATAGCAACGCTATTTTTCTCATAATTTTCAATTTTTAAGATTTATTTTTATTTTTATTTGTGTGTATGCATGTTCCCTATGAGAGTCTGCCACTTGTGTTCAAGGAAGCCAGAAAAGGGTGTGTGATCCACTGACTATAGTTAGAACTCCTGAGCTGGGTGCTGGTGATTGGTTTGCAACCTCTGTAAGAGCTATAAGCGTTCTTAACCACTGAACCATCTGTCAGCCCCTTGACAATTTTCTTGTGCTTTGAATGGGAGGCTGGAAGGAAATTAGAGTGCTTTATTGTAATTTTTGCTTCAGTGACACTAGGGCAAATTAAAAGTCCTAGGTTTTGGCGTTATAAAAATAAGTTGTTTAGTTTGGTAAGAAAATAATTTTTTCCCTTTGAGACAAAGTCTCTTAGCTTATGGTAGCCTCAAACTTGCTTTGTAACTAAGGTTGATCTTGATATTCTGCTCCTCCTGCCTCTACCTTTTGAGTGCAAGGACTGCAGTAGTGATGTCTGGATTATGCAGAACCAACTGGATCTTTTTGCTTGCTTTTAAAATATCTCTCTTCCTTCCTATTCTTCCCCTCCCCCACACAAATACAATTTGTTTCTCTTTCCTTATTAAAATTTAAGGTTAGTATAAAAATCACTTAGTTTCATCATGGTATTGTTTCGCATGTGTCATTATCTTAAAAAGAAACAAATAAGCAACAACAACAAAAAATTTCTCCTAGTGTCCTTGTTCACCCCCTACCCACCATTTTAGCTGTTTCTGTTACTTCCCTCAGTTAGTTCCCCTTCCTTTTTGTTATAGTTTATTTTCCTGTGCAGAAGCTTCTTTATTTTCTGTAATCAAACTTGACAATTCCTGGGGTTATTTGCTATGAAATTAGAATTCTGTTCAGGTAATTCTTGCTTATGCCTATATGTTGAAGTGCCTTCCTTGATTTCTTCTAGCAGTTTCAAGTTACAGGTCTTAAATTAAGGTCTTTAATTACTTTTGAATTTATTTTTGTGCCAGCCAAATAATGTGTCAAGTTTCATTCTTCTACAGTGCAAAAGTCGGTTTCCGCAGAAACATTCATAAAAGAGGCCACTTTTCCAATTTTCCTTCCTGGCAACTTTGTCAACAATTAGGTAACTATAATGGTTTGAGTTTATCTCTGCATCCTGTATTTTTTTCTGTTAGTATGCCTGCCTATTTTATGATCTTATGGTGCCAGATTTGTTATTATTGGTCTGTAATGTAATTTGAGATTTAGAATTGTGATATCGCCAGCACTGCTCTTTGTGTTAACAATTGCTTCAGCTATTCAGGGATTTTCACCTTTTATATGCATTTTAGGATTGTTCTTCCTATTTCTGTGAGAATTATTAGCATTGGAATTTTGATGAGGATGGTATTGAATCTGTACACTCTGGAGATATAATCATTGCTACAGTACTAAGTCTGTTGATTCATCGACACATGAAATCATTTTTCCTTTTAGTGTCTTCTTTAATTTCCTTCTTCATTGTCTTAAAATTTTTGCTGGAGAGGTCTTTCACCACATTCATTACATTTACTACTGATAGTTTTGAAGCTATTGTGAAAGATTATATATATATACATACTCAGGTCCCTTGGAAGAGCAGCAGGTCTTTATCACTGAGCCATCTCATCTCTTGGTACAATTTTAAAGATTTCTCTAGTTTTAATTTATGTGTGTGGATGTTCTGCCTGCATTTATGTATGCATACCAACTTTGTACAATGCCCACAGAGGCCAGAAAATAGCGTTGAACCTCCTGGAAATGGAGTTACAGATAGTTGTTAGTGGCCCCAAAGATGCTGAGATTTGATTCCTGGTCCTCTGGAAGAATATCAAGTGCTCTTAACCTCTGAGTTATTTCTCCATGCTCTTCTCTTGATATTTTGATGAAAGTGTTTTTCAGGTCTCAGTGTTTTCTCATGATGTCTTAAGGATCTTTTAAGTAGAGGATCATGTCATCTGAAAATAGGGATAATTTTTCTTCTTCGTTTCTTATTTGAATCCTTTTATGACATTCTCTTGTCTTATTGATGTAACTAAATTTTGAGCACTATTTTGAAGAAGGGAGAAGAGAGTGGAAACTCTTGTTTCTTTCCAGATTTTAGAAGAAACGTTCTCAATTTTTCTTAGAAGAATCTTACATAGGAATGTTTTTAAGTTTATGTTTTCATTTGCTATGAGTTGAATAACATAATTATGTTTAATTTGGAATTTCTTATTCTCTATGGGATCCAATAAAGAACTGTTTTCTGATATTTATCCTTTCATGTTTATTGGAAAACAATTGCATGATCATTTAAAATAAAGTTGTAATAAAATTAGTTAAAGTCACATACACACTAACTCAGAACTTTGAGTTAATGAAATCATCTTTATTCTTTTTTCTTTTATTTATTATGTGGTTCAGGTTGTCTTGAAATTCAGGATCCTCATACTTCAGCCCAATTTGTACTAAAATTATTCCTGTGCATTACCAGGGCCAGCTTAAAATTTTCCTGATTTAAGTCTTAATTGTAATTTCACCAGGAAGTATCAAAAATCCTGAATTTGTTCCTTGTAAAATTCCTCTAAGTTTGAATGCTTTTAGTCACTCTGATTATATGGAAGAGAAATTCTGTCACAGGGAATTGGACTGAACTTGTGAAATGCAGTGCATTACCAGAAACCCAGACTATTAGACTTTAAGACCAATGGACTGTTTGCTATTCTTGTTTAATGAGTTGCACATTTGTTTTTGTCCGAGATTAAACTCTCCTCCAGTATTAGAAACATAACCTTGTCCTTTTGATGGGAATACAAAAAAAGGAACTGCTAGAAGGCCTGCTCATTGTTTTCGTTGCTTTACAAACACATTTCAATTTTCAACAGTTCTCTTTTGGCAAGTCACATACTTTATTAGCAAGGGTCATTCTGTCTCTAAGAACTTTTATCACTAAAACCATTAGAGCATTTTTTTTTCTTTTAACCTTGTGTCCCTTGTTATTCAGTAGTCAAATGGCATCTTTTGGAACCATGTCTCATCACAGAGACCTTTTGCATGGCCTGACATGCAGATGGGCACTTCATTGATTATAATCCATGAGGAATGGTGTCTTTCTGGTTTTTTCCAACTAAAATGCTTCAGAAGTGAAATTCATTCAAATAGGGAAAAGAAACATCAAAGGTTTCTTTTTAGTTTTGTAGCTAAACATTAGTTGGTTTCAAGCTAACTAAACCTATGTGGGTGGCCTTGGTAAGCTTATTTGCTTAGGACTTGTCATTTGGTCTTGTCCATGTTTGCAGGAGGTGCTTGGGGACTGAATTGTCTTTAAAATTGTCTTTAAAGTACTGAATTTTATTTAAAATAAAATAGCTTTTAAATAGGTGTCACTTGAAGGTAAGAGACAGAAGCTTAGAGCATTTGTAGGGCAGAAAAGTGTAAAAGAAAGCTAAGTTTCTCTGTGTCTGTCTGTCTGTCTCTCTGTCTCTGTCTCTGTATGTCTATGTGTCTTTGTGTTTACTGGAATGAGAATGAGGTAAAAACTTATGAAGCTTTGTTTCTTTTAATCAAGGGTCCACAGAATAGATAAAAATGGTAAATATGGATCACATTCCTATGTAGGTTTATGTTGTATATTGTGTAAACTTGGAATACTAACTTTTGGAACAAGGCTGATCATACATATTGAATGAGACAGTAACATAAAAACAATACATATTTATTAAGCACTTACCATTCAATGGGCACTGCTCGGAGCAATTTACATATATTAACTAAATGAATTTTCAATACAACTGCTAGTTGTGTAATACTGATATTCATATTTCACAGATAAAGCTCAATCTCACAGAATTAGAAAAAAAAAAACTGTCAGTTACAATCTTAGTAAAAGAGGTTAGGATCTGAATCCAGATACTTGGATTCTGTGCTCTCCATTATCTTTATTTCTCCCGAATTCTTACCTAATCCAGATCCTTACATATACAGGAACTTTCTGCTGCTTTTTGTGTGTGTGTGTGTGTGTGTGTGTGTGTGTGTGTGTGTGTGTGTGTGTGTGTGTGTGTGTGAGATAGAGGTTCTATGGTACCAATATTATTAGGGTTGACATTGAAATGATCTACAGAAAATGATTAGAAATTGCCATTAACTAAAAGGGAGGCTTTGCATTCCAGGCAAAAGGTTCAGCTGTTCATCAAGAAAACTGTGAGAAAGAACTAACACCTCAATTTGATTACCTTTTATTTGGAGTTGCTTCTAAGAAGAGTGAGACAAAAGAATATATACGGCATGGAGGAGGGGAGTACACATGAAGTCTTAGCCCTAGCAAAGGAGCTATTTTCCATTGGTAGCTGGAGGGAGAGGGAAACTCGGGTTTCTTCAATGGAGTGACACTGGATATATGAACTGCATTCCAGGGCAAGTCTCATGCTCAGGAGTAGTCAATCCACACAACCTGATTCCATGTTTGTTTTTTCAAAGATAGAAAAAGAATCGAAAGTTGACTGGGTGGGTAGGGAGATGCGGGTGGATCTGGGAGGAGTTGTGAGAGAAGAATGTATATAGTCAAAATATAGTGTGTGAAATTTCCAAAGAATAAATTAAAATATTACTGAAAAAGAAATTGTGAAATCCAGTATTCTGTGTATCAGTTTCTCATTGCGAAACTTTCCCATCTATATAAAAGCAAATGCACACAAACACATGTGGTCCTGTCCCCTTTCTCTTTTGATTTCATGATGTGCACAGTCATTTTCTAATTGTATTTCTTTAATTAATCATTTTGCTGTCTTCCTTTTCTCTCCCCAACCACTCAATTTTGCTTTACAAGGGCTTTTCCTCACATGCTCATTCCCTCCTCAGTAATTCTGTGCAGTTCTGAATCTCTAGGAGCTTTCTTTACCCTGAGATTTAAATTCTTGTACCTGTGTACTAGGCTGCTCCCTTTGGTATCTTGCAAATACTTCGTTTGAGCAGGATTTAAAGGTACATTTTTCTTCCTTCTTTTAATCCAGCCTTACTCTGAAGACACAGTGACTTTTAAAAATACGAATATGATTCTCACCCAGATGCCCTTTCGTCCAGATCCACTCCCTGGATCCTTTCAGAAAAGAGTAGGCCTCCAAGGGATATTGGGCAGCTGATTGGAGCAGGTGCAGAGACCCACAGCCAAACATTATGCAGAAAGAGATCCTAACATAGAGATCATTTGGAGATTCTTAAAGAGGACAAATGCGTAAACATTTGTTAATCATAATAAGAAGGCATTTGAGAAGTCTCTTCTACTAAGTTATTGATTTAGAAACAGCTCATTTTGATGGACAGCATGAATTAACTATATGCTTACAAGTAATTTTTCACACTCAATTATAACTTATTCAGTGTTTATATCAATGTGTAATGAAGATGGTCATTACAATGTTTTCTTTTTAAAATATTTTGTCTTTTAATTTAGTATATTTTAAATTAAAATATAATTCAATACTTTTCCTTCCCTTTTCTCCTTCCACTATTTTCCATGTCCTTCTCTCCATCTCCTCTCATTGTTCTCTCACTTCCTCCCTCTAAAAACCTGTTGGTTTTTCTTTAATTATTATGGATATATATATATATATATATATATATATATATATAATATATATATACCATTGTTGTGTGTTTTATTGTTGTTGTTATTCTTTGTGTGCATATGATTTCAGGGCTGATCACTTTGTACTGGACAATTAATTAGGGGGCTCATCCCTAGGAGAGGCTACTTCTCCTTTTCCCAGCAGCCATTAGTTGCCTGCATTTTGTCTAAGAGTAAGATTCCATGAGATTTTCCTCCTTCCACATTAGCATGCCTATTGATACTGTGATTGCTCAGGTCTTGTTTAGGCAGCCATTTCCAAGAGATACAGTCTCATAATAGACTTCCTGGTACTATGACAATTGCCCCTATGCTCGATTCTGTGATGTTCCCTGAGCCTTATGTGCAGGAGTTGTGTTGAAATTGTATTAACTGGAGACAGGTTCTCCTCAATTCATTGATCTTTTGATCTTCGCATTGTGTCCAGTTGTGGGTTTTTGTGACAGTATCCATTTATTGTAAAGAGAAGCATCTTTGATGACAGTTACAGCATCTTAAATGATAGTTACACTTATCTGTAGGTATGAAGATGAGTTCTAGAATGTAGATACGAATTATTGCCTCCTAATTGCTTATGCTTATTGCCATAGATGAATGCTGCTTTCAGACTTCTTGAGAGAACATTTTTTCAGTATGTGGCAGCAGTCAATTCAAAGATGCACAACTGGTCAAAATGTGAATTAAAAGTGGCTATGTAATGATTGATTGTAAATGAGATATCAATACCATCCTCCTCCAAGGCTCAGGGTACATCTAGAAAAGTGGGTGGAAATAATGTAAGAGACAGAGGTTGGGGAGGAATGCTGAAAAACAATGCTTTGTGGATATGACAGCCATGTCATATGAGAGCCATTGCACTCATGAACTCACTGGTGTTCTGGGTACCTGTACAAGACCTGTACAAGAATGCTATAATCACCATTTTTATCATGAACTGGGGAAGAAACCTACAAAGCTCTGCCACCCACTATGGAGCTATGGCCCATTAATAGGAACTGAGAAATGGTGTAATCTTTTTTCCAATGGGATAGCCAATGATAACCTGGCTATGTTTCAATTAATTGCTCTGCAGTTCATGCTTATAAAAAACAATGACAGTTAAACTAAATGAGAAAAACAAAAAATACAGAAAAAGATCTGAAACTAAATGAAGACTTGAGAAAAAAGTTTCAGTGTGTGCAATAGGGGATAAAAATAACCAAAAATGTAGTATTCAGTTCTACAAATTTAATTCAAAGCCTGTTAAAAAGAGTTATGTTGTTACTATTGGATTGTGATGCAAGTATAACAGATACATATATGTCAGAGCTTATCAAATTAGACTGCAAAATATTTAGTGTGTATTTTTCCTTACTGCCCTGTAAAGTTATTACAATGTGTTAGATTGTTTTCTTAAAAATAAATCACTTACTTGGAAGGCTGGTAAATGAAACAGAAAGCAGACTAAACACCATCTTATTTCTGGAAAGGGCTATGAAACTCCTATTGGGAAAACTTGTAGAAAATGGCATACGACTACCAGATATATTTTATATGTATTGGTAAATATAATGTTTTACATTCAGAGCCTGCTGTCTAAAAGTCTTAGACTGCCACCAGTCTTTGGTATATTAACAATGTAAGGAGTCATTTAAAAAGTCTTAGAAAAGTCTAGATCTCTAAATTTACCTTCTGTCTTGTACATATTCATTCAAAAAGTGTTTCTAAAATTTTTAGCAAATATTTTATAATATGTGAATCCCTTTACTGTCATCTTAAATATAATGTATTCTTAAAATGTAATCACCCTTTCTTAAGGAGTTTATAGCCCTCATTATAAAATAAAATCAAACTTACATGTTGCTGAAGCATAGTGATACCCCCTGGACTTCATTAAATATGCATACATATTCACTTCAGTAATAAGCAACTTAAGACAGATTTTTCTTCTTGTGAAAGAGAAATGGTAGTTACATATGTCACTTCTATATTCTGTCTCCTCCTGTTCTATCATCTGTCACTTTATGCAGAGTGTCACTTCCTGGATCAGCATCTTTTCCTCGTTCTAATATGCACACTTTAATTGGTAGCCTATGTAATCAAGGCTGTTAGAATTGTATAGGCATAGGCTATGAACAGAGGACTAGTGAGTGACCCTTTGAGCGAAATTCATGATTGTAGTAATACATGGACTATTTTTCAAGGGTAGAAACAACTCATTTTCTCTCCTTTTTCGGCTCTGTAATAGATGATTTGGCTTGCTGCAGAACTCAGTTCCAAACATATTAGATATTATTGTGTGGCACAAAAACATGCAATAGAAAATGCATAATATAGCACTTTCATCACCTCAGTGCTTGCTGAAAATATTTTTTCATTTTGACTACTAGAGGACATTCTCTCTTTTATTGTTGTGAATCTGCAAATTTGAAACTACTATTCCACATAAGATATATTTTATGGTCTCACTAGTTCTCAATACAGAAGGCATTGCTATTGGCTCGTTTGGTCTGTAGTTTCACCCATGTTTTCTCTCCAATTGTAATTATCAGTTATCAGAATGAAAAATAAACAAAATATAAGTGACAATTTTAATTGCCAAAGAGATTAATGTCCTTTTCCTCAAATTTCCTTTTCAATGTACTTTGGACTTTGCTATTTAAAAAAAAAATCACTATTTTGTCCTCAATTCCAAAGGAAGCTTTAGGAGCACTGATAATGGAATCAGTGGTTAAATTCAGAAATGCATATGGTAAAACGTCATTTTCCCCATAAAACCAGGGAGCAAGCTCATTTTAAGGCTTGGGCACTTTCCAAGTCAGTGGGGGTGGTCATGAATAAAACTGTACTTAGCAATGAAATTACTTCTCCAAAAACAAGAGTCTTGGTAAATAATGAAAGGACTCACTAGTGACTCTTCCCCAGTTATAATCATTACAGTCCACAGTTTGGCCATTCAGAAACTTGATTCAGCACATAAAGGTAGTTTTTATTTTGATGAAGGTGCTATGGCGGTAGAGTTTAGATTAACATTCACCAAGTAAAGTCAAAAATTAAAAATGATAACATAACAAAATGAAAACAAAAACAACTATTCACTGTGGGGGAAAAAAACATCAAGAAAGCTGGATGCTTGCTTGTATTCTAATGAGAGGGAGAAAGGGTATGATTTGGGTGAGTGAGAAATTGGGGAGAATCTGAGATTAGCTGGAGGAGGGGAAACCATCATCAGAATATATTTTATGAAAAACAATCTGTTTTCAATGAAAAATAAAAGCATAGAAACCTGATTTTATAGATCCAGGTGCACCCTCTTTGTAGTCAACCCAACACTGAAAATTTAAAAACCCTATGAATGCAACTTTGGTGATAATCAACAACTCTCTGATTGGATCTGAGGCCCATTCAACAATTGAAAACCATGCCTGGTACTGAACACCTACCAGCTCAGCATTAGTGAGATCATGTATACTGGAGGAGAATCTACAACCCCTAATTTTTAAAACCAGCTTAATTCCTTACAACAATCTATGAGCATTTTTCCTTATACCCAGGTAAGTGTAATCTTCACCCTTGTCAAGGAAGACTTCACTACAGAGATTGCTACAGAAAATCACAGCCGGTGTTAAGTTGCAGAGTTATGGAGTCAAGTCACAGTGGATACATCTGTAAAACACACAAAATGCAGAGTTGTGGAGCCCAATCCCAATGGATACATCTACAAAATAGTCCCTCATGTAAGGCTCAGGGATCATTTCAGAGAGCGGACAGAAATATTGTAAGAGGCAAAGGAACAGGGAGTTTGCTGTGAGATGTGTCTCCTAGTATCATAAGAAGCTGCACTTATAAAGTCTCACCAACAATGACTGTCCAAACGTGAGCTGAAAAAGTATGACACCAAAAGGCATGCAAACTGAATGAAAAAGTGTATAAGTTCTCAACCCTACACAAAGAACTACAAGGTAGCTAAATAATGCTGATAGCTGGAGAAATGTGCTTTCTCCAGGAAAAAGCACACCAATTGATTATCCAACACCAAATGGTCAACTCTGAAAATACTCATACAAGTAACATTATACAGACTGTGTAAGTTCTGTTTAGGAATACGCATGTACATAATATATATACGCAATGAGAATTAGTGAATAAAGAGGCCTGATTTTGAAGGAGACTCACGGAGAAGTAGATAGGAGATTCTGAAAGGAGGGAAAGGAGGGGGTAAATGATATAATTATATTATAATCTCAAAACTAAAACAAAATTTCCCCAAAAGCCCAGGCATACTTAATATAGTAACTTTTATTGCAAATAAAATTATGTTGTTTAGATTTTTGTTGCAAAAAATGAGTTTATAAATCAAAATATGTAAATGAAAGGTTTATTAAAAGAATTGAGAAGAAACTGGCATATTATATCTGATGTTTGAAATCATACTTTCTGCTCTTTTAATATGACTTATTGCAATATAATATGTATATTATATATAATATTTTACACACATATATATGTTATATATGTATGTATGTATATTTACTTATTTTGTTATATGTATAAACACACACATACTATATATATATATATATATATATATATATATAATATATATATATATATATATATTTCTTGTGCCTGATTGTATGTCTGTGCACCATGTGCAAGCAGGGCCCTCAGAAACTGGAAGTCATCAGATCTCCTGAAAACAGGAGTTATGGACAGTTGTTAGCTGCCCTGTGTGAGCTGGGATACAAACTCAGATCCTCTGGAAGAGCAGCCAGTGATGTCCACTCCTCTCCAGCCCCGAGAAACATTTCACCTCTAAAAGTTGAAATTTTATGCAGCAAAAAATACCTTGTCATACATTTCTTTTGTAGGTTCTATATTTGGAACATGGTTGAGTTATTTATATGATTAAAAAAAGTGAAAATTTGAGAAAGTTAATACACTAATTCTGAGGTTCCATGAATGACATTTGCCACTACTTGATATTTGTCATTACCAAAGTTAGTGATTTCAGTACAAATTAAGGTAGTCAATATGTCTATCAAAAGCACAGAAATGGAAACCTATCTATCTATATCTATCTATTATCTATCTATCTATCATATATCTATCATATATCTACATATATGTACATACATATGACATATATATGTCAATATATATAGATATAAATAGATATATCTAAAATATATGAATATAGATAGATATACATATCTAATATATCTATTTATATTCATATATATATGACATACATATGTCATATATATGTATTTACACATATACATATAGGTATATTTGTATATATGTATATATGTACACATATATGACATATATATCATACATATATGGATGTATAACAGTAGCATACATGTGAAGAACATTTCACATGACTAATGCTTTATATAGGAAGAAAGATTAAGTTGAGGGTCTGTCCATGTTGTGAGAATGACTGAAATCCATTAAAAGTATAAGAAAATTAAGGCATTTGTGAGTAGTTATAATACTTTGATAAATCTAATATTTAATGATTTTATTTTCTACATGAAGACACTCCAGTTCAGAGAAGGAAAGCTTTTGTTTACTGATCCACAGTTACAGTGTAACCTAACTGGGACTGGATTCCAGGTGTGAAAGGTTCATATAGGAAGTGTTTAACTACTGTCTCCCAAAAGCCACATATACTTTTTTATATCTCAATAATTGCACTGTATTATGAATTTCTCAAGAAGTGAAAATTTGCTGATGATTTTTGCATTTCCCTAGGGTTAAAGATTAATTACATTAGATATTGATTACTATATTTCATTTTTGTTTTGTTTATTTGTTTTATTTTTATTTGTTTTATCTATCTATCTATCTATCTATCTATCTATCTATCTATCTATCTATTTATTTTTACTTTCTGGAAGATAAGGTTTCTCACAAATCAAGGGGTTAGTGCAGCTTATCTGAAGAAATACTTGCTTAGTGGTTGCTGGCAGGATTCCATCTTCCTATGGTTCTTAAAATGAGGGTGTCATATCTCACTGCTGATTGCTAAAGTCTACTTTCAATTTCTTGTTATGTGAACAAATCCCATATGATAGCCTCTATCCAAGTATGTGAAGTTAGGGGTTCATAGCAAAACTCAGATAGCTGGATATAGTTCACAAACACAGAAATGTCTTTGTACAGAATATATACACTTCTCCATAGGTTAGAAGTGTCTTCAAGAAGTGATTATACAAGGTCATAATACCAGGAAGAAAGAATCGTGGGGGCCATAAAAAAGCCTGCTTGCCACATATACCTCCCAGCCCACCTATGTTTCCTTTCTTTTTTTTTTCTTTTATTCCCTCCTTCATTCCTTACTTCCTTTTTCTTTCTCACTTTGTAGTTCAGACTGGCTTTGAACTCATAGAAATTCTGCCCTCTTAGACTCTCCAGTGCTGTTTAATAGGCACTCTTTTTTTTGTTCTTTCTTTCTAATAAATTATTTATTTTACTTTTATGTGTATGAATGCTTTGCTTTCATACATGTAATTAGGCCATATGCTTGGCTGGTACCCACAGAAACGAGAAGAGGGTCTTGGATCTCCTGGGACTGGGGTTACCATATGGTGCTGGGAAACAAACTTGGATCCTCTGCAAAATCAAGTACTCTTAATTTCTGAGCCATCACTCTAGGCCTGATACTTTTCTTAGTTCTTTCTCTGAGAGTTTAATTCCTATCATTTATTTATGCACAGGGTTGAACCTGTGTAGATCCTATGCATGCTGCCCCAATCTCTGTGAGTTCATATGTGTATTGGCCATATTGTACTTGAAAACACTGTTTCCTTGGAGTCATCCATCACCTCTGGCTCCTGAAATCTTTCCAACTCCTCTTCCTCATAGACCATTGAGCCTTGAGAGGACAGTTTTGATGAAGACATCCAGTTTTGGAGTGAGTGCTCCAAAATCTTGTATTTTCTGCATGTTGTCCACTTGTGAGTTTTTGTTAATTCTGATCTACTTCAAGAAGCTTCTCTAATGAGGGTTGAGAAAGACACTGATCAATGAGTATAGTAGCTTGCCATTAAGAGTTCTTTTATTGTTATGTTCCTTTAGCAGAATGATTACAGTGGGTTTCTGCCTAGGCCTATGTCATATCTAATTAAAGACTTTTCTTTTCCAAGCCTCACATTTATCATCCCTTTTGTTTTACAGACAGTGGCCTACTTTGAGTACAAGCTCTGAGTTGTATAGAGTAGTGATATTTTCATATCACAGTTAATTGAATATAGCCTGTTCAGTTAGCACATAAGGAGCCATAGAAAATATGCTTATGAAAACCCAATTAACCATATATTGTTTACATTAGCTAAAATGTTACAAAAATCTCCCATATACCCAAATACAGAAATGTTCTCTCCCATACCCTTTGTGTTTTCAGAAATCCTATCTATACCATGGAGCTTGTTAAAAAAAATCTAGAATCATGGATAAAGTGGCATTTTCTTTTATAGACTTGACCTTGTGCTTTTTCAAAAGCTAAGTTAAGCAGATAAGAAGGTTAATTTTTCTTTTGTAGATAAGGTGTGGGGTTTTTTTTTTGCAGCAGTTTCCAAGAGAAATCATTTGCTTTGACTGGGGAAAAACTCATTTTGATGAAACCATATCTTTTAACATGTCATGATGATCCTTAACAGGTACTTAAGTATTCAATTTCCTGCAAACTTCTGTTTATTCCTCCAAAGACAGTGCCTATTATTCATTTTATTTCACTGTTATCTGAACATTAATAGTCCATTTTGGCTTCCTTTTTCTCATACTGATAAGTAATTCAAATAGAAAGCTATTTATTGTACACATAGAGGAAAATATAAATAAAATGTCAGGAAGCTTATAACTTTCCAAACACTACAGTGTAAGGGAAATTTTGTGCTTAAACTTTACTGGATCATCGATTATAAAGGTGCCTTATAGTTTTCTTCAGGTTATGCATCTTGAAAATGGTCCATTATTCCTGCTTGAACGTTTCTTGATGAAATTCATATTTTTATTATCTCCTTTCAAAGAGTGGCAAAGCAAAAGAAACTTTCAAAATGTGACTATTGTAGCATAATATATATATTTATGGATATATTTTGTGTTTATTTTCAGACCTTTTATTAACAAAATGAAAAAGCAAAGCTTTTTAATCACAATTTCTTGTGAGGTTTCCATGGTCAGAGCTGTTAACATTGTAGCTACTTAAAAGCTCTGGAAAGAACAGCTAAGATGTGGTAAATGTCATATGATGTAAAATAAAGCTGGCCTTCATCTTTTCTTAGACTTTTGTACTTTTTCATTTTGTGGCATATCTTGAAAGTCTACCTCAGAGTAGGCATGGAAACTGTCATTTAAGGAAAATGTAGATCAGTAACTATGGTTTAGCTGTGGTTGTCTTTCTTAAAATTGGAACTCTGATGTTTCTCCTTTTCTTTGAGCTTTATTACTTTAATTCTGTGATAGGATATTTGATGAGACTTTCTTTGCATCACTGTCTTTCATCAAATGAAGAGAGTCTCCATAATGTTTCCAATTTGTGTACATGCCTTAGCAATAATAATTATTAGATTTCATCAGCTGTTTTATTTTTTTTGTACTCAACAAAATGGTCATTGTTTTGTTTTTTATATATTTAATATAGAAATCAGTGAATTATTTGATCTCTCTTCAGAGTCCATCCCCTATAGTCATGGTTCATTCTGTGACATACCAGTATTGGGGCATTATTAAGGAGAAACACCAGGACACCTTTGATGTGGGAAGTAGAGCTGTCGTCATCTACATTATAGCTGCTGATTTCTTTGTATAGGAATGAGGGATGCCTAGACTCTGATCAGAAGGATTTCTATAGGGATGTTTTTGTTGGAGAGTTATAAAATTACAGTTATACAATAGGCTTTGTTTTCTCTAAGCCACCTGTTTTTCATTTCTGAAGTAAAGATAAATATATTAGAATGTAAAAAGACAAGAGACAATATTTCAACATCCAGCTATGTTTTAGCAATACATTTCACAGCATTCCAGCCCATCAGAGAAAAACCTGTCATTCCAAAAAGTAATAAAGATAATCCATTCTGTACAAATGTTAGTGCCACTGGGAAATTCATAATGCAGAAAATAAACCTACAAACCAAGATTTTGGAAGCTGTTTAACATTTACAAAGCAGCAAAAATTAAGGCAGGCATAGTGGCTCATTCTTTCTGACACTTCAGAGGATAGGGTAGCAATATTGTCATGAGCTTGAAGTTAGCTTTGCTTGTCTAAAGAGATGTAGGCCACCTTACTTTACAAGGAGAATCTTGTCAAAAGCAAAGAAACAACGCCAACACCACATCAAATATATCAGAAAATCTATATAAAAGTAAAGAACGTGGCAAAGCCTTTAGCTGTCTTTCAAATCCTATTGAATATTAAAGAATATGCTCTGGATTTAAAATCCTACCAATGTAACAAATGTTGTAAAGTTGTGTTATGCTTCAAATATTTATGAATATCAGATTCTGTAGTGGACAGAAACTGTATGAATGCAAAGAGTGTTTCAAATAAATAAAAAAAACCTGTATGATCCTAACTAAATACAAAAATGATCATATTGGAAAGTCAAAGTACAAATGTTGAGAATGTGGAAATGCCTTTAATAATTATCAAATCCTTGTGGGTGGGTGGTAGCTCACAGCACTTGGGAGGCAGAGGCAGGTGGATTTCTGTGAGTTCGAGGCCAGCCTGGTTTACAGAGTGAGTTCCAGGACAGTCAGTGTTACAATAGAGAAATCCTGTCTCGAAAACCCAAAACAACAAGAAAAGTACAATTTTGCTTTAAAACTTTCCAATAAGTGCTGTTTATGTTAACAATAATTTTACATCTGCAGTTTCTTTCTGGCATGAATTAGTTCAAATTCAATGATTGTTATAAGCCTCTTAATATCTACTATGAATTCTTTATTTATGATTAATGTTTGAAGAAGCTTCAAATCTTTCCACAAATTCTTTCAATTTGCAGGATTTTTTCTCTGACATGAGTTGTTTTTACATTTTTTTCTCTTTTTCAAATCTAATTTATTTCTTCTTCTCTTTTACAATAAATCTTGACCCCAGTCTTCCATCCTTTCCTTTTCCCAGCTCCTCCCCATCTTCCACTCCCCAAACCCCGACCCTTCCCTGCTTCCCCTCTCAGAAATGAGCAGCCTCGAATTTCTTTTATTAACGTATTTTAAAGATATGTTCTCCTTATATAGGCCATTATAGACTGGAACTCTTTATGTGACCCAGACTGACGTCAAACTCATGACAATTCCCAAGCTTCTACTTCCCAAGTGTTGGGATTGCAAGTTTGTGTTCAGTATGAATCCTTAAATGTTATGTAAGGATTTTAAACAAAGGCTTTTGCCATTCTTTGCTGTCAAGTTATTTTCTCCAATTTAAGTTCTTCAGTGTTGAGTAAAAGGATTCGATAAGTATTATTTTTTGCTTTGTTTTATTTTTTTTTCAAGACAGGGTTTCTCTGTTGTAACACTAGCTGTCCAGTAACTCAATCTGTAGACCAGGCCGGCTTTGAACTCACAGAGATCCAACTGCCTCTGCCTCCCGAGTGCTGGGATTAAAGGTGTGTGCTACCACCGCCTGGGATAAAGTATGTTTTTGAATTCTCTGAATGTTTTATTCAGGTTTGCTTTCTAATCTACTATTTGGTCATTTTAGTAAACATACTTTTTATTTAAGCTGTAAAGATTATCCAAATTTCTTCATTTTTAGAAAAGCTAAAGTTTTTTTAAACTTTTTAAAACTTTTAAAAACACTTTTAAAAAGCAAAGTTTTTACAAGATTATGAGTAAAATTGGTGGTGATAGTTTTGCCTCTGTTTAATGGCATATTTTGGCTTCACAGAGCAACAGAAACTTGTTATAAAATTCAATTGCAAATGGTATTTTCACTTAGAGAAAAAAGAACACAAATTCATCTTTACAATTAACAAGACAGGGCATCCTCTGGAAGCTTCTTCTTAAACTATGTAAGAGCTGTTAGTGTGCATTAAATTTTTATAAGAAGCTGACTTCATGTATATGTAGAGATATTTTTGGTAACTTGAATATTAATATATGCTAAAGATGTTGTTTCCCATCAGTATGTCAGAAACCCATTATATTTAATGACATCTGTTAAAACCAATGCATAGCAACCTATTTGATTCCAGTAGTTACCACTCAGTGGAAATTATTCATTGAAATGAAAATAAGGAAATAAAATTCATGCTTGTAGCTAATGATTGTAGCATCAAGGTTTTAGCACATTTACAAAATCCATAAAGATTTTACAAATGGCTATATTTTTAGTGTATAGTAGCAAATTAAATGATTCAGATTATTATGTTATCATGCCCTTTTGTTCTAACTAGGTAGACTAGATTCATCAAGGCACTGAATTAATTCTTTTCCTTTTTGAGCTTCTGAGAATATCATTGATTTTTTTTTTTTTTTTTGCAAAACCACTACAAAAGCATAAAAGTTTTGTTGCCTGGAATGAAGACTGTAACATTGTTGTTTGGTTTTGGTCTTTGGCTGTTTCATTTCATTTCATTTCATTTCCCTAGGTTAACAGAATTAGCTATTATATTAATTTGCTAGTCTTCCTAGGTTTCAGAAATTTTATTTGTACAAGGAAGAAATGATGCATATGGTAAACTTTATATAGTGTCTACTACTAAGGATAAAATATCCTTAATGGGATTTGTGAAAATTCAGGTAAGTAGATAAACATTTCAGCTCTGCTAAAGACTTATTTTTATTCAGAGGAATGCAATGACAGTAATGTTTTTCCCAAAGCACTTACCCGTGCATTTCATTTTGTATCTATTATAAATAATTTAAATGTTTTCTCAATTAGAAAGCAAGGCTCCTTCTTATATTATAATAACTGAAACCAATCTGGAATTGATATTTTCAAAATTGTAAGAAATAAAATAATATGAGTAGAAAGGAAGACTTTTTCCCTAAATCTCACTGATTCTGATATAACTTAAAGTCTTGTTAATCATCACCAATGACGCTCCCAGAAATTAACCTTAAGTTGTTAAAGTTCTTAATTATAAGAGCAAAAGGGGTGTCGGGCTTTTTCTAAATTGAATACTCATGGGAGAATATCTTTTCTTCTCTGGGGGATATAAATGTGGCAAACTATAGCACCTATTGCTTCATTGCCTTCACAGACCGTCCTTGATTGCCCATCATGGTACCTCCGGAAATTTTATAAGGTTTAAAAAAAATGATAGATCTTCACAGCTTTTATAGTATGATAGAAGTTTAATTAATTCTCATGTATATCAACTTTACTCTTGAATCTTTTTGCCTTTGTGTTTGAAAGAACTTAAGAAACTACTTAAGAGGCACATATGTACAATTATACTAATATATTATCATTAATCATATGTACCAAGTTTTCTAAATCGAAAATATACTTCTGGGCCAATGAATTGGCTTAGTGATTAAAGACACTTGCTGCTAAGACTGATGACTTGAATTTGATCCTGGTGACCTACAAGATGGAAGGAGAGAACTGACTCCTGAAAATTGTCCTCCAACATACACAACGAAATAAGTAAATATGAAAAAAAAGATTAAAATGTGTTTTTAAGGTATCACATTATGGTAATGTATGTGAGTTATTGTTCAGTTATCTGTTTGTAGTGGAATAATCATAAGTATTGACATGGAAAATTTTGTTGGGTTTAATATAATTCTACTACTTTCACTTGATTACTTAGTAATATGGCATGTGATGTATTGTTCTAGATACTGGAGACTCAAGCATGAGTAATACTTTTACTTTATCTGATCTCATAGAATTTACACTTACTGATGGAACCTAGCAGTACATATATGTTTGTAATAATATATATGATGACTATAAAGTTAAGGAAATGGCCCGATGTTATGGAATCACATAGGCAGCAGCTAACAGGGTAGAGTATCTAAAGAAGGGCAAAGGAGAACATTACCAGTTGTAAGAATAACTGTTGAAACCTCTAGGTAACAGGTAATATGACTGTTCTATGAACTGAAAGTGATATATGTGGTTCTAGGGCAGACTGTTATGTAAAAGAACAGGAAGAAGATTGCTTATTACCTAAAGATAAAAAGTAACATGTGGTGACAAAAGTGTCCCAGGAAGGAAATTATTTATACTAATGACAGGAATGTAAATTGGTACAAGAATTACATGAAATTATGATTATTATTTAGAAAATGTGAAATAGAACTACCAACTGACACAGAAATTCCTGTTCCTACCTTGTATTGATAGGGTAGGAAATCAGTATTCTTTAGCGATATCTGGACTCCCATGTTCATAAGAACACCATTCACCATGGCTGAGAAGTAGAAATGCTGGGTAGAGATTTGTATTCATGTGTTTTTTTTTTTTTTGCTGTTATGCTTTGTAAAATATGGAGAGAATAAGATATGACATAAATGTAATTAATTCTTTCCCCTTAAATTCCCAAACCCAAATTCTTTCAATATATTTTCTTTCTAGAATACAAGAACCTCAACATCAAGATTTCAATAACTATTTGCCTTTCTGATTTCCAAGGAGTTTCCCGACACATAGTAGGTTCTCAACAATTTTTAGGAATTAGTAAATTTTTATTTACAGAAGGAGTAGCACATTCAAAGTCCATTCACTAAAATTTATGCTTGAGTTCCAATAGATGTCTGGGCAAAATTGTGTTGTGGAAAAACATTTTTGTGTATTCAGGAGAGAAGACTGCTTGGGCATGGGTTTTATGCCAATAGGAAGTCTTTATTCATCAGTGGGTGACTACTCTGGGTCTTTCGGTTCCCAATGTAGCCCCAAACCTTAATTAATCCATTACTTAGGTAAGATCTTTCATGATCCAATCACTTCTCAGAAGCCATGCAACTAACAATCAAAATGAGATTCTGGCTGGCATTTCATATTCATATTACAACAAAAATCATCATTTAGGATATGGGAGAAAGTGGAAAAATGCTAATGTTTCTTGAATAATATCATTTATCCATCCTGAGTCATTGATAGAATTAATCTTGTTCATCATTTGTCAGAAGGAACTTTTTTTTGCCCTAGGAGTATCCTACATTTTACTACTTTTACGTGACTACAAAGCCAGGAGCTATGTATAACAAACTACCACATTATATTATTTGACTGTCCACTATTTTTCAGTTCCAGTCTCACCAGGGTGATCCTTAATTAGTGTCCCTACTGTTTTAGCCTCCCAAATTTAGGGATGAGCACACTGTATCTGGCTGATTACATTATTCACAATGCATACTTTTCAAGTAAAAAGTATGAAATATGCAATAAACAATGCATGCAATCCATATGTGAGGATGGAGAGGAAAATAGATGATTGAAACTAATCTTTAGAATATGCAGATTTTAACTTACTGGACAAAGATACTAATTGAGTATGTATGTTCAATGGGGTGTGTGTGTGTGTGTGTGTGTTGTGTGTGTGTGTGTGTACGAAGTATGAAAATAATGGCTCACTAAACAGAAAACCAACAAAAATATATAAATTCTTTAAAAGTCATGGCAATTATGGAACATAAAACATATGGAGTGTCAGGCCTAGCACAGTACAAGCTCCTGAGTTTGAGTTCTAGTTGCCCCCCTCCAAAGAAAAGACAGAAAGGAAAATATAATAACTAAAAATACAGCCGAGCAGCTTGTATTGGTCTTTTCATGCTGACATGGAATCGCATTACTGGATGGATGGCTTAACAAACAGGTTTATTTTTCACAAGTGTGGAGACACAAAGCCTAACGTTAAGTTGCCAGTAAAATCTGTTCCTCCTGGGGCTTTTATCCTGACAGAAATTTCAGTCTTTAAATCTTTAGAAATCATAAGCCTCCTATTCTGTATATACACACTGTGTGTGGCAGTGTAGTCACACATATGTGTAGCTACCTAGATTGTCAAGAATATGCTAAAGCTTTTCAGTGTAGTGATAAAATTGTAATTTTATCATTTTAAAATTTCTTACTGTTTCCTCCAACTGTTATCAGTAACTTAGGCAGATATAAAATTTTAAGCAATAGGCGTTGATGGGTTTTCAATAAACACCCAAGGAAAATGAAAGTTATTAACAGATGACTTCAAGCCAAGTCAACTAAAATAAAACCCTTTAAGCAGTTTCTAAGAAACTTCCAGACAGGTCCAATCATGTTCAGTAATGAGAAAGTGATCATTGGTAGAAATACCATTCAGACTCCTCCTGTGGCTTCTAGGCTACTGATTTTCAATAAGGTTGTGGAGTAAAAATGGTGCAGGTTTGCCACACCCTTGTTTTGAACAAATATTACTGTGATGTATATGCTTTGTTAATTTCCAAATTAATTATTTTGTTAATCTGGAAAATTTGGTGTTGACAATTTCTACCTATGATATTGTTGCTTTCATAGGCAGGGGAGGTAATTTCAGGTCTTTAGTTTGTCATATCTGCTGACATTATTACTTTCCCCTTATTCTGTGATCATACAAGTTATTTCTTATGACTTATGACTTCAGTATTAAAAAATTAATGGCATTAATTTACAGCTTGTTAAATATGATTATTTTGGTATATATATTGTAGGATTGATTCATTTTGGGGTTTGTTTTACTTTGTTTTGCTTGGTTGTTTGTTTCTATTTCATTTTTAATTAAAATAGAATTATATCACTTCCATCCTTCTCTTTGTTTCTCCTCACCCCACCAAGGTACCCTGCCTCCAACACCTCTCTCCTGCTTTCCCCACTCTCAAATAGATAGCCAATTTTTCTTTGATTATTTTTTACTACATTTGTGTGTGTGTGTGTGTGTGTGTGTGTGTGTGTGTGTGTGTATAATTTCAATCCTAATCTCTTCATATTGGTAAGCAATAAAGGGGCTCACCACAGGGGGAGATTAATTCTCCCTCTCACAGCAGTCATTGGTTGTCTCTGTGAAATTTTTTTTCTCTTCCCTGTTAGCATGTCTGTTGGTGTCATCATTTTCCAGGTCTTGTTTATGGAGCCATTTTGAAGAGACTTTCTGGTATCCTGGCTCTTACAATCTTTCTACCACATGTTTATCAAATGCCAAATATGTACCTGATTCTGTTCTCAGACCCAGTCTGGTCCCTTGATTGGTGAACATAGAGCCAGTTTCCTTATCATGCCTCAGTTTCACCCACTCATTACTATGAGCAGGGCCTGCAAATTTAACAGAACTCATCTCTTCTGAGATCCAGAAGTGTCTTAGTCATCCCTGATCTTGCCTTGGGCAGTAAAAGGACACAGTTTAAGCAAAGAAATGAAAGGATTTTCTATACTTTTTCTCTCAGGCATGTAAATTCAGATAACAAGCAATTCTCATGATAATGGTTTTATGAGAAAACATCAGAGTGCTCGAATAGCCTTTTGAAACCATCTTTAATATCACTCCATTTTTCACTGTTTACAAATGTCTCATTTCATTACTCAGCTACCTGTAAAGAAGGTATTCTCTAAATGACAATGCCAGTGAATAAAGAAAAATTCCAAACCATATATTGTGCAATTGTTTAAAGTATTGAAAGATCTCAAGCACATTGTAATGGAAACTATTTTTTACACATAAGAAAAATCAAGACTCAGAGGAGTTAAAATAATAATGACATCAGAATAGAAAGAAAGATCTCAAGTCTTGTGGATGGTTTTAGTGTTTCTGCTATGCTGTACTTTCCCTGCAGGAATGTAGTTAGTTCTTGTGGATTATCCACACCCAACCAGGTGGGAGGTATCAGGAAAGTGGTTTGAGCCTGAGGAGAGATAGGCAGGCTGCTGAGAGTTCCAGTGGCATGTCATTATATGGGTCAAGAGCTTATTGCTCTTTAGCCATATAAATGTATGTGAGAAGAGGCAGAAGAGACCCTAGAATGGGTTCTTAGTGAAGCCTAGTAGAACAGAAGCATTTCTGAGGGAAGAGAAGAATAAATTAGAAGATAATTTTAAGAAGCTTTTTCTGGTGATTAGAATACCATATGTTCTCCTCAATATAGCGATGTGGGGTTTATTTTAAGGTTTTTTTATTTACAAATATTTAAAGATATGTAATAACAGG
Source organism: Cricetomys ansorgei (assembly GCA_026225945.1). Lineage (NCBI taxonomy): Eukaryota > Metazoa > Chordata > Mammalia > Rodentia > Nesomyidae > Cricetomys > Cricetomys ansorgei. The sequence continues at coordinate 1,019,845 of JAMJFZ010002884.1, read as the reverse complement.
CTTCAACATGATATTTGCATACATGTGTATAAATGTATTTTGATCATATTTACTCAGTATTATCCTCTTTGGTCTATCTCCCATTCCTGCTGATGATCCCTTTCCACCCATCTCCAACAATATGTAAATATCTATCCATCTGCAGAGAGGAGAGGGGCTTGAACTCCACTTCAATCTCCATAAAGGAAGGTAGAGGGGAACAATCTTGGGAAGGTAAGCAAAGTTTCTATGAGCTCACCTGTGCAAGTGCCATGGCCATGAATTTCTGCGCATTCTCCAACATCCTCCCCCTCCCTACAGCTAGTGAATGTCTTCTGCCTCCTCTTCCATGATGTTTCCTGTGTCATGAAGAGGGTGACATAGATGGTCCATTTAGAGTTGAACATTAAACACATTTATTCTTTATATTCTGACTAGTTAGGAGGAGTCTCTCTAGCAGCTACTGCACAGCAATAAAAATGATTCCTTGACCAAGAATGGCAGCAGCCCTAATCTATGTGCATCAACCTAAATATTTAGAAGGCAATTTAATAGGCACATCACATTCATTAATCAGAACCACAGTATTAGCTTACCCACTATCGTTTTTATTTTTGGAACAGGGTCTTACTGTGTGTCCCAGGCTGGCCTCAAATTCATGATCCTCCTGCCTTGGCCTTCAGAATGCTGTGATTACAGGCATGAGCTCCCATGCTTGGCTACTAATTGTTCTGAAACATTTTTGTAGCAGAATCTAATGCTTGAACAGTGTCAAATGGATCAAGTTTATTACTATTTTTATGGAATCATTCTATACCTTTGGGATTTACTTGTTATATCACATTACTAAAAGGACTATATAAATCCCTCTGATTTTAGATTCATCAGGTGTTTCAGTTTTGCTTCATATTTCTTGGAGCCCTGTTTGTTATTAGATGCATATACATAGAATTGTATGTTCTTGATAGTTTGTTTGGTGTCATTATGAAGTGTACCATTTTATATTAAGAATGTTATTTTTCTTTCAATGTACTTTGCTAGTTACTTAGTATGTTGGCACTGTTTTGATTAGTGTTTGTGTCTTATAGATGCTACTCTTTTATTTTTGCATTCTGCAGCTTTATATTTGAATTCAGTATCTGTTACTATGTAAAGTGGTGGTCTCCATTTTCGTGAGTCTGACAGTCTGCTTTTATTACAATGCTTAATTCATATACGTAACTTGACAATTTGTATTTTTTAAGACTGTTTTTTCTTTACCTGTTCCTTCTTTGCCTTTCTTGACATTTGTCAATTTTGTAAACAGTATTTCACAGTATCTCTTCTGACTAAATTTTATAATTCTGTAATGTTTTATATTGGCTAGAATGACGATATAGTATTCAGCTTTAACTTCTTCAGGATCCAATCAAACAATTTTGTACAATTGGATGAAAAATTTACATGCCTTTCAATAGGACAATTTCATTTAGATTCCCTTGTTTCTGATCTCAAAGGCATCCATTTTCAAAATGTATTTTATTTATTCAACCTATTTAGATGAGGCCGCAATGCACAGTTTTCCCCCTTTTATTGAATGAGCAGTCTTTTTCATGAAATGCAATACATAATAGCACAGAAAAATGTCTCTCAAAAATCTTTCGTAATTCCCCCTATGTTTATCCTTTCTGCTGCTTTGCTGTCTTTCCTGAAGCTCGGGGTTTCCATCAGATTTAATCCCCATTTAGACTGAAGTATTGCTTTTAGTCTTGTTCATATTGTCTGCTAAAGATGAATTACCCAAGCTTTTGTCTACCTAAACTGTATTTATTTTACTGTCATATGTGAAGGACGTTTTGGCTAAATATAGAATTCTTGACGGGTAGCTTTTTCACCAAGAGCATTTGAAAAATACTTGCACTTTGTTTTCTGCTTGGTCATTCCTATTGAGAAATAAGCTAGAATTCTGGTCATGAATAGTCATCGAAGTAAGGAAGGAGAAACATTGCAATTATTTTGTGTTAATCATAAGTATAATTTAACATAGAGTTTCTGTTTGCTTTGAAGCAGCTGAGCCATGGATTGCCTAATTATGTACTTATATACATAATTACGCACATTCAAAAATGTATCCTTCACATGAGTTGCTGAAAATGTTGTTTTTTATGGCTTGGTATCATTCACCATTTTATTTCATTTTTCTACAATTGATCGTTTTAAAAAGATTCTCGTATGTATTCTCTTGAAATCTTTCATCTCTGTACTTCTGGGGTCTCTAATTTATGCATATATAATATGATGTTATTCTAACAGATTTCATTTACTTCATTATTTTTTGTTTTGCATTTGCTGCATTCCCATGATACTTTTCCTCTGTTATATTCAGCATGCTGTAAGCATATATGATCACGATGACTCTTCCACACTAATCTTACAGTCTTCACTGTATCATTTCCACTTTTTATTTTGTGTTGTTTTACACGTGTATCTAATGAAAGTTATCTTCTTGTATGGCATGTTATTTGCTCATTCAACTACATCATTTGACACAATACTTATTTCAGAAGGAGTTTTTTGTGTTAATTTGACTCCACTGGATGTTTTAGTTTGCCATTCTTAGCAGCGTATCTTGTTCAGGCAAATACTGTTGCTATTCTTTTTCAGTATGATTTAATGTCTTGTTAATTGCTATTTATTTTAACTTCCAATAAAATTAGTTGCTGAATTAAGCATTATGCACAAAAAAGTACAAGCATATTCACTTTTGTCAGACTCCATGGTATTTGGACTTTGCTTCAGATTCATTTAGTTTCAGTTTGAAAAATCATGTCTAGATCCTGAGAATTGTTGGAGATCTGAACACTGGTATGACTCTGGAGTTGGTTTTTTTCCAAATACATTTCAGCTTTGCTAACAGTTTTTTGAGCTTATGGGTTGTTTTCTTTGCTTTACAGCCTCCCCCATCACATCCATTGCTATGGGGGATCTCGAGTAGTCTGCTCTGCTATCAGCCTTCACTTTAGTCCATTCACCTACAGCCAGAGTGCATCAAAGTGGTTTCTGTTTCTCTGGTTTTGTGTCTGCGGTTAGCATAGTTCATTGTGCAATCAGTGAAGGCCTATGACAAAGACTTCGTGGGTGAAGTAGGTGGTGATTGTAAGTTTGTTCTGTAATGATTGTTGCTCCTTACAAGGGGGTCACAACCATCATGCTTACCTTTGCTTGTCAAACAAAACTTTTCTCTTTGTTTTTCTCTTCTAATGTCTTTGTCATATTCTGCTTGTTTATTTCTGCCTACATAGGGTAAAAGTATATATGGATTACTTCTCTTAGTGAAAGTTTTTTTTTTTCATTTGGGAGAGGTTATGTACTTTACTTTCATTGATGTCTCTTCCAAATGAATGGTTTATTTTGTCTCAAATTTTAAGAGCTATAACTACAAAAATCTGTTAAACTATAAAAAATATAACCATTTTAAATGAATACATACCCTTTTAAAATTTCATTCCACTTACATATCTGAGGAAATCAACAGCCCTCTCAACTTAACCAAATCATAACATTTCCCAAAAGATTCACATGACCTTGAGCCATGGCAATTTCTTTATCTGTGGTGTATACTTAATTTGATATATATAATTACTCTTTCATGTGTCAAATATTAAATTAAATTTATTCTTCCAAGTAGAGACCTTGTTTTATCTCTCAGTGTATAAGTATACAATAAAAATCTTACTGATTAAATATACTAGAATCACAGATTTTGAAAACAGGAATTCATGGGGATCCATGAGCTAATGATGTACTTCTTAAAATTTTCATAGCAAGAAATTATTTAAATGTACTGCCAAGTTAGTTTGACATATTGTTAATAGTAATGCATTAATAATATGTTGGAAATTTCATCTAATTCCTTAATAATTTTCTCTGAGCTACAGTTGTTACAATTTCAATAGCATCAAATAGGTTTTTAGGATACATATTTAAAATTGCTTTATCCTTTATGAGTTTGAACATTGAAACGGGCTTCTGTGTTAGTTTTTAAGATTTTAAACAAGCAGATGAAGACAAATACGATAATGAAATGTGCTTACAGTTTTGCCTTTGCTATTTTCAGAATTAATATTTGCTAATTTGAAGCCTTTATATGTTTTTCTTTTTTATGTTGACATTATGACATTATGTCTTGTGTGACATGTATTTCTTTTTTGGTTGCTATGGAAACAGAGAGCTTACTAGAACTCCCATGTTTGAATTTGACTTGATAGAAAAAGGGCAGAAAGTAGGAATCTGGATGTGTTAGGATATGACATTAGATTTTTACATGAATTTAATATAGTCTTTCCAAGACACACTTTCATGTGTGCTAAATAAAATAAACAAAAAGCACTTATGGTGAGTGCTGCTAAAAGGAATTTACCTCATGAGAAAAGTAGGCAGGTAGTTGCATAATATCTCAAGTTCTAGAAATTAGGAGAGCTACATTGCCTCCTAAAGAGCTATAAGTTACTTGCCTGAATTAACTTGACTTTCTAAGGAAAAGTGAATCATATGAAGTGTCCAATTTGATAAAAGTTGTTTGGATTGATTCAGTTACTACTGCATTGTTCAAAATAATCAGTGGCTGGATACATATACACATTCTGTCTGCATATTGCAGTCCCGGTATCTCTTCAGCAGGCTCCTCCAGCTTCTCTAGAAATGCCTCCAAAGCTCATTATAGGCAAAGTGAGGAGGCTATTTCTTTTAAGTCTTTGTGAATTCTGTAGATTAGGACTTGGGGTGAGAATTACCATTATCTTCTGTAAAGAGATAATTTTACAAGGCTGATTGCCCATATCACACAGACAGTTGGAATTAATTAGAAAAGACATTAGCCTTAGCAAACTTCCTGCTTAATAATGATAAGAGAAGCAATTTAGAAATAATAAAATACTTAAATAAGGTTTTTGAAGTCTTCACTTGATGGAAAGTAGATAGATTGAATTAGGATTGTTTCAGATTCCTTATCTTGGTACTTCATTGAGTTTCCTTCCATGAAGTCTTATGAAATTGTGCAGAGCAGTGTAGCAATCCTTAGAATTAAAAACATGGAATAATTACATTATGAGGCCATTCTTAATTGTAATTTATATACTTCTCTTTCACTCAATGATTGGATGATTGATATCTAAGTTTAATTTTTAAAGTCATCAGTACTGGTAGCCATGACTTTCAGTACACATAATTTTTTAAAGTGGTCTAAAAACTCTGAAATTACTTCCTCAAACTTATTGATTTCTAGAGCAGTATAGGTTACAAGTATTTCAAGTGATCACAAGCAGTTATTTGAAGATGAAGGAATTCACGGCTTTCCTAAAATGGTTGCCTAAGGACAAAAAAAAAGTCTGAGGTGTTTGTTCTGCTGAATGATAAGCTTTTGGTTACTGAAAATCACAAAGATAGCTCAGCAAAAAGCACATCTGCATGAGAATTGGTTTTTAGGGCAGAACGAAAAGGCATAGTGCATTTTACAACAATAGGAGACCATGGATTTTTCGCAGAATAGAAAATACAGAGTGCTTCTGGATTCTTGCAACTGACATGAATTACTTCTGATCTAACAGGTCTGCACCAACTCTGTAAAGATAACTACTTGTTCTACTTGTGCCCTATGTATTTTATTTTTGACATTAAAATATAATTAAAAAGCTTCTACCATTTTCTTTCCTTCCTCTAACTCTACCCATGTAACCCCACTGTCTCTCAAATTTTTGGCTTCTATTTCTTTAATTATTGTTACACACACACACACACACACACACACACACACATTTCTAAATATATTAATATAACCTGCTCAGTCAATAAAATGTTGCATGTATATATATGATTTTAGGGCTGACCACTTGGTATTAGATGACAAATTTGAAGGCTCTTCCTGAGGCAGACTATTTCTCCCACTTCCAGGATTTATTAGTTACCTGCAACTGCCACTTTACGACACCAGCATATTTCCTAACTTCATTGTAAATATTTATTCTTATACCACGGGTAAGTATATGACTCACCTCATCTAAGAAATGTCACCTTGCAACAGACACAGACAATTACAAAAAAACACAACGGATTAAAATGCAGAGAACAAGTGACCTTGTGGTTCTCAGCCCCAACTGACACATCTACAACACAATTCCTGACCTAAGACTCAGGGAATACAGTGGAAGAGGGGACAGAAAGACAGTAAGAACATGAGCAACAGTAAGTTTCCTATGAGATTATGACTCCTAAAAATGTCAGAGAAGCTATACCCATGAAATCACATCAACATGGCCACCGAGACATGACCTGAAGAAGGACAATAATAGACATGCTAGTGTGGAAGACGGAAATCTCATGGAATTTCCAACCTAGAAAAATAACTACAGGCAATTATGGTGCCATATATCTTAATAACAACAGAACAGGGAGTGTGTTATTTCCATGGGAAAATTATCAGTGATTATTTTTTCAGTGTTTGGGATTAAACCCAACTCTTTAGGCGTCCAAATGAAGAATTAGTTCCAATGGTGAACTCTGAATGAGTGTGGTAAGCATCAGGATAAGCATATGTATTTTTAGCCACTGCAGGACATCATTTATTAGATCACCTTTCCTCTGAATGGAGCACACTGAATCATTTTGATTTTGTCAGAAACAAAGCACTTGCACAGAGCTACTCTGACCTTTATCTTAGCCAAAGTTTCAGAGGTGATTACAGAACTACAGAACTCTCCTCATGCCCCCTTTACTGTAATGCAAATAAGAGAAAAATAAAGTTTTGTTTTAAAGGTTCGAGTGAAGTTTATATGAGGTCAAGTAGTAAGTACATTTTTTTTGTTACTGCTCTTTTGCTAATGGGTCTCATTGTGTAGCCTTCTCTGGTCTAGGACTCTATGTAACTCAGATTAGCTTGCAACTTTTAGTGATCCTCCTGTCTCTGCCTTTCAAATGCTGGGATAACATGCTTGTGCCATAACATCTAGAGTACATTTTCACTTACATTAAATATCTTAAGAATGAATCTAAGGACTCCTTATCAAAGACTTTCTGGATAAAATAAAGCAATGAAGAAATAGAAAGCACATGTTGAAACATCTGAAGGGTTCACTTCATAGGCTGAGGACAGAAGGTAGTGTCACATAGATACACAATGAGAGATTAGATACCTTTAATTTAGGAATTCGAAACTGTTTCCAAGAAGTAAACATTTAGAAGTTGTTAGAATTTCTGTCTTTATTACTATGTTTTCTCATTATAGTGTAGCATGGAAATAATCAAAGCAGAAACAAATGGATGCAATTGTGTTTGAGTGAAACTTTGCTCATAAAAACAATCTGTAGTGAGATTTGGTCCAGGCTGTAACTAACTAACTTTTGGTATAAAACTAATAATTTGCAATAAATAAGCAAGGATATATTCAGCATGCAATCCAATTTTGCCATTTACTTGATCTAATCAGCCATTTTTTAAAGCATCTCAACATTATTTGCCTACATTCATGCTTCATACCTGAATGGAAATTTTTGATAGTTGCATAAAATCAGTTCTAGTGGAGATGTGTGGGGTAAGATCACTTTTGATATTTTCCTGGAGTGGCCTAATTAAATGGAAGTTTAAGGATACTGACTGCCTTTACCACAAAAGAAAGCTCATCCTTTATGAGTGACTTAGAGTATCATGTTATTCCAAAATCATGTAAGCCTTAGGGATGCTCATGAGATTTTATAAGAACTTCTGAGTGTTTCTATTTCAACTTGAATTATGTTCTGATGTCTATTCTGAGCCATGAGACCTTCAAACAGGGATTTCGGATCCAAAATATAAGACTTGATTACTAAAGTTTACAGCAGTATATCTTTTAGTTTCTCAACTCTAAATGTGAATAATTATATTGATATCAGAGAATTTTTTGAGAATTAAGTAATATGAAGCTGCTTGTGAGGTACATAAAACTCAATATATGCATATATATCATATATGGTATATTTACATTATTATTAGCTAAATGTATCATATACATATACTGATCAAGGTAGTATACTATATATGTTTTGAGATATTGTGCTACATATTAAATATTCATAGGATAGGATATTACATATAATTTTCAAGCACTTATGTGTTAATTTTTTCATTCATATAAACTCATGCAAAAGGAGTTAGTTTAGAGGTCTTTTATAAGATATATTTTACTGTATTAGATTTGTGTCCCTATGTATTTGTTTGCATGTCTGTGTGTTTGTGAATATGTATGTGCATGTGCATGTGCCTGATAGACAAAGTGAGGGAATGCGATCTCTTGGGACAGAAGTTATGGGTGTCTGTGAGCAGTGTGATATGGGTGCTGGAAATCTGAGGTACAGTTTTCACAATTAAACATCAAATGCCTTAACCACTGAACTATCTCAGTCACCCAGGGGTCTATTTTATGATTCTGTTATCTTTATTGTCCTTAACAATGAGCATTGTCTTTGAAGACAAAACTTCTAGGATATTAATTAAACTACCAGTTAGTAATGTTACTCTATACTTCTAAAGCAATGGGTCAAATTAATGTACAAATGGTGCCTAACTAGGGGAGCGGGGTGCAGGTCCAGTCCAGGGCTGTTCATATGACAGGTGTGTACCCATGATCTTTAAGGCTGAAGTGAGTTTTCCCGATCAATTGTATTTGTTTAATTTTCCTGCAGTTTTCAGCTCAAGAAAAAGCAATATGTGTAATCCCCACAGTGGGAGAAGAAGGAATTTTGTTTTTTATTTTTCGACAATTTGCCTGTGGATCTATTTTTGCTGGTGTTATTGCACTGTATCTTTTGCTGTAATAAATCTTGGCCTGGAAGATAAGTTTATGTTGTGTCACATGAAGGTTTCCAGTGAATCATTATATTTTGAGTGGTTGTAGGACCCCCCAAAAATGTGAGACCTATTATCTATCTATCTGTCTGTCTGTCTGTCTGTCTGTCTATCTTCTATCACCTATACTTTTTAAAATCTATCATCTATATATTTATTTTCCTGTTATTTATTCACAAATGTCTGTTTTATTCTTTTTGTTTACTCAGAAAATGCACATTATGAATATGAAGTAACCGGCTTCTTTCCAGAAGAATAATCAATTCAAAATCCAAAAGGGGCTCAAACAACTATTTTTCTGTTTTGTCTAGTAAACACAGTAATAATAATAATAGACCAGGATAGTGGAAAAATAGATTTTACTATTGTATAAGCAATTACTAATAAATGAGGGTATAAGGATCAAAATAATAAATCCTGTCTGGAGAACTATATGTGTTCATACAACCTTCAAAAAGGTTGTGACAAGGTATTATTCTTCCTATTCTATTGTTGATATAATCTTGGTTTTTCCCATCAGCTTAGTATATTCACTTATTGATGCATTCATTGCCATATACTGCTCTAAATCCTGAGAATATTGTAGCACACAAGTAATGCCAGGAAATCTTCCTTATAGAAAATATTTTTCATTGAAGGAGAAAAAGATAGTAGGCAAAAAAGAAATTTATACATAATTTTATATTGTGTTAAGTATGGTAAAACAAATAAAGTAAGAAAATATACACAAAAGTGATTTAGATTTAATAACATACTTTGAATATGTAGAATTGAGGAAGATCTTTCTGAGAACATAGAGTTTGAGTAGCGAATCAACAGGTAAATATATGAAGAGCTAGAAGAATCACAAACACACAGATCAGGGATGGAAGTGACCTTGGCATTAGAGAAACAGAAATAAAGCTGGTACATTTATGCTTAACAAATCCTTGTAAGAATATGATGAGTTGAAGATGAAGAAGTAAAGTAGTGAATGTATCATCTAGATCCCTACAGACCATACATTGTGGCTCTTATCACAGTGCTTTATGAAGATGTTGGGGAAAAGGTATTTTAAAATGATGATTGTAGTTCTTATATGGGAAACGAATTATGAGGGAGGGCACAAGTGAAAATAGGTAGGTCAATAAGGAAACTTTCTCATCTACATCTGATACTTACTTATTGTGCTTTAGTAGCTACAGGTATAGGTGGATTTTTATTTTACTTTGAAAATGAAGCTGACAGGATATTTTCATCAATTGCATGCTGTATTACTTTTCAGTTGCTGTGATTAAATACAATTATTGAAAGCAACTTACAGAAGAAATTATTTTGTCATATTTTTCAGAGGGGAGAGTATATAATGTTAGAAGTGGCATGGCATGGTGGCCAGAGCAGGAAGCTTAGAGATCACATTTTCAACAGTACCCATGAAGCAAAGGTAGTAAACTGAAAGTGGTGAAAAACTATCAACCCTCAAAGTCCACATCTAGTGACATGCTTCCTCCAGTAAAATTTCATATTCTAAGGATTATGTAATCCCTCCAAACAGTGCCACCATTGAGACACTATCTTAATCACTTTTCTATTTCTGTGAGGAGACACCATGACCAAGGGAATTTATAGAAGAAAGAGTTTATAGTGGGTTTATAGTTTCAGAGGGTTAGTGTCCATAACCACGATAAAGGGGAACAAGAGAGTAGGCAGGCAGGTATAGCACTTGAACAGTAATTGAGTGCTCACATCTCATCCACCATTAGAAGGAGAGTGCTAATTTGGAATGGAATGGACTTTTGAAACCCCAAAGACTTTTATCAGTGTCACACATCCTAAACCTTTCCAAACAGTTCCACCAGCTGGAGATCAAACATTCAAAAATATGAGCTTATTGGGAGAATTCTTATCCAAAGAACCACAAACACCAAGAATTCAAATACATGACCCTATGGGGGACATTTCTCATCAACTGGAAAGATGGTAAGAGATACCAAAGATAATGACTTAGAAGCATGATACAAAAGTCCAAAAATGAGATGTTTTCCCTTTTTTGGTACTACTATATTGTACTAATACTATGTGGCTCTACCATATAAACACAAAGATACTAAGTAAGGCCCAAGATCATGAACAGGTTCTTTATGTTACATCGTGTATTCTTGACGTAGACAATACTCCAGTCTTCAGATATAACTACTTTGGGCATATCTTTGAATCTCCAAAATGAAGTTGGAGATGAACATACTGTAAGAAAATTACAGACAAACAATGCAAAAGTATTCAAACATGTACATCAGCTGTGCTTCTTTCTTTTAAAAAAATATTTAAAAACATTATGTCTCTGTCAACTATCAAAAGTTAATCCTGTTAAACATTTTGGATTGATTATTCCTGATTGTACTCACTAATACTATACAGTTTAAAAACTATTGACAGTCTATTCTTCTGTTTGGATACCAAGTTGATTCTGAAGGATCACATTCAAATCACCTGTTATTGAACACACTAAATCCTTGTGCTTTTTCAGGCAAAAAAGTTGAGACTTTTATCAAGATACAAAACAATTTTTGAGACAGTTTCCCTATAGAACTCACACTGTCCTTGAACTCATTATCATTTAATTTCATTTTCTTGAGTGCTGCAAAGTATATGCTGCATGTATATGAGTAACTTGAAGGAAAAAAATCAGGCAGAATTAGGGTGGGTGTATTGTTTAAAGTTAGAAGCTAGGTAATTCTTTCTTTTCCCCCAAATGTTGCATATCAGTCATGGAAGTAATAAATTACTGTGACAAAAGATTGCTATATTAAATGCCATTCACATTTTTCTCATTCAATTGACTTTAAAAGCAACTTTTTCTTTTGAATCAACTTACAATGTATCTTTGTTCAATGACAATATTACAGCTCATGAAATTTATCTGAGGCACAATTATTGCTCATTGAAAAAGTTAGAGTAACAACTTTTCCTATATAATATTAATTATTTTCTACAATACAATTATGCATTTGGTTTTTAGGAATTTTATGAATATTGGAAAGATATACGACTTGGAAGTTCATTAGCTGTCTGGATTTCAAGGTCTTGTTCAGAAGTCTAAGAAACTGAAGAAATATTTGAAAGATAGCAGCCTTGAAGGCAAGCCATATGAGCTCTGTCTCCTAGGATCTATTTCCCCTATCCTTCTGCACTAAAATCTCCTAGGTTTCCATTTTCTAATCTGACATGTGAAGAAAATATTACCTGCCCTATCCTCTTCGTGGAATTGGATTTTGAGAGACAGCCACAATTTCAAGTATTTTAATGCCTTGACAGGAAATTTGTTTCAATTTGATTTCCACAAAGCCCAGTTTCATCAAGTGTACATTGCATAACCAAACTCTAACGGAACTAGAAGCTATAATTCAGTCTAGCTTTTAAGTTCCTCAATTTCTGTGCAATTACAATCTTCTTTACCTTTATGGCTTTTAGGCTTCAAACCATGAGAGATAAATGAACAGCCATTCACATCCTATATTTAACCTTTATTTTGTCATTCCTTTTGCAGTTTTCCTGAAAAACATATGACAGCTTTCAATATCCACTTTCTGAAGTGATGCTGGAGGAATCAGACTTCCAGATCAATTTGAGAGTTGGAGAGACCTATCCTTTGTTTTCAGTTATATGAAAAGAAATCCCAACAGGATTCATTACAGCTTCCTATCCTGTGCCCTTTGTGGAGAAAGAAGAATATATGTAAGAAAACTGGGTAGGGGATTATTGGCATTGATATACAAAGGATAGAAAAAGTGGCCAGTTGTTCACTGTTAGGGTTTACAGAGCTTAGAGAAACAAAACAGTAGCTACACACTGAATCTGCAAGGGGGAACCAAACAAAGAAACCATGGCTCCCATCAAGAGCTAAGGGAAGCAAGTTTAAAAAACAAGCAAACATGCTTAGAGGTAGTATTGCCAATACAACTATCTAAGAAGAAATCTGACATCGATCTATTATCTGACAGTGTATTTTTGAAGCTGAGCCTGACATCAAGAAAGCACTTATCCCAGCAAAATGCAGTAAGTTTCACTGGCTGTAAGACTTCATAAGCTTCTATGGCTGCAAGACGTCAAACAGCTGTGATTACTATAGTAAGCAGAAGGATGACAGTTAAAAGTGGAAAACTAATGAACTTGAGTGGAACCTGAAAAAAATATATTAAGGGTTGTTAAGTTCTGGTCTTAGAAAATTACGTCTAACTAGTTACTCAGAGGAACTGCATTGGTACTCAATGTAGGTTAGTAAAATTCCTAATGAAAATAAATTAGTCTGAATAACAGTAGTACTTGGTGGTTGGATAGAATTCAATTTTTTAAAATATTTGTGGAGAGTTGTCTTGGATCCTAATATGTGGTTTGATTTGGAGAAAGTCCCCTAGGCTTCTGAGAAAATGTATTCTTTGGCTTTTTGATGGCATGTTCTATAGATATCTGTTAGGTTAATTTGATTCATGACATCAATTAACTCCAGCATTTATGTGATTACTTTTTTTATGGATGACCTGTTTATTTGTCGAAGTGTGGTATTGGAAACACCACTAGCACTGTGTTATTGATTAGTGGTTTAAAGCCTAATAGTATTTCTTTCATGAAATTGGGCACTCCTGTGTTTGGTATATGTACATTTCTTATTGTAATGCCCCATTTGTGAAATTTTCTCTTAATAAGTAATAACTAAATGTCATTATTTAGACTAAATGTACATTACTCTTAATGTATTAGTATTATGACCATAGATTAATGAATTCATCTTTAAACCTTCATCAAAAAAAGTTCTATTTGCAGTAGATTGTGATTAATACAGAACTAAAACTGTCTAAGGTTCAGGGGGCTATTCAGCTCTAAATGTAACATATATACAGCAGTCCCCTCTCAGGTCTTGGGGATAAATATGGAAGAGAATGAGTGTAAGAGCCAAAGATGCTAGAATACAAAAAATCAGTGTTTCCCTGTCGGAACAGTTCAGCTGCTCATAGAGCATTCAGTGATTGTGACAGCATGCATACACCCTACATGTTCAAGCCAGACCAGTTAATTAAGTCAGTTTATCAGAGCAGAGATGGGAAATGAATACGTAGTCTCACACCTTATGTGAGAAATTCTCGGGAATTCCTTACGCAGAGAATCAGTTTTCCTTAAAAGTGTATCTCCTGGAAAGTTAGTCATTCTTCAGTGGAATGCTACATATCTAAGACTATATGAGCAGTGCAAGTTGGACTTGATGGGTTAAAAAACAATGAGGATACAAATTTTGGTAGTTAGGTAAAGGGGTGTGCCTGAGAGGAATTGTGGGTCTGTGAGCAACGTCAAAACATATTGTACAAAATTCTCAAAGAAGTAAGAAAAAAATTAAAGCATGTGTCCTTGAACTTCTAAAAAATAAGCAGACAAAATTCTGATTCATTTGCAAGTATCTTTTATCTTTGAAAACAAAGCCAAACTCTAACAAGATGACTAAGTTAAATAGAAACAGGAACTTGTCTTTAACATTTTGGACAGTAGTTGTCTCAGAAATTCTGTATTTCAAGAAAAAAAATCACATTGTTTCTTTATCTCAATAAAAGACAGATAGTGATTCATTAGATTTTAAAGAAATGAAAATCCAAAGCTCATTCTGTCTTTGTTTTGCTGCATGAATCACTTGATACAAAATACTTTTGCTCTTTGTAATAATGATTGTTGATCTTGCAGTAAGCAGAAGATTTGTGTTAATATGTTTAATTGATTTTGATTCTCAGAACACCTAGCATCTGTGTTGAGAAATGGATTACCATACTTATTTTGCACCAAAATGGACAGCAATAGCAATCTGCCTTATTTCATATGTCTGTTTCCATTAACAAAACAAATAGAACCAGAGGGCTCGAAGGAAGATTGAATGTTATCAATTCTCTCTTTCCACATTTTGTAACTATAAAACATAGATGAATTTATAACAATTTTCCATTTTTCTGCATAGTTTCTAATTTTCTTTTTTTTGTACCCAAAGTTTGTTACTGACTTTACAAATTATGCAGCTATATAAAAGACATAAACATGTTTTATCTTACATTGTAGCAGTATTGTTTAAGTAAATGATAAAGTGTACTAACAAGTACCAATCCACTATTTTTCAATATTATTTTAGAATTTGCAATCCTGAACAAATTGATTATAGTCCTTAATAATCATCAGTTAGCTTCAGATCATGATGATGTAACAGCTACTTTAAATTCTTATGCTAAATTGTCATGACAGAAGGTTCACTACTGTACAATATGATCTGGAATTACGAACACTGTAATCCAATTACTAAGGAAAAAGTATGGTCACGAATTGGGAACATAATGGAAGGTTGTTAAGAAGAGAATTTAGAAAGCAGAAAAAGGCACATTTGTAAGTTGAAGTTAACACAAATCCAGATCATAAGTTTGGAGAGGTTGAAACTGGAGAAGCAGATTGTCAGTTTCTGACAATAGAGGTAGTGGTAAGTTATTTGCTCTATCCTGGTCACATATCTGATTTATTCTAGAATACTGAAGCATACTTAACTGCATTTATCAGGGTAAAATTGAATTACAATTTCAAGTTACAGAGTTTATGATTTCTAATCACAAATTCTGGTGAAATCTAATATCTCGTATGGTTTGACACTGCTCTCTAGAACTAACCAAGACAGATTATGTCTATGCTATCATAAACAGCAAGGGTTAATCTATCTGGCTTTTCATATCACACAATATATGCATCTGAATTGTATCTTAATAGTTATATTCAGCAAATCAAATGCAATTTAGTATATGGAAATTGAAAATGTTTTATCCTCAAGCAGAAAGGTGGTATTTCTAAGTTGATACTAAAATGTAAAAAAGAATGTGAAGTCATTTAATCAGTGTATTAAATAATTTTGAAATCAAAGGAAACATATTGACAAATGGACCCTAAAGCAGTGCCCTCACAGGCAGTTAAACTTAGATGCTTTTGTTTATTTATTTTTGATTTTATATGTATAAGTATGTATGCCTGTGCAAGTATATGCTTGTCCATATCCATCCAGGTGCCTGTGGTAGCCAGAGGTGGCAGATTCTTTTGAGCTGGATTTTCATGCAATTGTGAACTACCTGATGTGAGTCTTCAGTAATGGTAGTGTGTACTCTTGAACACTGAGCCATTGTTGCAGGTCTGGTGTTTGTATTTAGAAGGGAATTTTTGTGGATCACTTACAAAAGCATGATTAGGATGTGTATGATACTAGAATTTGTGTAGATACACATATACACACTCACACAGAGTAACTAAATATGTGTAATTAAATTAAAAAAATAATTCAATGTTGGATTGGAAATTCAGCTATTTTTTATTAAGTCCTTCATCTTAGTGTAAGACCCATGCATGATATGGACCCTAACTTAGTTTACTTAAGCCTCATTAATCTCAATTTTAACCATAGAAAGCAACATAAAGCAAAATCACCTTTGTAGAATTATTAGGTATCTAATACCATGATTTCTGAATGTTTGCATATAAAATTGTCTATTGTATACACTTTATCTTGAAATCCTAATATTCTTCATACTTAAATCTTTGAGTTTGCTCCCTAAATAATAGGAACCAACAATTTATGGAAATTTCTAGACTGGAAGGCATAACATACATAGATAACTAATGAAGCTTCTTTTAGGACACAATATAAAACCTCAAAATATGACTACAGTTTATTAATAGATTCAACAAAAAGGTTTTCAGGTATTTTAAATGTGCCACGTCATTGGAAGACAAGAAGAATAGATGTAAGTTAGCTTAATTATTCAATTATTGTTTTTAAGATCAAGAGAAGGTGGAAACCTAGACATTGGAGGTGCTGAATAATAGGCGAGCTGCAGAGATGGTTAAGTGAGTTCAGTGATAATCTCGATGAAAGGCATTGATAGAGTTCATTGTACTACGTAGGCTTTGGAGCACAAAGAGGAAACTTACTAGGAACACATATAATTTGGGATTATTTCACTTACATTTTCATTAGTTTTTGCTGTCTTTATTTTCTAAATTAAAAAAACCAAGACATATTGGTCCAAAGTTGCACAGCGAAAGTGAAGATCTAGTACTGAGACTCTATCAAGCATATTCATATTAGACAATGCAACATGACATTTCCATCTAAAAATTCATGCTTAAGAACCATACAATAGCGTTACAAAATTCTTTTCAAAACCCCTCCCATTTTAACAAAATTTCCACTTCTTGTTATGTTGCAATCAGAGCAATCCTCGCTCT
The DNA here is from genome assembly GCA_026225945.1 of Cricetomys ansorgei. NCBI lineage: Eukaryota > Metazoa > Chordata > Mammalia > Rodentia > Nesomyidae > Cricetomys > Cricetomys ansorgei. The sequence continues at coordinate 1,002,745 of JAMJFZ010002884.1, read as the reverse complement.
TAGGTGGTTACATGCGATATGTGACTCTGTGGTTGGACATAACTATCATGTTATTTTAATCCACAGTATGTAGCTAAAGGCATATATCAAATTACATCATTTTAGGAATATGGGTAATATTGCAAGTGTAGTCAAAGATTAAATGGATTAAATGATATTTTCACTAGGAATGAAATATAAAATTTATGCGAGTAGTGTGCTTATTTTTTAGCAAGTAATAGCATTATTCTATACTGAACTATATAGTGCAAAATAATCTGCATAAAAACTTTATGTTCTTTTTATTGTTTTATAATCATTTCACTAATTTTGGAATTAGGCTATCTAAATGGAAACGTAAATCATTTCACATATCGTAACAATTAATTAACCCCAGTTTCTTTGATTTGAAAACTTTTTCATGGGAGACAAATGAATAGTGTATAATCTATGGTAGAAGAATGTTTAATTATATTTCCATATGAACACTATCTTGATTTATACAGTTCATGATAAGAAAAAAGCAATTGTTTTCTCCTGAACCTCAGAATTTAATTATGTCTTAAATTCTATCATTTCAATAGTTATATATTGGCTATTTTCTAAGTTAGTAAATATTGTGGTAGTATTGAAGATAATTGCAAAATTAAATTATATATGTACCCTAGGCACTTAGTTTCTTTATGTATATTGTAGAAATGCCACTATGACAAATAATGAATTGAAAATTAATGGAATAATTAATGGAATATAGTTGTCACTTATATTTTAGTAGTGGCTATGGAAATCATATAAAATAGGCATTTTCTACAATTTTTCAGTTGTAGGTCACATTTGAATATAAATATGCATAAACTTATAGTTATTATGTACCTGGAATATTTCAACTGAAAAAATAAATAATTGTGAATAAACTACATGTGATTTGATAAGCCACTTTTAATTATTTTGTTTCATTCTCCACAAAAACATGTACTTTTAAACAGTTAATATACAAAAATAATTTGCATATTTACTCAGCATTCTACATTTATTGATACAAGGAGCAATAAGCAATGAATGAGAAGTAATTGAATAAAGGATGATTCTTGAAGAGTTTAGACATCAATTCTGAATCATGAACACATGAATAGGCAAGAGGAAATTATTTGCAAACCCTGCCATGGATTTTTAAGAAGAGGGTAGCTGAAAGTTCATGGATAAAATTTCTCCTGAAAATCTTGTAAATACTATCCCAGCCTTTCCCTAGTTGTCCTGGGAATTTTTGTCCAATCTCTTCTACTTCTAATGGTTAAAATGTTTGGGAAATTTTTAAATAGTCTAACTCTATTAATTGTTTAACTCAACATACTTTGATTTGTCTTTGATTACCTGTTTGACCAAGAATGAATTAAAAGAGATCCTAGTTAAGACATGATATGAAGAGAGCAAAAAGTGAAATTAATAACGCGTTAATTTATAGATTATGTTTAGCCCTCTTACGGCTCGGGAAGATCTATGTAAATATTGCTGTCTCCTTTATCTATATCAATTTACCTAAGGAATTTGCTATTCTGAATCATAAACATTAAAAGGATCTAGGATGTCTTCTTTCACCTTTTCCCATGCAAACATTTGAATCTGGTGAAAATCAAGAATAATTTTAAAGTAACAAAATAGACTACATGATATTTTATATGTCATATAAAATACATTTCTTAGGTAATGTAGATCAAGGACCAGAGGGCTTACTAGACAAAGACCAGCTCATAGTCAGACAAATGGTAATAGCATATTTTGCCATAAATATCTAAGCTTCCTTATTAAAGTCATCTTTTTTTTTACCATATGCCAGGCAATATATTGTTTCATAAAGATATAAGATACAAGGATAAGGAAGACAGGTATTTTTCTCATTTTTGAAAAATTTGAATATAGGATGCTATCATAGAAATCTTTTGTGCATGTCTGTAGGTTGGCCAGTGCCTGCGTGATACCTGGGCATGTATAGGATGCTCTACAGCCTGGGGGATGTCTTGGTGCCTGCAGGTATCTGGGAACCTGCAGGATTTCCCTGATGCCTACTGGAGTTCCTGGTACCTACAGAAAGTCTGGGCAACTGACAGATGTCCTGGTGTCTGTGGAACATCCTGGTGCCCACAGAATGTCCTGGGACCCGCAGTATGTCCTGAGACCTGTGAGATGCCTTGATGCCTGCAGGAGGTCCTGGTGCCTGTGAGAGGTCCTCTTGCCTGTGGGTTTGGGCAGTAAGAACCAACTTTGGGGGCAACTTCGTCATGCTTGGTCTCAACCTAATATGGACTAATTTCTTTGTTTATTTTTGAGGGCACAGGGCTGGTAGGGTGAAACAAGGATGAATGGGAAGAGGGTGTTATTGAGATACCATAGTAGTAAATCACTGTGGGGGCTCAACAAGAAAGACATGGAGGCATTTTCATAGGTGGAAGCCCTGCCAAACCTCAGCAGAGGGAACCACCGTCCTGACCAGTGCCATACTCAATCAACAGTGGAACCCTGCGCATCAGAGCTCAGGTGTTTTCAATGATTCAGAACTCCTCAGGTGCAGATAATAAGGAATCAAACATCCCCCACAGAAATCGAACACCTGCAGTCAATACAAAATGCCAAGACCTATGGATCCCTTTTTCCAACAGTACACAAAACAATTTCAAACATAACTAAAAATAAACTTACCCAACAAGATACATTATATGATAATCAAATTATTAATAAATGCATTATTTAAAATATTTTCTTCATTAAGAATAAGTCTAAAGTAAAGGAAATGCATATGTAATCTTTAGTGTATATTTATCGTATATAGTAATGAATTTCATGAAGATATTTTTATAGCAGTATTTCATGGACTTTGAGTATAAATCACTTTCCCCGCATTCTCTCCTTTTTTTCCTCTATTCCTTCGAGTCCTCTTCATTATCCCAGATGATTTTTCTTCTACTTTCATGACATATATACAAAACCATTTTATGTGTCTATATAAATTCTAGGATCAAAAAACAAGAGACAACATCAGATAGTTGCCTTTCTGAATCTGACCTGTTTTACTTAAATTGATCCCCAGTCATATGTACTTTCCTGAAAACAACATAATTTTTATCTTTACAGCTGAGAAAAACCCCACTGTATATGTATATGTACCACATTTACTTTATCCATTCATCTGTTGATTACAATTAGGCTTAGTCTACAACTTGACTATTGTGAATAGATCTGCAAGTCTATGCAACTCATTGGATAAGAAGAAGTTATTTGTTCAGTTCCTATGTCTATAAAATTTCTTCCATCGAATTACAGGAAATTATTTATATATCCATTCATCTTTTTTAATAGTGTATTTTAATTACAATATACTTACAACATCCTCCCATTCCTTCCTCCAACCCCTGCCGTCCCCTTCAAGCGTCTCCCTGGTCTCCCCTTCCTTAATCCATCTCAAATATGTGGTCTCTTTTCCCATGATTATTTTTGTTACATATATTTCTGCATAACTATATAGATAAAACATGCTGATTGTATTTAATGTTGTGTGTACATGATTTCAGGACTGGCTATTTGATATTGTATAATTAATTAGGGGGCTCATACCTAGGGAAGACTGGTTGTCCATCTTTCTTGCTATAACAGATGAATCTCTAAAACAGCATCTCTACATAATCTAGCCTTGTCTCTCAAGAATAGCTGTTGTTCTCATATACTTACTGACTTGGAATATACGGGAGAATAGAAGTAAGAAAATTGTAAAAGAACATAAAAATAACGTTTTTAGGTTATGATTCATTCTGGGGAAACACTAACAGTAATACCAAAGTTTGAGTACACAATACTTTATATGCTTAAGAGAATAGACAACTTAAATTCTTCTAATAAAAGGAAACATTAATATCTGCAAAACCAAATATGTGACTATTATCAGTATGTAAATTATTTATCACATCTTGGACTTTTGGCTGCATTTAGACAGTGTATATTTGGCATAAAACAAAAGATAATGATTGAAACAATCACATTTTGCCCAGTAGTTTAGTATTGTCGCTCACACTGTTCACAGGTGGGCAACCCTGTTAATTGCTTTTCTCTCCCAGCAGTCTGGCACCATGAAAGCTATCCAGTAAGGAGGAAGCTTCTAGCACAGTTCCAGTTTAATTTCTCCATGTTCTGTGCCCAGATTTTGTGGTGTTTTCAATGATATAGTATTTCTATCAAGTTGTGGATAATAGTCAAGGGCAATGACAATAGCCTGTACTGGATCAAGCCTTCTGGAATTTTCTTAACCCACAGCATATAGGTAGGTATCTCATATCTAGAACTTGGATGTTCAATAATCCATGACTTCTGGGAGGAATCTCATCTGTCAGTGGAGGAAATCAGAGTGAGATTTTTGAAACTGTGTATTTAAGTTTGGATTCTCAAAACTGTAATCCGAAGAGTTCTATAAGAAATCTATAACATTCAGAGCTACAAGGCAGTGTGCGCAGGTCTCAGAGTATTAGATAAAAAGTTAAAATGTTAGGTAAACTGTTTGTCTTGTTAATTTACTTAATTTGATGATGCTCCAGATCTATTTATAGAGCAATGAAGGACAGAAGTCTGTGGCTGGGCAGGTCAAAACCACTGAAAGTTAATTTGAGGAAGGCTATTATTCAGTGTCAGAGTAAAATGCACTATCAAAACTCTCATAATGTGGCATGATATGAATTCTGGTCAGCAACGTAAAGGCCTACGAAATACATTTAAAATTTCATTCATTGTTACTTTGGCATGCAAAGCAATATACTTCACTACAGCATTTTCGTGCATACTTCATTCTTGAAGATTGTCTTTCTCCTCTCCTCTCCCTCATCCCACTACAGCCTCCCTGCAATGTAGGAAATATCAATTGAAAATGGGTCAAATAACTTTATTTAAAAGTTGAAATGTGGGGCCCTCTAAAAGAAAGAAAAATTTCAAGATATAGGCTTAATTACTTTCTGAATAGGATGCCAATAGCACAGGAAATAACCATAAGAATTGACAATGGGAGTACATGAAATTAAAAAGGCTCAGTATAGCAAAGAAAACAATCAGCAGAACAAATGGACAATGTACAGCATGGAACATCTATGTTAGCTATACTTCAGGCAAGGTCTTAATACTGAGGATGTAACAAAACACTATAAAAAGTAAATAGCAAAAATATCCTCTGCTAAATCTCTGTCAATCAATATATAAGTTAATAAACTGAACAGATAGTTCTTAAAAGAAGAAACACGATGACCAGTAAATATTTTTTTTAAAAAAAAACTGTTCACTACCTAAATACTTTGATTTTTCCAGGTACTAAAAGGTCATTTTTTGGGTAAATTAACACAGTGGGCCATATTCATTTCATCATTCTCTGGGATCAAAACTCTGAGACTTGTTAATTTAAAAGTAATTGAGGCAAGAGAAGAAAGAAGGTACTGTCAAGTGGCAGTAAAGATTTTACAGGGAGACCCTGAAGCATCTTTCAACAACATTGTCAAGTAATAGAGAGGCTAAGAGACAGTTCACACTGACTTTGGCACCTGAGAAGGATAGGAACTAAGAACTAATGTCTAATTATAGAAACTAGCATGTCAAAGGTAGATGTTAGTCTAGTCTCAGTCCATGATCCACAACAAGTAAGTACATGAGTCACAATTCACATTTCATGTATGTTTGAATTATGAAATCATTTTCAAGTATTTAAGTTAAAATGTGCAATATTGTATCATCAACATCCTTTGTTTCCTGGTATTGTAATATTGGATGACAAATGATCCAGTAATTATAAACAATACTCTAAACATGCTTTTTTCTTTGGAAGACTCTTACAAGAACAATATTAAGTAGCCCAGAAGAAGCTACCTTTTTGAACTTGAGGACAGAACTGAGATAAAATATTTTGCTCTCAGTATTGTATGGACATTATTCCTGATTTTGTACTGTAAGAACATTGAGAATAATCGCTTTTGTAAGCCATAAGAATATACTAGAGCTTATCCTTGTAAGACCTCCATTTCTTTATCTGGAAAGGATTATGCTTTAGATTTGTTGACATTTTATTTGTATACATTTTCACAGGGAAATATATTGTACTTATAAACAGTACCTTTCCTCTTTAAAAAAGGACTGAAAATTCTCTCAGTGATAAGCAACAATGGAAAGTATATTATAGTGTGTAACAATTTCATAATGTTCTCACTATGGCAAATGTAATAAAGAATGATTTTGTATAGCCATTGCTATCCAATTAGTTTTTATCAGACTCTAGAAAATGTCTACATTGCTTTGGCATATAGCCTGAAAAGCCCACTAAACAGTAACTAGTGCCAAGAAAATTAAACCTCTTGTCTTAAGAATACACATGTGGAGCCCATATGTTGGAAAGTTTCATAGCTTTGTTTACAAGAATCAATTGCTTTGGAACGATTAAGCATGGGATTTAGCAAGGGTTCTGAAGCAACTAAGCCAAACATTTCTGCATAAAGTTAATTAATGAATATAGTTAGGTACTTTTTAAAAAGCAAAAGCCATATCCTATTTAAAATTTAGAAGGCTAATATTGCTGTTATTTCTTTCTTTTTGTTATATCAAAAAGATTATATTCTCTTCGGAATATTATTGATATCTTTTCTAAACTAAGTAAATTTTGTTTTGTTGAGTAAAGTTAAAAAGGCATTGTCATAACGATTTGTAGTACTTATTTTTTTGCATTAAAATTGGTTTTCTTTCTTGAGAATTTCCTAAATGTATACAACGAAATATCATATGTAACTCCCATTCCCCCTTTCAAATCTTCCCATGTTCCTCCAACACATCTTCCTCCCAACTATGAATGCTAGCCAAAAGGAAAGAAGTTTCCAGGCTAATTTGAGATTGATTTACTCATGTCTTTCAGCCAAAACGTATGGTGTCTTCCACAATAGAATCTTAGCAGATAGTTACAGTGAGTAATCAAGGGCAATGTTAACAATGTTTTGGAGACCTCTGGGCCTCCCTGATTAGTATATCATACAGAAGTATTCTATCAATTGCACTGAGATTTTCGTTAAAACCCATATATTCTGGGAGTGACTTTATCTGCTCATGCAGGAAAATTCTGTTCAAAATCTGTTTCCTAATGTTGTAAATCAGCTTACTAACTAATGGGCTGTTCATGCATTATTAGTTTTGGTTAGTCCATTCACTAACCTTTCCTTTCCCTCATTCCCCTAACCCTATCCATAATTAATCTCTTAACTTCCAGTGTTCCTTTCTCTTCTTTCATTTCTCATGTATTCTACTATCTTGATCCTGATTTCTCATACTGTACCAACTCAACTGCAAACATGAAGTCATATTTATATCACCAACTCCAAATCCATTACTACATGGTCCTACTTTCCTTCTCTTGTTACTATGTAACCATCTACTTAGAGAAACATATGGCTCAAGCCGACTGACATTCATTTGCATAGTTTCTCCTTACAAGTCCATATGTATAACAATTTTGGAATCATTAACTTGTGTCTCCAGGTAAGAGAAATATTCATGAGAGTTCATTGTTGTGGGCATTTTCCCCTTTAGTTTTAAAATTCAAAATAACTTAGTTCAACTCCATTGTCTATATAACTTCTTGTAAGTTTATTTTATACTCTTCTAATAAAATTTGATTGAGTTTTCTGTTTTCTTCCAGTACCAGAATTCAATATCTACCAATTCATAGATATTATTGTAAATTTTGCAAACATTAAATTTTAGTTCTTGTCCTACAAAAGTCTATGGATTTTGAACGTAGTGACATTTGTCTGACATTATCTTTTTCATACAAATTAGTTTTACCACAGTAACAATTCTCCCAAGCTTTATATATTCCGTCTTTTCTTTCTCATCAGATTTCTGTGACAACTACTGATGTTTTCATATCATTATAGTTTTGTTTTGTTTTGCTATTTAAGTGACATCATGATGTATGTAGTTGATTCATACTGCTTTCTTTTTATCAAAGAAAATATTTATACAATTTTGGGGAGTGGCTGGGCTGTGGTGGTACGTGCCTTTAATCCAAGTACTCTGTAGGCAGAGGCAGGAAGAGTTTGAGGCCAGTCTGGTCTACTGAGTGAGTTTCAGGACAGCCAGAAGTACAACAGAGAAATCCTGTCTTGAAAAGGCAAAAAAAAAAAAAAAACAATTTTGGGGGGTGTGCTATCATAATTAATATGTCTATACAATGCAGTATGATCAAATCAGGGTAATATGCAATCCCATTCCTTCAAGCATTAATGTTTTTACATATTGAAAGTTCCATATTTTTCTAGTTACTGTGATAATGTCTTATCGAAATTTCAAAACTGTTCTAGTTATTCTGAGATATATTACAGATTTTTTGAAATAGGGTTCTCACTACATAGCTTTGGCTTGACTGGAACTTTTTATGAAGCTCAGGATTTCTTGGAATTCATAAAGACCCAACTGTCTTTGCATCTTGAGGTCTGGCTTAATTCACTTAACAAAAATGACCCTGGTCCATACATATTGCAAATGATAAGGTGTCATTATTTCTAATAGCAGAAAAGCATTCTGCTGGATATATGTATAATATTTTCCATTTTGAACTAAAATATTCTTTATACAGAGTATTAATATACAATCTCATGTCCAAAAGGAAATCATATGTATATAGTGGTACATATAAGATATGTGGTCTAAATAAAGAAAACAAAATGATGAGTAGCATTAAAAGGAAAAAGGTAAGAACAAAATAAGAGGCATTTTAACTGGGGTGACATGATGTCTAATTGTGACTTTGCTTCCTTTTCTTGTTGGTGATCCTGAGAATTCTTTTTATATACTCATGATAAATTTGTATGTTATTTTTTAGAATTGTCTACTTAGAACTATATTAACTTTGGTCTTCAATTTTTTGTTTCATATATATATATATATATATATTTCTCAGTGACATGAACACTAGTTGCCTGGTCTCATTCAAATGTAGATTCTGATTAATAATGCTAAGGTAAACACTAGTCAGAGAATCTGCATTTATTTTTTAAAATTTTTAATTGTAAGCCAAGGGGATATGCCTTTAAACCCAGCACTTGGGAGGCACAGGCATGTGAATGTTTGTGAGTTCAAGGCAGGTCTGGTCTACATAGTAAATTCTAGGACAACAAAAGCTACATAGTAAGATTTTGTCTCAAAAATATTTTTATTAGTTCTTTGAGAATTTCATATGAATTTGTGTATATTCACCCATACCCTCAATTTCTCCTATATCTGCTCCTCCATTCCTTATGAATCCAATGCTGTGCCTTTAAAAAGACACCCATCAAGGCCAATTTGTGTTGCTTATACTTGATGTGTAGCATTCCTTCCACTTGAATATAGCCTATATATCAGGAATTATACTCTTAAAGAAAACTAACTCATTTGCCAGCAACTATCACTTGCTCATAGTCCTGGGCTAGGGGTGGAATTACATGCCTACATTCCATTTCCACACTGGAATTTGGTCTGGTTTGAGCTTCCATAGTCTTTCTGAATACTCTCATAGCTGCTGTGAGTTCATATGTACAGCTACTCTATTGTGTCCAAAAATCACTGATTCCTTGTAGTCTTCCACTGTTTCAAACTTGTACATTCTTTCTGCTTCCTCTTCTCCAGTAATATATGAGACTTGATGAAGACGTATGTGATTCCCCCATGGTATCTTAATAATTTCCTGACATAGTTGACTATTCCAAAGGAAACATAAATTTTTGAAGATTCAAAGCTAAGATCCATGAATGGGAGAAAACATTTCCCCTTCTGGGTCTTAGTTACCTATCTCAGAATGTCTGTTTCCAGTTCTATCCATGCATTTACCTATGAATTTCCTAATTTTGATTTTTACTTAATAACTCAATAATATTCTCCTGTTTAAAAATACTACATTTTTGTTATCCATTCATCAGTTGATGGACATGTAGATTGTTTACATTCCTGGCTGTTATGAATAAAGAAGCAATGAATATGGTTGAACTAGAATCTCTGTGGTAAGATAGACAGTCCTTTGAGTATATGCCCAGGAGTAGTATACGAGAATCATGAGGTAGATCCAGTCTTATAATCTTTAGGAAACTCATGTTGATTTTGTAAGTGGTTCCACTAGTTTGCCCTTTAGTAGCAGTGAATATACATTCCCTTTTTCTACATCCACAACAGCATTTGTTGTCAATGTCTTTTTTTCTCTTTTTAGTCATTTTTGATGGGGTATGAAATTCCAAAGTATTTTTAATTGCATTTATTTCTCCAATGGCTAGTGGTGTTGAACATTTAAAAAAGTTTCTCAGTCATTTGTATTTCATCTTTGAGAACTCTGTTTCAGTCCATCTCTTCTTTTTAAAAATTGGGATGTGTTTTCATTGTTTAGCTTTTATGAGTTCTTTGTATATTCTAAGTACGAGCCTTCCATAATATATATAGTTGATAAAGACTTTTTTCCATTCTATAGATTATGTCTTCACTCAAATGATTGTGTCCTTTGCTGTACAAATACATTTTTTAGTTTAATGAGGTCCTATTTATTAATTTTTAGTCTTAATACCTTTGCTATTGGAGTCCTATTCAGGAAGTCCTTTACTAGGCCAATGATTTCAAGTTTCTTCCCTACATTCTTCTCTATCAGGTTAACAATATCAGGTCTCGTGTGATGTTCCTTGATCTATGAGGCATTAAGTTTTCTGCATGGTGACAGATAAAAATCAAGTTTTATCTACCTATATGTACCTATCCATTTTGTCCAGCACCATTTGATAAACATGTTATCTTCTCTCCAATGTGTATCCTTGGCATTATTGCTAAAAAACAAGTGTCTGCAGCAGCGTGAGCTCAAATGAATAGCTTACAAGTGTTTTTGTCTATTGTGTAGATTGTCTTTTTTTTTTCTCTTGGTTGTTTCCTTTGCTGCTAAGAGGCAAGTTTTTGCTTTGTTTTACATTTGTTGATTGCTTACTGAATCTATTTAGTTTTTTATCTTAATTCCTGAGCAAATGGAGTCTTATTTAGAAGGTTGTCTCACAACGATTTCTTGTAGGGTATTTTCTATGTTTTCTTCTAGGAATTTTGGTGGTTCAGGCTACAAACTGAGGTTCCTGATTCACTTGAATCTAATTTTTGTACAGGATGATAGATATGGGTTTATTTTCATTATTCTGCATGTGGATATCCAGTTTTCCTAGTACTATTTGGTGAAGATGCTCTCTTTGCCTCAGTATATAAATATTGTTTGTGCTTCTTTGTCAAGTATCAGATGGCTATAGTTATAAGTACTCATGTTTGTGACTTCTATTTCATTCAATTGGTCTACTTGTCTGATTTTTGTATTAGGATAATATCATTTTTATTACTATAGTTCTGAAATTACTATAGCCTGAAATGGCAATGCCTCCAGTGTTAGTCATTTTGATCAGAATTGCTTTGTCTATCTGAGGTCTTTTCAGATTCAGTACTGCTGGGACCCAGGTTAATTCAAAACTTTCCCTGAAACCTTGATGTGTGGAGAAGAAATATACTTCCTTGTCTAAATCCAGGAACCTGCTTGGCAAGGCAAGTAAGTTAAGCAAGCACTGCAGCACTGAATTATATCTCTAGCCTTTGACTCATTATTTTAATGAAGATGGCGGTTGTTACTTTAGAACTGGAAATACAAACAGATGTGGACCACCATGTTATGTTTTTCTAAAGATTAAATGATTTAGTACTTCTGGTTGGTTGAATTAGAATGGTTCCCCATAGGCACATATATTTGAATATGTGGTCCCCAGATGGTGGAACTGTTTGGCAAATATTAAGAGGTATGATCTTGTTGAAAGTTGTGTATCAACGGGGATGGACTTTGAAATTTTAAAATCTTGTGTCATTCCCAGTTAGGTCTCTGCATTGTGCTTGTAGAGCAAGACATAAGTACTAAGCTGCTGCTCCAGAACCTGCATGTTGTCATGCTCCCTGCCATCATAGTTGTATAACCCAACCCTCTGAAACTTTAATTCAATAAACCTCAATAAACAATTTCTCTCTATAAATGACTTTGTCACAGTGTCTTATCCCAGCAATAGAAAAGTAACTATGACCATAATCATAATAACCACATAAGTATTAATATCTCTGTTTTATGAATGACATATATGAAGATCAAATTGCATATGAAAAGAACACAGCTGCCAGGTGGTAGTGGCATATACCTTTAATTCCAGCACTTGGGGGGCAGATGCAGGCAGATCTTTGTGAGTTTGAGGCCCAGCCTGGTCTACAGAGGGAATTCCAGGACAGCCAGGGTTACACAGATAAACCCTGTCTCAAAAAACCAAAAAATTAATAATAATAAAAGAAGAGCACAGGAATGAATTCCATTTCTGATGCTAAAACAAGCTTTTATTTTGCTATAGCATCTTGGAGGATGAAAGTTGCCTGCTTCTGTAACATACATCTTTCTGAAAGTTTGTTGTATTGATAGGTTACCTGTTAACACTTGGTATAACAGTCCATTTAAAAATGGATGATTTCTACTTAACTCTATGCATGTATAGGAAGGTATTAGCATTGAGAACCATAGTCTTTTATTGTCATATTTTAGATGGAAGCATTTCATGGGTTACATTGAGATGTCTCATTGCCCTAGTGATATTGAGGTATCAAAACATATATGAGGCTATGAATATTTCTATACATTTTATATAGTCCTTGGCTGGGCCTATGTGGGAAGAATAGGCAAACTTTTACCCAGACTGAATTTCTAACTTCTATATTGTCTTAGTTACTTTTCTATTGCTGTGAGAAGACACTGTGGCCAAAGTGACTTATAAAAGTATTTCAATGTGCTTAAGGATTCAGGAGGTTAGAGTCCACAATGGCAGAGTAAAGCATGGGGCAGGAACAGCTGCGAGTTCACATCTTAAAGCACAAGGATGATACAAAGAGCACACTCTGAATGAAATGAGTCTTTCGAGACCACAAACCCACCCAGTGCCACAATTCCTCCAATAAGGCCACATCTTCTAATCCTTGCAGAACTCTTCTGCCAACTGTGGGACCTAGCGTTCAAACATATTAGCCTATGGGGACATTCCTACTCAAACCACCACACGTGCACAGATGTCTGCTTGTCATTTTCCCCCCAGAATATTGAATAAACATGTCAAAAGTTATTTTCATCTTCTTGCTACCCCTTTCACCATCATCAAATATATCTCTTCTCCTCAATCTTCTGCATCTGTCTGCCTGGAAATATCATCTACTTAGATAAATTTAATTACTCAATCTAAGGATCTTGCCTAATTAAATATTTAATTCTCTTTCTAACTCATTTGCTATATTTAACCCACGGGAAACTCCTTTCAGATTTAATTTGAAAATGCTATCCAAATCTAAGTATGTCTTCGAAATTCCACATATTTCAACTCCCCACTGCCGGAGTTCCTTTACACTGGTTCATTTGTTTCCAGTATTGCATTCTTAAGTCTCCTCTCACATAAATCTGTAAATAACTTGTATGTTTCAATGTGAGTTAAACTGTAGCTCTTCCTCACACAAAGTCTCCTGATTTTTTACTGCTGCATTCTAAAATTAAAACTTTTTCTTTCCCCATGTCATATAAAATGCTCTATAGATAATCAGTTAATATTCTCTTTCCTCTTCTGTCATGCTTCAGATTGTGACTTTATTGCTGATCTTCACATATGTGGGTTTTCTCTGTTTTGGAATATTTTAATTTGCTTCCTCTTAGGTTTACCCCTTCTAATATTGTTTTATCTCAAATATTACTACTGAAGATTTATGCTTCTCATCTTTACTGTTCAATCACCCTTTTGTCGTAACACTGTTTTATTTTCTCCACAGACTTTGCTAGTATCTAAAATTATAGTTCTATTTCTAACACTCCTAATAAGATAAGAAGTTGCCAACAGTTGGTATAAAACACCTTTGGCTGTCTCATGATGGAAAAACAGCATAATACAAAAGGTATAGGAATTGGAATGAGACAGACAACTTTTCATCTCAATTTCATTGCCTTCTGTTTATTTGACTTTGGAACAGTTATTTGATGCTTGGAGCTTTCACTTTGCTCTTCCAGAAAACAACAAAAATATGCATACATCAAAAGGTCAATGTGAGGATTAAATAAGTCTAAAATCTCAGTATAGGTATTGGTATACAACATACACAGTAGATGCTCAACTTTTCTTTCTCCAGGTCACTAGCATCACTCATCTGTGTGAATCTGTTGTTTGTAATATTTCTTCATGCTAGACTGTAGATCATGGGAAGAATTTTCTGTGGTATGCAATGTCCCATGAAGTATTTCCTTATTTCTCATATTAAACTGGCAAAGTAGCCTAAATTATGTAAGAGTACTCAGTAAAATTTTTAAATGTATTTTTTAAGTTTTAAAATAGCATATAAAATGGTTTTCATTATGACATTTTTATATATTGATATTTCTGATCCTGCTTCCCTTTACCCTTATTCTTTTAACTATATTGATACTTAAATTCTTTTTGAGTTTAAGGCTAGGGATTAAACTGTGGTATCTTTTTTTTTGTCACATCATAGTTCCTTCAATGTTTTTTTAATGCTATAATTCTAAAATGTCTGTACAGGAAACACAACAAGGGGGATTTCATAGCTTCTCACTTCATCTGTCTTATTCCCTAGGTATGAAATGCGAATTTTCCAAACCCTTGAATTTATTCAGATATTTATGTGTTTTATGCATAGAAAAGTGATGTAAATAGATATATCTGATTTTAATCACCATTGAGAATTAACAATAACTTAACTCTAGACTGCCAATAGGATGAGAATATTTTTTTTTTAATTTTTGACATCACAGACAGGTCACAGATATAGAGGCTTTTTTAGTATGTTCTCCTCTATGAATCTGTCACGGCCAATGTTACTATTATCATGTATCATCCATAAAGACAAAGCTGCTAATACAGAAAAGCCAATAGTAACATCTAAAAACAGGTAGTTTTCATAAGCTTTCTAGTATCACACTGAGGGCTTTATATGAACAAATTTTTCCAATACAAATGATAGCACATTTGCTTGTTTGTACGTCTATCTGGAGTTTCCTTACAAAATAAAAAAAAAAAAAACAATAGTGAATTCTAATACATCATATAAATTTCAAGTCTTATGATTTTGTTTTTTAGGTATCTCTTTATAGTTAACAATACTCAAACTTTTTTGAAAAATAGATGTTGGCGTAAAAGTGAACTATTAGTCAAATTGGTAAAAGAGTAGTGTTTTCTCTAAATTACTTTGGTGTTTAAAATTGATTCACTTCATATTTTCCCCTTGAAACAGACCTGGCAGCTGAAAACATCACTTGTAGCTTTATTGCTTTTTTTTCTTACCATTATCTCTCAGGCATACTATTCTAATTGGATCCTGATGGTGTACCATATTGACACAGATTCTCTATTTCAAGTTGCCCTGGATGTTTTGCTGACTTGAATTTGCCTCTGGTATTTTGTCAGTGCATGCCAAGTTAAGTGCTAAGCAATAACAGGTAATCTCTAGAATAGGCTTTTCTTCTAAAAATTTTCACCAACAAGAAACTACTAAGTAAATATATACATATGTACCTAATTTTCTACTTGTCTGTCTGTCCATCCATCTGTCTATCTATCATCTATCTTTCAATATATCTATCTGCTCTCTACTTCTCTAGGATATAATTTCCAAGTTGAAGAAAATGTGTAATATTTTCACAATCTTGTGGATATTCCCTTGTGTATGAACTGAATAAAAAAAGGGAGGAACAAAGATAACTAACAGTTCATGGCTATATATTATTGTGTATATACTATTTAAGATAGTGAATTTTGTACAATTTTATAGACATACATTAACGTTTTGTATGATTGTCCTACAATATGGAAACAATTATACAAAACTCTTTAAGGGTAAGTTTTCCTCTACCTGTTATAACTTAGTTGTAGTAAATACATTGAATTATGATTTCAACAACATTGTAACATTTTGTAAGCTATATGGACTTTATTATTTCCTTATGTAAATATTGTGATGTATAATATTACCCCTCTTCTACAGATGTAGGCCTAGGTATTAGACAAATGTCAATTTCAGCAGGAAGACAATGAACTTCTACATCCTTGTTTACCTAGTAAAATATCAAGTAAACAAATACAAACTGTAAAATGTCTTTATGGAAGCACTGAAAGGCAACAAAGCATATGACATAAGCAAATGACCACTTCATCAGAAAATACCATGAACAAAAGAGCAGAAAGTTTTGAGTCACTTTAGTCTGTTCTTGTCCTATCTTTTCTCTGAAAAAAAGTATTCAAATTCCTAGTTATCTTTTTGAGGATACAAGGAAAAGATTAAAGTTCATTTTTTCAATACTCTGCCTTGATTGTGTGTTACCAAATAACTTGTTTATGAATTATCCAGTCAACTCAGACTGATGGCAATTCTTGCTAGGAAATGAAATATCTTTTTTCCTCTGATGGAATTTCACTGGGAATATCAACCACACTCCAGTGCAAGCTCTCAATGAACTTGATGCCAGATTACTTTCAATCACTGTTTATGAGAAGAAAAAAGTACTTTGTGATAATGAAATTGAAAACAAAATATGAAAATACATATAAGACGCAATTAAAACCATACTTAGAAGGAAATTTACAGCTATAAAATGCCTACATTAGATCCGGAATGTAATTGAGACCTTAAGATTGGACAAATAACAACGTAGACCAAAAGTAAACAGGATGAAGGCAATAACACAGGAGAGATATAAACTTGAAAAAGTGAAATAGTACAGAAATTTAATGAACCCAAGAGCTCTTTCTTTGAGAAAATCACTATAAAATTCAAAATGCTGGCCAAGAGAAATAAAAAAGACTTAAACTATCTATTTGATAATTAAATAAGCATTATTGCTACTGAGTTTGTAGAACTAAAATGTATTATAAGGAAATATTTCATATAATTCAGTGCCAATAAATTAGATAAAAAAATTAATTTGTGAAAAATTCTTAAAGTCACTCTAGAATCAAAGTATATGTGACATAAACATAAATAGAAAGTTGCAATATACCTGTAGAAAGAAAGATATTTATTTAGAATTTTTAAAAACTCCTTACAAAGAAAAATCTAGTTTCAGATGGCTTTACTGGTGAATATTATGGAATGTTTAAAGAAGAATTAAAACCATTCTTTTAGTCCCTAACTCTACAAATGAAAATAATATTAAGAAGAAATTCTTCTAAACTCATTGTACTGCCCCTATTTCTAGGTGAATACCAGACACAGGAAAGAAAACCAATGTTCATTATGAATGTCCATCAGAGGTCTTAAATCCCTCACCCATTAACATCTGGGCATCACTAATTGAATTCAGTAGGTTATAAACAAAAAGGGAGATATAACGTTGAAAGAGAGATGTGTTGAAATTCAGGGAAAGTTAGAAGGATAGAGTGAAGCATAGGTAGGGTTAAGATCCTTTGTAAACATATATGGAATTACAATAATACTAAACAAAATACTTTCAGTTGAATATAATATATAAAAATAATTATAAACTATGAACATGTGCCAATCCTAGCTCTGCAGCAGATCAACTGCTAGACCCTCTCATTTCTCTCTTCCCTGACCTCCAGCAGATCACACACATCTTCACCTTAAATCTTCTTCACCATTCATCTCATTGTGCCAGACTCCAACTCCAGCAGGGATTCTCTGGGAATACTATACAAGCATCTTCCAATCAAGGCTGTCAGAGAAACAAATGAGCTGGAGAACCAGCCAGGTGATCTTCAGCTTCAGATATTCACTCTCCCTCCTCTATTCAAAATTCAATCCCTAAGTCTCATCGCTACCTCTGTAGCAGGCTGCTTGTTGTGTGTGATATTTTCTTACTCTCTACCCCCATCTCCGGGGAATGAAGCAGATACTGGTGGAACACCATTCTTTCTTCCCTCCTGTGGAGATCTTTAGCTACCCTTCTTCAAGCCTATCCTCATTCCTAAGTGTCAGCTTCCAATACCTGGAAACACATTCTATTCAAAACCCCCAGTGGCCATACCTGTCAAGATATCTGAAGAATTTTCTACCAGGCAAAACACAGCCAACACACCTTCCTAAGAACCGGGCAGGGCAACAGAAACCAAGGAAAGAGACACTAACCAAATGCAGACAAGACTGGATATCAGCACCTAGAATTGCAACAATCCCAAACACAGATGCTTAGACACTAGTGTAGAAACAAAATAAATAGCAGCCAGGACAATATCTCTCCACTAGAGTACAACAACCATACTACAGAAGGCCCTGAGAAATGCAAAAATGTTGAAGCATGAGAAAAGACTTTAAGAGACCTTTGAGAAGCCTTTATGAATATAATAGAGGAAATTTCCATAGAGAAATCTGTGAAACAAACAAACATTGGAAGGAAATGAATAAAACACTTCAAGACCTGAAGATAGAAATAAAATCAATAAGAAAGCTCAAATTGAGTGAAATCTGGAAATGAAAAGTTTAGGAACTCGAATAGTAGCCTCAGAGGCAAGCCTCACCAACAGAATAGAAGAGATGGAAGAAAGAATCTCAGGCAATAGATTTCCTAATATAAGAATAATGGAAATATTTGAAATAGAAAAAAATAGAGAATATATAGAAAAATAGAAAAAATGGAAATAGAAAATAGAAATAGAAAAACAGAAAATAGAAAAAAAAATGGAAACATTGGTCAAATAAAATGTTAAATATATAAAAATAATCCTGGCACAAAACATCCAGGAAATCTGGGACATTATGAAAAGAGCAGATTTACAAATTATAGGAATTGAGGAGGAGAATAAACATAGGCCAAAGTCCAGAAAATATTTTCAACAAAATCGTAGAAGAAAAATTCAGAACCTAAAGAAGACAATGCCTATAAAGGTACAAGAAGCATATAGAACAACAAATAGACCGGACCAGAACAGAAATTCCCCTTGGCATGTAATAATCAAAACAATAAATATACAGAAGAAAGAAAGATTATTAAAATCTATAAAAGAAAACACCAAGTAACATATAAAGGCAGACCTTTTAAAATAATACTTGACTTCTCAATGGTGACTCTAAAAGCCAGAAGGGACTAGATAAATGTTCTACAAACTTTACAAGATCTCAGATGGCAGTACACAGTACTGTACCCAGCTAAATTTTTAATCACATTTTATGGAGAATAAAAGACATTTCATGATAAAAAGCCAAATTTCATCAGTGTCTATCTAGAAATCTAGCCATATAGAAGATACTAGAAGGAAAATTTCAACCTGAACAAGCTAAACACTCCCAAGAACACAGAAGGAATAAATAATCCCAGACAAAGATATCAAAAGAAGGGAGAAACACACATCACAACATCAAAATAACAGGAATTAAGAAACACTTCTCATCGATATGTCTCAATTCCCCAGTAAAATGACATAGAGTAATAGGATGTGTAGTGGGACACTTGGAAGAATTTTTTGTTATTTTGGTTTCTTTAAAACAGACTCTAATCTTCTGCTGCATAAGAAACACACATTAATGTCACAGATAGACATTACCTCAAAGTAAAATGAAGAAAAAAAGATATTTCAAATAAACATACAGGAGAAGCAAGCTGGTGTAGCCATTTTAATTTCTGAAAAAACAAACAGAGGAATATGACATATTTATCAAATGAAAAGTCCACCAAGAGGACATGGCAATTCTTAACCTTTATGTACCAAACACAAGGTCAATCAAGTGTATAAAAGACATACTACAGGTTAAATTACATATTGACTCCCCACACATTGGTAGTGGGAGGAATGATCACAATACTAAGTGCCTACATTAAAAAAAAGGTGGAAAGATTGAATACTAGCACCTTAAGAGCACACCCGGAAATTTAGAATAATACGAAGTAAGGACACCCAAAGGAGTAGACTGTAAGAAGTAATCAATTGAGGGCTGAAATTAATAAAAAATAGAAACAAAGAGAGAAATACAAAAAAATTCAGTGAAACAAAGAGTTGGTTCTTTGAAAAAATTAGCAAGGTAGAAAAACCTTTATCCAAACAAACTAAAAGGAAATGAGGTGATATCCAGATTAACAAAATCAAAAATGAAAATAGGGACATAAGAACAAACACTGAGGAAATTCAGAGAACCATAAGGCCAGACTTTAAAATCTGTACTTCACAAAATTAATAAATCTAAAAGAAATGGATAATTTTCTGGATAGGTGCCACTTACCAAAGTTAAACCAAGATCAGATAAACAATTTAAATAAACACACAACCCCTAGTGAAATAGAAGCAATCATTAAAAGTCTCCCAAACAACTGGGTGCTGTTTGCACATGCCTTTAATCTCAACACTTGGGAAGCAAAGGCAGGCAAATCTCTGTGAGTTTAAGGCCATTCTGGTCTACAAAATGAGTTTCAGGACAGCCAGAGTTACAACAGAGAAAACTTGTCTCAAAAAAGAAAAAGAAAAAAAAAAGTCTCCCAACCAAAATCAGTCAATGACCATAGTGCAGAATTCTATCAGACTTTTAAAGAAGAGTTAACACCAATATACTTCAAATTGTTCCACAAAACAGAAACAGAAGGAACACTGTCAAACTCATTTTATGAGGCCATAGTCACCCTGATAATTAAACCATATAAAGACTAAACAAAGAAAGAAAATTATATACCAATTTCCCTTGTGAATATAGTTATAAAAATGCTCAATAAAATACTTGCAAATCAAATCCAAGAACACATCAAAAAGATCATCCACCATGATCAAGGAGGCTTCATCCTAGAGATGCAGGAATGCTTCAAAATACCAAAGTCAGTCACTGTAATCTACAACATAAACAAACTGAAAAAAAAATCACATGCTCATCTCAGTAGATGCAGAAAAGGCCTTTGACAAAATTCAACACTACATTATGATAAAAGTTCTGGGGAGAAGAGGAATATAAGGGACAAACTCAACTTAATAAAATTTATAGCAACATAGTAAACATCAAATTAATGGAGAGAAACACATAGCAATTCCACTAAAATCAATAGGAAGACAAGGTTGTCCACTCTGTCCATATCTATTTAATGGAGTACTTGAAGCCTTAGCTAGATCAATATGAGAACTCAAGGAGATCAAAATGATACATTTGCAAAGGAAGAAGTCAAAGTCTTTTTGTTGTTGTTTGTTTTTTGAGTAGCATATATAAGTGACCATAAAAATTCCACCAGAGAACTCCTACAGCATATAAACACTTTCAGCAAAGTATCTGGATGCAAGACTGACTCAAAAAATCTGTAGCCCTCTTATATACAAATGACAAATGGATACTGAAAGAAGAACATATTTCACATTAGCTTTGAATAATATTACTTTGGAGTAACTCTAACCAAGCAAATGAAAGATTTGTATGACAAAAACTTCAAGTCTTTAAAGATCTTTGAAGAAAGAAATTGAAGATGAAACAAAACGGAATAATCTTCCATGCTCACAGATCAGCACGCTTAACACAGTAAAAATGGCCATCTCTCCAAAAGCAATCTACTGTTTCAATGCAATCCCCATCAAAATTCCAAGCCACTTTTTTTTTTACAGACGTTGAAAGGATAATTCTCAACTTTCCATAACAAAACAAATCAAAATTAAAACAAAACAAGGATAGCTAAAACAATCCTGAACAATGAAAGAATTGCTACAGGTCTCTCCATTTCTGATTTCAAGTTGTACTAAAGTGCTACAGTAATAAAAAACTACACTATACTGGCATAAAACAGACACAGTGATCAATAGGATCAAATTGAAGACCCAAACATAAATCCACACATCTACAAACACTTGAATTCTTATACAGAAACTAGAAATGCACAAAGGATAAAAGACAGCATCTTCGACAAATAGGGATAGTCAAAGTGGATGTCTCCACGTAGAAAAATGCAACTAGATCCGTACTTATCACTCTGCACAAAACTCAAGTCCAAGTGGACCAAAGACTTCAACCAAAAACTAGATAGACTACACCTGAGAGAAGAGAAAGTAGGGAATAGCCTTGAACACATTGACACAGGAGACAACTTTCTGGACAGAACACTGCTAGTACAGACACTAAGACCAACAATTAATAAATAAGACTTCAAGAAACCAAAAAAGCATATGTAAGGCAAAGGATACTGTCAATAAGACAAAATAGCAGCCTACAGAATGGGAAAAAATTTACCAGCTTTACATTTGATAGAGGGCTAATATCAAAATATCTCAAGCAATTAGATATATTAAAAATAATTCAATTTAAAAAAATGAGCTACCAATCAAAATAGAAAATCTTCAATAGAGGGTACCCAAATAGTTGAGAAACACTTAAGGAAATGTCCAACATCCTTAGCCATTAGGGAAATGAAAATCAAAACATCTTTGACAAATTACATTTGTCAGAATGTTTAAAATCAGTAACACATATGACAGTTCATGCTTTTGAGGCTGTGGAGCAAGGGAAACTTGCTCATCTCTAGCTGGTGGGAGTTCAAACTTGTACAGCCACTATGGAAATCAGTAGAATGGTAACTCAGAAAGTGAGGGAATTGACCTAACTTAAGATCCAGTTATATCCCTCTTGGGCATATACCCAAAGGCCACTTCATCCTACTACATAGACACTTGCTCAACCATGTTCACTGTGGCTTTGTTCATAATAGCCAAAACTGGAAACATAGATGTCCTTCAACAGAAGAATGGAAAAAGAAAAAATGTGGTAATTTACAAATAGAGTATTAACTCAGCTTTTTATAAAATGGCATCATGCAATTTGCAGAAAAGTAGATGTAAATGGAACTAGAAAACATCATCCAAAGTGAGGTAACCCAGACACAGTAAGAAAAACATGGTAGGTATTTGATTATAAGTGACTATTAGTCATTAAGTAAATAATAACCAAGTTACAATTCCTAGATCCAGAAAAGGTAGGTAAAGAGGAGGCATTTAGGGGAGACATATAGATCTCTCTGGGAGGGGGAAATAGAATAGATTTTTATGGGTGTACTGAGGGTGGATGGGGACAGGAGCAGGAGGGCTCAGGTTGAGGGAGATGGGATAGAATGAAAGAGTATGGGGAGAGATGGCTGTATTTGGTGAGTATTTGGGGTATGATCTGGAAACCTAATGTAGGGGAAACTTCCTGGAATCTAGAAAAGTGATGCTAATGAAGGCTTCTAGTAAGGGGGGTAGGGATTTTAAGTCTCAACTGGCTATCTCTTGTAGCCGGGTGATGCTTCCAGTAGTTGCACTCAATTGAGTTGTTGGTCAAGAGGGTCCCATGAAAATTCCCAAACAACCCAAGCTGTTGCTAAGACAAAAGGTCTGTCCCTGCAAAATGACACTGGGTACCCACTGCCAAGGACAACAACATCCACACAACTCATTGAACATGGAGAAGTCGAGTTAATACCAGCATGGAGCATTCACCCATTTGTTGTAGTCTCTTTTTTTTGCAAGACTGTACTCAGCCATGTGACCAAAGGGAAATATCCCATGTTCTATAGTAAACTGTCTTGTAAGCTATCATGTATTATAGGTTTTATGGACTATACACATCTTCAACTTACAGTATTTTAACTTATGAAAGGGTTATAAAAAATAAATATATATGAA
Source organism: Cricetomys ansorgei (assembly GCA_026225945.1). NCBI lineage: Eukaryota > Metazoa > Chordata > Mammalia > Rodentia > Nesomyidae > Cricetomys > Cricetomys ansorgei. Next base: position 979,082 of record JAMJFZ010002884.1, on the reverse strand, counting down.
TCAAGGAGAATCTGTGCTTTCAAAAATTCAATTGTGGAAAGAAGCTGAAGGCCTAAATAAGTGAAAAGATATCCTATGTTCATAGCTTAGAAGATTTCATATTAAGACTCAAATGATTTTCAAGTTTGTCTACAAATTTAATTCATTTCAAAATTTCATCTTGTTTGCTTTGCAGAAATTGACAAGATTTAAAGTTTTCATAAATATTCTATGGTAACATAATAGAGCAAGTAATATTGGATAACAGTTTATAATGCTCATACTTTCTAATTTCAAAGTTACTACTAACCTATAGCAATCAAAATTGTATGGTACTGTACCACAGTAGGACAACACCATACAGTTGAGAGTGCAGAAATAAATCTGCACATTTATGGAGAATTATGGCAAGTGTGTCAAGACATTTCTCTCAGGGCAGAGTAGTCTTTTCTAATAATGGTCCTGAATATTCACTTGAAAATGTGAAATTAGACTATTCTTATACCACACACTAAAATTAACTCAATATAGACCACAGACATAAATAAACAAGCTAAAACTGCAAAAATCCATAGAATAAAGTATATTGTATATCTTCATGACCTTTAATTAGTTAAAAACTTTGAAAATAAAGCACTGAAACCAAAAGTAATAAGAAAAATAGGCAAATTGTATCCCACCAAATAAAATTATCCTTTCTGAGAAACTTCTTTAATTGTGCCTCTCTAATACTGGGATTACAAATATGTGTCACCATATCTGACATTTTTACTTGAATGTTGGAGCTTGAACTCAGGTCCTCATGGTTCCAAGCAAATACTCTTTCAGCTGAAAATTCATCTCCATGCCTTGAGTAAATCTGTAAATTTTGTAAATCTTTGGAGAAAATGACTACTGACATAATTTGTTAATTAGATCATATGTCTTCTTGATCATACTTTTTGATGAGTTAGATTCTTGTTAGATTAAATGAGTTCTCTATATATTCTAAATAAATTCATCTTATTTTCTTTTTTCTAGATGGGGTTCTCTATTGTAACTCTGGCTGTCCTGGAACTCACTCTGTAGAACAGGATGGCTTCGAACTCACAGAGATCTGCCGGCCTCTGCTTCCCAACTGCTGAGATTAAAGGTGTGAACCACTGCCCAGCTCACTTATTTTATATATAAGAGGCAAATATTCTTGACCCCTATCCAGTCAGGGCCTGGTGAGATGGTTCAGTTTTAAAGGGTGTTTGTTATGAAGTCTGATGACATGAGATCAATCCCCAGGCCCACATAGTAGAAGTAAAGATGCACTCTATAGCACACAGGCGCATACTCATATAGCCTACACATACCCCTTCAATACAAATACGAACCAATATAAACTAACAAAAGAAGAAAAAATGTAGTCAGAAATGGTAACATGAAATTATGCTGTCCAATTTGTGTCTTTAGAGACCAAAAATGACTTTAAAGTGCAAATTTTAAGAAGAGACTGGGGCAAAATAAAATTCAAACACCTTTTGTAAAAGTTATTTTAAAACTCATTTACATGCCCCACTTTGTGTGTTCATGGTGAGTTACACTTATGAATCTTGTCAAGCTGCTACAAGGGAAATAATGGCGATGTAAATTACCTGCCTTCCAAAAGTATTTGAATTAGACATAATGAAACTTTTTTTTAGTGCTTTAATTAAACAATAGGTGGTTAGCAGAGTACTGTGGAGGTACATTAATCTTGGAAGAGTTAAACATTATAGCTTTCTAATTATGTCAACATTACTTAAGTAGAGAAATCAATGTAGACACAGTTCTCTGAGGGCATTGATCCCTAAAGGTCATCACAACACCATCCTCACAATCCAGATAACTCTGCATCTTATCACTCTGTAGTATAAACAATGAATGCCACAGATGCACAATATCTCTATGGTCAAATTAAAGATGTAATTGGGTGTCCTGGCTCTCTTTTAGGCCAGTCCAATATCTTTCCTTTTCTCTTTAGATATTATTATTATTATTATTATTATTATTATTATTATTATTATTATTATTATCATTATTATTATATGGGTGGTCTGCATGCTTGTCCCTGTGCCATATATGTCCAGTGCCCACCAGAAGCCAGAAGAGGTCATTAGATCCTCTGGAATTGGAGTTGCAGACAGTTGTGAGCTGCCATGTTGGAGCTAAGAAGAACTGAATTCAGGTCCTCTGGAAGAGCAGTCAGTTCTCTTTAACGCTGACCCCCCCCCATATCTTCTACATAAAATGTCACACTCACATGGGATAATATCCACTCATATGGATAATAACAAAATGGACAGTCCTGCTCCTTAAGCACATCAACTCTACTTCAATTTCTGTCTTATTTCTGTCTGCTAAGCACTCAATAAAAAGTCCTTAAGAATGTAAAAGGGTGAGAATACTTGGAAGACTGGAACTACTTGCGGACTGGTCCTAGAGCTGTACATTCTGGGAAATGGACATCTTGAAAAGAATGATAAGAGGAGCCACGTATGAGTTTTGCTCCTTAGTGTATTTTTTAAATGGGATAAACAGGTGCCTCATTCTATTTGTAGACCAAGCAGTCTGGAAATCATTGTGCAGGGTAGGTAGGCTGATCTTGAACTCACAGAAATCCTCCTTCCTTAGTCTCTCCCTTAGTCTGTTTGCTAAGATTGTATGGGTTATTAACTATACTCATATATTGTTAAACAACACCCAAACTAAATAATTGATACTATAACTTATACAAACTAAAAATTGATACTATGCTTTATCCTATATAGAATATTTATGAATAATTTATCCTGGGCCACAGGACTGAAGGAAAAAAGAACTGTATGTAAACTTTAAGCTCTTCTTTTTATGTACCCTAGAACATTCTTGTGACCAATTCTCCAAGTGAAGGCCAATAAAGAGACACAATCCAAGACCAGGGCAGAGAAGGTGATTCTTACAAAGATTTTTAAGTCACAACTTTTCCTCATCACCACCAGCTGAGCTCACACAGTAATTGACAAATTCACTTCAGAATGGTAGTGAGACATGGAATAACACTGTCTATAATGTATCTTTGACTGTATCAATAATGTCAATGTCAACTTATAGTTAAACGTGGTAGAGTGAACCTGCATTAATCATTGGTATATCTCAAAACCTCCTACTGAAATGCAAAATCATAAATCCACAAGGGAAAATGGAAAACAATAATAGACATTTTTAAACCAAGTTTTGAAGTGGTGAGTACATGAATGGGTGGTAGATCATGGTAGGAAAAAGACATAAAACAAAATGGGACAAAGATTATGGTGGTAGGCAGAGTTCAGAGGTCAGGGAAAGATAATAATTGCTTCCGATTCTAGACAAGTGACACAAACAGGAACCTCCTGGGCCTATAAAGCTGATGGCATTGGGATTATGTCAAAGCTTCAACTGTTAGAGGCTCTGCTTGCACTGTGCACTGTGCCTGCACCCACATATTTGGGCCCAGTATCATAAACTCCTCTACATACTCACACATGCTTTTTGGAAGAAAACTCAGATCAATTCTCTAAAGTTCAGAGGTGGGGGTGTTTAAATGGAATTGCCCTACACTGGGCGAGAATCTTCCTCTCAGGAGACATGGACTAAGGAATAAACCTGAATTCCAAGCAAGGAGTACTTTTCTTTGAGGTTTGATCAGGGGTCCACAAAACCTTCTAAACTATATAGTCTACTGCATTGCTCTTGGTTATACCGCAGAGAAGGCAAATGGAACAGTATTTCTAAAGATAACAAAATGAAGGTATTCTTTGGGATACAGGCCAAGGAGGAATAACACTTGTACTGACCTAGAAGCTTCCTCCATGCAGGCTAACTATCATAACATTGGAAGGAGATATGTACATTCCCAAAGGGGAAAAATAAGCATGTGTCCTAACCAGCTATAAAGCCTATGAACTACAACAATCACAAGCCCGACAAGTACTCCCTAACAGTGCAATAGTAGCAGTAATATCGTGGGAATAAACAACAGCTTCATAACTTCACTTAAAAACCATTCACTATGAGGGAACTGATATAAATCTAGTCAAGAGCTCATAGGTCTTAGTGGATAACCTACTACTTTTAATTTTCTGAGTCATCTGGAATTAATGAAAACCCAAGCATCTGGGTAGATCTGTGAGGGACTTTTCCTAATTAAATCATTTGAAGTGGGAAGATACATCTTAACCTAGCTTTTTTGAGGTGAGAAAATCCACCTTTAATCTGGGCCACACCTTCTGGTGGCTTCCTATATAAAGGACATGAAAGAAGGAAGCTTGCTTTCTTTGCCTGCTTGCCCTAAATCTTGCTGGCAAATTCATTCCATCACTGGAATTGAGCCTACAGTTTTTTGGGTTTCAGTATATGCTGAAGACCAGCAGAGACAACCAGTTTCATGGACTGAGCAACTACTGGAATTTCAAAATTACTGTTGGTAGACAGCCATTATTGGAATAGTTGGATCACAGCCTATAAGCCACTCTAATTAATCATATATATATAAATATAGATAGATAGATACATAGATAGATAGATAGATGGATAGATAGATAGATAGATAGATAGATAGATAGATAGATAGATAGATATAGATATAGATATATATTCTATCAGTTCTGCTCCTTGAGAGAACACTGACTAATAGAGCTTCCAACTGTATTCCAAATACGTATTCTTATATCTTTAACAGGGACCCAGACCTGAGACCTTAGCACAACTGACTCCAGGATGGAAGTGCCATTCAGGCTGTAAGACTCAGCACATAGACAGCACCACCTGCCAAAACAAAAACAAAGGCCCAATCCATTAAAGTCCATACAGTTCTGGGAAAGTCTCAAAATGTAGTAGCTGTGCTTTCTAGCTTTTGTAGTTTCGCTTCTGGATAACTGTTCTTGTTAACTGAAGTATGTCAACCCAGAATACAGTTTTTGTGCTTCAAAGCTCACCCTGAGAAAGGTTTAGACCTGTACTGGGATCCCAGATGCCCAGTGTAGTCACCAGCTGACTAACAAAGATTTTCTATTGGCTTAAACCTATGTCTGAGCAGTCTTCTCTGGTGAAGACCCCGCAATACCCCAAAAGAAGTTTAGCTCTCACATTTCATCAATAAAGCTTCCTTTTACCCCAAATGGAGGCCAGCACAGATGTTCAAACATGATCAAAATGCAGAGAATAAGTGACCATGGAGTGCCCAGCCTTCTTAGTACATTTATGGGCAACCTGTACAAGGCACATTGTGGATGAGGGGGCAGAAAGATTATAAGAGCCGGTGTATCCAGACACTTGCTACAAAATGAATACACCATTATAATTTAAAATTCAATTTGAACACAAATAGGGGAAAACTAGAAAAATGTGAGTGTCAAGTGCATTTGCTTCTTTGATGAAGAGATAGATGATAAATGCAAGGTTTTTTGCTTTTTCAAATACTCCTTTCCTCTATACTATATGGAAGTGCTATTTGTGTGAAGGTGACTTTGAAATCAGTAGGAGGTTCTTACATGAAAGTGCTGCATAGGGATATTGCCTGACCTCAAGAATATAACTCCTGAATAGAAAGCAATAATATGTCAAGCATGCATACTATTTCTTTAGAAAACATGCACTCTTTTTGAAATTGTATTGGTAAGTAATGGACCATTAGCCAGAGATTCCATTTGTGGAACATCTTAATGTCTATCTAGTCATGTTAATAGATACGTTTTGATCAAGTTGATGGTGTTATTATACTTTTATTATTGACATTAAGGACCCATTATAAACTTTTTTTTTTACCATAATAGAAGCCTGTTCACACCCAGAAAAACTAGGTTTCTTTTAAATGTCATTCAGAAAAATTGAACTCTGAATAATTAAATTTAAACATCCCTGGGATAGTTTATTTATGTGTTGTTTAAAGTATTTACCCACCTCTAATACTAATTGTTAAATAAATATTTCAAGATTTTGAAGTGTTTTTTATATGTAAAAATTGTTTGTGTATGTGTTTATTTAGGCGAGTGTGCAAGTTCAAGTGTGTACACATGCCAATGGTACTTCCTAGGAGTCATTCATCTTGATTTGGGGGCAAGATATCTCAATCTGCTCATCTCCACCTCCAAGGTGCTGGGATTTCAAGTGCTCACCACTATGCTTGATTATTTACATGGATTCTGAGGATAGGATTCAAATCTTTTGGGATAACTATCTCTCAGGTCCTGAAATTGAAAAAAAAATCATTTGGATTATTTGAATCACATATTTCTGATTCACCCTTCTTCATTGAATATTCAAATTGCTTTTAAAAAGACACAGAAATTTTTAAAATTCTTTTTACAAACATTGTTAAACACACTCCAAACTTGGGTGAATCTGAATTAGAGTGAATATTATAAGATACTAATAGCCATTTGTCGGGCCAGGCAGTGGTGACACACACCTTTACTCCCAGCACTTGGGAGGCATAAACAGGCGGATCTCTGGGAGTTCAAGGCCAATCCAGTCTACAGAGTGAATTCCAGGATAGCCAGAGTTACAACAGAGAAACTCTGTCTCCAAAATACCAAACAAAACAAAACAAAAACAAAAAACACTTGTCATTATATAAAAGCAAATTGTGTACGTATTTATAAACTGGATTTTTTTGTTTTCTCTTTTGCTACTGGAAATATCAAAATCTACCATGCATCCTATTATCATTTACTGAAAATATTTATTTCACTGGTTGTAATATGACACAGACACAGTGCAAATGGTAGAAATATGATGAATAATGAGAACCATGCAATCTCTTCTTCTTTAATCTTAGCATATATTGAAGTCTGAAAGGTAGAGAGAAAGGTAATACATGTAAATAAAAGAATTACAAATTGTGTTCTATGCAATGAAAATGATAATCAAGGAAAGTGCTAAGATTTTAAAAACATAAACACCACACAAATCCTTTGTAGATTGGGTTTTAAGTGAAGGTGCCTTTGAAGAGATTGTTAGAAGTAAACAATTCCCCTAAATATGACACCCTAGAATGCTGATTATTTTAAATTAATGAGGTTTGCAGTGAAGTAAATGCTAGAAGAGGTTCACCCCAGTATTCCCTCATCTACTTAAAGACTGGATATGCAAAGAAGGACAATAATTATTTTTGGTGTCTTTGTTGAAATTTCAAGATTTAATGCATATTTTCAGGAAGAAAAATGAAAGAATATAGCCACACTTGGACGGATTTAGTCATAAGTTGTTGTTAGTGTCCTCATTGTATTTAACGCCACGATGGAATTTACTATTATTAGTACATTGGAGCCCTTCATTCACATGAAATTATTCACCACCCCTCTGCATGTTCATTTTTCTTACTAACCTCTTTTGCATAGACCTGTGTTAACTTTTAGCTTTATTTCCTATTACACTCTATTACAGACACTTTGATGTCACTTTCTCTAGTATTTACCCATAGATTTATAAATCAACATACTATGCAATCCACTCAGATTTACTTGTAGATATTATCCGACAACTTTCTCTCACTATGAAAATTTAGGTCTTCACCACTTCTGTTTTCCAATGCATCAAGCATTTCCCTGTATGAGGTCTCCAACAGGCTCTGCTTTCTCATGATCACTGTCACATAGCCAGCATTCAATTTTAGATAGGAGTAGAATCACCACATTGTAATACAACCTTTTTTTCTATCGAAGTTTCAATGGAATAAACTATCTATAGATAGTTTAGTAAGGAATGAAGAAAGTTTTACTATCACACATGAAGAATAGTCATAAAATGAATGGGGTTGAAAATAGGACTGGAAAACAGAGTGTTAGGTGCTGATGAGATTTGTGACAGAGATAGATAATAGTTGCCTGTATGAAAACAGTGTTAATGAAGACAGAAAACGATGGATCATGCCAAATTTTGATGGTAGCAGATGAGAATTCGTTAGTGAGTTGTATATAGAGATATGATTTGAGGTAGAATTCATGGTAGGGTTGATTATAACTCCGAAGATTTTAACATAAAGGACTGTGATAGCATTTACTTAAATGAGGAAGACAAATGTGAGATGGGGAAAATTGACAGATCTTATACAGAGGATGTTAATTTTTTGTATCTGTCAACCACCCGATTAGAAATGTCACGTAGGCATTTTATTTTAAAGATTAGACTGGTGTTGCTATTTTATACCTGGGAAACAATAAACACACTTCACATTAAAAATTTACTCCATACAAGAATGAGTAATGGAAATTTTCTCCTTTTAATGCTAATTATTCAACAATCTATGTTGTTTGAAACATTGACTATTTGTTATCTATCTATCAATCATCTATCTATCATCTATCTATCATCTATCTATCTATCTATCTATCTATCTATCTATCTATCTATCTATTTTTTTGTTCTAATCTATCACATGTGTAGCCATCCATTTGTTTATTTGTCACCTTACTCTACCTTATGCCTGTCTGGCATTTTCTAGAAATTATATCCACATGCTACAAAAATTAATAATTAGATGTGGTTTATATTATAAAACACACACATAGCCAGATTATTAAACTAAATTATTAAGTTTTTATGGAATAGATGAGAAAATTTGATGCTAAAAAATATATTTCTTATAATGAATCTATTTTCTGACTGAACTGTAACTTCACAAAGAATCTTAAAAGAACCTTTTTTTCTTCTTACATGCAAATACATTTATGAGAAAAGCTTCACAAAGATAGAAAATAGAGTGCATGTGTATGTCGTGTGCACGTGCATGCACACACACACACACACACACACTAACACGTATGACACCTTATTTTCCAAAGAATAATGCTAAATGAAGATATGACTTCTTGAATTGCCTGTCCATGATGCATATATTTGGCCAAATAAGAGCAAAATAATACCACTTCTAAATGGCTCTGCTTGTGTACTCCTACTCATCTTCCCCCTTTTAACGCATTAAGTTGATGGATATTCTAGCAATATGACTTCTGTATACCTGGGGAAGGACGTGATGTCTTTACATCCCTAACTCATTCTTACACTTACTCAAAAATAATTGATCACTTATTATGTGTCCAGTACTTGGCTAGAGAATCAGGATGTAAAAATAAATTTGTAGTTTCTGCCTTCCTTCAAGGACTTCACAAACCATGACGACATAATAAAATATCATCATTTATTAAGCTCATAACTTGCACCAAGTATTTTCCATATATCATATCATTTTACTCCTCCAAAAATCCATTAAGATGTCAGTACACTTCCTTTTTAAATACCAGAAACAAGAGTTTGAGAATGCCTTCTTAAAAATCAGATTGTAATGGAGTTGTAACTCAAGTTCAGGTAATATATGCTCAAAGTCATGCCATTTATTTATTATAGTCTTTTCCTTCTATCACCAACTTCAACAAATGGAATCTAGCTCCTTAGTAAAGTGTTAAATATAATCAAAGGGACTGAAGAAGAATATGGACAAGATACAATTGTATAATTACAGTATACTTTCCTCTGACTTTCTCTTATATCCTAAAATTTCATGTCTAACTAGAAAACAAAAAACATAAAACAAATTATTGAACCAATCTCTTGGAGTGGAATTTTGTAGATAAAATTTGGAATTAAACTGTCAGTTGAAACCCTGCTTGTAAATACTTAAAAATATAGATATACTTAGGCTTAGATTCCACAACAAAAACAGGACTGATTACAGAAGTGCACTACAACTAGATGGCATGTCCTTTTGTTAATATAATAGAAAGTTAGCAGAAAAGCCCCACATCTTACCTCCATTATTTTATCAAGTTGCTTGAAATAATAGTCTTGGTATTCATCATCTTGCAGAAAAGCATCAGCATGCACGGACAGTCATAAACACCTTGTTAGCATCTTATTGTTAACTGAATGCATTTTTTTGTACAGACTAAGAATGAATTTTCTGCTGTTGAAGTGGCTTGTAAAGTTGTAGAGTACCTTTACAGATTGTATGTTGTATATGTTTTCAAATTTCCCATAAGGATGATTTATATTGCAAAGTGTCGACATAGAATTAATATTCTCTTAATTTTTCTTATAAAGTCACATATTGGATTACCTATTTTAATTATTACTTTCAATAGCAACAAATAATTAGACTAGTCCCCATATCTCCAAAGGGAAATGACACACTGGATTGCTCACTGAAGCAGTAGCAAAAGTTTTAAACACCTCATATCTTTCAAAAAGAAACTTGCTATAGAGAGTACGACACATAAATAAAGCAGCGACAGAAAAGAATGAGAGAACATCTAGGCAATGGTGTATGTTAAAAAATTCAAGCATATCCGTTATATATGAAGGGTAAGGATTAGTAGAATCTTTATAATAGTTCAGCTTTTGGTGAAAAATAAGTGAAATAATAGTCCCATTATTTTCTTGCATGGATGTAGAGAACCATTGCAAACATAAATAGATAGTTCGTGGATTTATACAAGAAGTATCAACATATCATCAATAATAGCCAAAACTTCTCTCACAAAGGTATATGTGGGGTATGGTGTCAATTGAAGTATTTGAGTCAGTATTGGGATGCAAACATATTCTGTTTAATTTCAGTTACATTAAAAAAATCTGTTTAAATTATGAAAATATAAAAATTATTGATGCCTAGCTCATTTACATGAAGCAGTATTGTCGGGGGATATGATTCAGAATATTAGTGAGTAGATGAATTAATTTAAGAAATTAGTAAGAGTACTGTTTTATGTTAGTTGAAGATAGACATTAAGTCTGACGGTCTGGAATGAAATGCTGGCTCTCCATTATCTAATCATAAAACAAATAAGTATGTAAAGAGCTAAGTGCCCCAGAGGAAACACTCATTACAAAATATAAAATGCTCTTACATTTAAAAAAGAGTCCTGTAAATATTTTAGATCCTCTAATAGGGCATAAGGATGATAATTTTATGAAAGGTTCATAGAAGACCATACAAGTGTATTTTATTTCAGTTTAAAGGAATAGATCTCATTTGTGGGGCTTTGTTTGGTCAGAAGCTTTTCACAGCTGGCGTGCATCCATCTTCTACCTGAGTTACTGCTTTAATTCTAGTTGACTGCCTTTTATTGCAACCTTTTAAGTTGCCAAATTGTTGTCTTCAATGTGACAGGAACAACCATTTTCATGGGGGTGTGTCTGTCAAGGAAGTATATGCCTATTGTGATGTGCTATGGAGAATGGAGTTGCTGACAGCAGCTAATGCTTAAAAGATACATTTTTAATGTTGACTACATGTGTAATGGGTGTATGGGAACTCTGAATTTTGGAAAAAAATACATATATATAAATAAAAATAAAAATGTAAAAACATATGTTACTTTCACAAAATGAGACAACCCAAATGCTACAAATGTTATGAAACATAATATAAGATGCTCAATATGATGATAAGTCAAGGGAATGCAAGTTAATAATTAATAAAAGAGATTTAATGGAATGGCTACCTTATTTGCAGTATTTCTAAACCACAAATTTACACCATTACTTTCAAACTTTAAAGGGAGAAATGATCAAATTATATCACTAGTTTCTTGCTTGTAAGACAGTGAAAAAAATCAAGGGCTCCCTTTTTAAATTCTTTTAAAACATATTTTGAATTAGACAAACAAATTCTTTAGTAAGGCTGGAATGGTATTTTCATGAAGGTGTTTTTGCTAATTTGACACACTGAAAAATTAATTTTGCTTTCTTTCTCCAATAGCCAATAACAGGGTAAATGAGGACAGTTCTGCAATAGTGAGACCGATAATTGCTGCAGTTCTTCGATAATGGTTTCCTTTGGTAAGCAGAATTTTATTAATGTGTATCTGAAGTAATCTAAATATTGTCATTTCCATCAGTAGATATAGAGGAAACCATGATTTAAACAAATGGAAATCACTGCTATGGTAAAATCTCATCAAAGTAAAGTAGTATCTACCAGCTATGGGAACTTTTCCCAACACTCCCAAAGACTTTCTTTCATTGGGTATTTTCAGGTTAACTACAGTGCCAATAACAACAAAATACCCTCACATTCAGCAGAAATATGTTTAGACTTAAGTTTAATTCAAATGTAAACATTCTATAGATTTAGACTCTTATTCTCTGTAAATGAATCTACTATTTCTTTGGAAGGAATAAAATAGAATATGGATTGGGCTGGGTGGGTAGCCATAATCAGAAACACAAACCAATTTGTGGTAATCTAATTGATATGAATCTCATTTTTTCCAAGAATATTTAATCAAGGTTCTTCTTGTTTGCTCTTTCTAGTTTCTTGATTTCTTACCTGAAACCCCAGATAATCATGAGTGCTGTGTTGAAAAAAATACTCTTTATGGTTCATTAATAAATTTGGTATTAGAAATTCCATGTTTGCTGGTACCTTTGAATTGTAGGGTTTGAATCAAATAATGCAACTTGATTCCAAAGAGATGTAGTTCTTTTCCAATTAGCACTTAAACACTTTTCTTCCATAATACTCTCCCTTTTTGTCATGATTAGCTAAGTACAATTTGGTCCTTAATGTGCAGTGTTTGTCTTGTTGTTTTGTAGTCATCTGGAAAATTTCTACTGAATGGCTCTCAGGGGTAGAAAATTCCTTCAGATATAGCCCTGTGGAGTCCATTAGGACAGGGATTCCAAAGTTGAATACATCTCCTTTATCCTAGAGAAATAATAATAATTGATAGTCTCTGAAGAGTATTGGAGACCTTGGAATTCTGGATGTACCAGTTACTATTATGCCACTAAACATCATGTTGTTTCCCTCATCTATAAAATAAAGATATTGCTATTAAGCTTGTATGAATAATTGAGTTGGTAATTATGTAGGATTTAGAATAATACCTGGCATATAATCAAGGAGGTGTTACCTAAAATTGCCAATACCGATAGTACCCATTTTTAAACTTAAGGCTTACCTTTTGAGAAGAATAATTACTTTGTTAAAACATTCTGAAATCCCTTGGACTACATGATGGACCAACAATTGATAGTCTTGGTTTACTTTAGAGCCTTTTCTTTTTTTTCATGGCGAGCTGGCAGTTGAATTAAGATGATTCGATTTGGGATAAACAGTTTCCAAGCACCGACATGTAGCATGAGGAGATCAGTATTAAAGCATTATTGCCTTTTAATTAAATTGTATAGACCAAATTAAACCACTGAATTTGCCCTGATAGCACATTTAAACTGTTTTCAATTGGAAAATGTATCCTGCCTTAACCATTTCTTCCTAGGCTGATTGCAGCCAATCTAATGAAACTTGGTGAAAGCATATCTATCACCAATTAAGATTGTATGATCTTTTTTAAATCCTTTACTTCAAAACACTTGCCCTCATATTGAAAAAGTGACATCAGAGCTAAACGTTAATGAAAAACCAAATTAACTCAGTAAGGTAGTATTCTACTATTAAATACCAGGACAAAGGGCTCATAGAGCATCTAAAAGAGAAAGTGTTGCTCAGAACAGTAAAAAAATACTTAGCAACAGAAACTTTAAAAACTCACTCATGCCAGCTTCCAACTGCCAGTCCTCTCAATATCATTGTTAGGTATAATGTTTTAATCAAGTTTTTTAAAATTAATTTTATATGATATATTTAGATCATATTCTTTCTCCTCCCTCAACTACTCCTATCTCCTCCCTTTCTCCCTCCCCATCCATCTTCATGTTCTTCATATCTCAATATGTTTTATTCACATTTTAATATTAGTGCTACAATTGTAAACATTAAAGATTATTCTATTTTTTAAAAAGCTTATAGATATAAATGTAAACTTTAGGTGTGTGTGTGTGTGTGTGTGTGTGTGTGCGCGCGCGTGCACGCCTGGGCATGCATGTGCATGCACACAGCTGGTGATGGGTCAAATGATATCTTTGAAAAGTACTGAGAATTTTTAAAAATCAAATCAAAATTAGATGATGCAATATAACCAGACAATGTTAACATCCAACTATTATTCAAAGGGTCTTATTGTGATTCATTATACTAGACCTTGACAGTATATACATGGCAGTAAGACAAGAAACTTCAGGTTGGCAACTCATCCTGGAAGCCCTTGAGATGTGATATGTATTGCTGAGTGAGGGTACACATGTGTGCTCAGGTGTGCATGTGCGTGTGTGTGAAAATGTGGAAAACAGGCGTCAAAAACAGGTGTCAATCCTCAGGAATAATCGGCTTTGGGCTTTAAGATTGAATCATTCACGGGGAGAGCTCACAAATGAAACAGGGCTGGCTAGCCAGTGAGCCCCAGGCATCTTCATCTCACTGCCTCTTCAGTGACTGGCACAATATCTGGCTTTTTACCTGAGTGTTGTGACTCACATTTACGTATTTTATGTTTTCAGGGAAAATGCTTTACCAGTTGAACTAGCTGTGCAGTCCCAATGCACTGCTGTTGAATATGAAATGGATTATCTGTGAGGAATTAAAATGTTCAGGCAATATCATCTAATTTATTGAATTAGAATATATTGTTAGACTCATGTAATTATTTCATGTTCATCAAATCAATAGATGCAACTATGCATATTCATGAAAACATAGATAATAATGTGAAATTCATTGCGGTAACTTACTTATTGAATGATTTAATAAATATTCATCAAATCCTCATTGATGTGCCAGGAACAGTGGTAGTGCTACATACGTAGCAGTGGATAAAACGATTATGATATTTTCTTTTACACATATTACATGATAGTATAAGGAAATAGCAAGAAATGAGTGAATAAATCAGTGTGTAGATGTAGAAACTATGAGAGTAATTGAAGAATCTATTTTAGAAATAAGGTCACGGGACATTGTCCTGGGAAGTAATGAAGTGCCCACTGGGTGAAGACCCTCCAGAAACCACCAGGACTCGAGATCAAGGCAAATGAACGAGGAATTATTGCTAGCACGCTAGGGTCTACACTCACAACTATATGAAGCAAGAGGAGTGATACCTCAAACACAGCACACACAGGGTTTTCGCAGCATTTTTAGTTACAGAGTATTTGGCACATTTTCGTTGGTTCACAAAATAAGCAGTTGCTGACCTTCAAACTGATAGGTCTTGGCGTGGGGTGCATTCCGAGTTGGGTAGGGATTTTATAGTCAGGGATGTGTTGCTGGGCACCTGTACTAACAGTTTTTGTCAGTATTGTTGAATTGTTTTTCAGTTTGCCCTTCTGGGAACAGCTTGTGCTAACTGTAAACTTAGGCCTGTTGTCAGGAACATGAAACTTAGGCCTACTTACTTTTTGTCAAAACTGAAGCCTTTAGCCTTTTCAGTAACATTTAAGCTGAAATTAGATGAAGAATAATAGAACGATATTTCAGAACAATATATACAAGGGCTATAAAAGGGCTTGGCTTAGCATATCCAACAAATGAAGATGAGTGTAGCTGTAGAAATTAAGTGATGGAAAAGAGGCCCAAATGAAGCTGGACCTTAGGCAAAGAGCGCATATGGGTATAAAGAGACCTACGAGATCTGAATTTTTTACTCATTCAAATCATCTTAGAAACCATTGGAGAGTTTTAAATAAAGTTATTTAACTTAGTATTTACATATAAGGTCACTCTGGTTACTCCATGCAGAATGAGATAATTCAGAGAGATTATAGGATTTAAAGGATTTTTTTTCTGAAGTCCATCTGCCAACAGTGTCAATGATAATGAATAAGAGGCAGAGCAGAGAGCTATTTTGGAAACAGGATGTACTGTAATTGGTAGTAGAAGGAGTGTGGGGTGGGCAGGAAGAGAAAGAAGAAAACAATGTCTTGTTTTGAGTAACTGAGCATATGTTGGTGTTATTTACTGTGATGTGGAAGATTTGCATGTTGAGTGTGTTTGGGAAAAGTATAAAGGGATTTATTTTAAATGCATTTATTTGAAGATGCTTGAGGAAGCGTCCAGCTCGGTAGAAATTTCTACTTTTGTGCATGTTTTAGTAATTTAAGCAGATACTCAGAATAGGGAATCTTTGCTGTTATATAACAAAAAAGTTACTTTAAAAGTTATATATTTAAAATCATACCTGGCATTTCCATTTATTAATAATAGCAAAACTATGTTTACACTGTATGCTTGTTATGATATATGCAGGCAAATCCCCATATTTATTTACTTCAAACATTTTAGATTGTAATTATACTTCAAACCAACTTTATGGGGGCTGACATGGCTATTTGATTAAAATTTAATAGCTCATGAAGGTGAACTTCACAGAAAGAAATGATTTGCTCAGATTTTATACATTACTATGTAATAGTAAAATGCTCCAGAGGGGTAAAAGTATGTAATAAATATCTAGTCTTTCTGCCTTACTGTCTTAGGTAGGGTTTATATTGCTGCCACAAAACACTATGACCAAAATCAAGTTGGGGTAAAAAGGGTTTATTGGGCTTATACTTCCACATTGTGGTTCATCATTGAAGGAAGCCACAACAGGATCTCAAATAGGGCAGGAACTTAGAGGTAGGAGCTGCTGGAGAGGCAGTGTAGGGTTGCTGCTTACTGGCTTGCTCCCCATGGCTTGCTCATCCTGCTTTCTTACAGAGTCCAGGACCCCCAGGTCAGGGATGGAACCAACCACAATGGGCTGGGCCTTCCCCAACCAATTACTAATTAAGAAAATGCCTTACAGCCAGATTTTTTGGAGACATTTTCTCAATTACTGTTCTTTTCTTTCTGATAATTCTAGTTTGTGTCAAGTTGACATAAGACTCGCCAGCACAAATGACCCCTTCTCAACTTGACACACAAACACATCACTATTAAGCCACAACCCTTCTTTTCTTATTTGTCTCTAAAATTTCATGTTAAAAACATAAATAATTTTAAAAGTCTCACGGGCTTCACAAATTCAAACACATTAGAATTTCAGTCTGTTTAAAATATCCAATCTCTTTTAAAATACAGTCGTTTAAAATTCAAAACCTCTCAACTGTGGGTGCCAGTAAAACAAACAAACAAACAAATTAATTAATTAAATATTTTCTTATTTCAAGAGGAAAAATCCCGGGCAGTCACAAAATGAAGCAAAACCAAAATCCAGCTGTCCAATATCTGGACTCCCCCAAAAGGGTTTGGGTCACTTCTCTGACTCTGCCATCTGCAGCACACACAGCTTGGCTTGTAGGTTCAGGCTGGCTCCACTACACTCCTGCTGCTGTCCTTGGTGTCCATGATACCATGGTACTGGCATCTCCAAAACTACTGGTGTCCCTTGTTGCAACTGGACTGCACTTTCACCAATAGCCTCCATAGGCTCTCCTCATGGTGCTGAGCCTCAACTTCTCTGCATGAACCATTCAATCCTGGGTCTTCAATTTCCCCTGAGGCTATATCTTCACCAGTGACCTCTCCTGGCCTTTCATAGTGCCAAGCCTCAGCTCTTCTCCATGACTCCTTCATTCTTTAAAAACCAGCACTTCATGGGTGACTCTTACACTACAAAGTTCTGCTACAAGCATGAGGTACAAACTTGGTCACCTGTGGATCACAGCTTCTGTGTGCTCTCATGAAACATTTCACAGATTTCACCTCATTGATGCTTGTCTCTTTTTTTAATCACCACTATTTTTTAGCTCCAGCTAAAAACATCAGTTGTCCCCTTAACTTAAAGGTTTCACTTCAGTGGTGCCAGTCTCTTGTTAATCAAGGCTGACTCTTCAGCTCCAGCTGACCTGAATGACAGAATCTTAATTCAAAATAGCAAATGGTCCTGATTGAGTCTTTAAATTTCCTGCAGAAACTTCACAAATCATGCCTCCATCTTCTGCACTGCAATCACCATTCTTATCTACCGAACTCCTAAATAATATCCCATTGAGCTCTTGACATTTAATGGCTTTTCTAGCCCAAAGTTCCAAAGTCCTTTCACAATCATCCTCCAAACACAGTCAGGTCTGTCACAGCAATAGCCCACATTCCTGATACCAACTAGTCTTAGTTAGGGTTTCTATTACTACAAAACACCATGACCAAGTGCAAGTTGGGGAAGAAAGGGTTTACTGGGCTTAGACTTCCTCAATGTAGTTTATCACTAACAGAAGCCAGGACATGAACTCAAACAAGGCAGGAACCTGGAGGCAGAAGATGATAAAGAGCCCAAGGAGGGGTGCTGTTTCCATGGCTTTGCCCAGCCTGGTCTCTTATAGGACCCAGGACTACCTTCCCAGGGATAGTATTGCCCACAATGGGCTGTCCCACACCCTTGATCAACCACTAATTAAGAAAATACTCTACAGGTGGATCTTATGAAGCCATTTTCTTAATTGCGGTCCTCTCCCTTTAGATAACTCTAGTGTGTGTCAAGTTGACATAAAATTAGGCAGCACAGGTACTTATTTTAGTTTTTAGTATTGTATGATATGCATGCAAATATTTCCAATCTTGACTAATTTTAACTATACTATCCATTACCATTAAATATATACACAATATTGTACAACTATCAGTACAGTATGCTTTCAGAAATTTTTCATAAACTGAGACAAGAAAATCTACATGACATCAACAAAATGTCAAAAAACGGGAGCAGAATATAACAAAAGCATGAAAAGGCAGAAAGTGAAGGAAACATATATAATTGTTTGGCTTTGGTGGGGGTGGTGAGACAAGTTCTCACTATGTAGCCCTGGTTGTCCTGTAACTCACTCTGTAAAACAGGCTGGCCTCAAACTCAGAGATTTGCCTGCCTCTGCCACCACTGCCCAGTTAGTTCTTTAGTTCTCAAATTTATCAATCACATAAGTTATAGCTTTGGGAGTAGAGTTATAAAGAGGATAAAAAATTCTGAGGAGTGGTACTTCAGTTGAGATCTTGCCACATGGAAAAAAAAAAACAACAGATGGGAAGAACAGTGTACCTCTTCTAATCTGCACCACTTCATCTTCTACCTCTGTTTATACAGCAGCTTATTTTTACTTATATATTATATTCAAGGAATATCTCAATGATTCTTTCTGGTTATTCTTGAATAGTCAATATCCAGTTCAGATTATTTGATTTTCTAAGTCATGTTAACATTCTTCTGTATTTGCAGATATTAAAAGTGTAGAAAAGTATTTTAATTATATCAAAAGTTTATAGCTTGTTTATGATATGAAAGAAGCAATTACTAACACAGAGTGGATATCTAATTATCTAGATAATGTCAACAGTTCAAACCACATATGTAAGATTAAGCATTTCTACTGTCTCCTAAATGAAACTGAATGCAAAGTTACTATGTAAAGGGAGTGATAGAAACTGAAAAATGCCCTATGTACACAGAATCATCTAAAATCCCAAGACAAAAGCCATACTACAAATAGAAGTTCAAACAGCCACATTTCAGGGTAAACCAGTTTCATTTAAAATGAAAATAAAAACAACTAGAAAGTGATTTGAACTTAGCATAGTTACAATCCAAAAGTACCCGAAGAGGGAATAATGTTCATAAAGAAAATAAACATATTCACCATGAAGTTAAAATATAAACACAATGAGATAAAATGCTCCAATTGCGAACTATTGAAATATAAAATGTCATTATCAAACTAGCAATTCATGAGATTATATAATACAAATATAGTTGCAAGCAAAGAGGAAATACATGAAATGTAACATGTGACAAAAGAGTTCACTCAAAATGTAGTATCTAATCCAAGATGGGAATGATGAAAGAGATGGGAAAGTGGTTCACACCTTTGGAACTCTGGAGGCTAAGGCAGCAGGATTACAACTAGCTTAAAGCCAGACTTGACTACTTGGTTCTAAGCTATTAAGATAATGTCTCAAAAATGCTTAGATGGATAAAGCCTCAATAATATCACCAAAAATCAAAAATAATAAAATATAAGTTAATATAAATAGAAAATACATTGAACTTGAACCATTCTACTATAGGTTCAATAAGATTTAGACAAGCAAAAGAGAGGGAATGGCAGTAAAACAACATCTAAAGAAGGTTTGGCTACAACCTCCAGAACTGAAGAGATATGGTTACTTCACTCAAAAGTAAACTTTGAATAACAGGATAATTTTTTTTCAATTCATAGATTGGTAGTACTGGATGAAAGTATAGAAAACTACTTTTGGACAAAAAAAATACAGGAAAAAATTGAAAAGCCACATTGCATAACATACATATGACCTATGACAAAATCAATAGGGTAACAACTATATTTTTTACCAATAGAAAAAGCATCAAAAGAGTCAGGGGTAGGAAGATGGTGTAGCATAGGGAATTCTGGAAAAGTTAAATAACACTAAAAGCCTTTTAAAAAAGAGTCATGTGGAAATCTGCTACTGTAAAATATTTCATTCATATACACATACGTATGTTAAAATGGAGTTGCCATATAATGAGATAGTGATGCTCCACCTAGACTCCTTAGCCTAACAAAAATCTCTGCCAGAAATAGTTTTCTTTGTTTGGATTTTTTATTGGGTCACTGAGATTTCCCCACACATTACAGGTTATTTCTAATACTTATGGTTACCCTTCAGAACTTGACAGTCAGATAATCTTGCATAAATATACATATTTGAACCTCAGAACATGGGAAAATTAAGGTGCCTTGACCTGGAAGCTTCATCCATACTGGCTAGCTTTTGTTATACTGAAATATGTGTTCACAGTAAGGATAAAAGTAATTGTTAATCGTACCCAGCTGTGAAGCCAGTAAGTTACAATAGCAATCAGACTGGCAAGACTTGGCCACTAGTGAAATAGTGGCATGAATGTCCTGTGGCTAATCAACCACTTTCTGATTGGGCTTAAGGCCAAGTAAGATGAAACCTTTACTTTGCAACATTACTGGGCCAAAAATCTACAGCTAAGCAGATTATAGACCTAAGGAGAGAAACCAGTACTATTAATCTACTAAAAGGACATGGTATTAAACAAACTACTAATAATTTATCATTATAACCAGAAATTGAGGCACATCTTAACCCTCATCATAGAAACTTCTATTGGTAGCAGATGACAAGTGACACAGAGGCACACAACTGACCTACATACAAAGAATAACAGACCACAGAATATTCAACTCTACAAGGAACATATATATTGTAGCTCGTATTCCAAAGACTCTAGGATCATGGCAGAAGAGGAGGCATAAAGAATGCAAAAACCAGAGAAAGTGGATGACCATAAGAAAACAGTGTCCTTTAGACAAAGAAGAGCAGCTGCACTTAAAATGTTCCAGTTAGGAATGCATGCAGAAAACCTGTGCAAACTCAAGCCGGAAAAAGTCTTAGAATGGAGAGGAAAATGGGCACAAATCATCCGTCCCATCCCTAGCTAAGGAATGATGGACAATTGATAGTTGCTGAGAGAGGGAGAGTCAGTTTTCTTTAAGAGTATAGCCCCTGGTACATCAACAACACTCCAGTGCAAGGCCACATATCCAGGACTATATGGACAGCACAAATCAGGCTTGACATCTTTCTGTTTCAAAGGACACAGATTTTGGGGTACATACAGAAAGGGAGTAGATCTGCAATGAAGTATGGGAAGAAAGTGAATATGCTCAAGTCACATTGTACAAAATTCTCAATGAATTAATAAAGAAATATATTGGGCCCAACTGTCACCCATGAGGAAAGATAAAGACATTATAAAAACCAAAATGATTAAAAACATTTACCACACAAATATTCCAAAGGATTTCTTCAGGCACTGAGAAAAGTGACATAAGGATGTTGAGGCACAGATGCTGAAGACATTTCAGTAAATTTAGCTTTCTACTGGATGTAATAATGTTTTGCAATGAAAATGAATAATGAAACTGCAACGTGTGTAGCAAAAACAGGGTTTGAGTCCATGTTCTTTGGTATGTTCTCTGGTTACCTCAAGGAATTCAAAATAGTTTTTGTTGGATTCTGGGAGAAGTAAGAGAAACATACTGAATCCTATTAGGTATAATTAAGACACAGCTACTCATAAAGTAGAAATGCAAATGATAAATTCAAGAATATTCAGTGAAAAGCCTACAGAAATTTTGTAAGTGTAAAATGAATAGGATGGATAATATACGAAGGATAATTTAAAATACCACAAAAGAAATGGGAAAATACACAAAAAATGTATCATAATGAAAAGTAAAAAACAAATGAACATGTGTAACTCGGATGGCAAAAATATTTTTTTCATCTCAGAGAGATTACATTACCAGAGGCAAAAAAAAATTATTCACACAAACATTATGATATACTTTAATATCATTTCCCCTGCAGTTATACTTCCTATAAAATGGTGGCATATTTCATATCATAACCAAAGAATTTACATTGCTTTAATTAGAAAGGGAGTCACTCTAGTCCCCTGCCCACACTTTTCCATTGATGTTGGGCTTTGCCCATTTTAGGCAAATAAATTGTGAGCAAAGTGACACACCACTCTTGTCAGAAGCTTTAGCCATGGTGATTATGTTGCTATAATGACAGAGACTTCATTGCTTCATTTGACAGTACTTGCCATTTTTCTAAAAATGTCTTGTTGTAAGTAAGGACTACCATTTCAGTCTAATCCATCTAAATTAAGAAAACATAGAAAGAAAATAAATTAAAAATATATAGTAAGAAATAAATAAGGGAAAGCATGAGGGAAATTGATGCTGACATGTTATTGGTAATGTGAGCAAGAAACAAACTGAATAAGTCACTATAATTTGTGAATTGTTTGTTCTCGTAGTATAATTTAATTAGCATTAGACATACAGTTGGGAGGTGGTAACACACATCTTTAATCCCAGCACTCAAGAGGCAGAGGCAGTCAGATCTCTGAAGTCCAGTCCAGTCTGGTCTACAGAGTGAGAATTCCAGGCCAGCCAGAGTTACCACAGAGAAACCCTGTCTCGAAAAGCCAAAAAAAAAAAAAAAAGGAGAGAGATAGAAAAGAAAGACATACAACAGAGTCAGCATTGGAACGTAACGGGGAAATGGTAGTGTAGAGAAATAGCCCTGTGTGAAACCTAAGGTCCACTTTCCAGTGGTCTACATTCAGAGAGGCCTTTGTGGTCTGGATGGAACGTCGACATACCTTTAATCCCAGTATTCAGGAGACAATGGTGGTCCATGCCTTTAATCCCCAGAAAACACAGTGGAAGCAGACACAGGAAGCAGAGTCAGAGTCACACAACTGACATGTGAGACAAATGGCAGACAAAGTGACTAATCAGAAGACTTAGCAGAGTAAGGACATGCCCAACTCTCAAAAGGTGGGCTCTCAGTGGAGTTAAGGAGAGTTACATAGGAGTTAGAGTCAGTAACAGAGTCAGTTGAGAAGCAGGCTGAACAGTCAGTTGACAGAGTTAGTTGAAGAGTCAGTTACAGAGTTGTTACAGAAGCTCAAATTGGAGTGAGTTACAGAGCAGTCAGTTGAAGCAGTCAGCTACCGAGGCAAGATGGAGCAATGAGAGCTCAGGAATAGACACAGACACAACAGAGCTCAGCAGAAACCTAGAACACAGAGTGAGTTGAACCAGAAGAGTCAGATTTCAGAAGGAGCTAGTGGCTCAGTCAACAGTAGTTCTGCTAAGGCTAAGATTGAAGCCTTCCAGTTAAAGGATTAAGACTAGATTTTAAAAAGGCCTAAATGCTCCCAAACTCCAGGGCTCCAGGATTAGGGCCAGTGAATTAATTAGTAAAAGAATAAACTGTCTTCTGTCCTGAATCAATGTCTACATCTTAGTGAATCAGCATTACTATCCACCTTGAAAAATACATGGTAGATTTTACTTTTTAAAAAAGAGAATCATTGCTTTATATTGCATTGTATTTAAATGTAGATTTTGTGTGTCCTTGTCATTTTGTGCTGCTTTAATAGAATGCCACAAGATAATGTATGCGCAACTGAAGTTTAATTGTCATGGTTCTGCAGGTTGGAAAGTCCCAAATCAGAGAACTGATATGTAGCAAGGGCCTTCAGTTCCATTTTCTGATGTCAGATGGTGGAAGCTTGGAAATACGAAAGAATGGATATGTGAGGTGGAATGTGGAAAGGACAAAAGAGGGAGGGGAAGATAGAGGGGGAGTATAGACTGAACTCATACTTTTAGGATAGTCCATTTGCAAAATAATGAACCTGAACCACGATAATTGCATTAATCCAATCACAAGCATACAGCTTTCATAAACTAATCATCTGTTAATGTCTCTTCTGTCAACAGTGCTGACTGAGGCTTATACTGCTAACATCTGGGCTGTTGGGGGGTCAAATAAAAGTACAAGATGAATTAAAGATTTAAAACTAAGAGCATAAAATTGCTTAGATGACAGCATACATTAAAAGAAGAAACCACAATAAAGGTAGATGAATTATACTGAAATAAGATTAAAAGTTTTTTTCCAGCAGACAATTATTCATAAAAAGTTGATATGTGTAACAAATATTACAAAGAAGGGTGTAATGTGCAGGGCATAACAAAAAGTAATCTATGTGAAAAATAAGCAAAATTCTTGAATGAGTAGTCATTATACAGAAGAGAAGACCCAAGTGTCCAATAAACATGCAAAGTGCTGTTTGGGCTCATTAAATTAATAACAGTGAAATAGCATTTCCCATTTCCCATACTGGCATAAACATAAACATTTGACAGTCATTTCATTTGGTCTGTTTTCTCTGCAAGGATTGGCACAATGGTCCCATAGCCAAGTTTGTCCCTTTTGTTATGCCTTGCCTAACTGAAAGTGTATTCTAAAATTTGAAGGATTGAAGAAATGAAAAAAGTTGCTTACATCATTTGTGGACCACAGAGCCTAACAATTTTACTATATGTCCCTTTACAAAAAATTAGCTAGCCCCTGGAAGAAACATTAATGCATACATACCGTGATATGTTTATAGGAATGCTACTACAAGCATTATTTGTTAATAGCCACAATCTGGAAATGCTGCAGATATTTATCCATTATGGTATTTGATTTGAAGGAAAGAGTGATCTCAGCTGCTTTAAAAAATATGCATAAATCTTTTAGTCTTAATATTCAGTTGATAGAAGGAAGTTACCATTGATTACACAGAATGTGACACCCCATGACCAATATAAAATATAGCAAATTAAATGTATATGATTTTATGAAGCAAAAATGAGCAAACAAGTTTAAAAGCAAGATATAGCATTGAGTCTACAAACAGATGGAAAGAGTTGCGATGATTAATCCTTCTTTTGATAGAATTTAAGTATAAATCATTAAAAGAATGTAGCTGATTGTTACTGTGTGAGCTCAGCAAGAAAGACAAGGAGACATTTTCATAAATACAAAACCTGCCAGACCTTAGCAGAAGAAACCACATGTCATGGCAAGTGCCATCCTGGACAATAGAACTCTGATTGTCTGATCTCAGGCATTTTTATTGATACAGAAGTTCCTCCTGTGTTTTATTGACACAAAACTCTACCCCCTCATCCGAAAACCTATTTGCATAATGAAGGAAACTTGTAGCTTAGTTTTATCCCACAACACTTTAGCAGCCAAACTGCATCACCTTTATGGTGGGGAAACTCAAGACCCAAGGGGGAGTGTTCTTCCTTTGTTGCCTGAGACTGTGGAAGAGGGACTACAAGAATTCCTCCACAGCAACTTTGTCCTTCACACGGAGATCTCAGAGTACAAGCTATCTGAACCACAACAGTTCTGCCAGAGAGCCATGAGCAGGTGCAGGTCAGGAGGAAGCAAACATCTGAATCACAGATTTACATAAAACCAACACCTGCAGATAAAACAAATTGCCAAGGCTTATGCAGCCCTTCCCCCAAGAATGTACAATGCAATTGTTTTTAAGTCACATGATCATAACTGAAAATATATTTCCCCAACAAAAGAATAGGTTTAAGCTACCAAGAAGATATAAATTCTATGTGCTTTCAAAAAGGATATATGTATTAAATTGAACTATATTGAATTATATATTATACAACTATTAGCTAATAGATTTTTAAGCTATATTGTTATAAGAGTCTACCATATTTCTCTTTCTAAGACAATGCAAGCATATTCAATTAGTGCTTGGAAAAACTAAAACTGCAATTAATAGGCTTGATCTAGTACACATGCACAAATTTCTTTTGAAGAAAAATACAGAATATATTTCAAGATTATATATACCATTTACAAATGGTATACATATATACTATATCCACTGATCTTGGACACAATTTAAGCAAATTTATAGTATTAGTATCATTCAGACAACTTTCTCTGAGTATATTATAGTTATACCATATAATATATACATATATATGAATATTTTTTAAGTTTAAAAATAAATTATTAAACAATAAAGTCAATCAAAGAAAATCATCCATATTTGAGGATAAGTGATGATAAAAGAACTAAATTCCCAGAATAATGTGCTCCCAAAAGAACCCTTTATAGAATATGAAATGTTGCCTTATAATTTAGGGAAACATAGGTATGTAGCTAATATATATGATCCTATTACAATTATACTTATCACTCAGTTGAAGTAGGGAAGAAAATGGAATTGGAAAGATTTTCAACAAAAGGCTTTAACTGTAATGTTTATTATACAAAAGAAGAAATGAGAGCCAGTGAAATAACAGGGCATCTAAGTTTGCTCCCGACTGAGCGTCATTATTTAAGTTCAATATTCCCAGTCTGTATGGTGGACAGAGAGAACCAAACAACCAAAGTTGTTTTCTGACTTTGACATGATTGTCCTTTGCATGTGGATAAACACACAGATAATAAATACAAGAAAAATTGCGTTATAACAAATATGAGATATTTTGTTTATTACTTAATTTATTTTTGTATTATTTGTTCCCAGGTTTCTTGTGACTGTTTTATAATTCCAATCTTGGGTGAGATGGGTAGTTCAATTTAACTGAACATGGTTGACTATGACAATACAATTGAAATATATTCCTGGTTAGAGGATAGCCTTGGGTTAAGCTGATTATAATGAAATAGTGGCCAGTGTGGACACAACCAAATAGAAGGCAAGAAGCTGAGATTTTCAGTACATGGCTTTTTATGAAAGATTTTTTTCTTATGGCATTCCTTGTTGATTGTCAAATGATAAGGTCATGGTATTAGGGGAATTTTTCTATGGGACTGTGCAGTGAGCAAGCCTTTTCTTTAATTCTGAGCTAAGATTAGAGAATAATTCTTTCAATTCCTTCAGAAAGCTTGACTTGGTAGGTAGGTCAATCAGGTACTATTGATGAGGGGCTTAGAAGATGAATATATGGATTTCCCCATCTACTGGGTACTTTGTGTGTTTATATAGCTTGTGACTGTATCCAAACTGCAGCTGGTTTATGATGTAGAAGAGCAGGTTCTGTATAAGAAAGTGAAAAAGTCTTGTTTTAGCTTAGTAAGATGTTAATATTTTTATCTTGTTTCTAATTAAAGGTTTTAGCAATAAAATATGACTACAATTATTTTTGAAATACATGTTTAGCATTCACTGGAATATATGAATAATATTTTTCATCACTACTCTTTTTAAATTAAGAACTGAATTTATACTAAATAAATACATGTAAACATACTCTGAGGGCTATTCTGACATTAGATAAATGGATCTCAGTTTGTTAATTAAAAGCAATGGATTTCAGCCCAATCTTGAAAGGTGATCACTAAGGTATAGATGTGTATTAAGTATGCAAAATCAAATCTAAAATGTTGTACAATAAAGACTGAGAAAACTTAATTGGTCTTCATATAAACTAAACAGCTTCTTTTTAGTTGAGTGAACATGAGTTGGTTTGCACATCCAGGCACATTTTGTGAGGACTAACACCATTCCTTGAGAACACAGATAAGGAACAAAGAAAGGTTAAGCAAAGAGAGTACTAGGGGATGGTGAACTGGGAGGGAGAATTCTCTGGAATAAATAGCTTTGGACATTCTGGTCCTGGTTAGCCTGGAATTTCATTATTCATATCTATGTGCTTAGTGGAATTTAGTCTTTTTTTCCCTTAAGTTTCTATGGCAGGTCTGAAATCTCTGAACTTTGTATTGAACTTTGTATATGACAGTTTTTAAATACCAGAATTACTACCAAAATCCAGACTTTTTTTGCTTTTGTATACTTCTGTACAATGAAAAAGAAAAGTATCTTCTTGGGTTTTATGAAGAAAGTTGCAACTTTAGAAAGGAAGTCATTTTTCTAATATATACATTTCCTTTACAGATGGTGCTTCTTAATGAAACTGTAGCAGATGGGAAGAAACAGTGACCCTCTGTTACACAGTTTCAGGAGGCTGAGTTTATCTTATCTTGTTTGAAATGTGCATTTCTATTTAAATGCTAACTCATTTCCCAGTTCCTTAATTTAACTGAAGAGGTTTTCAATAATTGCCAGTTTGTACTTCATTTAGCTGGACTTTGATTTTGTTAGGTAGTTTTCTGCCAGTAATTTCTTAATTTTATTTTCAAGAGAAAATTTATATGTTTGCCATATATGTATCGAGACCAAATCAAAGCATTTTAGTACAAGATAAATAAATAATTTTTTAGCGGAAATATCACTCAGAAATGGACAAATCTACAAATATTCTTTAAAGCACTAAACAGTTTACCCTATAAATGATTATAAAAATACCAATAATATCACATCCTCTATTTATTCCAACAAACTCTTCTCTAGTCAATATACCTTGGCCACTTTTATCTTTGAAATTTTTTTACATCTCATTAGTAATACACGTTGATGACTATGTCTGAGTTTTCCAATCTTTATCCAACAATAACACTTCTGGGCATATACACAAATCTATTGCCATTGTAGTCACAATAGCAAGGAATAAATGAGCTTAGATGTTAATTGATAGATGAATAGGTAATAATGCAGTACATACACACAATGGTATTTTATTAAGTTCTAAAGAAAAACAAAATTATTAAAATTTCAGGAAAATAGATGCAACTAGTAGATACACTGAGTGAGGTAACAGACTCAGAAAGGTGAATGCCCCGTGTTCTCTCACATGTGGATTGCAGCTTCTACGTTTCATTTACGTGTGTTTATATGGAGCTGTTTGTAGTTTGAGTTCATTAAGCTGTAACGAGATGAGGGTAGAAAGTGGGGTTTTAAGGAATTGGGGGATATGACAATGGAAGGGGGAATAATGAGGACAGAATAGTGCAATTGATAAGGGATGCTGGGAGATGGAAGATGGGAAAGAGGAGCTGGAGAAGGGAGGATCAAGTGTCTGTGAAAATGCCATAAGGAAACCAGCTATTTTATAGCTTAATTTAAAATTAAAATTAAAATTTGATAATAATCCCATAATATTTAATGTTATATGCAAAATATTTAAGGAAAGATGCCAACAAGTGATGTAAAATATTTCTTTAAAAATTTTTTAAGAATATTTATTTATTTTTCTTTTCTCATATAATAGATCCCGATCTTCTCCCTCCCCACCTCCTCCTTGCCTTCTGCTCCTCCCAGCACCCCCTATTTCCCTACTTCCCCAGATCTACCCTCCCAGTTCCCATGGACCCCTGCCTCTCCCCAGATAAGAGCAATCCTCCTGGGGCTACTGCTGAGACAGGCTCAACAAGATGAAACAAGGTTGGGCACTAATCCCTGAATCAAGGGTGAAGTAGGCAACTCAGCAGGAGGAAAAGAGTCCCAATGGCAGGCAAAAGGGTCAGAGGCTCCCCATTCCAGTCTGTAGGAGCTCTTCAAGAACACCATGCCAGAAAAACACAAGACATATCTAGGGGACCCTGTAGAATCCAAGTCTGCTGCTTCAGGCTCTATAAACCCCTAAGACAGTTGACTAAGGTCAACTATGCCCCTAAGGTCAGTTGACTCCATGGGATTTGTTCTCCTGTTGTCCTCAACCACTCTGGTCCCTGCAATCCCTCATCACTCTCTTCAGTGGGATATTTACTTCAATCTTCAAAATGTGTTTCTCTGTTTCCAATGGCCAAACCAATATTTTAAGTTTCAATGAGATGGCTTTAGAAACGTAAGGCTTGCTCATTCCAATGCTTCTTTGGTCTAGTCATAGAGGGAAAACACATACACACACACACACACACACACACACACACACACACACACATACACACATTTTCTTAAAGGCCAGGATCCTCAAATTCTCTACTTTCTACATTGATTTTCTTTAACTTGAATTGACCTTTTAAAATCTATTACTCACATAATGCAGCATATTTTGCTTATAACAACTTATTCTGCATCTATGTGCCTCTATAAGTGCAATTTGTACTTCGATACATGGTAATTTCATTTTTCCCATTTTGTTTTCCATTTTCTTGACTTTTTACTTCATCAGGAGAAACTTTATTAAAAAGACCATGCCTTGTGTATTTCTGTTTCTCTATTGCTTTGCAAAACATAGAAAATATTTAACAAATGTGTTTTATAATATGTACTTTTCATACTGTTTCATCCCCTAATACTTTCTTGATTTTGTCGAACTAAATTACTGAATTTATTTCTTTAATAGGAAACTCCTGGACAGTGGTCTCAGTCCACATTACTACTGTGCTCTTCAATCCAATATACATTGGTAGATTTCCACTTAAATGCTCTTTAAAGGGAGTTAATCTTTCCTTCTAACTTTAGTTCCTAAATAAGGGGCTGGGAATGTAATTTTCTTTAGAAACCAGGTATAAATGTAGCACAAATGAGGACAGCAGGCAATGAAATATAAGTGAGAATTGAGAACTGACGTAAATTTGGAGACATACAGTTCAATACATTAAATAAGACATTTCCTGTTTAAATGAACATTTTTTGTCATGTAGAAATACAGGGACAAAGGTTTCCACATGTATCTTTCTTTAATTCTTTCTTTCTTTCTTTCTTTCTTTCTTTCTTTCTTTCTTTCTTTCTTTCTTTCTTTCTTTCTTTCTTTCTGTTTCTTTCA
Source organism: Cricetomys ansorgei (assembly GCA_026225945.1). Classification (NCBI taxonomy): domain Eukaryota; kingdom Metazoa; phylum Chordata; class Mammalia; order Rodentia; family Nesomyidae; genus Cricetomys; species Cricetomys ansorgei. Next base: position 948,230 of record JAMJFZ010002884.1, on the reverse strand, counting down.
CAAAACTAGAAACTTGGATCTTTAGTAGAGTGCTCTAATGATCTTTTTTAATATAATATTTTATTATTTGATAATTTCATAAAATATATCCCTACAATATCTACTTCTTCCTATTCCTCCCAGGTACACCCTCCCACCACAGTGCCCTCTGAAAAATAAAACAAACAAACAAACAAACAAAACCAAAAGTCAATTCTGTATTGTCTAGCCTCAATGGAGCATGTTCAGACATCTAGTGGGCAGACCCTTAAAGAAAACTAACTCTCTATTCCTAATATAAAATGATTTTTCAGATAATATACTTTGATCTTATACTTCCCCTCTTCCAACTTCTAAATCCTTCCCTCCTCCTTACCCACTCAAGTTCCCCCCCAAAAAAAAATAAAAAATAAAAACAAACAAAACCCAGTAAGACAAAAACCACCAAACAAAACAAAAATTACACAGAAAAGTCTGTGGAATCATGTTTAAAAATCAACTTAAAATGATCAAAGACTTAAGTATAAGACCTAGAGCTCTGAAAATAGGAGATGAAAATATAAGTAAAGCTTTTAAAACATTTACACTGACCATCTGGATAGGATTGCCATAAGCACAGAAAACAAAGGCAAAGATTTGCAAATGGTATATAGCACTTGAAACTGAGCTCAAGAATCAGCAAAATGAAGGTTCAACTTACATTACCATAAAAGAAGATATTTCCTATCTCTTTATCTGACACAGGGATCAATCTATAACATAAGAAAACAAGCATACCTTATTCTTCAAAAAATAAGTAATTCAATTAAAAATAGGATATAGATTTGAATGGACGCTTCTCAAAAAAATGACTCACAAGTTATGAAAAAGTACAAAAAATTCCTAGTAACACAAAGCATTAGAAAAATACAAAAGAAAACAACATTTTTTAGAGAAATACAAATAAAAACATATCTTGATATATATCATATCACACTAATCAGAATAACTAGCATCCAGAAAACAAGGAGAAGTATTGGTGAAGCTGCTGGTGGGGAGAACCCTTATACACAGTTGTTGGAACTGTGAATTAGTCTAGCTACTATGGAAATCAGTATAGAAACTAAAAAAAAAAAAAAAAGAACTAACTTATGACCCAGCTATACCACTGAATGAATATGTACCCAAAGGAATCTGTCTATATACTACAGTGGTACCTGCATAAATATGTTTATCCTGGCACTGTTCACAATATCCACTTTATAAAATAGCCTAGAAGCCTACATGGATAAACAAAATGTCTAAATTCTAGAGCTTTATTCAGTCATAAAGAAGAGTGAAATTACATCATGTGCAGGAATACTGATGGAACAAGATCATCATGTTAATTGAAAAAAGCCAGACCCATAAAGATAAATAATGTACAGTTAAGAAGGTAACCAACTGCTTTCTGATTGAATTTGAATCCTGCTCTACCGGAGGGAATTCGTATATGGTACCATAAACACAATAGAAGTTTGTGCACGGCTCAGGTGATCATAAGCTCTAGAGAACAACCTACTACTTTTGTTTTTCTAAATGTCCTTGTTGTTCAATTGCCTTCTAAATATTTATGTTTATTCCCATAGATCAGTGCTGGTCTCAGCTGTGGCCGGAGAAGCATGTTGCTGCAGTAGGCAGCAGATGTTGCGGTTGCTGCAGAGATATGTAACTGGTGAAAGTGCTAAGACAGTGAGAAGAAAGGTGATGGAAACATGGAAGGAAAGGGGGAAGACAGAAATTGAAGAGCAGGAGGATGAGGAGTAGTGCTATGAAATACTGAGTTCTTGACATGACGCAGTTATTGTACCCAGGGACTCACTGCAGGTACCATTACATGCACAAGCCCCGCACAAGATAAAGGCAACAAGATTAGTAAGCATTCCAGCAGGCTACACTAATTGGATCAATGGGTTGCAAAGAAAAAAAGAAGACAGAAAAATGTAGAGGACACAAAGAAGGGAAGGGAATGTGTTCAGGGAGAGTAGGAGTAAGTTGAGGATAGGAATGATCAAGATATATTGCATACATGTATGGAAATAAATAAAAGTTCTAAAAGAAAAAGAACCCTATCAAGGACTTTCTCTCAAGTGGGAGTCAAAACACATTTTCCTTAAAGTAGAATAGTGAGTCCTAACTTTGAGATGGTGACAGGAAAAATAGTGAACAGAGCAGTAAGATTTGTTTAGTATATACTATATGCATGCATGGGATCATTACACTGAGGCTCATTAATATGTTCAACTAACTTACATTAGTTTTTCAAATAAAATAAAATGAAACTGTGCAATGATCACTGTACAAAAAAAAACTCAAAAACAAAACAAAACAAAAAATCCTGTGCACTTGAGATGTATGTGCAGCCTGAAAGTTGACCTGTTTTTAATCTTAATCATTTTACCCCTTTGAAACTCTGAAGAAAATGCCTAACCTGATATACATGGTGTATGGCATTGTGCATTTGTGACGTATCTGACAAGACTTTAGTGGTTTCCTTTTGCCTTTAATTATGTCATTTATTTCTAAAATTCTAGGACAGCAATATGTAGTGGTACAAGATTTAAAAACCATGGGCTTTGATCAGAAAGACATGGATTGTATGTTATACATATAATAGGACCTCAGGCCTCAGTAGGCCCTGAGACCTTAGCACAACTGACTCCAGGATGGAAGTGCTATTCAGGCTGTAAGACTCAGCACATGGCACCACCTGCCAAAACAAAAACAAAGGCCTAATCCATCAAAGTCCATACAGTTCTGGGAAAGTTTCAAAATGTACTAACCTTGCTTTTCAGCTTCTGTAGTTTTGCTTCTGGCTAACTGCTCTTGTTAGCTGAAATATGTCAATGCAGAATATGGTTTTTGGGCTTAAAATCTCACCCTGAGAAAGGATCAGGTCTACACTGGGATTCAAAACACCTAGTGTAGTTTCTGGCCAGCTAACAAAGACTTTCTATTGGCTTAAACCTGTGTCTGAGTGCTCTTCTCTGGGTAAATATCCCACAACACACATGTTCACTTCTATCATTTTATATAAATTACTTAAACTCTGAAAGTCACTTTGTTGCTCAATAAAATGATGTTCATGAGTTATTGCTACGCTTGTGGTGAAGACTTCTGGTGAGAATAGTTATAAAATTTCCATGATAAAATTGGCTTTGTTTTCTGGTTGTCTATAGACCATTGATGAGCTTAAAACTCTCCCTTTCTGACTTAGCATTTACAATAGATTGTTTTTCACTGTGGATCCTGTATCTGCCAAAGAAAGGAACTATCACTGAAAACAGTGAGCACGTGGATTGCTTTCTGTCCCAAAAAATCATTTTCAATTACCCTAGTAAAATTATTACTACTTAGCTAAAAAGGAAACCTAATGAGGAATCTTATCACATCAAAAGACAAATGGAAAGCACTCTGATTAAAATAGAGGCAAGGATGGTCACTAAGCCCTGTGCAGTCATTCTGGTGTCACATGATGTTGCCAAAGGTGATGCATATGATTGATTGAAATGCTAGCGCTCTATAGAAAGGAGTTTAAGAAGCCCTGAGCAAGATAATGTTTTTTTACAATGAGGCCTTCAAAACAGCCTATGATTTAACTCATCTATCAACAAAGTGAAATTGTCTCAGAAATGGAACAGTGCAGCTCCAGGAACAGCTCTTATCTACTGATACTCATGTACTCGTGTGTCTCAGTTGTAGTCATGCTGAAAAAGGCTCAAGACGGAGTATACCTTAATTTCCTGATGATATTTTAGCATTGTTTGGGCTAATTGTTAAATTTTAAAAGAAATATAGCTGTGCCATGATGGTATCCCATGCCAAAGTTAATTTAACCTTGACCTAAGAGTTTTTTTTTTTAAATCAAACCTGAAGTATCAAAAAATCCTGTCTTCTCATTCAAAATCTGTAACATCCATCTAGTGAGAGATCTGCTGTAACACAGCAATTGCTTCAGAGGACTGATGTCTCTGAAAACATTGAAAGGCTATTTTAGTGTACTGTGGCAAGACTGCAGAAGTTTCACTTACGTAGTGGCAGCTCCATGTTTGCTGTGAATAAATCGCTTTCTGAGATTTAGAAAGTAGTTAATGCATAATCCTTAACTTTGGATCAGAAAGGAGGTGGGATTTCACGGAAATGGAGCAAGTAGTCCCAAGTACGTTTTTTTTTTTTTTAATTCTTTTTTTATTTTTTGAAAATAGATGTTTTCCATACAATATATTCTGATTATGATTTTTCCTCCCTCTGTTCCTCCTAGTTCTTCCCCACTTCCCCTCCCATTCAGATTCAGCCCCTTTCTGCTTATCATTAGAGAACAAACGGCATCTAAAGAATAAAAGTAAAATAAAATGAAATATAATGAGATAAAACAAAAACAAGCAAAACAGAACAAGTCAAAACAAACAGAAGGATAAGAGCCCTGCCCCACATCCACACAGGCACAAGAAACAGATATAGACACACAGACATACTCATCTTTACATTTAGGAATCCCACAAAAAAATAAAACCAGAAGATATACCATATATGAAAAACCTGTAGGGTAAAATAGATAGATAGATAGATAGATAGATAGATAGATAGATAGATAGATGATAGATAGATAGAAAGATAGGTAGATAAATAAATAAATAAATAAATAAATAAATAAATAAATAAATAAATGTAAAAAGGAAAAGAAATAAAAAGAAAAAGCCCTGACATATGAGACAAGGAACCTCCAAAGAGTTCTTTACTTCTGGGCATGTTGTCTACCCATGAGAAGTTTTTTTTATTTTCTTTCCCCAATGAGACTCACTTGGAGAAAACTAATCTCTCATTTACAATTGGTTATCAATTGGCGATATCTTTTGGATTAGGGATGGGATTGTGTGTCCACTTCTTTCAGCTCTGAGGCCTCATCTGGTGCACACCAATGCAGAACCTTTTCATGCTGCCTTAGACTCTATGAGTCCATATGTGCTTCAATCCTGCTGTGTTTACAAGGCCTTCTTCTTTCCTTAGTGTCTTCCATCCCAGTAAGAGGAAAGGGATCCCAAGGGCAGGCAAAAGATTCAGAGACAACCTTTGTCCCATTGTTAGGAGTCCGACAGAAACATGAATCTAACAACCACAACATATGTGCGGAGGACCTATCGCAGATCCATCTAGGCTCAGTGATTGCTGTTTCAGTCTCTGTGAGTCCCTATGAGCTCTCCTTATTTGATTCTGTGGGCCATGTTCTCCTCTTGTCATTGACCCCGCTGGCTTCTACAGTCCTTCTCCCTGCCTCTTCGCTTCTCTGAGCTCTGAGTGGTGGGACCTGATAGGGATCTCCAATTTGGGTTCTCACTCTGCCTAATGTTTTGCTGTCAGTCTCTGCATCTGCTCCCATCAGCTGCTGGAGGAAGCCTCTCTGATGACTAGCTCTAGGACAATCCCACAGACCCTAATAAGAGAAAACATGTAACCAGTAGCTCCGTAGTTGGACTGATGACTTGTTCAATAGTACATGCCTGATATTGTAAACCTGGATATCTAATTAGTGCTAGTGAAGGCAAGGTTACTGGAGGATAATCTATAACTACTAATTTACTAATCCAGCATAATCTCTAATGGCAATCTATAAACATGTGTCCTGTAACAACAGGTAACTATAGGCTTCATTCCTCATCAAGAAAACTTCTTTTAGCAGCAGATAAAGACAGCTATAGAACACCACAAGAAATCAAAATGCAAAATTGTGGAGCCCCATCACAACGGATACATTTACAAAGCATTCCTACACACAAAGCTCAGGGGACATTGCATAAAAGGGGTCAGGAAGATTTTTAAGAGCCAGAGGATCATGGAGTTTTCTATGATATAGTGTCTCATAGAAATATCAGATGCTCAAAAAAAAAAAAAAAAAGCAGACAGTGGTAGCACATACCTTTAATCCCAGCACCTGGAGGGCAGAGGCAAGTGGATCTTTGTGAGTTCAGGGCCACCCTGGTCTACAGCATGAGTTCCAGGAAAGCCAGAGTTACAACAGAGAAACCCTGTCTCACAAAACAACAGAAAAGAAATACCAGATGCTACATCCCCCAGGTTTCACCAACATGACTGAGCAAATGTGAGTATAACAAGGATGATATCAATGAACATGAAAATATAAAAATATGAAAGATACAAAAAGCCATACAAGACCTCAACCCTGCATAAAGAGCTGTAAGTAACTGAGGAAAGTTGGGAGCAGAAAAAGTGGCCTTCCCCAGGGATGAACACAACAATTGGCTGTACAATGTCAAATGATCAGCCCTGAAAATATATATTTAAGTACCAGTACACAGACTAAGCAGGTTATATTTAACCATCTTGTTGTATATATCCACAATTTTTCTTATGTTTGAAACATCTAAAAATGAGTTGTAGATATCAGAACTACTCCCCCTAACCATTTCAATACTTCCAGAGGTAATTATATTTAATTTTTTTATTTCTTAAGATGAGCTATTCTATTCCATTCTAAAGTACACATTGGTAAATTGTGCATTTAGATATACAAATTGTCATCTAGATATAAAGCACATATATCATGGCCCTCTGGTAGAGATTTTTTGGGTGATTATTATAGCTGCAAAATTCTTAATGATGTTTCAAGACTCAGTGATACTAACTACTGGATTAGAGGGTTTATTTTCCATGGTCTTATGTTTATATTACCTTGTAGTAAACCCACCTTTGTCCGAAACAGTCTGAAAATTGTGAATGAAAATATTCTTCCTTTTTTTCTAGATTTCTTATTTTTCTGATTAGTGTTCTATCGTATTTGGTTAATAGACTTATTTATGAAATAGAGAGAAAGTTAGTCTTGATGCTTGATTGCCATGCCCTGTTTCTTATTAACTATGAGTTTCCTTTGGTACACAGGGGTTCCTTTCTTTTAGTCTGTTTATAAGACTTCAGAATTGTTTTATAGCATTAGCCATTATAAATACAAGTTCATGCTCCCTTTGTAATCAGATTATATTTCATGAATCAACTCCCTGATACATGGTTATACCTCAGATTGCAAAAATGTTCTGATTTTCTTTCTCAGATGCTTAAAAGTAAAGTGTATCCGCCGTCTGTGATGCCTCATATTAACTTAGAACATTGTTATTAGAAAGTAAACATTCATATATGCATACAATAACAAATTAATGGAAAGAGGCTACGAAGTTGAAAGAGAACAAGGACAAACATATGGGACGGTTTGGAGGGAGAAAAAAGAAAGAGGGAGATGATGTAATCATATTATCATCTCAAAAATAAATGAAGTAATAAAAAGTACATATAGACTTTTTATATCACAAGTATCTTAAGGTTAGTTTTCATAATCATAGAAAATATTTTAAATAGCTATTAATTAAAATGTGTATGTATCCTTTGCTAATGAAATCGATGGGGTAGTATAGTAGGAAAAATGTTTATTTTTGCTGTTACTCCAATTGAAATTATATTTCCATTGTATGTTACTAGGTGTAGTTTTTTTTCTTCTCTGAATGTCTTTGTAATCACTTTTTCTGGGACTGCAACTGTTTCTTTGATACACACACACATACACACACACACACACACACACACACACACACACACACACACACATATACATATATATTATATCATTGGGGTTTTTATAGGTCTTTTTTAAATAGTGTTTTTGATTGGTATAGAAACCCATTTTGAAAAGGTAGATATATGGTTTTGCTAGTATTTATTCTTGAAAAAATATTGCTTCTGAAATAAAACCTCCAATTCCTAATAGTAAACTGTTATATCTGTGTTATCTTTCTATATATGGAGCCACAAAAAAAACCAATCACTACCAATTGCACTATTGAATAGTTTTTCCAAAATATCAGTGTCCCTCTCTCTACAAAATACAATGTAGTAACCTATTTGGGCAGATGTTAACCAAGAGACAGAGAATAAAGAAATATAATATCTTTATGCTTTTGGCATCTCATACACTCTGCATTCTTTTTTATACAAGTGAAGATAAATAAAATAGATATCAATCATGAAACTAAGTCCTTGTTCAAGTTATTTTGACATAGAGCTAAGATTCAAAAATAATAAAATTCTAAAGCCAAATATGAACTCTGACATTTACTGCCATCCATTTATATCCCCATAACACTTGCCCTAGTTGCTGGAGAAATCTTGGGCTCTAACAAATATGAGTTTTTTGTGAATGCTCTTAAGTCATAGATGATAGATAAATATGACTCCTATTGTATAAAAAACATATATCACTGCTACCAAGAACGAGTTCTAAAAGAACAAAAGTCTTATAGCTGTGACTACTGTGTCTGACCTTCATTCAGACACAAAAAGACCTTCAGTCTTTTCATTCCTGTTACAAACATGTCTGCTTCCTGATCACAGAGATTATGACAGTGAGGTACCAAACTGAGTAAGATGTCCTTAAAGGACTTCAAAAGTTGATATCCCCAAGGTATATTATATTAAGGAGTTTGTGACTCAGCTGAGGAAATCTCATTGTTTTTGTTCCTTCATCTGTAAAATGAATAGAGAATTGGCTGACCTGAAAAACATTTTAAAGGAACTAATTCATTAACTAAGGTGACTGGGAAAAGAAGAATTATACAGGAGTTAAATTTAGCACTGAAATACAACATTAACAATGGCCCTTAACCAGGCCCTCTGATATGAGTTATACACAGAAAAAAGTGCTATCAGGTTTCGTTACGGTTATGTTAATCACTGGAACATTGTGTGATACTTTGCAATATTTAAAGCCACATTGTAATTTGATATATTTCAGACACAGAGATAGGCAAGGGAGAGAGGAAGAGGGAGAGGGAGGAGGGGAAAGAGGGAGGTAGGCAGGGAGAGAGAGAGGGAGGGAGGGAGGCAGAGAGAGAGAGAGAGAGAGAGAGAGAGAGAGAGAGAGAGAGAGAGAGAGAGAGAAAGAGAGGGAGGGAGCTTTCTTTATATGTACCAAGCAGATTGGCTCTGCAAGTTTCCATCTGAAAAGCTTCAATGAGATAATGCATAAAAAGGAACAAGAATAGAACCTGGTGCATACTAATGTCTTAATAACTTTCATATACCTCATTGTGACCATGAAAGTTGTACCTTTTCAGTCAGTACCATCCTGGATTGGTAGAGTTTGATTTACTCTACCACCTCCACAACACCTCTGCATCTTTTGATATGTCAGTAAGCCAATTTTACTAGTCTCTTTTCACATTTGTCTTTTATAGATGAAAAAACTGTCTCACAGAAAGTATTGCTGACTGTCCCAATGTCATATAGCCATCTAGTTGTTTTCTTTTCATCCATGAGATATGCTCAAGATAATTTGCAGGTTCCTGGATATATGTCCCAGAAAATCTGCAATGTATTTGTGTGGTATTGGTAAATTGGCATATGTATGTACTCAACTACACTTCAATTTGCACATTTTATAATCTATCAAATAAACTTCAATGTTAGAAATATTATTTTCATTTTGTACATGAAGGGTAGGTTTTGCTTCTAAAATGGGAGCTCTATAAAAGTAATTTATTTTAAGAAAATACTGTTATTTTGTTTTCAAACTCTCACTCTCCCCCAAATCATACAAATGGATATTTGAAGCTGCCAGGGAGCTGTGTTAGATTTCATTTCCCAGATTTTAAATTCTGACATCAGATAATTATTTTTTTGGAAACTATCTCCCACAGTTCAGTGAATGAAATAACAAAATGAATAAACTGAATTTTTACTATATGGTTTGAAATATTGAGCTCCCGATGTTCATAGCAAAATATGAAATATTCTGCAATATGTACAAAATTAAATTTACAGTGTTATATGCTACATAACATAAGTACTTCCATTGCTTTTTCATACTTTTTATTAATTAAAATATTCTAATTTGCAATACAGTTATCTTGCTTTCTAAAACACAAGAGAAACCTATAGAAAGCCATGATTCAGTTTAATGAGAAATTTTCCTAGGATATCATATAAAAGCTTCAGAACATTTTATAGTAAAAAGCTAATAGAAAGAATTAAAAACATAAGCTGGGCAGTGGTGGTGCATGCCTTTAATCTCAGCACTTGGGAGGCAGGGGCAGGCAGATCTCTGTGAGTTCAAGGCCAGCCTGGTTAGAGAGTAAGTTCCAGGATATCCAGAGTTACAACAAAGAAATCTTGTCTCGAAAAACAAACAAAAAAACTAAAAATATATTTACCTTATTTTATTTAAAAATTATAATATAATTATTTAACCCTTCCCTTTCATTAATTGTTGCTATATACATATGTATATGCTTATATGTATATATTCTTAAACCTAAAACTACAAGCTACTCTGTCCCTGTATATATGTATATGTATGTATATATACATATATACATACATACATACTATACATACATATATATATGTATGTATATATACATACATATGTATGTGTGTATATATATGTATATGTATATGTATATGTATATGTATATGTATATGTATATGTATATGTATATGTATATGTATATGTATATATGGATGATCATATGGTATTGGATAACAAATTGGTGTGCCTTTCCCTGTGGAAGACTCTTTTTTTCAACTCAACATTCCTTAGTTGCCTGTAGTTCTTTGTGTAAGGTTGAGCCCTTGTGGGCTTCCCCCTGTGTCCTTTAGCATGTCTATTGTTCTTTTTAGCTCATATATAGATAGTCATGTTAATGAGACTTTATAGGTGTATTTTCTGATGTAACTTGGAGATACAACATCATAGAAGATTCCCTGGTCCTCTGCCCCTCTCCCACAATGTTTCCTGAGCCTTAAGTATGGAAGTGTTTTTGTAGATTTATCCTTTGGAAATGGGCTCCACAACTTTGCATTTTGATTGGTTGTAGTTTTCTATAGCAGCTTAAAGCTTTAATATTACACAAGTCTTTACATTTAAAACTTAATATGTATTCTTATTTGTGAAAGCACTTGTCTCTAGTTGGTAACATAAGGTATCTACAACTGGTAATTAGGTTGAAACATAGATAAAATACCATTAATGCAGAGTGCACTTTTATATAAAAGATCTATTCTAAGAAATGTATTTGATATTTTATTTATAGAGACATTTGACAGGGTATAAATAGAAGATCCTGGCATTGGTGCTGTTGCAACTCATGGATCTAATATAAGAAAACAAACAGTAATCAAATTTTCTGGAGAACTCTTCTTATGGCTGAAGCAAACATAGATAATTCCTCTGTCAATTGAACTTAGTACTTCCCCTTGGTAAGGTATACATGTGTTTTGATATGCTTCATGAATGATTAATTTAGATACATTTCCACTTCCATTTATGAGTAGTCAGTTTGATATAATACATGTTATAAAGAGACAGTGAGATAGTGGGGTAAATTGTTTGTACTATGGTTAAATGGAATCCCTGCAGGAAAAATCAGACATAAGATTAGTAGTTATATGAGGATCAACACACAAGTAGAAACATGACAGCAACTTAAGGAACTAAGGTGTAGTGAGACATTTGGTTCTCTCATTCTATCATATGGGTTGCAGGATTGAACTCAGGCTATAGACTTGGTGGCCAATGCCTTCAACAGCTGAGCCATCTACCCAGCTGGAAGACATTTAATTTGAATTTCAAACCAAAAAAGAATAGTGATTAAGTTAAGCATACTGTGGATAAAAGGTAAACATACTTGCTAACTAGGTGCCTTTACCATTTCAACACAGTTTAACTATTCATTTTCTTTTAAACATATTGATCTTAATTAAGTGTTTTTAGCGTGGGTGGGAGATTGCATGTGAGTGCAAGTGTCCTTGGAGACCAGAAGGGAGTATAGAGGAATATTTAATCTTTTAATTCAGCAGTATGACTGTTCTGGGAAAAGATCACATTCAAGGCCTGTGTGATTCTGCTGGACAGTGAATGTAGCACATACCTTCAAGTAACCCTACTCAGAAGGCAATGGTGGCACACGCCTTTAATCCCATCTCTCAGAATGTAAAATGAAGCAGTCAGTTCAGAAGTAGGTCATGGTTCTCAGTTCAGAGTTTATATTCAGTTCAGAGTTAAGAAAGAAGCAGTAGAGATTGAGAGAATGGAAGGAGTTTGAGTCAGAGTATACTAGTTAACTGAGAATCAGAACGTCAGAGGCAGAGTGAAGTACAGAGTGATTAAGTGCTTTTAATCGCACATCTGAGAGGGAATCAGCATGAGGACACGACAGAATCTTCTAAGATGAATCAGAGTAAAGGGCCGACAAAGTGACAAATCAGAGGAAGAGTTAGCAGAGTCAGAGTGAGGGCACACCCAATTCTCATGATATAAAAGCAGGCTCTAAGCTCAGAGAGTAAAGAAGTCAGTTAGAAAATCAGTCAGATAAGACACAGTGGCAGTTCAGCAGAAGGAGAGTGAGTTTGAGAAAATGAATCAACTAACAAGAGTCAGTTTAAAGCCTAGCAGAGCAGTTCAGTCAGAGAAGTTTGGGGAGTCAGCTAGAATCAACAAGAGTGAGAAGAGTTCAGTCAGAAACAGTAAATAGGATCAGCAAGTCAGTTTGAACCAGTAAGTTTGGAGAAAAGTTTGTGCCAGAACAGTGAGTAAGTTGAATCATCCACCCAGAAGAGGCAGTTGAGTTCAGTACAACTCTTGAGTTCAGAAGGAGCTAGTCAGAGTAAGCACAGACAACAGTAAGTCTCAGAGGCTGAAACATTCTAGGTTTAAGCTTGAAGATTAGATTGTAAGGACACTGACGCCTTCCAGTTCTAGGCTTAAGATTAGATTTTATGGAGGTAAAACCCTCTAAGAACTGGGAATTAAATTATAAAACGATAAACTGCTTTTTGTCCTGAATCTAGAAGGATGCATTGGATCTTCTTGAGCTATAGCTACAGGCAGTTGTGAGACACCTAATTCAGGTGTGTTAGAAACCTATCTCAGGTCTTCTTGAACAGCAATTAGCATGCTGTACCACTGAGGTATCTCTTTAGTCCATAGGGATTTTCTCAGATCACCGTGGGAACCAGATTTTTAGGGGCTTATGTCTATATAAGCATCATAGTTCTAGTTTTGCCTTAGTTACTGTATTTTGCTTCCTTTTTCTTTATATAGGTATTTGTGTATGTGTTTAACAGAGGCTGGTTCTCTCCTTTGAAATTAATCAATATCAGATATGGCTATTAGCTTTATTAGTAGAGTATTATAATTATGCCATTTTGTTTTGGGTAACCCTTTGTATTTGAACTTCTACTTCTCTCCAAACTGTGCACTAAGATTTATTCTTGTATTTCCTGTCTAGTAGAAGCAATCAGGACTCTGAAGCAAAGTGCTATTTTTTTCCATATCACCGCCATCTGCTTCTCTTGTCTGATATTAGCTTGATAGTCTTTCCTTTCTTGTGCTGAGCTCTTCCACAGTCTCTCCTCTACCTTTTTGCTTTGTACACATCTTGTTTGTGCTGACTGTGTCCCCAGTAACTCACAATTCTTACACAGTTATTCTTTTGTAATTCTTTCTCAAATGATTCTGATATTTGTGTATAAAATGATTAATGTCTTTGAAAATAGGAATAATCATCAAATAACTAATTTTTCAGTGGAAATTCCAAATACATGCATTTAACTATATTGTGCACATTCTTATACACACAGTGGTTTGTGGAAATGCACAATATAATTACATTTTAAAACAATTCCAAACTCAATGTATTTTTCCTCAGATTGCTCTACATTTTAATATTATATTGATAACTTCCATGCGAACAGAACAAAGAAACTAAGAAAGTATTAAAATTAGGAATTCAAATAAAAATATTTATATATTTTAAATATGTAATCATAGTAAGTTTCATTTCATGAACCAAAATGGTTTATGATATCTCATCCATTAAAATGTGAATGAAAGAAAGCTTTTGGGATAGATATCAGAAGTTCCAAAATTAGAAATACAAGAGAAGCACAAAAATGCAAATTTCCTATTATCTTGTCAACATGCTTGCTTTGCTAGAATTAATCATTTCTGTCATCCTATTTCTGGGCCCGGATATCTATGTGTTGTTGACTTTGATAAGCATCCATTTAGAAGGGTTTGTATATTTTAGCACACAGTTCTATGTCTTATAAACTGTTATAAATTGCCTGTCTACACAATGCCAAACAATTGGTCACTCCATTTCAAAATCAATCAGTATGACTCCTTTGATATACATAAAAATAGCATAAATAACAATACCTCATGTTCATATGTAACATTTTATTTTCTTTAGAGTCCTTTCATAAAATTTTTCTCCTTACCTATGAATCAGTCCAAAGTAAGAGGCAAGATAGGTGGCACCTTTCAAAACAAATTTAAGAAATCACTTGTGTCTGAGATTATTTAGTTGCTTTAAAACAAAGTTCAAAGCCAATGCTTTTTGATATGCATGCTGGTACTTATTTCTTGGAGTTAGAATTATAAAGTGAAACACAAAGTGATTTCCTTATGAAATGCTATTTTAATCACTTAGATAGATCAGGAAACATGAATGGGAGAAGAGCAACTAATAGGTAAATGTGATAATTATGAACCAAAGAGAAGAGAATTTAAATGTGGATGCTACCGAGGTGTGGTGGATTTGAATGAAAAATGTCTTCCTTAAGTTCATGTAAATAAACACTTGTTCCCAGTTTTTGGCACCATTTGTAGCGGTTGTGGAACTTTTAGGACTTGGAGCCTTGCTGAAGGCAGTATGTCACGAGGGGTAGGCTTTGAATGTGTATTGCTTCATTCCACTTTGCGGTGACTATCTTGGCTTCTTATGTGGCTAAATATGATCAATCAATTTCCTGCTCCAACCACCTGCCTTGCCTTCCTTACCATGATGGACTCCCCTGGAATCACAAACCAAAAGAACCATATCCTTCTATTAGTTGATTTTGGAGATAATATTTTGCCACATCAATCAAAAGGTAACTAACACAACAGGAAGAATGAAAAATATTATATGTATGTCATAAAGCAAAATGAAATTTTAGCAATATATGACTATATGGAGCTACACATTATTCTGCCTACATCTAATTGATTTACTAGTTTTAATTAAAGGTAATTATTGTTTGAGTCAAAAGAGGAATGGAGTTGATTAGCAACCCTAATGTAATATTCAACCTTACCTGAAGAATTAAAAACCTTTATGATAAGACTTACTAAATCTTGTTTTACTTTATCCTGTGAATAAGTGGACACATCTCTTCATTTATAAATTCCATTCATAAGGGGAAAGTAATTCATTATGAGTTCAATAAAAAGCAATGAGGGTGTAAAATATTCATAATATCATTTAATAGTTGAGTAAATAGGAAGTTATTTATATGTTTAGAAAGATATAATGTGCAATAAGGAATAAAGCTGTTCTATTTTTCCAGAGAATATACTCAGGCTCAATGAGGAAAAAACTGCATGAAACATATTTCATTTCCTAATATTTAAATGAATGTTGGAGTGTCTATTTTTATGGACAGGCAGGATGATCATTAGGCAGAAATATATAAAGTACTTATTTATGGATTGGACTAGGAAAAAATTTTAAAGGTATTTAATTTTCTCAGAACTTTTTTCTATATGATGACTTATTATTCTCATGATCTGTCAAATAATTGTGTCAGTGTGGTCTCTCAATAACAGTATCATCCTTAAATATCCATGCCAACTCCTTGATGTCCTGAAAATAATGTATTACACAGATCCTAGCCTAAAAGTATTGTAAATGACCTGCAAAGAATTGATTGGCTGCAAATGTGGAGGCTCATTTCCTCAGAAATGCAAAAGTAAAGCATCATTTCACTTCACAAATATAAACTAGGCATTTATTCTCCATTGTAATTATTCTGCTCTCTGACCTGATCAGGAAGCTGGAAAACTTTATCTATTTAAGTGGTTTCTGTTTGTTTTCTTGATTTAATAATATATCACCCACTCCAGGTCCATTATTAATTATTAAACCTAACACCAAAAGGAAAATCTTTGAATAGAAATAGGTAAATATTTTTTACTTTCTTCATCAAATATCCATATGCTTTAAAAGAATGATTGAAGAAATGATTATGTGTTGTAATATTAAAAAATCTAGTGAAATAAGCCATTATATGACTACTATATATCATTACAAGTATTTTTTGGAGGAATATATCTTTATTTTTTATTATTCCTTTCTTCCTTCTTCCTTCCTTCCTTCCTTCCTTCCTTTCTTTTTCTTTCTTTCTTTCTTCTTTTTCTTTCTTTCTTTCTTTCTTTCTTTCTTTCTTTCTTTCTTTCTTTCTTTCTTTCTTCCATTCTTTCTTTCCATCTTCTCTCATATAATACATATCATCACCCTTTCTATCCTCACTTCATTCTCCCAACTCCCCTTATCTTCTCTCTCCTCCTATAATACATCCTCCTCACCCCCACCCACTCATCCCCACCCCTGCTTCTCCCCATAGAAGACAGCAGCCATCCAAGGGTTACTGCTCAAACAGGACACAAAAGATGAGACAAGGCCAGGCACCAGTCCCTACACTGAGGGTGGACTAGGCAACCCAGCTGGATGAAATGGGTCCCAAGGGCAGCCAAAAGCATCAGAGAACCCCTATAAACACCCTAGCCTGTAGTTTCTCTGCAAGAACACTAAGCCACACAGCCACATGACATATATAAGAAACACTGCATGTTCTTTGTCTGCTGCTTCAGTAATTACAAGTACTTTAAAATAAATTTCATTGTTCTAATCTACCTACATATACTAGAAATGAATCAATATCAATGAATTCTCTACAAATTACTTGATGTTAAAATATAATTAAGGATCGATAATCTCTTACATTTCACTTAGGTTCATTCAAAGGAATGTTCTCATGTAAGAAAATGAACCCATAGGATTTATATTTTGGCTTTCTAAAGGATAGTTTGATTATATTGTTACTGCAGTGTGTTTAAATTTATATTGAAGCAAATATATAATGTAACATTTTAAGACCTTGAATTTATGCTTTAAATTATTTCAATGGCTTTTTACAAGCATTTGTTATACATTCATTTTAAAATAATTACTTATATAATGTGATACATAAGATTTCAGAGAACCTATAAACACTGGAGTCAGTTTCTATACTTAAAAGTCATCCTAATGTAAATATATTTTAATTCTAGTACAATAATTATATTAGCCTGGGAATTGAAGCCAGGATATTGTACATGCTACCAAGTGTTACTATAATCAACATTCCAATGTCAATATCTATATTTTGAATAACAGATGTCTCTAGAGGAACAGAATGGATAGAATGATTATATATAAATTTATTAGATTCGCTTATACAATAAGATCAAAACAGTAACAACAGATATTTCACTCCCAAGAAGTTGAATACCTAGTAGTCTTTTTTGTCCTTCAAGGTCGAATGCCTCAACAGTCTATTCTGAAAGTGAAGATCAGATCTACAGACTTTCTGGAAATCCACCAGTCCTTAATTCTCATTGGAAGCCTGAAAACAATGACTTTATATCAGCAAAAGAATCAGCAGCAGCAGCAGCAATGGGAAAAACTAACTCAGTCACAAGAGGGAAGTCCAAGAGAAAGTTCAGAGAAATAACTCTCTGGAGCTGAACTGGCCTGATTGCCTAGCTGAGTCAATGAATTCCTGGCTCAATGAGAGACTCTGCATAGATTAATAGAGGAAGACATGCCACCTTGATCCTTGCCTTTCATATGTATGCATGCACTCATACACACACACACACACACACACACACATGAATACATATACATATTATAAACTTAGTATATTGCAATGTAGCATTGAAATGTAAATAGGGTATTAGATGGACTAATTTACAAAGGGTGAAAATCCAAAATAACTTTTCATGATTAGTTTTGATGTTCTAGGTATTGTGACATGATAGAGATGTTCAGCTATGCCCAGAATTGTCCCATTCTTTTTTGTAAATACAGTAATATGGTGTTGAGAGATTTTCAGAGATTGGTAACCCATTCCTTTTAGAGTATCCAATTCCAATGTGAAAAACTAGTAACATCTTGTTTTCATCTGCTATTCTTTTAATAATGCAATATTTTTATTAAATTTATTTTTTTATCTCTGGTATAATACATCCTGATTCCATCCTCCACTCCCTCCACTTCTCTCAGTATCCCTCCATCTCCCTTCTCTCCCAGAACCCACCCCTTGCTGCTTCCCCTCAGAAAAGAGCAGGGCTCCCAGAGTTACCACACAAACAGGGCATATCAAGATGAACAAGGCCAGGCTCAAACCCTTTCATCAAGGCAGGATAAGGGAACACAAGAGGAAGAAAAGTGTCCCAAGGGAAGGTAAAAGAGTCAAAGACCCCTCCCCCACTCAAACTTTTAGGTATTCTACAAGAACACCAAGGCCGATGACAATTAGATATATTTGGGGAACCCTACATGATTGTCATCTGCTACTTCAGTCTCTGTGAGCACCTGAGAGCCCTGGTCAGTTGGTTGTGTGGAGCTTGTTCTTATGGTGTCCTCAGCTCCTCTAGTTCCCAAAATCCCTCCTCCTGCTCTTTACTATGGTTTGTCAAGCTCTGCCCAGATGTTTGACCCTAGGTCTCTGATCTGCTCCCCTCAGCTGACAGAGGGAACTTTTATGATGGTGATTATGTTAAGCATCAGTCTATGAGCATAGCAGAATATTATTAGGAATAATCTCTGAGCTATCCAGTTTCTGGGTCCTGGCCAGCTCTGCAGAGTCAGGAATGAGCTCTTTCCCTGGGTGTGGGGTTTTGCCCTTACATTGCTCCAGCTGGCAGATTAGGTTATAAGTCAAAGGTTTGGTGTCCAAATCATATCACTGGAAGCCTTGCCTTGGTTATAGGAGATAGCCCGTTTAGATGCCTTCATTCCCCATTACTAGGGGTCTTTGCTAGGGTCACTGTCATAGATTCCAAGGAATTTCCACTGCACTAGATCTCAAGATCACTCCCTAAATATATCTCCCAAGTCAAGTTTACTCTCCCTATATTCTCTCCCTCCATCCCTCTCCCCCTACCAGCTCTCTCCACATTCCCATCCTTCCCCAGCCCACCTGTAACGTATGTTTCCTTTTCCCTGGGAGATCCATGTGTCTCCATTGAGTCCCGCCTGTGGCATGGATCTATGGATTGTAGTATACTTGTCCTTTACGTAAGAGCTATTATCTACTTATAAATGAGTACATACCATGATTGTCTTTCTGAGATTAGGTTACCTCACTCAGGATAATTTTTTTTCTAGTTTAACCCATTTGCCTGCAAATTTTATGATGTAATTTTTTTAACAGCTGAGTAATACTCTATTTTGAAAATGTATCAGATATTTTTTATCCACTCTTAAGTTGGGGGGCATCTAGGCTGATCCAATTTCTGGCTATTATGAACAAAGTTGCTATGTACAGTCGAGTAATTTGTCCTTCTGGTATGATGGAACATCCTTTGGGTATATGCCGAGGAGTTGAATAGCTGGGTCCTGAGGTAGGTGGTATTCCAATTTCCTGAGTAGTTGCCATATTGATTTCCACAGTGACTGTACAAGTTTGCACTCCACCAGCAATGTAGGAGTGTTTCCTATGCTCCACATTCTCACCTCCTGATATGTCACTTGATCTTAGCCATTCTGACAGGTGTAAAATGGAATCTTAAAGTAATTTTGATTTGTATTTCCCTCATGACTAAAGATATTGAACATTTCTTTAAGTGTTTTTTAGCCATTTGAGATTCTTCTATTGGGAATTCTCTTTTTTTTTTTTAGATATCTATCAAATTTTTAATTGGATTATTTGTTGATGTCTAGTTTCTTAAGTACCTTCTATCCTTTTGAAATGGTCTTTCTATATTTCAATGCCACAGAAGTATTATTTATGTAGCCATTAACTAAAATGTTTTTCTTTAACTTTTTTGTAAGTCCACATTTTGTTCAGATTTATTTCACTAACTACTTGCTCTGTACAAAGAGCTCATTCCAAAGGCCACATTGGAAGTTTCACAATGTTGCCCTTGACTCTGACTTGTAGATTTTTATTTTTGACTGCTTTTGACTTTTAGGGTGGGAAGATCAGGTATTTTGTGCAACAGCCCTTACCTGGGATTTTTCTGATGTTTATTTCATGGCCAGATAGGTTTATAGTATTTGAGAGAAAAGTGAATAGGTTTCTCATACATCACACCATCATCATCAATATCATGATACTGACTGTTGACTAATCACTGACTGCTATTACATTACTCATTGTCCTCCTTTCCGCACCATACTCTTTTATGTGCAGTCTGCCTTAGAAATTATGGAATTTCTTTTCTCCATAAGTCATTTATCATTATGGACTTATGGGCATTTTTACACTACTTGCTGCTGCTCAGTTTGTCCAAGTGTATTATCTGGCAGCTCTTTCAGTGGGCTTTAGTGTTCCTTTGCCATGGAACATGTTTGTGGATTTCCTTTTTAACTTCCTAAATGTGCAAGATTTTATGGAGTATATTGGATAGTCTCTGACTCAACCTTTATTTATCCAATGAACTCCAAATCTTTTGGGGAGAAAGGTGTTAGTAACCATGATCTAGATCCCCCAGGTGTTCATTGCTGTTAGGCAACACTACTATGAAGCCTTAATTAATTGTTTCTTTGCATGTGTGATACAGTTGCATAAAAAGATAAATCAACATGCAAATAAAGCAATAGTGTCAATATCAAACAATGGCATGCATTTAAAGTAGTAGGCTTTTGAAATACATGTATTAGACAAATGAAGTAAATCAAACTACAAAACAGCCCATCTAAAGCAATGTGTGTATCTACACAAAAAGTAGGAGTATAGGGGTGTTATTTTTTTGGCATGTTATTTTTGTACTATTTCTACTGTTTGGATCCTTGTTTTTAAACTTCATATTTTTTATAATGATAAGAATAATTTAAATTAAAGCGGTCAACAACATGAGAGAACAGAGTGTTAAGAGTAATTATGGGCAAGTGATGGTGAAATGGCTCAGAGTGCATGCTGCACTAGCCTGTCTACATGAATTGGGTCTTTGGAACCTATGTAGGAGGAAATTGACTCTCAAGAGTTGTATTCTGACTTTCAGACATGCACTTTGACAACTGTGTGTTCATTTATTCATATACAAATTCATGCATGCATGTGCAAACTCACTAATAATAACAATTATAAAAATTGTAATTGATGGCTTATAAATTACTGAACCAAGAAACAATGTTTATACAATTTATAATAAAGCATTTTAAATGATTTTTAAAATAGTGCAGAAAACAGCATTAAAAATGTTTGCATCATTACAGATATTTTAACTCTTCTATTTTTCTTTTTTGTAAGTTGCTAATTACAAATAATATAGAAGCAAATAGGTCTGATGTGCTGATTTTCCAATAAATAATACAAACTGGAAACAAAATGACTTCATCCGTATGTCTTATGTCAAATATCAGCTAAATGACTTTTAAAAATTAAAACAATATGGGTAACTTTTCACTTTTAAAATGAGTATCCAAAATTATATAGGAAAAACTGAGCACAGTTAGGCATATAGTATCTCAGAAGGTCATCATGTTTTCAGTTCCACTAGCTTGGTTCAATTACCAATAATAAGTTCCCTGAAGACAAGTAGCAGTACCAACATTTTCATGCAAGAAAAATTCAGGCAATGACAACATTGCAGAATAGAGTTTTAATTAAATTTCATGACAAGAGTGCTATGTTTTCTAAGGGATTAAAATAATGTTACAGAATTATTTTATATGAGTGGACAGGAGATACCTTACTGGTTCCTTCCTTCTTAATATGACTCAGAAATCAAAATACTTCCAAAGGTTTTCAAATGGGTTGCTGCAGAATGTCCGTGTAAAGGAAAAAAAAATCCACATAAGGAACTCAGGAATCATCAAGAGTCAAGCATAGAAAAGTATTGTCTCTGTTTAGACTTGTGACTACTGATGGAGCATAAAGTAACACTGGTCTAAAAGTGTTTCATTGTAGAGTGGCCTGGTTTCTATAGCCACGTTTCTGTGATGTTTTCCTAACTAAGTACTCAAGAGTATATCCAAGATGACTTCTTTCATTGAACCTCAAACAATTTTCAACAAATTCTCTCCCTCTAACATATAAGGAATATTTATGGTATGCTCATGTGTACATGTTTTATAATTTTTACTTTTTAAATTTTCTTTTACTTTTAAAATTTCTCTGATTTTGGATTATAATATAACCACATTTTTCCTCTTATTTTCTCTCTCTAAACCCTCCCATATATATCTTCTTTTAGTTTCTCAAATTTATTATTTTTCATTGTTATTGCATACATAGATACATATGTACACATACACACACATGAATATATATATATATATGTATGTGTATAGACATATATATGCATATATATAAACACACACACATATATACATATGTGTATATATATACACATATACATATATATTTCTAAATATAAATTTCTCCATCCATATAATGTCACTTTTATGTGTATTTTCAGGGCTGACCATTAGGTATTGGATAACCAATTGATGTGCTCCCTGGGGAAGATTATTTTTCTTACTCTTAGTATTCCTTGGTTGACTATAGTTCTTTGTGTGGGTTTGATACCTTATGGGTTTTTCCCCATCCACTTTGGCTTTTCTATTGGTGTTGTCTTTGTAAAGGTTATGGTTGGACAGTCATGTTGCTGAGACTTTATGGGTACAGTTTCTGATGTTACTAGGAGACACAATTTTACAGCAAACTCCCTGATCTTAAATTCTTAACCTCTTAAACTCTGCCCTTTCTTCCAAAATGCACCCTGAGTCATAGACGTGTTGTGGAACTGTCATAGAGCTCAGTGGCTCAAAGCTGACTTGGAACCCCACATCATCCCAGGAGATGAGAACGGCAGGCATTTGGCTGCTCTCCACCTTAATCCTGGCCAGAACTCAGCTAAATATTAAATATTGCCTGCTTCACAGAAGCAAGGGAATATGGCTTGGTTGGTGCTTATCTGCACTGTAGTTGGAAGCCTAGGGATGAGTCCATTTACTGATAAGCTGCCTTCCTCTTTCCCTGTGGGACCATATCTTATGCAGAAGGTGCCCTTGCAAGACCTTGATGCTTAGACTTGAGCCTCACATGCAAATGAGGGTACTCCAATATCCTTGTCTTAACCAATGAATCCCAACCCAGGGTACCAAAGACTCTCCCCTGCCTATACCCTATAAATGTATCCACTCTCACTTTAATAAATGCTCCTCTGAGACCCTCTCCTGAGAGTGTGATTCACTCTCATTGACTCTTACTCCTCCAATCCTGGGACCCTCCAGGATATGTTGACCCACCCTCTGTGCTTTCCTTCTAGGGGGCTGAGCTGGTGGCTGATAGCTCAGCCATGCTCTGGGGAGTGAAGGGAGAGAGAGAAAACAACAGGGTGGGACTGTTTTTTAGATGTATCCATTGGAAATGGGCTACACAACATGGCATTTTGATTGGTTGTGGATTTCTGCAGTGGTTACTGTCTGTTAAAAATAGAAGTTTGCTTGATGAGGTGTAAAGATTACACTTCTTAGGCTAAACCCTGGAGAAGTTCTTTAATAGAAGACCTTACATATGAGAAATGCTATAAGAGTCATAGAAACTAAAATTAAAGGAAAATATAAACACTCAAAGTTATGTGAAATTATAAACATCTACATATTCATGAGTGCATAGTCAAATAAAACATTATTATTTTAATTTTTGGTGTATCATTGTATTCATCTTTTGCATTGTCTGTGAATAAATGCCCAAGAAAATCAACCTCAGACATTTATGTTAATCATGGCAATAAGGGTGTGGTAGAAGATAGCGGTTCATAACATGGATGCCAGGAATCAGAGGCAAAAGGAAATACAGAAAGAGACTAGAACACTGTATAGTCCTGCAAAACATGACTCCGCTGACCTGCTTTCTCCAACTAGCTCCCACCACCTTCCTTCCACAACCTCACAACAATGCCACAATGTTATATCTCTAGCAATGTGTAATCCATTCATTAAATCGTATGCCAAATGTTCTCCTCAGACCTGTGGTGTGTGTCACTTATCTTCTATGTGTTTATAAGTCCAATCAAGTTGAAATTCAAGATGAAACAAATTTACTATGATTCTTGTTTCTTATATAATTCTCAATACAAACACATTAACATAATCATGAATTTATCTCAGGTGTTACACAGCATATAAAAATGTGTTTGTCAATATCACTTACATAATTTGGCCATAGTGGATTGGTGAAGGTAAAGGACTACTAATTGCTTTTCTCCCTTGGCAGCCTGAATGGTACCTTCAGATTCTGTTGGGAGCTTGGTCTTCAGGGAGTAGGCTTTCATATCAGTAAACAGGAGTAAATTTGGAATATTCTTGGCAGGAGAACGGGGGTTTATCTGAGGCATCAAAGAAGTAAAATTCATCATAATAATGTTAAAATGAAAAAAAAGAACAATAAAACAATGGAAATCTTGGATAACTGAACCTGGAGAGGAGATGCAAATTAAGTGGTGATTATAAACAATTAATGGTGATATAGCTATTCAAAATGGGAAACCAATCTATAGTATTGAATAATGGAAAGAAGAATGGCCAGGGAATTTGCAAAAGAGAGTCATCTGCGCTTTGGCATGGGTTAAATTAGTGGCAGCTATAGAAACATCAGTTAAAAGAAAGAAATAGTGCTAAAGTTGAATGAGTACAACTTGATGACTAACAGAACAACCAGAGTGCATGACTGAAACTTTAGAGTGTTGGGACAAAAGATTTTATTATTCGTGTTTCAAATGCAAGGAACTGAGAAGTAACTATTTTACAAATGCATTTACCCTTTGTCCTTCTGAGAAGAATAGAATAATATACAGAATATTGGATCCAACCCTTGAATGACCGTCCAAATTTTATACCACATAAAACACAAAGAACCAAGTATAAGAGGATTACATATGGATATTTTGTTTGGAACATTACATCAGAATAATTTTCTTTCCGGTTTACATTAGACTTACAAATTTTAGTTATATTAGTTCATGTTTATTCCTCACATAGTGTATTTTAAACAGAAATCATGACAGCAATTCACTCTTAATAATTGCTAATGTTGTTAAGTCTTAATTAAATGATAGCAAAATATTTGAAAATGGAAAATTATCTCTCAAGGAAATCTTTGATTTTTTTCTTTCTGACAAGAGTTCAGAGCAAACAGAATTGCACGAACAAATCTTGATAAATTATTTTCATTTTAGAGCAATATAACAAGTCTCCTGGAAACTTATTTGCATTTATATAATTAAAAGTGCCCCACTGGTACTGCTCTCCGTAAATGTTCTGAAAATGGAACAGTTTAAATCTGTGTTAGTAGCATTTATTTGTACTTGGCAGTCTTGTCTGTAACATTACCTACAGGAAAGAGTGGTGACACTTTTTGCAAAGAGGGGAGTAGACTATATAATAGGATGAGAATAGTTGAAATGGTCATAGATGTCCTATTTCTCTGCCAATTTAAATGCAGATTGGGTATTAAAATTTACCAAGTACCTAGTTAGAGCAAACAGCTATGACAGAAGGGAATTTATTCTAAATCCCAAGAAAACTAAGCAACCTTATTGGAAGGTGACTATAAATTTAGCACTAGAAAAAATTGCTGGCTAGAAGTATTACTATAGTGTGTAGTAGAAGTTTCAGTTAAAATTGCAAGCAAGTTAGGTTTTTCTTCTATCATGTCTATATTATTGTTTAATCAACACTGAAATGGAATTACAAAATTTTAAAGATAAGCATGTCTGAATAGTGAATACAGAAATAAACACATAGAGCACATTGATAAGAATATACAATCCTTTCTATGAATAATTTGATACTCCCATTCAGGATGAATGCCACATTGCCTTTCAAAACTTCATGAATTATATCTTATATAAATTGGAGTTATATATAATAAATACACATGACACTTTGTTTTCATTTGTAACTCATTAGTATTAGTGGATATTGCGGTTAATTACAGCTTAGGGTTAGTATGGATGGACTTACTATGAACATTTTAGTTCTTGCCTTTTTATTATATGTGCTTTCTTCTGTTGAATATAGCCTAGCACCAATTTGCTTGTATTTGAGCTACTGCATTTTTGGAACTGATACTGTTTTCAGTGTGAGGCTGAAATTAAGATGTCTTTCAAAATGTGTTTATCCAGTTGACTCAAAACTGTTTGTTTGTTCACTGAATACTGTGAGTTTTCATGAATCAGGTGACAATGAATGTATGATTGGGACAAATATTTTGTTCATTGGTTAGTTTGGAGAAATTTGCTACTTTCTCTTTTTCTTGCTTATTATAACTTTATTGTAGACCTTAATATCTAAAAAAAAATGTTCTCCATCTTTGTCGTATTTTCATTCTGTTTTGTTTATAACCGTGAACTAATGATATTGGTATAAACTTGCTAGATTCATCATATTATCTTCTTCAAACCACAGTGCATACATAATATGCAAATACCATAAAATTGTATAAAACAGCACAAGTTTGTATATTCAATTATCAACTTCTAATAGAATTCTATCTCTTTCTAGTTCATATCCGAATGCCTAGAAGTAGTATTGAAAGAAATGAATATCATTACATTGGATTCTATTTACACTAATGAATAATAGTTAAGCCAAAGGAAGAGGGCTGGGGTTAAGAGTCTAAGAATGTATTAGATTTAGGGTTCCTATTGCATTCTTCTATTTGTTTAGTAAATAAATGTTTTCTGGAAATATTTTAAGCATGGCTGAAGAAACAATTGCATCAGAATTGCATCCTGAGTTAGAAGTGCTGGTTATAGGAACTGGAGTTATGCAGTGCTATTGCTAGCTAGCACCAAACTGTAATTTATTCCATTGCCCCCTACCACAGTGAATTATTCATTATAGTGTCAATAGTATCATTATAAGAAATTCTTGTCCAGAGATGATGAAGTAACTGAATGTACCTGTTTAGAAACTAGCAAGTGAGTTTACCCTGGAAGGAACAGGTATACAAAATGGCTTTTGTCACTGCTGCTCCTGAAATGATAGCACAAGCCTTCATCCTTTGTTCAGTGATAACTTTTTCAAGGCATGTAGTGACTAGTACGACCATAGGTTCAAAAGCACTTTGTTGCCATTAAACTCTTAGCCTTTGTTCCTAAACTGAAGATTGTTCGAAGAATATTTCATTGATTCAGAGTAGCAAGAACTGCATTCATTGTGAGTGTTCATGCCAACAAAAGAACTCCCTTAAGCATCAGTACTCTATGTACTGATATGTACATCAGAGTACTCTATGTGTTAGATCATAATATTGTTTCTGTTTTGTGTATAAAGAAAATAAAGGCCAGATGGATAAAGTTAGTTGTAAAATGATGAACCATTAGTTAATGAATGATGGTCTGATTTATTCCAAAGTGTTTTTTACCACTACACCACTAGATAACATAGTAAACGCACATAAATATAACTTACAATCTAGAAAGAAGCTGCTCATGGTGGAGGTGACACATGTCTTTAATTCCAACATTCAGGAGGCAGAGGCCAACAGTTTTTCATGAGTTTGACCCAGTCTGGTTTACATAACTAGATGCTGGAAAGCCAATGTTACATAGAGAGACAGTGTCTCTCCCAATATAAAATAGGAAGAGATACAAATATGAAATGACATTCTAAATTTCATTTGCAAAGCAATTTTTAAAAGTATGTTTTTGGCATGACAGGTAGCAGGAACAAAGATAAAAACATCAAAAATTTTTAACTTTTAAGAGTCAAGAACTATACCAACACCTGTGGGATTTGTGGTTTTGGTAATGTACTTAGAGTTGTTTTTTAAAAAGAGTTTCTATAATAAGTTTTAAAATCTATTTCACTGAAGGTTTTCATTATCATAATTCCTTTTATTAACTAATCAACGTTAATCATGTAAAATTACTTGAAATAATGCAGAAGTTTCTTCTCAGTGATTTTACTTCCTTCTTTATAATAGAATCTCCAAGCAACAATGTATGCAAGGAGCTCATAATTGTCTATCTCTTCTCCAGCTTGAATTGTTTAGAGCAATAGATTTCAGGGTGTACATTAAATTTTTTTTATTTGACAGTAGTTGTTCTTGTTGTACCTAAACCCTTTTGGAGGTATACTGGAAATTGATCCTCTGATGTATAAGCAAGTCTAACTTTTCTTTGAAAACCAATTTTAAAACATCAAAGACTTGTGCATAGTTTTAAAAAAGATGGAAAATGTCAAATTATAATCATGTTTTAAGGACTGATCTGTAAGAAGATTCTCTACTGAAAGATACAAAAGCTATCAGTCTTCTCATATATACTTTGGCACTGATTACTCTGGTGGGAACAAAGTGATCTGGCTTAAAATTCACATATAAAATATTCAATATTGATATATAAATGTTAGATTTATATTTAAGAGATATTTTAAACTACTTTGACATATTAGATATAATTTTATTTTATTAGGCTTAGTTACCCAGCATAAACTTTATGAATTTTAAATGTTCAACTCAAAGATATTATGGAATTTTAAAAACTTGCCTATCTAGTAATTTATTTTAAGTATTTCTTTCATCCTTACTGGTATAAAATTCCCATTTCTATTCCCCTAAAGCCACTGAACTTATTTCTATACAATCTCTACATAGATTTACCAATCTATACAATCTCTACATGGATTTACTGATCAGGGGTATTTTATACAGATGACATAATACAATTTATGATCATTTGTACTAATTATTTCACTTTTTATAGCATTTTGGAGGTTTATTAGGTATTACATATTACTGATGGATAATGTTCTGTTGTGAAGAAAAACACATATATCCATCATATATCGAAACACAGGTTCTTTCTACTTTGGGTTTTTATGCATGTTACTTGTTCATATGCATTTCTTTGTGTAGGGTCATTTTTTTCATTGTTCTGTGGCAACAACTTAAGAGTAAAAATAAAATCTATTGCATATGACAGGTATGTTATTAGTATTTGGAAGAACTGCTAAGGGTATTTGCCAAAGCAGTCACATCCTTTCCCATTCCCATAAGTGGCATGTAATATTTTTCCACCGTTTATTATTATCAGTCCTTTCTGTAATATTCTCACTCATGTGGCTATAAGTAATATCCTATTATGAGTTCAATTTACATTCCCCTATGCTTAATGATGTTATCTTCTCAAATGCAAATTGACTGCTATCTCACGGTCTTCAGAGAAATTGTTTATACTGTTCTCATTTTTTTTTTCCAATTGGGTTGTTTGTATTCTTCACTTTTAAAGACCTGTTTATTTAAATTTATGTGTGAAGGTGTTTTTTTTTCTGATTTGATATATGTACACTGCATTTGTATCTGAATCTCACAGAGGCAAAAAGAGGTATCAGACCTTCTGGCGCTTCAGTTACTAACTGTTGTGAGCTACTGTATGAGTGCTGAGAACTGAACCTGGGCTCTCGTGAGAACAGCAAGTGCTCCTAACTGACAAATCATCTCTCAGCTCATCTCTCAGTTATTTGTTTTCATGGTAAGTCTTGGAAAAGTTCTTTCAATCATTATGATTGGTTCCTTAGTACATACAGGGCTGCCAAATCTTTTCTAGCATTAGTTTCATTGTATACAAAATGTGAAACTTATATTTAAAAATAATAAAATAAACAGGGAAGTGAATGGGTTATGCTAGATAACCTAACATTTTGTCATCAGAATCATGATTCCACATCTGAAAAAGAGATTCTCAAATCACTACATCAGTGGTTCTCAACCTTCCTAATGCTGCGACCCTTGATACAGTTCCTCATGCTGTGGTGACTGTCAACCACAAAATTATTTTCATTGATAATTCATAACTGTAATTTGGCTACTGTTATGAATCATAATGTAAATATCTGACATGCTGATGGTCTTAGGTGATGCCTGTGAAAGAGTTGCTCCACTTCAAAAGGGGTCGTGACCCACAGTTGATAGCCACTCTTGTATATGATGATGTCATATGAGTATTTGCACCAAATACTTAGATGGAGCAATAGTACTGACCAATGCATTTTAATAGAATATAAGGATAACTTAACCTTTAAAATTATTTCCCCCTTTTTTCCAAAGGAGAATTTTCAATTTTTCTTACATGTACATATTTCCAGCATATTCTTGTTGAATAGATTATGATAGATTCAAAAATTTTATTAGCCTTTGGATATGGGACTATTGAGGTGTCTTGAGAGTGACAGAAAGATTCTTCACTCTATTGTACTTAGCTTTAGACTGTAGGGTCCTGGAAACTTAGGAGCCATCAAGACCAAGCCTAGCAAGGACTTTGAAATTCTTGCCTCATGTATTTGAAGAATGAAATTCAGGGACTGTACTGTGTGTGGGGAGTTAGAAAGTGGTATTTATTATAAGGAGCTTGCTGGAGAGGAAAGAGGAAAAGCTTCTCTGGAGCAGAAGTGGTTCCTATAAGTGGACTATCATTGCGTCTCCTGTTTTGGAGTCAATGTGGCTCTAGTCGGTGGAGAAAAGAATTGCAGGATGCACTTGTCTGTCCAGTGTTTATTCCAGGAGGTAAAGTCCTTGGAGTTTCAGTCAAATACTCGGTATGGTTTCTAGGAAAGAGGTACTCCTTTAGGAAAAAGAGATAATGGAAAAATAACACCTTTTCTGGTACCTCCAATCTTTATTCATGTTGCAACCAGAGATAATTTTGGATCTGTCAAGGACAAGGATATGGTCATTTTGAAAGACATTTTTTTGTTTTTAGTCAAGAAAGAAACTTGTCACTTTTTTTAGTCCTATTTACCCTAAACTGTCTAGCCAATTTCTACCTCTTGCTATCATCACTTTAAATCTTCTGTGACAGTGCTAAATATGACCTACTGTTTTACCTTCAACTCTTTTAGGCTTCTCTTAAGAAATTTCCACTGCATAGCATTACATAATGTGTAAATATTGTGTAAACATTGGCTTGAACCAGAGAAGAACATGGTTGAGATAACTTAAGAGTAAATATTTTTCAAAATCATAAAACATTATGTAAGCAATACGTCTCTAATATATTTGAGAATGTTAATTCTTTAAAAATAATATTTGTTTTATGTTGTTATGCTTTCTGGAAGCAAGACAGTTATCTGACTTTTTGAAATTCTAATCCATTATTTTATTTTATGTTATCATTAATAATAATTTTATTACTTCTTTGAGAATTTTATACAATGTATGTTGATTATATTCAACCTCTCCCTGAACTCCTCCAATACCCTCCACTTTCCTACCCACCCATCATAATATCTTCTTCCCCTCCTAAACCCACCAAGTCCAATTTGTACTGCACAAATACCTTTGGTTATAAGGACTACTCTAGATCATTGTTGACATACTAGGGGTCATAATCTTCAAGAAATATAGAATGGCTAAGATAAAAAAAGAAGACAACAAATGCTACCTGACATTTTTGTGGGTTTTCCCCACGTGTAATCATGGATGCTTACTGCTGAATAAATAAACTCAGGACCACAGAGGCTGTCTCATTCAAGTTCACTTGGTTACTTAATAGCTAGGACATGAAAATGAAAGTGCATCTAGATGGTTTTTATTGCTACTGTGCTTTTATACAATTTGGCAACTCAAAGTAAAGATAGCATCATCGTAGAATGAATGAGCTACATGAAATTTATTACCTATAAAGTATATTTAGATTTAAGTTTAAGTTTATATCAAATATTATAGCCTAGATGAAGCATGAATTATTATTTCCCTTTCCTTTCATAAGAAGGAAATTGATAATTCACAGGATGTTTCTAGTTTGAACATCATGAATGATAATAAAGCATTTACCTTGAATAGTAATATTGTTATATTATCTTTTAAAACCACAGTTCATATTTTCTTGACTTGTCAAGTGGACATGATGTTTGTTTTTGTAAAGGACTCATGAAAGATAATAAAATGTGAAAATATTTAAAGATATATAAACAAAACTTCAAATAATGTATTTTTCTCCATTTGATTTTTAGCACACATTTCTGACGGGGATTTATTTTTGTACACTAAAAATCTTCAGTATGACTTTTTCTTTTTAAAATATGCAGATGAATTTAATGTGGAATAATAAAACATGAAATTGAAAAGGAAATATAAATATATATAAAACTTAAAAAGCAATTTACTTAAGGTTGAACACATTGAATAATTTAGTTTTCAATTCCATGTGTAATTTTTCCCTTCATAAAACTCATCACTTATAAGGTGAAAGGGGAATATTGTTTCTGAGGGTCTTTGATATTTCAAAGTGAAACTTTAGTGTTAAAATACAAAACCTAAAATTCATAACTGCTTAAACATTCCTATTTTTGGTTTGAGTTGAAGTATTTAAACAATAAACTCACACAACTTTAAATCTTGCTACTTTCATTTTTCTAATGAAACAGTATCGTGATCAGGCTGAAATTGGTTCGTTTTATTTAAAATGAAATCTGTGTTGATTTATTCAAGACTCAGAGGAACTGGAGCTGACCCTGAGCCCTCCTTTATGAGAAATGGCTCTCATAGTATTAAAAGTGATATACAAGCAGCCAAGGGACAGGATTAATCAGTACTTCTTCATAGATATTATGCCAGGAACCACAATAATGACTGGAGTAGCAAGATATCCACAGTATTGCAATAGTGGCACTTTTATCCTGGTTAACCAGCAGCTATCTAGTTGAACTCAAAGTTTGCTCAAAGGAGACAATGCATGCCTGGTACTGTAAATGCATCCAACTACCAATATCTAGACAGCTCATAGACCTGGGAAGAAAACGTGCTACTGCCGTTTTCCCCAAATGAATATAATTTCTAGCTGTATTCTAATTATCTTTATTCTCACATGTAATCAAAGAACCTTCACTTTACAGCAGATGGAGATTATTATGGAGACTAATACATGGTCAAAATGCAGAGTGCCTAATACCAATTGTTAAATCTACAACACAATCCCTATATTTAAGACTCAATAAATATGAAAAAAAGAGTACAAAGACTTTAAGAGACAGAGGACCAGGATGCCTATCTTTAAGACAGTGGACACTAGACACAACAAAAAATGTATCCATGAAGTCTGAAGAACATGGACTGCCTAAACAAGACCAGAATAAAGACAATTTGGCAAATCAACATGCACAGGGAAACTGCACATGATCCCACCCATAGATGAAGAGCTACAACTGGTTTCATGAAGTTCTTAATTTGAAAAGAATATATGCTCCTTTAATGCGTATATTCTCATTTATATAAAGTTATTTTATATTTAATATTATCCTTTAAGTATTCACCAAACTACAAAATGTTTTGCTTTCAAATGGAAGACAACTTTAAAACTTTACTTTTTATTCATCGAAAAAAATATAAAGATTATTATAATTATCTGATTTCCTGTTTGAAGCATTTGATTATATTATATTGATATAAAGTGGCATATTTACTGTTTGGTGAAAAATTTATGTTAATGAAATTAGTATAATCAGATTTACTGCATCACTTTTAACACACAGAATAATACAAAATTAGAGCAATTAATTTGGAAGTGTCATCATTTTATATAATTAAGTTTTATCTTTCAGAGTGCTGAGTAAACATACCTTCTTCAGCAGTTATTATCTTCTTTGATAATCTGTCTATTCCTATTATTTATGGTGTACGATGATGTTTCTTCAGCATATGGGTGTCTCCTGTAGCTATGTTGCTACTGTGCCTTTAACATTTTGTGCAAATTTTGGGGCTCCTTATTAATGCTCTCTGAGTCAAAGAAAATCAACACTGTGAAATACATATTTTCTTTTACTTTTAATCATTAATGACAAACAACTGAGTAGAAAGCCGAATGCAGTATCGATGAGGAAATAAATAAGTAGCTTAAAATTTGTAACATTGTAAAATATTTAGAGCAAGTCTTTCTGCATATCATTTGCATACTGTACAGCAGGACTGCTTAAGGCTTCTCGGATCAGGTATCAGTGCATGTCAGAAAAATAGAAGAGGCTATCCTTCTCTTCCTTTCTTATCTAAGAAAATGTTTTATCATCTATAACATTTGTGGACACCCTGGGCTCTGACAGTGTCATTCTTGTGCAGGAACTCCATCAGAAATATCAGGTGTAAAAATTTATGAAACAGCTTTGCAAGTAAACACAGTAAACATTTATTGAGCAATTACGTTGTCAGGTAAATTATATCCCTACATTAACTTCATTTACTACTTCATAGTGACTTTTGTAGTAATAACATTATTGTATGTAATGATAATAATATCTATGAACTATGAGTAAATAGTTATTGGACATTTTATGTGTGTTAGTATATTCATTTTGTTTAATGTATTTCATTTCCTTCTCCTCTTTTGGCTTTTGTAGCAACAATATGTTACTTCTTAAGATAGAGTGGAAAGAATCCTCTTACTCTGAATATAGGATCATAAGCATTTCCCCCTTTTTGTTCTGAAGCAGATTGTCTGATTTCCCAGCACGGTGCTATTTTAAGATCTGGAAGCCAAGACATAGAAAAGGTAAATTACACCTTGCACTTAATATAAAGTCAGTCTTATTTGACACACGATGTTGGGTTTTAGATTCCACATGCTCTGTCTCTTACCCAATATCTTCACTGACATGAGACATTAATTACAGAAGTTTCAATAAATAGAAACCAGAATAAATAGGATAGGACAATCATGGTGACTATTGTTTCCAAATTGTCATTAAACCTTAAGTGAGAACCACACTTTGATTTTCAGAAATAGTTGGAGGATAGCCAAGAAAAAGTAGCTTCCTGCTTGACAAATTCTTTGTAATGTGAATATGAATGTAAAGACTTTATATGTTCAGTGTGTGGAGAACCTGGTTGGGTTGTGTAGAAAAAAATGAGTTTGAATTAAGATGATTCCTAAATTTCCTGTGTGAACTAATTACTATGGGTTAATTTTCTTAGTATTTCCATGACAGCATCTACATTGGGTTAAAAGTACGTTACAAAGATTGCTGCACATGAAAGAGTAGATAATTTCATAAGACTCATGCACTTAGCATTTAGCAGAAAATGATGTCTTAAATTGTACTTTGTTTTTGATGAGTTTCTTTTTACATTCGGCTTTTGGAGGCTAGGCAGAGAAGAATGTCGTATCATACATATCATGTCGAGCATATTTAAACACAAAGC
Source organism: Cricetomys ansorgei (assembly GCA_026225945.1). Lineage (NCBI taxonomy): Eukaryota > Metazoa > Chordata > Mammalia > Rodentia > Nesomyidae > Cricetomys > Cricetomys ansorgei. Next base: position 912,995 of record JAMJFZ010002884.1, on the reverse strand, counting down.
CAGGCTGTTGAGAATATGCCATGTGTTTCCAGATAATGTGGGAAACCACTTTCATCAGGAAAAAGAAAAGAGTTAACCTGTCTACTGGGTATTCAGTATGGTAATTGGGTTACAACCTTTTGTTCTTGTTTGTTCAGACAGCCATGCTGGCATCCTAGCGGGAACCTTGGGAAGAAGTACTTTAAAGCTGCATTACATTCTTAATAACACTGGTAGAACTCTGCAAACTGAAGGTGATTCAAGGAGTTTAAATCAGGCTGTAAAACTCTTGAGAATAATAGGGCAAATAAAAACAAAGTTGCAATTTTCTTTTTACAAAATGCTGAGATTCAGAGAAAACACATTAGGAGCCTGTCAAAAGTCCAGTCTCTGACCAACTTAACGGGCTCTAAATTCTCTTAGCACTGAGGAATGTTGCTTTTTACTCTTCTCTCTCTCTCTCTCTCTCTCACACACACACACACACACACACACACACACACACAATCCATCATTTGCCAATGTATTATTCATATAATTACACCGATATGCTCTATTAAATTAAGGATATACAATCTTATATATCATCAACTCTCTACAGAGTTGTTTGTTCTTCATCAAACATAAGCTTAAAAAGATCTTCTATTTGGGACTTTGGGATCTTAATTTGTTTTGTTTACCCATGGCATTGACAATTTTGGAGGCTTTCCTTGTTTTTTGATGACTTTGAGACCTTTGGGAAATATTGTTCAGCTATTTTATAGACCACCCTTTCATTGTCACTTATCTGGTTATTTTCTATTAATTGAACTGGAATGGTGAATTCTTGAGCTACAGTGCAGGAGCAAATCACTACCTATGTCAAATTATAATAAATATATGTAATCACCATCCTTACTTTTGGTGACATTAGCATCAATACCTTGAGAAAGCAGTGCCAGGCAGGTTTGTGCACTGGAGCATTGCAGTTGCCTTTTCTATAGTGTATGTTCAAGAAGTGCAGTCCTAAGCCTCTATGTAGTTTCGAAAGGTACAGTTATGGACAGCTTCTCTGAGGATGGAGTAGAATATGCATTTTTAATACCCCTGTGCATAAAACTGCCTTTTTAAATTTATTTATTCAATCACTTAATTATATCAATATAAACCCATGGATATTTTATTTGGGGGTATATATTCCAAGACTATGTGATTTTGTTACTTTCAGTTTTGATTTTTGGGAGCTATGTCATCCAGTTACTCTGCCCATTTGACATGGTCCCATTGTTTTATTTGTTTACTGGCTTCTTTCTGACACTACAAAAACTCAAGCTTATATTATATATTCCTCAACTCTTTTCTAGGATTATCAACTTGTTCCAAAGATATATGGTTACGTTGATCATTTTTTGCTGGCTAGGAGGTAGGTTCATCGATTTTGCTTTGTTGGTTTTAGTCCATTTAGCTCACAGAATAACTAAACATATGTGTATACACTAACACTTGTATACACACATTTCTATAAATATTTCTGTATGTCACCATCTGTATTTATATTAAGCCAAAATGAGTTGATATTAGTGGCTCAAACTCCAGTTCTTTACCACATGGACAATCCTGACCTTGCTTATCTATGAACTCCCACTCCTACTGTGAAAAACCTGTTTCTCATCATACGCAATTAGCTTATTTAGTTACTCAATTCCAGTCCTGTATGAATAGTAATATCAGAATTGTTAAATTGCACCTTCAAAATACAACTCTACCTAACAAAATATAGTATTCATTTGCTATCTTCCTTTCTGTTCTTATATACTCCACATATTTCCTTTAGGAAAGAATGGTTCCAGAGGTTGTCTTTATGGCTATATAATGTTATGTATGAATTACAACTTCTTTGCCTATTTGCCCATTACCCTGGATGCTTCCAGATTTAGTTGACAATAAGTTTTTGTTTTGTAAATATCCATATGCTAGGTTTTACTTTAATGCACGTTTTCAGGTCATTTGAATGATATGATAAGAATACGTTTAATTTTGTAAGAAAAAAATGTAGTTGTATTCCAAAGTTAACTGTACCACATGGATTCCTACTAGCCATTTCTTGAAGTTTCTAATTTTGCCAGCATTTGGTGCTCTATGTGTTTTTTATCTTAACTGCTTTATTTTAAAGTGATTTTTATATAAAATATTTTTTATCATTGCCATGGGTTATATTCCAATATTTTCCATTTGCTAAATAAACAATCAATAATATGGATGCTGAATAATGTGTTTTTCTATTTTGTTCTTCCTTTAGGTTTCGTTTTTTAAAAATAACTTTCATTCATTTTTGTTAGACTATCCAGTACCACTAATTCAGTGGTCAATTGGCACAACAATAGCAAATATCTTTTAAGTTAAATGTTGTTTTAAGGTTTCACAATAAAAGAATATGTTATTGTAAGATACATTTTGACATATTCTCATAGGTCAAACATATTTTTGATTCATAGTTTGGTGACAGGGTCTATTTAATCACCGAAAAATGATTCATCTTTTTTAATATATTGAGGCCATCAGCTTTCTGTTTATTTGCTAATGCAGTGATTAAACTTAACACATTTTCTCATTTTATTAATTCTTTGAGAATTATATACAATGCAGTTTGATCATATTCACCCCTACTTCAACTCCTCCCAGATATAACTTCCCTTCTCTATATACTCAACATTGTGCTATCTTTTAAAACATCCCTTAAGGTTCACATATTGGTAGATGTGTGGCCTTCACTGGAGCTTGATCTACCTACACTCTTAAAGGAAAGTGGCTCTTATTCTCCAAGCAGCTACCATCAATAGCTCCTTAGATGGGGGGTGGGACTTGACCACACTCCATCTCAGTGATGGAATTTTGTTTGGCCTGTGCATGCATAGGTTTTATGCATGCTTTCACAACTACTGTGAATTCATATGTACAACCTTTGCTATGTCAAGAAAACATTTTAATTATTGTCGTCTACAACCTATAGTTCTTTTAATAGTTCTTAATCATTGTAGTTCCTCTTTCTGCCATAGTTTCCTGAGCCCTGAGTGAAGGAGATGTGATATAAACTCCTTTTTTGAGGTTGAGCAGTCTTCAGTCTCATTCTCTATCTTGATCAGGTGTGGATCTTGGTGGTTTGAATGAGAATGTCCTCCATACGTTCATATATTTGTTTGCTTAGTCTCCAGTCAATGAACTGTTTGGAAAGGATTAATAGGTGTGTTCTTAGTGGAGTATGTGTGCCCTTGTTGAAGGAGGTGTGTCACTGGGGTGGGCTTTGAGGTTCCAAAAGTCCATGTCAGACCTTGTCCCTTTCTCTGTCTCTCTCTGTCTCTTTTTCTCTCTTTCCCTCTGCCTCCTCTACCTGTGGATCAGGATATAAAGCTCACAGCTACTGTTCCAGCACCAATCCTGTCTGCTTCCTACCATTATGGTAAATGGCTAACCCTCTGAAACTGTAAACAAGCCCCCAGTTAAATGCTTTTTTTGTTAAGTGTTGCCTTTGTCATGTGTGTCTTCATAGAAATAGAACAATAACTAAGGCCAGATCTCCATGTTACACTCTATCTACTACAAAAAAGAAGCTTCTCTGATGTGGGTTGACTATGCACTAATCTTATGGTTATAAGAATAACTCATAAGTGATAGTTTGATACTATGTTCATTTAACAAAGTGATGGTAGTAGCTTCTCCCCTCATGCCTATGACCTGTCTTGCTACAGTTTCTTGCTCCCAACAATGGTGCCAATTATGAGTTTCAACTTGTGATGTGGGCTTTAATCCAATCAGAAACTGATGGATTACTATCATGATGTTCTTGGCATTATCATACCAATGAGTATGCCTTTCTGGTAGAGTCATTGCAGTTGGTGAGTTTCATAGCTGAGTAATATTGGTGGTGATTGCTTTTATCCACTAGTATCATTAACAACACCTTTTGGCACGATAGCTATAAAAATTAGTCAGTAGGGATAGAGTTTTCAGGTGAGTACCAGTTTGATTTCTCCATGTTTTATGATTCAAATGTATGGTGTTTTCATCAATAGGGTCTTGAGAATAAGATCATGAGGGTAACCAGGAACACTAGCAATAGCCTGTAATGTTTAGGTGGTTATGGGACATCACTTGCCAATAACAATTAGAAAGGTAACCCATTCCTGGCACTGGGAAATTTGTTATCCTATTATGTCTAGTATGGGCATCGATACACTGTTATAGGGTAACTCAATGTTAAATGATTTTATATATGTGTATGTATATATTTTTGGAAGTTTCTACAGTAGTAGACTTCTGTTTGAATTTTTCTTAATTTCTTTAGTGTTAATTATCCCTCTCATATTCTGTTCTCTATATTATCTTCCCATTCCCCTCTTTCCCCTTTCAATCTTTTTTGTACATTTAAATCTTTATACCACTGTCCTCAATTTCCCCTCCTTTGAATTTCCCCACCACCTCCATGGACTCTTACTAATTTTCTCACCTTTATGGGCATTTTAAATGAAAATCATATATTAAAGGTAACAATATTTATATTTTAAAATGATTTTTTATTATTTTTTAATTCAAATACAATTACATCACTTCTTTTATTTTTGTTCTTCCCTGTAACATCTCCCATGTACTCCCTTCCTTGTTCCCTTTCTAAATCATGGGTTCTTCTTCTTTAGTTGTTATTCTTACATTATGTATGTGTACACACACACACAGAGGATAGTAATATCTTCTTGGAATGTTTTTTTCTCTTGATCAGAATGAAATGTTCCTATTTATCTCTTCGGATTAGTTTTATTTTGAAGTCTGTTTTATCAGATATTATGCTTCCTGGTCCTATTTGATTGGAATAGATTTTTCTATCCTTTCATTTTAAGATGATTCATATCTTTAAAACTAAGATGAGTTTCTTGATGATAATGAACTTTTCTATCCTTTCATTTTAAGGTTGTGCTTATCTTTAATACTGAGATGAGTTTCTTGTTGATAAAGAATAAATGGATTTTATTTCATAAAACATTTATCCAGTTTGTGGTTTATTTTTTGGGGGGAGGGCTGGAAAGTTGGGGATGCTAATATTTACAGTTATTATTGAAAGATATGTGTCAAATGTAGCCAGCTTATTATTTATTTATTTATTGTTGTTTGTATTCTTAGCATTTCAGTACTTATAACTTTTTGTTCTTTATTCAGTATGCTGTTCCCTTTCTCCACTCAAAAGTGCTGATTCCTTTTATGTTTAGGGTTAAACTGTGTTAAAATGAATTTTTAAGGTAATTTGTATCATGGTAAGTTTTTCTTTCTCTTTCAACCATAGAAGATGGTTGCTGGATATAGTAGTTTATGTTGGAAATCATAGAGTTTTAGAATTTAAATTGCATTGCTACAGGCTTTTCTGGCTTTCAAAGTTTCCAATGGGAAATTAGCTGTTTTTCTGAGTTTTTATTTGTGTATGACTTGTGTTTTTTCCTCTTGTAGCTTTAAATTCTCTTTCTTTGTTTTGTACATTTGTTATTTCAGCTACAACATGACATGGGGTCTGATCTCTTCTGGTCTTGTCTTGACCTGAGATTCTTTTCCCTCATCTATGACTATAATTTGAAAGTTTGGTCTTTTCTTGGTGTTCTATATTCCCTACATATTCTATTGCTGTGCTTCTGTGCTTTAGTTTTTATTTTTCATATTTCTTTCCTGTTTGGTCTAATTTCTTTACTTTATCAACAAGTCTCGATATTCTCTTTACTGCTTGATCCATGGTACTTGTAATTCTTTCTCTTGAGTTTTTTGAGTTTGGTTGTTAAACTTTTCAATTCCAACTTCATTTTGGTTTGTTCATCTATTCAGTATTTCTATATATTTATTAAATTAATATTTGAAATCCTCCTGTATCATCTTCATCTTTTCACTCAGCCATATGTTTACTTTTTTGGCTTACTTAGTCAGGAGTTTGTTATCTTTAAGTCCATTCTTTTAAAGTTCATTAAGGGTTTCTTTGTGTTTTCTTTTATGTTCCTGAAATTTTTTGATCTTTTAAATTCTGTGTCCTATAATTCACCTTACTGTTCTTATTATATTTCAGGATAGAGGATATTTTAAACTAGTAAAATCTTACTTTATCTTTTGCTGTTTTGACTATGCATTAAACTTTTATGTAACATCAGCACATTCTCTTATCTAATACATGAGAAAGTACCTTCTTATCAATTGTTCTTGATCTAATGGAAGTTTTGTTGTTTAACAAATTTGAAAATTATTTATATAAATTCATTAATATTTACACCGGTTTTTTAAATGTTAAAATTATTTTTAAAATTTATATTCTCTAGCAATTTTCCATTTAAAACAAATTCTCAAATCATCACATAGTTGATAGCAATTCTTTATTGTATGTAATGAACAAACTATATGTGCCTGCTGCCTTTCACTTTCTGATATTTTTTATGCACCAATTTGTCAAAGATTTCCTACTTCATTATTATAAAGTTTAACAATTTTATTGCCTCAATTTTTTTTTGTATTAATGTACGTGCACATGTCATAGAGCATGTGTGAATGTCAGAGGACAAATTGTGAGCGTTGATTCTCTTCTTCTGGAAAATTTTGATTAATTGTGGTCTAATGATTATCATTTCTATTAATATACTATAATTTTCTCTCAATCTCACTTTATTACAATTAGTTTTCCAAAGTATAGAAATTTGTTGGATTAGATTTGGTTATAGTAACAAACAGTTTCAAAAACTCTGCTGCTTTCTGATTCATTTTTTCAATAAAAGGAAAGTTAACAAAGGAAAAAAAGCCTTTATCATAGTTTTATGTAACGTGGAAACATTCAGTTTAAAATCTTAAAGGGCAAGGATGAAACAGTCATTTCTATACTTATGTCCAATAAAATATGAATAGTGGTATAGAACTGTGATTGGACAGATACAACACAAGCTAATGGAAATAGACTAAGTAGAGATAAAGATCTCAGTTATAGCATATCTTATTTCTAGGTATGAGGCAGGGGAGGGGGATATTTCTGTAAAAAAAGATGGGTTTATATGGCCTGAAGAGAAACCAGAGTATAACCCCTCCTTATGACCTACAATCAAACAAGACAAGTCATAAAATTTATCTTTGGTAAGTTTTTAATACAGACAAGCAAGAGAACATTAAAGCTATACTTTAGTATTTTATAGCTAACTTGGGGGAAATGTGATTCAGTTCCTCTGAACCATCTTGAGAATAAGGAAGTCTCATTTATATATCTTACTTTGGGGAGATTAATGAGTAAGAGAAATAATGGCAAAAGAAGATAGAAAGGCTATGTTTGTTTCTTTGTCTCTTTGAAACACTGCCTCACTATGTAGTTCTGGAAGTCCTGGAACTCATTATGTAGGCCAGATTGGCCTCAAACTCAAAAAGATCTATTTGCCTTTGTCTTCCAAATGCTGGGATTAAGGACACATTCCACCACCATGTCCAGCTAAGACTTTGTTTCCAACAAATTTATTTTGTAATATTTTATGAGTCCCAGCACCTAGAGCAAAAATGTATTTCTTTTGTACTTTACTTGTTATATATAGATTCGCTGAGATTCTATTCCATGATGGTTTTACTTGTAGATTTGGGCCAAATGTAAAGCCCTCTTTATGAATATTACTCTTTTTTTGTTTTGTTTTGTTTTGTTTTTTGTCTTTGCTCCAATCTGTGATGTGAAAACATTAAACTCTACCATATAGAGAGGAGCCATAGAGGATATGTTTAATGGAAGGGAGCCCATGTTTTAAGGAATAACTTAACACCCTACTGTTGAAAACACTGAGTTATAAAAGATTTCCATTGCTAGTTTCCTTAAATGCGTTTTAGTTCTTTGTTTACATCATTTATCACCATTATTTGATAGGATGTCACTTGTTTCTTAAAGCAGGTTATGCCTTTCTTCAGTTCATACACTTTTACTTGTACTGGTTGATCAGAATATGTGTGCATATTTGGAAGTGTTTAGTACTGAAATAATAAGAAAAATAAGAATGTCATAGATAATTCTCTCTCTTAATGTTTGATTAATGAATTAAGAATCATGCTGTGTGGTGTTAATAAAATCACTATCACTACTATTTGATTTTTGTCACGGAAACATGTATTTCTTTCAAAATGTTTAATTTTATGCTAAAATTTGTGTAAGTGATGTCATTAGAACTCACTTGTCTAATTAATTTAATAACAAGCATCATGTTAGCCACATACTTACCATCATCATTCAAGACTGGAAGATAATTTAGTGGGGAAACACTACACAAGTATAAGGGACTTGTATTTGGATTTTTAGCACCCATGTAAAATATTAGCCAGCCTAGTGGCCTACCTGTAATCTCAGAATTTAGGAGACAGAGAGTGGTGGTCCCAGGATGTAGACGAATATTTAATCTGTAATCCACCAACACGGCTGCTCTGGGAAAGGATCACATTCAAGGCCTGTGTGGTCCAGCTGTAACGTAGCACATGTCTTTAAGTAATCCAATTCAGAAGGCAATGGTGAACACAAACCATTAATCCCAGCTCTCAGGATGTAAAGGAGAGAGTCGGGCAGTCAGTTAGAGAATCAATCAGATAAGACTCAGAGGTAGTTCAGCAGAAGAGAGTTTGGGAGAAAGAGTCAGCTAATAGAGAGAGTGAGTTTGAAGCCTATCAGAACAATTCAGTCAGACAATTTGTGGGAGTCAGTCAGAGTCAGAAGAGTTCAGTCAGAAACAGTTAGCTGCTCAGGAGGTCAGTTTGAACCAGTCAGCTTGGAGAAGAGTTTGAGCCAGAATGAGTGAGTTGAATCAGCCAGCCAGAAGGGTCAGCTGAGTTTAGTACATCTCTGAGTTCTGAAGGACCTAGTCAGAGTGAACCTAGTTAGTATTAAGCCTCAGAATCTTAAGCCTTCTAGGTCTAAGCTAGAATCTTGAAGACTAGATTATACAGGGGCTGGAGTCTTTCAGGTCTAGACTTTATATTGCAGGGAACCTGAAACTCTCTAGTACAGGGGACTGAATTAGCAAAGCATAAACTGTCCTCTGTCTTGAGTCTACAAGAATAATTAAATTAATCTACATTGACATCTATGCCAGAGCAAGCTGCCTAGGTAGTTAAGCTGAGTCTATTAAGAAACTCAGTGTCAACCTTTGGCCTCCACATACATGCACACACACACTCTGACACATGGTATGCCCACATATATAAACATGCAATTATTAGCTTTATGCATTTAAAACATTTTAGGCCTGATACAAATGAGAGATGGTAGAGTGTGATAGATATAAGCATGCATATATTAGCCTTGTACATTTAATATATTGTCAGACACAATGCAAATGAAAGATGGGAGAGTGATGAGAAGGATAATGACCTGAGTGGGAAATATAGCACTAGTTCTACCATGGACTGAAACATTTAAGTAAACAAGTATCATTAAACTTTCTTTAAGTTAAAAAATCATTCATAAAAATTAAAATATTGCAAAAGTATCTTACAGTGGTTCATACCTTTTAAAAATATATGCCATTTCTTTATGCATGTGTGCATGTAGCTACGTGTGTGTGTGTGTGTGTGTGTGTGTGTGTGTGTAAATGTGTTTTCATGTACATGCATGCACCATGTTGCATGCATATTGGTCAGAGGTACACTTTCAGGTTTATGTTCTCTTCTTTCATACATGGATCCCAAGGATGGAAGTAAGTTCATTAGGTTTGTCACCGGTTGCCCTTACCCACTCAACCATCTTGCTAGCCAGTGGCTCCCATCTTCATTTTGGAAAAGTTAACCCAGCATTGTTGGAAGGATTAAAGTTAATCAGAGGGTTACATAATTTTATGCATCTATGTAATTTATATCTTTTTGCTTTGGGGAGTTTTGAGAGCTCATATTCCATTCATATTTCTGGCACTTTGAAAATGTTTTAGTTATTTTCAGCTTTACATAAGCTACATAATGACTAATGTTTCTTATGTTCACTGGAATAAGTTTACATCTCATTTTAGATTTTTTATTGATTTATATTCACTTACATCTTGTTTTATTTTTGTTTAGACTTTATCATAAACTGTTTAGATAACTTTTGATTGGTGTAATCCATAATTTTATCTGAATCTGGTAGGCAAGTTAAGACCAGCTGTGAGCTGATTAGATTTCAACAACCTGCTTCCTTACAGCTGCATGTGACAGGGACACAGCTGTAATTATGAATAGTGATGAGGTGAAGGTAGAAAATTGTTAGGGAAATATGAGGCATTATGAGGATGCTTAATGATGCTATTTCATGCAGATTCTTGATAATAAGCAATGACAGGTAATGTGGTAATAAATGAATAGAAATATATGAAGGAGATAGAGAGACCAACAACTCTAAAACCTGCATCTATATTAAGACATTCATATTAAAAGAAGAATTACATTTCTATAGAGCAATAGCTCTGTTTGGTATATATCTTATGAATACTGTTTTAAAATCCAAGGGCAAACTCAAGGAAATGATTACTAGTGGGCACCATCATTCTTACTGCCAATGAAATTTAATAGTGCCATTCTTACCTATAGAGAGATTACATGTGGTTAAATGTTGGCTAGTAATTGCATACAGGGAATGTAGAGAAAACAATTGGTTGTAAAATTATGGGGAAACAATTCTCTTAAGCACAGTAGCACTTGACCTTTGCACTACTTGAAATGTCAGTATTTGCTTGCCATATGACCTTCACAAAATGTGAAATTCCTGTGTTGTTTTTATTTTGAGGTTATATAAAATGGACATACTAATGTGGCATTTATCCATAGGCTCATAAGAAACAGATGAATTAATGGTTTAAATCAAGTTCAGAGGGGGAAGGAGAAGGGGTTGTGGGAAGTAATGCAGAGACAGCTAAAATTAAGGTACATTTGAGAGATAGGATGTGAACTTAATACAGTATAGACTTCCTAAAATATATACATATGAAGATGATAAAAATGATGAAGTTGCCAAAAAATAGGGGAGACAGAGTCCCAGCTGGCCACCTTTTGTCAGCAAATAAAGCTTTCAGTATTGGTAATGGGTTATATCTAATTGGGTTGTTGGCTAAAAGGCCCAATGGAATCCTGAAATGACCCAGGCAGATGCCAAGACTATAAGTTGCTTTCCAAAAACTGACAACAAGGCCCCATCGCTGAAGACAACCCCTACACAACTCATTGAACATGGAGATGTTATCTGTTGTCTACATAGAGTATCCACCCTATGATCTAGTGCCTTTGGTGTAAGAAGGTACTCTGCATGCTACCAAAAGAGAGATGTAAACCGCAAGACATCCATAACACCTTTATATACAATGGTGTACTTCCTGCAAGTTATAGCAGGGCAATGGTGACACAAAGATTGTGGGAGTAACCAACCACTCACCTATTTGACTTAAGGCCTACTCCATGAGACGAAACTCATATCTGGTACTGCTTGAGTGATGAGGAACCTGAGGCTAGATATCCCAGTGACTGAGGGAAAACCAAATAATACTGGTCTGAAAAAGGAAAAAAAAATGTAGTGATTAAATGAATACTAATGATATTCAGCTATACTCCACTTCTTCTGTGGGGTTTCCGAGCTTTGCATCTTGTTTGGCCCTGGGCATCTGCATCTGCTTCCTTCAGCTGCTGGTTCCCCCAATTATTGTGTTGAGGTTGTCTAGCCTAGTGCTCTTACAGAACTCATACAGAATAAGGGGCCATGTCCTTGAACCTCTTGCCTGCCCTTAAGTATCTTGTCCCACTACTGGGTTGCCTAGTCCAACACTGAAGTAGGGAATTGTGCCTAACCCTGTTCTATCTTGTAGTGCCATGTTTGAGCAGTAACCCAGGGAAGACTCTTTCTTTCTTGTGGAGAGATGGGGTGGAAGTAGGAGGATGGGGGAGTAGATCTGGGTGATAAGGGAGATGGTGGGAGCTGGAGAAATGGAGGGAGTGGTGGAAGGGTGTTGGAATGTAATATATGAGAGAAGAAGAATTTAAAAATTCTAATAAAAAAGAATAATGTGTAAATAAATATCACACATAACTATTCGTAAAATTTGAAGAACTCACACCTAAAGTTAAGAGTTAATAATGTTTATGCATATAGCAAAGTCTAAATAATAATTATGCATAAAATATTTCTAAAATTAGTTATAATTATATGCAATCATATATAATGGCCATTAATAAATCTATATTTGCTTGCAATTTATCAGAAAAATAAAATTAATAACCAAATACTTAAAAAAACCTAACACAGAACATAATTCAATGAGGAAACAAATTTATAGTGAACATACACACAGAAGCTTCAAATATTTAAAAAATATTATTCTGAGTAAATACAAAAGCTCTAACATTTTCCAGATAGTGTAGCTAGTTTGGAGACTATGGTATTTCATAATTTTCCAGATTTTGTCATTCATCTTAGATAGAGTTTTATTTTTACACCTTCAGAACTTATCTACATGTGAATTAGTTCCCTCTTTCTCTCTCTCTCTCCCTCTCTCTCTCTCTCTCTCTATATATATATATATATATATATATATATATATATATATATATATATAAACATTACACTGAAATTGCAATGTTTGGGGCCTTAGAACTTATACAATATCTAAAGAAGTATGTTTTGGTAATTTTTTCTATGTCCTGAAATTTGTCACTTTTACGAAAAATTTATAGAGCTTTGTCTTATGGGTGATAAGATGACAATAAACTTAGTTCTTTGCTGCAAATTTGTTAATGACTTGGAAAATCATTTATAATTTCCACATAGTGAGAAAAAGTTTTACTTTTTGTCTACATATTAAATGAAAACATTTTAAAGTTCAAATGATATTAATGTATATAGAAATACTTTGGAAAATATAAATGGAATTTCAGTTGGGAAATAATGCTAGTTTTTATTTTAACCAGCCATGACTTAACCAGCTGCAAAAATATTTCAATTAAAAATATCATTATTCCAGAAGAGTTTAAACAATCTCAGTCATTGTTTTGTGTAAATAAAAAATACATTTCTAGTGTTTGGTGAGAGCTACTCATATCATCAGGTACATTGGTCATAATGCTAAATTTATCTTGGAAGATGATTACTGGAATTGAATAATCTGTTTTGTTATAATGCATCATCTTAATTGTATATGGATTTTAGCAAAAATAATTTCCATGCCATTTGAAATAATAATTCCATAATTTTTTAATTATGTAAAATTAATCTTGAACAATTTCCAATATTTTGAGTTCAGCAAAACACACACATTTTGAAAAATGTAAAGTAATTTAATACCCTGCATTTTGGTCCATCTTTTGCATATCATATCAATACACTAGGTAGAGTCAAAAAGCCTCCTAGATTTTCTTTTAGAAAGTTAAAATTTATTCCAAAAATAATATAACATCTCATAAAATAAAACACTTAAAATACATTAACACATAAAACAATAAGTTGAGTTCCTCTTCATCATCATTTCATGTTGCTTTTTGGAGCTTTTTATGGACATAGATATGGTTCACATGTCAGGGTACTCTGTGGTAGGCTGTATGCTTGCTCTTAAAGATGATCAGTTCATCATCAGGGGAACCTATGAATTCTTCCTTGGGCAGCTAACACTTTGCAAATGGGATTAGGGATACTTTCGATCACATAATTTGTCTCAGTTATCTGGGAGGGCATTACATGCAATCACAGTGTGTGTCGAAAAAAATAAGAAGGCAGAGATTTTTACAAAGGGCATTGTGATTGCTCATACAGGTATTAGCACCATAAGCCAAGAAAACCATCAAAAGTTGGATGAGACAATAAATTCTTCTTCAGAGACTCTGAAAGGAGCAAGTCCAGCTGTCATGACTTTTGGCCAACAAAAAATGATCTCCAACTGTAGATTCCAAAGTTATAAGTTTGTGTTGTCTTAAACCACTCAGTTTACAGTAACTTGTTATAATAGCAAAAGAGTTATAGAACAACAGCTTACTGCTGGAAGTTCACAGAAGCCATTACTGTAACACTATGTTATTGCAAAAATGCTTTATTGAGTAGCCAACAGAAAAGAAATCATAAAATATATACTCTGATATCAGGGGAACTATAGGAAGTGAAAAGAAGAAATTCTTCTTGACTAGACAGCAAAAAAGGGGCTCTTTTCCCCCAAGGTAGAGTTATGTTCTGTTTAGGGAACTGTAAGCTTGCCGTGACTAACCTGTGGTATCTTCTGCTCCTAGGAATATTTGAAAACTCATCTTAAGAGTTTTGTTATTTAAGGAATTTATGTCTGTCTCTTTCAAGGCCTCAGTTGATTTAAAAATAATAATAATTATTGTAAAACACAAAATCGATTCATTTCAAATAAAATTGAGTAGTTTTAACATAGTCATGGAATTCTATATTCATCAAAGTTCTGAAATACATATTTTATATATCTATGAATAAATATAAATTCATTTTAATTTTTTGAAGTTCAGATCATTTTTATTCATATTTTATCTTCAGAATTTTCCCGCATTCCTCTTAGCTCCACATTTCCACATGCTCAGCACCCTCAAGATTCTTTACTAGAATTGTACATTTATACAAGTTTAAGAATATATATATATATATATATATATATATATATATATATATATATATATATTACTATTCTTTCTTTTATATGTTCTATAAACTTAGAAAAATTTATGAAGATTTATCTTCCATTATGCTACCACACCAAAAGCCTTCACTGCCCTAAAAGTCCTCTGTACTCCACTTCTTCTTACACAGCCTTTAGCAACTACTGATCTGTTTACTGTCTCTGTAGATTTGCTCTTCCCTAAATGCCGTACAGCTGAAATCATATGAAACATAGCATTCTTAGGTCAGAGGCCTAGCTTTCAGCTATTCCAGCAGGCGTTGTTCTGCTTTGCCATTATCTGATGGAACAGGATTTTGAAATTCTTTATAGAGGTTGATTGGCCTTGTATAAGTCTTCTCAATAAGGTGTCAATTAATGTATTTGCCCATTTTATTTTTTTATTGTTTAGAATTATTCTCTTTGAATTTTAGATAATAGTACTTTATAACCTATGACTCATCCGCACAATGTGCCCCACTCTGTAGTTTGAGTTCTCATTATCTGGGTAGTGAATTTTGGAGAGGAAAAATTTTAATCTTTTGAAGACCAACTTAATCTTTTCATGGACTATAAATCTGTAATTGTATCAAGAACTCATCACCATGCACAAAATAAGCTAGATTTTCTGTCTTTATTATTAGAGTTTTGTAGTTTTGTGAAAAAAATGTATATCTATATGTCCCAATGAATAACTGAGTTATTTTTGATAAAAGCTTACGTCTAGACTAACTTCTTACATGTATAGGATCACTGAAAAAGCATAAGTACCCTATGATTCATCAGTCCTTCCCTATGAATGTATAAGAATATTTTTTCAGCATATTAAATATTTCACTCCATTATCTTTGTGCTTTCATTGTTGGATGATTTTCTTATCTTGGTCTTCAGTAAGATATATTTACCTTACAACTTCTTTCCAAGAGTGTGAATATAATAAGCTCAACTATAGTTTCTTCACATTCATCTTCATGTTTTCTGATCTTCTATATATTTGTCTTTTTATGTGCAATTATTTATGGGCAATTTATGTGCAAATTCATAACAATACTGCTTTAAATAATATTTATATTTTTCCCTTTCTGTGTATGTTATACCTTGTAGTGTTGTCCCAAAATTTTATGTGTTTCTTTTCTGGTTTTTCTTCATCAACTTAATACTTACTTTTGTATTTCGTAATTTTTTTTTTATTGGCATATCTTGAAGCATGAGTATCCTTTTCTCAGTCATGCCTAGTCTACTAATTAATCCATCAAAGGTTCTCTTCCTTTCTCTTTAACTGGTTTTGATATAAAGCATTTTTTGGTGCACTTCTTAGAATGTCCTTCTCTGTTGACTATCTGCACCTACATTCTGTCTCTTTTATCCATTACAGCACTTGGCATACTCATCAGAGTTGTATTAACTTCCCAGGTTTATGTTTGCCATATCATTGCCATATCAGGCTCTGATTCCTTCTTTGGTTTGCTTTATTTCCTGAAGCCTAGTTTTTGTCTTTTCATGTCTCATGCAATTTTGTCAGTATTGAAAGATCGGTATAATATATGGGGTAAAATATTTATTGCAAAATGCTTTTGGTGATTGGTGACAAGGTGTATGAGAGGGAAACCATTCAATATCTTATTGACTAAGTTTCAGCCTTTGAGTAAGACTGTCTCTAAACTATGACTTTTTGAAATATTTCTTAGTTTAATATCTGCTTCATTGTTTTAGAGTGGACTAGATGTAGATGTAAGTTTGAAAGACAACTGGGTTTAGATATTTCTCTTATACCCCTTGGATGGCTAGAAGGAGATGCAGTAATTTCACTTCCTTTGGGCTACTTAATTCTGAAAAAAAATATTGATTAAGGTTCTGGTGAGATTATTTCTCTTCTTGAAAGAATTCCTTCAGAATTTGAGACCTCTAGCACACTTGAAATTCATTCTTTTGCCTTACTGACTTTTCTGGAAACATAATGGGAACTTTTCAGATAGTTATTATGAGAACCAGGTCAATCAACAATACATTAAATTTTTGAAAGTGTCTGACCCCTCATATGTTTGTGTCCTTGAGATTTTAAAGCTCTGACTTCTCTACACTGAGTCACCAATAATTTGTTGTTTGCAGTTGAAGTTCTAACTGGTACTGATTACAGTGAAGGTTCCTCAACATGAGCGTTTTGCATGTGTAAGTTGTGTTCTATATCTTCTTGGATGCTCTGTCCTCATTTGATGGCAGTAATTTGCCTCTTGGTTTTATGAATTTTTAATTTATTTATTTTTTAATTTTTGAGAATCTCAGCCATACCTTTTATATTTTATTTTGTTTTGTTTTATTTTATTTTATTATTTTATTTTAATTTTCGAGACAGATTTTGTCTGTTGTAACTCTGGCTGTCCTGGAACTCACTCTGTAGACCAGGCTGTCCTCAAACTCACAGAGATCCTACTGCCTCTGTCTCCTGAGTGCTGGGATTAAAGGTGTGTACCACCACCACCCAGTTAACTTTTTTTTTAACTTAACATGACTCAATCATTTTAATTCCTTTCTATTAAGGGACTATTTTCCTTAATAGAATAGCTCTTTTCTATTGCTAGAGGTTTACTATTTTATTTTTAAAGAGCTTATTTTCTCTATGCCAGAAAAAATATGTCTTTGCCTCCCATGTTCTCTGCATTAGTATGGTTTGGCATGTTTTATTTAATTAAAATAATTGACCTTTTAAAAACCTTGTTTTTCATAGTTGTATTATAAATGGGAAATACAAGATAATTCTGTACATCTAGTCAACAATAGACATCAAAATTAATAATAAAAATGAATATAAATGCACCAAGGACTATACAGCTTTTAAAAGCTGTTTTTAGCTCCTTTGGAACATCTGGCCTTTTTAGTTTGATGATGAACACAGGATATTAACTAAATTGTCACTGATAATTTTACAGTGCATTCAGTGCTATTGAATTGGTATCAGTACGAAGGGCACTGAGGTTAGAAACCAGCCTGTACTAGAGATATGCCTTCAAACAGATTTTTCTTTGTAGAACCATGAAACGAGGGTTATAAATAGACATATTAGTTTCTAGTTAACATTTTCTGAGTAACTAATTTAGGTAAATATTATATTTACCACCTCAAAAACTTAAATCTAAGATAGATTATGTCCTACTGGAAATGATCCTACTACAAACTAACTTCTATTTTATTCAGTACTCAACTAAAAGTTTAGTAAGTAATATATACCACTTCTACTTACTAAATTTCTCTCTAATTGTATTCAGGAACTGTATTTTTTGAGATATATTCAGAGATCTTAGAATATAATCCTAGGGCACTTCTGAAAGCACAGGGCTATAATTGCTTTATCTTGAAAATATGAGCACATTTTGCATTTTGCCTTGCAATTCATTTGTACTTGTTTACACACAAAAATGTATCCAATAAGTAAAAATAAAAATGATGTTTTAGGCAATACTGTAGATTTCTTCTTGGCATCATATATCTCCTACCACAACTCATAATACCATATTTCTGCACAATCTAATTTAAAATGCATAGTTTCATAGGTAAAGTTTAAATTTTAGGATAGATATCCTCACAAGTGACAGGTCCAAAGGATATGTGGGACAAATGGCTATCTGTCATGTCTATTAGCATACCAAAAGTCATGCTGGCCTCCAGGCTTCCTTAGTGTCAGAGCTCCCTGTGGCTCATCTCAACTCTTCTCAGTCTGCCACTGAACCCTAAAATGTCTTTTCCCTAGCTTCTCATTCCTATATATCTCTACCATTTCCACCATGTGCTCTCTTTTGACTTCTTCTCTTTGCTTTCTTGGTATTCCTCTCTTGGTTCTCCTCTCTCTCCTCTCATTGCTTGGTCTAATCTCCTGACCATGCTTAGTCTACTACTTTCTCTCTCTCTGGACTCTTCCAGATGCTTCTGACTATGTTTTCCCTCGTATCCACAATAAAAACCTTCATCTCAGCCATAACTTGGAGCAGTCAGGTCCTCACTTTGAGTAAGAAATTGAGTATAATTTTAAAAATAATTTAAATTTTTGCAACTTTTTTCTATTGGTAATTTTCACAGAATTTTGAATAACAGTGCTAAATACTTAAAAATGGTCTTATGTCTTGACTAGAACTAGGAAAAACAGAATTAAGGATAATATGGGCAAATATGCTTCCTGAGTATAAAATTTGAAAAGTTTGTAGCATTTATATATATTTATGAAATATAATTATGTTTTTATTGCATACGATAGTAAGGGTCATGGAAATAATGATATCCATTGTCAACCACCTATATATCTTGAACATACATGTAACAAACATGAATAATATGTGGGAAATTATAAAATTATACATATAATATTTAGCATAATATATAAAGTAAATATTATATAGTATTATATGCTTGAAGCAAGAAGACCCCATAAATTGCTTTCAAGATAACCTAGGACCTGACACAGTAGTCAATAAATATTATATAAGCACTTGAGTGTGGGGAAGATGTAGAAGGATCCCAAATTCAAGGCCAGCTTAGGTTATATAGTATCTCAAAAAATAAGATAGTTTGCATATAATAAGCATCTCTGAATTCTGTCCAGCATTTTAGGTATAATATATACAACAGAAGAGATTAATTTTATTATATACTGTTTTTAATAAGATCATATATACAAAACCTGTTCTAAAATTGACAGTATTTCTCCTTGATCTCAAGGCTTGCCCACTGCATTAAGTGATGACATAAAATGAAACCTCTTTTCTTACATATTTTTATGATGATTGACTTGAAATTTCATATACTTTTATTTGTATGTTTACCTGAATAAATATTTTGAAATTATTTTATTCTTTGTGATTATAATAGTTTCATCATCTACCCCTTTCCTTTCCTCCTTCAAAACCCTCTCACATATGCTTACTTGCTATTTTTAAAATTTTTTTGGCTCCTTTTAAATCAATTGTTGTTTTCATGTGTATCTCTGTATCTCTGTATGTATGTATGTGTATATATATATATATATATATATATATATTCCTATTTGCATAAATACAACCTGTTTAATCTGTATAATGACACTTGTGTGTATGTTTTTAGGGCTGACCATTTGGTATTTGATAACTAATTTGTGTTTACTTTGCTAAGGGTGACTGTTTCTCTCACACTCCCCATCTTTCAGTTTTGCTGTTCTTTGTGTACAGTTGAGGAAACTTCTCTTTGCAACAGGCAGGGGATACTGGAGAAAACTATAATCAAACAAAATACATAGATTTGAGCCTAGTCCCAGTGGATTAATCTACAATACAGCTCCTCCACCTAAAGTTCAGGGATCATTGAAGAAAAGGAGACAGAGAGAATTTTAAGAGTCAATGAATCGAATAGTTTACAGAAGATATTGTCTCTTAGGAATGTCAGAAGCTATACCCACTAAAGTCTCACCAACATGACTGTCCTGACATGAGCTACCATGGACAATAATAAACACATTTCAATAGAAAAAAATGAACAGCTACCATCAGAGTACTTCAACAAACTTGCCTGATGCTGGGTGAACCAAATATTTAATTCAATATTGGATTGAGAAGCATTTTTAGGTATACTTAAATAATTTTACATGACTACCCATAAAATAAAAATCAACCATTCAGTCACTTAGGAAGGATTCTTTATTTCTCTGTATTGTCAGTATTTTCTCCATTCAGTCACGGATTTTGATACTGTTCTTTTTACTTAAGAAAATCAAAATATTCCAGTTTTATACTTATCATTTTCTCCTGTGATCATGATTTTAAAGTTAATTTGCTTTTTATTCATTATCACAGAGTTTTCTTTTAAATTGAGTTCAGGTAAGTTGGACAATAGCTTTCAAATCTGTGGACCATAACCTCTTAGATGGAGGTTGCATAACTGGATTTATAATTTCCCCCCTAAATTTTTAAGAATAAAATGTTCCTTAATCCATAATGACTAAAAATTAATTCAAAATGAAATATATAATGAAACTGAGGTAATTCTGGCACCATTCACCTGTATTGTATTCTCTGATTTTACCAAAATATTGGTTTGAACAAACAAATGTCCTTTGCTGTTGCTCATACAATCAGGCCAACGAGCATAGCTCAAAATGCTATGGCTCAGAGTCAAGATTATTATGTGTCATGTTTTCATTGTACATAAAAGTATCCCTGTTCTTATAGAAACAAAATGGTTTAGTTACAAAAAGCAAAGTCTTTCTATATTTTGCTACTGTGATGGTTAGCTTTTTGTTAGTTTTAAATATTTTTCAAATATTTTTATTGAAATTTTAAAATTAAAAGATAATTACATTACTTTCCCTCTTCTCTTTCTTCTCTCTAGCCCCTCCTATAACCCTACATTACTTCTGAAATTGGTGTACTCTTTTCCTTTTTATTTTTATTGTGTGTGTGTGTGTGTGTGTGTGTGTGTGTGTGTGTAAGGGAGAAAATATGATAGATGATAGATAGATAGATAGATAGGTAGGGAGGTAGATACAAGCAAATGCATAAATATATGCATAAAGCCTGTTTAGCCTGTTGTGGCTTCTGTGTATGTAATTTTAGTGCTAACCACTATGCAGAGAGGGAAAGTGTCTCTTAATTAGTTAGCCAGTACAATGTGATGGTTTTAACTGACATTTTGTCACTACATAGAATCACTTGAAGAGAAAGTTCCAGCTTATAAATTAGCTAGATCAAGTTGGTCTATGAGTATGTCTGTCCAGGATTGTGTTGTTACTTAATGTAGGAAGATGTAGCCCATTTTGGGGAGGATCATCCCCTATGAAGTGTATCCTGAATAATGTAAAGGGAGGTATAACATAGTCATCAGCATGCAAGAATGTGTACATTCTCTCTTTGTTATGAACTGTGCAAATGATGCGACTAGCTGCTTCAAAGTCTTATCATCATGATGTAGCTGACATATAGGTTGTAATCTGGAATTATAAGACAAATAAACTCTTCCCTAAGTTAACTTTCATTCATGGTATTTTATCACAGCAACAGAAATGAAACTAGAAGGGCTACCATCAATCCTCAGCATATCAATATCAAATTAGTGCATAGTTAAATAATGGTAGGCTTTATTTTAAAGGTTTGTGTTTGTGTTGGTGTCTTTAGTGTCATAAAAATCATTAAATTATTTTATAAAGCAATTAGGAAAAGATTTTCTAAAAACTCTGAAATTTTCCGGCGTATCTGCCATTTCATTGCATATTTATGAACAGCAGCATCTCATCCTTGATAGTAAAACTAAAACATTGGCCAACTCTAAAAAACATTGATGATGGCCTATGTCCTGATGAATTCAATATTCTGCCAAAAGTAAATTGCTTATGTATGGTGGCTAGTTTTAATTTAACTTACCACAATGTACAGTCATGTGAGAAGGAATTTTTATTAGGGCATTTCTCGGTTAGGTGATAATTTTTTCAGAGGATTATCATAATTAGTGAATATACTGGGCTAATGTGGGCTGTTGCATTCCTGGGACAGGAAATCCTGGACTGTGCAAAGTCGAGAAAATAAGCTGGGTGCAGCATGTATGCACTAATGTTGTGCTCTTGACTGTGAAGATTATGTGAACAAATATCCACAACTTTGACTTCTCTGCAGTGATGAATGGCGATTGAAACTGGGAGCCAAGTAAACACTTTCTTCTTTAAGTTGCTTTTGTTAGGATATTTATTATAGTAACAGTAAAAGAAACTAAGATTATGTTAAAATAAATAAGCACATCCTTTTCATTAGCATGTACATTTAATCTCCATAGACATAGATTCAGTTTCAAAAAGGTGTTTTGTTCCTCCTAATTCAATCCCTGGTCCTAGTCCAGGAGCCTTGGAGCATTTCGGTCTCCTTACAATGTATTCTTAAGCCTAGAACTTGAAGGCTTCAGCCTCAGCCTCCACACAATCTAAAATGTTTCAGCCTCTGAGACTTACTGCTGACTGAGCCAGTCTGACAAGTTCCTTCTAAACACAGAGTTGAACTAAACTCAACTGACTCTTCTGGTTGGACTCTACTTACTGTTCTGGCTCCATGCTGACTGGTTCAAACTGACCTTCTGAACCAGCTGACAGTTTCTAACTGAACTCTTGTGACATCAGCAGACTCTAGCTGACTACAGCAACTACTCTGACTGAACTACTCTGCTCTGCTTCAAACTGACTCACTCTTCCCATCTGATGCTGACTTCTTCTGCTGAGCTGCCTCTGCATCTTTGTCTTAGAATCTTCAGACTGCTTCTGTGTCTCCCTGAGCTCTCACTGCCCCATACTGCCTCAGTTAGCCTTTCTGATTCTCTGCCTTATCATCCATCAAACCACTTCATTGTCTCTGTGTCTTGTCTTAAATCTGCCTCTTATCCTGACTCTCTGAACTCTGTCTCTCTGACCTGAGAGACAGAGAGTGTGAGAGTTGGACTTGTCCTAATTCAGCTAACCCTTCCTCTGATTCAATCAATTTGCTTGCCCTTCGCTCAGGGTCATCTAAGAAATCACTTTCTGTCTGACACTGACTCCTGAGCTCTGCTTTCTGTCCCCCAAGTGCTGGCATTAAAGTTGTACTCGACTTGGATTAAAGGTATGTGCCACCATTGCTTTCTGAATACTGGGATTAAAGGTGTGTACCAACATTCTTTTTATTCTAGAATAGCCATGCTGCCAGATTAAAGAACCAAATATTTCTCTACAGATCTCATTGTAATAAATTATAAAATTATGTGGGTAATAAGGAATTGTTTTAAATATATCTCTTTAATTTGTAATTAGCAAATGTTTGATTTGTATTCCTTTTCCTTATACAGACATACATAGGGATGTATGAACATTTCTTTAGTGAAAAGGGGCTATGAATGGGAAACGGTTAAGAATATTTCACTTGACTCTCTAAAAGGACTATAGTCGAAATGTTTGAGTATCACTAGTCTGTAGTGAGATGAAGATCTAAAGTATCATAAGTTAGCACTGTCCAGAGACTAGAGTCAGAGTACATGAAGTTTCGAGTCATTAGAGAAAAGTGTTCTTTGTGGAAGGAAGGATACATTACTGGTCTTCAATTATGACCCATATCAAGTAGTCCTTAATCATATTCATTCCTCTTTGTTGCAATTCCGTTCATCAATAGTTCCTATAAATACTCATTTGATTTCCAGAGATTTCTAAAATACTGGGGAGTTATATATGTATATGTACTAGTGTTTTGGTAACTGAGAATATACTTTTGTTGATGTCAATATATTGACCATCTAGTCTACATTATAAATCTAATTCTCACATTAGACTGTCATTTTGAAAAGGACCAGGTGCTAAGCATTAGTAAAATCACTATACTTAAAGGAATCCTTTGTCAAAATTCCATCACCATTTCTTTTGATAGCAGTTCTTATTGTCATCTATTACCACACTTGTATAGGCTAAGAATCATAATGAAACTATATGGCCTGTGTGTTTTTACAAAGTTGTTCTCTGCAAAGAATACAGGTTCAATAATCTTTCAGGATTATTTCTTTATGTGTGACTATTGTTTCCATTGCTTTAGTTAACTGGAAGATGTTTTCCTAGACCCACTCCAAGCATTTACCTACTCTATTCTAGATAGGTCAAACTCATTGATAAACTTTAAACAACACGGAATTTTTTAATGGCCATATACAGTTGAAAAATCTATAAGGAAGGGAGTTTTTTACTGTATGATTTTTTGATATCTTTTATTTAAAAATTTAAATTCAGTATATTTTGATCATAATCTTTCCCCTCTCCCAATTTTTCCAAGATTCTCCCTATCTCATTACCCACCCAACTTCAAATTTATTATAATGTTAAAGTGCTCCAAGATAATACTTCCTTCCAGGTATAGGTGGCAAAGATATTATGGAAGGGAATCAAGTTGTTTACATGAGAAGAGAGAAGTGTCTGCATCATCTCAGGTCTAACGAATAGCTTACCCTTTCCCTGATTTCCTAGGTTTACCATGGGCCAGAGTACCCTTATCTGCAGCCTTTGCCTTTCCCCACCTAGCTTTTTCAATTACTCTTTTGTTTCTGCTTCAAAATCCTGTCTTCATAATCCATGTTCTTGGCCAATTCTTCAATTGTTTCAGGGACTTAGTTTTGTCACCTGCATGGCCAGCATTTTATGACCTGGTCCTTCCCTAGAACTTTGTCTTAAGGTCCAGATAAGATTTTTTAAAACGTCTTTTATTCACTAGGAATCCATTGGAAAATTCAATAGATTTACTTCCTAGCATCATGCACCAAAGCGTAATTCTAGCATTATGAATTTGAAAGTATTCTGCTGCTTCATAAGACTTAACAGCAGTAATATTTTACATTGAATTCATGCTATGTTAAAATTATAAAAATTGCCTATTCAGGATGTTAGTGACTGGCATTCAGTTTTCTTTGATGATAGAGGTAGTCTCAGAATTTCAAAGTTACTCACGCCTCATTTAACTTAATAGCAAAACAAAATTACAATATGCTTGAATAAAACCCTATCACAGCAAAGTTTTTAAATGGAACAGTTATCTTTCATTGCTATTGATTATGCTTTCTTTGGGGATCAGCTGTAGCTCTCATTTGTGGTCCTTCTTTTACTACTTGGGAAAGCATTGTGAATGATGAAATACACAAGCAATAGAAGGGTTGTTTTCTGTAATGTGGGAGGACTTGCCATGTTTTATATTTATAGCCATAGCCCCATTCATTTTTCATATTATCCTTTTAAATATGGGCTAATTTCTTCACAGCTTTATGCCAGAGTTAAAATGTCAGCTATATATCACTATTCCAAAGTTCAAAACACAATTTGGCAGTGGTGACAGGAACTCTAAAGATATTGGTTCTTCTCACATCATCCTTCAAGTGTATACTGTTCTTTCACCTTCACTGAAAAGGTAACCCTTAAAAGAACAGGATTTGGTACTTTTATAGTGTATGAAATCAGGTTTATTCTTAATTCTCCCAGTTTATTCTCTCTAAACCTTGCTTTCTCCTTCACTTTTGTGCACCCTGTGCCCATTCTATAGTACATTCTGTTTTCTTCCCATGGTATAGACTGCAGCAATGTACTTAGATACATATATATGGTATATATGGTATATATGCATATATATGTGCATGCGTGCATGTATGTGTGTATGTATATATGTATGTGTGTGAGAGAGAAAAATCTAGAAACATGCACAAGAGAAAACTGAAACAATGGTAGGAAAGGAGCCATTTGTATCTTCATCCCACAGCACATTCTCCTCTCCGTTACTTTCCTGGGGAATTCATTTCAGTGCCTTCCAAGCCGACAAAATAATTAAAATTTTAGAGAAATAATAGCAAAAAATAACATTTTCACAAAACTGTTAAAAATTTGAAGGAAAAAAGAGAACACATGATATGTAACTGAACTTCAGTATGTCATTATTTTTTCCTATGTATTTTCTTTTTTGAGTGTGTATATAAATATTTGTATGTATATTCATACTTTAATTCACTTATCACATAAGAGACAACAACTGAATTTAAAGCTCAAACTTAGATGCCAAGTGGTAAAGATGATCCAGACAAAAATAAGGATATATAGAATAACCTCTTGGATAGTGGGCAAAAAGGAAATAAATATAGATAGTGTTGCATTGGATAGCAAAAGATGCATAACATTAAATGGAGAAGGTGTTGAAGATTATTTTAGAGATAAATAACAATACATGCAAAACTATAGGCAAAGGTTGACTGTGAATACACATGACTCACTTTGGGAAGCAGAACTAATGAACCTCAAAATACAGACTAGAAATTGGAGGTGTTTAAATACAAACATGAGCTAGCCCTCACTCAGGAAGGCTGTGACTCGAGAGTTTTATCTCCTGAACAAGTGTGTAAAAGAACTTTCCTCACACCTTGAAAACTAGCACTCCTTACTTCTCAGAAAATTTCATGCACTATTTTTCTACTGAGCAAATTTTGAATTTCATGTTTCTGGGATTCAGCATTAGTTTTCTGATTTGCTCTCTGATGGGTTTTCATGTGGGAATTAGAAACATGCTGTGAATCTCTGTCTTGTATGCTGACTCTTCGCATCCAGAGACTGTACCTAGCATTCTCAATTCCCAGTTTAAGGTTAGTACCATGTTCTAAATTCTAATCCATGGTCCAGAAATCCTTCTGATTCCAAACTTTACCACTACCATTAAACTACAGAAGCCAATTCACAACCACAGTTTTGTATTATCATTAGTTATAACAGATACAGGTTAATTCTGAAGGCCCATTGTCCTTTGTATACTAACTTTAACTTCCCTCACACTAGGAACTTTATTTCTCATAAATATCAAATTACAGACATACAGTTTTTTCCTTGTTCTTACTCTCTTGTGAAGTTATAGTGCTACTGTCTCTGTTTCACAAAACAAGCAAAGCAAGATTCAGCCATCTGCCTTATAATGGCTTTGATTTAGAAAAACAGAAACAGAACAGCAGCAGTCATAGCATGCGACAACTATAAAGAACATTATAGTTGACTCAGGAAATTACACACATCAACTCACAAAAGATGGTTTACAAGACCCAGCCAAATTTAATGAATAACTAAAGATTCATTGGTAATTTGTAGGAGAGATGGTTATCATTGCTGCTCCTTTCTCCAGAATTTGTCTAAGAACAAACAGGCAAAGATGTTAGCAAACTGTCTCTCCCTAGAATGTCTGAAATCTGGATGAATATCATTGCTATTTTTCAAAAAATCCCAGGCATTTTCTCCATTGTCCTTAACCTATTTCTGCACCATTACTTTCTTATTTTAAACTGATGACATGTCTTATATTTCATAGAGAAAAATATACATGAAATAGTAGGCATAAAGAGTCAATAAAAGCTTGCAGTAATTAGACATGATATTCCTCTACTCTTCATGGTCAGAGGTTGGGGTCCTTTTCAACCTTCTATTCCTTTCTTTGGGAGTTATACAATCTACCCCCAGAACAACCCTTAAAGCATTCCATTTTCTCAAACAATGCCCTTTCTCTTAGCTAATCCATCTATGTCTGTACTAGATTGTATTTTATTCAATTGTTTCTGGGACCTTCCTCCTGAGCATATTTGAACAATCAATAAACACAAGTTGTCCCCTTCTAGTTTTGTTTGCATACATATTTATTTAAGATGCTCTCATTAAAAAAATCAGAACTGCCTTTCAATCCCATGTTTTCTCCTTCCCCTGGGTTGTATGTTTCTTGGGATATTCCACACTTAACGTATCTATTTCTTATGTTCCTGTATCTTTTCAGTTATTTCAATTCACAATCTATGTCTCAAACTCCACAGAGAGTGCCTTTGCCAACATTTCTAAGTTGTTTCTTTACTGCTAAATCTCATGGTTATTTTGTGTGTAGTATCTGAAATTGATAACTCTACTTCCTCCCTGAAACTGTTCTTATTTAAGGCTGAAATTTCCTACTGTTCTAAATAATTGAGTTTTATTTGGCTCCTATTTGAGATTCCTATCCTCTATGTATATCTTAAATGTTACCTTTTCCTAATATGCAATGTCTGTGGATTTAGATTTTCTTATCTTAACTCCTTACTTTATTCAAGTAATCTTATGTGAATCTTGGTCACACCTATGGCAGTGAGTAGATGACATCGACATAGTTACTCTCACTATCCAAGTTTTGCTCCTGGCGCAAATTTGTATCTAATTATCAGGTATGTGAACATAGCAATATTTTAAATATATTGAAAATTCTCGCAACTGCCCCTCCTAACAAGTTCTTTTGTTTCTAATCTTTCCTTATTGCTCTATAGTAATGTTTGCTCATTTATCAAAGAGAGATGTCTGAGATTCATATATTATTTCTCTCCAAATATATTACCTACAGTTTTATTTCTTCCAACTTAACACAATAACTTTGTCTTTAATACTGCTACTGGCATAGTTCTGCTCTTTATCCATAGTTTATAGAGTTTGACCATATATTTTCAATATTCTTCTTACTAAGTGTTGACTATGTGCCAAGAACTGATTCGAGTTTCGATGATTAACAGAACAACCTTTAATGTCATGATACTTAGTTTGTACTGAAAGATCAAATAACAAATAAACACAATTCAAACAATGATAGATGCTATATTAAAAAAGGAATGCTCAGTGTACAGTTGTATATGGGGTAACTATGAGGATCCTTTACAGAGAAATACCAACTCACTAATAAGGAGATGTGGAAGTAAATGGAGGAGGATACTTAAATAAAACTTTAAATGTAACAGGAAGCCATTGAGCATAGTGAGTTTACAAATAATAATGTTTTACCATAACAGAAACTTCATTGTAAAAGTAAGTGAAATTGGTTGAAGTTAAAGGGGGAGATGTGACTATAAGTAAAGTCCTGAGCTAGACTCTCGGATTTCTCACACATCAGGTGTGGCCAGCCCTCCCAATTAAGGGAAATTAAGAAAATGTGATGGTGAAAAATGGCAGAAAGGGATATTAGTCAAAGTGGTAAGATGGAAATTGAACATTTCGACCTATCTTCAAGTTATTGCCATGAGACTTAGGTTGAAGTGAAGTAAGAATTGCTTGAAGGGTTGAGAAGTATGCACAATTAAGATGTACTGGTGAAACTGAGATATGGTTCATCATCATCTCAATTCTGCTACTGCCGAGTGGTGCTGGAGAATTTCCTATCACATTAGGGGACTATGTGGTTTTCTTTTCCTGTTGAAGAGTGATTCCATTATAAAGAGATCTGTCTATGAAGCTCTGTTTTTCCAGGCATCCAAGGTGACTTCACGTTTAAGAAAATGACTACAGACCTTCAGCAAGTATATGGAACAAGGTGTTTTAAAAGCTGGCATTAAGATGCCTCATTTAGTTTTATATTTCTACCTTCAGTGTTGAAGGGAGATGAGAGATACATTAGATATCTCAGTTTTTCCACAGATATTCATTGAATGATTAACACATCTACGTGCAGTATTGAACAGGGAAACTTACGAAAATGAACAGAAGCAAGGTAAAGGCAGTGATGTCAGGTTTTTTTTTTTTGGTACTTTTGTGGCTCAAGAGAAGAGTTGGTGCATTTTAGTAAAAGCAGTTACTAAGTACCTGTTAAAAGATCATGGGAAGTCTTTTAAGGCTATGTTGTTGAGTTTGAATTTCTAGTCTAGATTTAATGGAAATGAAGGAAGAACTCTGATTTCATTTACATTTCATCTTCTTTGTAGAATACAGGGCACAAATGAGCATAGGTAGACATAGGGAAATCAGAGCGAGTGTCACAGAAGGAAGTTACTGTCCTGGTGAGAGATAGCAAAAATGAGAGATAGCAATTAGAATGATAATAAGAAGCTATCTTTGAGGTGTCTTTTAGAATGACTGCCGGCAAGACTTCCTAATGGAGTAGATGAAGAAAAAATGTGGAGTCAAGACTATAGCTTAGTAAGTGAACTTTGGACATTTAGTTTTAACATTCCTGCCTTAAACTCCTCACACAGCACAATTGTGGCTTTTCTAGAATCAAATTCTGAGAGTCCAAGGTTGCTGCAAAACATTCTGTAAAGTACATACAAGAAATTTTCTGGCACAAAGGCGCTATTAATAACAAACTTTAGGAATGCTTTGTTCAGCAAGCCTAAGTGCTATCTCCTCCAAAAGACCTTTCCTAGTTTGATAATATGATAATAACACTCAACATTAACTGAACAATTCCTGTTTCCTGCAGTGTAAAGGTCCGCGTATGTAGTTCTGAAATGAGAATTGTTAGTAATCTCCATTTCCCACTTAAGGAATATGAGTCTGATGAATAATGAATGATTTTCCTAAAGATTCAATGTTAAGAAATGTGGAAAGCTGTAATTTCAACATAGACTACTTGACTAGAGGTCTTAACTCTGGAGCCACTTTACTCCAGAGGTTGATATGGAGGGGACAATGCTTTGATTTTAGATTTTAAATTCTATTATAACGGTTAATTTGACTATCTGCGCAACCATGCATTCTTTGAAGGTAAAATGCCTTTTTATCTTTATATCCATGTTAAATAGAGAAGTGTAAGACATACTGTAATCCTTCATCATGTACTTACTGAATATATTTACATGATAGAGAGTTGTATACAGCTAATTATTTCCCCAGAGAAGTAGTTTGAGTTTAGTTAAATTCACATATTCATCTAACAAGTTTTATAGATGTGAATTAGTCTCTAAGGGAGTTAGCAATTGGCAAAAATTACACTTGAAATAACTGTATTGAGGTTCAGTTGATGGTAGGCTGGTGGGAAGGACACAAGCAGTTGTTTTGCATTGTTTAACTTTTAAAGTGTTATTGCAGAGAGCTAGTAGCTGTCTGCTTTACTGAAATTTGGATGCCTCCTACGTCCTATTTCTCTGAAAAAGATCTGAGCTGTTGTCTTTGCTGCAGAACTCACTTAAGTAAGAAAATTCATGGAAGAGAAACTAAAATTAATGCAAGTTTTCAAAAGAATAATTTTTGACTTTGCAAAGTTAGATAAGCACTGTGCTAAACACAAATATACAATAGTGAATGAATTCAAGCAGACATTTCAGAACTAAAATTTATAAATGCTGTACATTGCTAACCCTTGCCAAAGCTTGCCTTGGTGTGTTTCATAGATCCTTGAGTGGTTTGCTTGTTCATCTGTTTAAAAGGAGATTATATCTCCTTCTAGGCCATTCTGGGTTTCCAGAGTGTAGTTAAAATTGAATTTCAGATGTTTGTTTATTTTTGCCCTTAGTTTGGCTATTCTAGCCAATTATAAGGATTTAGATTATCAAGTTTTCTTACTAAGTAAAGCTGTGGATTTACAGAAGGAATAACCATTATTCTTTCTAATGGAGCTCTCCTGAATAGCTGGTAACAATTAATGCTAGCTAGGGATTGCTATGTAAGAGAATACCTTAGAGAAAAGAGGAGACCAGATCTAGGACACATAGAAGAACTTTAGGGAGTGGCAGGCAGTTAGGAATAAAATCCCAAACTTACAATAAACAGCCAATAAAGAAACGGGTACATCTGGTGACTGAGAAAACTACAAAGAGCTGGCAAGGAACAAAGCGAGAAAAATATTGTTCCTAGGAAAACTGACGAAAGAAAGAAAATAAAGAAGAGCAGGAGAAATAGTCTTCCCCAGGTCAGAGCATGCCAATTGGTATCTAATATGGTATCTAATATTGAATGGTCAACCTTGAAAAATATATACAAGGAAAATTGTATGGACTGAATAGGTTTATATTTAGAAATTTATATGTATAAATTCAGGGTATGCATAAGCAATAAAAAGTGAGGTCATAATATTTAAAAAGAACAAGGAGGCATATACAGGATTGTTTGGAGGGATGATATAAAATATATAATTATATATTATAATCCCCCAAATAAGAGAAATATATGAAAAAAAATAAAGGAAAAGGTGAAAGGGAGAAATAAAGAAAATAGGAATCCAAGATTTGGAATACTGGCATTTAAGTGTAAGACAACAGAATATGTATGGAAATTAAGAATGGGATCACTAAGTAGAAAGATTTGATCCTGAATTCTTGAATTAGAATTTATTTATCATGACCAGAGATAGCATCAGTTTTAAATCCAAGAGAAGAAATGGGTTAATTTTTCAGTGTTATAAAATTAAAGGAAATTTACTTAGAGAAAGCTTACCGTGTTATTTTATATGCTCCTCCCTCTGATCTGAAAACAAGGTCCCTGAGAATTCCTCTGAGGGCAGGAAAATCTAATGGTTTTCCAGGTAGAAAGAATTTCTCTAATTCAGTGTTCTACTTTCTGGTTGTTATCCCTCATTGCAGGCTCCTTCTATGTGGAACTCCAGATGTCCTGTCCATTGTCTGTCCCCAATGTCCCTCAATGCTTGTCTTCTATAAAATAACTGAACAGAATTTAGGCTCATATTTTCATAGATTGATGGTTGGCATTTATGTTCTTGCTGTCTTCCATATGAAGATGCAAATATCAAATACCTCTTAACTGAATCTCAAAGATGTCTATCAGCATCATCCTAGTCATCCTTCTCATCCTCTAATAATGCTTTCTGATTGTCTCTCAGCACTTTTTTGGAATAGCCAGTAGCAATGCTCCCACTTGAGCCCTCTGGTGGAAGCTACTGAATATGGAGTTTTTTCAGGAATTGACTCATTTAAATTACCCTGGTATTTTGGCATGGCTTAGAGGACAATGGGATATAAACCAAAGTAGAAGGTCCAACTATTGAATATTTCTTAGTCTACTGATTACTCTAATGTAGTTTCCCTATGGTACGACAATGTAAAACGCACTGTTTTGTCTTTGTTAAAACTATATGAAATGATAAAAGGGATTAAATAATAGCCATCCAAAGTAATCGAAAGTAATTCAAATTGTTTGCTCACACAATTTTTAACTTATTTGCATACCTCTAATAATGAATCAAAGGATTCCCCATGCTTTCTGAACCAGTAGTTTATGGTGATCACTGACAGAAAATGATATCTATCTTTGGAACCCCTTACAAGTATCAATATTTAGTAAACTATTAGTAAGAGTGTTAATTAGAAAGGGCTACTTAATTAAATCAACATGTACTTGTATAATTCCCTCAATCAGGGAACTTTAAAAACACTGTTGTCATCATAGTGGCATGATGATCAGTAACATCCAGGGTGTGGAGATGGGGAGAGGTTGGTGGAAAAGCTGATTAGTAAGTGGATTTAAATTGGTGAGTTACATTTTCATGGGAGGAGCAAGTAGAAAGAATTTAAGGTTGAGAAAGCACCATAAATAAAGCCTTTGGAATAAATCACAATGAAATAATTGATTTGGCTAGAACCATAAAATATGTGAGAGAAGACATACGGTTAGAAATAAAACTTAGATACTTATCACAAAGGTCCTGAAACAGTCACAAATAATGTGAACACATATATAGAACCACACTGTTTTCCATAGGACTGATATTTCTTTGATCTTATTGTAGAATGTCTTGCTTATATACTGATGGAAGAAAATAATATAATTAAATATGTAAGCACCATACAAATACTTGCAATTTAAATAAAATCTACCTAAAGTAATAACCCAGTGAATTCAAGTTAAACCTGCATACCTAATCCCTTTGAGGGATGCCCTTCCTTTTCCTCCTTCTAAGAATAAAGCCTGTAGTTTCAGGAGAATGTATGAGTTTCTATAACTTCAGGAAAACCCTCAGTTCCACATGCAGTTCCATGGGTTCTCATTAATCTCTGGCAACATACTCCTTATCTAGCCTTGTTATCAGTGAGCCCTTGATAGGTCTACAAAAGTATTACTTGCCAGTGTTGTTGACAGTTATGAAGTGTTGATACCATAACCCCTCTTTATGGAGAGCCTAAGTATCTGGCTCTTACAGGACTTCATCAGCTCTACTTTAAGCTGTGTAGAGACTTCTGGAATTTCTGTATACTGTATCTTCATGTGTGAGATAATGCAAGTATTCTTTATTTGTCTGATGATACCATGTCTCCAACTCTTCTTTATTGAGACTGTGCTATGCCTCTTCAGAGAACCCTGTAACATAGCATTTCTCTTGTCACAAATGGAATGAGTTTTCCTTAATTGGTCAGCCATATCTCTGGTCCCAGAATGAGTTTTCCTATCTTGGAGGTTTCACATGCTTTTCTCATTCCAATGACTAAGAATTAGAACATAAGTGCACTGTGGTTATTTCATAAAGTAAAGCCTCTTACCCTTAACCTTATGCTTTGTAAATATTTCTCCTATTCTTACTCCCATATTACTCCCATTCTTATTCCCCTCCAGTCACAGTAAAACTATGTTGTGTCTTCTCTATTTTACAGCTTGTGATAACATATAGGACTCATAATTCTATTGCATTGCTCTTGTTATTTGAGAAGCATTTGAAATATTAAAATTGTCCATACTCATACAGAAAATACACTCATAAATGATTGCTTTTCAACAAAACTTTTCTTCTAAGACTGGATTTCCCCCTGTGGACTTCAATGTACCAACAAAAAGGTTTAATTTCTATCAAGATAATGACTCAATTGTTCATTGTCCTCACTACTGCTTCTCTAAAGTGATGCAGATCATGGAAAAAGTGGCACCAGTCATAACAGATATTGAAATACACTATACCACACACATGTATCCACGTGTACACACACACACACACACACACACACACACACACACACACACACACACATGGATCCCCAAAAGTATGTATTGTGATGAATTATAAGGTGACATGTAAGCAGTGTCAGGACAGTGATTAAGTGTCCTAATAAAATATGATGATATGGAATTTGGAAAAAGTGACAACGTTGAAAATACATGTGATATAGAAGTAGCATGATCTAAGGACTAGATAAGGAGTATAGGAGAGACAATAACCAATCACAAATGGTTTTCTACCTAAAATAGTGTTGTAGATAACAGCTGTACACTTTGACTAACAAAACTCTTTACCTAAATTGAGATGTAAAGACAGATATCAGACTTGGTTAGGAGATAAAGACAACAATACTTATTGATCATCAAAGGAGCAGTTGAATGTCATTCTGAGACTATTTCATTATTTTTAAAAGGCTGATGTTATCAAGAAACATATTTGAGTAAACATTTTGAGAGTTGCAAAAAATAACACTGAACTGAACATGTTGTAAATATACTAATGCATTTTTACCGAGAAAAGCAGTCATAGAAGTAGCCTAAGTTGTATCTTCTTTGGTAACCTCAATACATGGAAACCCTGAAGTGAGTTTACATCCTGAAACTACTGCTGTTAGTTTTAGGTAACAGGTGTTACATGCTCAATACTTTCAGCCTGGCGAGTTTTTAAAAAAATAAAGTTAATGATCAATTGTTACCATCTATCATAATGATTCCAAAAGAACCAGACCCATTTATAAAGTTTGTTGAAGTCTTCCAGGTCCAGACTCTCAGTGGGAAAATATTTCCCCAGATAAATTTATTTTATGGCTTACTTCAGTGATATGTGACAGCTCTCAGATAATAAAAAATGAATTATTCCCTTTGAGAAGAATAATGTTTGGCTTTCAAAGAACCTTGTGGTATAATAGATAAAGTATAGTGATACGGTTCTGAGTCACACTGATACAGCTTCACTCATGGTGGAAATGTATTTTTACAGTTCTGGAATGGCTATGTGTGTGTGTTTGATGACAGTGGTGAAAAGAGGAAAGAAGAGCATTGCCATTATTAAGGATTGTGGGTATTAAAAGACTTGACGTGTTATCATTTCCTGGGCTTTTTAAGTTTAGTTGGTAAAGCTTATGAACCAGTTTATAGATACTTTACTATGTGTTACATGTTGGATTTACACATAATGTCTTTTAGTGACAAAAATACTATAAACAGTCAGCATTTATTTCTCACAGTCCTAGAGACTAGGAGGAGTAACATTAAAAATAAATGGTAAATACTTCTTAATTCATAGATGACTCCTTCACCTATGTGAAGTTTATGTGTTCATATATACTTAGCTGTCTACATTCTCATATAAAAGAACACTAATTCCCATTATCAGAACTCATATACTAATCACCTTCCAAAGTCAGTACTTTCTAATAGATTCCCTTTTTGGTTACATATCAACATGTAACTTTTGGGAGAAAACATGCACTCAGGTGACAGTATGCATATTAACCCATTTATTTTCCAATAAAATGGCAAGATAGGCATTATTCTTTTCATGTTTGTAGTGATTTGATCATTTGCTTAGGGTCAAAAGCTTGTAAGAGAAATTCAGTTTTTGGATATAAGTCTATTTTGCTCATACCCTTAAGTAATATTCTTCCTCATTCTTTCTACAACCTGGTTGAGAAACCTAATCACTCGACAAATCTTGAAAATAAATATCTCCGTATATACTAAGTGTCAGAACCACGACATTCTGTTAAGGTATAAAGGGAGACCTACCACACATCACAGCACTGTACACCATGCTCACTATCACACAGTGCAGTAGAGTGACACCAAAGGCTGAATCCAATAACGTTCTATAACGGTAATGGTGAAATCGAGGTTAAACAAGGATTAATAATGTTCTTAGAACATTGTTTTTCTCGTTTTCAGAGTAATCTTATCTAGATTTCAATGGTGAAAAATTCCCCTTTCTACCATTTGTTAGAAAAATAAAAAAAATAAAAGGTGATCAAACAAGTACTTATATGTATATTCCAAGAGCAAACTCTAAGCAGCAAGACAGTACCTCTAACTTCTACAAGTTATTCTACTGCATGCTCTTATAGTAACACTTTCCCTTTGGATCAAATTCTCCCTGAAATTCCTTTGTGAAATAAAAAAACACACAATTTCATCATCAAAAGTTAAGAATATTATCTCAGCTCCATTGAAAACAGATACTCACTTCAGGCCATTAGGCTGAAAACTACCTACCAACTTCTTTTAATTCTTGTTGCTTTATTTAAAGTATTCTTAGTTTTTGTCCTCTAAACTGTGCTATGTCAGGACTTGCTTACACTGAGTTACGTGTAGCAATTACTAAATGCATTATTTAGCTATTACTAATTTGAATTATTTATAACTAGACACTCTGTGTCTGTCTCTGTTTCTCTAACTCTCTCTCACACACATATACAAACATCCATGCATGCTATGCTTAGGGTATACACACACACACACACACACACACACACACACACACACATATATATATATATATATTTAAATGAACATATTTTAAATTTAAGCCCTTCTTTCTGTCTCTTACACACACAAACACATACACACATTCACAGTGGTACAAGTTTGTAAAAACCATCACTTTGTAGGTCGTAAATGACAAGAAGATCAGGAATTAAAGGTCATCATTGTCTATAACGATGTTCAAGGTCATTCTGAGCTACATGAGATCCTGCTTCAAGAAAAATAAGAAAGAAAAAGACAATTGATTTTCTCATTTTTAAAGTGGTGTCATGTAATTATCTGCAATCCATAGGAAAGGACAATAGTTTCAGATAGGATGGTTACGTGAAAGTTTACTGCTATGTTATCCTGGACACCATTCTACAGAGTCATTCACTCAATATGTTCTCATTGTTACTATTGTATATATAGCAGTGCATGAGCAAAACCAAATTAACCATATGTAGTCACAATCCTTATATTCTGTAATTACATTTCCTTTAATATTAGTTGAGATTGTGCTTCAGGAGGTTGCATCTGCAGCTAAATCAGAGAAAAAGTTCACTTTCATACTACATCAAATATAAATATATAAACAGGGAGAAAATAATTTTCAGCCTGACCTTTATAGAATACAGAAGAAGTTGATGTAAACTTTCAAAGATAAACGTCTTTGGGATATAAGAGGTAAAGGAAAAAAGAAATTAGAACTTTACTTAGCCTTAATTTCCAGGGGAAAAATACTAAATGTTTATGCACATACTCTCAAATTTTACCCTAGCCATGACTCTTTCATTAAAAATAAGCAGGTATGTTTTGATAGAATACTGCTGTAGTCTTTCTGTATAAAACTGCATGTAACTATTATTGATCAATTTAATTTCTCATCTTAGGGAGTGAAATGTTTGTTTTGAAAGCAATGACTTTTGGTTTGAGTTATGCTTCATTAAGAGATGATAAGAAAAGTAGAGAAAAATAGTCTGTGACATATCAACCAGCATAATGTGATAAGACACATTACTGTTTTATCTCTGCATGAGTCATTGCAGCAAACAACAGAGAAAACAATAGAGTTGAAATATTGCTGAAGGAAAGACTCTAGAAGTAATTTTTTAAATCTCTTATATAAAACACCTTAAGGCCTACTTAATGACCTTCTTCAGGTATCTGATTTGGAGCACACACAACAGGAAAAAGTCCTGATAAACAATCACTTTTGATAATCATCTCCTTGAATAAAAGAAGCAGAGGCTTATGTTAAAGAATTTACTTAAAATTGAGAAGTGCTATAGGAAGACCCCTACCTGAGTTTTCACGATTTGGGAGTATCAGCCAAGGCTTTTCCCCCATAACTTCTAATAATTATATTGAGAATTGTATGATTTCTAACAATGTTAGTGAGGATTACCTAAATTGGCTTTTCCTTTATTATGTGTTTAATCACTAAACACATTCTTATTACCTTTGCATCATTATATTCAACATCCAAGTAAATGGCTTCTAACTTTGATGTTGCAGTTACGAAAAGTGTGTATTTAGAGAATTTGATTTAAATTAACAAAATAACTCAAATAGCAAATAATCACATAATAATGCCAAGGTAAGATTTGAATCTGTGGTTTGTTAAATTGAGATACTGGTTGTGAGCTATTGGGTCTTATTTACCTTTTTTGTAACATACTAATGCCAATGGCTCAAAAATTTCTTTCTCTTCATTTTCGTTTTTTTTTTTATATTTTAAGTAATTGTTTCATAAATCTGCTAGGAATAAGGGGTTTCATAAAAGCCTTTCATGCTTCTGTAGAACTATCTGGTCTTTGATGTGCAATCATTCATCCAATAGTTATTTATGAAAATATATAGCTTGGAGCTGGAGATATGGCTTGCCAGTTAAGAACAATTGCTCTTTCAAAGTGCCAGAGTTCAATTCTCAGCATTACATGGTGACTCACAACCATCTGTAAGTCAGGTTGCAAAGGATCTGACACAGTCTCCTGACTTCTGTGGACATGTACATTGTATGCAGATATGCAAGCAGATAAAACAGTCAAATACCTAAACTACAATAAATTTAAAAGAAATGAAAATATAATCAGTGAACTTTAAAATAAATCTCTAAATTACCTATATCACCAACCAAGAGAGACCTCTAAAGGGGTAGTAGAAGGCATCAGGACTAGAACTTGATCTTCAGCTTCAAAGTACAAGAATCTTGCTCCATTATCTTTGATACTGAGTTAAGACAGCTGCCACTTCTGTTTTTATCTGTATCTTCGAATATATGTGACCTTTGAGTATAGCAACCCCGTGTCAAGTGATTAACCATTTCAAATGATATCTTCCTGGATCCCAAATTTTCTACTATTTCTGTATTTTTTGATTTTTGTCAATAAATGGAAGTTTTAGAAAGCAAAGCTTGAAGATGATGAGATGTCACTTAAGAGATACTGGTATGCATGCTAGATACTGACTATAATGTACATTTTATGTAAAATTATCACCTAAGTTATGTGTGGCTCTGTTTCCCAGGGGACCTCGTAAAAGTCTATATAGCTACTTGAGTCACATATTCAAGTCTAGACACATGATAATACTTAGAGTATTCAACCTTCATAAGTGAAGTAAATGAAGTCAATTTTTCAATAAAGAATGAAGTAAACAGCTATGTGGGCAGACAGTTTTCTCTCATAAGGAGAAAAAACTAATGGCAATTATTCTGCTGTGATTCAGTCATTGGCATATATCCTGGAATTATACAAATCATTCACTTGAGATAAAATTTATGAATCCTTAATTGTAGCAAGCAGGATGCACTGGTGTAAAGTATATGTTAACACTAATTGATTAGTGTTAGTTAGCCAAGAATGTATTTTACATTCTAGGCAGTGAAAATGTAGAAATCACCTGACTATGGATATTGACTAGAACCATAGAAATTTGCTTTGGAGAAGGTTTAGAAGAGATGGGAAATGAAAATATAAGGATGATAAATGTGTAGCAGTGCTATTTAAACGATTATCAGATTATCAGAAGAAAATATTCTGAAGAGACTGGACAGGATAAGTCATAGCTGGTGTAAGTAGAAAACAGAAAACCATTATTCTGTAGATATCGATAGAATTTTAAAATGCAGAGAGAAGTCAGATGGCTTGAAGGTAGAACTGTAATTTATGTATCACTTTGTATTGGTGCAAACAGTCACAAAATCATATGGAAAATACACATAAGAGGAGGGTATATTTCTAACTTGGGTATTAGACGTGGAAGAGCATTTTGATAATATCTAATATTGAAGAAACTGGGAACAAACACTGTTCTGGGTTAAGGGAATAGAATAATTAACAAATCAAATGGAGTCCTAGAACAGATAGTCTTTCTTGGGGTGGGGCAAAATATAAAAATATTTTAGGTTTACAAAATATCAGTACTGATATGCCAGAGGAACTTATTTTGGTTCCTGGAACCTACATCAGGACTCGCTCTTCTGGCCTCCTTCAGTCATGTGTTCCTGATTGTACACAGACACACATGGGCAC
Source organism: Cricetomys ansorgei (assembly GCA_026225945.1). Taxonomy (NCBI): domain Eukaryota; kingdom Metazoa; phylum Chordata; class Mammalia; order Rodentia; family Nesomyidae; genus Cricetomys; species Cricetomys ansorgei. The sequence continues at coordinate 872,187 of JAMJFZ010002884.1, read as the reverse complement.
AGAGTAAAGGCAAAATAATCTTTAAAGTAATATTTTAGGAGATAAATCATTTCCATTAATCCAAGCAAAGGTAGAGATTAGAACTAGAAGAAGTGTCTAATAATATGGTATTTTAATATCCAATTTTAAGATGAGAGTGGAGAGAAGGCTCTACTGAAATGTGCAGGTGGGGGATGGAGAGGATGAAAGGGGTTATATCATTACAGACAGGGATTAAAGAGAGTTCTAAGAGTTGGCTATGTGTGTCATGTTCGAATAACAGACAGCAGCCAGAGTAGTTGAAGTGGAATGAGAGCAAGACATAGATGGTTATCAAATGGCATAATACCCTTTGAATTACTGTGAATGAGACCAAAACAATCATTGATATTTCAGCAGATGAATAATATGTTCTCACTTCTGTTATTAAAGTACCATTATGTGGGCATTATAAAATGGTGAAATCACAGAGATCATAGCTGAACCAATTAAGTAAGCCAAGAATTATGGAAGTTTATATTATGATGATAATAGCAGAAATTGTGAGAAGAAGTTGATGGAAATGAAGATTTGATCATAATGATGTGATAGTTATGTGTAAAATGGTTATAATAAAATCCATTATTTTACACATTGAAGATATACTGATAATATCATTCATAAAGTAAGATAAAGTAAGGAAATTGAATTTTGAATATAAGGTAATAATTGTCAAGATGTGCTGCACAATCAGATGTAGCCAAGGAAGATTCCCAGAAATTTTGTTGCAAATGATTGGGAAATCAAATTTGCTGTATCTTAAACCTGATCAATATGTGGTAGGAGCAGTTGGCAAACAGTTGGAATGAAGTTAAATTTGAGACAGGTGCAGTGAGTTGGCAATTGAAAATATCTATCAGGTTAAGATATGTATGTATACCTGTATTTAGTGAAGCCAGACCAGAAATATAAATGTGAAGGCTATCAACCTACAGCTGCTATTTATAGTTGTAGGACTGGATACGTTTATTTCAGTAAGTAGTTTTTTGTTACTGAAAGAACGAGACTGGTGATTATTAAAAAAAAAAAAGGAGGCTAGGGCTATAGCTCCTTCAGAAGAGCTCTTAGCATGCACAGAAACCTGTGTTTAGTCCCCAGCACCACATAATACTGAGTTTAATGGCATAAGCTTGTAATGGAATCTCAACTCAAAGTGGAGTCAGGAGGCTCAAATGTTCAAGGTCATCTTTGGATGCATGGCAAGTTTGAGGCCATCCTGTCCCAGAAGATGCTGTCTCTAAAAATTACTAAATAATATAAAGGATAATGAGAAGATGAGATCTAAAAGGAGGGAGTCCACAGAGCAGGTTCTGAGATAACTATTTGGAGACATATCATGTGTGAAACATGTCTAAGTGCTGAGGACAAATCAAGTAAACTGAGCGTTTGGTACGAAACAATGAACTTGGAGAGTTGATAGTTATAGAAGTTGATTGGAAAAGAGTGAATAGGATTAGAAATAATCCACAGTCTCTTCACGATATTATAAACCACATATTGCATGATTTTCTCCAGTATCCCTCAATCATACATTAAATATAGAGGAGCAAATGTTATGGTTTATCAAGAATTGTTTTTTGTTTTGTTTTTGCTTGTTTGTTTTTTTTTTGTTTTATAAGAATCCAAGCATTGAGAAAACTGATGAGATGTGAATGTCTAAATTAGTTTAATATAATTAACAGCATGGTCTACTTTTGGAAAGAAAGGCAGTAAGGCTAAGAGGATTAATAAATGCACATAAAGTAGAAAACTTAATGAATTAAACTTAATGATATTGGCAACTATACCAGCTTGTAGAGGAAAGATAGTAGTGCAAGGGAGGTTAACAATTTTTCATAAAGTAGAGATAGTAAAGAATATTTGTTATTAATAAAATGAAACACTAATGGTTTTAGAATGAGACTGCTGGTAGAATGAGTAATTGTGGCTAACAAGTTTAAGACAAGGAAATACACATTTACAAGGAGGAGATGTTTCAAGTGAAGATAGTACTCTGAGAATATTCAGGGATATATATATATATATATATATATATATATATATATATATATATGTATATGAAGCAAGTCTAAGTAAGAGTCACTGGGACAGATGAGTGGGAAATAAACTACACATTAGGGATTTGGGAACATCATCCCAAAGGAATATTAAAATCTTTCATAATTGTAGCACACATTAAATAGGTAATATATAAAATAAGATTATTCATGGAGCATTGACATTTCAGCACATCCCAAAGAGTTGTTAGGAAAGCTAGAAATCTCATTGCTCCTCATACAAACTGTAAAATAATTTCTCTCTTTTTTATATGTCTGCTAGAAATGGTATATAATTTTTGGTTCTATCAATATAATATATGTCTATCACTATTTGAAAAGAGAACATTTTTTTTTTACTGAAAATATTTTAGTTTGTCTTTAGGTTCAATATTATATTTCATATATTTCCTCATTCTTGGCTTATTCATTATTTTTATGTAAGATGTCCTTCTGTGTTTCCTAAGCTATAACACTGAAGAGGTAAAATTTTTTGACACTTTCTATATTTGAAAGCAGTCTTTGTTCTGCATTAGTAGATGTTCAATGTATTATTCTGGGCATAGAACTATACATCAAAAATAATTTTCTAGTTTGTGATCATCCTATTCCAAAGTTCTTAAGTTGTCGCTAAAGTAGCTGAGTGGTTCCATGCAACTTTGATTTGTATTCCTCTTATACGTAATTTTAGGAGATTTTAGAATTCCATCTTTATTGGACATATGCTTCAGTCGGTGATGATGCGTCATGCCTAAAATCCTGCTATTCTTTTGCTCAATGAACGGAGATACATTATGCCCTGCTAATCAGCAATCACATACATCAAGGAAATATTACTTTTTCCTTTTTCTTTTTTAATCTATTTATTTATTTGTTTATACATTTTAAAATTTATTTTTCTTCTTTCATATAATACTTCCCATCCCCCATCCTCCTCTTCCTCCACTCTTCTCTGTAAAGAGTATTTAAAATTTAAAAGTTTTTGTTTTAAAATGGGGTGTGCGTTTGGCTGTTTTCTGCTGTTTGAGTCTGGGCTCTCAGAGTCTACTGTTACTTTTCTCACTAGCAACTAGACTCCGTCTCTCTGTTCTAGGCAGAAAGATTTCTAAGTTGTAACATTTTAAAACCTCAGTTAGCTCATATGGTTAGGAAGAAAGGAAAGGGAAGGAAAGGGAAGGGAAGGGAAGGGAAGGGAAGGGAAGGGAAGGGAAGGGAAGGGAAGGGAAGGGAAGGGAAGGGAAGGGAAGGGAAGGGAAGGGAAGGGAAGGGAAACATTTATAGTCCTTTTCTGGCTGTCTTAATCGGTCTAGGCCTAGGGAACTGAACTAACTCAAACCCACTCTGGTTCAGCTTCTCCCAGGACACCAATTACTGAGAAAGATCTAAAGTGTAACTTTTCTAAAAACACAGTTAGTCCACTTTATCTGAGCCTTATTTCTGCCTGCTTCCCTATCAGCCTTATTGTGGTGAGCCCTTCAGACTCTGGGCCTAGACTCTGCTGTGAGCCTCTGGCTAATATTGCCTAATTCCTTTATTGGGAGATCTTCTGAGCAAAACTGAGTCATGAAAATATTAATAACTGCCTGAGAGTGGCTTGTTTCAGGGGAGTCAAAGTCCTTGAAGGAATGCTTCTTCTCTGGCTAAACATTCACCTCCATCCGGAGAAGCAATTGTCCTAGGCAAGCACCTAGCATCACCCAGGAAAGCCATTGTTCTAGGCAAGCCTCTAACTTCACCCAGAAAAGCTATTTCCCTAGGCAAACATCTAGCTTCCCTGAGACAGGTTATCTCCCAGGATAAACATCCTTCTCCAGCAGAAAGAAGGAAGCTCCTAGGTTTAGATTTAACTCAGAGAATGGGATGCTCTTCTCATGTATTGTTTTACCCAGTGATTGGAACCTTCGTTGTACCTGTGATCATTAACCTTGTAACTGCTGCAGCTGCATGTAGTCCCCTGATGAAAGGGGTATAAGAATTGAGAGAAAAATTAAATGTCAGCTCCATTCCATTTGAACTCAATAATACTGTGTGTGTCTGGTCTATTCCCTTCCCTTCGCATCTCTTTTCCCCTCTCCTCACAAGGCCTTTCAGTCCTGCTCCCCATTCAGGCACTTTCCAACTTGTCAGGATGGCCCTGACATCTTATTTCTGTGTGCTTTTCCTGTCATCAGCTTTTGTGCGCCCTCTTTCTCTGTCCTGCAGCAACTGTGATTTCAACAGTTTCTTTCTTGTATACCGCCCTCCAAGCTGTTCCCAGAAATCCAAGCAGCATGCAGCCACAAGTAGGGGGGGGGGACTTCTCTTTGGCAAAGCCTTATTTTACACTTCTTTGCTCCCCTCATCTTCCCTCTCCCCAAGATCCACCCCCACCTCCCCTTCCCCTCAGAAAAGAGCAGTGCTCTCACTGTTACTCTCTATCATTGCATATTTTTAAGCATTTTGTAAGTTAGTACTGCATTTGTCTCATTTCTCTCCACCAACTCCCCTTGTATCTTGCTATTCACAATCAAAATTTTATATATATTATACAGAGAGAGAAAGAGAGAGGAGGGGAGGAAGTTTGCTGAGTCTATTCAGCATTTCTCATATGTGTATTGATTTTGGGAATGGCTAGCCAATCAGAGAGCTTGTTCCTGAAGAGAACCAATGCTCTCACTCTCAGCAGCCATTAATGGCTTATGAATAGGCCTCATGAAATTTCTTGTACCCACTTGACTTGTTAACTGCTGCAGGTTTTGATTAGGCAACCGTATTGTTAAGGCAAACAACACATTTTCTGGCTTATCTGTGGTTCCTAGCTCCAAATCTTCAGATGTGGGTACACAGCCCGGTGTAACCACAGAAACTAGGAAAATAAAAGTTGACCATAGAGGAAGAGATGCATGCTAGAGAGTGCTGGCAAGATAGTGATGTGAAAGGCTATATGGGGAACATTATTCGGAGAAAAGAGTGGAGGGCAATTACAAGGGAGAGGAAGGGGAATAAACAACACAAAAGATGAATGAAAAGCCATATGAAGCATATTATTATTTTTACTTAAAAAGCATATGTACTGTGTGTGTGAGTGTGTGTGAGTGTGTGTGTGTGTGTGTGTGTGTATGTGCGCGCGTGCATTTAAATATATAAATAGAGCCTTCTCCTTGGTCTTGTATGTATATGATTTCCTGGCAGACTACTTGGTGTTGGACCAACAATTAAAGAGTTCATTCCTGGAGAAGACCATTTCTCTCACTTTATAACTGATTACTTGCCTGTAGTTCTTTGTTCAGGGAGCAAATCAAGTGAGATTGCCCCTTTTCTGTTAACATGTCTGTTAGTGATGGACTTCTTCAGCTCTTCTTTAGGAAGCCGTAATCTTGTCATATCATGGGTGAACCTTCGCTGTCACTTCAAAGAAAAACAACCTGAGCAGTTTCCCTCTTCTTATGGTTCTTGCAATATTTCTCCCACTTCTTCTGCCATGATGGTTGAACCTTAGGTTCAGGAGATGTGTTGTAGACATATCAGTCGGGTCTGGACACTATATGGTTGGTCACTTGTTCTCTGCATATTGACCAGTTGTGGTTTTCTCTAATTGTTTTTGTCTGTTGACAGACACTTGTTTCCGGAGAGGTGAGGCCTATACTTATCTGCAGTCATAAAGGTAAATATTTAGAATACAATTAGGAATTACCCTCATTAATAGCGTGGAGATAATAGATTATTATTTTTAATGTTTTAAAGCTTATTTTATCTTATGTATATGGGTGTTTTACTTGCATGTGTGTCTGTGTACCATATGTCTCCCTGGAGTCCAAGGAGGAAAGAAGAGGCCATGTGATACCCTGGTATTAGAGTTACAGATGGTTGTGAGCTGCCAGATGGTGTTTAGAACAGCATCAGGTACCAGTCTCAAGCACTGAGATAGTCCAACCTTATTTAAATAAAAAATACCACTTTCATTTTTATTTACTTGTATGTGTTTCCATGCACATGTGTGCAAGTATCCATGGAGTCTAGAAGAAGCCATCGAATGGATCCTGTGGAGCTGAAGTTACAAGTAGTTGTGATCCAACTGACATAAGCACTGGGAACCAAACCCAGGTATTCTGCAAGAGCATCAAGGACTCTTACTCACTGAGCTATCTTTTCAGCTCCAGTATAAACATTGTTTAAATTTAAAGATACTTTTGAAACAGTTTCTGTCAATTTACATAGTCTTGGGTTAGATATTCAGCACCTCATAAAATGAGGCATGATGGTACATAACTTTGATCCTAGTACTTAGGAGGCAGACACAGCAGGATCAGATGTTTAGTGGTCATTACCTGAATACCTATCTTGGACTCATGAGACCACTTTTTTTCTTTCCAAACAAACAAACAAACATGTATGGGTCCAAGGAGATTCCTGAACTGGCAAAGTCACTGGCTGTCATGTTTAACAACCTGAGTTCTTTTCCTAGAGGGGAACAAGGGAACTTACTCCTATAAATTGTCTTCTGACCCCTATGTGCATGATGTGGCTCACACAGACACACATAGGTACACTACATAGATATAATTTTAAATTAAAAATAATTTGCTCTTAGCCTCAGAGGTTCCTGTAGAAATGCCAGTATAATAAGGACCAAGTGGGAGAAGAGGCAAACACACAGGCTGAAGTGCATGAGGAAACTACAGTGTGTAATTCTTGTACTTGAGGCATTCTGGACTGGATCTGTTCTCACTTGTCACCAGGTATGACATGTGTACAGTACATTACCCACCATTGTTGTGCCAGCTAAAGAATTAAGAATAAAGATTATTTTTCTTGATGTGCATAGTGATGATACTACTACTATTAATTACTACTATTATGTGTTAGAAATTAATACTACTACTATTTAATACTACTATTTATGCACTGGAAATTTGCTGAATACATCTTGAATATTCTTACCACAAAAAGGGAACTACGTAAGGTATGGATTGGTTAAGTAGCTTTATTGTGATAATAATTTGATAATGTGTTCATATATCAAAATAACATATATGTAATATTCACATATTTTTGTCAATGATATTTTTAATGAAGCTCAAAAAAAGATCTTTTTCTTGATTATTTCTCCTCCTTTAAATATGTTGGAGTGGGTTTGATTTCAAGCTTTTCTTTTTCAAGCTTCCACCCTATTGTCTCTATTTATTTTGTTTTTTTTCCTGTTTATTCATTTTGGCCTCTGTTTTACATAAGGAGTTCTATTACTTTTTTATTGTTGTGAAAAACATGTAACTAGAGGCAGAATAAGGGAGGAAAGATTTATATCATTATATAGTCAAAATTGTCAAACTGGAAATTGAGATTACTTAGTGCTTTCTGGCTCCCCATTATAAGCAACTAAGTAACTTATAGAATAACAAATAACTTTCATAGAACTTTTTAGTTTCACATTTAAATGTAAGTTGACAGCTTTTTCCTCATTGTTAAATATGATTATAGAGCTGCAAGTGAACAATTTTGGTGAAACTTCTGGTTTTAGATGCTAAAGGTCTCCTACAGTCTCCTGTGTTTGAATTTGAGGCATTTTTTTGGAAGCTGTGGAACCTTAACGAGGTGGGTACTATCTAGAAACTGCATCACTGCGGTGGTTTGAATGATTATGGCCCACATAGGCTCATAGGGAAATGGCATCAGTTGAAAGGATTAAGAGCTGTGGCCTTATTGGAGTACTTATGGCCTTGCTAGAGGAAATGTGTCACGGGGGAGGGGGGGGCTTTGAGGTTTCAAATGTCCAAGACAAGCCCAGTGTTACTCTCTCTTCTTGTTGCTTTCTGGAACAGTGGAGACTAAGAAAGAAAACCTGTCTTGAAAACCAAACAAAGAAACAAAAAAGAAAAACACGTAAATTGTAATAAATGGAGTACCTAAATCACAGGGATTAGCACATATAAAGTATTTAGAATGGTGTCCTGACACAATGTATCTGTTCAATAAATGCCAACTGCTATTTCTGTCATTAATATTTGTATTATTACATTATTATCAGACAGAGGGGTGTAGATCAGTAGCGAAAATTTTTTGCAGTACACATGAGGCTCTGAATTCAATCACTTGGATACGGAGAGACAGGGAGAGAGGTAGAGGTGGAGAAAGAGTGAGAGAGGAGGTAAATATTCTTATTTCTTGGAGTCTCAGATTAAAATACAAAACCCACTATGTTTACCCATATTGTTTATTTAAAATATATGTGTTTGAAGTGATGATTGTATCATTATTTGTCTTTAAGAATTTAGATGAATAGAAAAGAGTAATTATAAAAATAAATTGCAAATAGCATTTCTTTAATAGCTTGGAATGAATAAAATTGGAGTGACCAGGTCTATAACTCATTATATTTCTCCAATTTTCTTAACCAAATACTACTTTCATGCTATAAAGGGTTTCCTTTGTAGTTACAAGATGGCTGATGTGATCCCATATACTTAGTATGTATATGATAATGTCCAGAGACTCAAGATAGGCCATAGCAAAATGAAAAAAAATTTCTCAGGAGCACCAACTAGATCACTACTTACTTTTCGTTGGCTACAGTACATATGATCACCCTTGAGTCAATCACTGACAGTGAAAGTAGGCATTTATCAAGATTTATAACTATACTAAGAATTATGTCCTAAATGCCTGAGTCACATGGCACAGAACTGCATATGTGAAATACATTGCTTCTTTACAAGAAGCCAGTAAAATGGATTTTGAGTAGGGAACTAATTATAGCAAAAGGAAAGGATTCTCTAGACTTTTCTGTCAATGTTTAAATATTCAATAGACTTCTATAAAAATAAAAACTTCCATTAGAATAAAGACCTATAATTTTCCTGAAATGAAAAGAAAAATGAATTTTTCTAATGGAATTTTCTTTAAGGAGTATTCTTTCATGTCAAAGACTAAATTCATTGGTATTCCAGCCAAATTGCTATTGTAAGAATGTTTGTTTATCCCAGTGTGGTATCTAAATCAAGATAAACTTCTCTAACTTAAAAAAAAAAACCTTTCTTCATAAAATACAAATAAGTAAAATATTACATGAAAGAAATAACTATATTTTGTACTCATAAGTAAATGTTATTTCAGTTTCTTGACTCTGAATATCTGAGCAAAATGAAGGTCACCTCCACCTGACTTCCTATTTCCTGAGTACGTAAAAAATGAATTAAAATTCTCCAACTTGCCTTATAAACTTCAGTGTACTAATTATAATAACACTTTTACATTTAGCCTGCTTATAAATCAAACTGTGGAAGTTGAGATAAACCTACTGGCAATTAAAAGACAGGAAGCTGTATTATCTGCAGATGCTCACAGGAGGTTTTGAACTTTGGAAAATCACATCTGTTTCTGTTATAGTTTGATATTGATTGTAGAAGCTCTTTGAGGCCCTGTTGACTTGCAGATATGCAAATGATTTTTACCCAAGCATGCTTCCGTTCTGAAATGGAAAGTTTACAAGCAAATACACAGCAAGAAGTCATGGTACGTTCACCTCAGAGCTTGAAAAATGTATGCCAGGTTTCATAAGTAAAATTTCAATTTGGGAGAGAGACAGTGGAAGCTTATGATATTTTTCAATGTGTTCTGAATTAGGGAAAAAGCTTGATTTATTTTAACTCTGGGTGAGTTGCACTGATAAGAATAAAATAATGTCTCCAAATAAACCAAATAAAGCCCAGAGTATTGTTTAGTTGAATTCTTTGCTTCATCCCATTTTTAAAAAATCATGTATTTCTACATTAGGAGAACATCTTCAGAAACTGAAGCCTGCAAAAATGCTATTCTTTGACACAGTTCATTGACTTTAAAGATCCTCAAAGATTCAAGAGTTTTTAAAGGAAAGTTTCATTAATGCACATGCACCCTCAGTTCTCTGATTAGCAATCATAGTTGAATCAACCATTTTAGATGAATTTGAATTTAGAAGGCAGAAATGATATATTATTGAGCTATTAGCTATTATATTAGCTTTATATATTATAGAGCAATAGTTATTTTTACAACCTAAAGAAGTGAATAAATATGTATATTCATTCATATAGATATGGCATTCACTGACATTATGCCAAGCTCCCAATCCATCAGAAAAAGAGTTGTTTAAAATTTAGCATGCAAACACTGCACATATGATTCAGTTAGTATTAAATCACTTTACTTCATTGAATTTATAAAAGTACTTACAAAAATTTTCAGCTCTCTTTTGACCATTAAGATTTATCTCATGAGATTTTCATTAATTTGTTTCATTATCTGTGTGTCAAGAATACCAGACACAGTTGAAAAAACTAAGACAGATTTATACTAGCTCATTTTTAATTTCTATGCATCAGAGAGCCACATACTTGTATGTAATTAAGTACATTTCTAATAATAATCAATGTATAAAACATTTAACATACAGTAACATATAATGTTTATAGAATTCATACTGTGTTTCGAGTACAATGTCAAATGTGATGTAAGACGGGTAGGAATTAGAACACCTAAAACAGCGTAACCTGTTTTGAGAATTTAGTATTTGGAATAAAATTGATGAACAGCCTCTACAACAAAGTGAATATATCTGCCTTTGTCCTCCTAATCTATAAGGTTGAAATTTTCTCTCTAATGTGATGATGTTCTGAAGAGGAATATCTTTAAGGAAGAGATTAGGTCCCAAGGTATACTCCTTTATGGATGGGATTAGAGGATTAGTGCTTCAGCAGAAGAAGCCTCCAGGAGCTCATTCGTTTCTTCAACCATGTAAAATGAGAAACAAGGTGCTATTAATAAAGTTAGGAGACCTTTCACATGAAAATATTCCTGGCAATATGTTCTTAGATTTCTCAATCTCAAGAATTATGATTAACAAAGCTCTTGTTTGTTTAAAAAATATTTTGTAAAAGTTTTTATTAAGGCAACTCAAGTGGACTAAGGTAGTTTAAAGTTGGAATAATGTGCTTGTTTTTGCTTTTCACACTAAGAAAAGTCAGCTGGAGGCAAGAAGTACATACCTACTAAAAAAGGAGGACCCATGCCTTGTAGTGGTGGCATATGCCTTTAATCCCAGCACTCAGGAGGCAGAAGCAGGTGAGTTCAAGGACAGCCAGGTCTACACAGTGAGTTTCAGGACAATCAGAGTTACAACAGAGAAACCCTATCTCGAAAAAAAAACAAAACAAAAAAAAAAAAGAAAAATTTGTGGTGGTTGGGGGGGGGGGTACTGGGAGTTGGAGAGATCACTCAGTGGTTAGGAGCACTGGCTGTTCTTCCAGAGTACCTTGGGTTAATTCCCAGCACCCATATGGCAGCCCAAAACTGTCTGAAACTCCAGACCCAGGGAATCAACACCCTCACACAGACATACATGCAGGCAAAACACCAATGTACATAAAATAAGAACACATAAAATTTGAAAAAAAATAAAATTAAAAGGAGGACCTAGAGATTCAAGTAAAAGTTGTTATGGACAAATTTGGAAAAGGGATTGTCCAGTTATCTGAGAATATAACTGGCACCAGCGTGAGCAGAAAGTAGTTAGGAATTGAAGTCTTCCTATTTTAAGAGTTTTGGACTGATGCATTTCTGTTGACGAGGCTAGAGCTATTCACCTGCCAGCTGCCAGAGCATTACTGCTTGCATACTTTGGTTTCTATTTCTAGCTCTCACCATCCCCCAGTGGTTTAAGGGTTAAGGCTTATTGTAAAATATTCTTTGTTGTATGAATGTAATTTTTTTTTTTGCTTACAGAAATGGGATCTTCACATAGATCTCATCCTATTTATCTTCCCTCACTACTTGATACTTATTACATGATATCTGATTTGCCACACACACACACACACACACACACACACACACACACACACACACATTTATTCTTTCACTTCTAAAAATTATTAAGTACTTGCATTGTATGCCTACCACCATTTACCCGACAAATACTCCAGGGATGATATTCTGATCACCTCCAGATGCCTGCCACTGTAATACATATTCTTGTTAATATCTTTCTTTATGTCCTTTCTTTGTACATCAGTGAGAACACATATTCTTGGTCACAGTATTGTATATTAGGTAACTAAATAGACTCATGTTAATTTACATAATCATTACTTCAACCGATAGTATAGGAGGGATAATGGAGCCCAGAGACTAATAAACCTTTTCAGTAAAGGATCAGATAATAAGTATTTAGGCTTTGTAGTTCATTACATAGAATGTTTATATCTCTATTTTCTCCTACTAATCACTCTTACTCTGTATTCTTTAATCATACATTAAAAATGTAGAAAAAAAAAACAATTTTCTATTTCCTCATATAGGTTTATCTTTCACTTAGTTTGGAGGCCATGTAGATGTGGTCGTATACCTCTGCCAACATGTGACAAATCATTCCACTCTTATTTGGTTCCCTTGTCTTAGTTGGTCATTGCAATGAATGTAAAGTGAACAAGTCACTGATTTAATTTCCATTTCTCTGGTTATTAGTCATCTAGATTGTATTATCAATTACTCATTAACATTTAGAGTTCCTTGTCAGTAAGCTTCCTATTGGAACAATATATTCAGATATCTAATGTGATTTTATTAATTTTCGTGATCATTTTTTACACTTTATTGTCATCAGTTACTATTGTCAATTTTATGCATTTTAATTGTATTTAACCAATCAGGCTTCAGGCCATTAATACTTCAATGATGGTTTTTAGTTAGGAAAAATATTGGTTTTGATATAGTTCTGAACTTTAAAAAAAAACAGTCTAAGCTACATAGAGATAGAATGAACCATAACAATATGCAATGAGTTGAATGGCCATTTAAGCATGTTATTGCATTGTACTGTTTTAATCAGTAAGTAGATATATAGGTTATTAGACTACGGCAATATCTTTTAGACTGAAGATTATATGACATGTGTAAGGTAGACTAGGAGTGCCAATATAAGCTGTGGTTTTTGGGGGGTAGAAGAGACATTAGCAATCATTTAATCCAGGTATCTCATTTTCCCTGGTAAGAAACAGAAGCCAGACAGGTTCGGTGAGTACTCAATTTTCCACAGTTAGGTGGTGGCAGAGGCTGTACCAGAATTTCCTGCTTCACAGTACATTGCATTTTCCATTACCTCAATATAAATTCTAAATTGCATGGTTCAGCTGTAAATATTTAAGTTGGTTCCAGAGGGCAGAGGATGTCACTGAGGCAGAAAAAAATATGCAGAAAGGGGAAGTTATAGGTTTTCTTATGAGGGACTGTCTTGTAAGAAATGTTACTAGTACTTTTATAATGATCCATGATTGATTTGATTGTTACTTTCAGAAATAATTATAAAGAAATTACCCACACTTTTCCCTACTCCTTACTATGTAACTAATACCCATTCCCTATGTGTCCCAGGCAAAATTGCATTGTCATCGTCTTTCCAATTTAATTCTACATACTAAGAGTTTGTATGTCTTTCAACAATTTTTAACAATTAAGACTGTATAATAAGCAAAAAAAAAACATTGCATATTGCAGAAACCTTTACATTATGCCTTGAGAAGAGCTGCTAGGCTAGTATCCAGCTATCATTTCCTTGTATGTGGAAATTAGATGCCTATTTCCTCCCTATAGAATTTGCTCAGAAATTCTTACAAGATCCATGATCCATTATCCACTCCACCAGAAAAGCCTATGAGAATTTCTTTGCCACCATAGTTTATTTCAGTGAGGTCTTATTTTGGTTTACCCTGACAATGGCAGACCACAAAATGAGATCATGCTACTCTTCCCTTGAGGCTAAATAAAGAACACCAGACAAATGCCTACACTGTTATGATGGTATTGTAATGTGAATATGAAATATCCTCTCCTGGCTCATGTATTTGAACATATGCTCCCCCAATTTGATGGCACAGTTTGGTATTATTATGGAGTTTTTGGAAGGTTATGGAGCTGAGGGGCAGACTTTGGTGTTTAATAGACTTCCCCCACTTGCTATTCTCTCCCTGAGTGCAGATGTGAGGTGAAGAGCAGGCCTCCTGCTTTTGCCTTTGTGCGTGGCTCCCTAAGATGGAATGATACTCTCAAACTGTAAGCCACAATAATCCCTTATTCACTTTAATGTCTTCCTGCTAGGATTGGTCATAGAAGAGAAAATGAACTAATATCCATGATACTCTTAGTTTCCAGAAACAGAGACATTTTATAGTTGTGGAGAGTAAAGACAGAGGGACATTTAGTACTTCTTAGAGTATAGGGCAGCTAAACCTGGAGTGAGATTTATGGGTACACATGTATGGCAAACTTTCAAATAAGATGTTTCCAGTTTTTATTTTTTCTTCAATAGGACTATGCCTAGCTTGTTTCTTTCTTTCTCTGAATCGTTTCTACTTTTTACTCTTTACTGGAGCATCTGCTATGCTGAAGTTATTTCTTCTGCCTTTTCTTTCCCCACACAGAATGCTGTGCTTTTACTCCCCATTTCCCTAGCAGTACACCTGTTTCAGTTATACTGTTGCTCTTTGTAGTGTAGCCTAAGGACATAATGAAAGCACCCTCCTTATTTTTCTGCAAGTCAAAATATATTCTTTGTCCCGATATAGGAAAAATGAGAAAAGAGAAGGTAGGAGAAATTCTGTCTTGATTATGCCTTCCTGGGGCAATAAATGACCTATTTGAAAAGTATGAGGTATAAAGAAATGCAGAAAAGAACACTGCATGTACTTTCTGTAGGTGATCAGTATCAACCCACTTCGTTCCTTATTTGCCAGACGCTTGAAAGAGTTAATGAGATGGCATGTGGCCTATGTGTAGTATGGTATAATCATTCTGTCTTTCTTGTTTAGCAAATGAACCTTTCAGTGTATCTCAGATTCCTCCCATGGAAGCACATGCTTGATCTTAAAATACCCCATTCTACTATCCTAAAGAAACGGGGACATCAGTCTGCAATGATTTTCATACTCATTTTATATTTCTAGGCCCATTGTTCAAGTTCTTCATAAGTATAAAGAAAGCCTAGATAGATATAACAAAGATGATTAGAACTTTAACAAATGAGTACACATAGAAGTGCAGACCAGATCATCAAAATTTAATATTTTGATTATTTTATATAATTATATAATATAATTATTGGTAATAAATTGAAATATGTTAACTAGATGAGTAATGCAATCTTAGTTATGTAAAATATGATTCACAGGTTAACTGTCAGGGTACTTTCCCCACATTTACATGAAAGAAAACTAGGGATGAAAAGATAACACTCAAGTATACTATGTGAGATGCCTAGATATCTTGAATAAAACAAAAGAAATGCCATCTGTGATTAAATGTCAAATATGTATGATAAACTGTTAAAGTATGATGGTTATCAATCATTCCTCAGAGGAATTCTATTCTTTTTATAGTTCACTGTGGATTTTTTTTTCATAAATATAAATTGTATTTCTAAAAACAATCTGTGTTTCTCTGTTGGACTTCTTTCTTGGTGAGGAAACTAACATATATTTAGCTACCGAAGCTGGCAATGTTTGCAAACTCATATTGGGTGTATTGGCCTAGTTCCTGTAATTAAGAACCCTATATTTGGGTTTCCTTTCCCTATATAAACATTCATCCTGGCTATGATTAAAGTAAAGAGATCTATAGTATGAGTGATAATTGCTATAAGACTTCTGGAAAAGTACATTAAAACTTCTGTCATATTTCCTCATGAAGATAATGCAACTCCAAGATCAGGATTTGCCAAGGGTGAAAATGAGAGTCACAATTACTCATCGAGTATTTTGTGGTCAAGGAAAACAGAGTTGACGATTTCTTTCCCTTTTATGAAATTCAACTGAAGACTTAAAATTGAATTTTCTCTTCCTATTTAGTAAGCTAATGTTCTGTTTGGGGATCACTAAATCCAATGTCCACATGGCCACAGTATAGATTTATGCAGATATTATCTTGCAGTGCAACACACATTCCTATCTGCTTGTGGTAGAGGAAAAACAAACTGCAAATACTATGTTTAGCCAGGTTTGCTTACTATAGTCACAAATGCAAAGAGCTAGCTGGCTAGCGATGTTACATTGCAACCCAGTGCAAATCAACACTTGTTTACTGGATACTTATGCACTCAG
Source organism: Cricetomys ansorgei (assembly GCA_026225945.1). Taxonomy (NCBI): domain Eukaryota; kingdom Metazoa; phylum Chordata; class Mammalia; order Rodentia; family Nesomyidae; genus Cricetomys; species Cricetomys ansorgei. The sequence goes on along the minus strand of JAMJFZ010002884.1, from coordinate 856,031 downwards.
CATTGTAATCATATTTCATCCTTGTGAAACACTCTATCAATCCAAAATGATTGCCAGATTTGCTGGACAGAATATTTTCATCAGAAAAATATCTTTACATAAGCCTATTTTTTATTATTGGATTCTTTTCCTTGCACCCTCATATGTGTTTGTTTTCATCTTCTCTCAAGGGCATCCATAAGTCCTAAACATAGAATTTCCAGTAAGCATTTTAGTTGTAGTTAGTAGAAAAACAAAGGATATAATCAGATTTGGGATAAATACTGGAGAACCAACAGAAAGAGTTAGAGTTTGAAATGGACAATTGCATCAAATAGAAAAACAGAAAAGGGGTTGCCCAGCACAAACATTTTTCTCTCACTTTTGGTTTAGCTAATGACTATGCTTTTTGCATATGGAAGGAAATTATTTCATGGTGTTATATGAGATTGATTGGAAAGTTTCAGAAAGAAGCAAAGCCAGCTATATCCAAGTTAAAGCGAAAAGAAAAAGAAAAAGAAAAAGAAAAAGAAAAAGAAAAAGAAAAAGAAAAAAGAAAAAGAAAAAGAAAAAGAAAAAGAAACACACAGTCTACTGTCAAAGGCCAGTTTAATTATCATACCACTGATTTTCTCATCTAACATGATGTTGGAAAATTCAGGTTCTAGTAAATTTTTTGAATTTCACTTTGCGGAATGGTTATGAGCCAAATAATTCATGGACATAATTAACAAAAATATCTTCAGCACAGTAATGGAATGCATTCCATTTTTCCATTTCTCTCTCTTTCTCTTTAAATGCATTGAGACTCTGATGTTTCATGCAGAATGAAAGATGGTGATGTAAAATTCAATAAAAATTCACACTGATTTTAAATATCAAGTTCTACAACTAATTTTCTACAGGGAGAGTTCATTCTCATATTTGTCATTGATAGAGAAGGCACAGCATAGTATTTTTGTAATGATTTTTCAGGACAGAGTGATAAGAAATATTAAGAAGGAACATTATTTATGGGTTTTATTTGTTGAAGTTTATTTATCTTCTAGCAATGTAATAGTTGGGGACACTGGAAAGGAAGCATGTTGACAGAGAAAGATGCAAAATATGGAGATGATTTTTTTATTCACCATGCAGTATCACTAGAATTTTAGGAAATTGGGAAGACAGGTAAGGAGTATACTAAGTATGTTCATGAGCAACATGGCTGGGTTGGGTGGAATGGGTATTCAGGTAATTTATAACATACTATTACTATTACTATTCTGGGATAATGCTACACTGGCAGTGAGAAGCTCATTCAGATCCCTGATTTGGCAAGTAGACTGGCATTTCTGTGGTAACAAGATCCACTCACAATCATTCATAGTGACTTGAAAGTATATACTGGCTATATTTTGAAACTAGACTGGAATTATAAATGTTAGTTTGCTTGCAAAGAAAAGTATGCTACCTGCTTTTTCATTTCTTATTAATTTTTAAAAATATTTAAAATTTTTTCTTCTCTCATACAACTTATAGAATGTATCCTGACCCTCTCCTCTCTTCCTTCTAGTCCCCAGCTTCCCCTGTATCCCCCAAATCTACCCCACACATCACCACCCACAAACACCCACCCTTTCTAATAGTGCTTTATTTATTTTAGTGTAGTTGAGTCTAAGTGTTGTTTAGTCATGGGATGGTCTAATGTTTACAGATGCAATCATCATTTATGATATTTTGGGGTAGGCACTTGAAAAATAATGAATGTACTTTTTATATTGTTGTTATTGTTTCCTGTTCAAAAAGTGTCATTTGGGGTTATTTGTATTCTGATTTTGTATCTAATATGCTCAGGAGAGTGAGCTCATGGGAGAACTATGGGTTGTGAGAGACATTTATGACCTATTTGAAGTGCTTGTTGTGCATAAACAAGGATAGCTAACAAATATAAAAATATAAATACTTCCCCTGAGTATTCATTATTTGCATTCTTTGTAACCACATTCTAAATGCCTGAGTAGTCTTAGAGTATTCGTAAGGCTTTACTTCCTTCACCTGAGGAATGTGACACTTCCTCAAGTGACCTGAGGACACTTGAGAGAATGTCAAAAACCATGTATTGACCAGTTATTAAAGGAAAAATACAAAGGATGTAAAGAGTGTCATATTTAAGGAGCAAGGAATTTCTGAACTTAAAATGAATAACACAAGTAGGTGACTATGACATAGTTATGCCATAGTTATTCTACTTTTTCCAATATCCAGTATAAACCTATATGTCTAGCACATATGTAAAGGACTAGAAGAAACTTACTGAGCGAATGAATGTTACAGAATTCCTGGGATCCTCCAAGTTATGATCTCGATTACTTTATACCAGGGAACTTCTTCATTGCTGTCACTAAAACTTTTCCACTTTGAAAACATAGGATATCAAGTGTTCAAAGCCAGTCCAGACTCAATGAAATACTGTCTTCAAACAAAGAAATAAAGACCAATTCCCCTAAAAGTATTTGCAGCAAAGTATGATCTTGAATGTATCTTGGATGAGAAAGAAGATGTTAGAAAAGGAATCAGTAATATTTGAACAAGAACTTAAGATTATATACTTAAATGACTGTTGACTTAATGCTTTCAAAAATTATATTTTGATTATATAAGATGTTAAAACTTGCAGATTCAGTACAGAAGTTACAGAAGAATGATTTTCATATTTTTTACAACATTTGTATGAATTTCAGATTATTCATAATTAACTTTCCTATGAGACAGAATCTCTCCCTAAACCTGAAGCTTACAATTTTGGCTAGACTGGTTGGCCAGCAAAGTCCCAAGGATTCACTTGTCTCCATCTCACAGCTGGGGTTGCAGAAATGCACCACCACACCAAGATTATTTTCCCATGTCTTTGCATGGAACTCAGATCCTCAAAAGGGTAAGCATGGCCACAGAAGAGATTCAGGAGATTTAGGAGATGTTGGGGAAGCCACATCTTGGAAACTGAAAGAGAGAATCTCTGTATTGATAAGACAGAAAAACCTAGTAGGAGATCCTTTGGAGATACTGTTGCAGAGTCAGGCTGCTGCTGCGTTATAGGTTTTAGAAAGAGATAAAGAGTTAGTCCAGCTTCTTAGGAGAAGTGTGGAGCCATGGATCCATAGTAGCAAAGGGAAAGGCCAGATCGGAGTAGACAGGTAGACAGTGGGTCCAAATGTGTGAACAAGAGACTATGTGGACTACAATTGGCATAGATTACATCAACAGAACCAGATAAAATCCACTGAAGACCTTGGGTCAGAAAAACTTCTCTACATATTGACAACTCGATACACACACCACTGATGCACTCATGGGGTCATCAGATGATAGATCAGTAGATCTGGGACCACAATTAAGCTGATACTGTGAGTTTATTTCGTGTTTCTTTCAAACAAAATACTTCAAATGTACATTGGCTATATATTTTTGTTTTACTATACTGTATTTTCTATTCTTGTTGTTGGACATTCTTCTTAATATTTCCTACTACCTTCCTAATTTACTTTGCAGGAACTTTGATGTAGAATGAGATGAGGAATTTTCCAATTATAATATATTTAATATATTTAGGGTAAAGTTACAATGAATTTACTGTATCCAGAATAAATAGTTCTGCAAGCATATTATTTTACATTAAATATATTGTTGAGCTGATGAATTAGTGGATAAAGGCACTTGCTGCCAAATATGCCAACCTGATAGAAGGATAGAACGGACCCCCTCAGTTTACTTCCATGGAATTAAAATGCCACCATTGTACAAATTAACTTTGATATGTTTGTGAATGTGCTTTCTTCATAAACCTTATCCTATGGATTCATGCCAATAATGTTTTACTTAAATTGTGTTTTTAATACACTTAAGTATTTCATAGTGCAAGTCTGTACAAAATGATATTTTCAATTTCTGACAAATTTTACACATGTATTCTTCTACTGACATATTTAGGATTACTTTGGAAAGCAAAAGAATTATGATTCTCTGTTTCTCTACAGTGTTACATTGATTTGAAAAACTAATATATGTGCACAATATTGTCACATTGTTTTAGTTAGTTTTCTGTCTCTGGGATAAAGTGCCAGTACCAAAAGCAACTGAAGGAAAATTGTATTTTGGCTTAGGGTTCCAGAGGCTAGTTGTCCATAATTTTAGGAAAGCATGGCCAGAGCAGGAACCTGAAGAATACATTTCAACTACCTGCAGTAAACAGAGAAAATGAACTAGAAGTGAGGTGAAGCCATAGACTCAAAACTCAAGCCCAGTGTTGTGCTTCCCCAATCAAGGTTGCCTCTCCTCACCCTCTCCAAACAGTAGCACCAGCTGGGACCCATGTGTTCAACTGCATGTGTCTCTGGAGGATATTTCTAAATCAAGCCACCATATGTATATTTTAGAAAATGGAGATTTTTCTATCAAGTTTGTCTTATTTCATGTGATACCAAATTGTATCCATACAGGTACTATTAAGTTAATTCTAAGTATTTAATTTCTGATAGGAAAATTGTTTTGAGATGTCTCTTTTAATTTTTTCACTTAAAAAATTCTATGATGAAAGATTAGATTTTCAGTTTCATCAGTTGCATTTTAAGCTTTTATCAAAATCATATGCTGAGATGGCAAGGTGATTCAGTCAGTAAGCTACTTTCTACACAAGCCTGGAGACCTGACTTTGACTGCTGAAGCCCACATAAATGTAGAAAGGAAGAATTGACTCCACTAAGATGTCCTCTGACTACCATATGTGCTTCATAGTTCATGTGTCCCTATCAATGCATTAATGATAGATAAAAATGTATTTTAAAAGTCTGGGTGATGAAATGACTCAGGGTATAGAGGTACCTGCCACCATGTTTGATACCCATAGCCATCATAATGGAAGGAGAGAACTTGTTTCTGAAAGTTATTCTCTAATGGCCACAAGAGTTCTTAGTCTTTATGATGTTATTTGCATGTACATTTTCCAGACTGTCCACTTGGTACTGGATAACCAATTGATTCTCTCTTCACTAGGTAAGACTATTTCTCCCAGTATCAGCATTTTCCAGTTAGTTGTAGTTCTTTGTGTCTCCTGGAGGCCTTGTGGGCTCTTCCCCATCCACTTTGGCACATCTATTGGTATCATCCTTGTTCAGCTCATGTTTGGGCAGTCATATTTGTAAGACTTCATGGGTGTAGTTTCTAATATTCCTAGGAGACAATCTCACAGAAAACTCCCTGATTTTCTGCTTCTTATGTTCTTTCATCCTGTTCTTCCACAATGTTTCTTGTGCCTTAGGTGCAGGAGTGATTTATAGATGTGTCCATTAGGATGGACTGTACAATTCTGCATTTCGTTGGTTTGGTTGTGGTTTTCTATAGTGGTCTCTATTTTTAAGAGCAATTTCCTTGGTGAAGGGTGAAGACTCACTTATTTCTGAATTTAAGGATGAATGTTTTAATTGCTGAGGATTACAGTATTTTATAAAGTATTAGTTGTAGTTTCTCCTCTAATATCTATGCCTTCCAGAGCACTGAGTAGTTAGCTAGGTTTCCAGTACCAGATATAGCTTCCCTCTTTTTGAGAGGGTCGTAAGTCTAATTACAGAGCAATTCTTTACTTTTGAGGTACGTGTTCCACTTAAATTTAAATTTCACTCTTAAATTCACCATACCATGGTGGTCATTGACGTAGTTTGTAGACACTGTATGTGTACTGCAAATGATTTTAATTTTTCTTATAACTTTATTTCTAATAACTTTTATTGTAATGTAATATTCTAATGTTTTTGCCACATTCTATAGTCATACTTTATTTCATCTTATTTCTTCAAATACTTGTTATTGTTTTATTTTATTTTTAATCTGAATACTTTACATACATTTTGTTTTTGATAATATGATTTTTCTGAATTATTTCTGATGACAGCTTTAGCTAGGAAAACATTTCTTATGTAATTTTATTATTTTGTTTTATCTCAAAACTGAGTAGTAAATGTGAGGTCTTGGGGAAAAGTGAATTTTTTTCTCTTGAACATCTATGAAATATATTTCTGTTACTGTATCAGAAGGAAGACCCAAGATCACAATGCTTAAAACCAAATAGGTCATACTTCATACCACCTAAAAGTGATTTAGATGAAGATAGAGCCAGTCTATTATATAATTCCATAGACCCACAAAACAGCCATCCTATTTTTGTTCTCCAAAAATCCTTAGTTTGTATCTTCCACATATTCACCCTAGTTATATTTACTTTCTGGATTTTACTTGAGAAACCTATGAACCAGAGGCTAAACTCATTTAGCTGGACACATGCACATAAAGAGATGATCAGAAATACAATTTTCGTTCTCAGGAAACAGATAGCCAGCTAAAACTACGTTTTATTATCACATAAGATTGGGATAATTTTTATTAAGAGGAAATAATGCCATAAAAGCTTAACTTTGACCTATGTTGCAATGTTGTTAATTGGAACACTGTTTCTTCATTTTAAGCCCATAGTTGATAGTTTTCAATGTCAACCACATATATGTGTGTGGATATATATATATATATATATATATATATATATCCACACACATATATATGTTCAATAATTTTTCTGAGTGAATAACTGAAGTTTTTTTAGTTGTTAAAAAGTTACAAGGTTTCCAGTCCTTTCTAGTATTTTATGTGATTCATGTTAAAATTGTGAGCTATGAGAATTTATAGTATGTTATTAATATATTCTATTTAAGTCTGGTTGTGTCTAAATCAAAATTCAACTTCTAAATGACTCCACGATCTGCTTATACAAATCTGCGGGGGTGTTTTAAAATCAAATTCATTTGAATACATTTTGTTTTGTTATTGTGTACACATAAAATGAAAAGCCAATTCCTTTACAGGGCTATTTTCACATATATTTCTGGTAGTGAATTACAATGTTGCCATCTAGATCACCATTCATGGATGACAGCCTTTTATGACTACTTTTAACTTTTATTAGGTACTACTCAAGGTAGCACTATAAATCTCATGATGAATAATAATCTGGTTGTCTATAAATAGGAAATGAAGCATAGGAAGTGTGGCTATCTTAGTCAAGGTAACTAATAAGCAGAAAATATTGAAACAGTTTCAGCATTCATCATCAAGGCACAGCAGCCTTGTTTTAGATTTAAAATAGAACCCAAAATCCTTTTTAAAAGTTTTCTTCCGGAGGATCTCAGTAGCCTAACTGCAAAATTTCCTTAGCATCTTGAATATTTCCCCTTGATCAAAATTTTTCTCAAGTGTGGAGAGCCTACATACTTCCTCCATTTGCTTACAACTTTTTATCAAAGAGACACAGAAAGATATCATGAAATTCTTTGTGGTTCACAGAACTGCTTATAGCTATTAATGTATCATACTTAATTACCTTTGTTCTGCAATGGCTTTAATAGTGCATGTTGTGCTGGGAATAGTGGTTGATGATATGCTACATCTTATAAATTAATCTTTGTTGTATAGATTTGTAATCACAATATATTGAATGTAAGTGTTTTAAGAAGACACTTTGACATGTTAAGAACTGTCATTCAAACTTACAACAATGAAAAATACAATAAGAACAAAAGGAATAATACAAATTTTATGATAAACATTTTAGGAAGTAAACTAAGACAGGCAGCTAGGAATGGTGGTATATACCTTTCATCTTAACACTTAGGAGTAATAAGAAGGATGAGGAGGTTAGGGACATCCTGAGATTGCTGGATAGCTTTGTGTCAACTTGACAAAAGCTAGAGTTAACTGAAAGGAGAGAACCGCAATTGAGAAAACGCTTGCATAATATCCGGCTGAAGGATATTTTCTTAATTAGTGATTGATGAGAAAGTACCCAGCCCATTGTTGGTGGTACTACCCCTGGGCTGGTGTTCCTGGGTTCTACAAGAAAGGAAGCTGAGCAAGTCATTTGAAGCAAGTCAGTAAACAAGACCCCTCCATGGCCTCTGCATCAGCTCCTTCCTCTAGGTTCCTGCCATTTGAGTTTCTATCCTGATTTCTTTGATGATGACTAGCCATATGGAAGTGTAAGCCAAATAAACCCTTTCCCTCCTATCTATTTTTTTTTTTTTTTGCACACAGTATTTTGTCACAGCAATAGAAACCCAAACTAAGACAATAAGCAACATAAGCACATGTCAGGACACCTTTTATACATGAGACTCTGTTTTAAAACCAAACAAGCACAGCGAAAAAATAGAAGTGAACATGGCACATTGCTGCTATCTATGGGCAGATTGATAGCTGAGAGATGATATTCCACAATTAGAGAAAGCTCGAAGTCTTCTTTCTATGCAACGTATGAAATTCATTTGCAAGAAAAATAGAGATACTGAATTAATTTATACTTAGGGGCATTCAAACTTAAGAATTCATGTTAAAATCGAGATTTAACACTAAAATGACATAGCCTTCTTCTGATTCATTAACCATCCTTGACAAAGATGTATCTAATCTATTATTTCTGTCAATTGCTCATTGTCTCAGTTTTAGCCTCATCTCCCATTTTATTAATGTTTGTCATTATGTTTTTTTTTTTGTGCTGCCCAAATACTACTAGGTATGAGGTCTATCTTGGAGTGTGGTTTATGTGCCAATGACACTCAAATTGACAAAACTGATATTCCATTTCCCAGCAGGTATCAACTGCAAACAATTTTTAGCTAGGGGTTGAAGTTTATGTCTGCTTCTTCTTCTTTGCTCTTGCCTGATTTGAAACTGTTTAGGTCTTATGGGTACTGCCTTTGTGAGTTGTATATAAGCCTTGTTGTATCTGTAAGATACTATTTCTTTGATGTCATCTAGTAATCAAGTCACCTATGGCCTATACAATTTTCTTTCTCCTCTTCTGTGCAGTTGGTAGAATCCTGAGACTTTGGGGAGGAATTTGATAAAGCCTATTTAAGGGTAAGTACTCTAATATCTCTCACTTGCTTCACATTGTCTATTTGTGGGTCTCTGGGTTAATTAAAATATATTGTAGTAAGAAGCTTTTCTGATGAGGGTTGAGTAATCTATTGACCTATGAGCATAGAAGCATGTCATGTGGAGTCATTTTATTGCTGTTTTTCTTTAACAGAATACTGGTAGTAGGTTTTCCCCTAGGGTCTATGACCTATCTCGTCACAATTTCTTTATTTCTTTAGCAGTGTCATGTGTGGGTTCCATCTCAAAAACGGGTCTTAAATTCAAATAGTTTTTGGTTATGCCAACAACATTTCTGCCATGATCACACCAATATATCTTGCAAGTTTTTGCTATTGTAGATTGCAGGCTTTGTAACTGTGTTATAGTGATAGTTATTTTTTCTTCTCTAGTAGTGTGCAAGGTACCTTCCATCATCATGATTTCCTGTCAGCAGGAGTGAAGCTTCTATTTGAACATAAGATCTATTTCTCCATGTTCAGTGAAGTAAGATAGTGTCGTCTTTAGAAATGGGCCCTAACCATCAAGTTGTGGAAGATAACCAATATCTGTGGCAATGATCAGTGATATTTGGGGACTGGGGTCAATGGGACTCCTATGGCCACTGACTCAAGATGCCAAACCATTCCTGGCATTGAAGGCTTATTAGGTGTCATACACTATCCAATTGGGGCATTGTCTCCCCTAATTATGTGCTGACTCCATTAAGTGTGTGTGTGTGTGTGTGTGTGTGTGAAAGCTTCTGTTCTAGTAGGTTTCTATATGGATTTTCAAGTCCTTCATTGTTAGTTATCCCTCATCATATTTCCTCCTTTACCCTGTCCTCCTGTCTCCTTCTTCATTTAATCTTCCTATTCTAACTTATCTTTCTCTTTCTAGCACTATATTCTATTTCTCTTTCTCTGAGGAATCTCCTCCTTGCTACTATTCCCTTACTACTTGCCTAACATCTGTGGTTATTCTGATTGAAGCACACATATTGAAGGCTTACAAGCTAACATCCACATATAATAGAAAAGATTCAATATTTCTTTTGGGGGGTCTGGATTACCTCACTAAGTATGAGTATTTCTAGATTCACTCATTTAACTGCAAATAGCATTTTTCTAAGCTGCTAAATAATCTTCCATTGTATAATGGTACCATATTTTTCATTATCCCTTTACCAGTTGGTAGACATCTAGGCTGTTTCTAATTTCTGGTTATTATAAGTAGTACAGTAATGAATAAAGATGAGCAAGTATCTCTGTATTAAAATGTAGAGTCCTTCAGGTATATGCCCAATTGTGGTATAGTAGGATCTTATGGTAGATAGACTTTTCAACTTTTAAGGCACCTTCATACTGATTTCTATAGTGTAAATTTGTTAAGCTTTTTTGTGTGTTTTGTTTATTTTTTTGAAACTGTAAGTCAACATGTTTCAACAAATTTGCAAAGGCTTTAGGCACTAAACTTTAAAATATTTCTCAGTTCTATGCTTTGTCTCTCCTGTGAAAGCTAGTGTGTGTGTGTGTGTGTGTGTGTGTGTGTGTGTGTGTGTGTGTGTTTATATTTTATTTAAAATAAATGAACTAAGGAAGAGATTTAAAATAAGGCTATGTTAAAAGAGGAATCAATCAAGGAGTAACCACAATAAGCCAGTGTCTTCTCTATGGTTATCAAATGAAGACATCATCAAGAAATGTAGTCCAGTATGATAATGTTAGGATGTAATGCCAGTCAGAAGAGGTTATCATAGTTTAAAACTTATGTCTTATATTAAATCAACCAGTGCTATATATGCTGTGTAACATAACATTCCCAAACTTTAAAAGTTATATATATTCTTATACTTATTCCGTACATTTTTGAGGCTTAAATTTATGAATTATATTTTCTTACTGTTGTCCATATTTTGTAAACAGTATCAGTTTGCTAGAGTTTCATTTATGATGATGCCATTGTTATTTTGCATATTTAATTATGATAATTTTAATTGAAACAAAATTGTGCATATGTTTTATTCAAGGCACAGTGTTCCATAGGTAAAAAAAATCTATGTCTTCATAGTAGGAGACCTTTAAATCTTTTTTATATTATTGTCTTTAGTAGTAAATCATCCTGTTTGAATATTCAAGAAAGGTCTTTGATTGCTTTTATAAGCCATCAGTCCAATAACAATTTCATTTTCTGAGACTTGAGATTTTATTCTGATTTATTTTCTACTTCTGGATCCTATGGTTCTTCTACTCAATTGTTCATGGGTTGTCCATTGAACACAAGTTCTGGGATAGACTAGGTCTTGGATGCTGCCACTAGCTGTTCCCCTAGTTATGTTATAATTGAGATTTGTTGTATAACACATGCTGCTGCTGTGGTTGACTGTTAAACTCTCAATGGTGTTGATATTTAATGGTAGGTAGATTACCAAATGTCTTCATGACACAGTATAGAAGATACAACTACTATGATTATTGAGTATAGGATATGAATTCCAATGTCCCTGCTACTGGGTTTCTATATATTATAGTGCATTCTGTGAAGTGGGTCCTATTGATGCTGGTGTTATCCTGACTATTGAATGGAAACTCTTTACCATAGACAGTGTGACAGAACTGGCTACCTGCTTCAATGTGTGATAGATATTATATGAGTCACCTTCATGTCATTAAAATGAAGTCTCTAAGAGAAATTAACTCATAAAAGAACATAAACTGATTTGACTCAAAGTTTCAAATGGTTCAGGGAAAAATTGGATGTGATATCACAGACCATAATGCTTATAAACAGGAGTGAAGAAGGAGAAGAAAGCCAAGAGTTTCCCAATTCCCTTCTAGGACATACCCCCAAACACTTAAGGATCTCCTGGCAGAACCTATTTCATAATGATCCATAGCACCTCCCAATAGTGCCTCCCTGTGCCTCTAACATATGGTCACCAGAATCAAAGCATTCAAACTGTAGCAGACAGTATTACTGTGACTGCTTCTGTATTTTATTAAGCCTTCTTCATCTCAAGAATGAAGTTGCCAGTGTGTACATATCAATAGGTCTTCCAACTCTTTTTGATACTGTACTAGGCTTGTCCTATTCTGATCTGGATGTTGGTAATGTTACTGCAAAAGAATGAGCTGTGTGCTGCTGTAAGAATTGAATGGAGTGGTTCTCTCTGTTGTTTCTCTGCTAGGCTGATTTCACAAAGCCTTGTTTTCTGTTGTTTGTGTTCTATTTTCATAGAAGATTTCAGATTAAAAACCTCTACAGAACCTCACCTAGAATATATGGGATATATATTAGTGTGTGTGTGTATATATATATATATATATTCCATAGTGAGGGGCCTCACCATAGAACCATTTTTCCAGTCTTGACATTTTGAAACAGTATGCCTTCTTTGCATCAATCAGGGACCTTTTGGGACTGCTGAGTTAAGTCTATAATATTCGGTTTTACTTAGAGAAGAAGTAAAAATGCATATATACTATCATTTCCTGAAAGCCAAAGACCTACACCTTTTCCTCTATTTGTAAAATTATGAAGGGGCATGAGTGCTTGTAGAGTATATAAAACTAGTTAATATAAATGTAAATCTATGTACTCCTACCTTCTCTGAAATTTAATAGTATAATTATGAAGAATATTTGAGATTTGTTTGACTTTTATTCCTTGGTAATGAGGTATTAACTTTCTGTGATAAAGATCTAAACCCTCTGGGTTTGTTAGCTCTTTTTGAAAGGCTTACATAAACTATCATTGTTATAATAAGATGAGGAGTTTCTTTTTTAATTTTCTGACACACAGTTTTTGAAGAGATGTTGATCATGTTTGCATTCTAGATTTTAATACTAACTGTGAATAACAACAAATGATGACATTGATATCCTAGGAAAATATGACACTTAACAGAGAACAAACTTTTGTATCAATGATGAATGACGTTTTGACCTACTAATTCTCTCAGGCATTTTGCCCATCTCCTTTGTTATTATGAAAAGATAAAGATCTAACTAAATGTGTTTAAAGGATATTATTTCAGGAATCTCTTTAAATGAGTTGTAGTTCTCCTCTTTTATAATTCTTACTGTTTCCATCAAGTAAATATAATTCAGAATCACTGTTACTGAAGTTCAGTGGAAGAGTAATTTAAATAGCTTCTTAAATTATTTTGGATTGTATGCTGGCTTTTACGTCCTGGTAACTATGCAACAGCACAGAATTCCCATTTTATTAGAAAACTATATTCTGAAAAAACATATTGTAGACTGTGATATAAAAGATTTACCCTTGTAAGAAAAGTGTTGTGCTTTATGACTTCATTCTGTGTTTTTGGGAACCTCAGTCCCCTGCTTTACTTTTTGTTAATATAAAATGACAAAAATATTCAGCAGATGCTTAATTTTGATGACAATAATAAAAATGTCTTCCTCACAAAAGATACCCTTATACTTTATGAAATGGATCAAATATATGACCACTCAAACAATTGGCCTGAAAGAAAAAATTGACTTGATGTGGCAAACCCAAGTAGGAGCTATCTGTTTGTTAACCTTTACCACAAAAAAAGATTAAATTCTTTTCAGTGTAATAAGTCCCCAGGAGACTGTTCCACTCATTACAAATTAGCTTCATTTATCTCATTACCTGAGCTAACATTTAACATTTTGCTCAGTTGGAATAATTTGGTCTAATGCACATTATGTTTCTATGAATGATGATGGTGCTAGTGAAAGACAAAAGCTCAGTTACAGGAAAAAAATTTCCATAAACGTGCAAAATCTTGCCAAAACTACAAATAATGATATAAAGAGACCCTATTTATCTGTTATTTTTCCAGAACTTTTTAGCTCTGATCTCTCTTTACTTTCAGACCATTTCCACAGAACAGCCCATCTTTATTCTTTTGTAATTAATATCTCTGACCTTGATAACTTCCCTGACTTGATGCTGTGTCTTATCTAGCACCTTAGTTGGAGAGATAGTAGGTTGCCTGTACAAGAGCCAACAAAGAAGCTTAATGGGAAATCTAAAGTGTTTGTTATTTTGGGCATTGGTTTCTGACAACCAAGTTCACTGTAATGTATATTCAGAGTGCTGAACCATGGCTTTTAATGCGTATACATTCATTTTGTATTCTGTTTGAAGTAAGGATCAATTCTCTACATTCCTAATTATTGTTAGTTAATTATAAGATTTCTTGGCTGAACCACGGTTGTGTCAATGCATTGCACATTTATAATGCCTTTATAAAAATTGTTGGATATTGCATGTGTATTACTTTCCCAAGTCTTGGTTTAATGGACAAAGTTTCCGTGGAGAGCTGGCTTTGGATCTTGATTTGCCCAGTGTTCCATTTTAGACATTCTAGCTTCCCCACTATTTTTATTATTTCATTAATTTTTTTTCTTTTTACTTCTTTTAGCCCCTCTGAATATAAGTAAACAATGTTAATTTTCAAAAATTCATTGCAAAGCAATGAAGGCAATCTAACAATACTTTAAATTCGGGCTACAGTGCAAGCACTATCCTTCTCTACACATCATAGCAATTTAAATACATGTATTAATGTGGCTATACCATGGTATCTAGATATTTGGTGAAACATTATTTACATGTTTCTGTAAATGTATTTTTAAAATAGGACTAATATTTAGATTAATTGACTTTGAGCAACACATATGACTATTGAAAATATAAATGAGTCTGATTCAATGAATTGAAGTACTTAAGAAAAAAGTGTGAAGAGAGAATTGAGATGAACTTGTTGAGGGTGGGGGTGTCATTGGATCTCTTTATCTCTCTTCTTAACTTGATCATGTAGAATAACTCTCCTTTTTCTTAATTCTACTATTAATAAAAAAGTGGAGAGAGAACTTTGCCATTAGACACCTTTCTGACTTGAATTTCAGAACTTCCCTGAATCTCAATGATCCTGTCAGCCAAGAATACATATTAGAGACTTGCTAGCTACCAGTTTAAAGGATATAATCTTTAAAATAAATCTCTCTTACTGCAAACACACACACACACACACACACACACACACACACACACACACAAAACACTTCTATCACTATTAGTTTGGTTTTTATGGAAAGACCTGACTAATAACACTCCACAATCAAAAATAGCAATTAATCTTGCTGAAATAATCTTGAATTGTTGAGAACTAGAAAACATATGCTTGCTTTCCTGTTTTGATATCTCCAAAGAAACTTATGAAGATGAACCCAGTATTTTTATAAATTTATGAATTCCTACCTTATTTTTATGAGAAAAAAATTTTATGAGGTAAGAAGTATCATTCTGCTTTACAAATATAATCTGGAAACTGTTGATTTAAATGATTTTTCTCAATATCATCTAGTTAATGAGAGGTATAGGGATATTTCAAGCTATGTTTTGTGTGGCATCTGACTCTATCCTCAGATTAAGCCTTTCTGTTATAAGTATGTATGGACTCCTTATAGAGAACTTTAAATTTGATGGTAAAATATACATAAGTTGAAATTTTGGTATAAATCCCATGCTATTTCATATTCTAAAAAAAATTAGACTAGTGTGTGTGTGTGTGTGTGTGTGTGTGTGTGTGTGTGTGTGTTGTATATATGTAGTCTAAATCATGAACTAATGACTAATTGGAGAAATTAGACAGGCTTTATTGGGAAGTTTGCTGGAGATTCTACTGGTTCTGGTATTGAGTCAGCTATAGAGTCAGCTATAGAGGACACCACTCATACCTTAGAAGAAAAAGAAAGTTGGTCACTGTGTGTTGATGAAATTAGCCTTACAGAAAGTATAGTATTCAATAAAGAAGGCACTTTTTTAGTAGAAAATCAACCTTTGGATGTTTCCTCCCATTTAATATGGCTAAATACACAACAAGAACACCTTTTAGGTTTACTGTTATGCTGTGATGCAATTGCACTATTGTTCTGTAGAAATTAATTTCCTTCAAGATAAACCTCCATCTTGGAAAGAAGCTCATTCAGACATAGGATGTTCAAAGAAGTAATTAAGGAAGTAAACATTTCAAAGACTTCAGGAAATCCTTAAAACTTATGAAGTACACTAGTTATTTTACTCTTCCCCCAACTCCTAACACATAAGGGTCTATAAAGAGTAAGGACTGTTGAGAGGCATTCTCAGACCAATTGAGCCACCTAGTAGATTCCCAGAGAAATAAAAATGCCTAAACAAAGCCCAAACCAGCAGGGATGCCTACAAGGAACACTCTGAATCCTACCAATCTACCTGCAAGTTGTGCATTAAGCTCCAGGTTTCCAGCTTTCATGAGGTGTTACTAATATTGGTATGGACTTCAGGTGATGCCCCTGTAGTAATACATGAATGTGGTGGCTCCCAAATGAAGACAAGGAGTTCTTATACATGCAAACTCTGCCAGACCTCTGTAGAGGGCACAACCATCATGGCCTACACCATACTCAACAGTGGAACCCTGAGCATCTGAGCTCAGGTGTTTTTTGTTCAGAACTCCTTGGCTGCAGATCATAACCAATTAAACATCCTCCACAAAAATCCAACACCTACAGACTATACAAACTGCTAAGACCTAGATATCCTGTCACCCAACATTGCATAAAACAATTATATTATACATAACTAAAAATAATCTTCTATAATATTTCCCCTTTTAGTATAAAAAATGCTTTATATTTACACCACAATTTAACACTATACCAGCAAAAACATTTACAAGAGGAGAAATTATGAGGCTTCTAATGAACATGACCAAAATGATAGCAAATATCTATCCTGCTTTTCAGTGTCTTTAGACAGCAAAAAAACATTGTCAATGTCCACTTACCTGGAATCACTCATGATTTTCTGGACTCCTCCAAAGGGCTTGTATCACTTTTCTCACTCTGGCCTCTGCTGTGCACACAGTTTGTCCTCCAGGCTATAGCTGGCTCCTGTCCACTGCTGCTGCTGCCCTTGGTGGACATCCCATGGTACTGGCATCTTCAGAACACTGGGGCCCCTTGCTGCAACTGGCTGCACTTTCACCAATAGCCTCTACTGGGCACTCTTCATGGTGCCAAGCCTCAGCTTCTCTGCATGACACCTTCAAACTGAGCCTTCAAGTATTAAGGAGACTGCACCCTCATCGATGGCCTCTGCTGGCCATCTGAGTGCCAAGCCTCAGCAGCTCTCCATGACCCCTTCATGCCTTCAAACCAGCATCACTTGGGTAACTCTTAGAAGTACCAAGTTCAGATGCCAGCATGAGATACTATCTCATCCAATTCTGGAAGCTAGTTTCTGTGTGCTGACCCTAAGGAAAACACTTTCCAGCCTTTAAGATAGAGTCTGATTTGCTGGAAAAATAACTGACCACTTTGTCTGCAGTAAGGGTCCCCTTGTGCGTGGAGGTCTCATCACCACCACCAGTATCTGTACCACTTGTAGTCAGGTTTGCAGGAAAAACCAAACTATTCAGTTTAACTAAGAGGCTTTTTGGCTCTAAGCTGAGGCTTCCACAACAGCAAGGGGTCCTGGGCAGGTGGAAAGAATCTTCAGTTGAAACATTCTGGAGGTTTGGCATTTTTTCTCACCACTGCTATGGGGAAACATATACCCTTCTTCATAGACCTCAAACACAAGACCTTCTTGGGCTTCACATACACACAAAGCCACCAACAAACTCAGTTTATAGAACAGTGTGCTCTGTTTTCAGTTTTCTGTAACTTGGATGCCTCCAGAGGAGGGAGGGAGCATCTGCTCCAAGATCAGGAAAAGCATTTTAGAACCTTGCTTTTTCCATGTTCCCAGCTGAATTCTTTGTTTTTACCATGAAAATTTCTTTCTTTTGCTCTAAAGGCTTCTATTCTGTGGCTCTCACCTCGGAGCTTTCTTCTTCATTTATTTATTAATTACATAGCCTTTTCTCTTTATAGAGGCTTATTTCCCTTTCTCTCTCTCCTCTTCTTTCAGGAGCCTTCAATTAATACCTTAATCTCTATCCTCTGGTAGCTTCCCTGAGCATACTTTACTGGAGTCTGTGAGGTCTGTTGTTTCTTTCTTGTTCTTCCTTGTCTCCATGTTGGATGAACATGACTTCAGGCTTCACATTGCAGGAGCCACTTGTAGTAATTAGGCTGCTGTGGGGCATCTCAACAAAGAAGACAAAGAGGCACATTCCTAGGTGCTAACTGTGCCTGACCTCAGCAGAGAGAACCAGCATCATGGCTCACACCATACTCAACAGTGGAACTCCAAGTGCCTGAGCGCAGGTGTTTTTATTGATTCGGAACTCCTCAGGTGCAGATCATAAGCAATTAAACATCCTCCACAGAAACCCAACACCTGCAGACAATGCAAAACACTAAGACCTAGAGAGTCTGTCACCCAAAACTGCATAAAACAATTATTTTATACATAACTAAAAATAAACTTCCACAACATGCCCCTGTCTTTGAATCATTTTTGCTCCTGAAAGTAACCCCTACCCATATTCATGCACAAAACCCCACTGGTTCACAATAAAACACATTGGTTCACCAAGTTTTATTTTGGTTGCATTCTTACATTGGTTCATCATCGTTTCCCTATCTAGGGTAATTAGACACTTGTTCATGTCACACAGCAACTACTGCCACACATTGAATGATTTCAAGACATAGTGTCAGTATTTTTAAAATAAAGTTAGTCACAAGTGCAATCATCATTTTAAAGAGATAAGATTTCCCTGATAAGCATTTCTTTCATTGCATCTTGTCATTTATACTTTTACTACCCTTGCCTTGTGAATTTATTAATCAAAAAAAATGCCAGGCCTCTGGATTTGAGGAAATTGATTTTTTCACAAATGTCTAAGTTCTCAGAGTTCTGCTGTTCACCCTAGGATAGTCCTGTTTCTATCAAATATTTTATGTGTAACTCAACCAATGTTGAGACATTTTTTCTTCTAAAGTTACTTTATCAATACCATGAAGGATTCTTTATTTTATTTAGGCATAGACTTGTTAGGTAAAAGTAATACATTAAGCTGTATTTTTAAAGCTCTGGTAAATTGGCCCGTGTTATCCTTCTGGGGTTTTTCATAACTTGTCAATTTATCAGCATCTCTAAACAATACATTTATGTCATACCTTCTCAGAGTTAGCGAACACTAAGAAAGGTCAGTGAGAATACACAGCTGGAGAATAGGAAAAATGCTGTGATATTACTTCTTCTAGGCAAGACACAAAAATTGCAATCACAAACTCATGCCATCTGCAGTTGTCTGTGCTGGATCTGTGCAGGAATGGTCAATAGTCAGACGTAGATGGAGAAGCATCCTACCAGGGATGAATTAATGGCTATGGGTATATTCTACAATATATTTGTCTAGCCCACCAGATTTTAAAGGATGACCTCCAATTTGATTGTCACACAAAAGAGCCAAATTAACTTCAGTTGATCACAAAATAAATTAAAAGAATTTAGAAAATGGACTTGTAGAAGGAGAGGAGAACAGGGATGGGAGTTATGCTAGACAGTTTTGTGTCAAATTGACACAAGCTATGGTTATATGAGAGGAGGGAACCTCATATTTCCTTATTTAGAGATCGATGGGGGAGGGCCTAGCCCATTGTGGGTGTTGCCATCTCTGGGCTGATGGTTTGGGTTTCTATAAGAAAACAGACTGAGCAAGCCATTTGAGCAAGCCAGTAAGCAGCCCTCCTCCATGGCTTCTGCACCAGCTCCTACCTCCAGGTTGCTGCCCTGTTTGAGTTCCTGTCTTGTCTTCCTTCAGTGATGAATGTGGAAGTATAAACCTAATAATTCCTTTCCAGCCCAATTTGATTTTTAGTCATGATGTTTTGCCATAGGAATAGGAACTCTAACTAAGGCAAGATAAAAAAGGTATATATATATATATATGTATATATATATATATATATATGAAATTATAATGCATTATATTTGAATATGAAATTTCAAAGAATAAGCTAAACATTTGAAAGATTTTCCTGAGTGAGATCGCAGAGATTTTATTCAATGGGTTTAACACATGTGACTACAATAGACAGCTTAGGGGGTAACTGCCACTGTATTATTGGCAGAAACTGGACCAGTATTTATGAATCAAGCTAGGAGACTGAAGAGTAAGTAGCACAAACATTTCAAGATATATTATGTCAAATTTAGTGGAGACTTGGAGTCAGAACCAGGATACAGAAAGACAACTGTATTCAAAAATTCACTAATTTACCAAACAATTTAAAAGATTTAAATATTTATTTTATTATTAATTATGTGTACGTATGTGTTTCTTTACGTATGTGCATGTAAGTACAGGTACCCATGGAGGCCACAAGAGGACATAGGATTCCCTGGAGTTGGAGTCACAAGTAGTTGTGAGCAGCCTCACATTGTAGTCATCTATAAGAACAGTACTTTGTCTTGACTGCTGAGTCATTCATTGTTCAGCTAGACCAAAGAATTTCTGATGATCTTTTCAGTTGGTAACACTTTTGTTGAAGGAATTTGCATTTCTCATTTTTCTCATTGACGAGGGGTATTGCTACATACCAAACAAGTAAAAAAAATATAAAATTAAGACAATACTTTTAAGCTTGACAGCTATGAAAATATCTGAGTGCTATAGGTACAGTTTACTTTTGAAGTGAACAAGAAATGGGAAGTTTGAATGCTATTTGAGCCAGTTTTAAGGATACATGAAATTAAAATTGAAAACCTCATCTCTAAGAGATTCCACGTTTCCCTACAATTAAGTAGTTAGGGGATCTGTAAAAATTTAAATTAGCAAATTTAAATATAAAACTGGTTACCTACTCAGAAATTACTATATTACTACTACTACTACTACTACTACTACTACTGCTACTACTACTCAGAAGTGGTTACAGAAATGTAGGACACTGGTATGAGTGCTTTTATCTTTCTGTACATTCAATATATACTGGTGATTTAAGGAGCTGAAGGCAAACTTAAGTGGTTGTAAAAGGGAAGTGAAAGGTCTCTGCTATAAAAATGAATCTTAGGTGCTAGGTGATTTTCTGAATAGGGTCAAAAGCTAGAGTTTTTAGAGTGGTTGGAAAAGGCAATCTCACAGAAAGTATGCTTTCAATAGAGTAATTAAACTTTAAAATAGCATTTAACGTGTTGGATTAAGATCCCTTGCTGCTCCAGGAGAGGACTTGATTCAGTTCCCACCATACATGTTGGATGGCTCAGAACTGCCTGTAACTCCAGCTCTGGGGGATCTGACAGCCTCTTGTGCCTCTGTAGGCACTAACCTGCATGTGGACATACACATATGCTCACACATAAACATTAATAAAGCAATAAAATCATCAAAATTATTAATTCAGCTATGTATTTTAATTTTAAATGCCAGAAACTGATATGATGTAATTTATTAATAACTCAAAATTTCAATATTAAGGCTGTATCATGACTTTAGCAATACAAGCATGACACAAGAAACAAGAAATTATTCAATAACTAAAACATATTCATGAACTAATGCTTTAGCTGTCTCTAAGCTGATTGAAAATAAGACTGTAATTTTGTGCAGTTTATTAGTCTGTGGGAATAATGTTGATTGTGAAGTTAAATATCATCTATTCAA
The DNA here is from genome assembly GCA_026225945.1 of Cricetomys ansorgei. NCBI lineage: Eukaryota > Metazoa > Chordata > Mammalia > Rodentia > Nesomyidae > Cricetomys > Cricetomys ansorgei. Next base: position 834,517 of record JAMJFZ010002884.1, on the reverse strand, counting down.
TCAAACAACTGGTGAAAATAGAAAACTTTATAGATAGACGAACTTGGAAATGGTTAGGACAGTGATAAATAGAAATTGGAGCAGAGTTATGGAAATGTGGGACCCTTAAGAGACCATCTTAGTTTCTTATTTCTTTCTATGAGGATCTGTGTATTAAATCAAACATGAGAAAATAAAGCATCAATAATATGCCCAGAAGCATTTCTTGTTAACCCAATGTCTACCTTTCCAGCCTCATGATAAAAACTTAACTTAAATACAGATTACTATTAAGTCTCATGTCATCAGTGATGACTAGCATTGGCTTAATGCTAGATTCCTGAACAAGTTTTCATTACCTATATTTATGTGAAAATGGATTAAATAAAAGCGTTTGGACTTTGCCTGATGAACTCTTTAGATTCAAAACACGAAACAGATTTTCTTTTAAACAGCATAAAGAAACTAGAAAGCAAAGGACATATTTTCCCACCACTGGAAACGTTGAGAAGTAATAATCAAAATATAAATTGTGAAGAACAAGGACATTTGTTTTGTAGAAAATGTTATATTCTGTATGGCTGTTGAGAAATACAGAGAAATGGTCCTAGGAGCAGGATATTAAATTGATTCTGTGTCAAAGCCAGGTCAAATGGTAGGAAATTTATTCCATTTCAGAGTATCAAAACTGTAGTGATCATTGATGGAATCAGATTTATTTCTACTTGATATAAAGGAAAATCAACACTCAGATTCTAGAGCATCTAAAGTTTAGTTCATTCTTGGAAAAATAAGTGGAGAAAAACATAATTAAACAAGGTAAACACTTCAGGATTATTCAAACATTCAGACGTTAAGATTGAGAATGCAAATCTGTAATTTCAAAGATAAAACATAAAAGAGTTTGCTGGATAATTCTAAAGTATTCCATATTCTTAGCTAATTGCAAGGAAGTATAGTCTTTAAAACCACATGAAGGGTCAAATTCAGATGTTAACAAAATGGTTTAGATAAGGAAGAAACTGTACAGTAATAATAAAATAAAATTCACATTCATGTTGGATCATATAATAAAAATAAGACTATTAAAAGAATGTCAGCCTTATGTAACAATAACAATAAACTAGCACAGACAGTAAGAGATAGTGATAGAGACTAAGACTAGAAGACATAAGAATTAAGAGGAAAAGAGTTTATAATCTAAGAAGTATAGTTGTTTTTTAGGAAGAAATATAAAGGAAATGATTAAGAATATATTTAAAAATCAAATATTAGACAACTATATTTACAAAAATAAAATGGAAAATATCGTTGATGTGTACCTGTCTGGGGACTGTTTTTGGTCACAATGGTAAAGAAAATATTTTATGAAAATCCAGGAAAGCCTCATTCTTAACTTGTTTTGATTAGGTTAGAATAAAATGTAATGAATTCCAACATTACCTCATCCATATATAAGTGTCATTAGAATTTGTTCTGATTCCTTCCTCTCCCCCACTGACATATACTATATTCTCTGGTTCATTCTCGTCCTTGACCTATATAGCATCCCCTGTATGCTCTCTTATCACATGCATTCCTTTACTCTATTTACTCTCTCTGCCTCTTATGGTACCCTTTTTAGTTTCACTACCTACACACACACACACACACACACACACACACAGAGCCATATATAATTTTAAATTTAAGTTCTGCATATGAGGGGAAACGTGGTGTTTGCTTTTCTGACAGTGGCTTATTTCACTTAATGCGATTATTTCCAATTGCATACATAGATTTTTTCAAAAAGTCATGATTTCGTTTATCTTCATGGCTGCATAAAATTCCATTGTGTATATGTAAAACATTTTTTGTAACCATTCACCTACTGGTGGACATTTAGACTGGTTTCCCTCTCTGAGCTTTCTGAAGTGTGTAGTTAAACATGGGTGTACAAGTACATATACAGTATGTTGACATAGAATCTTCAGATGTATGTAACTAATAGTGCTTTTTCTTTTAGCAAAATTGTCTTTTAAAAGATGTGTCATCATCTCAGTAGATATTTTTAAAAAGTGATAAAATTGAACATCCATTACTAATATAAAAATTTAGCACTAGCAGCACAATATAGTACTGACTAATATGAATTATAAATGCAGTCACATAATTCCTAAATAAAATATTAGATAATGGAGTCTAGCACTATATTGTTAAAGATTAATGTTCAATAACCCAGATGTTTTATTCCAGGAATTGAACAATGAATCTATTTAAGGAAATATATTTACAAAAATCACAATAGAAACAGATCAAAAAACAAATTACGCTGACACAAACAATACAGAAAAGACAGTCAAAGCAGTCAAGATTTCTTAATGCTAGGGACAAAATCTTAGAAACCTGGATATAGAAAACTTCCTTTATGTTAGTTAGTATGTATTACTAATTAAATAGACTGCCTGATACATACTATTGAAGCTCTAGTCTCACTGAAACAAAACATAAGCCAATCTTCATTTCTTTCAGTATTCAAGGATTATTCAATTAATTAGAATATGATCCAAAAATTTTAATTTTTGGAATGGAAGAAAGAACAATAAAATTATTTGAAAATTTGTTTGGCTGGAAAATGAAGTTAAAATAACTGAAAAGTAATAATCCTGCTGTTTTTATACTTAATACAGAAGAAAAATAAAAATAATATTATAAAATTCACTTATGGTTATAAAATCACATTAAAAGTATATGTTTCATAAGCACTATGCAGTATCTAGAAATACAAATAAAATTAGATAACATTTATCTATCTCCTATTTCTTTTCTCTCTCTCTCTCTCTTTTTTTTTTTTTGCTTTGTTTCTTCCAAGACAGGATTTCTATATTGTAACTCTGACTGTCATGGAACTCACTCTGTAGACTAGGCTGGCCTTGAACTCTGAGTGCTATGATTAAATGTGTGTGCCACCATTGCCAGGTTCTATCTCTAATTTCAATGAATAATGTAATAAATGAAGAAGTCTATAATGTGTTTTGCAGAAAAAAAACATGCTACAAAGAAAAATGAATCATCTTCTCCAAATGAATCTGTGAAGCTATTCCCATTTCAAAGTGGCTAATTGATTTTTAATGTCAACAAATTTAGAAACACTTTCAAAAACTTAATGAAAAAGCCTGGGCCCATTGAATCTGAGCATACTTAGCAAAGCAAAACTAGGGGCAAGATCACTGATCAGTGGTAGAGCAGTTTCTTAGCTTGCAAAAATATTAATCTCTGGCAAAACAAAAATAAACAGGAAAATAACCCAAGAACTAATGAATACAATACGACATTTGGAGTAGAATAAAAAAAAATCAATGAAGTGCTTTTCATTTGACATAAAGCTGTCTATCTCATGATTAAAAGGTCTGGCTTTTCTATACCTTACCATCTACTACCTTATCTTGGAATATGATGTAGGCATATTAATTGTTTGTTGTCAGTGGCTTTTTTATAGTCTACATTTGTACGAGGCAGAGTCTGGAATACTCTTCTTCCTACTAAATGCAAGGAACTCCATTGAATTTTCAATATTGCATTTGAATTATATGCTCTTTATGAAAATATTTATGATGGTTATATATATATATAAACATATGTTATATAAATGCATATATATATATATATATATATATATATATATATATATATAATTTTAAACGATTTTTTATATATAAATTGCGAACGAGCTACTGTTCTCTTCAATGCCAGAGACAAATAAAGGAGGGAAGATTTAATTTGGTTCATACTTTCAGAAGTGTTTCAGTCCATCACAGCATGGAAGGCATGATGGTAGGAGTGACTCTGTGGTATGGAAGAACCCAATTCTCATGAGAACAAGTGATTGCAAATAGGACAAAGTATAACTTTCAAAGGGTGGCATTATTGGCTCACTTCCACCTAGTATTCTCTACCCCTTATCACTTCCACAGCCTTCAAATTATTCCTGCAAATTCAAGGATTAAGTGCTCAAACTATAAGTCTGCACATCGTATTTAAATTCAGAATGTGACTAATGCTAACTAAAGATGATGTGGTTTGCATTAGGTTGCTACAATGCATCAGGAAGAGAGAGAGGACAGAAGTTATGGGCCTCTTAATTTCTGTGTCATTTCTTAGTCTCCCCTACCCCCCCCAAAAAAACAAAAAAACAAACTGATTTTGGGCCTTACTCTTTATTGGTTTTCCATTTTGAGTCCCAGGTCGTTCATATGGAAACTGACTGGATTCTCTTTTTTAGAAGCCTTTTAAGTCTAAATTACTTTGAAACTTACAATGAGCATTTGCTGGAAGCATTCATGGCTTGTGATGTGGGGTACTGCTTCAGAAGGGAAAAGACCTGAGTTTAGTAACCAAATGAAGGGTTCTTACAGGTAGAAAAAGAATGACTGTATGGGAAAATAAACATGGATTGGGGAGGTTAGCTAAAAATGAAGAAACATTCAAAAATTTCCACCATTTATTGTTTTATAAAATAAGTAGCAATGTACTTTTGTTTCTGACCTCTTTAACTCCCATTTTGATATATAACTATATCTCACAAATTGACATGTTGAGTGTTGTTTTGTTCAAACTATGAATAAATTATGGAGCTGAAAACAATCCCTGGAATAACAACAGAACCAATAATAAATGAGTAAAGAAAATCTCATGTGATAAATATTAATTAAATGTCTACTTATAGAATATATGCTAACATTGTAAGAAATACTTGGTAGTGAATAGTTTATTAAGAAATGAGGAAATAATTATTTTTAAGTAAGTATAATTAAAAATCCCAAATATATACTATTAAAAATGCTTTCTATTACTATAAATTCAAGGATCAGAGTTCTATAAAACAAACTCTATTCAATATTTTGTTTGGACTATAAGAATAATTGTAATATATTAAAATTTTCCATATATTTAGAATTATAAAAAATATGTAGATATCACATGAAATTCTCATAGAGATATCCATTTTACTCCTATTAATTTCATATATCACTGGGAATGAGGTAATGATGTTATTAAGTGAATTCTAAAAATTTTGTAAAATGTCATCAAAGTTACACCACAAATATTTTGCTAGACAATACATATCGACAAGTTTATTATTATCAGTGACTTCCATTACTGGAAATAATGACATATTGGCCTGACAGCATAGTAAGGGCAGTTAAGAAGTTAGGACAAAGGATAAGAAAATCAAAATATTGTAAGTGTTTCTACACAAACCAGAGTATATTAAACTTGGACTTCATTGTAATCAAACTGAGTAGGTTTTGAAGCAAAAATTTTGAAAATGGAATCATTATTTACTGATTCATATTTGTATTAACTGCCTTTTAATTTGAAAAAAATCAAAAGATTGAAAGATGTAAGGTAAAAATACAAAGCTTCCCTTTCTACTGTTTCATAAAGGGTCTGCATAAGCTTTCAGCTTCCATACCTATTGTTCTCCAGATGTTGCTTTTACCTGTCTATCTACATATTCATTGACTAGTCCATGCATTAAACTGTATTTTATAAAATTGGAGAAAATCTATATCCTTTGAAACTCAGCTCAAGCTTTCAAATAAGTGAATACAAGTGATAGTTTCACTTTTATTAAGATTAGGTGAGATAATTATCTCTTCCATGGATGAAAACTAAAACTTTGTGAAAATTTTAAATATATTGAGTAATAATAATATAATTTTTTAAAAAATGGACTAAGAAACAAAAAAAAAATGATGCCAAACTAGGAAGATAAGGTTCTGTTGTTTAGATGTTTTATAGTATAGATGGAAGGAATTAAACTTGAGCAGCACATTTATCAAAATTGAAGTAGAAATCAAACTTAGGGTCTAATAAATAATAGATGGGATGCAATAAGCAATCACTTCTCAGTTTAAAACAGGAAGCTCAAAAGGACTGCAAGCTCACAGCAAAAATTAAATGAAAATCATTCCAGCTATAAATCAGATAGTCTATAGACTTGTAGTTTAAATCTATGACTTAGATATTACAGTCTTGATCTTGACTTGTTGTAGATTCAAGGTATTTTATAAGAACAAATTAAAATTTCTTCTAGTAAAAGACTATAAAAATACAAAACATGAAATATTTAAATAATTTTAAGTGATGTAAGACTCAAAAAGAGCTAAGTTAACTGGAAGAATTAAAAAAAAAAAGATGACCAATACTGAGAATGTAATACATGCATATGGACTAAATAAGACACCAATTGAAGACAAAACTGAAGAAATAAGACAAGTCAGAAGAATTATTCAGAATCCATTATAAAAAAAAAGAAGTATGTAGAACATCAAATTAAGCAACAACTATGCATAAATGTTTAATATAGATGTTTAATTTGGTTACAGATAAGACAGTAGAAAAAAGAAGTAATATTTGAAAAACAAAATTTAAAATATCTTAGTAAGTCAATAAGATTTGGTTTAATACTACGTCAATTAGTAGATTGGTTATAGTAGTTTCTCCCCTAGGGCCTTCAATATGTCTAGCCATAGCCTCATACTCCCATATTATTGTCAATATGGGTTCCAAATTTAAATCCAAGTGGAGAGTAATTGGTTAATAACAAGTCATTGATGACACTAATTCACTAATGAATACTGGATTGATTTCTCTTTGTTCTGTGACTTAGTATGTAGTATTTTCAACAACAGATTCTTGCACTGATGTTCTACAGGGTGACCAAGAGGATTGAGAATAGCCTATATTATCTGAGGATCTATGTGATCTAACAGACCAACAATTCCAAGAGTAATAACTCATTCCTGGCACCAGGACATATTGTTACACCCAGAGTACCGTATCTCTCAACCTCTTTTTGCAGTAGATGATAATTAACACAGAGAACCACAACTAACCAAGATAAAAGGAAATGTCAGGAAGGTGGATCATATTGAAATTCTGTATATGTAAGCTTGTTAAGAAACTGCCAAAATGTCTTTCCAGTGTGATTATACCATTTGGCATTTATAACAGAAATGAAAGCAAATTTATATTGTCCCACAGTTTTCCTACCACTTGATATTAGGCTTATGGAATCTGGTGATTCTAAGGAGATATATAGTTGTATCTTCTTATTGTATTAATTTGTATTTTGTATGACCTATAATTTAAAGCAATAGCTTAAGTATTTTCAGGTGTCCAAATAGAGGATATATGTGAATTATCAGGAAATAAATTTCTAAGACTTCATCTTGCAAATCACATTCTGCCTCTATCATTTTAAAAGCAAGTTCTATTTTCAGTATAAATTTCCTTACTCTAGGTGGCTCATATTAAGTACGTTTCATTGTATGATTAATTCCAAGATATAAAATTATAATAGGTAAGTACATGTAAATTTACAAGTGTGTAAGTTCCTTACTTTTCTTCAAATTCTTTGCTCCTTTTTCATTAGTACATATATATATATATATATATATATTTTTTTTCCCTAAATACAACCTGTAGAGCCCTTATGATGCTACTTGTTTCAGTGTGCGGACAACATTTATAATCTATAGTCTTAGTAAAATTCAAATACACAGTATATTATTACTAACTGTATTCACTTTGCTACAAATATCGTGGAAACCTGCTTACATTGCCTACCCACAATCTCCTCTTCTTCCCCAGTCCCCTTTTCCTCAAGCTACCATTCTATGCTTTGCTTCCACATGTTAAACTACTTTATATTTCACACAGAAATGAGATCAAGCAGTATTGTCTTTCTCTGTTTTGCTTGTTGTACTAAGCAAAATGGTTTCTAGTTTTATTACTGTTGTCAAAAATTGCAGAATTTCTTTATTAAAGTCTATGCAGCGCAATTTCCTTATACATTCAATTCAAGGAATAATTTAGTTCTTTCTCTATTTTTGCTATTGTTAATAAAATGTCAATGAGCATGAGAGAATGGCCGTCTCTTCAACCCCTTCTTATTTCATTTTCTTTGGATATATAACTAGAGATATATAGTAAAATCGGATCACATTTCTCTTTTTACATTTAAGAAATCTTTATATTGTTGTCCATAATGCCTATACTATCTAGTATTCCCAGTGAGAATGTGAAAGTGTTTTCTTTTCTCTACATCCTCACCAACACTTTATTTTTCATCTTCTTTAGAGTAGTCCTTCTGATAGGAATGACGTAATATCTCCTTATGGACTTGATTATTATAAGCTTGAGTCTTTCATCATACACCATCTGTTGAACATTTGTATGTTTGAGACATGTCTACAGAGACACTTTGGTCATTTTAATTGGATCATTTTTTCATTAAATTGAGTTACTGTTGATTTTAGAAGTTTATAACTCATACGATATATGGTTTGAAAATATTTTCTCCCATTTCCTAGACTGTTTCTTTTATCGATTTTTTTTAATAAACTGCATAGAAGCTCTTAAGTTTGATTCTTGTTTCATTTTCCTATTTTTACTTTGTTCTCTATGTTTTGAGGACCATATCCAAATTCATTGTCCAGACCAGAGCTATGAAGCTTTCATTCTACATTTTATTCTAGCACCTTCCTGGTTTGGGGGATTTTACACTTAATTTTGTATTAGTAACTTTTCTGTTGCCGAGATAAGACACCATGATCAAGGAAACTTAAGGAAGGAAGATTTTATTTTCTCTTATGCCTTCAGAGGCTTAATCCATAATGGCAGAGGAAGCATGTAGCAGGTTGCCAAATGAGAAAGCTTAGAGATCACATATTCAGTCTTAAACTAACAACTGAAAGTGGAGTAAGGCTATGAACCTTCAAAGCCTGCTTCCAGTGATATACATTCTCTACCAAGGCCCTACCTCCTAAAGGTTGCACTACATCCCTAAAAAGGACCACCAACCAAGTAAAAATTGCTTAGGCATGTGAGTCAGTGGGGGACATTTCTCATATACATCACCACAGTGTTCCATCCATTTTGAGTTGTTTTTGCATGCCATGTGAGATGTAGGGCCAATTTGATTCTTCTATATATGGATATCTGGTTTTCCTGGAAGTGTTTATCAAAAAGATTACTATTTCTCTATTATATTTTCTTGATGTCTCTGACAAAAATCATTTAGAGGGTTGGGGAGATGACTCAACAGTTAAGAGCAAGTGTCTCCCACTTTTTAAATTAAATTTATTTTATTTTTTTGTGTATGGATTTTTTTTCTGCATGTTTGTGCACCATGTGTGTGCCTGGTGCCCATGGAAACCAGAAGAGACCATAGGATCCCAAGAACTGAAATTAAAGATGGTACTGAAATGCCATATGGGTACTAGGAATCAAACTTGGGTCCTCTGAAATAATAGCTTTAAATGCCAAGTGTTGTAAACTGATGAACGTTTTCTCAAGCACCAGAATATACTTATTTCTCTTGTAGAAATCCTGAGTTTGGTTGTTGGCACTGATATCAAGTAGCTCACAATGACCTGTAACTCTTTTCAAGATCATCTGATGTCCTCTCCTGGCCTCTGTAGCAACTGGTACTCACATGTGCACACACCACCCCATAACACACAAATATACACAGATAATCAAAAATAAATATTTTTTAAAAAATCAATGGACCTATAAGTATTTGTATTTGTTTACTGTCTCACTCCACACTATTCCCAACATTCTACAATGTTGTTTTTATTACTATAGATTTGCAATACATATTAACATTAGGACTTCTGTTCTATTTGACCAAGACTTCTGTAAGTATTTGAAATATTTCCTTTGTTTCTTTGTAGGGGATGGAGGAATAACACTGAGTCAAGAATGAAGCTTTTTTAAATAAAATCATAGTAATGTTGAATTTTTCTAAATTTATTTTAAAATACATTAAAGTTAAATATCATTGTCTTACCATTTTTGCATTTACCCTGAAAATAAACTTGAGGACTTTTGTATTTTTTCAGTTCTAAAGTATGAACTTCATAGATGACAATGTTACATAACAACTTAAAATTTTGGACAAATCTGAAATCTTGTAGCTTGACATTAATAGTAGCAATTCAATCTCAATTTAAAAATTATTTTTCTTTTCTATCATGAGTAAATTATTCACCCAGGTCAAATCAGTAGCTAATGTCTGGCCAAGAATCTATGCCAGACAATAACATTTTGGGTTTACACTCTTACTCAACATGTTCTGCTTCCTCTTCTATAACAGACTATATCAGCTATTATGATTATGAAGGCAGGTTTGCCATTAAAAGAAAGTCAGTCTTATGTCTACTTGTATGAAAAAAAAGTGTTAGCTGATTTACCATCTCCTGTCAACAGTTATAAAACTAGACACACTAAATGATGCAACTCTTTTCAGGTGTATCAGAAAAGCACTTTAGTCCTTGATACAACATAGTTTAATGCAGGGAATTCAAGTTACTTTTCACCCCCTACTCTGAAGCACTCCTCAATAGGGCTCATGAAAGTACAGAATTGTAGAAAAAAATGGTCTACCTTAATTGAGGTGTCAGGGATCTAAATTATCAAGTTGAAGTTACAATCAGAGAATTATAAAATAGTACATCGTGTATGTAAAGATCCCAAAAGTAATAAGCATCCACTAAAGGCCAATATTGGCTACAGGCAAGTCAGAGATACATAGCAGCACACTGTTACCCCCAAAATGAAACAAACAAACAAGTATACAAAAGAAAAGAACCAAGAATTATAGAATGAGCAAAACTAAAAAGGTAATGGAAGATGATATAATCTACATATATTTAAAAAAATATAACTCATAATATTGAAAATTCCTTAATTGCTACTAACAAGAAGTAAGAAGAATATGAACTGTAACTTCAAAATCATATCAAAAGAAAATGATACTGAATGACAATTAGCATACAAGGAATTTAGAGCAACTGCTGTGAATATGTTTATGGAATTAAATGGGAATGGATATGCTTGGTAACAGATGGGTGATCATAGAATAATAAATTATATATATGAAAAAAAGAAAAATTTCATATGAGTATTGTACTTGCAATGAAATATTCACTGCATGTTAATTAAAAAGGACTAGAGACAAATTAGAAGTCTCTGGCACAAGTAGTTATAGCAACCTTTAAACAAAGCCAGTCTTCTAGATATATTAACATAAAGCTTTATTTCAAAGGACTTTTACTTCAGTTCCTATTATATGAAATATCATGTTTGACTTTCAATAACAAAAAACACAAGATATGCTAAAATTCAAAAACAAACACCACCACCAAAGGAAATGTATAAAGTAAGCATGGAATGTAAACTTAATTCTGATAGAGATAATATAATTCAAAGTAAAGCAAGCATGATATATATGTCAAGGAACTCATTTTTAGAGGTGGAAATATGCCAGAAAAGACAGATTATGAGTACAAAGGAAAATGATTCTATTTGATTTCTGAATATGGTGTGAGATGAGATTATAGTTTAAGTCTCCTGTCTCTGGCTATCTGTTTTTCTAGTACCATTTCCCCATTGTGTTTCACTGGCATCCATTTCAAAAATTAATTATCTATAAATGTGTGCATTTATTTCTGAATTAATATTCTGTTCCACTTATCTATTATGTGAGTGAGTTTTTACATTCTTCAAGTATCATTATGCTTAGATTTCTATAGCTATGTGGTACATTTTTAAATGAGATGAAGTACAGCCTTCAGTTCTATTGTTTTGGTTATTTGGGGTCTTGTGTGACTACATGTAAATTTTAGGATATTCTTTCCTTTTCTTAGTTTTTTGTTTGTTTTGAAAAATGACATTGTAATATCACAGATTGCAAAGGACATATGGATGCTTTGGAAGGCTTAGTCATTTTAACATTAACATTCCTCCAATGCATTAATACAGGCAGTCATTCCATTTATTTGCAATATATTCAATTCTTCCAACAATATTTTGTAGTTTTTAATGCAGATTTTAAAATTACATTTATTAAATGTAATCTCTTAGTATTTTATAGGAGATTATGTTACTATTTTTATTATTTCCTCTTCAGATTGTTTGTTGGTGATGTGTAAAAACAGCACTGATTTAATTTTCACATATTTGAATTTTTTAAATTTCTTCTTACTATTAATATCTAGTTTTATGCCATTTTGATTAAAAGAAGACATATGAGATTATTTCAATCACCATAAAAATGTTAATCCATTTACTGTAAATGAACAAAATCTGTAAAGGAACTTTTAATCTTTTAATCCACCAACCTGGAAGCTCTAGGGTTGAAAGAATGTAGCACACATGTTTAATCCAAATGTAGCACATACCTTTAACCCAATTTAGAAGGCAGTTGTGGTGTATGCCTTTAATCCCAGCACTTGGGAGGTAGAGATAGAGTTCAGAAGGAGAAGCAGAGAATAGAGGCAGGGTTCAAGAAGGAAGGAAGGTAGAAGCAGACTGTAGAAGCAGAGCTCAGACAGAAGCAATGTGGAAGCAGACTGGAAGAAGAGTGGAAGCAGAATAGAATCAGACAAAAAGTGAGAGCTCAAAGAGTAAAAGCATAGTGTAGAAGGAAGGTGGAAGAACACAGCAGAGATCAAAGAGAGAAGCAAGGAAGAAGCAGGCATAAGAGCTCAGAGAGAGAATCGAAGAAGAAGCAGAAACAGAGAGTTCAGAGAGAAACAAGGTAGAAGTAGAGGGGGAAGCAGACAAGAAGCCGAGTGGAGAGTTAGTCAGGCACTTTGAATGCAGTCAGCTCACAGACAGTTTAATTCAGAAAGAGAAGCTGAGAAGAGCATAGCCAGTTCAGAATAAGCTAAGAAAGAAAGAAAGAAAACAGAGAGTCAGAAGGAAAAGTTTGCCATTTACAGTTTGTAGTTCAGAAGACAACTAGTCAGAGCAAGCTCAGTCAGCAGTATGTCTCAGAGGCTAAAACATTCTAAGTTTAGGTTTGAGGATTAGATTGTGTGGAGGAGGAAACCCTCTAGAACTTGGGATTGAATTCGTAAAGAATAAACTGTCCTTTGCCATGAACCCACAAGAAAAACTGAATAAGTCAAGAGATACAAAAATCTATAGTAAAGCGGGTTTTTCTGTGCACTTGGGAATAATACAGATTCTATTACATCCATGTGAGTATTTTAGGTTCATTTGGTTTAAAATGTTAGTTACAGTCCAAAACATACAAAATGATTTTCTGTCTGAATTATCTGTTCATTGTTAAAAGTTGGGGATGTCTTTATCAAATCCCTCCTCTCAAGGCTTAGGGAATCTATGCAGAAGAGGATGAGGGTAAGTGTAAGTGCCAAAGGTAGTAGATGACTCTAAGGAAACATCATCTTCCAGACACAAATAAGCTTGATACGCATATGAATTCACTGAGATTATGAAAACATGCAACAGGCCTGTACATATTCAAACCAGTACTCCCATCACTGAGAAGGGGAAGTGGACACAAAGTCCCACCCCTAAACAAGATGCTACTCACAGTTGATACCTGCTGGAAAAGGAAAACCAGTTTTCTTCAATAGAGTGGCATATTCCAGGACAGGTTCACAGTGAGGCTCACAATTTGTCCAACACAAATTGGACTTCATGTTCTTTTGTGGCTCCTTTGTTTTTCTTTTTCTTTTTTGAGGTAGAAATATCAACAATTTAGTTGGGTAGGGGGTGGGGAGAATATGGGTGGGGCTAGGAGATGGGAAAGAATGTCATGAAAAATGCTGAATGACATTCTTAAGGAATAAATACAAAAAATCAGCAAGGTATTAACCTCTCCCATTATTATATGATAGCATATCCTTCTGAAAATCTTAATGTTTCTATATTAATTTTAGGTATCCCAATGTTGTATGTGAATGATTATTATACCTTCTTAATAAGTTGCTTTCTTTATCATAATGAATGTTTTCCTTGTTTTATGTTTCTCCACTTAATATTGACTTTGTCTGACATATATTCTTGCTTTCTTTTCATTTGCTTTTGCATAGCATATAATTTTTATTCTTTAATTAACAAGTTTCCTTGGAGGCAAAGGACTCTTTTTGTAGACAGCAAATACTAGGATGATATTCATTTTATCTATCTAGTCACACTATTCCTTTTAAAGTTTATCTTAGTGTTCTTTTTTATTGTTTTGTTTTGTGATGTTTTGGAGAGGACCACACTATGTAGCTGAGGCTAGTCTACAGCTTTTACTGCATCTTACTCTAGACTCCTGTCTACTGCAAACATAGGGATTGCAGTTATATTCAACCAGACAAACATAAACAATGTATGCCTCCATTGGAGAATTTAAAACATGTAAACCCAACTACTCAGAGTCAAGAACTTACTAACTTATTACTTTTTGGAATCAGTTAGGTTTATCAGTGCGGTGGGGGGAGCAGGTTGTTATAGATTGCTTTTTCTCCATTATCTTCTTCTTTAAGAGTTTCAGAGTTTGTATTGTCTGATATGCTTTGATACACATCCTTGTAGCCTCACTGTGATCTATATTCATGAATCCACCTGGATTTCTGGTTTTATGAAGTTGCTTGTGGCCCTTACCAAAAGCTCAAATTTACAATCTTATGAATTTGAACTAAACAAGACTTAATCTTCTGTGTACTAAACATTGCTTTTAAGATTTCACCCTATAGCCTTAACAAAAGAGGAATTTGATATGTGAAAATAGACCAGTCTGGATTTAAATTTGTGATAGAAGACATATATTCATTCTTACAGAAAGATGTGAGATGATGAAGACAAAACCCATGTCCCCTAAAAGAGCATCAAGTAAATTTAACTGATGAGTCATTCTACAACGCCAACATCTGGAATTAAAAACATACATAATTCAGCATATTATATTAACCAAGTAGCAAGCATATTATGATTATTATTGAATTTGTATTGTAGCTTGCAGTATGCCTTTATTGATACATAGTTTTCTATGAGTATAGCACTAGCTATATTATTTATGTATACATAAATGAAGATACATTATAGTAACTCTAAAATTTAGTATCTGGGTTTAAGAAATATTATTCAAAGTAGGCAGCAATATTTACGACCACATCTACCTATAATCAGTTTGGTTGAAGCTAAATGTAATGTTATTATATTTACATATTTACAGTTTTCTTTCATATAATATAGTGATTTTATTGAGAATTAGAAAATGCAGAATGTGAAGAATATTTGAAAACTTGGAATGTTAATGTAGCTGAAAAGCACTTTTGTGTGTGTGCTGTCTTAGCTTTCTACTAAAAACAACATGTGACTGGTTAGCAAATGGTCTTGATCATTACTTTGATTCTGAGACACTTCATAGTGTGGGAGCTTTCTGCCAGGGATTTCAATTCATGGTCATCTTTTTTTTCTAATTAGAGCTGCTTGGCTTCTTCTGAGCAGCAGGCTAGCTATAGAAAGAAATTTTATTAATTGAAGCTTGCAAGCTGCAAGGGATTCTATTTAACAGAGTTTGTACACAAAAACTCTGAAGTGCAAACTTTCATGAAAGTCCAAGTTTCAGTCTCAAATTATATAATCTATGTAGGTGAATAACAAGCAGAAAAACACAAATTGGCAAGCTATTCCTTATTGGCATGTATCTGTTACCTCTGAATAATTGGAGGAAGAAGGTTGTATTGATTTTGCATTTTCAAAATAACCTAGGTAATTTATAATGATAAAAAAGATCTCCTTGAAAACAGGTAAAGAAATATTCTTAAAAAGTAGCTGCCAAAAATCATGGCCATTTATTTAGTCCATATGAGGTAAGATGGGATGCTATATATTTAGGTAAGTTTGAGACATTTTCTGTGAAAAGCTAGGCTTTATCCAGTTTTTACACCAGAACAAATTTGTCAAAATTCTTTTGTTCTTTGTCTCAAAAAGTAACCAAATTTCCAGATCATAAGCTTAACATGAGAACTATTTTAATAGTTCTCATGTTAAAATAGGGTTAAGAAAGAGCTAAGAACCTACAATATGAGATATGAATGAGCATAATACTCCAGCATTTTTTATTTATTTTTCTCACCTCAAAATTTTATTTTGGGGAGGGGATTATTTTTATGTTTTCATTGTGTAATCTGATGCACATCACGAGAGCATTTGAAATTGTCCTGGCTTTATGAAGGATACAGAGCTGAGAGGTCAAAGCTTGACAGCCTGCTACACAGATTTCTACTTACAGTTTTCAATAGCACACACTTTGTGCTTGTCTTAGTTTCCATTTGTTACTGTGGTGAAACAAGCTGATCAGACAAACACAACTTAGGGAAAGACAGGGTTTATTTGGCTTACAAGTTTGAGTGTTCCATTATTGAAATAACTCAAGGAAGAAAGTCAAGCAGTAACTGGAAGCAGAAACCATGGAGTAATGCTGCCTGACTGTTCACAGGCAGGCTCATGTAACAGTGCCACTCAAAGTGGGCTGGGTCCTCCTAAATTAACTAATATCAAGAGAACAATTAAAGCTAACAATTATAGTGCTATAGTGTCTAATAGTCACTTAATACTATCACAGAATAATACTAGTTTGCACATACATATATTGGAATAGCATAGAAATGACTTGATTTGTAGTTTAACTAGTTTAAAGTAATTGAATTCTGGACAACGAAGTCTTCTGAGTAAGATGGCAGAATAAAAGCTATCCATTCATGCATGACTAGTGAAGGAGACTAGTCAGGATTAAAAAGGAAGGCTATTCTATGACAAATCGAGCTGAAGAAAATTAGAAACACATAAAGGATAGTAGAAAAGTGTGGGAAACTGAAAACACAATGCCATGGATAACAGAAACAAATAGAGGTAAAAACCTACAAAATACTCCATGCAAAAGTAGCCAGATGCAGCTGCCAAGTCTGGCACCTAGCCACATTATTATGCTTATACCAAACTGGTATTTATAGTGAAGTCCTGTTGTACACATGCAAGACATAAGGACTGTAAGCTGGAGAGATATTAAATAGGTTCCAGATGCAACAAGAGCTAGTTATACCAAGGGTAGAGAGATGAGCAGAACAACACTGGCTGTGGAAACTGGGGCAGAAATATACATTTAAGAATCTTTATGAGCACCAATATTATATAATACTTTCATTTGAGATTGAAGCAATCCTTCCTGCAGGAAAGTAATCAACTCAAAATAGATTTAGGAAGTCCCTGAAGCTGAGTATTGAAAGGCAATTATCTCCCAGAGTAAACAAGACAAGCTGGTGAATGTCACTCTCAGATAATCAAAGCAGCAAAGAAGACTCTCAGACAAAGCAAGCAGAAGACTCCCAGAGAAGCCAAGCTTCAATGAAGGCACCAGACAAGATGCCCAAAAGAGGTTTGAGACCAGACTCACTTGGAAAAGACATTTTCCAAACTATTGAGCTGTCTGTAGGCTCTTCAGTGTCCTCCAGGTTTCCAGCTTCTGTGAGCTGTTACCCATGCTGGGGTCTTTGTTGATAGAGCTGCCTTTGAGTCCTGCTCCTGCACATAATCCCTCACTCGTATTCCTGTAAAAAACCTCAACAAAACTCGTTGTTTACCGAGTTGAACTTTTGTTTTATCAGGGGCTCCCTATCTGGGATGAGTAGACATGAATGCAGTATTTCTCCAGGAAAAGTATTATCCCATAACAACTACAGACATACTGCCTGGAGGATTGTATGGAATGCACACCCTACACACAATCTAGAAGAATGGCAACAAGAATATACCACAGGATCTCTGCATAGTTTTGAAGACAGAGGCAAGTATACTCCGGCAAGAAATATGGGAAATCAGAGAAAATATAGCATCTGGGTCTCACAGAAGAAGATAAAACCTAACAGAAAAAAACAAACAGATGTGTGAATGGACCTTTCAGAATCATTATACTCTTGGCCAAATAAATTCCCATGCACAAAATATGATTCTCAGTTTGACAGAGGTAAAATTATATGGGCAGCTGGAGTAAGGGGTCTAGCCCTGAAGTATTCCTACAGAAAGTCAAATTCTACACTGAAACTTTTCTCAGTAGTGGGAGATCTCTACAAAAGAAAACTGAGGGGAAGAAGACACCATGTTAATCACAACTATGAGTTAATTATTGCTGAGGTTATAATATTTTCCATTTCATTTTATATTTTTTATACTTTGTACTTCAGTTGTTCAGTTGTTTCCTTTCAGCTTGTTTTATAGGCTTTTGATGATTGAAATTCCCTTTTGGATATCTACATATCTATCCTGTATTATTTCTTCTTCCTCTTCTTCTCCTTTTTCTTTTTCTTTTTCTTTTTCTTCTCTCTCTCTCTCTCTCTCTCTCTCTCTCTCTCTCTCTCTCTCTTGATCGCCCCTCTCTCTCCCCCCCTCACTCTGTGCCCCCCCTCTCAGTTTTTTGAGACAGGGTTTCTCTGTTGTAACTCTGGCTGTCCTGGAACTCACTCTGTAGACCAGGCTGGCCTTGAACACAGAGATCCATCTGCCTCTGACTCAAGAGTACTGGGATTAAATGTGTGCATCACCACTACTGGGCCTTACTTCTCTTTTAATGCAAAGTTTTTTTTGTGGGTTCTTATTGATAATTTTATAATTAGTACTATATTTATTTATTTTTTCTTTTTTAATTGAAAATACGTTACTTACATCCAATATATTCTGATTATGGTTTCCCCTCTCCTGACTCCTCCTAGATTCTCCCCACTTCCTTAGCCCCTCTAACTCCTCCTGTGTATCCCCCATTCCTTCTCAAATGCATCAATTCTTATTTATCTGTTGTTACATACACACACACATACACACAAAGCACACACATATTTATCTATATCTATATAATCAATATCTATATTTAGTGATAATGCTCTCCCTAAGAGCCCTAGACTATCTAATAAAAATATCAGTGTCAGGCAAGAGAATTCTCCCTCAGAATCCTGTATTAGGGGGTCCATGAGAGTCCCCAAACTATATAGGCTATTACCATTGCCCTTGGTTGCTTCCTAGAACTTGAAGATTACACTCTATTGCTAAACAAATCACACATTTTGAATATAAGACTTGGAGGATGCAAACTGGAATTGACTAGAAAGATTACTCAATAAAGACTAGCTCTCATAGTATTGGAAAATGCTTTGCAAATTGCCAAGGAAGAAAAACAATTAAGAGTCTTATTCTGCTGTGAAGTCTATAAATCACAGTATTGCCTGGCCCAGAAAGATCACCCCAAAGATTTAAAAGTAGCCTTTCTATCTTGAGGAATATCATATACCTGTCTAATTGGTCCTAATATATACTTAATACTAAAGAATTTATTCCTGGTTTTGCAAATCTAACCAATGACTTATGGCTAGAAAGGGTATAGACTCTAGAGGGGAACTTATAACTGCCATTTTCCTAATATAATATAATTTCTAATTGTATTCTAGAACTTATATCCATGCATAACTGAAGCTTTGATCCACCAGCAAGAAGCTTCTCTTTGCAGCAGATAGGGGCTATTATAGAGAAAAACAGTTTATCAAATCACAGAGAATGAATGACTATGTTGTACTCAGTCACACTTGATAAATCTACAGTACAACCCTTACACTTAAACAAGAGGAAACATCATAGAATGTAGATTAGGAAGCTTGTAAGAGCCAGAGGAATAGAACACCTGCTGGGAGGTTGTTTCTTCTAGAAATGACAGGAAAGCTATAGCCATGAAATCTCAACAATGTGGTTTCTTTAACAAGACTTTCATGATGATAACACTGGTTGAGATGCCAATGTCACTGGTTGAGATGCCAATGGAAATATGGAGAATTTCTGTTTAGTTCCAAGCACCATTTTGTAATTGGGTTATTTGTATTATTGATTTTTATTATTATCTGAGTATTTTACTATTCTATTCAACAACCTACTGTCAGATGTGTATCTGGCAAATAATTTTCTCATTCTGTAGGCTGACCTGTCAAATAACAGGTAAGCTTTCAGTACAGAAACATTATAATTTCATGAAGTTCCACTTTTTGACTGTTGGTCCTACTTCTTGAGCAACTGGGGTTCTTGGGAGCTCATGGGTTGAATAGGAGAGAACTCACTGCTATTATTTTGCTAAATGAACATAGTGTCAAATTGCCCTGTAATTAAATATCTTGTATCCATAAATTAGTTCAGCTTTCAGATCTTATCAGAGAAGATACATTGTGCATTAGGTGGTGGTTAATGCAGAAACTAAAAACTGGTTAAAGTAAAGAGAAAAATATTGAATTCTCAGCTACAAATGAAGCTGAACTTCTTTCACCTACAGCAGCAGTCCTAAACATGTAGCTTTTGACTACTTTGGGAGTCTAATAACCCTTTCACAGGGGTTGCTTAAAACCATCTGTATATCAGATATTTACATTACAATTCATAAGAGTAGAACAATTACAGTTATAAAGTAGCAATAAAAATAATTTTATGTTTTGGGGTCACCACAACATGAGGAGCTGTGTCAAATGATTGCAGCATTAAAAAGGTTGAGAACTACTGGTATAAAAGTACAAAGGTTATTAAGAAAATTGGGAAAATAACAGCAAGAGCAAGTCGTTATTGGTGCATGATACAAAGCAGTATTTTCTAGATAGTACAGACTGGCTATACTTGTGGATTGATAGTATCAGCGGTTGCCTGTACATGGCCAGCAAAAGATCAAGCCAATCAGTGTTACAACATGGAATGGGGAATGTCTCACAAGATCCCAATTTAAGCTTGTGGAGCCACTGACAGTTGATGGCTGTTGAGGAGTGTCAGTTTTGCTTTAAAACATGCTCTTTTGGATTACTCAGCTCTAAATGGAATATCTTTTATTGAACCCATCCATTCAAGGCACAGAGGTTTATGAGTAAGAGCAAGCAAATGAATGTAAGTGCCAGAGGTGGTAGGTGACTCTAAGGAGATAGTGCCTTCCAGATACAACAAGGACAATGCTCATATGAACTGACAAAAACTGTGAAGGCTTGCACAAGTGTTTCACAGGTCAAACCAGATAAAACTTCAGAACCGAGGGAGCGAAATGGGCACAAAATATCTCCTCTAACCAAGAAGCTACTTGTAATAGATACATGCTAAGAAAGGGAAAACCATTTTTCTTCAATGCAATGACACTTGGTATATCAACCACACATATTCAAGAGTTGTTGACCAACACAAAATATACTCCATATTTATTTTATGTGTGCCTTTTCTGTTTTGTTTCATTATTTTTTACTTTTTGAAAGTTTTGTTTGTTTTTACTGTTTCTGAGAAAAAGAATATCAAGTGTGATTGGTAGGAAGGTTAGGACTATCTGGGAGGCACTGTGTTAGGAGGAAGACTGAATAAAATGTATTGCATGAAAAAAGAAGCCAATTGAAAAGTGTTGTCCCTAATAGGAAAACAATGTCTTCAGTGAATGGTTCCACATCCATTAATATCTAGGCAGCAAACATTGGACTAAGAGAGGATACAAACAAAAGGGAGAGCTGAATTTGGGAGAGGCTGGGAGTGCATCTGAGAAAAGTTATAGGATTGGGGTTTGATATTATCAAAATTATATTATATTATATATAATTATATATACTATATTATATATTTTATATAAAATATATATGATATATTATATAGTAATATATAAGATATATATTAAATTATTATCAAACAATTAGTAAAAATATTATATTATAAAAAGCTATATCTCACTCCATTTGGAAAACTACCATTATGAAAACGAATGACAACAAGTGCTGGTAAAAATATGGGTAAATGTATAAAGAGGAATATTTTAAACACTGCTGAAGAAAACGTATATTAGTAGAGCCACTATGCAAATCAGTGAGGCAATTCCGCAAAATACTATAGAACTATCATATAACAGGGCTGTATCAGTCTTGCCTGAGTATTTACACAAAGAACTCTAAATCAACACACTGTAAAGATACATATTTATATTGATTGCTATTATATTTATAATAACTAAGACTTGGAATCAACGTAGGTGTTCATCTCAAATTAATAAAGAAAATATAGTACTTGTAGCCTTAGAGAAAAGAGAAATCATGATACATTTTTCATGAAAATGAATGCAACTGGAAATCACATTAGGCAAGGGAAAAATAGAGGCATGGTGAAAAACTACTAGACCATATCAAAACCAAAAACCGGCAGGGCAAACACCAAATTCTGTACCTCCATTTTCTGATTTCGAGGACTTTAATTTCAATAGGCTTATATAGTTCTTCCCCTCTAGCTTTGCTGCCTGCAACACACTTCTCCAAGGGCTAGCAGAAATTTCCAAGTTTAGCTTCTAGTTTGGGAAGAGATTCTGACACCTTGAATCATATTGACAGTAATTATTTACCTGTTGTTTCTTGGGAGTAGAAGACTCATCAATAGGCTTTCTCCTATATAAGTTGGAAACTTATCTGAGTGAGAGCTTGCCCTTGTGACACCTTTATGGTTTTTTCCAGTAAAGAGCATGAATCTTCTTAACTGTCCTAATCTCCTTAAAAATGAAAGGCTGTCTTCAAGTATGTGCTTGGCTATTTCTCGAAGCTTCATATGCTCCTTTCCTCTCTAAAATGTAGTTTGTGTCTTTTTTTATCTCATTTTTTTTCTTTTTCACTTTTGACCTATACAAATGTTATCAGCAATAGCTATGCCACAGAGTCAATTTCCCCCACCAAAGAAATTAACCGACTACTCTTTAATTGAGGCTTAGGCGAGTTATCACAACAAAAGCAGAAGGCAGACAGATGACTTGGCAAAATAATATAGGAATAGCCTCTCTTTCTGTTACTATTGAGTCTTTATTTCCTTTTGAAATCTCATGAGCAATACTGCTGCAGTCTGCTTTGCTCTTAGCATTCAGCCACTTCCCTAAGCCACCAAAGTTTCAAACTTTTCCACATTTCTCCAAAAATTATGAACAGGTTCTTCAGAGCAACAGCCCTGTCTCTTGAACCAACCTCTATATTCATTATTTTTTCTTGTTCTGATAAAATACAATGACCAGTAAAATTTGTAGAAGAGTTGATTTGACTTGTAGTTTCAGGGAAGAGCTCTTAATGGCATCAAAAGAAATAGCAACAGGAAGGCAGGACAAGAAATTGATAATTCAGATTTTCAACTGCAAGCATAAAGCAGAGTGTGAAATGGAAGACCATACTATGAACTCCTGAAGCCTACATCCAGTGGCATACTTCCTCTAGCAATGCTGCACAATCTTCTCAAACAGTACCTTCAACTAAGTCCATATATTAATATATATTAAAATACTAGTGCCTGTAAGGGACATCTCATCTAAAGTATCATAATGAGCTATCTGTGACATGATAACAGGGAAGGACTATTAGAAATGTGGAAGTTTGAGGAAGGTGGATGATAACAACAGATGAGCAGGAAGAACAAGAACAAATTATGTGTGAAAATGCTATAATGAAACCCATTACTTTGTGCACTAATTTAAAAACTAATCATCTAAACATTTTGCTTGAGTATGATGCTCGGCTTGGTGCTCTGCCGATTTCTTGCTCTTACACAGTTTATGATGTATTCAAACGTGAGGTTAGCTATTCACATATAACTTTAGTCAGATCAATCTTAGAATATGCAATTTTGTAAGAAATATTGCTAATTATGTGTTGATTACAGTCCCCCAACCTCCAATCATAGTTCTATTTGTTCTGCTTCATTCAACAAACCACTATTGGAACTGATCATGTTCTACAATAACAGCATTTAGCTTTTAAAGATTTTGAAGGAAAATAATTAAATTGGAGTGTTTACCTTTGCTCAGCCTAGCTTTTTTTCCCAGCAGTTTTGGCTGTTTTTGATGAAAGCTTTGGTATTTCTCTGGATGAGATGCTCTTTTATTTGAAGCTGAAAAGCACACTCTGATCATACGGGAGTTTCACAGAAACAAATGAGAGTATTGAATCTGTGTTGCCTCATGCAATGTCTGTAATCGATACATCCTTTAATGATTGATTCAACAGTGGCTGTGTTTATGAAAGTGATATTGTACAAAGCCTGGATTCAAGGTGGAAAAAGACTTGAGATTGGTTCCAGGCAAGTATTCTCCCCTGACTCTCGCAGTGTTTCCAAAACAACTACCTAGCTGCTGGGCTAAGTCAATTACTACTTTCAAAGATCAGTAGAAGTGACATTTTTCTCTTCACAGGTACCAGCAGTCAGTGAATTGCTCACAGTTGCCACAGGACAAAGAGCAGGAAGAACAAAAGCATGTGCACATTATTAATCTTTTCATTGGCCTGGTCTATTGCCTTAACCTGAAAGCCTAAGGTTGTATCTATTTCATTTTAGTTTTCATTGCCCAGAGCAAGGCTATATGTGATGCATAAATATTAATATGTATGAAAAATACATCTTTTCCTTAGAAATACCTATATAGCAATACACTATATATAGCAGTAAGTATACCCTGTATATTTTAGAATATTATACTACTTATCTGTGCATGACATTTAAAATACAAGTGAAAAAATAAGAAAAAAATCAACAATTACATGATTCCTTACTTTTTCGGAATTATATGGGGTAATTTGCATTATAATAGTTTCTGTTTCCTGGAATAAAAATACAAACTGTCTGATGTTTTAAAAATTATTTAATGAGTCTACAATCAATTCTTGCATAGTCAAAATTCTACCTACTCTTTTAACTGTTTTCTAGTAACACTGTATTTGTCTTGCTCATGCATTTAAAATGTAAATAAATGCTATTGTGCTGTGGATCTCATTGTTTTTTAGTTTGTTGGTTTCCAACCAAAGATTGTGGCAGTGTGTACCTATCATCTGTTGATTCTAACTGGCAGCGACAATTTGTAGAATTTTATTTATGAGTGGAATTGACAAGTCATTGGGACACATCATATATAAATACTGTCCTAGTTTTATATATGGTTTTGTGATAAAATACCATGAATGAAAGCAAATACAAGTCAGATAAGGCTATTTAGTGTAGTATATACACATTCTGGCATCTTAAGACCAGATAACTAATTTTGGGGATAATACCTAGGGAAGACTTATTCTATATCTCTTCGTATAGGGGTAGGACCCATGAGATGTTCCCTATCTACGTTGGCGTGTTAGTTGGTGCTGTCATTGTTCAGGTCTTGTTTAGAAAGGAATATTGTTACAATTTCATGCTTGTAGCTTCCCTGATATGTATAGAAAACCCAATCTTACATCAGACTTCCAAGTATTCTGGCTCATACACTATTCCTGCCCTCTCATTCACACTGCCCTGAATGCTGGTGTGGGGGTACAGTTATTGATGTAACATGTTTCTGAGAACCCTATGGTTAGTTATTTTCTGCATTTTCACCAGTGTGGCTTTCTGTAATTGTCTCTATTTGCTGCAAAAAAACAAGACAAAACCCTTCTTTGATAAGCAGTGAGAATTACACTTATCTGTTAGTATAAGGATAAGGATTTAGAATGCAGTTAGTAAAAATACTGGTTTAGGAATTTGGCAGTAGTGGGTTAAAGGAGAACCATTACCTCAGTAGCCATAAGTAGTTGGCTAGGTTCCCAGTACCAGGTCTAATTTCTGTCTAGTTGAGTGGGCCTTATGTCCAATTTGAAAGCTGTTTGTTATCTTTGAGATATTAGTGCCATACTGCTTACTATTACGTTTCATAGACTCCACAGCTGAGTAAGACTGTAAAATACTTTCCTTCCTTGGCAGATATCACAGGATCTTATATTACTAGAAAAACTTGACTTCAAGGATGAGGATTTCTTGTATGAGCTGCTTTGAATATTCTAAGTCATCTGTCAAAATTGAGTGTGTCTTCAGCAATAGGGACTTACCTTCAACTTCTGGGAGGCAACAAAGGACAAAGTTTAACCTACATCTCTTTTATGAATCTTTTGGACTCCCCTGGTTAACAACTAAAAGAAGAGGTGTCTCTTGCAACCCATTGGAATTTTTGTTAGATACTCCTTGGCTCTTGGGGGAATCGTTATCAATCCAAGTGGAATAACTTTATATACATACATGCATAAACACATAAACATGTGTGTGTGTGTGTGTGTGTGTTCTATGTAATTTTACGTCACTTTGATTCCCTAAAGCTTTTCAAGCATCCTTAGATTTTTTTATACCTACTGTTACCATCTTCGTATGTATTGTCCTTCCTCCTCTCTTCCCAGTTAGAACTCTACCTACCATCATCACCATTTCCTTTATCATATCAACTTGCATTCTACTATTCCTCTTTCTAGAGCTCCTTCCCCTAACATATGGTCCTTTATCCTTTCCTAGTTTCTGTGGTTACTGCACGTTATATTTTCGTATCTGTAGATGTGAACCATAAAGGAGAGAGAGAAAAGTGGCTATTGTTTTTTCTGGGTCTGGGTTACATCACTCAGTATAACATTTTCTAGCTCTGTCAATTCAATTGCAAGTATAATTACTTAATTTCTCTTATAAAGCCGAACACAATCCCATTGTGTATATGTATAACATTTGGATTATCTATTCCGCAGTATAATGATATTTAGATTGTTCCATTTCCCAGACTTTGTGAATAGAGGAACATTAAACATGGTTGAGCAAGTGTCTGAGGATTAGGAGATCACATCTTTTGGAGGTGTGTGAAGGAGTTGTATAGCTGGAGCATATGGTACACCAACTTTAGGATGTTTTAGAATTTTTCACATTGGCTTCCATAATGCCTAGACAAGTTTGCAAAAGTAAATGAGGCTCCCATTTCACCACATCCTTTCCAGCATTTGTTGTTGTTTGCTTCGTTGACCTCAGACATTCTGATTAGAGTGACATGAAATTTCAAAGTTGTTTTAATTTGCATTTCCCTAATTGCTGCAAATGGTGAACATATTTTTTTAAATTTTCTTTAATCATTTTTATTTCTTTTAATTGGGTAGTTTGTTTTCTTAATTCTTTGTTTTTTAGGGAAAGGATCTGTATATATTCTGGATACCAATGCTCCATCAGAAATATAGCTTGTACGAGATTATCACCTATTCTGTAGGCTTCTGCTTCATGTGATTGTATCATTCTCTGTGCATAAGCTTTTCAGTTTTTCGCCATCCCACTCATCAGTTATTGACTCTAATTCTTCAGCAAATGGAGTTCTACTCAGAAAATCCTTTCCTACACTTATATCTCGTAGAGTATTGCCTATATATTCTTCTAGAAGTTTCAGAATTGGTGGCTTAACTTTGAGATCTTTGGTAATTTGGATTTTGTTTCCCAGTGAAATTCCTTTGGAGAAAACTAATTATACATTTCCAAGTGATTATCAAATGGAAATAATTTCTGGGTTAGGGATGGGAGCATGTGTCTACTTTTTGAAACTTCTTTAAAGATATTTATCCTTACCAGTCTCCAGCTTCACCTTGACTTTGTTCGCCCCACTATAACTTTATCCTTTCCTGTCCCATAACTCCCCTTCGAACCCTTCTACCAGTACATTCTATCTCCCCTCCTTTGAGAGACCCTCTTCATAATGGTCTTACCAAACTCTTAACCTCCGTCGGCATTCTAAATGAAAAACACATACCTAAGGATCCAAGGCTAACATCCACAAATTAAAGAATACTTGCGACAGTTGTCTTTCTAGGCTTGAGTTATCTCATACAGAATGATTGTTTCCAGTTCCATTCATTTTTCCTGTGAATTTCACATTTCTTAAATTTTTCAGATAATAATATAATTACAACACTTCTTCCCTCCCTTTCCTTCCTTCATACACTTCCATTTACTCCCAACATGAATCGTCTAAATACAGCCCATTTTCATTATCCATCACCTGATGGACATCTAGGCTATTTGCATTTCCTGGCTATTGTGAATAGAGCAGAAATGAATATGGATGAGTAAGTATCTTTGTAGTAAGATATAGAGTACTTTGGGTGTATGCTGCCAAATGATAATGCTTAAGAAGGTTCTATATATACTATCAGAAGAGAAATGTAATCCTCAGTTTTACCAAGATGTGAACTCTGTGATTTATTATAGCAAACATCTTGGCAATCTATGTCCACGGCTTCAAGAGTGGCACCAATTTCTGAGTGAATTTAAGGTCTTGTCCACAAGATGAATCCTATACCTGGAACCATTATTGTTCCAAGTAATATATATCCCAGTCTCCATATTCACCTTGACTTTCTCTGCCCTACCACAACTTACCCTTTCCTGTCCCATAACTCCCCTTTTAACCCTTCTACCAGTGCATTCTATCTCCCCTCCTTTGAGAGACCCTCTTCATAATGGTCTTACTAATCTCTTAACCTCTGTGGGCATTTGTCCTTCTGGGCTTGAGTTTCATATTTCTTTAAAATTTTGAGATAATAATATAATTACAGTACTTCTTCCTTTCCTTTCCTTCCTTCATACACTTCCATTTACCCCCAAGGGTAATGGAATACACACCCACACATCCACACACACATCCACACACATATGTATATATATACACACACATATAAATACACATATATACACACATCATATATATATACAAATGTATATGTATATATATATATGCACACACATACATATTTTAGACATAGAATGTGGAGAAATAAAACAAATACAGAAGCTTCATGCATACTGATTCTTTTTACTTTTATATTGTTCTTAATTATTCTTAATGTATTTTAAATTCTGGGTGCTTTGAAAAATTCAAGATTTGATTCTGTTGAGTATCTCTAGTATTTATTTCTTCTATTAACTTTATTCATTATTTTATATTTTATTTCTTTTGCTCTTTGGACCATTTTACACATAAAAGCATATGAATTATCATAGCAAACTATGGCTCCACCAAGATTACACACAAAGCTCCCTATTAATAATGCATTTCATAGCTTGAGACTTTTACCTGCATTTATTACACATGCACACCCTTCTCCAAACAACATTGTTTATCAACCTTCTAACAACCTAGAACTCCAACCTACATTAATATGTATGCATGCCCCAGTTCTAAGAATGCAGAAAGGTTTTCTCCCTCCTAACAACCAATAATTTTAGACAATCTATTCACTCATAGTCCAAAGATGTCTCATTACAAGGATAAAATGCTCAACCTGGTTTTTGGATAACATGCTGTACAACGTATTGTGCACTATGAATGATCATTTTTTGGAAGACATCCTTATTTACCAATCTTATGCCTATGTATAGTTAGCTGTGCATGTGACTAAAACTAGGTACATCATGGGAAAAGTTGCACGCACTGAGCAAAAGTTTATATAATCTAACTCTTTCAAACAGAGGACTGCCCATACTCTATACTTTAGCAAGCATACTCTTGTCTTAAACCCTATGAAATAATCAAGGCCCTTGAGAACATTCACGAATCTGGTCTTCTGCCACTCTTGAAAGCATGTTCTCTTTCTGATCTGTGCTATCCTTTTAATTTAAAGGATACCTTCCTCCTTTTGCAATCTGCGTGAGCTTTTTAAAGCAGCCTTGTATCCGATTGTTGACAGATCCCCATGGTTTGGTCATGGTTTGGCTCTACAGGATGTTCTAGAGTCATCATGATTTCCTTGCCCTACTTTTCTAGTTTGTGTTCCAGTTGTTGTGATAAACATTGACCAATATGAGCTTGAGTGGAAGAAGTAGTTTATTTCATCTGACACTTCAAGGTTACTCCATCATTGAGGAAATCAGATCAGGAGATCAATGAAGAAATCTGGAGAGAGAAACTGAAACAGAAGCCTTGGAGGAATTCACCTTGCTTGCTTGTTGCTCTCCCTGGCTTGCTCAGATACTTTTGTTTATACATCCCAGACCTACCTTCCTAGGCATGGCACTGTGTACAATGTGATAAACCTTCCACAATAAACAGCAACCAATAAAACACATCAAAACATGCCCACAAACCATTTTGACTGAAGCAATTCTCAACCGAGTCTTTATCTTTCTTGATGTCTCAAGCTTGTGTCAAGTTGGTGAAAACAGCATACCTGCTTAACTACACTATTCTTAACTACATTTCAAAGGACAAAATTTTGTTCATTTCTAGAATAAACACTAAATAACTGTCTAAATAGCTGACCTACATTTCTGTGAGGAATACATTCATAAATTAAATTGCAGCATTTTCAACATTCATTTTGTACATAACGTAGTATTGAAAATGATATCTGATCATGAGAATGTGATAAAGGAGTCTACTACTTTACAAGCTTACTAAAAGTATGTTTTTTGAAAAATAGGATCTTGATAGCATAGGTACAGCATAGGTACCCTATGCTATAGCTGAAGACATCTCACATTTTGTATTCAGGACACAGAGAAATTAAGTTGGTATTGATCTAGAAGCTTTCTCTCTGTTGTCAAACATGCCTGGTGCCAGAAAGAGCTATGTAACCTATTGGGAGAGGGAAATTATCAGCAATCACACCCACCTGTGGACCTTGTATGCTATGATTATCAACTTTCTGACAAGATATGCTAACTGGTACAAGAGTCATATGAATGTTCTGTGAGTAACTGACCATTTCCTGATTGGATTTGACGTCCACTCTGTAATAGGAAAAGTATAAGTATGGTATGGTAGACCTGGTCAAAAGCTGGTCATCAAAAGCACTATTGAAGATGCTATTACCAATGTTTGACTAAATGGACATTTAGTTAAAATGCTTCATAAATATTTATGATTATCCTCATGGATTAGTGAAGCTCTTAACCTTGGTCAGAGAAGCTTCTTGCTTGCAACAATGGGCACTGGTAAAAACTGAGACTCTTAAATGGCAAAAGTGTTGAGTGTAAGTGACCATTTCCAAGTACCACTGAATGTGGCAGAAGAGTGGGCAGGAAGCAGACAACCAGGATGAATGCAGTGTTGTCTTTTGCATATGATATGGTTGATTTATTCATGAATATATTCATTATTATTCATGAATATTATCCATATATCATGAATATATTCATGATTATCATGAATATTCATATATTCATGGTATATGGTATTGTGACTTGCACAAATCCTGCACCTTTGATAGAAAGGGGAAAAGAGAAGGGTAGAAGAGGCCATAGTAAGGAAAAGTTGATGAAAATGGAAGAGAGTTATGAGTGAATGTGACTGTGTTCATTGCATACAATTATAAAATTGTTGCAGATAATTGGAAAATGTACTGCTTTTCACATTAATTCTTTGTATCCCTATCCACATCAGTTCAGTTATTTTAATAGGGGTAGGGATTTTTAGTGAGCATTGATTTTCTTTCTGTTTGTATTACATCCTTGTATTTCTTGAGCACAGATGTCCTTTTGGGAACAAGCTCATCTTTTGCCTGCTGCAGCCTGAAAATCAGATGTCCTTTGTCTTCTTTGATTGAAGAACAATATTTAAAAGCTACAATCAGACAACATTTGGTAAACTACCAAGTGGTAATTCTGTGTAAGTCCTCTCAAGTGATAAAAATGATAAGGTTTATATGTGTACTAACCTATGCTCATACCTTTTTCAAATTAAGTTTAGTCCTTATTTCCATATTTAGCTTTTTACTAAGCTTTTTACTGTCAGATATGGTAGGCTAGAATTTTGTTTGAATAGTTGACTGCTTTCTTTTACTACTACTCTTTTAAACCAATTTAAGAATGTCTTTTTTATTCTTATATTTTCTTCTTAGTTTTTCAAGAATGCATAGTTTTTGTTGTAATACATATCATTGGTAAATTATTATTCAGTCTCTATTGCCATCTACATTTCAAACTTGTGTACATTTCTTGTTTGAAATTTGCTACATTACAACTTTTGGCAAAGTTATCCATGTCCTCATTAATTCTATAAGCTGCATTTTTTACTAGCTTCCACATGAAAGTGTGATGGATGCATACATTTCTTTAGGTTGAAATTTTGTTTCAGCATTCTTCTTACTTAGTGGATTTCCTGGCTGGTTACAATCTCATTGGTTCACATTTTTGCCAAATAACTTAACTAAAGTATATATTGTGTAATAGTTTTAGAATTAGAGCAAAACAAGAAAGATGCTCAACAGTTGCTATTGATCCTGTATTCAGCTTCCTCTATCATCTCTGTCTCTCTGGCATGGCAAATTTCTTGCGATCAATGAACAGATATTGGTGTTCTGGTGCACTGTAACTCAAGGAAATCAGTGAATAATTTAGACTTTCCACACTTATTAAGGCCCTCCCTGTGTTCTAGGATCATATCTAGGGTAACATAGTATTATTTAGTTGTCATGTGTTTTTAGATTCCTCATGATTGTGATTATTGTGGTTATTAGATTTCCCTTGTTTTCAATGATTGTAACAATTTTGATGTGTACTGACCAAAGATGTTATAGAATGTCCCTTAATTGATATATGTCTCTTAGATCAATATTATAAGGTAATGATGGGAAGACTGCCAAGATAAAGTAACATTTCTCATCATGTTATGTCAATGACACACAATATCGATATAATTATAATACTTAGCTGTATCTACCTCTGCATACGTATTTTGTCACAAATATTTTCTTCTGATAAACTATTTTGTTTTTCTCTTTTGTGGGACATTGTCACTCTGCTGCCCATACTGAACAGCAGACTCTTAATTTCTTTCTCCTTCAGGGTGAAATCTTTACATAAATTATTTAGAATTATTATGCATAGCTTATTTCTTCTTTTGTTTATTTATTCAAACATTTATTTTTACTAGCATGAACTCATGACTGTTTTTAATTTGCATTATAATTCAATCTTTTCTATTTTGGTGCTCAAGTTTTTCCAGTTTAGGCCACTGTGAACTTTTCCAGTTAGGTTTTATGTCCATTTGGTATCTTTACATGTGTGTGGGGGTTGGATTTGCACACACACGGAAGTGTGTATATGTGTGTGTGTGTACATGTATTTATGCAAATGAGTTTGAGTACTTATTTCCTTTTCAGAAACCTAGGATTAATGTAGAATATCTTAGTCCTTTGATATGCCACTTTCTCATAGTGCCCTAATTTCTGTTTTCGGTTATTAGTCTTACATACCAATTTCTAAACAATTACTACACTCATTTCTCCTGAGCATCATTGCTACTAGGCTCTCATGGCAGACAGAGCTAAAAAATGTGTGTTTTGGGGAAATGAATCCCTGGTTATGAGCACTCTACACATAGCTTTTGGCATGAGACAGAACTGTACAACAGAGGAAGAGAGGTACATGCTAAAGGTAGTCCCAGCCCAGCTGCTTCAATGAGTTGAATATGGACTTTTTCATTGGCTCCATCTTCAATGGATGTGAGCAATGTTCACTAACTTCTCTATTCTTGGGATCTGAATGCAGGTTAGGGAACTGATAAACACAATAAGAAGAAACATGAAGCAGTTTGGGCACATTCATAGCCATCACAATGGACATAAGGTGCTAAGCAGGATGATGATTGCCTTCTGCATCTATGCTTTTCCACCCATCTTGATCCTTGTACTATATTAAAGCTCCTTCTTCTTCTTCTCCTCCTTCTCCTCCTCCTCCTCCTTATTCAACATGCTTTTAACTTATAGTCACATATCTTTAACATTTCTATATGCAATTATTTATATTAATAATAAAACAATCATAACTTCGTAATGATAGCTCTAATCTAGTCCATTACCATAGGAACAGTTATTGTCTATAACCAGCAAAGTAATCTTGCCCTTAACTCTTGTTGAATAATTCAATCTCAGTATGCACAAATTGTAGTTTCAGAATTGTTAGCTTATTCTCCCATATGAGATTTTTTTTAATTAATTGCAGTGTTAATGTACAGCTTCTTTGTCTTTAATTTTGATAATTCTACTCATTTGTCAAATTACTTAGAATAGTTCTAGATTCTCATCATCCTAAATCCCAGTAAAGCAGTACCCTACATTTGTAAGGACAATTAGATCCCTTTCATACATTGTGCCTTCCATCTTGGTATCTGCTTACTTCTTAAGAATTTTTTTTTTATAATTCTGCACACTGAAGTTTAATATTTATGTTATAAAGGCTCTGCAAGTCCCTCTATTATTAAACTGTTAGGTAAATAAATTTTTTTCTTTATAAAATGTCTCCAATTTTCAGTTATTTGCCCTCCCTAGGATGAAACCACACTCACCACTACCTTAGTTACCACCATCAGAATTTTACTTTGTTCTAGACTGTTACATAAATGGAACCATACAGTTTCTAAACTTCTCAGATTGCTTATTTTACTTAGCAATGTGTGTTTAAGGTCTATACACACCTTCATGACTACTGATCACTTTTTGTGTGATTGTTTAGCTCTCAGCAGTTGGAGATGAAACCAATGGCCTCATGCTTGTTAAGAAGCTACTTTACACAAAATTGGGTGGGAAGAATTGAGGGAGGGGTGAATGTTAATTACTACTCTATGAAATTCTTAAGAAACAACTTTTAAAAGTTAAAAATAAATAACTATGGAAAGAAAGAAAGAAAGAAAGAAAGAAAGAAAGAAAGAAAGAAAGAAAGAAAGAAAGAAAGAAAGAAAGAAAGAAAAGAAAGGAACAGAAGAGAGGAACAGAAGAGAGGAAGGAAGGAAGAAAAATAATACCACCTATGGGCTTCATCCCTAGCCAGCATTTCTTCTATTCTTAACTATTGTCTTGATGTTTAGCCCATTGTCTACTGAAAGACATCTTTTTTACTTTCAATGTTTGAATGTTTTGGGTGAAGGCTCTATAAACATTTATATGGAGATTTTTAATGGAGATGAGCTTTAATAGTGATTAAGGGAATGTTTAGGAGCATGATTTGTTCAATGATATGATGGATATAACTATGGTTGGCTTAGTGAAAAATGTCTAGTTCTCTGGTTGGCTTAGTAAAAAATGTCTAGTTCTCTTCCAGATAGCTCTCTCATTCTGTGCTGCCTCATCCCACACTAAAATAAGTTGGAAAGGAAAACAGAAGTAGTGAGATTCCCTGTTAATCCTTATTTATTTCTTTGGTTGTTTCTTTGGCCTTTGTAGAAGCTAGAAATATGTATATTCCAGGGGTCTATATGAAGGAATCACACTTAGAGTTTTGTGTGGTCTGGATGTAATGTATAAAGAATGTTAAGAATGTTGGTACACACCTTTAATCCCAGTAAACAGAAGGCAGTTGTGGTCCACACATTTTTATCCCTAAAACAGAAACAGATTGTGGAAGAAGACACAGGAAACAAAGCTCTGAAAGAGTCAGGGTCACACAAGAAGTGAAGTCTGAGATGAGTCACTGAAGCATAGCCAAAGTGACTAATCACAGGAAGAGTTAACAGAGTAAATCAGAGTGAGGACACACCTATCTCTCAAGATAGGAGGGCTGGCTCTTAGAGCAGAGTAAAATCCATTACAACAGTGAGTTACAGCAGGCAGTATGAGGTGAGCAGTTTGAAGTAGATTGGTGGAGAGACACAGAGACACAGAGGCAGCTTAGCAGAAGTCAGTATCAGATAGCAAGAGTGAGTCAGTTTGAAGCCAAGCAGAGCAGTTCAGTCTGGGGCAGTCAGAGTCATCCAGAATCAGAGTCAGAAGAGTTCAGTCAGAAAAAGCAAGCAACTCAGAATGTCAAGTTAAACCAGTCAGCTTTGGGAAGAATTTGAGCCACAGCAGCGAGTGAGTTGAACCAGAAGAATCAGAGTCCAGAGAAAGCTGGTCTGAGTGGCTGGCTCAATTAGTAGTAACTCTCAAAGCTTAAATAGATTGTACAGGGATTTAAATATTCTAGATTTTATGGTGGCTAAGGCTGAAACTTTCCAGTTCTAGGCTTAAGATTAGAATGTACAGAGGCCAAAAGCTTCAGGGCTCCAGGACTAGGACCAAGGAGTTAATTGGACAACGAATAAATGTCTTAGCCCATAATCTACAGCTACATCTGGTGTAAATCTATGGCTACATTTGGCTTCTTTGAGTGTTTTAGGTTTATTCATATCCTTTAAGTGTTTGTCATAATATGAACCATATTTGCTGTAGTGTATACTTAGAGATTTATTTTGCTTCAAGTATATTTTGAGAGTTTACCTTTAATTTATGACAGAACTATTTTTTTTAAAAAATTTGCATCTATTTCTCTGTGGATATTATTTTTGTATTCTTCATTTTCATGCTTCTATGGTAAGTTACAAAATGTCAAGTTGACTGGCACTTCTATTATCAAAGTTTATGTTCTGTCATGCTGTTTTATTTTGTCTGCTTTGTTTTGTAAATTTTGTTGAGAAAGGGTTTGTGTGTACAAATATTTCATTTTCTAGGTATCTTTTATTTTAAGGATCCTTATGCCCCCCTTTTCTATTTCACTTCCCCATTTTTATCAGCTGTCTGCTATAGAATATTTCTCTCTGGTAGTTTTTTTTCTACCCTGGAATTATAGTTTTATAAATCTTTAAATTTTATGTATCTCTATACATTCCTTTGGAATTTTAAATATCAAGATTATTGTGAAATCTTCATCTTACTTCAAACTCTGGTATCCTTGAATAAGTTTTTTTTTTTAAGATTTAGGATCAATTTACTCTTTTAGGCATGCGATGCAAATGACCCCAACTCTCCTTTTTCTAAGGTCTGTCCTCTCTGCAGTTTTCTTGGGCTTGTGATGAATCATCACAAACTCCAGACTGGACATGTGAAGTGATGAATGTAAGAATGTATGTGCTAACTTCTATTTGTTTTATATCAAACTACTTTGTAGTACCAATGGTTTCTTTCTAAGTAATAGTGACATGTGTTTTTAATGTGAAATATTCTGGCATGTACGTTTCTCTCATAGTTTGAAAAAGTTCTGGAATTTCATAACCTTGCATTCATTTAGTATTTTAACTCAATACTTGACTCAAACATCAAACTAATACTGATAATTGTACAGTGCAATCAGAAACAAAATATCTGTCAAAATCAAGTTTCTTTTAGTTAGTGTCTAATTAAAAGTATGAAATATTTATTCATAAGCCATCTTTGTTTGATAAGTTTGGCTCTCACCCTTCATAAAAGAATCTTCTCTTTGCAGCAGACAGAGAGCACCATAGAAAACCAGCTGGTCAAAATACAAAGAACAAGTGATTATGAGGTGGTTTCCCCAACAAATATATCAGTAACATCACTCCTGTAACATTATATAGACTAAGCAGGTTGTATTTATGTGTTTAGGAATATATATGTATATGTGTATACATATATACATTTAACAATAATTAATGAAGAAAGAGACCATGGATTTTAAAGAGTTTGGGGAGGTATGTGGGAATGTTAAGGAAAAAAAGAAGGAAAAATTATGCAATTATAATCTCAAAAATTAAAATATTGTTAATCTGTCAATTTATTTTAAATCTAATGCCTTTAAGAATGTGACAAATTTTGTCATTTTGGCAAATACATGCAGATGATATGTATATATACACACAAGTAGGAATATAAAAAACATTATGTAACTACTATCAAGTAATAGCATGGTTTCCTTCATGTATTTCATCTGCTTTCCATTTATTCTTTCCTACTTAGTGATATCAGAATTATATGAGAAAGTCCTTTGAAAAGGCCAAACTTAAAGGAAGGCTCTCAATCAAAATTATATGGCTTTTGGGCAATAGATCATTGCCTTGACCTTATCTTTTTATAATTTCTTGTTTTTGCTATTCAGTTACAATAATGAACTCATAGATTGGTTAACTACTTAGTTATCATTCTCAAAAATGACTTCATACAGAGGAAGTACAAATATAGTTATTTTGTGCTTATCTTTATTTCAATCAGTTCTTTTGTCCCCAATTTTAGAGTGAATTTATAACTTTCTTATTCTATCACATCTTTAGATAATAACTGTGCCTAGAATATTGTATATTCCTTGTAAGTAGATTAAACCATAGATTAAAAATATCACTGAATTTATAAACTTTGTGTGCTGATATTATCATATAGTAAGCAGTTCATGATGTAGTAACTTAAATGGTTTTGAACTTTTCTTAATGGTTTTGTTTTGTAAAATTATTTCTTTTACGTTTTTGGGATTATAATATAATTACATCATTTCATCTTCCCTTTCTACTTCTAAAAGTTCACATGTACCTCTTTGCTCTCATTTAAATTTATGGCCACTATTTTCATTAATTTTTGTTATGGACATATATACATATACATATGTGTGTGTGTTGTGTGTGTATGTATGTGCATATGTATGTATATGTGTATATCATTGTTCCTGTTCAGCTCCTATTTATACAGTCATGTTGGTGAGACTTTGTGGATGTGGATTCTGACATTTCTAGGAGACATAATCTCACAGCAAAATCCCTGATCCTCTGGCTCTTACAATCTTTCCAGTCCCCTTCCTCAATGCTCTGCCAGCCTTATGTATAGAGTTGAAATGCAGCTGTGCACACCTCTATGCCATCAGTGTCCAACAGATATTTGAAACAGACTTATAGTTTTCTACTGATACATAGCTATTTATAATATAGAATTTAGTAAACATATCAATATTTCATTTTGAAATAAAAAATAATGACAAAAATAAATTGATTATTCCTATACAAACACATTATGTACAGAGTGAGAGTGACAAACGTATTAAGTTTCTTGTAAGTAAAATTGTTGCTAGTAAATGATGAGGGCTATGAGTTAGGGTTTTATTTTCTACCCTTATAAAAGTAGAATAACAAACCTAGATTTAACATTATCTTTGAATCCAGAAGGAACAAGAGGATTTTCAAAAAATATTGTTAAGTAACTTATTAAGTCATGGAAATGAAAACAGGCTAGCAAAATCTGTTGAGACCAATGCTCATCTAGTATTAACAGGTTCCTTTCATTTGCAAAACAAACATATAAATCTTGTTGTCATATTATTTGCATTGTATCAGTATTCACTCAGTAAACTAAGGTGTCATAGCTAGATCTCAAAAAAGAAGCCAAGTCACCTTCTTAAAGGATGCGTGGTTAATTGTGAGAAGACTGCCATCCTGACAAGCTTACTGGGGTCAGAATGAGGTATGTCGATGTGGTACAGGGAAAAGTTGCAAGTACTTGCACTTATGTAGTCACTTGTTGTGTTGTTTATGTCTCTGTACTCTCCCAAGTTGCACTTTACTTCAGTTACCTGGAGGTGTCTGAAATAAAAGGTCTGATCTGCTTTGTTGCTAGGCATTCCATGTTGCCCTTTAAAAATGTCAAATGGGAGGGGAAAGGAAGAGAAAATCTATGTCATTGAAAGTAGATGAGTAAGAGCTGTTGTCTTAAAGGATGAACATGAAAACACCTAGTCTTAGATATTTAGTAAAGGACTAACTAGCCATTTAAAGCCATTTGTAAAGACATTCATGAGACTTCTTTTATATTTTGTTATATAAAGAAAATAGATTTTTCTCTTAAATTCTGAGAACTATGTAAAGAACTGCACTATTTAACTAAATCTAAGGAACCAAGTATTTCTAATAGAGCAACCTTATAAAAGCAAACATTCTCATTAAATGTGGCTGAAAATCATATCATTAGCATGGGTATTTCAAGCATCATTCATTTTATCCAAAGTAAAATAGAGCCTGCTTTGCAAGTAATTTGTAATGTGCAAAATTATGTTGGTGCTTATTAACAAGATAGATACTAATTTCAATTCAACATCTGGTTTAAGGTCCCAGAGATGCAGTTAAGGTTTTGACTTTTCAACAATGTTTTGCCCTATCATGAGATTAAAAGCATTTGCATTTTTGTAGCCAGAAGTTAAGCTTTATGGGAAAGCTGAATACATTATAGAATTTCCAACTTTTTGATTAAATAGATGCTATGTAGAAAAGAAGAAGCTGTCAAAATTTGTTGCATGTTTCATTTTTTGTATGTATTTCATTTGCAAATTTCTGAGCACTAAGGACTGTTTAAATGTCCTACCATAGATCAAGAACTACAGACAAATAATGACTGTTGAGAAACAGCAATTCAGTCTTCTCCTGGAATGAACCCCTTGATAACCCAAATGGCTATTCCTAAACATATATACTTACAAGCAACACTGAATGTAATCAGCAGGTTGGATTTGCATATACTTCAAAGAGTAGCATACCTAAGGAATGAGAAGCAGTCAGAATAGCCTGTCCCAGTGATAAGAAATATTTTATCACTGACATTGCTTAGATTGTACATGTATTGGTAATTAAGAAGTACCAACTGTCAGAAAATTTATCATTGTCATAATGTTCTTCCAATGCAATGTTCACAGAATGGATTGCTTCCAGCACTCTGTACTTGCAATTTCCTGGGTGATAGAAGTTTATCTAAATAAATCCATCCAATATACTAAGTTGGTAACTAATTACCACAATTTAACATTTCCCCTATATATCTTTTGAAATCATCTAAAACCAATTTCTGCCTACAGTGAATGTTTTCACAGATGACAAGATTATTTTAAACTGGAGAGAAATGAAAGAAAACCAATAGGAGTTCATAAATACCATGATCCTTACCATAAAATGAGTATGTATAAACACTGAAATGCTAATTTCAAAATCCGTTCAATAAAACCTATTAAAATCAAATGCCAAAAACTCAGCTGAACAAACTTATCCCAGTACAGTCATCTCCTTCATTCAATTAACACTTAAATTCATAATGATCAGTGTTTTTCACCAATTATACAAAGTGAAGCAAATAATACCCTTAACTATATCCTAAATTAAAGGGGCTATTATTCATTGACCTTCTCTCCCTCTTCTCTGTTTTATCATTTATTCCAGCTGCTTGGAAATATTTTTTATTCTTTTTCTCACCATCAATTTTCATGGTCTTTGCATCATATCAAATCCAAAATTACTTTTGTACCCATGATTACATCTTTCCTTGCTTCTAGAGAAGAAATGACACAGAATAAGCTCATCACTTCTTTTATCTGAAGAAAATTGAAAAGAAAATCTCAGGGCATGATAGAGAAGTGGAACGTTCAAAATGTTTTTCATTAGCATCATCCATCTGTCCATCCATCCATCCAGAATGTAAAGAGGACAGCAGTATTTTATTGGTGACAATGGAAATGTGAAATAAGTATTTTTTAACTGATGCTGAGATAATAGTGACTACTAGAACATAAGATGATCATATATCATACCTGCATTCCTATTAAAAAATAGGAAATCCTGTCAATCTTTCATCTCAAGAATATAAATACACACTTTATTCTGTGCTGTACCTACTGATATGCAGTTCTCAATGTCAATAACTTCCTATGCATGCTTAAGTATATTATAATATCCTAACTAAACTAAGTGAGTCAAATATAGAGGAAGACATGAAAGTAGGAGAGGGAATTATTGGGGAGACAGGTTTCAGAGAGAGGGCAGGCAGAGAGATGAGATGTACATGCATGAAATTGTCAATACAAATAAAAATAATATTGATATATTAGTCATTACCCAATACAACAGTGTTATGTTAACCCATGAAATGAAATCTTCTGGATTTTTATCAAGGTAAGTACCTTTGTATCTACAAGATCTTGAAATCACCTTTTGGCAGAATATAATATCTAAGATATGTTAAAAATTAAAAATTTAACCCACAGATCCTGCATAGATTCAATTGGTATAAGTATAATATAATAATATATATAATATACATAGAGAATGGCACTGGAAAATGGAAAGAGAAACAATTCCTAAATTGTCATGTCCACAATAAATATAATTATTAAAACCAAGTAAAAAACAATGAAATTAACTACAAAACATAAATTGTTGATATTCTGGAAACAGGAGCAAACCAAGAAAAAGAGAGTGACATACTTGTAGAATGGCCAGTGGCCACCTGGCCTGGAGCAAATCAAATCACTTCACTGGCTTTCAGTTTTCTATCTGTAAATGAAAGATGTTGACTGGATTACATTTAAAGTCATATTAAGCTCTCAAAACATATTCTTGCAATATACCTATCATTTGAACTACACCATCTCATATAATGACACTCAACTCTTAGTATTCTCAGTTTTGTTCTTGTTAAATTCCAAAATTCTTCCTGTGTAACTTTTCAACTTGCTAAGCATTTTATTAGTGAAATTATAATATGAATATTCTAATATATATCTATATATTTATAATATATATATATCACCATGTATGTTAACTCTACAATATAATATTATATGATATTATGAAGAACTATACTAAAACTTTACTCAATTTTCTGGTTAAAGTATATATTATCACCTCCTTCAACTTTTGCCAATCAGATTCATATTCAATTCAGAGGTTTTACAATAGGTATTGTGTTATCATTGAATTAAAATGCTTTCTTATTAACTATTAACTTTAAAACATAGCCCTTTCTCTTGTATATATAAGTTGGGTAAATTTTCACAGGACAAAGTATATATTGTTTTTCTTTCTGGTAAGATTCAGTGTAACAAACCTTAATGAGTCTGAGTCTACAGATTTCAATGATGAAACCAGTATTAAAAGTACAAGTACTTGAAGTATGTTACTGCTGTGACTGTATGTCTACATGCTGTCATTTTACCCACTTTGTTATGTTAAAACTTTACAGAATATCAGTCTGTACTCTGAACATCATTATTGAGAATAACAATTTTCCCAAATACCCAGTCATATTTCAAATAGAGGGTAACAGTTGTGATTTTGGATAATATATAAAAACGTGATTTAAAAATTCTATCATCACATGGCTTCTGAAGAATAGTATTAGAATAATACAATAATATAATACTATAAGGATAATATAAATTAGAAAACGCTGAGGTTATTAATAAAAGCTCTTCAATTTGAAGTTACATATTAGTCTCTGAACACGTGTCGAATGATTTCTTGATCCTTCTGAATGTAGTAATGTGTAAAAACAGAAAACCAAGACAAGCAAGGGAAAAAGTTGTAACTTAATCAAGTCCAACTTTATACTCAACTAATAACATGTTAAGCTTCATAAATGAATTTCTTTGACACATACAGATACATGCACACACACAAACACACACACACACACACACACACACACACACACATACAACCATTCCACTCCATAGCAACACAGGCTTCAGAATAAGATCTAGACTCTATCATCGGATCTTTCATTTTCTAACTTCAAAGGTGTGTGTGGAATGAATATATCCCTTTTTTTCTTGAATTTTAAGGCAAACTGATTAAAAATATTAAAAAAGTAAAGTTTTTGGCATGGAACTCTGAGACACAATAACAACACTCAATACTTTTCTTAACATTGCTTTACTCATACATAAAATGGTATCCATGATATCTGATTTACTGAATCCTTGTGGAAAACAAACAAAATATATCGGTCACAGTGAAAACTGTATCATTTAATAGTTGGTGACAGAGTTCTAAAGAAAAGAATTATCATTGTTTAGAAAGAATGACCTATTTATTTATATGTAAAGTCCTGAATCCATGATTTTAAAGAAACAGTAAAAGAAAAAAAAGACATTTATTTCATTGCCTGTTATGTGAGCAGAATTTT
The DNA here is from genome assembly GCA_026225945.1 of Cricetomys ansorgei. Classification (NCBI taxonomy): domain Eukaryota; kingdom Metazoa; phylum Chordata; class Mammalia; order Rodentia; family Nesomyidae; genus Cricetomys; species Cricetomys ansorgei. The sequence continues at coordinate 791,237 of JAMJFZ010002884.1, read as the reverse complement.
CCTTGGTTAAAAGCAGAGTGAAAGAGTTCAGACAATCCAAAATTAGAAAGCTGAACTACGAAGAAATAGTTGAATTTGTGACTGCTGGTACTCAGCATCAGGGAAAAGGAGGGTAACTCCCCAAAATGGCAGAAATCATGAAGGCACTGGACTCTAGAGAATGATGAGTAAATTGTTAAAAACTAAAATGTTAAAAGCCAGAATGACTTCTACTAATACCTGGGTTACTTGATTAGGTCTTCTGATTAAGGTGAGTTGTTCTTTATTCTTCTAAATAGTTTAATATAAAGAGAAATTCACAGTGAAACTAAGAAAATGTTCGTTCTCTTTTGCTGTTCTATGTAGTAATAATTCATGAGGAGAGAATGATCCATTTAAGGATGTAAGTAAATGCTGTGTTCTTGATTTACATTCGCTCTATACTTGAGAAATATGGCAGAATGTGGCCATTCATGTTTCTACATAGAGCTATAAAATTCAGGGGTAAAATGAGTTAGGGTCATATTCATTCAGTTTATTCTACATTGTAATTGAAGCAATATTTCTTTTGAGGGCTGATATACTTTGCTGAAAACTCAAATATTTGAATGTTTCTCATTAGTCTATATAATTATTGTATTGGTAAATTCTATATGTTTAAACAACAGGTCATGGTGATTATAGCTAATATTGGATGCATTCAACTCTGTGCTTTTCAGCTTCACCATTCAGAATGATCCTTTTTACTGACACTGACACATCACACAGTAGTAATTACAATGAATATTTCTGAGTTCTGTGTCAAGAAGTAGTCCTTTCGACAAAATAACAGGCATTAGTTGAATACAACCAGCATATGAATATATTCCATGATTCAGTAAAATCTAACAACATAATGAACTGGTTCTATTTGTGCAATAAGCCCTGATGCACACAGGAGATATGACAAGACATTGCATTTTGGGGCCATTAGGAATTAATGAATTGAAATGGCATGGCATTTCTATTAATTTAGAGTGATTAGAGTGATTTAATAGAGAAATAGAGTGATTTAAATTCATGGTTCATAACATGAACTAATACACAGAAAAATTATTTGGATTAGAGAAGTCCAGAGAATTTGAAAGTGAGATCCAAAAGGAAACTTACATGTGAGAGAATTAGCAAAGACTGTTTATAACTGTGAACATTTTAATAATATTTGAACAAAATGAATGAGTTTCTCATTCTTATGGGAGCTAATTCCTATATTCAAGGAAAAGCAAGCAGGTAAACAGTTATTTAAAGAACATTTATAGAAATGTTCAGTATGTAATTTATCGTAGGAAAGTTGAGACCTGATGAGAGCATAAGTCATGCCTATACATGTAGAGATGATAATGCAAGGGTGTGTAACAGTATGCAACTAGATAGTTAGTTCAGAATAGTAATTCCAGAAACGGGAACTGAATCTTTATTAAATGCTTCCCTTTATAGAGAACTGGGGAAAATCAAAAGAAACAACAGAGAACAAGAAAAAGTAATTAGAGAAGAAGTACAAGAAACAATAATAAAATATAGAAAGAGAAGTAATGAGAAAGCTTCCTAACCAAAATTTGGAGGTCAATTGACAGGTTCAAATGCTATTGGATTTGAGATGGAGTATCAAAAATACTTAGAGAATTTTGTATTCAAATAATTACGGAGCTAGCCAAATGTATCAGTTGGTTAAAACACTTGCTCTAAAACCTGATGACCTGAGATTGATCCCCAGGACCCATAAAGTGGAAGCAAAGAACCAACTCCAAGAATCTGTCCTCTGACATCTACTCACAAGCCTTACACACACACACACACACACACACACACACACACACACACACACACACTCATGCAAATGTATTTTTAAAGGAAATTGCATAGGTAGGCACGGGCATCCATCTTGTAATCCCCACACTTATGAAGAGGCAGGAAAATAAGGAGGTACAACTACAGCTTTTTTTTGACATTATATTATGATTACAAAATGTCACCCTTCTTCAGTCCATATAATATTACTTGGATGTATGTTTTCAAGGCAAGTTTCCTAGCTATATTTTAAATTTAAGGATAGGTTTCTTAAAACTCTGTTTCAATAAATGAAAACAAAAATAAATCAAAACTAAAATGCTTAAAAAATGAGGCAGGAAAACTATAATAGATCTTAAGATAGCTTAGGCTACAATATGAGAATCCTATTCTGTGACTAAAAAAGTAGAAGAAAAGAAAATGAATTGAAAGGAGAAGGGACATTAGTCTCTCCTCCTCTATATATGGTTTTACTTTGCTATGATCTGGACAATCTAAATGCAAAATTGCAGAAGCAACATATAAAACCCAAATTGTCGCTCTGTGTGTCATGATGAAGTTTCATATTGCCTTGCTTTGTCTCACCTGAGACATGAGTCATATGTACACCATACCTAAACTCTACATGCTATCTTATCATTAGCCACTTAGTAGTTACCTTAGTTAACTGATTGTTGCAGTGTTACATTGTGTTTGTGCTCAAGTAATCCTTATTTACTAAATGATGCTCTTAAAATTCAAAAGTACCAAGCCTAGCAGTTTAGATATGCAAAATAGGAACTGTAAAGAGATTCATCTATGTAACAGGGGGATATTTTTCAAGATAATAAGGAGCATGAAAATCATAAGCCAAGATCTATGGTAAGAATAAGTCTACCAGTGGAATTCTATAGATTCTATAGATTCATAGAAATGAATCTATGCTTATTTTGTTGTTTCATTTTCAGTTTGAAAAAGTTAAAGTCACAATATATAGATGTCTAATCTGTTAATTATACATGTATGTACTAACTTATATATCATATATAGGAATATACAGAAACCAATATTAATAGAGTTTAGTATTATTAGTGGTTGGAAGAATCTACTAGGAATTATTGGAACATACACCTCATTGATTTAGTGGACTACCATAATTATCTTGAACAGAACAACTTTGGAGGAATTGGAACAAAACGAGTTTGTGTGTGTGTGTGTGAGAGAGAGAGAGAGAGAGAGACAGAGAGAGACAGAGAGAGAGAGAGAGAGAAAGAGAGAGAGAAAGAGAGAGATTGAGAATTGGAAGTTAGAGAACTATGGTGAAATGAAGATATTTGATGTAGTTAACTCTTATGAGATGTTTTCCATTCACCCATTTATTTAACAAATGTGTGATTTTTCACTATGTATTACATCCTGTGAAGACATGGCTCTCACTTAGATGGAGATAGTAATTTCATTGAATATGTATACATGCAAACGAATTTGAATTATGAAACAAGTAAATGATTTGGCTGGGAACTATTTGTTTCTAAGAGCATGTCAGGTATGAAGATATGAACTAGGCTTTGAGTGACATGAAGGAAATGGAAATTGACTTCAGAGAAATATGGAGTATCAGAGTACCAATTAGACAAAACAACAAGGATTTTATTTATTTATTTTTTTAATTAATTAATTAATTAATTTTATTATTTCAAGACTGGTTTCTCTGTTGTAACCCTGGCTTTCTTGGAACTCACTCTGTAGACCAGGCTGGCCTCAAACGCAGAGTTCTGTCTGCCTCTGGCTCCTGAGTGCTGGGATTAAAGGTATGAGCCACCCACACACAAACAGAATTTTGTTTTTAAATTAAATAAAAACTATCTATATGTAAAGGCAGGCAGAGGGCAAGGAGTTGCATATATGTATGTATGTATATGTATATACACACACACACACACACACACAAACACACACACACACACGTATATAAATCACTGTCCTTATTCCATTCACACATACACACATATGTCACATATGTATGTGTGTGTGTGTGTGGTGTTTGTATGTGTATGTGTTGGAGTAGGGACAGCAATTTGAGCATGTTAAGATAGGCCATCCATGACTAGCTGTACTTTGATGATTTTCACAATTTCTAAGTCAGACACTCAATTTAACCAATTTTTTAGAAGAAAACTTGACTCTTGGGAATTGCTATCTAAACTCCTAACAGAGTGATTTTTAAGAATCAATATATTTGTTAACACTAAGCAATAAAACTTTCAAGTGGAACAGAAGATTACTATTGACTAACTTTTGTGTTACCTGCCCAGTGGGGAAGCCAATTTCAGAGAGTGAGAGGTCAATGTAGTGATTCTTAAGAGAATGTGTCCAAGTTAAAATGTCCTATTGTAAAAAATAGAACTTTTAACAACATGGAAAGCATAAGAGAGAAAACTTGAGTCAGCTGTGATGGCATGAATCTAAATAGCACCTACTTGCTGGGCTGATGAAGGAGATTACTTTAAACCTAGAAGTTCCAAAACAGTGCATTCTTAGCAGCAAAGCAATATCCAATCAATCAACCAACGACACAAACAAATATACAAAACACAAAGAAATACAAAGCACACTTTGTTTTATGTAGGAATATAGAAACAACACAAGTAGTTAATTTATCGTACAATATAGTTAACTGAAATTTGTCTTTCCTAATAGTGCAGACGAAAAGTCAATAAGAAATGAAGGAGATAAGTTCATCGAGAAAGATTTTTTTCCTTAAGCCAAATACTATATATACCTTTTGTAAATATCAAGGTATTTGCTATATTGCTATTTCATCTGAAGTTTCACCCATTAACACATATTTATAATAATATCCTTATAATTCCTAAATATGTATTTTCACAAAATGGTCACAAAAGTTCATAAGCTTAGACACAAATATTCTAGATTCCTGTGATATAAAGAAACATCAGATTTGATACATCAGAACCTTGCTGGAAGTGAGCCATGACTAAATTAAAAAAAAATTTTTATAACTACTTTTGTATTTGATACATATTGCACCATTTCACCCTATTCTTTTCCTTCATTTTGAGTTACAGGTACATCTGTAGTAAAATTCAAATTACTAATGCATTTTCATTTTTAGTAAATTACTCAAATGTGTCCAATAGTTAATATGTTTGTGTGGCATTGCAAGGCCCTGTATATCATATGTGGAACAAGGTGCAATTAAAGTATCTGATCTGGGTAAGTAAGGTGGGAAGTGGGTAAAGGTCAAATTCTGGTGATGTGGGTTCAATTTCTGGAAGTCATACAGAGACTGAAGGAGAAAAGCAACTCCACAAAGTGGTCCTCAGAGTACTACACACAGGCTACAGAGCAGGCACACTCACCCCTTCCACACACAAATGTAATAATAATACATATTAAGAATTTAAAAACAATTACCTTCTTTCCCGTCTAAGTTTATTCTGTTACAAATTCCTGTTACTGAAGCTTTCTGAGTCTCGTTATACTTCAAAATCATATTTAACTCTTATTCTAGCAAAAAATTGAAAACATGCATTTTCTTATTGATCTACCAATGATAATACTTCAAACTTTTTAAAACCAAAAGATTTGCACAAAATTGAACTGTTTTGTTACAAAATATATTTCTGTGACATATTTTAGGTGGCATGGAATCTTCTTCAGTCTTCTTTGTCTTAATTTTATCTAGGAATACTAGAAATTTTCTATGGGAAATATTGAAAGCCCCACTGGAAGTCATAGATTTCCACAGACAATGTTTATTATTCTTAAGCTGACCAGTTAATAGATGAAGAAAACGGATACTAATTTATTTATGCAGATGACCTAATCCATATATGTTCTATTTTAGCCTGATATTTCACTATGAAGCTTTAGAACACATCTTTGTTTCTAATTTTGTTCCAAATTTCGTTGTTTTTAATGGTAAAGTGTAAATGTCATGTAAATTTTATCTCATTTACAGATCATTATCTTTGATAAATGAAATACAAAAAAGCATCGTCCTTCAAAATGCTTTTTTTTAAAAAAATTGTTCTCTTATAACTCTAACTGTCCTGGAACTCACTCTGTAAACAAGTCTGCCTCTGCCTCCTGAGTGCTGGGATTAAAGATGTGCACCACCATGGCCAGGCTCAAAATGTGTTTCATAGACTTTGTAGTACTTACAAGTGGTGCTCCAGCTGAATTACTTTGGCTCTCCAGTTTAATACTTAGAAGCATCTTCCAGTAAAGTTCTAATCTGAGAGAGGTTATGGTCCAGTTTTGGAATCAATCATGTAAGACACAACCTTAGTTGACTCCCTTGTGTTGACATTGTGATTATATATGCTGATCTTAATCCAAAATTAATATCTGCAATTTAATAAAATCTCTATATAAAGTTCATATACAGTGAACTTTAATTACTAAATATTTTAGTTCTATAAATCAGTTATGGTTACAAATTTACTTTTCTTTTGCATTATTTTTCATTCTTAACTCCATGTGATGTTTTCATATGTGTATATACTGTATGTAATGTTTGAGTTAAATACATCTCTTAAACATTTATTACTTCTGTATGGTAAAATATTCAAAATCCTGGGACTGGAGTGATGACTTACTGGTATTACTCTTTAAGAGAATTAGTGCCTAGAATATAGAAAGAACTAAAACAACAGAAAACTAAGCATTGAGAAAATAAATCAACTCAAAACGGACTTTGGAATGGTACAGACAATTCTAAATTAAGACATGGAAACAGCCCTGGGACACATTTCAAAGTCCTCAGTTTCCTTAGCCATAAGGGAAATGCAAATTAAAATTAATTTTTGACCTCACTCAGTCAGAATAACCATCTTCAGGAATACAAATCCAACAAATGCTAGCACAGATGTGGTGAGAGGGGAACTCTGATACAGCAGGTATGTAAACTAGTATAGCTACTTTGAATATCAGCTTGAAGGCGTCTCTGAAATTAGAAGCAGAAATGCCATATAACCCAGCTATACTATCTCTTGCCACATATTTAATGGATTACATTTGATATTACTATTTATTTTACTTAATATGTTACTACAAAGATGTGTGTATATCCAGGATGTTCATTGCTTCTCTATTCAGGATAGCTAGAAAATGGAATCAACCTAGATTTCCATCAACAGATGAAACATAATTAAAATGTACATATATTCACAATGGCATATTACTCAGCTATAAAGTAAAATCAAATATTGACAATTCTGAAAATTTCAGATAAATAGATGGAAATGAAGAAAATATACTTGAGGAAGTAACTGGGCCCAGAAAGACTAATACTGTATGTTCTCTCTCATATGTGGATCCTACCTTCAAAGTGCAAGCCAGGTAACTGAAAGGTGGTTTGGGGGAGGATAGATACTTTAAGTGAAGGAAATATCAGATTGTAGGTAGAACAAAAGTTGAAAAGAGGAATTCTGGGGATGGAAAGGCTTAAGCAGGAAGGGTCATGGAAGTATGAGGGAAATCAAGGTGAGAAGGAGAGAGAAAAGCCAAAGGAAAATGTATGAAAAACCCTATGAATTAATAATATCTCAAATCCAACTGAAAACAAAATAATTGGAGGGCAAGTAGAACACATTTAAATAAAAGAAGAGATGACAATACTGGGAGTTTAAGGATTAAGGATTAAAGGAGTAAGTGAAAGTGGGAGTAGGGGTGATGGAGTAGAGGAGGGAATAATGGGTAGGTTAACCAAAATTAAGAAGACATCACTCACAGAACATGGAAACATCAAAGTGGTAACCATCTGCAAGCTTCATTCCTTCTGGCTAGCATCCATGGTGCTGGAAGGTGCTGTGCATACTGTCAGAGGAGAAAAGTAATTTCAATCTTAATCACCTGTGAACTTTGGAAGATATAACAATGAGTGGCCTGATGAGATAAGCCCACGGGTATAATAGAGAAATGAATGATACGGAAGTAACCAGCCACTTACTGATTGAATCAAAGGCCCAATCAATCCATGAGAAGGAATCCATATCTAGCACTATTAAAGGGGTTCAGAACCTCTGTCATAGGCCCTAAGGGAAAACTCAATACAATTATTCTCCTACATTGATGTAGCATTAAAATGATTCCTTATGACTCATTACTTTAACCATAGATGAGGGTATCTCTCAGCCTCATCAGAGAGGCTTCTTGCAAAAGACAAAAATGAACAGAGATACTAAAGTGGTAAATTTGCAGAGAACAAAAGAGTGTTCTCTTTTGTTTTGTGGAGTATTCAGACCTAAATTGGATATTCACATCATACTCATTGCCCCAAAGCTTAGAGATATTTGCAGAAGAGAGGTCAATGATTGTCCGAGGCAGAGATGGTGAATATTATCCAGGAAACAGAGTTTTCCTTACACAACAGTGATGGTGCACATATGAACTCACAGCAGTTGTGAGCTGCAGAAGCTCCAGCCAGACAAAATGCCAGCACAGAAGAATGCCAGCAGGGAAGATGGGTATGAGTTCTGACCACTAGCCGAGTAGATAGCTGCTAGTGGAGGGAGAGGGAGTTAGAGGGTTTTGAATTTTGCTTTTGTTGTTATTATTTGTTTGCTTTTTATAATGATGTGACTCCTGGTAGGGAGAGAAGGCCCAATCCCAAAAGTAGTTGGGCAAAACATACTGCAGTTAATGGAGAAAATTTCTCAAGTTTGGATGGGAAAGAGTAAGAATGTTGAGAAAGTGATAAGATGAAAAGTTGATTGGTATGAATATGCTCAAAGTACATTATATGAAATTCTAAAAAAGTATTGTTAAAAAGAATTTAACATACTATATTACAGTGATTCAGACCAAGTAATATATGCACAAACTCACAGTTTTAACTGAAATACTAAGAGATTCTGATGAATTGATTCCTTATACATTGCTGATCCATCACTGTGATGTTTGAGATTTACTATGATATCCCTAAGGCCTGATAAGTAGATCATGAGGTGCCTTCTCAGTAATTAAAGAATGCAAATTGTGTTCATTGTTGCCTTACAGTGAAATGTCATTTTGTTGAAAAAGGGTAATCCATTACTAGCATGTATGGCAATTGTCAGCTAAATAAAAGTACAAATGAACTGAATCATCCAATTAACCACTAAGACAAATGAAGATATATTTGGATCAAATAAAGTTATTTAGCTTACTCTACAAAATCACATGGAGGGACTTGGTTTACTGTACTATAAATCAGCATTTAATATGCTTAGAGGTGCCCCCTGACCTGATTCCCAAGCTTTCTTACTAAGTTCTATTTCCCTATTATTTGACTCAAAGGAGTAAAGTCCACAGAAATATTTTTTCTGAATTTACATAATATCTTATCATATATATTAAAATAATTTAAGCAAAATTATCATTGTAATTTCCATCATTTTATTTTCCTGCTCTCGAGTACCTTCCAATCTGAATAAAGTGAGGAAAATAAGTACTTATTCTTTAATATATTTTTAGAAATTAAAGTTAAGCCATATCATATCTACCTAGAAACAACAGTGATGATGATGTCCCAAAATCAAAATAAATGAGCAACAGGTAAATGAAATACAGAATACAAATTTGACTACAAAAGAACATAATTTGGAAGGCAGACTGGCAAAAAAATTACAACTTGGGGGCAAATCTTTTTCATATCTCCTGATTTTAGAGGCAATAAAACTCTGATTGTTTTATTATTGAGATATGTAAACCTAGATTATTCTTAGAGTATTCTTATTGATCTGAAGACTGTCATTTCTCAGATTGTGGTGGCTCCTAAACACCAGCATCCTTTCCCATGACATGAAAGATCTTAGAGTCCTGAGGTGACTTTCAATTAGGAATTAAATTTATTTTCAAATGAGGATGTAGCTTGGTGGTAGAGTACTTGTCCAACATGTATGAGGTGGTGTGTTCAGTGCTCAGTAATGAAAAATAATCAACCTAAAATTTATTTCCATATAAGCTGGGTTTTTTGGTTATAATCCTAAACAAAATTGTACTTGAAGATGTAGCTTTTGAGAAGCAATCAGATTCACAAAGGACCATGATAGGATGATCATGAAATTAGTGGATTTTCTTTCATTGTCTCAGTCTTTCCCTGTCCCATACTTCATCTATTCTCAGTATATGATGAAGACAAAATAATAAAGATCATGTGTCATCCAGTAAAAGGAAGCTAGTCACCCAGAACTTTCATCTTAGATTTCTCAACACCCAGAACTGTAAAACATAAATGTCTATTCTTTAAGCCTTCAGATACTGGCTAACTTTTTTTTTCTCATAACACACACTGTATATTAATATATTAATTTATTTATTGAGTACATTTTTCCCCTAGGAAATATGGTTATTGCTGGGAATACAAAGTAAACATTACTTATTAAACATAAGTCTTGCCCTTTAGGAGTTTACAAAAGAACAACAATGATATTATGCCAATGAATTATGCCACAGCAACTAATATAATGCCAGAAATTGACAAAATGAGGTAGAATATTCTATGAGAATTAGTAGTTGGACACTTGTACTGTGTCATGCTTCTGCACAGCAAAGTATTCAATTATTGATATGTTCACTTTGGTGTAGAAAATGGTGTCTGATATACATTTGAGAAGACTATGTTTATTTCCTTATTGTTCTGCAGAGTATTTCCCTACTTTGTATTTATTTTTATAACTTGAAAAATTAATACCATATACTAATATTTCAGGAAATGTGAATGAGTCTTGGGAAAACAACTTTGGGAAGTGTCAAGTTTTAATGCTGTTTAAATTATAATAGGTAGGTCACTATATATTCCTCTATTATCGTTGCAAAATACTCTCTAATCATGAGCAACACTGAACTATTACACATGGTTTTTAAACCTAACATTGTGGTGAGTAGGTTATTCTTCCAATAAACACTAAATAACAGTATTGTAGAAGTGCATAACAAGTTGATGTTTCCAGACCTTTGTGCCATTAATTACTTGAAAATATTTTCTGGTCTGTTTAGATAATAAAACAAAAGAATGTGGATGAGATATGCTTGTGCACATTTCTTTAATTTTCCTCCCCGCTTATCAGCAAGGTAGAGTATCTATTGGGATTGCAGGTTTATCAGTCACTTGCAGCACTGTTTATATTATGTGGGCTTCTTAAAACCCATGTCATAGAACCAATTTAATTTTCTGCTCAAGAGCACTGTTTAATTTACATTCAACATGGTCTGTTGTTTGAGATTTAGGCTCTTTCAAAAAATAGTTTTAGGAGAACACTTCCTGAGGCAAGTTATAAATTCAAGTTGCAGAATATCAGTGAGGAAATTTAGAAAAGTGCCTGTTTCTTAGTTAATCCCACTATGTAATGAGCTCTTGAGTAGTAGTTATAGAAAGGTAACATTTGGTTCAAAACAAAGAAGATAGTTTAATACTTTTAATTGTTTTAAATTGGTAAGCAGTACTTCAAAATGCAATGCTCTGAGTCACGATCAGTGTTACTTGTCTAGGCTCAGTTACTACATAGGGAAAAGTTGCAAGGCTGAAGAGCTGAACTAGTGTCTGTATAAGGACAATTTAGGTTCTACCACATACTCAATGAATGCTAAACTAGAGCTAGGAGAATAAAAGTTTTGCCACAAGATAAAAAGCTAAGGAAAGTTGTAAGGGCTACAGAATCAGCTCTACTCATCCTTAGTACTTTGGAACACAGGTTTATGGGGACTTTATCTCAACATGAACTTTCATTGTCAGTATATAACTAGGAATGGAAGGTATTAAGTCAGTCAATGACTCTTCGAAGACTTCCCTATAAATGAAAAACTATATTAATGACCAAGTGAAAATACATTGCCTAGCTTCAATAATGATTAGGAATGCTGTCCTACCATGCCCCAAACACAAAACCAGATTTTTGAACAACAACTTGAGGAAAGATGACAGTATCAAACTATTTTTAATATGATTGCATACAAATATCAGAAAGCCAATTACTGGGTAGAGAAATGTGCTTTCCTCCACTTAATACTGAAGAGGTTCATTTTTCTGCATTCTGTCTCTGAAACGTGTTCATGGAAGAAAACTATGATTGTAACATATATATAAGGTTTGCCAAGCATATAGCCTCTTCTGAGAATGGATTAGGTGAAAAAGACTGTATACAGAAACTTTGGAAAGGTTACAGAAAAGACTGTGAATTACTACTGGATCTTGCGATAACATCCCAGACAATGTCTTTGTTCATATGGTATAAGAAATCATGAATTCTACATCACAGGGGCAGAAATAAAAATGGCTGGAATATACTGATATAGAAAACAGCATATGTGCCAAAATAGCAGAAATGAATGGACCTCTCAGAGACAACCATTCAAAATACTTTTAAATTTTATCATTATTCTTATCATTCAAGATAATGTCATTGAATTATTTACTTTGAGTTACTTCCATATCCTCCTAATTTTTTTTTTTACGGCCAACAAATCTTATTTCCAAACTCCATTTGGATATTTTAACAATGAAAACTTTTAGGGCTAGAGAGATGGCTCAGTGGTTAATAGTGTCGGATGCTTCTGCAGACGACACAAAGTTTGATTTCTAGCACCCATGTCAGTTGAATCACAACCACTTGTACCTTCAGACTTAGGGGAGCCAATGCCCTCTTCTGTCTTCCATGGGTATCTGCACACACATGACATAAACATCCACAAGCACACATATATACACACACAAAAATAAATCATTTAAAAAACATATATTATTACTTCTTAACATCTTTCAAGACTCCAAGGCACTTAGGAAACACACACACACACACACACACAAACACACACATATTCATGTGCACTTATACATATGTTCTTTACCATAGCCTATGAGGGACTAAGTGATTTGGCCTTTATTTACTTCTTTAACATTCAGGAAAACTTATAGCCACTCTACCAAAACAAATAACAGGGATTTCAGAGAGGATGAATATGTACTTTCAGGAGGCTTTATATCTTACAGACAAGCTGTTCATATCTGCTTCATATCTTAAAAATCTAAAGGTAGAAAGCTGTGTCAGGGATGTAGGTAGGAATAAAAAAACATACACAGATATTCAGAAATATCCTATACCTTAACAAATTAACTATATACACATAAAACTATCTCCTCCAATATCCATAGGCTCAGTGTTGATCCCATAAAAGGAAACAACTTCAAATGAAATAGTTGAATATGCAACATGACCCAAAGTATAAAGGCATGCTTTATTTCTGGCTAATTTTATAATTTAGAAAATATACTTCAATTTCAGAAGTTTTAACTCTGAAAAGTCAAGCTATGATTGCTGCTCATTTGTTTTCTTACATGTACTCTGCTTGCCCTTTCTAGCAGACTTTGAATCTGTACCTTGATACAACTTATGGGTGTTGGCAAATTCTTAGCTACTGTCCCATCCATGCAAGCATGGATTCTAACGCAGTTTTGTATTCTTCTCCTTTGATGCCAATTGCTTCTGCAAGTGGCATTAATATTAAAATATATTTACATCAATTCCCTCCTTACCTGCCCTACCTCCACCATTTCCCAAGTTCCTTCCCTCCAACTCTTCCTATGTGCTCCGTGCACTTCCTTTCAAATTTATAGTCTCTTTTGTCAATTATTGCTACATAAATAAACAGATAGATGATAGATACATAGATAGATATAGATAAACATAAATATTTAATACAGTATGACAAGTCCACATACTGTAGCTTGTGAGTATATGATTTGAGGGTTGACCATTTTGTATTAGATGATTAACTAGGGAATAATTGCCTGGAGGGGCTAATTATCTCTCTCACAACAGTCATTAGTTCCCTCTAGTTCTTTCCCTAGGAATGGAACCACATATAATTTCCACCCTTAGCATTAGCATATCTATTATCATCATGCAGGCCTTGCTTAAACTTGTTTCAATATTCAGGTTATCTTAAAATTAATTGTCTAATTCATATGCAAATTTGTTTATATCAGTGGTTCTCAACCTTCCTAATGCTGCAACCATTTAATACAGTTCCTCATATTTTGGTGACCCCTAATCAAAAATTATGTTCATTGCTACTTTATATAACTGTAACTTTTTGACTGTTATGAGATGTAATAAAAATATCTGATATGCAGATGATTTAGGATATTTCTATGAGAAGTTCATTTAGCCTCCAAACAGGTCGCAACCCACAAGTTGAGAACTGCTGGTTTATATGATCTATTTTTATTTCTTGTCAAATGAACACAAAGGTGCTTTGAGAGAAGTGATGATAAATCAGTCTTGCCTTCTGGATTTCCCTTTTCTTATATCATCTTACATAACATTGCTATATTTTACTGTGTTCAATTAGATGTTATTTTGTAAACTATTGACATAGTCTAATTGTGCCATATGCATTAATGTTGCAAACAACATAATCCAGAATGTCTAGAATTGATAAAGTTTCTGTAAGTATTCTGTCTTTATTATTTCAGTTGATTTTATAATTAAAATTTATGTTCATTCTAAGTATAAATATTAGCATAACACATTAAAGGAAATAATTTATTATTGTTTGTGTGTGCAGGCACAATCGCTTTGGCATATGAAATTTCCATGAACATCAATTAACATTGTTATCTATTGTAGATTAATCTGAATGCAGATATCTTTAGAAATGTATGCTGTAAACACAAACAATAATTTGACCTTCTCTGTGATTCTATGAATAACAGAGCTTGTCCAGAAATTATCACCAATAAATATAATACTTGTAATGATTTGAGTAATTACTTAAAGTAAAATCTTTGATTTTTAGTCACTTCTTAAAGTTATCGGTTTTTTGGTTGGTATGTTGATAGATTTAATCATTGGACAAATATTAATTAAGTGTCATACTTATAATATTTATAATTACTCTATAATACTTATAATATTCTACTTATAATAAGAGAATTGCTCTTATACTGTATATTGGGAAGAGAGTGATATGTGCAATAAATAAATGTAACAAAGTAAAGCCATAGTGTAAAAGAAGCAAAAGTAGAGACTCTAATTTTGTCTAGGTAATTCAAGGAAGTTTTGAAAGTAGTTACCCATAGAAGTTCAGTTTTACATGCCACTGGGATTTTTTGGGTCTGCTAAATTCTAAAGTATCACATAAACTAATTACCAAATTCTACCCTGAGACATGTGAACAGATTCTTCAGTTTTACAAATGCAGCAGAGACAAATGGACATTCAAATGCAACAAAATGAACCTAGGCAAATACTTCACAACTCTCACAAAATAAATTGAAAATAGATAATTGGCATAAATACAAAATAAAAAAATGAACAAAATATTCTAAAGTTATAAGAAATAAACCTTAGATATGGAGATTGCTTTTTAGATATGATTATGAAAATCATGATCAAAATTGAAATAATCATGAACTTATCTTTCATAAAACATTAAATTTATTGTTTATAATAGACACTATTGGCAGAAGGAAAAGATAAAATAAAGACCAGGAGAAGGTAGTTGCAAAAGATGTATATAGTTCAAAACACAGAGTGTTATTTAAGTTACACAAAGAATTCTTAAAACTCACAAATAAAAAAGAATATAATTTTCATATGTGCAAAAGAGACAGCACTCATTCTTATAATCTAAACTTAGGATGTTGTTGCAGGAAGATCACCATACTGACTTTCAGGACAGGTTGAGCCCAACAGAGTAATACCCTGTCTTAAAATACTACAAAATACATACCTAAATCAAACAAAATGCATTAAAGCTCTAAAAGAGACCTCATCAATAAAGATACATATATGATAAATGAGTATATGAAGAAATGGCCCAGATAAGGTATCATCAGGAAACAAAAATCCAAATTGTAGTATTTCATACCTATTCAAATGATAAACATCCAAAACATTGACAACGCTGGTTGCTGGCAAGGATACAGAGCAATAAGGATTCTACTATTGATGGTTATGTAAATGGTGCATTCACTTCAAAAGTTTCCTAAAAAACTAGATATGTCCTTCATTATACAACATAATCATGTTCCTTAGTCAATTGTGTCAAAACATCCACATAAATACCTGTCCATGAATGTTTAGTTTATCATTATTTATGATTTTCCAAACTTTGAAACAAACAAGATGTCCTTCATAGTTGAATTGAAAAGTGTGGTGTGTTTAGATAATGGGATATAGTTCAAGGTCCTAAGAAAAACACACAAGAAGGTTAAGTGCATATAAGGTTTACACAAAAGAAGCCAAACTAAAAAGACAACACCAATGCATGATTTCACTTTCATGATGTTCCATTAAAGGTAAAATGATGGTGATAATAAAAGTTCAGAAGTAACCAAATGTGGAGCTTTTGGGGAGAAGTGAGTATGGAAAGGTCCAAGAATTTTGGGGTCAGTGAAATAAATTAGTCTGACAATGGTAGATTTTTGTCATATATTTATCATATCATGTAATATTTATACAACCAAAAGTTTATCCTATGGAAAGTATTGTTTAGTGGAGATGATATGCTAAATCTGTGTTTTCCAGTTGGAATAAATGTTCTTTAGCAGGGGGTGTTGACAGTAGACAAAATAGTGCATGTGGGGACAACTATGTGGAACATGGGAGCTACTTTCTGCTGAACTTTGCTATGGTCTAAAACCATTTCAAATGTATTTTTAGTTTAGCATATGAACAGGGGCAGAGGGATAGAGACAGATAATGACATTGAAGAATTTCCATCAGTTCCACATAACCAGAGTTTGAGGGTAGAATAGGAATAGTGACAGTGAGCAAAAAGATACTGAGAAAAGTGACTAGAGAGAGGAAAAACAACATGACTTTAAGGTATCTTAAAGGGCATGGTATCAAATTTGGGTCAGAGCAATAATAGAAGCAAGGCTGCAAAAGGAAGAATCTATCTAAGACAATTCTTGAGCCTGAGAACAAGATGATAAGGCACCAGCTATCTCTGTTCCATGTAACATCTGCTTTTGTGCTCATGCTCCTTTGTGTTTCACCAGCCCCAAAATAAAATTAAGCAAAGCAGTATTTAACCAATAACTATGTCTCCATTTTACTCCCTCAGAGTAATTGCTATCACAGTGTCAATTCCTCTGAAGTATTCTAGGTTCCCCCCCAAAAATGTTTAAATGTTGCTATATTTAAGGAATCATCACTTTAAATACATTGATTTGTATTTTAACATGATTTATTGCATGAAATTTTACCAAATAAATGTATTTTTTAACATTTACTAAATTTTATACTAACTAAATATATGTATTAAATAAATTTATGCATAAAATGTATTTGGACTGTGGTAAGCTCTGATTTTATTTTAAAAATTAAGTCACTGAGAATCAATGCAATTGGAATTGTTTATTCTTATATCTACCCATATATTTCACTTCAAGGACATTCAGAAAATTATCTTATAATTCAGAAAAAAATATACTAATATAGTGAAAATAAAATATTGTTCTATACTCAGAAGGCAAAGAATAAATGACCCATAAGGATTAAAAAGCATTCATTAATTTAAAATGTCATTTATCAACTCATTAATTATATTAACTTATATTTGTAAGGGATTTCACATTTTAAATTCTTTTACAATTTTCATCCAGTTTTAATTAAAAGAAAAAGTTATTTAAAGTCTGGTTAAAATTAAGACCATTGAAACCTTAATATACAGTTAATACCTGTTATTCCCAAGATTCCATATTTTTTATTTATTAGAGAGATACTTTTTAAGTACCTACGATGTGCTTATTAATTTATTGGTAAATATTTTACTTACTATAAAATCCTGTCTTATTAGTGTTTTAAATTTTTATTTTCTCTCTAGGAAGGAAAAATAACCAAGTAAGTGGATTATTTTCCACTAGCAAGGACAGAATAACTAGAGAAACACTTTTTATTAAGACTGGAATTTTGAGTATTGGGAAAGTACAGATTTGAATTACAGCTTTTCATTTCTAAGTAACTCCTGGGAAAGGGGGCAGAATTCTTCTCAAATTTAAATGAATTGTTGCAATCTACTGTATAAAAGTACCAAGAAAAAAAATTTCCAAACTATTAATCTTACATAAATGTGTTTCATTAATTGATAGTTTTAGTATCTTTTCATGCTTATTGGAAATACTCTTTTTTAAACAAAGCTTATTTTGTTCAGAAATTGATTAATCAACTTCAGTGTTGCTTTCTTTCAGATTTTATTTCTCATTCCCATGAGTCTACTATCAGCTAAGTAGAAAGAAAAGAAAGTTCCATTGTATGGCTTCTCAAATGTTCTCCAGATGTTTATTGAGGTGTGAAAACAATTGTGAACATCTGGATCATAATCTGCTGTCACCTATGACAATCTACATTAATCTGTAAATCCTTTCCCTGTTTCCTGGAAAAGCATTGACATTAATCATAGTGACAAAGGAATTAGAATTTAGTTGTTCTAATATGTCTCATCATCTTTAGCAATTTTCTATATGGCTGAAATATGCAGCTTAATGAAGATATCTGCAGTGATGCTTTTCAAAACAACTGAAAAAAGTGAGGCTATTTACTAGAATTATTATTTTTTTCATTTGTACTTTAGAATGTGTTATTAATTGATGTGTATCTATGTGGTAGTTTGAAGGAGAATGATCCCATAGGCTTATATATTTGAATAATTGGAACTTAGTGGAACTGTTTGGCAAGTATGAGGAGATGTGGGGTGGACTTCAAGGTTTTAAAAGAATAGTGTGATTCCCACTGCTCTCAGCTCTGCCTCCTACTTGAGGATCAAGATGTGAACTCTCAGCTGCCTTAAACATGAAGGATATTTGAATATAGGGGTTGTGGAATGTTTCTCCATGGTGAAGCATAGTTGTGGAGGTCAGCTGTATGACAAGGAAGTCCCCACAGAAAGGCCTAAGAGCCCATCATGTGAAGCTATAAAATGATGGACTGCATTGGAGACCAAAGATGTTAGAGGTGCCATGGGATATCTTCCAAAGAAAGTTTCCCTAAGAGAATAAAGTATGTTTCAAGTGACAAAGCTGGAAGGGTGGAGACAACTGCCTGTTGTCATCAGGCATGGCATTAGAAGATTTGCAGTTTTTCTTTCTGAGTTTTGGTCTTGCTTTGGTCATGTATTTCCTTACTTTGTTATGATTTCTCTCTTTTGGAATGCTAATGTATATTCTGTGTTATTGTATCTTGGAAGCATGTAATCGGCCTTTTAATTTTACAGGGGGTGAAAATAAAGAGATTGCTTTGAGCAACAAAAGAGTCTTTGGACTTTTCAATTGGGTTAAGACTGAGAAAGACCATAGGAACTTTTGCAGTTGGAGTAAATACATTTTGCATTATGATATGGCCAAGAGCCTATGAAGTACAGGGAGGGGAATGAATGTAGTAGTTAGAATGAGAATGTCTCTTATGGGCTCATATACTTGATACTTGGTTCCCAGTTAATGTAACTGGGGGAGGATTTGGAGATTTGGCCTTGTTGAGGGGGTGTGTCACTGGGAATGTGCTTTGAGGTCCCAAGCGACTCATGCAGTTCCCATTGTTCTCTCTCTGCTTTGTGGTTGTGGATTCAAATGTGCATGTTCAGCTTTTCCTTTACTCTGACATCATGGACTCTAATCCTCGAAACCATAATGCAAACTAAATGGTTTTCTTTATAAGTTGCCTTGGCCATGGTGTTTTATCACAGCATTAGAAATGGGAAGTAAGAAAATCCCGTTATAAGCTGTGATAAAGTATTAATGTCCTAATAGCTATAAATTGAACATATTTAGAATTAGTGTATATTCAGTTAATTGTAATCAGAAAGAATCAAAAATAACTAATGTCTTTATAAAAAAGAGACAAACACAGAGACATGCCTGGAGAAACACTATGTGATAATAGAATCAAAGACTAGATTGGATATGACTGAAACTCAAGGAATACATGGATATACTGTTCACCCTCAGAATCTAGAAAGAAGACAGGAAGATGTATAGAAACTTCAATTTTCCATTCTTGTCAATCATGGGATATATATTTGTGATATTCTCAGACTCATAGTTTGTAGTACTTTCATATAGTAATCCTCCAAATGAGTATGAGTGTGTAGGTACACTAGTGTTTCCCTTCAAGGGAGTTAAGAACATAAAAAAAACAATTTTAAGACAGAGAATTTCATGAGGCTGAGAAGTTACATAACTTTATGCTTTTAAGACACATAGTGATTCATATAGAGAAGTTGTATTCCTAATTAGTTCCAAGGAGGTACATGTAATTTCATTTTATCCTAAATTATGTTCCTTTACAAGGTAAGCTATATTTTGAGATAACCATAGATTTACATTCAGTTGCAGTCTTTATATATTTGTATATATCCCAGATGTCAGAAAAGAAGCCTTGTGATGAAACAAAATGATATGCCTCGTCCCATTACAGAAACTAGAAGATTAGGATAATGATTAATGAGGGCTGGCTGAATATTCTCATAAACAGAAGCTATGATTATTAATATGTATGTGGAAGAGTAAACGAACAAACAAAGTCATTATAACTATAAAAGAATCTTTTAAATGAGCATAGGTTTATAGTTTTGTGACTGTATAATCAAGGTGACTAGAAGAAAGAGAGCTGACGCAGTTAATGACCTAAATGAATTGAAATTTTGTGAAGAAGATAGGCTGTGTTGATGTGTGACAACAAAGAAAATATCTCAGTTTTAGGCTGTGTTCTACTCTTTCAGATATATCACAAGTGTACAACTTTAAAATATAATTAAAGAGAATAAAGAGAAACATGATATTATAATGTGTGAAAGGAAATTTATTCACTTTTGTGTACTGCGCCATTGGAGTCATACAAATTTACTTTTTATGTATCAGGAATCATAGAACTAAATAAATTCTGCCCAGTTTGAGAAGGTAATCAAAAGTATAGATATTTATTCCAGAAAATATAAAGCAACATAAGAGCTTTTAAAACATCATGTTTTTAAATTTGAGAGAATGTCAGTTACATGGCAATTTTTCTCTCACAGAAATTAAAAGAACACAACAAAAATAGAGCAAACTAAAAGAAAAGCTAGCAACATTCTACAATAATATTGTCTGAACTTTAAAAATGATTAAAGATCTATTGAAACTATGTGAATGCATGATGAAGAAAAGGCATTAGGAAATAAATGTGCTCACCCTTGTGTCATGCATAAGGTGAAACAGAGGGAATCAAGCTATAGACCAGCCCCCTAATCAGTTGTTCCACACTGAAGAAACAAGATGACAATTCTACAATGTTCTAACCTGTATAATGGTGGCTTGAAAAACTGTTTACAGGACACAGAATCAAGATACAAAAATAAGGTGTGTAAGCGGGAAGTATGTGTCAGTGGTAAAGTGCTTGCTTGGTATGCACAAGGTCTTCAGTTTAATTACCAACACCACAAATTCAATAACTGTACAAATAAATAAACAAAATGTGTTTCTATACACTAATAAACATTTTTAAAAGAAATCAAAGTTAATATCATTTATTACTGCATGAAGTTTCAATCATTTTAAAGAGATGTTGTGACTACATAAAAGCATACACCTTTACAACTGTCTTCCTCTTTTCTGCCTGTACAAATCTGACTCATTTGAAATCTTGTGTCAGTGAAATCCTATTCTATTTGCCTTTTTACATCCAGTTTACTTCACTCTGTGTAATGTCTTCAAGGTTCATGAATTCTTCATAATATGCTGGCATTACATTTCTCTTGTGTTGGATGTGTTACATTTCATCTAGTTATCCATTAATAGACATTTTTGGTCATTTCCACGTTTCCACAGTCTTGAATGGTTCCATGTACACTAGTGAACAAATACCTGTTCAGTTTAAGGTAGCTAGTTGCACACACAAACACTCAAAAACAAAGAAAAAATGTGTCCTTGACTTATTTACTTGTTATGCTCAGCTAGATTTAATCACTTTTACACAGTTCAGGAACTGGAACATGAAAGAGTGCTGCCCACACTCAGTTAACAAAACTATTCCCCTCAGACATACCCACAGGACAACTTGTTCTAGATAATTCTTCATTAAGACTCTCTTTCCAGATTATCCTAAGCTGTGCCAACTTGGCAGTTAAATCTAACAGCACACATTCTATTCCAGCATGTAATTAAACCAGTTGGGGTATCTTGCTTGGCAGGTCAGGATTGTATCACAAGGGGTCCACAGTGGGGTAACACTATTGGTGGATTTTCTTTCCCAAAAGCCTAACTAGCCCATTCATGTACTCTATGAAACATAATCAGCAGGAAAAATGTTGAGGCTAAGTTCCAGCTTGAATTCTGTGTGCCCCATATCCAAAGTATATGGTGACTTCAGAAATAGTTTCTTATCACTGAATTTTAGTGTGAAACCAAGAATAATGGTATAATTTTGGGAGCCCCTGAGGCATCTTTGCCAATAACTCATTGGAATGTGTCTCACATCTAGCACAGGGAGTTTCATTTAAAGCCTATGGTTTCTGAGACAAGCACCATCCATTCACATAGGATGCCTCAGGGTGAATCTTATTTTCATTATATTTTGTACATAATTTATAATGTATTTAGTTTCTATATGGTCTTTTCCCCATTTATCCTTAATTTTGGTCAGCAAACTCCAGCCTCATCCTTTCTCCCACATTGAGTTCCTATCACTGTTTAAATCTTTCAACAGCTAGAGATGTCCCCTCTATTTTTATAACACATTAATTTTATTGGCTACTCCTTAGAGTCATCTCCCCCAACTCAAGGTTATTTTCTTTCTGTTTATACTTGAAGGGCTCAATAACTTGGCAAACAAATATTTACACATGTAGTCTTCTAAAGAACTACCAGAAAAGTTGACTAATGACAATTTCTGGGAAGAGAGATCAAAGGGGCTCCAGCTGTATTCTACTCTTGACTGTGAGATTATTTTCATCAAGAATGAGAGCTGTTGCTTTCTGTCCTGGAGAGGAAGAGCAGAGGAGAGTAACAACAGGGCAACTTTAAGTGGCACAAAGATAATGCTGTTAATAAGATTGAACTTTTACTTTTTTGAAATATTCCAATTGCAACAAGTTTTTGAGGAAGCTCTATATTTCTGAGAAAGTTGATTATCTTTATCTCTTCCTCACTATTTTCACAGAAGACAGACTTTACCTCACCATTTTTGCTGGCTTATCTCAGATTACTTTTCAATAATATTTTATTGGGATACCACAAAGCTCGTATGTTGTGCATTATGTAAGTACTCCAATACAGTGACAGAGCTGTGAAGTCATGAAAGGCATATGTCCTGAATGGTATAAAATACTTATTATCTCGTTCTTTACAGGAAAAGTGTATAAAATTCTGTTATCAAAGACATTTGTGTTGTGTTTTGACAATTAGACTAGTCTAGTTGCTCCTGACCTTGATCATTATTAGAATTCTGGCTAAAAAGTCAGAGTTTAGGCCTTTACATCAATAAAGTCTAATAGAGTATGAGCTACAACCAGCAAGTTTGTGCTTTTTTAAGTGCTTCAGAATTCTTTTGCATACAATCCTATTATTGGGAAAAATTGAAATACTTTTTTTCCTGGTGTTCATTCTAAATGAGTGGTTCCATATATTAGACTTTAGGGAGCAAGGACAAGTGATGGCAAAGGCAGAAACAGCCATCTGTTCATTATTATGCATTAGGTTTTTATGTCTATTACCAACAGAAGTTTGATTTTGTTTAAATTGATTCATTTCTAGTTTATTACAGTCATTAGTCCATGGAGGAAGAATTAATGAACCTTGAAAGCATATATTTTTGCAAGCATCTATGGATGGCCCTTTACTGATATTTCCTCTCAATTACCTAGACTTACTCAATTTTCTTACTTGCCTGACAGTTTTCAAGAAGACTTGGGCTTGGCTTAAGTTTCAACATGATGTTTCTTATATAATAGAAGTATAACAAATATTCTAATTTATGAAATTTGAAGTGGAGGATTCATATCTGAGTCAGATGTGATGGTGAATGTCTGTAATTCCAGAACTAAGGAAATAGAGGGAAAGAGAATCAGAAGTTCAAAGTCACCTCAGCTACATAGTAAATTTCAGAACCTGCTTCAAATCACCTTCCTCAAAAAAAATGATAGATAACTAAAAAATGTGAAATATCCTCAGAAGGATTCTTATTGTTCTAATATCAAAGATACTCATAATGATTTTTTATTAAGAATATAATTTCATAAAAATGAAGGTAAACAAATCTGAAAATTTAACATAAATGTGCACATAAACACCAAATTAGGTCCATTTGGATTAAACCAGTTCTAACAAATTACAAGAAAATTAATAGGAATTTTGAGATTTTTTTGGTGACATAGAGATGTCAAGGATTCTCTGTCAGACTCATTATTTACACTTTAGTTGGTAGGTGATGAGGAACTCTGAAAGTCTCATGGAAGAGACCAGGAAACCAAGAGTGATATGGAGTGCCATGCTACATTAAGGGGCTTGTGAAAGTAGTTATGAGTAACCCATGATGAATTATTTAAATATTGTAACAAACAGAATAATTTTATTTACTTAGTGGGGATTAATCTTGGGAAAAGTGTCAATAAGGAAGTGACTCTGGGATATGCATCTTACAAATAAATATGTATGTATATAAAATCTCCAAGTTAAAATTCCTAATATGAATGCTAGTTATTTTAAAGGAAGAAGGAGATATATCTGAGTTGCTCTTAAATTACACTTCTGATTTAACACGAGAGAGTTAACTGCCAACACCAGCCCGTACTGACAGGCCTAGCTCCAGATTGGTGGTCTTCAAACTGAAAGAAAGGCTTGCAAGGAGAATGAGACAAGCAGAAAGTAGAAAATTGGGTCTTGAAGATAAAGTAGGGGACACAGAAAAAAATAAGCAAATTTTAATATTTAAAAAAAAAAAATCACAGGAAAAGAATGTGCAGAAAAACTGGGACACTCTCAAAAGACCAAATCTTCACATTAGAGGCATAGAGAGGAAGAAGAATCTCAGGTCAATGGTACGGCAAATAATAGAATAAAACATCCCCAAATGAAGGAAAGACATATCCATACAGACACAGGAAGCACTGAGAACTCTAACTTGACAAGACCAAAACCAAGCAAATAAACAAAAAAAAACTACTCCACAGCATATCATAGTTAAAACACTAAATATACAAAACAAAGAAAAAAACACTGAAAGCTTCAAGAGAAACATACACATACACACACACACACACACACACACATACACACACACACACACACAAGTGACACATAAAGCAAAACCCATCAGAATGACAGCTTAGTTCTCAATGGAAATTCTGAAAGTCAAAAGGATTTGGATCAATATATTTCAAGTTCTAAAATACCACAACTGTAAACCTAGATTAATGTACCCATGAAAACTATATGCAATAGTTGAAGAAAGAAAATCTTTCCATGATGCAAACAACCCTTTAAAAATTCATACAAAAACACCCAAGCAAACAAAAAATAAAACTAAGCCGAATACTGGAAGCAATACTTCAAACTGAAGAGAAGAATAATCACAGTCAAGAGACACTAGAAATGCAACAATTGAAACTATATTTAATGAAATGCAAAACACGCCTAAGAACACAAACCAGCAAAATCACCAAATGACTGCAGTCTACACACCTTTAAATAATAATTGTAAACATTAGTGGCCTCAATTATCCAATCAAATGACATAGATTAGCTAAATGTGTTGAGAAACAAAATCCATCCATTGTTTGTTTATAATTAACACAGCTTTAAAGATAGGCACCACCTTAAAGTGAAAGAATGTATGTACATGTAAGGAACAAGTAAAAGAAACCAATGCTTATATAACACTTACTGAATTTAAAGCATTATTTTCTCCATTGCTCCACTGACATATCTTCCCATTTGTGTACCCCCCTGCAGTGTGTGTGTGTGTGTGTGTGTGTGTGTGTGTGTGTGCATGTGTATGTGTGTGTGTGTGTGAGTGTGTGTGTGTGTGTGTGTGTGTGTGTGTGTGTGTGTATTTATGGTAATGAATACCCAGACATACACAGCCAATTAGTAAAATAAAATATTTGTTTGAAGCAAATATATCTTTCATGTTTTAACTTTCTTGTCACTCATAGATTTAGATATTAATAATTTCCACATGCGCACATTTAGATGTTCCTCATAATATGTGCATATGAAAAAGCTATAGCTCTATTTTAACTTTTTAACTTTAAGTAAATAGTACAATGTAATACTATATTTCTGGGGTGGGAGAGAATCACGCAGGTATTATTTTCCTAATATCTGACAAAAGAGACTTCAAATTAAAAGTAATCTGAAGAAAAGCGTATTTGATTCTTATCAAGGGTTCAATTAAGCAGAAAGATATCACAATATCAAACATACTAACCAAATTAAAAACATATTAACCCTAACCTAATTAGTGCAGGCAATTTCAGCACCTACTTTCTTGAACAGATAATCCATCAGAACAAAATTATACAGAGAAATATCAGAATTTAACATCTTACATCACACGGACACAACAGGTATCTATAGAATATTCCACCCAAATATCAAAGAATATACATTCTACGTAGTAGCACATGAAAGCTTCTTTAAAATAGATCACATGCAGAATCACAAAACAAACTTGGACAAATACAAAAAAATAGAAATAATTCCGTGCATCCTATCTTAGTATTATGCAATGAAACTAAAAATAAATATTTGACAGCACACAAGTAAGTGACTCCGGTAAGTGTAAAAACTCATGGAGATTACACAACTAATTACATCAGGTTGAATGAGTCGAAGGAGAAATCAAGAAAAAAAATCAAAATATTCCTGAAACAAATTGAAAATGAAAACAAATCACAGCAAAACCTCTGGGACACACCACAAGTATTTAGGGAGGGAAGTTTATAGCCCTAAATGCCTACAGTAAGAGATCAGAAACAACATAAATAAATGACTTAATTATGCAACTCAAAAGTTAGGAAAACAAGAACAAATCAAATGCAGCACCTGCCTGGAAATAAAAACATCAAAACAGAAATTAATGATATAGAAACAAACAAAATAATACAAAGGATCAATTAATCTAAGAATTGTTTTGTAAAGTAGAAAAACAAGATTGATAGACCTTGGCTCAACTAACCAAAAGAAAGAAAGAGAGGATCCAAGTAAACAGGGTCAGAAACAAACAGGAAGCATTGCAACAGACACAAAATACAGAATTTTTACAACAGATACAAAAGAAATACAAAGTATTAAAGGAAATGTTTTTAAATTATATAATAAAGGCATTTATATTCAGTTATTATGATCTACATCTGTAATTCTAGACATTGAGAGGCTGGGGTGATATTACCACATTTTTTAGGCCAGTCTGGGCTACACAGTAAGATGTTTAACATCTGTCCGAACAAATTACAAATAAGAAACAAGGATCTGCTAAGGACTGATATTTAGGCTAGTTGTCACGACACAAGAGTAAAACTTGAGCACTCTAAAAGTATATTTAGGAGGATAGTGACTTCAAAGTTGGCCTTCGGTTCATAGTTAATTTAAGACTAGCCTTGGTTTAACAGGGGGGACATATCTTCCAAATATTGAGGTTTAATTAAAAATATACAGATTTCTGTTTCTTACCCATATTTTACCACTAGAACAAGAAACTGGTAGAACAATGACCATTTATTCAATTTTTATTAGTTTTTGAGAATTTCATACAATGTATTTTGATCATATCCTCCTTCCCCTAACTTTTCCGAGATCCAGCCCCTCTTCACTACCCACCCAACATTTTGTCCACTTTAGAAACAAGCCAAAAACATCAATTATACATCATACTGCCCATATACTCTTGAATGTAAAGTCTTCCACTGGAGTCTAGCCAAGCTACCAAGGACTATACCATTACTTATGAAAGAAAAGGTCAAAAGTAGATATGAAATAAGGACACCAGAGAAATTTAAATACTTTGTCAGCATTGTATACAGTAAATATTAAATCCTACTTTTCAAGACACATTTATATCAATACATATTAAAGGTTTATTAATCTCTGTTCCTGTTATTATACCATACCCAGCTTTCAACCTCCAAATACACATCTATATGTGCATTCGCGCACACACACACACACACATACACACTCATATATATATAAACATATATTTAAACACATATAAATGAGTGCTTGCATATATATGCATGCAAGACAAGTGAAAACATTAATTGTACAAAATAAGAATTAAAATTAGTTTCAGAGTTGGTCAGTGGTGGTGCACACTTTTAGTCCCAGCAATTGGGGAGGTAGAGGCAGGAGGATTTCTGACAGTTCAAGGCCAGCCTGGTCTACAGGGTGAGTACCAGGATAGTCAGAGTTACAACACAGAAACCCTGTCTCAAAAAACAAACAAACAAACAAGCAAAAAAGTAGTTTCAGAAATGTTGATGATATTGTTTGGTTACAAAATATAAACAAGTAAACCTGGAACTCTGGAACTAATCTGGAAGCTTCCTACTCCTTGATTAACTTTCATTCATAATTCCAGAAAGTGCTATATAGAATTCCAGGTGAGAATTCTCAATAGTCTTATTTAACTGTTGACCCTATGTGTTAGATTATCAACCTAGTAAAATATGCCCACCAGTGTAATGCTGGTAAGTCTATTATTCGTGTAACCATCATTTTCTAAGTGGATTTGAGGCCATGCTACAAAAAGGAATTAATGCCTTTATTGTAAACCCAGTTAAAGGTCAGTAGCTTGGAAAACCATCGGATTAAGTGAAGAAATAAGTTCAAGAAGTTACTGAAATTCTGTTCAGTTTAAATTTGATAGTTTTCTCCTTACTCTTCAATGTGTACTTCTTCTACTGGCCTAACTTAACTCCTTGGCTATATTTATTCCATTAGTATGATCACTCAGTATATTTTTAAAATATAAAATATGACTTTTATGTTCTGTTACTGTTAACTGGAATAGGAACCTTTGACTGATGAGTTCAAACTGAAGTGGAGAATTTAAGACTCTTATTCAGCTAAATAGACATAGTAATAAACTATTCTCTAAATCCTTACTTTTATACTTGTAGGCTAACACATCTTTCAACCTTTACTAGAGAAGTTTATTTTTATAGACAGCAATTAATACAGAGTTCCACAGCTCATCAGTGTGAAGAACATAAGAGCCCACAGAGTACTCAGCAATAAATGAGATATCAGTATCATAAACCTTCCAGAACCCCAAGATCCAGTCATCATCAAGGTAGAGGGGTAAAAAGAATGGAAACCTAGAAGTAGTGGACATATGCAGTAAAATTGCATTTGATTGATATTACAGGGCCATTGCACACATGAACTCATAGGTGTCGAGAATGCACATACAAGATCTGCACATGACTAAGCCAGTCCAAACTCCAGCATAGATAGGAGAGGGACTCTTGGACTCCCACCTCTAGTTGAAAAGCAATTGGTAATTGCTGTTTTAGGATGAGAGAGTCCTTTTACTTCAGATGTATCCCCTGATGGGCTATCCATGATCCATGAATAAACAGGCAGTATTAAGTGGTGTCAGTACATTTAAAAAGAGAGTGTATGATGTTCGGAGGGAGAAGTAGTGAGAGTAAGTAATATGGGAGTAGTTGGAGTGGAAGGAGTAGAAATAGATTTGATGAAATCACATTACAGTCGTGCATGAAATTAAACCAAAATATTTTAACATTTAAAGTTGTTTTAAAGTCTTTGACAATACTTAGACCTATTTTATCTGAGAACTGGAATCCATGTATTTAATTTATTTTATTTTGAGATTCTGACAAATTTTACTATTTCTTAGTTGGTAGGGTAATTTTCCATTGCATCCTTAACATTTTGAATAATGTGATACGGTCTTTGTTTCCATATGGTTAAGGACAGATCTGAGTACCTGTAATCCTAGCACAAAAGGTAAGGAATCACAAAGTCTGGCCTGTGCCTGGGATAGCTGGGGATGTCAAGGCCAGCCTGAGTCTAGTCTCTCTTTCAAAGACCCAAGAACTAGGGTGTAGTTCAGTGGTAGAGTGCATGTCCAAAGGCATAGATGTGATACTCAGTAAAAGAGAGAAAAAAATATTCTCAAGTAGCTTATTTCTTGTTATTGCTACAGTTACTCATGCAGTTATGTCACTAGGAAATGTTTCCGGCTACATTCAGACTTCAGAATTAGTCTTATCTCCTTTTTTAGGAATTCCAATGCTAGTTCATTTTTCACACACCTTTCAGTGATGTTTCTGTGTGTTCTTTGTACGTGCCACTTAAGGGTGGGTCTGAAATTCAATTTTAAATTACAGTTGTTGGTTATTATGTTATCTACTGTGGCTAAATTTCATGCACATTCAGCTTAAGGAGAAAGCCTTTAACTTCTATTCATATTCAAACTATGAATCAGTCACCTCCTTTGATTTTTTTTTCTTCCAGGGTTTTCTTCAAAATTCTCTAGCTAAGGGTCTAGATTTTTATGTCCAGTGAGATGGGTTTCTCCCAAACATTTTAGTTTTCTACAATGATTGACAGGCCCTTGCATAGGGACTATACTTGGGATCACGTAGTCAGATAAAAGAAGCATGAGCAAATCATGAATTTTCTTCTTGCATAACAGAAAACTTTTTCCCAGTTATTCTACTGAGAGACGAGCTTTCTGTCCTGGATGCTTTACAGAACTGTTGTTAACTTGTGTGGAGATTGTCTTCAGGTGGGGCTATGAGGATAAGTAAAAGAAATTGATATATATAATATACATATATATGTATATATTCTCTTATCTACTATTCAGTTACTGGGTCAGATGTCCATAGAGTTAAATGGAATACAGTCTAATGAAACAAAAGAACTACAAGAAAAACCCTCATCCCCAACATTGAACATTCTCAAATTTTGATTCCCTGCTTCAGTATGCCAATTATTAACTTTTTCAAGTTCTTGAGTAGTTTGGGCTTTCTTATATTTTGTCTCAGTTCTTTGATATAACCAATGTAATTTACAAGGCTTATTCATTGTGGGTAGAAATATGCCCCATATATTTGAAAGTGATGGCAAAGGTCAAACCTAATTATTTTCCTATGCTAATAATTTGTGAATGACATTTACTTTTTTTCACTATTAACAATCCATTAGATTTAAAAAAAATAGTCACCAGTGCCTAGGAGTTGAAGTAGATAAAACTTGCAAAAAACTCTATTTCTCATTCACTTAAAGCAGAGAAAGCAGCTCCAATTTTGTTTCAAGCTGCATGTAAAACAACAGAAAAAAGTTTCATCTCAGGGTAAACTACAGTTAAGAAACAAGATGCAAGAAAATACAAACTGATGTGCTTCCCAACTAAATTGGCGATGACTTTGCAGTTGCCAAGTCATCTTCAATTTTAGAAAGAAAGGCGTTTTCTAAACAACTGCTTATGCAGCTTACACAGAATCTGCAAGGATTCTTTTTGTGCCATTTATTTGAAGCTGGAGATCTCATAATGGAAAAGGCACACCTCAAC
The DNA here is from genome assembly GCA_026225945.1 of Cricetomys ansorgei. Taxonomy (NCBI): domain Eukaryota; kingdom Metazoa; phylum Chordata; class Mammalia; order Rodentia; family Nesomyidae; genus Cricetomys; species Cricetomys ansorgei. Next base: position 759,924 of record JAMJFZ010002884.1, on the reverse strand, counting down.
AGGCATGGAGAAATTTCAGATAAACAAAAAACACATAATCATATTCCAATTTACAGAATGTAACTGCTTACATTTTCTTAGAGGGTAATTTCTCCTAATGGCCGTATTATCAAGCCTATGTGCTTTCTATTTTTGTTGATCATCAGATACAAATAAAACTTTTCTTTAGGAACTCTGAAAGTAAAAACTATATACTTGAAATATGTGCTTACTTTCATCAAAACATAGGTTAGGAAAATTGACAGAAATCTGTTTTACTAAGTTTGAAGAAACTGAATATTCGTTCAGTCAGAGCAGTCTTCAATTACTATTAACTTTTGCTTATTGGTAACTTAAGGGTTAGCTAAGGTGTATCATTCTATGTTTATTCATTCAAAGTGTCATTGATTAGGGTAGATGCATAGGAAAAAGTTACAAACTATGCTTAACAAGCACGAATTTCTGGGATCTTGTCACATCATTGTAAAATATATATGTGTATATACATGTCCATGTATGTGTTTACCATATACTGTATGCCATGAGAAGTTATTGTCAAGAATATTAAAGTAACACTCAAAAATGTAAAATGTAGTGTGGAGGGGAGATGTTCAGTGGGTAAAAATTCTTGCTGATCAAGAAAGATGGCCTGAATTCAAACCTCTAGCACTAACTTAAAATGCTGTGCCTGGCAATGTGTTTGTTCCTATAACCTAAGCAATGTAGGGTGGAGAGGGTGAGACATGAGAATCACTGGGACTTGCTGGCTCCCAGCCTACCTGCAGATAGAGTAAGAGATCTTGCCTTGGGGTGGGGGTTGGGGGCTGGAGAGTTAAATGCTCATAGTTGGGTAGAATCTTTGGCTGTGTTTATATCACAGCTTGGTTCTCAAAGACTTTACTATTTTTCTTCAGGTATGCTATGAATAGGTTCCATTTAAAATTTAGAGGACAGGAGGGACATAGATTAATCTGAGAGCCTGAGATGACCTGAAGCTTCCTAATTCATGTCTTATGCTACACAAATGAAAACACTATAAAAATCTACATATACGAGATTCAAACTGTGATGTTCTACTTGTCACCTCTGATATAATGAGGTATATATGTTTTCTTGAAGTGAAAATTGGAGTCCAAAAGGAAAAGATGTACTTAATCTAAAATCAATTTGTTTATTTAAGTACCAGCAAGGATTGGCCCCCAAACAGTGCTTTCTCTACTATCCTTCCCTAAACATCCATTCACTATTACTATATTTTGAAAAACACAGGAATTAAATAACAAATAATGGACATAAATTCTTAAAATAATTGGAAAGACATTTAATGTAAGATTACATTTGTAAAAAGACTTAGAGAATTCAAAGAAAACAACAGAAATTTGGGAGTAATGCATGTTAAAGAAAACACCTTAAATAACTCCTCTGTAAATTGATGTCTTTCAGTTCATTGTTATTGGTAAATTTATTTCTGAAAAATACATTTACACAAACAGACACTATATGTAATAGTGTCAAATGAGATATCTTCTACATTTTAGTGTTTTTTAGATATGATTCTAAGATCGCACATGTGATCAGCACAATATATGGGCTTCTATACTGAGTATAAGGAGGTTACCATATAAGCCTTCAAATTCTTAACACGCAAAATCACTTTCAGTTAATTAAAACAGTTACAAATTATACTTCTTGGAATGAAGCCTGTTATAAAGATAATTGCCTACTGTGAATTATTTGGACATTACAAAACCTTAGTATCCTTCTTAATGTTTTAGCTCAAAACTCTTATGCTCCTAAATCAGACTCAAAATGAGTATTGTGGCAGCTTTCTTCCAGGCTCCCTCACTCTCCCTTCCTTTCTGTGTGCTTGTTTTCTTCCTTTTGCTCCCTCACTCTAATTTGCAAGTTTTGTCAATTATTCCTTCATTTAATATTTATTGAGATTGCTGCTAGGCCCCAAGGATATTAAGGTTTGAAAAATATGCTAACAAAACTTAGGGTCTGTAGAGGAACATTTAATCTGGCAGCATGGCTTCTCTAGTGAAAAAAAAGAATGTTATTACATGCCTTTAATCTCAATTCAGAAGGCAGTGGTGGTGTACATCTTTTTAATCCCCGCACTTGGGAGCAAAGGCAGAGAGTAGAGGCAGAGAGGGAAGCAAGGTAGAAGCAGAGTGTGGAAGCAGAGCTCAGAGTGTAGAAAGAGGTGGAAGCAGACAAGAAGCATAGTGGAGAGTAGTACAGTTGGACAGTTTGAATGGAGTCAGCTCACAGACAGTTCAGTTCAGAAGGAGAAGCCTAGAAGAGCAGAGACAGTCCAGAATAAGCAAAGAGTCAGAAGCAGATGATTTGGGATTTACAGTTAGGGGTTCAGAAGACAGCTAGTCAGAGTAAACTCAGTCAGCAGTAAGTCTAGGAAGTTGAATCATTCTAGGTTCACAGATTAGATTGTGCTGAGGGTGAAGCTTTTATCTCTACAAGTAAATAAAGTAGTAGTGCTAGAGTAGAAATGTACAAAAGATATTAAGTCTCATGGAAGATGGAGTAGCTATTTTAAATTTGCTGAATCTGGGAAAGCTGAGCAAAGGAAGCTATGCTCAAGTTCAACCTAGGTTGATGGGCAAAGTTTTCCTAAGTGAGAAAATGGAAAATGCATTCAGATAGCAGAAAACCTATGATTAAATGAGGTCTTTGAGAGCATGGATTTGATCTCATCCAAGTGTCAGTTCAGTGTGAGGAATATCATAGATAATCAATAACTGTTTGTTGAAAAAAATCGTAAATATCTGTCAGGAGCTGTATATGTTTGTATTTGATTAATGTGAAGGAGAGGTAATTATGCTACAATTGTAGGTGAGTTCAGATAGACCACTCAAGCTAAAGTGTTTGGCCTTTATAGAATGATCTAATGAAAAGTATGTCCAGCTCACAATATAGCATTGACTGATATGAGCAAAGCAATAGTTGGGGGAGAAAACAAGACATTAGTTTTTTAAAAGAAACCCTAATAACAGACACTATAGCTTTATGAAGTGAAGCAAATTTTATGAGGGACACAATAAATAGAAGTGTTTGTTGATAATAGGGATCTATCACAAAACACTTGGAGAAAATGTAAAGTTGCTGAATGAAGAGTGTTATCAAGACAATTACAAAGAGGGATGGGAATTGGAGAGATGTCCTAGTAGTTAAGAGCACTTGACTCTATTGTAGAGGAATCTGTTTCAGTTCGGCACCCACATGGTAGTTTACAATCATTCATACATCTAGTTCCAGAAAATCCAATGCTCTCTTTTAAACTTCACTAGCATGAATCACACATGCATAGATGTAGGCAAAATATTAACACACATTGTAGTGGTTTTGAGTGAGAATATCCCCCATAAGCTCATATATTTGAATTTTTGTTCCATAGTTGGTGGAACTGTTAGGGAAGTATTAGGAAGTGTGACCTTGGAGAAGGTGTGTCACTTGGGGTGGGCTTTGAGGTTGAAAAGACCATACCATTCCCAATTAGTTTCTCTCTATATCTTCTTCTTGGTTGTTGTCTCAAAATGTAAGTTCTCAGCTACTGTTCCAGCACCATCCTTTCCTACCTACTGCCATGTTCCTTGCCATGAGGGGTCATGGATGAGCCCTCTGAACTGTAAGCAAGGTCCCAGTTAAATGTTTTTGTTTTTTGCTTTTTTAATAAACTGACTTTCTCCTCGTGTATTGTCAAAGCAATAGAAAAGTAACTAAGACACACATAATATCAAAATAATTTTTGAAAGAAAGGATGGACTAAAAATACTTTGAAGTTCTATACCAGGACATAATTATCATTATCGAAAATGACAGCCACATCTCTAGAAATCATTAACAGTTACTAGCTCCTTAGGAATGGATTGATCCTCTTGGGCAACTCATATATGCATGGTGAATGTTGCAAGGCCCAGTGTTTTCCAGTTATCTATAGCTGCTGTGTGTTCAAGGTTGAAGCAGCAATGTCATATATAAATGGCAGTGTCTCATGATATTTCCCTATCTTCAGACACTTAAATTTAAACTAATACAAAATAAAACAAATTGATAGAGAAATTATTTAGAACTTATAAAGAAGCAGGATCTTTTCCTTGGAAGATTGATAAACACTTTCTATTCACCTCTCTCTTTTCTTCCCTTTCTGGATTAGCTGTTCTTTCAGGAGACTAAGTTTTATATATCATATCACTGCATATTCTTGTCCTCATTTTACACTTGGGATTACCCCACGACCTGAATCAACAAAAGGCAAGAAGGTATATGCAGTGGTATATTTGTGTATTTAGTTCTTTGATTCCTGATTATATTCTTATATAATACATAATATACAACCAGATTATATTCTTCTGTTGAAGCCCATCAACCTCTCCTGCAATCCTTATACCTTCCCTGATCTCTATGCAGGGTCAAGCTCTCTCTGCAGGTTTTAATAAATGTGCTCTCCCTTCATTTTCTTCAAATCCAATAACTAGCCTGCTTGTTCTGCTGCTTCAGAATATTTTACTACTTCTAGTTACATTTTGCCCACAGCAAGTTGGTCACAACCACTGTTATCCCAGACAGATACTGAAGCTAGAAGATTGCAAGTTCTAGGTCAACTTGGGCTTCATAAAAAAATATTGTCTCAAAGAAGACAAAAATTCAAGCAAAAAATCAATAACAACAATGACAAAAAATAACTTGTCAACAAACTCATCAGTAACCCCTATGTTAACTTTCTCTTAGTTCAGTACTTGGTTCATTGCTTTGCACTTAGTCTTTCTAAATTTTGTTTTGGGTATGTCTTTATGTCACTTAATTGTGGATTTAACTTTGTGAATCCATCTGATATTCTTCTGATAAGTTAAACTCACTTGCCTTTGCAAAAATTATTTTGATAACATTTGTTTCATATTGTATACTTTACAGTGATGTTATATTCTAATTTTCTTTTCCGACTAGTTTTTTTCTCTTCTATATCCTCCTAGTTATAAACATTGCATGCATAATTTATCATTTGATAAATGATATAGATTATATGAGCATGTATGCATGCATAAGTTTATATGTATATGTTTATATTATGTATATATGTTATGTATGGCTATTTCCCATAATTCTGATAATCTTTTATAATTTGGATCTTTCTGTTATCTCAGAGTCTTTAAATAGTACCTTTTAAATACCAATCACTGTATTTTTCTGACCAAGATGACATATATGTAACATGTGAAATTTAGTATTTTGCCATATACATATATCATTAAATGATTAGATACTATATAACATGTATGTATATAAGATACATAGATACCATTTGTATGTTTTCATGCTACATTTTGTGTGTGTATGTGTGTATGTGTATGATGGAGAGATATAATATCTGTCGTCTTGGAAAATGTCAGTAAAATATTCTCCCTTTCTTTCATATTCTGGACTATAAGTATTAGTCTAGCTACTCAGTCATGAAGCATGGTTATAATAGGGAATTATCTCACAAAAATACAGACACTATGCATCCATGTCTACATATCAGTATTGGTAAAGGAACCAAGAGATTCTCACAATCAGAAAACTCCTTTACCACTAAACTACATCAATATACTGTTGAAGTGAGATTACAAGACATTTGTCTCCATAAAAATGCTCATGTTGTTGACTACAAAAGTCCATTCTATCTTGACTATTCAGCTCTTTGTTTTTAAATCTTACTGTTTGTAGAAGCACATATTTAGCATAATTTTGAAAATGCATCTCACACACTTGATGATCTTCCAGCAAGATTTGGTTATGAACTTCCAACTGAAGTTTTAAATGATTGGTTTTTTTTTAATTCAAACTAGAGAATGCTTGTGCATTCATACTGTTGCCACCACTAAAAGAATTTCATCTGACATAATAGAAACCTTGATTATAATTTCAGTGTACAGATTTTAGATTCACAGAAAGCAGAAATCAAAGCAGCTATAGTTCACAATGTTGATTCTAATTACCTCATTAGCACAGAATCCAAGAACATTTATGTGTTAAAGAAAATTTACACTCCATCTGTCATTATTAGTGAATCATGAGATAATTGCCTTAATGATGAATTCAAAAATGAAAAAAGGTACCACATCTTTTCAGTTTCAATTTTTTTTCAAAAAATATTCTTCTTTGAGAATATCTAATTCCTGTTCTCATCATAGTAGACATCTACCAGTCTTCATAGTCCCTTACATGGCCACATATTTCTAAGAAAGACAGAGCTAAAAGAAAAGTCTTTTTGGACATCAACTTTAAAGATACTTCCTATAAATATGGAAATGCAATGGAGCTCAAAATCTTTCCTTGTTCCCTTACTTATTCATGCAAATATGTAGCTCTTCAGCTAACTGATGCCAAATGTACCTTTCTGATGTAAAACAAAACTTGCTTCTCACAATGTCTCTGACTCCGATGCAAACCAGCATCAGAGAATGATGAGAATGAGAGAATGAAGTGTCAGGACACAATACTTTTATATAGGTCTCTAGTGTCTCTCAGTCCCCAGTCACTTGGAGTTTTGTTAGAATCTTGCTCATTTTTGAACATGGTAAAGTCTTCAGATTGTGAGGAAAAATTAATTTCTTTTACTGAGAAATGGTATAGAAAGCAAAATTAATGAATATGATATTGTGTTCCAATTGCACCCTGATCATTACTGGGACTGCAACACAACAAACGCTATTTGACTTTCTAGGGGTATATTGGCTCATTTCCATTTAAAATATTTATTTTATATATAATTTAATTTTTTTCTCCCTTCAGTGATTTCAGTGGAACTATTTTATTTTTTAGTGTTCTAGCTTAATCACATTTCTGAATCAGTTTTCTTTTTCTTTCTTTCTTTCTTTCTTTCGTTCTTTCTTTCTTTCTTTCTTTCTTTCTTTCTTCCTTCCTTCCTTCCTTCCTTCCTTCCTTTCTTTCTTCTTTCTTTCCCTTCCTTCCTTCCTTCCTTCCTTCCTTCTTTCTTTCTTTCTTTCTTTCTTTCTTTCTTTCTTCTTTCTTTCCCTTCCTTCCTTCCTTCCTTCCTTCCTTCCTTCCTTCCTTCCTTCCTTCCTTCTTTCTTTCTTTCTTTCTTTTTTGGATCTGGCAATCTTTCTGTAGGAATATACTTTGGTTCACTGGTGAGTTAAAGCATGATGATGTCATAACTAAAGTATCAAATGAGTGATTTGCAGATAAAATAAAGTTACAATATTTTTTAAACTCTTCAATACATGTCTGATATGCCAAGATGTGCCCACTAAGGCAATACTGACATGAAAATTACAGGAGTAACCAACTTTTTGATTGCATTTAAATTCCATTCGATATGATGAAACCCATACTTAGTACTATAGTCACTGACACTCATGCTGAAGAAGCGAAAACCTGGAGTTCAAACTATATACCTGCCTTTGTCAGTCTGCAAACCCTCAAGCCGAGTTTCCTTGCTTTTGTTTACTCCTGTGTGACATTGATTTATGTCCAGAGTATAATTGTAATTTGTGGGAGAGGTTCATACTCTGTCATTATCAAGCATTTAGTCATTACTTTGTTCTTTACTCTTATATTATGTATTAGAATGTATTCTTCCCTGAGCACCATGCCAAATAATCTTCACTTATGAAACATTTTTACTTCAACTTCAGTCCTAAGTTGGATCATATCTTATTTCTTTTTGTTTGTGTGTGTTCTGAGGTATAGCATTTCTGATTCAAAGTTTTATTCATATTTGTTTTGTGTTGTCTTTGCTTTATGGTTTAAGTTATTGCTTCATTTCTGTCTGGAAAAAATTTATAAGTTAAAAGAATTTGTTTTTTATTTTCTTTCATTTTTCATAATAGTTTTATATAGATGCAGGCTACTGTTTTTCTTTTGTTTTTACTTCTTTATAGCTGTCCATCTATTTATTTTGTGTTTGTGTGTGTGCATGTGTGTATGCAAGTATGCACCACATGTGCATTCAGGTTACAAAGGGTGCAAGTGGATGTCAGAAGATAACTTTCAGGAGTTGGTTCTCTTCTACGTTTTCATCTTGCTTTTTCAGCACACTATAGGCCACGTTGTCTCCAGGGTGATTCTTCTATCTCTGCCTCTGTTCTTTAGGAGTTTTAAGATTTCAGTTTCTGTGATTGAATGCATACTTTTACCTGCAGAATTATCTCCCCAGCCCCTACTTTATTTAGATATACACACACAAACAACAACATCCATATTCAGAGAAAAAGTGTCTATTAACTTGAGAGTGTGGAGGTATGGGAGGAGTTCAAAGGACGGTAACTAGTAAGGAAGTCATATGATTCTATTTTAATTAAAAACATTTTAAATAGTTTTACCATTTCCAGGCCATACTTGTGTAATGTGAACATTTTTGGTAATAACTTACTTAATTGAAGAGTGCATGCAATTAATTAGTGGAAGAGGGGCTTTGTTTTGTCTTGTATTTTTGATGTGCATTGCTACGTATCCTAGGCTGCTGAAACCTCTAGTCCTGGAATTATAGGTATACATCGCAACACACAGGCTATATATGTGGCTTTAATGAATAGAACATTTTTTCTCCAGGTGGTTGAACTTGATATCATTATATTCTTTTTTGTACTCTGACCCTTGCTGTGCTCTCCTTTCATTTTCCAAGTACTCAAGAAATGGACTTGTCTGAATTGCTTCTCTGGCTATCAGACATATTATCTTCTAAAGATTCCTACTGCTACTTGGGCCAGTAAAAAGGCTCAGTGTTAAAAGCTCTTGCAGTGCAAGCCTGACAGCCTGATTTCCCAGAACCCATGGAAAAGTGGAAGGAGAGAATTGAGTCCACAAAGATGTCTTCTGACTCCAAACAGCAGTCAGGGCACACATGCCCCATCCTATTATACACTAATAATAATAATAATAATAGTAATAATAATTTCAAATCTTCTCTTAAGACAGCTGCTTCTGAATTTATAAACTTCTGTACTCATTTTTTAAAAGTCAATACTGCCCAGCAGCTCTAGATTTATCTGTACCTTTTTTGGGGGGAAAATAATTCTTTTCTTCCTGAGAGCAATTTGCTTATGGGTTCTGCCCCTTTAACTTTTTCTTTCTGCCTTATTTGTGTGTTTTTCAGATGATATATATAAAGTTTCAAATGATGTTAGCTTAATTCATCATATGGAAAACCAAAAGCCTCTGAGCTTCTTTTTGTTCAGAATGTACACAAAGTCATCACTGTGCTTATAAAATATATATTTATCTTAATGTTTTTCATTAGTTTTAAAGTGATACATCACATTATCTAATTATGATGTTTTGGCATAGAATGGTATTTTGTTGACCTCTATTAAAAAATATAAGAATGTTACACTACTCAAATCTAATCAAATCCTTCTCATAATATACTTATTCAAAAGAAAAAAATCTTAAAGTATTAAATATAATGACTGTCATTTTCATATAGGGGATAATAATATTTCTAAACATTATGTGTAGTGGAGTACTCTTTTATAAGCTAATTAAAATGCAAAATTTATAAAGGCAGGGCATTTCGTAATCTTTATCATCATGTTTCATTACAAATCTGTTAAAATTTAATTCTGTAAAACTTATATATTGAGAAGGAAATAATCTATTTTCTGTTAGTGCTAGGTCTTTTATGCAGCCATCTGTGCTCAGAATGTCATAAGATCTAGAAAGGGTCTCTAGGCTCTTTTTAAAAGATTCCATTGCAAGGTTCATGATCCTTAACTACATTTCTTAACAGCTTGTTGACTTCAGATATTTACACATTTTTGCTTAACATATGATAATTTATTCAGTATTTCTGCCTAGGTTCTCCTGAAGTATCTCACTAAGAAAACAGTAGAAACCAATTAGGAATCTAGAAAACAAGAGACACCCTTAATTAACACTGTAGAAAATATTTTAAAAGTCCCCTTATTATAATGATTGTCACCAACCCAAAACTGACATTTGATCTGTGTTTATTCACAACAAAACATATTCAATTTGTCTGGATGTTGTCACCTATAGGGCTATGTTTTACCCCTCTATCTTGAAAGTTATCATTATATTGTCAGTTCAGAAAAACTGGTAAATAAGTAAGAGAATAGCCTTCAGAGGAGAAAGCATTGGAAAGAGATACATGGGATTAATTTTCTCATCAGATTATAAAGGAAAGATAACAAGAAGTAGTTAAAGAAAAGTTGTTTTCATATTAAATTTCCACATAAGAACATTCACAGTAGGCAAAGAACCTCCCAAGACTCCCGTAACAATTCAAAATATCAATCCTGGTGAGAGGAAGTACTGTGAAATGCTGTCTTCTGGACATGAGATGGTGATCACACTCATAAACTCACAAGAGCTGTGGCTACCTGCATAAGTCCTACAAACAATCAATACTGAGGAGCTGTTGACAGTGGACATTTTCTGGGAGAGAAATAATCACTTGTGTTTTCAGGGTGTAGTCACCAGTGTGTTTTCTATGACATATGAACAACATCAATTAGACTTACTGGATAACATATATCCACACACAAACAAAAATAAGGTATGAAGTTTGAAATAAGACATGTTGAAGAGGAGGGTATAGGGAGAGTTAGAGGAGGACAATAAGAGGTGGGTGTGTCTTTCATTGAATACAGCTATGAATATCTTAAAGCATAAATATATATAATAATAAAGAGTAATACTGTTTTTTCAATACATCTCAACCACAGTTTCTTCTCCCTCCATTCCTCCAAATCATCCTCCATCTCCTCCAGATCTACCTCAGCTGTTTCCCCTCAGAAAAGATCAGGACTTCCAGAGACATCAACTGAACACAGATACAATAACACTAGGCACAAAGCCTTAAATAATGGTTGGAGGAGGCAACCCAGCAGAAGGAATAGGATCCCAAGAGTAGACAAAAGAGTCAGAGGCACACCCATTCCCAGTACTACACAAAACACTAAGGTAACAACCAAAACATATATATAGAGGAGTCGTCTTAGACCGTGCAGGCTCCATGATAGCCGATTCAGTATCTGTGAGCCCATACAAGCCCTGCTTAGTTGGTTTAGTGGTCTACCATTTTTCTATACTCACCTTTCCCTCTTGCTACAAGATTATAAAGGCTAGAAATCATGGGTAGTGAACAAGGAAGAAAGAGGTGGATTAGAATACATAAGTGATATATTATGCCCTCCTCCCTAACTCCAGGCTTCATTACCAGGATTGTCCTGCAGATGGGAGAAGGCAGAAATTTTCAATTAAATAAAGGCAGAAATTTTTGATTATCATAGTGGACAGAATAATTAATGTCACCATAACTTTTAATTAGTGTATTTATTTTTAAAATCAATAAACTATTTGTTTATGGATCTAAGAATAAAATCAAACCTCTGGGGCATGGGTGAGTTTCCTTCCAGGAATATAAAAAGATGAAAACCCTAAGGCAGGTTTTAATGAGCAAGAATAATCAATGAAGTTAATTTAACCTAAAACCTATTAATTTAGATTCTGGCTATTGAATAAACCAGTTAAGAAAATACCAGAACACATGAACTGCTAAAATGTTAGCATATACATTTTTGTGGTTGTGTTTTGATTATTTTTTAATGAAAACTTTACCACTGAAACTTAATTTCTGTATTTTTCCTTTAAATTTATTTTTAAGTTTAGTTTAAAGGCCATGTATTCTCATCAATAAATTAGGATTTGGGGTGGTGAGGGAGATGAAAAATGTCAGGCATGAGAAATCACCTACGCTCTGTGAGTATGAATAAACTGTGGATAGTTGGACAGCAGCTGTCAAAACAGCTGTGTGTTGTGCAAAATATCTCTGGTTTCAATAGCAAAGCAAAATTTAAAACTTTTCAGAGCAAACCAGAAAATCAGAGTCAATTCTCAAAGATTGACATGGTTTGAAAAGTTTCTTTGCCCAGTGATAGACAGCCCAGCAGACAGCCAGATTCACAGCTTGCAGCAGAGAACATCAGAGAGTTGGTATTTTACATTCAGTACCAAACTGGTGTTGGTTTAAAAACACCAGAAACAGAAGAGGTTAGCAAATGTTACACGTGACAGCAACAGGTAAACATTCCTCTTGGCAACTAGAACATAGGAACAAAAACATCTTTAAAGACATCTACTCACTGAGCATCTTGGTGATACCAATCCTCTCTGAACAAAATGCTCTGAGAATCCAGAATGATTATCACAGAACTGTGTGTTGAGAACTACCTAACAAAATATCTCTAGACAGTGAGTAATTAGGATTAGGATAATGTCTTATGTGATGAAATATATAACATTCCTATAATGTGCTGAATTTTGAGGTCCATCTTGTTTTTGTTTGGTTGGATGCTTAGTTTTGTGGTAATGGGAATTAAACCAATTGCCCTTATGCACGCTAGTCAAGTTCTGTATTACGTACCATTGATATCACCTTTAGAAGCCCTAATATGATTGTACAAGCAAATTTACATCTATCAAAATGCAAAGTAAATGGTAGGAAATTATATTATACATGTGGAAATTTAATTATTACAATATTATAGTGGAAATTTTTACTTCTGAGATAAGTATAGACTTAGCCAAAATTCTCAAATATGTTTGTGATTACAAGGATAAGTACTATTATTGTCCAGTATTGAAAGGCAAATGGTTATTCATTTACAAGAGCAAGGAAATCATTGTTGTTTTAACCTCAGTTCCTCATCATAAAAACGCTGCAACTAAATTTTAAAAAGACAAATAGAATTTCAAATCTACTGGCTAACAAGCACAATGAGCCAGTGAACAAGCTTGTGGCTGTCAAATTATGTTTATCAATCTATTCCCATCAGACTGTTCTGAATAACATTATTTTCACATATATTGACAGATAATCACTTGATCATTATTTAGGGCATTAGCCAAACAAGTAGTGTATATATTTTGAACAAAGTTATTTTTCAAAGGGCATATTAAAATTAGAATTAATAAAGCTGCCATTTGTTTTATTTCATGTTTTGGCACATAACCATTTTATGTCCTGGAAAGCAGATTGTAGCCATTTCATTACCACCCTTGGATGAGCAGTGTCAATATTGTTAGATCAACAAATAACTCATTGGAATATGTTCCCTGATAATGGTTATAAACTATGTTGAGAAGTTCCAAAAGGCATCAAAATGTTATAATACTGTTGGTTTGGAAGGGGCGTTCAATGATTTATATTGATACTCTTGCCTTTGAGCTATACTCCTGCCTGTTCTCCTTTGTCTGTCCTTAAATTTAATTAGTAAGTTTAATCTTTGAGATGAGGAAATATTTTGCTTCTGTCTTGAGTTTTTCTAATATATATATATCTTTTGAAACTATAACTCAAGGAAATAAAATGAAAGCATTGATGTGTATGCTGCTTACATCAACAAAATCCTTATGAGTAGCAATGACAGTACCTCAAACTTTCACAACAGTTTACATTTCATAAAGTGGCTGCTAGTAGCATTAATATTATTCCACATATATTAGAATGAGAATCAGAGTGATAAAATGCCTTGAACTCATACTAAAATGGCAAGTTGAATATATATAATCACAAAATTTATAAGATAAATAGATATGTAAATGATAGATAGATAGACAGACAGATAGATAAATAGATAGATAGATGATAGATAGAAATGATCTAACCTTTCAACATAATCCTTTATGTGTCATACTCTACTCTTCTTTTCACTCAGTCACAGCATTTGTCTTATATATCTTCCTTCAGTACACTGAGTAACTCTTTCGACTGATATGTATTGTTGCAATCCTAGCCTTATCATTTCAGTGAGTAAAATACTTAATGAATTCCTTTGAGTAATTGCATTTTCCCTAGCAAATTTAATGTTTTCCAGACCTTAGACAAGACTCTTATTCTTGAAAGTAATATCATACACTATCAAAGTAGATTAAGTAGTCACTCTTCATCATGACACAGCATATTTTATATACTCTAACATAACATTTATTATTCCTTAGCACTTACAATTCATCTGCTATTTGCTATTGGCTCAACAAGATGTTGCACAAGTAAATAATAGGCAACTCCTATTTCTTTTGTACATTCCAAAATTCAACTACCCAACAGAATACTTGGTATATAGCCAAAGGAAGCCAAGGCAAGAACTCAAACCAGAAAGGAACCTGGGGACAGAAACTGAAGCAGAGATCATGGTGGGATGTAGAGGAATATTTAATCTTTGAATCTAGCAACATGGCTGCTTTGGTAAAAGATTATACTGAAAGGCATGTGTGATAGACATTTGATCTCTGATCCAGTAGCATGGCACTCTAGGGTAGAAACCTTTAAACCCAAAGGGTACACACCTTTAAACCCAATTTAGAAGGCAGTGGTGGTGTACAAGCCATTAATCTCAACTCTTGAGATGTAAAAAGAAACAGTCAGTTCAGACATAGGTCAGTTCTCAGTTCATAGCTCTCAGTTCATGGTTGTCAGTTCAGAGTTCACAGTAAGTTCAGAGTTGAGAGAAACAGTAGAGATTGAGAGAATTGAAGGAGATTGAGTCAGAGTATATTAGTCAACTGAGAAGCAGAAAGGCAGGGGCAGGGTGAAGTTACAGAATGAGTACATGCTTTAATCCCAAATCTGAGAGTGAATCAAAGTGAAATCTTGGCAGTGACATCTGAGATGAATCAGAGTGAAGATCAGGATAAATAATGAGTCAGAGGAAGAGTTAGCACAGTAAGTCAGAATGAGGACACACCCAACTCTCATGATATGAAAGAAGACTCTCAACTCAGAATCCAGAAGTCAGTTAGAGACTCAGTCAGATAAGACAGAGGCAATTCAGCAGGAGTCAATGTCAGACAAGAAGAGTGACTTTAGGAGAAAGAGTCAGCTAACAGGAAGAGTCAGTTTGAAACTGAGCAGAGCAGTTCTGTCAGAGAAGTTTCAAGAGTCAGCAAGAGTCAGAAGAGTTTAGTCAGAAACAATCAGCAGTTTCAGAAAGTTAGTTTGAACCAGTCATCTTGGAGAACAGTTCGAGGCATTACAGCAAGTGAGTTGAGTTGAACCTGAAGAGTCAGTTGAATTCTGTACAGCTCTGAGTTCAGAAGGAGCTAGTCAGAGTTAGTCAGCAGTAAGTCTTAGAGGCTGAAACATTCTAGGATTAGATTTGAAGATTTGATTCTACAGAGGCTGAAGCCTTCTAGGTCTGAGCTAGTATCCTGAAGATTAGGTTGTATGGAAGCTGAAGTCTTCCAGGTCTAGACTTAAAATTAGATTGTATGGAGGCTGAAACTCTCTGTGACCATGATTATTTAGCAAAGAACAAACTATCCTCTGCCATGAAAGCATAAGAGTAAAAAACCTCATGTTTACAGAGAAACGCTACTTACTTTCTTGGATACTTGCCTTGCTCAAGTATCTTTCTTATATATTCCAAGTCCACCCACCAAAAAGTGGCAATGCCCACAGTGGCCCCTTCCCACATCAATATACTAATCACAAAAATGCCTCCACAGACTTCCCTGCATGCCAATCTGATAGAGGCATTTTCTCAATTGACATTCTGTTTCCTCTTCTGAGATAACCCTAGCTTGTGTAAAGTTGGCAAAAAAATAAACAGAAACTTGGATAATCTCTTCTGTTTCTTCTACTTAACCTAAAAGTAACATCAGATAAGAGATGAATAATGTTCTTCTAATATGCACATGTTCACTAAATATTGGGCATTACAAATTTAAAAACTAATCATTAGTGATGCCTTGGTTGATGATTTGGCTGTACGCTAATTAAATTTTCTAATGATTGATGATTTTGAGAAATCTGCCATAGCAAACAGCTAACTTTCACTTTCTCACTGGACCAACATTGCCACTTCACACACAAATAGTTATCCAAAGGGAGTTTATTAAAGAATGAGGCATATCCAGAACAAAAAATATCTTCAACATTTGAAAAAAAAATTATATAGCTTTAAAGTTCCAATTCTGATATTCACCTCTGGATATGATCCCTTCATATAGACCCTTCAATTTAATCCCTTCATATAGACCCCTGGAAGGGATCTCTTGCTAGAGCAGTCATGTTCCTAGATTAAATGATAAAATATTTCTCCATATAGTCTTATTCTCTCATATTGCATCCCAACTATCCAACTAGATAATGGTAGGTCCTAAAATAATGGATGGAAAAGCCAAGTAAATTTGCTAATGAAAAATATAAATGGAGACCACAGTTTAGACCTTCACTGAGGTCAATAATCCTCAATAGACACAAAGCAAAATTTTAGGTCACCTTTATTTCCTCCAAATCCTAATCAAATATAAAGCACAAAAATGTAAGGTTGATATCTTTTACTGTGAAAATAAAACAATCATCTATGGCCTGATCAGTTAACAAGCTCTAAGCTCTAATTACATTAATGAGAAATATTCATGTGAGTCATCCACTCCTGGAAAAGGGCAACTTACTTCTTCCTTTTTGCTTCATAAACTGTTCTGAGAGGGCTGTGCGTATACATTTTTATTACGTTTAAGGATGAAGTTTCCTAGTTTATAAACACTTCTTTTTCTACCAGAATCTTACCATAATAATGATAAGATTCAAGAAGAAGTGAAATTATACACAGACCATAAGGTGCTGCATAAGGTAATTTTTGGAAACAAATAAATGTGATCAATAACATAGAGTAGCTCCTGACCTCTAAGATAGAAGATCTCTATTTAAACACACGCTGTAGTTTCTGTTTATGAATGCACCAAGTCTGTTCAAATAAAGAAAGTGAAAGACCTAACATTTAGAGTTCTTAACTAAGTCCAATTCTCTAGGTTTATTATTCTGCAGGGCAAATGGTTGCACATCATTGAGAGACTAATGGTGCAAAATAGAAAGTTCAAACTCATTGAAAGTCTATTATATCATTCTCAATATAACACAGTACTCTAAGGATTCCAAAGCTAGCCTTACTACAAATTACACAAAATTTTGGCCATATTCTCAATCACTATTAGAACAGAAATATTCAAGAATTAAATTAAAATCAATAATGTCCTGTGTGGTTTTCCTTTCTTCCCATATGTTTCAGTTTTTTTCCTTTACCTGCTATATCTTTGATTCAGACTTTGACTATAAAACAGAATTTGAAGTTCAGTCAGATTGCTTTGATGAACAAAGGATGCACTTGTGTCATGAATGCTTCCTATTTTGAAGTAGTTCAATTGCCTGTGGCAAATGTGGAAAATAAAACCAATGTCACCTTGTTCTTTCAATACCCACTGGCTCTGTGCTGAGCACCAAACCAAATCATTGCATTTGTTCAATAGCCATTTCCAGGAAACTCAGGAAAAAGAACATGTTGTTTAAAATGAATCATTGTTACATACCAATGATCTCTCTCTTTTTGTTTTTTTAAATCTGGTAACCTCTGTCTTGGAATTAAATTTGACTCATTCAGGTGAAGATAATTAAAATATGTCTAGTTAAAGAGACAATAAGTAGATAAGTGCCAAGGCTATTCATCCATACTACCTAGACTCAAATAACACCATCTTTTTTCTTTTCAGTTTCAACTATGCATACTTTACTTTATATATATATACTATATATATAAACTATATACTATATACAACTATATACTACTTTACATTATGTAAAGTAGTAAATAATATATATTTATAAACATACTACAAATATATAATGACATATATAATTTAATGTTATCATAGTTTACTGTCCCTATAGTAATAGTATCTATTTGTATGGTTTTACTGAGTAGTGAATAATACATTTAACACACTTAGAAGACAAAAATTATTAAAGTTTGTAATTATTACTATGGGTTTTATATTTTATTTTATATTATGCTGTGGCCTTTGGATGGGAGAAAGTATGTAGATGAAAATGGTTTCACTGGGGGATTCAATTACCTACCATACCACATGATGACTGAAATAACTAATCACCTCATAAGAGAAAAGAATATTTTATTGGAAATAATATTTTTAAATATTAAATCTAAAAACAAACGTGAGAAATGGTTATAAATTAGGAGGACAGTGAAAACAAGTTGTAGAAATCACCATGTTTTTAAACAAAAGAATAATCAAGGGACAAAAGAGCCTGTGATGAGTTCAGAGAATGGAGAACAACAGATCAGTATAGTTGATGAGACATACAGACATACAGACATACAGACATACAGTGGGGGGTGACTTAGTGATCCCAACATATATCTGTTGCAGATCTAGAGACTTTTTCTCAAAGAATAAAAGAAAACAAAGTAAAAATTTAGTCATTACTAGATAGAGAATGATAAATCTTAAAATATTTTAAACAGAAGAATTAGTGAATCACATTCTCAGTTTAAAATGATTACTTTGGATCCAATCTCTTCACCCAGCCAAATATCCCATATCCTTCTGCAGGGACTATCCCATCAAATCTCCATGATCCTTCTCATCTATGAACTCTCCCCAACCTTCCTGCTCTAAGCCCAGGTCTCATATCCAATACCCTGGTCTAGTCTGCTTACCCTTGCTGCACAGTAACTAATTTCTAGGATTTTACCAGTAGCCTCTGTCTACTCCCTAACCCAAAGTACCTCCCATACCACATTCAATCTTCTACCCAGTAAAATGTACTTTCACACTTCAGACCTACACGAGGAAGAACATTCTATACATTATTCCCATCCTCTCTGTCCATTTGACTTCATTCCTTCCAAACCATTTCCAACCTTTAGACTTAATGAGCCCACAAACCATCTCTTCTGACCCAATCTATTCTGTCCACATCAGAGTTAGAACTAACAAAAGAAGTCCACACACTGAGATCTCATCAAAAATATGTCAAAAATTTAAAAGATCAAGGCAACATTTTCAAAACCTATGACTCCTTCAGAAGATTTGCCATTGAAAACTACCTAGATGAACCCCAGGACACAGAATTTAAAATAACAATTATAAATGTCATAAAAGAATTCACACACACATCCACCAAAACCAAAACAAACAAACAAACAAAAAATAGTTCCATTAAATTAAGAAGAGCTTAAAGAGAGAAGCTGGGCAGCGGTGGTGCATGCCTTTAATCCCAGCACTTGGGAAGCAGATGCAGGCAGATCTCTGTGAGTTGGATGCTAGCCTGGTCTACAGAGTGAGTTCCAGGACTGCCAGAGTTAGAACAGATAAAACTTATCTTGAAAAAACAAAACAAAATGAGATAAAGGATCTAGACTAAATATGGAGTATGAAAAAATTTAAAAAGCACAGGGAAGGAACATGAAAGAAATATGAAACTCCATGAAAAAAATCAAACTTTTGAATTATAGACATAGTGGAGGGAGAGAAATCTCAAGTCAGTGGTATACAGCAGATCTTTCACAAGATTATAAAAGAAAATGTCCCAAAACTAGGGGAAAAGACATTTATATAGATATAAGAAACACTCAGAATGTCAAATAGACAAGAACAGAAACAAAAATCTCAGCATATCACAGTTAAAACACTAAGTATACAAAACAAAGAACATTCATTGAAAGCTGCAAAAAAGAAAAGAAAACAAAACAAAACAAAATGACAAAAATCCATGGAAGTCATATATAAAGGAAATCTCATCAGAATAAGAGCTGCTTCCTAAATGGTAACTTTGAAAGCCATAAGAGCATGAGCAAATACATTCCAAGTCCTAAAAACTATGACAGCTGGCCTAGACTAATATTTCTAGCAATACTATTGAGTGAGAAAGGTAACTTACGATGATATAAACAACAGCCTTAAAAACTTCATATCCAACAAATTGAACCTAAAGAAAATACAGGAAGCATTATTTCAGGCTGAAGAGAAGAATAAGCACAGCATAGGATCTGTGAAAAATAAGAAGTTATAGTTATTAAAATGTTAAATACCACTGAGAACACACACCACAACAAATCAACAACATAACGACCACAACTAGCACACACATTTCAAGAATAATTTTAAAATCAATGCTCTCAATTCTGCAGTCAAAGGACTGAAGGGTGACTGAAAGGATCAAAAAACAAATTCCATCTATCTGTTTTCTACAAGAAACATAGCCTTAAAGATAGGTATCAAAGCACAGTAAAAAGATGGACAAAAGTATTCTAATAAACTGGAACGAGGAAGGAGGCAAGCAGGTGTAACCAACTTAATATCTGGTAAAATAAGCTTCAAACTAAAACTATTTATAAGAGATAAAGATAGACATTTCATCCTAATCAAGGGAATGATTAATTAAGAAGATGTTGATATTCTAAACATATATGCACCAAATCTGGTGCACTTACTTTTATAAAATTGTACCATTAGATTAAAAGACAACCATAGTGGAATATTTAATCATTTAATCCAGCAATATGGCTGTTCTGGGAAAGAATCACATCCAGGGGTCTATATGAAGGGATAACATCTAGAAGTCTATATTTTGGGGGTCACATCCAGAGGTTTGTGTGGTCTAGACAGACTATAGAAAGAATGTTAGCACACACATTTAATCCAGGTATTCAGAAGACAGTGGTTGTACATATATTTAATCCCAGCACTTGGGAGACAGGAAGCAGTGTTCAGAAGGAGTCAGTGTCAGACAGGAAGTGATATCTGAAGGGCAGGCAAAGTGACAAACCAGAGAAAGGATTAGCAGAGTGAGTCAGAGTGAGGAGACACCAAATTATCAGAATAGAAAAGCAGGCTCTGAGCTCAGAGAGAGATACAGAGAATAAGACACAGAGGATAAGACACAGATGCAGTATGGGGCAAACAGTCTGAAGTAGACAGAGAGGATAAGACACAGAGATAGAGACACAGGAGCATTCTGAGGATACTGAGGCAGAGACACTAAGGCAGTTTAACACAAGTATCAGATGGGAAAAGTGTGTCAGTTAGAAGCAAACCAGAGAAGTTCAGCCTGAGGCAGCCAGGAAAAAGCCAGAGTCTACATGAGTCAGAAGAGTTTGACCAGAAACAGTCAGCCAGCTCAGGTCAGTTTGAACCAGCAACTTATAGAAGAGATTGAGCCAGAATACCAAGTAAGTTGAAACAGTTAACCAGAAGAGCTGAATTCAGAAGGAGCTAGTCAGAGTGGTTAAGTCAGCAGTAAGTCTAAGAGGTTAATTCAATTGTACAGAGGCTGAGGCTGAAGCCTTCTAGGACCAGATTTGTAGCTAGAATGTTCTAGATTGTACAGAAGCTGAACCCTTCCAATTCTAGGCTTCAGAATAGATTGTATGGAGACCAAAACTCTCCAGCACTTCAGGACTAGGATCGGTAATTGTATTTAAGCAAAAGAGTAAGCAACCTTTGAACCTGAATCTACATCTACAAGACATAGATTAATATCAATTCATTAATAGTAGGTGATCTCACTATATCACTTTCTTCAATAGACAGGTCATCTGGACAAAAAAATAAATAGAGAAATATCAGAATTAATTTACAACATATATCAAATGGGCTTGACAGATATCTACAGAACATTCCACTAAACACCATAAAATATACACTATTCAGCAGCACATGGAAAAATTCCTAAAACAAACCTTATCCTGGTACATACAACAAATTTTTACAAATTCAAAAAGATTGAAATCACTCCTTGTATCCTATCTTATCACAAGGACATAAAACTTATAACTGAAAGCAAATTTGTGTATTTAGTAAATACACAAATTCATGGAGATTAAACAACTTATTATTGCAGGATGAATGTGGCAAGGAATAAATCAAGAAAGAAAGAAATAAAAATTCCTGAAACTAAATGAAAATGAAAACAGAACACACAAAAAACCTCTGAGATTGATTGAAAGGAATCCTACAAGGGAAATTGATAGTTCTCAGTGCCACATTAAAAAGATCAGAGCTCTTTTTCATGGTGCCCTTTAGACAACTAGATGTGCCAAAATGAAGCTGAATATGTTCTTCTCAACCACCAGCTGTCAGAAACTCAATGAAGTTGACAATTAACACAAACTTTCTACTTTGTATGAAAAGGACTTGGAGACAGAAGTAGCTGCTGATGTCTGAGTGAAGAGTTATGTAGTCCAAATCAGTCATGGAAGTGACAAAAAGGGTTTTTCAGCAGGATATCTTGATCCAAGACAGATTGCCCTTGCTGTTGAGTAAGGGGCATTCTTGTTATACACCAAGAAGAACTGGAGAAAGGATGTGAAAGCCTGTTCATGGATGCATTGTGGTTTCCAATCTGAGTGATATTGACTTAGTTATTGTTTTTAAAAAAGGAGAGAAGGATATTCCTGAACTGACAGATGCTATTATGCCTTAGTAGTTGGTGCCCAAAATATCTAGCAGTATCTAACAGCTTTTCAATCGCTTTAAGAATATTATGTCCACCAATATGTTGTCAGAAAGCCCCTAAACAAAGAAACCTAAAACCAAAGCATGCATGATACAGCATCTTGTTACTCCATGTGTCCTGCAACAAAATCACTGCCATATTGTTCTGAAAAAAAAAACCACACTAAAAGAAATAAGGAAGTTAGCCTGAAGAAAATCCTAAACATTTTGTCAAGAGAATGGATTGCTAAGGGATGGCTATGCTTTCTGAGAGTTTCTAATCCAAGGCTCAGTCCAGGCAAAAATAACACATCAGACCTTGAAAAAAATCAGAAAAAAGCACCATTAAATCACTTAATAATGTGACTCAAAAATTTGTAAGACCAAGGAAAAACCACATCCAAACCCAGTTGACATCAAGAAATAATAAAATTAGAATAGAAATCAATTAAATAGAAGCAAATAAAACAATACATAGACTCAATGAATCTGTGATGGTTCTTTGAGAAGCTCAACAGAATTGACAGACCCATGGCTCAACTAACCAAAAGAAAGAAAGAGATGACCAAAGTTAACAGAATCAGAAATTAACAGGGTAACATTAGAATGGACACAAAAGAAATTTAGAATATTATAAGGGAATATTTTTAGAAACCTGTACTCCATTATGCTATAAAATCTAAAAGAATTGGGTGATTTATCTAGATTCAGTAAAACCAAGAAAATTAAACTAGAAGAAGTCAACAAGCTAGCAAATGAGATTGAACAGTAATAAATAGCCTCCTAATATCCAGGGCCAGAAGGACTCACAACTATTCTACCAGACTTTCAAATAAGATCTACAGTCAATCAGAGTGTTTGCTGTGAGATATTTGTCTCCTAGTAATGTTAAAAGCTGAACCTAAAATGTCTCACCAGTATGACTGCCTAAACTGAGCTGAACAAGAACAATTAACAATAGACATGCCAAAGTGGATGGGGGAATTTCCACAGGCCTCAGTCTCACATGAAGAAATACAGGAAATTAAGTAATGCTGAAAGTGAGAGAAATAGTCTTTGATAGAGAAGAGCACACAATATATGAGAACATATATATAAGTCACATTATACAGACTGAGCAGGTTATATTTAAGAATACATATGAATATGCATATACATATATGGATTTAACAACAAATTACAAAAAAGGACTATGAAATTGAAAGACAGCAAGGAGGGATATTATGGGACTTTTGGATGGAGAAAGAGGAATGGGAGAAATTATCTAATTATAATATAATCTCAAAAATAAAAAAACTTAAAGCAACAACAAAAACACTTTTAGTAGAGGAATGGGAGAAATTATCTAATTATAATATAATCTCAAAAATAAAAAAACTTAAAGCAACAACAAAAACACTTTTAGTTGATGTTAATTTAAATTGAAATATTTAGATTTATCTTTGCTCTCTGGTAATAGAAAAATATAGGTTGAAAAGATGAAATGAAAAATAAATACTAAGATTATCCTCTAGAGACTTTAGGTGTAATATATCTGCTAAAAATTTTGAGAGCAAAATGCTGACTAGTAGATCAAGAAGAGGTATAGTGGAGGATTTGGAGAGAGGAAAGCAGAGAGGAAATGATGTAATTATAATACAATTTTTAAAAATAAAAAATGTACAAAGTACAAAGAAGACAGGTAATAAGGACTGAGAATTATCAACACTATCTGGTTAACTGCATGTAAAATTAGAGAAAAGAAGTGTTTGAAAATTTTAGCAAAGAAATTATTGCTACTTCCACAGCATGGAGAACAGAGGCATCTCAAGCTTTGACTCTGCTATTCCTTCTACATCTCCCATGTAGGAAACAGAATGAGGAGAATATTGGGGAGAGATGGCGAATGCAAGCTATAGTCTTTGATTTAGGATATTTCTTGTATAAAGTGTAAAACTTTATAAGGAATAATATAGTTTGTTCCTTAATGATACATTTTGGTTATTTCTTGGACCTATGAATATTAAATTAGTACTTTACGATGATTTATAAATTTATTAAAAATATTTTCAATCATATCCAAGTGGACTCTAAAATATTACTCTAAAATATTTATAGATTTTCTTTCAACAATTCTCATACTCTTTCTTGGATATAGTTTGTTCTAAATTAGTCCAGTGCTCCACATACTAAATATCATGGCAAAATCTTTGAGATAACTACAGAGTATTTAGGAAACATTTTAAAATATATTCTACATGTGATTATTGCCAAAGATACTCATCTTTATGTCTGCCAACATATGTGTTTTCATTGGTGAGACAGATATAGATTTGATAAGTTGCTCTTCTCTGCAACAGTTTGGCTAAAGTTTTCTAGTTCAACACTGTCTCCCATTCAACACCCATTTGAAAGTATTCAGGATCCTTGGATGTATGCAACTCATTGACACTAGTTCCTGTCTTACCTCACTTCCTTCTCTCTCCCCTCTCTGTAAACAAAACACTTACATTTCATATTGGATGTAAGAATATAGACATGATATCCCATCAAAAGGAAGTTTATATGAACACAACACATTAAACTTAAAGAAAATAATTTATTCTTACTGAAATGAGGTCCACCTGAACAAATCTACATCTAAAAACTTCAAACTTCAAGGAAACCATTGTGGAGGAATCTGGACCAAAACAGTAACTCTTAATGTTTAACATTCATTGTTAACTATTTTATTTGGCATTGTGTTGCTTCAATCTCATAGTAGGATTTTTAGTTATACTTCTGATCAAAATTACTAGCTCCAGTGCTGCAGGACTGCAGTTGTAGAGCATGATGTCAGGATCTGTGCTTAATCTATTCTTCATCACCAGAGAGGAGAGAGAGGAAGAGGCAGAAGAAGCGGAGAGAGGAGAGAGAGAGAGAGATTGAGAGAGAGAGAGAGAGAGAAGGAGAGAAGGAGAGAAGGAGTGACAGGGAAAGTAAGGGTTGGAGAGGGGCTGGAAAGGATGAAGAGAAGAAAAGAAAGGCTGCAAACAAGAGAAGAGGCTATATTTTAATGGAAAGAAGTATAATGTGCTTATAAAAGTTTAGATTATAAGCAAACCATTTGAATTTGATGTAATGATACACATATATTTTAAAGAAATAAAATAAAACCAAGGACCTAGAAAGAAATATTTTTCATCAATTGTGTTTTCCCAAGACAATCCAGTCATTTCAACAAATGTACTGGGACAGCTAGATGTCTATTTGTAAATAAAGATACATTTATAACTTTATAATACATAATGGAAAGGCATTAATTTTGTGTGGATTATACACCTAAAGTTAAGGGCTATAAGTTAGAAACTTATAAAAAACAATTAGAGAAAATCCTTTTACCCTTCAGTTATATGAATAATTTTCATATATGCTCAAAACACAATCCATAGGAAAAAATAATGGGAAGTTGGTCCTCATTAAAATTAAAAACTTCAGGCCACTAAAATTTAACATTAAACAATTGGAAAATGAGCTAGAATTTGAGAAGCTGAATCAAAATGTAGTCTGAAACATGACTTGTTTGATTAAAAAATGCATCACCCTAAATATCCATGATTAAGTGCATTTGAAATAAACAGTGAATAGGGATCAAGAATATTAATCATTTCACACACACACACACACACACACACACACACACACACACACACACATGCACACAGTATGGAATTTTGGCAAATTCATTTATCAGGACAGTTGTGTATTTCAATAGATATTTGAATGATAGTCTGTGGCCTTATCCTAACATTATTCCCCAAATTTTCTCTTCCATTTTCTATTGGCCTTTCTAAGCAAAATACCGTTTCTTAACCCTTTATTCTAGATTTTAATATGCTTTCAATACATAAATTGATGAATTCATCCAATTTAGTGCTTGAGTTTATGGAATTTAGATTCTGGTAGGCGTGTCCAAAAATGAAGAACTGAATAATTACATAAATAACATGAGTCTGTTGAGTGAAGAAAAGAAATGCAGATAGTGGTGAATGTGATAAGGACCTTGTAACAGGCATCACATCATTTTAGAATCATGTTGACAACTGAGTTGTGTCTGAAAGAAAGATAATGAACCACTCATGCATAAATTTTCTAAGGGGGAAGAAGATTTGTGGAAAACCCAAAGTGAGACATGGTCTTCCATGTGCAATGAATGGAAGGGATGCCTGTGAGTGGAGAGTAGTGAGCAAGGATAGAAATGTACCATGCTGAACTGAAGTAGTTAAAGGGAATATCATTATATAATTTTTTATTAAATTCTGACTTTTACACATTTCAGTGATTGGGTGGAGAAACAGAAACTGAGAGATGATTTGAGAATCTCCAACAGTAGCATCTGTGAGACTTGAGTAGACTAGACTAAACCAAACTGGTATTAGTGGAAATGAAGCTAAAGGAGTATGAATATATATATGAATATTAATAAATGCAATATAAATATTATAATATATAATAAATATATATTAATATATAATCAATATATACATAGAGAAATTATATATTCTATCACTTGTCTGTGGAATGTACATGCCATGTAGCTGTAAATATTTGAAAACTGGGTAGATTTGAGTGCCACTGACTGAGATATGAACTACTTAAACAGAGATGTAAAGTTAAGTTGGAAATGTATATGGAGACATCCAAAAGGAAATATCAAGTAGGCAGAAAGGACGTATGAATTTGGAAGTTCCCAAGAGCAGATCAGGGAAGTTTTCTAAAGGGTAAGTGAGGGATGTATATAGTGATTTGAAAAATTTTAAGGTACCCATAGCTTTCTTGTTCTCTGACTCCGGAGAAAGAGTATACCTAAGAAAGGAGATGCAAAGACTGAGCACTGGCCAGGACTCAGTGGTGCAGGAGAGAGAAAGGAGCAGCAAAGCTCCATGTGTTGTTTCACTTTTCTTTTTCTCTCCTGATCCTACAACTGAATCAAAAGGGTAGATGTTTTTCATGAAATGAGTGCTTCAGACCTTCATTTGTTCTACCTACTTTTGTAGTTGATGCTGCTTAGGATATAATCCAAATACATAGAGATCAAAAAATAGATTCAAATGCTTCACATCAGCACAGCCTCTCTGTAGACAGCATATTTTCTGTTAGGTAGAAATGTTTTCATTCTGAAGGCTTTGAATACAATTTATGAGGGAATTATATCTGTTTGGTTATCCTGTCTCAAAGAGTAGCCTTGCAGGTAGGATATAAGCTTAGACAAACACATTTAAATCAGTGTGCTTTTTTTTTCTGCTAATGACATCACTGTGAAATTGTGACACATTTCATATCAATCCCCATTTGGACAGATTTGCCAAGATGAGAAAATTACAAATTGCTGCCGACTTTCAAAATAATTGACAAGAAAAGCCTATGGTAAACTCTTCTATCACTCTTGTTTTATGGCCTCTGCCATTTCTCCAGAAATTAAAAAAGGAGAAGAATAGAGCTGAGTGCTTTTTGTTATTCTTGAGTTAGGTGTCTTAAAATGGATTAATGACAGGAGATTAACATGCCAACCCAATCATGAGTTCATGGATTTCCATTCACCTAAATACCTAAAGATATTAACACAGATTTGTTGTACAGGCTGGGGATTATCTGGAGAATTTTTCCATCATTTAATGTCATTAAAAATTATCCTGTTTTCTTTTTGAGTGGCAGTGGGGAGATTTTATTCAAGGTGGGCTATTATGATGGAGTTTTGTAATTGAAAAGAAAGATTGTTCTTAATCCCCTAGGCCCTTTTCTTAGCATGGAATTTAAAAGAAAATCTGAAAAAAGGGGCACTCCATTTACTTCTGCTGTACTATTATCTGTTTATGTTGAAAACTTTATTACTTTTCTTTTTCTACTCTTGAATCAACCTTAGGGTGTGGTGCATGCTAGGCAAAAGTATTGAGAAAAATATTTTTAGTGGTAAATATGAGACAAAGAACTAAATTGTACAAATTAACAGAACGATCAATTATTAATAGCAAAACAAATAATATGACAGCCCATCTCAGTACACACAGGTTGAGTTATCTGCCTTAGAGTATTGTTTTTCTCCTTATCAACAAAGAAGGATGATATATCAATATAGAAAGCTGAAAATGTGCTCCTTGATAATTTAAATCCTCTGTGGCTTTGTGCATTTGTTTTTGATGCAGAGTGCCTTAAGCACCAGAAAATTCTCTGTAAAATTTTTACATTGTCTATTTCTTCTTAACAAATATAAACAAAAATAATTTGGGGAAATACTATGTATGTATTTGTCTGTAGGTCATAGATACAGACCAAACTTTGGAAAATGCTACAACGTGAAGAGTTAAAAATATGAAAATTTGTATTTTTTAGAGAAGGAATTGAAACTATCAACACCATTTGTATATTTCTAAGATATATCATGGTACAGATTAAAGGTGCTTACAATATGACTGAGTGAATAATTTTAATTTGGATGTTATTTCTTGATTTTTGAACAGGAGCATATGAAAAAAACTACTGCTAAACAAAAAATATCATTGCTAAATTAACTCATTCTCCTTTCCTCTTCTAAATATATATTCTTCAGACACTTACTCATAATGTAAACTGCACAAATTGATTTCCTAGATCATATATATATATATATATATATATATATATATATATATATATATATATATATAAATTATGGAAAGAGATGTGGACTTGGAGCATAGTAATTTTGCCATTAAATGACAAAAAAATCATTGAACTCCTGACTCAGAATTCTCTATCCTCATTCTTACCTTTCAGTTTTGCTTTCCTACAGGCACTCAATGGGCCTAGTGTAGCCACAGTGGCTTGTCATTTTATAAAATATGGAACTGCTTTTGAATATGCCTCCAAATTTCAACCACTGAGACAAGGTTTGTAGTGATTCAGGATTAGACTCTCTAGTTGACTGACAGAAGAAACCTGTCAGTCAACTAGAGATTTCTAAGAGCTCTCAAGTTTTGTACCCTCGAAATGAGCTTCCTCTTTAAGGTTTACAGCTCCCTCTGTTGGAAAAAGTTGGTCAAATCTAGAAACTTTGCAATAACATTACCATTGCTTAACCCAACCTGGCATTATGTCAAACAGAAATTCTATGGATTTTTTTTTACAGTAATGTTCTCACAAATTTTCAAGACTGCTGCCTGTAGAGTTCCATAAGTTTTGCAAGGTCCTTAACGCAGGGTATTCAAGACTGTGATCAATAAACTACTAAAATTTCTCTTCACATATTCCTCCACAAGACTTAGGGTGCTCTTGCCAATGAGATTCCTGCTGGCTTACATATCTCAGAGTTCTTGAGGCATATATGAATAACAAGTTTCATTATAATTTTTGATGCATCAATCATAATTATAAAATGATCCTCTCTACAAATTTATACAAAAAATAAATTGCTTTTAAGGTACGCAACAAATTTTGTAATAAATTCATTGATCTAATTCAGATCTTATACACAGGGACATAGACACTTGGACACTAACACACACACACAGGCTCAATAATAGAGCCTACCAATCAGAACTCCTTGCATTTTATCTTTAGCATCAATGAAAAATGAATAACTCAACAATGAACATAATGTGCGGTTATAAAATAAGATACTTATATTCATAGACTAACTTGGGCCAAAGGTGACAATTTGCCATTTTCTTCTTCTGAAGTATAGAAAGTCAAAAAACTTAGTCTCCAAATGAGCCTGAGAGGAAGGTTTTGAGGCCACTTGGCCAAAATGTGGGAGCTATACATTATTTCATAATTGCAAGTTATAATGAAAAAGGCAGAATATATATGTAAATATTATATGCTTTTTATTAAATAAGCACTCTATTAGTTATATCATGGTAATACCGCAGCTTCAATTTTGATATATAGCATTTAATATATAGTCTACCTTCAAAGTCTTAAAGAAAATTCTACCACATTTTCAAGAAGTTCGTGTTCAGAAATATGTTATGTCAGATCATATTATAGACTTATTTCTGGGTTCTTGAACAGAAAAAGTCCATTAGATATCTGATAATGAACTTCTATAATCCTTTGAAATAAAAACTATATAGCCCATTTCTTTCACTATTTAATTGGATTTCATTGACAACGTTTTTCTTAGTTCTATAACACTTAACAGTTTTCAATTAACTTTATGATCATATTTTATGCATCATACATGCCCTTTCTTCAAAGAATATAATAAAGTAGTCATTCTAAAATTTATAAAGTTCAGCCTAAAAGGAACAATATTTTTTTCTAAAACAGATCCTAATTCATATTTTGAGGCTTAATTCCCTCTATCGTTTGAATATTTTGTCCAAGGTGATTCAAGTTAAACTCAAAAATTTTCTCAGAGAAATTCAGTTTTCTCTTTATGGGTTGTATTTATCATAGAGTCAGATCAAAACTCCAAGGACTTGGTATTATTGAAAGCTGCGGCTTCTTTTTGTCTCCTGGCAGATATTCCTGCTGGCATCTGCTGAGATCATAGTCTCACTAGACAATGATACATGCACAGCACTACATCCTAGTAATTCCGCCATACTGACTTTTGCTATTCTTCTCTTACCACCGTGTTTTCCACTCATGGGAAACAGGAAAGACTTGATAGTTTTTCCTTTCCTCCCTTGTGCCTCAGAAAATTACTTGAACTGTCTCAGGCTAACTGTCTGAACACCATTGTTCTAACTGTCTAACACCATTAGACAACAATTTCTATGCTACTGTTGTTTTTTCTCATTGGCACGAAAGAAAAAAAAAAGAAATCCTGATCAGCTTGATTTATCACCTGAAAAGTTAAGTTAGTAGCCCTTTGTTCTATCTGATCCCAAAGCTATGTAGACTTTTTCTTTCCATTTCTCACAAAGACAAAGCTTGGACAGACAAATGCTCTGAATCAGGTCTCAAAAGTACCAGCCAATTTTCTCACTTTTTCTTGTAGTCTTCCACTGTCTCCAGTTCAGAGAATCTCTTATTTCCTAAGTAAATGTTAAATTTCTTATGTACCATTATGCATTCTTCTTAATCAAATTTTTATGGCTTTGGCTGCTGCTTGTTAATGCATGGACTTTTGGAAGTTATCTTTCTAACTGATTTCTCTGCCACTGGTTCCAAAACAGACTTGAAATTGATTATTTTCTCAACTTTTCTCCTATAAACTTTATGCCCTGAAGCAACAAAAACCAAGCACTGTCTTGAAATGGAGAGAGCCTTGAAGCAGGGGCTATTTTAGGAAATTAGAAAACATATTGTTGATATCTTTAAATGTTATTTTATAACAATAAATTTCCAAACAACATTGTAATTCAAGTGTAGTGATAAGCATAAGAATGTCAGCTGGAGTAGTAAAGAACCAAAGAAAACATTTCTATTGAGTCTTCAACTCCTTTTATAACTACACAGCTTCTCTTAAACCCTTTACCTGTTAATAACATTTGCCCCTCCCTGTATTCTTAAATGAGAAGAGACCAACTCTAGACGCTATGTGAAAAAAAATACTATCCTTCATGAGTCAGTGGGTCACTGCTATTTTATTAATGAAAAAAAATGAGACTGAGCAAGAGATATAGATTGCAAAATACTACTCAGAAAAAAAAGCATTCAGTTGCTCTTCATCCATGATTTCAGTTACATATGGCCAACTCCACTCAACATAAAAACAGAGGAGTACAATAAAATAAAAGAGAAAACACCAATACCATTTTCTTTGCAATATATATGTATAATAGCATGTTGTATTCACATCAACAGTTAAGCCTGTTAATTTCTTACTGTACTTAATTTATAAATGAAATGATACCTCACATATGTTTATATAGGAAAACTAAGTGTGTATGCAATGATACACGTGGTTTAGTGATTTCAGATAGAATCTCATAAATTCTCCTGAGAGTGATATTATAAATTTCCTTTGCAATTGCAGGATTTTTTTGTTTTGGTTGAGATACTGGGAACTTAGAAATTATATCCGGATTTCTTTTAATATTTAAATTTTACCGCCTTCTTTAAGTTTTTGTTTTACCTTTAAATCCATTTAGTTTGGATTTATTGTTTGCATATTCTATATATGTATATAAAGTGTTTCCATCAAATACACGCTCCATCTCCGTAGTCCCACAGGTGGAATCTTCCCACCATGTGAGTGTCCCAGCCGCATGTACCCTGCCTGAAGTTGGCCACCCATGGGCCGGCTCCAGGTGGAGGGATGTGGTGGGGAGGACATAGCGTGGCAGGAAGGCTGTGGGTTTACAGCATCCTGTTGTGCTGCCTTGTTGGGCCTCTGTGAGTCCGTGACTGGACAAATGACCACCTGGGACACGCTTCAGTGGGCATCCCTCTTTATTGGAGCTTTGAGAATGCCTTTTATATGGCACAGTCGGGGATGTGGTCTGGCCACAAGAGTGGGACTGATTGGTTAAGACAGGAGCTTTTGACACAGCCTCAAATTAACACATCTGAGCCTGTGTCCCCAGCCTGCAGGGGCAGACAAAGCATCTTTCCTTCAATGAAGCAGGCAGTATTAATATCTAATAATTTAGCTGGGTTTAAGCCAAGACTAAGGTGTTGAGCAACAAACACCTGTGGTACTCACCCTCTATGGATGACCTGGGGTTCAAGTCAGTTTCAACACACTATAGTCTTTGGACAGTCCCACACACTTCCACCCTATACTTCCTGCCCTCTACCTCCTCCCAAAATACCCTAGCTTTTCTCCCTCCCAACTGCATATGCTTTTGGTTTACCCACTGTGTTGATTTAATACTGACAATATGTGTATGCATGTAGGGTCATCCCCTGGAGCATTGTAACTAGAAGAGGTTGCATCCCTGACCAAAAAAAATCCAACTCTCCATCCCCTAGTTGCCACCAACTACCAATACTTCCTCAGCTATGGATAAAACTTTATGGGCTCCTTCCAGCTCCTTGCTGGATTTTGGTTGGCTAGATCCTGTGAAGGTCTTAGACATGGAAAAGAGCTGCTATTTGTTCTTTTGTGATATGCCCTGTAGCATCTGTAAAACACTATTTTGCAAATGTCTTTCACAACCTCTGGCTCTTGCAATCATTTTTTAAAAATAATTTACTTCTACCTATTGTGAGTACTCACTGAAACATGCTTTGGCTTAATAGCTATAAGGGTGTCACCAACACTAAAGGATATTTTGTTTGTTTTTCTGGTATTAAGTGACAAAACACCTCATTCCTTACTGCCTTTAATATTAACCATCTAGTGGTTATGTTGGTTCATTATAGTGATACTGTAGTATCTACAGTGCATTTTTTTCTTTCTTGATCTTTCAGTTATTATCATTACTTTTCCTAATTTACTTATTCTGAATAGGTATGCTGTATTGTTGCAGATGCTTCAGTGGCACAGTTGGTTAGCTCATGTTACTTATACAATGGTTTGCTGCATTGCATTCCATTAATACTGTGTCATCTACCCTCAGAAACTTCCCATGCTACAGAATGGAGAAGCTCAGTACTACACACACACACACACACACACACACACACACACACACATATATACATATACATACATACATACACAGATGTAGATGTAGATTCCTGGCAAATTCAGGGCAATAGGCAGTTTATTCTTTGACTAATTCAATCCCCAGCTTCAGTGTCCCAATTTCTCTGAACTGCTCTGCTTGGCATTAAACTGACTCTCTCTGTTAGCTAAATCTTTCTCCCAAACTCACTCTCCGTCTGCTGAATTGCCTCCGTGGTGTCTTATTTGACAGATTCTCTCTCTGACTGCCTCATATTGCCTCAGACTACCTCTGTGTCTCTGAATTTATCCTGAGAGTTGCTAGTGTCCTTAATGGGATTCAATATCAGATTTCACTCTGCTAGAACTTTACTCTGATTCAATCTCAGCATTGAGATTAAAGCCATGTGCTCATTCTGTAAACAGGAATTGACCTACTTCTGAAGTGACTGCTTTCTTTTAGAACCCTAGTGTTGTGATTAAAGGCATGTCTAGATTGCCTTGACCACAGAAATCCCTTTCACCTAACACTAGCACAAACAGAAGATAAGATTAGTCTGACTAACATTCTTTCTGCATTCCATCCAGATCACAGAGGCCACTGAATGTGATCCTTTCACAAGCCCTTGGATTTGATCCCTTCTTAGCTATCACACAGGCCTTTCAATGTGATCCTTTCCCAGAATAGCTGCCATGTTGCTGGATTAAATGATATATATATTTGGTTGGAGCATTCCCAATGTATTTGGATTTTACAGCAGCTTTGGGGAACATCCTTGAAAAATACTCAGTTTGCTGCTACATGGTGAAATAGGGATCTTTCTCAGTGTTTGTTGAGACATTTTATGGTTTGGAGATAAGCTTAGAACTAGGTATCTCAGTGCTGAAGGCAAAATTCATTGGCTGTGTCTTCTCTGGCCTCTGTTCCACTAGTTCTTCCTCAAAACGTTAAATAACTTTGTAAAAGCTGACTCTGATTTTCAGATCTAAATCTTTATTTTTACATGAGATATCATCCCACTCCACTTTTTGAGTTCAAAGAAATTTAACAAGGTTTCTAAATTTCAGTCTTAAACAAAAGTAGACATCCTCAAGAATGTTTATTCTTCTATGAGGTAGTATCAGTGAAAGTTGTATGTATGTCTGTGCATCAGTAACGTGGTCCAAGACATGAAGAGAGCAAGAGGTTGAAGCATTTGCATATTAACAAAAAACAGCCTACTATCCATAGAACCCCACATTCCCAGAAAACTTGGAACATTCAACATTAAACTTTCCCATGTATTTTTTTATAAAAAATGGGAATAACCTTAGCAGATTAGTATAATCAATGGCCTATGAGTTCATACGATCAGCTCCCACTTGAGGTGGTGCCACCAGGTGCTATATAATGAACTAATCCAGGTTCAGATCCTGATCAATTAGAGAGATACCCTAGCTACTGCCTGTTCTGTTACCCTCCCCTCTACACCTACATTCGGTGGTAGCCATGCTTTTTTAATTTGTTGACCCTGGCATGTCAGAATGTGCTCCACAGAAATAAATTGTTTGTATGGCTATATATTTTTCTCAGTGTCTACTTGAGCTATTTTGGGGACCTAACAGAGTGGTTAATTTATTTTTGATTATTTTTACCATTGGAGAATCTTTGGAGGAATCTGTGAATTGTATAAGTTACTAGTAAAAACAAATTGTCAAT
Source organism: Cricetomys ansorgei (assembly GCA_026225945.1). Classification (NCBI taxonomy): domain Eukaryota; kingdom Metazoa; phylum Chordata; class Mammalia; order Rodentia; family Nesomyidae; genus Cricetomys; species Cricetomys ansorgei. The sequence goes on along the minus strand of JAMJFZ010002884.1, from coordinate 724,468 downwards.
ATGTGTCTAGACAATTAAAATTAATTAAAATGAATTCTATATTTCTAGTCCCTCACTGCTATCAGAAAGGACTTTCCTTGTCAATTTCAAAACATAGTTTTGAAGATTAAAGTCCTAAGATCTTAAACTCCTCAAGACATAATCAACAAGTCAAGTGTTTGAAGTAATTTCTGCTTGCCCTCTGATACTCTTAAGTACCTAGTATGTTTCAGGGAACGCATTTTATCAAAATATACTTGAGAAGTAGCCAAACACTGTCAGATATTCACTTATACAAGTTTGCTCCTGGAAACACTCCAAGTCTTAAAGAGATATCTTTACTATTTTGAAGATTTCATTATACAAACTTTGTGGGTTTAGGAAATAATTACAAGAACAAATGGAAAGCTAAAAGGGCCCCTATCCAAAACTACAAAATACTGGAATTAAATTATCCCTTCTCCACAGGGGAGGCAGAGGCATGTGGATCACTATGAGTTGGAGGCCTGCCTGGTTTAGAGTGCGTTCCAGGACAGCCAGAGTTACAACAGAGAAACCCTGTCTCGAAAAACAAAACAAACAATAAACCAAAAAAACATTTATCCCATCTCAGTGTTTTTGAACACAAAATTGGTAACAGTTATCTTGTTAAAATATTAAATGAATAATCAGAAAATATAAATAGATATTGATATTTTGTGCTTATTTGATAAATGAGATGGAATCCAGCCATCAGAATCAGTAAAACACCTGCTGAATCAATTTACAAAGACATGTTATAATTTGTCATGGCCATTATGAAAGCAAGAACATGGATGAATATTAGAAGCATCACTGAACACATCTCACGGGAGTCATCAAATGTTTGGATTACAAACCCAATGTGAACAGAAAAGCCATCATTTATGCATTGAGGGAAAATAACAAAGGAGTTCTTTAGCTAATAATGCTCTCTAGTAAGAACATTGTTAAAAACCTACAACAAATTGTTAAGAATATTCAAGGAAATCTATATATGCTACTTGTTCAACTCAAGTTTTGAGGGAAGTAGTTCTTCTTAAAAATCCAACAATGCTTTTTATGGTCAGATATTTGTATTTGTTCTGCTAATCTGTTGTAATGCAAAATTATTCAATTTCATATGCATGGAAGCTTTGTCTTTATGCCCTGTGTGCATTTCTGATGCCCACAGAGACTAGAAGAAGGCACTGGATTCCCTCCTACTTGAGTTACAGATGATTGTGAGATGCCATTTGGGTGCTAGGAACTAAACTAGAGTCTTCTACAGGAGCAAGTGCTCTGAACTCCTGAAACATCTCTTTAGCCCTGTTTTATAACTTTTTAATCTCTTGAGCCCTGTTTTATAACTTTTTAATGATCTCATTGACTTGAGTAGACCTCAGTAAATACCAGACTATGTTTCAGGATTCATAAAGAACTCACTTAAAGAGAGTGGCTATGTGAAAAGTAATTATAGATTAAAGCAACTTGAATATATAAAAGAGCTATGGGAAAGGAAGTATTTGGCCAAAATAAAATTTTTCAAAAAAAAATTTATAGCCATATCATCTGCTAGTCCTAGGACTATCCATGAAGAAATTACAATCTACCTCCTACTATCTACAAAAAGGAGGTCCTATAGCAAAAAACTTTAAAATGTCAGTTTTAAGAAATACACAGAAATATTGCGATTTCCTAAGGGATAACGTGGCCACTCATTTTCGTGTTTCATTATCTTCCATTCACAAAGTAATGAGAAGATAGAATTATGAAACTATAAGCCATCCTGAAAATGATTTCTGTGTGCTTAATGAAAACTAACAATTGCACTTGCTCTAAATCAATGCTGCCAACTTGAGAATAACAAGAGATTTGAAGACAAACATAATAACTCAGTGATTAAGCTGAGGGGAATGATGCTATTGCCATGGAAACCACTGGAGCAAACCCAAAGTGTTTTTAAATACCATTTCTTTGTTATGTTGCTCATTTATATGTTTTTTCAAATAATTCTAATATGTGTAATAATTTAATTAACAAACAACAAATGTTTTAAATATTTTGTGTCTCAAAATGTTTAATAGTCAATATTCTATGAACAAAATCAAATGAAAAATGAGCAGAAGAGTAGCAATAGTCCTGTCTGGTGACAGGAACTAATGTTTTAAAACTTGAGGCTTCTTTACAGATACATTGTAACCTGGAGAGACAAGAGGTTCTGGTACAAGTGGAATAGTTACTTTGATTCTCATATACTAATACAGTAATACTTACTCCGATCACTAAATATCATTTTCCTCACTTTGCAGGGAGCAGTATATGAAGGGTGCTAGACATAGAAACTTAGGCCTGGTACATGATAGTCAAGCACTCTACCACTCTAACTACATTTTTATATTGTGTATCATTGAATCTTTACCTTCTGTTTCCAAACAGAATGCACATTTCTAAATAAGGAAATTGACCTAGGTGTCTTCTGTTATACCACTTGTTTTTGTTCATTAGCAATTTAAATGAATTTCTCATTCATTTAAATTGACTCATTCAATGAGTCAATGACTCATTGACTCATTCCAACATTTTGGTATTAGATGCTAAAACAACAAGTCTCATTTCATTTTATTAAATAAAGCAAAAGTCAGTGGTAATATACAGTACGTAATAAGCAGTTTAGACTGAAGGAAACTGTGTTAAGAGACCTAAAACTAAAACATTTTTTTAAAGATGTACAAATCTGCTCTTATGAACCCATAGCCCAACCAGGTTTTTTTCTTTTTCCTTTTAAAAATATTATTTATTTTATATTTTGAGATGTATTATTATTACATCATTTGCCCTTTGCATTCCAACCTTCAAACCTTCCCACATGTTCCTCCTTGCTCCTTTTTAAATTCAGCATAGCACAATTATCCTAAGTTTATAGTAGCTGCATGCATACTTTTATGGTAATCAACACCTCTCATTAGACTTCAGACCCATTCAACAAGACGAAAATCATGGTGCTATTGGAAACAGCCAATTATCCAGGGCTAGTTAAGTCATGGATCTTCAAGAAGGACTTACAACTGTTACTTTACTAAACCAGTACAATCCACAACTACATTTTAAATATTTGTCTTCATACCTACAGATAAGTGCAGTTCTCACCACACATCAATGAACTTCTCTTTTACTACCTAAAATTATAAACAGATACACAAAAATACAAAGTAGTTTTCTTCCTTTTTCCCAAGTAGATACCTTCCACATATGTCAAGGATGGCATTTTATTTTTTATATTACGCCAAAATAATGACAACAACCTAGACTTAGGACTTATTTCTTAAGTTTAGTTGCAAATGTCATCATTCTCCATGTTCAGAAGAAAATATTGGTTTACTTAACACGTAGGTCTGAAAGACTAATGTAATTGCTAAGTAGTCTTTCCATCATTTCAACAAAGTAGAGAGAAAAGGCTTCAGAAAGTGCTTGTGAACACTTTCAGGAACTCTGTAAAAGACACATACACCTGTAAGACAATTTTTGGAGCTACAATATTATTACTCTGGAAAAGAGAGCACTATGTTTCAAACATGTGTATTTTAAAAATGACTACTCTTCTTACCTGAGTGCTTGGTCTGGTTTTAAAAACGTGAATGCTGAGTTATTTACAGGGGGGCTAAAACTATATGTGAGGACAATAAATCATGTTTCTGGGATTCCTTTCTTCTAAGGACTTCAACGAGTTTTCAATGGTTTATTCCATTAATCCTCACACCATCTACTCAGGGTTCACCAGGCGGTAAGCCTATCATCTCTGCTTTATAAACAGAGAAATTGATCTGCTGAAAGATTAAGGGATTTTCTTGCAGATAGTGGCCTAGAAACTCAATAAGGCAATGAAACCCAGTATGACAAAGTGAGGAAGCAAGAAATTGTGCTAGTTAAACCATTGAACACATTTTTTTTTTTTTTGTCTAAAGTTCTAAGCAAATACGGAAAGTGGGTGTGGCACTTGATGGAGAAGTAAGAAAGAAGAAGAAAGACTGTGATTGCATTATAAAGAAGGCTCAAAACTAAAGCATTTCTCAGCAATTACCAATGTTAATGAACAGGAAGACAACATGAGATATCTTTCTGACACTAAATGGCAAATCAATTCCTATGCTTCCTATGGGAATCATCTTGGAAAGTTACTTTAAAAATATTTTGGAGAGTTTTACAACTCAATCAACATAAACAAATGCTCCATAGAGAATCAAGGTCCTTCAGACTTATTAGGGCCCAAACTGAGAGCCATATTTGTCCTTTTCTTTCAGTTCCAATGATACTTAATTGCCTCACGATTTTCATAGTACTCTTTGGTAAATACATCAGGACTTGCCTTAATCCATTTAAAGTTGTTATAACAAAAAATTATACTCTAATTAATAAAGGAAAAGTTTTAATCCCTAATAATATTCTATAATGAGAGGTTAGTGTTGTATATAGTCAGAACTTTTTTGAGGGTGAAGCGTCTGTACAGTCCAAAGCAGAGCAGGGAATCACACTAAAATAAATCATTATGCTAAAGTCACTCCTTTGATAACCATTAATCTGCTCTGTTAGGGGAAGCGAGGCTGGTTGGTGGAGAATCTAGGGAAGGGTGAAAGTAAAGGGAGCTGAAAGAAGTAGAAGGAGGGGTGGATAGGGTCAGGTTATATTATACAAGAAAGAAAAAATAGTAAATAAAAAAGAATCTCATGAATTCAACTTCATCAAGTTTGGAAAACAACAAAACCAACCAACTAACCAGTCTGAGCAAGCACGGGGGAGCAAGCCAGTAAACATGACTGCTCCAGGGCCTGTACATCAGCTCCTGCCTTGAGTTCCCACCTTGATATGACTGACTTCAGTGGATGATAGGACTACAAGAGGAAGCTGAAATAAACCTTTTCCTCCCCATGTCGATTTCAGTTATGCTGTTTTACCAGAGTATTAGAAACCGTAACTAATACAAGTAGGAAAATCTAATTTGAAGACCCAAAGCTTCCTCTCCCAATGGCTATACAATTCACTGAATTGTATAGTCTTTGGATCTGATTATTTTGGCATTTGATTTTTTTTTAATTTGCAAGTTTTTTTTTACAATAAACTTTATAACATTCCTGGATGCAAATATATAAAGTCAGAATCTCATTGGGCATGGGCAATATCCATGAACTTTTAGGTATAAAGACTGAACATCTTTAAAGCATAAATTGGTGTATCTTTGCTTAAAATCATTGTTTAAATGATAAATTCCTTAACAAGATAACTAAATCTTATCTCTCCAGACTGGATACAATCTCTCAAATCACTGTGACATCATGTGTTATTTGTATACATACATTGCATAATCAGACACCCAACTTTTTCTAAAGGGTTGTCATTTACTTATGATTATGACTTTATTACTCATTACTAGAAAATTTCTTAATACCAAATCTTCTGATGTGTGCCCTAATTTTCATATATTGAACCATCCCTGCATCTCTGGGATGAAACCTATTTGAACATGGTAGATGATCTTTTTGATGTTTTCTTTGATCTGGTTTGTGAGTGTTTTATTGAGTATTTTTTCATCTATGTTCATGAGAAAAATTGGTCTATAATTTTCTTTGGATCTTTTTGTGGTTTGGTTATCAGCGTGACTGTGGCCTTGTACAATGAGTTTGGCAGTGTTCCTTCTGATTGTGTTTTATGGAATAACTTGAGGAGTATTGGTGTTAATTCTTCTTTGAATGTCTGATAGAATTCTGCAATAAAATGTTCTGGCCCTGGGCTTTATTTATTTATTTATTTATTTATTTATTTATTTATTTATTTATTTTGGTTTTGAGTCCTTCAATGACCTATTCTATTTCTATTTGGGTGTTATAAGTCTGTTTAAATTGTTTATTTGATCTTCATTCAATTTTGGTAGATGTTATCTATCAAAAATTCCCCATTTATTTTAGATTTCCAATTTTGTGGAGTATAGGTTTTTAAGCTGGAATGTAGGCATCTGTGCTTGGGGTGATTATAGGTTTCTGTGCCAATTCCTGAGCTTTTAAAATTGTATTACAATTTAGTTCCTTGACTTCTATTTCTTTTCTGGTCTTCCGGTCAGTGTGGCTTGGGGTAGCCTGGAGATTTCCACTGGAGTTGGTGGGTGGGTTTTGGGAAAGTGTAGGCTCTCAGACCTGCAGAGTGTCTCACCTGGAGATCTGAAGGCTGGCTTGGCTTCTGGAGTTGTGAAGGCTGGGTGGCCTGTGTTACAAGAAGGGAGCCTCTGGAGTTGTGTTTCCTGGGGTGGTTACTGGCCTAAGCGGGGAGCCTCTTTAGGAGTGGGAAGACTGTGCAAGCTGACAATGTGGAAGAGAGGGAGATTTGGAGAATGGAGAGCTCTATGAGTGTGGGGGGATTCTGTGGCAGGGACAGCACCTTACCTGGAATTGTGGCAGCTGGGATGGTCTCTGGTCCAAGCAAGGAGCCTCTGCTTAGTTGGGAAATGGGGCAAGGTGGCAACATGGAGGAGAGGGAGGATTGGAGACAGTAGGAGGGCACTATGAGAGTGTGGGGATTCTATGGTAGGGTTTTGGCAGCTGGTGTGGACTCTGGTCCAAGCAGGAAGCCTCTGCTTGAGTTGAGGGATGGGGCAAGGGAACTGTTTTGGGGGAGAAGTAGAATTGGAGACGGGATGGGACCAGAGGAGGAGGACACTAAGAGAGTATATGGATTCTGTGATAGGGAAAGCTGCCTACTTGGTGGTGAATCAATATACACAGTCCCTATATACTAGCATTGGAATCTCAGTCATTCTAACCAGGACCCAGAACCTGAGCTGGTAGTCCAAGGCTTGTATTGACCCACCCAAGACTTCTGTCATTCTTATAATCAAGCCTTGGACATGAAACATAGCTTTTACTCTCCTTTCACTGCAGGAGACAGGATTTTTTTATAGGCTTTCGTGACTTTGACACTAAATTTGCAATCTGTGAAGCATTACTCTTAGTTGTTCCTTGTACTTTTTTTCCCTAATGAACTAAAGGCACTTAGCCAAAACCATTTTATTCCATTGTCTTTAGCAGTGACATTCTCCACAAACCTTTTAAAAGCTGAACCATTGTCATTTTCTTTCATTCTAGCAGTATCTCACAGTACTTTACAACATGTGAAGGTGCCAATAATATGCATGCCAAGGCTTATCAGTTTCATTTATCCCCTAGAGATGAGGACTCTGTCAGCTAATAAACAGTACCACCAGCTGCAAAAACCCATGTTTGAGCCTGTTTCCCTGTATTATTCCAGAAAACATGCCTCTTAAGTAGAGTTGCCTGGGAAACAGATACTGAGGAGGAAATGCATCTATTTAGGAAGTTTATTTGGGTGTGATGTTGGGATGAACACTGGTAGAGAAATGAAACAAGAAGGACTATAGGGAGAAATTTTGTAAGACAGTCTCTATCACGACCTCACCTCTGCGAGTATTGGAACTAGACAGGAAATAGATTTCTCTAGGATGGGATAGCCTTTTCAGAAAGATGGTCATTTATGGGAAGAGATAAATCATATAGGAACCCTAGTTTTCAAATGTGTTAAGCAATAGGAAGAAGGAAAATACAATCCTTCATACCCACTGTGTTTTTTTAGAATGCTTATCTAAATGAGAATTTTTCAGTTGATAGTTATTACAGTGACCACATGAAGGAATTCTGGGAACTTACTCTGAATGTACTCAGAGGGTTCACAAGCTGAGAATGAATGCCTCAGTTTTAAGAAACAGCACTGTTTAGCTAATGTTGATTTTGAGGTTTTCGTTTTCTACTAGTGACTACAGGTGTTCGTTCATTGTATATAAAAATAAAAGCCTGGTTTCAACTACATAACATAAAATGAAGATAGATACTTTGTTATTACAATTTGTCAGTCCATGGAGACAACGGTGAAACAACTTCTCCATTAAGTATCACTGGCTTGTGTCCAGCACAGAGATGACAATATGAAGCAGCAGTATTCCCAAGAAGAAAAGGAATCTAGTACAATCTTTTCTTTGTGTAGATGTTCCTTTCAGTACCATCTTAGAAAAGCAAGATTCAAAATTCAAAATTCAAAATTCAAAAAGAGTTTCCCAAGGTCCTAAAACCAAACTGAAATAGAGTTGGAAATAGAAATAAGATATTTATTTTAAAATATCTCCAAGGAATATGACAAATGGCCTCAATCAGTAGAGAGAATGTAGCACATGGATATCATTTGAGCGCTAAGACATACGGACACTGAAAGATAGTGGGAATTGCCAAAAAGAGCAAGGCCACATATCCTGAATATTTTACATGCAGCCAGAGCAATTTAAATAAACAAGCAAACAAAGAAATTTGAATAATGCTTCAATGCCATATAAACAAATGCTAAATGAAAATGAAGTCTATTTTAAACCTGCACCTTTGATGTGATGTGCTTTATAATTGATAGTAAGATACGAAGGCCATATACTTTGCTCTCCAGAATCTTGAAACTTACATGAAGTATGTCGTAATAAATACACATTTATACATAATAATATATAATAAATACAAAAGAGAAATCAAATGTACAAATATCAAATGTTTACTTTGGACTACATGTTTGGCCTTTTTGAACTGGACAAAGATACAAAAGATACAGTTCCTAAATTCTTTTGTTGTTCCCAAAGAGAGCTACAATCCAAACTGCTTTGTCTCCTGGCATAGGGCATATTAATAACTCTACCTTAATTATTTCTTTACAAGTTTATTCTATTTTATTTTTAATTTATGAGTTTATAATGTAATTACATTTATCCTTTCCCTTTCTCCCTTCCAAATCTTTCATATACCTTTCCTTTCTTTATTTCAAATTCATGGCCTCTGTTTTCATACATTGTTATTACATGCGTATATATGTATACATGTATACATGCATATATATGAATATATATTACATGCATACATACGCATGTAATAACAATATATACTATATACTATATATAATATATATTATACATTATATGTATTCTAATATATTTTATATATATATATATTCTAAATATAACCTGCTCAGTCTGTCGAATATTACTTGTATGTATGTTTTCAGGGCTGATCATTTTGTATTGGATGAACAATTGGTGTGCTTTTCCCTGGGGGAAAATATTTCTAACACTGCTAATGTGCCTTAGTTGTCTGTAGTTCTTTGTATAAGACCGAGCATTCTTGGGATTTCACCCATACACTTTAGCATGTTCACTGTTGTCTTTGTTCTTCTCCTGTTTGGGCAGTCACATTGGTGAGACCTTATGGGTGTAGCTTCTGACATTACTAGAAGACACAGTGTCACTGCAAACTCCCTCCCTCATCCTTTGACAATAACAATCTTTCCACTTCCACCTCAGTGTTCCTTGAGCACTTGAGATGTGGGAATGTTTTGCAGGTTTATCATTAGGACTGAGCTCTACAACTCTACATTTTGATTGGTTGTGACTTTCAGTAGTGGTCTCCCTCTGCTGCAAATTATCTAAGCTCTTAAGGGTTGTCTGTCTCTGTGTCTCTGTCTTGCTCTGACTTCAAAAAATAGGAAAGTGGTGCAGACATGCTTCATCCTACAGCAGTTGCAAAAATCCAATGTATTAGCAAGGGAAATGCAGGTTTTTCCTTTAAGGCCCTCAAACAAATCCTTGAAACAGAATCTTTCAGAAGCATGTTTCTATGAGCTACAAGACTTTGAAGAGCTGTATATTACAACATCCTAAAGGACACTTCCAAAGTACAAATCTTGTACAAATGAAAAGGATTTCAAAAATAATAATTACCATTATCATTTAAACTGAGCCTGTTGATGTGGTTCTAATACATTCTGTGCAACAACTATGTCAGCACAAGGGCATTTTCTCATATCTGTCCCTGCAACAATTGCTCTCTATAATAAACGAACCAGATGATATTGTGCACTGAAAAGAGAGCTGAGCTCAACTAAATTATTAGCAAATTCTTTTGTTCTGCATTCAAGAAACAATTACTTTTGAATTATGTGAGCCAGTCTTCTACATCTCCTGCATTTCAAAGAAGAAAATAAAATACCACTCAAATTCCATAGATTCAAATCAACAGCACAAAATGCCCTAAACCAAAAGGATTTCAAAACTTTCACTAAATAAATGTGTATATTTTCTGTAACTACACACAATACCTTACAATTTGTATTGCCTAAAATACAAACATTTGGGTATGTTTTATATCTTTATCTGTTTTCTCTTACATTAGCAGTTTGCATATTACACCCAATGAATGAATTTCTGACAATAGACCAGATTAAGTAGAAACTCTGCACACAGTAGGTAAACAAATACAAATTTCTAAATGAGTGAAACAATCCACATTAATCAACTATTCAGAAAAATAAAATACTAAGCAAAGTCAATCAACTGCCTTAGTAAAGCAGTTGCTATGGCAACATTTTTCCTCATTGGAAACAAATCACAGCAAGGCAAGAGCAGATTTTACACAGGCTGACAACAGGAGTAGAGGGAGACACAGTGTGATGCTTTCTTCATTTATTTCAACTTTGAAAATTAATTAATAGGTAGTTAGGAAAGGCAAGTGGCTTACTCTGAAGTTTTGCAAAGGAGATGTCTTTCAGAAGAGAAAAGAGAATATATTATAGAAAGCTATTTTCTTGTCTGAATTCTGCCATTAGTAACCCAGTAATTTCAGGTGAGAGGAGAAAGTTCAGTGCCTTTTATGAATAAGGTTTGGGGGGGGGGTCTTTCTGAAGACTGTGAGAAGACAAAAGAACAAAGATTTTCATTTTCATTTGAAACCATCAACAATAGAAAAGTATTAGTGTTTTAGTTCTTTATTTTTGGCTGGTCTATTGTGCAGTTCAATTTCATTTTTATATACATATTTCATGGTTGGCAAAAGAAAATTCAAATATTGGTTTAGTGGTGTTAAAAAGATAAACTTGGGTACATTAAACTTTCAGAGTTTATTTGAGCAAATTATGATTCATGAGTCAGGCAGCTCCAGACCATCTGCAATCTGGGATTTCATCAAGGAGATGCAAGAGAAAAACTTTGATAAAGTATCTACAAAAGCAAGACAAAATATTTCATTGGTGCTTTATTTTTGGGTTGAAATGGTACCCAAATTATGAAATCTGAAGTTGTGATTCCTAGCCCATGTCACTATGGGAAGGTAATGGTTCATTAAGAGTTAGGGTTTAATAGCAGTGATTTAGGTCATTGTATGCTCTTGAAGAAAAGATTAGGGCCCTGACATCTTATTTTCCTTATATGTTTCTTTGCCATTTCTAACATCGTGAACTGTCATGCCATAGGTCCAAAAGCACCATGACTGTATTACCATGAACTTAAATGTCTGGAAATATCAGCCATCATTTAATATATCTCAAACATTTTGTCACAGCAAATGGAAAACTAAGTAATACCACAGAAAGCCCTATATTAGAGGACAGTTGGTAGGTTTTGATCAGTAAAGTGCCAACATATAGATTAGTTGGAGGTTATAAAATTATAAAGTTCATTGAGTAAGGTAGTGATTTAGTTATTAGGAATACTGTGGTTGGTTTAGCAAAATCAGTTCTCAGATAATTTTTTTCTATTTTTATTGAAAATATATATTTCATACAATATATTCTGAGTATATTTTACCCTCCCCAGATCTTCTACCCTCACAGATCTCCTCCCATCAAAATCCACACCATTTTTAGCTCTCATTAGAAAATGGACATCTAAAGAATAATAGCTTCTTTTGAAATAGATTTTGTTTTATTTTTTTCAAGACAGGGTTTCCCTCTTATAACTCTGGCTCTCCTGGAACTCATTCTGTAGACTAGTTTGGCCTTGAACTCACAGAGACCCACCTGTCTCTGCCTCCCACGTGCTGGGATTAAAGGCTTGTGCACCACTACCTGACTCATACACAAAATTTTTAAGCAGAAAGATTTAATATAAACTCCTAATTTAATGTCAAAATTTCACATGAATGTCATTTGTGGTTGCTTGTGCATTTGTATTTCTGGGATTAATTGTAGTATAGCATAAATGGTTAAAAGGCAGGGACTCTTTTTTGCTTTGCTTTGTTTTTGGAATAGAAGCTGAAAGATCAGAATATGGTTACATCTTCATCATTTACCAGTTAGGTAGTCATGAAAATTTCTGAACATGAAATTCTATAAAAGTCTCAAAAAGATGGAACTGGTATTAACTAGTACACATCGCATTAGTGGTTCTGAGAATTATATATGTATTCTGTGTTTTAACTACACAATAATGTATAATATAAACCAGTAATCTTCACTTCATGAGCATGATTACAAGTCTTCCATATTTGCTTTTATGTTCTTGTCACTAACTTGAAATTCCTATTAATTTTATGCAAAGCATCAGTATTTTTATTTAGCTCAGACCCCCATAAGCTATGTAGTTATTCATCAATGTAAGATTTCATTGCAAAGCATTATTCTCTTAAATGTCTTTTTCTTTTCATATTTTTCTTTTTGATATGACGTTATGTTGTGGCTCTGCTATCCTGTAATTCACTGTGCAGACTAGACTGCCTTCAAAGTCACAAATATCTACTTGATTTTGGCCCTGGGGTGCTGGGATTACAAATGTTTACCACCACACCAACAGAAAGCCATATCATTTTAAGATGAAATTGCATTTATAGGATGGAGCTAAGGATTGGGATAGTTTGCTTCTATTGGCTTTTTTTAAAATTTGAAATATTCTAGAATAGAAGGGGTGAATAAATGAAACACTGTAGGCAATTTTTAATAATTCCCTTAAGTGATATCAAGGAAGTCATTTAGGTCAAGGTTGAGTTGAGGTTAAACATGAATGTTGAATTTAGTAAATAATTAACATCTAAATGAAAGAAATAACTATGTGTGTCAATGTGTACTTGATTACATTTGACCTTGTTTGAAGCATTTCCAAGACTGTAGCGCTGTGTGCATTTGTGTGGCGGTAGTAGTGGGGAAGAAGGGGTATCAAGTTGTTTTTGTTCTCATTTTCCTTTCCTTTCTTCTTCTTTTCTTTTCTTTTCTTTTTTACTGTTGCCAGTCATAGTGGCTTTATGGGAATAAAGGGGGCTTTATGGGAATTACAAGTCCTAGACTAGCTACAGTTTTTATAACCCTTATTATATGCTTGGATTTTTTCTTTATAATAGGGAGATACCCTAAGGCACAATATAGATTGACTTTCTTCTAATCCATCATTATAGAATTTTTTTGCCTGACAAAATATAAAATAGATAATATCTACACAGAGGGAAATAATTGTAATTAAAACCCCTTTTCTACATATTATCCTATAGGTAATAGCTCCATGCAGGATTTTTATAAATGTCCTTGAATATAATATTTAAACTACAGGAAAAGTTAAAGAAGGAATGAAGGGAGAAAGGGAAAGAGGAAGGGAGACATATTTTTTCTTGCTAGAAAATATATGACTTACAGAATTCTCTTTATTTTTCAATTGATTTGAATACTTAGTTTTAGATATTAATGATTTCTTAAACATAGATAAATATAAATCTTAAATATAGATGGGTTCATTTCCTGAACAACAAAAGCCACACAATCCATACAAATGACTTAAATTATGTGTCATTTGCTGATAGACAAATAAAGAAGAGTCTAATGTATTAATTAGCCTGAAAGTCTCTGAGAATTTGTCTAAATTTTTCTTTGGAGAAATTAAAAAAATTACTTCCAGAATAAAACATGACTTTTTAAAAGAAAGATGAGCAAATTAAATAGGGAAGACAGAAACCTACATTGAAATTGAATTTTTTCATAAAATTTTATGAAGTTATAATATTAATGACAAAATTGTCATAACTTGATAGAACTGAAAGTATAGGGTGTGTGTGTGTTATCTTCTGTTTCTCCCTAAGAAAATATTCTAGGTAAAAAAAGATCCCCTCTGCAACTAACAAAAATGTGAAATCAACCATCTGGAATCTTTTTTTATTGGATAATTGTAACATTGCTCTAATCATGATAGGGGCATGTCTCTTATTTTTATGGATTATATATGTAGCAAAATAAGTGGTAGGTAAAAATAAATAAGATGGAGAATGACTAAGTAGTTTATATAACTCACTCCCGATGTCTGAACTATTTTGTTCTTGCTGATGAATGGGAAATCTTATATATACATGGGTTCATTTCATGAACAACAAAATCCACACAATTCATACAAAACTCACTTCTTAAACTGGTAAATCAAAAATGAGGATACATGAATAAGTTGCCTTTATTCTCATTTGCTCTTTATCCTTATATGTCTGTTATAAGTGTTGTCATGGTTTGAATCTAGATTGATTCTCAGAGCTTCATGTTTCAAACATTTGTTCTCCAGTATGTATAGCTAGTTTGAAAGCAGCTGAGGATTTAGGAAGTAGAGTCTTGCGAGTAGTTACAGATCACCAGGAATAAACCTTTAAAGATTCATCCTATTTTTGGTTATGATCCAGCAAAATCTGAGAAATGGTCATACATCCCTGTCCTCATGAAATCCTCCATGTTTTCCCTACCATGAAAGACTGAAATATCTCTGAAACAATGATCCAAAAAAGGCCTTTTCTTCATTTAGTTGTTTCTGTTGGGTGTTTTGTTACTATGGTGAGAAAAATTACTAAATGTGCTTGATATTATTTATATAATTACTATACATAAGATATAGTGAAATAAAGCCAAGTAGTGGTAGTGCACACCTTTAATCTCTGCACTCGGGAGGCAGAGGCAGGAGGATCTCTGTGAGTTCGAGGCCAGCCTGGTCTACAGAGTGAGTTCCAGGACAGCCAGAGTTACAACAGAGAAACGCAGTCTTGAAATATATATTTTACAGAAGTCATAGCATTCACAGATATGAACAAGATTAATTAATGTCTTTCATCAGATAAAACATTAAAAATATTACATCTGAGTGTGGTATATCTGTAGTCATAGCAGTCAGTGGAGAGTAGAGGGTGATGCAAGAGGATCACCATGAGTTCAAAACCCTCTTCGTCTTTATAACAAGATTCAGGACATCCAGAGCTCTAAAGTGAGACTCTTAAATAAACAAAAGTGAATAAATAGAAAAGAAAGGGAATACAAACTGTCTTTGAGTCGTCTTTCTTTGTCTGGCTTTCTCTTTGTGCCTTTTGTTTCCTTTGCTCTAGCTTCAGGAATTTTCATGTAGAGATACTCTGCCTATGTTTGAATACTCTGAACAGAAAGTAGTTATCATTTTTATCAATCTTAGTATGTGATTTTGGATTTGAATCAGTTATCTAATAGCTGGGGCTGAAACTTTCCTATTGCGTGAATCTAAGTAGGAAAGGGAATCTGATTTTCCCAGTGGATGATTGCCTGGAATGATTAAGCTAAGCTACTTCTCAAAAGATGGTACATTATCATTAAGATTAAAAAACATCCTTTCTTCTCAAAGCATTTATTTTCTTATTTGAAAGTATCATCCCCTTGAAGCTGGATTGTGCTTTAACTCAAAAACAAGAAACTCAAGAAACTGAATCTGCCCAAAATACTTCTTATACATCAAGATGTGAGGAAGAATCTCTATTGTTGCCGTTTACATATGCTTTTTTTCCAGTAAACACAATTTTGCTTAAAGTTTAGAACCCAGAAGATAATAGCTCAAAGATGTTAAGAAATTTAAAATTTCATTAACAGCTGCTTAAGAGTTGTAAAAGGAACTTACAAAATAAGATAACTAGTTTTTCTGCTTCCCACTAGTTAACTTTGTACATTTACAATAAGTGATTTGTTACTAACTTTTCTGCATCTTAGGCTTTAAGCATTCTAAATATACTAAAGGAATCTCCTCTTTGAGACTCACTTTTTTCCTTGCAAAAGAATCTGCTAAGCCATGTTTTCTCATTTTAGAGGCCCACTATTTTCCCAGAATAGCAAGCAGAAAAGGTCCTCTCCAAGTTAACGGGGACACCACCATTATATACTTCTCTGGCAATTATATATCTAGTGTAGACACTGCTTTCTCCTTGTCTGGTCATAATATGTAACTTCCTGTTATTTATGCAAAATAAACTCTTCAGACTGGTGGTAACAAAGGACTGGACCAGATAAGTACAGAACTTTAGCATATAGAAAATGTTACCACTGAATATGAAGTGGAGGGACTAATTCTTTATCATGTACATAATTTGAAAAACACTTTTTTAGAGTCCTACTGTGACAGACTCGATTTTGATCACTTGTACTACAAGGAATCAGTATATATATGCTTATCCTTTGAGAAAATGCATTCATTCCTAAATAGAAGTATTCTGGGGTCCCCAGGGATTGGTGGTAAAAGTAAAAGTGTTGATCACAAGATGATAATTCATTAAACTCATAATGTAGTAGAAGAAACAAACCTACTGCAGTGAATTCTAGCTTCTTGGGAGGCTGAGGCAGGACAATAATTTGAGCCAAGGAGTTTTAAAACAAGATGGATAGCATAGTTAAATTTCCAGCTCATATGAAATAAAAATGACTGGGGCTCGAGAGATGGCTCGGTGGTTAAGAGTATGTACAGAGGACTTGGGTTTGATTCTCAGCACCTACATGGCTGCTCACAACTATCTATAGCTCCTGTTCCAGGGAATCTGGTACCCTCTGCTGATCTTCAGAACAACCAGGAATGGTGCAATACATATATGCAGTCACAATATTTATAACATAAAAAATATATCTTAAAAATGAAAATAAAAATATCTTATGACTCAAAATATAGCACATTACTTGAGAAATGCAATTGAAGAAGCTACTAGGCTAATGCTACATTAGACTGTTTAAGGTGACATTTTATTTATGTTTATATGTATATATGTATATATGTATATATATATATATATATATATATATATATCTCACACTTATGTGACTTTTCAAAGTGAAATTATACTTGAGTTTCTCTGAAGTCAAATATTCACAGTGTAGTCTTAATTTGTGATATACAACTGAAATACTCTTCCTCATTAGAGCCAAGCACTCATCTGGCAGACATAAATTGCTTCTAGAAAAAGAATGTCATTTCTGAAGCAATTATATTTTCATGTATTTATATTAAGGCAAGATCAGCCTTACCCATTTCTGATGCATGTGGTGAGAATAGATGGCCTGTTTCCATAAATACCTGTACCTTCCTCTCCTCCTGAAAATTCACAAATTGTATTAACTAATTCTTCTGTTTTAGCTTAGGAAGCAAGGACTCGAGCTTTCCTCACTCTGCTTTCTCAGAGTGAAAATAAATCCCTTGATCAAATCCATATCTCATGCTGTGAAATGGAGAGCACATATAGGTAGAGTTGAAGTTTACTTAAGCTACTCAAACTATTTTGCATCTGTACTTCCTAAGCCTGTAGCAGGTGGGGTTAGTTCTTTGTTATTCTGCTAAATTGTGTGAAAATGCCTTGAGTAGGGTCTTACCTCATTTGGTGAAAGTAAAGTAAATAATTCTTTTCATGTGGTAACTTCCTACAAGGTAAAGGAAAGACAGTATTCTTTTCATAATGTTATGTGTGTTGTTAAAGTAAGTAAATCTTTTCCTGTGGTAGCTTCCTACAAGGTGAAGGGAAGATGGTATTCTTTTCATAATATGTGTTGTTCTTTTTGTGTAGTTTTCTTTCCAGTAGCCAAAAACGGTACAGGCAAAGTGTGCAAAAAATTTAAGCCTTCCAGTTGCTGGCAATTATGTAAGAAAAACCTGACATAATCTTCAACGAAATTTATTTTAACCACTGTTTGTAAATTATTCTGAGAAATGCCTTCTTGGTAAAAGAATAAAATCACTTCAGCAAGAAAACCATCAAAGATGTTAAGAACATATCAGGACTTTGTTTTACTTCATGCATTTCTAGCCCATCACAAGTGGATATATTTCTAAATATATAGCAGGAAAACTGTTAATGCTGTGATAAACTAATCAACCTACATTTCAGAAAGCATCAATAGTGTTTGTCTAAACCATGAGCAGAATCATTTCCTTAAACTTGAAATTGGACATCCCTTTGATATCCAGTCTTGTTTTGCTTTATAAATACACAAAGCATTTAAAATCCTTGTAGATTTCTTCAATGATATCCTATATTAAATGGCTCTTTGCAGGAACTTTAAATACGAACAAAGGATTATTTCTAGCCTGTATAAAATCCAACCTTGATAACTATTTTTTTCATCAATTTAGTTTAACTCCATAGCAAACTTTTCATAGCAATGAAACGAAGACTTCAGCCCCAGCTCACATGTAATCCATATCATCAAATCTTTCTTGGGAAGAATGAGGTGCAGAATCTGCAGACCCATGAAATCTTAAGGCTTTAGCAGCCTGGGATCATGCCTGTGAGTAGCCAACCCTAGAAAGTCAGCCAACAAGGTTTTCCTTCAGAAATCTGACTTTCTAATTTTCTGTGTGTTCTACTTGCCTCTGCTCTCATTGTGTCTTGGCTTTGATACAGCCTGCTGTCCCTTTTAATAACTGTTTTTGTGTGATCCCTGGCACTTGGCTGCTTGTTTGCTCTTTCTCACATCACTTTCTTGTCTTCTGGCTTTCAGACATGATCTATGGCTGCTATATTCTTCTAATTTGTTCTTCTTCTCCTCTCTATACTTCCTTTTGGCATTTCTTGAGCTGACTCATAGGTCTTTTTTCTTTTTCATGCCCATGACCTTGCTTTGTAATTGAAGAAGGGGTTATCTGGGGACTGTGTAATAAGATGCCGGGCAGTACTAGCAAGGCAGAGTCTGTGTTGATGATTACCACTTTCTGCTGACTTTCTGGTGTTTAGGATATTTTGAGTTTGGACGCTATCTTAACATCCAATAGTCTTTTGTAATGGAAGAGCTTTAAAGCTACAAGTTTCTGAATTACTTTCACAGAACTTATCTATTGAAATGCACAAACAAGTTTTAATTAACATTTGTTACTTATCTTTTTTCTGGAGAAACACATTTATCTTTCCTTATTATGCATTTCCAAGGGCAGACAGGAAACATGCTGGGTAAGGCTTAAATTATATGCAATTTATAACTGCAACTGCTGACCTATCTTGATCTTGGTACCCCAGTTGTCAGAAACTTCCACCTCATCTGATATACTCTCTATACTATTTAGCTTATGTGTTCTTACATATCTGTCATTTCTATATGTCAGTGGTATTTCTTCCCATGCACAATCTGAGCTCTATACTACGTCAGTATTCCTGACATACAGCATAAAACTCTGAAGATGACAGGTGCTACATTTATTGACTGATAAAAGCAATGGGTCCTGGATTAAAAAAAAAGCAACTTTGGTATGTCCCTTTCAGAAGTCATTCATTCAGAGGATCTCTAAGAATATGCATTCATCACAGAAATAGACCCAGAGAAGTTAATAGGTCTACATAAACTCTGGATTTTCTTCTCTTAGAATTATAAAATGAGGTGCTTCAGCAAAGAATGAATTTGACAAAAAATGCTTTTTTCCAAATATAAAAATCTTAAGCCTTTCTGAATAGACTTTGACAAGCTCATGAAATATTTATGTTAATTCATGTACTTGAAGAGTATTTCACTTGTGCTTGCTTCTTACACCTAGCAACCAGAATGTCTCAGATTTAATACAAACTCATTGTGCATTTATGTTTTCACTTAATGTTTTTCCTTTCTTGTCAACAGTCCATTAGTGTAAGATACATTTTGACAGTTCAGATAAATACCCTCTTGTGTTTTCTTCTACTCTGAAATAGCTAACTGGTCAAATGTATCCATGGAGCTTTTGCAAACACATACTAATTGTGACCATTTTATTTCTGCTTTGTCATTGCATTTTGTGTTAAACCAACAGAGAGTTCAATGTAGGAAAGACTTGTGCATATGATATAGTATTATGTTCAAAACTTGACATGTAGAATTCACTATATCTCCAGTTGGTATTCCACTTTTCCTTTTAAGGTAATGTAGAGTGTATTCTGAATATGTATCAGCTTGTGATAGCAATCAGGACATAACAGTTCCTGGAGAAGGAGGACCAATTTTAAGATGTAAATAAAAGCTATTTGAACAAAACTTATGACATGAGGACCACTTATTAAAGAACTCTCGAAACTTCTAAGAACATGTGGACCAGCAAGATAGTTCAGCAGGTCAAAGCCTTCCTGACATGCCTAACAACCTGAGTTCAAACCCCAGGACTCACACAGTCGAATAAAAAGACCAATTCCTAAAAGTTGTCCACTGACCTGCACATGTATGTTGTACTGCCCTTGCATGTCTCCAACACAGTAGATGTAAGTTTTAGCTTTTGAATAATGTGGAGAAGTTGTGACCACAGAAATGGCCAATGATGCATAACTGATAATCTGTATTTGATCCCAGAAACACATATAAAGATAGATATAAGAAGACACCATAAAACAGTCTTCTGATTTCTAGAAGCATATCCTGGCACATATGCCGACATACACGCATCACACATACATACACTCATAATTGAAGTCATAAAATTAGTTTTTCAAAAGTCTTTTTAAAGTGATGAGCATGGATTTGGGGGGCAGATAGATCTGAATTCGCAAATTACTCTTTCAGTTTATTTCTTGGAAAATATTAAGCATGTAAGCTGGGACTGATTGCATAGTTTTGTAACTCCAGCTACCTGAGAAGCTAAAGTGGGAATTTTGCAAGTTCAATTCCTGCTACGGCTGCAGCATAAGTTTAAGATCAAAATCACAAAATCTTGCCTCAAAGTAAATTATAAAATATATCTACGATTCAACACCTGAACAGAGTATTTGCCTAGCCTGTGTGAAATCCCACGTTCAATGCCCAGGACTGTAAGAAGCAAGAACATTTTTTCTTCCTCTCTCTTGAATTGCTATCTCCTTATCTCAAAAAAACACAAGATAATAATATACTCCATGCTACAGAACTAACTAAGATGACAACAATATAGCTTAACATTTTAGATATTATTTTATGGGATCCTGAAAGATAGCATCACATATTTCCAGGGCTAGAAAGAAATTACTGGCAAGTTTGCATGTAGCAATTGTTCTCAGAGGTGAATAGAGCCAAGCTGGATATTATAACTATGGAATAGTGACAATATAGTTGGGATTCTAGATGACCAACAACAGAAGAATAAGAGTTCAGTAAGTAAAAGTGGAGCGGCTTCTAAATTTTCTCAAGATGAAGACTCACAGATAAAATTGAATGCTTTAAATGTCAGATATTTCAACTATTTATTTACTTGATTAATAAAAAAACATTAACGGCCAGCATGTTTCTATATATTAGACAAATGTTAACTCATGCACTTCTCACAATAACTCTCTGGTATAGAAGATGTTGTCATCTTCATTTTACAAATGAGCAAACAGGGT
The DNA here is from genome assembly GCA_026225945.1 of Cricetomys ansorgei. NCBI lineage: Eukaryota > Metazoa > Chordata > Mammalia > Rodentia > Nesomyidae > Cricetomys > Cricetomys ansorgei. The sequence continues at coordinate 703,097 of JAMJFZ010002884.1, read as the reverse complement.
ACAGCACATTTTGTTATTTGCCAAAATATGGTACTTATTAGTAGAGACGCTAGTAGTGAAATCAAAGAAGATGAGCTTCAGAGTGTATGTGTTTAAAGGAATAGCAGTTAGGCTTGTTATGCTCAAAAGGTGACTTAACATCTTTGATTCTGAGTTTTTGTGATCAACAGTCTATTAGGAAGATCAACAAAGTGGTAAAATACCTGAGTTGCAGTGGGAGTTCTTTTAGCTGCAAAGATACAAGGCAGGTCATTTCCTGATGTTTGGACTTCATTTTCCTAATATTTCAATGCATGGATTTGAATTGAATAGGTGTTCTACCTCTTTCAGTTCCAGTTATAGGAAACATTATAGCAATTGATTGTTTTTAAAGTTACTCTCAATTTTATTGTATATTTACTCTGAAAATGCTTTGTGCAATTTGGATAACTATTCATTCCAATGCTCTCTCTTAGCAGCTACAGAATTACAGTGGGAGTTGAAACTTTCGTTGAGCTTTGAAATATATAATTATGGTAGGCACATGCTGTTGATCTCGATTACCATAGAAACACATGGAAGTTTCTCTCAGAAGTAAATTTCTCAATCTTTTCTGAGTTCTTTCAATGAGGGAAAGTATTTTAATTTTTTAAAAAATTTTGATTGGTTTGTTTGCCAAGAGCTGTTGCCAACCATAATAGGAAGCATGGAGTAAATCCTCTACACCCTACAAAGGGAACTATGAATGGTCTGCCACACATTTAATTAAATACATTTTTTTGTCTAGCAGCAGCTTAATTTAAATGAAACTTGGGGAATTATAAATTCCATGAAACAGCAGTAATTTCAGCTTCATTTCCATTCTCTTGGTAGGTTTTTTCTTTCTTTTTTTTTCTCCTTAGCCTAAAATAGGTAAAGCTGTGTTCTGTTTAGATTGATGGGAGATTAAGAATATTTGATTGAAATGCTAAACTAATACAGCCACATTTCCATTTGACACAGACATATAACTCTCATTGTTTATCAGCTCCTGCTACCAAATTTGACCTTCAGCTTTCAAAAATCAGTTCTCAAAATGTGGCTGTAAAGCTTCCCAAGTTCACGCTCTAGAATATTTAGTAAAAGCAAAAAGCCAGAAACCAAAGACCTCTGGAAATGACTATGTTTTTTTTTTTTTTACATCTATTAAAGCATTTATAGGATATTACTTTGAATTCATGTTTGCTATATGTGTATATACCCTCTGTGCTAAATTAACTCCCTTGTAACTAGGATTTAAATCCATTAGTGAATCCTCATGGTGCCTAGAAAGGAATTGAACACAAAATAAGAGTCGGTGCATAAAAGCTGAATAAACAAGTCTTGTCAATTTTTGGAAGATGTTCATGAAAATACCTTGAACACAATGTAACTTTGAAAAGAAAATGTATTTTTATGACATTAATTTTCTGAAAAATCAAAGAGTACTACATACCACAAGACACTAATTCTAAACTTTGATTTTAATATATTTTTCCTCCAGAAGCCAGAAAACCTATTGTAATACTACCTGAGAAAAGCAATTTACTGAAGCACAAGGCAAGGACTTCAAATTAGCAATTATGAATATGTTCAAGGACATTAAAGAGGAATAAATGCTTTAATGAAGATAATGAAAATACAAACAGTTGAATAAAAAATAAAGACAGTGCAAGACTTTACAGTAGAATTTAAAAATAGAATCACTAAAGACAATACAAACCAAAATAAAATTGGAAATGGCAACCTTAGAAAGTTAAAGCAAAACCTCAGAGGTAAGTCTCACAGACATATTAAATGACATGCTGGAGATAATTTCAGGTTTTGAAGATGAGGCAGAAGAAGTGTGTGCAAATTATAATGCATTAGTCATTAACTCCAAGTCACCAATAATGCATTAGTGTCACATTAAGGAAAGAAATAAAAGCATTTTTCCTTTTGAGTCATTTATATAAGAGCCAGTCTGATTTAAATTCTCTATTTCATGATCTCAGTGTCTTCCATCTTCTGTCATATTTGCAAATTGTATGATTTTAAATGTAAAATACTGTGAAGTCTCAAGCAGGAAACCTCTAAAGGCGATAAGCATTTTCAGCAAAGTATGAGGTTACAAAATCAACTCATAAAAATCAGTAGCCTTCCTATATACAAATGACAAACATACTGAGAAGAAATCAGGATACAGTATTTTTCACAATAGCCTCAAAAATTAAATATATTAGGGTAAATAACCAAACAAGTAAAAGGCTTGTATAATAAAAACTTTAAGCTCTTGAAGAAGACACCAGAAGTTAAAAAGACCTCCCATGATCATGAGTCAGTAGGATCAATATTGCAAAAATGATCATCCTAACAAAATAGTCTACAGATTCAAAATTATCCCCATCATCAACGTTCCAACATAATTCTTCATAGAAGACAAAAAAAAGTCTTAAATTTTACATGGAAATAGAGATAGACAAAACATTATATCTAAAATAATCCTAAATAATGAAAGAATTGTTGGAGGTATTACCATTCCAGATTCCAAGTTGTATTGCTGAGCTATAGTTATGGAAACTGCATAGTGTTGCCATATAAACAGACATATTGATTAATGAAGTCGAATTGAAGACCCAGGCATAATTCTACACACATATGGACATCTGGGTTTTGAAAAGAAAGCCAGAAAATGCACATTAAAGAAAAGCCAACATTTTAAGAATGATACTGGTCAAACTAGATAGCTGTATGTAGAAGAATGGGAATAGATCCATAGATACTATGCTGCAAACAATAGAATTTCAAATGGATTAAGGACAAAAATACGAGACTAGATAAACTGATTTTGATAGAAAAAAATAGAGGGAATGCTCCTGATGTCATGGGCACAGGAAAAGACTTCTGAACAGGACATTGACACTGATAGCACAGGCATTGAGACCAGCAATTAATAAATCAGACCTCATGAAGCTAAAAAGCTTCTGAATATCAAAGGGCACCATTCAAGCAAAGCAGCAGCCTACAGAATGAAAAAAGTATTTCCAATTAATTATCCATCTGATAGATGGTTAATATCTAGAGTATTTTAAAAAAATAAAAAAGAATACCTAGAAAACAAATTAACCAATTGAAAATGGAGTATAAAAGTAAAAAAAAAATGAATACAAATGGATTAGAAACACTTAAAAATGTTCAACGGCCTTAGATCTCAAGAGAAATGCAATCAAATCTACTGAGATTTCGTCATCTCAGTTTAAATGGCCAAGAGCAATATAACAAATGATAGCACATGCTGGAAAGTATGCAGTGGAAAAGAGAACACTTATTCAGTTTTTTGGGATTGCAAATTGGTATAACCACTATGACAGTAAGTGTGGAGGTTCCTCAAAAAGACAAAAATCAATCTCCTACAAGCTGTAGCCATATCACACTTAGGCATCTACTTCAAGTACTCTATATCTTACTACACAGATAATTGCTTATCTATGGTCATTGGTGATCTATTAATAATAGCTATCAATTGTAAACACCCTAGATGTCTATCAGCTGATGAATGGATAATGAAAATGTGGAAATTTACATAATGGAATATTGAAGAGGAGTATTTAATCATTTAATCCAACAACATGGCTACTCTGGGAAAGGATCACATTAAAAGGCTGGTATGTTAGCTAGGAAAGGATTTAATCTAAGTGTCAATATGAAGGGATCAAATCCAAGGGTCTATATGGAGGGATCAAATCCAAGGGCCTTTATGAAGGGATCACATCCAGGGGTCTATATGACAGGATCATATTCAGAGGCCTATGTGGTCCTGCAGGAATGTAGAAAGAATGTTATTCCACACCTTTAATCCCAGCACTTGGGAGACAGGAAGCAGAGCTCAGGAGTCAGTGACAGTCAAGAAGTAAAATCTGAGATGAGTCAGAGTGAAGGGGAGACAAAGTGACAAACCAGAGGAATAGTTAGCAGAGTGAGTCAGAGTGAGGACATGCCCAACTCTCAAGATGGAAATTCAGGCTCTCAGCTCAGAGTCACAGAAGGGATAAGACAGAGAGGCTGACTGAGGCAGAGACATAGCGGACAAGAAACAGACAGAGACACAGAATCAGTCTGAGAAGTCTGAGGCAGGGACACAGAGGCAGTTGGGCCAAAGAAGTCAGTATCTGATGGGAAGAGTGAGTCAGTTTGAAGCTGAGCAGAGCCATTCAGTCAGAGAAGAGCAAGAGTCAGCTGGAGTTTGACAAGGTCAAAAGACATTGGTCAGAAATAGTCAACTGGCTCAGAAGGTCAGTTTGAACCAGTCAGCTTGGAGAAGAGCTTGAGCCAGAACAGCGAGAGTAAGTTAATCAGTCCAGCTCTGAATTCAGAAGGAGCTAGTCAGAGTGACTCAGTCAATAATAGGTCTTGGGGGCATAAATGTTCTAGATTGTACAGAGGCTGAAGCCTTCCAATTTTAGGATTAAGATTAGATAATAAGGAGGCCAAAAATCTCCAGGACCAGGATTGAATTAGACAAAGAATCAAATGCCTTTGAATCTGACTCTACAGATACAGGAATTTATGCAGCTGTTATGGAAAAAATGCCAGTAAATGGATTGAGTTAGAAAAAATCATCCTGAGTAAGGTAACCCAGACCCCAAAGGATAAATATGACATATTTTTTTCTTATAAGTTGTTGTTAGCTTTTAGATATGTGCATTTTAATTAGAATAAACACTGAAGTCAGATAGCTAGTAAAGGATAAGGCAGGTGTCTTCCAAGGAAGGGGAAATAAAATACAGTGTTTCAAAGAGATAAAGGGGAACTTAGACTAGGAGGAGCAAATGAGGAGGAAGATGGGAGGGCAGGGTATAAGAGGGAATATGAGGAGGGATAACTAACATTAGGGCTTTTGAAACTAACAAAAGACTTTTAGAATGGTAATATAGAAACCTACTATCCTAGAATCTTCCTAAGTTATATACATATTTGAAATGAATATAAATGGACTCATCATAAAATTGGAGAGAGAATACCACAGTTCGACATCTTATGCCAGCAGGTAAAACACTCAGTGCCAGGAATAAGTTACATCTTCTTGAATCATTGGCAAAAGAGTTCCCATAACATCCCCCCCACCATGTGGGAGCATTTAGTTATGCCATTGAATGGGGAGAAGTCAAGCTGGTACCAAACTAGAAGATTCTCCACTACTGACTATTGTTCATGGCACTAAAAGGTACTCTTTACACTACCAGAAAAAAAAGGTAATCATCAATATCACCTAGAGACAAATCCTGAGCCAAATAAACAGTGACATGCCTGCAAGAAGTAAAGATGAAATAGGGGCTCAAATGTTATGCATGGTAACATTATACAAGCTGAGTAAGTACTCATTTAACAACAACTAATGCGAAAGGAGGCCATGTATTTGAAAGAGAGCAAGGAGAGGTATATAAGCACATTTAGAGCAGTGGCTCACAACCTTCCTAATATTGTAACCCTTTTAAATACAGTATCTCATGTTATGGTAACCCCAACCATAAAATTATTTTCATTGCTACTACATAACTGTAATTTTATTATTATTGTGAACCGTAATATAAATATCTGATATGCAGATGGTCTTAGGTGACCCATGGGAGAGGGTCATTGGACCCCCAAAGTGGTCATGACCCACAAGTTGAGAACCACTGGAATAAAGAGAGGAAAGGGAAGAAAGAAATGCTGTATTTATAGTTTCCAAAATAAAAGAAAAAGAAATTATCAACTAAAAAGTAGTTGTGTGAATGCAGGAGGAATTTGAGAAGGAGAAAGAAAATGATCAAAAAATATTGTATGCAAAAGTTTTCAATTGATTAAAGATATAAATATAAACAATGAAACAACTTAAGAATAAAGAAGGCATGCCTCAGGATACTAGAAAATCAGATAATGTATTTGAGTAGACATTTCTCAAAAGAAGGCATACAAATTACTAACAGGTTTATAAAATTTTTAACATTACTAGCCATCAAAAGAAACAAAAATTAAATATATAATATGATATCACATTACTCAAGTTAGAATAAATATCATCAAAATGCAAAAGTGCTGGTAAACATATGAAGAGAAAATTAAAAGATAAATAATCCTTATATTAATAATAAATATTTTGATAGGGTTTATCATGACAAATAATGTCTTGCCAAGACAAAAATACCAAGCTAGTAATTAAACACTTTGTACACTGTTGCTTTGTTTCTTTCCTAATCAAACTTTTAAAGGTATATATCTTTTATTTAAATTTTCTTTAAATTCAAAGAGTTCAAGCCCATAGATTTAAAAACTGGTCACCAATCATACCACAAACTTAGCCTTATGGAACACACATTTTACTTTTTAAAATTCCTGCTAATCCTTGTATCTTCATCCTCCCTAAAGCTTTCCTTTCCTTCCCCTTCATTAGTTTATGTACTCTAATTGGACTTATCTCAATTTATTTCCTCAAATAAGTTTTTATAAATTTATAGTAACAAATATTATTTTCAAGATCTAAATTTCTATGTCATTGGCATGCTAAAACATTCCACCCTGGCCTTTATTACAGCTACAGTAACTTGCTCCTAGCTTGTGACTTTTTTCACTTTTATGTATATACCTTATGGGATATTTCTAACCTATAAAAGTGCTATTTTCAGTGGTTGTTTATTCCTGTGTTTCCAGATGCATTTTCTGTTTGGTGAACCTCCTTTCAGATTTTATAACTGTCTTTTAAATACTGGCATCAAGGGAATTGAATATTTATATATCTAATCAGTGTACTCTTGTTTCTTATATCCAGTAAATCACTTATTCATTAAATATTCATTGATTTCCTATAATTTGCAAGCACATTTCCAGATACTGTAAAAGAGGCATTATTCTTTGATTCAAGGAGCCAATCACCATATATTCATAAATATATATCACACTTAGGTATACAGTAAGAAATATGATGCATTCAATGTGAAGGCTCAAAATAGTACGGTCCTATGGATGAAAGTAATGCGACTGAGATGCCAGTGATAATACCTAACTTAAAACTGCCCTGCATTTCAAAAACTCAAAGTAAGTTAATTTGGGCCTGGAGAAACAGCCCAGCAGTTAAGAGCATTTACTGCTCTTCCAGAGGCCCTAAGTTGAGTTCTCAGGTCCCATAATGGGTGGCTTAGGATCACCTGTTATCTTCAGTTCCAGAATGCCCAATACCATCTTCGGGACTCCACAGGCACCTCCCTCCACTCACATGAACATACATACACTACGTCTTTTAAAAGAGTATGCTAATTTGAGATCAAATGAGTTTTCTGTTTTAAACAATGTTATCAATGTTAGTCAGGTCATTTTTCATCCCATTAAAAATTAATCCATATTTTAACTGATCAAAAATTTTAATTGTGTTTTTTACCTAATTACTGGGTTCACAAATTGTTTGTGTATTAGGAACAAAAATTTAGCGATCTAACTTAAGACTCTTGGGAGATGTCTCATTTTTCTTTTTCCACATCTTCGGTCAGCCCTAGGAGTCATTGAGAAATTGCATCTCCCATAGAAACCACATTAGGAAATTTCAGTTTCGAACATTATTTCTCTAAGAAGAAAAGCTCACTGCATCAGTGGTAGCTTTGTGGTAGGAGGTGTGACAGCAGAGTAAATGCTTTATTGCAGGAATCTCTCCATCAACAGTATTTACTGTAGCAGTAGGAACCACGAAGATGGCAGTTATTGGCTGAGGGAAGATTGGAAGGTGTCAAATCAACATGTGACCTCTTCTATGCATAGCTAAATCATAAATGATGGGTAGCAGGAAGAAGCCAAAGACAGAATCTGAAGTCAACTTTCCTATTGTTTATGTAATTCTGCTATGTTACTTAAAACTGCTGTTCTCTGGATTATATAGTTAGTTAGAACAATTCTTTCAAATGGGAAGCATCCAAATGATGCTCACAAAGTAAAGCTTGAACTCCTTGAGAATGTCATGCCAGGAAAAATTACTCTCTTAACATGACTTCAGCTGATTAAATGCATCTTTCCCTTTTTCAGTAAAACTCATGACTCCATTAAGCTATTGGTGTGGGTGGAGATTCAGCTAATGTGACATGACTTAACTTTTTAAAAACTCTTATCAGTTGATATGAATGGGTGTATGCTTATGTATGACATGTAGCTCTCAGATAATTTTGTAGTTATAAATAAATTTTATAGTTATAAATAACAACTCTTTAAAATGAGAATGTTCTAGTTGAAGGGCCAGCTTTTTAAACCTTTTAAATGTTCATATGTTTTTTTTCGCAGTCCTGAAGAACTTTGCCTTCTCCATAATTTCTAAATTTATGAATATGCCTCTCTCATATTTGGAAATCCTTTATATGACCAAATGATTTATTTCAGGGCCTGTGAATTGCTTCCCATTTTCTTTACTAAAATCTTTTGTACATATTTTTCCCTATATCATTCCCCTCTATAAATTTTAGTTTTCAATTATTCGTTTAAATGAGATAGTGCTTGATGTCTTACATATTAAGTACTTAGTTTCCTTACTAGACTTAAAACATAATTTAGAAATTATATTCATTTCAATTTTGTCTTCTTGATTCAGTCCACAGTAAGGCTGAGTTTAGTGTTTCTGTGATCAGTAGCTTACAAAAGTCTAATGTCAGTTTATAGTAGCATATAACTGTAAATGGAAGGTGCCTTTTCTGTTCTTGGGTCTTCTACTACAAGACCAATTGTAATTGAGACTGTTTGGAATATATGTAGCTCACTTCTCCAAGGATTGGGGATTATTGCTGAGGAGGTGGTGGGGAGAACATAAGAGCCAGAGGCTCTTATGAGTACAAGGAAGCAGTGTTTTCTGGAAACAGCAGGACAATTGCACAAATGAATTCACAAAGCTTGCGCCAATATGCACAAGATCTGTGAAATCCCAAACCAGACCAAATACCAGCATAGAGAAAGGAGATGGAAATGAACTTTTGCCTCTAGCCGAGGCACTATTGGCAAATGATTGTTGCCTAGAACAGGAGAGACTATTTTCTCTAAAAGTGTAGCCCACTGCTAATTGATCACTTGCCAGTAGATGACCAGGCATCCAAGAATATTTGCACGATATAAAAACTAAACTTGATGGGCTTTAATATACAGGACTTTAAGTTGGATGGGTTAGGAAAGTGGGGTTTGAGCTGTGAAGAATTAAGGGAGAGGAGATTAATCTGATGAAAAGATATATGAATTCTTAAAAAAAATTAATGATTTTTAAAAGAAATTTCTGTAGTCTTTATTGCAAATTTTATGTATGTGTTGACCACATTAGTGAATTTTGGGGGAGGAGTCTTGTCACACTTATGTTCATCAGCTTTGTTAGAACATGCTGTCATTTTTCTGAAGAGCAATAACTTATCAGTGTTTCAGTGCTCCTTATTCTTCTATGAGGCTGAAGTTGAGAATGTCAGGAAGCATAATTGGTTTAATCATTTTTTTTCATGAAAAATTTATTCCAGATGGATAAAATTAGAATAAACAAAACTTAATAACATAATTTACCTTATTTTATTCCTACATGAGGCTCATCTATTAGCCAGTCAATTTGTTTTAAATGCTAAATTATATTATCTCTGTATTTGAGACAAAATTAAATGCTGAAGTTAAATTTGAGCAGTTTCAGAGGATCACTTTAATTCTATCTTCTATTCTTGTTATGAGTAGTTTGTAAGGTTTTCTTAATATTTCATGAACATTCTGGTTACAGTGACCATTTTAGTGGTATGTTTTACTATGTTTATTTTATTTACAAATTATACCTTTTATATATTAGACATCATGCTCTTGACCTTGTACAACTTATGTCTGAGCTTTGTTTTCTGCTTACAATTTATTAGTTTTAAGATCTGGGGGGATGAGTGGGTAGGGATGGGGAGGATATATACTAGGAGGAGAGTGAAGATGGGGGAGCTGGTAGGAATGGAGTGAGGATAGGAGAGGTGTAGATATGTATTATACAAAAGAAGAGAAATGAATTAAAAATTTAAAAAAAATTAAAATTGTCCCCACACTATTAAAATAAATATTTAGCTGATTTACATAAAAAATATGTGTCATGAAGTTTAGAATCAAGTTGAACTATACACAGCAAGTTTTATACTGCGTGGAGACAATAAGAAATTAAATACTGAAATACCCAGCGTTTTTCATAAGCTATGTTCATTGAGTGATTTGTGTATTTGAGTAAAATCATGGAGAGACAGAGCTAAGACTATAACTACCAATTTGGCTGAAGTGAGGATCACAATACCCAAGTAAGGTGGTGAACTCTTGTACTTACTGAATGGCCTCAACATGCAAATATTCCACTAAGTTGATGGGAAGAAGCAATACGATGATAGCCCAGTGTTGCTCAGTCTTTAGATGTATGTGATTATCATCTCCACACATTTTAAAGGCAGATACTAAACCTCACATGTACAGATTCTTAAATAGTTCACCTGCATCTAATCTTAAAAGGTCTCTATCATCCATTGAATATTGACAATCACTATTTACCAAGCATTGTGATGATTATAGCAAAAGCATTAGACAGTGGTGAGCTAGGCATGAAGGGGGACTTGGGTCAGCTACTGGGATGATGAAACAATAGCTGAAGATGCTATGGAGAGTGATACTGTCATTTTAGTTGAACAGTCAGACAACAAAGTCAGCAACTACATTATACTAACCGCATAAATAAAACAGGAAGAGAGGCAAAGGATCTAACAGAAAATGAGTAATACAGAACACATTACATAGATTTTAAGCTCAGGGCCGTCAAAAAATTCTCCAATGGAGTGTCAGCCTACCTCCGGAAAGGTTCCATCACCAGCAAGAGTAAACCTATACAAAATAGACTCCATGCTTTTTTGTGAACTTTATGTTTTGTTCAGGTAATTTTTCTTTTTCTTTTTTTCTCTCTTTCTCTCTTTCTCTCTTCCCTCTTTTCTCCCTTCTTTTCTTTCTCTTCTTTCCTTCCTTCCTTTCCTTTCAATTTGTTTGTTTTGATTTTCATTTTTGTTCTTTTTCTTGTTTCTTTCTTGAGAGAAAGAAATAACATTAACCTGAATAAATAAGGGGGTGGGGAGGATCTGGGAAGAACTATAGGAGGGGAAAGAATACAATAAGATATATTGTATGAAAATTTTGTTTAACTCTGATTTTAGTTCTTTTTTATTTTTATTTATGTATTTATTTGTTTGTTGGTTTATTTACTATCTTTTTATTCTCTCATACAACTTATACAATACGTCCAGATCCCCCTCTTCCCCTCCCTCCACTCCTCTCAGATCCCCCATCTTCCCTCCCCATCAGATATATGCCCCCTGCTTCTCTGCAGAAACAAACAGTTCCCTCAGGGTTACCACTCAAACAGGGAATGGCATAACAAGATGGAACCAGGCCAGGCACTACTCCCTACATGTACCAAAAGGGTCCCAAGGGCAGGTAAAAGGGCCAGAGACTCCACTACTCCAGCCTGCAGGTCTTTTTCAAGAACACCAATCTAGACAGCCATAAGATATATTTAGAAAGGGGACCCTGCAGGTTCAGTCTGTGGGCTGCTAAGAGTGCTAGTCAGTTGACACTGTGGAGCTTATTCTCCTTGTGTCCTCTACTCCTCTTGTCTCTGCCATTTCTCCTCTCTCTCTTCTCCTGCATGATGTTTGGCCCTGGGCCTCTGCAACAGCTCCTATCAGCTGCTGGAAGGGGCGTCTCTGGTGAGGACTAGGTAGTAGACTAGGTACCAATCTATGAGTGGAATATGAACCCCTGCCTGAAACTTCAGAGCAGTCCAGGAACTGGAGACTGGATAACCTGGAGAAGATTTCTAATGTTTTACTTTTTATAACTTTTGAGATTATACCAACGTTTCTTTATACCTTTCCTTCATTCAAACCCTCCCACACACAACCCCTTGTTCTGTTTTAATTTATTAGCCTCTTTTTCATTAATTGTTATTGTATGCATATATGTACATACATACATTTCTATATATAACCTGCTCAGTCTATATAATGCTCATGGTGTGTACATGTTTTTAGGACTGAACATTTGGTATTGGATAGCCAATTGATGTGCCTTTCACTGCGGGAGACTATTGCTCTTGCTATCAGCATTCCCTAGATGGCTGTAGTTCTTTATTCAGGTTTTAATAATTTTTAAGTGAAAGATTTTTCAAAATCACTGAATAAGTAAAAAAAGCATCTGCACATATATATATACCATTCTTATTCCATTTGTCTTGTCCTTCCATGATTATGTATTTATTTTGTGACAAATATAATTATATATATATATACATATATATATTTCAAATGTAATATATATATGGAGAAAGAGAGAAATTATGATGTTTGATGTCTCAGAATTGAGAGTGAATTTTATTTCATAATAAAAATATAGAAAATAATCTGCCATCAGCACTGTAATTACTGGGGAAAATGTCTTCTAGTGGATCAGTAAATATCAAATGTCTACTCTGTTCATGATTTCATGTTAACTTCTTTGGATAAAATTTTAGGCAAACAATAACTGTATTATCAACCTTATCATAATCAGCATACTTAATTTTAAAATGTTAAGCTACTTTAAAGTTAAGCAAATAGAAAATTGGGACCTGAAAAGAACTGAGTAGGATAGAATTAACACGAAGCATGAAGAGCAAACTGCCTCTTTCCTTTATCTGAATCCTTTAGCTAAACCTTGGAATCTTTAACAAGTCCTGATCAAGTATAATTCATTCGCACAATCATGCAAATTCGCACCAAATTTCTTCGCATATACATCATTATGCTTCCAGAATTACTGATCTTAATCTTAATCTAGCTACACATAGACATTTTTCAATTCTTTGGTTATCTTAGTGTGTGTCATTAGGCTTATTGATTCACTTATCTTAGTAAATAAGTTCTAGCCACTATTTTTGTCTTTATGCATTGTCTCGTATCAGAACACTGACACTGACATCATACTTGAAAGAAAGCAAAGGGAATGTAATATAGATATAAAGTAACATCCTCATTTGCTTCATACTAGAATATTTGCAAACAATTTGAATAATTTCTCATATACAACTGGAGCTGGGGGATATTTCAAATGTAATACTATTAAAAGAATAAAATCCTATCCTTAGCAACATTTATAAACATTTTTGGTACGTAAATGTAAAAGCTACTGCTATTTCTACTGGGGTAAACTTGTCCCCAAACAATCTTCTTCAGAAGATGGGAAAATAAAAACCCTAGCTATTACAAAAGATGTCTGCTCTTGAAATTTTGTAATTACAATCAAATTTGTGTCCTTGATTAAATACACAAATGCTAAGTTTTAAATGGAGTATCCCCAAAAGAAAATAAAATTGAAATTATTTATGGCTCTGGCAAGATTTCTGAAAAATCCTAAGCATAATCATCATAGAAATCATTTTCATGGGGCTAGGGAGGTGGCTCAGCAATTAAGAGCACTTGTTCTTGCAGAGGACCTGGGCTCAGTCCTCAGCAGCTACATGATGGTATACAAAGCTCTGTAACTCCAGTTATAGTGGATCACACGCCCTCTCCTGACTTCTGACAGTAGCCATGAATGCTGTACACATTCATACAAGCAGAAAAGACACTCATAGACATAAAATTAAATACATATCTTTAAAAATTATAAAGAAATACTGTTGCCCTAGATGTTCATTTGTTATGAATTTTCTCATTAAAATCCAAGATTATGAGCAAATCTAAAACTCAGGTGCTATTTTAAATTTTGATGGTAGAATGTGTGTTTGCTATGATTTATAAATATATTGATATGATTTTTTTATTTTTAATGTTTAAATGAGTGAACAAAATGGCTGGTTATTTCTCATTGAAACATTTTGTTATGGGATTTCATATTGTCAGTTGGCTTGAATATCAGTAAGGGAAATGCTTTTACTACTAAATCAATCAATCAATTTGTATGATGGCAATATCTCCAAAGGTAATTCCTGTCAAGACCTTCATATACTAAACAAATCATCATTCTAACAATATTGGATTTTATAACATACCATACAAACTATGAGTTAGGTTAATCTCATGAGGTTACAGAGGTTGTAAATAAGAATATTGGCTTTTCATACCAAAAAATGTATTGACTTTACTCTATTACGTTTTAGTGGGGGGAAAAACAGTATTTGACAAGCAAATCAGTCTTTTCTTTTGTGATTCTGAAAATATTAGAAATACATTCATTTTATCTGATCATATTACTTTACAAATGATTCAGAAGTTATACCATTTACAGAACTAACTACACAGGCAGAATTCACCTACTTATTTCTTCCTCCATTCATTCTTCACGGATTGAATACAAAATTGTTAATGTCAAATACTATGATAGTTTCTAAGAATTTGTCACAGCTGCCTTCAAAAACAATGTTTGCCCAAAATTCACAATATGATTTGTTACCCTGCTATAAGGATTTCACACAAACTCAAACAAAAAGAAAGAAAAATGATTACCCTAAATCAAAGTACTATCCAGAGGATATCTTCCTTATTCTTTCATAGAATTGTGCGCATGATCCACTTTTTAAAGTCCAGTGCCTTTTTCATCTTTTTTGGAGAATTAGAGAATTAAACACTTTGTCAATACCATTGTTTACTTTTTTCTATTATTATTATTTTTATGTCATGGTACTTGCTTTTTACAATGCTAAAAAAAATTGTAATTGACAAAATACTGTTCAATATCATAAAATGCTGCCCCAAATTTACCCACTAAAGAGTTCACCAATGATAAATTATTATGTATCAGACTATTATTTGATACTTAAAATACATCATATACACCTCTAAATATATGGTAATTTATGCATGTAGTAATATTTTTGTAATATCAAGAAAAGCTCAGAGGCTAAAATATATTGTTGTCTTTTCAATTTATACTAATGAAATATAAATTTAATTTAGGGACTTGATATTTCCAAATACTGATAAATGAATTTGAGTCAGATATTCAAAAAGACCTGGATTTACATAGCAGAATCCACTACCCAAATTATTTTAGATACATCTCCCAGCAAAAAATTGCTGTCCTAAGTTAATCTATAGTTTTTTTTTCTAGCTATTTTATTTATATAAAACCATTACTATGATAAAAACCTGAGACAAACATTTGGGTTAAATAAAGATGGAAATATTTGTTTTGAATCAGTCTCACAAATTCCGATTCATTTTTCCATTTTCCTGGTGACTTCCGTGCATAGCCACATCATGGTACATAGAGTTTGACAGAGGAAATTGATAAGTAGAGAGAAAGTATATCTCCTAAAGGTCCCACCTCCCAATATCTCTAGAAGCTTCCCACCAAGCCTTTAACACCTGAGCTTTTAGGGGACATGTGAGATCCAAAGCAAAGCACTTCTTGTACATTGAAAGCTTTCACTTGCTGAATATGAGGCTTCCATAATCATAATGACATATTTGAAAATATTTTTTGCCACTTAAATCTTGGCATGGAGTAATTATGTGCCTTTAGAAAAATCATGTTACCTCTTCGTGCCTTTATAAAATTAACATAGCTATTATTCAATCTACCTCACAGTGTTGCTGTGTCAAATTAGGTACAATGTGAGATGTGATGTGAAAAAAACATTGTACGTAAACGTGAGGCATTAATTCTGCCTCATGGATCGGAGGCCTTGACAGCTGTCACCTGTATCTTGACATTGAACTGTGGGACGAGGCTTAGAACAGCACAAGGATGTCAAACAATCATTTTATCCCAGCATATTTTTTGCTTACTTTGGACCATGACATCTTTTCTGGAAGTTTAGTTTTGCTCTGAAATTCAGTATTATGGCTTTCACTTTAGTAAATCCCTCATTCTTCTTTCTATAGATGTTATGTTCTTGAATACAATGAGTTGTGAAGAGACAATTTTATTAACTACAAGGAATCAAGTAAGCCTTTGAGGATATTGGAGTACTTCAAATAATAACTTGTCTATCACAAGTCTCCACAGCACAAATAAATGATTGGGAAATAAGTAAAGTTGAGTATATATGAGTGTTAACTTTGTAATATGAAAGTATTGTGTTTATTGTAGAAAACTACAAAAGTCTTATTTATATACCTAAAGTTGGGGGAAATTGAAAGTCTTACTGTTTTCTTTATAGTAGTTATAGTAATATGCATTTATTCTATTATTCTCCCCAGTTCCATAAGACAGAGAGGAACAGTATGAGCATTATAGTTTAGAAATGATATTCTATGGTATAATTTACAGAAATGGCAAAATTTAGTTTAATAGTATCTAAAGTACCTATGCCTTTGAAGTTGTATAAGCCTGAATAAGTCATTTACAATTTCTCAGTTCATTTTTCTCATGTACAAGTTAAAGAAAATAATGAGAATGTTAAAAATATTCCTGTAAGGCATTTTATAAATATGAAGGCTTAAACTTATTTTGTTACTCTGAGTTTGCAAAGTTTTCTCAATAAATGACTGCATAGCTTCTATTCAATTTCAAAAAGCAAAGACTAATGAAAATTAAATCCACATTCTATCTTCTCACAGGATTAGAACTGAGAAGAAATTATCATGCTGACTTCTTGGAGTTTTGTCTTGTATGAATTAAAAACGTAAAACGTAAGAACATGAAAAGTTCTGGAGGTAGCATGAAAACACAATATAAATTAAAAAGTAATACAAAATTGTAACTTTACTATGCTTCTGATGCTTCTCCCTCCCCTCCCACTTCTCTCCCTTCTTCTTCATTCTCCGCTTAGAGAGCTAAGAGCTAAAATAACCCTGTCTGATCTTGGGCTGGCAGATGAGCTCATATAGAACTGACATTGTGAATCATCTGGAAGAATCTACAAATTTGGCAGCTTTGATATTTAATGATTATATAGTCAATAAAAAATCTAGCAGTTTTGAGGTCAGCAAAGTCTAGCCTTAACATTACAGAGGTTTACAGTCATTAAATGAGTTCAATGAGTGTAGGCACAGGCGTCCTTAGTGTAAAAAGATGAACATGTCAGATTCATAGACATTCCAGATTGTTATCACAGTTGAAGTAACGGGGACTGCATTGAAAGAGTTGAAGGATCAATCCACTCTTCATAAAGTTCTTAAAAGGGGTGGCAGTGGTAGTGCACACCTTTAATCCCAGAACTCAGGAGGTAGAGACAGGTGGATCTCTGTGGGTTCAAGATCAGTCTGGTCTACAGAGTAAGTTCCCGTATAGCCAGAGTTACAACAGAGAAACCCTGTCTAAAAAGGAAAAGAAAAGAAAGGGAAATGGAAAGGGAAGGAAAGGAAAAGACAGGAAAGGAAAGAAAAGAAAAAAAAGAAAAGAAAAGAAAAAATGTAAAACCAGCGTACTTGAAATTGATAGAAAATAGTGCACTGGCTTACTTAGATTCTAATGTGCTAACTAACTTACCATAGGCAAAAAGAAAATTACTTTCAGATTATGTAAAAAGTACTTACTATGAGGAATGCTTTTAAAATAATGTAACCAAAAGATACTGAAACTAAGAAAACAGGCCAAGAAACACTTGTGGAATGCAAAAAATTCTAAGGACAAATTAGTAGTACCTGAAAGAAGAATTAAAGCTCAAATACACCAATTGAAATGGAAGATACTATGATTATATTACATACAGCAATAAACATTTTAATGTGGAAAAAAAAACAGTAAAATTCAAAAAAGTATAAAAGAAGAAATGGATAAAATCACAGCTACATTGAAAGTTATTAGTATATATCTTTAAATATTTTACTTACTAAGAAGATTAAAAATAAAGAAAATAACATATCACATTATAATCATCTGAATAAGTTTGATTTAAACGGAGGTTTGGTCTTTCAACAAATAAAGAATTAGTGATCAAGAAACATTTAAAGAATTCTATCATGTCTTTGAATATGAAGTTGTTGATAATAAATACAAATGATAAGAATAACAAATTTGAAGTGCTCCCCGGGTGAAGACCCGGAGAAACCACCAAGACTTGAGATCAATACAAACGCAAGAGGCTTTATTGCTATCTAGCTAGGGTCAACACTCACTGCCTATGAGGCAAGAGAAGGAGTGAGACCCCGAATACAGTTTACACAAGGCTTTTATAGCATTTTTGGAGGCAAAAGCGGGTACAGAGTATTTGGAGCATTTTTATTGGTCTAAGAAATAAGCAGTTGTGAACCTTTAAACTGATTGGTGCTAGCACGAGGTATTGTGCCTTTTGGGTGGGGGAATCCCTAGCGGAGGGTGATTGGCTGGGAACCCTGTACCTGTGGTTCTTCTCAGTATTGTTTTTCAGTTCGCATTTCTGGAAACGGGCTGTACCTAACTGTCAGGGACATGAAACTTAGGACTCTGTCAGGAACATGAAACTTAGGCTTACTTGCTTTTTGTCAAATCTGAAGTCTTTAACATTTTCAAATTATTCTAATTGTTCCAAACAAATAGAGACTCTATTCACTTTCTGGAACCAATAACAACTTAATAAAAGTAAAAGTTAACAGTAAATGGATGCATTTAGATATGGAAACATTTAAATTTACTTTGTTAAATAAGCCCCATGTTAAAGGAATAAAAAAAAGCATAAGTACTAAATTATTTACAGATTTACAAAAAATAGGGTAGCATGTCAATATATTTTGTATATGGTCAGCTAAAGGTAGAGGATCATATTTAGTTTTATGACCTCATTTAAGAACAATTGAACACCATGTGCTAAGTTTTAAAATAAAATTAAAGAAAAATAAAATGAACCAAAACAAAGTAGGATAAAATAATAGAGATGCACTTTGAGATTAAATATAAACACGAGTAATGAACAGAGGTCATATGAAGATACGATGCAAACTATATCTTCTGAAAGGTACATATAATAACAGTTAACAAGAATATATTTAGCAGATAACCATAACAAAATTTATAATAAATAACATAATATGAAGCTGTGACATTTATTAATCTTTTAAGACAACAAGTACTTAATTCACTTTAAACAGACTTCGAGATATAGATGTAGATTCATTAGATATAGATGTTGGTTAGGTGCAAAGGCTTTTTATTCTTTGATTCAATCACTGGATCTAGTCTTGGAGCCCTAGAGCATTTCAGCCTCTGTACAATCTATACTGAAGCATAGAATTGGAAGGCTTCAGCCTTCATACAATTTAGACCATTTAAACTGCTACTCTTGACCTAGAAGGCTTCAGCCTCAGATTCTGAGACCTACTGCTGACTTAGCCACTCTGACTAGCTCCTTCTGAACTCTGATTCTTCTGGTTCAGGCTCAAATTCTTCTCCAAGCTGTTTCAGTCAGCCTCTCTGCCTTATCCTCTTCAGTGTCTCTGTGTTTTTGTCCCTAGTCCCTAAGACTGCTTGCCTCATATTCCCTGTGTAACTGATTAGTCCTGAGCTCCACCTCCTGTGTCGTCTTCCACATTCTGTTTTTCTTAATGATTAAAGGTGCAGACCACCACGGATTTCTGAATACTGGGATTAAAGATGTATCTACCTTCCATCCAGACCACAGAAGCCTCTGAATGTAGATCCTGGAATATAAACCCTTCCTAGCTCTCACATGGGAGCTATTCTTCTACATATACTGCTTTTTTCCCATTGCTAGCACCAGTCAGTTTGATATCCTGTTCGTTCTCTTTAGGTGGTATGGAAGTGAAAAACAATTGTCATTTCAGAAACATAAATCCAATTCCCGACACAGGCACCCTATTGCAAATAAACAGCAGCCTTTTTACTTTCATAGCTTAGGTTCCATGGAATAAGTTTTGATTTAGCTGCTTTTAAACTTTGATATGCTTCCCCTTTCATTTTCACTTCCAATAATAAAAATAATTGAATCAATGAATAACCCAAGATCTGCAGTACCATTTCAAAACCTACGTGTTTTCAGCAAGGAAGGCTAGGAAAACAGACGATATAGACAATGCTTTTTAATGTCTCATTCTGCCTTTATCTTTTCATATTTCTTCAAGGAAAAGCACAAGATGAGATGTGTGCAGCTGGGAACTGTAGGGGAGGAACACATTTTTGCCTGTATTTTATGAGGGTTTGATAATTAGTCTGAAAGAAACTGGCAGATAGACAGATTAACAGGAACAAAATCACATTTAATTAGGTATGCACCAGCCTGTGACAAAACAGGTAAGTCAAAGAAGATGAGGTGATTGAAGCTTATATAGCATCCTGAGCTTCAGAAATTAAAAAGACAAAGGGCTTCTGGGAAAAGGAGTGGGAAGATAAGTTATGGGAGAGTGCAAAAAGGAAACGGATGGTGAATAAATCTTGCTTCCTCTGCAGGTGAAATGTCTCTCAGGTATTAAAAGGTGTCTGAGCAGCTTGCAGGATAGGTGGCAGCCTGTGACAGTTTGTCTGGGCAGGACCATTCTCTTTTGTGCTATAGTATGATTGATGGCATTAGCAAAGAGGGAACTCAGGACAGCTAAATTCTGTTTGGAGGCTCTGTCTTTAGGCAGATTAGTGAAGGTCAAAGACAGTCCCTCCCATGAGCTGTAGCTCATGGGCCCAGTGTTTGCAACCATCAGTATACCAAAATGGCTTACTTGAAGGTGATGTTTCTTGAACTCTTTCAGTAAACACATTTACAGCAGTTCATTCTTAATTAATATTCATTCTTCTCCATTTTTATCTTTAGTGTTACAAACATAAAATTATTTGTAATGCTAAAACATAACACTTCTCACTTGATGATTATTAATATATCCAACTTCACATTTAAACTTTAATATCTCCTTTACCATATTCAAAACTCCTTAGGAAGGGAAACTTTGCTACCTGTGCCTGCTTGGAGGAAGAAGTGAGTGAAGAAGGATCAAAGGGAATATCTTGTTTGTAAGGCCTTCTCAATCCTCACTTCAAGGGAATATGCTGAAGTTTCCAGAATACAACTGGAAAATAACCCACAAAATGTACGAAATCAGTACCTTTTAATGTAAACAACGAGTTCTAAATGTCGAAAGTATTTCTTGCTTCAAAACTGGTAATCAGAGATGGGGAGAGAGCTCAGTCAGTAAAGTGCTTGCTTTGCAAGCATGAGGATCTGAGTTCCAACACCAAGCCTGATATTTCTGGACGGCAGAAACTGACGGATCCATGGGCTTCACTGGTTAGCCAAAATAGCTTATATGAGAAGTGCCAAGACAATGAAAACCTCTCTCTAAAATACAACAACTACTACTACTACTTTAATAATGATAATAATAATAATAATAATAATAATAATAATAATAATAATAATAAACGACCTCTGGCCTCCACACTCACAAACAAGCACCCACATATATATGTGCATCCCCACCTACAGACAGACAGACATAGACACTCAAACAAAAGAGCAAATCCTACAGACATTAACACATAGAGAATATCAGACTGGCAAGTCCTGTTTGGCATGGGTCTCAGAACCCTGGCTAAGGGATGTGAGGAAATGGAAAAAGGAGAGACACGCATACAATGAAGCTCAGATCAGGTAGAGTTCTCTAACACTGGCACTACCATAGCAACCTGGAATCTCAGCATGTCTATTAGGTACAGCACAGGGGGGGAGGGGTTAGCTAGTTTTGGTAGAAAGTTTCTATAGAGAAGCATTCTGAGGCTGTAAACATTTAGAAGGAGGAAACTGCAGTTGTTCTTTGCACACACTTATCATTTAAAAACACTCAGACTCCTGAGGAGAAGGTTGCTACCATTCTGAGTCTGGCCCATATAGATAATGGCTTTGTCAACTGTACTATAGTTCTGAGGTCTTGGGAATCATCAACATGGCTATACCCATATCAAAATAGACACCCACTTATTACTTCACTCACTCAAGCTTTCTCTACTCCCTACAGAAGATTTGGGGACAGATCTGGTTTAACTCTTCTTCACAGGTGCTCTTTCCTTTGGTCAATATAAAAGCTTGACTTGTGCTGGAAAGATGGTTCAAAAACTAAAAGCATGATTTGGGCTGGAAAGGTGGTTTAGTGGATAAGAGTAGTAACTCCTCTTCAAAAAGACCTGGTTTCTGTTCTGAGCACCTACATTTTGGCTCACAACTGCCTATAACTCCATTTCCAGAGGATCTGTTTCCCTCTTCTGACATTCCTGGACAATTAGGCACACCAATAGTAAACATATATGTGTGTGGGCAAAACACTGATGCACATAAAATAAAAATAAATACTTAAAATATGAAAGCATAAAGACTATTCTTTATATAATTTATTTTATTCTTTCTCTTTTATAATTACAGGTCTTTGGTTTATTGGTGTGAGGTTACAAGACAGACATAAGTGGACATGAAGGCCATTCAGACTGATCTGTCTTCATAACCAGCAGCTTGTAATACCTGCAAGTGAAATAGCAAGATTGCAAGGATCTGCATCCTATCTTTGGCCCCAAATGAAAACATGACATTCTAAACTCCCCCCTAAAGTTCATAACATTACTACATCTGTAGAGGTGTTGGGAGCATAGCATGAAGGTTCTTGCATGTGTGGTTTTCAAGAGAAACCAGGAATGTGAAATACGCAGGATTGTTTTTCCAATGGAGAGATACAAGAAAAACCTGCTCTTTCAATCCAGAAAGTTGGGTGTTTTAAGTGACTAATAGCCTGGTGATCTGTGTCATCTGTTGGGCCAGGCCACATCAAGTTCCTACAGCCAGGACCAGAGGTGGCTCGTAATTTAAATGACTCTTAGAGCCAAGAGCTCCCCAAGCTCCCACAACTAGGACCAGATGTGGCTAATAGCTCAAATGACTTCTACACTATCTATATGACCAAAATCAGGACAGACTACTCCTTAGGTTGTCAAGATAGTATGGGTATCCTAATTCTAGAACCCGTCTTCTTAGAGTAAATGACATCTATGCTGAGTCAAGTTTCACTGTAATTACACTTTCCTGTATACCAAGTATTATATTGCACCAGGAAACACTTTTTCCCAATTGAACTGGGCTTAAATGTGTTGGAAAATAACTGGCTGGTATCAGACTCCCCGAAGTCTGATACTGGTTGACAAAGTCAACCTGAACTAGGTTTTCACTCTTATCTCTTCCTGTGGTTTGCTTTTCTGCCTGACACCAGCGGAGACTCCCCCCTTCCCTTTTAGAGAGACTTTCTGATAAAGAAAAACAGCTTTGCTCCCTACTTGGGGGTAAATAATTTAAATAGAAAACCACTTCCCAGGAATCTGCCTGTTACAGATAAATTTAAAAATAGCACAAAGCATGTTTAACAATGTAGATTGATACAATAATCTCTCATGCAATTTTTTAAATGGTGACCACAAGGACAGGGGTGTAAGAGAGTCCATGGTCAAGCCCTGGTAATACTTGGATGGGTTCTAGACCCTAGATTGTTGGTACTCTTGGAACTGTAATTTTCCCTTAAAATCACAGAAACACTTTAAGGATAGGGATAATGTGTAGTTATCCTAGACACCTGGAATAATTTTTAAAAAGAGGACAAAACACTTATTTCCTCTAAATAAGTTAGGATGATTAAATATACATTGCCAGAAAAGTGCAACAAAAAAGTATCTTTCTCTTCTAGGGGAAAAGAAGTCCTCAGGAGCCAGAATCTGTCATTAATTATATATCTTCCAACTGCCTCCACTTTAAAAGAAAAGTGCTGAATGAAAGAACTAGATATTATTGATGTAAACTTTAGGTCACCAGTCTTATCTAACCTGAGCTTTTGTGAACATAAATTTAGTGAAGGTAGTTAGTTATTCAATGTATTTTTAACAGTGCCATCCAAATATTAGGTATTCATATTATTCTAATACTGTGCATATTGGCCCATCTGTTTAATGGATACTTGCCCACTGCAAAAAAGATGTTTTGAGAATAAATTTTCCCTTTGGATGAATCTGACCAATTAATACTACTCTCCTCTTTGGCTTGCTATCATAAGAGCCCTGGAAAGACGTATAATTATTGTGACAAATCCAATGCTTAGTAATATTTTCTGAATTGAAGCTAAATCCATTGAATTTGCAAAGAATGTCCCTGAAGCAAAAGAGTAACAGCTGGGTCCTCTTTGGGAATGAGTCTGTAGCACGGAAAAACAAAATCTTGCATTTAAATTGCAAAAATAGTGACTAATAGGGCTTAATGTCTCACTAAGTACAGGAGTCATCCATCAATAATGGTTGTTTTTAATCTGATGAGAGGATGTGAGAAAAATTGCAGTGTACTACTTCAAAAAATGTGCCCCTTATGTTCATTCATCTCTCCTCGAGAAGCAAGGTAAGAATCAAAAAAATGAGTCAAACATGCAGCTCATCTACCAGAAAGCATATCTATAATTACAGAAAGCACAGTAAATGATTTTCCAGGTACTTTTGTATTATTATTATTTTTTGGATATGAGTAAACATTAATTTAAAAAAGCATTTTTACTTCCTTTCTTTTTTTTCCTCTGTGTGAGAGTGGGATCAGGTCACATGCATATCAAAGTGTGGGTGTCTAGGACAGAGGACAACTTGTGGGAATCAGTTCTTTCCTTTCCGCATTCGAGTTTCCCAGCTTGATGGCAAGTATTCTTACCAACTGAGACATTTCACTAGCCCAGTTATGAGGTTGTAAAATGTATAAACACACTTGAACTATCTTGAATATCAGAGTACATATTAAACCAATTTCTGTTTTAATGGGTCTGTAGAAGGTTCCCCAAATGTTTTACGTCTAACAAGTTTCCAAGTGTTGATGCTACAGCAGCTGCTATTGCTTCTGCATCAAAGATTTCTAAACAGAAAATAGATAATGTAAAAATTTCTTTTCCGTGATTCACAGTTCTAGTCATAAAAAAAAGCAACAAAGTGCAACAAAAACAAAACAGAAGCTCATAAACTAATTAGAAAATATTTTTCTTAATATGAACTATTATAATAGAGGGATAACAATTCAAAGACAAAGCTGAGGAAAATAATATATCTGGGAACTGTTTAGTAGACAACAATGGACTAAAGAGGAAGATGACATGACGATCTTAGAGGGGACTTTATGTTTAGCAAGCTATAACAAATATGACAACTTAACCAGAGCACATGTTTGCAAATTCTGGGCCTTTGAAATGGAGGGAACTCATCAAGTGTAAAAAGTTCACATTAATTTAGGGTCTAGATGTCTGTGTCAAAACAGCTAAAGTTGTCTATCAAGCATGAAGTTTTGTCAATCTTGTCATGGCCTAATTTTCTGGGTAATTTGGAAAAATAAATTTTGCATTCTTCTTTTTCATAAAAAAAAAAAAAAACACTTATTTCTATCTTCTTGAGGATAAAGGGTTTTCTCCCTAGAACACTGAGAAAGCAATGCCATCCTTAGACTAGACTTCTTTGTGTTCTGTCTTCTGTTGAATAAAGCTGAAAAAGGTAATAAATGAGAATAAAGGAAAAGAGGTAAATCTGTCAATGGGCTTTTAGAAGACCAGCTTCTTACCTCTACTTTTATTTAAGAATACTTCTGGGAAGAGTCAGGGTATTTAGAATCACAATCTGAATATATTGTATGAAAAAAATTAATTTCAATAAAAAGGAATCTTTCTAAGTAGGACATGGAAGCACATGCCTATAATTGCTATATTTGAAGGGGTGACTGAGGTAGAAAGATGATGAGTTTGAGGTCATCCTAATCTACAACATGAGACCATTACAGAGGAGGGGTGAGGGAGAGATGAGTAAAGAAAAATGGAATGTGTAAAGGAAAGGGACAGAGAGAGAAATTGGGGAGGAGAAGATAATTGGAAAGAACAGTTTTGATCAGGTTAAACAATACGTTTAAGATACATTTGCTCCAGAAAGCTATCAGGATAGTAATGTTCACATATATAATTAAATACATTTATAATAACTTATTCTATGGGTAAGTTTACATAGATTTTGTAATGTAGAAAAATCTCAAGCTAAAAACTAAATTAAAGCAGTACACCAGAAAGAGTAAATTCTCCAAAGCTACTGAAAACCAGAAAACATCCATGACCTCTAAATAGCCCATATCATGATGACTACTTCAGCTTGGGAGTTTTCCCAATGGGTCTGGCTGTGGTCATCGGCATCCATCATGTCAGCCCTCTAAATGAACATAGCTGTAATACTATAGTCTGGTTTGTGTACTATCTATAGACACAGTTTGTATACAGACACAAGGCACCTGCCACATTTATTCCTCAGTCTCTTGGTGATGGTGTCAGAAAGCATGATAAAGAAAATGCAGGAAAAATCAAACTGGAAAAGTCTCTATATCCTTAGGTAATTATACAATCCACTACAATTTTGAAATACTTAGAGCTATTTTCTTTGGCCAGTTCTACTTATGTTTTAGCATTTTTATGTCTTTCTTGTGCTTAATTACACTTTATACAGCATTTATGACATATCATTGGCAAGAAGTGTATTAATAACAAATACCAATTAGAATGGAAAACAGGCACTTTTTGCAGGTGAACAACTACAAAATACTGCAGAAATTACCCATAAACTGAACATTCTTGTGGTTGAATTAAATATTTTTAATACAGTCATCATGAACAAATATACTGAATATTAACCTCTGTACATCATCAGACTACGCAAAAGTAAGAGTAGTACAAGCCATATACATATAATACACCATGAATAATACAATTATAAAGCTATATAGATACTTATAAAGCTACTTGTGTGCATAATGAATGCCAAGTTAGCAGTAAAGATAATAAGTACTACCAGAATTCTGAGGTCAAATGCTTATTGTGCTAGCCAAATGCTTCTGGGGGAAGTTAGGGCACAATCAAAGAACATATGTAACTTACAGTTGATTTTTAGAATTAGGTGAAATAGATCAGGGCAATTAAGAAATACTACAGAAGTGTGTTGTGAACCACTTTGATATAGAAAGGACATTAACATGACAAAGTAGCAAGAGAGGAAATGGAAATTAGTAGAGGACGACTGGTGGGTGATAAATGAACACATCCTTTAGGCCAGAATAGAAAAAAATAATTTATTGAGCACATTGCTACAGGGGAGCTGGCAGGGTAGTGATTAGAGTGAGATGTACATCAGGGGGCAGTGGGATACAGGCATGGCTTGGAGGTGGGAATGAGGGTTATGTCTCCATTTGAGAAAAATAATTTACAGTTGCAGTTTCTTTGTGGGTAGTTTTCTGAAATAAAATTTGCATCAAGTCAAGGTGTACAGTCCAGACTGGCCAGCAGATGGTCCTAAGAAGTTAATGTAAGCTATTATGCTCATAATTTCCATTGTCCATTATCTGATATACAATTAAGGGCCATGAGAATCCTGGTCATATAGATAAGGCCAGCTATAGGCAAAGGGTTGGGTCAGAGTGTCTGGTGCTGTTCTCACATGTCTGACTACAGAATTATGCCTAGCAGTTTTGTATGCTTATACTATGCTTGTAAGAATTCTCTAATGAGGAGCTTTTTTGCATCTTCTGGTTCGCTTAATAATGGCCTTTTCTGAATATAAATATTAGTTTCCATTCTGCCAGGCTATTTTCTACTTCAATGTACTGTCCAATTTTCTGTCAATTTAGATCTTGTTAGCTTAATATTATAGTGTTATAACTCAGGACATACCCTATAAAATATGACTGTAGAAGATCAGAAAATACCACTTCAACACATAATTTTTGGTGTAGATCTACCTTATTGTTTAGAGTACAGACAAAGTAGCATTCTCAAATGCTACCCTTTTGTGAAGAAACTTTATGTCTTTAAATAAATCTGTTTGCTAAAGTATCTTTTGCAGGGAAATGTCTTCAGTCATGTTTTATTAATCCCTGGGTCTTTTATTTTGAACAACAAAGCTCCTTTGTTTGCCATCGATTCCCTCCTTTTACTTTGTCAGATTTTCCTTTTACCATATACTCTCTTGAGAAAACTTACCATCCTATATAAACACCCACCTTCTATCCACTCTTTGAGCATCACAATTTTGTGGTATGCTGGTTCACATGTATATAATTAAATGTATTTTTCTACTGCTAGCTTGTTGTATGTCACTTTTATTCATAGCCCTGCCAAAGATTCTAGAAAATGAAAGGAAGTGGTATTTCTCCCCCATTCACCAGATAAAGGTACATTCATTACAGCTAGATTTTGGTTTTCAACGGTTAAATGTCAACATTTCTTAAAATATACCCTACACACACACATGCACTGTATATGTGTGTGACAGATATATATATATATATATATATATTTCTAGAGCTGTTACAAGGATTAAATGAAAAAATAGACAAATTAATAAATAGCCTAAGCTATACTGCTGTTTCACCAAACTCTGCCTCCAAATATTTAAATATGGCTTAAAGGTTTCTCCATAGAAAATGATCTACATGGACATGTAAACATATTGCAACCTACTCTTGTTACAATCATCAGAATCACAGTCACACATTGTCATAAAGGAGCAACCAGCAGCTGTCTGACTGAACTTACCCACTCAGTAGGAGGAAATTTTTCCTGCCTACTAGCATTGCAGACCTAGCCTAGGTTAGTGAGTCCTGGATCCTAGAGGAGAACCTATTAGTGCCATTTTCCTAAAACAGTATAATTTTTAACTGCATTTTAATACTTATCTGTAGTTGTTAGCTGATGTACTGGCTCAGTATGGAAGACCCAGAGGCATTTTCATATGTGGAAGCCCTGCCAGACCTCGGCAGAGGGAACTACCATTATGGCCAATACCATACTCCCAGTGGAACCCTGAGCATCTCAGCTCAGATGTTGTTATTCTTTCAGAACTCCTCAGGTATTCTACTGATAGTACATGCAGATCACTAGCAGTTAAACATCCCCTACAGAAATCCAACACCTGCTAACAATACAAAATGCCCTAGACAGCCCCTCACCCAACAGTGCATAAAACAATTTTATATATAACTAAAAATAAACTTCTGCAGCACTTATTCTTATTCCACAGACATCTATAACAGCTCTTACCTGGACTCAAAGAAGCTTCTTTGAGCAGCAGATGGAGACTATTACAGAAAGACGCAGCTGTTTGGATGCAGAAAACAAGTGACTGTGGAGTATCCAACTCTAACTGATTTATCTATTATCCAACCCATAGATCTAAAACTCAGTGAATATCAGGAAATAGGAGCAGTTATGCTATAAGAACCAGTGGAACAGAAACTCTGCTGGAAGATTGGGTTGTTACACTCACACAATCTCAACAGTATGGCTGCTTATTACCTGAACAACGAAAACATGAGTTCACTACCAAGTAGGTTTCAGAAATCTCACAAAACTCTATACCCTAGTTGAGGAAGTACAGATTGTTGGGAAGGTTTTTTATTGTTGGAATAGATGGAAAGAGATAGAACAGAGATAGAAGATAGATGGAGAAGGGAAGCACTTTTGTGATGGCCCGGGAACCACATAACACCAAAGAGAGAAACCTCCCTGCAGAGGTGGTGCAGTCCTGAAGGGAGAATATCTCAACAGGACTGATGAGTTGCTCAGCCCAGCAGAGCTGAGGTGAAGTGTCCAGCTCTGCTTCGCCTCGCCTCGCGTTGCCTCCTGGAGATGATGCAGTTCTGAAGGGAGAGTATCCCAACAGGACCAAGGAGCTTCTGGCAAGGTGTCCCCAAGGCTGCAGCTCTGTAGGGAAATATCTCAGGCGAGCTGATCTTTTTTCTGTCTTATGATCTCAGCAGGCCAGTGACTGTTTCTGCTCCGAAGAGAAACAGTGAAAACTGAGGATTGCTCAGTCCTTTTTAAAGGGTTCAGGTGGGGGTGGAGCTATCAACATGGCCTGTGATTGGTGGAGTTGCTTTGGCCTGTGATTGGTGGAATTCTCAGTCCAGAGAGGGTTAGGAGGGCCCAGCTCAGGGTCATTTGTGTTAGTTGAGACCCCTTCTGTGCTGTTCTGTAAGGTTGAGGAACCCCACAGCCAGATGGGACTGGGGTCCCAGATAGTTCCAAGGAGTGCTTTCTTATGAGGGGTTTCAAGTCCCAGAGCTCCCAGCCTTGCAGAGCTAGACTCCCCCAAAAGGAAAATATACTGGATCCTCAGTGGTCTTTGGCACCATTTGGGGTTCCTGGTGGGCACAAGGAATGGTGGTTGGGCCCCCAGAGTCCCCAGCAGGGTGGCAAGGGAGGCAAGCATTAGTACTGAATAGCAGATGGACTGTAGGAGAGGCTAGGTTTGCTGGTTAAGTTGACTTTGCTTCCTGGAAGAAACACAGATGGCTGTGAGGGTCCATCTTGGAGGGAGGGTGTCAACCAGGAGTGCTGATGGCTGTGAGGTTCCATCTGGAAGTGGAGGGGTCATACAGGAGCAAGTGCAGTCCTCAATCAGGTCCTCCTTCCATTTGACAGTTAGCCAGCTGGGGGGGTTGGGGCTGGCAAGGGGGCGGAGCTAAGGCAGAGCTAAGTCAGAGCTTCCTTCACAGGGCTGTGGAGGCTGATCATAGATGAATGTGGAAAGGCATGTCAGAGCTTCTCACAGAAAGTGGGAGTCCCACACTGTAGACTGGGGGGGCAGTACCCCTCAGCGGGAGCACTGGGCTATGGGCTATGTCTGTGGTCAGGGGGTAGGGGCAGAGCTCTCCAGTGCAGAGCCTTGTTGTGGACTCTGCTTGTTGCAGAATCCTAACACAGACAACTAATGGGTACTTGGAAGGGGAGATTAGGTATCTTTGAAGGAAAAGCCCCTTAATTGGCTACCTCAATACCAAGTGATTAACCCTATCCAAATACATATAGAATCAACATTAAATGGACTCAGTGGGTTTTTACTTATGTATACATATGGATGGATATATATGTGAGTATGTGCAACAATAAAAGAAAAAGAGGTCATGAATTTGAGTGGGGATGTGAATGGCATAGGAGGTGTTAGAGGGGTGCATAAAATGTAATGTGCATGTTTTCAATTTTCAAAAAATAAACGATTAAAAATAGAGTGATCATTCTGATATGCTTGTTACAACAAGCGTGAACAGCTTTTGTTTCTTCTCAAAAACATGTTCAAGCCACATTAAGAAAAGACAACTTTGAGATGTAACAAACTGTACTATCTTTACCCCACTTCTGTTTTGTGGGTACCACTTCATTTTCTCCTGTTATAGATAAAACTTGCCTGTATAGTGGTGAGGAGCATTCTTTATAGTTTTTATTTTGGTTGAGAATGTGGCCTGATTATTGGGCCACAAGTAAAGCCAATTAAAACTTGAATGTGGTTGAAAGACTGTTCTTTTAAAAAAATGATAACTAATGAAAATAGAGTAGACAACTCCCCCGCCCATCCCTTGAGGAACACAAAAACAGATGTAGCTGACACCATTGAGGTCCCCTGTTTTCCTTAGTTAGACCAGTGAGTTTTGGTTAAGTTCATGTCTAATTGGAGGCCGATCTTTCACATTAGCCTGCCACCTTTTGGTTTTTGAACACAGAGTTATTTTACAATGAAGTTGTATGTGATGCTTTGAATGAGAATGGCTCTCATAGTGGGAGCCATGTTTGAATGCTTGGTCCCCAGTTTAAAACTGGAGGAGGTGTGCTTTGTTGGAAGAGGTTTGATACTGGGGATTGGCTTTGAGTTTGAGGTTTCAAAAGCCCATGCCATTCTAGTTAGCTCTCTCTTTGCCTCTCTCTGCCTCCTGATAGTTGTTTCAACATGTAAGCTCTCAGTTACTGCTCCATACCTACCTGCCTCCCACCATGCCCCCAGCTATGATGGTCATAGACTCTACTCATCCTCTGAAACTATAAGAAACCCCAAATTAGACACTTTCTTTTAAAAGCTTCCCATATCATGGCATCTCTTGACAACAATAGAAAAGTAATTAAAACAGGATATATGAACTTCAGAATTTGTGACAGAAACAAGGCTATTTCATACAGGGAACCTTCAGGTCATCACGGTTAGACAAAAACAGAGATCAGATACTTGTTCGAAGAGTTGGTTATAATTTTTTTATATATATCAGTTAGGTTTGAGCTCACTACAGGTAGATAAGCCTTTAGTCAAACTCGAGATGCATCTTTAGTCTGAAGTTTAACTCTATGCAAAAGTTTGAGCTGGAGAACTGACTTTACCAAAGGAAATAGCCTACAGCTGCCATAGTACAAAAGCTTTCATTAGGATACAATTGTTTATTTCCAAGATATATTTTGAAAAAGAGGGCCATAAAAGATACAAAGAGTCAATAAATAAATAAATACACACTGAAACACAGTAGGATGTGTTTTCTTAATTGGTTCCCAGCAGCATGTAAAAAAGAGATGAATTAATCTAATCTGGCCTCCTTAAATGAGTTTTTGAAAACAAGTAAATTAACATTTTTAATAATATACTAAAGACTTGATGAAAGAGGGCTGGATTGGACTCTGAATTATGTCCAATTTTACCAGGGACTCACTTAAAAATGTCTTTTTTTCCCTTCCTTCTTTTGGCTTTCTGCCTCTCTCTAATTCTTGTTGTTCAGTGGAATCTCTCCCATAGATTCTCATTAACTAGCCACAGGAGAGCAAAGTCCATTTTGATATTACTTGAAGAGAAGATGACAGATTATAGGATCAAGAAGATTTAGATGTTGCATGGATTTTCTACCCAATGTTTTTCTTGCTTTTCCTTGACACCTCTCAAAGCCACTGCTATAGTGTATTGAGGTAGAAGACCTCACCCCTTGTGTTTTTCAAGGGTAGCTTTGAATAAACTTATTCCTATTTCATAAGTAAGTAACTGTCTTTGTTATTTTCCTTGTTTCTGTGATAAAATATCCTAACAAAAGCAACCCACAAAAGAGAAGATTTAGGTCACAGTTTGTGGATAAAGTCCATCATGGTGAGAAAATACTGGAGTCAGGAGCTGAAACCAGTTGACCTTATCTAGTCCACAACTAGGAAGCAGAAAGTGATGAAATCTGTTCTCAGTTTACTCTCTCCGTTTTATACAGTTCAGGATCCTATCTTCTGGAATGATGTCACCCGCAATGGGTGGGTGTTCCCATTTCAATGAACCTAATCAAGATAACATACCACAGGTATGTCCGTATGCCCATCTCCTGGGAAATTCTAGTTCTTATAAAATTCACTAATTAGATTAATAATTGTAATAGCAGAAGTATTTTTCTTTTTTTCCGTCTTAATTTTCTGCTATTTTAAACACTTTCCTCAACTATATTTTTGCTAACTTGAGATATTTTTTATGTACCCAAAACATTTCACATTCATTTTTTTACTTCATAAGTTTCTTTTCTCCGAAAATATTTAGATAAAAATAAGAAATGCCTTTCATGCCATCTTACTGGCCAGTGAAATTTTTGATGCCTAGACCATGTGGTCATCCATGGTATAGAGCAATTGTCATAGTACGTTGAATTACTAAAAGCTACCTGTTAAATTAAGAGAGGTAGCCAATTTTCAGGTAACTTTCTCATTGGATGCTAAAAAGGAACATAAGCTAATATGAGAAAAAGCAAATCGTACAATCTGTCAGATACTGTTTATCTGTAATAATGTTGAGAAAATGCTGTACCTTCTCTACATAATCCTATATTGTATAAAAACAATTAATTTTCAGACTGTGCCTTGCCCTAAAAGACCACATTTTAAAGCAGCCTTTGACTTGATTTTGAAGATGTATAGTTGTGCATCTAGGTAGACATGTAAATGACATCATCGGGTTAGTACCACACATGCAGCAACGACTGACATTCCTGGGACTAGAAAGAGTGCCACCTTCTAAGTTTATTTGGGTTAATTGAGACTGTATGAGTACATGGGTATATTAAAATCATATCAAAGATACCAGGGCCAAGAAAGTTTACTGGACATTCTAGACAACAAAATGGGTATAATTCTGTTACCCAACCCCATCAAGAGATGAAAAATCTAAGATTTCAATGGTGACAGCCTCAGTGTATGGATCAAGGACTAAAAGCAGAGAACATAGATTATCCTAAGGCTTCATCTTGGCTTTTTCTCTCTCACTGATGCAACTTCTTAACTGCCCTTTGCCTTCCTCCCTCTGCTTCTAACACAGTGTGCTAATTACAAATAATTCAAATAACATTTAAACAGATAGCTGACTTGGAAATAGGTGTGATACCAAGCTCAGATTTTAATCACATAATTCTCATCAGCTGCTTAGGGGAAAATTATGAAGGGCCAACAGAATGTTCCTGTAAGATATGTGGCTACTCAGAAGATAGTCAAAGATATGTGGCTACTCAGAAAATAGTCAATTTGTTTGAAGACCCACATAAGAAATAATTCCAACTTTGGAGTCTAACGCAAAGAAATTGTTTCATGGTGAATGTTAGTATCATTAGATTCCTAAGGAGCTTTTTCCTAAATTCTTTGTTAGAATAACTAAATTAGGAACAGTATCTTCAGTTTTTAAGTGTAGCAGAGTAGAAGATTATGTACGGGTTGATGTCAAATCCACAGCTCTCTATAGAACAATCACAGATGGCTGCGAGTGCTCCAGACACATAGAAGGTTATTCCTGAGAAAACAGCCTGTCTGGTGGATTAGATTAAAATCACAGAATATAAAGCTGTTTCTTTTCCCCACAAAGAAGGTGTCTGATTCAACCTATAAATGCACATAGAAGAAAGAGTGTTTTCTGTGTAAATTACATGGAACTGGCTTCATGATGACCAGAATGTTCACCTACTAAGTGTGAGAATTACCCAGGCCATTGGTTCTTGCTGAGGTTAAGAAGACTTGCCATTTTTCCATAAAGCTTCCTGCTGTAGGATTAAAATAAAATCATATAAGACTTTAGGAGTTTTCTCCCTCAGCTTCAGTTTAAGTGATGTTAATGAAACCACTAATTAATAAAACATTCAGAAAAAGAAAAAGGCTAAGACTACGGATTCTTCCCAAAACTGTAAAATTTTTGTAAATAATATTTTATTTATTCTTTGACATCTATATAATGCATGCCTACATATATACAATAAATCTTGATCATATCCAGATCTCTGACTACAAGTCCCACTGGACTCTTACAGCACATGCCTCTCAAACCTTCATTTCCTATTTTACAATCATCCACTGAATTGAATTAGTGTTGTCTGCCACCTACTAACAGCCACATCAAAATAAAAATGGTTTCCCTTCCCTTAGCAATTTTCAACTAATGATAGCTCATGAGCTCATCCCGCATTTCTACCGAAATGTTGACTGGCTTGCTCTGAGCAGGTTTTGTGCAGGTAATCATGGATGGTAGATGGGTTTTAAGTAGTCATTTAAAAATAATGGTGACCAGAAAGACAAAGTCAAAATTAAAATAAAAGTCTTAATGCAATAGTAGCAGACTCAGTGGACCAAGCAGCATACCTGTTTGCCCATTAACACTAAAAAAATTTTAAACAAGTTGTTATGTTTATGTCAGTTTAGAAAATTTTAAGTCAAAAGTTGGAACTTACAATAAATAACCTAGATACGAATTGATTGGGACACTCTTCCTTTAGGCCAATCAAGAGTAAGCCAGCAGTCCCTTGACTCTTCTCCTTGGAAGAATGGTATAAAAGTTTACGAATGAACTTCTCTTAGTTTTAAATACTTTAGAAAGTCACATTAAATAATTAACAACATACAATCGGGTATCTTATATTTGACCAAAACTGCTTTCATGCATTTTAAATTAAGTTGAAAAGTTTATCCCGATAAACTTTAAACAAAATTGAAGCGCAAATAGAATATAATCTACTCCCAGAGGAAATAGCTAAGTCTCAGCCACAAAAGCAGTCAACTGTTTAAACTTCACTCAAAAATGACAGACTTATGCTTAAGAATTTAGACTATATCTTTTCCTCACTTCCAGTATGTCATTTCCTTTGCTCTGAGAATACATATAAACTTACCTATGTGGTGAAGCAGGGGCTTCTCAATCACATTGTTATTGTTGGAACTACAAAATAATTTTAGAATATCAAATAAAGTCAACTAAGATCATCTGCAAAACTAAACAAGTCAGGGTGAGTGGCATGTATTTGTAATCTTAGCACTGATAAGGCAGAATCAGGAGAACTTCTGCAAGTTCAAGGGCAGCCTTCTTTATATGTGAGCTACTAAACAAGCCAGACTCTTATTTTAATGCACCTTTAAATTCTCCTTCACTTCATTTTCATCTATAATTTTAAGGTTCAGGCTGATGATGCCTAGAGCCATTCTCATACCACCACTTTATACACATGTACTTCATGGCCTTAAACAGAGCATTCTCAATACTGCTCCTCAACCAAAAGTGTTTAGAAATGACAAACTATCACATAAATATGTATGGACTCCTTAAATAAAATCCTCATGCTTCCTTTGTTTGGGGGAAAGCATTGGTTAGGAAGTGACTTCCATGCTCTCCTTGCCAGCTCTCAAGTAATAAATCTTTCTCTACACTTTTTATGCCTGCTCTGTTCTTATTTTTGCTTTGCAGTTTTCATGAAACAGACCTATTGTTAGGAATAAATTGGTATAACACATATTGGACTTCCCTTTTAATGAGTAAAAGGCTCTTTCTTGTCAGATTCCAGTGGGATAAGTTTCAATCCTAACCAAAAGAGGCATATCTCATACTTGACCTCCTATATGCAGGAGTTGACTGCCAATCTGGTAAAGAGATCTTGGGACTTAATTTTCACCTCTTGCACTTGTGGTAAAAACAGAGGATTCTGCCTGCTTCTATGATCATGGGAAAATCATGTGAATGGCTCAAATCTTTGGATGTTTCCAATGACTGATGGATGAGTGCTCGAAGACCCTTTGCATTAGATAATAGGGTCTAATTACTGAGTGGGGAAAGGAACAAATGAAGGAATATACAATGACTGGTGACAAAGTTTGGAATTACACTGTGAGAGTGGCATTTGAAGAATCAAGAGGTAATACTGTCCATGTTAACAACAGAGATTCAGGAGATTAAAAGCAATTTCCATCTGAAGACAGACAGAGACATCCGATTATGAAAACCTCAGAGGGGATCTTGAGAGACTGGGAGACAGACATACCTGACCTAATTATGAACAGTTTAAAGGTTGGGAGGTTGAAAGCACTCTTTCCCTACTACAGATGTGCACAAAGACAAAGGATCTCCAGAGAGACAAGTGGGTTCTTAATTAGTTGGTTTGATTCACAGCAATTTCAGTGCTGTAAAACAATGAAGTCCAATTTTATTTGACTAAAAATGTCTAAAACATTCATTTTTACTAACCATCCTTCCAAATTCCCCTCCCAATTTTTCACTCCTGTAAAATTAAGCAAAAATCTCTACAATATGCCTGGTGTTTTGGAGAAGACTTGAGAGCCACAGACCCTATAGGGACCTTTGTGGAACTTTTCAAGCATCAATATTTGTGTGTATATCTATATCTATATCTGTATCTATATCTATATCTATATATGTATGCCTATATACATATAGACACATATAAATATGTATATATGTATATATACATATATATACACACACACTCATATATACATAGTGTTTCTCTCTCCACCCTATTTTAACCTAGACATTTTCTTATAGACCTAGATGCCAGATGTAGATGCTGATTCAGGTTGAAAGGCAGTCTGACCTTTGCCTAATTTAGTCAATAATTCTAGTCCTGGAGCCCTGGATCATTACAACCTCCATACAATCTAATTGATATTTAGCCTGGAAACTAGAAAGCATCAGCCTCAGCCTCCATACAATCTAGAACATTTAATTCTCCCAGGCTTACTGTTTACTAAAGCCATTCTTCCCAGCTCCATCTGAAATAAGAACTATACTGAACTCAACTAACTCTCCTGGTTCAGCTCACCTCACTCACTGTTCTGGCTCCAAGCTGACTGGTTCAAACTGACCTTCTGAGGCAAGCTGACTATTTCTGATGAAACTCTTCTGTGTCTCTGTGTCTTGTCCTTTCTCTTATCCTTTGTGTTGCCTCCCTAATTTTATGTCTCTGATCTGAGAGCATGTTTTAATATCATGAGAGTTAAAATTCTCAAGTGTTTTTAGAGAAGGTGTGTCCTCACTCTGACTCACTCTACTAACTTCCTCCGATTAGTCACTTTCAGGGCCCTTCACTTTGACTCATCTCAGAAGTCACTTCCTGTCTGACACTGACTCTGAGCTCTGCTTCCTGTCTCCCAAGTGCTGGGATTAAACACATGTACTACCACTGCCTTCTGAATATGGGGGATTAAAGGTGGTGTGCCACCACTACTTTCTGAATACTGAGATTAAAGGTGTGGACTGACATTATTTCTACCCTAGAGCAGCCATGCTAATGGATTAAAGGATTAAATATTTCTTTATTATATTTTCTTTTGTCTAAGGTCTTTCTCTTCTGCTGTTCTTTTCTGGTATTGAAAGGACAAAAACCAAAGCAGGCAAACTTTAGTCCGGCTTCTAAAAGCACCAGGACTGTATAGGCCCAAGTCAGGGGCAAGATGACTCAAAACAATTCCCAGAACTAGAGTAAGAAAAATAATTTCTAAGACAAACAAGATATGGACCACTGACTAATGGCCTTGGGCTAAGAATCTCCCCCCAGCCACATTGACTAAGACCCTAAGTTTACATTTTCTAGGAACCCGTAACCTTGCTATATGCCAGCACCAATCAGTTTAAAGGTTAATACTTACATAACTATGTAACCAATAGAACCATGCCTAATACTCTGTTGCTAAGCTCTGCCTTTGAATAGCATATATAAACCATACTTAGAATGTGCTAATTGTCACTCTTATCTGCCTCGCTTGAGGAATCTGTGAGAGTGGATCCCAATGTGTTGGAAATAAACCTCTTGCTTTTGCATTGATCTTGAGTCCTGGTGATTTCTCAGGGATCTCCTTCCATCTGCCACTAACAGTATGGTTCTCAGACTTGAATGAGTTCATTTTATTCCCTTTCTGTCATAAAGGAGGGAGTATAAGGGCATCTGTGATATAAACATTCATATCAGTTATGAATCAGTTATAAGTTATAATCAGTTATAAGGAGTTACTATAGTGTTTTGTGGCTGGAGACCTCCTTATTTTGCCAGGCCACATACAACCTTATGAACCCTCATATCCTTGAATTATTTTCACAGGTATTTATCCTACAAAACAGAAAAAAATGTTTTAAGAAGTAAAGAGTTGAATGAACATAGATAGCTTTGTATGTCTGATTAAAAAGAAATTATATTAAATGGATCTAGGCCAGATAGGTCTCCAAAGCATTTCAAAACTCATTAGAGAGGAAATTTATAATTATAAGGGTATCTCCCATTCTCAGCTAATTAGCTCTTAAAAAGAAAACATCAGATATTAAGTCTGCAGAGGAAGCCTTTTAATTTTTTGCTTTTATTGCAATTTAAAACAAATCATGCTTAGGTTAAGTGCTCCTTATTTAAGATACAACTTTTCTACTTTGTTTCCATTGATTCAAACATTTAATAATAAGGATTGCTTAGAGCTATGGAGAAAATGTTCCAATCAGGAAAGTCTGAGCCTCCCCAAACAAGATAGGCTATTCATATTGTCTGTGGTTGCCTCCCAGAAGGTAAAGGTAAATCTTTATTGCTGAAGACACTACACGCTTCAGACAGGAATTGGAGGAATCAAGTTGGGTCTGTCTTAAGAAGATTAACTTTCATAGTACTGGAAGGTACTATGCCAAAGGAAAGAAGCAACCAGCAGTCTTACTCAGCTGTGAAACCTATGAACCACAACAATGACCAACATGTCAAGTTATCCCTAAAGTTGCAGTAGTGGCAATTATATCTTGATGGCAACCAATAAATGTTTATAGTAACTAAGTTGCACTTAACATGACAGAAATCAAGCCTGTTACTGGAAACTTAGCCAAATACTTACGGATAGTGAGATGTCCTCTATTTTAGAGGAGAACCTACTACTGCCACTTTACTAAACTAGTACAATTCCTAACTGTATTCTAAATAGTTATTCTGTACCCACATGTAAATGTAGCTCTCATCCTTCATCAAAGCTTCTTTCTGTAATAGTTGGAAACTCTTACAGAAAGCAATTGATTCCTGTGTAGAGTACAACGGATTATGAGATTCTCAGACTCAAATGGTATATCTATAATAAAACTTCTACGTCTAAAGCTAAGGGAACATTGAGGAGGAGTGATGGACAGACTTTTAAGAGTTAGATGACCAAGAAGTCAGCTGCGAACTTGTCTCTTCTAGATCTGACAGGGAAGCTACATCCATGAAAGTGCAACAATATGGCTACTTATACAAAGCCTAAATGATGACAATTGGCATGCTAATGTGGATAGGGGAAATTTCACAGGGCCCCACTCCTAGATAAAAACCTATAGTCAATTATCTGCTACAGAGAGGGAGAGAGAGAGAGAGAGAGAGAGAGAGAGAGAGAGAGAGAGAGAGAATAATAGTGATCAGTTCTAAAAACATATATGTGCAAGCAACACTAAATGAACTACAACTACAATACTCAGCAGATTATACAAGTCATATATACATATTCACTTACACACACATACACACACACACACACACACAGATATAATTAAGAAAAAGAGGCCATAAACTTGAGAGGGAGTAGGGATGTGGTAGTGGACAGGGCATGGGAAAGGGTTGGAAAAAGTCAAATGAGAAATTATGTTATTATATTTTAGTTAAATTTAGCAACAGATAAATGATGAGATAAACTTAACAAGGTCAATGTAATATTTATATTTCTTAAAATGAATTTTATGTATGTTATGTGTGATATATTTGCTTATATGTTTGTAGATTATTTACATTGTATCAAATCTACTTGAGTTTTCCCAGCCTACTATCTAATCAAGATTGTCTCTTATCTGTTAAGTTATAGTGTTTGTTATTTCTCATGTATCAAATATTTTAATTTTTAGGGTCTTCTTTTGTCAAGAAAATATCTGAAAATAGTAATTTTATTTACCTGATTATCTCTGTTTCATTCAAAATCTTAAAAGAACTGTTAAAAATCAATAGGACAGAAGATGGATAGGGGGAGGCATAATTAACTCTAAAGATGCTAGAAAAAAACATATAGAAAATATTATCTTTATAAGCTTAATATATTTTCATATAAAATAAATTAATTGGAGTTATCCTACACAAGGGATAATGTTTCCATGAAAAGCCCAGTGCCAGGTATGGGATAGCCTCCCTTAAGTTGTTGGTCTAGGGTATCTTGTTAATGCCAGGATCAATACAAGCTATTGCCTCTGCTACTGCTTGCCACCAGAACACATACTCTGATCACAGGGCAAGAAGAAATCATTGTATTCAAAGGTACTTAATAGGCTTCTGGGAGAGAAAAGTTATATCTAGTCTTGCTTTTTTACTTTAATTTTTTAGTTTTTAAGATTTTTTTCTACCTTACTTATTTCTCTTCTCTCATACAATACATTCCGGCCCCCCTCCTCTTCTCCTTCCACTTCTCCCAGTTCCCCCATCTCCCCTCAGATCTACCCCCAACCACCACCAACCACTCAACCCATACTCTGCTTCTCCCCAGAAAATAACAGTCCTCCTACCCAGCTCCAAACTCTGTGCACTACAATTATGACCAGTATGCCAAGCTATGACAATGGATTATCTGCATGATTGTTCTGTGTGTAACTGAAAGATTTCTGATTGGATTTAAGGCCCCTTCTTCAGTACTATAAATCTGACCAAGAAACTAGGAAGTTCAGAGGCCCCAAGGTTGAAAAAATTCAAGATTTCCAAAAGGAATATTGAAATATTTATCTTGTATTTAATTTTTTTGTATATGGAAATACATATATCCATGTGAATATATAGCACCTTTGAATACAATGATTTTTTTCATGCCCTGTGACCAGCGTGTGTGGTATCTTCAGTGAAATGGTCTTACAATCAAGTTCTGGTTGGGAGGCAAGAGCAGAGGCAATAGCTTGTATTGTTTGGGGGCATCTTTGAGATACCTAAGACCAACAACTGGAGGGAGATTATACCACATCTGGCACTGGAATTTGGGAAAGAGCATCATCCCTTGTGTAGGATAACTCCAATTAAACTATTTTATATATATATATGCATATTATATATAAGATATTTATAACACACACACATGCACATGCACATATCTTGTAAAATATTACTTTCTACTAAGAGGCCATAGTCTCAAAATACTGTCTAAATCCACAACTCTATACCCATTAGTTAGTTCCATTCTCAGATATCATCAGAGAAGTTTCCTTGTGCAGTGTTTAGTGATTAACATGAAGATAAACAATAAACTTAAACTCCTGATATGCCTCATTTCATCTCCTGACTACTAAGAATATAGGTATGAATCATCATGCTCGAGTTTACCAGGTTCTAGTGATCAAATGACAACTGATAAAAGTGCAGAGAATAAGTGTCATTGGAGTGTTCAGTCACAATGAATATCTACATCAAATTTCCTTCCCTCACGGCTTAGGAGCCACACTGGAAGACGGGAGATTAGAAAGGACTGAGGCCAAACAATGTCTTTTGGATATGAGTGGACCAATGTACTCATGAACTCACAGCAGTCATGGTTGCATACACAGGATATGCACGTGGTCAAGCTGGTCAGCATTCTAGAATGGAGTGAGAAGAGCTCAGGAGACAACTTTCAGTGAGGAGATATTGACAGTTGATGGCTTCTAGGGGAGGGGTTGTCAATTTTTTTAGTATTCTGACCACTGTTAGCTTGAGGACACTCCAGTGGCTAGCCCCTCACCCATGAGTATAGAGAGAGAGAAGAAAGAGAGAAAGTTGAGAGGGGGTGTGGAGGTTGAAGGTGGATCTTGGAGGAGTTAGGGGAAGAAGAGGAGGAGAATATTAGAAAAATACATTTTATGAAATCTACCAAGACTTAAAAAATAGTATATTTTAAAGTAATAAATGAGATAAATTCAAATAAATTTTTCAAATATATTCTTCATGTAAATTAAAATTTAAAAGTTACAGGTTGGAAATACAGTTCATATTGAAGAGTCCTTGACTACTCAGTGCTAGGCCCTGAGTTTCATCCACAAGATACAGTGGAATCAACCATGCTGGGGCATACTATATTCTTAGGAGGTGGAAGTAGGAACATCCTGTCTATATACAATGAATTAGAGGCCATACTGGGCTACATAATACTTTAAGGACAGCATGTAGTACATTAGACTGTCTCTTCCACAATTTTTTAAAGTTATGTAATAGATAATAATTTATCAGTTATTTTTAATTAAAATACTCACTCATAATCAACGCTTCTTAAAATCTGTAGAAGGAACAGCACGTTTTTGTCTGATAGTAAATATGAAATTATTATTGACTTATTTATATATG
Organism: Cricetomys ansorgei; assembly: GCA_026225945.1. Classification (NCBI taxonomy): domain Eukaryota; kingdom Metazoa; phylum Chordata; class Mammalia; order Rodentia; family Nesomyidae; genus Cricetomys; species Cricetomys ansorgei. The sequence continues at coordinate 659,788 of JAMJFZ010002884.1, read as the reverse complement.
GCAAACAATTCAACATAATTTTCCTCTAGGGTATTCACTACAAATAGCCTTAACTAAATATTTCTTGCTATTTTTTTTATTTTATGTGCATGTATGTTCAGCCTGGTTGTATAAATATGCACCAATGCATGTTTGGTGCATGTGGAGGTCAGAAGAGGGCATCAGATCCTCCATGAACTGGAGCTACTCACAGTGATGAGCCATTATGTGGGTGCTAAAACAGAACCCAATTCCTCTGTGCTCTTAAATACTTAAATACCACCTCCTCAATACACTGGTTTCAAACATTTATTGCTCCCACTGATACATGTACTTCCATATAAAAAATACAATATAACATTAATTATTTCAATGCTCGTTTTGGGGAATTTTCTTCTTATTTCTTAATTATACACTTGAATTAAAAAAGAAGACATTAATAGAGTCTAGATATGCCACCTTAGTGATAATGTTTGTGGCACAATCTGGAGCCAAAATAAATAGGATCCAACGTCTCTGGAAGTCTTATAATCTACAGAAACCTATGAAAAGATCATCAAAAGATAAATAAATTTAAGTATGAAACAATCTAAGTGGTTCTTTTGGGGGAGAAAGAGGAGGGGGGCCTGATTGTTCCACTCTCTTTTTTAACAAAGACAATTTTCAACTGAGGTCCAGCCTGAAGAAAATTGAAAATTGATAGTATTTTTTAAACATCTCTCATCTTCAAAAGATGAAAGCATTTCAGGGATATTGTGAGATGGGGGAATGAGAATTTCCCAATCTATTCTTGGCCTAGCCAGAGTTCTCTAGTGCTATATCTATTCTATTGACATGTGGTATAAGACAGAAACTTTGTATACCTTTGAAGGTCAGCTCCGTGGCTAAAGTATACCTACTCTGTTTCATGGGAGGGAAGGATGAAGGATAAATGACAGGCAAGGAAAGATCTGAGGGTCAAAAGGGTAGAGTTAATTCATTTGCCTATAGTATGTTTTTTATGATAATAAAAAATTAAAAATATTAATTCCCAGGTTTAGGTTACCTTTGCCTACCAGAAAAGGTAATGGACTTGTTTTTTCTTTTAAAGGAAACAGATGGAATTTTCAAGATGCTGTGAGGAAAGCAGAGGTATCGTGTAGTATAAGACATCAATCATCTGAAAAAAACTAAAAAAGCCAGTACTACATTCAAGATCATGTTGGCCAAGCTCTGCCTAAGCTAATAAACTGGTTAAATGTGTTTCTATTTTTCTGACAATCATTAAATGCTTTCACAAAAGAAACTCAAGGTTAGTCTCTATAAAATGCTCCATAAGAATAACCTTTCAGGTAAAAAAATAAAAGTAGCTTTAAAGTACACTATAAAGTAAAAATAAATTGACAATAAACCTAATAAACTTAGGTTACCACTTTATAGGTGAAAAACCTGAAAATAAAGCTTCACTCATTTCAGCAAAGGGAATAAAAATATTAAAATGCTAGAAGTCAAAGCACTCTTAGAATTGACCTAATTTGATTAAGAGAGCACTTTAGTCCTATCAGCTACAAATTCTTCTTAAAGTACTCATTGGAATTATTGTACCAGAGTAAAGAGAGAACAAGAATCACAAGATAAAAGTGAGCCAAAAAGCACCTACTTTTGAGGACAGAGACTGGGATTCACAGTAATGGAAAACTCAATAAGGAAATCAAAATAGAAAATGAGTATAGTTGCCTTAGTATCCTAGTTGGATTGTTTGCATTTATAAATTTAATTCCTTAAACATGCAGGATCCTTTATGTTTTCATCAAAAGTTTAAATTCACATTTAGTATAACTGTAGAATAATAGACAAACAAAAGTATATCTATGTCATATTACAGATAGCCTATTTGCTTAACTGGTTTGGGCTTGAATTCCCTAGAATATTAAATCTATATTTTCTGAGATAAATAAATTTTAAATATCAGTAAAAAGTAAAGTTGACATTATTCACAATATATCATGTGTTTAGATGTGCCTTAAGATGCCTTAACAAAGCAATTATGTAGAATTGAGATGGCTAAGAGAACCAAAGCACTTAGTGCCAGTCATGGTGATGTGGGTTTGATTCCTGGGGTATATATGGTAGAAAAAGAGAATGGAGTCTTAAAAGCTGACCTCCAACCTCCACACAGAGACAGAGACACACAGACATATATAGATATACAGACACACACATGCACATATCTTCAACTTATAATATTAAACTGCTTGCTCCAGGGGATCATAAAGCATATTTTGCTTTAGCATCAGAGAATTTCATTCTAACTAGAAAGACAGACTGCCCTCACCCTCCTAGAAGTAGATTCAGAAGAATCCATTCCCCACTTTCCTCAAGAGTTCATTATAAAATGTCTCGTGGGGGAGTTTGTTCATTGCTAAGTGACTCAGACACCTGTATTGAAGTACTTACAAATTATCCTTTTTCAACTGAAACTTTATGATACCAGCTGATCATGCCAAAAGGCATTCGTCCATCACTTCAATCTTCTAAAGATAAGCTCCATGACCTTAAACTGAGCATGTTCAATATTACACTCCTTAACTGAGTATACTCAGGAATGGGACAACTCCTATATGACTATGCAGATTTTCTGAATAAAATTCCCACAGCTCTTTTGTTCAAAGAGTGTATTGCTTTGGAAATGATTGCCACATTCTCCCTGTCAGTTGGAGACAAGCAGTAAAACATTTCCTTAATGCTTTTGTTGTGCTTACTTTAACTTTACACTCACTAAGATGTGAGAACATTGTATTTGGTTACATATATATTGAGTTCTAGGCTAGAAACATACATACTGAGAGATTACATAAAAACAATACATAAATTTGTTGTAATTTTGCCTTTCAACAGTAATGATGTTAATTCAGTTTAATTCATCTTTATCTATAAATACTCCACGAGTCACAAATATCAGAGGTCAAACAAGCCTGTGCTTCAATATATGATAACAAGTCAGAATACCAGATTCACAGTTTTTTTTTTTATCTTAATATCCTTATGCCTTTAAAGAAGATGATACCATTTTTGGTTATGGTTTTTTGTTTTGTGATATTTTACATACATAACTTGAGCATGTTTTTGGGAGTTTACCACTGCTTAAAACAAATATTGGATGGTTTTATCCACTTATTTGCATTTTACCTACTTATTTTCATATTGTCATGCTAGTGCCCTTGTGGAAAGGAAATGTCAGTAGTCTGAGTTCATTTTGTTTTGAAAGTCATTAAAATTCCCATTCATCGGCAGTTGGATTGCATTTAGACTGAATCTAATTTTAACACACTAAAAACCATTCCATGGTTACTTTGCATGGCTGGCAGTATATAAACAACTTTAATTTGGCTTATCTGGTGAAAGCGCAGAGTATGCAATGATAGAGGAATAGCAAACTACATGAAGTTTTCCACTCACACTGTTCTATTAGGGAAGCTGCTCTCTGCACATGCGGTATAATCACTGTTAAAATAATCTGCTTACCTACCCTTTCCTAGCTAACTCTCTTCTTTTCTAAGCCCATCTTGATCAGACCAGCTAGGGTCCTGCCTCTTCATAAGTTTCATCATATATATATTTCTATGCTTTCAAGTACATCTCAGTGATTATCATATACTTAAGTACATTGTTAGTTATATATAGACAAAATACATACAAAGTAAGTGAAGCAAATATCTTTATCCTTAAGAAAAAATATTTGGGGCTATCCAGTTATCTTTCTATATTAGCAATAATTACTTGGTGTAACACTTAATAAACAGATAATATAAGTTTGATGAATACCTGAATGAATGAATTAATTAATCAATACATTCAAAATAATTTTCTATCATTGTGGTTTTCACTCTGTTCTTTTCTAATCTCAGCCATTTCCCTCAGCTCTAATTTTGGAGTCTGACAAATTAATTAAATTAAACAATGAAGTTGCAGATGGAACAGTGGTATGACTCAGATATAACTTATTGTGATATCTGAAGATAGGGCTCAAGCTGGATACCCTGCTGTTGCTAAGTGACCAAAAACATCTCTATGTATAGCCCTCATGCTTGAATTGGGGTGAAAAGACATTTGTGCATTCTATTGAAAAATGTCTTTAGCAATTGCTTATTAATCTGAGAATATTCATTAGTATCTTATCAGACTAGGAACCAAATACTTACTGTGTCCTTTCTGCAACCCTGCTACAACATCTGCAAGAGAAATGAAGGGTAAGGAGATAGCTATTGGTTTCTTCTGGGTTAAATATACTTTTATTGTTGGTTTATCTTAGCCCAAATCAAAACTTACATTTATTTAAAGAGGAACATAATATTGAGTTCCTGCACAGCTGAGGAAGGGTGTCTTATTGCACTGACTGCTTTAGTAATCACTAGTTCCGACAGTGATTGCCACTGGAATAGTAAATACAGAGGGACAATGCAAGAAACATTGATGTAGCAAAGTAGTACGATAACTTTAATTGCTGTAAGGTTTCATACTCATTGTCAAAATAATAGTTAATCAGATGATTGAAGCAGAGCCTTCCATTTGAATAACAATCCTCTGTTGCCCCTGGAAGCTATTCAAATCTTCCCTTTCATAAAGCTTTTTCATTTTGTTCCTTCTCACAGCTGCCCAGGTGGTAAGAATGGGTACCATAAGCCCTTGAGAGAACACGTTCCTCTTCCCTAAGGGACAGTTACTGGATCTTCACAGAGAAGTTTGGAATCCTTTTTTTGTTTGTTTGTTTCAAGTTTTCTTTATAAATCCCTGAAAGGGTTTTAAGAGGGGAACAAAAACTCACAAGACTGCTTTTTAAATTTTTTTTTTAAATTTAAAAGGAGGGTTATTGTATAGGAGTTGGAATTTAGGGCACTGCCAAAACATGTGCACAGAATGTGTAACACTCTGGGTTCCGTGCTCTAATAATGAAGGAAAAATACACTGTTGGGATATAGTAAGGTGCTGGATGGTCAGAGTATAGGTGAAATTGGTCTGAAAGAGATATGGCATTGGTACAAATGTGTTTTGAGAATATCTAGAGATAGAAAAATAAGTAGTTTGGAGGAGTCATACCCAACAAAAAAAGCAGTCAAAAAGAATAGCCCAGGTTTAATTATTGAACTTTTGCTACAAAGACACAGCATCACCAAGATAACACTTATGAATGAAAGCATCAATTGAGCCTTGCTTACAATTTTAGAGTGTTAGTCTATGATCATCATGGTGAGAAGCAGACAGGCATTGTGATGGAGGAGTATCTGAGAGCTTTACTTCCTGATCAATAGGCAAGAGGTAGAAGGGGTGAGAGAGAAAGACAGAGAGATGGAGAGACAGAGAGGAGAGAAAGAGAGAGAGAGAGAGAGAGAGAGACAGACAGACAGACAGACAGACAGACACTGGGCTTGGCTCAGGCTTTTAAAAACCTCAAAACGGCCACCCCCAGTGACACAACTCCTTCCAAAAAGTCACACCTATTAATCCTTGCTAAAGAATTCCACAACTGATGCCATCCTCATTCAAACTACCAGAAGCCACAATACAGAATCACTGTGACATTTGGCCAAATCAAGAATATATCATGTATCACTACAATGTTTCATTTAATATATGGCTTAAAACTGGAAGCAGCACTCAAGGAGAAATCAAGTAGCAATTGAGGAAGATGTATTAGGTGCCATGGTCTGTGCAATATATGTTACATATCTGTGTAAGTTTCCATATCCTCATACAGATAGACATGAAGATGAGACGAAAGTGGTGAAATATTGTATTAAAGCTTATACGACTAACATATATCTTTTCCAGGATTCAAGATCTCTAAGAAATTAAGAGGGCTTTGTTATAGGCCAATAATAAACTTCCAGACTCCAATAAAGTGGACACAAATGATTAACAATGGAAAGCCTATTGATGAATATGTTGTTATATTTCTAAATGTAAGATTACTGAGGAGCATCAGATTAGAGTAAAATTTTAGATTTCTAAGATATATATTTGTTTCTGTTGCTCTTAGCTTTGACTCTGATTATTTGTCCTATAGTTTATAATAGACAAGAAGTAAACTGCCAAAAGAACAAAGAGTTAAACCAAGTTTTTTGTTGTTGATGTTGTTGTTGTTGTTGTTTTTTAATGAGGAAACTTGCTTTCATCATAGAAGCGTGTGACACTATGGAATCTATTAGTCCATGAGATCAGCTGTTAGAGGGTCACTGATTGACAACTATGGAAACTAAGGCACATAGAAATGATTATCCTGAGATTCTATCTTTATATTATAGGCTTCACTGAGGTTCAATTCAGTCAAAGCACTCATACACATGAAGAAATTTTAAAAAGACAAGAATAAGATTTTCAAAAATCATACTTAAGGGTTACAGCAAAGATGCAGAACTAATTTGACTTGGATAATAGACAAAAATGCTGCTTTACTCTCCACTTACCTAGTAAGATAAAGATACTTGAGGGGTTGATTTTTGTAAAGCACATCTTTATATATAATGACATAATAATATTCACATTTAATGAAGAGAAATTAAGTCATTTTTGCTTTCTTTAGAATCTCATACAAGCAACATCACTATGAACTCTAAAGCATTATTAATGTATTTCTTTATAATAATGTTTGTTTATTGGTGCCTATGTCATAAAAACAGCGTTCACTGAAATGTATACAGATTTCTGAACACTGGCTTTTTATCTAACTTTCAGTTTCACAATTACAATAAATATAAGAAGCTCCTGTGTGAAAAGCTATTTTAAAAATACATTAATAAGTTATTAGATGAACATTTTTATTTTTACCAACTAAAATGTTACTTGTCTAATGTCTATCTTCTAAAGTGACATTTAGTACACTTGAGCTTAAAGGTACTGAGTTTATCTACCTCAAAAATGTTGATATAGAAGTGTCTTATAGGCAGTGGTGGTACACACCTTTAGTCCCAGCACTCAGGAGGCAGAGGCAGGAGGATCTCTGTAAGTTCAAGGCCAGCTAGGTCTACAGGACAGCCAAAGTTACAACAGAGAAACTCTGTCTCAAAAAAGAAACAAACCATGACCAATACTCCAGGGCAGGTCAGCAACTAGAGACTGGCTAGCCAGGAGAGGGCATCTAAAGTTATCCTGCTCTCCACATAAATAGATACCTAGCCCAGACTTCATCAGAGAGTCTTCCTCTGGTAGCTGATAGGATCAGATGCAGAGATGCAGGGCCAAATAAAGTACATAGATCAGGGAATCCCACAAAAGAGGTGGAAGAGGGACTGTGGGGACTAGAGGGGTTGAAGATATCAGAACAAACCCCACGGAGGCAACTGACTGGCATTCTTAGGAGCTCACAGAGCCTGAAGCTGCAGACATGGAACCTGCTGAGTCCCCCAATATCTCCTGAGGTTGCCTGGCCTGTTGCTCTTGAAGAATACAGAAATAATAGAGTAGGGATGTATGTCTCTGAACCTCTTGCCCACCCTTGAGTACCTTGTCCCCGTACTGGGTTGCCTATCATCTGTTGTTTTACCAAAATAATGTACTTTTCCTATTTAAAAAATTCTATATTTCTATAGGGTTTGGGGAATTTCCTTTTCTTTCATTTAATATTCCCTAGTTTAAGAAATAAATTTATACACTCCTCTTGAACTTAAGTTCCTATTGCCAGTTTATTTCATAAATTGAATTTTTAACCCCCTAAAGGATATAAGAAGTCTTCTCCTTAAAGAGCATTGGACATTAGTGGCATTACAAGTAGTTTAGGAATGCCACATTTTTTAAATAGAGACTCAAAGTCATTTTAATTTGTTTTGCCATGTTTCTTATGATTAGTGATGATATATAAAATGGAATTCAAAGCCAAATATTTGAGAACTACTCTGTGTATCTTCAATATATACGAATATATATATATATATATATATATATATATATATGAATTACAATGTAATAAACTATTTTGTCCCTGTTAATTTTTTCATTGCCAGAATCTTTTATTACTCTACAGTAGAATGACTAAAAAAATTTGAAAGAAAGTTTATTAAGGACATTCCATTACTTAATAACAAGACTTTCAATAAGTCTATGTTAATCCATATACTTTTCTATTGCTAAACTGAAAGATGTATACGTTGCAGAGGTAGAGGCAGGCAGAAGTCTGTGAAGTCAAGGCCAGCCTGGTCTACAGAGTGAGTTCCAGAGCAGCCAGAGTTACAACACAGAAACCCTGTATCAAAAAAATACAAATTCAGAGCGAGATATTAATGATAATTATTTGATATATGATACAACTTGGTTATGATTTATACTTTAGCCTTTATAAGTTTCACCAACAGAAATACTAATGAATTTTTTCAAGAATTATAGCTACTTCCTAAGGGATAACATTTCAACAAACATTTTAAAATTCATTTTAATGAAACATATAAGTTACCTATAATAAGTATACCTTTCAAACTCAAAAATGTAGACAAAACAAAATATACTTGAATACTATATTAAGTGTTTGAGAAATTTTATCATAAAATAGTAAGTTATCATATGGAGCAAAACAAATAAGCAATCTGCTCATGGGTAAGATGGCAGTGGGGAGGGGGAACCAAGAACTTTCATCAGCATAGCCACATCAAGAAGAACAAATGGTCATGTTGATTGGCCTCAGATCTCTATTGAGGTACTGAAAGAAGCATGGAGATTTTAGAGGAGAGGAGAATGGGGACCACATAGATGATAGAGAAGGTAATTGATATTTCTTTAAGTCAAGTTTAATTGATCATTACTTCAGGACTAGTCCTGAGAGTTGGGTCTATAAATGTCATTATTACTGTTATCACCTGAGGGGAAAGTTGAGTTCCCATGTTGAGGTGAAGCCTCAGTTGGTATCATGGGGCAATCTCTCCTGCTTTAACAGAGAACTCTCATCACAGGGTGATTTGTTCTTTGAGGTTCACTGTGGGTTAGTGCTAGAAGAAGTAGGTTAACTGTGTGTAGGCTTGGAGGTTTGCTAGCTCAGGCTCACTTCATGTCACTCTCTGCTTCCTAACAGCAAAATGACTAACTGCCTCCTGTTCATGATGCCACGCTTACTACTTCATGGTGGATGCATTTACTGAACTGAAAGCCAGAGCATACCCTGTCTCCATAACCAGCTTCCTGTAAGATACTTGGTCAAAGCAATGAAAAGAGTACTACAGAGACAGACTTAAGACAGAGGAGATAGACAAGTTAGAATCGTCAGTGAGAAGGCCTATCTTTGGATTCATTTTGAAATTTTGTATCTCAAAAGAGTTTCAGAGTCCTAGAACATAAGAGTAGTCAAATATAAGTTCATATCAATGTCTTCTATAACTCATAGAAATCACTCATTTCCTTTTATTTCACCAAGAAAGCAATGGAAATAAACTATCAGAAACATATCTATGTGTTTTTGTTCAGGAATCAAACAACATTGTTGATAGCTCCAGCTTGTTAAGCTGTCTCCATCAAAGTCACTTTTCTAATCCTATAAGAAGTTATTGCAAGTGCTTATCCATCCCTTTCTGATGATAGTCAAATAATTGCTAAGCAAGAAATAGTAGAGAATCTGATAAAAAGCTCTTAGTTGATATTTTCTGTCAGAGCTATAAAAGATAACTGTGAGTTTAATCTGTTTTCTTCCCTATTTCTGTTCAGTAGCTTATTCTACTTTATTAGCAGCTTCTATGTATCAGTTAATGTATTAGACCTTGATTATTCAAACATCAGTAACATACAGTCTTGTCCATGAAGGAAAAAGTCATATTCATAAGCCATTATAATATAATGTGGAATTACAGTAAGGCATGTATCCTAGTTATTATGGATCAGCTTAGTATTCAGGAATCCTTTTCAACAATTCTTGTTAAACATACCTTTTATAGGGTCCAGTTTCAACTACTCACAAGGCTAAAAAAAGCTTTAAAGTTTTAAGAAAACAAAGTGTTTGAAAACGGATGACAAAATGAGTTTTAAATGTCAGATTTGTTATCTATTGATATTTTATATTGTTGTTTTAAATGTAATTAGCTTTCAATTTTGAACCACCTAAATAAGTTAATAAATGTACTTACCACTCAATTTTAAAGCACCTATCAGTTATTCTAACTTCAACTTATGATACATTGTCAATCGAATCTGAAAATCAGTCAACAATTTCAAATACTTTGTCTTCATTGACAATGATAATTCACATATTTCTCTAGACTCTTTATTTTTGAAAATCTGATGTGTGAAAATTTTCTGGCAACAGTGGGTAATGGAGAGTTGGGTTGCTTTTTCTTTCTGTAATATGTGCTTAATCTACTTATATTAATTTCTAAAATAGTTTAGGAAAATGCTATACTAAATGCTTTGGGAGATCACTTTGAAAGAGGTTTTAGTCTTGAGGTTATGCCTATTCATACATACTGAAATATAGAATTAGAAATGTGGTAAGTGACAGAGATAATATAATATAATATTTTAGTCTGCAACTGCAGCTGTATCACTGTACCCTTTAAGAAAATGTACTATAGTCTGTCATGAGATTAAATAGGGCCTAGAGAGGCAAAATTTATACAAGATCTGGAACCCTTTAATATTAGGTATAGGATTAGAACCCAAATATCTGAATCATCTACCAAATATTGTCCATCATTCCATTCTCAATTAATAATCTGTGTCAATAAAAATGGAACAAAGAGTGAAATTATTTTTATTAGTGTATTTGTTTGTTGGATAATCCAAACATACATAAAGTAGTGGACAGCATGGGAGAAATGGTTAACCGTGGAGCAGTAAGCTGATGCTTTTAACTAATGTTTTTAACCATCAGTATCACTTGCTGGCCACCTTTTTAAGGGTAGGGATATAGCTACTTAAAGAAACAACACTACTGAGCTAGAAACATATAAATGTTGTCTGTAACACAACTGTGACAGCAAGGTCAACGGTGCATAGAAATTGCTTGTTATAGAAGCTCCACCAGCCAATTCAGGCATTAGAAAGCTTTGGTAGGTTATAAAATATTTCATTAGTTCCCTCCTTATAATTCCAATGGTGTAGCCTAAAATGCAAATTATAAGGCTATCTTATTGGAAATGCATTTTTAAACTCATTTTTAAACTCATAAACTCATCTGAGCACTATATATCACCTGGTCTCTAGATTATTTTTTCCAATAATGACAGATATGGAATCTGTCCTGTTCAAAAGGTACACAGCAAAGTACTTCCATATATTGTCCAAATAAATAACCAATGTTGTAGCATTTATTTTGACTCATTTCAATATATCAAGGATTGTTAAAGGCACATTATTATAAAGAGTTATAAATATCATGTTCCCCAAATGTGAAGACTAGCCATGTGTTCTCCAAACTCACAGCAATGAATAAAAGTTATTTGTGCCTATTGATTTTTCTGACAATTGTGTACATCATTTTCTGACACATACCTATTCCTTGCAATGAGAAGAAAATACAAAAGCAGAATTATAGACAAAGATTTAAAATCAAATCAGCATGTTAGTTTGTGTTTAAAGAACACAGTTGTCAACAGTATTCACATTATGTTCCCAGAAGGTAGTGGCGTTTGACAAAAAGCTAGAGTCACTTTTTCTTAAGTTTTAAGAATATGATTATTTGAGTTTAAAGAGATGGAACAAAGATGTGATGTAAAAAGTACTTGAAGAGATGATAAAATGAGTTACCCTCAATCTACATCTCAACATACACTAAGCCACTGCAGTAGAATAAATCCTACCAAGTGTCAGAAGATGAAACTAATCCAAAACATTTCAAGAAACATGAGGGCTTTGTGAATTACAAAGCAATTCTGTAAATCAGGTGAATTGTTGCTGTTCTTGATGGAAAAGAGGACTTTGTAAATTCACTGGTGGAATGTGCTTATAAGTGTTCAAGTATTGCTCATTACTAACTAGGGAGTATCCCTGTGGAGTCTTTGGAGTGGCATTTCTTTTGCCTATAAGAGAAGCTACTTTATTTTTTAATTATATGTTCCATTTCTGTCCTGATTACAAACTTAGAAGAGACGAAATTTGCCAAAAACTTCAAAATTTCCTTCATCACTAAACCATACCACATAGCTAAAATATCAAACAAAAATGATACAGCACTTTCTTCCTATAGATATTCAATTCTTGGAGGCCAACAGAACACTTTAGGCAAGTCACTTGAAGTCTAACACCCTTATGACCTATCTACAGTCACATTTCCCTGGACTTCTCTACTAACTTCTCTGCCTCAGAAAGCTGGGGCTCGGTGCCCTCTATGTGCCAACTATGTAATATGATTTCAAAAATGGTGCAGTTCATATACAAGTGATACTTCTTAATGTAATGAATCATCATTTTTGTAGAACTCTGTTCCACTGTTCAAGCTTATGCCTAATAACTTAGTATTGTATATGGAGCAGTTGTTTTCCTTCTTTGTGTGGTAATGTAGATTCTATAATATATCATGTCTTCTGCCTTAGAGAATATATATGAGTACAAATAATGTCCCATGAAACTCTACATATAAAAGTTAGTCAAGCTACAGGGAAGTACAATAGGATTGAAACACAACAAAACAGTGATCAAGCATGACTTAAAATAGACATCTATAATTATGATACTTCTTTGAAGTATCCAATTACAGTGTATATTTCTATGCAAATTTCATATTCCAGTGCATAAAACATCTATTTACATATAAAAATTTAGGAACTTTGTTTAAAATAAGTAAATCTGAAAGATATACCATGTTTATCTACATTTTTATCCTGCGAGACACCAATGATATGTGACCATAGAAAAGGCCATGATAACTGCCAATTTGTAATAAAGTCATTTAATGCTTTTTAAGAGTAGTATATCAGTAGCATGGTGTGACAGACTTAATACATATGGACAGAGACAAGGGATATAATGAAAGATAATCCAAGACAGGCTGGTTGTTTAAAAAGCTTGCTGCAAAATTGGAGAAGAAAATGAAGGTAATATTTTAAATAAGAATCAAAGAGAGATCTCATCAGAAATGGGAAGAATTAATCAAGGAAACACAGTAAATAATTAATACCCAATTTACAAAGTCTTCTTTATAAAATATTTCTAAGAATTTTTAAAGGGTTTTTTAGCTTTATCTCAAAATCTCAAGACAATAATAAAGTCTTCATTATCTATATGAAATATAAATAATATTACACAAAATCATTCTCCAGTGAGCTTAAAAATTTGGAGAAAAATAATCTTAACTGAATTCATGAGCATTATAAAAAATGCATCTTTTAATGTGTCCATTATGTAAGGACACCCGTGTTAGCTCTTGTGGTGGTTTGAATAGGAATTATTTCCATAGGTTCATATATTTGAATGCATAGTTACCAGGAAGTGTAAGTAGGTATTGCCTTTTGGAAGAAGTGTGTCACTGGGGCTGGGATTTTAGGTTTCAAAAGCCAGAACAAGCCCAGTCTCCACCCCTCCCCTCTGCTTGTGGATCATGGTTGAGAAGCTCTGAGCTACTGTGCCAATGCCAGCTTGCATGTTGCCATGCTTCTTGACATGACGATAATGGACTAAGCCTCTGAAACTGTAAGCAAGATTCCATTTAAATACTTTCTTTTATAAGAGTTTCCTTGGTCATAGTACCTTTTCAAAGCAATAGAACAATGACTAAGATAGGTATCTTATACATTATTAAATAACATATTTAAAATTATCAGATAACATATGTATAGTGCTACATATCTTAAACCTATAGCTCAATGAATCTCTCAAACTTCACCCAAAACAAGTGCCCCCCCAGCTCCTCCTTAGACTGTGGTGGGAAATAACTAGATAGTTCTTAATGCATCAACCCTGTTTAAAAGGAGAAATCAGTCTTATTGAAGTTGATTAGTTTTATGTACATGTACTTCTGAAAATATCATATGGTTTGAGGAGAAACATCACAGAAGCAAAAAACACTCACACAATCCATTCTAATTTATTCTTTGTCTCTAACTCTTTTTCATCTCCAAATATTATGAAGGACCACAAGATGTCAGATATAAAGAAAACAGAAACCATGTGGTGCTATATCTATATAGTTTATAAATCATGATATTAAGATTAGCAGAACAGCCACTTATGTGCCACAGTGAGTTTTTGTCATAGTTTTGAATTCCCAAAAGACTTTCCAGTGAGAATAATATTTGGGTTAAATACAAGGAATGCAAAATAGCCATGAGAAGGATAGGCAGTAGGATGAGTACATCTCTGGGCAGGTGAAATAGTTTATGGTTTTATGACAGCAAACCTATATCGATGTATGAATTTGCTATATCAACTTGTTGCTAATTGTGTTGAATAACACAGAGGCAACACAAGAAACCTTGACCTGGCTCCAGACTAGGAATTTTTATGCATGTCATTATGTCCTGAGTCACATTCCACACCACACTGTCACTTTTCTCTTTATATTTCTAGGTAATAAATACGTCTGCTGGTGATGTTAGGAGAAACATTTTACATAAAATTTGAAAATTCCAATAATCTAGATTATAACACTTGTCTGTCTATTGAGCATTATTTGAAGAGGAAACAGTGAACTGTTGTGATCTAGATCATCAGTTGACTACTAATAGAATTGTCACCAGGGAAGATGATTTTATAGTATGTCTATTATTCATGTTTCAAATAACAAACAATAATACCTAATGGGGTTGTTCCTTCAGTTACAATGAATGTGGCTACTAATAAGTCCACTATAAACAGAAAATACCAGAAGCTGAAAATGCATTTAATATAGCTAAGCTAGCAAATATCATTATAATTTATTTTACCAGAAATATGTTCTGAATACATATACTAGACTATAATTATGCAAAGCTATCTGATACAAAACATACAGTAAAAATGTTACGTATCTCATATAATTTATGGAATAATTATTTCAGAAAAAATACTGGCAAAACAGTACATGATCTTAAATATTTATGCCTGTGATTTTGTGGCTGCCTGGGGCATATGGCTTGGTCCTGCTATTCAGCATATTGAGGGAATATCATAACACATATTACTATCTTAGGAATAGATAAAACTTGAACACTTCAAGTGTAGTTTTGATTTAATGCTTCTTCTTTTTGCATTATACAAAAGCTTGTAAATTGTAGCCATGCACATGAGAAATCATCTATATTAATAGTAAGCTCATGCCTAAAGCTCATCATATTACTTTGTGATGAAACCTACCTATTATTAGTATGTTTGTTATTGTATAAAATAGTTACATTTTCCAAATGATACCAAATATAGAGCCTGTTTCTTTTATAAATACAAGTTCCTAGATTAGGCTTTATAGAACTTTGGGGTAATTTATTATGTGCAGTAGAAACTGGGAGGCTCAGAAAGAGAAAGTTCTTTCTGAAATATCTTAACTAATATATTATTAAAAACAAAGTACTGTATTAGTAGTTATAATTTGGAAAATATTTCACTCCGATTTTTGCATATGGACATTTATATATTTTGACTTTGGTTATACTCTTTACTAAGAGCTTCCGACTTATAAAAGCAAAAGCCAAGATTTCTAATTTTGCTAAAAAAGAACAATTCATCAAACTTGAAGTGTAAGCTAATTCTTACAAAAGAAATATGGACAAGTCATTTGCAAATGGGTAAAGGTTAAGTATACTCTGGTTCTATGAGATTTTTAAATATCCATTATGAAATATTGAAAATGTTCCTTACAGAATCAATTTCATGAGATTTTAGAATTACCACATGTATCATTGAAATCTTTTATTTGAATTGGAAATAAAAAGAATCATAAAGGATTAATAGTCGGCAGAAGGAAATCATATGCAAAAAGCTTGTTTTGTAAGGCATTTTTGTGTTGCACACACCATTCTAGGTTACTGATTCTGCAAGTGCAGACACTTAAGTTATCTTCATGAAACCTGAAAAATGAATAATTCTGTTTCTCTTATACAAGAAGAAATTATTTTATATGCAATGATTTCTGTCTAGTCTCTTGAGGTTTGAAGAAAGTTGTTATGGCTGAAGAAGTTTGAAAGCTTCAAAGAAATTATTTTGTTTCAATTTGAACAAATGTTTTTTGAAATAACAAAAACCCCTGTGTTTTCTATGTATACAACCATGATTTTGTTACAATGAATGGACAAGTCCATTCATAAATTAATAACACAGAAAAATTAATTGATAACACAGAAAAAATTAATAACAGCCTAGAAAACAACAACATAATTATACTGGTTTTCTCAATTCCTTGGCAAACTTGGCAGTAAATTATGATAACATATTACTGGAACATCAGTTAGGCATTATAAATCTTTTATCCTGCCTGATTTGTGAACACTCCAATGATTTAAGACACACTGTGCTCTTAATTTTTCATTGTAAATGTAATGAACACATATTTTCAATGACTCTGTCTTAGCTATACTAAATAATCAAAAGTATTTTATTTCATAACTTTTAGAATATATATTTTTCACTCATAGCCCTTTAAATTCATTGCCTAAAGAACATAAATAACTGTAGGATGGAAGTGAGTTTTCATTTCAATGGTATGATGCTTTTTTAACATGTCTGAGTCCCTGAGTAACACTCAAACATGACAAAGGAAGGAAGAAAGGAAGAAAGGAAGAAAGGAAGGAAGGAAGGAAGGAAGGAAGGAAGGAAGGAAGGAAGGAAGGAAGGAAAAAAGGGAGGGAGGGAGGGAGGGAGGAAGGAATGACAGAAGCAAAGGATGGAAGTAAAGAAGGAATAAAGATGGGGGGAAATAAAGAAATCCATAAGAAACAACTGATATCTATGATTTCACTAGTACTGAGTAGTTAGCTAGATTTCCAGGACCTGAGTGTCTTAAATGCAATTAGAGAGCTGTTGGTTACTCACAAGGTGTATGTGCCACTATTGTACCCGTAGGTTTGCTGTGCCAAGCTGGTCATTGATGTGGTTCATAGTCATGTGTCATAACTAAGATTGCTAGTTGCCTGCCTCATAACTAGGTAAGATTGCTAGTTGCCTGCTTCCTTTAAAGACATTCATGTTGGTTCCTACAATCACAACATTGCTATAGTAGTATAATCTCTAACAAACAACAATCTAAGTATTTTGTTCTTATGCTTAGAGATAAATGTAGTCTTCAAGGAAACATTTATGTACCAGAAGGCGACCACTACAGAAAACTACAACCAATAAAAATACAGAGATGTGGAACCAAGTCCCAGTGGACAAACCCACAAAACTCTCCTGGTTCTAAGGCTTGAAAAACATTGCAGAAGAGGGGGTAATTAATGAAAAAAGGCCATTTATTTGAAAGAGAAAGGAGAGATATATGGGGTGTTGGTGGGAGGAAAGGTTAAGAGGAAGTGTAATTTCAAAACTGAAAAAGTAAAACCAAAACATGAAATACACAAACACTTGCAGAGAGAGAGAGAGAGAGTGAGAGAGAGAGAGAGAGAGAGAGAGAGAGAGAGAGAGAGAGAGAGAGAGAGAGAGAGATTTAATAAGAGATCACCAAGATCTGATTTTGTCATTGGTAAGGTTTACTAAAATTGAGTGACAAAGAACAAGGAACCCTAAAAGGACACTGAGTACATTAAAAGTGATACAGCTGATAACAAAAAATCTTTTAAGAATCTTTTTTTTTTTAATTTTTTTCCAAGAAACAGTTTCTCTATGTAGTCCTTGCTGTCCTGGAACTCACTCTGTAGACCAACCTGGCTCAAGCTCACAGAGATTCACCTGCCTCTGCCTCCCAAGTGCTGGGATTAAAGGCGTGCGCCACCATTGCCCTGGCATGAAAAAAAAAATCTTGTATTCAACTGTTTGACTGTGCTAACATTTCTAGAAAGTGATTATTGTTGTTTATTGATGACCATTCTACATGGACATAATCAGAATTTAAAATATATGTTTTAATTAAAAATCTTCCTGCTGCTCATCATTACAAAATGTGAAGAATTAATTGGCTAGGCTTTTGATTTCATAGAATTTGATTATGTTGTTAACAGCATCATCTTTCATTGACAAAGAATTTCCTCTTCCAGACAAAACTTCATCTCAGCCCAGAACTAAGTTCTTGAGTAAAATTAAAAGCATTGCCAGCCATAAGAAAGACCAATAGAAAATAATTAAGTGACACATCTTTTTTTTTACTAAAACTTTTTTTTCTGTTCTTGATTTTATTCTTTTATCAATGAAGACTAGAAAACTGAGTTTCTGAGATCTCCCTGCCTTAGCTTCCTGAGCACTCAGATTACAGATGTATACTAACAATGTGGCTTACTTTAATGTGGCTTCCAAACTGTGACCATTCCTTTTTTGCTGTAGATACTATTCTAGTTTGATTTCTGTTGCTATCATATGATATATAGAGAAAATTCAACTTAGAGAAGAAAGGGTTTTATTCTGCTAAGAATTCAAGTTTAGAGCCCATCATAGCAGGAAATTCACAGTGACAGGAGCTTCAAGTATCTATTCACACACAGTCAAGAACAGAAATAAATACAAGCATGCTCACTTGTCTGTTTGCTTATAGTCAGCTTGAATTCTCTATTCTTACACACTTTAGTACCTCCTGACTCAATAAATGTTGTGTCCATACTGGACTCAGTTTTCCCACATCAATTAACTTAATTAAGACAATCCCTTACAGATATACCCACATGATACCACCACAGCATAGAAAACCTCTCAGTGAAACTCTCTTCCCAGGTGATTCAGTGTTGAATCAAGTTATCAAAAGAAGCCATCACAGATAATTATTCACATGATGTTTGGCATAGTGGAACCATTTAGTGCAAGATGATTGAAAGTATCTCATCACTACAAATTTCTTCAAAGGCATTAAAGATAATAACTAAATTAAGTATAATAATCTCTAATGTATTATGAAATGTTTCATATAGGTTATCTTAATACAATATTTGTGTATGTTTAAGATGCACCAAACCCAGGGTTTTGTACTTAATAAGAATAGCCAATGAACAATATCCTCAGAGTTATCTGTGTATTTTACAATGTCACTACTTAGTGATTCCTAAAGGCTGGCAGTAATGTGGTGGCCCAGGATGAAAGAAGGGTGGTTAGATATGACCAAGGCATACAGTGTACACATATGGAGTTATCACGGTTAATACTATTAAACTTAGTATGTACAAAAATGAGTTAATGTAAATAGACATGAAATTAAATAAATGGTGAAATCCCTCTGGGCTTTATTGACTTCTATGATTTTTACCTTTTTATAGTACATATCAAGTTATCCAGCCTCTTAAAGAGCTAAGGTTACAGGAGGCATAGCAAATTTTGGGTTCTATTCCCTCCAGATGTTCAGGCTTTTAATCTAGAGTTCCTTTAACCACTTTGACATTTCTGTTGTGAACTGACCAAAATTTATTAATGATGTCCTGTATCAGTATTCTTGAATATAATAATCAATGGGAACCAACTACCTTTTCTTTGCTTGGAAATTTGTCCCAACTGAAAAGCAACATTTTATTTTGTAGTTTTAATAGTCAAATGAGACATTATCTTTGAGATATATTTTAGTTATTATAAAATGAAGTTTCTTTTTATCATTCTTCTTCTTCCAGTACATTCTGTAGTGGTTGGTTTTATGTGTCAACTTGTCTACACGACAGTGGTATAATGTAAACATAATCTAGATGTTTTAAGCAAGGAATTTTATAGTGTACTGATTCTAAATAAGGGGAAATTAATTAAAACACTAAGGCTTAAAATAGCAGCCCCACCCACCCTCTATCTCTTTGTGTGTGTGTGTGTGTGTGTGTGTGTGTGTGTGTGTGTGTGTGTGTTTGTTTGTGGTGGTGATGGTCTTTGAGAATAATAAGATTGTAAGTCAGTTAAAGTATGGTTCTTCATAGATTCATATAGCAAATGAAATCATTCAAATGGGCTCCTTAAAATATCAGACAATTTTCTCAAACAATATTTTGCCATGTCATAAAAATATATTGTATTATAAGAAAAAGATGTCCCTTTTTGGCTATTATCTTTATGTAATTAAAACTGAGATTTTTTTTTCATTGAAAAAATGGCAGATTGTTTTTCATTCAAAGAAAATACAGTACCTTGAAGCTTTGGCTTCTTGAAATTCATGATGATCTTTTTAGTTTTTCCAATTTTTGACAATATTCCTTTTTGTAAAATATAGTGGTTGCTACCCAATGTGAGTGTGGTGCCTTGGTGGTTCTATTAACAGAGTATCACCACTATGATGAGATGTTTGTGAAAGCTAACTTATAAAGTCAAAGGTTTTTGTTATTGCTCCTAGTTCTAGAAGTTACAGTCATGATTAACTGGTCTTATTATTTTGCTTATTATTTTGGGACAGTGTCATGGAAACACAAGATAGTGTGAGTAGATGGCAGATCAAAACCACTCCCATCACGAAGCAGGAAAAAAAAAGAAAGAGATTAGAAATGCCAGGGTCCCGTAAATAACATCAAAGTCACTTCTTCAAAAACCTGAAGATCTCCTACTTGGCCCCACATTCTAGTGTTCCTGAAACTTCACAGTAGCGTAATGCTACAACCAAGATTGTAGTACATGGGCCTTTAGGAGATATTCAAGTTCTAACTAAAAATTTCATTAATCCATTTTAACTAATCTTGAAATAAATTGAGTATAAATTGAAGTATAGTGAAGAATGGTGTAAAGTTAGCAACACACTAAAAAGAAGAGCCCTAGATTTTAACACACTATTAAACCTTTTTTCTAGCTGTTAGGTCTTGGGTAGGTTACTGTGGTAAACTAAACTATTCCTTCCTATATATTTATGCCCTAATCTCAAAATCTGTTTATAAAAAGAGGAATTTACAAATGTAGTTGTGGGTATAAACACTAATGGGGGGATTTTTCTGGCTCATCAGGGTGGCCTAACATAGTCAGAATTCTTGCACACTTAATGCAAGGAAGATGAGGCAGAAGGAGAAAGTTAGGGAAGAACTAATCCTATCACTGATGGTGAAGTATAAAAGAATGATAGCTTAGCAAGTTTGTAAGATCCAACCTCAAATGGGTTTTCAAGAAGGGTTCAGGGTTCAACTCATTGCTTGACTAGCACAAGCAAGACCCTAAGTTACATTCCAGCACTGCGTTAATGGTGGTCTTTGGCCTATATATGGTTAGGGCATGGATCCCAATCAACAGAGGAGATGACCAGGAAAGAGGACTTTTCCCCTAGAGCTTTCAGCTAACGAAAACTAGTTAATGTTTCATTTTAGCATTGTTAAACATCTTGGCTTTTTAGCTGCAGAACTGTGAGTGAAGAAGAAATTTGTGTTGCTTTAAGCTCTGTACATGTGGTTACTTCATACCTAGCAACAGAAAATTATCACAACTATTTTACTTCTTTAAGTTTTTGTTTGGTACAATGTATTATTTTTCAGGTTAAGAGTTGTAATGGATAGAATTTTCCTTAAAACAAAGTATTTAGACATAGTGGTTAAAGGAATGTTTTGTGAAATACAATCATCATAAATGCTGTTTAATAAGAAAATAAGTATCTCAAATGTCTCTGGTATGAATCTTTTCCTTCTTGAACCTCAATTCTATGAGATTTTAAAAAAAATTTTGAGGCATAAGAAAAACTGACTAGGGTTAATTTATGTTTTCTATTGATATCATGGACTTTGGGAAATGACTTAAAACATTTAGACTAATGCCCAATTATATCTAGGGCCAGTTATTCACGGTTCTCATTTAAGAAAAATTCTATTCTCAAATCTGTAAAGTGCAGCTCTTGTGTGTTTTTAGTATATTATATTTATTGTCTTCCATTTGTTCTATTAACCAAATTCTAGAAAGTAGGCTATTAAGAGATGGGCCTCAAAGAAGAATTGGACTGGAAGGATATTGATTGTATGTTTTTTCCTTGTGAATTGTTTTGGAAAATAAATTTCACAGATGATCCAGAGTGAGAAAGAATGAAGATTTCTTATAGTTACTGTAAGTACATCAGAAAATAGATAAAACAAAACAAAAGAAACCCTTGGGCCTATGACTATCTCTGGTTAATTAGGGGTTGGGAGATTTTCTCTATTCGCATTTCTATAAGACTATCTTTGCTAACTATAATTTCAAATTCTAATGAAACTTCACTTTATGTATTCCTTCTGGTGACATTATTATGCAGTGTTGTGCCTCTTTACTGGAAATTTGCTTTTATTACCTGTCATAGCTGCCACATAGATCACAGAGCCTAATTCCCAACTCGAAATAATCAGGAGCTTCGTGTTAGAGTTGTGATAATCTGAGTCACCTCTGGTGGCCATTACAGACTGTTGGATCTACACACACAGGTATATCTATTTGGTTTTTACCCAATTAAGTGTACTCATTTTCATTTTACAAAGATTCTGTCAGTTTCATAAAACATTCTTATATGCAGTGGTTTATATCATACAGGAGGAACAGAGTTTATTTTGCCTGTGAATGAATTTCATGACAAACTCAATTTGGTTGTTTTTGTAATTACCCTGGTTGCCTCCAGTAACATCTGCCTTCAAAACTGCAATCCACAGAAGAGCATCTTTCCATGATGAAATTTGGCTAGGGTAATTTTCATCAGGGAGCTTGATTAATTTTTAGTGCTTTTGTAAAATACCTTAGTATAATTGGAGCTACTTGTATATTTATAGAGATTTGGATGACCTGAACAAGTATTGGAACCACTATTAGTTGACGTTGTGATTTTAAAATATTTGCTTTTCCTCCGTGTGTGTGTGTGTGTGTGTGTGTGTGTGTGTGTGTGTGTGTGTGTGTGTGTGTTTCTCATCTGGAAGAAAAGTGGGGAAATTGCTCATGCATACCTTAAATGGATTTTCCTTGGCAGTGTAAAAGTTCATCTAATCTTTTTCCCCGAAAGAGAAAGTGTCCAGAAAAATTGACTTATGCAATATCCAGTAACTTTTCCTTTGTCTCTCAGAATCTAAATGATAGCAAGAATATTAGAGATTTCTAGAGGAACAAAATGGAGCCCATGATGTCATTTTCTTCATGACTGCCCGTCATCCTAAAACAAGATGAGAAAATCCAATGATTGTTAAGTATCATGGAAAAATTCCCAGAGGTACCAGGCTTTTTCCTTGTGAATTCAAGAAGCACTCATACACAATTGAAGGCAAATGTTCAAATGAAACATTATGCACAGGATAGCACTAACTGATACTGAACTTTTATGGAATTCAGGGTTAAATTTAATAAAATTATTGGTCATGAAAAATTAAAGGGGTGAGCAATTTGCTTTCCATTGATTTTGTACTGTAGATGAACAAGAACACTTGGCACAAATAAAGTTAAACATAATGTTTTCTGGAACTGATACTCTTTAGGATTCTGCAACAAGCAGAGTCCACAGCAGGACTGACCACAGACATAGCCCACAGTCCAGGGCTGCCTCTGTGGTGGTTCTGCCCCCCCCCACAGTCTACAGCGTGGGACTCCTACTTTTGTGAGGAGCTCCACCGCTGACACACCCCTACACATCTATCTATGATCAGCCTCCACAGCCCTGTGAAGGAAGCTCTGCCTTAGCTCCATCCCCTTGCCAGGCCCAACCCCCAGCTAGCTAACGTCAAACAGAAGGAGGACCTGATTGAGGATTACACTCCTGGATATGCCCCCCCCAGATGGAACCTCACAGCCATCAGCACTCCTGGTTGACATCACCTCCCCTTCCAAGATGGACCCTCACAGCCATCTGTGTTTCTTCCAGGAAGCAAAGTTAACTTTACCAGAAAACCTATCCTCTCTACAGTCCATCTGCTATTCAAAACTAATGCTTGCTTCCCTCATCACCCTGCTGGGGACTCCAGGGGCCTGGCCACCATTCTTTGTGCCCACCAGGAACCCCAAATGGTGCCAAGGACCACTGAGGAGCCAGCATATTTCCCTTTTGGGAGACTCTAGCTCTGCAAGGCTAGGGAGCTCTTGGACTTGAAACCCCTCATAAGAAAGCTCCCCCCTGGGACTATCAGGGACCCCAGTCCCATCTGGCTGTGGGGTTCCCCAACCTGACAGAACAGCACAGAAGGGTCCCAACTAACACAAATGACCCTGAGCTGGGCCCTCTCAACCCTCTCTGGACTGTGAATTCCACCAATCACAGGCCAAAGAAATTCCACCAATAGAAGGCCATATTGATAGCTCCGCCCCCTTCAGAACCCTTTAAAAAGGACTGAGCAGCCCTCAGTTTTCACTGTTTCTCTACGGAGCAGAAGCAGTCCCTGGCCTGCTGAGACCATCAGAGAGAAGAAAGAACAGCTCACCTGGGATATTTCCCTACAGAGCTGCAACACTGGGGACACCTGGCCAGAAGCTCCTTGGTCCTATTTGGATATTCTCCCTTCAGGACTGCACCATTTTCAGGAGGTGAGGTGAGGTGAGGTGAAGCAGAGCTGGACACTTCACCTCAGCTCTACTGGGCTGAGCAACTCATCAGTCCAGTTGGAAAATTCTCCCTTCAGGACTGGATGACCTCTACAGGGAGATTTCTCCCTTAGGCATTGTGTGGTCGCTGAGCCATCACAAAAGAACTTCATATCTTCATCACTTCTATCTCTGTTCTATCTCTTTCCATCTGTTCCACTTTTAATAAAATAAAAAAAAAAACCTTTTCCAACAATACTTAATAAACCCATTGCTTTTCTATACTGTGTTGAGATCCAGAAATTAAAAAAAAATATGTTTTCAACATATGGGAAAGGCACCATTCGTTGAAGAGTGTTTCATTCTAAAAACTATGTATGAGACGATAAATAGTGTTGTGCCGAATGAGTTAGCACTTATTCAGGGATTTTTTTTAATAGCTTTCACAAAGAAAGTAAAATCACTCTAACTGATTGACCACCTTCACAATTAAATAATAATTTCTTCTGCTACATGTACTGCTTACATTGCAGTGCAGTTACATACATTTACTAGCTTCCATTCTTGGCATTATTTCTCTTCAAATAAAATTCCCTTCTCTGGCAAACTTTTATTTCCATTAAACATTCTCTGCTCTGTGAGTTATCCAGGTGTTATTTCCCCAATCTCCTTTAGCACTTAAAATATTTTCAATTGTTTCATTTCTTTTTCTTTTTCAAGTCCAGGACAGACACAGCGGCTTAAACTTCTCTATAATGCCAAGTTTTCAGAACAATGTTAAAAGCATAGTTGGTGCTTAATAAACACTATTTGCACTTTCACTTAATTAACAAGCAAAAGTTTGAAAAAACAGTTGATGGAAGATCCTTATATATGACATGAAGTTTTTAGAATTTCTTTACAGAAGTGGAGACCGCAATAGGTTTTCATTTTGTTTGTTTTTTACAGAGAATCCCGTCATATGTTACAGACTGATTTCAATTCCTCAGTAAGGAAAAGGAGGGTGAGGGAGGGGGAAAAGGAGGAGAGTAAGTGAGGGATTGGGAGGAGAACAGGAAAAGAGGGAAGGTGTGAGGGAGTGATAGAGAAAGAAAAAGAGAGGGAGTGGGAGACAGGAACAAGGACAGAGACAGAGACAAAGACACACAGAGATATCCTACTGTTTCAAACCCAGAGGTAGCTAGGATTAATGCCATGCCATACCAATAAATCCAGCTCACAGTAGATCTATGAGTAGAATAATAAAGTCATTTTGTAGGAGATGAGTTTCCTATCATTGGCAGCTAGTGACATGCTTTCTCCCCTACATATAACAATGTTGCTCTTTGTCTTTTCTATATGAATATAAATTTCATGAGGCCCATATTTGTTGTTAATCAATGTATATCATCTATTAGGAACACACATTGCACAACATGGCTTCTTAATAAACATTTCTAAAAGTCATAAATAAGTAGTAAATTAATAAATTAAAAAAATAATATCTATTGTAGATATGGCAATTCCTTTGGACTAGTCTTTAATTGATTAAATTTGCTCTTTGACATTTCATAGATGTATATAATATATTCTGTTACTCTAACCACAATCTTTCTTATCTCTCTCTCTTACCATTGTCAGTCCTGCTATCCTCCTACAAATTCCTTTACCACATTCATATCTTTTTATTTTGCTTTGTGATCACTAATTTCACCCAGGATCATTTGTGTAGCCACAGTACTGGACCTACCCTTGATTCTGGTGGGCTTACTATTGTACGTACAACTGAAGACAATAACTCCCTCTTGTAGAATCTACCAGAAGTCAATAGTTCATTGGAGAGGGTATCTACAATCTGCTTCAAAACCTTAGAAGACTAACCACTGATTTTTAGGTGGAATGGTGTGGTGAAAGTGTATCACAAAGTGTGGAAGTTAGTTCACTTTAAATAACTGTTTTGTAGTTTATTTGAGTTCAAACCAAATTTGCTACTAAGTTTTATTTGCTGCAAATGAAACCCTGATTCTATTTTATCATGTCTGTCCTAGTTTCTCTTTTTGTTATTGTGATTAAAATATAATGTTAAGGCAAAAGTCTATTTTAGTCCACAAATCCAAGTTACAACCTATCATTGCAGGGAAACCAAGGTAGGAGCTTGAAGAAGCTAGTCATATCCATAGCCAAGAAAAGGAAAAATAAATGCTTGCATGTCAGCGCTCATCTGGCTTCTTATCACCCAATTTAAGATCCATGGCATGAAATGGTGGCAGAAGTAATGTTTGAATTTCTCCAAAAACAAACTTTTATATAGAAAATAGAAACTTGGAAAAATGGAAGCTTTATTGTTTTTGGTAGGAATTATATCTTCTTTTGCCAACACTCATTAATATGCAGAGCAAAATGTTGCCCACCCATATTCTGTGTGTCTCCCAACCTCAACTTACACAACGAAGAAAATTCCTCATAGGAATACCTACACAGTCGATAATGTCTCATTAAGACTCCCTTCTCCGGTTATTCTAGATTGTGTCAAATTGACAGTCAAAACCAACTAGCATTGTTTTTGTGAAGAGTCGTGACAGTCATGGAATTCTTACATGAAGGTAACAGGGATAGGTAGAAGAAATTCTGCAATTCATACAGATAGTGCTGTAATTTATTGTATTTTACTCTCGGTGCTGGAAATGGACCCAAGAGCTTCACTCACACTGTGCAAACATTCTACCACTAAACTATCCCCTTCATGCATATCTTTTAGCCTACAAGAAGTTATTCATAGCTCTAAGGAATTCTCACTAATATTTTAGATCATTTTATAGTCCACATTATTTTACACAGAGACTCATTTTTTTTATATTTGCAGCAGGGCCCTTAATCCCCTCTTGTTCTTTGTTTTTACATAGTATTGATTTCTTTACCAAATACGAAGTTTTTCTCTTTGGGGAATAGATTATAATCAAATATGATAATTGAATTTTGAAAATAAAGTTGCCAAAGCATTTAGAGAAAACGATATCCAATATAGATTCAATGTCAGCAGTAAAGCACATTTCTAGAAAAGAAGAGTAAATATATGTTTGAGTACTGAATATATTTTCTTTGGAAATAGTTCTTCAGAAACAATATAGAAGTTTGAAAGCTACAGGATTGGGTACATCATATATTGAAATCTGAATTGTATCTTATTTTGCAAACAATTGTTAATACCTAGAACAAACTTAATATTTAAATTAATCATGTGTTTTAGTACATTCAGACTGCTACAAAAAAATATCATAGATCAAATGCATTATGAACAAGAGAAATTATATTCTCATATTTCTGGAGGCTAAGATATCTGAAAATCCAGGATCTGACAGTCTTAGTGTCTGATTCAAGTATAACAGATTGTTGTTGAATCTTCATATTTCAGAGAAAGTGAACACTATGGTCTCACATCAGAAGGGATGTGGGATATCACTAATCCTTTTCATGATGAAGGAGTCTTATGACTTAATCACTTCCTCCAGGCCTATACCCTTATACAATCACATTAAATATTAAATTCCAGCATATAAATGTTGAGGTAAACCAGACATTCATACCTTATGCCCTATTAGGCTCTGAGATAATGGGTCATTTGCTTTAATGGATACAAGTGGTAAGAAATATCTGGATAAAAGAGCATTGCACAAACAATTGGACACAGTCACAACAGGAATATGCTGAGAGACTGGGATGCAAACATGGGGAATTTAGATATCTCTGCATAAAAATGCTTAATAGGAAGCAAGTAATTAATAAAAATAGTTATAGTCATGATAAACCATTTTATAACAATGTTGGCAAGCATAGGTCTAGGGTGTGAGAGTCAAGAAGAGAAGAGACATGTAGAATAATATTAATAGAATTAGGACTTTGACTTGAAGAATGGGTACTCTACTCATATCCCCTTTCCTGTACTCCAACTTGGTGTGTTCTCCTCCTCTCACTTTCCGCCTCTCTCTTCCTCCTCCTCCTCCTCCTCTTCTTTTTGTTAACCCATTAAGATCAGTTTGGGATGCAAAAATACTCGTATGTAGTAGCCTGCTGATGCTGGAGCAGCTCAGTAAGGAAGACATGGGAGACATATTCATATATGGAAGCCCTGCCAGACCTCAGCAGAGGGAAACACCATCCTGGCCAATGCCATGCTCGACAGTGGAACCCCTAGCATCTCAGACCAAGTGTTTTTATTAGTCCAGCACTCCTCAGGTGCAGATCATCAGCAATTAAACATCCCCCACAGAAATCCAACACCTGCAGACAATACAAAATGCCAAGACCTTGGCAGCCCATCACTCAACAGTGCACAGTAAACTTCCACAACATTTCTACTTTTCTATATTAAAAAAAACCTTTACCTTCCTTATCAGGAACTCTTGTAGACAGGTTTGCAGAAAAAAAGTTCTCAGTTTAAGTGGCTTTTTGGCTCCAAGTCCTAGGCTTCCACAACAGCAGGGCATCCTGGGCCAGTGGGAAGAATTTCAGATTAAAACATTCTGGAAATTTGGCATTCTTTTTTATCTCTGCTATGAGTAAACATACATTCTTCTTCAGAGGTCTCAAACACAACATCTTGAGCTTCACTCTCACACACATAAAGCTATCAACAAACTCAGTAACAGTACACTCTGATTTCTGTTTCCCACGACCTGGCTACTACCAGAAGCAGGAGAAAATGTCATCTCCATAACTAGGAAATGTGGTAGAAATCTTGCTTTTTCCCTGCTCCTGGTTGAATTTTGTTGTTACCATGAAAATTTCTTTCTCTAAAAGTCTCTGTTCTGTGGCTCTCACCTTTGAGCCTTTTTCTCATTTATCAATTTTACAGCCTTTTCTCTTCATAGAGGTTTATTTTCCTTTATCTCTCCTCTTCCTTTGGGAGTCTTCAATTAATACCTTAATCCCTATCCTCTGGTAGCTGCCCTGAATGTACTTTACCAGACTCTGTGTTGTCTAGAGTTTCTTTCTCTTCTTCTTTGTCTCCACATTGGATTAGCTGGAATGATGTCCTGCACCATGATGAGTTGGTTTGCCACTTGTACCAGGTCACTGCTGCTGGAGTGGCTCAGCAAGGAAGACACAGGAGGCATACTCATAAGTGGAACCCCTGCCAGACCTCAGCAAAGGGAACCACCATCATGGTCAATGTCATACTCGATAGTGAATCCCTCAGCATCTGAGTTCAGGTGCTTTTTATTAATTCAGAACTCCTCACATGCAGATCATGTGCAATCCACACAGATAGCCAACACCTGCAGACAATACAAAATGGCAAGACCTTGGTAGCCCCTCACCCAAGAGTTTACAGTAAGCGTCCACAACACTCTTAAATATATGGGCTTTGCTTGATGTTGTCTATTCACCAAGGGGCACATCCTTAAAGAAACTGACTTTCTTTTCTCCAGTTATTAAGTGAAAATGGCTCCTTGGTTAGGGGTGGGAATTTGTGCCAACATACACTCTGTGTGTTGGAGTTTTGTCTGGTCTGAGCCTACACAGTCTTGTGCATAGAGTTTTTAAAGGCAAAAATAAGGATTGTATAAGCTA
Organism: Cricetomys ansorgei; assembly: GCA_026225945.1. Taxonomy (NCBI): domain Eukaryota; kingdom Metazoa; phylum Chordata; class Mammalia; order Rodentia; family Nesomyidae; genus Cricetomys; species Cricetomys ansorgei. The sequence goes on along the minus strand of JAMJFZ010002884.1, from coordinate 629,872 downwards.
TTCTGAAAAAAAATTATCCTTGACCACAGTTATTTATAACAAGCATTATATTATGAAGTCAAACAGACAGATGCTGGGAACATGTCTTTGTAGAAATGCATTTTGTATAAGGTTGTGGCAAATATACACTTCCAACAGCCTTTAATGATAGTTTTTATTAATCAATCACAAACACACATGTCATATGCATATGTGTGTGTGTGTGTGTGTGTGTGTAAATGGATTCTTCATAAACTCCCAGTATAAATAATTGCTTGGGTTATTATTGTTGCAGTTGTTACTGTTGTGAGGGTTGACATAAGCATTTCTAGTCTAGTTTGATCATGACATTTTAATTGCATGTTTTCTTACACCATATTTGATCATATTTTCACCTCTCAGAACCCCTTCCAGATCCTTCCACATCACTACTCATCCAACTTTACATTCTTGCTCTGCTGCTTTCTCTCTCTCAAAAAAGAAAACAGAACCCAAAAACAGAAAGCAAGAAATAACAAAGCAAGAAACAAAAAAATCCCATAAAACAAAAATGAAAACAAACAAGATAAAGACCAATAAAACAAATACGCAGAAACAAAGCAAAATGAAACAAAAAGTCCACAAAAATACCATTGAGTTAATTTTGTTTTGACCAGCTACTCCTGGGCATGGGACATTCTCAGAAGTGTGGTTGATACACTCCACATTGGAGACATTCAAATTGGAGAAAATAATTTTCCTTTGCCAATGGGTATCAATTGCAGATAACTCCTTGGTTAGGAGTGAAACTCATGTCCACTTTCCCTTCTTAGTGGTTGGACCCTGTCTGGCTTAAACCTGTGCAGGCCATGTGCATGCTGCCACAGTCTTTGAGTTCATACACATGTCAGTCCTCATATGTCTTGAAAACACTATTTCCTTGGAGTAATCCATTATTTCTAGCTCTTACAATCATTTTGCCTCCCTTCCCACATAGATTCCTAACCACTGAGGGAAGGGTTTGATGATTCAAAACTGAATGTTCCAAAGTCTGTCACTCGATACACATTGTTCTGCTGTGAGTCTCTGTGTTAGTTCCTCCCTAGTGTAAGAAGAAGCTTCTCTGATGATAGATGTATGAGGCACTGATCTATGGGTATAGCAGTATTTCATGTCATTGGGAGTCATTTTATTGCTATTTTCCTTTAACAGAATAATAAATAGCATTAGATTTTCCCCCTAGGTTCCTGGTTGGTCTAATATCAAGTTCTTGGACAGTTTATCAGTTTCATGTATGGGTCCCATCTCATTGAGTGGGCCTTAAATTAAAAAAAATGGTTGGTTACAATTCTTAAGTCATTGAACTCAGAGAAGGTGAGATGATACCTAACAAGAAGCTTCACTCTTTCTGACTAGCGTTCATGATACTGCAACATTCTCCGTATACTACTGGATGAGAAAGGTAAACATCATTATCAGTCAGATACAAATCCAATGATCTATAATAGTGACGTGCCTGACAACTTTGATATAGATTTCAAACTCTCCAATTGCATTTTCTGCCATTAGACTCTGTCTTCCAGCACTCCTGCTTACTATTGCTAGGTTAATCATCTCAAAGTACCATTTTTATTTCCTCCATTTCCTATCCAAAATCACCAATAGCCACATAATTTCCAAAGGACCCAAAGTAAAAATCTATCCCATTGTGAGGTATCAAGAAAATGGAAGTTTGCTTTTATCATAGTACTTAGTTAGGGGTTAAGGTTTCATAAAGTGATTAGAAATAGATAAATTTATTGCAGTAGACCACACTATGATTTAATTGTAGTGATTTTATAAAGAGTGGATAGAGACTACATACACACAGATACATGTATAAATTCCTTGTCTCTTGTCATTTCTCTGGGCTACGTCAGAATTTTGCTAATAAGACCATTACCATATAAGGCCCTACAAACTTGCACCTCCAGAACAATAATCCTAAATAAACCTTTTTTCACATATACCCTGCGTATTTACAAGAAGAAAAACAGAATAACTCACAAAATTTCATGAAAACAAATTTCCATAGCATTACTCACACCATGACTACCTCCTGCTTAAATTACTGTAACAAGCTCTTAAAGAAAAACTCTTTTTCCTATATACAACTTTTGTGACATGAAATATTTGGATTTTCTACAACAATTTTTTTTTTACAGCTCTGGACCCAAAGCAGGTACTTCAATCAGTTATGACACTACTGACTATCAGAGAAAAATCTGCCCTCTCACTTCAAGAGCCAATGGCAATTAGTGGTACCAAGATCATCTACTTCTGTCAAACTTAAGGACAAACCGCTGACTCTTACGAACCTCATATTTTACTCAATAATTCACTATAAGAGCTCTTGTGAGTAGGTAACAATGTACCTTACTACAAATTGTTTATGACAATGAATACAGCCCGGAATTTGGGAAATGGTATGAGTACAAGGTACAGAGGAAAAGGCACAGAGTTCTTATGTTCTCTCTACCCTACTATCACCCCTATTTGTGCACCAAATCAGAAGCTTTATGAACCCCATATCTTTGGCTTTTTAGAATTACTTGGGAGATTCCATTACATGAGTATAACTGATGAGCTCATTAGCCATTGACAATTTCTTCAATTTCTAAGCCCAACTGCCCTCCCCAGAAGCTTGAAGGAAGAGGATTAAGTCTAACAGCAGACATTCCTATCACTGAAGAAATTTGAAGAGTTGTAAGATCACTGTGTCAGGAATATGAAGACTTTATATACATATATGCACACATCACCTTTAGTGTCTCTACCCTTAATATAACAGTGGTGTAGCTGTCCTCTCTCCCCTTAACAAACAAATTCTTGAGAAACACTGCTTAAAAAATTCCTTGTGCCAAAACTAGACAGGTAACTAGCACAGTGATGCCAAGATTTACTTTGAGAACATGTTTTCTGGAAGTTAAAAACACTACAACCTATATTGGCACCCTGGGGCTGGTTACTGACTGTGGTCATTTCAGAGTCTAAATGAGCTTCAGCTGTTACATTGGCCCTATGAACACATTTGTCTTCATAATACTCTGCACACAGGCCATTAAGTGTGATATAATGGCAGAGCAGCTGTACATCCAGGGTTGCTTCAGTTGCTTCGCCAATACCATCTGTTCTTAAGGCTTGCCACAGGGCTGATTCCCAAAACCCACATCTCTGTGACTTCATGAATTAAGCTTAAACCTGCTGAAATGGTTGTAGCTTCAACCACCTGTATTGTAGAGTGCCTCCTGAGTTCCAAAAAGTTAGTAGACAAGCATAATGGCCTAGGTTAATATATCTTTACATAAATGAATGTCATGTTTATGAAAATGGTAATGTGACCTTGAGTATGAAAACTACAAATTTAGGTAGAACCACTGGATAACTGGAATAATGATGTCATCTACCAGTGAGACAAAGAGTCATTTATAACATCTGAGAAAGAACAGACAAGGATCTCATTGACCATATTTCTGGAAAGGACGATCAAGAATATTGTATCACTTCACACAATATTGCCTTCACTATTGGTAATCTAAACAAAGTTAATAGTAGTAGCTACTTTTAGTACATGGTAGTATCAAAAGATCGAAGCTAGCCACAGAAAAACCTTACTACCTACTGAAGTAGATACATATACCTCTGCAAGAGAACTGTTCTACAAAGTAATCTCTAGCTGAAGGAGGAAGATGGGAATAATTTTGGTCTCATCAACTTCTTGTACATTTATTTCATCTACCAATACCACAAGAAAACCTTTCCTATATGTTATTTTGCACCACAAAAGTCTGTTCTTATACCATTTCACTTTTCAAATTGACTATGAAATGGTGCTAATCAGAAATTTGTGGGAAAGAATTATGAAGAAAACACTTTTTCTAGGAGCTGAGGAGATGGCTCAGGGTAAGGGAACTTAATGAACAACAGTGTGGACCTGAATTTGAATCCCTAGTGCCCATATAAAAAATTAGGCATTCCTGTGGATGCCTACAACCCTAGGGTTGGTAAAAAACAAAAGACAGGCAGATCCTGAGAGTTCTCTGGCCAGGATTCTTAGCTGAAGGAACAAGCTTCCTGTTCAGTCAGAGACCCTATCTCAAGGCAATGAGGTACAGAATGATAGAGCACTCTCTCTTCTCTCTCTCTCTCTCTCTCTCTCTCTCTCTCTCTCTCTCTCTCACACACACACACACACACACACACACACACACACACACACATTCCTTTCTGTTCCAGGCACAATGTGCAGAGACCCTACCTTGTATCTACCTGATATCTTTCCTAGATCACAGATAGTGGGAATTAGGTCATGAATGCAGCAATTTAGGTTTTATGGGAATTATAGCCTAATAGTAGAGAGTTTTGGTCAAAGAGATAGAAGATGCTAAAATATTTGAAATAATATTACATTTGCTTTCTTAGAGGAATAAAGAGGTAGTCATCTAATATCTAGCATGAAATTGCTACTGAAGTTGCTTTGTCTATTCACCATGTTTACTAATAGTAATAGTGGTTACAGAACTACTGTTTGTTATCACATAATCACTTGGCAGACACACAGTGGCAGCTATCACTTTAATGTTTGAAGCATAGGTCTCATCATCACCTTCTGTTTAATTGTTGAAGTTGTACATATTTTCAGAAAAGAAGTAGAGACTTAAGAAGAGGACATGGCACACAGTGTATATTTAACAATGTATTACATTGCTCTAAATCCCTATGGCAAAATTCCTCACAGATTCAGAGCTTCCAGTCCATGATGACTTGACCCTAATATTTTGTGACTGTAGAGAAGCAGAACAGAGTCCAAGAAGTACCATGGCGCATCTCATGGCTTCTGAGAATCAGAGAGAGGATCCAGTCTCAATGTCTACTTCAAGGCCAACCTCTGTGCCCTGTGTTCCTTCTACCCACTTCTCAAAGATCATCTCAGCTCCCACCACACTACCATAAGTTGAGCACCAGTTGATCTATAATATGAATAAGCATGGATTTACCAGTACTGTAAGGGTAGACTAAATGGCTACTTAGTGTTAGTCTATGTCATAAGCATTTTCTTTATGTACACCTCACAATTATATACATGCATTTACTCTGCATTTAAGCATGAGGAAAATGAAACTAAAACTGAAGTCACTTCTCTATCATCAGTTAGTAAACAGATCAAGATTAACCTATCTTTGATAATAAAATTCATGTCTTCTAAAAAGGTTTTACATTTGAAAAAAATACTGTTGAACTATAGTGAAAACACAACATAAAACTTCTAACTACCATGCCAAATCTAAGTTCTCATTCTTAGATATCAATTTATTCATATATTTAGAAATGTTTTGTTCATCTGCATATAAAACTTGTTTTATAGTATATGAGCTAAAGTTACCAGAAAATAGCCAGTCCTGTGTTAAAGGTTCTACAAGGTTGATATAATAAATAGAACTTCCTGATTGTAGAAGGTTAGAATGTTGTATATCCACAAATAAATCATCTGGCTATGTGTACTACTTTTCACAGTCAATTTCCTGCCTATGTGTCCTATGCAACATCCTTCTAACTATCATCATTAAAGCTTTTGAAAACTATTAACAGGCCACTAGCTAATATTAACCAAAAGTTGAGAAAATCAAAAAATAGAGTTCTGATACCTCTCCTAGAAATTCCTTCATTTTGCTTTAATCTGCCCATTTGATATTTCTACCAATGTATTTGAAGTATCTGCAAATATGATATTCATTTGCTCAATAATTAAGAAAACTTCATGGAATGATTATTATGATGCTAGAGCAAAATTAACTTAAATTCACATTTTAGGCCATTATAAATCATATTTGGCTCCAGAAAGAACTCTCTTGTATTACTTTTGAAGTGAGAACTAGTCTTCATTCACATATAAATGTTAGTTTCTACCTACTAGGCTCCCTATTTTGACTTTATTTGATAAGTATATTTTAAAGATTTTCTAATGATTAAAATTAAATAGTCCAATTACTTGTCATTGCATTAAAATTAAATGTCAGATTATTTAATAAAACCTAAGAAGCTCTGCATTGTGTTTTACTTTATATGGTCCCATCTCATAACTTATTGCTCTTTGTTTTCCACCCAGACTCTTCACTTTCCAGTATTTTTCACTTTTACACTTAAAACTACTGAATATGCAACAACAACTATGAAGAATCCATAATCTGTTTTCTCATCTTTAATACTATGCATTCTAGTACCCCTGAACCTACCTATCTTTTAAACATCACACTGATGACAGGAGAAAGTGATGAAGATTTTTCCAACATTCTAACATAGGGAGAGATAGAGAAATGCTCTAGAAAGTGAAAAAAATACAATTACAAATTTCCAGAGCAAATTCATTTCAAAATGAGGAATAAACTATCCATATTCTTTATCAGCAGTAATAGTAAGCTACAAATCACACACAGAAAAAGGTAATGGAGTGGAAAAAGCTACTTCATAAAATTTTTAACACCATCACTCATCAATATTGTTGTTCACTGATTTATTGTTTTATAGCTTTATCTTTTCGTTATACAAATTATGACAACTCTAAGAAAGATCCTACATATATTGGTGATGATAGATTATGTACGGATTTTATAGAACATCCTGCAAGCATTTGCTCAGATGAAGGGGTAAGAGTTGAATGGAGGAGATTAAGACTGGTAAAATAAGCAGGAAAATGACCATTAAAACATTTTATGAATTACATATGGTCAATAGACTTTTGTGTTGAGAGAAATTGAAGTAGAAATAAAAGGTTTTGAAAGGGGAGATCTGTATCTAGCTTTGTAAGTTGTGTTCTTGCAAATCATTTTGGACTGCAGTACCGAGAGGGGCTTGGAATGTCTAAAACTATAATGCAAGGAGACAAGTTAGGAGAAAGCATATATGTTACCTTAGCAAGAGGTGGCAGGAAAGGAAGAAATGAAAAAGTAGGGGAAGGGGAAAGTAATTGATGGATCCCAGACACATTCTCCATTTGTAGACATAACAGAAAGTGACTGAGGAGAGAAGTAATCAAGAACAGCTATTTATGTTAGAGTTTCCAGCCACTAAAGCAATGAAAAGTAAGAAAATAACTTCCACTTTGATGTATTTAACTTTTAAATATTAATTGAACAGAAACCCCAGGAAGAACAACAGTGAAGTGGGTGCTGAGCTATAACAAAGTAAATACATTCATATAATAATTGCTAAGAGCCCAAATTAGTATTTTACTAGCATTTTAAAGCCTAACTTTGCTATTCATAAGTAATTACCCTGAACTCATTGGGCAAAGTTAAAAAATACTTTAAAATGTAGTGTCATAGTTTAATGCTTGCATAGTATATGTTGCCTATTTGTTTCATTGTTTATCTGGTACTTGGAATGTACCTAAGGCAAATTGCTCTGTCACTGACTTACAACTCCCAACCATTCTATTTTTAAAAATATAAGAATCATGGGTATTTGTGTTGTTAAGCATCTAGCTTCTCTAGTTAAATAAAATTATTCTATAATTTTATATGTAGTTCTAGCAGTTTCATTTTCATAAAACAATATTTTAAACATTTCTGTTGCTATAGGATAATTATTTCCAATAGAAGTTTCTCACAAATAGGCTGTTATATGCATTCTTATGTACAATTTTTGGATATGAATTTCTGTTGACAATGTAGCTGAGATTTAAATATCTGAGCCATTGGGCATCTTGTCAAAGACTCCTACTTTAAAGTGAACATGAAATTTTATAATGTATACAGAACAAAAATTTATTTGTCACTATTCTGAAGGATGAAAATTTCAGATCTAAGCACCAGTAGATTCAATTATGAGGGTTACTCTTTACTTTTAATGTAGTGCCTTGACTATTGTATCCTCTCATGATAGAAGGGCAGAAGACCAACAAGGGAACTCCCTTCAAAATTCCTCATAATATCATTAATCCCACAAACCTCCTAAAATGATCAGTTGAATGAATACATTCACACTGGTCATTGAACATCTACATAAAAGCATGAGAGGGTGACACAGATCATAATACTTAGTATGTTGGTATTTGGTAGAAATTGACACCCTTTCTTTCTCATTCTTCCTGGTGGTCTCTCAATTTATTAGTCTTTTTCAAATAAATATATTTGTAGTTTGTTGATACCTTGTATTGTATACTTTTTTTTGTCTTGTTATTTTCTGCTATTGGTGTTTGTTACAGTTTTAATGAGAAATGTTCCCTGCAAGCTCAGATGTTTAAACATTGCTGATATGGTGGTATTACCTTTAGAGGTGGTAGAATCTTTGAATGGTGATACATGCATAGCTCATGATAGTGGCATGCTGCTGGGTAGACCTTGAACCTTATAGCATGCTTCACTTCAATCCCGGGTGTTCTTGAACCATGTAAACAAGCCTCTGCTAGCTCCTGCTACTACAGAGAATGCTGTTTCAGCCACCATGCCTTCTCTGTCTTAATAGACTGCATTCTCCGAACCATGAGTCAAAACAAATTCTTCTTATTTTAAGCCATTTGGGTCAGGAATTTTGTCATAACAAGGGAAATAACTATCACAGTGCTATTATTAAAGATTGACATTAGATACCATATATGAATTTAACTCAGAATATTTTGGGGAACACAGGAGCTTTTAAGACCTGAGTTCTACAATTCTACACATAGTGAGAAATTCAGACTCCATGGTCAGATCATGCAAACTTAAATTCTGTTTTTCTGATTTCAATTTATTTGAAATTGCACAATGTTTTGAATTTTGTGAAGCCTTGGTTTAATTTTTAACATGGATTAAAAATGATACGATCTTCCCTGGATTACCAATGTTAAATTATATGACAGATATAGAGAGCTTAGCATTTGCTACAGCATAAATATTCAAGATTATCTATCATTTATTGCATTGATACAATTATGTATTCTATTTTACTTTGTACATTAAAATTTTTGATAATTACAGGTACTGAACATTAATTCATACCATGAATTTACCATGGTCTTTTAAATAAGCAAAATCATGTATACCTCTCTTGGAGCCCCTCCTAGTCTCAGGAGTCCCTTTGCAATTTTCCTTAATAAATTTGTGTTCACTCTGAAAATATATAAACTAAAATAAACTGGTAGAATTTCCTAACTGCCATCAGGATGAGAATATATGCTTCCATATTTTAGTGTTAGCACATAATAATAATGGATATACTTTAATTATATGTTATATATTATTTTCCATTACACAATATAATTTAATTACCTCATCAAATTTCAAAATGAAAAATCTTATTTATAAAAAATAAATTTTTATAATTAAATATAATAATTTGAAAGCTAAGTTGATATAGCAGACATTTATTTGGAGAAACAACATTTTTTTTGTATTACCTTAAAGTTTTTTATTGGATAATTTTATTCTTAAAACTAACAGTTAAGACTACATATTTGTTTTCAATTCCATCAGTTATATGCCTCTAAGGTGTTTTGAATGTCTGGGCCACTTTAGAAGATTTTTGTGCCTTACTGAACAATACATGCAATAAAGAAATATATGTGACAAACAAGCCAGCAAGATGGATTAGAGTATAAAGGCACTTGCTTCCAAGCCTGATGATTTGAGTTCAGTTCCAAGGACACTCTTGGGATTAGGAGAGAACGGACTCCTGCAGTTTGTCCTTGCACCTCAAATGCATGTCACAAAACCTGTTCTTACATACACATGTGATCATATACACATACATACACAATAAACAAATATAAAAATAAAGAATAGAAAATGAAAGTTCATAGCTCAAGTTTTGAAACCTCATTTTAGCCTTTTTTAGTGACTGTCATAATGAATTTCAAAAATTATGTTAAAATTATAATCATGACATTCACACAATTACTTATTGCAAACGGCTGCCTGTAACACTCTCGTCTGAATAGTGCAGCTGTCTGTGTTTTACAGATTGATTAAAAGCCTTCAGGTTTTCATCAAATGATTCAGAGGTACCCTGTGTTTATACTCATACAATCATGAAATATTTCAACACATACCGTATGTTTATAAACTACAATTTCATCTTCCTTAAATGAAACTATATGTGGTTGTGGTATTAATATTGTGGATATTACTTAATATTTTTGAGAAATAAGGAAAGAATATGAGTCACTGCATCCTTAGCTTTTAAAAGCTGCACAAATGGGACAGCAGTAGAGGGAAAGAAACAATCTGGACATTCACTGAAGCCTGACCTAGAAATAAATGAGAGACTTACATGGGAATATCAATATCGAGCTTAACATTGCAATCCTTCAATAATAAATGTGAGGAGAGCTGTAAAGACACAATTCTGATGACTAAGTGGTTTATTAATGTGTGTTTAAATTATTTTTCTTCTGCTGGGTGAAGATGGTATTTGAAGTGCACACAGGCTGAAAACCTCTGCTGTGTAAGTGAAGTTGGGAAAGTCTTGAACAATAACTGTGCTTTGGGTATATCACTCACTTGGGAGATTTGCTATTCTTCACACGAGAAAGGAAAACTACAAGAAATACCTAAACAAAGGGTGTGGGTTGTTTTTAATGAAAACAAAATTTATGTGATAACTCTGGTCACATACTATAAGCATCCAGAATATAAGATCTGTCTGTCTTTCTTTATTTTAAATAGGGATCCATAATTTCTAGCGCATGATGGTGCTAAAATCTATTTGTTGCATAAAATACAAAAAGATTTTAAAATGTTGATAAGATAGTATAAACAATTTAAACTATGAGAGTCTTAGGACTTAGTATTTCAACCTAGTGAGGAAGAGAACGGATGGTTAACGCAACCAAAAAATAGGGAACAGCAAACTCGAATTCTACTTGGCATGAGGTATATACACATCTTCTTCTAATACTGCATTTGTCTGCATGAAACCCTAATTTGCAAATACTATATACACACCATTCATACCAATGCATGTAGCACCCTCTTAGAAACCCAAAGCCTTCAGTGTATTGCATGCACACCCAACTTTGAACATTGGAGTGAGTTTCTTCTTCCCTTAATGACCATCAAGCTTAGACAAATTCTATTCATTCACACTTCAGTATTCTGGATGGGAGGTTAGGGATGCCAATAGGACCTGAATTAGTTTTGAGTGCATGCACACTAAAGGGAACTATTTCATATAAGGGTAATGTTTAGAACCCCTGTTTTCCATTTTATGCTTGTGTACATTATGGTTAAAATCAGATACATCATAGAAATGTGAGCAAAAGTTTATATAATCTAAGAGTGCTCATCAAAACAGAAAATTGCATGTACCATGTTCCTTAACAAACTTCTCCTTCTCCTGAACCCTATGAAAGGAAGCCCCAAACAATGGGTTGAGACCTTGATTATCTATGCTCATATGACACACTGTCAATCTTGGCAGTGTATTTCTGGTCCATACTATAATTTTGCCTTCTAATAAGAATTTTCCTGCTACTTTACATTAAATTCCTATCAATTGCCATTAAAGTTTCACATCTTCACCTGTCCTCAGATTCCCTTACTTTCTCTTTCACTTAACTACAGTCAAAAGATTGTGAATACTTTTAGAGAGAGAGAGAGAATCTGTGAGAGTAGGAAGAATAAACAGCTGTTGTTTGGGGGATTTTGAATTATTCACAGCTGATGAAAGATTTTGTAAGTATTGTTCACTGCAGAATTAGAAAAGCTTGGAGCAATGCCAAACAGGTAGTCCGCTCCAACTGCTATTTCATTCATTCATGCAATAGGTACTTTTGAGCACTTTCTTTTTGCCAACCACTGAAATAAGGGATGGAAGAATTGTAAAAACAAAATAAGCAATATCTCTACTTAGAAGAGATTATATTCTAGTGAGGTTGTAAATAGTAACAGACATAACATGTAATATATTTTCAGGAAACAGATATGTTCCATGAAGAAGAGCAAGATAAAGAGAGAGCGGCATAAGAGTTGAAGCCTCTTACCAGGATATGTGCATCAGTGCATTTATACTGGAATTTCAGAAGTTGTGTGTGAAAGCAGAGACCTCAACAGAATAAGGAAGCAAGTGTGGAGAGTGATCATTCAATGCAAATGCCTTATGGTGAGAACAAACCTGAGATATCTAGAGCAAAATATAAAAGAGAAGAAAAGAGTTGTGATTATAAGTAACTAGCAGGTTTCTTGAATAAATAGTTAAGCTGCATGCACACTAGTGCTTATTTAATGCAGCTAGTTCTCTACATTGCCAGATGTTAGCCTAGGTAGAGAAGCTGAGATTAATTAAAAAAAGAAAATGAATTTTGCGTTGACTTAATCAGACTACGAAAAAAGACAATTTACAAAACAAAAAAAAGTAGTGGAATATAAGTTTATTCTTGTCTGTCAAGATGTCTGTGTTAACTAACATAAGAGAAAATTAGTAATCAAGTGAAATTAGCCTGGGGCCTCAAATTTCTCACTCTCTCCTTGCTTCCTCTCCTGCTATGAAACTGCTGAGTCCAGCAAAATACTATAGAAAAGCTCCTGAACTAGGATGAAAGTCATGAACAACTTTCCTTTTTGTAACAATCATGTCCTCTGATAGTCAAAGATCCACAAAGCGCTGGGTGAGCTAGACCAGAGAAAGCCTTCAATTTGGAGATACTGAGAGCCAGAGAACTTTCGTTTTCACATGGACCAATATTGAATCCCACAATATGGTAAATAATGAACTTCATGAGCCTTGAATGTTAAATAAGATACTATAAATAAGCAAGAGTTTTGAAAATGGTCTTTGAGCACAGGTAAGCTTGCAGAAAAGGAATACAATCACAGAGATTTTCAGATTTTTGTGAACAAAAGAAAGAGCTGTATAGTTGTGTAGGAAGCAATCAGTGTTGCGCATTCTGTAATCACTCAAGCAAAACACTCATTTTCAGAAGAAATTAAGCATGTATTTATTTGTGGGAACAATGTGGAATTCCACTGTAAATTCAGGCTCAACACTTAATAAAGCAATATTGTACTTTGCTTCCTGTTTTAGAATTTACTTATTAAAAATGAATAATAATGAAGTACTTAAGTTTGAAAACTTCTCTTGCCTACTACTTAAACCCAATAATGGAGAAAACATTAGCAAATTCAGAAATTGCATGTTGAGATAATGCTAGTCTAGTTAATTCTACAGCTTTATCCAATGGATTGAAGTTGACATTATAAAGCACTACTTTGAAGCAAATCCTTAAGTTAGTTTTATGCTCTTTTAAATGCAAGGAAGGCACTTCTCCTGAATTCATTTAATGGAAGGATTCAATCAGCATAGAGAAAAATAGTCCTTTGATCTTTAGATTACAAACAACAAAATTTACCATAACCAATTTCAGGTTAGCCAATTACATGGCACATCAAACTGTGTGACAGTAATGAGTTACCCATAAGTCTAATTGGCAAGTACAGTTTGAGAATACAAATTCTCTTTCCCAGGCAGCTTTGAGGTCACCTTCATCATCCAATTCACTCATTCATCAAACATATAAGGCTATATTATGTACAGATCATATATAGGAATATAATCTTGATCCATTACAGAATAGTTATTAAATAAATATTTGGTGAAAGGAAATGACCTCTCATCCAGAAGTTCACAGGCTAAGACTGGCATCTCTCACCATTAAATGAAAAACAAAGATGTCAACACTTCTTTCTCTAAAATTCTATAATTTATATGAGTATAAGCAGCCATAAGTACATTGTTTTATATGGTACTACATAGCATACAAATTCTAAGAATGCAACAAGAATAATCTAGTATGAGTTACAAAATAAAAAAGGAGCCTCAAACTGATTTCTGATAATGTCATTAATGTATGAGAGCTATCTGATGGAAATGGGGTCCTAAGACCTGTTGAAAAGCTAAGAATATGTAATTAGTTGTTTGTATTTTTCTCTTCCCCATTGTAGTAGTGCTACTTGGGATTAAGAACTATGTGGTTTACATGTATGAAGTAACATTCAAAAATATTTTGTTTTAGGTGTTTTGTCTGATTATGCATAGTTAAGATATGACAGATAATGTTACAGGATGGCTGCCTCACCTTCCTATAATTATGGGTAACTCGGAGAATACAATCAATTTTTTCCTTAACTATCACTATTTAAAATAGTAAGAAAAATCACAAATGGCCTGTGGTAGTAAGGTCCCTTTAATTTTGAGATGTCATTTTCTCACTATTAAAGTGAAGCTTTCTTGCATAATGATTCGCAATGTCTTTCCCTCATCTACAGTTGTATAAGTTCCTCATTTACTTTGAGTTAGCACCCATGTAAACATCTGTCCTCACCACAATCCAAAAACCTCAATTTAATGCTGATGTAATGAATTCCTTTTAAGATAGAAACTGGATCTCTAAAACAAAATTTACTGGAATGTTACTTGAGCACTTCTAATTTTTTCTAGAAAAGATGAACATATAAGCCACAAAATACATTAAAATTAAGCAGCATAGTTAAAAATCGATTTAAACAAAACTGACCAGCAGATTTTTAGCACAGGAAACAGAAACATCAATTTTTTTTACATCAGAGAGAACATTTAATAAGCTATGGTCAATGTTATTCAAGGAATAAAACATTGCAATAAAAAAATGGAGAGGAGATTTACACCCAGACATATACTCAGCTTGTCTCAAAAGGCAAGCGTAAGAGTCAAAGAGGCAAATTAAGATTTTATTCAATCTAAGCTACAGTGAAAAGAAAACAAGACTGTTGACATAGGATTTAATTAGAAATATGGAGACAGATGCACAGTATGCTTCTAATATTAATGGTAGAAGTAATGGTAAAATCACTATTTTTAAAAGAGCCACATCAGCATGTGAAATTTCATTGAGTATCTTGCATTCAGTTTTTAATATTCATTTCTCATATAATTTATGTAATTAATATGTTTATTCTCTTTTTACAAACTGAAAACAGGTTTACTTGACTGAGGCTGCCTAAAAGATTTGTGTAACTCCAGAGCTTATGTTCTATAACCCAGCATAGTGTGCATACAAACATGACTATGATGATTCCAGGGATTTTCATTCTAGCTTTGCATACTCTGTTTCTACCACATGAATGAATATTTCCCTCTGGCACTTCTTAACTTAAACTGTGCTCATAGCATCTTGGCTTGTGATATGCTACATTTAATTAACTAAAACTCATTTTAATATTCACTCCATTTTCATCCTCTTGAATCTTGAGTGACACACTCTGTTCCTTTGATAAGATTAAGCTTAAAAGACTGCCTACATTGACAACAATGTTTGCTTGTGTCCATATTTTCAAATCTTATCAGTGTGAATTTCTCAAAATAACAGCACTCCAACTTTTGCAGTAAACACCTACACCTGTGATATGAAAATGAATTTTAGCTACTTAGGGAAAAGGTATAACTTGGATGCAAAATGGTAACAGTTTTATGTGTTATTTAAGAAAATATTTCCACATTCTCTGCCATTTCGCTTGAATTTGTCCAGGGTTCTGTTCCAAGCTTATAAAAAACAATTTTAAAGTTTAATTCTTTCTTTTGGTAATACTTTTACAGAGTAATTGTTGTCTATACATTCAATTTGGTCTTCCATCACTGGATATGCAGAGGGGTATAGGTCTATCTTTCTAATTTGATTACCTATGATATGCATGAAATAATATTTAAAATAGAATGAGTTTGTGTAATCTGCTGAAGAAGGTCAGAAATGATTAGAAATTCTTATTATCATCACTAAAGCTTTTCATCTAGTCAAATAGTACCTGAAATATATTCCTTAAAATTTTAATATCACTTGATATATTGGATATTAAAATTACAAATTATCTCAATAATAACTAGTATCATTAAATCACTGAAAGATTTAAAATTAGTACACAGATCGAACCCTATTTTTTTTAACTGAATAAAATTCAAATTTGATTGGTCACAGGTCTCTTACTCTATCTCTCTGGCTCTCTTATTCATTCCCTTTCTCTTTCACCTTAGCAGGAACTTTTAAAATCAATTTGAAGTTATCATAAATTATGATATTATTATGCACACCTTATTCTTATTCATCTGCTCCTTCCATTGTCTTGCCCCCTCCTCATGCTGACCCCCTTCCTCTGCCCTCTCCGTTGTCCACTTCTGTTTTCAAGTCACAATCATCCCATCTTTGCCACACTTGCTTCTTCCCTTATTGGGATCTCATCTTCTTCCCCATCGTCTCCTCTTTGGTTTTATGACACATGCATCTATATACATTCAAGTTCAACATTACATCTAGGTTCTCCATATAAGAAACAATATGCAATATTTGTCTTTCTGAATTTGGCTCATTCCTCCTTATCAGAATTTTAACATTTTTAACAATATGCATTTTCATGAAAAAAAATTGGGAATGCTGTTCTGGTCCAAGAAAAATTTTTAAAAAGATGAAAACACGGGATTATTAAATCAGATCTGTCAAGGTCTGTACCTATACACTTGTATAGGTATTGGATAATTACTGGGGAAATGTAGCTAATATCTCTTTGTTATAAAAAATATTGTTGGGGAGACTCAAAATGGTAGTGGGACAGTAAGCAAAATGCAACAAGCCTCACCACCTTCACTCAAGTCACCCCTGATTCCTCACATGTTCATGGACCAGGAGAAGCTACATAGGCATTGGGTCTGGCAGGGAGAACTTGGAGAATTAAAAATGGTTGGAAAGATACAGCAGAAGTGACAGATCTGGAAATTCGGCTGGCCATGAGTAGAAAGGAAATAAGCCCACAGGTTGGACTGTGGTGTTGAGAAAAAAAACTTGGAGGGAAGTTTAAGGGAGCCGGCGCCTCCAGTAAATGGGACACCCTGCCCCAATGCTTCCTGCAAAGTGGGGGCTCCCACTAAGTCCACAGGAATTGCCTAAGGCATGGAGGAGGCAAGCAGTGAGGGGAATCTAAGCTAGAACAGAGTCCTGCGCAGGACTCAAAATGGCAGCAAGGCAGTAGGCAGAGTCAAATAGGACTCTGGTCACTGCCATACCACCCTCCACTACAGTCAACTCTGATTCCTCAGCAGTTCACGGACCCAGAGAATCTATTATGCCAATGCTCATATCTGGAAAAACTTCAAGATTTAAAGGTGGATGGGAAAGTGGCAGACCTGGAAAATTGACTCGTGAGTAGAAAGAAGAGTGGCGGCAGAATGCAATAGGATGAAAAGCAGAGATGTGGAGCTAGAGTATTGGAAGGGACAGATACGGGAATGCTGCCAATTAGGAGGCTACGGCAACTGCTACCCCCAACCCCATCACAGACAGACATTGAACTGGAGACATGGTCTCAGGGGTGGCACAAACAAAGCGAAGGACAAAGTAGCTCAGTGCCTCCCAGAGGAAGGGGTGCTGGAAGGCTGGGGCCACAATCAGGTCAGGGCTAGCTACCACTTGGAGATGGAGCAGCACACGTAGTGAAGAGAAAGCAGAGCTTGGGGCTAGGTAAGCAGGGGAATGGCAGCAAGATGTTGGCTGCCATGGTTGCAAACCGAAGTAGGCAAGTGACTGGTCCTCAGCTACCACCATACCTGCCTACCCCCTTTACCATCTGCCAGGCCAGGACTGTCACTTCCTTGGTATTGATCTCCCTGATGGGGTGGAGAAGAGCATGGACTGCAGCACTATCTACTGGCTAAAAGCACAAAGGTCAAGGCAGCAGGTTGAACAGAAATGAGGGTAGGATGGTATGCAACAATCTGACTAGAGCTTGAGCAGGTCCTGCCCCTCAACATGCTGCCAAACCTCAGGATCACCCTGATCCTGAGCAGGCGAGATGTCCCAGCTGAAGAATGTTTCATCTTCAGGGCTGAGTATCTGACCTGAGGGAGGGGTTTTAAAAACTTAAGGTGCTCATGTATATCAGGACAATTAGAGTTCCATATGCATTGATAATAGTGCCTAGGCCATGTCAAAGTGCCTATGAAATATCCAGGAGTCTTCTGGATGACCTGGTGCCTGTGTGATGTCTGGGTCCTGCATGATGTAATGTGCCTGCTGGTTTGGACAGTGAAATCCAACTTCAGGTTGAACTTTGTCATACTTAATCTCAGGCTAATATTAGCAAGGTGGGTTTCCATGATCCAAGCTGTATGCTGCCTCCAAAAACCATAGTGATGCCTGTGATCTTAGTTCCCACCACACAAGCTGGACTTAATTTTTTTTGGGTGGGCACAGGGATGGGAGGTTGGACCAAGGAGAAATGGGGAAGATGGTGTGATTCAGATGCATTGTATAAAACTCAAGTAATAAATAGAAGTTTTATGTTGAAAAATATTGTTATGGAGCAATTCTGTTTTTCAACTTTTGAAAAGGTTGGTCCCATTTAAAGTTAATTATGCTCTTGTGAAAATTTTAATACAGACCAGAAATATTTGGTGTACCTCCTGTTTATTATTAATATTAATAAGATAAGAAGTAATCCAAATATTTTGTTTCAAATATCAGAAACTATATTTGTGTTAATCCAAAACTCCCAGTTCAAATTTTTGAACAATTTTAATTTCTTAATATTGTTCTTCCATATAGGAGAGCTTCAATAGATGATTAGAATATTGTAAATACAGACATGTGTATATCAACATGAGAATTGTAAAGGAAGAGTAAAGGATCTAAGTGTTATCTTCTAACACCAGGCCTGTACAGTGAGCTACATGCCAGTCTCTCCTAAACACCCTTGAGTTGGCCCACCCTCAAAGGATGTTGTCAATTCTGTTCTACCATGTCAAGCATCCTCAAGAAGCAGGGTATTTGAACTATTCTGAATAGTCCTGTTTAGGCAGAACTTTTCTCATCAATCGTTTAGAAGTTCAGAAAAATTCTCTAAAGAGAAGGTATAAATGTTTTTAATTTCAATTATGATTTTTGTCCAGTCAACATGAATGTAAATCAACTATTCACTGAACATAATTTCTATTTTCCAAACTTCAGAAACAAGGTGGTACTATAATTTACTACATTTTCCAAGTAATATTAAAACTTGATACCATAATCTGTTTTTTTGGGTTAGTACTACTCATAATTGTGTGGATCAATAATAAATTAACATGAAGTAGCAATTCTATCATATCAGCAGGTATGTCCTCAAGGTCACTTTAAATGATTTATGACTGAGAAAATTAGTATTGATTTTATGATTTGTTTAGTTAAATTTTGTGTATAGAAGCTCAGAATCCCTCAGGTTCTTCAGGGTACTCAGTATTTCTACTTACCAGATATACTCTTCTGTAAAAGTGATTGACAGTGAAACTTAAGGAAGTTGGAAGAAGAAAGATCACGATTTAATACACATAAATGAAATAAGGGGAAAAAAAAACAAAAGGACCAAGCACAGGTAAACAGAGTGTCCCAAGTTTACATTTGTGTTCTTATAAAGGTACTACCACTGACAGCCATATGACCTGACATTCTCTTGCATTCTGTTAGGTATTTTGTCATAGTGATGAGGAGAGTAACTAGTATAACAACCTGCTTAACTTTTCATTCTTCATTTATACACTCAATTACAATCTAATAGAGAAGCCTATTCATACTGGATTAGAAATAAGAGTATAAACCCCTGAAATACACATTCCAAACGTGTTTTAAACTTATTTAGGAAGATGTTTGAGTTTATAAATTGTTAATGGTGATATATAATAGAAGGATTACAAATTCCTTGTCCTCCAGGTATGAAAGACAGCACAATTAAAAATGTATATGCATTTTTCTAGTTGCTACCTTATTAAAAATAAAATCACAGAAGTTTAATGATTATTAAGATTATTCTATTAAATGTTCCTATATAGAACTCTAAATCATAAATACAAATGCTTTAATTATTATAACTGACTGAACCAAATGCTCTGTGTGTATATATGATCATTGAATCAGGATTCATTGCCCAGGATTATGAGCAACTGTAGAATTCATAATCAATGAGAGATGTTTTAACACAAAATTATCAAATTCAATAATTTTGCAACAGAAAGAATAAGATTATCTCTTTCAAAATATAGGTAATAGTCCTAGTTTCAAGATCAGTGAAAAAAAGAAAAAAAAACATAGAAGAAGTTGTAAGGAGAAACACTGGGAAAGAAAGATGAGGTCCTTGAGGAGGTATGATTTTGGGAGATAAGACTGTAAGCTTTCGAAGCTAAGCTAATTAGTACAAAAGGATATCAGAAGTAGTAAGTCATTTTGTCAGTCTTCATAGTCTTTCTTGATTAAAAATCACTGTCACTGGCATTCAAAATGAATGTCTTTGCAAAATAGAGCAGAACATAAAAAGCTCTGCTCAGTCAGTTGAAGATTCCTCAGGCCCTTTGGATAAAAGATAGTGTGTTTCATTTAAGATTCAGGTAACTGGGTGAATAATGCAGATTAGATGCAGAATTCTCCCATATCCAACTAGTTCAGGGAAAAAGAAAATGCCCCATCTAAATAGAACAAGCACATTTTTGATAATTAGAAAGTCTAAAGAAAAAATGTAACCATGGACTTCATGTCCAGATAAAGATAATCAGGGTGGGAATCTGCATTGATACTGTCATACACTTACGACTATTTCCATTAAAATGAGGATGGCAATTAGGAGGGGAATCACAGTAAAGACAATATTAAGAATATTTTTGAAGAAATAAGTTTGGAGGCAAAAGGTCATGACCTAATACACATAAAGGAAATCAGGATAAAACAGAAGGTCTTGGCACAGATAAACAGTGTTCCAGGTTTTCATTTGCATTATTATAAAGGTATACCAATTTGCATATCACTAGCAGCCACTTGATCTGAAATTCTCTGGAATAAATGATGTTTGGTCTGAAAATAGAACTAGTAAGTGAAGATATGTTTGATAAGCTCCAACAATACATGGCAATAGCATGTTATGGCCCCCATCTTTCTGCCGATGAGATTTCTGTCAAAGTTCTTTATATATTAAATTTCAATTTCAGTTAAATCAAACCTAATAATATATGATAATAAAAAAATGATATAATAAATATAATAATAGATATAAAATATAAGTATGATAATAATAATAATAGAAGATGAATCAATTGATGAAAGCACAGGTTTTGCTGTGTGTTGCTACTTTTATAGCATTTTTATACTATTGGATTTCATGGTTTATTTGCTCTAAAGCTCTCCTTTTCTTTTTGTTTTAAGAACTTCATACATGTATACAATGAAACACAATCACATCTATAACCCATTTCCCACTCATATACACTCCAACATACCTTCTCTCAACTAAGTACACACACACACACACACACACACACACACACACACACAGATATATATATATATATATATATATATATATATATATATATATATATATATATATATATATATATTGATATGGAGGCACAAAAGACCAAGGATAACTAAAATGATTCTGAACTAAAAGCAGGCCTGATTTCAGTTTATACTATGGAGCCACACTAATAAAAACAGCACAGTTACTGGCACAAAAAAACATAGATCAGTGGAATACATTGAGTACCTAGGTACAGGTATACAAAACAAGGGTTATCTGATTTTTGACAATGATGGCAAAAATATAGATTAGCAAAAAAGGCCAACATCTTTGCCAAGGATCTGGACATCTGCATGTCCAGAGACAGAAAAATGAAACCAGATATTTTAACTCTCACTATACACAAAATGCAACTCCAAATGAATCAAGAATATCAACTTAAGACCTATATCCTAAAATTGCTACAAGAAAAATTAGACAACATGCTCTAACCTGTAGACACGGGTAATGATTTTCTAAATAGGATTTAAGTAGCATGTAATATAAGACTAGCTATCCAAATATGGGACCTCACAAAACTAAAACTACTATAGCAGAGGAAAAATGTGAAGCAAATTAATAGGCAGCTTACATTATGAGAGAAAAATCTTCCACATCCATTCATCTGACAGAGAATTAGTGTCAAAAATAAACAAAGAACTCAAAATAACTAAACATTAAGAAAATAAGCACCTCTAGTTTAAAATGGATTGTGGAATTGAATAGGAATTTCTTAAAGAAAATGAAAGCCAAATAGCTAAGAAACCTCAACAACAGGCGCTAGAAACATGGTTCAGCTGTCAAGAGTACATGTTACTCTTCTGGAGGGCCCAGAACACAATCCTGATTACTGTCAGGATTGAATCTCAGAAGAACTGTTTTATTTAAGAAATCACCAAAAACAACTTTAAGTTCTAAAGCTAAGATCATTTCAGACACAGAGTGTTGAAGGTGGTAAGTAAGTGTTTAAGGAAATACCCAATCTTGATACCAGGACCTAATCCATGTAAATCAGGGAATCACACATTGTTTTCCCATTTGGAACCCTTTTTACCCAAAAAACTTTCAAATAACTCTTGGTTTATAGATATATGAAGTAGGTATACAATCAAACTCTTAGTCATAGTAAATCATAAAGTAATTTGATTCAAAGTTTCTTTGATGCACATATAATGTACACATTTGATACATATTAAAGATGAAAACAAATTTGCATAGAAATGATATGAATGTGCTTTATTATGTTGACATAAATAAAAAAATATTGGTGGAATATATGATACATGACAGGGCACAGAGCATTTTCAACTTTTTTAAAGTTTGATCAATATGATATAATCATCACTGCTGAGGCTGCCACTTTGCATAGACACATAATATAAAATGAGAGTATTATATTTTGTTCTTTTCATAAATAGCTGGAAATTCTCTGTCCTAATCCCAACCAGGATTCATTTCACATTTATGAAATTCAAGGCAGTAACTCAGTGAATTTTAAAATCAAACACTCTGATGTAATAAATTCCAAAGATATACTAATATCGTACTTACACATTATGGAATGATGTTATAAAAATATTAAATTCTATGTTTTCTGCATTTAATCCAATATGTTTGTCTATAGAAGCCAAAATCTTTGTATGTACAGTAAAAATATTGCAATTCATAACAAGCAGTAGACTCACTCAGAGCCAAGGTGATTTGGGAAGCATTATTTGGCATTGCCTAGCAAATTATCATGTACAGAGAAAAGGAACATGTTGTGTGGCCAGAAGCAAGCTGCAGGGAAATCACACACTACAATGCAGGTGAGCACTGCCTGAAACATCTATTTTTATTACATGTTTGATTTTGAATTAAATTTTGATTCATTCAGAGTCCTTTAATTGTTGCCAATTTTTTTCACAACCCCCTCATTCAGATATGTGAACCCATATGTGATGACAAGAAGCCACAGGTTAAGGGTATAAAACAGGACTTTAAGCAACTTAGAATAGAGATAACAAAGAACATTGGGCAGAACACTGGCATGACAAAAGGATAGGTATTAGATTCTAGTAGACGGATTGATCTTGTAACTAACCTGGGCATGAGAACTTGAATTTTACTTAAATTTTTACCTTTTTCTTCAATTTCAATTGAATATTGAAAACTCAGAGAAGAGAGGAAGGTATGGGGGAAGGAGAATCTATAAAATGTCCTGGGTTTGAAAATGCCATAATAATGTGTGCTGATTTAAAAAAAAGGAAAGGAAAGGAAAGGTAGCTATATGAAATAATAGATATGTTAACTGGTTTAATTATGTACAAGGTTACAGAGAAGACTTATAGAGAAAGGCAGTATTAATGATGTAAACAGAGTCAATTGCTAGTATATTAAAAGCATGAGCAAATGTTACATTTTTGTATTGTCTTCTGGAATTTGCAGATATGGAAGCGAAATATGAATCCAGTCTGATTTGTATTCCTTTAGGTGATAATCTGATGAGGGAGTTAGCTAGAATGCTTGCTCCTTTTAGAACTCATTCCTTGCTCATTAAGTTTAAAAATGGCAGACATTCTAATTTAGGTTTTGATCTATTTTCTGGTCAATGATAAATTCTGTCAGCTTGAATATTTTATTCTTCTACCTATTACATGTTAACTCTATGAATTATTTGCTTATTATTTTTCTCATTTCTTCTAACCTTTTTTTAAACTAGATGAATGATAATACATACTATGTTTAACTAGACTGAATCTCTCTTTATGTTTAAATAAACTAGAACTAAAATATTAAACTCCTAAGCTTATGATGACAGTTCATTGAGAAAAGTCTTATAAAGCATTTGTCACAGTGCTTGATAGTCTGGGACTCCTTTCCTCTCCAAGCCTCACAGCCTCCTCGGGGGGCAGGGGCAATCAACAGAAGAGGAAGAATGAAACTCAAGACAGACAGTGCCATCTTTGCAGTCACTGGGTCCAGACCTCCAGGGACTGACCTCATGGTTTATTTTCCTTACACATATAAACATAGTAGAACTAGTGACCTGTGACCTTTATAACAAGAATAAAATCTATTGGCTGATAAACAGAATTCAGAGCTAGGGCCTAGAGAAGGATCTTTGGTAAGCATAAGGATAGACTCTATTGGTGGAGGATGCAAAGTACATGAGGCCTCTTTCATTAGCAATGTGTTCTATTCATTTGAGAGACAAAACTCAGGATTAGGGATCTAACAATGCTCAGGATATTGGAGGACTCAGGAAGCCTGTCTCATAGAATAACAAAAAGATTATCAAAATGTTTGACCACTTTTCACTCTGGCATTCCAATTGACTAGAAGTCATTCATTTCCTTATGTTGAAGAAAATAGGCCCTTGAGGTTTACAATCCTGTTTCATGCAATGCTTATTCTAAATCATGCTTCTTACTCTTATTTAGGGTTTCTATTACTACAGTGAACCATCATGACCAAATCAACTTGGGAAGGAAAGAGTTTAATCAGATTACACTTCCACAACACCATTCATCACCCTGTTCTTCATCAGAGGAAATCAGGATAGGACCTCAAACAGGGCAGGAACCTGGAGGCAGGATCTGAAGCAGCGGCCATGGAGGGGTGCTGCTTACTGGCTTGCTCCCCATGGCTTGCTCAGCCTTCTCTCTTACAGCACCCAGGACCACCAGCTCAGGGATGCAGCCACCCATAATGTGCTGGGCCCTCCCAGGTCAATCACTAATTAAGAAAATGCCCTACATCTTGACAGCAGCCCAATCATATGGAGGCATTTTCTTAATTGAGGTTCTCTCTTTTCAAATGACTTGATCTTGTGTCAAGTTGACAAACTATCTAACACACTTGGCATCAGTAAATGTTGATGTTTATGGTGATATAATAACTTTCTTATAACCTACTAGATTAATGATATACAAGGTTCTTAGCACATAATTGGCATGGCATAGATAGGATGGTGCTGGTTTAGAAAAGCGTTCATTATCACAATGACTATTACCATCGAAATTATAATAAATCACTCATGATATGCACATAGAGAACCTATTCCTCCCTCCAGTGAATAAGTTAGCATAATACCTTGAGCCATGTCCCCAAAGCAAATATTGGATCGAGTAAATACTGGCATTCGAACATACATGTTAACAGAAAGCTCAGGAGAAAGAAGGAGAAATACGGCTACTTTAAATGAAACAGATACTGCTTTGACTTCACTGTCAAATCAAATTGCATGACTTAGTGTAATTCCTCTTTATGTCTCTTAAATGTTGTCTGTATTCTCAGCATTGTGGGAAAGAGGGATTAAGATATGTCTCTACATCGAGATATAAAAATATATGTGGTAGCTATTTAGGCACTTACATATGAAAAACACGCATGAAAACTGTGGTCAAGAAGAAGTTATCAGAAAACACAGAAGAATGAAATAGAAGCGATTTTGATTGTTTAAAACACTACTTGGAAACAATACAAACACAAATCTAGTTCCAAGGAATTAGCATCAACTAACAAGTTACAATTCAATTAAGGATGATGATACCATACAATCTAAATCAAAACAAAAATCACAGAAGACTATAAAAGCATCAACATGTTTCAACCAATTTATTTTGCGTAATAGATAATAGAGATTATGAAATTGAATGCATGCATGCCATATTTGGAAGAGAAAAATGATTTATAAAATACCATACAGATGTTAACTGGAATAATTTTGGATTCACATCAGAGTGATATCTAATGGAGTAAACGTCATTGGTTTTCTAAAAGCAAGGGACATATATGTAATGGAACATAATCACAGTGCTAAAATTGGAAAACAAGTGTAACAGCTGTATAGTAAACAATCAGTGAGGAAAAGAATACTAGTTCATATAAAGAGTGATTACTCATGACTACCTAGGGAGGTAGAAACATTTTTTGATATGGGAAGAGATTTTTTTAACTTCATAGTTTCAATATTCTAGCAGGGTTATAAGAATGAGAAATAGCCCTGGCATGCTTCCAAAATTATTCTGTAATTGATATTAAAGGAAGTGATTGTGTAGAATGCTATTTAAGAAATGTCTATACTACTCTAACAACTGAAGCAAGTGATCCGTGATATTAAATCTCTTTTAAAAAAAATACGTTTATCCATAAAGCTACCTGCAAGTGTACTCCCTTCCAAAGACAGAAGAAATACAATTTGGCATTAAAATATTGGAGTATGCTGTCACCTAACAGTACATAGACAAGGCTATACACAAAATGGGACTCTCCTTAGTGGGAAATCACTCTGAGTCAAAATAAGAAGTCAGCCAACTGAAGGATTTAAACTTAACTTTAATGACATGGTTACCATTTGAAACTGAGATACAAAAGCCAGAGTTCTTAAAATTATTCAGCAAAATAGGTAAGTGAATGAGTTACTGAACTACAATAAAGTATCAAATCATCAGGCATATACAGTAAGCTTTATTTCTATGACCTCTGTCACTCTGATGTTGAAATAAAGTATACAGTATTCCTCTAATACACTTTTGAGTCTGTTGTTTTCTCATGATATTTGAGACCAAGTTTGATAAGGTTTCAGACTTTGAAATAAGAACTTTGTTGCTAATTTAAAGAAGTGTCATTGCATATCAATGTGTATGAATAAATAAGTGATTAGAACAATGTCATAGCAAGGGCTCAAGAATAGAATCATGAGGCTGTGGGATTCAGGACTGTTCTATTTCTTCCAAAATTCTCACAGGCAATAGTCCTTGGATATACACTACATCTCTTCACAGTAATCAGTGACTTCTCTTATTATTTTCTTATTCTTTAAAAAAAGATTTAAATTTATTTTTATGACTATGTGTATACCTGCTTGTCTGTATGTAAACTGTGTTCTTTTAGGTATCTGCAGATCCCAGAAGAGGGTATCAGATCTTCTGGAGTTTCACATGGTTGGGAGCTGCCTGATGTTTCTGGGCACCCAACCAAGTATAAAGGGAATATTAATATCTGTGATGGTTTCAGTAAAAAGCAGGCACAACTCTCAGAGATGCATATTGTATCTGGATGGCTTAAGCAAAGACTTCACCTCACATGATTTCTCTCTGCCTATACCTCTAGGTCCTTTATTCATTCAAAAACTCCCTCCTACCTCCACAAAGGCCTTATTTCCCCAAAGAAATAGAACCTCCCACCCAACAAGTTCTGCCAGCAGACTTGTTGCCTGTCCCAGTGGGTGTCCAAGCTAAGAAAAAACAGTGTCTTTCTCTGGTTTCCAGCTGCGTCACCTGTAAGAGCCATATGGATCCCTCATTTGCATTAAAATAGACAAATGATCTGTTTATGTGGAGATCTTAGGTGGCTACATCTATTGTTTTTAGCACAGAGGTGTGAACAGGTGCAGGAAATAAATCTTTTACAGAGTGAGGCAAGCTACAATGTATTAAGTGCCCTTCTCCCTTACAGAACAGAAAGCACGCCCACAGGAGCATCATTCCATAAAGTCAAAGTATATAACTGTAACATATCCAATTCAAATATCTCACTACAACCAAGGTCCTTTGCAAGCTAATCAAATGTTCTTAATTGTTATGCTACCTTTTCATCTCCCAAATAGAGATATTTGCCCCCCTCTCTCCATATCTCCATCTCCAGCTCTATCTATCTCTAACCTCTATCTCTTCTTTCTTCTCTCTGGTAGCAAATCTTACCCTGTAAACTAGGCTGTCCTAGAATGAGAATGTAGCCCAGGTTGACCATGAAATAATTCATGGCAGGTCTCCAGCCTCAACATGTAGAGATCTGGGTTTTCAGTGTGGACTTAGGAACTGGTAATTCCTAATTATTTTCACAGCTCAGGTGAGTTTAGGATGGCTGTAATAATAGAACAGTTTCTAAGGATTCACCTTCCAAATGATTCTAAATCCTCAAGAACAGATAAAACAGAATTGCCTTGGCCATGTAGAATTTGCCTGAATCATCTTAACTACTACTTCTTTTGGAGATGTCATTCCATGAAGAAGAGCCAGAGATGCATATTCTTACCTGCTTCCCATTTCCTTTACTAGTCCTAATATTTCACCATGGCTTATAGGAGTAGACTCTTCTTTTTTCCTTTCAATCTGTGGATGATTTTACTTCTGTAAATTCTAAATGAAATGCCTTTGACACTAGAATTTTTTGATAGAATGAATTTAGGAACCTCCAATCTCTCTCTCTCCACACAATTCCTAGAAATTATGACTCATATATTCCAATAATAAGTGTAGCAAGCTTAGGTAGGATGTCTGCATGACAGCTGACATAGAGAATGAAAGAGTACAGAAGTTTCTCTTGGGCCAATCTGTGATTCTTTAACTGGCTCTCCAGAAATGAAAGTATCCTAAAGAGACACTATTGTCTAAAATCTATCAAAGCACTGAAACAACAGACACAAAGGAATTGAAATTTCCCCCAAGAAGCTCATGCTGGGACGAAGAGAGACACCAATCATGGGAGGAACTCTTCTCCCTGAAAATGATTTCATGCAGTTCTAACAACTTTTAAGACCACCTTACAGGATGAGGATGAGGCCATAGACGGAAGGACTCTACCTTTACTGAACTGGTAATACGTGTATAACCTTGACCCTCTGTTTAAAGGTTGATCTCACTTCAAGGCCTTCAGAATGGACTTGAGAGGTTTGCTGGACATTTTTGCCTCTTTCCCCAATATGGGTGCATTGAATAAAGCTCCATTTTCTGATTTCTACTATTAATTTGTCTCTTCCAATTGGGTTATTGAAGATGAATGGATGGATTTGACTTGAGCCACACATTGTAACCACCAAGTCTGATAACAACATCACTATTCTACATCTTTTTTCCATGAAATCTCCATTCCTCTAGCAAAATTCATCATGCACTATTTATTCTTTTTCTAATACAAGGTTTGAACCACAAAATAGTGAAAACTCATCCATGTTATATAACAATAAGAATTTCATTCCATTTGAAGAATGAATAATTCTTCATTATATGTACATACAAATTTTGCTTACTCATTCATCTGTCAATGAACATGGGGTTGACTTTGCTTTTTTTACATTGCATTACAAATAATTTTGCTATGATGCGGATGAATAGATATGTTTGAGACCCTGTATTCAATTACGTCAGTTGTAGAACCGGAATTGTTGCATCATGTGGTATTCATGTTCATTTCCATAGTGACAGTATCGTTTAACATTCCCATGAAGATCATGCTCTAATTTCCATATTCTGTATAATCAGGGGTGGTCTGGGAAAGCTACAGAACTGTTAATATTCACAGTTTTCATATTTCATATTCATTTTCAGAGTTTTCAGAGAGGCAGAAACTTCCTCTTCTTCTCATTTTCTCAGTCTCCCCTTCCAGAGGGAAGAATGATTCCACAAACATGTGAACACCCATCCTCCTGCCTTTCATCTCCATCACAATAAAAAAAGAAGAGATGAAATATTTGCTACATTTTTCTTTCTACCTAACTTGAAACTCCTTTTTATAAGTTGTTATCATTTTGCACCCTACATCTACCTCTTGGAAAGGTAAGCATAGTCACGCCCAATTTTATCTTGACCTATAAATTTTACCATGACTTTATAAAACATTAAACTGTTTACCTGACATTCGCTTCTTGCAATTATTATAATAGTACCATGATTTCCTTCCCTTTCATCTACATTACAGTCAAGGAAAGTTCAATTTCAGGGCTATATATGAGTGGACAAAGCCTCAATATTGAGTAATTATTGTGAGAACATGGGAAGAAGAATAGTGTCAGTTTTAGACATAGAATCTTAAATTGCCTATTGAAGGTATATTATATCTATTATCTAAATCTCTGTCTATCTATATCTGTATAGATGTATTTATATATCTATATATCTATATATCTGTATATCTATATCCATCTCTGTATCTACAGAGATAGATATAGATTTGTGTATATATGCATCTAGCGTGTAGAAATTACCCAAGAATAAAACTAAGTACAAAGTTATATTTGTTTTCAGTAGAGAATATACATTTTATTGTATACTGAATATACATCAGTAGAGGTATACATTTTAGAAATAAAAATAACCTTTGTGGACAATGAAAGATTATTTTTTGAGAATTATTCTAAGCTGAAAAGGTTTGGGGACAGCAGTGAAACCAGAACTGCTGATTGTCAATAAATGGCAAGGCAGCTGGAAGTCTGGGAAAGGGTACAAAACCAGGAATAATAGACAACAAAGAAAGAGTTTGCCAACAGTATAATAGCTCTGCCAAGTGCTGGCCTTCCCAGTGGATGGTCAAAGACTCTATTGCTGAATGTTGAAAAGCATCACTTGGACAAACCCACACAAAAGTCACTGCCATCTGCCTTCCTGGCATTTGCTATTCTGCAGTTTACCCAGGTTTGCATGCAATATACAAATTTGACCATGCAAAATCCCACTCATTGAATTTAAAAAAAGCAAAGTCCAAAGATTTCTTTTTAATTCTTTAAATTAAAACTTTATCAAACACATACTTCATTCAAAATTTAGTCCTTCTGATTTTTGTGACAGCAAATAATATTTTAAATGTGGGCTGTTATTTTTCAAGTATTCTCTTATTGTAGCACAAATATTGAGATGAGGAACAATGTGGTTTATTAGCTATACAAAAATATATGTAGCCAATTAAATGATGAGACTATAGCAATCAGTTAGATTACACCCAATTCTGAATTTATAATAGAACATTAGTAAAGATATCATAAAATGACAAAGATTCTGACAAAATTCAATACTATACTTGGTTACTAGCTTTATTAAAACACTATGAGTTCATTGTGACTCAATAATTTAAAATCTCTCATTGTAGTAAGTTTCTATTACATTATGTGTTTCAGAGACCTCTCATAACTATAGTATTATATAATAGCCATATAGCATACTTTCATTGATTATTTATAATAAATCATTTTTATTACTTTAAAAGGGTCTGCTTTTTAAATTTCATCATGTCTTATGAAACTTTAAATGATTATTTGGAGTTTTGAAGAAACATTCTAAAATATAGAACAATTTTCCCTCTCTAAGAGAAGAATAGCATGTGATTTTATTCCCTGAATAGATAATAAAAAGTGTAAGTGACTCAGGTTAAAAAATCTATAATGCTCTGTATGCTTGTAAAGAGCACCATTATGATTTTGTTTCCACAGTAGCTAACATTTATCATGTACTTACAATATGTCAACTAGTACGCTAAGTTATTTCCCTTAAGGAGATACCTGAATGATGACTGTGTTATTTAAGAGTCTTCATTATACAGATGTAAGATAAACAAAGCTCTATATAACAAAGAACTAGTCCAAAGTCACAAACTTAGGTCATAGTGGAAGGAGCGATATAGTCTATCTAGTTCTGACTTCAAAACTTAACACTTTCTTCATGCTACCAGACTTTTTAAAGTTTTTGTTTGTTTGTTCTGTGTCTACAGAGCCCATTACAATATTTACCAGTGGAAAAATCAGCAAATAATAATAATTTAATGTTATTTTATTTCATTGTTGTTCAATTTAATATCCATTTTTGATTTAATTCAACTGCTGTATTTTGTATATTGTCCAAATGATATATAAGTAGACATAGATCAAAGAGGCCAGGGGAGTAAAGCTGTACCATAGTTCCAGGGAAACTAGTTAAGAGGTCAGGATATTAAAACGAAATTTAGAACTAAAAGGAAGCTGACACAGTTAAGCAGCATTGCTAAGAAAGCAACGTACATCAAAAAACCAAGAAGCAACTACACTGCATTTCTTCCTATATTCTGTGGATTATTTTATTTCACATTGTACAAAACAGAATTCTATAGATCATCTGGTTCCTCCTACTTTGTTATCCCCACCAGATTAATTATTCAGAACACTCACCTGTTCTGAATACAGTGTATGGATTTGTAGTCTACATCCTTCTCTGCTTCCTGTAGTCACTGTTCTAGTTTAGTTTTCATCTGGAACAAACTCTGTAAATTAATCCCTACCTTCAGTCCTTGTCTCTTAGTAAGCCCTTTATCCACACAGTTACCAAAAAAAAAAAAAATTAAACCATATTATGTTACATCTTGTAAACTTTTATTTATTTATTTTTGAGATTATAATGTAGTTACAATATTTCTCCCTTCCCTTTCCTCTCTTCTAATCCACTTTTTTTTCTTTCTTTCAAATTCATGACATCTTTTTTTCATTAATTTTTGTTGCCTGCTATAAAATTTTATATATGCTTCCAGAGCTAGCCATTTGGCATTGAATAACCACTTGGCATACTTTTCTCTCCAGGTAAGACTATTTCTCCCACTTTCATCATTCTGTAGTTGCCTGCAGTTCTTTGTGTAGGATTGAGACCTCTGGGCTTTGCCCTGTCCTCTTTGGTAAGCCTATTGTTGTTCTTGTTAAGCTCATATTTGTGCAGTCATGTTGGTGAGCTTTTGTAGGTGTAGCTTTTTTGTATATGTTTTAGTGGTACTTCAGACACTCATGATACAGTAAAATCTATCTAACTACTCCAAGTCAATGTCTACTCAATACAAACTAACATAAGAATTCATAGAATTAAGTAAGTGCCAAGATTTTGTTATTGTTATTGTTGCTGTTGCACTGGATTTATTTCTTTGTTTCTTTTTGTAAATGTTGTTAACAACCTGAGACTGAGAAGTTAGTGGGAAATGCGTGTCTTTCTCTATAGATACTATGATATAATGAAAGAAATTCTCAAGTTAAAAGTTCTATGTAATCTACAAATTATATTATATTATATATAACTTATATGTATCTACATATATCTATATCTACATAGATATATGTATCTACAAATATAAACTAAGAAGGAGGCAAAATTCCATATAGCCTTGTCTATAGTTTAAGGAGATACTGATTATTATATTCCACGCACTTCTTAACCAACTTTTGAATGATTATTGTGATTAAGTCCACTACTTAAAAGTCCCTATAATGTACAACATACCCACCTTCATACTTTTTTTGTGCTAGGGATGGAATCCAGGGTCACACATATGCTAGGCTAGAATTCTATGCCTAAACTACGTACACAGCTTTCAGATGGTTCTTAACTATTTTATGGTCAGTAAAGAAACTTCAAACCATTGTATCATTAAATTTTGTAAGAAAAGAATCTAAATACTTTCATGGGTATTATTTAAAGACTAGATTGCTCACTGACTCTGGAAACAGTCAGATACTTGTAGCTTATTTATTAACTAACCCTCTAATGTTTACTTAGTATGATTTACATGCTGGTAACTGTCACAGATCCTTGAAATATAGTGGTGAGCAGGGCAATAATGTGTTCATGGTATTTACTTTCTAGAGGATATTTCATTATCTGACTGTCTGTCTGTCTATCTATCATCTATTGTCCATCTCATGATGAACTACTATGACTTGGAAAGTAATAATCAATGACTGGACAGATGTGGATCACATTTTTGTCTATATCCAATGAGACAGCATAATGTGTTTTCTAGTTCAACCAAATAGAATGAAGGAAAAAAAAACACAGCTAACATAAAGAGGAAAGAAGAAGGAAAATCAATAGAAATCTACTTTTTATCCTTTAATCTTTTATAGATGGTGAAGCTGGAAAAGCTTCATTTCAAATTAAATTTTATCTATTCTAAAAGAATTTTGGAATCTTCAAAATGATAATACAAAAAGAAGGGATGGCAAATACAGTCCAGATCAGCTGTGTGTTTTCAACAAATTGAGGAAGAATTTGAGAAAGTTTGTTGCTTATCAAGAAACTTGAGGAATAATCAAATTATTAAACCACCAGAAGAGTATCCAGAGCTTAGGGATGTAGGGGAACTTAGTGGATACATTTTTCCTAACATGTGCAGTCAAGTTCTAAGTTCATTCTTAGCTCTTCAAGAGAAAATGACAGAGACAGAAACTACTCTTTCTCGGTGTATTTGACATTAACAAGGCTAATGAGTTTCCTTTGAGTGTACTTTATTCTGAAATCCATTTTCAAATAATATTTTATTATTTCCTTGAAATGTTCATACAATGTATTTTAATCATATGCATCCTCCTCTCCATTCTTCCCCCAGATCCACTACCATTTCCCCAACCACCAAATTTCATGTTCTTTCTTTGTCTCTATTAAACCCACTGAGTCCAATTTGTATTGAACAATAACAGTTGGGTATGGGTCCTATCCTGGAGTATGGTCAGTAAGTCAAAGGTCACATCATTAAAGAAACTGATTCATCCTTTTCCAGAAGTTACCAAATGCCAATAGCTCCTTAGTGAAGGGCAGGGCCATATGACACCTTCCCCCCTCAACGCTTGAATTTTGTTTGTCCAAAGCTGTTATTCTCTTAATGCCTTTGTTATAGATGTTAATTTTAAGTTCAGAACAAGAAAACCTGTAAGAAACTCATGTTTAAGCACTGGAATCTTTTGTGATATTTCTGTTGTTCTCTGTTATGTCTCCAGCATATTTAATCAATGTAAACAAAGAGTGGAAATGCAGTGCTAATGAAATCCTAAGTGTTCCCTTTTTCTTTCTCTCTTTGTGCTAGAGATAGAATCCAGGGCTAGGTAAGGACTGTGCCACTAAATATACTCCCATATTTCAAATAGTTCTTAACTACTTCATAGGCAGTAAAGAAACCTCAAACAATCATATTCTTGAATTTTGCAAGAAAGGAATATAAATACTTTCATGGATATGAACTGAAGACAATATACTTTTATACTTTCTAAATCTTTAATTAGAATGTGAAAATAAGGTGTGGAAAATGATTTTGGATATGAAGAACTTTATATCTAGTATGGACATTTTTTAGAGAAGTAAATGAAGTAAAATTTATATATCACTTTCAGATTATGCTAATAATCGAATAAAATAATTGCATGCTATAAAGGAGGTCTGATTTGTTAATGTTGTATAATATCACTTCTTGACTTAATTTGATAAAGAATTAGAACTAGCAGGAAATATTTTTGAATAATAAGTTTCTAATTAAAATAAATCTTTTTTCCATAACACTATTTATACACTAGTTTTCTGGACAAAGGGTTCTCTCTGTTTCCATGTTCTACAAAATGTTCTCCCAAAAGTATGCATCTCAGATTGTAAGGAATAAAATGGCTCCTCATCAATTTTTAATTCCTTACCCTCTCAAATTGACATTTAGTCCTTTCCCCTTGTTCCTGATAGCCTAAACATTTCTACCATGTAAGTAAATCTATATGGTGTATATTTTTACCCTTACCCATATGGTATATATTTCTACCCTTCTTACCATGCTGATCCAAACCATGACTGTTTAATTCATCTTATTCCCCCCAAATATCTAACCCCATATCTGTAGAGGAATATTTAATCATTTAATCCAGCAATATGGCTGCTCTGGGAAAGGATGACATTGAAAGTCCCTAGGAATTGATTAAATCCTAGAGTATATATGAAGGGGTCACATCTAGAGGGTCTGTATGAAAGATCATATTCAGAGGCTTATGTGGCCCAGATGGAATGTAGAAGGAATGTAGCACACACTTTTAATC
This sequence comes from Cricetomys ansorgei, assembly GCA_026225945.1. Lineage (NCBI taxonomy): Eukaryota > Metazoa > Chordata > Mammalia > Rodentia > Nesomyidae > Cricetomys > Cricetomys ansorgei. Next base: position 594,028 of record JAMJFZ010002884.1, on the reverse strand, counting down.
CCAGTATTCAGAACGTAGTGGTGGTGCAAGCCTTTCATTCCAGCACTCAGGAGAAACAGAACTCAAAAAGAGTCAGTGTCATACAGGAAGTGATATCTGAGATGAGCCAGAGTGAAGGCCAGGCAAAGTGACAAATCAGATGAAGAGTTGGCAGAATGAGTAAGATGAAGACATGTCCAGCTCTCATGATAGAAAAGCAGGCTCTCAGTTCACAGAGTCAGAAGGAAAAGACACAGGTACAGCCAGAGGATAAGACACAGAGGCAGAGGCACAGGAACAGTCTGAGTAGTCTGAGGCAAAGATACAGATGCAATTGGGCAGAAGAAGATAGTATCATACAGGAAGAGTGAATCAGTTTAAAGCTGAGCAGAACAGTTCAGTCAGAGAAGTTATGGGATGTGGCCAGAGTCAGCCAGAGTCAGAAGAGTTCAGACAGAAAAGTCAGCCAGCTCAGAAAGTAAGTTGAAACAGCAGTTTGGAGAAGAATTTGCTCCAGAACAGCAAGTGAGTTGAATCAGTCATCCAGCATAGGCAGTTGAGTTCAGTATAGCTCTGAGTTGAGAGGGAGCTAGTCAGAGTGGCTCAGTCAGCAGTAAGTCTCAGAGGCTGAAACATTTTAGATTGTGTGGCGGCTGAAACACTCCAGAGTTCCAGGACTAGGACAAGGGATTGAAATTGCCAAAAAATTCAACTACCTTTTACCCTGAATCAACACCTACATCAATGATTACACACATCTGCATATTCTATAGGAATTCAATAAATGTTGGTAGACAAAATTACAGATTTTGAAGTTGATTGGGAAAAGCCAAAGGTAAGTGCCCTAAGATTAAATGTGATAGGAGGATAAGAAGAAAATCCAGTTGATAGGTGTTTATTTCTTTTACCTGACCATTCTGTCACAAGCAAAACTCTTATACTGACCACATTATGAAACACAAAGGAATAAGCACTCCTTATCTTTAATGGAATTATGATTTATAAATAGAGGTAGAAAATATTTAGAGATTATTCAATCCAACAGTTGTTGCTTAAGAATTAAATACTCTGTAGACAGTCTATTTTAATATAATGGAGTATGTAGAGTAATGGTGCTTGATTAAGAGCCAAACGTGACCTTCCTACTTCAACTAATATCCCAATTGGTTTATCAGTTGCTGCTGGCTCCCATGGCTGATCTTTATCTTTGACACTGCTTGTCTTTTAGGTACACAGTGTTCTCTTACTGCTTGGATTTCTCAAAATATTTTTTGGAAATTTCACATCTCTAGACCTATGTCTTATTTGGCTTCCTTTTGCTTCCTTTACCTTTCTCACTGATATGTCATACATATATACATACAGTTAGCCATCCTAAGATGAACCTAGACCTCTACCCTCCCCCAAATTCTAGATTCTGACAGTATTCATTCTTAGGAAGCTCTTTTAATCTACAGGTGCCTGTATGGTGGTTTCTCATAGAAAAATCCTTTTATTGAAGTTACTTCCCCTGACTACTGGAGCTGCAGATCTTGCAATACAAAGTTCTGTTGCCCAGTTTAAAAATATGCCTTTGATTTACCTTGTGAATTCAGCCTCTTTATACTTAAGTTGTTTTTTTTTTTTTTTTTGCACAGAAAATTGAACTCTATTTTGATTTCTGCACGCATTTTCTGTCTATAATGCCTAGACTTCCTTCTAACTCAGCATTTCACAATTTGAGGCCACTTACTCTCAATTTGGGTCTGTTCCCCTGGGCTAGATTTTGGTACAGGAAAAAATGCTTCTGTTTCTATAGTTGTTGCTTTTTCCTACTTGATACACTTTTAAAAGTCAACCAGTACAGATATTTATTTATTAGTTCCTTTTTAACTCTTTAGTTAACCTCATATCTAGAAGTGGGTTTTTGTCTGTCAGCATTATGGGGACTTATTACCTAGCGTCAGACTCTATGACCAAGTATCTATTAATCCTATATAATGGCATGCATAAGCATAATCTATACAAAATTAAACATACATACAATAACAGATATTTCTTTCATATGAAAAATCCCACATATTTTCAGAATGTAATATTTAGCAAGTTCTATATGTTTTTTTTTGACAATTTTTATTCTATGTGGTGAAATAGGTAGTATTTAAAAGAACTTTAGATATCTGAACATGTCAGTTAAATATGAAACCCAAAGAATTCTCTTCAATGTTCAGTATCATGGATAAATATATTTGGGGACATTTTTGGAATAAACTTTAGTTCATGGAAAGAAAAATATGAAGCAAGAAACTATTATTTATTTAGAGATATCTGAAAAAAGACATTTCTTTACAATCTTTTTCTAAACTTTTAGAATTCTTTCAATGTTTTCATAATAATATTTTTATTCTAGGCTTTTAAATTAACTTATTTAATGTGTGTACACACACATGTACATGCATGTATGTGTGTGTTTATGTGCATGTATGCTACAATATGAAGTGGAGGTCAGATGACAACTTATAGGAGTTTGTTTTCTTCCTTTACAACAATTGTACTGGTATCAAACTCAAATACATTTTCCCACTGACTCATCTCACTGCTACTTATCATTATAATCTTAAGTAGCCATATGACCTTAGGCAAGTCATACTATTCATCATTAAAAGGAAACGATTCTGCTCTATTTTTCAGAATTGCTACATTTAAAAAGCACATAAAGTACCATATAAATCTGTACAAATCTCTCTCTGGGCTATAATGTAGTCTAGTAAATTCTTATAACCTGAATGCTAATGTAATAATTTATCTTTATCTAAGTCTGTTAAGAAAACACTCAGGATTATGCCAGAATAGATTGCTACTTTCAGTTTTAGCATAGACACAAATGCTATTGATAATTGTAAACTACTGAAAGTCAAACAATATATCAAAATAAGACCTAGGACCATATAGTTTTACTTGTGAATTATTCCAGGTACTTAATGAACATTAATATTTATCAAATTTTCCAAACTTGATGGTGGAGGGATTACTTTTGAATTCACTTTGAAAGGCCAGCATTACTTTAATACCAAAACCAATAAAGACATCACAGAAAATAAAACTAAAGGCCAGTATCTCTGATGGACATAGATATAAAAGCCCCTAAAAATACCAGTAAATTGAATTCAAGAGTACATTAAAAGGGTCTATATCATGATCATGTAGGATCTATATTTTGTGCTATAGGGATTATTCAAAATATTCAAGTAAATTTATTTTTATACCACAATAACAAAAGGAAGAATAAAGATCACAGCATTATCTCAGATTTAAAACAAAATAAAATTCAACATACTTTCATGCTGAAAACTCTCAGTGAATCAGGAATAAAGGATAATTACCTCATCATAATATATATAGAAAAGCCCATAACTAATTCCTAACAATGAAAATCAAAAACCCTTCTATTAAGATCAGAAAAAGAAAAATATGCCCACTCCAATTTCTTTGTTTCTATTGTAGTAATAGAGATCCCAGTACAAGCAATTTGGCAAGAAAGGAAATATAAATCATTGAAATAAAAATGCAGTAAAATTTCAAATTAGTGATCACATGACTTTATCTACAGAAAACCCTAAAGTTCCCAAAGATGCAAACTAAAATTAATAAATAAGTTCAAAAAAGTTACGTTATACAAAACAATATGCAAACATTAGATACATTTCTATTCACTTATATTGAACTATCTGAAAAGAAAGTTAGAAAAACAATCCTATTTACCACAGTGTTAAAAAGAATATTTATTTATTTATTTGTTTATTTATCTTATGTATATAGGTGTTCTGCCTATGTGTATGATTGTGTACCTTAAGTGTTTCTGGTGCCCATGAACAATAGAATAGGATATCAATCTTGTGGAACTGAAGTTGCAGATGGTATGACCTGCTATGCTGGGAATCAAACCAGTAGGTCTGGAAGAGCAGTCAGTGCCCTCAATTTGCCAAGCTTTCTTTCTACTTCAGAATAAAATATTTAGAAATAAGCCAACCTCAGAAATAATGAACACATTCACTGAAAATTATTAAACATTGATGAAATAAGTTAAAGAAGCCATCAGTAAATGCATACTATCTCATGCCTTAGTGATCCAATACACTACCTATCAAAATTACAATGCAGTTTTATTTCTGGTAACACTACTTCCAAAGATAGAAATATCAGTAAAGCATAAGTGACCATAGATAGCTGAATGTATTTTAATTTTAATATAGGCTTACAGTAGTGTATTTTTAGCCTTTAGCCTTAAAAGTGAAATCCTGCTTCCTTGTATGACAATATAACTGGATCTGACAGATTTTAGGCTAAGTAAAGTAAACTAGTCACAAATTTGGCTTGTAAAAATAATAATTTTACAAGTCATACAATTCTTTATAAGAAGCTGCTTACTCTATTAGCTGGGAGCTCACCTGAAACTGAATATGCATAGAAAATCGATTTTAGTTCCTCTCAGAAACAAGAATTTAAATATTGCTGCATAATTCACCCCGTATCCAGTTTCTTAAATGTTACTTGGTAACATTAATTTTTTTTAATGTTCATGCAGAAAAATAGTCTGGAAAATAAGCTAACATTTTGATGATTACACTTGATATCACCTTGATGCCCTGGTTAGGTATGGATTGCCTGTTCTGAGCTGGTATCCTATTTACCATGCTAGTCAATGAAAGTTCTAGCCAAAATTAGCCTTTCAGACTTCCATAGGTAAGAACTTTATGTTTTTCAAAAAGTTACGGTTCACTAGAGATCATCATTGATTCTAACAACAAATAAAATCAAGAGAGTGAAAAATATCCCCAAGGAACTGAATGTTAGAGAAACTTTCCAGTAAATAGCTCCAGAATGAATTGGATCTATATAAGAGCATGATAAAATCACATTGTTCGAATATGCCTGTCATGACCCTTTTGAGACAGATGGTGTTGAGGGAAAAAGAAAACTTATTTTTGGAGTATACTAGCCAGAAGCAAGACAACTTTAACAGTTTCTATTAGTATATTATAATTGTCATTCATTCAACACGTTGTTTATTTTCTTTGAATGAGTGTCAAACACTGATGTAGGCTCTCAAAAATTATTTCCAGTGGGCACAGGCAAGATATTTGTACTGCAGTTGTATATTTTTACCCCAATGGCTCATATTGTAAAAAATCAAAGATATCAGCTTAAAAATTTCTCCCTGAATACTAAATTTCATATAACCACAAGGAAAACAACTGTGAAATTTATCACTCAACAGGCAAGGAAAAGTTTCCAACAAACAACATATATAAACAGCTAAATTTAAAGTATCAAGATTTAGATATTCTTCTGATTAACACCATAACACCAGAAGTTAAAAGGCTATATTTGAGACTCTGGATTAAAAGACTGCAGTCCTAAATTCCACATGTATACAAGGTTCTGAAGATATCAGAGGCCTGCCCTTTTGTCCATGTGAAGGCAGCTGAAGATGCTGGAGAGCAGGCCCATAAACTCAGTCATTGAATTCCCAACTACCAAATATCTGAGATAACAACTTCTCATATTTGTAAGTTACCCATTCTATAATATGTTGTTACAGCAGTCCAATGCACTCAAACAATATGGTCTTTATCTCAGTTATCATTTCAGCAAGACCCTAAGTTCACCCAATCAAACTTGTAGTCAGCAGTATCCTTCAATCATGAAGTTATCAAGTTAATTATTCAAACCTGAAAAATGTTTAGAGTGAAAAAGTAGTGAAAGGAAGGTACTATTAATAGTGAAAGTGGGACATCAGGAATAATTCAGATCTGTCCTAGGCAAACTAGGACATATGGTGAGTCTAACTATTGTGAAAATACAACTCTCCACCTGGTGTTAGTTTATTTTTAATTAAAGTCAAACAACTCGAGAAAATATACAGTTTGTGAATCTTGGAAGACTCCTCTTAAAACATTATAAAAATAACACAGTGTCTTTTTCTTTACTGAAATAGTTGCTTTATTTTCATATGTTCCAGCATCCATAGCTTACTGTATAAAAAACAAGGGACAAAAATAATTCTAGTCCATGAAAAGTATTTTGAAAAATACACTCTAGGAATAACATTTTGTTGTTTATTCTAAGTACACCATAAATTACTGGTTAGCAAGTTTGGATATTATGGAAGCTTCCCCATGAGCCTACAAATATGTAAATGCAATTAAGCCTCATTTTACAACTCTAGCAACTTGATTTCACTAACTAATCTATAAAGCCCATCTTATTATCACTTGTGTCAGTCTCTTTTTCAGCCTAATATATCAAATATATGAAAAGTGTTTCCTAGCTCAAATCTATAATAAAAATTTTCATAGGGCATGCCATTTAAAAATACTTATAGATGTACAATTGGATCATACTCAGAGGAACAAAATGAAAATATACTTAATGCACCAGTGTTGTTAACTGTTCAATCTTCACTATAGAGGCCATTTTTTACAAGCAGCATGGCATGGTGCATGTATTTGTATTTGAATTGTAATTTTTGACAAGCCATCAAGAAGATATTGCTGTTGTTCCTGTCATTCAGACTTTTTCTTTTCAAGCATAGCATGAGCAGATAATAAGCTGTTACTCTACTGCTCACATTTCCATGTGATGAACTCAACATGTGACCATTTTGATGTGCTTTGTGCTTTGAATGAAGAAGATTCACCATTACGTCAAAGGTTTCCAATGTTTTTATAATGTTTATCATTTAAGTAATTTATCCAAATGAGCAACCATGACAATTAAAACTACACGCATATAGTTCCAGTAATAAAAATAGCTTCTCCAAATTCAAGTTTACACCCACTCTACCAGAAAATTCTTTCTTTAACAAAAGCTTTGCTTTGAATTTAAAACTATTATTCTTCTGTTTCCCATGTCCTTAAAATTTTGTTTGTTTCTTTATCTTTATTTATTTTACTTTTCAACATACAGGAATAGTCCTGTGTGAAAGCTAGGAAGGGTATATATTTCTAGAGTCTATATGAAGGAATCACATTCAGAGGCCTGTGTGGTCTGGATGGAATGTAGGAAGAATGTTAGGAATGTTGGTACACACCTTTAATGCCAGTATTCAGAAAGCAGTGGTATCAAACATCTTTAATCCCAATTGTCCATGCCTTTAATTCCTAAAACAGAAACAGTGTGGAAGCAGACACAGGAAGCCGAGATCAGAAGGAATCAGTGTCACACAATAAGTGATGTCTGAGATGTATCAGTGAAGGACATGCAAAGTGACTAATCAGAGGAAGAGTTTGCAGAGTGAGTCAAAGTGAGGACACACCCAACTCTCATAATAGAAAGGCTCACAGCAGTTAGTTACAGCAAAACATCAGTTACAAAGGCACTAGGAGGTGAGCAGTCTGAAGCAGGCAGAAGGAGGACAAGATACAGAGACAATGAAGCAGTCTGAAGATAAGGCGAAGAGACTGACTGAAGCAATATGGAGCAATGAATTATAGAAGCAGGCAGGCTGGGGACTGACACAGAGACACAGAGGCAGCTCCGCAAAAGAAGTCAGTATCAGACAAGAAGAATGAGTCAGTTTGAAGCCACGTGACCTTTTGTCTCCTAGTGATTGAAGTCTGTTAACTGATAATTAGTGTCCATTCAACCTCAATTCTACAGAAGAAATTCTGGGATTATAGAGAAAAGCAATACATTTCCAGTTTATTTGGGTAAGTGAATGTGATAAAAAACCAACTTGGAATTTTGTCTAAATTTCTATAGCCTCAACATGCTTATAGATAAATTACCCACCAAGGAAACAGAAAATGATTCAGGTTTGTAAGGCACTCTTTATAAAGATAAAAGGCTATCCAAGAAAGAGGCTTCCTTGCCTGAACATCAGCTGGTCTGGCCCAGTGAGGAAGACAATTGATTGTGCCTGTGTTGTGGTTACAGCCATTGGCAGGTGGAAGGCATCACTTCTAAGGCCCTTCAAAACAACCACTGTAAGCAATCAAGAAGCAATCAAGCAGCTGGGCTTCCTAATGTCGCTGTTCTGTGAAGCTGTATAACAGTTCCTAATCGTGTAAAAAATTGGAAATTGGAAACTGGGTTCTTTTTTAGAGTTTTCTGCTAATTCAAAGGACAACCTTAGCAAAATCCCTTAGAACTGATCCATCTGCTTCAAGGTTACTTTAAGACCCTTTTCCAGTATACACTTCATTAGTGATAAGTGGCATGACCATTAAAACACTGGATGGGGGTCTGAAATTTTTCAAAGTCAGAGAAAACTATGCACTATCACATACACTTAAAAATATTTATTAAAGACCTCATAAAATCTGAAAACATGCAAACACAGAAATAGTTTGTCTATATGAATTTTTATTCCAAAATTTGAATAGGTTAATCAAGCTGAAACTTGACTATGACCCAAATGTAGGACCTCTGTTTGGACCTACCCTGCACTGGATTTTGGATTCAATTTATGAAATTAATAATAATATATCTCACAAGAGATCATTGTTCTTTCAAATTCAGCTTACTAGAGTCAACACTGTAGCCAAATTTCAGAGAAAAGTAATGCAACAGGTACAAAAATGCCAGAAATCTTTTGAAAGCAAACACAGCTTGTTTGGTGTGTATGTGTGTGTGTGTGTGTGTGTGTGTGTGTGTGTGTGTGTGTTTTACCTAAAATATAATTCAAACAATTTCACTTAAATTCTTGTCTATATTCTTGCAATTGCACTATTTGTTTGTCAGTGGTTTTTAGCAAGAAATCATGTTTTACCAAAGTTGTCAATGTAAACAGAGATTTAGAAGTGAGATAGATATCTTTCTACCCATGGTACTTTTTCAAATAGCCTAAACTTTAATTGCTGTGCACATTTATGTCCCATAGGTGGATGCTGAACATATAGAATCTTTCAACAGTGATATTATCAGACCAAATCCAACAACCTCTTACATTTCATTTAATCAAAATTAAAAGGTAAAACAGAAGGTCATTCAAATAATTTTCCCTTTGTCATACATTTTTAAATGCCATTAACATAGCTCCTTTGAGAATAGGAAGCAAGAATAAGATAATGTTGTAAACATAAATCTACAATAACTTAAGAATTCGGAAATGAGACTATCACAAAGTACTAGTCACAGTGAAGGATTGTGAGAATCAAAGGATACAGTGGAGAAAAGGAGGGCAGGGAGGTGAAGGGAGACATATGAAAGCCCCATGTGGAAACTTGTTATTTTTAAGAATGAATGAAGAGAGGTGAACATTCACTAGTAAATATTTCCTCAGCATTATAGTTTGCTATGTTTTATTAAATATTTAATTCTTTCCTCTTTACATTAACTTTATGGCATTAATCTTATTACCATACTACAAATGTTGAACCTGAGACTTATCGATGTAAAAATTGCTTAATGCTCACTAGTAAATCTTAGATGCAGGGCTGGAGTTCAGATTGTTCAGAATCTGCAAATATTTCTCTTTTTGCAAGTAGCACCCATAATGTTTGAGTTATATCTCAGTATTCAGACGTTTTAGGTTTAAATTAAATAATATGGCAAATTGTTTTGCCTATATTCTGTGTGATTATAAGGAAGTACATTAACTGTCAATGTCTGTTTCCATATATAAAATGGAATAGATGGCAGCAAACTTTTTTCATCTTGTTAGTAGTTCATTTTAGTGAAAAGTATCTGTATTATTTCATGACCTTAAACCCTCCACCCTGAGGACTAGCTTTCATAGTTATGGAAGCCACTATGTAAGTTTATCAATGAAGGAAGCAAGCAGTAGTCTTGATGCCTATGCAAAACAAAAATAACCAGCATAGTATGATAACCCTGAGGATATGACAGTTACACATGTACCTTGGTCGGTTACCAACACTTTCTAATTGGACTTAAGTCCTACTCAACAAGAGAGAAATCATGCTTGTTACTGGAAACCTTGCCAACTACATGGGACTAATGAAGTCATAGATCTCAGAGAACTACAGCAGCCAATTAAGTAAACCAGTATAATTCTGAACTACAGTATAAATATGTGTCCTCATGCCCTCAGATAAGTGTCGTTCTCATGCCTCATCAAGGAAATGTATTGTTTCCACAGACAGAGACCATTACAAAAATCCACAACTGGTCAAAATGCAGAGATTTGGAGCCCTCTCCCAACATCTGCAACATAATTTCTGCAACTAAAGCTCAGGGATTATTGCCAAAGAGGGCTGAGGTAGAAGTACTATAAAAGCCAGAGGAACAGGAAATCTGCTGTGAGGTTGTGTCTCCTAAAAATCTAAGAGAAGCTGCATCAGTTGAACTCTCACCAATGTGGGTACCTAAACATGACCTAATCCAGGATTATACCAATTTACATAAACACGGAAGGGAGAAAGCTCATAAGGCCTCAAACCTAAACAAAGAACTATAGACTACCAAGGAATTCTTAAAGGAGGAAAAATATTCCTCCCCAGTGAATACCACCTAATTAGTTATTCAATATTAAATGGGAAGCCCTGTCAACATGCACATACAAGTAATATTACACACATGGAGCAGGTTGTACTTATCTATTGATGAATACACACTCACACACACACCACCACCAACAACAACAACAACAGCAACAACAACTACAACTAAGGAAAAAGAGGCCGTGAATTTGAATGAGAGTGGGTATGTGGGCTGTACCTATGAAGAATTCCAGGGAGAAAAGTTAAGTGTCAAAATAATGTGATTATAATTTGAGAAGAATTAAAGTGTTTCAAAAATAAGATAGCTGAAGATTGTTACTATAAATAACATTTTGTAAAAAATTTTACACAATATAACCTTTTACCTCAAAATAATAAAAATAATGTATCTCTTTGGTAGACACAATAGTTTGATCATGTTCTATATATTGTCAATTCTATTAATTTCTACATCTGAAGTATTACTGAATATTTATATATAATGCAGTTACTCAAATTTAGGTATTATATCTACTGAAGTTTGGATAATGCATTTTGCAATTACAATGACTATATATCTAGAATATTTCATATCTGATGGGCTTACCATGGAGTTTTCTAGAAGACTAGAAAAGCCAGTACTGTTGGTTTCATTTTATCATATGTCTCTTCCAAGGCAATTTCATTTTATTATCTTTGAAAGGCACTTAAAAATAATTCTCAGTCGTGGTCTCTGAATGATGTATCCCGAATGTACCCTTCATAATAGGAAGTTCCTAGATAATAACCAATAAAAATGATCATTGCTTGTATGTATGCTTACAGAGAGGAATTTTTGGTATTGGATAACCAATTGGTGCTTCTGTCTCTTGGGAAGACATTTTGCTCATGTTCTCAGTATTCCTAAATTGCCTATAATTCTTTGTGTACATTAGACACCTCATGGGTTTTCCTTTGTCCATGTTAACATTTGTTGCCTTAGAGACTGAGCAGGTTGTACTTATATATTTAGGAATATATAGTAACAAGTAATGAAAATTGAGGCCATATATTTGAAAGAGAAGAAAGAATATACGGGAGGGTTTGAAGAAAGAAGAGGGAGGGGGAATGATATAATTATAATCTCAAAAATAGAAGAAATAAAATAAAAACTATCACTACATTTTCATATACTATATGCATATTTGAAGTTTAGGAATTTTCCCACTCCATGTATTCTAGAATCTAGATATTTTAGTATCTGACAATATGTGACAGATACTATTTTACCTATATCAAACAGATGGTGAGTTTAAATTCTGCACCTATTGCTTTCTTAAAGCAAGAAAACCAAGCCCCAAAGTGATTGTTTTGGAGAGTCATTTCCGTAATTTGATTTAGATTTAAATAACTCTAAATGCTATACTCAGATGTAAAATATAAAATATAGGAGTATGACTGATCCAACTTTGGGGAATCTGCTCAGGTTTATTTATCCTAATGACTCATTGTCTTAGTTTTTTTTTATTGCTATGTTAAAATATCATGTTCAAGGCAACTTGTAAACGAAATAGTTTGTTTTTGGCTGTGGTTCCAGAAGGATAATTATCTATCGTGGTGGAGAGGCATGGCAGTAAGTATGGCGGCGGGAGCATGAAGCTGAGAGATTACATCTGCACAAAGCTGACAGGGTAAACTGGAGGTAAGGAAAGGCAATGAACTCATAAATAGGGGTAAAGTAAGAGTGAACAGAGAAATGTAGTACATTATACTGATGCATTAAAATATCATAAGGGAACCCACAATTATGTAAACTGCATAGAACGTGTTTGGTTTTTTCCTATGCTGTTCTTAAGATTGTCTCTTTTCTTGGTATTAGGGACATCCTGGCTATACAGTTAAGGTTAGTTTCTTCTCTGGTCATATTTATAGTCCTCTTCTGTTTCAATATCCTCAATTTCCTATACATTTGGGAAGTTTTCTGTTTTAATTTCATTAAATAGTCTGTGAATTCCATTTGATGTTTTCTTGGTTCCTCTACATTATGAATTCTCAGGTTTGGCCTCTTGAATGTATCTTAAACCTCTTGGAAATATCATTCACGATGCTTATTTTTTCCTATTATATATACACATTTTTATTATTGTCTCAGCTTCATATTCCATTCATGAAATTCAGTCTTCTGTGTGGTCTTATCTGTTAATGATGGTCTCTGTTGTGGTTTTTATTTGATTGACCTCTTTCATTTCACATATTTCTGTTTGGTTAGTTTTCAATATTTCCATCTTTACAATGGTTTTATTTTCTTCCATATGTTGGATTCTGCCACGAATTTCTTACTGTTACACATACTTTGGAGACTGGTCTAGTAAAGGTGTTGGATTAATTTCTTTTAGGAGTCATCCTTCCTGAACATGCTATGGTCATTAGTACTATCTCAAATTGGTAGCACCTTAACATTATCAGAGGAAACAATTTTTAAAGTAAATAATAAAATTATTATTAAAATTAAAATGTATTATACATTAATGCCTGGCTTAATAATATTTTGTGAGTAATTTGTAACTTTTTATAAAGTTTTAAAATATTCTGATAATCATATTTGAAAATAAATGTTTATATATATGTATATACATACACATACATATATATATACAAATATATATGCATATATATACATGTATATATATATGTACAAAATATGTATATATATACACACATACATATGCATATATATGATTTTATTCAAAACCTGTGATTTAATAACCTAAGGGAATAGAAAAGAGGAAGATAAATCAAATAGGTAATTTATTCCATAATATATGTTATAGTGATAGCTTATGATTTCATGTTCTTATGAAAATAAAAATAAAATAAGTTTTGGTGATAACTTTTTGTAAAAATACTCTATAGAACCAAATGGCATAATTTTGTTACCTGCCTGGCAGAATTGATAATAATATGAGTTTGAGAGTGAAACAACTTTAATTTTCTATAGTTTAGACCTTGTTACTTAATTGTTTAGTCTCTGTTTTTATTTGTTATTCTGTAAAAAAGATTATCCATACATTATAATTTGGGATTTCTTTTTGAATTTACAAGCAGTATTGAGCTATTATATCCTGGTATGTAATAGGCAATCTCTATATCTTTATGTTATTCAAAACACCTCACTAGAAATTCCCTACATGTATATTTAAATACTCACTATAAAATATGAATTCTCCACAATAATATTCTTTCTGTTGTAGCTATCAATAAATTTCTAGTGATATATATATATATATGCCTTTATGCGATCTACACAAAATAACCAAATTACTTGATATATAGCAACTTTCTTAAGTAAAGCTAAGTACAGTAAATATAATCACCAATTAATTTGCAAAGGGAAACATAACATAAATGATAAATTTCTCAATAAAATAATTTTCTTATTCAACAAATACTGAACTCATATCTTGAGTTAGCTACTCATCAAAGGGCTTTGAATATAAAGAAGAAAGAACAATCATTGTTCTTTAAGGATTGATAGAAAAACAAATTGTGGGATGTCCAAGGGCTAATTGTGAGTTGAAGTTCACCAGGAACCCTGTGTCACCCCTAGAGAGTGAGAATGGGAGAAATTTGGGTGCTCCTCACCTTTTAGCCTTGGCCAAAAACCCAGCCAAATTTAGATATGAACCCTCACTAAGCAAACATGCCTCTCTGCCCTCTGGTCTGAATTACACAGACACAAACTCCACACACAGGCAAGGCCACTCCCTCATAGGATGTCCTAACCAATGAACATTCTTAGGGTCATTGGCTCCTCTCCTGCTTGTGACCCTTGATATACAAGCTACACGCCCCATTATACAAGAGAAGCTCACTGAAACGTGTTCCTGAGTGTTTTCTGTCCACTCATCGACTCATAGAGGCCTGCCAGGGTAGTGGCAGGATGAGGTAAACCCATGGCCCATGCTGCTGCTCCATCCTGCCGCGTTTATTGGCCTGTAGCCATGGCCTCAGGCGGGACAAGAAACTAGTGGTGACATAGTGGAGATGTGGAAGCATACACATGGCGGGAGGATTTTCACCCACAGGACTACAACAAATAACCTAAGAAGATGATTTTAAAACATGATGGCTAGTACTATGCTTAAATAAACCAAGAATGATTACTTTAAGAGGAATAAGAATATTAGGAAAGAAGAGAAAATTCAGCAAATTGCAGTTCCAATTGGAGGACTGAATTTGCATGTTTAAGTTAATCATCAACAAGCACTGATACCTCTAGAAGATAACTGTGATTTGTTATTCTACTTCAGACTATAAGGATAAATTGCTTATGATTTATATTGCTAAGTATCTATTATTTATAATCTCATAATGAGGCTTTAAACTCTAACTCTAGATGGAAGAGATAAATGACTAGTAACATTGTAAAAATTCAGCAGTAAGACTAGCCATTTGAGTATAGAAAGGTCAAGATTCTTTAAATAGAATAATAATTTAACTACAGGCTAATATATTAGTGTATTAAACTACTTGTCAGAAGAAAAAGTGATTAGACCCTCAAGCCCTTTACTATCTAATACAGTGACTCATAGACAAAGTCAGAATAATTGTATCCAAATTCCAAAGACAAGCAGTTTACTCTTCAATTCAAAAAAGAAAATCAGAAGTATTTTTTATTTCTTGAAAAGCATTCATCATTCTCAAATCTGAGGATGGTACTGAGTTAGTCCTGTAACTATTTACCACAATGACTGAATGTTACTGTTAAGTAAAGATAAAATTTTTGTTCACTAAAACTCATGGCTGGCTAGGTCTTAGGCCCTAGGGGAAAGCTTAATATTATCATTCTGCTAAGTGCACATAGAAATAAACTTCCCCTTAAGTTCTTATTTTTATACCCATAGATTAGTGCATCTCTCATCCCTCATCAGAGAAGCTTATCTTTACAGAAGCTGGAACTATTTCTAATTGGTGTAATACAGAGACACATGACTAGTCAATGTGCAGAGAACAAGACTGAGGCAAATACAGCTTTAAATGGGACACCTATATCATATTTTCATCCTAGGCTTTCAGATCATCACTGAAAAAGGGACAGAAAGACTTTGTAAGGGCCAGGGGTAGTAGGTATTTACAAACAAGTAGTGTTTGCCTAAAATGATAGCACTGATATACATAAGAATTCAAAGCTGCTGTGACTGCATGAACAAGATCAATATATCCAAAATCACAGCTGGGGATGAGAAAGGAGATCATGAAGTCCCACCTCTAGATGAGAAGCTATTAGCCATTGATAGCTTCTGGGGAAGGGAAAGTCAGATTTATACACAGATTCAGGCCTGAGAGGATACTCATACTCCAATGGATAGTTTTATATTTATGCATGTGTAGGCAGTACTAAGTGGACTCAGTGGGTTTAAAAAAAATAGTGCATGAAATTGGAAGGGATACAAGTGAGGGGTAGGATAAATTAAAGGAGAGGAAAAGTAGATGTCTTTTATCAAAATAAGTTATATGAATGCATGAAATTCTCAAACAATAAAAGAGAAAAAATACACCAACAATTAAATAACTTCTCAATCTGTAGTGGTAAAGATTGGTGAACACTTATTAAGTAAAAGTTTTACGCTTTCAGCACTTGGTGAAAATGCAGTGCTGAGATATGTCTGGAACTGTTTTCTCCAGAAGGATTGCATGGCCTGATATAGTATATCTTTCCAGGTAATTATGCTGTCCTATTTTTCCCATTATCTGGAATCTACAATGTCCAACTATTGTGTCTAAATACAATAATATGACTAATTTTCTTAAGTATATGTGCTGGCCAGTCTTATGTCAACTTGACACAAGCTAGAGTGATCAGAGGAGGGAACCCCAATTGAAATACTTTCATAAGATCAGGCTGTAGGCAGGCCTACAGGGAATTTTCTTAATTAGAGATTGATATGTCTGGCCTATTGTGGTTGGAGTCACCCCTAAGCTAGTGTTCCTCAGTTCTATAAGAAAGCAGACTTAGTAAGACATGAGAGCAAGACAGTTAGCAGCACTCATCCATGGCCTCTGCATCAGTTCCTGCCTCTTGGCTCCTGCCCTGTTTGAGTTTCTGTCTTGAATTTCTTCAATGATGAACAGTGATATGGAAGTGTATGCCAAAAAAAAAAACATTTTCTCCCAAGTTGTTTGTAATCATAATTTTTCATCACAAAAATAATAACTTTAACTAAGAGAGGATGTAACTAGGTGATTGCTATCTTTATGTAATGTATTAGCTTTCATCTCAATGAGAACCTCCTGAAGACCCTGTCATTGATATAGATGATTTGATTCTAAAGATAGAATTCAACAGTATGTGGTAAGAGAATGAAAGTGAATATACATCCTCAGTAATATCTGTCAAATATTTTTAATGGAAGGTTGCCTTCTCTACAAAAATCTTGAAGAGGGGCGCAAAGTGACAATCATTTGAAACCAACTTTAATAATTGCAATAGGAACTAGGAACAAACAAGGAATATAATAAAACATAGAAGATATATTTTGTGTATTCATTAGTACATGGCTGTCCCCACATTATGAGTCAGTATACTGCATTATCATTTAAGAGATACACTGTATGCCAGACATAATTTCATAGGAAATATTTATTAGTTATTATGTAGTTTCCACTACTTTTTATTGGACAGTACTGTGATATTTATAATGGGATTTTTCCTTCTCAAGTCCAGAACTGGTTTAAAAGAAAAGTAAAAGAAAACAGTTCCATGTTATTGCTTTACCCTCTGTCAAAGTATTGATATTTTTCTCCAGAAGGTTAAAAACCTACCATTTCTAAAGAATAAAAGTGGATTAAGATCTTGAAATACAAATTTGTCTTTTTGGTTATAAAAGATCACTTTTTGAACCTATTAATTACCAGCATAAATTTGACATGTGGAAATACAGACTCTTCATTGAGTGTGTAGCCATTCATGTAAGATGAAGAGAACAGATCCTCAAGTGAAAAGATTTTTCTATTCTACTCCAAAGTGATACGATTAGTATGCAGGAATTAGAAGTTACTGAAAGGTTTTACAGACTGGTACTGTGTAGATCAGATAGAAACTGGATAATATGCTATACAAACACTTCAAATACTTTTATAGCTATGTACTTCAAAAACTCGTCATCTACTTTTATGTTTTATACTATCTAGCACTCAAATGTTTGACACACTAAAAACGAGGAAAGACATCTGCTACTTAGATGGAGAGGTGGCACTTGATAAATATATCCCATTCCCTACCCTCTACTGTAGGGAGAGACACTGTAAACACATGCTTTTGGAGCAATTACCACTGTTGACAGTTGTAAGATAAATGGCACCTAATAAATATCACATGGCAATGTGAATATTCATTTTTCCTAACTGCTAAACTTGAGGGAGTCTATTGTGGTACCAAACCTCATCAAGCATTAGAATTGCAGATAGTTCATTAAAATTCCACATGTGATTCATAATAATATTCAGTCTGTGACACATTTTAACGTTTTGAGTGCTTGGATATTAGTCATGATAATAATAATAGGTACTAATTCATTTACAATAACACTACAAAGCTTGTGTTTTTAGGCAACAAATAGGCTTCTGTGATATGTAATATGAGTATTGATGATATAGAATGCTTAGAATATAGATAAGAAACACTTGGATATGCCCAATATACACCATTAATATTGAAAAATCATGTCAGTAGGTAAAGATATGTGGGGCTGTCCTAGAGCTAAAAGGGGGCTGAAACATGTAGTGAACTCTGGCATCTTCACCCTGAGAGCAGAAGGCATTCAATTGCTCCCTCTTTGTCTTAGCCCTAATAAAACCCAGCTAAATTCTAAATCTGCCTGCTTCACAGCAGCTCACTGCCAAAGGAATGTGGCCTGGTTGGTGCTTATCTGAATGCTGTAGCTGGAAGGCCTAGGGCTGAGCCCATTTTCTGATAAAGTGTCTTCTTTCCCCTGTGAGACCACAGTTTATGCAGAAGGTGCTTTTCCAGGACTTTGATCCTTAGAATGACAATGAGACCCCCCACAGACAAGTGGGGCTCCTCCAGTATCCCTGTCTTAACCAAGGTCTCCCAATCCCTGGGTGCCAAGGACCCTCCCACAACATTCCCCCTATAAATGTAACCACCCTTGCTTCAATAAACAGAGTTGCTCCACTGACAACAGTCTCCCTGGAATTCTGTTTCCTGCTCAGCTCTCAGCCTCCAACCTAAGACAGGCTCAGACCCATGAGGACCCTACCTCTTCTTCCCTGGAGCTATGCTGCTGGCCATGGCTTAGCTGGTCCCCAGGGAAGAGACGGATCAAAGAAATCTACAAAGATATTTATTGTCAACAATGATTTTATGATTTTTGTTTCGTCCACAGATCCCAAATGAAGTACACACACACACACACACACACACAGAGTGACTCTGTCCACTAACACACAGACACATAGATGCATACACTACATAAATAAATTTAAAAGCAAAATATTGAAAATTTAAGAGAGCCACAATATATCACATAATTCTTAACATATAAATTAATGAAAGCATTTTCCTCATAGTGTCTTCTAAGGCACAAGGTTTCTATGAAGATTCAGCATAATAGTCATTGCCCTTCTCTGTCTTACCTCCTCTTCTCCCAGTATTCACTGACCCTACACTAACCCACTTTACTTTCACCTTCACAGTGCTTATTTCTTCTCTCCCTCTCCAATCTCCATTTCGTATACATTCTCAACTCTATCCTGCAATGTGTCATTCATTTTCTGCTACAATATACTCTGATATGCTCTGTAAGATCATGTCCTTCATTGTCTTTCTCAGCCCTCCCTAGCTCTAAGCATATGTACCGTACTTTACTTTACCCTGATATTTTTGTATCATACCTTTACCAAAAAGTTCTATTCAATACTCGATCTTTCTTAAACTTCCTTTACCCTGTTGCACTTAAAACCATTCTACATTTTCTCAAGTATCTAATCCTGCTCTGAGAGCCTATACCTGCACTGCATAATACTATCCTCTGCTCTTGAATTTTCATGGCTCTACTGGATTCTGACTAATGGCATCTTTCTACTATGTAGACCCTGAATTAATCTCTGATGTCTGTTTTTCAAGAGTAAGATGTTATCAGTAACATGACTCACTGCTCTTTTCTTGCCACTAGCAAAACATTCTTGAATTCTGAGTTGCTAGTTGTGAAAATTTTAAACAGCTGCCTATTTCATTTCACGTTATTAACTGTCAAAAGCATGAGTGTTTTTATGTTAATTTATGCTTCATACGAGCAGCAACATACACATGCAGAGGTGGGAGGGACGGAGGGAGAGAGAGATCTTATATCTTTCAAAAAGCACAAACTGACTTTTCATAATCTATGAAATGACAATAAAATGATTTTAAGGTAGAAAAGAAGAAAGGGAGAAAATACAGGTGGAATTTATCATGAACAATTGAAGCAAATGTTCAACTATTACCATCTACTGCATTATCTATAATTTGGGACCCTTTAAAAATAACCCAACCATAGATATTTACAGTCATATGGATAAAGATAATAATTATAATAATAGAAGCTTGGCAACAATGCAGCTATAATAAATATGCAAAATAAATTATAAACAACAATTTGTTACATAAAATGAATAATGTAGAACATAACAATTTAGTCAAATTTTCAATATTCTTCAATTTCTGTTGTTCATAATCTTTGTATCACTAGAGTATGAATAATTTGTTTTTTATTCAGGTAGATACATAGTTACAACATCATTTCTAGAAAGGCTGAAGATAATGCAAAGACTGATGCATAGAATGGAATTCTGTGGCCTTTAGTATGGGGAAATTATCAAACATCAGCATCTGGAAGATGAAAAAAAATCACCTTTCTAAAGGTTCATCAAGGATGAAGTGTCAGGTAGCACCTTGACATTTGAATTTATACAATCCTATGACAAGATAAGTCTATTAATTACTAAATTATCTACTGTAAGTTGTCACAAAAGACTTAGGAATGTAAGATGGGTTTTTGTACCACGTACTGGATCATTCCTGTAGAAAAGCTCTATGAATGTGTAACTGAATTTGGCATTAAATAAGGAGTAAAATCTGAATTTTGAAGTACATGGTAGAAATAATAAAGATGATATAAATGAGGATATTAACAACTTCCATTATAGTGCAGAAGGAAGTGAGGGACACGAGAAACTATCGTCATAGGGAAGACATATATTATATGTCATCATAAATAGAAGGTTGGTCAAAATACAGAAACCAAAGGCTTCCAGTGAGGAATCCAAGGGACATGGGGAACACACTTTTAGAAACCAGAGGAAAGACCATCCTTGTTATAGAATGGCATAGATCTTCTCTGGATTATGTGCTCTGATTGTGTAGTAAGCAGAACTTATGATTGGTGTACATAGATAATTATCTGGGGAGATTTACAAGCAAAATATTAAAAGTATATCCTATTTCTTTTCCCTTTTTGATAGTATGTTTTTATTACTTTATTTATTTATTTATTATTATTTATTATTATTATAAAATAATTTTATATTTTATATAATATTTATATATTATATATAATATAATATATTCTATATATTTATATATCTATACCTATATCTCTCTATATATTTCTATAAATAAAATAATTTATGTATAATGGAGGTTTATTTCTTACAGTTTCAGAGGTTAGACATTCAAGAGCATCTGTCAATGGCCTACTCACTGTAACAAAATGTGGTATGGGGTATCACATGATGAGGAAATGAAGTCCAAACTTAGGACTTTCTCACTCTTCTTTATAAAGTCATCTATTCCATGAGGGGGTGAATTTCTTAGCCTATTTTCTATTGCTATATTAAAATATTGAATAAAGATAATTTTGCATTATTTAAAATATAAAAATTGTACATGTTATGTAAATATGATATTGGTTAAATAATGAGAAGTAAAATGCCTGTACTTGTTCAGTTCAGAGGCTATTTCCCAAATTCCTCCCCAGCATCTCTTTGCCACCTGTTTCTTCACTGTACATATCTGCCCTCAGTATTTTTCCTTCCCTTTTCATCTGCTATGTGTTCTGCTGCTCTCCTGACCCTGCCTCCTTTTTTGTTGTTGTTTTTAATTTCTCCACTTTTATTAAAAATAGGTTTTGTTCTCATGCAACATATCATGATTACACTTTCCCCTCCCTTTACTTCTTCTTATTACCACCCACATCCACTACCATCTAAATCTACTCCCTATCTGTCACTCATTAGAAAAGAACTGGCTTCTAAGAGATCACAACAAAACATAAAATAAAAATAAAATACAGTAAGAGTAAACCATCAAATTGATGGCAATCAAATAGAAGTAAAAAGCCTCAAGAGAAGGCACAGGAATCAGAGGCCTACTCATCCACACACTCAGGAGTCCCATAAAACTACTAAACTGGAAGCCATAATATACATGCAGAGGACCAGGTGCTGACGAGTGTAAGCCCTATCGTTGCTCATTCAGTCTCTATGGGTTCATATGAGCTTTGCTCAGATAATTTAGAGGGCCTTGTTCTCCTGCTATCCTCCATCCCTTCTGGCTTTTATACTCTTTCAGCTTCCTCTTTCACTGGGTTCCCTGAGCTCTAAGGAAAGAGATGTGGTAGAGTCATCCTATTCTATGATATACATTGATATACACATCTTATACACACACATGGTAAGACTATGTGGGAAGAATGAGGGGACTATGAAAGGAGAGGGGAGAAGAAGAGGCAAAGGAGAAGGTAATAGACAATGAATATAATCAAAGCACATGTTACTCTTGAACAAGAATGCCATTATGAAACACATAATTTTCAAAACTAGTGTTCACTAATAAAAATTTGAAGGAGTACTCTTGAAAAAAAAATCAAAATCCACCAAATTTCCATGGGCTGAGATTTATAGCTTCAGAGTACAATTCAAAATGCTCAAAATGTAAGGAAAAAATATAAATTCTAAAAGAAAATCAATGAAGACTAGCCTCAAGATTGAATAGCTATGTAGTAATTGTAAAACTCTAAGATGTTATAACTATTTTTTATTGTTGTTTTCAAAATTTTTATTATGGCTGAAAGGCAATCACAGCATAAATACAGAATCTATAAAATGGGGAACTTCTAATATAATATTAACAAAACAATATTCTGAATACAAATAAACTACTAGACTCAAGAGCTGACTGGAAACTCCAGGGAGAAAAATATGTGAAATTTGAGGATGAACTGATTTAATTATCCTATCTATAAACCAAATAAAAATATTGAAAAGAGTTAAGAAGATTTAATATGCATGGAATTAGTGTAACAGGAAACCCAAAGGACAGTTTCTATATGTATATGTACACATATGTACCTGTACAGTATATGTATATATAATAAAATATAAAATTTACAAATTCATAAAACTCAGAGATTCACAATATGTAAATGCAACAAAAGTTACAAGTAAACTTTCAAGATGTCTCACTATGCAGATATTTGCCTTCAAGCTGATGATCTGAGTTCAAACTCAGTAATCTATACAGTGGAAAGTAGTCCTCTGTTAACTTCACACACTCACAGTGGCACATATGCACATACCCCGACATAAACAAAATAAATAAATATTTAAACATTTAATAAAAAACACAAGTAGATGGATCAAAAGTGAGCTACCTACAATGAAGGGAAAAAAATTTAAAACACCAGAAAAAAAACGCTGCATTAAATCAGGAGAAAATGGTTTAATGGTTAGTAGCTCATTCGAAGAAACAGAAGTTAGTAGACAGCAGAAAAGCATCTTTAAGAACTAGAAACAACTAGGAAATATTGTTGCTTTGGTGATTGCCTAGCATGCAGAAAGTTGGCGTGGGCTTAATTCTCAATACCACATAATCAAAGTGTGCTGGTACATACTATAATCTCAGCAATGGGTCAGTAAAGTAGAAGGATCGAGAATTCAAGGGTCCTATTTACTAGACAGAATCTTTGGAGCTTGCCCCAAATACACTTATCAGCTGCAAATGTTAATATTATAACAATCTAAGGAACTATTATGTAAAATGGTAAATAATGCAAAAAGACAGTTGTTTTTTCCTATGAAAAAATAACTTGAATGTTTTTGAACATGTTAATGGTGCATCGATAAAGTCAGTTTTGGATTTGATGTAGATGAGAGCTGTATATTCATGGAAGAGCCCAGTTATCATTTAGGTTTATATTCCTGAGGTTAGATAGCTTGCAGATTTTCTTTAACTCTCCCAAAGCTTTTAAAGAAAGCTGCAAAAATTGGAAGAAATGAATTCTTGGTAATAGTGTAAGTAAGAAATATTGTGTGGAACTCAAACTACTGACTTTATATACTTAAATAAGAGGTCCTACGTAAAAATATCCAAATGCATATTTGATGGTTTATGCTTTTATGGCATATTCCATTTGTTTTATGTTTCCTCAATTTTGTCATTTTATATTAAGAGCCTAATACCACGTATTAGGAATAAAAATGGGTTATCTGGGTTATCTATGATCTTTCACATATGATTATCCATGAAATTTTGTAGATAGATACTCTATGGGAGAGGGATCACCATTATTTTAACAATGGGAAACATAGGCCTAATTCACTTTTCGCCTACTAGAATTTTACTGTGATTTAATTTAGCATAGTGATAATATTACAAAGCCTCTGTGGGAAGCTTTATAAGCCTCATAATAATAGCATTTAGAGAATCTTTAATATATGCCAGACGGCATCCAAAGTGCTTTATAGGAATAAGCAGCTTTAATTTTCCCAACTCTTAAACTCCAAACGATAAAACCTATCAACAAAATCAAATATTCTACCCTGCTTACACATTTATATATGCATATATATACATATGATAGAGTATCTTCCTCTCCCTTCCCACCCCCTTTCTCTCTCTCTGTGTATCATAATGAATGACCTCTGTATTTATTTACAGAGTAATCCAGACAAGTGTTTGAGAAGAAAACAATATAAAGTAATGAAAGCAAAGAAAAAACAACAGTTTACAAATGGCTAAAGTATTGTGGACTACTTTCACCATCTGTATAATAAATCCTACATCCTATTTCTTTTGCCTATCTGAAAATTTATATCCTTTGAATTCTCTATCCCCTATCTCTTATCTATACCATGGCATGTCAACCACTACTTTTCTTTTTTGTTGCTATGTATTTAACTTTGAGAATCCACATATAAGTGAGAGATATGGTACATGCCTTTCTGTGTTGATTTTACTACATTGGGCATAATGTCTTCCAAATGCAACTTTGTTATGATAATTAATAGGAAGCCAGTCCCTAAAAGATGAACAGTAGTTCATAGACTATCAAAGTTCTACATGTTCAGGGCCTGATCTTCAGCTTGAATCTATTGGAAGGATGTGGAATTTAGTAATGGTATCTTGTGGGAGAATATCAATTATTTGGGGTATAACCACAAAGGAGGCACCAGAACACAAATGGTATATTTTCTTCTGTCTTTTGAGCTAAAATCATGAGGTGAACACATTTGGCTTGTCAGGTGTTCCTGTCAGAGTACAAGTGTTTACTCATCAAAGGCTTAAAAGCAAAATGTTCAATCACACATAGACTGAAGCCTCTAAACTGTGAGCCAACATATTGTATCCTTTTTCTTTATAAATTGGGGCATTAATAATTTCTGAGAATAGTAGAACACTTGACTAACACATTCATTGGATATGTATCCAGAAGTTGGATTGTTGAATAAAACAATAGTCCTACAATATTTTTCTTTCATGGACTTTCTCTATAACAGCTGTAGTAACTGACAATACCATTAACCACATCTGCTACTCTTCCTCCTCCTCCTCCTCCGCTTCTATCTTATAACATTTACTTTCTTGCATAATTTCAGTAAAAGTTATTCTAGCAGGTTTGGGGAAGGAATTTCACAGTGATTTTAATTTGTATTTACTTAATGAATAGTTATATGTAGAATTTTTTCATGTGCCTCCCAATATGCATATATCATCTATTTAAAATTTAATTTTTATATTAGCATACAAGGTACTAGATATATTATCATGGCATTTTCAAACAAAATGTTCTTCACTAATTTATGAAAAGATTGTTTCCTTACTATTGAACTGAGTTCATTATAGATATTTATATTGACTTTTATCGGACTTACCATTTGCTAATAATATTTTTACCTTTCCATGGATCCTCTTTTCATCTTATTTTCCTTTGCAGAAATTTTTAATTTGATGGATTTAATTTGTTGCCTGTTTGGAGTGAAAAATAAAACAAATATTTCTTGGATAAATGTCATGGAATTTTAATCTTCTTCTAGAAGATTATTTTTCATTTTCAATTGATATATTTAAGTGATATTCTATCATCCTATTCTATCTTCAGTTTATTTTTGCATATGGAATGGATTAGCCAATTTATTCTTCTATACATGGATGTCCAGTTTTCTCAATGTTATTGAAGATAATATCTTTTTGCATTATATAATTTCAACACTTAAAGAAGAAAATAATTTTAAAAAGTGTATTTACTAATGGAATTTCTATACTTGTTTTGATGGACTCTGAGCCTATTTTTAAAATTAACATATCTTTAAATATACTTTGAAATAAAAGATTTTGATATTTCACTCTCAGGGCCCACTGTGAAATTCAGGTTGGCCTCAAATTTGATGACCTCTTTTTCAGCCTCCTGAATGCTGAGAAAACAAGCCATGTGTTAACATTCCTGATTCTAATATTGATTTCTTTTTAAATAATTAAACTCTTTAATTTATTAATTTAATTTAATTTATTCTTTAAATAATTTGGGATCCTTTTTATTCCCATATGAATTTAAGAACAGGCATTTTTTTCTCTATTTCTGTTAACAATAACATTGAAAAATGGATAGCCATTACATTGAATCTGTAGATCACTTTCAGTAACAGAATTTTTTTTCACAGTATTATTTTTTCTAGCCCATTAGCATGGGAAATCTTTTCATTTAGTTGAATTTATCCTGATTCTTTCATCTATGGACTACAGATTTCATTTCACAGGACTTTTTTTCCTTGGGCCTATTCATACTTAAGTATTTAACATTTTTTTTTGCTATTGTAAATGAAATCCTTTCGTTGATAATTCATTATTATAAATTATAAATTCCTTTTGATAATTCATTATTAATATACAACAACACTGCTAATTTTATGTATTTTTTGTATCTTCCAACTTCCTGAGTTCATTTACTGATATAATGTTTTGGAGTTTTAGTAAAGTTTCCAGATTATTTCTATATAAATTATCATGTCTTCATTGAATACAGACATACTCATTTCTTCCTTTCCTCAGACAGAATATCACATGAATGACCTTTAGCTCAATATTTAATAGATTTCCTGTTTCTTCTGAAATTCTGTGAACCTATCCTTTCTTATGTACATTTCTGTTTGGTTTGGACTTACAAATTCTCATCTGAATAGCCCACAAAGCTGTGCTTACATAATTCTCAGGCTTCTCAAGTTTACAGCTCCATTTCACATTCTTCCATCACATTAGTTCCCATACATGATTTCCCACAATCTATGAACCAGATGATATGATCTGGATTATCACAGAAACAACCTCACTTCATGGTACAAAGTTTTTGTCATCTTTAGCTCATATTATCACTGTGACAGAGTACCTGGCAAAAGCACATAAGGAAGAGAATGTTTATTGCTGAGAGCCATGTGAGAGGATGCGGCCAGCATTGGGGCTTGAGGAGTACAGTCCACCATTTCCAGGGAATTGTCTCCTGAATAGCCCCTTCTGCTGCTGCTGCTGCTGCTGCTGCTGCTGCTGCTGCTGCTGCTGCTGTTGGTTTCTGACACAATGACTGCTATTAGGGTCACCTTCTCTCTCGTGTGCAACAAAAATTCCAAGGAGTCTTCAGTCCCTCACTACTGGTCATAACAACAGTGGTGATTTTCTAAAAATGCAATGCCACTCAGTTAAATTGTTTCAACTGAAACTCCAGAAAGAATAACTTAGGAAACATGTATTGTTAAAAAAAGACTATGTTTGTCAGCTTCTATGGAGAAAGTTACCTGGGTAGAGCAAAAACATATTCTTGGCTGCTGAGGACTTGCTAAAACTAGGAAGCAAATAGAAAGGAAGTGCAGTTGTTAGGGACTACGATTAATAGATGACAGGTGAGTTTCTGTGCCCACTGTAAAGTTTGATCAAATTTGATTTTCCTTGTTTTACAATTATTATTATGAATTTGCTGATGCACCTTGAGAATATAAAGGCAATGTAACAGATATATTTTCTTCTCTATATGATAAAGAAACTCTAATTGAAAAATAATAGAATGATTGATTATTGTTTGGTTACCCTAAGCTACAGCTTAACAAGGAAATTGGCTAAAAGAAAATACTTGGCTCCCATCTATGGGAACAGAACATATAAGAGATATTTTGTTATGTTTGGATATTTTCATTGTAACCTGTTTAAGGGCTTTTGCTCAAAGATATATAAGATGTAATTGTGTAGAATCTAAAAGGTTGAATGTACAAGGTGAAATGGGCAAGGTGATGCCTACGTGATTGAAGGAGGGCACAAGAATGGATGCACAAGACATCATGTACAAGGCTTCATCCATAAGAGAGTTTGCAAGATGTATGTGTGTTAAAGCTTACAAGATGTAGGTGTATACGAGGTGTGTGTGTGTGGGGTGGGGGGTGTCAGGCTTTGCTCCATCTGTACTTAGGAAGTAGGAGCAGATGCTAAGGCAAAGTTCACTCTCTTTTTTCCTTTTGTGTGCAGTATGAAATGTATGAAATGTTAGACCTTTGGATGATACTGCCCATGTTCATGGACCGTTAACCCTCTTCAGTTAAGCTTTTCTGGTAATGACTTCAAAATAGTCAGTATCTTCTAATTAATGAACTAGACATAGGAGATCAGAGGGCAAAGCTCCTATCTTTTAAGCACTGATATAAAGGGTTTAAAGACAAAATAACAGAACATGAAATATTAAAATGGAATCAAAGAAAGAATAGGGAAAGAGGAGGAAAATGAGGGGGTCAATAAACGACACTAACGACCTTTCAAAAAGTCATAGGGAAACCTACTACTGTAGAAACTTATACACACACACACACACACACACACACACACACACACACAAATAATATCTGGGAGATAACCTATAGTCACAGTCCCTATTATATTTCACAGAACAGCAAATAAACACTTTAGCCCAGGAATAAGTTACTTCTTTTGGAATTGTTGGCCAATAAGGTACCCTGAAATACTATAGGCTATTCTTGGTGTTCTTGGCTCCCTTTAGAACTTGTTTGTAAGACCCTATTGTTGAATATACCACATAGTTGAGTCATAAAACATGGAAAGATCAAGAGTGTACTGACATGGAAGCTTCATCACCACTGGCTGAAAGGCACTATGCTATTAGAAGAGAAAAGTAATCATCAGTGATTCGTGGGATTCCTGGGAGCTACGGTAACGACTTCCTGGAAATATATGTTCACTAGTGCAAAAGTGGCACAATTGTCATGGGAACAAATCAAATTATTTTCGGAATAAGATTAAGCCCTACTTCGTAGGACCAAGAACTGATGGTTAGACATGTAGTGACCCTAAGGGAGAATCTATTACTATTATGCTGCTAAATAGAAATAATATTAAACTGAATCCTCATGATTTTTTTTATACATATAGATAATGCATCTCTCAATCCTCACCAGAGAAGTCTCTGTTTTCAGTAGATGGTGCTTAACACAGAGACTTACAATTCACCAAGGTGCAAAGAATAAAACACTCAAGAATGTATATAAATGCATATATAATATGCCTCACCTCCCTTGGCTAAGAGATCACTTCAGAAGAAGGGGCACAAATAGTGTAAAGGGCAGAGGTGGTTTATGAATATAAGAATAGTGTGCTCAGGACACAGAAGGGCAGTGGCACTTTACACTATTGCACTATTTGTGAATCCACAGTCGTAACCACAAGCATAAAGATAGACCAAATCCAAGCATGGAGAAGGGAATCAGTCATGAAGTTCTTCCCTTATACTAGGAGCTCTTAGCAATTGTTGACTGCTAGGAAATAAAAAGATAGGTTTTTCTAAAAGTATATCCCCTGGTAAACTGATCACGCTCCCATGGAAGATCACACATCCAAGAATCTTGGGACTGCAAGTGGTTGAGTGAGGAAGAGAAGGTGGATCTGGAATAGTTAGAATTAATACTGATGCTATAAATTTTTCAAAAGAACTAATAAAATGTATAAAAAACAAAGCAAATTCACATTAAATAATACTAATTCTCAGACCACAAAAGAGCTTTTTTTGACCCTTGCTAGTAAGATTTTTTTTAAAAAAATATCAAGCATGTATACTTGCTTTATCTCAAAAGTACTTTCATCATGAAAGAAACCAAGTGTTGTTATCCTCCTGGATCTAAACAAGAACACATGAACTCCCCAAAAGACAAACAAGAAAATTAATAAATGTACAAAAGACTTGCATTATAATTGCTTCAAAGAGATATAAAGGACCAAAAAGCATACGAAAAGTTGTTAAACATTATTAGTCACAAGAATAATTCAAATCAAACCAAACTAAGTTTCCACTTCACATTGATATAGTGATATTTTCTTTCCTATATATTTGCTCATTAATATTTCCCTTAAATTTCTTAATATTTTACTTAGTATATTACAAATACTATAGAATATATTATTAAACTTTTATCTGGTTAGAGCCACTCCTGTTGTTGGCTGCTTCACTCCTGAGATCGTCACTAACTGGATACAAGAAGTCTTCTGGGAGCCATGTCTTCTAATGGTGACTGATCCCAGTGCTTACCAGTAGAGGAATAGGCCTGTGTGAAAGCTTGGTAGATTCTACATTCCAAGGGTCTACATTCAGAGGCCTATGTGGTCTGCGTGGAATGTAGACACACTTTTACTCCCAGCATTCAAAAGGCAGTGGCGATCCATGCCTTTAATCCCCAAGAAAACAATGTAGAAGCTGATACAGGAAGCAGAACTCAGAAAGAATCAGTGTCACACAGGAAGTGAGATGAGTCAGAGTGAATGGCAGGCAAAGTGACTAATCAGAGGGAGAGTTAGCAGAGTGAGTCAGAGTAAGGACTTGCCCAATTCATGAGAGAAAGATGGGCTCCCAGCTCTGAAGTAACAGAAGAAAAGTTAAAGGGAGAGCAATTGCAGAAGAGTTAGTCAGTTACAGAAGGAGTTCAGTTGTAGTCGGTAAGTTAGAGTTAGGGAGTTACAGAAGAGAAGTCACAGAGTCAGTAAACAGCAGTGAGCTAATTCAGTGAGTTGCAGAGTCAGTAACAGCAGAGTCAGTTACAGAGGCAGGATGGAGCAGTGAGAGCACCAGGAGAGACAGAGAGACACAGCAGAGCTCTGTAGAAGTCAGTGTTAGAAGGAGAGAGTGAGTTGAAACAGAAGAGTCAGTGTACAGAAGGAGCTAGTCAGAGTGGCTCAGTCAGCAGCTCAGTTTCAGAGGCTGAGCCTGAAGCCTTTTAAGAACAAGCTAGTATCTTAAATGTTCTAGATTATATGATAGGTGAGGCTTTCCAGTTCAAGGATTAAGAGTAGATTGTAAAGAGGACAAAACAATCCAGGGCTCCAAGGCTCCCAGCTATAACCAGTAATTTAATTAATCAAAAGAATAAACAGTTTTGAACTTGAATCAATAGCCACATCTGATATGAATCTCAATCTACATTGACCACCGGCCCCTCACATAGTCGTCTTATGTCAGCCTTCCCATTCTCCCCTGAACTATTGCCATGCCATGCAAAAACAAGGGAGCTCAATCAGTGAGTCTGATGTGAAATATTCGGGCTCAGGAATTTCTCCTCATTCATGGCACTATAATCCGTGAGCACCCATGGAAGTTATGTTCCATCTCTGCTACTACAGAGACCGGGAGGAGTTGCTGCTCCAGAAAAGGCTGTGACCAAGGAAGAATTTCAGGGTAAATGGATTGTGCCAGCTCTGAAAGTTCCCTCTTACTCAGCCAGAAATGCACACTGGTCTAAAAGTTTGAAGGTACCCTCTGTACCCATCCCACAGTTCCCTACTGAAGACAGCAGTGCCCAGCCACCCAGTCTGAACTGGTCACAGCACAGGCCACCAAGAGGGTTGGAGCCATGACTGAGTGGTCCTGAGCTGCTCTTTATGAGTAAACGGAAAAAGGATGGAAGGAATATAAAGTCCATAAAAGCTGAGAAAAATTATATGGTTAATCTTACTTGACAGGTTAGAATTGGCTTTTATTGTCTGCTTTTGTCCTTGATGTATACTAATTGTTTAGTAGTCTTTATGGCTTTTTTATTCATATGTTATGGAAACTGTACTTTCATATTACTCTAAAGAGTATACTTATATTTTGACACAGTTAAGTTTCTAATTATTAGGAATTTGAATGAGTTTGGTCTTACATTTTGTGAAAGTGGGTTTCTGATGATCTTAAGTTCTCAAATCTCCACTATAGGAGAATACTGGACCTGCCACTGGACAGAACAAGGCCTGAGACCCACATGGACGTACCCAGAGATGGACCTGCCCAAGCATGCCCAGAGACAGACCATCCCGGACACACCCATGGAGCAGCAGCTGCAGTCTGGCAGCCAATGGGACACCAGGCCGGGTGAAGGGTATAAGAGGCTTCCCTTCCCCTGTAATAAACTGACTGCCCTTTGCCACTCACCTGACTCCTGGAGTCTGTGTCCTGACTTTGTGCCAACTCTACCCCTCACTTCTTCCACCTGAAGGGTCCCACGGATGGATACAAGAAACATCCCTCAAACATGGAAAAAAAGAACTCATCTTCCAAAAGGTTCTCACTAATAACTTGAGATTTTCATTCCATGTTTCTTAATGATATTCTGTCTAATGGCTTACCCTTTGTCAGTTTCCCTTAACTATTTCTCATAGACTACTTCTTTTTACCCAACACATTTTTATGTAACTTCAGACATATAGGTATATAAAATAGGTATGCAAATCAAACATTTACCGAGAAGAAATAAACACAAATTTTGTTTTACTTATTTATAGCCTGGAACTCATGGTATAGAGCAAGCTTACCTTGAAATAACACAGATGCTTCTGCTACTGCCTTCTGAGTCCAGGAGTTAAAAGTACGAGGCACCACACCTGGCATGAAATTTGATTAAAAAAAATCTTTACATAAAATTTTACCATTTATTAAGGATGAAAGAAAACTTCCTACGAACAAAATGTTTATTTTTAAGGAAAAGAATTGTATCTTGACTGAATACTTGATTATGCAAGATGTTGAGCATCTTCAACATTTTTGAGAGTTGATTGGAATTTTGATTTTGTAATTGTCAATTCTGATAAGGCTCCTTTATATTAAAAGAAAGCACAAAATGACAGAAGCATGTTTAGGGCCATTTCAGAAACTGTTAGAAATTCTGTCCTAATTCCAAGCCAAAATTCATTTAACCACTTTTCATGAAACTCAATCAGCAACTCAAAGAGCAGTGTTTTCAAATGAAATTGTCTAACACAATACAATCTAAAGCTATATTAATGTCATACTTACATTGCTTTCAATCATTAAACCATTGAAAACTGCAAGAGAGGAAAACTGTAGATTAAAAACATCACAACTCATGACATATTAAAGCTAAAATCTTATCCCAAAGTCAGTCACATGGCAGGAGAGCATGCACAGTACAAAGTGAATATGTTGTGTGCTAGGACACATGCTGAAATGAAAACACAATACAACATGGGTGAGAATACCTCAATAACAGCAGGTTCAATGTATTTTTTATTTTGTATTATTACACTTTACATGATGTACATTAAAAATCTCTCACTGTTGTTGACTTTTTCATGACTTCCGTAATCAGTGACTTGGCCCTGTATGGGATTGTGATACACATTTTAATAACCTGGGAAGGAAGGATGTAGACAACAAAGTATACAGGCCTATTTTCCAATACCATTGAGCCATGACTATTTTCTGTATTTTTTACACCCCTTTTTTAAAAACCTCCCTTCAAAAATAAAGAAAATGTCCCTGGCTCAGTGATATAGAAAGACAGGTTAATGTATTTTACTCTCTTCTAAATGTTATTTAATTCATAAATATATAATGAAACTGTGGTAGATATAAACAATGAATATTATTCAGCTGTAAAGAAAAATTTAAATCATGAATGTTTCAGGTAAATGGACGGAACTAGAAAAGTGTTACATTGCATCAAGTAACACAGACCAGGAAAGACAAAATACCACGTGTGCTCTCTCATCTGTGATTCCTAGCTACAAATCTTCAGATCCAAGTCCATAATTTGAAATAACAACAAAAAACCAAGAGCATGATTGACCATGGTGGGTGCTCTAGAGAGCTGAATAGCAGGATACAAGTGAGCTGAAACAGAAAATGGGAAAAACAGGGGGAGAGTTTAACTGATGAAGACAGAGAGTCCAATGAAGAAAGAGAGGGAGGGAGAAGGAATAATAACACTAAGGATATTTTAAAAATTCATAGGTAGTCACATTACTTATATTTAATTAAAACTATAAAAATGAATATAAGTATAGGAATATACATATTTTTTAGGAAAGCTGTGCCATTTGGAAAAATGTTTCCCCCAAAAGCCATAAACTATTTGGTCTATTTGGTAGAAACTCCAGTGCCAGGCATTAGAAACTTCCTTTCAATATGTTGGTGAGGGTAGCCCAAAAGACTCACAAAACATTGTAGTCCCACTCCCTGAGGATGTACTGGAAGGTTTCATGCAAGCTACCTAGGTTCTATGGAAGCTATCAAGGAATGGAAACATCAATAGTCCTATCTAACTGTGATGCCCATGATCACCGAAGCAAGATCTCCCTAGAGATATAATTGAGAACTTATATCTTGTTGGTAACCATCAGATTTGTAGCTACACATAAGGTCCACTCAACGCGAGAATTACCATGGCTGGTAATTGAAATTTATCCAACTATCTGGGGCTAGTAAGATGATGGATCTTAGGAGAAAACCCACCACTGTCACTTTCCTAAAGAACTATAATTCAAAACTGCATTCTAAATATTTCCCTTATTCACACAGATAAATAGTGCTCTAACCCTTATCAAATAACTTGTTTTTGCATCAAAGAAAAAAGCCACAGCTGGCCAAAATGCAGAAAGCAACTGATTATGAGGTACTCAGCTCCAACTGATACATATACAACACAACTCTCACACTTTTAAGAATATTGTAGAAAGAGGACAGAAAGTGTATGATCAGGAAGACTGCTGTGAAATTGTGTCTCCTAGACATAACAGGGAATTTTTACTCATGATATTTCAATAATATGGCTGCTCAAACAAAGTCTGATCAAAGACAGTACTAATAGACATGCTAACATGGAATGGGAAATCTCATGGGTCCCCATCCCTAGACAAGAACAAGAGTCAACTAATGACTGCTGAGAGAGGGAAAATTAGTCTTTCCCAGGGATATTTCCTCTAACTGGCTATCCGAATTCTCAGACCCAGAGAGGTATAAAACAAGTAGGTCTCGATGGGGCTGCATGGATTTCTGTGGCCAAAAGAAATAGAACAGATTTTTTGGGTGGTTTGTGGGTGGGTGGGGATGAGAACAGGAGGGATCAGCTGTGGAGGCATGGAAGGCAAAAGTACAGGGAGAGACAACTGGAATTGGGAGACATTTGGTGGAGAGGAATATAGAAATCTAGTGCAGTAGAAACTCCCTGGAATCTACAAAGGTGATCCTAGAGAGCACTCCTAGTAACGGAGGATATGGAGCCCTAACTGGCCATCTTCTATAACCAGGTAAGATTTCCAGTGGTGGGACCAGGTCGTCAACTCAGCCACAAAACCTTTGATGTAAAATCTGTGCTGTCTGCAAGATGTGCTTGGGCGATGGATGCACAGAAC
Organism: Cricetomys ansorgei; assembly: GCA_026225945.1. Classification (NCBI taxonomy): domain Eukaryota; kingdom Metazoa; phylum Chordata; class Mammalia; order Rodentia; family Nesomyidae; genus Cricetomys; species Cricetomys ansorgei. Next base: position 558,646 of record JAMJFZ010002884.1, on the reverse strand, counting down.
TAGGAGGAGTTGCCAAACAATGACTGGTCTAGATTGAGGCCCATTGTACACAAGGAAGCCCATGCCAGACACTGCACGTCTGGCCAGGAAGTGGAGGCTGGATAGCCCAGAGACTTTGGATAGAACAAAACACAATTAGCCAAAAAAAAAAATGAAATGATTTCTAGGGTATTCTGCTATACTCATAGATAGGTACCTATCCCAATCATCACCAGAGAGGCTTCCTCCAGCAGCTAACAGGATTAGATACAGAGACTCACAGCCAAACATTAGATGGAGAAAGAACCCAAATTGTAGATCTCTCATGAGCTCAGGGACTTCAAAGAAGGAGAGGAAGGATTGTAGGAACCAGAGTTGTTGAGGTCACCAAGAGAAAATGGTCCACAGAATCAACCAAGCAGGGCTAATACGGGCTCATAGAAACTGAAGCAGCCATCATGGAGACTGCATGGTTCTGTACTAGGTCCTCTGAACATATGTTATGTTTGTTAGCTTGGTGTTTCTGTGAAACTCCTAAAAGGTGGAGTGCAGGTGTCTTTGACACTTTTGCCTGCTCTTAGGATCCTTTTCGTCCTACTGGGTTGCTCTGTCCGGGTTTGATATGAGAGTTTGTGCTCAGTCTTATTGTATCTTGTGCTATGTTTGGCTGATATCCCTGGGAGGCCTGCTCTTTTCTAAAGGAAAGCAGAGCGTAGCAGAAGTAGGGGAGATGGGACATGAGGGGAATATGGGAAGAGTGGAAGGAGGAGAAACTGCAGTCAGGATGAATTGTATGAGAAAAGAATTTTAAAAAGACAATAAGTGGTCAGCTCCAAAACAAATACTAAACAGACCCAGCTGATTATATTTATATACTTATGTACTTACCATATATGTAGTAATCATAATCAAAGAAAAACAGGTCATGAATTTGCAAGTGAATGAGGTAGAATATCAGAGGAGTTGAAAGGAAGGGTGAATTATGTAATTATATTTTAATTAAACTCACAAAGAGTAGCCCCGGGTGAGTTGAAAGTGTTCCAGTTACCAGGCATGGTGGCATATACCTTTAATCCCAGGGCTGAAGGCAATCTCTGTGAGTTTGAGACCACTTGGTCTACATAGTGAGACCCTATCTCAAAAAGAAAATAAAAAGAAGAGGAAAAAAAGAAAACTTTTCAGTGGAAGGTCATACACCCAAGGATATATGAGCAGTCCAAATGGACTTGATGGGTATTTAAAAAAATGGCACAATGTTGGGTGGGACCAAAGAGGGGTAGATCTGGGAAGAGTTGGAAAAGGGGGTGAAAATTATCAAAAAATGTACAAGGTTTTCAATGGCTTAATAAAAATTGTTATTAAAACCTTTAAAAAGAGGGAGAAAGAAAAGTGGAAGGAAGAATGAGAGAGATATATGGTCCATAAAACCTAAATTGTTTACTATTTGACCCTTCAAATGAAAACAGCTGGTCTCTACTTCAGAACATAATCCTTCCTCCTAAAATACATGTCTTTAATTTTCCACTGGACACTAGGCACATCAGCATAGCATTAAGTTAGTCTTTTCTCTTTTGCTGTGTGAAAACTCCAAAGTCCTAGAGTAGTGAGGGACTTCTGGTGTCACCAGCCCACAACAGCACACTATTAAGCCTTGGATAACTTAGCCTTGTGTATTTTCAGGCCATTTCCCAGCCAAGGATATGCAAGGTTTGTTTCATGGTCTCAGAGCATGTTCTTCATAGTCTCTCTATGGTGACATACTGCCAAACACCTGGGATACTTTAGTTGTTCTGATCTTTGTCTCTTAAGGTCATCTATACTACCTATTGTTTGCTTGGACTCCAGCTTTTACATGACCTTGGATCAGTGAATAGTTAACAAGTGATGGTTATTTTACCCAAGAATTCATTACTATCTTAAAACAACACTATAAATTAGACATAACAATTTCCACTTAAGAGAAGTTGCAACTGAAGCTCACAAAGTTGAAATTACTTTCCATAATTCAGAGAAAATGACTCTCTTCATTAAAATACATGAGATAATGCATGTGTGTAATATAATAGAACACATTGCAGCAGATTTAGTTGAGAATATTAATGTAGGTGAAATTCATAACATACCAGAAATCATTTCTATTATGAATGCAGTAAAAAAGCAACCAAACAAAAACAAATAAGTCTATTTTATCCACAACAATTAAAAACATGGTTTTTAAACGTTATGTTGTATCAGTTTGTAAACATTCCAAAATAGACAAGAAATTTTCAAAGCCTCGAGCAATTATGCACATTAACCTTTGTAGCACTTAATTACTGGAATAATTACAAGAGTTATTTGAGCTGGCTAAATAAATGCTTTGTTTCTTAATAAGTGTATGCATCTACATTGAATATTTAATAAAGTAAAATTTACAATAGTTCATTTTCAGAAAATAATTCTAATTAAGTGACAGGTGAACAAGAAAACAGGAGTAATTGAGAAACTATTACAATTCTATGAAGAATCATTTTGAAAGGGCGAAGTATTACATCTAGTAATTGTGAATTAAAATGGTTTCTAGACAAAATGTATCAATTGAATTCTTTCTAAAACACTACAAGTGCTTTTAACCAATTCCAAGATGTAATATTAAGCTGGGTGCAACACTTCATACCTATAACCCTAACACTTGGGGAGCTAGTGTAAAATTTCAGAAGCCTGAATCCAACCTGAGCTACATGAGGAGATACAGTCTCAAAACATGAAATTCATGTTGGTTTTATTATTACAAAATCACTGTTCCATATTGTCACCTCATTTGTGTGTGTACATGTAAATAAATTTTGATGGACAAGGAAGTGAAAATCTAGTTGGAAAAGTGAAGATATTATGGATCACAACCCCTTTGGAGGTTGAACAACACTTTCACAGAGGTCACCTAAGACCATCTGCAGAGCAAATATTCCCATTATGGTTCATAACAGTAGCAAAATTACAGTTATGAAGTAGCAACAAAAATAATTTTATGCATGGGGGATCACACATGAGGAACTGCATTAAAGTTTGCAGCATTAGGAAGGTTGAGAACCACTGTTCTAATGAGTATTTTCATTGATTCTTTACTAAACCAAAAATTTTCTATTGTTAAAGTTCAAATTACATATGTTTAGTATGATATATACGATTTCTGTTTAATAGAAGACCTTGACAAATGAGAAATGAATATTTCAAAAATAACTCCAGAGACTTCCAATCTTAGTCCTCGGAAACAAGTGATACATACAATGTTTTAAATATACACTATATCCCAGCTGATGCCAAGCAAGAAAAAAATGTTAAAATGAGATTTATAATATACACATAGATCAATTTCATGGGGGAGAAAGAGAATGTTGGAAATACACTGACATCCAATTCTTGCTCTGTGGCTAGCCTTAATACTATTAATGTAGATATATACTAAGGTTAGAAAGGATCAGATATACTCTGAGATCTTTGAATTCTTATGAATCATTTTTTATGTTCCAAAGCATATTTCATTAACTTCTATGAAGACTTTATAGTTAAAGGAGAAACAAGACTTCAAAAAAATCTAAAACAGCAGATGATAATCTATGTACTTATAGAAGCTCATTCTAATCAGAAAACAAGTGATCAGGTCATTTGAGGAGGCTGGTTATATTTCTGTAGTATAATGTATCTACTCCAGTTCTACCAATGAAATTCAACCCATGTAACACATATTGAACATCCACATTGGAAGTGGATATTCCAGACAGGCCAGAAATGCTTTCCCACAGGGTACAGCACAAACTTATTTAAAATGTGTTTGCAAATTAGCTTGCCAATGAGAAAAAAATTAGTCGTTTTGTGTTTTCAAAGCTAAATATCTAAGTTGTTTCCAATTTTCAAAGAATAAATTTTGTCATAATTGCACTCATTTTGGCTTCACTGATTTAGTATGGATTTTTGTAAATATAATAAGGATCATTAATTATGTCACTGGGGAAAGAAATTCACAAATGAGTACACATAATACCATATTCTACTAAACCAATCATGAAAATAAAAACAAAAACAAAGCGAGAAAACCAGCAAACAAGCAAAATAGTCTAAATATTAACATAAGAAATTTTGGTCCAAATGTAAAGTCCATCCTTAAAGGCAAAGGTCTTGTTTAAATACGAAACTTGAAATTTTTAAAAATTGTAATAGATTTATTCCCTATGTGATCCTACCAACATGTTTGTAACTTTTATTTCTCATTAGCAATTGTCCAAACTATGCTCTCATTATACAATGATAAATGTTCAACTAGAAACAACATGTGCAATCTGTTCTTTAGCAATTTGTTGGGAGAAGAAAACTGCTGTTTGAACCTCTACACAGTCTCCCTGGGTTACTGAAATGCAAGGCTTTAATTAGATTACCTAAACCATGGGGAAGATTGTATTTGCATGAAGAAAGCCTTAAGGAGGACATAATATATTGTCCCGAACACCAGGTTTGTGTCCACTTTCTCCAAAAGTATTGAGTCGTCCAAGCTTTGTGTGATTTTGTAACACAATTCATTGACCACACAGGTGCTCATACCAGAGCCACATATTGCGCCAATGAATTAAGTTGGTATAAAATTAATACAGAATCCATAATAAAAATATGAAGGCTACATCCACAGTAAATGATAACTTCTTTATTCTTGATGCAGATTTTATGTCAGCTTATTAACACAGAAGTAACATAAAATTGTGGTCTCTATTTAATACAAACTGTCATGAATAAGTAAGCCTTTGTGACAAATAATGAGTTCACTATTTCCACTATTCATTTGAGTTCCAGTTGTGTGTCAACCTCCTTTGCCCTCTGTACCATCTCACCAGCCTCTCTGACAATCATTTTTAAATTACCAGTCAGTAGTATGAATTATTGTAGAGTCTTCTGAGTGTATAAGCTTATCATTTAACTTCCAAGTATAATATAGTGAGATTTTTTTTCTGTAACATTTGATGTCACAGACTCAAAATACAACTTACTTGCGAGTTCTGGGAAAATATGATTTATGCCTTTGAAATTTCTTAGAATATTTTACTGTAGGTTTGTGATTGAATACTAAGTATCTGAGCATTTAGTATTTTTGTTCTCTTTGGTATGAGTCATCTTGTCTTCATCATTTTTCTTTTTGCAGGAAGAAAGAATATTGTATTTGCACTGTTAATTGAAGGGAAATAATCTAGTGCTAATTCTAATAAGTACTTCAGTTATTGTGGAGATTCATCGCTTTCACGTTAAACAATTCAGTGAAAATCTGTTAAATTATTAGAACTAATATGAATAAATGTACATTAAATGAGTGTTACTATTTGGAGTGTGGCCTTGCAGAGAACTTTTCCTTGTTTTGAGAAAAGAAAACTTTTCTACACTTAATTCATCAATAGATTACAAAACAAAGAATCAAGTATCCAGAAAAAAGATAGTGTATCTGTTATAATCAGCTATTTGGGGAGACAATAATGGAACAGCATAACTTTTAAAAGTACAATAGATCATCCATGCTGACACTGGAGGTTGGAGCCTGCTGAGAGAAGATAACAAGTTTCTTTGCCCAAGAAAGGACTGATTGAACTGTGTCTCCCCTAAATATACAATATTCTTTCTTCTCCCTAGTGGTAATGCATGTAAAATGGGAGAATGACACAAGAATGTTAGAGAGGAAGAATTTAATTTCTGTCGCTTTGGCAAAGCTCTGTTTAGATACATTATATATTATCAAGTCTTGTTCCCTATTTTGGAGGGTGCCAGGAAAACTAAGGGGCTGGATTATGAACCTAAATTTCTGATAACAATATTGTTTGAACTAATATTTTGCTTATTTTTTTCTGTTGTGTCTGCACTCAATGGAAATCAATAACAATAGCTTTTAAAGCTGTATTTTGTTTTAAAATGTCTATAGTTGTAAAGTGTTATAAAGTTCTTCAAAACACATTATAATAAATTTCCTGAGAGAAGTAGTGTGATTTATAAAAAGTATAAATTTCATCCTCTCCCCATTTGTGACCTTTATCTCATGAAACTTTTAGACTTTCTGAAGTGACAAATACCTTTTGGTGTGCTAATGATTATGTTAACTAAAGGGCCATAGTTGCCAAGATAAGCAATCCTATGAAAAGTCTCAGAACTGTCAACTCCATCCTCACAACAAACTTGAATAGAGATATAAAGGTGAGGTCCATTGCTAATGGCTAATGATTTAACCATTTGAGACTATGTAAGAAAGCCTGTGGAAAATAGCAAAGGAAAGGGCTGCAGAACACATGAAACTAACAAGAAGGTGTTGGTTCTGAATAGGACATAGAAATTTCAGAGCCTTTGGCCCATGTTCTTTCCCTGTGCTTCTTTCCAACTGATCAGTCCTTAGTTATAACCTCCTTTGATAAAGGGGTAATAGTAAATAAATTGCTTTCTTGAGTTTTGTGATGCAGTCAACAAAATGCTTAAACTTGAACAGAAGTACCATGGACACCCTCAATTTCTAGCCATCCTGGACTTATGATTGGCATTTAAAGAGACAATCTTGTAGGACTGAGGCTTTTAATATAAGATATGACTCTAATTTCAGGTTTACAAAGTCAAATGAATTGAATTATAGGACACACGTGTTGGTATCCACCAAAGAACTGATGTGTAGAAAAAAAGACATGTAACATCTGTTGTCAAAAGTGAGGAATTGATAGGGATCAATACTGAAGGAAAGAAGAGGGTTTGTTTTAATTATATATTATCCAGGATTCTAGTTCCAAAGCATGGCATTTTTTTAAAAAAGTAGACACCTTTAAAATTATGTAAACTTCAAAATACAAAAGTGAGAATTTGGGCAAGCCTAAAATTTTAGCTATTCAGTATGCAAAGGCACCAACATGGAAGGGTGAAATAATCATGGGCAACTCCACACAGAATTGAAAAACAAGAGATGGAGAGATAGCTAAGCAGTTGAGAGTACTTAGTTGTTGCTGCAGAGGAGCCAGATTGGTTTCCCAATCCACAGGGGCTTCCAGCCATCTATAACACCAAGTCCAGGAGTTATTATACCCAATTATGGACCCTGTGTTCACTGCACACTGGGTGCTTCACTTAAATTCTTGCAAGCAAAACACACATATGCAATGGAAAAGAAATATATAGGGTTGAGGATTTAGCTCAGTGGTAGAACACCTACCTAGTAGGTCAGAGGCTCTGCATCTGATCTCAATTACAAATATATATGTATGTATATTATATATTCCAAGTATTCTATCTTTAGAATAACTAAAATATCAATTTTCTAGTGCTCTGAATATAATTTTATTTATTTCATGTTTGACTAGATCTATATTTGACAATTATTTATAGTATACACAATAAATGAGGCTTAATCATCTATTGCATATGAAGTTGGGAAAGGAAAGTAACAAATAATTCTGTGATTCTGTATAACAATAAAGGTTTATCAGCATTGTGTGTTTGGAGTGCCAGAGACTGAATGTAGGGGCTTACATACGCAACGCAAGCATTGTGTAAATCAAATGTAATCCAAAGCACTGTTGTTATTTTAAGCTGACCAAAATTATTATATTAATGGAATTCTTAGGGTTTGCTTTTTCCATGTTAGGGATCGAAATCAGAGACTTGTGCATGCTAGACAAGACCTCTACCACTGAGCCTATGTCCTCAGCCCTATGTGTATTCAACACATGTGTATGTGTATGTGTGTGTGCGTATACGTGTATGCATATGTCTGTGTCTGTTTCAGTGTGTATGTGTGTGTCTGTGTGTGCCTGCAGAGACTATAAAATGGCATCAAATCCTCTGGAATTGGAGTTGCAGGTAACTGTGAGCCGCCTAACATAGGTGCTGTGGGCTGAACTTGCCTTCTCCAAAAAAGCAGTATGAGTTCTTAACCGCTGAGCCCAGAGATTAAGTTTAAAGATTCTACTAAATGTTTTAATCAGTACTGTGTTGTATAAGTTTATTTTTAGCTATGTATAAAATAATTGTTTTATGCAATGTTAGGTGAGGGGCTCCCTAAGTCTTGGCGTTTTATACTGTCTGCAGGTGTTAGATTTATGTGGGAGATGTTTGATTGCTGATGATCTGCATTTGCTATCAGTAGAACACCTGAGGCATTCTTGATCAATAAAAAGAAGTGAGCTCAGATGCTCGGGGTTCCACTGTCCAGTATGGTTCCTGACATTATGGTACTTCTCTCTGCTGAGGTCCGGCAGGGTTTGCACCTACGAAATGCCTCAGTGTCTTCCTTGGTAAGACACCACAGCTGCATATTACTACAATACTGCCTTTTCTTTGATTGGATTATCTTTACATACTGTGATGTTCTCCAGGTCCATCTCCTTTGTCACAGTGACAGAATTCTCTTCCTTTTTAAAGATTGAATAGTATTATCTTGCATATACTCACTTGCATTCTAGGCATTTATGATATGTATTACTTAGCTATTACAAATAATGACACCATGAACACACGAAGAGAGATATATCTTTGCTATAATCAATCTTAGTTCCTTTTAATATATAACTAGTATAACAGAAAAAATTCAATTCTACTGCTAATTGTTAAAGTCATTGACACAAAATACAGAGTTACAGATGGAAAAATAAAGAAGTGCTAGGCTTTGATCAGAAAGATGCCTATCAACTCTATAGAGATGAACAGACAGATATCAGATATGAATAAGCTCTAAGAGAGACTAATAACAACGAAGAAGAATCACATATTTTCTGTAGTTGGTATAGATACTGGAGCTCCTGTGTCCTGTATTTTCACTTGTTTAATGATATGGTGTTGTCTTCAGAGTAAATGTTTAAGACCATAAAGGACACAGACACACCTGATGATGCAGATGTCAAGCCTTCTCATCTTGACCCAGCCACCCAATTGCACATCAACCAGCCTAAGTGAGGAATTTGTGTTTACACCAAGAACAGTCTGCAACTCTGAAAAGTAGCATAGGGACCTGCTATCATAGCCGACACAGCAAAGCTGCTGTGTGAATCAAAGCTACTAAGAGACTAATTATACATTGCTAACCTGCTTGGCATCAGAAATGAATGATACATAGGAGTCAATGAAAAACAAGTGATTCTGCAGGCTTTATTTATAGTTTTCCTTAGTCAACCACTAGATATGGCACTGCTGGATCATATGTCGTGCCTGTATTTAATTTTTTGAGGACCCTCCAAACACTTTTCCATGAGTGCTGTACCAATTTACATTCCTACTAACAACTGACAAGGTCACAGTCTTGAGAGCTTCCCAGTACCACCCCTTTTATTCATTAACTCAGTGGTTTTGAAACATGCCAATTCTCTCTCCAGTTCCTCTGTCAGGTGAGATAAGCTCTGTCTGAAAGAATAACACCAAAATTTTATCAGCTTTGTGAGAGAGTAAAATATTCCACCCAAATATGTTTCTTTGGTATATTTTGAGTTCATTATTCACAGAACCTTCAGAATTCCACAGATAAGAAAATAGCTTTTAAATGCTGTCCTTTTGTAAAAGGAAATCTACAATTGCATTAGTAAAACGTAGACAGCAGCATTTCTATCAGACCATACCTCAACTTTTATGTTTAGGAGTGTCTTTTCATAGGAAGAAGAGGCCAGGACAACAAATGATTGTCATATGGAGGCTACATATGCAAGGCATGTTTTTGCTATGACATTATCTCTATACCTCTCACAGGCAACATTATTTCCTTTCATGAAAAAGACCAAGCCACTATCCTTTTAAATCTTCTTGAATTCTAATTGTCCAATGCTTTAAGTATACAAATAAATTTAGTGAGATTTTTTCTGTTATCTCTTTTCAGTTTTTTCAGAGTAAATATACTGACTCTTCTGGTAAGGAAGAGTAGATTTTTAAGCTTCGCTGGTACTTAATAAAACAAACGTATATTTGTTTTTCATTCAAACTGTTCCATGTGAACCCCCAAGAAAGTTGCATTTCATATAGTGGCACATTGTATCACATGGCTTTGATCCCATGATTTCCCATGGGAAAGGAGAGCCTGGAAAATCAGGTAATAATTCATTGGCCAAAATTAATCATGCATGCATACTTAAATTACAGGTGAAACATGCTTAAAAGTAGAGGAAAATTTGAAATTTTTATTAATAGTAGTATTGTGTGTTACATAACGAGCTTAATATGCAATTCAACATCAGCTGAAAACTATGCATAGAACTGTGCATTCTTGCAGACTTGTACAACACAAAAATTCTTCAGCTGTCTTTAATGTTCTCTTCATTTACTATATTAGAACATATGAGGACAACAGTGAGAATGGTATGGGAATGTGTGTATACTAGAGGTAGAGTTACTTCTAGAATATGTGGTAAATGAAATATATCACAGTAGTTTAAGCTTGTGTGTGTGTATTTGTCCGTGTGTGTGTGTGTGTGTGTGTGTGTGTGTGTGTGTGTTAATCAGGAAAGCATTCAAGATAGTTTTTTTTTTTCATAAAGAAAGTACTTATGGGGGAAAGTAAAGGGCAATTTGAGACTCAATATCAATTAAAGATTTTGATCATCAGGGATCAGTTCAGGTAAGAGTGGGAGGATTAAATTTGCAAGTCAAGAATAATGATCACTGAGACTGAGGCAGAAAGATCATGACTCAAGACCAGATTAGACTATATAGTGAGATACTTTCAATAAACAAAAAATAAAGGTGAAGTGGACATTTACATTTTGAATCACAGAAAAGAAGCATTTGTCTTTTCCATTGCTAAGAATATCTTCCAAAATAAAGGGAACAGTACAGGACTGAGAGGTACTATGTTCTACAACAATGGAAATGGCAGAGAAGAAGGAAAAGGAATAGCAACAATGAAATTATCCTCTTCCCCAAAGTTATTCATCTTTGAAAAGGTCTAATTTCAAGCTGCATTAAAACTTAATGGTTGCTATACCTGAAATGACTCTTTCCCAACTCATCCTTGTTTATTTTGATAGTATATTAATTAAACACAGCATGTAAACTGATTTATAGAGTCCTAAAGTGAAGTTAGGCTTTCAATAATTGTTATTTCCTCTTAAGAACATAAGGTAGCAAATTCTAGATACTATTCTTTCCTTTTCCAGGTAACTCCATGCACTAGATAATTTACAATGCTTACTGGAGAATAAAGTTTCTTATTTATATTAGTCCACAGCCAAAGCTTCAGAAAAATCAAATCTAGCATTTAAATTACACAAGGCATCAAAATAAAACTATTATTTCCATGTACAAAGAAGTAGTTTAGGAAGATTGTCTGCACAGTTTTGAGAAAAATTTTGGAAAGTATCCTCATATTTTTGTAAAACTTGTCCCTCATCAAAGACGTGTAAACTGAGGCAAACTAAGAGACTCAAAAATTACTAGCCCAGTCTGATCGGATCACATGTAATCTTAGCCTGAGGAGTCTGGTGCAGTGTATATCAAGTTTAATGCCACTCTGGAGTACAGAGCAAGACCTGAGGAATGAGGGCAGGGTAGGGGAGAAAGGGAGGATGAGGAGAGAGGGAAGGAAGGGAAATCCTTAATGAGATTTAAATCTACTCATGTCAGTGCCTCACAAATAAATGATTTATAAATAACACCCCCAAAAGTGTTCTAGGGAATTTTTATGCAGAAAAACTCTTTCACGTACCTATCTTATTAACATTGCATACAAGTGAAACATTGAAATTGAACTTTGGTTTTTTCTTCTCTTTGCATCCTCACAATTCCATTCTCAAAGATCAATTTCTCAAAAGGAGGAATGAATGACAGAGGCATATAGGGGCTAAAGTACTTCAGCTTTGAGCACAACTCTATCAAATAGGGAAGTAGAGTCACAGGTAATGAATCTGGCTCATTTCTCTAATGACAGCCAGTAAAGCATTTTAATGAATTAAGAGGGAAGAAAGGAAATAAAAAGAAGGGACACAATAGAATGATTCAAGTAATGGTTAGTATTCCTGCAATTTAATTTTTTCATGAAAAATGTCATTTTAAATACATCTAGGTAAGTATGAATAAGTATAAGAAGATAGACAGTTGGAGCTGTCTAGAGAGCTCCATGAGCAAAGGTATCCGATACCAAGCCTGGAAATCTGTGTTAAATTCCTAGAACACACATAGTAGAAAAGAGAACTGACTCCTGCAAGTCTTCTGACCTCCACATTGTGTTGTGGCACAAGCACAGCACCACTTGTAGCACTAAATAACCTTAAAAAAAAGATGAGGGGTCATCATGATATCTGAGGACATAGTAGAATGCCAGTGTGAAGAGAATAGATAGAATAAGACAAAAACAAGAAGGTGCATAAAAGGAAAGACATGTGACTGCCCCCACAAACAAACACTGCCTGTGCTGTGGTAATAAATTAAGAAGTATGTTTTTTAAGTCTGGATCTTTCCCTACACATGTACACAAGTACACATATACTCACAAGTATACATACACATAGACACACCACCATCATAATCATTCTTGAAAAACTCAAGAATATCTTCTGAAGACCATGATCATTGATAGAATCAGATTATGTAATTTCATATATACAGTTCACTTTCCGTTCTCACGATCCCCAGGTTTAAACTTGCAAGCAAAGGAATACTAATGATGGTACTAGAAAATTTCAGAAAGGAACTCATCAAGGAACATGGAATGTGACTGGTTATAGTGTTTGTTGTGTGTGTGTGTGTCAGCAGCAAAATCCCTTTGAGTCAAGAAAACTGGAGAACTTCAGAGGAGTTTGTGGGAAGGTGAATATCAGGAGAGTTGAAAGGAAGCTGGTCTTACCGCCTCTGTGAGTGATGCTGAACTCATGGTATATCAAGAAAAATGGAAAAAGGCAAGAAACATTTTCAGGATGCAAACAGATATATTGTTTAGATTTTAACTAACTCAGAAAGTAAAAAAATGGAATGTAATGAAGGTGTGGCAATGAGAATAATGACCTCTAAAAAATGTTCATGTCCCAATACCTAGAAACTATGTACACATTTTAAAAATATATAGAGAGAGATATGACAGATTTAAGGATTTTGAGTGGAGAAATGATCCTGGATAAGCTTATTGTATTCAATGTAATTACAAGATTTCATTGTATTCAATGTAATTACAAGATTTCATAGTAAAGAAAGGGCAAAGGATACAGAAATAGAGCAATGTGATGTGGACAGCCTTGACCAGCTGTTGCTACACTGAGGGGAAAGGGGCCACGTGTTGTGATATGGAGTAAACATTAGAAGCAGAAACAGTCCCAAAGATGAGTTTAATATGAAGATTATGTAGCATAAACACCCTAGTCTACCATAGACCAAACATGACATTGCAACATCTCATTTGATAAAGCTATTTGAGATCTTCACAATGCCATAAAACCTGAGAACTTATAATTATAAAATCTTGAGGCAGGTTATTAGAGGATAGCATAAAATGGATTAGCATCTTGTTTACGAGGTTGAAAGTCATGACCCACTAAGACCTATCTCAGTTTTGATTGAGAAAATATGTGAAGGTTGCAGCTTCAGAAGTTACAGATGGATGAGTACATCATTGATTATGCAGATTTTAGTCAGTGCCTGAATCTGTGAATGATTTTTTAAATCATTCCTTCCTAATACATTAATGTATGTCTGTAGTTGATGAAAAACAGATATGTAAAGCGTTTTATGTTAATTGCCTCTTATAGGGAAATCTTTCATGTTCTTAATGGTTTTGTTACAGAAGAATTTAAGAGATACTAAACTTAGAGAAAGTGATGAATTTGGCATTTCAAACTATTATTTTCCTATAAACACATATGTACTGAATACAAAAATATGTAAATAGAGTAATTACTAATTAACTGCATCTATACCTGATTTGTTTTTCAATCTTTTTTTTCTGGGGGGGGGGGTCTGGAGTGAAATACTAGTTAAGCACTATTAGGTTCTGTTGTTGAAAATTGCATTTAAAAACACTTATATTTTTCATTACATTTATTTATTTGGGGTATGTGTGCATGTGCTCCATGGGGGTATGAGGATAACTTGTAGGACTCAGGTTTTCCACCTTCCATTATGTAAGTAACAGGATCAAATGTAAGTCATCAGGCTTGGCAACAAATACCTTTTCCCCCTGGAGCCATCTCTCTGGCCCTCACGTAAGTATTTTTATCTGCAAAATTTTAATGTAGCCGTAATGTGAACATGTGTTCAGGCTATCCAGATACTGCATAATGGGGAGAAAATGCTCTAGGAAGAAGAGCAAAGTCAACATCCTTCAAATGTCTTTCCTGTGGAAATACAACAATAACAAGGAGAGGAGAAGAGTGAATGGCAACTGTAAGTTAAATATGAATTGAGATCTCAGGCTACAACAGTAGTTACATGGAAGCCATATAGAAACTAGAAAACTCTAGTTTCTATAGTCACTTGCTAGAATTCTGTATCTTCTCTGGGAACCATATTGTCAAAGATCAAAAACAAATGGCACTACAGGGGATCTAAAGAAAAATAAACAGAAAGATGAGGTTGGTTTTTAATATCACTTCACTTCAGACGGACAAGATGGTGACACATTCAGAAAAATAATGAAGGAAGAGGTCAAAGTTTTCATGATTTTCTAAGATTTGAAAGGAAAGTAGCATAATAATAGTATGGAGATTTGTAAAAGATATGTTACGTAACTTTAAATTTTAATTCTGCTAATTTTGATGAAAAAGAGACAAAGAAATATCTTGTTCTCATTTTGGTACAAGGTTTATGGCTAGTACCCTTATAATAAAAGAATAGATTAAAATAAGAAAAACATGATGCGTTATTCAACCAAACATTTGTAAGACACAGTAGTTCACACATACTAAAATAAAAAAGATGACAGGAAAACTATTCTTTGCCATCTGGTGAAATAAGGGGATGAGTGTGAAAAAATGATTGTTCAAAAACCAGAATTTTCTAGTGGTAATAAATCAGGGTGTTAGAAGACTCAGGTATAAACTTGTTTGTTGTGATTGCTTTTAATTTTTAATATATTTTAAAGTTCTTGAGATTATAGTGTAATTATATCACTTCCTCTTCTCTTTCTGCCCCCCATCACTCCCATGTACATCCTTGGTACCATTCAAATTCACAGCCTTTTTTTCTTTAATTGTTGTCATACACACACACACACACACAGACACACAGTACTAAATATATAAACAACCTGCTCAGTCTGTATAATGTTACTTGTACGTACATGCATTCAAGACTGACCATTTTTGCTGACTCTGTATGTCTTGGTATAAGCTACGAGGCTCATTACATTAAGGTTTTCAGGGAGCAGGTTAGAGTGACCTTCCTATATTTTGTGCCTGCTTCAGGAAAAAGATTTCTAGTTTATATAACCTGCTTCAGAGAAAAGGGAGAGTAGGGCAGAAAAAAGATCAGAGAGACCCTCTTGCCTCCTTGGCATTCATAATCTCCTCTAGCTGAAAACACTCGGTCTGCTAAGATGAGTGAAAACCCTCAGTCTCTTAAGTTAATACTTCCGAATACTATATTCTGAACCTTGCAAATGACCTTCAGTATATGACTCAACCACTTTTTAAATCTCATTTTCCTCATTTGTAAAATTTTCACAATAGCACCCATCTATTAAAATAATTTTGATAATATTGTATTTAAAAGAGTGCCAGTTAGACATCAACTGTGCTTTAAGTGTTTTATAATTAATAAAATAAATCACAGGAAAGGTATTGTTAGAATGACCTCACAAATACAAAGAAATATTAGCAGAGAACTGGAAAAGTATCATCTTGTATTTTATGTGATGTATAAAATTAGGATAATAACATCTTTTCTAGACACCTTCACAGACAATGAATGAAGCAGAGATGAGAGAAACGATTAGCTAAAGGTTTAATGAAGTGAAAATAAAGAACTAAAGTATACTCTGCACGAATGTCAAGGTAGATAGATTGCCAAGAATCAGTTGTCCTGTTCTTGAAGCTTTTACTGAAGTGACTATGAAGACTTTTGTTCAGGGTGAGGTGAGTCTTTTGTATAAAAATGGTGTTTCATCCTTTCGGATGAGCCATAGTAGTAGCTACGGGAAGAAATAATGGAAGAGGCAAACTCCTGCACAGTGCTATTATTTTTTTAAGTATAGTGCTTGTACAGAGATGTTTATTTGCTCACATTGTTTCAAAATTGTTGGTAAAAAGTCACAAAAATTTTGTTTGCCCTCAAATGGACAGTAGGGCCTATGAATGATCTAATCAAATTTTATTATTATTCTTCAACTTACCTAATCTGTTTTCCTGAGCCAGGGAGTAGGCAGGCAGTTAATCATAATTTACCATCATTGTCCTAACTTTGTAGACAAGCAAGAGTTACTTACATTGGCCCATAACCAAGATATGTGTTTGAAAGAGAAAATTTGTAACCACAGTTTTTTTCAGTCTACTTTTTAGCTTTGAGCACAGCTATAGGCTGAACTAGGCTAGTTTATTTTTAATTTTCCAATGCAATAGAAAGGCTTGGAAGTAAATCACAATAGCTTGCAGGTTTTCTATCACTTAATGAAAGATTAACAGTTGACTGTTTTTAAGCTACCTCCATGACAACCTGTCTCTGTTCTCAATTTCTTACCTATTTTCCTGCTTCATATTTTCATTCTCAAACAGTAAAAGACACTTTTTTATAAGGGAAAGGGGGTGGAGTACTTTCTTCCTGCTGATTAGGGACATTGTCTCTGCCATGAATGCCCAGTTCTCTGGCTGGCTAAGGGTAGAGCAGGAGACAGATTGGCAGATGAAGAGATGGTATATGGTGAGAGTTGAGAATGTAGTTACTTGTCTGAAGGTGCAAGGGTAGCTGATCGTGTCCCAAAAAGCAGAAGCTACAATGTTGAGAGGAGAAAAATAATCAGAAGTTATTATTGATCAATAATGTTATTGATATTGTTAAGTCAAGACTGGACTTGGCTTAATATGGACTAAACAAACAACATAAATAAGGGAGTCAAAATATAATAACGAAAACCAGCAAAGGCAACCCTGTCAGTAAGAGAATAGGCGAGAGTCCAAACAACTAGCAATAGGCTAAGAGCTCATATATTTGATACTAATGGCTTGTTCTAATACATTCTCAACATATATCACTGAGCTCTACCCCAGCTCTGAAACACCTTCTAGTCTCAATTTCCTATGCATGCATTTCCTTTCTTCTTGACTGACTAGAGCTCTAACAGTGAATTAGCAAAATTTGTACCATATTGGGTGAAGACTGAAAGATTCAACCTAAGCAATGTATGTGGTCTGATACCTGAACTTAATTATATATGGAGGTCAGGATGTTGGAGGTGAGTTCTTTATTAATCAAGTAGATTAGAGACTGGGGGAATTGCAGTGGAAATTCTTACTCTGTCTCCAAGTTCTCTTGTCTTGGTTCATCCCTTCTTCTACCAGATAAACCACCAGTTCTCAAAGTTTAGCCTATATTACAGTGGTTCTCAACATTCCTAAGCTGCAAGTCATTAATACAGTTCCTCATGTTGTGACCCAATCATAAAATTATTTCATTGTTACTTTTATAACTGTACTTTTGCTACTGTTATGAATCATAATGTAAATATCTGATACACAGATGGTCTTAGGCATTTGACCCCCAAAGGGGTTGAGACCCACAGGTTGAAAATAGCAGCTATAGTAGCCTCTCCTAAGAGGCCTGCTAATCAGGACAGAGCTTCTGGATCAGTAGATCTGGAGTAAGAGGTGAGGGTTTGATCTATTTGTCAGTATCCCAGTTGATGCACTTGCCACATATCTAGGACCACTTTAAGAACCACTGCTCCAAACTGAGTCTCTGCCGTTCCTCTCCTGTTGCCTTAGTATTCTCTGATTTGCCTTTTTTCCTCCATTTTCCCATCCTTTCATACTTCCCTACAAATTAGGACTGTGATGGTAAGAGAGAAAAAGAAAGGAATCCAATTTATAGTTGAAACAACTCTCTTCCTTTAAGTAAATGTAAGCACCAACAGTAAGATATAAGGTACTGCAAATTTTGAAGAAACATTGGTGAAATAAAATCAAGTTGTTCTTGAAAGTTTGGGTTTTTTTAGGTTTTTATTTTGTTCCTTTTGATTGTTGTTGTTGTTGTTGCTGTTGTGATTTTGCATTAGTAATGCAGTTATTCTAAGATTAGCTCTGTAATTTATACATGAAAGTATCTTCAAGTATGTATCAATTCAACCTGGTAGCCAGTAAGTCTCAGAGCAACCGAAAGAGGAAGTAAGATAAAAATCTTATCATAGATGTCTTCAGGTGTACATAGGACATAGTAGGAAAGTATTTTCCCAGGCTACATTTATCTGAGCAATTATATACTCCAGAGAACAAGTCCTATTGTAAGAGACTTGAAACAAGAGTAAGATTCTGATGTATCATCCTTCAGCTGGGTTAGAGCTACAAATTGTGAAGATGAGGCTAGAAGAGAAGATTGTAAAGAATCAAGGTGGTTGAAGAGTTAACAAATACAGATAAAATCTAGTCCTAGGGAGGAGAATTACAGCTTAACAACCATAAAGGAGGAATTCAGGGAGGTGTGCAAACTTCAGTGAGTCATACATGTAACAAATTTTGTAATCCATTTTGTTTTGTCTACATTTGAGGATAGATGGTTACCTCTGAGTAGAGAGAGTGGATGCAGCAAGAGTGATGGTGGCACAGAGTAGGATTATTGCATTGAGAAACTTCTTTGCTTTTGTCCACAAGAAACAAAATCCCTCATTTATGTTCCCAGAGAAGAATGTGTTCCCAGAGAAGAGTGAAATTAGGAGATGTATGCTTTTTAGTTAGAGGATAGCAAAGGACAGTTTCAGACATTTGACTTAGGATTCAAGAGGAGGATACATAAGAGATAAATTTAACCCAGCAGAAGTTGATCCCCAATAAAAACTTTTAGCATGCAGTATTAAGATATAGTTGGTCAGGTTGTGAAAGAAATATAGGGTCTAATATATCCTGTTGTCCTTTCCACTAGTTTAAATGCAGAGGGGCTCAGGTATCTCTGTTGCTTTAGAGAGGAATGGAGAATTGGAGACAGTCATTGATTAATGAAGACTGTTTCATTGCAGAACCAGGAAAAATGAACGTGTTGAGTGAGAAATCCCAGAAATGTAAGACAGTAGAAAGGAAAGCCTCTGAACACTGTCACAAAATAAGTGAAATTAAGGACGATTTTTTAATTATGTATGAATGCATAAGCTAGTGTGGGGAGGGAGAGAGGGAGAAAAGGAGGGAAGGAAACAAAAGAAGAAAGAAAAAGAGAAGACATGCTTGTAGAGAATGATCTCTATGAATGGCAGGACATAGCATTAGAGAAAAGCAGCTGGTGAACCAAACTATGAATTATGTTCTAACATTGGGTTGAGTAGTACATTCATGAATTCTTATTAAATCAAAACAAAATCTAAAACAGTGTCTTGATCAAATATAATACATCTGAATATCACTTTATAACTAATATCAAAAAAGGAATGTGGTTCTGATATATCATCTCTTAGCTGAGTTAGAAATATAAATTTTGAAGACAGGACTAAGCATTTTGGAGGGAAAAAGGAGAAGGGGCTAGGAAGTATCCTGGAGATGTCTGAAAAAGAAAACCTCTGTGTCCAGTAGAGTGCTATCACTGAGGACATTTGAATTGGATAAATTACTCTATTGTTTTAGAACATTGGTGCTCTGGTGTGAAAGGTTCTGTAGTTAAGATCAAGGTGACTCAAGCAAGAACAGTGAGGGCCTAGAGAAATTTTAATTGGAATTTCCAAGAGTAAACTGCTTTCAATCAGCCAGTATGTCCATTTAATATAGAGGGGATCTGCTACTTGCGGTGAGGTATATGCTATTAATGGATGTCCTATGGTGAGCTTGAAGGCTTCTGCTCTTCAAGAATGTTATGCTGTGGTAGGCAGAAGGCAGCTGGCTGATCTTTAGCTACACATCTAATAATACCTTTGATTGGCTCCAGCATCCAGGTTAATGCTTCCAAGATTTCCCTGTTCTCTGAATACAAAAAGGAGAAGGTACACATCTATTTGTGAGAGGCTAAGGGTTCTGAGTAAGGGATGTTTTTGTTGGTTATATGCCTTTTCTTATGGGGTCTCCCATCAAATAAGTTCTGTTTCTTAAGAAACACACACATGGGAATAGCCATTAACCTATAAGTAGGAATCCAAACAAAACAAGAAACAACAAGAGTTATTCTAGAGTTTTAGGCAATAATGTAAATCTTGGGAAAGAATATGGCTGAATAAGTGGGGGCCAATCCCTGAAATCTTGAGGAAAGGTTGTCCAGGTCAAGTGATAGAAATTATAGTTCAACCCTCAGAGTTAAAAAATGGGCTAGAGGCTGGGAGTTACAGTATGGTAGTATGTAAAAGAATATGTCCTTTAGGTCCAAGATAGAAAATCAGGTGTATTCTGTAGATGTTTGGTCCAGAGGAATGGAGAGTTTAGAGACTATTGGACAGAGCAAGAGAACAGGTTTATTGATACCATTCTCATCATATTACCCTTTCCTTTTTATCTTTTTTTCTATATTGCAGTATAATTATAACATTTCTCCATTCCATTTCTTTTCTCCAACACCCTTCATTTACCCTTCTTGCTCTCTTCAAATCCATGGCTTCTTCTTTGTAATTAATTTTTATTGTATCTATCTATCTATCTATCTATCTATCTATCTATATATATATATGCATATATAGAGAGATAGAGAATGTTTTAGGAATATGTATATATACATATATGATATTATATATAATAAATTATTTATAATATATATTTTATTCCTAAAACTAACATATTCAGTAATGTTACTTGTACATATGTTTTAAGGTATATCCTTTTTTATTGGCAAGATTAGAGTGCTCTAAGGGAAGCTGAAAAAATTGAAGAGGCCATGTCTGATAAATGAGTAACCAAGGGCTCCAGATTTCTATAGGGTACTAATTTAAGGAACACGATTCCCTATTGTCAAAGTAACAGAAGTCCTTTAAAGTACTCCTAACAGTTTTAACAGGTGTTTCTGTTCTTGGAATCATATCAACCCAAATTCCTGGAGTCTACTTTTGTGAACATGGGAATGGAGTCAGGAATGTATTGTATTTTCTTACTTTCATTTCATTAAAAATATATCTAACTTTTCCTTTGATTTTCTGTTTCATTCTTTGTCTTGGAAGTTGCTCTAACACAGATGCACAAAAAGAACCTCAGCCAATGACAGATTTGGTTTTCCAGTTCTCTGGTAACAGTATATAGGATAAGGCCTGATGAATATTAGGTACCTAAAACTGATATCCACTAGTATTTATAAAGAACTAGAATAAGAAAGTGATATTAGACTTCACACCCTAGAAGGTATTTCAGGATAGGAGAAGAAATAGATAAGGAGTTATTATAATTGTAACTCAACAAAGAAAATATGTCATTTGATAAGATCTCTTCAGAAAGTGGGGAAGTGGTATAGAACCTATATTCTTTTTATTTAAAACAATTTTTAAGTGTAAATATATTTTGATATATTCCATATCCACTTAAGTTTAATTTTTTTCCAAAAACAAACCAAAATCTCAATACAATAGCAAAGTCCTCCAAAACCTAAACATTAAATGTAACCAAATAAAAACACACAAAAAAAATCTATGGAGTGTGTAATGGGAATCTTGGAAGGAGTTTTGTTATTTTGTTTTCTTTTTTATGCAAAATGAGGTTTTTATTCCCATCCCAGTTATGGTGGATGTTTATGAGTTGGATTTGGATTGTTTGTTGCCAGTGGCTATAATTTGATTACATATAGCTGTTCCGTTTTGCCAGGTATAGCTTGTCCTTGTGATTGAGTGTTGCTTACAGCATATAAGGATTAAAGCTGAGAGAGCCGAGGTTGGTTGGTTGTTAGTTGGTTTGTTGGTTGGTTCATTGTTGGTTGATCCTTGGTGCACTGGTTATTGCTTAGATGAATATTGGTTAAAGAAATTGGTTCGAGGAAAGTGAGCTGAGGTGCTAATCTGGTTCACTGTCAGTTCTTGTTCTTCCAGTTTCAGACAGCCTAAAAGACCTGTGAAGATTTCTTTCTTTCTTTCTATCCTTCCTTTCTTTTCCCTAAATTGAGGATAAAAGACGGTAGCAAACTGCGACAATGGAGTCCATTATGTTAGTCAAGTATTCCTGAACTCGAGATCTTCCTTAGAATGGTTAGTTTACCCAACATCACTCCATTGGAGTGATATTCAGATATATTATATTTGATCAAGACACTGTTTTAGATTTTGTTTTGATTTTCCCTCTCCCAGAAGATTAGTTGTTAACCTCCTTTACTCTAATGGGTAGGTTTTCACTCACACACTCACTCACTCACTCAGTCATTCTTAAAAATATAACAAAGTAAAATCTAATAAGATGAAAGAAAAACTATCCCATTGAAGCCAGACCAACAGAAGGAAAGGATTCACTAAGAACCTTTATTCTTAGTTCAGCTGGATGGGTTCAAATTACAACTTTTGCCTTTATACATTGCTAATTATTTTCAAACCTTGCTTTTCTCACCCATAAAATGGGCAAGCATCAAAACTTAAACAAACACTAATTATAACCCTTAACAGGGAGCTGCTAATAGCATCTCTGTCTTATTCATTGCTGCATACCTGGTATCCAGAACATTGTCTGATGAATACCAAATATTTCTTATAGGGTTTCTGAATCAAAGTGCTACAATGAATGTTAGTTACCTTCTCTATTCCTTTCCCAAAACATAATCTAAACAACTCTTGAACATGTATAGAGGAAGGCATGTGAACAAATCTTTATAGCACAGTTTATAGAAGAGATAACATGGAAAGAAAAGAATAGCTAATACAGCATTGTAGTTTATATGTTAGTTTCTGATGTAACCTTCAGAAAGAATGAGGGAAGTCCCTGATAACAGCAGAAGTTTCAAAACCATATTTTTTAAAGATTTTTAAAAGGCTACAACTGGAAAGGAGTTGAGTTGAAATGAGGAGGATGAGACATGGGTTCTATGATTCTAATCCTTTTGCAAAGCTTTGTCTCTGAGGTGGTTAATTGCTTGCCCGTTCCAGAACTTTATTAAAAAGAGATATGAAAATCACTTGATAGGGATGCTGTAGAGAGGAATCAGCATTAAATAATTTTACAGTACCCATTTTCCCTGTAGTTTCTGATTGGATAACTCAACCTATAGATTCATTGCTCAAATAATGTTTTTGTAAGCTTGTGGGGACAAACTTTCTCCTTTCTGATCTTCATTATTCCTGTCCTCTAAGGCCACCTGAGCAGTCTCACGCAGTGAAACAGTTTAGGAGCATACACCTTTAAAGGTCTATGGGAATTTAAATTGATTGAAATTGCCCCAGGGAATGTGTTTTCTGAATGGTTTTTGATAAGCCATTCAAAGAACAGAGAGTCCTTCAAATGACATGATCACAAAGTTTTCCAAACTTAGCCTCAATCTATAGACACTCTTTCCTCTCCAATGAAGTGAAGAAAAAAAAAAGGTATTAAAAAAAAGAGAGACAGAAGGGATTGGGGATTTATCTCAAGGGTAGAGTGCTTGCTTAGTAAGCACAAGCTTGTGGATTTAGTCCTCAGCTCTGGAGTGAAAAAAAAGATAAGAAAATTAGAAAAAACGATTATTTGAAAGACCTGGAAATCACTAGTGGAGCTAACAGAAAGGCACAGCCACCCCCAGATAATGGAATTTTGTTGTTTTTGATAAATAGATGGAGAATATGAAAACAGCTCAATATTTATTTTTTACATAAGCAATACTTTTCATGGTTTAATTGTATTGTATATAACAACTTTCTAAATGAAAGGCAAACAAGAGAACATCAGAGTTATTTTAGTCTTCATGTGATGCTTCTCTTCAGTGGGAAGAAAAAGATCTAAGCACACTGAAAACCTGCTGGTTTGCTTGCTGCAGTGTAATGCAGTTTTAGAATCTCATTACCAATTTAGTAGTTACAGGAAGAGAAAAACCTTTCATAGATCTTAACAATTTTTTCTCCCACTTATCACGCCTCTCCTTGCCCAAAGGGGAAATAGTAGACTGGAAAGTCTGTCCTTGAACTGTGTTTGTGTTATACAATGGCTTTTAATTCAACACTCTAAAGCCTCTTCAGCATTAAGCATCTTTCAAAGGCTCAGAGATAACAATGAGTGAAAAAAGGAAGCTAGCCTGTCCAACAACAGGGACAGAAGTGGCAAGAGCGGCCAACAGCACATTCAGGTTCTTTCGAGGATGCCTTTAGGGAATACAATCTTACAGGAAAATGACAATTAAAACATGAAGTCAGAATTGCAGGCTCTGAAGAGGTGCCCCCACCCTCTTCTGGCAGGTTTCACCTCTATGGCAATAGATTTGAACCCTCAAATTGTATGATATTTGAGGAAAATATAATTTACACGATGAAGTAAAATTTGTTTTCTATTTGAAAGTTCACAGGACCTGGAACTGATTAGACCTTTCTTTTGAGGAAAATCAAGGTAATGATCATTACTTACATGTAATATACATTGATATTCTGTAACTAGCTCAACCATAGGTGATTAATCATTAAGGCAATCACTCGTTCTTTACTATTTTTAGAAGTCATAGCTATTTCATTATAAATTCACACTAATAAAAGCACCTCTTTAGAGGCAGCTGGTTGGAAATGGGCCCAGAACTAAGTGAAATACAGATAAGGTAACAGCTAAGTTAGCTGTCATTTTTGTATTAAAAAAACACACTGAATTTGAATATATACAGTGTACTAGATAAGAGAAACATGTACACGATTGTATATGCCTTTTCCTGTTCAAAATTTCAAGTCTGAAGTTTTAAAGAGAAGTTTACTTGAGTAGAAAAGTGAAGTACATTGGATTCATAGCAGTTACCTAAAGCTTAGAAAGCAAAACTTTGCTCTTCTAAACATTAGGATTTCTAATTCTTAAAAAAACTACCATAAGCATCCCTGCACATGGCTGATAAAATGTGGAGAGGTCTTACTAATTCCATAATATGAAGCCATGCTAAAATGATAAATGAGGACATACAATTTCTATATATGAGGACATATATATAATTTGTTACGCAAAAGACAAAAAGTAACACGCACTGTTTTGTTACATCTTTCTTTTCCCTTTTGTTTCTTCAAGGGTCTTCTTACAATAGCAGAAAAATACATATGGGGGCCATCTAGTGGTCGGTACAGCACATTTTTTTTTTATTTTATTTTTTGCTTTGGCTGACACATTGTTTTCTAATTCTTGCTGTCAAAACAAGTAGGAATAACATGATTTAGTTTGTGATGAGATCCATTGATAGCTTTTTCTTACTTTGAGCTATTTGAATATTATGCTTTACGATCTGTTAATATTTGGTGGGAAATGGAGAGAATGAGAAGGACTTATGAATAACGACAAGTCTTAAATGTCAAGAGAGGTCTTCAGCTAACCACTTCAGTATTTGAGCAATTTTAGTAGCAAGAGTGCTTAAAATATTGTCAGGTAAAGTACTTAATGCTTAGTAAGCAATCAGTTCTGAATATGGGCTTAAAACTGCATTTACTACCAACATGGATACCATGGCAGATCAGCTGAGAACAGGGATATGCTATTGAGCACATACTCAATGGAACTGCTGGGCTTTACAGCAGCTATTTCTTCTGTCCTGTTAATGTTCCTATGGTACCTGTTGACCCTTGCAGTGAGAGGAAGGTATCAGGTAACCATGAATATATGAATATGCTCATGATAGTTTTTTTTTTAAAATAAAGCTTAGAAATTGCCTAACCAAAATCTTAATAGTGATTTAAGAGATAGTTATTTCTACCTTCTTTTTTTTTTCACCTTGTTGAATCACTGAGAATCAAATTAAGTCAGCAGCATGCTAGGTAGTGCTCTCCTACTGAGCTCAAATGTCTAGGCTATGCAAGCATAATTTTATTATGCATAGTTTAATGCTACTTTTTCCTTCTTCACATACTTCCTGAAGTACTTTCCTAAGTGTATGTAAAGGGCAGATTTCTTTTTGAGATGTTACAAAACTATTTCCTGGGTGTTAAATAGACCAGTCATCTATTGATGAGCAATTGATTCTTTTAAATCTTGTTTTTTACTTCTTTTGAAAATAGATTCTTTTTTAATACAATGCATTCTGATTATGAGCTCTTATCCCCCAACTCCTTTGAGAGTCTTCCTGCTACCCTTCCTATCCAAATCTACACCCTGTCATGTAAAAAATAATAATAAAATAAAGTGACATAAAACAAAAACAAACCTGAATAGGAAAAAAAACAAAAGAAAAAGCATAAGGATCACATATAGATACAGAAAAATTCACATTCATACTTTTTTTTTTACAAAAGTATATAAACAGTATCACGGTTCATAAATTTTGTTTACATGTGACAATGATTTTGAGAAGTAAAAATACTTGGCAATTCAAAATCTTAATTTTCAAATTAATCACTGGAAAATATCTGAAAGACATTCTGTCATCATGATGATATCAGATGAGGTCAGTTGTTCTGCCTGCCATTGTGGTTATGTTCCCGGGAATGCAATTGAAACACACTAATTAGTGATGATGAATGACTGACCGGAAGTCTGAGGAAGCACTATGGCTTCTCTTTTGAGCTTGAAAGGAAGACAGTATTGAAGTCACAGTAAAGTAAAAAAAATCTGAATAGGGCAAGGATGGAGGAGTTAATGCAGGTGCCATTTGCACTAATGTTCGTGATACAGTTTGGATCTTGACTCCTTAGAAGCTATATCCCTCCTTCCTGTTACTGGAAGATTTTGTCCTACTAGGAGGTCTCCTGGTTATCGATAGGCTTCATGAATGTGATAGTGAAACCCCTGCCATCTTGTCCCTATCTCCCTTTTTTTGCCATTGTTGTGCCATGAAGTGAGCTGATTTGCCCTGTCACATTCTTTCACCATGGTATTCTGCCCTGGATGTAGTAAGTGAAGCCTAAAGAAGAAAAATCTTATCCCCTAGGTTAGCTAGTACACACACACATACACACACACACACACACACACACACACACACACACACATACAACATAGTAAAACAGATTTCTGTCGAATTTTCCAAGACTACATTTCTAACTAACATGCAACTGCACCTCACCAAGTCATACTAGAAAGACAGAAGGAGAAAAAGAGGAAGACTTTGGTTTAAATGGCAAGCTGGTTTAGAATGAAATCTTTATGAATATAACTGAGCTAGGGGTCATGTAAATTCACCTATGTTACAGCTTAGAATGTAATACTCCAATGAGTGTTGCTTTGCAATGCTAACTCCTTTGACCCACTGGGGCATCTCATGGATCTGTTTCTCCCCTGTTAATATGTACTTCCCTCTTTTACTAGGAGCCTTAGTCCTTAATAGAGATAAGGAAGTTTGTGTCTTTGTTATACTTTATTTTATATTATTATTTTTTAATATATTAAGCATTTTCTATCAGTCTGGTAGCATTTTAAGGCTTGGAAAGTAAAATTTAAGTCACTTTACAATGTCATGAATATGTCACATTACAGTATATTTTTATAACTGTATAAAGTAGATATTATCATTTCCATATTTAGGACTGAGGGCACAGAAGCATAGATTAAGTAATTTGTCCAGAATACGATGCAGGCACTTTATAGAGAAGTTGCCTGTTCCTGTGGGGGAAAAGTAAATTGCTGTTTTCTTTTTCTTTTTGTTTTCTTTTGTTTCAACTAAGGCTTTTTGAAAGAATTTACAAAGACCAACTAAATTCTATGATCTGGAATATAAGTATCATTTTTATGTTAATCAAACTTGAACATCTTGACCTCAGGCTGTACATGCTCAGAAACATGCCCAGATCTTGGTGTGATGAAGGATTTTCTCTATTACAGAAATACGTGAAAGTCTCCCCTGCTTCCTTTGTCCTGGGAGAACAATGCTTTGCATATTACCTCTAGTGCTCCCCTTCCTTATTTGCCACAAGTAGTAAACTTCTCTCTGCTCTTTTCCTTCATAACTGTTCTTTTTGGGTCCACACTCACATTGTGATGAACTCCCTGTGTTCAGTCACAGTCACACAACTGCTAATTGGCAGAACGTATATGTGAAACATGGCAATCTAGATTCCAGACCACTCATTTAAACACTAGAGTTTCATCGGTTTGAAGCAACTGTAGCCAGAATAATTTTCTATAAATCATTAAAAGAGAGAGTTATAATAGCGAGAAACATTAATACTTATATACTAACATACAAGAAAAATTAAAAAGAAAATTAGTTTGGAGGAACTGTGTCTGAAGATAGGCAATATATGATAGAGGGCTGCAGGGAAAGAAAGGTTGCTTCTGCTTACAGTTACAGGGTCTTGGCCTATGAACTAAATTGTCAGACAATGAATTAACAAGAAAACCCTTATCTATTTAGTGATGGACAGGCACATGAGAATTTCATAGACATAATTCTCAAAGAAGGGCCAGACTGTGGAATCTTATATAGCACATTGACCTATAGGAAGGAATAGAGACTTGGGACTTCTGAGAGAAAAAGGACGAAGGCAAATTATAGGGAAGGATTTCAATACAAAGGAATCTTTTATGCAGATTAAAGTCTCTCCAGTGATACAAGGCTGTTTGTATTAGCTTGTTTTTCCTTCTGTAGATACTTTTACTAACATAAATTAGATCTATGAATGTGGACTTATCCTACTAAAAGGCAATTTTTCAAATTCCCCTCTGTATATAATTTTTCAAAGTAATAATACAGCCAAAAATGCACATGTTGGAGTGGTGGTTAGTCCTGATAGTCCTGATCTCTGACAAAGCCAATATTTTCATCTAGTTGCAGAATTTGAGGAGAAATAAAGAGCCCGTGAGCTATTTGTTCCCCAGTGAGGAAAAATAAAAGTTAAAATAACAGATGCTTGTCTCAGGAAGGCAGCTTGGGGATATTAATTTAAACTAGTTAATGGCTTTCATTTGCTAATCAGTAAATAATGTACTTATTATCTCATCAAATATTCATTGAGAGCCTACTAAGTGTCCATTTTTGTGGGCTTGATGCAAAAATAGAAAGATGCGAAATATTAGAAGATATGAGAACAAAAATGACTCCTTTATTCCTACTGATTAAGAATTAAGAAAACCCCATGAACAAAATTTTAAAGCATGTTTATGCTTAAAAAAGATATGGCATAGTCTCCTTGTGACTTATGCATATTACATTGAAGTTGTTGGACATATTTTTATTGTATTAGCCTGCAAACCTATACACTCCACAAAGCATACTATAATCTAATTTGCTAAATAAACTTACATCAGATAAAAATAACTATGCCATTAAAAAAGAATTCCATACTCCCCTCTCTTATTCAATATAGTACTCAAAGTTTTAGCTGTAGCAATACGGCAAGAGAAAGATGCAAAGTTATAAAAAATAAGAAATGAAGAATTCAAACCATTTCTATTTGCAGATGACAAGATTTTATAATTAAAAGACCCTATATACTCAACAGAAAGCTCTTGTATCTAATAAACACTTTCAGAAAGGCCCCTGGAAACAATATCACTACACAGAAATCAATAGCCTTAATATATACCAACAATTATTATTATTATTATTTTTCAGGACAGGGCTTCTCTGTTGAAACTCAGGCTGTCTTAGAACTCACTCTGCAGACCAGGCTGGCCTCAAACTCACAGAGATCCACCTGCCTTTGCCTCCAGAGTGCTGGGATTAAAGGTATGCACCACTACTGCCCAGCAATGATCTCATGGAGAAAGAAATTAGAAAAAAAATTCCATTCATAATAACTCAAAAAAATACCTAGAAGTAAACATAGTATAGGTAGTGAAAGGGCTCGTCTCATTAAATTTCAACATACAGAAAAAAAGGAAATTAAACACTAGATGATGAACAGACCTTCTATACTTCTGGGTTATTAGAATTAATACCATGAAAATGGCTATGTTTCTAAAAGAAATCTACAGATTCAATACAATACCCATAAAAATTCCAACATCATTCTTCACAGAAATAGGAAAAAGTCCAAGATTTCCAGGACCCATGTGGATCCACAAAAGACCATGACTACCCAAAGCAGTCTTAAGGAGACAGGACACTGCCGAAGTATCACATCTAACCTCATATTATACTACAGTGGTATATTGAAAAAGACAGTCTAATAGTGACATAAAAACATGCAGCTAGACCGGTGGAACAAAATAAACAACCCGGAAATAAATTTAAAAACCTATGGAAACCTAATTTTAGGCAAAGGTATAAAAAACATGCAATCTATTCAACAAATGGAACTGGCAAAACTGTATATCTGCATGAAAAATAATGAAATTAGACTCAGCATTACACCCTGCATACAAATAAACACAAAGTGAATCAAATGCCCTAATTTAAATCTTTCAATATATTGAAACCTCTAGAAGAAAACATAGGGAATGTACTTCAAGATATATGTTTCAGCAAGAACATTCTAAACAAAATTACAACTAATAAAAATATTTATTCCTCCTAAACAAAAATTTTAAACAAAAGTTCCAGTAGCACAGAAACTATCTCAGAGAATCATCAGACAGAATTACAGGAAATTAAACATATTCTGCACAGCAAAAAAATCATCAGATCAAACATCATACAAAATGGGAGAAAATTTTCATCAGGTATACTTCAGACAGGAAGCTAATATACAGAATTACAAAGAACAGAAAAATTAAACATAAAAACCCAGAAAACTGCTAATCAGAAAGTGGTCTGATGAAAGGAACAGAGAGTTCTCAAAAGAAATCAAATAGCTGATAAGTATTTTTTAAAATGCCCATATTCCTTAGTCACAAGGAAAACACAATTTAAAACTACTTCAAGATACTATGTAATCCCAGTCGAAACAGATATCATCAAGAAATCTGACAACAAATGTTGATCAGGGTGTGCACAAAGCAAACCTAGTCACTGCTGGTAAGAGTCCAAACTAGTATAGCCATTGTAGAAAGCAGTATTGAGATTTCTTAAAAAATAAAAATAGGTCTACTATATGGCTTAGTTATACCACTCCTAATGTTACACTCAAAGGACTCCATATCCTGTCAGAGAGACATTTACACATCCATGTTTATTAATACTTTGTTTATAATAACAAATAAATGAAGTGGATGGTCACCAACAACTTAATTGATTAAAAAAGATTATGGTATATGTGCACAATGGAATGTTATTCAACTGTAATGGAAAGTGAAATCATGATATTTTCAGGAAAATGGATGGATCTGGCAAGTATAATATTAGATTCCAATAGTTTGGTTAAATTGATGGAAAATGAACTAGTTTTTGAAGCAAGGACAGGTTTTAGACATAAAGAATGTAGACGGGGACATATTTAGGTAGTAGGAACAGTTCAAAGAATCCTTGGAAGCCAAAAGTTACAGTGCATGTTCTATAGAATATAACTTAGACTAATTTAACATAATGATATACCAAAAGCAATAATTCAAACAAAGAGAAAAAAATCTTACTTCAAAAGCCAAAGATATTTTTGCTGCAAACAGATTGAAAGAAACCCCTAGTAGGCTGACAACAAAGAACTAAATCATTAAAGATTAATCATAAAAACTCCAAGTTTTATTCTCCAAGCTAATAAAGTTTTAAGTATTATTTTATGCTCATTTATCCCTTTTCAAATGTAGTGCCCAGAATTACTTGGTCCTGCCACTTTGATCTTATAAATTCTTTTTCAGTAAATTCAAAGACTAACTTCACTGAACTGGGTCTGATAGTGACTCCTTGTGAGTTCAACAATTGGAGGCTGAGTTTGGATAATAGCAACTTCAAGATCTTCTTCGACTATGCAGTGAAAGGCTATCTCTAAAACAACAACACATGGAAGGAAAGTAAAGATTCTCTTATTATGTACTTATTATGTACTAGGTATTATACCTAGCAAGTTGAATGACCTTGTCCTTGAATAGATAAATCTATTTGTCTCAACTCCTGCTACTGTTAGAAGATATCCCCAAAAGTTCATACGTAGAAAATCTACTCCCTAAGGAAACAATGTTGAAAGGAAGGACTGTAAGCTAGTGAATAGATCAGGAGAGCTCTATCTCTATGAATAGAGTAAGGCCTTTATCAAAGTGGTGAACTGGTATTTGCAAGAGTGAGTTCCTGATACAAGAATGAATGTAGCCTCTCTTCTCTCCCATATGTGTTTTCCTCTAGTGCTCTGTTGCACTTCTACCTTTACTTTATACCATAGAATGGCATAGCAAGGAAGTCATTACTAGATCAATGTGCATTCCTTTCCATTGGTTTTCCCAGCCTCCAGAATGATGAGAAATGAATTCTGATTTTTATAAATTACCCAGTTTGCTATATGGTGTTATTGCAGCACAAAATTGTCTAAGGAATGTTATCTGTCACTCCTTCACTTCTCAACACAGCAACCTATAATTAGAAAACACATACTGAAATTGAAATTGAAGTACAATGATCATAGTTCTATTGACCTCCCTGTTTTATTTACAGAAAGATTAGCATTTAGTAAAATAGTGGGCAGAGATGGAAATAAGGTGAAAAGGTATTCATAAAATTGGTAGCTTAAAAGGCTACAATTCCAAAGAAAATCCAGAACATTTTTTTTCTATCCAGTAAGGTACGACAATTTTAACAGTAAGAACTATGATACAATTTATGTCTACATGAAAAAGCCATAAATGTGGTGCTAAACTTTCAGGAAGTGACAGAAGATTTAATTCAAAATTCTCAGTTTATTACACATGGAGCTTATTTCTCACTCATAGAACCTGCAAAAGGTTCAATACCATGCCCTTGTAGCTAACTAAGGACTGAGACTGCTAGAGTCTCCTCTATCTTCATCATGAAGTTGTTCCTGGTCCAGAACTTAACAAGCAGTTGGGAGATGGCAGAACAGTGTACGAGTAGCTGCTGGCATTCCTAGAAAAGAGATCTTTATAGCTCCTATGTTGCAGCATGCTGCTGTGATGGCTCATCAAAGAAGACAGGGAGGCATATTTTATAAGTGGAAACCCTGCTAGAACTCAGAAAAGGGAACCATCATCATGGCAAGAGCCACACTGGACAGTGAAACCAGGACAAAGAGTTTCATTTCAGGGGCTTTTATTAATCCCAAAGCTCCTCAGGTGTTCTATTGATAGCACATGCACATCACGAGGAATTAAACATCTCCTACACAAAGCCAACACCTACAGACAAAACAAATGCCAAGTCCTAGGCAGCCCCTCACCCAACAGTGCACAAAACAACCATTTTAAACCCAACTAAAAATAACCTCTGCATTATTCCTGTGATTCTTAAGGTTTTAGCTTTATACATATGCATTGGAAGGGTGGCCAGTTTTTGAGAGGCAAAAACAGGTCAGAGAATGCAGGGAGAAGCATTCTTTCTTAGGAATGTTGAACCCCTTTACTGAATCCTGCTAATGAAGGTGGCACTAGAAGTTCCACCTGTTGTACTAATTGTTTGCCCTGAGACCTAATCCATTAAAATAGTATGGACCTTTTTTGGGTTACTTCTGTTAAATAGTACCAAAGAGATCTTGCTTCAGGCTAATGTTTTAAACGTAATCAACTGGATTCCAATCTTCAGAAATATTGAAAGGTGCGTTAAATACCACTCTAAGAACTTTCAGTGTCAGTTTAGTATTTCTTTTACATATATGGAAGAGTTTGCAATTTGTTCAGTAAACCTATTTTTAGTATATTTTATTGAAGCCCAAAAAGCTAAGTGCACATATCTTGGATGTAATTTGTAGTGATAACAAATGCTATTCTGGCTGTAATACTCAACCTCAAATTTAAAATACACACAGACAAAGGAAAATGGGACAGCAGATTTTTTTTTTAAATTTCAGACTTAGTATTTAAGAATTGGCCACTGAAGGCAAGCCAGATTCAAGATTTTATAAATAATATTGTTTCATGCCTTACCAAAAGAAGTGTGTCTTGAAATGCAATAAAACAAATAGCTACCTGTAAGCCAAGTCAGGAAGAAGAGGTTTATATATTACTCTAGACAAACAAGACTGGAGCCAACTGCAATGTAATTGAGCTGGCTCAAAAATAACATATTTAATGTTAATATGAAACTGTACAAGCATCAATGGCTGTCACAACACTGTCTGATGACTATCTTAATGGTTTCAGTTGTCATATAAGAATTGGGAAGCACACCAGGGTCACATGTGTGCCCAATTCATGTTTATGGCCCAAATGTCTTTAATCATGACAAGTTATATCTAGCTGTACAACTGAAATTATTTTTGAAGCTCTATTGATATGTGTGTAATGACAGTAAATATTTATAACTTATAGTAGCCCTGGCCTCTCAAGGGACTTTTTACTTATGTTCACTTTTTGGAATGCAAAATACCGAGGATTACAATGCTTCATTTGTGACATTTGTGAGAAAATATATCCACAAATAATTTCAGATGATAGTTACGTTTTAGAAATACAAGTTCTAATTGATTTTTTTAACCTACTTTAACTGTCAGGAATTTTATTAAAAATTGACAAGTAGTTTAAATTAGTTTTGTTTTTCTTTTTCAGTCATGGCGGTCTTGAGAAAAACTACAAAAGTCATTCAAATAAGTTCTATATGTCTTCCATTGACTCTTGCAAATGTTAAAACTTATCACTCACACACACATGAGAGAGGAGGGGGCATATTTGAAAGACTTTTTAGAACCATGTGAGGAGGGAAGGTTGTAGATATAATTTCCCTATGTCTCTAAATATCTCACTAGTTATTTTCTTAAAACATATATATTTCGGCCAGTGATATGTTTCAGCACCTAAGCCTGATAACCTGAATTGGATGCCAAGTCCTACATGGTCGAAGGAGAGAACAGACTTTAGCAGCTTGTTCTCTGACCTCCACACCTGTTTTGGGATATACAATACAAACATAGACACACACAACACATAAGTAAATGCATCATAAACACACAGTCCATGATGTACAGCATACTTAGAAAAATTAGGATCATAAAAACAGCAAAATTGTGTTCAGTACTATTCATTTTTACTAATTGTCATATATAAAAAGAGAGAAAAATCTGATCCAAGTTCCATTCCAGAGATCACACATTGCTTTTCATATTCATAAAACCCTAATCTCTGTTAACATCAGTTTGTCTTTTTTTTCTTTCAGAACCTGTATACTTTTGAATGCTACAGGCCAGTTATTTTGTCAAAAGAGGCTCAGTTCTGGTTTGTTCCTGGTTCTTCTTGATTAAACATAGTTTACATATTACTGGTAATATACCACATAGAAAATATTGGTGCCTCTCATTACGGCATACCATGAAATCCAGGATGTCAATTTGCCCCATTACCAGTGAGGCTAACATTGAACCTTGATTAGAAAGAGTTCTGTCAGAATTCTCTGTGGTAAAGTTACCAAATTTCCTTTGAAATTAGTAAGAAACCTATGGACAGAAACTTTGAAACTAATTAAATATTTCCCTCTACTGACCATCATTTGCACTTCTAATTTACATTAAAGATTATTTCTCAAAGCAATCAATCATACTTTGATACTTGTCAAATTGTGATTATCTAATGTTTTCATTTATTTTTTGCTTGGAATTCTGTATAATGGATTTCCCTTTCTCTCTTGCTAATTCATTTATTTATGATTGTCAGCAAGAGCTTATAGATTCTTGTTTTATCTATGAACAATTTTGTTGCTGCATTATTTAATTATAATTGTTCCCAATTTGATCAGTATTAGCAGCTTCCAGGTAATTTCTGTGTCCCGTTAAGATGTCTTTACATTTTAACATTTTCTTGCTTTCTGGCACAAGTGCCTTTAAATTCATCTGCCACATCCTCTTATGTGAAACTCCAGAGAGCCTAGCTCTTTGTAATAGATAACTTCACATATGGTCATTCTTGGACACACATTGAGATCCTCTCTCAGAAAGAAGGAACAAAGACATAAAGAATGGAGAGAAGAGAAGAGAAGAGAAAAGAAGAGAAGAGAAGAGAAGAGAAGAGAAGAGAAGAGAAGAGAAGAGAAGAGAAGAGAAAACAAACCAAGGTACCAAAATCCAGGTACAAGATCTACTTATTTTTTAATAATAATGCTTCTATATTTGTGTATATGCATGTTTATATAGCCTAATTTTAATAGTGATGCTTTCATAGGTACCAAATAACAAAATTACAGAGTAAACAATTGGCTTTTTTCTCCCTAGAAGTGACAAGGATCATTCTAATTGACTATGATATATTTATTTGATCAGTTCAGTCTTATGATATCTCTAGATTTAAATTCCCAACTCAATCTCCCAGGAAAATACATTTACAAGCTAGAGTATTTACTGTTTATACCTCTAATTATCATTGTTCTGAAAGCACATGATCACAAGACAGTGCTGACAAGCACCATGAGCTGAGGTCTTGGGATGTAGCTCAGTCGAGTGCTTGTTGGCCAAGCATTCACATGGCCCTGAGTACAATAGCCAGTACCTAAACAAACAATTACCATGGCATAGTATCTCAGTTTGTTTATACTTCACTTTGTATCATTTTCTACCTACTGCTCTTTGTTATATAAAATGATCAAGGAATACTCATATATTTTATTCAATTTAAAGTAATTTTATTCATGAAGTTTTGTTATTTTAAAGTGAGTTTCATATCTTACTATTATTACTAATACTTGATGTCATTGTATCTATCAAAATGTTTAGACCTTATAAAATTATCAAATTACATGATTGCTTTTGCTAAATGAATAAAGTCATTGTTAGCATAGTCATAAGATCTCTTGGGCAATCACAGCCTTAATGCTGAAAGTTAAAATAGAAGCATTATAAATTCAACAACAGTGTATATTTTTCTAATGTTAATGATTTTAATGTTCTGTATGATAATGCTGTTATAGTCATTGAATTTATTTACTACATCTGAAACAAATGATATATTAGGTAACAATTATGTTTTTGTCATATTAGAAAATGGGCATAATTCTTCTAAATTTGAACAGTAGTTAGCTTTTGTGCTAAGAAAATTAAAATAACTACACATTGCCATAATATAATTATGGATCATTATGTAGTAATCTGTACTTTATGTCTATGTACTATTTACTTTGGGGCTTATTTATGATTAATGTACATTACTTATTATTTAATGATTCATGCCATAATGGAATAATTTGTAGTGAACTTGAGAACTCAGCAATATCACTACAGAAGAGCAAAGGGAAAGAAAACACATAATGAAACAAAGAAACCACAGGAAAAAAAATAGCAGAGAATATTAACTATAATATGAAATGCCTAAAATGGTCCATTTTTCTAAAATACTAAGCAGTATTTTAAAAAATGTATACATATTTAATATCACATTGAATATTGAGTCGCTGCCTATAAAAATCAATATTTTCATTAAATAATGAAATGCACATGTTTCAAGAGGGAGAATTTAATAGAATTTTTATACTAGAAACTAAGTTGTTCAATGGATAATTGCAAAGATAAACATTGTTTTAAACTGGTGAATTAATTTTCTATTTATAGCCCATGTTCACTGAGGAATTTTTATTGCTCTCTGTAATTTTAGCATAGTGTATATGCAACATAGTGAACAATTAATGCTCTACAGGGCTCCTGTGAATATCATTGTTCCATCCCAGACCTACCGTGAAACATTTTGTGATTACGCACACACAAAATATTAAACCCACTGAAAAGGCCCACTCTTGGAACAGTGGCCACAGCCTCTTAACAATTATTACAAAGGACTAAATTCTATAATTTTATGATAATATATGTTAAAACGTTCCATTTCCAGAAAATTCATCTGATTTTAATTGCCCAAGTAGGTTTTTCTACCACACAGAGAAAGAATTGTTAAATTAATCCAAGTCCTTAAGTTTTTGAGGAAGGCAACTATACAATTCAGTTCCATTTCAAATTTTGGATTCTTCAAAGTCCAAAGCTTTTGGATTATTAAAAGAATCTTAGGCTATCTGGTTTAAATGACTGACCTAGGTTGGGGAGATAGCTCAGTGGGTAATGTGCTTGCTGTGTAAACATTAGCACTTGAATTTGGATCCCCAACTCCTACAATCTAGGACCTACATAAAAGATGAGAGTGATAGCACATTATTTGTAACCCAGGTGCTGGTAAGGAAACAGAAACAGTCAAATCCCAGGATTTACATGGTTAGCCAGTGAGAAACCCTGTCTGAAAAATGTTTGGGGATAATATAGGGTGACAGCAAAGGAGATAGCAATATACTGTCTACAGGCACACATAAATTTACATTACACACATACACACACACACACACACACACACACACACACACACACACACACACCACTCGCAGCCCTTTACTGTATTTATCAGGAGACCTTACTACTTGTGGAATAGAACTTTGGAGTTTCCCTTTGTCTAATGCCATCTTATCCAAGTGTTGTATTCAAGAGTTCAGAAATATAAAAGCTTATAGATGTACAGATACAGATTATATATTCTAACTAAAGACAGCTATTTACATGCTATACTACTCTCAACCATTAGACTGAGTAACAGGTCTCAGCTGCTATGCCAGCTCTCAACAATCCAGACCATACAAATATCTGCTCTTCCATTATTTCCATCTGACTGCTCACAGGTGCCTGAAATTCTGATTTTCCCTGTTGCCGTGAGAAACTACCCAGACAAAAACAACTTCAGGTAATGCAGGTTTATTTTGGCTCACATTCTGATGGTACAGTCCATCAAGGCAGGGAAGTCATGGCAGCAGGATCTTGGAAACAGATAGTCATTGTGTCCTCAGCTGGGAAGTTGAGTATGGTGAATGCTGGTATTCGTCTCACTTTTTCCTTCTTTTATAGTCCTGGACCCAAGTACATGGAATAGTGCCTCCCTCTTTTACAGTGGGCCTTCCTACCTTACTATTCAAGATAATCCCTCACAAATATGCTCAGATGCTCCTCTCCTAAGTGATTCTAGATCATGTCAAGTTGGCAACACTAACCCTCACACCATCAGCCTTAGGTGAGGAAAGATCTTTGCCTATGTATAGACAATCTTCAGATTACTGAGAAGGTATTATTATGTACACACCATCGTTAGTAAGTTATATACGTGGCTGTTCTGGAACTTGCTTGGTAGACCAGTCTGGCCTTGAACTCAGAAATGCACCTGCATCTGCCTGCTGAGAGCTGGGATCAAAGTCATGCACCACCTGGCTCTGTATGCCTCACCTCCCTTCCCTGCCAAAAACTCCTAAACAAATGAAATACTAGGCTAAGAGGAAGGATTTTTGTGTGAGCTTTTGTGTGTGATATTAAAAGAACTAGAGTCCCAGTTTCATTTTTTTCCCTGTTATCAAGATACACTATATACATTTTCCAAACTTTTATTTTCAGTCTATTTGAATTTCTGACTCTAGAGTATATTTCCTGTATTGTGAACTCAATTTGCAATCTCCTACCCTATTTTAGATGCCTAAGCAAATTTTTCTACAAGAAAGAAAAACTTCTGGAAGATTATTCCACAATCCATGTTCTCTAGTTCTTTGCCAATTTTTATGTGATTGTTTTTGTTGCTATTCTATTTATTATTGTTATTCCATTACTATAGTTTCTTATTGTAGTTATTTCCACTACTACACTTTCACATTATTTTGTGTTAAGCTTTTAGTTCACAATTTAAAATTCCAAAGTCTTTTATAACCATTGTCATCCCTAGATCTTCCTTTTAAGTTCTGAGCAAATTTTGTTTCAATTTAAAATGTT
This sequence comes from Cricetomys ansorgei, assembly GCA_026225945.1. Taxonomy (NCBI): domain Eukaryota; kingdom Metazoa; phylum Chordata; class Mammalia; order Rodentia; family Nesomyidae; genus Cricetomys; species Cricetomys ansorgei. The sequence continues at coordinate 518,829 of JAMJFZ010002884.1, read as the reverse complement.
CTATTATAATGAAATGCTAACTGATTTGGGATGAATTAGTCCCATGAAGTCAACTGAAGCTGTGATGAATGCTCCACTGAGGTCAAATCATGAAATGCTCCAGGAATGAGACTGTTTGAGGAGCTTTAGATCCATTCTGTTGTCCTTGGTAAACCTTCTGGAAATCATAATTTTCCTGCCTCAGCTGGAATTACAGACATGAGTCACCATTCTCAGATTTAAGCATGCCTTTTAAACTACTGTCTTGCTCTTGCAGTTGTCTGTGGACAACTCAGAGTTGATAAAAGTTTTCTCTTAGAACCTGCTTCCTTCAGGATCCCTACATGAGAAAGTTGTCTCATAGAAGAAACTTTAGGTGGCCTTCTTATTCCCTACAGAATAGTCTAGATATTGTTGTTCTCTATAACAATAAAAAATGTAATATTCCTCACTTGAGACTTCATCTTTCTCTACAATATGAACAATATCTATCCTGTATTCAAACATATATATCATAAAGATAAGATGTGATGAATATAGAGCATTCTATTTTAAAATTTAAAAGCCAACAGGCAAAAGCAACAAAAGGAAACATGAATTGAATACCTTTTCTCAAAAGAGTTCCCCAAGAAAAACTCCTGTTTTACTTATCCTTGTTACCAAATTAATTGCTGCTTTTAATCCTTCTCTGATCTATGCACAAGGCTCTCAACTGACCCTGAGGCATTTATGCTATTAGCATATGAGTCATTGGAAGTGTAATAAATATGCTTGAAGTCCTTCCTCTCGCCTCTCTTGACAATTGCTGCCTCCAAAAGGGAGTGTTTTTCCATAGGCAAACACAACAAATTCATTTCTAATTCGATTTGTTGAAATACGACTACTGAAGAGGAAAATAGAAATCTTAAAGATGTAGCAGGGCAGTTTCACTTTTCACCCTTCTTGGTGGGATGGAAGAATAGACCAAAGAAAGAAATTCATGAAAAGGATTCCCACAACAATAGAATATATTTTAAAAGCTGAACTTGGGTATGACAGCCAATCTTCAACCTAATCTCTGTACCAGTCACCTCCGTGAAAAGAACTAATTGCCCTGTCACACATGAACATAGAAAGAAACCTCCTGGTTTTATGTTTTCTGTTTTATCATGCCGGTGCTGCTGGTTGGTATCAAGAGCAGGCTAGGAATTTTTAAGGGCTATTTTACAAAAATAAATTGAGCACATGGACAGGGGAAGGGGCAAGATGACAGGGGAATATGGAAGGAAAGTTGGGAGTGATAATTGCTTATAAAGCTTAGGAAAGAAGGCAGAACCATCAGCTACATACTAAATTAGAACAACTTCCTGACTGGTGACTGAGCCTCTAAAGTATTTTAAGCTTAGACAGACACTATTAATTGGTGTACAAACCAGAACAACAAGCAATGTTGGCTGTTTGGATTTCTTAGCTTTGCTTTACTGCTTTTATTCATTTGGAAATATTTTTATAACATATCTATGGTGGAAAAGAAAAAAAATCGATAGGGTTTAACTAAAAGCAAGAAAACAGAGAACCCAACTGACTAGAAACTACTTTTGATAATGTAATAAATCTATAAAAAATATAGTGTCAGAAAACAGCATTTTCTTAGGGTACCATAAATGCTAAGTTCAAAGTAAGGGTGGCATACTAAAAGCCAGTTTTTACCAGCTTACTTAGCAAATCTTCTATAGTGTGGCATGGATTTTGACTTCTGTTCTCTATTTTCCCCTGGTCTATAATACCTTTCTCCAGCTTTTCATACCTGACAATCCTCCTTAGATTTCTCAGTATCAAGACAAATACCTCAAGCTCTACATTTTGTTCCTTTAAAGTGTGGTGGTACTTGCAAGCATTCTGGAGCCAGACTGCGTGTGCTTTCCTACTCACAGACATGCAATACTGGGAAAGTTACATAAGCTCTCTGTGCCTCAATATTCTCTTGTTAAAAATGAGCATGACATTAGAATACTTGCCTTTCAGAATCTGAGAGATTGATTCAAGGACCCACCAAAGATACCAAGGCCCAAATATGATGGTTCTTTATAGAAAATCCTATCTATTTGCATATCTACATATAGTATTTTATTATGTAAATATTGCATATTTAAATGCAAATATTTACATATATTATCTATTGATATACATTCATCCCCATATATTCTAAATTCTTTTTTAAGATTTGTTTTTATTTTAAGTGTATGGATGATGTCTTGCCTGAATGTATGTCTTGGCCCCACATGCATGCTCTCTGACCATAAAGGCCAGAACAAGGGCATTGGATACTCTGACAGTGGACTTACTGAAGATTGTGAGATGCCATGTGAATGCTGGGAATCAAACCTTTATCCTATGGAACTGCAACCAGTACCCTTAACTGGTAGGCCATCCCTCCAGTCTCCTACCACATATACTTTAAGTCATCTCTACATTATTTATGAAAACTAAATTGATGCTTTCATGTAATTCATGTAGATCCAGTCTAGTATTTATACACATAAAAATTCAAGTCATCTTTGGAAAATGTTAGAAATTTTTTCAAAATGATTTCTTATCTTCATTTGGTTGAATACATGGATGCTAAGCCATGACAATAGAGTGCATCTGCTTTAAATCATACTTGTTCAGATTTTAAAGAAATAAGAGCATGAAGCATTCATTAGTTCTTATGATTGTGATTTTGGTATTAGGAATCTGGAACCTTCATCATGCTATGCATGCACTGTACAAAGGAGTTATACCCCACAGTGTGAGGTAAAGTTTTTAAGCATTCTAAGCACTTATCAAGTACTCTGAATGCTTTTCCATTTTGCTTCATCATGCTATTATAATGAATATTGTAATTACTCCCTTGAATATTCATTCCCCCGGACTAGACCGTGAGCTTGAGAATAGAGATTATATTTTAGCTATCTTTATAATCCCAGCATTTAGAATAGAACCATGCACTAATTGCATGTTCAAACGTGTCATTTGATCTCTATCTTTCATTTATCTATCTATCTATCTATCTATCTATCTATCTATCTATCTATCCACCTATCTACTCTGTATGTATGTTTCTTGTTTTCTGCTCTTACGTACACAATGCTCTCAGATCTCTAGCTTCTTGTAATTTGAGGCCAACCCACTTGTTCACTCTTGAGCCACATATTACCAATCCTAATTTTTGGATTTCTGCTCCTGGCAGGATCTCTTTTATTCTTTTTCAGGTGCTGCTGTCACTTCAAATAAACTCTGTTCTCAAATTCAACATCACATCTCAGGCTACCCCTTTTCTGCCAGCATTGTGATTGGATTGCCTAGGGAAAACTGCTTTCATCATAGTGCATTATCTTGTGTGTGTGTGTGTGTGTGTGTGTGTGTGTGTGTGTGTTTTATAATATGGAGTTCAAATTTATGAAGATCAGAGCCTTAAGTTTCTGAATCTAAACATAAATATCCACTGTAAATTGTAGCTCATAATTACATATAACTAATAAAGAAATGTTGATTAAAAATATATCCACTGTTCTTGCTTACTTCCTCTTATTATAATGCTTCTCTAATTGTACAATTTATCCCCATTCCAACTCTTTTGTTCTATTTTATGTGTTACTTCCTTGCAAGTTTCTCTTTCATATTGTTTCAAAGCTTTGGGCTCATTTTCTCAGTCCATCTTTGTCTTCTTCATTTTCTTGCTTTTATAAGCCTTGTTTATAGTAAAAAATACACTTTTCAGCCCCCTAAACCTCCGAGTTCTCTGGCACCCTACTACATGCACCAAAATACAACAAAGGTAGCTACTAACATTACCCACAAAGGCTCACCAGCATGACTGCCTAAACATGAGCTAAATGAGGATAACACTAATAAATACGTCAAAGTTCTCAGGGAAAATTCAGGAAGCCTCACCCTAACCAAAGAACTACAGACAACTAAGGAATGCTGAGAGAGGAAGAAATAGTCACCCCAGGAAAAATCAAATCAATTGGATATCCAATACCAATATACAGGCTAAAGAGGTTAATATTTAGGAATACGCATGCATGTAATAAAATTAATGAAAAAGGGGATGAATTTGAAAGAAAGTAAGGAAGAGTGTATGAGAATTTGGAGGGAGGAAAGGAATGGGAGAGATGCTTTAATTATATTGTAATCTTAAAAACTAAAAAAAAAATAGAATTAGAGTAGCTAAAGCCAATTTTCCATTTCAATGATGCTTTTGCTGTTTTGTGTCTTAATTGGGGTTGTAAAGGACTATTGCATATTTTACACAGAGAGTTTGGGAAGAGTTAGAGGAGTAGCAGTCTCAAGAGTGTTTGAGGTAAAGGTCATTTCGTATTGGCTTAACTGGTATATGAAATTGTCTGCCTAAACATGAGCTGATAGAGATTAACAACAGACAGACTAGAGTGTATATGGGAAAGCCCAGAAATCTCAACCCTTCGCAAAGAACTCCAGGAATCTAAAGAGTGCCAGGAAATGGAGAAATAGTCTTCCCAGAGGAAAAGCACACCAATTGGTTATTCAATACCAAATAATCACCCCTGAAAACACATATACAGGTAGCATTATATAGACTGGGCTGGATTTATTTATATTTAGGAATACATAATGTATAACATATGTATATAACAACAAGTAATAAAAGAATACATTATAAATTTGAAAGTGAGCAACAAGGTATATATGGGAGGGTTTGGAGAGAAGGGGAACAGGGAAACGTTTTTAGCATATATTTGTGATTCCACTGTTCCTGGGGAAAGGTTGGAGGCAAACAGTACAACCTGAAAGCTTGTAAGCCTGCTAGCCACTGGGAAACAACAAAGAAACCTCGTTTCAAACAGGGTAGAAGATGAGGACCAATAACTGAGGTTGTCTTCAAGGTCTGCACATACGCCATAGCATGTTCTCACCTGTACCCCTGTGGCAGGAACAATACCTGATACCAAATGGCGGCATATGCAGCTTAGCGGCTTGCCAAACGGTGCACATAAGCGGCTTGGCGGCCTGACAAGCAGCTCACATATGCAGCTTGTCAAGCCCCGCATTCGCGGTCTGACGGACAAAGGATACAATAGTACACACACACCACACATGGAGGAGTCCAGAGACAGATGGTGTGATGAGATGCAAGCCATGCGAAAGAGCTACAACAGCAGTCTGCAATCCAGGAGCCAATGGGATGCTAGGTGAGGGTTTAAAAGGGGTCCCTCTTCCTGGAATAAATTAGTCTGCTTTTTGCCCTCTTAACCTGACTCCCAGAGTCTGTGTCATTGAGTCTGCACCAACTCACCCCCACCCCCTAAGGGTCCTGGGACTGGGTCTAACAACAGGCAGCAGCAGGTACAAAATCCTCAACAGCGTACCCCCACATATAAACATGCAAAGACATACATGTACATATACCAGGCATACATATATATGCACACATGCAAAAAATTCTAGTTATGGATCATAATGAGACTAATTTGTAATAGTGTTCTTGTGTTTATTTACTTACTGCAGTAATGGGAATTAATGTGATCTTATATTTAATACTAGGGTGCAACTTTCTTAGTTAAAATTGCCTCCATGCCAGCACATCTCAGGTTATTCAGAAGGTTATTTATGCTTAGGTTATTCAACATTGATTTGTCAGATTTTTCTTGTGCAGTTGATAAACATATATTGATATAAACATAATTTGATAAACATAACTTTATAAACACTAAATGGATGTGACAGTTAGAAAAACACGTCATGGAGATTACTTGTTAATCTGATTCTGAAAATCAGGAATAAGAAATAGAATGTCACAGCTCCTTGGGAAGGCACAAAAGTTCTAAGAATGCAATTTCAGCCATCTGAATAACAATAAAAGATAGCAAGTAAACTTCTGGTGATGACATGGATGCTGGAAGTACTGAATTGAGAACATCAGACTTATTTATTCCTTTGAAATTCCAAATAAGAAGATGAAGGTGTAAGTGTGTTAGCCTCCTAGGAGACATATGTAGATTGACAGAAAGAGTTAAAGAAAATTAGGATTGAAGAACTAAAAATAAGCCTGAGCCTAACTTGAATGAAAGGAAAAACATTAAACAAACCAAACAAGTGGAACAGAAATGTATGGAAGAACTGATTTTAAGATTTGCAACCACAAAATAAGTATAAGCTATATTGTGTAGGATCAATCATAATATTAAGGAGAGTCTGATATAACCATAGAATGAATGGCTGATGTTGGCTTTGAGATCTTCCAAGAATCTCTCATTCCTTTTCTACTTCCTTCTTGTTCCTTTCGTTTCCTTCCCTCTTTTATATGTTCTGCTAGTTCGAGTAAATACCTCACAAAAGGTTTCCTCTGAACTGAATTAACCTATTTCAGCAAAATACAAACTGTGGGAAGGAGGAATGTCAGAAAGCAATACCCATGGGAGCTGGAAAGATGGCTCAGCAAATAAGAGGACTTGGTGCTTGCCCAGGATGCAGGTTAAATTCCAAATAGCTACAGGGTAGCACATAATTGCCTGTAAATCTAGTTCTAGCTGATCTTATGATCCTTCTTCTGACCTTTGCAGGCAATAGTCACACACTTGGTGCACATACATGAAGGCAGGCAAAACACTCATACACATTAAATTAATCAATTAAAAACAGAAAACACCATCTACCCAAATTTCATTGCAATTGCAACCTCATAGAACCTTTATTTATATATCTGCATCTATGTATGGCTTCAATATTTATGAGATATGGACCCTCATTTTCAATTGTCTGACATGTTTTCCTCAGAAGTAACAAGAAAATAAAATTTAAAAAGGATAGAATCTGTCCCTCTCACTGAATGATATTCAGCCCCTGCAGACATAACACTCTCCTCCCATACTGTAATATGCTATGTACTATTGTAGTTTCTTATCTGTTCTGATGTATTTGCACACTCAAGATGATCCCTTCTCCTGGTTTTTGTTACTAGGAATAATTCAGAAACATTTCCCAACTCATGGAATTTATATGTACATATTGTGCTTATATATTTTATGATATACATCTTACACACACACATACAAACACATATATACATTTAAGAATGTTTAAATGTTGACCTAAGTTAATAGGCCCTTTATCAAAATGATATTTGACAGCCATACATTTCCTAAGCAATTAAGAAAAAATAATTGAGCTGAGTGGTAGTGGTGCATACCTTTCATCCCAAGACTCCGGAGGCAGAGGCAGGTGGATCTCTGTGAGTTCCAGTCCAGCCTGGTCTACAGAGTGAATTCCAGGACAGCAAGAGTTACAGTAGAGAAAGCCTGTCTCAAGACACAAATGAATAAATAATAAATAAATAAATAAATAGTTGTTTCAGAATATGTTCATTATTTGAAAGCCTGCTTTGGTGCTGCATAGATAATATTGAGGTCTCAGTTTTAAACCTAAAATTGATTAATTTCAGAATATAAGAGACAAAAGCAGAAATGACTTTAGTAATAAAAAAAAACATTTGTGTTCTTTTCCCATTTGGCAGAAATATTAAAATCATGACTATCTAACTAGACCGAATTTTTGATAGATCTAATAAAAGTCAAAGATCTTATGAGGCATGTGGTAAGAAATTATTCTCCTGAGTGCTGTGAAGGTTATGAAGGGTACATTTTGCAATGAGTGAGATTGGGTGAATAGATTTCAATTACGTTTGTGATACAGTACTGTCCTATATTACATATTAAAGATCCCTTTATCAGCAGTGACTGAGAAATCTGAACTGAAATATAGATCCAATTAATTTCAGTTTCCTCTGTCAGTGGTGCTCTTTCCTGTTTCATAAAGAAACTGGTCATTTAGATTATACAGAAGCTTCCATAGTGATACCTTTATCTCAGTAAAACAAAGACCTTGGCTTGCTCTTTGGTTGGATTCCAAGTGGATGAGGATTTGAGGACTTGATGCATGAAGATATGTTCATGCATGAAGCTGAAGATAACATTCATTTTTCCGCTGGTGAAATGACACATGAGCTAGAACAAAAATATCTACCTTTCTCTAATTCTGTTGTTACATACTGAGCACCCTGAAACTATTAGCTGAGAATAAGCTAATAAGCAATGGGAGTTTTCGGGAAAAAAAATCCTTTGCTATTTTATCTTGCAATTCTGCTTTAAAGTTCAACATTTTTAAAAAAGGTTCATGCTTTAGTTGTGTCTAGTAGGAAATACTGTGATTTTAAGTCAGTTTTTGAAATAAAATCCTTGCTATTATTTTTTGTGAAAATGATGACATTTCTATTTAAAATTACAGTGGTGTTGACCATGGTTTTGGTTTTATGAGGGTGAAATATTAGTAATAATTTTTAGGACATAATTTTCTTGTGGATATAAAGAAAGCACTTGTTCAGTGCCAGTCAGTCCTGAAAACATAAACTATATTATCCATACCGAGCAGATTATATTTAGGAATATATATGTATATACATATATGCATGCAGTAACAATTAGTTTAAAAAATAGGCCATGAATTTGAAGGAGAGTGAGGAAGGATATGTGGAAGATTTTGAAGGAAGAAAAGGGAAGGGAGAAATGAATTATAATATCAAAACCATTAAAGAAAAAAAGGATAACTCTTCCAAGAGAACCTGAGAAAGCTTGAGTAGTTGATATTCTGAGGCACATCAAAAAGCTTGAGTTTGTGTTTATCATTTCTACTTTATAATTGTACCAAGAATAAAGGGGATCTCTTCAGAAAGCAAAGTGCAGTCGAAGGCTTGCTTAGTGGATGGTCCTTAGGGTAAAGATGAGGTAGAGCTCTTCAGTTGCCCATGAAGCACCAATGGGCATCAGTGTTACAGGATCAGGTATTTAGGAACTAGAGTGCTCAGTCATGGTTCACATTCACATTTGTTTCTGACAATGCTTAATATAGTATCCCCACAAAGCTTATATTGACAGGTAAAATAGAAAAGGTAGAAGATTATCACAAAAGTAATACCACTTGGATTTGTACTCTGATGTGTTTCTGTGGGAACAAAAAGTAAATTTACAGCTGATTCATAGGAATTGAGTTAAGTATTTAAAGTAGGACTCCCATTCCTTCAATCCCCATTTCTTCACCACATTTTATTGTTCTAATACACATAATAATCTCTGTTTATTATGTATGTTGTTTATTTCTAACCAAAAAATCATAATTATGTACTATACTGGCTGACATAGGGCTAGCTTTCAAAAATGTGGACTCATACTCATTTAAGAATTTGAATATGCCACTTACAAAATATGACATTTTGGTAAAAGAGTTATTTTCAACTAAAAACAGTTAAGGAAAACCAGATGCAAGGAGAATCCTCTATCCTTCCCCTACATGCCAAAAAGCAGGACATAAATGTCCCTTGTGAAGGTGTTTCTTATAACAGGGTGAGGAAAACCACCTCTAGACAAAGCACTAAGATGAGGTAACAGAAACACTTCTTACTAATGTCTTATCCTCCAGTTCCCTGTATGTATCTATTCTCCCACAATCTCTAAATCTTGTTTCTCTTTGCCTAGTCTCCTATCCACAAGCTATTACTCATTGTCAAAGTGGAATATAATGCCCATTTTTCTCATTACTTCTTTGGGATTTTCTTTTTTTTTCTCTAAAGCATTCGTTAAGATCAAGTAAAACTTGTTAACATTTTCTTTTGTGATTCTGCCTTTTATTAGCATTTGCAGTGGCTATAAATGAAAGATAGACCAGAAAATGGTTGGTCTCTCCTACAGTGAAACCTGAGACATTTATTTTTCTATGCCACAATTTATATGGATTTCCATTACTAATGTTAATTGCTGAATAATAACAGATGTTAGGTTTTCTTTACTTCTTTTTTACTACAAAGAGTGAGATTTAAAATAAGATTATTTACTAGCTATATATCAAGCGCATAAAGCCCATTTGTCTGAGATGGAAATGCATGAATGAACAAAAATGTTTGGTTATGTAATTGTCTAGATAAGAGTTTTACTAGCCCTGCTTCTCAGACATAGACATTTGTGGGGCTGTCCTAGAGCTAAGAGTGTGTCAAAGTGTGCTTTGAGACCCAGAATTCTCACCCTGAGACTAGCAGGCATTTGGCTGCACTCCATTTTCTTAGCCCTGACAAAACACAGCTAAATTCTAAATACTTCACAGAAGGTCATTGGCAAAGGAATGTGACCTGGTAGGTGCTTATCTGAACACTGTAGCTGGAAGCCTAGGGCTGAGTTCATTTTCCGATAAGGTGTCTTTCTCTTTCTCTGTGAGACCACATCTTATGCAAGAGTCTTTTCCAGGACCTGGACTCTTAGACAGGAGCTCCACAATCAAATTTGGCTACTCCAATATTCCTGTGTTAACCAATGCCCCTGCACCCTCCCTCCACAACCCCCCATCTCTGGGTATAAAGGACCCTCCCCTGCCTTTTTCCTATAAATATAACCACCCTTGCTTCAATAAACTGAGATGTTCCACTGACAACACTCTAAGGAGAATCCTGTACACTCTCATCAGCTCACAGATCTCTGATCTAAGACTGGATGGGTCCATAGCAGATCTATGCAGGACTTCTTGCCTGGGAGTCCTCTGGTGGCCAGCGGGACAGAGAAGCCACTGGGGGATAGTTTACAACATACATTGATGTGTGAAAAGCCAAGGAATTTATCTAAGACCACAAATAAGAGTATGTATTTGAACCTAGGTTACACCCGACTACAGTACATATATATCATCCTGTTCTATTAGAGAATTTAAGTATGTAAGCAGTATTTAGCTACACTGTGTTGAAAGGTGGAGTCAGGGATGAAGTTACCTTATTTAATCACAAGCAGCTGGAAATCTATAAGGATGTTAGAAATAAGCAGATTTTATGTCAGTAAGCAATGCAGATCAGTTAACAGAAGATAAAACCAAATAGGTAGGAACTAATTTCACTTTCTAACCTAGTGTTTTAGTTACTATTCTATTGGCATGAAAATACAGCATGACCAAGACAACTCATATAAGAGAAGTTTAATGGGGGTCATGCTTACAGCTTTGGAGGGATATTCCATAATCATCATGACAGAATTCATGGTGACACATGGGAAGGCATGGGTCTGAGAACTTACATCCCTATCTGCAGGCAGGCAGGCAGGAGAGACTGGGCCTGACATGGGCATTTGAAACCTCAAAGCCTACTACTAATGACATACTTACTCTAACAAGGCCATGTCTCCTAATCCTTCTCAAACAGTTCCACTCAGTGGGAACCAAGAATTCAAACATGTGAACATATAGTGCTATCCTCCTTTAAACCATCAAATAATAACAGTAATAATTATTTAGTATCTACCAATTTTGAGCAACTGTTGTGTGGTGGGGAGGTGTTTTAGGTAGATGGCAGCAATGCACTCATTCTATTTTCTAGGAAAGAAGATTCTAGATGTCAAAATAAATACCAGTCAAGGTAAAGATGGGTCAAAACCCTGTAAGTGAAGAAAAAAGGCAAAAGTTCAATCATGACACTTAATTTTCTCTTAGAATTTGAAAAGACAAGGAGCTGCCTAGATATACACTGAGAGAATAGAATGGATTTTAGTTTTGCAGTCATAAAATCATAATTTTCAACAAACAAACTCACATTAAACTCATCTTACTATTTTACACTAACTTGATATTAGGAAATAGATTTGTCATGTGAGACAAGACTCTACATCTTTGCATGGCTCATTCTTTCCCCACATAGGTCTGCTGAAGAAGTTTACTAAACACCATAAAAGGTTTAAGTAGTAAAGAAAACATTTCCCTTTGGACTGGGACATTCTGGATACTACTTTTTAAGGATTATCTCTGCTGATATCAAGAATTCTTCCTTAATGTATTTTTTCAAATTAATCAATTTTCTTTATTATTATTATTATTATTATTGTTGTTGTTGTTGTTATATTTTTTATTTAAATGATTTGTTACCAGCATACTAAACAAAAAGACTTGGTTCCAGGTGTCCCAAAATAGCAGGTTCATCTACTTGCACCAAGGAAAAGAAGTCAGAGAGATGAGTGATGGTTGAAAGAGACAAGAGATTGATTTATGTGTGAACATATCAGGAAGGACAGTGGTCTAAAGACTTAAGTTCTGTCTTCAAGGTGCTAATAGCAGCTTCAAGATTAAGAGAGGGGAAAAAGAGAGTGAGGGTTGCAATGATCAAACTGTAGCCTGGTTGGAGGATATGTAAGGTTAGCATTTGAGGTCCTACTGGTCTGCAAAAAAATTATTACTGATTGAATTGCAGTTTCTGTCCCTATCATGATACAGTTGCTTGTATGACTCACTGTGTGAAACTTTAAAATAAGTTTAGGAGAAAAAAAATCACTCAAAGAGAAACCAGGTTTCAGAGGGGAAAATGGAATCGTACAGGGTAATGACTAGGCCATCTTTTAATTTCAGTTCAGTCACTACCAAGGATTCCTCACTAGAATTCACTTTATTTTAGTTGTGTGACCTTCTTTGTCATCCCATTGCCTAGTTGTTACATTTAAGACTCCAATTTTAGAAGAAATTTATGGTTTTCTTATTTTCATATTTTCCTCATTTCCACATGATTTGGTCTCAGCTTTAGCAATAGCCTTCTTTCAGTTAACTGAGAGTAAGTTCTCTCAACTTGAAAACATCCATGAATCTTGTTATTTTTCTGAAACAGCAGAAATAATAACAGCAAATACCTCTTCTTAACTATTATGTAACCAATTCCTAGAGCTAGAGAGGTTGTTCAGTGGTTGAGGGTGCCTTCTGCTCTTGCAGAGGACCAGGAGCTGGTTTGTACTATCCACATTAGGCAGACCACAGCCTCCTGTATCTCTAGATCTAGGGGATCTAACACCCTCTTTCTGGCCTCTGCAGGCACCTGCACACACACACACACACACACACACACACACACACACACACACACACATTAAAAACATTTTAAAATCTTTAAAAAAGAAATCAATTCCTGCTCATTGTTCAGGATCTATATCATGAAAAATAATCCTAAGACTAGATCAAAATCTATTTAATATTTTCTTTCATAACTATTTCAACAAAACACATAACAATATTTATGAGTGTCACTTACTTTTCACTACTTAATGATGGTGGGGTGGATACAAATGAAATAAATGAAAATAAGGAGCTTAAATTATCCACATTGAAAATAAGAAAAGGGGAACGCTTTCTCTTTTTGCTTTCAGAATTGGGTTCTCTGTTCTTTTCAACGGCATGATTTTTAGTGGCTAAATAAATGTTTTCCAGTCTCACAACTCAGGAGTTAATTCCTCCAAGACTGGAGATCCATCTCTTTGAAAAGTAATCATCAAGGAAGTAATGCTCTATCTCCCAGTTTCCAGAGGAAGGATGTAATTCTATCTTGAGCTGGCATCTGATTCAAAAGAGTAAAGCCTAACTTCAATCATAAAGATAGGGGGAAATTGAAAATTTTATTTGAGAATGAAAATATAATGTGCATCTACTTTGTTATATGAAAGAAGAAGATATCTTTTGTTCTTTATCAAGTCTTTAGTGAATTGTCTATGATATGCATAACATACTGATTTTTTGCTTACAAAAGATAAATGTATTCCTCACTTGTCTTCATTGAGAGGTCTCCTGAGCTTGGTGGAATTTAGCAGTTGTTGATTTTGGCAATGAACATAGGGCCTTGTATATGCTAAGTACATCCTTAACCACAGAGCAACCACAGTGCTGGGAGTCAAACCTAGAACATCATACATAATAGGTAAATAACTGTAGTTGTATTTTCTCAATAAATCTAAGAACCTGATCATCTATGTTGCTCACTGATTTTTTTTTTCAGTTTGTACACAGAGACCAATGCGTAATATAAAGTTAGTGATTCTCAACCTTCCTAATGATGCGACCCTTTAATATAGCTCATCATATTTTGGTAACCTCTGACAATAAAATTATTTTTGTTGCTACTTCATAACTGTAATTTTGCTACTGTTATGAATCATAATGTAGATATCTGATATGCAGATGGTCTTAGGTCACCCCCGTGAAAAAATCATTTGACCCCAAAGGGATCACAACCCACAATTGAGAACTGCTTGTATAAGTCATATAATTGTTCAGTGAAAGAATAAAAATGGAGAATACAGAAGTTTCAGCATTCTCTTATGATCTAACAAGGATATTATTAGGACAAAATGAATGAAACTAACCTATCTTAAAGCGTTTGCTTTCCTGAAACTTTGTGGTATGATCAAGGACACATCCTTTGAATTGTCTAGACCAAATTTTCTTCACTTATAAAACACAGATTAAAATCAGTACCTATGTAAGAAGACTGTTGTGGTATATTGACAGATGAATTAAAATGTGGTATTTAAAGTAACCAATATGGAGGCTACACATAAATAGAGCTGGTAAGAGTTCATTTTAATTATTTACTCAATCTTAGATATCCTTATCAAATTAGAGCAGACTGAGTCATCTGAGAAGTGAGTTTCAATTGAGTGATTTCCCAGATCAGATAGGCCTGTGTGTGTGGCTGTGTGAGACCATCATTTTGATAAAATTTATTTATATTTCTTTTAATTTTTGTACTTTTGAAATCACAATAATTCCTTCTTTCCCTTTCCTTCCTTGAACCCTTTACATGCAACTTTCTTGTCCTCTCTCAAAGTCATGGTCTCTATTTCTTTAGCTGTTAAATAAATATGTTATTTAACATATATATGTGTGTGTGTGTGTGTGTGTGTGTGTGTGTGTTATATTCATATACATATATAACTACTGAACAAGAATGACACCAATAGGCATGGCAATATGGAAAGAGGAACCCTAGACCACAAGGTAACTAAAGAATGCTGAGAGCATGATTAATAGTCTTCCCCAGGGAAGAGCCCCCAAATTGTTCATCTAGTACTGAGTGGACAGACCTGAAAATACAACTTTCAAGCTACAAGAGTTGTGCCTTGAAGAATGGCTCATTTCACAATAAGAGATACCATTACAAATGGAGATCTCTTTTATAAGTAAGAAGAAATTTGAATTTTACATTTTAGATAGAGAGCTTTTCCTATCTCTGATGGCTCTCAGTTGCTTGTAGCTCAAATTTATATTTATGCCAAATTGGTATCTTGTAGGACAGAAAATTCTGGTACCCTTTACCCCCCACAAGCCACATCTCTACACCCTACTGCAAAGATCATTAAGTAGATACAACATGATTCATGATTAATGATAATAATAAAACATCAACTACCATAATATTAGGTACTTCAGTAAAGACATTTACAGAGTAGTGCCTGTGGAAGGTGAGAGAGAAGAGTGATTTTCATAAAGGATCACTGAGTAAGGATTTTTTAAAAATGACCTTCTTGACTAGGCTTATCATGTATTATTATGGGAACCAATTCTAATAACTTAATTTCCTATATATTAACACTGGTATTGCAAATCCTTTTAAGGAAACTAATTGACTTCACTACTGCAGCACTAGCTGAAAACCATTCATTAAAACATGTAGCTTAATGGACTGGCTCATACGATAGTTATATGTGAAAATGATGATGGAGTTTAGGACCTCAGCTCTCAGGATAGAAGCTTTCATTGTATTTAATCCAATACAGTGTACCTCACCATAGTCCTGTCCTCAGAATTCTGCAGTTTCATTACTTTTGTAATAAAGCTGTAAGAACAGGTGCCATGTCTTTTCAACCTTTTAGTATTTCAGTCTAATATAGAACCACTATGCTCAGGAGTCAACTTAGGAAATCTGTGCAAAGAAATAGGATGCTGAAATGCCTTTCCACACAGCTGTAAGAACATATCTCACAGCGAGATACTGTAATAACAGTGATTTCCTTGTGTGACTCAGACAGCTGATTCCAGGAGTAGCTGCCAGAAAAGTTCTCCATGCTGCTAGAGTAGCTACCTAACTTCTATCACCATACTTACTGAGCCCCAATTCACAACACAATTACAGTAAGGGTTCCTCCTGATTTATAAATATCTGTGAAAAACATAAAATTACTCAGATAAATGTCTCATTCTTCCTTTAATGAATCACCTTTATTGAACATAATACAATGATAAGCCATCTGGACTATCTGTCCTGAATATTTTGCAAGAGATAATTATCATGTGTATAGCTGAGATAATTGCTTTGAAGAGAACAAAATTTGCAGAATCCAATTGTGCTTGTATATTTATTCAAATACTGGCTTTACTGTTTATAGTCATACATTTTATTAGTGAGAATAAGATGCTTTGAGAAGAGAATAATAATAAAATGACTGAATTGGTTGTTTTCTGGACCAGAATTAATAGATTGCAATATTACAGAATAATTCTATGCTCCCCTGTATTAAAAATATATATTAGTAGAGCATAGTATACCAGTTGCTTGATCTACCTATTGATCAGGCAAAATGGCTCAGTGTATATTTATCATTCGGCATAATGCTGATCTTTGTCACTGAACTTTCACAAAAGATTAACCCTTTTTTTCAGAAAATAGATACCCTGATATTTCTCCTGACATTTACACAGCTATAGGAGACCATTAACCTTGTGATAATACTTCATTTTTTGTGACCATTATCTTTAAAATAAATAAAAGCAAATCCAGTTCTTTTAACATTCTTATTTCAGAGGCTGCACTTCAGCTTTCCTCTTATTATCCTCAGCATCATACATTCTCTTCTCCTGCTATGTGTAGTATCAGCCTATTCCCATTGGTATGTAGCCAACCTGTGCACTCATACACTTTTCAACAAGTGGAAGTCCCTGTAATCCAACAAGTTTATTCCTTTCTCTGATTATGTACTGGCTTCAAGCCCAGGGAAATGTAGGGCAGGGATGGCCGGCCAGAAGAAACCACCTGGTACTATTTGGACCATGTTTATGCTTGCCAAATTCACAGGCCCAATGTGGGGGTTAGGAGGACATAACTATAGAATTAACTAATGTTTGGGCGTTTTCCCAGAATCGATTGGAGTGAGAGACTACTGTCAAAAATGCACACCAACAAGAGGCTTATCCAATATAACATCATCTCCATTCTTTTTTAACAGTAAAGAGCTTCACTTTGTATCCAAATGAATGTCCTAGAAAATAGGTGAATGTGGATAGAGTATGAAAAATCAAATTACTACCAAGCTCTTTTTGCCCAAAGAAAATTGACAGCTTTAAAAATACTGGTAGAAAAATGAAATGAGCAAGACATTATTACACAAACTTAATTTTCTAATGATATTACTTTACCAAAGTTGTTTTAAATCTTTTTTCTCTTTTTTTCTTCTTTTCATTTCTTTCGTCTTCTATTCATTTTCTTTTATTTTAAACCACATAAGCCATGAACTCATTGATAATGAGCTCCAGCAGTATAAACTCATTTCTATTAATGGTCAGTTTGGTTGTCTGTGAAGTCCAAGTTGATACTTCAGTTGAACCCAAGTTTCTTTCTCTTCCACACCATCTATCATTATCTTCCTATCAACCCTCAGAAAGGGGAAGAATTCATGTGAGCCCTCCACTGTAGCAGTATGTTGATCCAATATTTCTCATTTCCTATTCTGGTATGCAAAACTGTTAAGAGATTACACATGCAGTTACATTGGCATGATCTGGAAGACAGTATTCCACTTCACTCCACTCTTTTCTTGAGCCTTTACATTATTTTCACTCCCTCTTCTGTGATGTTCCCTGAGCATTAGAGGAAGCAGTAAGATGTTCCATTTTAGACTCAGTATTCAGCAGTCTCTTGTTCTTATCATTTTGAACAGCTGTCTCTAAATTTAGTGCAGAATAGAAACCCCTCTGTCCAAAGCTGACAATAACACTAATCTATGGACATAAATATAATAATTTAGAAAGCAATTTGATAGACACACTATGTCCATTTATAAATACATCAGCCTGGGTTCCTTATTTGGGTTTATGTCTGCCCCAACTACAAGATTTTGACCAGGTTTATAGTATCAGATGGGAATTCTCTCTTGTGGAGCAGGTATCAAAACAAATCAGAAAGCAGCTGTTATTATAGCAGTAAACGTACCACTATTATACCGGTGAGAACTTCCTGTATGGACGGCCAGCATCACTACATTCAGGGTCCACCTCTGAATAAGACAATTAGTGACTATTGTCCATCAGTAGCCTGCATAGCACAATTTTGAGCAAGATGAGTGCTAGCTTCGGGTACAACTTTATTTCTCTTTGTCTTGTGACCAAGGCATGTGATGTCTTAAGTGATAGTTTCTTAACAACTGACTAATAGGAAACCAAGTGATGTGATAAATGCTTTTATTATTTTCAAAACCTTTGAGGCCTTTCTGACCAAGCACTCAGAGGAAGATATGGAGGATCTCTTAATCTTTTAATCCAGCAGCAGAGCAGCTTGAGTGGGGGAAAGATTACATTGAAAGCCTGTGAGATCAGCACATGCCTTTAAGTAACCCAATTCAGAAGGCAGTGGTGGCACAAGTTTTTAATCGCAACTTTCACGATGTAAAAGGAAGCAGTCAGTTCTGAAATTCTCAGTTCACAGTTCTCAGTTCGCAGCTCTCAGCTCATGGTTCATAGTTCAGAGTTCACAGCTATTTCAGAGTTAGGAGAGAAGCAGTACAGATTGAGAGAATGGAAGGAGATTGAGTCAGAGCATGCTAGTCAATTGAGAAGTGGGAAGTCAGAGGCTAAGTACAGTACAGAGAGAGTGCCTTTGATCCCAAGTATGAGAGTGAATTTGAATAACGACTTGGCAGAGTGACCTCAATCAGTGTGAATCAGAATGAAGTGCAAGCAAAATGACAAATAAGAGGAAGAGTTAGCAGAATGAATCAGAGTAAGGACACACACAACTCTCACAATAGAAAAGCAGGCTCTCAGCTCTGAGAGGGAGGCAGTCAATTAGAGAATTAGTCAGATAAGACACAGAGGCAGTTCAGCAGAAGGAGAGTGAGTTTGGAAGAAAGAGTTATCTAACAGTGAGAGTCAGTTTGAAGCCCAGCAGAACAGTTCAGTCAGAGAAGTCTTGAGACAGACCAAGTCAGAAGAGTTCAGTCAGAAACAGTCAGCTGGCTCAGAAGATCAGTTTGAAGCAGTCAGCTTGGAGAAGAGTTTGAGTCAGAAAAGCGAGTGAGTTGAATCAGCCAAACAAAAAGAGTCACTTGACTCCAGTACAGCTCTGAGTTCAGTAAAAGCTAGTCAGAGTGAGTCAGTCATCAATAAGTCTTGGAGGCTGAAACATTCTAGGTTTATATTAGCATATTAGATTGTATGGAGGCTGAAACCCTCTAGGACTGGGGCTTCAATTAGCAAATAATAAACTATCATCTGCCATGAACCCACTAGAATAATTAAATCAACATCTACAAACGTAAAGTTCACCCTTTACACTGGATTCTGCAAGTGTCATTCATTATATATCCATGAAGGGTGCTTTACTTCAAATTTTAAAATTAGTTTTAAGTTAGCTTACCCATTATCATGTTTCCTTGTGGCCTTTCAATAAATCCTTAATTTTGTTGATTTTCCCTTCCCCTCCTCTCCCTAATGTTCCTGCACTCCTTAGTGATTACCCTCAGCATTCTCCTGACACTTTCATTTCACACATATTTTACTACTCCTTCTCCAGACACTCTTCTGTCCCCTTTTATGTTTCCCTCTTTGGTTTCCTAGCCCTACAGAGAAGTCCTATAAAGCAACATGTTTAAATACTGCCAGAAGCATCTCAGTTCCATTACATATTTGATTTTGAATTATTTTTGGTTGTTGCATTTTTCAAAAACTTTTTAAAATTTTTGCCACATTTTCAAATGCCAAAATTCAGTTGTACAACCTCATGTAGGGTCATGATCATGGTTGAAGAATCTTGTGTCTATAGTATTACAATACTGCTTCTCACCTACACCTTACCTACCAATTCCACTGGTTATAGTTTGTTATTTTCTCTGGTTATATACAGACAATTTAAAAATAATAGTTAGATAGTATCCTGTGCTATTTCAAGGGGATAACTAAGCAGTAGAAATAATGTGAGAGTCATCAAAGAACGTGGGGACTTGATTTGGACAGATGACCTTTGAAAAGTTCTTGAATTGTCTGAATTTTAGTTTCTTGAGACAAGAAGAGTAGATCTATGCCACGTAAAAAGATTACAGAAGTTAAAAAGAAAAAGTACTTAGAAAATATTCAGCATGGTGCTTGGAACATGCTGAATGCTCAGGAAATGATATTAGCTAAATGAAAACTTAAGCTAGAGAAGATTTTAAAATATAATATATATATATAAAATCTTTTTAAAAAATCAGTTCCTATTACAGGCTATATTTTATATTTAATTAAGAGCCCTATTTGTTATAGGTGAAGTATATGCCTGTGATTTTATTTACAAATGACAATTTATGACAGCCTTCTGTATATGCAGCTTATCCAACTTAATCTACCTCACAAGTGGCAGATAGAACTACAACATGAATCCTTTTGGTCTCAGTCATGCACTGTACCATGTAGAATTATCACAAGTGTGAAAAAATTATAAAAAAGTATGAAAAGAGATAAACTGGAATTGAAGATAATTATTTATAACTACCCCACAATTTTCTAAGGAATATTTATCATAAAGCAGGCCTTTTGGAAAAGCTGTATTGAAGCTATGAGATTAAAAATAAGAAAGAACTAACTCAGTGTATATAAGAAAGGGGCAAACTTGGAAGTGGGACATGCTTAATATTTTTTAGGCCAACATTAGTTGAACAAAGCTTGCTGAAGGTGCTGATCACAAAGGAAGGCTTCAAAGAGAGTAGCTAATATGCCTTATGATTATTTGTTCAGAATTTTTCTTTGAGGATGTGACATAACTTTAACCTCAACTCTCCTAACAAACCATTAGCAAAATATAAAGTTCAAAATAGAGCCCGTAAAGTGGGATAAAGAAAATGCCAAGAAAAATTTCCTGTTTTGATGGAGTAAATTCTATCTTTGTTCTCATAAACAGTCTTATCTGGGTCACAAAAAATGTAGATTTCCTTTTAGCTTTCACAGCTAAGGTAATTTGAAAGGCATTTGTGTGTTGTGGAGCAGAAACTTTAAATTCTAATAGATGCAAAATAGCCTACCAGGTGATCAGAAGGGCAGAGGTGTGAGTATGCTGAAGAGTGGAAAAGCTTCTTACAGGAACTGCCTCAACTAAGATGTGATACATGATGAATGCAGTACAGAGATACATTCGCCAGATATTGTATTTTGTTTCCAAAAGCAAACAAACCATGTAACCATTTTAATTATTTTTACACAAAAACTTGAGCTTTAAATAACTATATTTAAAAAATAAAATGAAATAAATTAGTAAACAGAAAACATGCTAGCTAAATAAAGCAATCTACCTATTGACTGCCTCTATACCACCTGTCTGTGACTTCTATCAACATTTGTAATTCTTCCACATGCTGTACATTATATTTGAGAAACACTGATATGCATGTACTCTCAATTCCTCATACTATGGATCTGATAAGTAATGGTTTATTTGGAACCCGATGTATGTCCTTTTTACCTCAGGGTTCCCTATTCTGAATATAGGAAGATCCATTGTCCTTTCTACACAGGACTGTTGTAATCATATATTAATGAATTATCCTCTTTATGTTTTATTAACTCATTCCCTCATTCAATATTTATTCATTTATTTGCCTAATCTTGATATGAGGTCTAACTCTGTTGCATCCTCATACCTCCACCTCTCAAGATCATTTATTTACTCATTAACTTCAAGCCTGAATCTATTATAATTGGTCTCTAGCCTGTAATGTCATTTCTCACCAATCACAACTGTGTTCAAGTGGTAAAACGCTTGTGTTTGTGCACACTTCTCTTCCCTCTCTCCATCCTTTCCTTTCTGCAGTGCTTGGGACAGAATCTAAAGCCTTGTTAATGCAAGGCAAGCCCTCTCCCACCGAGTTATATCCAAATATATTTACTTCATTTTGAGACAAAGTGTCATTATTAAATTAATATAAGGATCTCAGCAGACCTTGGATTCATGATTCTCTTCCTTCAGCCTCCTGAGTAGTTAGGATTACTAGCCTGCTCAACTAGGCCTGGTTGAGTGACCTTTTCTTTCTATGCTTTCATGCATTTCCCAGTGATAGTCAAGTACCAAGGTATGTTTTAACCAGTTGCAAATCTCTAAATTTTCCTAGGCCACGGATGAATGGTGACTTGAATTCCAGCAAGATGTTCAATGCCAAAGATCCTATTCTATAAAGCTGTAAATGAGCTTTTGTCACCATTGTTTAATTTCACTGTTATAATACTAAAGAGTCTACATTCACTCTTTTCCCTCTGTTTAAAACCGAGCCAATTTTTTGAAGTTTACAAAAACAATGCTTAAAATTTCAAATAAAACAATAATTATGAACATTTTTAACCAATGAAGGCTTTCCAACCACATAAAACTACCACATTTCACAAGCTGTTTAACAATCTGTTCTTTTTTATAACACTTTTATTAATAATTTGAGTCTCATTCAATGTATCTTGATAACACCCTCTTCCCATTCCTCGCTGTTCATCCCTCCTGGGCTAAAACAGAAAGAAAAAAAGATAATTATATCAGTTTGTGTGGCATGAGTATGAATGGCAAGCATCATCAAAGACTTTGGAGGAAATAGGATACTCTGGTTGTAGACTTTGACCCGGCCCATACTAGCTTGAGATAAAACATGACAGAGTTGGACCTGAAGTTGGGCCTCATTGCCCAAACTCGAACACCCAGCAGGCTCCCTGGTATCCTCCAAGTATCTAGGCCTCCTGCACCCTCCCAATATCCCACAGGGACCAGGGCCTCCCACAGGCAACTGTGATCCCTCAGGCACCACTCAGACATCACAAAGGTACCCAGTCATCCAGCAGTCCAAAGGAACTAACAGTGGCACCAGTGCCTCCCACAGGCACCTGGACATTCCACATGTTGAGTCATGTTCAAAGGCTTTTTATTCTTTGTTTTTTTCAATTCCTGGTCCTAGTCCTGGAGCCTTGGAGAGTTTCTGCCTTCATACAATCTAGTCTTAAGCCTAGAACTGGAAGGCTTCAGCCTCAGCCTCTGTATAATCTAAAATGTTTAAGTTGCCAAGACCTATTGCTGACTGAGCCAATTTGACTGCTCTTTCTGAACTCAGAGCCATACTGAACTCAACTGACTCTTCTGGTTCAACTTACCTCACTTGCTGTTCTGGCTCCAAGCTGACTGGTTCAAACTGACCTTCTGAGATGTCTGACTGTTTCTCACCAAACTCTTCTGTGTCTCTATTGTCTTCTCTCTTATCCTCTGTGTTGCCTCTCTAACTCTGTGTCTCTGAGCTGAGAACTTGCTTTTATATCATGAGAGTTAAAACAGTCACATGTTTTAAAGAGGGTGTGTCCACACTCTGATTCACTCTGCTAACTCTTTCTCTGATTCATCACTTTGCCTGCCTTTACTCTGACTCATCTCAGAAGTCCCTTACTGTCTGATACTGACTCTTTCTGACATCATTCTCTAGTGTGGGGTTCTATGTAAGACAGCTGTGAACTTAATGGGAATTATGGATGGGAGAGAGTATAGGATGTTCTTCCCACAAAGTGGACTTCTTAGGAGAATTGCATAAGATATGCTAAATAAGTACTTTTAAAAACAAGAATATGTAGGAAATGACCATGTATATTCACATTATCTCTGTGGGGAAGGAAAAGGCCTTGGAGGAACATTCTTCATTCTTTTTACATGACCAAAGATGAAAAGAAATGATACCAGGTATATTTTCTTGCTATTTGTTTGTATTTTTTTAAGATAACTGCAAACATCACCTCATATTTTGCTTGCTTTTAATAAAAATCGAAGTACTTTGTTTGCAATACTCTTGAAATTCTATGCCTGGACTATACTGGTTTATCCTCATTTAAATCTTTGGATTATCCTTTGACCCTAGGAGACTTAGCCTCCCTTGACACAGGGCCGGTCCACATTCCAGAACTCACATGATACATGATGGTTTAAAAGAACCAATTCCCCAAGTTATATTCTGACCTCCACTCACATGCTATGATTCCTACACATTGATTATTAACAAGGCCACATTCACTTTCAGGGTAGTTTTAACTTTTCTCTTCTTGCTTGTCCTCCTTGTCTTGGTATGCTTAAGGCTTCTCGAGAAGGCCTCTAACTTATAGACTGAGATAAATTGAGAGTTTTCCAGGTCAACTGATTATTTAACTCTGCTATTAAAGTTTATCAGGTAAGATGATTTATTATATAATTGACTGTCTGTTTGTCCCTAATACCCTTTCATTTCTGTTGGTGTTCTTATTCAGTTCCCTGCCTTTTATAGAAAAAAAATCATACTATTTTAAAACATTGCCTACATTTTTATATGCATTCTAATGTTACTGATAAGTCAAGACTATCATTCTCTATATAATTAAAATTAAATTATCAAGAAAACAAATCCTTGTTATGGTTACTATTATGTTCCTCCTCTAATTTATAAAACCACCTAGCCTAGCAAAACTATTTAACACTACCTATAAAATTTGTTGTAAATGGTTTCTGACTTTTAACAAAAGTAGAATACTGGACAAAGGAACTTTGTGAGTTTTCTGGCAACTTGCCAGCAGCTACCTATCTGAGTATATTAGAGCTAACAGGTGTACTCGAATAAAGCTCAAAAACATCAAGAAAATGTTCCTGCCTGACTTGTAGTTTGGACATAAATATTAGAAGTTGAACATAAAAATTAGTGAGTGGCTTATTAGCATTTTATAAATAATGCCATCGGTTTCTCAATGGAAGAAAACAGAACTTCCTCTTTGACATTTATGAAAAATGAATGATTTCTATATATGCTGATATGTTTTTGTATTGTACCTTTTGCTACCCACTGATATCTAATTAGACTGTTGTTGCAGGCTAATGAGTTATTATGATTTCTTATTGAGAATCAAGACAAAAGCATACTAATAATTGCAGTCTAATTAGCATAGTTTTTTTTTTAGTTCCTTTGAATACCTGTCCTTTTCTATAACTACACCTTCTTTTTGTGACATCTCTGGCAGTTAAGGAAAGTTGATATGCTGGATTTGATGAGGACCCTGAAGCACAGAAGCCGAGATTTGTGCATGAGCACACAGCTAATTACTGACAGCACTGTAATGAATATTTTTTACTCCATGCTGCTTCTCTAATAAACACATATAGAGGGAAAACAATGAGAGAGATATATTAACTTTTACTTTATTTTTCTGTTTAAAATCATAGTGTCATTGCCATAATATCAATTATCAGTAGTTTTAGACTATTCTTATCTAACCAGAACTAAGAATATTAAATACTAAGTCAGTGAGATGGTTCAGGGATAAGGGCACTTGCTGCCAAGCGTGCTGGCCTGAGTTCAGTTCCCTGAATCCACAAAGTAGAAAGAGAGAACTCATTCTCACAAGTTGTCTTTTGACCTTCACACACATGCTATAGCATACATGCTCCAATATACATACATAAATGCATGTATACATACATATATACATACAAACATATATACATACCCTCAATAAATAATAACTATGAAATAGAATAAAATTTAAATACCTACTATTTAACCAACATTGCTTTCAGTTTCTGTTTTTTCGTAGTACCCTGGAATATTTTCACAGACTAAGTATGGTAAAACTAAGATAATTATCCAGTCCTTGGATAATTGTGCTTTTCCTTTAAAATAATTCTATTCATCACAGAAAGTTTATATTGTCACTTAGTATATTGAAAGTGGTAGTTAATGTTACTGAGTTGTTCTATGCTGAGATTTTTTACTTCAAATGCTTGAGGATATACAGTAAAATATTAATGTGTATGCTCATTAAGACTGATTCACCTTATGGAAAGTTTGTTAACATTTGTAGTAATTTCAGTTGGAATTGATAAAACCTAAAAGAGTTAGCATTTCAAATGTTATCAAAATACACAGGGGGCATTTAGAATTAGAATCAGAGATGTGGTAGTAATTACAATTGATGATTTTTAAGAAAGACAATATAGGCTTCAATAATATGTCACAAATGAGATACAGAATAAGAATCTTACAAGCCTAGATCCCCATGATTCTCTGTACCAGCTCACATGCTATATTCTGTATTCCTTTTATGTCATTCTTCACAGAACACTCTGCTACCCGGAATGAGCTAATTTGTTGTTCCTGCTTTGAGGATATCATAAGTCCTGCCCAAGATATTTTTTTTTTTTTATGTAACTGGTATGCCATATGGAGAAAACAGGATTTACCTCTAATTGCATGAGTTTAGAAAGGCTTTTGTACCTGTAAACATTTGTATACACAATAGATTTTTATCAAAGCTGTATAGTGAGTTTTACTTACTGAAATGTGTTGGCGTCACTAAATGCTAAGTATTGTTCCTTACTGTAAGACAAACACCTGTTAATTTCTGACTAGCAAAATTGCTGCAGTAGTTCCACTAAGTAGATTCTTTACTTTCTCTTAATTTCATAGCAATTCCATATTTCTGAGGAAGAAGCATGGTTAGGAAAATTAGGTAACCTGGGTAAGATTTCCCAATGAGTAAAATTAGAGAAGAGATCACTATTTGGATCACTCCATAAATATGAGCTAATTATGTCAAAATGTAAAATTGGTAATTAATAATATACATGTATTATTTTATGTATATGCAGACATAGTTTTTTAAATTAATAACCTTTCAATTTTCTTCATAATGCTTTTAATTTTTCAATTTTCTTATTCCCCAATTAAAAATATGTCATGTCCTAGTTACTTTCTTTCACCTTATTCTATTTTATTTTGTTCTGTGAAGTGGCTCTAGCTAAAATTAACTGGTTTTATTTTCATTGATGGCTTTCCCCTTGTCTTTTCCATGTATGATCTTAATGTAATCAGGTACCTTGAATATCTGTGTATATCATAGAAGTCTAGTAAATATTCATTATATGAATAAATAAATAAATAAATAAATAAATAAATAAATAAATAAGCTGCATCAATGATAGACCCCTAGTTTGATGGAGTTGAGAGCAAAAGATCCTCTGACTAATTTATCATGTTTCATTTTAATAAAACAGAAACAGGGTTGGAGTAAGAACATTTGACTGAAGAAAAGTATAAAACTAGAAATTATATATACTCTAGTCCTAGCAACAAAGCTATTTTCCTTTCATGTAAAATAGCTTTAAAATATCATGAATGTATTAAAACAAAACATTAAGGTGGTATGGGGTATAATTCACAGTGCTTTTCTAATCCATATGAGAAACTGCATTTAATACCACCATCATTTTTTTGGCTTTACAAGACAGGGTTTCTCTCTGTAGCCATGACTGTCCTGGAACTCCTTCTGTAGACCAGGTTGGCCTTGAACTCAGAGATCTGCCTGCCTCAGTGTCCAGAGTGATGTGACTAAAGGCGTCTGCCACCACTGCCCGACTACCAACAACATTTCTTAAAAAGGAAAAATAAGTAAATGGGTATTGGCAACTTATGCAATGAGGGTGAATATCATTATTAATGACCACAGATAGAAAATATTCTGTAGTTAGAAGCAAATAAAATGTATTTTAAAATACAGTCCAATATTTCAGTCAAATAGCTAGGCTCCAAGAAGGCTCCAACAGAACACTGAAGCATTTTTTCTAGTCTCAATGCAAAACTAGAAGACAACATGTACAGATCATAATGCAAAGGGAATCTTTCTAAATTACATTTTTGATCTTGAGAAGACAGAAAAAGATAGCTTCATAGAAATGGAATTTAGTTGTTATCTAAAAATTGCACTTTATTAGTCACCCACTGACTGATTCAACCAGAATGCATTGGAAGCCCACAGTGAGGAAAATTATGCATCAGACCTTCTGGAACACACTAACCTAACGGAGCATCCTCCTGCTCTGAGAACTATCATGGTCTAAGGGAGATAAACTTAAATTCTTTAACTCATATGTAAGTTAATACCAAAAAAAAGGTAAAGCAGAGAAAAGGATGACTAAATGCATCTGGAGAGAGATGACCAAATCAAGAATAATTTCCTATAGATGACAGCTTTGATCTAAGTCTTTATATAGTCAGATGAACTAAGAGGATATAGCAGACTAAGCTGACTGAAAACAATAAAGAGAACCCACATGGTTCTCCAGTAGGCTAGAAAAGAAACTGACTTGATTTATACATATGGACAGAGGTTTGATTTACATGGAAGATTCATATTGGAAAGTAGAGGGAAATAATTGTAAATGGATGAGTACTCAGACCAGAGTCTTATCTACATTTGTTAAGACTATCTTCAAAATAAATTCAATGAAATTATAAATGCAAATATAGCTTTGGATAAATGCAAAAAAAATCTATTTCAATTTTTACAAAGTTGAAAAGCATTTTGCAAAGATAAAAATAATTTGGGCATGTTGCTATATGCCTTGAAGACTTTTTGTAATACTTTAATTCATATAGTGTTTGTCTGATAGCTACTGTCTCTCCATAAGACATAGCTACTGTCTCTCCATAAGACAAGGTTTGTCATATAAATGTGTATAAAAAGAATAGAGATGATTCAATAAGTTAATTTTTAAAATTTCTAATTTAAAAACACATTCTTCTTGGTAATTCATTATCAATAACATCATGACACATTTTTTAATTGTTATATCAAATTTTGTAAAACTTCAAACTTTCATGTCTGAGCTGAAAGCTTTCATGGCACTTTCCATTTTTGTCTACAATGACTAATTTTAGATACTTCGAATTGATGCCATTCATTAACAAATTGTCATTAATGTCCTGAAAGCAATTCTGAGTTTCTGTTATCTTCTTCAGCATCAGATGGTTTGTACCCTTCCTTTCAGATTGATTACAAACAAATCCTGGGACTATAACCCAAATAATGACATCTTGTACACAGTGAAACCAGGACAGATTGACACAGTGGTCTCAATAAAGCGTTTAGCAAATTTATTACATTTGTACTCCTTTTTATAAAGCAATATATAACTCTGTGAAGACTGCTAAAGCTAGGCCAGTACATACAAGAAGTTGAAATTTAATGGAGGAATGAAAACTGGTAAAAGTTTGACAGTTATTGACCCTCTGTCTGTGGACAGAGGAGTTGATCACAGCATGTTTAGAAAGAGGCTTAGTTTTCTACTCTTATTTCCTTTTGCTGTTCCCTGTGGCCCTAGCACACACACTTCTTTTTTATGCAAATTAAGGACACAAAGGCTAAGATTTTTTTCTTAGCCACTTTTCAGAAATTTCATGCTTGAATAAGATCTTTGTATGCCTGGCTAAGGACAGTTAATCTACAAGATGCATTCATTGAAAGAAGTATTAAGATATATTGGAATAAATAATGCAAACTAGAGGACATAAAATACTAAAGTGAATGTTTTCTTAAAAAGCAATTTGAGGATACTTTGAGGATGTGTGTGTATATTGGAAGATGAGCTAGTGGTACAAGAGCAAACGTTCTTCTAGCAAATGAATCAAGTTCCTTTTGAGAATATGTTTTTTGTGGCCACTGGAAATTTTTCCATGCTGCAGTGGGTTACCCCATATCCATGTGCTTATAGAAGCGCTAACTGAACTCTGTGAATTACAATAAATAAATAAATAAATAAATAAATAAATAAATAAATAAATAAATAAATAAATAAATAAATAAATAAATAAGGAAAACATGAATTTGGAAGCAAGATGTGATAGGGTAGTCCTCTGAAAAGTTGAGAGGTTTCAGATGGACATGATCAAGATATACTGAATCCACAACTAGACAATGAGCAGAAAGTGAGAGACTTTGGGTGAGAGACACCCTCTCCCCTGGGTTCAGAGAACTCTGCAGAAGTAAAGGTTAAATTATTTTAGAATCAGAGGACATGCCTGACTCCAAGGATACAGTATCTTCCAGACGCAGTAAGACTGGTGCATATAAGAACCTACCAAGTCAGTGGTAACATGCACGGGACTTCACAGGCTTAAGCCTGTGCTTGATGCTATATCAGAGCTCAGAGGGAGTAGACGACACAAGCTTCCATTTATAACCAAGAATCTATCTCCAGTTGACAACCATTTGCAAAGAAAATATTAGTTTTCTCCAATAGAGTCTCACTGGGTGTGCAAACCACACTTAAGGGCAGGTCCCAGGCCCAGCTGTAGATACTGAATATAAAACAAACACGATGGTATTATTTTCTTGGTAGATATTCTTTTGTCTCATATTACTTTGGGTATTTTCTATCTTACCAGCCTTTTTTTTTATACATTATGGTTTCAGATTTTGTGTTTTTTATGGGTTTGTTTCTGCTTATGTGTATGTCTGTGTCTGTCCGCCTATCTGTCTCTGTCTGTGTGTGTGTGTGTGTGTGTGTGTGTGTGTATTTCTTATAATGTTTCTTTGTTTTTTTAATTACTTTTAAAAATATTGCCTGTTTTCTAAAGAAAGAGATAGAAAGTGTGGAGTTGGATGGTTGGGGAGGTAGGGAGGATCTGGGAGGAGATAAGACAGGGGAAACCACTATCAGAGCATATAATATGAATAAAAATATTTTGAGTAACAAAAAAGAAAAAAAAGGAATCAATACTAAACAAGTTCAATCTTAAAATCTTAATACTGGGGTTTGTATAGCTGATATGAAATTCACCTTCTCAGTGCTTATTCCTCAAAGACAGAGGTAGAATTAATAACTCTATAACTTTTTGGGTGCTTGGCAATTGCTCAGACATTACATCCTAACCCCAAGATGACAGTGGTGGCAATGTTACAGTGTAACTCATTCGCTTATTTCTTTGATCTTCAGTTATAAGACAGTTTTGAATGAAGTAACATTTTAGGACTCTTCTCACATAATATCTCATAACAACTTATTTGACAGAATGACCATGATAAGTGAAAAGAATAACAAAAAGTACTATCCACTTTCATCCCAAGAAAATTATTATATCAGTGTTATAACTAGTGTTAAGAAGACGTAATTTTTCTTCCTATTGCATCAAATGTATAAAGATTTGTTTTCCTCTGAAATAATACTTTTGGCAACAAAGAAATCATCAGTGTCTCTTTGAGAAGGAACATGGAGGACAGTACCAAAAACATATGATGATATCTTGTTTCAAAATGCAAAAGAAGATCCAATTTCACTGATCATTGTTTAAATGGAATACAAACATATGCTACTTAATGTTGGAAGAATATTCTGAGAATTGTATCCTTAAGCAATTTTCTTGTTATGTGAACCTCATAAAATGTGTTTTCATACATCTATATGGCAAAACCCACTATACACGTAGGCTATATTATACAGATTTCACTCTCAGCTGTAAATCTATATATAATCAACTGTACCATGTAGATAATTATAGCACAAGAATCAGAATTTTGTATCAAAATATAAACAAACAGAAATAACACAAGAAGAATATCACAAGAAGGGGATTTTTGTTTACATTATGCTATTATGTGGTCCATTATTGACTTGAACACCATGCAGTGTGCAACTGTATAACAATCCTCCAATGAAAATAATATGAATGTCCCATGCTCCATTACAGTGTAGGAAAAATGTAGCCTACAGTCAACCATCTAGTTGTATGCTCTTCTCTCTCTTTATGCTTCTCTCTATCTATGATCTTTTCTTTCTGCAGGCACATATATTATAATAGGCTCAGCTTTATGTACCATTTATTTAGCTGAGAACAATTATGTCAGTTACTTTTTTATATTTTCTCTTCTGTTTGTGACAAAACTGAGTTTCTTCAAAACAATTCATCTAGAATATGCCTTTGAAAAGTCTTTTTCTTTGACTGGTCACTCACCTGAAATTAATGAGGATTTTTATGATCATTTGGTGGCAATTGGGCATGTCACCTTGAATATTATTTGTATTTCTAAAGCAATGATCACAGGAATGACACAGCTTTCTACTTAATCATTATTTCCTGCAAAGATGAAAATTACTCATGCAAAGACCATTTATTCCCTTGTTATATATACGAAATGTTAAAACTCCAGTGGCCCTAAAACAAGGGCAATGTCAGAGTTAGGGTACAATTATGCAAATCTGCTGGTTAAAAAGTAACACTTGGAAAGCAAGAGGAACACTCTAATAAGATTAAGAGAGATGCCAGGGAGTCAGTCCCTTTTGAAAGACACTGGCCAAGCCAATTCTAAAGCATATTGGGGGTATTTTGTGCTCTACAACTCAAGAAGTATTATACATGTACAGTATCTTGAAAAACATTTGTAGCATCGTTGAAGCACAAATAAAATTCAATTGCCAAAATATGTTTCTATCCAGATTAATGAGTGGAGACAAAGCATCTGCCAGCAACCTCTGTTTGGCTATATTCCATCAGACTGCCTGAAAAAAAAAAAAAACAGATACAGATGCCCTTCTTGTTTATGTCACTATACAGTCATAAACTGTGAGACAGGAGGTTTAAAAATCAGTTCCAATTTTCTTTGCAACTATCAGTTTGTTGCTTTTAATGTAGCATATTCTTTTAATCTAGCATAATGCTTTGAAACAGTCTCAAGTCTCTTTATGATGTTGCTGTGGAAATGAGCTTGACTCTTGGATCAGAATACCATTTTGACAAAAAATCAGCTTCCTGACCACCATCCTCAAAACTAATTATGTGACGAGTGCTTTGTCCCTTAGAACAGTAAAAATTGAAAAAAACAGAGATAATTTGACATTGAAGGCCTTCCCAGGTACAGGAATGTGGGCTACCTTACTGATCCCTATACTCTAGCCAGTAGGTTTACTTGCATAGGCAAGAAATTTGGTTACGTATTGCTCCTTGTGCCTTTCACTCCTTATGATTTTTGACATGCTACCAACTTAATGCTAGCATTAGTACTAAAGAACATATTTTCTAATAAGGAAGTTCTTCCAAAGCTATGGCCGAAGCAATGCCAAGAAACATAGGGGCATTTAGCAATGGAGGAAAGAATGAGAACTGTAATTTCTAAAAAGGGCTCCTAAACTGGGGAAAAGAGAAACATTTCTTTACCTGTTGATGAGGTAGCAAAAAAAAATATTCAGAATAGATTTTCTTTACTGACAGGGGATCTTCAGTAAAGGAAAAATGTTTTTGACACTGTTCCTGCTATGAGTGTCAACTGAGTGAAACTCAATATCAAACTGTTGATGAGTCTCTATAACTGTCAGCTAAACCCATTTATCATTGCCAAATGCTGTACTGTTTCATGAGCCTTCAGTAGCGTTCTTTAACAGCCTCTGCTGATGGAGAGTTCATCCTCAGAGCACAGAGAGCTGATAATTTATCATTTTGATTTACAATATAGAGGGAGGAATCCATATTTAAATTGTGTACATTTATGGGACTTTAATTACACTCATTTGACTTTCTCTGCAGTGGAAGAAAAGTACAACATGCCATTTGTTTATTTTTAATGGACTTTACTCCTGTTTAAATTATTTGTAGAGTAGCTCTAGATTCCTGGAAAAACTGGACAAGACCCAAGGGACATCTTTCCCCCTTTCTTGTCTTCCATAAAATGTTACAGTAGTTTAAAGAAGTTTGTGTGTGTGCACACATGTATGTATGGTGCATGCAATGGAATCTAAAAATTTGTACATGCAAGGTAAGCAGAGTACCCCTGACATCCATTTTCATTATTTAGAACATTATATATGGAAGCAATGGATTTAGAAGACTGACATGAATATGTACTGACTTCGCTGAATTTGATCCCCCACTCCTCTCTTTTCTTTCTGTCCCTCCATCCTTGTGCTTGGTGACATGTGGTATTTTCTCCATTTTCTTTTACTGTGGGACTCAGAGAATTCTTCAAATATTTATGATTTATGTGCTTTTTGGATCTACAGTTAGAAAATGCTTTCTCCCAATCTGTAGCTCAATTTTTTCAATTCTTTTAACAGGGTTATTAAAATATGCAAAGATTTTTAAATTTGAGGAAATCTAGTTTTCAAATTCTTTGTATCTCATACCTTTGAGACTCTGACTATTTTTGAATTATGAAGGCCGTTCTATTATTTTTAAGAGCTTTATGTATTTTCATATTTTTCATTTAAAATGAATACTCATTTGGGCTATTTTTTAAACAAAGTATGAAACAGTACATAACCAAGCTGTTAATGAATTAAATGAACATTCATTGACTGGAAACTGTTTTAGTTACCAGAATAAGCACTGTGTGTGGCCTGATACACATAAAAAGTCCCTGTTTTGATGAAGTTTATTATATGTCAAGGAAAGAAAATATTACAAATAATATAAGAAAAACTTGTATTGAAAAGCTTATGGAGACTATAAAGACTATGAAATTTATACAAGGCCAGTACAATTAGGAACTGCTACAAAGTATACAATATACAAGTGACCCGTTCAAGAAATGACATTTAATTTGAAATGTAAAGTTACGGGGAGCCACTATCCAGGTAAAGATGGAAGATTCTTTTCAGACAAAGGAATGCACTGAAGCTTTAAGATGCAAAAGAAGAGCTTAGCAAATTCATGGAAGTAAACTGTGTCTGAAGGAAGTTAAACTACACAAGTAGTAAAGAAAATTTACTAAGAAAGAAATCAGGGAGCTTAAGCCGGATCTCTCAGATCAGGAAAAAGGTGTGGATCTTATTCTTAGTACAATAGGAAGCCATCAAAGCTATTTCCCACAGAGAAATGACATGGTGGAAATGCTCTTGTTTTTAAGAGTTACCAAAGTTCAAGTGTAGAGTGAGAGAAAATAGTAATAATATTTTAGAGGTGCAGAAAGTCTCAAAAAACTGGAAAACCTCAATGCTGAAATGGACATTTGCTGAAAGAATATTGAAGAGAACTCAACAAATGATCAGGACTGATGGTTGTTATAGTTACGAAAAGTTAGCACATAGATGACTGAAGACGATCTTCCAAAGGACATTCAGACTGTTAATTTTATGGGATTAATAACTATTCATATTGTAATAGTTAAACTATTTATATCTTAAACAGAAAGGGGGTTATGTAGATGAATAGGCCTATGTGAAAGCTAGGAAGGGTCTATATTCTAGGGGTCTACATTCAGAGGCCTGTGGGGTCTGGACATAATGTAAACACACATTTCATCCCAGTATTCAAAAAGCCTTTAATCCCTGAGACAGAAACAGAGTGTGAAAGCAGACACAGGAGGAAAGCTCAGAAGGAGTTAGAGTCAGTCAGTTGCAGAAGAGTCAGTGGAGCAGGCAGAATGGGCAGTGAGAGCTCACAGAGACACAGAAGCAGTCTGAAGCATCTAAGTTCGAAGGGAGCTAGTCAGGGTGACTCAGTCAGCTGTGGAGATGTAAATGTTCTAGATTGTATGGAGGCTGAAGCCTTCCAGTTCTAGGCTTAAGAGTATATTGTATAGAGGTCGAAATGCTCCAGGGCTACAGTGATTGAATTAGCTAAAAAATAAAATGCCCTGTCTTGAATCAGTGGCTACATCTGGTGAATCTATACCTACATAATATAAAAGTATCTGAGAATATATATACATATGTTTGTTTTATTTCTCTACATCTTAACATTTTGACAATAGATTCATCTAAGAACAGTAGTGCCTAAAATTAACCTTCTCTCTGATAAATTGCATAGCATCAAAGTACTTTAGGAGATCTATTGTATAATGTGGTGAATATAACTGATTATATTCTATTCCTCAGAAATAAGATTTTTAGGGGGTTACTAGTTTGTAAAACTGCTATATGCAAATCACATTTTAATAACAAAAGTTAAAATCCTTAATGGTGCTTTTTAAAATTTTTTATAATTTCATACATGGATACAATGTACTATGTTCACTTCCACTCCCATTACCCTTCTTATATCCCTACTTCTACTGTGGAATCCCTTCTTCCCAAGTCTTCTCTCTCCATTTTTTTCATGTCTCTCCATATTTGGATATTTTGTGACCCACTGAGTTAAATTAGATTTGCTTATATAAGCATGGTTAGGGAGTTATTTACTGAAACATGGGCAACTTACCAGTTGCTATACCACTAAAGAAAATGATATCCTCTTCCCCTGCAATTGTTAACTGCCAATAGCTCTCCATAGTGGGGTGGAACCTATGATCATCTCCCTTATCCGTGATGGAATGTTGATTATCTCTATTTGAAATAATTCTATCTGTAAAGAAAACTTCTTAAGGAGGCTAGAGAGATGTCCCAACAGTTAACAGCAATGGCTGATCTTCCCAAAGGACCCAAGTTTAATTCCTAGGACCATATGGTGGCTAACAATTGTCTGTACATCCAGTTGCAGGGGATCTGAAACCTACTTCTTGCCTCAGCAGGCACTAGGCACACATGTTGCACAGACATACATGCAGGCAAAACACTGATATGCATAAAAATCAAAATTCAAAATAAATCTTATAAAATACTCAACTTTGGATTTCATAATTATCTGCACTTCTAAAATATTTCCCTTGTAGTAATTATCAGTGATTTATAAATTTAGGAACATTGGAAAATCCCTTTTATTTTTCACTATATATTATTACATAATCATGTAACAAGAAGAATTAAACAACTTATTGCACTGATACCATATATCTCCTTCTCTTTTACTCCAAGATTTAGAACTAGGAACATTCTTCATTAGAATTATTAGTATTTCAAGTTTTCTCTAGCAGAAAGAGTGTATATTAAGAGATATTTGAGGTTTTTCTTATCTAAACCATGGCCAATTGGCAACATTTTGAGATGTAGGAAACTAATGAACAATGCAACAAAGGAGCCAAAACTCAAAGGTGTTCTCATTAGGGTGTTAAATATACCTTGTACTGAAAACAATCTTCTCTACAACTTAGAAAGAACACATCTAATATTGGTCAGAAAACAGGCAACATTTAGTGAATGATTGTTGATGTTAGTAATCATTATAAGTTCTGAGTCATGAGAACATTTGTCCTACAGAGGGAGGGAAACGTTAGTGTGTGTGTGTGTGTGTGTGTGTGTGTGTGTATGTGTGTGTGTTTGTGTTTCTATATTTCTGTGTCTTACAAAATCCACTTTACTGTATACTTTCAAAATAATTAAGTGTTATTTGAATTAAAATATATTTAAATTTTATAGGATATTATTTGCAATAATAATAAAGGCTGAAAACAGCAGAAATATTCAATAATATAATGCTTAAAATTGTAAGAAATTTATGTGAAGACAGAAGTGAAAAGAGTAAACCACAATATATTAACAATATGAATAAGTCTCATTTACATTATTATTGAGTGGAACATTATGAACTGCAGATATTTTTTCATACAATGTTATGAAGTTTTTAAAATATAATGCTAGTACATATAAGTCTATATACAGCTTCTTTTAAAAAAGGTAATTAATAGAATTAATATTTTGCATGTGAAATGAGATGATAATGGGTATAAATTTTCTATAGATAGAAATCAGAATAGTGGCTATACTAGAGGATTGTTTATTGGGATGCAGACAATTATTTTGAGGTTTTTCATATACGTATTCTTGTTTTTAATTTCTAGGTGGTAGTTACTGTGACATAGCCAGGGACCTATGCTATCATGACAAAATGAGAATAGCAATGTAAGAGGAAGTCATACCTAAAATGTTTAAGAAGTACCAGTCCATGAATGTAAAGCCAGAAGCACTACAGAACACTTTCAAAAATGAACCACAGGGAATGGAAAGGATAAATGGGGGAAAATAAGTGAGAGAAACCAATGCTCTTGTATATATAAGGTGTTATTCATAATATCTTGGTTCCCTTTTATATTGAGCAATGAGCTGCATTCCAACATCAGTAAGTTTTATGCTATAACATGATGATATGGTCTATCACTTATTGTAGCTTCCCTGTTGACTATAATAATTCAGGAATTATTTTGGTAGTCTGTCATTATGGTGAGAATTCAAATAAGAGTCACCCATTAGTCATAATTTCTCAATCAGTGTTGAAATTTCCCATGCATTAAAATATCTCATTGTGACTTTAATGAAAGGGACCTATAAGAGATTGATTGTAGATGAAAGAAATGAAACAAGTGCCAGATTATGAAGTATTCTAAGTAACCTGATCACAACTTATTGGCATTAATATACTTTATAAGAACACTAATACAATCCACAGGGTAGAATTAGTATCTCAATGTCACTTTTAATCCAAAGGCAACTAGATGTAGAGATTCTATGTTTCATACAGTTATTGCTTAGAAAATATTAATTTCAAGCAGCTGATAATTAATCATGCTTTCTAGAACATGATTGGGTAAATTCATTAACTGTGGCCTCAAGATTTTCTCCATGATTTTCTCCAGAAGATGCAATTACATTTTCACCCCTTTTTCAAATTCAGATTGGATATATTATAATTCAGTCTTCAGTGATATATTCATAGTCATTCACATCTACTTCGTGGAAAAGCATGCTGAAATACTTTTTTTTGTTTAATTGTATCTTCCATTTATTGAGAACAGATTTTTTTTCTCACATAATGTATCTTGATTACAGTTTCCCCTCCCTCCATTTCTCCCGATTCCTCCCTACTTCCCCTCCCATCTGGATTAACCCCCTTTCTTTTTCTCACTAGAAAACAAGCAGGCTTCTGAGGAACAGTAATACAATAAAATACACTCAGATAAAACAAAGATGAACATGTCAGAATAGGACAGGAATACTTTTCAGAAAGGAAATTAATGAAAGGCTTGAGCATTTTGTAAGGCCCATAACACAAGGCTGAGAAGTCAACCACTAAGCTTATATCCTACAGAATTCAGGACTTCATCCTTGTTCTCAATCTGGTTTACCATTTTAATTGTTAGGAGTCTGACAAGTAAGCTTGGAAATTATCATAAATGGATTCCTACTCTGTACTGAACTGGGTTTATATAAGGATCCTGGCTTTGTGAAGTATTACATAGAACGTGTGTTAGGACTTAGTGAAACTCCAGGGGAAAACGGTCTGAACATAAGCTTATTCAAAACAGGTCATTCTTTTTTTTTTCTAAGCTTATTTTTCTTCTCTCATATAATATATCCAAACCCCCATACTCCCCTTCCTCTACTTGTCCCAGTTCCCCCTATTCCCCCACATCCACACCCACACACCACACCTCACCCACCCCCACCTCTCCTCAGAAAAGAGAAGTACTCCCAGGGTTACGACTCAAAAAGGGCATATCAAGATGGAACAAGGCCAGGCATGAGCCCCTACATGGAGGCTAGACAAGGAAACACAGCAGAGGGAAAAAGGTCCCAAGGGTAGGGCATATAAAAAGGTAGGAGACCCCTCCACCATGTAGGAGTTCTACAAGAACAAAAAGCCAGACAACTATAAAAATATATGTCGGGGACTAGGCAGGCCCTGTGTCTGTCATTTCAGTCTCTGTGAGCCCTTAAGAGTGCTGGTTAGTTGACTCTGCTTGGCTTGCTCTCCTGATAGCTCATACCAGTCTGGTCCCTGCAATCTCTCCTCCCCCACTTCTTTGGGGTTTCCCAATCTTTGCAGGTTATTTGAGCCTCTGTATCTCCTCCCTTCAGCTGCCAGAGAAAGCCTCTCTGATGTAGATTGGCTAGGCCCTGATCTATGAGCAGAGCAGGATACCATTAGGGATAGTCCCTGGGCTACACAGTCTCTGGTTCCTGGCCAACCTCACAATGTTCGGTGTAGGCCCTCTCCTCTGGCATGGAATTCTGCCCCTCCATTGTCCCACCAGATCCTACAGGCAGGATAGAGTGTAGGTCAAAGGTTTTGTGGCTGGGATGGTAACCCAGTTCCACCATTGGAAGGCTTGTCTGGTTACAGAAGATGGCCTGTTCAGGCTCCCTATCTCCCATTACTAGAGGGCCTCACTAGGGTTACCCTTGTAAATTTCAGGGAGTTTCCACTGCACTATGTCTACAGATCACCCCCTAAATGTCCACCAATTCCAGAAGTCTCTTCCAATATCTCTACCTCCTCTCCTAGCCTACCTGCACCATCTGTTCTATTTCCCTCTTCCAGGGAGATCTATGTGTCCCCCACTGGGATCCTCCTTGTCGCATAATCTTTCTGGGTTTGAGAGAGGGCTAATATCCAAAATATATAAAGAACTCAAGAAACTAGACATCAACAAAACAAATAATCCAATTAAAAAATGGGGCACCGATCTAAACAAAGAATTCTCAAAATAGTAATTTTAAATGGCTGAGAAACACATAAAGAAATGTTCATCATCCTTAGCCATCAGGGAAATGCAAATCAAAACTACTTTGAGATTCTATCTTACACCTGTCAAAATGGCTAAGATCAACAACACAAATGAGAGCTCATGATAGTGAGGATGTGAAGTAAGAGGAATACTCCTTCACTGTTGGTGGGAGTGCAAATTTGTACAGCCACTATGGAAATCAATATCGTGATTCCTCAGGAAATTGGAAATCGACATACCTCAAGACCCAGCTATACCACTCCTAGCATATACCCAAAGGAAGTTCCATTCTACCAGAAAGACACTTGCTCAACTATGTTCACACAAGCTTTTTTCATAATAGCTAAAAACTGGAAACAACCTAGATGCCCCTCAGCTGAATAACAGATAAAAAAAAAATGTGATGCATCTATATAATGGAGTACTACAGCCATTAAAAAAAAATAACATCATGAACTTTGCAGGTAAATGGATGGAACTAGAAAAAAAATCATCCTGAATGAGGTAACCCAGTCCTAGAAAGACAAACATGCTATGTACTCACTTACATTGGCTGTTAAGCAAAGGATAAAGGTACTACAAAACAGGTTAATTCTTAACTTACTTTATTTGTAGGATTACTATATGCCAAACATGGTTCCTGTTACTTGACAAGTATCATAACACTGAATCTTCACAGCAGTTCTATGAAATAGTTTCCAATATTATCTCCGCTTTACAGATTAGAAAGTTGAGATCCCAATCACATAGCTTATAAACAGTCAAATTCAACTGTAACTTAGGCTTTCTAGTTATAGACTCTCCTACTGATCTTTGGGTTAGTCTGCCTTTCTACTGTTCCAGGCTCAGAAACTCACAGCTATTTTGTTT
Organism: Cricetomys ansorgei; assembly: GCA_026225945.1. NCBI lineage: Eukaryota > Metazoa > Chordata > Mammalia > Rodentia > Nesomyidae > Cricetomys > Cricetomys ansorgei. Next base: position 477,783 of record JAMJFZ010002884.1, on the reverse strand, counting down.
TTAATTCTCAATTTGGATTTCACTAAGAGGGTAATGTGGTGTTGGGAACCCATGAAGCGGCAGCTCCTGCAGGGTGCATTTGTTGGAAAGCCATCAGTATAAACATGACTGAATACTCAAGTAATTTAGATTCAACACTATTCAGACTATAAATACAAGGACAGTAAGGTTCATCAGCTTGAAATTGCTTTTTGAATGATGTCAATGAATTTCAAGTCTATGTGAAAGGATTAGGGATAATATGGATTTGCCAAATACTTGGAGATACCAATGAACCATGAGGGCACCTGCAGGCTTACACAGTATATTTAAGAACTTTAAGTATGATTATGAGTTTTTCAATCTTTGACTTTACTTTTGAAAGTAACTTTACAGACTGAAGGGCTAATTGCATCTATCTCTAAAGCAGAGGTCACATTTGAATAGTGGCTTTTCAGGATTCATTGCTTTCTAATTTCCCTTAAGGTGCCACAGGGACAATAAGCATAAATGCCTAGAAAAATTTTCTATATTTATCCCCATTTCAGACTAAGTGTTCCTGTGGTTATCTTGTAAGATAATCTTATGATACAAGGAATCTTGATGAAATCAAATTTGAAGGAAAAAAATGACCGGGGTTCTTTATGATCTTTAAGTCATGAAACTCGTGGTTCAAATCTGTTATATATATGACAATTTATATTAGACTTATTTTAAATATGCTAATATGGTAGTTAAGATCAATAAGAATATCTGTAGTTGTGTCACCAACTGTTTGTTTTTATTATATTTTTATATGATATCTGGTATTGTTTAAAATAAATATAGTTCAATGCATAAGAAAGAGCATCAGTTGCAGGAGGGCAAGACAGTAAAATAAGTGTGAAATGCCCCACCCTACATGTATATATACACCTCACATGCATAGGAGCCTATATATGTATGAAAATTTTGATGAATTTTAAAGGGGGAAGAAAAGCAGCATGGCAGAAATTAAACCTGCAGAATAAAGATGAAAAGTTTGGTCAAAGACTATCAGGGGAAACATCTGCTCAGGAAAGACATTACAAAATACATATTTTTTAGGAAGTGATCATTTTGGATAAAAATTTTCTGTTTTCCTTAGTAAACAGAATGCTTAGTAAACATTAAGGAAATTAAAAGAGTGATTGATTCACTAAGGTTAAAAATAGAAAAACCCTTTGAACAAGCTAAAGTAATATGCCCTAATTATTTAGTTAGAAGTTAAAACTAGGCTATTAATGGGCCACATGGCTGACTTGATGATTTGAATACTTCATTTCTACCAAGCAGATAAATAAGCTTGTCAACTTGGGTGTAGCACAAATGATTCCTGATAGACTAACCTTCTAACATCCTTCCCCTAGTTTCAACAAGTTAAATCATCTTACTTTGTTTTGTTCAAACATCAGGGCAGTTTCAGATCTGAAATCATCCACTACTGACACCTTGTTTAGTTAATACCACAGCAAATACATGGCTTAAAAACATTAATATTATTGATCTGATGTGGAAAACTTTCACATTTGTAAATTTAATAATCGTGAGTCATCCCATGTTATGCGGCAGGCTGTTTCCAAACTTAGGAATAAAATCACACCTTTTAAGCCTCAAATAATTACCTTTCCTATGGTTAAGTAAAACCCAAATTACATACTACCGATCAGATCAACTTAGGATATGAGTTAAATTGCATTTCTGCAAAACATGAAATCTAAGAGCTTATTTTTCTTCATGACATAGTAATAAAGATGGAAGGAAGTGTAGTGTATATAAAGCCTTCTTCTACTTTATGCAGTTTCTTATTTGTTTCCCAAAGGGAATTCTAACTGAGTTGGAAAGGTCTGTTGGAACGCTTTCATTCCCATCCTCTGCAGTAATGATAGAAGTTTCTAATAGAAAAAAGAATTATTAATCCTGAATTAAGGTGTATCATTCCTTCCTGTATACTCTAAATTAGAGTCTCCATAGTAAAGACTTTTCACATTGTGGTTTTTAGATAGAATTTGAAATCGGTTTTATTTGTAATGAGATTCAATCATTTTTAAAGATTTAATTTTAGTCCTTAAAAATATCCCATTTTGTCTTCACATTGAAACTGAAGGACAAGGTGATTCTGGAAAGTGGATGATGGAACTTTGTGTTTGGCTTTGAGTATACTGTAAAAGGGAATATTTGGAGTACTAATCCCTAAATCAATCATTAACCTTCAAGGCCGTTGTTGACTAAGAACTTCTAGTTACCACTGTTCTCTTTTAAAATTAAATTACGATGCTTTTAACATAGATGACATATTCTCATGATTCAGAATCCAGAACAAAAATGAAAATACATGAAATAAACTCCCTGTCATTATTTTCAGCTCCCTAGCACCCAATTAGTTCTATTTCCTAGAGGCTCATTTGATTCTTTCTGAAAAATTGTGCAGCTATATGAATGTAAACATAAATTCCTATAAAATTATTTTTATTTCTAAACCACTAGTATAACACACACACACACACACACACACACACACACACACACACACACACACATATATATATAACTTTTCACTATAAAATAGATCTTAGCGGTTGTTCCATTTTTTTCTTGTTCCAGCCACACAGTATTCCACACTCTCGTATTCTATTACACAATTCACTTAAGTCAGTTCCCTCCATGTGAAATGTAGGATGTTCAAAATTTTGCTGTAAGCAACAATTTTTTTTTGTAAATCCCCTTGCATACATCTCCTCTATGCGAATACATGTGATGGGGAAATTTCAACAATTAGAAATTCTGTGAAATTCTGGAGTCTTCCCTTCTAGATTTAAGGCAGCTTTTCTACATCTTCTCTGGTGAGTTTTGAAATGCTATTTTGAGTTTTCTAAAATATCCATTTCACTGTTGTATTCAAACTTGTGTCAACAGAATTGGGCAGAGTATCCTTATTCTTTTATTTAGCTTTGAAATTAAGTTTTAATTAATTAATTTATTTATTTACTTACTTATTTTGCTTGTTTTTTAAGGCATGTTTTCTCTTTTTTACCCTGGCTATACTGAAACTTGCTCTGTAGACCTTGCTGACCTCAAACACACAGAGATCTGCCTGCATCTGCTTCCCAAATGCTGGGATTTAAAAGCATGCACCACCATATCTGGCTTACACTTTAGTTTAATTATCAACTGATAAATAAAACATAACTTTGCATACAAATTGTATTATCATGCAATGTTTTAGTACCTGTATACATTGCACAATGGTTAAGTAAGGTTAAAACTATCATTACAATCATTTGTCTTTTCTTGACGGTAAAAACATCTAGATTTTTTTGAAGGTACAACAAATGAATAATGTTCTGTATTGTGTGACAGGAGCAAATGCTTCATGCTCCTACATAGCTGTAACTTAGTATTTCTTAATCAAACTCTTCTATTTCTCTTTATTCTCTATTGTTGTTTTAGCACTGCTGTCCTCTTAAATTTATTTTCACTGGGTTAGCTTAATAATTTACCAGTCTTACTCTTTTTTTCCCACAACCAACTTTTTAAAAAAACATTTATTTATATTTGAATTGTCTAAATAAATCTAACACATATTATTTTGGTATGTTTTTAGTTTTTATATTTTTATTAGTACAAATTAATTATACACAGTATAATGTTTAATTGTAACATGCTACAGTATCTATATTAATGTATTTAATCAAATTCACTTCCTATTACTCTCACTTGGCCCTCCCCCACTGCTTTTTATTCTCTTCCTATTCCCAAGTAGTAATCCCCTTTCTATATTCAGTCATTGTGTGTATATGTGAAACAATAGGCTTTATTAGGGTTACTCAAAGGAACACGGATGAAGGGTCATTTATAAAAACATGGGCAATTTATCAGTGGCTATGCTGCTGAAGCAAATTTTTCTCTGTTTCCCAGCAACCATCTGTCTATAGGTCCTCAGAGAAATCTTGGGCTTCTGAGCTCATCTCCTTAGCAACCATTAACAGACTCAACACATCCTCAAGGAGCACTGGGTGCCTCATGAGTCCTTCCATCCTACAAGAGGGAATGTCGACAAACCCAGTCATGATCATATCTTGTGTGGGTGATCACAGGTGCTGAGAGTTCAAGATCTTATATAGTGGCCAGGATAAGATCAGAATATAGCTTTCTACAATATTCCATCCTTTCTGTCACAGTGAAAGTTATACAACAGGGAGAAAGCTTCCATCTCATTTCTAGAAAAGGTAATTTATTTATGCTTATATATTATTTTGATTATATTCATATTCCGTATCTTTCTCTTTTTTTTCCTCTTTACTCTCCTCCCACTAGTTTTCTTTCTTCCCACAGGATCATTTCTGTTTCTATGCCATGATGTATACTTTTATGTGTTAATAAATAAAAACCAGGAATGAGAGAAAATTTGGGATATATGTTCTGAATGTGGCTTATTTGATTAAATTGAAGATCTCTACCTTCATCCACTTCCATAAAAAAAAGCCTAATTCCATTCTCTTTTATAGGTGAATAAAACTACATCAAAGACATTCTCAGATAAAATAAACTTAATAGAATTTGTCATCAGATTCTCATCTCTATAGAACATTTAAAGCACCCTATTCAAACAAAATGAGATGATTGTCTCAGATCTTTGAGAAATGAAGACCAGCTACCAAGACAGCTCAGAAGATAACAGCACTTTTGCTACCAAGCATGATGGCCTAAATTCAACCCCTGGAGCCCACATCATTAAAGGAGAAAATCAGCTCTCACAAGTTGTTCTCTGAGCTCCACAAACACTCCATGGTGCGGGTGTGCTTGTACATACTCCGGCCAAAAAAAGCAGAATGGGCAAAAATAAATAATATAATCTGCGTGGTTGATTTTCTTCTTTTTCCTTTTTTCTCTTTTCACATTTTTCATTTTTCTGTTTTCATTTTCTCTTTATTTGCTTGTAATAGTACCTCACTCACTATACAGACTACTCAAACTTGCTATATAGATACAGCTGATTTCAAACTTATGGTCCTTTGACTATTCTCTTGAGTTTTGGGTTTATGTACCAACACACCTGGCATTATGAGATTCTTTAACAGATGTCAGTAAAGTATAAGTTATATCACTATATGTTATGGCAGCCAATATATATATATAACAAATCATTGAACCTAGAAAAAGAAAAATAATGATTTCAACAAGGACTTCCTGGTCACTCATTGAGTCCTGTCCTAGGTAAAGATGATGTCACACTTTAATACTTATAAATCATGATTATTGATCCTATTTACATTATCACTTAGGGCAAGCTATGTTTGTGTCATAAAGGAGATATAAAAGAAGTGATAAATTATAGTGAGGAAGGGAATAAACTAAACAAATGGAAAGAAAGTTTTGGTACTTCACTCAAGCGGTAAAATCAGTAGTGTTATACAGTAATAAGTTTAAGATAGAACTCTTAAGATTCTAAAGTAACGCATAGGAAGTCACCAAAACAGAAACAAAAGGATGACAGTGAAGAAACAATCCCAGGCTAATACAACAGCAAACATAAACCCTAACATCTCCGTAATACTTCAAAATTCATGATCTAATCTTCATGTTGGTGTAGTCTCAATCAAAAGAGAAAATAAGAAACATGATGCAATATAGGGAACTCATTTCACATGTAAATGACACATGTAGGTTAAAAGTTGAATCCTGGTAGTGCATGCCTATGACCCCAGCTACTAGAAAAGCTTGCCACCAAAATGGTGGCAAGTTCAAAACCTGTCTTAGATAGATAGCAAGTATAAGATAAGTCTAGGCAATTTAGCTTTCTGGAACAAAAGGAAAATAGCAAAGATTACATAAGATATGCAGTTCAGTGGTAGAGCCAGCCTTAGCTACATGTTTAGTTTAAGATATACTTGGACTACATGACACTCTATCTCAAAAATAGAATAGTCTATAATAATTAAGCAAAGAAACAGTATACATGTTAGAGTAAGATGTGAACCAAAGACTTGGGCTAAATTAAAACACATAGTTTTGAGTTTCCCCTGCCTCTTTCTCATTCTTTTTGGAAGTTATTCCTCATTCTCTTTCATTTTTTATTATTTTGGGGTTGTTTCACTTGAATATTCTAGTCATATTTACCCTAAAATAGGAGCCATAATAATTCTTGTCACATATTTAGGCCACTTACTAAATTTCCATTGCTCCTAACTATCTATCTACATTTCTTTCAGGCTAAAAAAAGTCCAAAGTAGTTATTTTCTGAACTTTACATCATGTATAGATTCTATATACAAGAAGGCCGATTTACTAATGTCTCTTTTCTTAATTCCAGTAGCAGCCCAAAATAAGGAAATAAATATTTATGCCAGAGAGATACAAGTCATTAACAACACAAAGTAATAAAATGTAAAAATAATGAAATGTTATTATATGTAAAGCAAAGGATACATTATTTAGAAAACTAACACAATTATAAGAGCTTCAAAACATATAAAACAATGAAAAATAAAACTATAAAGTGAAATTTTGAAATCTATATTTTATACTGAAAAGTATAAAGATATAAAATATTGAAAGTATATGATTCAAATGTTGATTTTTGAAGGACATTATATTTTTGTTCTTATTTATATACCTCCCGAAAGTAAATCTGTCTATAATAAATGAATTATTATACATTTTAATTTTTACAAGATCCTCCATTCTTATGTGTTCGGTACATTGTTGTTAGGTATTTAAAATAAATTACATTTCTGTAAAAAAAACATCTTGCACTGAAAGCATATTAAACTTAAATGAGTACAATATAAAGTTTTACCAGCTAAAGTCATCTGTGATGTGGATTTATGAAACACAAAAAAGCACACTTTTCTGCTTTGATCAATGATGTGAAAACCTTAGGAATAAAGATTACATTTGTAACTTAGACAGCTGAGCCTTGTGAGGACTATAATGAAAATAGTGTTTGGCATTTCACTCATGTAAATAAAGCTGCTGAATAAAACTACTTCTGTGATCAATATTGTCTAATTCAAAGCCAGAAAGCTTTGTAATTGTAAAGGACAAGGGAAAATAAATCAATCAAGAAAATGTTCTAACTTTCTTGTTAGATATTTTAACTTTAAAACATGCCTTTTGTTCTCTTATTTTCCAGTAGCATCTATAAAGTAATGAAAGAAACACATTTTTAGAACAACAGTGTGCTCATCCTTCAATAGAGATATCAAAACTACTAGGAGGCTCTGTCAAGGCTGAAAATACTTTTATGCAAATGCTTGTCAAAAGTAGTGTTACCACGTTGACATGTAATCTGTTACTTTTCATAGTGCAGTAATGGTTTATTTCTTTTTATAGCTTAGTACATGTTCATACCAATCTCTTTAATGCAGGGTTTATCATTAATGAGTATTCTGATGTGTTTTGAGGGGAAATAAGATGAAAATTATACATTGTACTTAGGAATTTTGTTATACACATTACATTCTCCAGTTTTAAGAGAATTTGTTATGTATTTTCAAAATTACTGCAATTTACTTGAGTTTGTTAAACTATCTTATGGAACTATAGTTATTTTTCTACTACTTGAAAATCCACAGCTTCATAACTAATGAACTATAAGTAAGGAGTTGTTATTGTGAAATATATGTTGGAATATGCCTGGGTAACTTTTTGGTGCATCATAAGAAATGTGCTTTTCTTTCTGGTAGATTTTATAATGACTGCTTTCCTTTGTTTTTGCATAATTTCTTTACAATGTATGTATCTTTTTTCCTAGACGTGTGTTTGTGCTTCTTGAATTGAGGTCACATATGTTTTGAATATTTATCTTTCATTCACACACACACACACACACACACACACACACACACACACCAGAAGTCATGAATTTGAGAAAGAGCAAGGAGAAAGAGTAAGTATGGGAGGGATTAGAGGGAGGAACCAAAAGGGGGAAAAGATATAATTCTGCTTTAATTCCAGAAAACTAAAATGTGCTACATATTTGCTATGAAATTCTATTCAGCTATAAAGACAAAGTCAAAAATTTTTCAGATAAATGAATAGATCTAGAAAAGATTATATTGAGTGTGGTAACCCAGACACAGAAACATAAATTTTGTATGTTTTTTCTCATCTATGGTTCCTAACTCTAAACCTTCAGATCTGAGTATAAAAACCTGAAATAACCACAGGAAACAGGAAAGTAAAAAGAAACCATTTGAGGAGAAAAAGAGGAGCAATGTACTAGGAAATAGCAAGGCATAAGTGATTTGAAGATAGAAATTGGAAAATCATTGAGGAAGGTTTCAGTTGGGGAGAGGAGAAGAATATAAATGCAAAAGAACTGAAGAGGGTAATATAACATTAAGGGTCTCTGAAGAAGTCATAAGGAATTATACCACCATTTACCTGAAATTAGATAAAATACACATCAGCGCTCTCTCTCTCTCTCTCTCTCTCTCTCTCTCTCTCTCTCTCTCTCTCTCTCTCTCTTACACACACACACACACACACACACACACACAGTTTATGTGAAATTTTCTCATCTGGACTGGCAATGGTTTTCCCAACAAGAGCCATAGACTATCTATCAAAAACCATACCATCAGGCATCAGACAAGTCCAACAGCCTTGAAAAATAATATGGACTACTGTTTTTTCACTTGGTTGCTCCCTCAGATGTTGAAGACAATTTCCTATTGCTAAAGACTGCATGTACTTCAGACACAGGACTCTGGGAATCTGAGCTCCAAGGAATATTTCATTATTTACTCCAGCAACAACATGACTGCTCTAGGAAAGATCATATTGGTAGGCCTGTATGATAGCTTGAAAGGGATAAAATTAAAATTCAAGAGTTTATATAAAGGGATCACATTCAGAGGCCAGTGTGGTCCAGATGGAATGTAGAAAGAATGTAAGTACACAACTTTAACCCCAGCAGGGGTAGTACAGGCCTTTAATCTGCAAGACACTGAGTGTGGAAGCAGACACAGGAAGCAAAACTCAGAAATAATCAGTCTCAGACAGGAAGTGACATCTGAGATGAGTCAGAGTGAAGGACAAAGTGATGAATCAGAGGAAGAGCTGGCAGAGTAAGGACGTGCTCAACCCTCTCAATAGAAAAGCAGGCTCTCAGCTTAGAGAGGAGACAGAAGGTCAGAGCAAGAGGCTATATGACGCAGTCTGACTAACGCAGAGATACAGAAGCAGTCTGAGGAGTCTGGGGCAGAGACATAGAGACAGTTCAGCAGAAGGCAGATGGGAAAAGTAAGTCAATTTGAAGCCAAGCAGAGCAGTTTAGTCAGAGAAGTTGTGGGAGTAAGAAGAGTCAGAAGAGTTCAGCCAGAAGCAGCCAGCCAGCTGAGAAGATCAGTTTGGACCAGCAGCTTGGAGAAGAGTTTGAGCCGGAACAAAGAGTGAGTTGAGTTGAATCTGAAGAGTCAGTTGAGTTCAGCTCTGAGTTTAGAGGGAGTTAGTCAGAGTAGCTCAGTCAGAAGTAAGTCTTGGAAGCTTAAGTGTTCTAGATTGTAGGACATTCCAATTCTAGGCTTAAGATGAGATTGTACAGAGGCCAAAATGCTCCAGGGCTCCAGGACTAGGACTGGCAATTGAATTAGTGAAAGAATAAATTACTTTTCCCTGAACCTCCATCTACAATAATACACATCAGCTACAATAATACACATCAGCTCACACGCATGTGCACACACACACAAACACACACACACACACACACACACACACACACACAGTTTATGTGAAATTTTCTCATCTGGACTGGCAATGGTTTTCCCAACAAGAGCCATAGACTATCTATCAAAAACCATACCATCAGGCATCAGACAAGTCCAACAGCCTTGAAAAATAATATGGACTACTGTTTTTTCACTTGGTTGCTCCCTCAGATGTTGAAGACAATTTCCTATTGCTAAAGACTGCATGTACTTCAGACACAGGACTCTGGGAATCTGAGCTCCAAGGAATATTTCATTATTTACTCCAGCAACAACATGACTGCTCTAGGAAAGATCATATTGGTAGGCCTGTATGATAGCTTGAAAGGGATAAAATTAAAATTCAAGAGTTTATATAAAGGGATCACATTCAGAGGCCAGTGTGGTCCAGATGGAATGTAGAAAGAATGTAAGTACACAACTTTAACCCCAGCAGGGGTAGTACAGGCCTTTAATCTGCAAGACACTGAGTGTGGAAGCAGACACAGGAAGCAAAACTCAGAAATAATCAGTCTCAGACAGGAAGTGACATCTGAGATGAGTCAGAGTGAAGGACAAAGTGATGAATCAGAGGAAGAGCTGGCAGAGTAAGGACGTGCTCAACCCTCTCAATAGAAAAGCAGGCTCTCAGCTTAGAGAGGAGACAGAAGGTCAGAGCAAGAGGCTATATGACGCAGTCTGACTAACGCAGAGATACAGAAGCAGTCTGAGGAGTCTGGGGCAGAGACATAGAGACAGTTCAGCAGAAGGCAGATGGGAAAAGTAAGTCAATTTGAAGCCAAGCAGAGCAGTTTAGTCAGAGAAGTTGTGGGAGTAAGAAGAGTCAGAAGAGTTCAGCCAGAAGCAGCCAGCCAGCTGAGAAGATCAGTTTGGACCAGCAGCTTGGAGAAGAGTTTGAGCCGGAACAAAGAGTGAGTTGAGTTGAATCTGAAGAGTCAGTTGAGTTCAGCTCTGAGTTTAGAGGGAGTTAGTCAGAGTAGCTCAGTCAGAAGTAAGTCTTGGAAGCTTAAGTGTTCTAGATTGTAGGACATTCCAATTCTAGGCTTAAGATGAGATTGTACAGAGGCCAAAATGCTCCAGGGCTCCAGGACTAGGACTGGCAATTGAATTAGTGAAAGAATAAATTACTTTTCCCTGAACCTCCATCTACAATAATACACATCAGCTACAATAATACACATCAGCTCACACGCATGTGCACACACACACAAACACACACACACACACACACACACACACACACACACAGTTTAAGTGAAATATTCTCATCTGAGCTGGCAATGGTGTCCCCAATATGAGCATAGACTATCTGTCAAAAATTCTACCACCAGGCATGAGTAATCCCCATTTTAGTTGTTCATCAGAGGAGTCCAAGATACTAAAACAACAATATATAAACTACTGTTTTTGCACTTGGTTGCCTCCCATATGTTGAAGCTAATATCCAATTGCTAAAGACACCATATACTTAAGACACAGGACTCTAAGGATCTGCACTAAATCTGACATGAAGCCATCCATAAGGACTGGTTTTCATGGTACCAAAAAGTGCCATGAAGGTTTCCAAGGAATGCAAGCATCAATAATCCTATCTAGCTGTTACACCTTTGAAGTACAACAACACCATGACATGAAGTATAACCATCATGGCATAATATCCCTAAAGGTACAACAGTGGCATGCATAACTTGACAGTAACCAAATAACTCTCCAATTGGACTTAAGGCCCTCTCAACAAGAGGTAAATCATGCCTGAATCTGGAAACCTATCCAAATAGCCTCCAAATAGTCAGGGATAGTTATGTAATGGATCTTGGAGGAAAACCTACAACCCATAATATAAACCACAGTTATCTCAAAATACATTCTAAATATTGTTCATTATATCCACACTTAAGTGTAAGTCCCAGTCACTATTAAAAAAATAAAAACACCTCTTTGCAACACATGGAGAATATTAAAGAAAACCACAAAACCTGCAGAGAGCAGGTGACCATGTGGTACACAGTCCAACAGATACTACTAAACACAACTATTGCACCTAAGGGTTAGAAATGATAGACTGGAGACTGGAAAGATTATAAGAACCAGAGGAACAGGAAGTTTGCAATGAGATTCTGTCTCCTAGGGATATCAGAGACATAACTTCCATGAAATTTTATGAATATGGCTCAATAAATATGAACAACACCAACAGATGCATTACTGTTGAAGAGTGAAAGTCTCATATGGCATTTATTCTCAACAAAGAACTACAAGGAACTAAGAAATGCTGAGAAAGGGAGGAATAATCTTCCACAAAGAAGAGAGTACTCCAAAATCGTTGTCTAATACCAGTTGTCATCCATGAAATTATATACATACAAGTAAGCTTTAAAAGGAGCGAGCAGGATTTATTTATGTCTTTAGAGGTGAGTGAGTGTGTGTGTGTGTGTGTGTGTGTGTGTGTATACTTGTGTGTGTGTGTGTGTATGTCTGTGTAACAACAATTAGAGAAAAAGAGACCAATGACTTGTGAGAGTACAAAGAAGGAAACATAAGAAGGGTTGGGGAGGAAAGAGGAGTCAGAAAATTATGTAATTATTTTTGGACATTAAAAAAAAATTAAATTGCATAAAAGAATTTAAATCAAGTAAAACCACAAAAAAACAAAAAATAATTAAATTAAATAATTTAATTAATTATTTATTAATTTTATTTATAAAATTATAAAATTTAATTATTTTAATTAATTTATATAATCATTTATTAATAACTAATTTATTTAATTGCAATATTCATAATTAAAATTATAAAATTAAAAGAATAGATAAATTATTTATATAATTGAAGTAATTAATCAAAATATAAGTACATCATTTACATATATATTATATAGAAATATAATTATATAAATATAACATTGTAAGTTTGTTCAGTGCGGATTTTGTGTATGCAACTTTAGGTTTGACTACTTTGTATTTGATAACTAATTAGGGGCATTTCCCTAGGAGAGATAAGCCTCCTTCTCTCAACAGTCATTAATTGCTTGTAGCTCTTCATCTAGATGTGGAGCCTGTGAGATTCTCCCTTGAAAATTAGCATGTCTATTGATATTTTTAATTTGTATATTCACTTATTAAACATAAATTTCTTAAATGCTCATCAGGCACTAAAGGTAAGAGGTAAATAATACATTTTTATATCCTAAGGAATTCTCTTCCATTTTTTCCCTACTACTGTTTATGGTATATGGATTTGGATATAACCAGAGGAATATTAAAAAACCAAATTCATTAGCTAAATCTGTAGTAAGAGAATTAATGGGAGGTCCATTAATAAGTCATAGGAAAGCATCACCTAATGAGAGAAGAAAACTTCTACTTCGATTTGGTAGGATGAATTCACAATATAAATTTTACACAGGCAAAATGGGATATAAGGGCCTTGAAAAAAAAAAAAGAATTGGTTGGATTATTGATGCAAGAACCATAAAGTGACGGTTGGCACTGTAAAACTCAGGCTTTACTTTTGCTTTTGACCTTGATGCCAAGAAAGGGGAAAAAAGTGATCACTATGCTGAGGCTGCAGTATTCATTTGCTTAAGTATAAGTCAAAGTGGCAGTTCCAGGTTCTCGGCCTTCAGATAGTCTTTATTTGGTTGAGAAATCCATTTCTCACACTCTATGGAGAAGCAATGTAACGTAAAATCCCCTTCACAATTCATTTCTAGGATGACATTAGCCACTGAGGTATTTGTTTGTGGACAAACTAGAAAAGTTGCCATCTTCTTCAACAGTTTTCACTGCTGAAAATTTAATGTGGTGATATCATTCTAGATTGGCCCAATTGACACCATGTAAGCATTCTGCATTGTGGAGATTGTGAATTGCTTGAGAAAATTTTACTTAAGTATAATGACATAAAATATAAACTCCTGTAGGATCTTTTGCAAATGGAAATGTATTCTATGAAGGAATAAAGATAACTGTCTTTTCATCAGACTCATATCCTATTATCACTACCAAAATGTTAGATATTGTGATATTACTAATTTGGCACTTTAGTGAAAAAGTTAAGCTAATAGAAAGTGTAACAGAGTCCCCAAACATGTCAAATATCTAGGAGTATGTGGGAAAATTCTTTTGAAACCCAATATTAATTATGCAAAACAGTTTCAGCATTCTATTAAGTAATATTCCATGGATAATGTCGGCAGGATATCAGAGTGCTGGTTTGCATTTGGTTGTCATGTTTCTGTTTTATATAGCACTATTTCCAATTATATATGATGAATCTCATATACACAAAAAAGTGAAAACCGAAGATTTCTTTTTAGTATTTGACAGTTTTATATACACATATAATAAATTTCAGGTTTTTTTAAACTGCATTATCCTCCCTCAGCCCTTCACCCTTTCCACTGTTCTCCTCAAAAGTCACTGTTCCACTTTCTTGTTTTTTTTTTATGTACCACCCATAAATTTAACTGGAGTTACTTGCATAAACATGAATGTGAGGTAATTTACTGGAACATGAACAACTTTTCAGTGGCTATACAAGAGAAAATGACAGTCACTCAGGGTGAGCGGTCCCTCATAAACCCTTTCCATTCTTAGGATTTCTATTTCTATGATAAAACATCATAGATGACCAAAACTAACTTGGGAAGGAAGAGTTTATTTCAGCTAACAATTTCACATTACCATCAACCATTCAGGCAAGTCAGAATAGGAACTTAAACAGAACATTAACATGGTGGCAGGAACTAAAGAGGCAGCCATGGAGCAAAGATGCTTACTGGCTTGCTTCTCCTGCCTTTTTCAGCCTGTTTTCTTATATACTCCAAGACCACCTTTCCAGGAATAACACCATCCACAATAATCTATGCCCTCTTACATTAGTCACTAATAAAAAAAAAAGCAGTATAGAGTTGCATATAGGTAAAATTTATGGAGGTATTTTCTCAAGTGAGAGTCTTTTTTCTCCAGTAACTCTAATTTATGTCAGGTTGACATAATACTGAGCCAGGACACTGATGAAATGTTGATGGTCCTATGTTGTATATGTCTTGTATAGATAACCACAGTTCTGAGTGCAAGAGCCATGCCATAGCCAGAAGACAATTTTTGTGTTATACCTCCCTATCTTCAGACTCTTACATTCTCTGTGATATACCACCTTATTCACAGTTTCTTATGTTCCTCAGTGTTTTCTATGCCTTGGAGGGGTTGATAGAGATTTTCTTTTTGAGAAAAATACTTTTGTTAATAATGAGTTTCATACAATGTATCTCAATGACACCCTGTTCCCTTTTATCCCTGATCTACCCTCCCACCCCTGTGCCCTCGAAATAAATAAATACATACACACATACATAAATGAATAAGTAAATGAAATGAAATCCACATAATGTGGCATCAGGTCCAGGTCAAGTCTAAGTTCCATGCCCAATGTGCATGCTGTCTTCAGCAATGGGATTTCTCTTCAACTTCACCGAGGTAATCAAGGGCAACAGCGATAGTCCATATTGTTAGGAGACTCTTGCACTGCCATTATCAATAAAGGAAGGTTCTAGGGTTTTTAATAGTCTAAGGCTCTTTGGGGAAGCACTATCACTTCGAATGACATAATTTTATATATGTATATACATACACACACACACATATGCATTTGGTAAAATTTTATGTAAATATAAAACAATTTCCTATTGTTTTTTCAAACATCATTAGTGTTATTTATCCCTGTCCTGTTGCATTCTCTATTGTCCTCCCTTCCTCCTCCTCAATTAATGCATGATACAGATTAGATATGATAGGGAAAATGGGGAAAACTTCAACCTCTTAATGGCCAAATAACATCTCTCTCTATATATGAATATTTGGAATGCTTCCATTTTAGGATGATACATGAAGAACACTGCTACAAACATTTGTGTTCTCATTATTTTAACACTCTTTGTATCCAAATGGAATTTCAGGTTGCCATGGTAATTCTGATACGCTTTTGTGGATAATTGCCATATTGATTTCCTATTGCACTGTATGACTGTTTCAAAGTACCCATATGTTCATGATTACATTTCTTTTTCTCTTTCTTTAAGGGTAATCCTTCTGATGAGTGGTATCTCATTGTGGTTTTCATTTCCATCTTGTGTACTTATGCACAGTCTTTGAAGAACCATTTAAACCACTTTTCTATTAACCAAGTTGTTTGTTTTTGTTGCGGTCATAAAGCTTTAAGTATTTTTGAATACTTTTATATTAAACTTTTATGAGATGAATGGCTTTTAAACATTTCCTTTCTTTCTTAGGTTACTATTGATGTACAGAAATTTTGAATTCTGATATACAACCCAGTTAATTTATTTGTTGTTGCCTATATTTTTGTGATCATATCTAAACAAATCCTTTTCTAATATTTGAATTTGCAGTGCTCCATGGGGGTACTTTTACTGTTTCCCACTAAGTGTTGATATATGGCTTTTAGAAAACATGAAAAATTTCTGTGTAGCCCCAACCAACTGTATACTTGGGATCCTGCTTTACCAGCATCTTGAGTGTTAGAATTTTAAGCATGTGCCACTACACCCATGGTAATCTATTTAATCCCAGTCAATCTCAAATTATTTTCTATTTTTCTCCATAACTTTTTCATAAATTTATTGTCTAAAAGCACGTTAAATTCTTCATTTTTGTGAATTTCACATAGTCCCTGTGGCTACTGTCTTCTGATTTCTTTCCCCTGTAATCAATGGAAATATTTCACATAATTTCAAGTATTTTTTTTCAATATAAAATTGTTTTGTGACAAAATACATGTAGCATCTGTGTAATTGTTTCATGTACATGTAAAAATAATTTGTATTTTGTTGTTTAGGAGTAAAGTGTCATATACATAGGATATTCACAGAACCTCTTAGATTCCAAATAACATGAGTAAGATGTTTTCTTTTGCCAATTTCATTTTATTTGTTCCAATATTTATATAAATATAGATCACCATTTTCTATGTACTTTAGATTGATCACTTCAATCATCTTACTACACAGTAAGATCTTTAAGCCCCTATGGATATCTTATTGCACAGGATTTCCTCTTAATATATTTTCTCTTTTTTTGCTGTTGCCGCCCCCTGCCCAGCATCAACTGATAGGCACAATCAAAAGGAATTGAAAATTTAAGTGTTTTCCTCTAATAAATGAGATAATAGGAGACATTTCATAACTGAGATCTACACGTGAAAATTCTCTAGTTATTTTTAATTTTTCAAAATATTTTCAATTAGCTTTCATCTAGATTTATTTTTCTGGATAGCTCTATTTTCTCTAGGATCTACCCTTCATATTCTAGACTTCTCAGTTTCCCTAATACCTCTATCCTCAATTCATGGAAATAATCTAGTTCTGCTTGAACTCTCTTTTACTACTTCAGGGTGTGGAATATAATATAGGTAGAAAAACAATGGGAATAGGGGACCACGTAATTTCTTCTCCTTGTGTTGCTAGGTGTCCTCTGTGGAAAATTAGTTACAATCAGGCACTGCTAAATGATGGGAATAAATTCTGAGAAATGAATTATTAGGCAAGATTTATTTTATCCTACAAGAAGATAAACTGCATCTATATAAACTAAGATGGGTACATTGCCACTAGGTGATATAACCTTATGAGAATGCCAGTATAACATGTTATATGGTCAGTCAAAACACCATTATGCAGAAAGTGATGAATTTAATATATTCGACTCTCCTTTTTAGTTATTTTCATTAGAGAAAAAAATGTAGAGTCCAGTATTAATCTCTTTATAAGTAGAAATAAAGAATATGTTACCTTCTTTTTTTGCCCATAGCATAGTGTTATATAAATACTGAATCAAATTTCAAATATTGAGAAAAACTTTGAGCACCTAGGACATATCTTTTAATTTCAATATAATTGTGACTCAGCCCTAAATTCATGTATTAACAAATTATTCATTAGGCAAAAGATCATATTTTTTCAATTGAATTCCCTGTTTGACATAAAAATGCATATATCATAGACACACAAATTACATGTAAATGATAAAATAGCATCAAGAGATTTTCCTTAGAGAGACATGACAAACCTTAGCATGTATGCATACACATTTGTTTATGTCTGGCAATAGTTAACTTCTCATCAATAAGAACCTCCTCCTTGATAAAATCTTGATTAACTAAAAATTAACTAAGCTTGTAATTGACTCATTTACCCAGATATTATTCCACTATTTGATTTGTTTTATTTTATTTGAAAAAAAAAAAAAAAGACTAATGACAAGAAACAAATTGCTGTCTTTAGCCAGTAGTAATGGAGGAAATGAAGAATTATGGTAATTTATATAGAAAACTTATCTTACTTTTTTCTGCAGTATCCCAGTTGGTAGACAGAAAGGAATGATGAGTCATATGCATACTCTCAGCTCCATACAGCTCCATGAACATTTCCGTACTACTTATATACCTGTCCATACAATCATCTAGCTGTTATTGGAAAAAAAATATTTTGCCTTTGATAGTATCCTTGAATTTCTTTAACATGAGATACATGCCTTTTACATACTTTTGAGAGAACTGCTGAGAGAAAAAAGCAGAGATGACCCTATGATACCCCTTGTTCTAAGAATAAGCAATCTCAATCAATTATCCCCTCAATGTATTTACTTATTTAAAGAAGTCATATTGAACCAGTCAGTGCATATCTGCATATGAATTCACCAGAATTTCAAATATGAATAGTATTCATTTCTAACTCTCTGAAAAGCTAAATATGTCTAACTGTAGGATCTTTGGTGACTTCTGAGGCTTATCCACATTTTTTTGTTCTATATTCCCTGATAATTACATCTCTTTTTTCTTATGTTAATCCAAAAGTCATTGCCTTGACATTTTATACAATATCTCTAGATTTGCTCTCTTGGCAACACATAATAAGTCTATCTTTATTTGAAAAGGCTCAATATTACACATATTACATAGCAGGTACTAAGTAATATTTGTCTAATGAGTAAAACTCTAAAAAAACTCAAAAACTCAAAAAAACTCTAATTAGGCTCTCATCCCCATGCTTTAATTCTCTTTTCTAAAGACATTCACTATTTTCTTAACTAAACAACCCTAGTTGGATCAAACATCACTAATGTGACATTGTATTCAGTCATCAAAAAACATTTTAGTTGCTTTGATTTCACATTGTTCACCTGTTACTGCCATATTAAAGCAACAAAATAGAACCATACATCCCTGTGATGACTTGAAGGTTGTCTGACATATGCATGCTGATATTCGTACAGTTCATTTTTATTGCCTTTATAGCATATGTTTTATTTTATCAACTATTAACTATGACATGGGACTTGAAGCTTATTATTGCTACTATCTAATTTTTTTTTAATTTTTGAGATTATACTTTAATTATATACTTCTCCATTCCCTTTCTTCCCTCCAAATTCTCCATATACCTTTCACACTCTTTCAAATTCATGTTTTTAAATCACCAATTGCTACTGCACAGACACACACACACACACACACACACACACACACACACACACACACTCTCTCTCTCTCCTAAGTAAAACCTGTTTGAACCTTTTAACAGTACCTATATGTATGTTTAACATGCTATTGTCCTTTTAAGACTGAGAACTATGAGTTGCTCTATTTTTTGTTGAAATTAAATCAATTAATATTTAAATCCAAGGATCATTATTGACTACATAATGGATATTTGGAAAAGGCTTTCCAATTGCTTACCAATATTTAGTGAATGTGTGCCAGCAATGCTAAAATCAGGCATTTTCTAGTTTGGATTTACCCAGGAAGAATGAAAATAGAACCTTCATTGAGAAATATTGCATGGCCAATTATTATGACTCCTACATGCAGTATCATTCAAAATGATTATCTTGTAGATCAAGAAAAATTGAATTATAAGACCCAATTCTGCAATATACCTTGTAGCCTCGGTGAAACATTGCAGGGTTTGTGCAGGGGTGTCCATATACTTCCTGACACCAAAACTGGACTTGGAAATATCAGATATTTTGACCAATGTGATACAATTATACCTAATACAAAGCAGGTTCACAAGTGCTACCACAAGAAGGCTTATCTTTTCTGATTATGTCATTAGTAATAGACAACTATGTTCTAATTAGGTGATTATTCCTAGAAGATGGAAGACCCATGGAAGGGATCTTCCCTGTTACTATCATGGAACCAACTTGAGTTAGCTAAAATGAAAATGTATCACATGTAACATTGTTTTGTTTAACAACTATAGCTTACTACATTTAAAAATAGCAAACCAACACAAATCTATCGATATGAACCCTTTCCCAATGTATATTACATGACAGTAGCTTGGGTTTTATAGATGAAGAAAACTTCTGAATCAAATAACAATAGAGGAATCAATGAACAGCTTTTCTATATACTGCACTGAAGTAACCAAGAAGTTTGTAAAGCCTCATAAAGTTCATTTTAAATTTTTATTTACATAATTCTGAATAGAGAAGTTTTGGAAGTCATCTTAAAGTAAACTCAAGATACAGAATGTCACTGACAAAAAGAAAATTGCCAAGTCACATTAATAGCAAAAAAGAGTTTAAAACTCAAAGAAATGGTTTAATCTAGCCAGAAAGGAGATTGGAAGTTGTCTTTCATCATGATAACAAGTATAAAGTTGAACAACTCAAAAATTTGTGACTTTCCTTAGCTCTGCAAGGGAAATATAATCATGGTAAATTGCCACTGCCTTATTACAAGCGATAAAGATAAATTTAGGGAACCAATACTTAATGGAGCAAAACTTCACAAGCAGAAACTCTGTAGGTATAGTATCAAGGTAGTGAAACAGAACTGTGATAGACAGATTGCTGAAAGAGCAGTATAGACAAATCAAAATGTCAGTCTCTGGGGTATTTAATCATGGGAGAGGGAAGTTCTGTCCATGTTAAATTTGGCCTTAAGGAGCTCAACCAAGCTCTCACAGAGAATGTTGGATAAACATCTATCATTGTGCTTTTGACAGGGATAGAGGAAATTTTCACTTTTAAATGTTCCAGAACATTTTGTTCTTACTAGTTTCTGCCTACTGATAAAATTATTTGACCAGAAGCTACATTATTGGGATTTTAAAAAATTCAGACAAGACTTCACCCAAACTGGCATTGAAATTCTTCCTTTGCTTCCCAAGTACTGGAATTAAGGTTTTGTACTTCCATACCTCCCTAGCAATAGTGGGATTTAATTAGTACTTGAATTGCTTAGAATAAGGGAAATATTCTATTACAATTCCATTCAGTCACTCCACATCAGCTAAGATCAAGAAAACAATGTCTAAAAGGTGAAGTATTTTTGAAATATACAGCACAGTAACACAGGCTTACTAAGAATTTGGAAGCCAATAATGTACTATAGAACACTAACTGCTCAACACATTGCTTTCACACTTTCATATTGTGTCACAAAAGGCTAAAGGTAGATTTATATCACTTTATATGCTGAACACATCAAGACAGATACCATCAAGAAAAAGCTACCAGTCGTATTAAAAGGAAAACAAAATATACAAATCAAGCATCCCATTCACAGTTAGGTATGGCTATCATATTGGAGCTATCAGACTATGAATTTAAATCAGCTATAATTAATACCATATATTCACTCATGGACAAAGCAAATGGCATGTAGAGTTAGTGATTCCAACAAAAAAAAATAAAATAAAAAAGTGTTACAGACAAAATCTCTCTAAGAGACTAAGACTTTCTATAGTAGACATATTTTATGACTGAGAGAGTAGGCATAACTGAGGCGGAAAATCTCTAGTCTTGAGAGTATCCCAAAAGAAAATGTCAATACTGAAAATTAAAGTAAAAACATTAAGGGAAACAAAACCTATAATAGAACATCCAAGAGATGTGAAATCATTATAAAACTTTCCCATGAATAATGAGATATAAGAGAGAGAGTAAAGACTAAAAGAAACAGCAGAACTCCTTGAAGTGATACTGATATTCTGCAGGGGGAGAATTAGTCTACTTGTAGAAGAGAAAAGAGGAATTACATCTGTCTTCCTTTCAGAATATCTCAAAGAAATGAGAGACGACATGAAAAATCAAGCTATGGAGAGAGAGAAAAAGCTATCAAACAATAGCACTATACCCTGCAAAGCTGGACTTCCAAAATGAGGTGGAATTAAACACATTCTCAGATAAATAAATCTTGATATAATTTGTTTTCTGCAGGTTTACTTTGTTTAAAGTGTTCTAGAGAGAATACAGTGGGTAGGACAATAAATGAGTATACAAGTGATAAGTAATTGCAGGCTGTAGTAATTATTTAAAAAGCAACAAGGGAATGAATGAGAAACCAACTGGGAGTGAGATCACTTCAGGTACTTGTATTCGTCTGTTTTCTTGAGACATAAACATGAAGATGCCATTAGAATCATGGGAAGATTATTGGTTAAAAATAACAAAAGCAAAAACAAAAAACATCTGCAGCAAAGAGCAAAGAGAAGTTTCCTTGTTGAGGGCTGAGAACTATATTTTCTGTGGGTATAAGGAAAGATATTTAGGATGCAGTTAAGGATTATACTGCTTTACTAAGGTACTGGTTATAGGATGCCTTCCAAGATCGATGAATTCATTTGTTAATTACATTTCCCATAGCAGGCATGATTTCTCTCTTGTTGAATGAGTATAAATCCAATCAGAGAGCACTTGGTTATCACCAAGGTGTGCAAGTTGCTATTTCACTCTTAGGGTTATTTTGCCATGGTAGTCATTATTATTGTTCATATGTGCCATATCTGAGTAGGACTGTTGGTTGCTTTGGAAGCTTGTTTCATGCTTTCTGGTACCATGATGTGGAATTGGGAGGTTTCGATGAAATAGAACATGCACAGAAAACCACAACCCATCAAAATGAAGAGTTTGGAGACAAGTCCCAATGGATACATCTACAATACAATTCCTACACCTAAGGCTTGGGAACCTTTGCAGTAGATACAGGCAAAACGAACCAGAGAAACAAGAGATTGGATGTGAGATTTTATCTCCTGGGAATGTCAGAAACTACACGCAAAGTCTCAGCAACATGACTGACTGAAAATGAGCTGAACAACCACAACATACATGCAGAAGTGGATGGGGAAAAAGGTCAATAAGCCTCAGTCTTACACAAAGAATTATAGTGAACCTAGGAATCCTGTGAGTATGGGAAATAGTCGTCCCAAGAAAGAGCATACAAACTTGCTATTCAATTCTAAATGGTCAGCCCTGAAAACACACATGCAAGTAACAGTATACAGACTGAACATGACCTCATTTACTCCACAAAAAAATCTTGGGGTCCAAGAAAAAACACATTCATTCCTGAGGTTAAAGTGGATCCAAGATGAGATCAAGATTATCATGACATGTATTGAAGAGGGTGTATTCTAGACAGTGACCAGCTAATACAATGACTCTGCATTAGAAAAGAGGTGCTTTGAGCCAGTATTAGAAGGAGACTCCTGGACGACATGGAAATGTGGCATGAGAGGGGGTTTCAGTGGGAGGCGAAAACCAGATCATGCAGTTTTCAAGATAATATTAAAGAGAGTTCTTCCTATTCTTTCTCCTCTGCTTCCTTTTCCTTCTCTACTCTCTTAATCCAAAAGGCATAAAGAATTCATGAAAATGTTTTAATAGAGCTGTTACTATAACTTATAAGCATTTTGAAACTACTGAATAGACAATATATTGCAGATCAGCAAGAGTGAAGGCAAAGAAAACAGTTAGGAAACTATGCAATGGTATAGACAGAAATGATGGTAGAATGGACTAGATTCAGACTAATATGCTTGCATGTTGGTTCAAGGTCTTTCAATACATTTCTAAAATTGTACATACACTTTGACTTGATTTTTGGATGAATAATATAATTTGGGAATATTTTTATATCCACTTTATAGATCTATTTCTTTTATAAAGATCTGAACATAACATTCCAAGTTTTATCCAACTCATGTACCTTTCTGTTGGTGGACATTTAGACAAACATGTTTTCTCCTTCTTATAATGTAAGACTGCAGTGAGTGTATGTAAAATTGCCTCACTGTAAAGATGCACAAGTGGCATTTCTGTGAAAATTTAACATTTGAAGGGCATTAATATTATTATCTAGTAATTTTTAAAAGTCTATGAAGAATGTATGGGGCAGACCTGTGCCTCATAGTCTAATAACATGAAAAAAATATTTTGGGTATTTTTTTACTCACAGAAATTACTTTTGGATGCTTAATATTGAGGAAAAGAGAAATCAACATGTCGCTTAAAAAACACATTTGCTAATACTTTCTATTTGTAAGTTACCAGATTTGATGAACCAAATATTATTTTACTAGGCTTCTAAGGCAGTCCTAAAAGAATTCTACAACTTTGGTACCTCGAAGCAATGGAAACACACAAACTCACAGTTTTGTGTGTCAGTAAACTGAAAAGAAGTATGTTGGTAGGATCACATTCTCAAACATGGGTCTAGAGAAGAATCCTTTCTTTGTCTCCTCTACCATATAGGTACTGTCAGCACTCTGGTTTCTTGCGGTATGTGGCTGCATTATTACAACCTATAGGACTTTGTTCACATTGTCTTTTCCTCTGTGTGTATGTGAAATATCCCTTCCATTTCTCATTCATAGGAATTCACATGATTGCATTTACTCTCACTCAGATAAAATAAACTTTTCAAGTCCTTAACTGAATCCAATCAATTATCATATAAGAATATCATAAGTCTTGTACATACAAATTTTGATAATTAGAAGAATGTGGATATATCTTTAGGAAAGAAGAGATGCACCATTCATTTCATATTAAAAAACAAAACATATGGGGGAAACGTAATGTTTCTAGAACTAATTCAGTAGTTTAACAATGTTAGACTTCATGTTAGAACCACTGCAAGTTCTTTCTTTATACATTTACAAGATGATTTACAAGTTGAGGGGAGCCATGAATATTGTTCAAAGGTAAAGAGTTTCTTCCTTTGTTGGTTTCTTTTCTCCTCTTGTAAGTGAAGAAAACCAATTTAGAGTTTCCTCTGGAGACAATGTCTTATATATCACTGCTTATTTCTCACTATCTTACTGCAAAACACTGTGATACCTATCTGGCCACATGATACCCAATCATGGACTCATAATACTTGTCATATCAATCAATTTTCAAACTATAGGGCCAGGAAGAAGTCACAGAGAGGTCCCATTATTTATCTAAGCACAAAATCATAACTAGATCATACAGAAAGAAAGGAAATAGGTAGTGGATTTTGAGAGGTAGCCATTAGTGAATGAACAAAAAGACCATTAACTGTTCTGTCCTCCTCTTACACCCCCATTTATTAGACCAAGTACGTTATTATTCAAATAAATTACCTGAGTTGGAAATGAGAAAGTCAATGTAGGCTGGTTGCTTTATGTGCTTCCTAAAACTGCTTACTGTTATAATCTTGCTTATATTATCTCTCACTTTTATCCAATATTTCATTAGCTGAGTGATTTATGCATCTCATTAACTTCTAATGTAGCTCCCTATTTGATTCTTGTATAAGATCCATAAGATAGAAAACCAAGGGAAAGCAAGTGATGCTCCAAGATCATCAAATACCTGCTAGATCAAAAATCACTTCTCACAACCATCAGCTTGTGAATTCTTCCAACTTACTATGAAATACATTCACACTCTCATTTATTTCATTTGGGAAACACGGTACAACATGATAAAAGGATGTGAATGAGCTGAAGAAAACTGAAAATGAATATGAATAAGTTGAAAGACAAGTATAGCCAAATCATTCCTGAATCTCACTGCTCCCAGACAGTGGGATTCTGAGCCCACAGTCCAGTTAAGCTAGCTATTTGCATAAACCTGAGCAGGAAACTCCAGAATGGCTTTGCACCTGCTCTAAAATATTGGCAAATAGAGTTCTTTCAAAATAGGCAAACCAGGGTGCACTGGAATTAGGCTTCAGAGGATCACTCATGCCTAGCTAGTTTGCAGGATAATGGCAGTCAGCCCAGATGGTCTGCATACTCTGTTGCCTAGATTATACTGGATGGCTATGGACTCTGACATTCAAATATCCGTTGTGGCATCCATTTTCATTATGCAAATTCCTCCCACTTAAAAGCAAAAAAAAAAAAACCAGTAACTAAAATTAGATATCGAAAGTAGAATTATTTTTTATCAGACAGTAAGCATCACAACATGTTTATAGAATCTGATATGAAAAGTCATTATATTCAAACGCAACACTGAAAAGAAGTTTTTGTTCATGTATGTGCTTACATGTTTAAGCCTAAATACTATCCAAGATTTTAATCTCCACATTTTTATGAAAAAATGATTTCTGAAGCTTAATTGTTTCATTCAAGTGAGAGAACTCCCTAATAAGACTTCTTTGTGCCTATAGTTAAGCTGTTATTATACATAATCAAAATAGTGCAGCTAATACCATGAGTTTTCTTTCTAATTCAATTACACCAACACACTGCTTTATGTCTCACTCTCAATATTTCCCTTAATTCCAGCTCCTACCTCTGTACATTAAGTTATAGTTGAGTCTGAAGATAGCTTACTTTTTTCCTTTACTATTAAAACAAAATGTTTGAGATTCTTTATGTTGCTTTGTTTTTGGAAATTTATGTTTGCTTTCTAAAATTCCATTATTTAAAAATCTGTTTTCTAAGGGATGGAGTGTGAAGATTTAAAATTAAAAAATTTAACGGAGCACAATTTTCTATAACTAAATTCATGATTAGGTTCAACTACTTACTGTTTGATCTTGGGCAAAGCATTAAATGGTCCTAAGCTCCAGCTTACCATCATCAAATCGAAAATACTAATACTTCCCCAAAAATAATCAAGGCCTGAATAGTTATGACACATTTAGCATTGTGCTAGCTACACAGTGAGTCAGAATCATTATTTAACAGATTACAATTATAAAAAGCAAACATAAACCTCAGAAGTCATTATAAAAGGCACAATGTATGAATGTGTTAGGGAAATGCTAAAAAAGACATTTTATTACCCTATTTATTCTGAACCAAAAAAAAAAATTCTGCCAAGAAAAATACAGGTAAATGTATTTGTACTTAGAAACATATAAACTTTCCACAGCAAAGTGTCCCAGCCCACTTGTCACTGATCAACAGATACATCATGGTTTGAATAAATATAGAATATTTTCTGACTATTACAATGTCTAATGCTAGAGAGTTTGTGCAAGTTACTAATAGGTAAAGGTAAAAAGAATAACTTACCAGAAGAATAAGAGAAAAAGGTTATACAATGCAAATAACAAGAAAATTGAATAGCAGTGAACTCAAATTTTTAAAAAAATTTTGAATAACAAGTTAACAATACCATTGTCTTATTGGTTTTTAATTTATTTTGCAATATCAATTGTTAAATTGAAGTTTACTTCCTTACTTAATTATTTTAATGAAAGAAAATATCATTTAGTACAGTGCAAGGACCACCAGACTGGGTGATAACAATACTACTCAGCTTATAGTTCTAGTTTCTAATAATTTTCAAGAAAAAAATTCCATGTTATCAAAAATAACCACAATTTGGAGTGCTTGCATAGGTGCTGTGGCTTTTGATATCATTTTAGCCTGCTTTAACTGTTATAGCACATTAGCAACAATGAGTAATTGATAAGAATACAGTTTTATTTGGCTCATGATTATAGAGGCTAGAAAATGTCCAAGAATGTGG
The DNA here is from genome assembly GCA_026225945.1 of Cricetomys ansorgei. NCBI lineage: Eukaryota > Metazoa > Chordata > Mammalia > Rodentia > Nesomyidae > Cricetomys > Cricetomys ansorgei. Next base: position 450,296 of record JAMJFZ010002884.1, on the reverse strand, counting down.
TGCCAGCCCTTGCTTGGCATACATTAAGGACCTTCTTGCTTCATCATAGAAAAGCATAGGAATACAAACTCTATTTTTCTTCTTAAGTTGTGTTGTGTCCTTATGGGAGACCCATGCTAATAATATAATTATGATAGCTTCCTCAAGACTCCACCTCCAAATTCAATTATCATTTGAGTTTGCAAATTAAGTTTCCAAACAGTGGGTTTATTGGGGATACCTTAAACTCTATCATGTATGTAGTGTCTCTCAGTAGGTAAGTTTCATCATAATGTTGAATAAAATGTCTGTATTAAACCAATGTTATGCTCACCTAACCTCCTCCTTCTAACTTGGCCCAAATCAATCACAACCATTTTGACATTTTCATAATAAGAGTACAGCATACAGACATTAAAAAGACTCCCAGATAACAATGATGTGCAGTGGAGTATGGGAGCTATTATATGAGGCTGTTTCAACAAACTCAGCTTAAACAATCTCTGATTTTTAATTATGTTCTAAAATATATTATTGCCTTTAATATTGTAGGTATATTTTATAGCAAGCCATGAATGGTGTGAGGAAGGAATTGATGAAAGTCTTCAAACTTCTTGTAAATCCTGGTCATTCTACTTAAAGCTGTGTTTGACCAGCAATATATACAAAGAACAGAGAACTGCTTAAGGTACTTTGACTCACCGATTGCCATCCCCTTTTACTTGGCCTTCAAATGTGACAAAGTTTCTATCAACCTCTGTAAATTTTTCCACTCCCATTAAATGTGACAATGTGTTGTGTAGGCTACTTAAAGTTCCAACTTTCCCTACTTGTTATATTAATTACTTTATAACTATGGAATATTTCATTTATTGGCTCTTCTCTTTTTGTCTCTCTGTCTCTCTCTTTCTTTTAGTCTCAGTCCCTCTCCCCCTCCCCAACTCTCTCTCTCTCTTCTCCTCTCAGTTTTCAAACAAAACTCAACAGATCCATCACATCAGGAGGCACAACAAAAAGGAAATTTCATTACATGTGTTTATTTATTTGTACATTTATTTGTGTGTGTTCACAAATGCATTGCACCACGGCATATGTATGTCAGTCAGAGAACAATTGTATGACTCAGTTCTATTCTTCTACCACATGGGACCATGGGATTGAACTCATGTCATGAGGCTTGGCAGCAAGCACTTTTACCCACTGAGCTATCTCATTTACCCAGAAAAGCTTTTAAAAAATAACAAAGTAAATTAGAAGATAAATTTCATCAAGATGTGACAACTTTGTCCAATAGAAATAAGTGAAATTATTGAAGCCTTATTTTTTTTATTTTAGAACTATAAAGCAGTTGTAAAGAATTCTCATAGAATATTTGGTGCTTATTCAATTTTCACAGATAAGTTCATTCTCCCAGGATGGGAATTACAGGACTGTGTTGCCTCTGTTGACCTGGTTTTAGTGCATCTTAAAGTGAACCACATTGTGGGCTACTACTATGATTCTGTCTCTAAAGCAAACACCAAACTGCATTGTTTTTGGAGCCTTTCACAGTAACTTGATATGAAGAGATATTAGGACAAGACAGAGGTTGTAGAATACTATAAAGGAAGTTCAATCCTAGAATGGTAATAATTTGTGAAAACTCTACTTACTTCATAGAACATATGACAGATTTTCAGCTGTTTTTTATTTGTAATATAATGTATTTCTATGAACTAAAAACAAGGAAACACCAGGAAAAAATGAGATGTGTTGTTTGTAAAGCAAAGGACTTCCTTCATAATAATTTGCCAAGAAGCTACTGTTTTCTGACTTAACAAAAGCCCATAGAGACATAATTATTAGAGAACAATCAGTTTTAGAGATGACAGCATTAATTATAATGCATTGAGATCTAATAAGTATGCTCTTTCTCTCTTATTTTTTGCAGAGTCGTAGGGTATTTTAAGACCGAGTCTTCTCTGACGTCCTGAGTGCAGGGATTACAGGTGTGTGCCCTTATACCTGACTAAGAAGAATAGCTCTTCAAATAATTACTTAGTTTACTAAGTAGAGTGATTATAAGAATCCAACATAAGCATGGCTGATACAATTAAATTGATATGCATAATAAAAATAATTAATATTATGTAGAAATAAAAGAAAAATCAAGAAGGGATTCCCATTAAAAAGGCATGATGTTAAATGTGACTTTTTATGGACTTGAAGTTTGATCAAAGCCTAAGTAGTTAGAAATAAGCAAAGCAGCATAGTCTGATACTCAAAAATATGTTAGATAATGTGCAATGGCCACAGCTATATTTCTAAATGTGTCTACTTACAAAAAACATTCATTACCAAGCTATATAAAGGAAGGCCAATACATTTATTTTTTTGAAATTTTTTTGCAGGCATGAGAATTGGGGCCTGATAAGTCCATTCCTTCAAAATAGAGAGAGACATGGAAAAGTGTCAATGTGAAATTTACTTCTATCAATGATGGATACACATGACCTGTGAGACAGTGAAGAATCCCCTGTAAACAAGTGAAACTGCATTGTCTCAAAATGATGCTCAAGAGTATTGGCAGCACTGTCAATGGCCCTAAGCAACAATATTGACTCAGACTCTAATGCTTGAATGAAGGTAGTCATAGTATCAGTGAGTAAAGGTATTGTGCATGATTCCAAATTCTTCTAAGAGTCTCTTGATGCAAGACTCAGCACATATATCTTAGTAAGTGAACAAATTAGCACTATAAACCCTCTATATAGGGTGCCATAACACAGATGGAAAGTGAGTGCATCATGCCCCATTTACAATTATGGCAATGATAACTTAAATAGAATTATCCTTACTATGAGTAACAAACATAGGCACCAGAGTATAAATAAAGGATATAAACATGCAAATCAAATTAAAAAAATACTTAGAATCCCATTCACCATGATGAGGATGGACTTAGTCCAGTGATATACAGGTGATTCAATAAACATAAAACAATAAATGTTGTAAATTTGATAAATGTACAAAGAGAGTGGTTCTCAAGCCATGGGTTGTGACCCCTTTATGGGTCAAATGACCGTTTCACAGGTGTTGCCTAAGACCATCTGCATATCAGATACTTGCATTGCAATTTATAACAGTAGCAAAATTACAGTTATGAAGTATCAAGTATCCCAGCAGGAGGAACTGTATTAAACTGTATTAAAGGGACCACCAATCTAGATAGTTTCAGATAAGACTGTTGACAAAATCCTGTCTCTGTTCATATCAAAAGTCTTGTAGAAACTTAGAATATAAGGAACATACCTCAACATAATACAGGTTATATATGAAAAATCAATAGTCAACATTATATTAAATAGGGAAAAATTCAAAACACTTCCACTAAAACCAGTAAGAAAGCAAGGATATCCACTTTCTCTAATGTTAATCAGTATAGTACTGGGAGTTTTAATCAGAGCAATAAGAAAAGAGAAGCAAATAAAAGCAATATAAATATGAAAGGAAGAAGTCAAAATATGTCTACTTGCAGATGAGGATTCTATACATAAAAGTAACTAAAGACGTCACCAGAACACTTTTAGAACTGATAAAATGTCAGTACAGTGAAAGGATTCAAAGTTAACACACTAAAAATCAGTAGCCAGCCAATATACTGATGAAGGGGGGAAAAGCTGAAAAAGAAATGGGGGGATACATTTATATGACAAAAATAAACTTTGAAATAAATCCAGCCAAGGATGAGAAAGACCTCTATAATGAAAATGTTAAAACACTGAAGAAAGAAATTGAAGTGGACACTGGAAGGAAGAAAGACCTCCTGTGTTTATGGACTAGGAGAATTGATGTTGTGAAAATACCAGTTTTACCAAAAACAACCTCAAGATTCAGTTTCAATCAAGTTACCAGTGATTCTGTTCACAGAAATGAAAAAACAACCTTAGAATTCATATAGAGGCTCAAGAGTCCCTGGATAGCTAAATCAATGCTCAGCAAACAAAGAAATGCTGATGGTGTCCTCATACCTGATGTGAGTTTGAGGCCAGTCTGGTCTACATATCAAATTTCAGGTCATTCAGGGATACACAGTGAGACAGGGCTGCTGCTAAGCCTGATTGCACCGTATTATGCCATGTTTTGCTGATATCCCAGGGAGGTCTGCTCCTTTCTAAAGGGAAGCATAGGGGAGTGGAACTGGGGAAAAGGGGAAATGGGGAAGGTGGACTGGGTGGAATGGAGGATTGGGATGTTTTGTATGAGAGAAGAATAACTTTTTAAATGATACTAAAAATAAATAAAACTATTAGCCCATATTAATTGTGCAAAACAATGAATTTTTCATATATGTACACTATGTCATTGGATCATGTTTACCCATGTGCTCTCTCTTATCCTTCTCCCACCTCCTGTGGAACAGACCCCCTTTGACTTTCATGTCACATGCGTGCGTGCGTGCGTGTGTGCGTGCGTGTGTTGTGTTTGCATACGGATGATGTAATCTTGGAGAGACCATAGAAGAATGTAAGGGGTCCTTTTCTATCACACACCACCTTATTCCTTTGATAACATGGTATCTTGCTAAACCCACAGCTAGGCTGGCAGTGAGCAAGCCTCCCACCATTACTGTATTGATGGATTACAAACATATCGGCATAGTTCCACTTTGTGGGCTGGTGTTGGGGACTCCAAATCAGATCTTCATTTGTGCATCACACATGTCTTACTCACTGAGTCATCACAGTCTCATTGTTTTCAAAATATATTTCTAGTATGAGATATGAAAAACAGTGCAGGGTACATTTTAAAATGTAGATTGGAAGCAAATGTGAGGACCTCTGGTTCTTAGCTTACTATGTTTTGAGTAATTGAAAGGTGGAGCAAGATAGTGCATAAATAGAATCCTCAAGTAATCACCTCTACACAGATGTGTGAAATTGAATACCTAATCATGTACCAAACGATCTTCCCATGGGCTAAGTAAGCTAGGTGAGAAAACATACTGCCTGGTTTTAGTAAAGTATGAAGGAAAAGATATATCAAAGAAGATAGGGTTGAAAGAGTTGCCAAAATCATATTAGTCCAACTTCAAAATATATGAAGAGAAAGCCTCTTATAAGATGAAGAGGTAATTAAATATTTACCTTGGACTTGCAATGCATGCCAGGCCTACCATGATAAAACTCAAATCTGGGCAAAATTCCATGATCCATTCATTTTATTGACTTGTATATCTGCACTAATAAGGTGGCTGATAATAATACTTCTTCTATTCTTGAGAAGTAGAATGAGGTTTCGGACTCAAGTTTCCAGAACTTGGCACATAAATTTTAGCATAGGACTTTGTCACAGAGATTACAGCTGCACCCTCTGTGGTGATCGTATGCATCAAACAGAAATCACACAGCACTTTGGCCAGGCTGATGCTCACACAGTGCCTATACCTGCCCTAGCATCAAAGAGAGACTTGTTTATTAGTAGGTTAGGTCAGTTTTGGGCCTATATACCGGCAAGACTTGGAGTAATCCTGGATTCTACGTTGTTACAGGCTCTGCAGATCCTGGTCATTATAAATCTTGGGGATTACCTATGTTTCTGTCTAGGTTGGTGACAAATGGTCTGTATCTACCATCTGTATCGCATTCTGAGGTAGTTATATAACAAGGCCAGTGTTCACATATGAAGCTTCAAAATCAAATCCATCATGAGGCAGAGACCCGTAACCTAGTGAGGTGGGTTTTTATTTTGTATTACTGCTACTGAGATACTGTGCAGGTCTCTCAGCTTTGAGACTCAGGCATGACACAGAATACCATCAGACCAAATAGCCAAGGTTATATCTTCTGAGCTCTACCCCAGCCTGTCAGCAATGCATAAGGCAATACTGCATCTGTTATGTATATGAGGAGGTATATAGACAAGTCTGCTCTTTGGAACTCAGTGCCAGAATAGTATACCCAAATATTGGACAGAACCTACCAGCCAGCACTGCCTGGCTGGCCTATGAACTGAATGTCTGCAACAGACCCAGTGTGTTATGGATATATATAGCCTTAATCACTTCAAATTCTACTACAGTAAGCATAACCCATATCTGGTTGCAGCACCCTCAGACAATGAGCCAGTTTCAGAAGCATCAGATGGTAGTGTGTATCTTGGTTCTACAGTAAAGCTCTGACAGTCTTCATAGGCTGAGGATCCAGGTTTTTACATGGCTTTGAAGCACGGCATGAGAATCTACTTCTGGTCCCTCCATGGTAACCTTGCCCATATTCATACAGGATTCCATAACTCATACCACAAGCTGGTTGTTATGTAAGAGGAATACGGATTTGTCCCAGACCTAGGGAGAAGCTTGAGTGTTAGACTACTATTTGTAGACATTCTCATGGTTTGTGATTTAAAGTTCAACCATGGATTTGGGACAAACCTAAACTTGATTGTCTTTTAATGTAAAACTGTAGAATCTAGGTATTCTAGACCTAAATGCTATCCATTGTTGACCTAGTAAAAGTGAGTATGGTTTTAGAGAAAATAAATACCTTGCTTAGACTTTCTGAAAAGAAAGGAATTGAAACAGATTCATAAGGATAGAATATAACCTTATATGTCAGGAAGATGGAATGCAATAACTATTATGATAAATACCAAGAGCTTTCAGGAAACTATGGCCCCACATAATAGTCAAAACATAAGTGAGAATCTGACAAGATATTAGCTAGGAAGAGTGAAAAATAGGTATAGACAATTTAAACTAGCTGTTTAACAAAACTGAATTTCCAAACAACAGAGAAAAGATTCAGTGCTTTGAGAAATTTAACAAATTTGAGGAGATGAAAATGAAGAAAATGAAATTATACCTCTAGTTGAAGATCTGCAAGCAATCAATGGCTCCAGAGAGAGGGAAAAACTGACTTCTCCAGGTATCAGCTCCCCCATTATACAATCGCAAGTCGCCAGATCTAAATACTTATATACAAGAACAGTAGATAGACTCAGTAGGTTGTGTGGGTGGGCGGGTGGTGGTGATGATGCTAATTATAAAAGAAGAGGTCATCAAGTTGAGAGGGAGATGGATGGGTAGTGAACACAGGAAGAGATAGATGGGAAAAGAGTATGGATAGAAATGATGCAAATACAGTAAGTACAGTATGAAATGCTAAAACAAAAAAAGAACAAAAGAAATAAAGTGAAAATCCAAGTGTCAGCTGGATATAGTGGCTAATGCCTATAATCCTAACTATTTATGAGGCTGAAGCAAAGGATACCTTGGGTCCAGGAATCTGGATCAGTCTGGGCAATAATGTGAAACTACATTTCAAAAACAGCCCCCACAAATAGTGAGCTTAGGAACAAGCTATTTGAAAGTACACAGCTAAAAAATAAAGATAATAAAGACACAGGAAAAAAATAAGGGAATTTTGAGAAAGAATAAAAGGTATTCTGGTTATTGGGATTCCATATGAACTTGATCATGTCAATGATATAGAAACTTAATAAAGACATAACAGAAAGATCCCTGATCCTACAGAATGACACACATATCTGAGTACTGGAGGTAAAAAAGTCATCAGTACAAATTTAGTTCAACAAAATTTGAGCAAAAAAATACCCTCAATACTTTCCCAAAGGGAAGTGGTCAAAAGAAAGTTTTCAGAAAAAAGAAAAGAAAAAGAAAATTAACACAGATAAATACCCCAAAAACATCTAAATATATAAAGTCAATATTAATAGACCCAAGGGGAGAGACAAGATTTCAATATAATAATACTGGGGATACTGGCGAACTTCACAAATCCTCTTTCAGGAATGGACTAATCACTCAGACAGAAATTCAATAAAATTAAGAGATATCAACCAACTGTTTATTATATATGTCTACAGAACCTTTTATCAAGTTGCTATATAATACACATGATTCTGAGCAGTGCTTTGAAAATTCTTTAGGACAGATGACAGATAAGCCACAAAACTGCTCTTATCAAGTTTTATAAATTACAATAATAGAGTTGAGATTTTTCTCAACACAATTCAATAAAACTAGAAATCAATAGCAACAAAAAATTGAGACTTTACAAAATATAACAGCTAGTAGTTCAAGAAAGAAATCAAGGCATAACAGTGATTGCATGCATGAACTCACTGCAACTGTAATTATCTACCTACTCCCTACACAAGATTGGGTCTATAAGTATTTCCTCATGGATGATGAAAAGGACCATGACTTACCCTTCCAGGGACTATTGGCCAGCTAAGGGTTGTTGTGTGAAGGCTTATCATTTTCTTCAGTGATATGACCACTTATATGATGCCATTATTCTAGTAAATGACTTTCCACTCATGCTACACAAAACTCTAATTAAAATCATTGGATCCCATAATAAAGAAAACATAAAAGTAGTCAGGGAACTTTTGAGGAGAAGGGTTGCAACGTGAGCAGAAGATGAAAATAAATTCATTATAAAAATGCTAGAAACTGTATAATAATAAAAGATTAATATCTTGAAATAAAAATGAAGGTACAATGTGTCTAAAACATATGGAATACAGCAAAAAGCAACACTAAGAAATGTTTGACAAAAAAAATGAGCATATCTGGAAATCAAAAAGATGTCAAATAAACAACCTCCTGTTATAGCTCAAGGAATAAGAAAATATAAATAAACCAAATTCTAACTTAGTCAAATCAACTGAAAGTTATAATAAAGAGCAAATAATCAATGGTGAGTGAAAAAATACAAAAAGATTAGGTAAATAAAAGCTGCTGCTTTAAAAATGAAAGAAATAATACTGTCCTAGTGAAAACAAGAAAATGGGAGTGAAGACTCAAAATTAAGAATGAAAGGAGAATCATATGTGTGTTAAATATACGATATATATATATATATATATATATATATATATATATATATATATATATATATTACATGGAAATAGAATATGATGAGAGATATAAACCAATACAATTGAACAAACAGTCTAGAAGTGAACTCATATATCTGTAGGCAATTGCTTTTCATTTCCCATCAAATGTATTGCGTAAATTGAATGGCCACGTGGACAAATATTGAAAATAATCATCTACTCCCCTGTGTTACAAGAATCAACTAAAATGTTATAAATGTTTAAATTGATAGGAAAAAAAATAGGTGAAAAGATTTGAAACATTGGCTGCTTTCCAAAATTAAAGGAAACTAGAGCAAAAATAGAATTACTTTAAACTAGAAAGCTTTTGTTCAGCAAAGGAAAAAACTTTCAGAATAAAGAAGAAACCACCCATTTGTAACCTATACTTGTGAGAGGAAGTTAATGTTTAGCATATAAAGATAATTTCAAAATCTGTAGAAAAAAGTCAATAGAAAATTGAAACGAATAAAGAATATTTTAACTGTTAAGTTCTTGCCCTTAAGCATAAGGATCCAAGATCTGATGCCCAGAATCCATCTTAAAAGCTGAGCAACATGGTGTGTACTTTGAACCTCAGCAGTGAAGATGTAGAGACAGGAAGATCTCTTGACTTTGCTGACCAGTCTGTCCACCCAATAAGGCCAGATCTTTGTTCCATATGAGACTCTGGTTCAAAAATAATAAGGCGGAGAGCAGTTTGTAAAGACACCTGACTTCAACCATGAATATGTACACTTACACACAGAGAAAAGGAAAATAGACAAAATAGTGAAATAGACACTTCTAAAAGAATTAATGCAACTGGCCAATTGATAAATGAAAAATATGAACAATATTATTAGTAACATGAAAATATCATATCACATCACTAAGAATAGACAATACACAAAAAATCATTGCCACTGTTGATGAGTTTGTAAATCATTCCAGCCATCAGAGAAGACAGTTTGGATGTTCTTCCAAAAATTAAAATAATAAAGACAACATGATGTTGCAATCTCACTCGTGGATGTATAACCAAAGAGAATAAAATCAATTATGTTGAAAGGATACCTGCACTTCAACCTTTCTTGCAGCACTTTTAATAAGTAGCCAAGTAATGAAAACAAACTAAGTGTCCATCGACTGAAAAATAGAAAAATGATATGACTCATAAACACAATAGGATATTATTCAATGTTTTAAAAAGAACATTGTTGCTATTTTTAGGTAATACAGATAAAACCAAAGACTATTACAATGAAGTCAAGTGAGGCCAGTACAGAAAAATCAAGAGTTTTTTGGTCCCATCCTATGTGGAATCTCAAAAGATGACCTTGTAGAAGTTAAAAGTCAGTTGATTATTACCAAGGACCACAGACAATCAGTAAGACAATTGACGACAATCAGTAAGAAGCAAGTTACAATTAAGCAGCTATAGAACATATGGTGAACTATTGTACTGTAGGATGACTACAGTGAATTGATACTCTATATCTCAGAAAGACATTTTGAACATATTCTCATAACTTCTAATGGCAATAATAGTAATCAACTGTTTTAAGTAATCAGTCTAAAGGATGCTTATTAAATAAGTACATAAGTCATGTCAAAATACTAATGAAAGTGGAAATATAAAGAATATATAAAATGAATTTGTTTGTATATCAATATATTTTAATGGTTTTGCCAGAAAAAATGATGTTTCAGTATTGACATGATTATACATATATTGAAACATTACATGGCAATCCAATATTGTTTAATGTTTATGTTTCTGTGTATCAGTTAAATGAGTTGAATTTAAATAAAGGGATAATTTAAGTAATTAAGAATATAATAATTAATTTCCAGGTTATTTTTAGAAATGTTCCTTACTAAGTTAATTAACTGTAAATGAATACTGGAGGGATCTAGAGCACCAGCTATATTAGAGAAAGAGGGATATGACTTAATAAGCACCTACATTTTATATTTAAAAAGCGTCTTAAGTTGTTTAACAAAGCTATAACAAGTTGTCTGGCCTCTTGTTAGGAAAGGAAGGAGACTACTTCTACAATTCATTTGCTTTCCTCCCCACTCTTCCTGAAAGAGTGGCTGGCCTTTTAGTTCTCTGGCTCAATAAAGGACAACTCTGAAAGGTCAGAACTATTGGTGTGCCAAGAGGGAGACAAGACACAGAATAAAGAAAAATTATGATGATAGACTCCATGTTGGCAAAATATCTTTTGTTTGATAAACTATCACCACTACTGATGTCCCTGAATTTGAAGTCATCCATTTAAATTCACAAACTTGGACTCACCTTGTTAAGTAACTAAAATTCAGGCTGACACTTTTTCCACAATCCTCCATGGACAGCTCATACTAGGAGCATCATATGAGAACTAAACTTGGCTTCTATTACTTTGCTCTTGCCTTTAACAAATTTAACAAGTAATTTATATCAATTCAAACAAAGTTAGTTTATATACCTTATGTTCCTACTTCTATTTGTATTTTAACACTACTTATAGTACTTATTTGATAACATACTTTGTATTTCTTTCTGAAAATAGATTATTAATATTATTGGCATTAGAAGATATGAAAAGACATTATCTCATAGAGGCAACAAGGATAGAGACAATAAGTGGATTAGAGAGAACAGAATCACTGGTTTATATCAACTTGGTGAGATATACATATTTCCTACCTCTGAAAATACAGAAGTAGGTAAGAGAGTGATCCAATGTATTTACACATTTACACATCTTATTCAGCAATTGATAATAATTTCACTAGTTTTTTTACAAAACACTTGTAATTAAATTTGATGAATTGGTGATGTGAAAATTTTTCACTATTATCAAGTCTTATGAATGGAATCTCTAAAAAGATTCATTTTTATTTTATAAGTATAGTTTTATGTGTGTATATAAGTACACCACATGCATGCCTGTTTTCAGAGGCCAGAAGCGGCATTTGATTCCCTGAAATTGGAGTTGAAACATTTTTGATCCATCAATATGAGTCCTGAGAAACAGACCGTGGATCCCTGAAAAATCAGCAAGTGTTCACAACTGTAGAGCTATTTCTTTAGCTCTATTTGAATGTGTGTTTAAGTATGTTTTTATAGTTCATTGTGGTCTCTCATATTTGTTTTTTTCTTTTCATTCCTGTTAATATAGCTTTATATTCCTTTATAATAACGATTTTTATTTTTTTTCTGAGAATTTTTTATATAATTATTTATAGCAATAATCTTGAGTAGAAAAGATTGACATTTGCTTCTGCTGGGTAACTGTCAGCACTTGCAATCTGATATTAGCACAACTCAATTTTAGGAATGAGATGACATGCCTATCTTATGATGGTTGTTGGATGCTACATCCTAGTTCTTTAAATTTAAAAATCATTCAGAAGTGCCTTTCAGCACCTCAGATTCTGAATTACCTCCTTCAATATTAACCAATATCCTTGTCTTAAATGAATAAATATTTTAAGCATTACAGAACATACGGCTTAATACTTAATTCTGGTGACAAGCATTCAAAGAGTAACAGAAAATACATAAACAAATGGATATTCCCATTTTATAATAAAACTTTATTTACAAAGATAAGAAGTGTGGTTTGCAAATCACAGTTTGTCAATTTTGCTACAGAAGAAAAATAGCTCCATATGTCCATCCACCTCCACTCCTTCCATACTACACTAAATCATCACATAATTTTCTGCAAGCCTGTTAGTTCACAACTGCCCCCAAGCAGATGGTTTTTATACTTTAATTGGCTATTTTAGCTTTCCCTTTTCAGTGCAATTAGTTTAAATGATCCAGTACACCATTACTTGAAACTCAAAAAGAGTTTTATAAAATCTCTGATTAAAAAAAGTCTAGTGTCAGGAGAGATGGTTGGAAATTGGGGGACATTTGGGAAGTTGTGTGAAAACCTAGTGCAGTGGACACTTCCTGAATTCTATGAAAGTGACCCTAATGAGGTCTCAGAGTAATGAGTGATATGGAGTCTCAACTGGCATCTCTTTTTGCCAGGCAAGGCTTCCAGTAGCAGGACTAGGTTGCATTCATTTGAGTTGTTGGCAGAGGAGGTCCCATGGAAAGCCCCAAACAAACCAGGCTAGTGCTCAAAGGATTGTACTCTGCAAACTGACAATGGGGCCCCATTGCAGAGGACAACACCAACACAACTCATTGAACGTGGAAAAGGAGAGCTCATGCCTCCATGGAGCCTTCACGCCTACATTCTAGCATCTTTGGTGCAGTAATGTACTCTGTAGACTACTGAAAGATAAACATGGACACCAATCCAGTAACAAAACCTTTGACTTAAAATATATCTGCCTGCAAAATATGCTAGGGAAATGTAGGCACAGAACTTGTGGGAGTAGTCAATCAATGTCAATCTAAGACCCACTCCACTGAGAGGGAAGTCATACCCAACACTACATGGGTAACCAACAACCAGAGACTAGCTAGCCAAGAGACCTAGGGTAAAATTAAACATGACTGGTCAAAAAACAATAAAATGACTCCTAATGATAGTCTGTTACTCAAAGATAAGTGACTTATCCAGTCCTCATGAGAAAGGCTTCTTCTGACAGTAGATAGGAACAGATGCAGAGACCTACAGCCAGACATTATGTGGAGGAGACACAGTCTCCATTGGAAGTCTCCATCAAATCCCTCCCTCAGAGCTCAGAATATCCTGCAGAAGAGGAGGTGGAAAGATTTTAAGAGTTATAAGGGATGGAGGACACTAGCAGAACATGACCCTCTGAATCAAGTAAGCAAGGTGCATATGAGTTCATAAAAACTGAAGCAGCAAGCAGAGAGCCTACATCAGTCTATGCAAAGTCCTTTCCATATATATTATAGCTATTAGCTTGGTGTTTTTATGGGGCTTCTAAATATGAGAATGAGTGGGTCTCTGACACTTGTACCTGTTCTTGGGTCTCTTTTCCTCCTGTTGAGTTGTCATGTCCATCTTAGATATGAAAGTTTATGCTTCATCTTATTATATTTTATTATGTTATGCCTGGTTGTTATCTCTTAGACACCTGTTCTGTTTTCTAATGTGAGACGGAAAGGGAATGGATATAGACAGGAGGTGAGGTGGGGAGGAACTGGGAGGAATAAAGGGGGGTGAAAATATGATCAAGATATACTGTAGCAGAAAAGAGTCTATTTTCAATAAAAGAAAAGAAAAGAAACAAAAGCAAAAGAAAAGGAAAAACATCTAAGAAAAGTCATTGGTTCTAATAAATCTCATTTCTACTTGTTCAAATTGAATTAACTACTAGTACTTTGTTAGAAGCAACATATTTTTATTATACCACTGAAATTTTCCCCAATATTGGTTATCAAAAATCTCACCAGCTCATTCTCTTCTATTGCCACTATTTATATACTATGGAATTTACCATCTCTATTAATTGAATGGCAAAAGATGTACACTAATTAGGAGATAAACACATTTGTCAATAAATTTATTTTCTATAAAGAGATGGGGTTCCAATTTGCTTTTTAAATCCTACTAGATCTAATGGCACACTTCAGTTGTTAATTCCAGATGAATTTGACATACAATCTCTATAAGCCTATACAAAATTATGACTACAACACTCTCTGAGGCTTTTCCAAAGAAACCTTATTTCATATCTACTTTCCTATACTTTAATAGTCATATGTATCTCCCTACCTACTCCTGATTCCTACCTGTTTATCTTTAATAGGATCAAATTATTTTCTTTTACATTTCTTTGTAATTTGGTGTGTAAATAAATAAGCTAGCAAAACAATGTCGTACAGCTTTCTTTGAATCTTGATGGATGGAAGGATGTGTGTCATAATATAAATACTCATTTAAGATGTTGTTAAGATTTGTCTCTAGCAGTAGTTTTTAACCTTCTTAATGCTGTGATCCTTTAATATAGTTCCCCATATTGTGGTGATCTTCAACCATAAAATTATTTTTGCTGCTACTTCATAACTGTAACTTTGCTACTGTTATAAATTATAATGTAAATATATGATATGCAGATAATCTTAGGTGATCCAGGTGAAAGGTTGGTTCAACCCCTAAAGGGGTTACAGCCTACAGGTTGAGAACCACTAGTCTATGGACTAGAGGTTGTGATAAAAGTACTCATAAGCATTCCTAAGAATGAGAATTAAAGAAGAGGTGACTCAACAAGTTAGGGCAAGCCAAATTATTCTCTAAGATAATAGTGACAGGAAACTGGCTGTAGTCACTGAGGAGACAGCAACAATAATTACCAACTATTGTCAATACATGAAAATGTAAGGTTCTGAATACTGAGGCATTTGAGGAAAATTGAATGTCTTGTTATTTTGTCAAAGTAGTTTTCCACTCCTCAAGGATCCATACAAACAATAGTTAGATGGGTGACTTTATCACTGTGAGAAGAGTTTGAAAATGCTTTGCTGAATGTCAAGTGAAAAGTTGCTATAATCAATATACTATTTGGAAAAAGAATAAATTAGGCTACTGGTTAAGATTATAACTCATTAGTCATGTTTGAATTTATGACCTCTCTCAGCCACTTAAAATACACAACTAAGATTAAACTCTATCAGTATGAAGGGAATATTAATTACCTTACAAAAGCATGCTGAAGAAAATGTTATATAATACATGCAGCATGTAGTACATTAGTCACATCCTCAAAGAATAATGTATGATAAAGAAAAGATGACGTAAATGGAAATAGCTCTGGGGGATTAGGTAGTACAGGTAATTCAAACATGGAAAAAGCTTAGGTAAGAGTTGAAACCATATTCTAGTTTGAACAGAGAAACAACTGTTAGGCTTGTTTCTTTCAGGCACTCAATGATAATTTCATTTGATCACTATGTGATCACTAAACGATACAGTGATATTTCAGTGTCTCTTTATGAAAACTATTTGAAATATATAAATGTGATTCTGAAAAGTCATTTAAAGTTTTTAATGGTCTACAATAACAACAACCCTATATATAAAGTAAAAATCTGATTTTCAGATTTGCCACAGTATATTATATAAATTATACAGTCTTCAGCACAAAATTATGAAACAGCAAAGTCGTTGTTTTAAGAGAAAGTGGAAAAGTGTTTGGTAATTAACTCATGATCACAATCTACAAATTAAGGAACACAAATGAAGAAGCACAAAATTAAACAAGTGTAGGTTGAAAGCTTTAAAAGACACTTCAAAGAATTGTTAGAGGGGATCTTATCAGCCATGTCATGGGAATTTTATCATAGAGAATGTTGGCTCATGGTAGGGTCATTGAATATGGAAATAGGTAACAGACGTGAACCGTTGAAACTGTTTTTACATAAATAAACTGATTTAAAAGATGAATCAAGGCAAGGCTATCACAGATTGTGTTTTTGTTGCATGAACATGAAGGTAAAAATATGACTAGTGGCCTCTGGTAGAATAAGTCTACTCTTATAAAAGAAATCAGAAAGGAAACAAGAGAGAATAGCCCCCATAGGCTCATATATTTGAATATTCATTCCCCAGCTGGCCTAACTGTGAAGAAGGATTCTTTGAGGTTTCAAAAGCCGACAACTTCCTGTTTAGCTCTTTCTGCTTCATTCTTGTGGATAAACATGCAATCTCTCAGCTACTACGCCAACACTATTACTGCCTACATACTGCCATGTTCCCTGCTGTGACAATCATTGACTCTAACTCTTTGAAACTATAAGCCCCTAATAAACTCTTATATAAATTGCCTTGGTCATGGTGTCCTATCACAGCAATAGAAGAGTAATAAATGCACAGATAATATAACTTATTGAAGTAAAATAAGGTAGAAAAGATCAATAATTAGATACTGCTTTATTGATTTATTTAGTGTTTTATTTAAAGCCCTACTTGTATTGTCTATTTGCCAAGTATGACTTCACTTAGTACCTGGAACAGAATGACCTAGAGAAATGAATGAAACAATGGGTCATTGCCCCTAATAACATGCTGACTACCACATATGCATCTGTAAAATCTTGTTTGCTTGCCCATCCTACCTTGTATAAAATGATAAAGTTGAACCCAATACCTAGGCCTTTCAGGAGCATTTGGGGTAGGAAGACCTGCTCTTATTTTGGATCATTTGAGGTTGGAAACTCACCTTGAATACAATTAATTTGACATCGGAAGACCCACCCTAAATCTGGAACATACATTCCGGTGGCAGAAGGTAAAAGGACATGGAAGAAGGAAGCTTATGCTTTTCGTACTTGTCCTTACTCTCACTGACAAGTTCCTTTTTCATTGGTGTCAAAGCCCACTTTTCCAAGATTCCTACATATACTGAAGACATCCAGACTTGTGGAATGAACAACTACTAAATTCTTGAACTTTTGATGGGGAGACAGCTAGCATTGGACAAGCCAGACCATGAGCTGTAAAACAATATAATAAATCTTCTTTATATAGAGAGAGTAATTCATCCTAGCAGCTCAGTTCCTCTATAGAGGCCTGGCTAATAACCCTATAATGAGAGGATAATACACCAGTTAGACAACATATGCTACCAAATAAAATCCCCAGTATTAGGAATGGATTACTTTATTTGAGTTGTTGCCATGTGAGATTCCATAGATTCCCCCAAGAACTACAGAACACATGCTACTAGATGAGAAACATAAGCAATAGCCTCACTCATATGTGAACTCTGCAATCTACAATAACATAGAGCTGTCAGAAAGACATGCCCATTGGTACAAAAGTTGCACAAATGTTAGGGGAGTAAGTATGTACTTTTTGCTTAGATTTAAGGCCAACTCCATGAGATATAACCCATACCTGACACTGATAAAGTGGTCCGAAACATAAGACTAGAGAGGTCATGGACCCCAAGGGAAACCTTACTACTATGATGCTAAATTTACATAGCAATAAAATAATTCCTAATGACTTACTGCTATACCTATATGTCTGAGCATTTCTCAACTCTGAGAGAAACTTCTTGGAGTAAAGTGTCAATTCACACAGAAACCCACAACTGGGTTGTGGATATGCAAAGAATAGGGGACTTTGGAGTGTTCAGTCCTAAATGAGATATCTTTCTACACCTCTCCTTCAATGCTCAGGGATATATACAGAAGAGGACATAGAAAGACTAGAAGTCAGAGATGATGGATAACTTTAAGAAACTAGAGAATTCAAGAAACCAGACAAACAGGGCAGATGCACATGTGAATTCACAGGAACAGATACATAAGACCTATACAAATTGTATCCAAACTCCCAGTATGGAAGAGAAAAAGGAAAGTTAGGCATAACATTCCTCCACTACCTCCTACTTTCTGAGGAGATCTTGGCATCAGATTGCTAATGGGGTAGGGAAAGTCAGTTTCCTTCAGTGGCATAGCACGTGGTATATTGAACACATTCCAGAGTCTGCTCCATGACTAGGAGTAATCAGCCAATATAAACACAACTAGACTGGACTAGACTGGTGGTGGGAAGGAACAAGAACATGAAGATGAATGGGTAAAGACATATGGATGACTTGAGAGGAGATGGGGAGACAGTGAATATGATAACAATAAATTATATGAAATTCTCAAGAATTAATAAGAACAATATTTTTAAGAAGCAAACACGAAATCACACTCTGCCTCTACTGTGCTCCTCCAAAGATTATAGCCTACCTTTAAAATCGTGTAAAATAAAAATGTGGGAAAAGTTATGGAATAATTACATGCTTTATGCCCTATTACTGAGAGCGCATACCCACTTAGGAAAGCCAAGATCTACTTAGACTGGGTGATTCTGCTGAAAATGTAGCTGAAAGCAAACCATATTCTTTGATCTTATTTGTCTCATGAGCTATAAAAGGAATTTGATTGAGTCCTGTCCTAACACAGTTTGTGTATATGTTTTCCCACAAGAGGTATTTATAAAAATATTCACTATTAGGTTATCCTTAAAGCTATATTTCTGAGTTCATTTCCCTTCAAGTAGAGTCTGAGACAGGGATTTTAGTTCAGATTGTTTATTTGGGAAGTGATCTCATAGAGTACAAGTAAGGAAGGGAATGTAGAAAGAATAAGATAATGAAGGAGAAATAACCAATAATGTTTATACTATTTAACAGTTAAATTCTGTTCAACTGCAGCCCTTCTGTTTTACAGCTAAGTACATAGTATTCACCTAAGAATGAACCCTTTGAGAGACCATTTGTCTCTTATTGATTGGGGAAAGATACAAAAAGAATTATCTCTAATACTCTTCAGGACTCTGAGGGAAAAAAAGAAATGGAATTCTAGAATTACTATGAGAAGTGATCCACTAGAGTATGAGGACTACAGCAGCAATGGAAAACTGATGCTACCCAGGAATGTTGTGTGGGGCACTAACCATAATCCTAAATATCTAACACCGGGTTCTCAGATTCTCTCTCTCTCTCTCTCTCTCTCTCTCTCTCTCTCTCTCTCTCTCTCTCTCTCTCTCTTCTCTCTCTCACACACACACACACACACACACACACACACACACACACACACACACACACCTCCTATAGTAAAAACAACCATACAACACAGGGCAACAGAAATAAACTAAATACAATTAAAAGCTTTAATATGATTTAATAGGAAAAGGTATTAGGTAAAAAAAATGCATACAACATGAATGCATTTGTTTAAATAAGCATATCTCTCAAAATTAAGCAATTGGCATTTAGAAATGCAAGCTCATATGATAAAAGTATACAGGATAACAAATGTATGAAAAGTTGAAATCTTTATTTTTAAGTCTGAAATGGTTATAAACGTAATCAAGCTTGTTCTGCTAATTTATACTGCTATTGTTTGGCTCCAAGGTATCATCATCCTCTTGACTAAATTATACCAATTATTTCTTTAGTATTTCTTGTCTGTAGATGTTGGCGTCTACAATCTATTCTCAACATAGAACCTACTGTGGTGCTGTAAAAATTGAATTGTAATCATGTCACTCCTCTGCAAAAAATGTTCCAGTTGTTTCTAGGAGCGAAGACAAAAGTCCCTGCAGTAACTAAAAAGGTTGCACACTAAAAACTGATGCTTTAACTCTGCAGCATCTATTTTCCACTAACTTATTCAGATCAAGCCACACTGCTATCCTTGTTGTTAGAATACATCAGGACCTCTTCTGAGTCAGTTCCATTGTTCTTTGTGTGATACCCACAGGGATTAGTTCTTCTTTTCTTAATCAGCTTTTCATTGTAGCTTTTAAAATATCTGAGAAAAAAAGCAATCTAAAGGAGGAAATACTTATTTTGACTTATGGTTTCAATCCCAGTTTTGGATGGCTCAATTGCTTTGGGCCTGAAATTCTGAAAGCATGTAATGAAAGATTTTTGCCAACCTCCTGGCATAGAGGAAGCAAGGAAAGTGAAAAGGATCCAGAATCCACCAAAGGACATGATATATACTTCAAAGTCATACTCACAATGATCTATTTCCTCCAGCCAAGCCCGACATCCTAATGGACAATTCAGTTTGAACTTCCTCAATGAATCTTTGTGACACAGTGACCTCTCAATATTGGCATCTAAGCCACACACAGGCATCTAAGCCTTCACTACACAAGCCTTTAAGCAGCAGTTCTCAACCTGTTGGTTGCAACCTTTGAAAAACATATATTTCCAATGGTCTTAGGAATTAAGACACTGCTTAGTAGCAAAATTACAGTTACAAAGTAGTGATGAAAATATTTTTATGGATGGGGTCACCACAACATGAAGAACTATATTAAGGGGCATGCTCACACCCAACATCAACTTAAATGAAGAGAAACTCAAAGCAAATTCACTAAAATCAGGAACAAAATAAGGATGTCCACTCTTTCCATGCCTATTCAATATAGTATTTGATTTCTTAGCTGGAGCAAAAAGACAATTGAAAGAGATCAAAGGGATAAAATTTTGAAAGAAATAAGTGAAAGTAGTTTTATTATTGAGATATAATAGTATACATAAGTGACCATAAAAATTCCACCAGGAAATTCCTATACCTGATGACACTTTCAGCAAAGTACCTAGATAAAAAATTAACTCATAAAAATTAGTAGCCCTCCTATACACAAATTTCAAATGGACTGAGAAAGAAATCAGAGAAAATAACCTTTTTATAATAGCCTAAAATAATATAAAATATCTTGGGGTAACTTTAACCAAGCAAGTGAATGATAAAAACTTCAAGTCTTTGAAGAAAGAAATTGAAGAAGCTATCAGAATATGGAAAGATCTCCCATGCTCATGAATCAGTAGGATCCAAAAGCAATCTAATTCAGTGAAATCTCCATTGAAATTCTAACACATTTTTCCATAGGTCTTGAAAGGACAATCGTCAGCTTCATATGGAAACACAAAAAACCATAGATAGCTTAAAACAGACATGAACAATAAAAGAACTGGATGACTCACCATCCTTAACCTCAAATTATACCATAGAGATATAGTAATAAAGACAGCATGGTATATGAATAAAAAGAAATATGTCAATCAATGGGATCAAATTGAAGACCCAGACATAAACCTACATACCAATGATCACCCGATTTTTTTGGTAAAGAAGCCAGAAATACACACTGGAAAAAGACAGCATTTTCAACAAATGGTGCTGGTCAAACTGGATGAGAACATGTAGAAGAATGCAAATAGAGCAGTATTTGTTACCCTGCACAAAACTCAACTCAAAATGGATCAAAGACTTCAACATAAAACCACACACTCTGATTCTGATGGAAGAAAGAGTGGGGAATAACTGTGAACTCAACACAGGGAAAGATTATCTAAACAGAACACCATTAGAAGCACTAAGAACAATTAATAAATGGGACTTCATAAAACTAAGAAGCTTCTATGTAACAAAGGACATATTCATTCAAAGAAAGTGGCAGCCTGCAGAATGGAAAAAGTTTTTCACCAACTCCACAACTGTTAGAGTGCTATTATACAAAGTATATAAAGAACTCAAAAAACTAGATATCAAGAAACAAATAACCCAATTAAAAATAAGGTTAAGACTTAAACAGAGAAGTCTCATAAGAGGAAGTCTCACTCAAATGTGTGAGTAACTTAAAGATATGTTCAACATCCTTGATCATCAAGGAAAGGCAAGTCAAAACTACTCTGAGATTCCACCTAACACCCATCAAAATGGCTAAGATCTGTAAAACAAATGACAGCTCATGCTGGAGAGGACATGAAATAAGGGGAACACTCTTTTACTACTGGTGGACTGCAAACATGTACAGCCACTATGGAAATCAGTGTAGTAGTTGGTCAGGAAGATTGGAATCCATCTACCTGAAGATATAGTTAAACGACTCTTTGGCATATACAGTGAGGACTCTTCATCATACCACAGGTATACTTGCTCAGCCATGTTTATTCTGCTCTATTTATAATAGCCAAAATAGCTTGGTCACCAGAAACTCTTTGAGTGACCAAGAAACCTGAGAATATATTGCTAACGGATAATTCAAAGCAAAATAACACTGGTCTAAATAAAGGGAAAAAATGTAGTAATAAAAATGATTCTTAAATGATGCGCTGCTATACTCATAGATCAGTGCTTTGTTCAGCTATCATCAGAAAAGCTTTCTCATGCAGCAGATGGGAACATATACAGAGAACTACAACAAGACATTATACAAAAGGTGAGAGACCTTGGAGTACTCAGCCCTAATTGGATTGTCTCCATCATATCCCTCCCTTCAGAGCTCAGAGAACTCCAAGGAGGTAGAAACAAAAGGAGCATAAGAGCCAGAGGAGATAGAGGACACCAGGATAATAAAGTCCTCTAAATCAACATGATCAAAGCTCACATGAACTCACTGAGACTGAGGCAGTGTGAACAGGGCTGGCTCAGGTCTACACCAGATGGGGTCCTAGATCCAAAAGGAGATATAGACACACATGCACATCTCTAACCCAGAAACTAACTCCAATTGATAACCACTTGCAAACAAAAATTTAGTCTTCTCCAAGGGAGCCTCATTGGGAAACAAACTACTTTTAAATGTAGACTTCATGACCAGCAATAGACGGCCAACAGAAAACTAGCTCAGTAGCATCTTTGGAGATTCTTTGTCTCATAATGTTGAGTCAGGGCTTTCTTTTAATCTTATTTTTTATATTTATTAAAATACACACACACACATACATATATAGATATATGTATGTAGGTACGTATGTATTATCTTTTTACCCTATATGATATATATATATATATCTTCCAGTTTAGTGTTCTATAGAATTCCTGAGTATGTGAATCAGTATGTCTCTGTATCTATATCTGTTTCTTGGGCCTTTCCTTGGGCTCTTCTCCTTATGTCTGTTGGTTGTGTCTTATTTAAATATATTAATGTTTATTCTACCTTACTATATTTTATTTCATTATTATCCCTTAGAAGGGACAGAAAGCCAGTGGATTTGGATAGGAGGAGATTTGGGAGGAACTAGGAGGAGTAGATAGAGGAGAAACCATAATCAGGATATAAGAGGAAAAAAATCAACTTTCAATAAAAGGAAAAAAATTCAATACACACAAAAATTAACACAACTCATGTGCACAGTCTTCTTTAGCTAATGGATCTCTTTATAATGTCAACTTAACCAATTAACTTATTAAATGTTGGGTCTTTCAGACTGGCAAAATCCCCATTTTCAATAGAGTGAATTATAGTAGCATAATGACAGAAGGACATAACTAATTATGATGACATTATTTTATAGCAAAGAGGGACAATGAAATGTCAACAAATTGGCAGATAATAAGAATAGTGGACCCAGTTGCTATGACTTAGTAGCACCAGCTTTCTTTTCAACTGCAGAGAGGGGATGTAGAAAGTGGCACTGTATCTTTCCTTTGGAATTGAGGAAAGAACTGAGTATGTGTCTAAATTGAAAGTTTCTTGGAACAGTAGAGAGTCAGTATCTTAGACCCAAGATATATAATCATTACTGTGGAACTGTGAGGGTAGTGACTGAGTTATGATTTTGGTTATGCCTCACGGGTTGCACTTTTCAAAATGAGAAATAGGTCTGCCTTCTACATTTCCACTTTGCTGTGACCATTCTCTGGAGCTCAATAGCTATGTCAAAGTGAATGTCACTTTGAAGTTTCCTTTTTAAGGCAACACCAAGTTTGACAGGGAAGAAAAGAGAAGTAGCAAAGTAAGCAAAGGACACAGACCAGTATAATTCTCTACAACACCATGGTGGCTACTTAACTTAGTGAACTAGAACACTGAAATAACAAGATTAATTTATAAACCATTCTGCTTGCTTGATTTGTACAAAGACAATATTGTGGGTTTAGAGCATGTAAAGATGATTGAAACAAAAGAAGAGAACCCTGGAAATGCCAGAATAATACAATGGCAAAGCCAATCTTATATGTAAAGTTCAAGACACTGTACTTAATACCAAATGGCTAATATTTTTTCACCCTGGTAGGTATGAAAATCCTTAAGGGAGCTATTAAATATACAAATTCTGTAGTCTTGGACATTATACCTACTTAAGCTTTTAAGATTATCTTTTTATTTCAGCCATGTATGAGAATCTTTATCATAAGTATAGGTATAGCTGCTGAATATTCTAGGTTATGTGAATGACAGAATCAGCTGTTTGGTTATGAGATAATATGTAACATTAGGAGTATCTGGAAAATAGAACAGATCCCCCCAAAAACATGTTCAACAAATTAATTTGTCACAGAATGTTACCATCACCTCTGGAATTAACTTGCCAAGGAACATTTTTGATGATCAGGTAATTGGATCAAAAACCAATCTCATTCCCAGAAAATAATTTCCATATCAGACAGAAAAAGCAAAGATAATATAAAAATACTCACTTTCAAATGGATATTAAATATTCTTTACTTGTGGAGTTACAGACAAAAAGAAAGGGGGAAAGAATTTATCCAAACCTTTTATCTACACTGGAAAACATTTTCAAATTGTAGTCTCTGTGCTCAGGAACCTACTATTCCAACTGCTGTCACTTTATCTTCCTCTATGTGCAACATACTTACTGTGCTAAACTCTGACTAAAAAGTAGTACAAATAGACTTGAACTGTACCTGCCAATTACTAATGAGGACTGAAGAAGATAGAGCATCACTTACAAAGAAATGTTTAATAAAATAACCCACAGGTGGTACAGAATGAAATGGACTAGAATGTATGCCCTCTGGAGGAATACTTTTTTACATTCCTGGACCAAGTTATTAACTTAGTAGTTCCCCCAAATTGGACAAGTCACATGATCTATATATGAATCTGTACATAACATGTGAACAGTAAAAGGAGTTTGTCTTTAATGATCCTTTGAGCTCTAGGTAAACCAGTACATGAATTGTGCCTAGAATGTAATCTGTTACATAGTGATCTTGAAAATATTGGCCCTTTGTGATGGTTAATAATGATCACCAACTCAACAGGATCAAAATCCCTGAAGAGTCAAGCATCTGGGAAGTCTGTGAAGGGTTTTTGAGATTAGGATAACTAAGGTCAGAAGATTCAGATAATGTGGTTCTGGACTGAATACTCAGGAGAAAGTGAGTTGAGTACAAGCAGTCATCTCTTATTGCTTCCTGACTTTCGATGTAATGTTTCTACATCTCTCCCATTCATGCCACCTTGACTTCCCTGCCAAGACTGATTGTATACTCTGAAAATATGAGCCAAAAATAAACCTTTCTTCCTGTAGGTTGCTTCCTGACAGACATTTTGTCACAGTGCCAAGAAAAGTAACTAGTACCATTATTATTACTTGGAGCGGGAAAGTAAGGACCATAGATTGAAGACACACATGATTTAAGGTTAAATTATATTACTAGGAGGCAGTCTCTAGAATATTTCAATTATACGATATAATTGAAAGGTGACTGGGTAATAAAGAGCACTTTTTAGGGATCACTGAGGGACTGTGGTATATGGAAAAGAGCACAGAAGTTAGAGTGGAAGACATGAGTTGCAATTTGTCTATTGCCACTTACTAATTTTTTTTATTAAATTTTATAAATTTTATAAATTTCATGTTACTTTGACCTGCAAAATCATGAACAGAGCATTTTGCATGCCTACACAAAATAAAATCATCTTGTATTTATCTGTATCTGTTTCTGAGTATATAAGAACACTTTGTAAAAGTATCCCTAATGAAAAAAAATGTAAATATATACATGACAGCAATTCATAAAATGTAAAACCATATATATGTGTGTGCATCTTATCTAAGCCTATGAAGTGTATATATATATATATACATATACATATATATATATATATATATATATATATATATATATATATATATATACCTAGAAAAAATATCTGTAGCAGAGTCAGTATTAAATAAATATCTATTAGTTAATGGAAAATACTTTAAAGCCAGATAAAAGAAGCAAGGATGAACAAGAGAATGGAATTCTTTAAAGTTATGAGTGATTCTTTAAGTGCAGGTAAAATTATCCCAAAAAGAAACTTTTTATGCTTCCTTCTATATACTGCACACACACAAAGGCCACTCTAAAAGAAAGGCTGTCAAATCTCACTTCAGTTCTTCCATCAGTTCTCTCACACCTTACTTGAAATTGATTTTGGACTATTCTGCTTTAGGAACCACTGGTTCATTTCTAATGTTGATAAGCTTTCTTGATTATCTGCTGAGTTTTATTCCTCTCAAAGATTGATACAGTCTATCAAACACTCACTCTCCTTCCTCTCTCTCTCTCTCCCTTCCTTCCCTCTTTCCCTCCCTTTCATCCTTCCTTTTATGTTTTATTTTCATTTTGACTTGTTGTACCTGGGTATTATGTACAGCTGACATAGTCTACCTTAGTAGGCCAACTGCCTCTAGAAATTTCTAGATAAGAAAATTATACCGTCTCTATATTTCTATGATCTCTCAAACTTTAAGGAATTACAAAACAATTCGAGAAATCTGTCTTCTTGCCTTGTCTCCCAGTATAATATCGTTTTGAACCTGCTGCTTTCATCTCAGGAAAAAAAACCCTAAGCTAAAGAGAGTAGCATTTTTTTATTCAAAGGTATGACCCTATCCTCATATAGTCTTTTTGTAATGTTCTTTTCGCTTGAAACAATGGGAGAAAAACCAAGGAATAGATGACTACCTTGCATTAGAACTCTGAGCAACTACTTCTTACATCTAAAATTTTTCACATATCTAATGTTTTTTCTAGAATGAAGATGAAGGATAGAGCATTACTTTTGAAGTCCTATAACAAGCAGTGGGATCCGAATTGTTTTTGAAATGTCACAATTTGCTCTAGAAAATGAGTGTGATTAATACTATCTATCTACCCATCTTTTTATTTGTCATATCATTGTCAACTATGTGTCCATCTTCCTCTCTACCTATTTGTTGCTAAATCAAACTCATAAAGGAAGAAGGTGTTACTGTTTTGTGAACTGTTGTTTCCCATAACAACTGGCACTTAAGTTGGTGCTCATTTTTTTAAAATAAATCCATATTAGAAACATAATGAGTTTGTACAAGTTTTTCTTAGCTACTTAGGATACTGAAAAATAATCTGCAAAATTACAGAGATAATAGAATTTTTGATATCAATATTGTAGGGGTACAATCTTATGTATCAGATACCAAATATTTGAGAGTTTGTGTTGCTGTTGCTGTTGTTATTTATGCATCTATGTCAATCTATATCCTATATTCAACCTTGTTCTGATGAGAGATAAAAAATGGTTTGATAATGAAAAGGGCAAGTAACTGCTGAGAATTAATGTATGATTGCAAGTTAGCTGTTCAATTTATTTTATTATATCAATATTATTTACAAGAGCCTCAGACCATCAAATGTGTATCAAAATGTATTTTAGTAATTAAATTAGAGACTTTAAGAAGAATTTGAAGATAGTTTCTATAAATGAGACTATTGCTTTATTCATTTTTCTTACAGAAGGTTAAAATGAATAGATATTACTTAACGACTCTCTGTTAGGTAGCAATAGCTTCATACATCTAAAATTGTGTTTTGCTAATTAAAATAAAAACGTTAAAATTATGTATAATTAACATATATGGTAATTTATAAGCTATATCCAGATGCATGTAAAAAATATGAACCTCTAAGACCATAATAAAAAGCATCAAGAGATTCCAATCAATTAAAATTCTATATAGAAAAAGAAATCAGATCTCAGCATGAGCAGAAATGACTCCACAGAAATTGCCTTTACAATTATTCTCTCTGATATAATTTAAGAGTCTATTGATGATTTTTGCTCAAAATTTTAATTCACTGCAGTGGGGAAATGAAGAAAAATATTCAACACTTTACACTTTGCTCTTTGTCATAGTGATTTTCTTCACTAGCTACTGAAATATCTTATTGCTTCTTGAATTGGCCATGTTGCAAGCTGTTTCCCTCGGGGGAACAAAAGTAATGCACTGACTTACTGACTCAATAGAAATGCCTTTAATTCTTGTGACATTTAGTTGTTAGACTGTTTTATGGTTTCAGTCAGCCAAACCATTCACTGCCACATAAAGTTATTTTTCCATTTAGTAGTGTATCTACTCTTTATCTCCAGCTTTGATGTAAAAACATTAAATAGAGGAACAAATTAACTATGATAACTCAGTATTTGCAATTCCAGTTTGCAAGATGAATTATTTCTATTTCCTCCATAAGTTTTCTTTAAATAATGTCTTATGTTTTTAAGGTTTTCATAACATTCTATATTATTTTTATAGCAACTATCATAATGCATTTTGGTACTTATTTATTTAACACCAGTTTCCTTATGAGGCTATGAGTATTTAAATTGTATGCTTTTTATCCCCCTAGAACATAGGGGAACTATACATTAAGAGAAAAGATGTTTACATCTTAAGATATTTTAAGTACTCTTTAAAGTACTTTTTGGCAAAAAAAGCATATGAAATCTTGAGAATAACACCTAAAATGGAATACATTTCATAAAATAAAGTAGTACTCCTATCATTTACATCAAAAATTACATTAAATACACTAGTGTCAACATGTGATGAGTAAATATGCAAAAACTCTATTCTACCTTTAAGAAATACCCTAATTAGGAAGCAACATGAGAGGTGGTTATTTGTTATTTAAATATTATAATTGAAATGCCCATGATCTCTATTAATTAAACTTAGGGAATATTAAATATTTTCCTACCAGAAAACAGTACAATGTTTCAAATATGCAACTTTGTATGCAGACCTGTGTAAGTTATATAACATAACAAGGCTGTGTTGGATGACTTTTGCAATCTTCAAGGTCAATATCCCTGTTCTTCATCAGATTACAACTACATTTACTCTTTAAGTGACTCTTTCATGTAAGCTATCAGTCAGAAAGTCAATAGCAGGAAATGGTGCTTCTTGAAAATTTGTAGAGAAAGGCATGAAAGAGTTCAACTTGTTTGTAACTAAAATATACATCGTATACAAAAGCAACTTGTCCTTTACTAAATATCAAAATTGTTTTAGGTCACTACACATAAATGTTCAAATAAACCTACTCAGACTATAGCATGCATGGCTACCATGTAATAACAATGGGATTTGTGATGATAATTCAACTACTGAAAATAATGCTTTTATACTGCTTTATGTTTTAAACTATCTAAGCAATCTCTTTTTCCATATTTGAGACAGCAAACTTCTAAAACTAACACAACACTTTCTTATTCTCATTGTTTGGTAGAGTTAAGTGAGGTGACCTCATCACTCAGCAGCTAAAGTTCAAACAGGACTCCCAATCTAATGCAGTGCTTTCTGTTTTCTGTGAAAATCATTCTTCACAGCTATTTGCTTAAATAGCCTGAAAACCTCAGATAGTCTCAGATAAACACTCCACTCCTGTAGCAGTCGGGAGAGCTGAAAAAGATCAAATAAATGTTCTTGAAAAGACTTGAGTTAGAACCACTAGCAACATTCAGAACTGCCAGGTGTTTGCTCAAAAACTTAACAATACTTCTAATTCTGCTGAATGCTTTTTCAATTCTCCCTTTATACAGTTCAAAAACATTTTACAGTGAATAGAAATATTAAGTTCAAAATAAAATACTGAAGTGGAAAATAAAAGACCAAAATCAATTTGCTAGATGGAAGGGAATTCTAAAAAAGAGCATAAAACCACTGCAGGCTTTTTTAATAAAATGTACTATTTGAATTACTAGCCATTAAAAAAAGATTCACTGCAAAAATTCCTATAAACTAAGCTCATTTTGTTGTAAAACAGTATCATAGGTTTCATGAAATATTAATCTAGTCCATTCCTCAGAATCTTCTTTGCAAACATCACAGTAAACAGCTAGAACTTTTCAAATGGCTTCATGTAGAGCATAAATAGTGTACTCATTTTGTGAATGAACTACACATTAATGTAAGTTATGGATATATTTTCTGAAATTGCTTAGTTGTTAAATTGAATTATGTATATCTCTTTACCTTAATTGTGATTCTTTCATGTATATTTTTAAACTTCAGAATTATCTCAATAGAAATGTACCTATAAAAGAACATGTTAAATGTCATTCCTTTGAGTTAAAAGCTGAAAGTCTTGACTCAATTTGAGTGTGAAGCAAGCATGGAATAACCTATCAGAAAAAAAATAATTGTTTTCATTCGACTTAGCTGTTTAAAATATTTAGTAAGGGAAATGGAAGAATGAAAGCATAGAACTTTAAACCAAAATCATTGAGACCAGAGGTCCGAGGTGCTCTATTAAAATTATTTAGGACACTGCTTCTACAGGAGACACTTGCATAGGTTTTTAAGCAAATGGGTGAACTTACAGAGAACAAAAAAAGATTCAAGGCATATGAAACAGTGTACAGGTATGAGCCAAAGAAACTTCTTCCTAACGTATGCTTCAAAGGTAAGAAAATTCAGTCTCTGCATATAGACAAATAGCCAAACCATCCCTTTCTAGTCAGGAGAGAGACAGAGAAAGCGATGATGGCTTGGAGGCTGAAAGCTAGAATGTTTAATCTCCAGAATACATGCTGTGTGATGTACTGATGGAAGAAAATCTGTTACCGAGGAATTGACCATCATCCCATTCTTTCTTCTATAAGTGGTACCAGCTAAGTAGCAGGCAATTCACTTGGGAATATACTATAACATTTAGAATAATGTCAAGGTGAAGCAATAATAAGACAAAATAAACAACAATGTTACTGGAGCCACAAGAATCAAAGAATTCAGACAGACCTGTGAGGATTGCAATAAAATAGAAACCATTCTAATTAAGGATAATACTGTGAACTGAAGTTCTTAAAACCCACACCTATTCTGTGAGGCTGATTGATTAGAGTATCACAAGTGTGGAGAGTTGGTATGTTGCAGATTTAGAACAAATTAGTATTAGACTATCTTATTTCCCCAATAGCTATTGCCCACCTGTGAGTCTGACTTAATTACTTTCTTTGAACTGTCAAGTAAAATCTTGGGAATGTATTAACTGATTACTTGCTCCCACCCAAATGGTAATAATGTCATCCAATAATATCTAATACCTATAATACATTTTATAATGCTTTGCTGAAACCTGCCTACCTGATGTGTTCAACAACGTATTTGGAAAGTTTCTTGATTTCCAACTTCCCTTAGTTCTGTAGCTATAAATGAAGTGAGATTGGATAACAGAAGTAAGACCTAAGGTGGGAAAAAAGAATGAAAAGAATAACACCCTAAGGCAATGATGCATACAGGACCAGACTGGTATGATCCTCACAAACCACACCATGCAATACCAAAGGGAAGAAATTGTGGGATTTCTTCAAGAAATGAGGAATGGTTATGAAGAACTTTCATTCAGAGCAACTAGAATAAGAAATAAAGAAAGAGTAAGGAAGAACATCCAAGGTGATGGGAAAACAGTTTTCCATATAGTAGAAACATAGGATGTCAGCTTTCTTTATAAAATGTGAATGTTTACAGTCAGATTACTTTAAAGTACAATATCTCTTTGTAAGAATGACTACAGATTTATAAAGAGACAGCATGGCTGTGGTTCTGTTAAGCAACTACTGGAAATAGTCTCATGTAAATTTTAGTTTACTATAAATATCATTTTTGGGTAAAGAATTTTAAAATACTCTATGCTGTTCTTTGAAAAAGCTATCTGGAGAAAGTTAAAACAGCATAGACAACTATAAACTATATTTTGAACTCTTTATTTTAGAATAAAGTAACATTTAAGCATATGATGTCAAGCTCACAGCTCCACCTTCTGCTGTAAGGCAGATTCTCAATGTGAAGCGTAAGTGCTGGACTAGAAACAGTGAGACATAAAAGCTAATTTTGAACATTTAAATTAACCATTGATGGCAAAGTGACAGAATCTTAGTTGTTGGATCCATTTATCTACAAATGGTGGAAAATATATTAAGCTAATTCTTTTCTTCTCACTCCAGATCAATCTTTGGCCAAATAGTCAGTAAGCAAAACAGATATATTGTTATTTTTGTGTCACATCAAATCATAATCCCACCCTTGTCAGACCCTTTCCTCTTCCCTTTCATTATATCCTAAGGTTATCCTGCAAACTGAATGGGCTTTCAGCTAAAGTATGCATTTAGCATACTTGCTTCTCTATTATACCACAGAAAGTTAGATACTGACAATAGACATGTAAATAACACACAAAAGTAAAATCATCTTAAGAATGATGATTTTAGAAGACAAGTTTAGAAGTAACTTCAGTATCTACTCCCTGAAGTCACAAGAGTAAAATGAAACCAGGACCCACATGTGCAAATACTCATTTCTCTTCTATTTCCTATAAAAATATCTGGATTTACATTCCATTCTAACATTCTCATTCTCATGCAGGGCTAATTTGATAAGTAAATTGAAATAAAAGCTGATCGTGACTGTACAAGACCTATATCTTAAGGGCTATTCTAATATCTGCAAGAACTCATTTCTCTCTGCTGTGAGCACAGTAAGTCAGAAACAAAATGAACACATTTTTGTCTTTATTGATTAACAATAAATTCACAAGTTTCAGTAGTTTTAGTAACAATAATTAGCCAGACAATCACACCCACCTTGGATACCTGTCTGAGATAGGCTCTGGGTCTTTTATTCTAATCTTAATTGCAATTACTAACAGTCATATCAAATAGCTCACAGCAAACATTTATATATATATATATATATATGTGTGTGTGTGTGTGTGTGTGTGTGTGTGTGTGTGTGTGTTGCATAATAAATGTTAATGAGACATCTAAAGACTTCAAAAGCTTTCAAAACCCTGTAAGTTGATCTCATAACTTGTCAGGATGATATGAAATCTTTTCTAGAGAGAAGATATTCCTCAGGCTAGAGACTCTGAATTGATAAGATAATGAACCAGAGGTATGCCAGTGTGAATCAATATTTAAGAGTAGCACTGCAGAGTCCAGCAAGGAGGTGAAAATATTAAAGTAGCTTTCAAATTTTCTCAATGCTTTTTATTAATTATAAACCATGTCAAATCTCAGGGAATTCTATACCTGGGCGGCTAGACAGAGTCTTCATCTTTCTTCCCCAAATCCTCCTTCATTCTCCTCCTTCTCCTCTGCCTTAGCCCTTTAAACTTTTCCCCCACCCTGTCTATCTTTCAGGCCTTCATTACAACACACTAATACTAGACTGGGGGTGAGCAGAGTCTTTTCTCGTGATCTGCTCGTGACTTTCTCCTGACTGGTCACCTTCAATTGTCTATCTGTTGAGATCTCAAGGCTAGCACAAGGGTGTGACTATGTAGGAAGCAAGGCCTGCACTGCTGCAAGGCATCTGGCTTCCCAGCTACAGGGCATCAAAACGAAAACAGCACACAAGAGTAAAATATTACACAACAGGAAAGGTCAAACTGTGGTCCGAGATCAAGATGCAGGTTCAGGTTTAGTTTCAGATGAACAAACAGGTAAACAGGCAAGCAGTTGAATAGACTGCATCAATAATAAGCAACTGAGGAGAGCTGAAGCTCCACGTACAGTTGGGGAGGCCTCTGCTTGTCAGTCCTTGACATACTCACTACATATCAGATATATGGGATCATGCCAACATAATATTAGGAGTCCATCATCTTGTGGGGTCCAAGGGGAGGAGTTACATCTGTTCCTTAGTGTGATGTATTTGATAACTCTTAGGGGAGTTCCCATGATTTTAATAAAACCATGTGCCACTCTAGTCTCAATTCACCTTGATAAATTGGTGTGGCTTCTTTTCTACTTTCAGGAATAAGAAATTTATTAGTCTGTGCTCAGTGGATGTTGCCTCATGGATAGTGCAGTTTGTGAGGCTACCCAGAGGCTCTAGCAATACTTTTTCTCCAAAAGGAATCAATAGCTGTTTGTAAAATGTATTCTCCAATGGCAAGGCACAACCTGGAAAAATCACTGTTTCCCGCAGCATGGAGTAGCTTAGAATATGGAATTAGCCTGATCTCAATAATCTCATCTTAATTTTGATTCATAAAAAGAAACCATAATAATTATTGATATTGACAAGAGTTGCATATTTAAAATAACAGTATCTTTTTTTCAAATTGTTAATTGCTCTCAAGGGGTGACCTCAATAGAGAAACATGTTAAAAGAAGGACACACACCTCAGCCAGGAGAAGCAACCCCAATTCTTGTCTGGCCCACTTACATTCTGATTTAGAATTTGGAATTTGTACTTGGAAAAATAAATTAGAGCACATGATATATTGAATTTATGATGGCATGGAAATGACTATTACAGTGCTTTCAGTAGAATACAGAAAGTTTAGTAAGGGAGTGGTGAGATAAGGGAAAGAGCCAAAGATTCCATGTTTTTTAAAGATGCAATGAGAAGTAGCTGTCTTATTTCTTGATGATATCAAAAATTCTAATGCTAATTTTACCAGGATAGTTAGGATCAGAGTGTACACTCTGGCAGCTATGACAAGCCAGTCTTAGCCCCTATTCCCAAAAGTAGACAAAGATAATTTATTCAATATGCTTGCTTGGGGGAAAAGAACAAATAAAGATGACCAGTGACTCCCAAGTCCATCGATTAGGTCCTGAATTGAGGCTTAAGTTTAAAAAGAAGCCATGAATTATGCATAACTAAACAGTCCTGATTAAGGTATGGACTCAACCTGTCATCATTGTCTTGGCTCCAATCTCTCTTGCAAAGTAGTCTAACAAGTCATCAGACTATGTAAAATGTATTTTATAGACAGAAGCTGCACCACACTTTTCCTTTTCCTAACATGTGATTTTTAGGGATATTCTATTTTATTGGTTTTTCTTCAATCGTATGATAACCAAAAAGAGGGCATAAGTGTCTCTCCAGAATATCTTCATTAAACCACTATCATAGAGAGCTGGACTGTTCCCATACCTGATGCAATAAAACAGATTTTTATCTTGTTTGAGAAGCATTTTCCTAATGTTTGGGAAAACAAACAAAACAAAACAAAAATACAGGACAAGTGTTGGGTCCACAAAGGAAGAAAAAAAAAACATCTGGTGCTTAATAAACAGTGTTTTAATAAATACATTTATATTCTATGCATTGTCTTTAACACACCCTCTTGCTGTTAATATTCTGAAACCATGTCAAAACACAGGAAATGCCTGTAAGGAAAGTGATCAAAAACTAGCTGTAGACTGCCTTCCTTAATTTAGGCTATTAAGGCATGGAAAGTGTTACCAAGAAATTAAGGTTCAGTTTTTGGGATCTGAGTTTCATTAATAAAATAATTACAAACAGACTCAGAAGAACTCTTGAGGGCAATTATACTAAAATTATTTAATAGAGAAACAACAAGGTGGGGCTGGAGAGATGGCTCTTTCAGAAGACCCAATTTTACTTCCCAGCACCCATTTCGGAGAGCTCAAGATTGTCTGCAACTCCAGTTGCAGAGGATCTAACACTCCACAGGTACCTGTACACATGTACATACACACACACACACACACACACACACACACACACACACACACACACAATGTGTATAAATACATAAATACATAATTAAAAATATAATAAATCTTAAGAAAAACAGGGAAGACAAATTGGAAATCCGGGCAATTGCTTGGAAGAGGAAGATGAAATGTAAGGGGGAAAAGCCATATTCTTTGCAATAGAGGTCAGCAAGTAGCCACAAAACAGAAGTGAATGCAGATTGAAGCAAAGAAAGAGTGATGTGTAGAGCATCAAGGTTTGACCAGTATTGGAGGGGGAGGGGGAGAAATGAAAACATTAAGCTCTTCTGAGTTACTCAGAAGTTTCAGGAAGCCCCATGGTGGAGGCTCAGTTTGTTGCTGTGCTTGGGAAATGTTTTGAGAAAAATAATCATATTTTTTGATTAAGTGGCTAATTATTCCTCCTATCTCCTTAGCATTATCTCAAGTAATTCAGTGTTCCTGAGGAGTCATCTCCTGGCATTGTAATTGACAGGTTCAACTGGATAAATTCTTAAATGAGGAAACAAAAGTATGTAAAGACATCATATCTCAAATCAAGGCCTGAGTCACTTGAAAATATGGAAGCAGTTTTCTCTTAGTAGACCTCAAAAAAAGTCCCTATATATCTACCTCTTCAAATGGTATTTTAAATCCTAAGTAATGGCAAAGCTGAAATTTACCTTTCTAGTGTTACCAAAGAAATAGGTGCTGGAACCCAAAAGTGACCATGAGAGGTGGTGAGTGGTTCCTCCAGAATAGCCTATAAGCCTTTGTTTAGCTACATAAAAAATTACATTTGTCAAAGTTATCCATGTTGTGCTGTATATTTCCAAAAGGAATGTTATAAGGTCACTGTGAAACTTGAGATAGTAGACCACTTTATTTCACTAGAGACTATCCTTGTAGATAGTCTTCTCTTATAAGATTTCCCTAATAAGACTTTGGAATATGCTCCATTTCTCAAAATAACACAGTCAAGATAAGATTATCCCATGACTAGTTAACAAGATGTTAAAAAGATGTCCATCTTCTTTAATGACATCTTTTTTTAATTTAAATATATTTTAATCATATTCTTCCCCTCCTCTATGTCCTTCCAGGTCCTCTCTCCTTACCAGCCTTCCCATCCTTAAGTTTTTTCTTAAAAATAAACAAACAAACAATCCAACAACAAATCTCCCCCAAACCAAGAAAACAAAATAAAATAGCACCCAAACAAAGAAATAAACAACAAAAATAATTTAAAAAAAACCAGCACCAAACTGTAACCAACTAAAAGCATACAAAAAAACTGACTGTGGAGTTCATTATATGTTGATCAACTACTCCTGAACATGAAGCATGTCCTGGAAGAAGAAGTATGAAGGCAATAATTACTATTTTCTTCAAGTGCATGGAATCATATGGTAGCTCCTTCTTACAATTAAAATCTGTGATTTAATTTAGGGGCAGAAAGAAATGTATCTCTAAAACATATTGCAAAGAAGATTTATATTAATAATGCCTGGTCCTCCTTTAAACAGGTAGTAAAGTTGAGACCAGCCAATTTAAAGAAGCTAGGTGGAGGATAAATAATTGGAGAAAAAAATGAATATTTGAAAGTATTATTTTGCCTAACATGAATACATCCATCTATTTTTATGTACTTGTAGAAGAACATTTAATCTTTTCATCCACATCATGGCTGCTCTACGGTAGAAAGAAAGTTATTCCCCAATTAATCCCAGTACCAAGAAGCAGAGGTGGCACAGGCCTTTTATACCCAAAACAGAAGTAAAATTAGAGATAGGAAGAGAGCTCAGTGTCAGACAGGAAGTGACTAATCAGAATGAAGAGCAGTCAAAGTGACAAATCAGAGGAAGACTTGTCAGGGTGAGTCAGAATGAGGACAGTCCAACTCTCATGATATAAAAGCAGGTTCTCAGCTCAGCTAGTCAGGCAGTCTGAAGCAGTCAGAGGGAGAATCAGTCAGATAAGACACAGAGGCAGCCTGAGGCAGTCTAAAGCAGTCAGAGCCAGAGACACAGAGGGAGTTTGGCGGAAGTCAGACCATACTAAAAGAATGAGTCTGTTTGAATCCTAGCAGAGCAGTTCAGTTTCAATCTAAAGCAGCCAGAGTCAACCAGAGTCAGACAAGTTCACTCAGAAACAGCCAGCTCAGAAGGTCGGTTTGAACTGGCAACTTGGAGAAGAGTTTGAGCCAGAACAGCAAGTGAGTTAAAGCAGCCAACCAGAAGAGTCAATTGAGTTCAGAAGGAGACAGTCAAAGTGGCTCAGTCAGCAGTAAGTCTCAGAGGCTTAAATATTATAGATTATATAGAGGCTGAAACTTTCCAGTTCTAGGCTTTATATTAGATTGTATGGAGACTGGGATTGAACCAGGGATTGAATTAGCCAAGAAATAAACCACCAATTGCCCTGAATCAAAGGCTACACTATATTTATTTAAAATTTTGATGAACTCAGTTTCCCCCTCCAAGGGAAATTATTCAATTTTATATGCAGTTATGGATAACACAATCAAATCCTTGGTCTTAAAATTACATACTATGCTTGTTATCAAACCTAGAAATAATTACCTCAAAATGTGGTAGCATCTTAAAACTGTCAGTTTATTCATTTCCAATGTTTACTTTATTCAATGGTAGGGAAAGACTAAGATATTTACTAGAAGACTAAGACTAAGACTAAAGACTAAGAAAGGCTAAAATATTTCCACTCAGAAAAAAAAGAGAAAAGTGAATAACAATAACATATTGCTGTTTATCTTTAGATATTGGATAGAATAATGAGGGCTTAATAGGTTAAAAATCTAATAAATCCATCCACTAGAAAAGAAGGTACTTCTCTGTTTTTCTTTTCTTTTCTGTATTTCTTTCTTTCTTCTTTCTTTTTCTAGACAGGGTTTCTCTGTTGTAATTCTGGCTGTCCTGGAGCTCATTCTGTAGACCAGGCTGGCCTCAAACTCATAGAGGCCTCAAACTCACAGAGATCCACCTGCCTCTGGCTTCCAAATGCTGGGATTAAAGGCATGCATCTGACTATGTGCATCTAACTTTGCATTTACATATATTTGTTGAACTTTTATGTGCCTTATTTTACCTATATGGCAAAATCTCCTTTGCCCATTTTTCTTAACAGCAATGTCTACAGTAACCATTGGAAAGAATTTCAATTAGCAAAGGATAGGCACAAGGCAGTTTGTTTATCCTGTTGTATTACAGTTTCTCTCTGTTTTAAGTACAGAAGATGTAGAGATTTTAATCAGTGGGTGGAAGGCTGATAATTAAAATCAAAGATTTTCTTTTAAATTTGAAATTTAGTTGTGTCTCTCAAAGTTATTTGCCTTACTCATCTCCTGTAAACTTACAGGCTCAGATTTAACATTCTTTATTTTCATCATACTTCCTTCTCAAGTATGTTAGGATCCAATGACTAGGAAAACTCCTCCTAGAATTAATAGAGGTTTTAATATTATTTGTAGATTTTAATATCCTGTCTCAAAACTAGGTAGAATAACTAGGCAAAACTTGGCAAATATGTACAGGATGAATCATATTAACAATCACTATGATTCAGCTGATTTTTGTACCTTACTACACCCACTAATAGTATAATATAAATTATTTTCAAGGGTACATATTATATTCAATAAGATAGACCATATACTGGGCCACAGGACAAATCTCAATACATGTAAAAGTTCTAAAAATCCTCGAATCTGTTCTCAAATAGCAAAAATTTAAATAGAGTATACTAATAATACAATATCTGGAGAGAGCTTGCTTATTTTGTTATTAACTCTTCTAACATATGTGTAAGTTGAAGAAAAAATAAAAATATTTTGAACTGAACAATTCATATTAAAAGTGTACCATAACACTATAACTCAAATATGTGACTCCCAAGTCCATCGATTAGGTCCTGAATTGAGGCTTAAGTTTAAAAAGAAGCCATGAATTATGCATAACTAAACAGTCCTGATTAAGGTATGGACTCAACCTGTCATCATTGTCTTGGCTCCAATCTCTCTTGCAAAGTAGTCTAACAAGTCATCAGACTATGTAAAATGTATTTTATAGACAGAAGCTGCACCACACTTTTCCTTTTCCTAACATGTGATTTTTAGGGATATTCTATTTTATTGGTTTTTTCTTCAATCGTATGATAACCAAAAAGAGGGCATAAGTGTCTCTCCAGAATATCTTCATTAAACCACTATCATAGAGAGCTGGACTGTTCCCATACCTGATGCAATAAAACAGATTTTTATCTTGTTTGAGAAGCATTTTCCTAATGTTTGGGAAAACAAACAAAACAAAACAAAAATACAGGACAAGTGTTGGGTCCACAAAGGAAGAAAAAAAAAACATCTGGTGCTTAATAAACAGTGTTTTAATAAATACATTTATATTCTATGCATTGTCTTTAACACACCCTCTTGCTGTTAATATTCTGAAACCATGTCAAAACACAGGAAATGCCTGTAAGGAAAGTGATCAAAAACTAGCTGTAGACTGCCTTCCTTAATTTAGGCTATTAAGGCATGGAAAGTGTTACCAAGAAATTAAGGTTCAGTTTTTGGGATCTGAGTTTCATTAATAAAATAATTACAAACAGACTCAGAAGAACTCTTGAGGGCAATTATACTAAAATTATTTAATAGAGAAACAACAAGGTGGGGCTGGAGAGATGGCTCTTTCAGAAGACCCAATTTTACTTCCCAGCACCCATTTCGGAGAGCTCAAGATTGTCTGCAACTCCAGTTGCAGAGGATCTAACACTCCACAGGTACCTGTACACATGTACATACACACACACACACACACACACACACACACACACACACACACACACACACAATGTGTATAAATACATAAATACATAATTAAAAATATAATAAATCTTAAGAAAAACAGGGAAGACAAATTGGAAATCCGGGCAATTGCTTGGAAGAGGAAGATGAAATGTAAGGGGGAAAAGCCATATTCTTTGCAATAGAGGTCAGCAAGTAGCCACAAAACAGAAGTGAATGCAGATTGAAGCAAAGAAAGAGTGATGTGTAGAGCATCAAGGTTTGACCAGTATTGGAGGGGGAGGGGGAGAAATGAAAAACATTAAGCTCTTCTGAGTTACTCAGAAGTTTCAGGAAGCCCCATGGTGGAGGCTCAGTTTGTTGCTGTGCTTGGGAAATGTTTTGAAAAAAATAATCATATTTTTTGATTAAGTGGCTAATTATTCCTCCTATCTCCTTAGCATTATCTCAAGTAATTCAGTGTTCCTGAGGAGTCATCTCCTGGCATTGTAATTGACAGGTTCAACTGGATAAATTCTTAAATGAGGAAACAAAAGTATGTAAAGACATCATATCTCAAATCAAGGCCTGAGTCACTTGAAAGTATGGAAGCAGTTTTCTCTTAGTAGACCTCAAAAAAAGTCCCTATATATCTACCTCTTCAAATGGTATTTTAAATCCTAAGTAATGGCAAAGCTGAAATTTACCTTTCTAGTGTTACCAAAGAAATAGGTGCTGGAACCCAAAAGTGACCATGAGAGGTGGTGAGTGGTTCCTCCAGAATAGCCTATAAGCCTTTGTTTAGCTACATAAAAAATTACATTTGTCAAAGTTATCCATGTTGTGCTGTATATTTCCAAAAGGAATGTTATAAGGTCACTGTGAAACTTGAGATAGTAGACCACTTTATTTCACTAGAGACTATCCTTGTAGATAGTCTTCTCTTATAAGATTTCCCTAATAAGACTTTGGAATATGCTCCATTTCTCAAAATAACACAGTCAAGATAAGATTATCCCATGACTAGTTAACAAGATGTTAAAAAGATGTCCATCTTCTTTAATGACATCTTTTTTTAATTTAAATATATTTTAATCATATTCTTCCCCTCCTCTATGTCCTTCCAGGTCCTCTCTCCTTACCAGCCTTCCCATCCTTAAGTTTTTTCTTAAAAATAAACAAACAAACAATCCAACAACAAATCTCCCCCAAACCAAGAAAACAAAATAAAATAGCACCCAAACAAAGAAATAAACAACAAAAATAATTTAAAAAAAACCAGCACCAAACTGTAACCAACTAAAAGCATACAAAAAAACTGACTGTGGAGTTCATTATATGTTGATCAACTACTCCTGAACATGAAGCATGTCCTGGAAGAAGAAGTATGAAGGCAATAATTACTATTTTCTTCAAGTGCATGGAATCATATGGTAGCTCCTTCTTACAATTAAAATCTGTGATTTAATTTAGGGGCAGAAAGAAATGTATCTCTAAAACATATTGCAAAGAAGATTTATATTAATAATGCCTGGTCCTCCTTTAAACAGGTAGTAAAGTTGAGACCAGCCAATTTAAAGAAGCTAGGTGGAGGATAAATAATTGGAGAAAAAAATGAATATTTGAAAGTATTATTTTGCCTAACATGAATACATCCATCTATTTTTATGTACTTGTAGAAGAACATTTAATCTTTTCATCCACATCATGGCTGCTCTACGGTAGAAAGAAAGTTATTCCCCAATTAATCCCAGTACCAAGAAGCAGAGGTGGCACAGGCCTTTTATACCCAAAACAGAAGTAAAATTAGAGATAGGAAGAGAGCTCAGTGTCAGACAGGAAGTGACTAATCAGAATGAAGAGCAGTCAAAGTGACAAATCAGAGGAAGACTTGTCAGGGTGAGTCAGAATGAGGACAGTCCAACTCTCATGATATAAAAGCAGGTTCTCAGCTCAGCTAGTCAGGCAGTCTGAAGCAGTCAGAGGGAGAATCAGTCAGATAAGACACAGAGGCAGCCTGAGGCAGTCTAAAGCAGTCAGAGCCAGAGACACAGAGGGAGTTTGGCGGAAGTCAGACCATACTAAAAGAATGAGTCTGTTTGAATCCTAGCAGAGCAGTTCAGTTTCAATCTAAAGCAGCCAGAGTCAACCAGAGTCAGACAAGTTCACTCAGAAACAGCCAGCTCAGAAGGTCGGTTTGAACTGGCAACTTGGAGAAGAGTTTGAGCCAGAACAGCAAGTGAGTTAAAGCAGCCAACCAGAAGAGTCAATTGAGTTCAGAAGGAGACAGTCAAAGTGGCTCAGTCAGCAGTAAGTCTCAGAGGCTTAAATATTATAGATTATATAGAGGCTGAAACTTTCCAGTTCTAGGCTTTATATTAGATTGTATGGAGGCTGGGATTGAACCAGGGATTGAATTAGCCAAGAAATAAACCACCAATTGCCCTGAATCAAAGGCTACACTATATTTATTTAAAATTTTGATGAACTCAGTTTCCCCCTCCAAGGGAAATTATTCAATTTTATATGCAGTTATGGATAACACAATCAAATCCTTGGTCTTAAAATTACATACTATGCTTGTTATCAAACCTAGAAATAATTACCTCAAAATGTGGTAGCATCTTAAAACTGTCAGTTTATTCATTTCCAATGTTTACTTTATTCAATGGTAGGGAAAGACTAAGATATTTACTAGAAGACTAAGACTAAGACTAAAGACTAAGAAAGGCTAAAATATTTCCACTCAGAAAAAAAAGAGAAAAAGTGAATAACAATAACATATTGCTGTTTATCTTTAGATATTGGATAGAATAATGAGGGCTTAATAGGTTAAAAATCTAATAAATCCATCCACTAGAAAAGAAGGTACTTCTCTGTTTTTCTTTTCTTTTCTGTATTTCTTTCTTTCTTCTTTCTTTTTCTAGACAGGGTTTCTCTGTTGTAATTCTGGCTGTCCTGGAGCTCATTCTGTAGACCAGGCTGGCCTCAAACTCATAGAGGCCTCAAACTCACAGAGATCCACCTGCCTCTGGCTTCCAAATGCTGGGATTAAAGGCATGCATCTGACTATGTGCATCTAACTTTGCATTTACATATATTTGTTGAACTTTTATGTGCCTTATTTTACCTATATGGCAAAATCTCCTTTGCCCATTTTTCTTAACAGCAATGTCTACAGTAACCATTGGAAAGAATTTCAATTAGCAAAGGATAGGCACAAGGCAGTT
Organism: Cricetomys ansorgei; assembly: GCA_026225945.1. Lineage (NCBI taxonomy): Eukaryota > Metazoa > Chordata > Mammalia > Rodentia > Nesomyidae > Cricetomys > Cricetomys ansorgei. The sequence goes on along the minus strand of JAMJFZ010002884.1, from coordinate 406,463 downwards.
TGTTTATCCTGTTGTATTACAGTTTCTCTCTGTTTTAAGTACAGAAGATGTAGAGATTTTAATCAGTGGGTGGAAGGCTGATAATTAAAATCAAAGATTTTCTTTTAAATTTGAAATTTAGTTGTGTCTCTCAAAGTTATTTGCCTTACTCATCTCCTGGTAAACTTACAGGCTTAGATTTAACATTCTTTATTTTCATCATACTTCCTTCTCAAGTATGTTAGGATCCAATGACTAGGAAAACTCCTCCTAGAATTAATAGAGGTTTTAATATTATTTGTAGATTTTAATATCCTGTCTCAAAACTAGGTAGAATAACTAGGCAAAACTTGGCAAATATGTACAGGATGAATCATATTAACAATCACTATGATTCAGCTGATTTTTGTACCTTACTACACCCACTAATAGTATAATATAAATTATTTTCAAGGGTACATATTATATTCAATAAGATAGACCATATACTGGGCCACAGGACAAATCTCAATACATGTAAAAGTTCTAAAAATCCTCGAATCTGTTCTCAAATAGCAAAAATTTAAATAGAGTATACTAATAATACAATATCTGGAGAGAGCTTGCTTATTTTGTTATTAACTCTTCTAACATATGTGTAGGTTGAAGAAAAAATAAAAATATTTTGAACTGAACAATTCATATTAAAAGTGTACCATAACACTATAACTCAAATATGTTAAAGCTATTACCAAAATAAAACTGTGTGCCAATACTCCTCATGATTATGGATATAAAAAAGTATCAACAAAGTCTTAGAAAATTGAATTTAGCAATTTATAAAAAGAATAGTACATTATAGCTGAATACTTTATTCAGAAATTGGATACTTTAAGATTTTCAAATAAACCAGTGTTGAAATGTGAAAACAAATTCTCGCAAAATAAGAAAAAAATTGACAAAATTCAATATCTACCCCTGAATGAAGTCTTTCAGAACATTATTCTCTACTTGATATAGAAAATTATGCTGTATTTGATATATAGCATATATAACTCTTCTAAAAATCACAGCTAATGGTATGTTTGTGACCATTTCACCAAAACATTGAGACAGGAATGCCTCCTTCAATGGCCACTATGGATATTCTGGTCCTTGTAGTAAAGTGAGGTAAAACAAAATAAATATAAAAATCACTAGAAAGGAAATTTCCAGACTGTCTCTAATGCTAAATGGCATATCATAAATAATAAATTACATCAATCTTGTTTGATCTCTATGAATACATAATTATAAGTTATTTACCAACATGGTAAGAACACGTAGGAGCCCCTAAACATTTCACATGGCTGTCTAAATTGGTGTCCTTGAAAAACATCTACAAGCTGGAGTAGGGGTGCCTCTTTCTTCTGCTGGGCTGCCTGCCCACCCTTGATGTAGAGATTGGTGCCTGATCTCATTCCATCCTGCTATGCCATGCCTTGATTGTGCTGTAACCCCCTGGGGGGTTCTTTTCTGAGGAGAAGGGGGATGTGTTAGTGGGTAGTGACGGGAGTAAATTTGGGGGGAGATAGGAGGAAATGGGAGGTGGAGGCAGAAGAGGAGCAGGACTGAGATGTATTCTATAAGTTGTATGGGAGAAGAAAAAATTTTTAAAAAGATGGAGTAGATGAATTATTCCAAATATGAGGATACCAGTTCAAAGTGAATGGAAAATTATATAAAAATTATAACATCTAAAATTAAAAGCTATCTAAGGTTTTATTTAGAAATTATATGCAATATTTTAATCTCAACCCTTACCAAACTATTAATAATAGATATCATAAAAGATCTTAATAAACAGAATTATATACCATACATACTACTGACAAGACACCAGTTCTTCCTAGATAATCTGTAATTACAACATAATCTCAAATATTAATTTTAGAAGACATTTTGGAAGAAATAATTTTTCTGAATTTAAAGACATAAGAACATTCAAAATAAATTTTGAAAAATTTCAAAAATTGAAAAATAAATTTTGAAAAATTGCACGTAACAAAGGACAAACTTTATACAAAGACCTTTAACTACTTCTGTGATTGATTCAGTGGACACAGAAATTTCTGTACCCACAGTATATACAAAATTATAATTATACCCTTGGAATTTTACTTTTGCCTTCTCTTTTATATCTACTTTTTCCAAATAAAGAGTTTTCTTCTTTTATAATTAAAGAGTATTGAGTCCCAGTGACACATCATGGAAGAAAGAATAAAAGATGGATTTGACATTGCATCATAAAAGGTAAGAAAGACACTGATTGGACAACAAAGTTAGAGAAGAAAGCAAAAATTACTACTGATAAGGCTAAAGATAATATTATCTACTCTGAAATTATATTGTAGTCCAGTGTCTGACATTAGGGATGAGAAATTTTGAACCACTCTATCCACAATGAAAATTTTCCAGAGACTCCTCCTTAAACATCAGACTTCCTAAGGCCAATTTATCAGCACAATTACTAAGAAAACAGTGTTAGGAGAAAAGTTTCTCTTATTTAGGCTTTTATTCTTCTCCATTATTACCTGAATCTTTTCAGAGACTAGGATTATACACATAAGGAGCAAAGTAAAAAGCTACCTTGTGATTCTTTTCTATTTATAACTGTGGTCTTAAAAAACAATTAATTTTGAATGAACACATTTTTATCTTCTGACATTTACGTAATGACTTTTTAGGTGTCAAGTTTTAGAAGACAAAAACTCCCTCTGTTATCCTACTACCTAAATCTGACAGAGATGAATGCATACTGTGAAATAAAACACAAGAAACTAAATATTTAATAGCATTGCATTTATATTAACCTTTCCAAATCTTTGATTTGGAATGGGCTGAAACTTCACTGTTCAAATGTTCTAAATGTACTCTCATTTCATTTTAATTGTGTTGATATGACTTGGTGTTAAATAAAGCAGATTATAATAACATAAGCATTTTGGTGAATGATTCGAAATTTCAGAACTAGAGATGACCATCTGTAAAATTCTCTGATGCTTCACTATGAGAGTCCTAACTCAACAGTAGTTTCTCATGCTTTAGGAAAGAAAAAAATCTTAATATGCAAGATTTTGTTGTTATAGAAGGAACTTACTAAACTAATGTAATCACAGCAGACTACTACATTTACTAAATATAATAAATACTATTACTTGCTAGAAAAACTTTATATGCCAAATAATAATTTCTTTGTGTAATGTTTAATGTCTGTAATAAAAATATGTGTGCACCATATATTTGACACTACTAGGCCAAAATTTTATGCCTCAAAAGAAATGTAACAATAATTTTAAAAATTAGTCAGAAATAGTGCCACACACCTGTACTCTCAGACACCAGCCTGAGACACCAGCATCATTGAACCAAAGATTGTCAGTCCAACATGAACAATACACTGAGGCTTTCAGATCAAAAATAGAGAAGGAATTGAGAGAGATCTGTGGAGAGAATGATGAAAAGGGGTAAGAAGAAAGGGAGAAGGAGGTAAAAAGAAACAGTAAAAGCGATTTTGCCCCTAGCATTCAGAGGCCTTTATTTTTTCATCTCAGAAAAAAAAATAGAAAATAGATTTTTTTTATGTACAATACCTACACAAATTCAATCAGACTAATGGAGCTGAGGAAAGAAATTGGGCACAAAGTTCCAGCCCTAGCCAAGGAGTTATGGGCAACTGATAGCTGCTGGAAGAGGAACAGTCTGTTTACTTTAAGAGCATAATCCCTGGAAAATGGACCAAGTTTTCATGGAAGGCCACACAGCCAGGAATATATAGGCATCACAAACTGAACTGGAGAGAATGAAAAATGTTCATAGTTCAGCGGGTAGGGAAGTGGAGGTGGTTCTGGAAGGAGTTGGGGGAGATGGAGAATATGAGCAAAATGCATTGTACAAAATTCTCAATGAACTAATAAAAGATGCTGGAGAGGTGGCTCAGTGATGAAGCACACATGATATTCTTGCAAAGGACAAATCATGGCAGCTCCAAACCCTCTGGAACTCCAGTTCCAGAGAGATTCAATGCCTTTTCCCTGTCTGTGTAGGCAACCATGCAAGCACTAACAATTACATGCCTTCAGGCAAAAACATACATATAAAATAAAATATAAAATAACATTTATTTTAAAAGACTAATATATCATTGAAACTAAAAGAAGACATTCAGCACCAAATATGACTGATCTTCACTCAGGAAGACAGATAGAAACTGATCCCGAATCACAAGTTCCACCATTGAAAGATGCTACATGAATTTTTATAGTCACAGAAGAAAAGTCATGATCCAATGTTTCTCAATAACACTGCACAGAGATTTTGTAGGTAGGCTACAGTATAGCCAAGAAAACTCTTCCATGAACAGCAGCTGTTCTGAATTTTACAGCTTTCTTGCCTTTATGGTTTCGGGTTGGGCTATAGATCTGCTCAATTGAATGATATATAGTGTAGCTATTTTTATTCTTGCAGAAATGAACTTTGGGTTTAAAAGGATATATATATATCACACAATTTGACACAAGCAGCCACAATTTGTTCTAAAGAGGCTATGTCAGATTATATACCTTTAAGAATGTATGTGTTTATTTCTTTTGCTAAACATTTTTCCCATAATCGGTTATATCAGACTTTGTCTACTCTGTAGACTTTGTCTTCTCTATAGGCAAAAATAACATATTTTATTGTTATTATAATGTATCTTGCCTTAATTTTTTGGTAAGTAATTTCCGTATGTTCGGGCATTTCTGTTTTCTGAATTGCCTGCCATGTCTTTTGGCTTTTCTAGTGTGCTATCTTTTCCTTGTTGATTTAAAAGATATTCTGTGTACTATTAGACATTTCTCAATGTTCTCTTTAGATTGATGTATAATATCTACCCATATCTTCTAGTAAATACATAAATCTGATCAAAAATACTTTATTAAAACTTGATCAAAGAAAGTAGCCAAATCTTTGTCAAAATGCAGCTAGCATGAAACTAGATAATTTCATAAACTGGAAATAAACTTGATAGTCACTGAACATCTGTTTTTGTATAAATACATATATTTTCTGTATCAATTCCGGCAAAAATAAAATGAGATGGTTGTTTTCATTCTCCAATTTTATAGATGATAAAACATAGTCCAATAATGCAGACAATTTTCTCAGCAAGCAAGTAGCAGAAAAGCTGGGAATGTAACCTCAGTTAGTCTTTTTCTGAAATCCATATGCTTACAAATCACCTATGATTTATTACCTTAACTGTCTTGCTCATAAAAAGACAATCAATGCATATTGATGAAAACTTGAATGAATTTTAGAACTATTGTCACATAGATGAGTTTGGTTGAAAGTGTTCAAATACTTGGCAGTGAATCATATACATATGAACTACCTCTGTGATAGAATGGAGCTGCTCCACTGCCAAGAATCTCCATCCACCCCATCTCGCATTATTAGAGGACAGTTAAGACAACTGATACACATAAAAATGAATCACCACTGATCCTGGCTAGTTTCTTTCACATTGGTTGAAGTATAATTGATAAAAATTATATGTATTTATGGTGCACAGTATGATGCTTGATTTATATATTCATTGTGAAATGAATGATGAATCCTGTGACTTTATCGTGCCCATTCATTTCACATATCTATCAACTGGGAATAAGAACATATGAGATATACTTACAGAATAATACAAATATACAATATGTACAATTAAGAATAGTAACCATGCTGCTCATTAGTTTCCCCAACTTAAAAAATTACTGTTACCTGGAACAGTCTACCACTTGATAAACTCCTTCCTATTTCCCCAATTATGAGGGCTTAGCCATTGCTAGTCCATGATCTCCTTTCATGGGTAAGATTTTAAAGTTCTACCTACAAGTTGGATCATTCATTATTTGCCTTTCTATATCTTATTTTACTGTTACGACAATCTTTTCTCCTTTTTACTACCTAGTGATGCTCTAATGCATTATTTGCCCATTTATCCATTTATTGACACTTCAGTTGACTCTTTATCTTGACTACTGTGCATAATGCTGCAGTCAATGTGCAATACCAATGTTCAAGATAATGATGTCATCTGAGTGTACTGAAACATACTCATAATTCCAGCTCTTGGGAGGTTAAGACAGGGGTATTTGTGTTCTAAGCTAACCTAGACAACATGGGGAGACACAATATCATAAAAAATACAGATTTTATTTCTTCCATAAATATCCATACAGGAGATAGTATCTGACTTCCGTTTCTGTTGCTGCAATAAAATACATCATTTTTTAGAATAGGAATAAAAGAGGCTTCTTTTAGCTTGCAGTCTCAAGTTACAGTCCATCATACCAGGGAAATCACAGGGGCAAGACCCTGAGGCAGATAATTACATCCACAGTCAATAACAGAGATAAATGAATGTAAAGATGTTCACGTGCTTATGCTCACTTTGATTTCTCCTCTCTTACACAGTATATGAGCTGTTATTTAGGGAATGGTGCCACCCACAGTGGATTGAGTATTTCCATGTCAACTAACTTAATTAAGATAATCAACTACATTCATACTCATGAGCCAACCCAATATAGACAATTCCTCATTGAGATTCTCTTCCCAGATTATTCTAAGTTGTATATAGTTGACAATTGAAGCTAACTATCACAGATGGCTAAATAATATGATCATTCTATCATAATTTTGAAGACATTAATTACAGTCAAATTTTACAAACTTCACAAAGTGTTCAAGATTTTCATTTCTCTAGATAGTCACCAACACTTCTTTTGCATTGTTCTTCTGATAATATATTCTAACAAATCTAAAATAATAATTCATTATGGTACATATGTGAATTCCCCTAAAATCTGTCATGTCCAAAGCTTTTCATATATCTATTGATTATTTGTATATATTATTTCAAGAAAAAGTACTACCCAAGTCTCTTACCCAAATTTAGCTACATTGTTTTCTCATTATTGAAACCCGTACATGCTTATATTTCCTTTTCAATATATGTGGGATTTGCAGACATTTTCCTCCATGCTTATACTTGCTTTTCTCTTCATTAAAAAATATTTACTTGGCTATTTATGGGTTTTCTTTTCTTTGTTTATTATTTGCTACCCTGGGAATCAGATATAATAAGCAAGTACTTTATCACCAAGAAGCACCCTTATCCATAGAAAGTTTTAAATTTGATATAACCATTTTACTTGTCACTTATACTTTAATATCATGTTTAAAAAAATCATTTTTCGGGTCAATGGTGAGAATCCTTTTCTGCTTTATTTTGGTGTCCTAAGAATGCCGTTGGCTTTCTTTATCCATTTTTGCTGATTTCCTTTAGTTTCCCTGACAGGGTAACATCAATGACTTGTCTCAGAATTCACTGATTCTTTCTTCTACTTGGCCAAGTCTTTCTCAAACACTCGTTTGAATTGTTTTGGTTCAGTAATTCATTGTGTACTATTGCTCCAGAATTTTTCCTTGGTTCTCAATGATTGATTTCTGGTTGTTGAATTTCTGCTTTTGTTCATATGTTATTTTCCTGATGATATTTAACGACCTATGTTGCCTCGTACTTCATTGAGATTTAAAAGTGATTAGTGAGGACAATGTGATGTCTCTGTGTGTAAAAGTTATTGCTATGCAGGTCTAATGATCTGAGTTTGTTTTCTGAATCCCCTGGTGGAAGGAGAGAACTAAATCCTAAAAGTTACCATCTTTTTTTCATATGTGTTCATCTGTATACAGAGAGAGAGAGAGAGAGAGAGAGAGAGAGAGAGAGAGAGAGAGAGAGAGAGACAGAGAGAGAGAGAGAGAGAATGAATACAAAAATAATAAATTTAAGGTAAAAAATAAATGTATCCTTCTCATCAATATGAATATAGTAGTACATACCCCATCCTGTAACATAGAAAATAAGGATTTGATTCCCTGACCTAGAGCCATGCCATCTTTAAATGCCTGCACCCTTCCCATCATGGGGTTGCCTGCTGCCACATGGATGATCTTGACCTAGTTCAATCAGTTGGGATGGCTTATTGCCTTCTCTCTTCCACACTTCTCCTCAAGAAAGGTGCTGAGATTTACATTTTTGCTTGCCCTGAGGTATTTCTCTTTTAAACTCAAAAATAATTGTCTTTGGGCTTCACACACATATCATGTTCACACATACACAAACACACATGTGAGCAAATAAACTATTATGAATTATTAGTCAGACAGTTCATATATCTCTACTTATGGGAAATTGGTTAATGCTATGTTATTTTCTTCCACTGGTCGTGTTTCCCCTGCCTCTGGTCATACATGATTCCTGTGCACAGAAATCTCTCATCTGGAATTTGACCCTTATAAAGGTATGTTTCAATGAATATAACTGCTGGAATTGAATTTTAATCTTTCATCTTCCTGACATTCTCCTAAATCTGTCTATTTAAAAGGATCATATCAGTAGTATATTTACAACACTTTGGGGAGCTTTATAGTATATCAAAGTCTAAAATCCTTTATATAATATGCCCACCACCATATCTTCTAAATAGGCAATTGAACACTGGTGAATATAACAGCATTTGTATAAGTGCTATAGGAAAAATATTATTTACTAATTTTTCCATAGAAAGGCAACATTATATCATTTACACAGGAAAAAGAAGGTTAATAGTCTCACATTAAATTCTCATGTTGAAAAGCCACTGTATTCCTACTATCAGAACAAAAAGGGTTATCACACTATTCTGTTCTTGCTGCTATTTATTCTAGACTTGTACAAATTATATAAATATGAGAGCCATGTATATTTCCATCATGATTCACTCCTAAATAATAAACTATTAAAAAAATGGATGGGTTAGGACTCATGTGCTATTTATCCCTCTCTTCTTTGTTGTGTTTCACTTTCTGATGCTACTTATCTTCCTTCTGTAAGTCTAAACAGTTTGCCACATACTATCTGAGTCCAGATTGAATGATGCTAAAAACAAAACCTGAAGTAGGTTACTCTCAATGATCAATATGATGAAAGATTATATGTGTAGCAATTGACACCACAGGTACATGTAAGTAAACATAAACTATCAATGAAACGTGGCATTTTTCCAAGTTAACATTACTTATATCGTTTTCCAGAAAATCCATCTGGATCCATCTTTCTGAACAGTTAGTGCCCTGTAAAACTGGCATATTTTATAATGATTGGGCACTATGCCTTACAACCATATGGACAAGAATGTAGATAAGCCAAAGACGTGTAACAAGTAATTTGTTTAATAAGCCTGGATTTGAGCCAGAATTTCTAATACAACTGCCTTCCACTAGTTCACACATCCAAATCAAATCAATGCCAGTATAAAGCTTCAGAATTAAAGTTTAAACTCTAAGGAGATTAAAGTTAATGGAAGGGTATCCTCATGTGCGTGTGCGTGTGCGTGTGTGTGTGTGTGTGTGTGTGTGTGTGTGTGTGTGTGTATTTAAAAGTGATAATATAGAAATATTTCTCTGAGAGTGCCAACAGAAAAAAATAGAAAAGCTAGTTAAGACATTCAATAATTTTTCTTCAAATTTGTATATAGTCAATGCCTTGTGCATGTTTGAAATCCAAATTTAAGAGGACTATTTTAGTAAAATTTGGTTTTCTTCTCACTTAGTTCCTAGAAGTAAAGGACTTTTGTGTTTATAAAATTATTTAGGATGAAAAATGAGATTTATCCAATAAAAGTTCATAGAAATATGTACATATAGATATTAACAAAAAAGAGAACCCTAAGATTATAGTGTTTTATTTTCAAATCCCTTGTAAACTGTGTCTCTCTCTCTCTGTTTCTGTAACTATCTGTCTCTTTCTCTTCACACATACAAACACATACCAATTTAACTAATTTATTACTTGAAGAAATTGTAATTTGTCTTTCCTGGTCCATGTGAGCTCAAGTAAATGGTTTATGCTAAACTGTGTACTCTACAATTTATTATTTTTATGGCTCTAAATTAGGTTTAATGGGGAAGAAGAATAACAGACATCATTTGCACAGTTTCTATAAAGATAAGAAGGACAACATGTCATCCTAGGCTCTCCAGAAGCATTCAAACTGAAGGAATGGCCATTAGAATGTTTTTGCATATAGCACAAACCCATAAAAAATTGAAGTAGTAGCACAATGAAGCCTTAGCATTTATTTAAACTATAGTGGTTTGTAATTTTTTTAAAGAATAGTATATTAAGTGATATATTTCCAAGATATTATCACAATAAAGAAAATCTAAATTATAAAATGTATATTAACTCATTGCTCCCAATAGATCAATACTATCATGTCTTCCTATCATTTACCTAGAGAAGATTATTTTATCACATATTTTGATTGACTTTATTCTTTTCCAAGATTTTCTATACCTTTTATTTTGATATTGAGTCAATATATGTATATTAGGGCTATAGTTTTATTGGAGCAAAATTTGAGAAATTATACATTGGACAAACATAACAAAATTTCTGCAAATCTGAGAATATATGAATTACATATTTGTAAATTAAAAACCTGAAAGACTGAGATCGAGATAATTTTTTTCAATTATGTAGCTACTGCAGTCCAAAAGCATGATGCTAAACAGTATTATAAGGCTGTTTGCTGTGCATATAATAGCTCATTTTCATCAGACATTGCAAGTATTGGTCCTGATGCAAAATCCACATCTTACATAAAAGGCAGTGCCACATACCTTTAGTCCCAGCACTCATGAGGCAGAGGCAAGCCAAACTCATGAGCTTAAGACAAGCCTTTTTGTTTAAAGAGGTTCAGGCCAAGAAAGAAATGCAAAACCATTAAGAAAGCAGCATTCACTTCAGAAAGGATAAGAAATAGTTTATTCTGGGGCCAATGTAAGTAAGTGACCATGGTCTTGGAACACAGATGTCGGGTGTCCATATACCATATTCCAGTATAATAAGAATTTCATAAAGTTTTTATAGTGACAGAATAAAGAGATGTATAATTATATTTTTTCAAATATTTATATCAGTTTGGCAAGAAAAACTAGTATAAGCCTCAGATGCTATCAAATGACATCCCTTGCTTTGGGGTCTGTGGAAATTAGTGGTCTATAAGGTTAGTACTTCCTAAAACATTTGGCATGACAAACCACAAGGATTTTAGGTTAGACATAGAAGTATACAATAAATAGCTTCTGAAAAGGCTGATGTCAAACCAAGATAAGCTGTAATTAGGCTCTGGACCTGCAAAATTACAATCTCTTAATAAGCATTGAAATTATAACCATACTTTTAGAAGCTTCAATGTAAGATGCAGATTCTTTGTAGGGAGTTTTGGCACAAACTGGGTATCTAAAGTACTGAAATCTCATACAACTTGATGTCATGCCACACACAGTGTCCTGTAGTTCCACAAATGATTGTGGCTCAGGGATAGGGTTGAGGTCTCTGTGGTGAATAATTGCCATGGGTCTTGAAATTAGACTTATTACACAAATGTTCCTTGTAGTTGTTCTTCACAATATAGGTATGTCATCATCCTTAACCTCTTTACCTTCTCTCCATTTCCTGTCCATATTAGGTTCAGTGGACTGCCAATCTATCATTATCCTCCCAATATTCTCAACTCTCTTTCTTTATCATTTCACTGCATTCACTGGTCAAGAAGGTTGCCTTGCTAGAGCTACCACACTGACTTACGTGGTTTAGAAGTTATCTGAATCACACTAAACTGTAATTGTTTCAATGAATAATTCATACTCACTTGCTGTTGTCACACATTCTCTAACACAGAACCCTACATGTTATTTTCTGGCTGCTGGGTATAAGACAAAATTCAAATTATCATACCATCTTCTGCTAAATGAACATATTTACAGTCTCCAACACAAATGAAGCAATAATAATCCAGCCCATTTTCCCACATCAACTTCTTTCTCATTCTCCGTTTTGCTCAAATTACTATTTATAAATTTACTTTTGCTCTCTTTGATCAGACAAATGTAATTTTTTTTCAATAATACAAGAAATATACACCATTAAGATTCTACAAGTGGTTAGTTTCTTCTTTACCATGTTTTAGAACAAAACAGCATCTTTATTGCCACCCTCACTTCCAGTAACCTATAATTATCACCCGTGCTCCTTACCTTTAAATCTCTTCTAGACTGGATTTTCCCCATCATCATTTTTATAGTCCCAAGATTCTTGCCGTTTTAGAAAGAGTGGGTGCAAACAAACACCTCTACACATTCCATGTAGTTTATAGGTGCTAGAACCAAGTTTCACAAATGGGCTATCTAGTCTCACAGTCTTCACTGTGCTACTAGCATCACGAACACATTTTCAGTCACATTTCTGAAATTAGTTATGCAAAAGTGATCTAGAAATCCTTTGTGGTATATATGATATATACCCTGCATCTCCCTTATCTGGATGCTGTAGGTGAAATGCTATTTCATATTACCTATATGATATGCTGATCCCTTCCTCCTCATGGATATTCTAAGATTTCCATTCTCCTAGTGTTATTTTTCTTTAACCACTTAATAACTTTCTTTCACATGCTTAATTTCTTTTCACATCTTACATGCTTTAATTTTTAAGGTTTCCTCTAAGCTCTCCACCTAGACAAGCAAACTCTTCCCCCTACAGAGACCTACTACCTAGGCCAGACAACTCTTTTGAAGCTCTAAGCAAGTGAAGTTCTGAGTGAATGTGGACGTTTGACATGATAAACTTTTTGAGATTTCTGGTTGTTGGGTAATTTGTTGCAGCTCCATCAGATTATGAAAATCCCTCCTGAATCCAGTTTTTCTATATATTGTCTATGCATCTATCCTTTCTTCATTCCTTTGCCACTTCTAGGAAGGGTTTCAGAACCAAGTCATGCAGGACTTGGTGGCTTATCTCATTTATGCTATTAAAAACAACAACTGTTACTCATCTACCCAACTGTTTGCTTTTCTCAGGTCTGCTTATGTAAACATAAGTGCAAGTCCTGCCAGACCTCTGAAGAGGGAACCACTATCATGGCCACTGCTATACCAGACAGTGGAACCCTGAGCATCTGAGCTCAGGTGTTTTTATTGATTCAGAACTCCTTGAGTGTTGTACTGATAGCGTGTGTAGATCATGAACAATCAAACACCCCCACATAAATCCAACACCTGAAGACAACACAGAATGCCAAGACCTAGACAGCTCCTTGCCCAACAGTGCACAAAGCAATTATTTTAAACGTAACTAAAAATAAACTTCTACAAAAGGATATCATTAGAAATCATCTCCTGGCTATCTAGTCTCTGGTTTCTGGCCTACCTTACAGTATCAAGCATGGGTTCTCTCCTTTGGCATGGGGTTCTGCCCTTCCATTGTCCCCAGCAGATTTTGTAGGGAGGATAGGTTATAGATCAAAGGATTTGTGGCTGAGATGGTGTCCCAGTCCCACTACCGGGAGTCTTGCCCAGTAACAAGAAATGGCCTGTACATGCTCCCCATTGCCCATTGCTCAAGGTCCTCATCAGGGTCTGAAACTTGGATTCCAGTGAGTTTCCACTGCCCTAGGTCTCCAGATCAGCCTGAAACTATTCCCCAATTCCAGTTGCTTCTCCATATATTCTCTTCCTCCATCCCTCTCTCCTGACCTGGTCCCTTGTCTTCCCAATTCTATCCTCCCCCAGCATACCTGCACCATCTGTTCTATTTCCCTTTTACCAGGGAGATCTCTATGTCCCACTGGGGCTTTCCCATTCCTCAGGAATTTGAAAATCGACCTACTTCAAGACCCAGCTATACCACTCCTGGGCATATACCCAAAGGAGGTTCCATCCTACCAGAAGGACACTTGATCAACTATGTTCATAGCAGCTTTATTCTTAATGGCCAGAAATTGGAAACAACCTAGATGCCTCTCAGCTGAAGAATGGATAAAGAAATTGTGGTACATTTACATAATGGAGTATTATTCAGCTATTAAAAAATGACTTCATGAATTTTGCAGGGAAATGGAAGAACTTGAAAAAAAATCAATCTTAGTGAGGCAATCTGGTTCCAGAAAGACAAATATGGTATATACTCCTTTATATGTGGATATTAACTGTTAAGCAAAGGAGAAAGATACTAATATGCACAGATCCAGAGAAAGTATGCAATAAGGAATTGTTTACTGTTATATGAAATTGGAATGTTCCAGGAATCTCATGCTGGGAGAAGTGAAAAGATGAAGCCTGGTGCCAGTGAGAGAAGGAATTTTTATCCCAGAAAGAGATTCACACAGTTTTGACAATTTGTCAGACTACCTTACAGGAGAGACTGGAGCAAAGACTTTGGTCAAAAGACTTGGTCAAGAATACATTGACCAAAGCTATTTAATTATTCATACCCTTTATTGAAATCAAAATCTCATGTCTGTATCACAAAGAAGGACAGGGAAGACACCAAACCTCTCTGTTTGCTCCCATTCCCAAAGTACCCAGATTGGATATATCTCCTTTCTCTGTTTTTCACTGTTACTTATCTGTGTAATTGCTGTATTGGGAACAAGTAGCTGTGCCTATGTCCTACTACTATCATGGCTTAGGCATTGATCCTAACAGCTCTTGTAACACTGGGTCTTCCCATCAAAATATTGCTGTGCCTCCCGACTTCAGTAACTTGAAATATCCTTTATTTGAGAAAAATCAGGATAAACACTTGTTATTTTTATACACCTCTTGTAGCATTTCTCAGCTCCCTCCACTTTCTATCTATGACCTCTCTGAAAGATGATGAAGTGACTTTACTGCACTGTCATCCAGTCAGTTGTAGCCCCCTGCCAAGTGGGCCAAAGCCTACACCAGGATTTGCAAGAACTGATTAAAGTTTGTACATTCCCAGGTATTGATAAAGAGGTTTAGTTTAGTGCTCAAAATACTGAAAGAATTTAGCCATAACCCAGACCACAAGTTCTTGCAATTCTCATTTAAGATCCATACTGTGAACTCCTAGTTGTAGAGAATAACAAGACAGGGTACCCCTTCCTCTCATGTCCCGCCATGAGAGTAAGCTGTGGAGCTTGGGCAGGTCCCCTAGTAGACACTTTTCAGCATCACCCTGACATTTAGTGACTCGTTGGAATTCTAACTGACCTCACCTTGGCATATTTTAGGCCACTGCTTTTTGGGAATTTCTGAACCATGGCTTTTAGGGCTACAGCAGCCACACATTAGAAAGAGTGAAATACTCCTCTGTTTCTAGCAGGGATAGAAGAAACACCAAGCATCAAGTTTTCTCATTAAAACTCTTTTGGAAGCCCTTAAAAAGAAGGGAACAATCGTACCCACAGAGGCTTTGTTCTGGTGGTCAGTATTGCTTTTTCACATATTCTCCAGCATTAAAAACTATCTTAATGAATGTCTGTCACCAGATGGCTGTACATGTATGCGTTATACACTCTGTATATATAAATATATCGCTGTGTTAATATCTGATATTTAATTCATTGTAACTTATAGAGCTTCCTATAAAGAACACAAAATTCTACTTTCATCTTTTAAAAATATGCATACTACTCCATTGTAGTGATGGTGTTTGATTTAAGTTAGTTTTAACTACCTTAACTTCTTCAGCATAAATATATCACTTGTGGTCTTTTGCTATTTTAAAATAATATTACAGACCACACATGACAATCACAACATGTCATATGTTTTTGAAGCAATGAATTTGCTGGATTCAAAGTTATAGATTTCTTGTTTTCATTTTGAAGTACAGTTAGAGTCTTCTTGTCAAATGGATGTCTAGCAATGAATGATTTCGGGATACACATTTCAAAATATTTTGAGGTAAAAGTAAGAGAACTTCTGTATTTGCTTGATTTTATGAATCATTTCATGTTAATTTATAAATGGATGTGAACAGCATGTATAACTAGCTACCCAGGAATAATTTGAGCACAATATTGCTTAATAAATCTGCTGTTACTGAAACTATTTCATTGTCTCTGTCTTCATCCACATTTTATTATTTTCTTCAATGTTCCAAAGCTTTGTATGTCTAAAGGTAAAAAACAAAAAAAAAAAAATCTGGCAAATTTAAACACCACTTTGGCTCTTAAAATTTTTCATAGCTTATTTTTGAAAGAATATTCCTCCACTACGACAATTCTGTCTCTGCATTTAGTGACCTTCAAAAGTGTGTTCATCTCCTCTGTATGTGTTTTAAATAAAAACTCTTGTGTAATTTGCGTGATCCACATTCTCAAAATAATGTCCTTTGATTAGATTGGGATAATTTAGGAAAAAAAAAATGGGAACAGCTAGAAAGTTACCAAATTTATGTCACTTACTGTTCATTAAATCTAGACAACTGAGGATTTGTGACCACACATTCTATTTGAGTAGAAATTAACTAGACTGCCTGAAAGGAGAAATAAAGAGGTGTTACAAAAGAGTAAAGGAAGATCTGGGACCCATTATACAATCATCCAAGTAACACACAGTCTCGGGTGTAAAGTAAATGAAGTAACATTCTGATCCACTTAAATGTGTCTTCCAAATCTTATGTTCTCAATGTAATTGCATTAAGGGAATGGGGCCTTGAAGAAGTAATAAGGTCCTGAGACCTCTACCTTTGAGAAAGGAATTGAAATCCTTTGAAAATAGGATCCCTGTAGCATTTGGTTATCCTGCTCTTCTACCTTCCGTTATGTGAAGACATAATCTTCCTGCCTTACAGATTCTCTATCAATGATACTGGACATAGAAAGTGATTTCTCCAGGCAACCGAACCTCTTGGTGCCTTGATCTTAGACTCAGCTTCTGGAAATGAGAAAATTTACTGCTATCCTTTATAAATTTCCTAATTTCAAGTTTTCTGTTATTGCAAGCAAAACTAAACAAGAAACCTTCTCTCTTTACAGACGTAACATCAGATTGTCATTGTTGCTTGTTTTATACCAGTATTTATCTTAACTTCCTAATAAGAACTAGTGTGTTTAAGTATAAGAATGATGGGTAAAAAAATTTTTGGAAGAGATTTGTGTTGTTTCTATCTCTCTTTATGGAAGGCTCATGTGCTTTCTGAACACAAATGCCTCCTATAAAGCAATATTACTCATCTCTAATGAGTAGAATAGGTACTTTGTGCTTTGATGAATATGACTTGTGAAAAACAGACTCTGAACATCTTGACCAAACTGGAGGTGTAAGTCTGCAATTCCCACTTGCTCCACTAGATGGCAAATATGCAACAGTAGCCAAAATCTGGCTGGCTTCCAGAATGCCCAGAAGGACCTATAAATAGGTCTAGGACTAGGGTGGCAAGTATTGAAACATGGGTGATTTTAAGACAGAATGCAATGACTGTGTGAGAAAACTAAAGTGAATACGACCTGATGCAGACATGAGGAGGACAACTTCTTGGCAATTTGTTGACACATTCTTAAGGTTAAGCACTCAGATACCTCGATTACTTGCCCAAATCTGCCTCAAAGAATTTAGTGGTTCAATACAAAAACCATACATTTCACACCGGCAATGGAGCTAATTTTGGCTATGTTTCCAAGGTCATGCTGTGAAATATTATGGAGTTAAATATCTCGGGGCATCCCTTGATATCTAGATGTCTAATTTTGGCTCTACACTTTTATTGCATTCACCCAATAGTTTACACAGGAGAAAGAGAAACTACACTGAATAAAACAGTACCAAATGCAGAACAAATAGAATAATCTCATCTTTAAAGCCTTATACTATCTGAACATCAAAAACAAGCAAAATGTCTAATAATAATAAAGCGATAAAAGTTTTAAAGTGTTGATGTTTCTAGTGATATCTATGGTCCATGCTCCTGCCACACTAGCTAGACTTAATTTTCTTTTTTTTCTTTTGTTTGTTTGTTTTCAAGGACATAGGGGAGGGAGGTGGATCAGGGAGAAATAAGGAGAAGGCATTATCAAGATACATACATGGTATGAAGCTCAAATTACTAAAAAAAAGAGTATAAAAAAGAAAAGATATCACACTTTTGTTTAAACTAATCATTAAAATTTCATAATCATACAAAATATCTTGGGAAATTGATGTCAAAATGAAAATATAACAAGTTCTGTAAACTTTACATGATCCACTGCTAGGGCTGATAATTTGGAAGGAAGACATAGAGATAGCAGTGGGTGTATCTAATTTGCACCTCTTCCTGTCAAGCAGACTGCTTTCTCTCTGCAAAAACAACCACTCACAAAAGATACATGTAAGCTGATTTCTAGATGAATCTGAGCTGGGTTAGAGAACTAGAGAAAGTATCACAAATCCTATACTTTTATTGGAAATAAGCAAATAATTATATCTGTTTCGTTCATTGCATCGCATCTGCATTTTGTCTTATTGCACACATGAATCCACTCAAAAAAAAATAATGTCCAAGTACCTACAACTACTAACACATTGTTCTAGGTACTGGGAATGCAACATTAGGTCAATAGCATTAGAGGGACTGAAATCACAACTAACTACCTTAATCTATAATTTGAGAGGAGAAGGAAGAAAGTTAATTGTGTATATGCTTAAATTCAAATTTAATATATCCCAAAGAGGGGAAAATGACATATGAAATTCTAGAATTTTATGCAACCTCTCAATCTAGTTCCCTATTCATTGAGATTAGATCAAGTTTGGGAATTTTGAGGTAGTAATTTAACATAGTCAAGCAAATATAAAACACTTTAAGGTTATGATTTTTGAGTGGGCATATTTCTTGAATATTTTATGATTCTCTAAAGCTTTATTGAATAATGTACAGCTTTCTGAATAAAAAATGCCCCCTGAAGTGACTGATTTAATAAATTTCAGGCCTACAATCTGTTATTTGTCATTTTAAAATAAGAAACTATGGAACTTGATTTTTTTTCATAAAGCATTTAGTGACAAAACCTGATGCAACCTAAAGCAATCACACTCCACAGGCTGTGAGTTTGTTTGTGGGTTTTATGTTTCCCATCTAACATACTCATAAGCTTTCACCTAAAATTTCATGCATTTGATTATGCAGTACTCATAAAGAGCTGATGGGTGATATTCTATAACATTAGCGATATGCCTTCTTCAAATTCAAATTAGTCTAAACTGTTAGAAACATTTATCTTCAAAAATCAGGATAAGCCATGTAAATCACCAAGACTCAAGTCACTGTATACTAATCTTAGGTAAGTTGGCTGGGCTTAGTGGTACACACCTTTAACTCCAGCACTCAGGAGGCAGAGGCAGGCAGATCTCTGTTAGAAGCCAGGCTAGCCTACAGAGTGAGTTCCGGGGCAGCCAGAGTTACAATGGAGAAACCCTGTCTCAAAAAAAAAAAAACAAACAAACAAAAAAACCTAAGCAAAGAAAGTTACTGCACATTTGGCCTCAGAAATTCACAAAACATGTGTTTTTCTGTTTGTTTGTTTTGTTGTTGATGTTGTTTTTCTAGACAGGGTTTCTCTGTTGTAACTCTGGCTGTCCTGGAACTCACTCTGTAGACCAGGCTGGCCTCCAACTCACAGAGATCCACCTGCCTCTGCCTCCTGAGTGCTGGGATTAAAGGTATGTGCCACCACCGCCCTGCATAACACATTTTGTTCTTATCTTATTAACTTGGACAACAAAAAGAAGGTAAGACTACAAATAAAGACTCATCACAATATAAAATTAAGAATGTCTCCAAAATACTAAACATAACAACAATTTATTTAAAAAGATGAGTATAAATGCCTAAACACACAAAAATAGTAACTAAACTCTACCTATGTGTGTGAAATGTAAATCAAAGATCTATTGAAGATAATGAGTCACATTTCAGTTTGCAAAAATTCAAAAACTTGACAGAGCTCATTAGAAGTTGGAAACATTTGCCCTCATACCCTACCAATGGCAATTTAAAATGATGCCAAATGGATCGTGGAGAAGGCAATAGTTAGGTAAACTTGAAATAGGCCCTTGCCCTTGGAATTCACAAATTTTACATCTAAGTAAGTTTTCACTAACTGTAGAAAAGGTTCTATGCACAATTTTATTTATGTTCTTATGTTCTTATTAAGTTAATAATCACAGTAGACCAGAAACATTCTAAAGTCTCACCCTTTGAGAGCCTTCCTTTAGTAAAATGTGGTATATGTAATCTCGAATGAATAAGAAAAGTAAAAATAATGCTAGTGATTTCCCGTATATCAATCCAATATATCAATTAAGTGAAGCTAGACAATAATGCACAATACAATGTATAATATATTTTTGTGTGAGAGAAAAGGTTATGAGTGTATGTCTATATATGTCTTTATTTTAACAAAAGGGTTCACGGGAAAGATAAACTAAAAATTAACAAAATTGACATCGACAATATATGTAGATGTGTAGACGTTGGTGTTGGTAAGAGTTAAAAAGAAAGTGAGACTTCTCTGAAAACCTTGCTTTATGGAACTCTGGTTTTAAAAAACATATTAATGTTTCACATATTTAAAATGTGATATTTACTTAGCAAGAAAAACAGGGCTGCCAGACAGTGGTGGCACATGTGATTTAATCCCAGCACTTGGGAGGCAGAAGCAGGCAGAGTTTCTCTGTGAGTTTGAGGCCAGCTTTGTCTACAGATCCAGTTCCAGGACAGAGTTGTAAAGGAGAAACCATGTCTTGAAAAAAGAGAAAAAAAGAAGGAATAAAAGAACTAACATTTAATGCTGGAATAAACAAATTGATATAATTATTAATTTCATTAATTAAAAAAAAACACAGAGTAAATCCAAGTAACATTTAAGCACAATGTCTTGAATATCCTCACAGGGACATGTTCTAAAGACATCAATCATTCCAAAGAAGTCATTTTTTTTAGCATTCAGGAGTAATTATAGGCAATACTCAACTATAGAGCTATACCTCAGCCCTGCAGTAGTAATTATAAAACTACTTCATGTGGAATGTAGGACTGAATGAATTAGTATATACATTGACATTCAGGTAGAAATAGAATTCTACAGATAAAAGAAAACACATACATGTAACCAGCAAAGAACTCTCTGGTATTAGATTAGCATTGCAGTGATAACTATGAATTCATGAACCAAACACTTTAGCCAAAGAAATATCCTTGGATCAGTGATATCCTATGAGCCATAAGAATATCTAGTACCCAGATTTTGAACTATAAATGTTATCTATACTAAATAAAAAGCACCATGACTCTTTGGAGAAATGTTTGATTCTAAAGCCAGGAAGGGAAAGTATAAAGGGGAGCTGGGAATAACTTGTCGAGCTAGAATGCAAGCAAATGTTTAAATACTTGAGGAGACATATCAAAAGGACATGAAAATCAGCCTGAGGAAGAACCAACTTAATATTTTTAAGAGATTGGTCATAAAAAAAAATAATAATAGCAGTAGCTTGAACCACACTGAATAAAAAATACCCCATGAGTACACTATAACACTAAAAAGGTGTAGGAGAATTATTTGTTTCAAATATTCTATATTGTGAGAAGAATAATAGAAATGTAAAAGCAATATTTTACAAATGCCAATCAAGAAGCATCCATGGACAAAGTCTGTATGGAAAAACATTCACATAATCTCAATACACTACTTGACATATTATTTCCTAACTACATGATAGGTTTCCTCTATAAGAGAAATCTGTTAGATTAGTAATCAAAATTGAAATTACAAATGATAGGACAAAATTACTTCATTCTCTCATATACTAAGAAGGATTAAAACATCTGCATGTGGAGTATCTGTCACAAACATTTAATCAAAATCAAATCATGAAGAAATAATCAAATTGATATTATTCAAAAGAATAGGCAAAGATTCCTCAAAAATGTCAGTTCCACAAAAAAAAAATAACAAGCAAAAAGAGGAAACACATGGAAGTTATTTTAGATTAAAGAGGTTAAGCAGTTGTAATGTTATCATTAGTTGGATCCTATATCAAAAATAATGATCTAAAAATAATACTGCTGAGACAACTAAACAATTATTGTTATGGATTATAAAATACATTATAGAATGATATTAGCATTGTTAAGTGTAATAATTGTACTGTGGTTGAATGAAACTGTCTCCTTGTTCTTCAAGATTTATAGTAGATTTATATAAAGTATCATGACATTTAAAAAGTTTCAAAGAGGATTATGTACATATAAATGCATATTTTCTATATGAGTCTTTTTACACTAACAATTAGGAGTTCTAAGTAAATGGCACATGTGTTACCTGAATTTTGGGGAGTCCCTTCGTGGTCACCAAATAATACCAGGACAATTGGGGTCTCTCCTTGAGGTTCTCAGTTCTTGAGGTTCTCATTAATTAAAGAATCAAAGAAAATACTAAGATAGAAGCTTGAGAGCAATTATAATAGAGTTTTAAAGAAAAACCCTTTTGGCAGGAAGGCTGTAAAATAGAACAGCTCTCCATAAGAATCTAGTGGAGGAAAGAAAGAAAGAAAGTATTGCTGTTTAAAACAGCATACAGGTCAAACTCATAGAAAACAAGCTGCCATATGATATTTGAGCTTTATGCTGCTTGAGAAAGTGTAAGAAAGTACAAACTATCAGAAGAAGCATAGTCAGGTTCTGGCTCACATCTGATAGAAAGAAGCAGGAGAAAGAAAGAGGAAAACCTTCACTTTTATGAAATAGGACTCAGAAAGGTGGGCAGACCCAGCGAAACGTCCAGGCTTCTGAGCTAGTAAGGAACGAGTTAGGGTGGGGATTCTGGAAGGAAAAGTAGAGTACCTCCATTTAAGAAAACATGATTTTGGCCATTTCTTTAGCATGCCTTAAGGTGCACCTACATTTTTAGGTGTGATCATTAGCCAGGTGATTGATTTGGCCCATCTGGAATGTTAGGTCCGCACTCAGGCCAGAGATTCTATTTTCTTGACCAAATGGTTTTCCTTAATGAGCCTTTATTGCTACTTTAACACATGGTACTTCATTATATCACCCATATAACTTGTATATAGGTGAAAACTTTTTAAAGGAAAAAGTTGTGGAGCAAAGGATATAGGTAGGAACTTCACAGATGGTATATTACAACGGAGGCAAGTCTCAGACTGCATTCTGTAAGACTTAAAAACATAAACGATCAGAGAAAAATGTCACACAACCTGTTCTTGTATATTCTTTGAAGTCTTTATCATCTATCCTTAGACATTTGGCAATTTTCACGAAAGTTTCTTCAGGAAATGGGTGTACTGGCATTCTAATGATAGGATCCCCAATTTTACAATCACATAGAACAGCAGATTTCCACATTAAGAGGGGCTGGAGTGTAAGGCTGGCAGCAATTTTAACAGTGTCTTGAATCTAAGGATGTTTCTTTGAAGTTATTAGTTGGTTGAGCTTGTCAAATCCTCATATACAAGGGTAGAGGCTCATCTTCAACTTTTTTGTTAACTACTGTAACATCACCAACGAAAATTATTTTTCTTTTTCTTTTTCTTTTTTTCTTTGTTTTTTTCAAGATAGGGTTTTTCTGTTGTAACTCTGGCTGTCCTGGAACTCACTCTGTAGACCAGGCTGGCCTTGAACTCACAGAGATCCCTCTGCATCTTCCCCCAAACCCACCTAGACATGCACCACTACTGCCCAGGGAATTTTTTTTCCCCCACACTAAACCAGGACATTCTTTTGCAACTTTAGAGACAATCTGAATATTTCAGAGCATGATACTAGAACAATGGCTACTGAATACAAGGAATGCAGATCCTTGGAAAAGAATACTTTGAATGTGAACTTATCTGGGTCACACATTAATATTTATTCTTACAGGTATTTTCATCACATTATATATAACATAGATGTTTTAAAGTAAATTACAGACAAATGAATGTAAGCTCAATTTCTTGCTTTCTACAAATAATTATATTCTTTAAAAACCATGATACTTTCTGAAGTATATTTTGTATTTATTCACGAATCATTTTCACTTATTCATTAATTCCTTCATTCCATATAAAATATTAATTGAGAGGTTATTTTGTGTTTGCTGTTGTGTTGTATGTTTAAAAAATATAGACAGTTATTAGTAACTATTTTCTATCAAACTAAATGGCAGAGACTGAGACATATAGCCTGATACATCCTGGAAACAAAGAGTAAAAAAAAAAATGTTTCACAGAAAAGCTGGCCTTTGATATGGTTCTTCAAGCACAAGAAAATAGGTAATGGGTAGACAAAGGACAGAAAAGCATTCCAATCAAAGGAAATTTTCTGTATAAAGACACATTTTTAAAAAGCAAGGTGCATTTAAGTCAATAAATAAATAAGAAATAGTTTGATGTAGCCTCAGCACATGCTAAATGAAAAATATAGATATGAAATAGAACATCATGGCAAATTGTGATGTTCTTTGTCATTGAAAATCATTTCTATTTGATACCTTCCTCAACCCCAAGTATTCAATAAACTTGCCTGTCCATAAGAATCATTTATCAATTCTGTAACATTCAGATCCTTAAGCCAGGTGGTGGTGGAACATGCCTTTAATCCCAAAGCTGGTAATTTATTTCTAAGTAAACCTTCCTATTGCTGACAATAGAACTTTTAAATAGCTCACTATAGCTGGGCAGTGGTGGAACATGCCTTTAATACTCACATTCAGGGTAGTAGAGGCAGAGAGATCTCTATGAGTTCAAAGCCAACCTGGTCTACAGAGTGAGTTCCAAGACAGTCAGAGTTACAACAGAGAAACTCTGTTTCAATAAAACAAAAAAGAAAAAAATTCAGATTCTTATAACCCACCGGTAAAAAATTATGCCTGGAAGAAGACTGGAATTAATTTTAGCAAATATTACTTTGCACAATCTCCCCATGTGTGGAAGACTATAGTAGGATATGTTTAGGAAACAATATTTTCTATCAATTTACTTGCAACTTCTTTTTTAATGTACTGAACTGCCCCCAAGATGTTTCAACTAAGAGGCAAATAGGCATTCACAGATTTTTATTTTATTTCATTGAGTTAATGATTTAGAAAACAATGTTCACAGTCATGTGTTAGAAATACGGTTGGTCACAGTATGAAAACATTTCAGATATGGGATAGGGTTAACTTAAGAGCCTTTTGCAACAGATCAAGATTATATTGAGGCTTTGGTTCAGGACTGAACCAAATGAATGATGATGAAGGAGTAGATATAGGTTTTATTTGGAAGTAAAATAGATGAGACTAATTTAGATTATGAATGTAATGGAAAATAGAAGGATATTCTGAGAAGACTCATAGCATTTATGTTTGGTAACCAGCCATCTACACAATAACTTTAACATTAACTGCGATAAGAAAGAAAACTGGCAGGTTTAGAATGACAACATAGTTTGGTTTGAAATCACTCATATATCCATATG
The DNA here is from genome assembly GCA_026225945.1 of Cricetomys ansorgei. NCBI lineage: Eukaryota > Metazoa > Chordata > Mammalia > Rodentia > Nesomyidae > Cricetomys > Cricetomys ansorgei. The sequence continues at coordinate 381,133 of JAMJFZ010002884.1, read as the reverse complement.
TGTGTGTGTGTATGTGTGTGTCTGTGTAAGAAAGAGAGAAATGTGTGTGTGCCCGTGTAAAACACATGTATGTGATTGTGTATATAGATAGTTGAAAATAAATATGTGGACTTTGGAAGGAGGAACTGAAACTACTAGTTCATATATCACTATTTCATACATCATTAATTTATAGTTTAATAGTTCATACCAGGCTTTGAGATTATGTGAAACCTCTGAAAATATATATGAAAATATATCTATATTTATGGCTTTTTCTATTGGTGATATTTGTTTCAGGTGTCATATACATACATATAAATATATACATGTATTTACCAATATATAAAACATTCCCATGATTGGTTGCCCATAGTCCATGTTTCTATACTCATGAGCAAAGAGGCAGCACTAATCAAATTCAGCGGGAAGAGGATGAGGAGGAGGAAGAGAAAAAGGGGAGGAGGAGGAGAAAGAAGATGAAAAGTTGGAGGAAAGACTGGGTTCCAGAAGGAGTTGGAAAGGGTACGGATGAGTATGATCTGAATGCATTATATTCATTTATGATTAACAAAGACTATATGATAATATAAAAAACAGCAGATAAACAAAAATCATGAGTATCAAATGAAAGCAATGTGTGTGTGCATGTGTTCAGTATTTGGGGGATGTGGCTCTAATTGTTTTTTAAAGGGCACTGACATCCAAAAAGAAGATAACAAATTTAGGTAGTATCTTCAAGTAAACTTGTATAAAATTGAGAATTTTTCTCAGATGAATTGCGTTGTCTGTGTTTTGGTCTGGAATATTAACAGGAATAAAATTTCCTATGATGATTATATAAATGAGATACTTAGGGTTCATTCATTTGTATGCTGTTTGTTCTTGGGGAGGTTGAATATTGGGCCTTGTGCATGTTAGGCTAACATGCCCTCACTATGCTATATCCTCAACCATAGAACGTTAGATTTTGAATAATTATCTTTTATATAAGACAGGTGTTATTGTTACTAGAACTCCCTGTAGAGTTATACTTGTAGGTTCAGTCCTATGTGCTTTTGAGTGTATGTTATTAATTCAAAGAACATTTAAAGACAAAAATGTTTTAAAAGTCAAGGCGATCATTTAGTAATTATTATGAATTTAAAAAGATGTGGCTTTGGGAGTAGGCCTAATAATATCTTAGAACTGATTAGAAGAGCTTCTTTTATTCAATATTTTAACATGAGAGAAAAAGTTTCTAAAACTGTCCTCAATATTTCAATATTGAACAGACCTTGAAGATCCTGTCAAGTGATAAAAGGAAGCTTTGGAAACAGCTAAGAAGCTTTCCTTAGAATTGGGATGGTGCCCCCAAACATACACACATATAAAAAGAGACAGAGATAGACAGAACAGAGGGGGAGTTGGAGAGAGAAAGGGGAGAACACATTAGTGCAAGACTCAGAAAGGTATTGGAGGTATTGGTTCAAACCAATAGTAAATTTTACCCAATCTAAAGTTAGGAAAATTTCATGCAATCACTACATCACCATAAAACTAAGCAGAAATTTCAGTATCAACTCATGATAAAACACAGAAATCGAAAAATTTTAAATCAACCAAAAGAAAAAGAACTATTATCCATCATAACCCATAAAGTCAGCAGGGTGGGACTGATGTAATCAATTTAACATAGGAAATTTTCAACAGCAGTAAATTTTGAAACATGCAAAGGACATAAAAATAAAGCCAGTTCACAAGGATAAAAAGAGTGGACGAACTGTTCATGAGGAGTCCCGGGTACTGTACACACTACTTAAATGCATTAAATCAAGTTCACATACATTCAGGAAACTAAGTTGGCATCATTTATAAAGAGATAAAGAGGGCCATGAAAGGGTAGTAACAAAAGGAGAATCTCAGTAAAATGATGTAAATTAGTTTGAAAAATGAATCAAATAGAAATTATGGTGCTAAAGATTACAAAACATGAAATGAAACACTGTAGTAGAGGGCATCAACAGAAAAGCTGTGCTCGCAGAAGAAATAATCAATGGACTCAGATGCAGATCAGTTAATATTATCCACACCGCAGAAAAAAGGATGAGGAAAACTGAACAGAGTTTCAGAGGAATGTGGAACACTATTACCTATATCAACAGGTACCTTACAGTAATGAAGGAAATGTTGCAGGAGAAAAATATTAAGGTCTCAAATTTCCCCAGACTGATGGAAATAATAATTAATGACACCACCAAAAAATTCAATGAACTAAAACTGTGTGGAAGTATGAATCATAAACATATACTGAATTCAAGTTTACCACCAGTTTATATATATGTTAACTGAAAATTGATCATAAATGTAAATATAGACCATAGAACACCAAAAAGTTTCAAAGAAGCTGTGCAAGAATATCATTATGACTTTGAATTAGTTATGTATCTATGACAGGAGACTCAAAATACATTATAATGTAATAATAAAACTTTATCAAAATTAACATTTACATTTGAAAAACAACCCTTTAAAACGATAAGAAGAACAATGTTAGGCTATTGAGAAAAATATTTAGAAGTCTCGTATTCAATGAGATTTTTATGTTAAGAACTTGACACGCAAGCACTGCATCTACATCACTTCTGCCTCTCTCTCTCCCCCTTATAACTCCTGCCATGTCTACCATGCTCCTTCCCAAATTCATGATTGCTCGAACAATTTCTGGTCCAAGAATGGAATCCTATAAGGAGAATTCTGAGTGCTTGTGAGAACATTCCAAGAAAACAAGACAACAGTCATGTGACCTCAGTTTCTTCAAAACACAGAATAGTTCTTGGAATGTGTTTTTGTTCTCTTCCCTGGTGTAGTGGACAGGAGCAAGTTTACTTCAGATTACTCATTATTGGTAGATTACTAAATTTTAATGTTTATTATGTCCCTAGGGAAAAACATGTGTTTGCTATGTTGAAGCTTGTCTTTGTGATTACATACAGCTTGAACTCATGAGAACTTTACTCATGTGATCATTCTTAACCCTCAATATGAATTGTCCAGGGCTCTGATTGGCTATTATATGAGACATTACTACACCTCATTTTTAGGCTCCATTCTCCTATGTCCCACCACCTCTAGAGCAGTGACAGTAGTGCCTGAACAGGAACCTGAAGCTGGCTATGAGATAAGAGAGTGGGGACCCTCACAGAAGGAGGTGAGTGAGAATAATGGAGTAGAAACCAGGGAAACCTTTGCCTTATGTCAAGCTCGTGTATCATTTTTTAAAGAAAGGAGAAGCACAAGTCTCAAAATCCTAACTATTTGATTGCTTGCAAGTTGTTTAGGAATATAATACCTGCTTTCCAGAATAAGGAACTGTAGATAAAGAATTAAGTGCCAGAGTCCAAATGAATATTGAAAAGGCATACAAACAAGGAGAAAATATCCCACATTCAATATAGAATCACTTGGGCATTAATTCAGACTGCTTTCAGAGTACTTAAGATAAATAGGACATTAATTATGGTGAATAGATGGCTAATTCCTTGTATAAATATAAACTGGATACCCCTACCCAGTTCAGGCAAAATTAAAAGTAAAAACAATGCCATTAATAACTGTTCTGGTGAGGATTCCCTTAACTCGTTTACTGGAGACTCCTTTAAATATGTATCCTTCATTGCCTGAAAATTACCCTGAAGGATGGAATGAGAAATTTGTTAATCAATCTAATCGTTAATCCCCTCCACCTTTTTGATGAGGATTTAGGAGAGCCTGTGAAAAAACTAATCTTACAAACTAGGCAAGCAAGGGCATTGCACAGAAAAAGCATTTCCCAATTCATCCCTGGCCTCGTGATTTGTGCTTGTTATTTCCAATGCACAACAAATTTAAAACTCTAGAAGGGAAGTCGACATTTGATAATCCTCACATATTATCTCGAGAGGTAAGAAAAGACCTAAAGCTATTTGAATGCAGACTAAAGGAGGCATTTTTCTATCATGTGGATCCCTCACTGCCTTTAATGTTATTTATTTTCCCCACTAAATTGACTCTCAGAGGTATTATAGCACAAGAGAATAAACCTTTGGAATGAATTTATTTACACATAGAGGCCATAAAATACTGTTTACCTTATTCTTCTTGCTCAATTAGTAAATCAGGGGAAGACCCAATGTTAACAATTTTAGGGATTTGATCCTTTTTGATCCTTGTTGTATTATATTACCCTTAACTAACAATCAGTTTTAAGAATGTTACAGAATTTTGTTTTGTTTTGTTTTCAAATTTTATTTGTAGATTACCATGGAAGGACAGTAAATCATTATGTAGCTGGTAATTTATGGGATTTTCTCATACAAACTGAATTTGCACTTAAAAATGGTTCAATCTGCTCCCATTCCATAAGTAGATACTTTTTAAATTGATGATTCATCTAATTTTATAGGAAGGATCCATGGTCTGGATATTTATCAATTATTATTGATTATTGTTTGCATATTGTTTGCATATTGTTTTGAGTATTTTTGTATTTTCAGGTATTTTTGAGTATGTTTGTTTTGAGTATTGTTTTGAGTATTTTATTGAATATTGTTTTCCCCAGAAGATATGTATGACTTTGCATCTCCCAACAAGATATAAACAGAAATCCCTCTGGATAAAATCTTATTACAATTAACCCACTTTTGCTTTTCACCTATATTTGAGCATCAGCCCTCCACATCAATTGTTCTTGGATCTTTTCTAATTATACGTGTTTTCTATTGCAGTCAACTGATTTCATTAATTGTTGTTTAACAATAAATCAATAAATTGAAAGTCAGCATACTGATTCTCTCAAATAGAAAGTTGTACATCAAATTTGGTTTCACAGCATGTAACTGAATGGTATGTGCAGTTTTAGAATTGAACAAAAAATGAATTCTCTAGGTACAATGAATATTACCAGAAGTTGAACTTAAATATTCCAGTAAGAAGAGATTAGCTTCACAGGCAAGACAGAGTTGAACAAAGGTCAACAAGCAGATTCATCATTGCAAAGTTACTTTTCATAGAGTGTTAAAATGAAAAACACTTCTTTTAGTGTTATAGTGACTTAGGAGGTCCTGAAACTGTTATCTGTAGTTTTTTTTTTTTCCTTTCTGAAAAAGTGGCTTGTTTCTATGTTCAGTTTGATTACATGGCACTAAGGCTATGTCATTCCATTTTAGTATTCTGGGGCATAATGCAAGAGATTGATCCAGACCGATAGACTCCCATAAACTTGGTCCGATAGACTCCCATAAACTTGGTCTGACTGTTCTCGTGTTGACGCTATGCCAGTTATGTAACATTAGTTCATTTGAATATTTAGTCTCATCTGAAGTTAGTACATATTTGTATATTGGAATAAATAATTTCTCACATCTGCCCCATCTCTAAAGCACTAATTCTTTGATTTATTTTAGAAAAAGTTAAATTCTCCCTTAAAATTTTCATTTAAAGTATTGCTACAAAACATGAACATAATATTTACTTAGGAAACTGTTCCTTGCCAGCTTTCACAAATGATCATCTACAGTCAAAAATAGCCAAAGGAAAATAAGAATTGAAGTACTATAAATCTTATAAAATCTCATAAAACTTTATGTCTAGATTTATATAAAAGTTCCATTTCCCTCATCTTGTAAAACTTACTTGTTGGCCCTAACAAATCTTTTTAAGAATCAACCAAGTGAGAAATAACACTATCAGTATCAGTCTGCCTCAAGGCTAAGCCATTCGTTAATTTCCTTTACAATAAGTAACAAAAAAAATCTGTTGTCAGCAAAATGCTTAGTGGATCACAGGATTTACGAGCTGGTGTTAGAGCTATCAATTATGCCTGCAGGAAAGGATTCTGATATTAAAGCTCTTTTAGATTCCCTGAAGATATTCTCCCAAAATGTTGATACTGTTTCTAAAACAAGAAAACCGTTGATTATTATCAGGAAATTCAGTGCAAAATAAAAGTTTTCATCGGTAAAACAATACTTATAACTGGTTATCATGCTAATGCCAGAGTGAGAAGATACTTGGAGGAGACCCTCCAAAATGCAAGGCAATAAAGGAGACATCTGTTCCACTAAAACAAATTTCACTCTTCTATGAGGATGGTGTACAGGGAAGGAAGACACTATCGAAATGTATAAAATAATGAGAGTGTCAAATAATAATTCTTGACATATAAGAAAAAAGGAAAAGAAAGTTAATATTGAGTACTTCTTAGTGTCAGGTACCTTTCTAACCAAGTTATAAGTGTTTTTCCATTTAGTAGACAAAAATATGGACAAATCAAACATATTATTTGAACTATTTTAAGCATTGGGGACTTGAAGAACAGATGTATTTATTTTTTTTAATTATGTTGTATGGGACAAAGCCAGACTTCAACCAACTGGTTCTTTGTAAAACTTCCTTAAATGGCATATTTTATTGCATTTTATAAGTACTTTCCATGCAAACATGATGACATGAGCTTGAAACCTGTTCTCTGACCCACAAAACACACACACACACACACACACACACACACACACACTGCAGAGTTGAACTCATACACACAAACATACACATTATGTACACATGCTATAAGAATAAAATATAATTTAAAAAATTTACAAGGAAAGGTAAGTGAAAATTTTTCCAGTGTAAATATAAACTATGTAAGAAAGATACTATACTGCGCCGTTACAACTGAATTGTAAGTGGAACAATTGTGACTGGAACAAAATGAGCATGTTTCAATAAGGGAGAAATGTGAGTAGCAAAAAACGTATTAAAGAGATTGAAGTAATTATGTCATAATGTCATAAAAAATCCAGTATCAAAGTTTAATAAAAGTGGGCTTCTACTATCTTTGTGGTTGGATAAAAACAAGTGAAGGGAGTTTACAATGAGGAACTCATCTGATCAATTTGTACTTTACAGTGATGACTACATGACTGGCAGAAAAAATTTAATAGGGACCAAGGACACATGAGTAAAGACAATGTTGGAATGTCCTATAAGAGGCAACAGTGGCTGCGAATAAGACAGGCAATAAGAATGAAGAGAGAAGTCATTGGATGGAAATATATAAAAGAGAGAGTGACAGTATCTGCCTATTAGGGGGATGTGCACGACACGATCCCATTCAGTTTGGCTGCAATTAAGCTGTAAAGGAAGGACTATATGTTAAGGAAGAAGTGGGTGTGTGAGTGTCCCTGTGTTGTGAGACAAGTGGCAAGGTGAAGACATTATTTCATGACATTATGTCTCAGCTCTATGAGATAAGCAGGTCTATATATAGGTCTGGGTTTCAGGAGAGAATTTTGCTACAGGTACAGCTTTCAGAATCATCAGAATATAAATGAGCAGGGTCAAGTTTTCTCAAGAAAGATGTAGATAGGGTACTGTCAGAACCTTTACATTTAAGACAGTAATACCTGAACTTTACTGAAAATTCCCATAATCATCCTGACATTTGAAAGTTTTATATTTTTACACATAGAGATTCTAATTTAGTTTTTCTGTGCCAGAACATAGGGAACTTCATTTTTATGTTGTTAAATGTGTACATCTTTATGTGATATATTATACTAATTGAATACACTATGTATAGTTGAATTGGTATAAGTACCTCTCTCTGTTTCTCTCTGTCTGTCTCTCTGTCTGTCTCTCTGTCTCTCTCTCTCTGTCTGTCTCTTTATGTGTGTGTGTGTGTGTGTGTGTGCATGCGCGCATGTGTGTGTGTGGTCTTGTATGGGAGTAGGAGTGATGCACTTGACATAATGAAGGTACTGATAGAAAAATCTGGTATTGGTTCCCATCTCCCATTTTCTTTACCTCGTTTTTTTACCACTGTGTATGGAAGGTTGGCTGGCCTTTGAGCTTCTGTGAATTCTGCTTCCACCTCATCTTTCACTGTGTGAGTGTTTGGATTTTAGACTGACTCAGCTGTGCCCAGCTTTACATGTATTCTAAGGATTAAAACACAGATTCTCATGCTCTTGTGACAAATGTTTTGCCATTGAGTTATCCCCAAGCCTTGGATTTCTATCACCTCAGCCAATAATTATCACTCTATGTTGGAGACATAAAAATTCTTTTAACTACATCATTGATTGTCTTAGCGATAGCTACAGTACTTTGCTACTACAACCAGAACTGAGTCTCTCACTATGGGTTTTGTTAACTTCTTTCTATCTCATACTTTCTGTACACTTTCTAGTTGCTAGTGACTACTGTTAATTCCATTTTTCTATGAGGTTGACTAATTTGTTTTCACATTGACAGAAAATTTGAAGTACTTATCTTTGTGTCTGATGACATTTCTACTGTAATGATGAGGACATCATTCATTTTATCCTTGAATAGCTAAAGAATTCAAAATGTAATGATCCCATGAAGATGAACCACAAAAAAAATCACACTTAGGTCCTTGGGGATATGTCCTTGAGATGAATTTTGAGATTATGATAACTTCTTTCTCTTTTTTCCCCTACTCCATGAAGTAAACAACTTACCAAATATTTCCAACTATTGCCATGTTGCCTCCAAACTGAAACCCAAAAATAAGAAGTCAACCTGATCTTGGAATGCAACCTCTAAACTGTGAAACCAATAAAATAAACAGCATTTTTTAGAAGTTGCTTCTGTCAAATATTTAATGAAAGGAATAGAAAACAGGCTAACACATAAAGAGATAGCCAATGACAACTGTAAGAAATACTTGGACTATATTCATATTTTGTCTATGCACATTCTTTTGAAAAATGATGGAAATGTTATCATAAATGACTTACATTTAGAATTGTAGCAAATACTTCAAATGAGAAAGGTAATTCTTACTGATGTTGTAAAATTAATTTCTGTGATCACTCTTTGATATCTCATAATTAAATTTGTCAGAGCAAATACACTGTAGATGAGTCTGTCTGGATTTATAGTTTTTAGATTGTAAAATTGCAAAAGCAATAAAAACAATTCCCACTTTTGCTGATAAAGGTACTTTAAAGATTTCTAGGTGAAGTAAAATTTGGACAGTTGCATTACAAGAATATTTTTTAACTTTGATGGACACCGCATTAACCCAAAAATTGGTATTATTTCTATTCTACCAATGGAATTCACTATATAATGGACAGGTATTAAAATATTACTGTTTCCATTTCTGCGGTATCATTTGACAGTCTTGGAAAATGTGAGGAACAAGGACCATTAGCTGCAGCCTAAACCCAATGACTGTTTCTTTCTCATTTGAAGTTCTAAATATATACCAGAAAAGAAAGAAAGTAAACATGTAGGCCTGAAATTCAAGTCTTTTGGGTTTATATATGGTAGCATATAGGTAGATTTAGGAACCCATAACAGATATGCCTTTAATATGTTCATTAACTTTATTTTTAAAACTTGCCATGAGAAACACTTCTTCTGTTTGGCAAACTTGTGAAACTGATATATTTTACCCCTTCTTGGATTCAGTTTGAAAACATATTTTGTAACAAATAGTTTGTGGTGAGGACTTTTAAAGTTATGCTAGTGAAAAGCACTACTTTGAATTTAAAAAATAGATGATTCTAAAGATACCACATTGAAATGCTTTACGGGACATGACTTGCCACACAGTAATATGATCACTCATATGTAATGTTGTTAAAATGGACATTCAGAGAAAAAAATCTAAGATAAGAAACTGTGCAAGTATTTGTTTAAGCAGTTTATTATGTCATTCCTTTTGTATATGTCCTAATTTTTAAAAGCAAATTTTAAAACTCTTAAAAGGAAATTTGTCATTTGAACAAACTAAAAAAACATTAATGTGATGTGGTACTTCAGTGAAAATGAAGAGGCCAAAAAGCTAATGATTGTATTTCAATTAACTCATTACAAAGAATAAGTGAACTTAGAAATAAGTATCTGATTGACAGAACAAAAAGTGACTGAGTTGAAAATAGATTGATGGCCAAGGGCGGAGTACTATTTTCTCAGAGAAACCTTAATTGTGTTCAATCTAGCAGTGTCTCTTGGTTTGGGGATACTGTTGTTTTACAGAACTAGGAAAAGCGAACAAAACAAGCCATTCAACAAGATAAATAGGCATGTAACCAAGGAAACTCTAAAAGGTTCCTTCCTCTGGGGCTTGGAGTCAGTTTGGACAGCAACACTATAGGAGAGGCTGAGAGAGAAAACTGTACAATTCTAAGTAATGAAACCCAGTTTACAAGCATAACACATGTGCGTGTTGACAGGTGTGAAATATTCATGCAAACCACCAACAGTACTTAAGAAAGAGCATATAAATGAGCACAAATATTTAAGCAAAGCCTTTCTTTAGAGGTAGGAAACACAAGAGGGTGCAGAAAGATTGTAAGGACATCTGCTGTGAGATAGTCTCTTAAAAAGAAACAGAGGACATGAAAGGAGGAAGCAGATGGGTCCATGAGGAAGTTGAGGGAGGAGAGTTAAATATGATCAAGATGCATTGTATGAAATTCTCCAAGAATTAATAAAAATATTACACACACACATATACAGATATAGATATATAGAGATAGATATATAGATATAGTCCCAGGTGTCTATCCTCTTCCACCATGTTTGAGACAGGCTCTTGATGTTCACTATTTTTTTTATGCCAGGCTGGGGGACCAATAAACTTCTCGTGATTCTCATGCCTCTACACCTTACCTCACCATATGAGCATTAGGGTTATAGATGTGTACATAGATGCTCCCAGCTTTCCATGAGATATGGGTTCTGGGCTTCTGAACTCAGGTCCTCATTCTTGCGTGTCATGCACACACCCACAGAGCCATCTCCCCAATTTTCAAAACAGTAAAATAGTTAACAAATTAGCAAAAATAATCATTCTTGAAAAAATAAATGTATCTTACCAAAACATCAAATAGGTCATTTACCCAAGAAGTGCTCCCGTTTCCATTAAGTCAAAGATGAAAAATAATAATGAGATATGATCAGCTATTTTTGTCAATATAATAACGTCCAAGAAAAGAACAGGAAGGAGCAAAGCATCAGTTATTGTTACTTATGGGTTATATGAATGTATATTAGGAAATGGCAAAAGGTAAAATGTAACAAATATGACAGGAGTTTTCTGCATATAAAGAATAAACATTTATAAAGTATAACAAGTCAAACACAATTTTACTAAAAACTGAAATAAGCTTATTTAAAATTAAACTCTCTAAGAGTAAGTATTTTGAAAGAATGGTAAAAATCAGTGACCGTTTAAAAAACATGCACACACACACACACACACACTCACACACACACACACACACACACACACACAAAAACCAACCCACCAATAAACTAGGTCTCGGGGTACAGGCCTGTAAATCAGATACTTAAAATAGGCTGAAGCAATCAATACCTGCCTAAACCACAAAGTGGGTTCCAGGCCAGACTGGCCAACTTAAGTGAGATCTTGTAGCAAAATAGAAAGTGAAAAGAAGTATACTCTAGAGGTAGAGTTATTGTCTAGAACACACACGGTTTGAGGAACAACACCCACTACAGCGAAAGAAATGCTGTAAGAATATAGTTACAGCACTATCTTATCATGAGGACAAGTATGCAGAAAATAGTAGCAAGGCCCTAGACAGGCTCTACTACACACACATTTATACCTTCTCTATGGGTACCTTAAAATCTGTGAGGAAAGGAAGGAAAATTTTAACAAACACATTGCTGGGAAAGGCAATTAGTTATTTTGACAAAACAATTACATGTGTTCTCATTTTTTTTTGTCTAGTCAAGTAAATTTCAGGAAAAAAAAGACAAAGGTTTAAAAATGAAATACTGTTGTTGTTTTTTTAAAGAAAATATTGGCTATATTTGTAAATAAGTAGATCAACAGTGTGTTGGCTAGTTTTATGTCAATTTGACACAAGATAGAGTAATTTTAGAAGAAATTGCCCCTCCAGATTGGCCTGTGGACAAGAATGTGTTATATTTTCTTAAGTGAAGATGAATGTGAGTGGGTCCAACTCACTGTGGGTGGTGCCATACCTGGGGTGATGGTCATAGATTCCATAAGAAAGCAGACTGAGCAAGCTAGTAAGGAACAAGCTAGTAAGTGGCACTTTCCATTGCCTCCGTTTCTATCTGTGCCTCTAGACAGAGCCTAGAGGCTTTCCTCCCCAAGCTGCACGTGGCCATGGTGCTTTATCACAGTAATGTAACCCTTAACTAACACAAATAGCCTCTCTTAATATTGAGTTAAGGCAGAGACTCTTAAGAAAAAGTGGATATATCACATTATATGAACATGCTAAGCAGCCACACGTCCCATGTGTTGAAAAGAAAATAAGAAGGGTATAAATGCAAATGGCTAACCAGAAACACTATATGACACAGAAGTCATATTAGACATGTAAAAATTCATTTATAAATAAACAAAAAGAAAAAATGTCTAGAGAATATGTAAATGGCACACACAGACAATTGTTTTTAAAAAAGTGAGAGGTAACAGAAATAGCATCAAGTTGTTTGGTTTCATTGATAGTCACATAAGTACAAATTGAATCAAAAAGAATTGTCTTTCACCTGCGATATTATTGAAAGTACGAGGAAGCAGACTCCTTAGGCACTGCTTATTGGAATGTAAATTTGAATGACATTACTGAGTAAGGTTTATGCAGTATGTATAAAAATTAAATATCTTCAACTAAATAACTAGCAATTTACTTTCACTAGATAAATCCCATTAATGGGCAACCTCAGTCGTGTGCAAAGATCCACATGTGACAATATTCAGAAGGATGCCACATTACTTTTAGAAGGGAAATGATACAACATTGAACGTTCACATTCACAGTAAGGACTCATCAGTATAGTTCAACTGTAAGTTCTAAGATAACTACAAAAAATGATTTAGGCATGCATTCTTCCATTATGTTTTCGAAGCCAATTTTGTAGAAAAGCAATTTACGGAAAATGGACTGCACACATCTTCAATAAGCTGTAACAAACAGGAATAGTCATGTAATAGTCATCACAATTTAACATCTGGAGCTTTTCCCTCATGGAAGAAAGTTCCCTTCTGCCATTCTTAATTTCCTTCTCATATTTCTAGTTCCTAGCAGTATTTTGTTACAGATGAATAATAGCATTTCATTGTATGAAAGTGTCACAATTTATTTTTCCGCTCATCCAAAAGTACTGCTTCACAGCAATGATGCCTTAGAAGAACGGGCCATTAATGCTTTACTTCTTGGTTTGCTGATAAAAATAAAAAGGCTCTTTGGAAATAACACTGATGTGAACATTGGATATTGTATCAGTAGCTTTTATTTACCTGTTCTTTAGCTATAACCTGACAAAAATTTAAGGGAGGGTTAATAATTTTGGCTCAAAATTCCAGTGTATAGAGTCCAATATGATAGAAACTACATAGGAGTATAGAAGGGAAGGAATTCCCATGCTCATCTGGCTTTTGCCTTCTTCCATTATTCAGTCTGTGACTCCAGCCCTTCATATAGTCTCATTCACATTCAAGGTGGGTCAACCTTTATCAGTTAAACTTCTCTGGAAAGTTCTTCATAAATCTGACAACAGATGTGTTTCCTAAGTAATTCTAAAACCAGTCAAGCTGACAATGAAGATTAATAGTCACAGGCATAGTTATATCTTTCTTTCCTTGGGATAAATATCTTGATGTAAATTTGGGGATTGTATAGTATCTTTACATTTATAAGAAACTATGACTTGTTTCTCAGGGGGGCTATACTATTGTATTTTTAAATGCAACTCATAAAACCAGATGGTAAATATATAGCCATTGAGTAAGGTCTGGTTTCTCTCTAGCTAATGCCATCTGCTAATGGTATTATGTGGGAAAACAGCCATAGAAAGTTATTTTATTTCCAAAAATAGTCATTGGACCCTAGGGTGTCTATCTCTTATAAGGGGCAAAGACAGATCCAAAGAATACAAAAATTTTGAAGCAATAATAAAATACCCATCAAAAAAATAAACCCTGGAAGTAGGTAGACTGACGGATGAACTCTTCCAAACTTAAAGGTACACCTAACATCAACCTTTTAAAACTGTTCAAAAAAATAAATCATGAAAAAAACATCATGAAGCTCATTCTTCCAAAGGCAGTATTATACTGATACTAGGATACAGGATAAAAATACAATATAAAAAGACAATTTAAAATCTGAAATCCATAAACTGATAAAGAAAACAGGATCAGAACACTTCAAGATATAAGCTAGGCAAAACATTCTAAACAATGAGTCTGATAACACAAGAGGTGATCCTAAGAATTAACATAGTATTATATGGGATTAAAAACCTTTGATACAACAAAATAAATTGCCAAAAGAGTGAAGAGAAAACCTACAGAATGAGAAAAAATCTCTCTGAACTATGGATTAGACAGAAATCAGTATCTATAATGTAAGAGAAGCTTCAAAATTTAAATACACAAAGAGACAATTCATCTGATCAATAAATGGACTAATAAATTGAACAGACAGTTCTCAAAAGAAGAAATACAAATTACTAATAGATACTTGAAACAGTTTTCCACATCTTTAAAGTATCAGAGAAATGAAAATCAAAATTATTTCAATATCGCACCTACTCTACTCACAATGCAAGAGTACACCATTAGTAGAGTATACCATTAGGAAAATAAATGACAACAATGAAATATGTATTACATACAATGTTTGCTTGGTTCTTTTGGTTTAAGTTCCTATGGGACTTTCCACCTAGGAATGTTTATTCATGCCTTCTATCTACTTAAATATTCTCACCATAGTTTAACTGCCTGGACATCATTCATCTTTCTGGTTTCAGTTAAGAAGTTACTTTCCTTCCAATAGTAACATCCACCTGGAATGCACTTTGTAAGCTAAGACGGAGTATTAAGAGATCACTTCTAGGAGAGATTCTGTCTCAAAAACAAAACAAAGCAAGTAAACAAAAAAGTCTTCTTCCTTCAAGAAGGCTTTTGATGACCATCTAACCTAAGGCAAAATATACAATCTGTCATTCCATCCAGTTATTTCCTTTTAATTTGTCTAGTACAAAACAGGTTGTTAGTAAATCTTTGCTGAGATGGAAAGAGATCCTTAAGAGAAACGAATATGCTATTATTGGTTGATGTTCATAAGGGAGTGTATTCCAGAAGAATAATACAAAATGTAGGTATTAATTTTTTATTATCATAATTAGTCAAGCCCCAGTTAAATATCAGAGGCAGAACATGGGCCTACATTCTCTGAGACAGCAACAAATTCATTTGTCACTGTACAGAAAAATATAGCAGGTGAAAGAAATACAGGAAGAAAAAGGAAAAACATCAAAGTAGCCATCATTCATTAGTCTTTCTGTCCTTGATCTAAGGTGTCTGGTTCATTTGACATTATTGTCTGCCAAATGGTCTGGCCTGGGGCCAGGGACAAGCTCATCATATGCTAGTATGTCAGGAGAATCCTAATGTGGGGAAAGGTGATGTCAGTTAAAGCAATAAGAACATTTTCATGCATATACACTTTTCAAAACAATGATAGAATTTATTGTTAGTCTAGTTCTGGGTATACAAACAAAGGGAAGAGAGTACATGGAGAATTCCCTTAAATCTCCTTCTTCTGTCAGTTTCCCAGTATTAACATTTTGTACTAGGATGTTCCATTTGTACCAAATGATGGAATATTAGTGACTGTCCATTCTTGCAGGGTACGGACGTTTATATTTATTGTGTTAAAATCAAAAATAGAATTTGTAGTTATCAAAAAATGTGTCCAGTGTTTGCCAACGATAGTTATTAAACACTATTTACCATTCCCTGGCATTCTACATTCTGCCGCTAAACCTCTGACTACACTAAGCACTTAATAAACTGGATTCATTTCAGTGTGACTATATAACCTGGAGTAGCTGCAGTAACCAAGAAAATAATAAAGGGCCATGGGGATGGGGAGGAGCAGTAGAGAGGGGAATAGTAAGGTGCAAGTTATTTGAAGGGATAAAGGGGAGACGGTGGATATTAATTAATACAGAAGAAGAGGGAAAGGGTAAAATAACAGTAAGGATATCAGAAAAAAATCATATGGAATTGTATTACTAATTACCTGAAATTATATACAATAGATATAAGCCTGTGTATCCATAGATCAGTTAAATGAAATTTTCCCATCTAGGTTGACAATGCTCTCCTTGATCTAACAAAATTCCAACTCCAGGTTTCTCCTGCTTCCTCTTTTAAGATTTTGTCACTTAGAAATGTCAAGAAAGCTATACCCATAAAGTCTCAACAAGGCTTCCAAACAAGACTTGAAACAAGGATGACACCAACAGACATGGTTATATGAAAGGGGGAAATCTCATTTGGCTTCAACTCTAGAAAAGAACACAGGCAACTAAAGGATGCTGGTAGTGGGAGAAATAGTCTTTCCCAGGGAAGTACCCACAAATTGGTACCAAAGTGGTCAGCCCTGAAATTATATACAAACAAGTAATAGTAACATTATATGGACTGAGTAGGTTGTATTTTTATATTTAGATATACATGTGTGTGTGTGTGTATGTGTGTGTATGTATATACCCCAATGCACATGTGTATATATGTGTACTTGTGCATGTTATAACAGTTAAAGAAATAAAGACCATATATTTGAGAGAGTTCAAAGGAAGATGTGCATGGGCAGGGCTGGAGGGAGAAAAGGGGAAAATAATGCAATTATATATTATATAACATTCCCATGGTTCATCTATGTTATAAGTATGTGTGAGAATTTCTTTCTTTTTTAATGTTGAATAATATTCTATTGCATACATGCAAGTAAGATGTTTTCTTCATCTACTCGTCCATCACTGGACACCTTTATTGTTTCAGCCTTTTAGTTACTATGAATGCTGAAGTTATGAGTCAGGATATGCAAGTAGCTGTTTGAGTTATTTTAAATTTTTCAGAATATAGATCAAAAACAAAAATGGAATTTCTGGAACATATGCTTTTAATTTGTAGGTTTTGAGGAACAGTCACAACATTTTCAAGAGGAGTCACAACTTTTTAGAGTCCATCACCAGTAAACAGAGGTTCCAATTTATATACATCCTTGCCAACATTTAAAAATATAATGGCCATTCTAATGGGTATAGAATAGTATTTTATAATGACTTAATTTGCACATAACTCATGAGTAGTCAGCCTGAGACTCTTCCGGTGCTATTGGCTACTTATATATTTTCTTTGGGAAATATGTATTCAAATCATCTGTCCAGTTTTAAAACTAGCTTGTTTGAGATTGTGTTGATGAGGTATGAGAATTCATACCTGTCCTGGATTGAACTTCTTATCAGATATGATTTGTGAGTATACTCTTTCATTATGTGAACTGACATTCTATACTACTGATAGCTGGTTTTTGATGTACAATAGCTTTTATATATTTTTTGAGATTTTAATTTAATTACATTTCTCCTTTCTCTTTCATCCCTCCAAACTCTCCCATATATATTTTCCCACTCTCTTTTAAGTTCATGGTCTCTTTTTTCAGTAATTGCTATCACATGCATATATGTATTTGTATATGCAAGTTATTTCCAAAATATAACCCACTGAGTCCATATTAGGTTACTTGTATATATGTTTTCAGGACTGACCATTTGGCACAACCAATTGGTGTGCTCTTTCCTAAGGAGGACCACCTCACCTCCTCCCAGATATATTCAGATTTTAATTTGATGCAGACCAAATTGTTTTATCCTTTTCTGCCTGTGCTTTTTGTGCCATGCTGAAGAAATCAGTGTGAAAATAAATGTCACAAACATTTTCTCCAATGTCTTCTTAAAGTTACATAGATTGGCTCTTCTGTTCAGGTGATTGTTCCATTTGAATTCACTGTGTATCTAGGGTCCAAATTCACTCCTTTATATGATCAAGCATACTTCTTACCAAAGATGATTACAAAAGGTTTTTCACATTTCTAATGTTCTGCCTTGAATAATTTTAAATCACCTTGTCACAATCCTATCTAAATTAAATCTCAGTATACAACATTCTCATCCAAATAGTAGAACTTCAGATTAAAAGGAGCTATACAGTTCAATAGCTGAGAGTTTGAAAGAAAAGATCTAGATATTGAAAGTCTTAATCAAGGAGAAGAAAATTATTTGGGCAATTAGATATAATTTGATTTTTAAATCCCTCAATTAAACTGAAAATAATACAGCCTTATATCCATAATCTTAATTAGTATTCTATAAATATTTGAATATAGTCGATTAATAGTCATTTAATCTTCATCTTTAAAAGCCAACCAGGGTTTTGATTATGTAACTTTTGCCTGAATGCATATACTCTGAAATATTTATAATACTTACTCATTTTCTTTTACTTTTCCATTTTAATTTTGTATATAGGTGTATGTGACTGTATGTGTTCATTATGTACATATGTCTGTGAGATGTCTTTGTGGTGTCTGTGTGTATGATATGTAAAGACTTGCTTGTGTAGATGCGCACACTTGTGGATGGACAGAAGCCTGGAGGGCTTTGAGTATCACCACCTATCACTCTTTCCCTCGTTCCTTTGAGGCAAGGTGTCTTTCTGAATCTGGAGCTTGTATGTTTTTCTACTTGGCCAGCAGCTAGAGTTCTCCAGCAAATCCTTTCTCTGCCCACTCCCCTCAGGGCTAGACTTGAGAGGTACAATGGAGCATGCTCAGCTTTTATATAGGAACTGGGATGTGAGTTATCATCTTTAGGCTTGTGAATCAAGCACTTTTACCTACTGAGCAATCTCTCCAGCACCAAAATACATTTCATTTTTAATAAGCAACCTCATTTGATAAAGAACATTTGTGTTGATAGCAAAATTAAGTGAAAGATATAGAGATTTACCCCTACCCAAGAACCCACATGTGTTGCCTTTCTTAGAAAATTGTTCCAATTGGTAAACTTACATTCAAAGCCTATCATGCATAACACATAGTTTCTACTGGGGTTCACTATTACCATCTATTCTGGCGGTCTTTGTACAAGTGCATAGACCTCTATCTGCAATTATGTTACTATACAAAGTAGTTTTCCTGTCACAGAAGTCATCTATGATGTGTTTATTTAATCTATTCCAGTCTCTAACTTCTGGCACGGGTTTTTTTTATATTATCGCCATAGTTTTGCTTTACTAGACTCTGATACCACTGAACTCAGAAAATATGTACCCTTTTCAAATTAGTTTCTTTCATTTAAGCTCCCTCTGTGTTGTATTCATGGATTGAAAGATCCTTTCTTTTTAGCGCTGAGTAATAAGGCATTATCTGGGTGTACAAAAGTTTACTCTTTCACTCAACTCCAGGACATGTTTGCTTTAGCAATTACACACAATGCATGCGTTTTGCTTTGTGGATGTTAAGTTTTCAAAGCATTGTGGTTAGATATGAAGAAATATGATGGGTAGATAATACAGGGAAAGTGTTTAGTTTTGTAACAACCCACCAGCTCTGGTGACTGTCCATGCTTTAGTTTCACCAGCAAAGAGTGAAATGTTTCATGTTTCCTTAAAAATCTCAAGATTTGGGCCATTCTAATATCTTTGATTTATTCTTCTTTGAATATAACATGACATGAAACATATTCTCAAATGATTGTTTTCAATCTTTGTGTCCTCTCTGGTGAGGTGTATGCTAGAATCTTTAGTTTGACTTTTTAATAAAGTTGTTTGTTTTCTTATACCTGAGTTTAAGAGTCTGTTGTCTATTTTAAGGTACAATTCTTATTAGATAAGTTCTGTGAAAGAACTTCTCCAAGCTTATGAATTAACTGCATGCTCTCTTCAGAGTGTCACTCTTAAAACATGGATTATTTACTGTAATGAAAACTATGAAGGTGAAGCAATTATTAGTGTGAGATGAAGCTGAGAAAATGTCATGAAGAATAATAAGGATCCAAGAGACCTAAAATATACATAGATTTATCTAAACACAAAATAAAGCTATGAGGACTAGAAATTTGGTAACTGTCTAAATTATATAACATGACTAGCCAATTATCACATATGTATTCATTTAAAACAATATAATCAAGTATTGTTATAACCAACAAAGAGTGGTTTTAGCAATAAATACATTTGATTTATACTCAAATATAAATCTACAAGTTGGGTTTCCAAGGCTGAGTAATAAGTTCTGCAGTGTCATCAAAGATGCAGCATTGTTCTTTTTGTTTAACTCAATTATATCCATAAGAGTTTCCACCCTTAGGCTTATTCCCCTTGTCTAATGGGTATAAATTTGGCCTAAACAAGCCTCCATACTCAAAAGATAAATTGTATCTCAAGCATCCACTGTACATATTAAATTAAATAATGAAAATACTGAATAAGAAAAAGATAGTCTGAATATATATATATATATATATACATATATATATATATATATATATGTATATATACTTATATCCTTATGACTGAGACACAGCCCAACACAACTGAAAATTCAGCCAATCACACAGAGTTTGAAAGCTATCAATACAATATATAAAGCACATACCAAATGTAGCCAAACAAATTGTCTGGTGCAGCTTCTTTTTTTTCTGCCTACAAATACAAACTTTTAGCATGGTGTGGGGAGGCACTCTGAACAATTTGATTTTGCATTTGAAATGTGCCCAGTTCAAGATTGTGGGCTTGTAGCATTTTTCTTTGGTTTTTAATTCAAAGTCTTGCTTTATAGCTCAGGTTTGTCTGGAACTTGCTGCTTGTCTCAAGGTGGTCTGTAATTTGCAATTTCCCTCACTTAGCATTGTTGGTGAGCCAATATTCAGACACGGCTCACCACACTCCAAATATATTTCCTGGTCAAGAAAATCTTGTAAAATTGAAAAGTATTGGTTCATCTTTTAACATCTCACATCTGTGGAATGATTGTTACATCTCCAGACTTCTTTCAATTCTATCCAAAAAGAGAAGAGTTGAGGAAGATAAGAAATTTCTTCTCTACTTTCTTTATTTAGCACAAATGAAAAATGTCCATGGAAGCACATAGCATGTTTCTACTTTTCTGCCTTCAATGTAAATTCAGTATCATGACTATTTCTACTTTTTTCTACTAAGAGGTACAAGACTGACATAATTGGCTTATGTCATTGTTTGCAGAATAATTTCTCATATGTATTTGGTAAATAATGATTTATTGGAACACAGCTGTGCCTATTTTTGTATCATCTATGGCTGTTCCCATGCTATGGTACCTGAGTTAATGGTTGTAAAGGAAACCATATGGGTCTCTGATTTAGAGTCAGCTGAAAGTTGTCACTGAACATAAGAAACCTAAAGAATTCACTACCCAGACTTTCATATAAAAGCTTTGGCAGCCTCCAACTTAGATGTATCATAATATAACCAACCCCTTAATACATTTTTCCCCTGAATAAAGTAGAAATCCTCTTCAAAGGCAAAATAATTGGCATTGATATTTGGTAATGATAGGCCACCTTTGTAGAGAAGGTAGAGAAAAAGGTGTGGGAAACCAAGAATGAGCAAAAAAGAATATATGAGAAGCAGAGTTTCCTTAGATCTAACAACATTCCAATTTATAGTTTCAGTCATGTTTTATTTGGGAGATGAAGCTTAGAAGTATACCATAACTTCACTAGAACTGGAATGAAGGAGTTTGATGATTGAAAACACAAAATTAAAAATTTTTGCTCAGTTAACTTTTTGTGGAACTTTTATCCTCCATGATTACAAGAAAATGATGTGCCAAATATTGTTTCTTATTAATATCTTTGCCTTTCTTAACGCTGAAAAAAAATCCCCACATTTCAATTAGAGTTGTAGATTATTTGTTTTGCTTAAATGAATTAGACAAACTATACTGTGTTTCCTTTTCTTGTCAGGGTTTAACATTAGTATTTTCTAACAACCCTATGGCATTTTAGTTATACTATGACACAATTTCATAGTCTTAATGGAAGAAATATAGTTTCATTTTAGATTTGTTAATTTTAGCCATTAGGTAAGTCTAACTTTTTGCCTCTAACTTAGGGAAAAACTCAATTTTAAAAAAAAATAACATTCTTTGGATTTAGTATTCTTTTTAGACATGTTGCTAAGTGGTATGAATAGAAGATGTTTAGAAGAACCTGCCTCGCCAAATACAATTCTTCTCCACACGAAAGATCTTAAAACTCCAAAAAAAAACATATTCCTTGAAATCAGAAATAACTGTGTCTATTCTGCGCACAGTCACTTCAGAACTTTGGAGTCCCCGTTCCTTCCTAAATAACATAGAAACGGTATAACACTCTCTTACTATGTTATTACAATATAAAATTAATAGTCACAGGTTAAAATAGTTCTTCAAATGCAAGCAATATACTATATAAGGACCTAAAATTAGGGTTCAATTATAGCTTTTTAAGTCATAACTATGTCAATGTATATACTTTTCTTGTTTTAAAAAGGTTCACTTAAGTTCTTTAACTTGAACTCAGGAGAAAATTGAGCACATAATTAAAAGATTTAGATGAATAGAAAGGAATTAACTAAAATTCATTTTATCTCACTTCCAAAGACAGGGTGGGATCACACATGGGGTAGTGAAATAAAACCAGGAATTAAGCTATTTGTTGTTTTTTTTTTTAATGAAGAAACAACAGAAAGAAAATTCAAAAAGATAGTAGAGAGATAACAAATAACATTTTAATAATTAGTAATTATGCCCAAAACTATTAGTACTTTAAAAAAGTCACAAGAATTTGGACTGCCAAGATGGGTAGAGGTGCTAAACACACAAGCCTGGAGATTGGGGTTTGATGCACAAAACCTGTGTCAAGGTGGAAGGAATGAAGCAACTCCAGAAAATTGTTCTCTGACCTGCACATGCATACGCTCCAATGTATCATGAATGCACATGCAATAACTAAATAAATAAATAAGCAAATAATTTAAATATCAAAGTTTATATGTGTGTTGTATACACAAAGGAGCTGTTAAGGCTACATTAAGAACAGTTTATAAAAACATGCTGCATTTAAAAACAGAACAGGAGACCTGAACAAGAATCCCAGCACCATTACAACACCAATCAACCAATGAACCAGCCCTAAAGCCCTGCCCACAAAACCTAAGGTCAACCCCCAGTGATATCTCAGCCCAAGGCAGCTGAAAACCAGCCCCCAGCACCTCACAGCATACCCTATTTGAAGAACTAGCTCAGATCGGGCCAAACAAGCTCAATTCCTCAATAAAAAGACACAGACTAACAGAATGGATGCAAAACCAAGTTCCATCTTTCTACTTCATACAAGAAACACACCTTAACATTAAAAATAAACATTATCTCAGAGTGAAGGTGTTGGAAAAGATTTTCCAAGCAAATGAACCCAAAAAGCAAGCCAGAGTAACCATTCTAATATCTAACAAAATAGACTTCAAATCAAAATTAATCAAAAGAGATGGGGAACTTCATATTCAACAAAGGATCCACCAAGATGACATTTCAATTGTAAACATCTATGCCCCAAACACAAGGGCTCTCACCTTTGTAAAAGAAATATTGCTAAAGCTAAAAACACACATTGACGCTCACACACGTTTATAGCGGGAAATTTCAGTACCCCACTCTCATCAATGGACAGGTCATGCAGACAAAAACTAAACAAAGAAATACTGGAGTTAACAGATGTTATATACCAAATGGGCCTAACAGATAGCTATAGAACATTTCACCCACACACACAAAAGAATATACCTTTTTCTCACCAACACATATCCTTGGCTACAAAGCAAGTCTCCATAGATACAAGAAAGTTAAAATAATCCCCTGTACCCTATAAGACCACCATGGATTAAAGTTGGATTTCAACAACAACAGATACAACAAAAGGCATACACACTCATGGAAATTGAACAATTCTCTACTGAATGGTGACTGGGTCAAGACAAAAATAAAGAAATCAAAGATTTTCTAGAATTCAATGAAAATGAATCTACAACATACACTAACTTATGGGACACAATGAAGGCAGTATTAAGAGGAAAATTCATAGCACAAAATGTTTACCAAAAAAGACTGGAGAGATCACATACTAGAAAATTAACAGCACCTCTGAAACCTCTAGAACAAAAAGAAGTAAGCACACCCAAGAGGAGCAGACAGCAAGAAATAATCAAGTTGAAGACTGAAATCAATAAAATGGAAACAAAAGGAACAATTCAAAGAATCGATGAAGCAAAGCATTGAAAAAAATCAACAAGATAAATAAACCCCTATTCAAGCTAATCAAAAGACACGGAGAGATAATATCCAAATCAACAAAATCAGAAATGAAAAGGGGTTATAAATACAGACACTGAGGAAATCCAAAGAATCATTAGGTCAGACTTTAAAATACCTATTCACAACACTGGAAAATTTAAAGAAATGGATAATTTCCTCAATAGATACCACCTACCAGTGTTAAATCAAGATTAGATAGACAATGTAAACAGACCTATAACATCCAAGGAAATAGAATCAGTCATTAAAAGTCTCTGCACCAAAAAAAGTCCAGGACCAAATGTCTTTACTGCAGAATTCTATCAGACATTCTAATAAGAATTAACACCAATACTCCTCAATGTATTCTACAAAATAGAAACAGAAGGAACACTTCCAAACTCATGCTATGAGACCAGTCACCCTGATAACCAAACCACACAGATTCAAAACAGAAAGATAATTACAGACCAATTTCCCTTGTGAACACATACTCAAATATACTCAATAAATACTCAGTATTCAATAAATATTCAATAAAATACTCTCAAACGGAATCCAAGAACACATCAAGAAGATCATCCACCATTATCAAGTAGGCTTCATCCCAGAGATGAAGGGATGGTTCATGCTCCTGGGTTGATAGGATTAACATAGTAAAAATGGCCATTTTACCAAAAGCAATTTACAGATTCAATATAATCCCTATCAAAATTCCAATAAAATTCTTTATAGACCTTGAAGGGACAATAGTCAACTTCATATGGAAAAACAAATGACTCAGGATAGCCAAAATAATCCTGAATAATAAAAGAACTTCCAGGGGTGCCACTCACTATCCCTGATCTCAAGCTGTACTACAGAGCTATATTAATGAAAACCACATCTCATTGGATTAACAACAGACATGTTGATCAATGGAACTGAATTGAAGATCCAGACATAAATACACAGACACATACAAACACACCTGATCTTCAATAAAGAAGTCAGAAAAATTCAATGGAACACAGAAAGCTTCTTTAAGAAATGGTTCTGGTTTAATTGGATGTCTACATATAGAAAAATGCAAATTGATCCATATTAATCACCATGCACAAAACTCAAGTCCAAGTGGATCAAGAACCTCAACATAAAACCAGACACACTGAACACAATAGAATACAAAGTGGGAAATAGCATTGAATGCATTGTCACAGGAGACAACTTCCTGTACATAACACCAACAGATCAGGCACTAAGGTCAATGATAAATAAATGGGACCTCATGAAACAGAAAAGCTTCTGTAAGGCAAAGGACAGTGTCAATAAGACAAAATGGCAGCATACACAATGGGAAAACATCTCCACCAACTCCACGTCCTAAAAAGGGCTCAAATACTCAAGAAACTAGACACCAACAAAACAAATAATCTAATTAAAAACGGGGTGTAGATCTAATCAAAGAATTCTCATAAAAGGAATCCCAGATGGCTGAGAAACGCCTAAAAATATGTTTGACATCCTTAGCCATCAGGGAAATGCAAATCAAAACCACATTGAGATTCTATCTCACACCTGACAGAATGGCTAAGATCAGTAACACAAAGGACAGCTCATGCTGGAGAGGATGTGAAAGCAACAAGAACACTCCTTCATTGCTGGTGAGAATGAAAACTTGTACAGCTACTATGGAAATCAATATGGTGATTCCTCAGGAAATTGGAAATCGGCCTACCACATGATCCAGTTGTACTACCCCTAGGCACATACACAAAGGAGGTTCCATCCTACAAAAAGGACACTTGCTCAACTATGTTCATAGCAGCTTTATTCATAATAGCCAGAAATTGGGAACAACCTAGATGTCCCTCAACTGAAGAATGAATAAATAAATGGTGGTATATTTACACAATGGAGTATTACACAGCTATTAAAAATGACCTCATGAACTTTTCAGCAAATAGCTATAGAAAAAAATCATCCCGAGTGAGATAACACAGTCCCAGAAAGACAAATGTGGTATACACTCACTTATATGTGGATATTAACTGCTAAGAAATGAATAGTATCCACAGACAGAAAAACTACACAAGAAGAAAGGCCCAAGTTGGAACACAGGGATCTCTGTAGTAGAGTGGAAATTGAACAAAGGGCGCAGGTGGGTTGGGGGAGGACAGGAATGGGAGCAGAGGGGATCAGGAGGAGGAGAAGGACAATGGAGGGAGAAAATATATGGAGTGACAACAAGAAGCTGGAGACAACTAGGGGTGATTGGGAGGCCTGGTGTAGATGAAACTCACAGGAATCTATGGGGGAGAGCCTAGCAGGGATCCCTAGTAATCAGGAATAGAGAGCCTGAACAAGTCAGTCATCTCCTGTGGCCAGGCAAGAATTCCAGTAGTGTGTCTGGGAGACCATGCCAACCACAAAACCTCTGACTTATGGCCTGCATAGATCCCTGCAAGATCCTGAAAGACAAAGGAAGACAGAATTCCATGACAAAGGAGGGAATGCCTGCCTAAAACTGCAAGCCAGGCCAGGAACTAGAGACTGGATAACCCAGAAGTGATTTCTAATGAAGTAATGCTCTGCTCATATAGATCAACACCTAACTCAATCTTCACCAGAAAGGACCCCTCCAGCAGCTGATAGGAGAATATGGAGAGGCCCAACACCAAACATCATGCAGAGATTGGGGAACCCTGCAAAAGAGAGAGAGGGGGGATGGTAGAGACCAGAGGGGTTGAGGACACCAGGTGAACAAGCCCCACAGTGTCAACTGACAAGCACTCTTATCTTCATCGGGGCCCAGAGACACAATCTCATAGCAAAATCCCTGATCTTCTGTCTCTTAAAATCTTTCCATCCTCTCTTCTGCTATCTTTCCCGGGTCTTAGGTGAGGGAGTGTTTTTTTACGTATTGTAGATGTATCCACTGGGACTGGTCTCCACAACTCTACATTTTGATTACTTGTGGTTTTGTGTAGTAATCTCTGTTTCAAATAGAAGTTTCCTTGATGGGGGTGAAAACTATACTTATATGTGGGAATAAGGACAAATGTTTATAGATTGCTTTTTTAAGGATTATGCCTGTTTAGTAAAGTAGTTGTCATAAGTTCTCTTCTAATAACCATGACTTCACTAGCACTGAGTCAGTAGCTAGATTTCCAGTATCAGGAATAGTCTCCATCTTGTTGAGTAAGTCTAAGTCCAATTAGAGAGCTGTTTGTTGTCAGTAACATATATATTTTACTACTGCACCCATAGGGTTATCATGTCATACTGCTCATTGATGTGGGTCACAGGCGTCCCCTCCACTATATGGTGTCAGTTGTATTGTTGATCTTTGCCATTCAGATGGGGGAAAGATGAAAATTCAGAGATGTTTGATTTGTATTTCCCTAATTACTAGGGACAATGAACATTGACATATTTCTTAGTCATTATTTTTCTTCTTTTGAGAAGTCTGCTCAGTTCCCAGGAGGTTTCTGAATATGCAATGAACTGTTTACCTTTCAAAACTTCATAGTTTGTTTTTATCATAAGGAAAAAAGAAATTAATAGTTCATAAATTCCCTTGTTTAAAAATGAGCTTAGT
Organism: Cricetomys ansorgei; assembly: GCA_026225945.1. Classification (NCBI taxonomy): domain Eukaryota; kingdom Metazoa; phylum Chordata; class Mammalia; order Rodentia; family Nesomyidae; genus Cricetomys; species Cricetomys ansorgei. The sequence continues at coordinate 353,353 of JAMJFZ010002884.1, read as the reverse complement.
GTTTTTCATAGCATATCTTTATGAAATGACATTCTGCTTCCTGTTGATATTCAAGGTTGGATGTTTTTAAGTGATGAGGGTTTATGTGCTTCTTCTTTGGGGATTTCTTTTGTGAAGGTGAGTGCAGATAGTCTGAGTAGTTTTACTTGAGGGATGCTATCTTTCATTAAAATAATGTGGAAAGATATTGCAAGTGATTTTTTTGCTGACATTTCCAGGTGCATTCTGTTTACTAGGTCCCACACACAAAATATATTAAAGAATCCTGCCACTAGAAGGGATTTGGAGAGTTGAAATACTTCAGCCACCTGCTCCCACATATGACATTATGTAACTAAAATTCTCTATTTTATTATTAAGCACTAAATGGTAATGAGATATTGGCAATGTGCTACATTTGAACTGATAATTCAGCAAATTTTTCTTAATTAATGTCTCTGGAAAAGCAGGATAGGGTTCTCTTTTTAGGTATTTGTATTAAATACATTTATTCCACTTGGAAATTCTGGAAATCATATCTTTTAAAGATACTTCTCTATACACATTTCCACTTATATTCTCTGAACGTTATCCACACATTATAGTAATGATCTGCCATCTCAACTATTTGCTTTATATTTCAATGTTAGCACAATAGTTTTTTTTTCCCATCTAGCAGCTAGTATTTTTGAAAAATTTAGCCCACCAACATTAGGATAAGTGATGTGGTAAGCGGGTAAATGAATCCTGGCTTATGTGATGGCTAGATACCATAATGCCTTTAATGTTTCATTTTCTTAATGTCGAATTAAGGTACTTATAGAGTGACTAATGTTCACAATAATAAAATCATTTTTCAGTGATAAGACCTCCGATTGCTTTTTAAAATAGTTCACATTAGATTGAAAAGCTTAGAGGTGATTTTCTAAAAGGAATACTTCCATAATTTAATACGCAATTAACAAAGGACAATAATGCCATCAGGAAAACTGTGTAATTGAATAATTCATGAGACTCTTTGGAAATAACAACTCAGTTTCATTCACTTCAAGTTGTTGAATTTTTCCTTGGTTTGAAATTATATTAAGTTTATCCAACTTAAAAAAATGGATGTTGAAATGAGTTCTTGAAAACCTACCTAGTCCCATGGCCCTGTGATGTTATTGGAATGATGAAAGCAATTCCCATTCAATATTAAATATAAAATATTATCTATGCTTTAGAGTTTTATTAGAGGACTTTGGGCGAACTTGTGATGATATTTGTTGAGCGTGATCCAGATAAATTTTTAAGATAGGACAAGGTCTCAATAAAGATGGCTCAGTTAGTAAGATGCTTACCACACAAGCATTAGATCTTGAACCAATCCTCCAAAAACCCATGTGAAAAATGTGCACCTTAATCCCAGCACAGAGAAGATAGATACAGAAGGGTCACAGTCACTTCTTCCCTAGCAAATTTAGTTGAATCTAGCAACTCTGTCTTAAAAAAAAAAAAAAAGTGAAGTGCATAGCGACTGAGCAAAAATATCAGTGTTGGCCTCTGATCTCCATGCACACACAAATTCACAGACACACAACTTATATTTTAAAATTTGTAATGATTTTTGCCAATTAAAAGATTTATTTTAAATCATATGTGGTGAGGATATGGAAGGAGCTGGTGGAGGGGAAAGATTATAATCAAAATACATTTTATGAAAAACATATTAAACAATAATATTCAATTTGGAAATACATCTATTGTCATTACAATTTATTTAGGAAATATCATATTACAGAAGATAAATACTTGAAGCATAATCCTAAAATCATTTATACATCAGTTATTTTTAAACTTCTTGCAACTGTTCTTAGGGTTTGAAAAAAATCTTTAGATATTATCTAGTTCTAAATGTTCATTTAATCTCATCATGAATCTTAGTTACTACCCCTAATTATGGCTTCAGCGAACTTCTCAATTACAAAGGTAGCTGTGTTTATATATTAATTGTAGATTTTCTCAAAGAGAAGTATCATAGGCACTTTAAATCTCTGAAGGTACAGATGATAAACTTTTCCTTATTTTTTTTTTCCCCTGAGATCACAGTGAGTTACTAGAAAAGCTTATACTAAACCCAAGAAACCAGGCAAAATTGAGTGCCCTTTCATTACTACCTGCTGCCTCTAATTTGTGCACTTTGTTGTTTACTGCTCTATATTAAATCCATGCCTGCAATTTTAGTTTCAAGCTTTTGGCAAGTAGGGGAAATTGCATTCACTACTGGTGGGAGGCCAAATTGCTATAAACATTTTGGAGAACAGTTTTGTGATATTTACTGAAATTGAACATACATTCAGCTTGCGACTTAGAAATTCTACTCATAAATAAAACCCAATAATATACATATGTATGCTTACTAGACAATTTATATTTGATTATACATTGTACAGTTTTCACTGTAGTTTATCAGTAATGAGGTAAAGAAATACAGCATAATACATTCCCATAACAAAAATATATAGCAATATCATGAATGCTGTACAAGTACATACATTTCAATATGAATGTATCACACAGTTTGAGCAAAAAGTAGTCAATACAGAGGAGTATATTCTGCATAAATTCATTTACCAGAAACAACCATTCTTGGTAAGTAGTGAAGGGAAGGGGACATGAACTAACCCTAGGGGTTAGATTAGTGCTCTGTTAGCTTAGATACCAATGTCTCTTATTTGTTCAACTTGTTAAAGTTTAAAAAAGTTATATGCTTATAATTTATGTACTTTATGCTACGTTAAAGTATTTAAAATATATGATGCTTTTGCATCAAAATTTTTAAAAAAATACACAGGGAGATTAGCCAGACCCAAAGTCTTTCCATTTCAATGAACTATACAGTTAGAATAGCCATTCTGAGTCTGTGGAGCTTCACATTGGACTTTACAGTTTCTCTGCCAATTTTATGTTTATGTTTTTATCTACCGCACATGCAACAAAACTCTGAAAAAATAATGAAAGAGCTAAAACTAGGAAAATAATTAGCTTTACATTGTCTTTCTTGACTCGTGTCTTATAAATCGTTTCTTAACCAAAATGGAATGATACTCTTATAGATACTATCATTTTCCTAACATGAGATGATCAGACAAATAAATATAGGTTAACACTTACTGAATGCAATGTATACTATGTACTAAAGATTTCATGTGTGACATCTCAACAGTGACAGATAAACTTGAGAATTATATTATTCAGATTTTCAAAGAGAATATATTGCCAAGTCTTCACAGCTAATGACTTTCTTTTAAAAGATATAGGAATGCCTCTACTATATTGTTCCATATGAATAAATTAAGTCCTTTTTTGATGGTCAGTGGACTAAAACAAATGCTGTAAGTTGTAACTCTATTCTTATTTAAACATTCATCTCACAATGTTTATTAAGTACTATATACCAAGGATAAGTGAGGAAGAGACGACAAGGTTCTAGAAGATTGGAGGGAAGGAGGGAGGGAGGAAGAGAGAGAGAGAGAGAGAGAGAGAGAGAGAGAGAGAGGGGCTAATAAAATTTATCCTCCTTGTTTGTAGAATACTTAAATTTGTTGGTGTAAATGATGTGATTCCTCTGGCAGCTTTTTAACATTTTCTTCACTGTGGCATTTTTCAAAATGACATAAATGGGGTTCTAGTTGGTTAGATGCTATTAGAGAAGATAGACAAAATATATTATGGCCAAATGAGTTTCAGAACTGCTGCATTACTCAAAATGAAACAAATAGCCAATGTCTTTATTGAGACACTTCCAGAATTCTATAGTACACTAAGGTGAAATGAATTGTCAAGTAGAATAATAGACTAGGGACCATCTCTCAAATTAATGTGAATGGGTGACTCTTGGCATTTAATGGAAAATACTTCCTAAGAATATCTTTGGAACAAAGCACTAAAATTAAGTATAATCCACAGGAAATTAACCTAAGAAGATAATATCTTTCTTATTAGTTATTTTTGAGGGACAATCACATTCAAAGAACTTATTCTTACAAAGTTTCCAACACACAATACAAGTATCGGTATATATATATATATATATATATATATATATATATATATATATATATATACACATACATATACATACACACACATATACATAATTTCAAATTCAACTGTAGAAACTTTTCCGAAGAACTAGTTACACTAACAGCAACACACAGATATATACTACATTTATAAGAAATAGTATTATTTTGATTTAGGTATCACTTACACTTTATTCTTCTGTTTGATGATTAAATAATTTGCAATTTCCTTACATTTCTGAAACTGCTATTGAGATTATCACATTACAGATTAACTAAGAAAAGTATACCAAAATACCAAAGTAAGACAATTGCTCTAGTTTTTTTCCTAGAGAACATTATTCATAATTCCAAGGATATAATATTCTATGGATTTCCCTTTTGAGAAGTTGATAATAATTTAATAGTAAAATTTAAACTTTATTCTTGACTAATAGGTAATCTGCAAGTCTTATAGTGCTTTTCATCAAAAAATAATGAGTAATACATACTTTAATTTAAATATAATAGATATAGGAACATATATTCATTGTAGAATGAAGTAGTAAAACATGGTTTGAAGCCTATAACTTATACAAAAATAAAATTAATTAAAATATCATTAATCTATCTTTGAGTAGTCCATACTTAAAGACTTATTAACAAAAATGAAATTTATAAGAAGAGAATTGTGTTATAAACCTACAAACAGTGAAGAACAATTTTTACTTCTGGGCCACTCCTGCAAATTCTCAAGAGCCATTTCATCAGAACACAGTTCAAGAATAAAATCATGTGGGAATTCTGAATGCTTGTGAGAACACTCCAAAAAAACCAAGAGTCCTGTGACCTCAGTTTCTTCAATATACAGAATTGTTCTTTAAATGTGTTTTGGTGTTCCTCCCAGGTATGGCAGAGAAGAATGTGTCAACTGTTGTTCTTCATATGCCTCGTTAGAAAAACATGTTTTTTGTCACATGTGTCCTTACTCTTGTGATTCTTCTTAACCCTCAGAGTACAAATGGCCTAATGCTCTGAAAAAGGTGGCTATTGCATGAGACTTTCAACTGCCTAATTTTTAGACCCCACTCACCCAGGTTCACGCTGCCAACTAGGACAGTAAACACCATGTGACCTAAAATAACTGCCATGGGCTTTGTGAATGTAAAATTGGAGTTTAAAACGTGGATCATGGTTCCCCAAGTTAGACTGCCACGTTGCATGCTTTCCAATTTGCTTTATCACTTCTCCCTCAACATTGATCCAAGGGAGAGTGTGCAGTGGGGTACGGGGAGGGAAACTATGTCACTGAAGGAAACATCAGGATTCCAGTCCTTTCTTCTCTCAGCTTTCTAGTAGTCATGAGGTGAACAACTGCTCCATTGCATCTCCCCTGCCACGAGCACTGCCAGAGACAGAGAACTGTTGGTACCATGATGTACCAACGATGCAAAAACTTGAGGCAAGGTTTCCTTTACAGTCACTGAGTAACATCATGAGTTAGAAGTAAGAAAATCATGAAAGGATTTTTTTTTAATTCAGTGCTTTTCTTAATTTAACTTGTTATGCCATCTTGAACAGAAAAGTTATTAGTATGATACTAAATAACTAAATAGTTCTAACTGGTTCAAGATTTAGAAATTTTTGGCTATATTTATTTCTCCTTTTATCTTTTCATTTTTGAGATTCTCACATAGAAAATCCTAAGTATTCTTATAGATTTTATTTAGTGAATTTACTGAATGTTTTTGCTAGAATTTCTTAAAACACATTTTATTTCTCATTGTCAACCTCATCACTAACTTGGTAACATTTAATTTTCCATCCAAATAGTCCCCGATTGGAACACCAATTTAAAGTTTCTTTCCTGGTGGTGAACAGAACAAATGTTGTTTAGATGCCTTTAAAAGTTTATAGTCTGATGTAATTATGAAATGGAAAACGATTTTATTTTGTACAGGAACATGGCGGAAACATTTTGAAAATTGGAAAAAGTGTAATTAAAATTGATCATTCAAGATGTAAGTTGATTCAAAGAACACTAGAGAAGCCCACTTATTGTTGGTATAGTATCAGGAAATTCTCCCAACTGATAAAATATTTTGCAACCTCATACCCAAAAGTGATTTCCTACATAATCGGAAAATAACATTTTGCTTTATTTTTATTGTGAACAATATTGCTTTAGCCAACTGCCTTTATTCCATGAGATAAGTTACAGAGAAACTCATTTATTCCCACCAGAAGAACAGGGACAGAACTGATAGTCTTTGAGTCCTTATGGGCAAAGGGATACTCACCCCTTGCTCTGTAGTATACCGAGAAGGAATCACAACAATTATATAAGAATAAAACGAACAAAAAAAACCTCTTTATGGGAATGAAGAATTTTTAATAGACAGACCAAAAGTAAAAAAAAATGAAAATTATAGTGGAGTTCAAAATATTAAATTCTGTTCAACTTACTTAGAAATGCATTTGAATTCATTCCTTATATTTCTCATCCTACATCTGTGGAAGTTAGATAACTGCTTGGGATTCAAAAGCATTGACATAAAATAAGTTGAGAATGAAAATAGTTGGAGAAACTTGAAAACTCTGGACGACATTCAAATCAGCAGGTCTTAATGATTGGTGACTAAGGATTCAAAAGGCAATGGTGCATGTTATTGCAAAGCTCTTTGCTGCTATTTTGAGGACACTGCTCAGATCAGAAGTAGTGCCAAAACTCTGAAATAGAGCTCAATACCTAATTTTACTAAAAGAATGGTCTTGGAAAATTGTAGATCTGTTAACTTTATTACCTGGGATGATAGTGGAAAAAGTCATTAAGCTATCAATTTGAAAATGCCCACAGGGGAACAAAATGCTGAATAATGAACAACATGGCTTCCCAAAGAACAAATAACATGAGGCAAATTTTAGATCTTTCTCTACTAAACTGATATTGTTTATAGAAAGGAAGAAAAAAATCATTATATCCCTCCAAACACATTCTTAATGTTCCCATCTTACCAAGTCTTATTTTTCTTTGTTATTCTTTAAGGCTAGTCTTCAGTGTGGGAAGATGTGGTGTTATTTCAGACCATGGGAAATTTTTGTCACTCTACAAAAGAAGCTATTAAATGTTTATCACTTTGTTTCTTTGGCTTAAGGCTCTTCAGTACTACTGTCAAGTTATACAACTGTGTAAGTCATTAACCTCTTTTGAGTAGATTTTCACATCTAGAATAATTTAAGTTCTCTTCCAGTCCTCTGAATTTATAGTTTAGTTGTATAGTTTGGATCTTAACTTTCACCCAAAGACCTTTGTGTTAAAGGCCTGTACCAACTCACTGTGCTAGAAGGAAGTGATAGAACCCTTAAGAGGTGGGGCATAGAGGAAGAAGTTAGGTTACTGGGGACATATCTTGAAGGAAATATGCGACACTAATCCTTTCTTCTCTTGAATTCCTAGAAGCTATAAGGTGAACAGCTTGGCTCTATTGCTTACCCCTTGACATAATGTGCTGCTTTGCCACAGGTAGAAAATGAGCATACCATGGTGAACCATCAATTCACTGATTTTCAAAACTGTAAGCTAAAATAAAGTTTTCCACTAAGTTCATTATCTTATGTATTTTATTATTCCAGGGAAGGTATGCAGCATCATAATTATCAGTCAAAATAACAAGTTGATTTATTATATGCAAGAAATTCACATGCAAAATTATCAAATACAAATACTGTGGCACAAATATAAACAAATGGATATTAAAAATTAAATAAGAAATGTTACAAATTTGAGAGGAAGTAAGAAGTAGGGTGAGTTGTACAGAGGAGAGGGTGAGGTGGAAATGTTGTAAATACTGTACTCATGCATAAACTATTATAAAACAAATGTAAAAAAAGAGAAGGAAAATGACATGAAATAAAAACAATGGCTCACCCCCAGTACCTGAATGATGTCCTAACCCTAACCCTACCTCCCAGTTTTCCTCCTGCACCTCCTTGCCAGGTGAGGATCCTAGACTCACATTGCCAATTCTATTAACACCAATTGCCAGAGTAAAAGTCCTGAGCACTTCCCAGAGATTCCTAAGGATTAGATGTGTGAATCTTTTAACTTTACTAAGGTCTGCTCCTTGGCTTAGAAATATGACCTCGCTCAAGCTGAGTCAGGTCTACCTCTGATACCTATTCAAAAATCAACACTGAATTAATTACCTGAAGATTGAACCCGAAAACTGATACAGTTAGTCTACTACCTGACAAATTGGGGCAACAGGAAACAGAGCTAGAGTTCTTTGGCTAAATGGACATAACATTAAACCTACTGCTACTGACATATTGTTATACCCACAGATCAATTTATATGTCAGCTCTAATCAGAGAAAGTTCAATTTGCAGTATATGGTGATTAACACAGACCCATGACTGGCCAAAGTTCAAAGAATGAGAACGCAGAATAGATATATTTCACTCTCTCCTCCATAGACCCAGTGATCTTTGTGGAAGGGGGAGCAGAAATAGTGAACCTGAGACAGTGAACGATTGCAGGAAAACAGTGCCATTTGCACACAGCAGGTCAGCTGCAAGTGTGTTCTCACAGTGATTATGACAGATACAAAAACCTGTGCAAGCATTAACCTTAGAAAATCCTAGCATGGATAGGGGTGTTAAGCATGGAGTCCCATCTCTATCTATCTGAGGTGCTACTGGAAGTTTTTATCTACTAGGAGAGGGAAAGCAGACCCTAGAAAGTCAACCACACTCCAATGGCAGTCCACACATTAGGCAGTACAAATTAGTTTTGATTTTTTTAATAGCAAAATGCTGGATGGGTAGGGAATCTGGATTGGGGAGGGTGGATCTGGGAAACAAATGGATGAGGGAAATGATATGATCAAAAACACATCATACAAAAATCTCAAAGAACTAATAAAACATTTCTAAAGGGTATTGATGATGAAATGAATAATCAATGTGGACATAATGAGCACTGTGTGCCAGATGCTAATCAAGGATTTTATATATTAACATTAAAAATGTAAAAGAAAATTACTTAAGAATAAGGAATTTTCAATCTATTATGTTTCAGAATGTAATGATTGCGCTGGAGATATAGCTTTGTGATAGAGTGCTTCGTTTTGTCTTCAGTATTAAAAAAAAGAATTGTAATGGTTGAACAATAGTACAGAAATCAAGAATATGTAAAATCTAGTAATTAATTTTCTTTGTGAATTGGGAATAGTTTCATCTTTAATATGGACTCCATAGTTACATTTAGCTTTAGATTTTCTAAAAAAAAATAAAAAAAACAGTATAGGGGTTATACAACTAAAGGAAATTAAAATAAATTAATGATACCATTGTAACTGAAGTTAAATTGAATACACCAGCCCCCATGGAGTGTAGAAGAGGAGGAAGTGAACATTTGGTTTAGAAAAATATCACAAAGCTGGCTAAATATGAAGGAAGATTTTTAACTAATAAATTCAGTGAAATAATACAGTAAATATTTATTTAATTACTATTAATACTATTTGCTCCTGTGTTAAGAGAAAACTATATGGATGTATATCTCTTACAGCAAAGGTTTTATAATTTTCCTAAAATAAGAAGTAGCAACAACAACAACATCGGCTTTCTATGAATATATATATATATTCTATTTCTATGAATATATATATATATATATATATGGGGTATATTATCATCTGGTACTGAAATAAGGAGTTCAGTGATAAATAGATTTGGGGAATGAGAACCATGAGGGAGGGTCAATCCATACATGTTTTTCTCAAAGCCTAAATGCCCTTTACTCTGCTATGCCTGTGTGAGTATTTGGCATTTATAAAAGCCTCTGGAAAATCTGTAAAGCATTAATTCTCCAACACCCACAATATTTCATGTATTTACAACAGGGCTAAGAGATGACTTTTCTACTCCCTCAGTATCTTATATTTGTCTATAATTACCATACAGTTTCACTGCATGTTGTATTATATTTCCCAATTTGGTTATCTCAATAAATGTGAATTCCTTGAAACTAAGCACCACCCCTTCTTGTTCTCTCTTATCTTTTATGTTTGGTTGTTTAGTTGGTTGGTTTTTGTTTGTTTTTATTTTTGTTTCTTGAGCAGGGCTTCTCTGTTGTAACTCTGGCTGTCCTGAAGCTCACTCTATAGACCAGGCTGCCCTTATCCACCTGCCTCTGCCTCCCGAGTGCTGAGATTAATGGCGTGTGCCACCACCACTCAACACCATCTCTCTTATCTTACCACACAGTTTAGCAATTGTTAAGAAATTCATTAATATTTGAGGAGTTAAAAAGGAAAACAAATGTTGTATCTGTGCAAAGAGCATTTCTTCTGTCACTACAACTGTATGATAATAAATGAAACTATGAGTACTAACATTTGAAAAGATTTACTTCATTATTTTATATGTGTGGATGTTTTGCCTCCATGTATGTCTGTGTACTAAACACATGAGGTTACCACAGATGCCAGAAGGGGCATTGGATCCTCTGGAACTAGAGTCACACACAGTTATCAGCAGCCATGTGAGCAGTCATGTGTGGCAACCAAACCTGAGTACTCTCCAAGAGCAGCCAGTGCTCTTAATCACTGAGCCATCTCTCCAGTCCTAACCTTTGAACACATTAATTGTAAAAGAATACTAATGATCATTTATTTATGTTTTGATCACTCCAGATTTACCTTGAATCTCTCTTTTTGTCTTTATATACCACAGTTTTAATGAATTATTTCTTGTTCTCATAAATGTGACTTCTGTACAATATCTGAGGGCCTATGAGCAGTACAAAAAATTTTCATCTCATCATTCTGGACCCATTTCTGCTGTTTTTGGCATTGACATAGCTCTGGTTTATGTATTATGTTTCTTTTAGCTCACTACCATAGCTAGACAATTTCTTGACAATTCACTCTGGAGCTCTTACTCTGATTTTATTTTAATACCCCTAGTCCATGATCCAGAGCACCGTGTACTTATCTGATAATGACTTCTTTTATGAGTTTCTAAAGGGACAATGCTGCTATCTTTTTAATTGATCTATAACCAGCATGCAGTGAATGGTCTGGCAGAAATGTTCTCAACCATAAGTATTGAGTGATGAAATAAAGTAGCTACATATTATTGTCTTGCTAACCATATAATCTATATATAACCATCTATTAATAATCCATCAAATTGTGTCAAACATGCTATAAAATAATGTTATTACTAAAACTTTCCAAATGAGGGAAGGTTAGGAAAGTCCATACAAAGTGTATGCACAATCAACAAGAATGCAAGAAACTGCAGCTACGTAGGGGTATCACAGCAGGATTACATTGGTGATTTCACTAAAGCTCAAGATCTAGACCTATAACAACATGTAAAACTCAGCTCCACATGCCTCCAAAGTTACACGAGTCTTAAGTTAAGTCTTAAGTCTGGTTGAGAATAATCAGTCAGTAACTATTTTTTTAACCCCACCTATATATTAGTAACCTAAATGTAAGTAGCACTATTGCATGGAGTTGGGTATCAGACTGAATAAAAAGGAAACAGTGAACTGATTATGAAGAGTCATCATTCCGTTTCCTAACTGTATGCACAATGTGACCAGCTGTGTCATATACCCACAGCCAGGCCTTCCTAGCATATGATTTCTCTTTGTACTGTAAAATTCTCACACTTAGGCCATCACTATTGTACTTCTCCCTGTACTGTAGGCCAAAGCACACTTTTCCTTCCTAAAGTTACTTTGCTAGGTATTTGGGTCTGAAAAATTAACTAATACAAAATATGAGCATCTGGAGTAGGGCTACTGCTACAGCGATTCTTAAGCCTCTGAAGATGCTTTCTGCAGGAAGGAAGAGTTGGGAACTTTGGACGAGAAAGGCCATTAAACACTGTAATCAGAGCTTAATGAGATATTCTAGTGAAAGCTTAGAAGACAAGAATGTTGAGAGAAACAGATATTTGAGGTCTGGCTTAGAAGGTTTTAGGGGGAGAAAAGGAATTGTTCAAGAAGGTGACTAGGAGCAAATCATATATTGTGGCCAAAAATGGCTGCATTCTGCCTAAATCATAAATCCTTGGATAAGATAGAATTTAAAGGTAATGGACTAATTTGGGGGACAGAGAAAATTTTTAGACAGAATAGCAATCAGACTGTATGGTAACTGTTCACCAATCTTATCCAGCTGTATAAATAGTAGAGCAGAAAGATTAAAACATGTAAAGTTTGGTGACAAAAAGTGGGTGAGAAAGTTAAAGTTTCAGTCAAGGAGGTGCAGATAATGAAGCATATGTAACTGATAAAAAGGTTAGAGCTTCTAAAGAGAAACCTGACACTCTGAACTGAGAAAACAGGAAAGGTACCCTGAGGTCAAGACTCCACCCTTGAAAACTCCATCTGAAGGTGGCAACAGAGCTTGTTAACATTGTGTATATGGTATTAGTTTAGGGCAGAAAGTTAGAAAGTGAAGGAGATGGAGGTCTTGTATAATCTTTCCAGAGGATCACTAAGGCCAGTGTGGTGAATGAACACTGTAAGAATGAACACTCATAACATGAGCATGGGAATTTCAAGTATGCCAAGGCCTCAGACCCATGGGAATGGTAACACTTCTCCAGGTTCCTCATCCAGGATGATTCATGATCAGTCTCTCCAGGGACTACTTAAGAACAGAGACCCTGTACTGAGATTAACCCACCTCCTCCTTTAGTTGTATATAATAAATTCACTTTCTCATTCAGCTTTACATTATAGCTGATGATTTTCAGGGACAGTGTTGTGTCTCCATTAGACCGCCTGCCTTATCCTAGCTTTTCTGTACATGTGTTTGCCATTTTTTCATTCCTTGTTGTTGTTCTAATCAGTTCCTCAGAAAATGGGGAATCAATCTACCTCAAGACCCAGCTCTACCACTCTTGGGCATATACCCAAAGGACACTTCGTCGTACCACAGGGACAGTTGCTCAACCATGTTCATTTTGGCTTTATTCATAGTAGCCAGAAAGAGGAAATAACCTAGATGTCCCTGAACAGAAAAATAGATTTTTTTAAAGTTACATTTACTTAATGGAGTATTACTCAGCTGTTAAAAAATGACATCATAAAATTTTCAGGCAAATGGATAAAACTTAAAAGAAATCATAGTGATGTAACCCAGACTCAGAAAGACAAATTCATTCATAAATGGATATTAACTCTTCAGTAAATGATAATCTAGCTACAATCTGTAGACCCAGAGAGGTTAGGTAATGAGGAGGGCTCTAAAGGAGGATGCATATATTTCCCTGGGAAGGGGAAATAGAATAGATTTTTCAGGACTATCTCTCTCCAAGAATTACAGGTTACTTTGGAAATCACCAGCAATTAATTATATCAAACAAGTCTCCATTTTTTTTTCATTAAGTTGCCAAAATGAAGGGTTCTTCTATTTACAATTTTATATTGAGTGAATGTTTCACCCTTATTCAGAGTTCTCTTTATCCCCTTTTCTGATTTTTAGTACTAGTTCACATTTAGTCATATTATAAAAGTTAATTTGAGGATTGCACTTTAGAAATTCTGGTAAGCCTTCACATGAATTATTTCATTTCTATCTTGTTGTTCTTTAAGAGATCTTGGATGGATTGTTACCATTGTAAAAATGAGGCAATCAAGACTCCTAGTGGTAATGTGTCATACAAATAAGCGGCAGTGCGTTAGTCCAGTCTGCTTGCTCCCTGTGATCTTCTGTTTGGGTTGTATCTGAAAGTGTGTATAATTGAATGAAACTACAAATTATTGTGTCTTATGTAATTGTAGTCTAATGATATTTGCTATAAGTTTTTATATTAATACAATGTGATTAACAATTAGAATGGTTGCTCCAGGTAACCAAAGTAGTACCATCAATATTGCAATTAAAACATAAAGAAAGGCTATAGTTGTTTGGGAGAAATTTTCTCCTTAGGATAATTTCAAAGTACTCTATTACATATTACTCATTTGGTATATTGATAAAATAGCTACAATAAATACTAACATTATCATTTATGAAATAAATAAATGGAGCCAAATTTGAAGTTAGCGAATTCCATATAGTACCTATGATTCTCAAAGTTTAGACATCTGTAAAACTTTACTATTTTCACTCAAACAGAGCATATCAAGATGGAACAAGTCTGGGCTCAAGACCCTACTTTAAGTCCGGATGAGGGAGCACAGCAGGAGAAAAAGAGTCCCAAGGGTAGGTAAAAGGGTTGGAGGTCTTCTCCCACTCCAACTTTAAGGAATTCTACAAGAACACCAAGCCAGACAACCATAATAAATATCTGGGGAACACCACAGGCTCCATGTCTCAGTTAACTCTGTGGAGTTTGTTCTCCTGGTCTCCTTGACATCTGGTCCCCACAATCTCTCCACCCCCCTTTTCATTGTGTTCCCGCAGTTTCACCTCATGTTTGCCCTGGGGTTCTGTATCTTTTTCTCTTAGCTGCCAGGGGGAGCCTCTCTGATGACAATTGGGGTATGATCTTCAATGATCTATGATCATTGAAGAATATTGTTAGGAATCCTCTCTAGGTTATCCAGTCTCCAGTCCCTAACCAGCCCTGCAGTGTCAGACATGGGCTCCCTCCCTGGGGTTCTGCCCCTCCATTTTCCCAGCAGACTATGCAGGCAGGTTGGAAGGCCTGCTCCTTTCTTAGGGGAAGTGGTGGGTAGAGCTAGGGGAGAGGAAAGATGAGGAAAGCTGGGAGAAGTAGAGAGAAGAGAAGATGGGGTTTGGACATAGTATATGGAGAAAAAAAATGATGAAACTTTGCTGTTACATATGATTGAAGTTTCTTTTGGAAAATGTCTACATTTTTTAAAAAAATCATGTTGAAGCAAATATATATTTTATATGTTGAGTTATGTGAAGGTTTTATGATTAAATAGAGTACTACACTAAATATGTTTATAAATTCATAAAATAAACATTGTCATAAATAGAAATTCTTCAAATTGCAAAATATTTTACTATTCTAATTCCACAACAAATTGCCATCTCATTTATTTACAAAGCTTCCGTTTTCCCATACTACCATTGTTTTTAACTCTGTATCACTGAGGTAGCTTTAACGTAAAAATTCCCTGCCTAATCATCACTCTGCTAATTCAATAGTTTAAGTATGAAATACTACTTTGAATGGTTCTAGGGGCCTATAAGTCAAAGAAAAGTTTCTGTTTCGTTTGTGTGCTTGTTTGCTGTGTCTTTTATATGTGTTTTAAGCCAAATAAGGTAATGAGTTAATGAGGTAAATAGCTCCACTTAAATTTTCAACAATGTTGTCTCTATAATTTTAAAGAAAGAATTTCTTCATTAAAATTGCCAATATAAAATAATACACCATAAAATTTTAGATTTGAAGTAACATAATTACAATAATTTTATGTATGATGATTCATTATTTGATGTGTTTCTATGCTAGTCTAACCAGATCATCTTTAAAAAAATCCTTGAAAATATACTTTGAAGTAAATATACTCTTTGATATATACTAAGAGACATGGCATAAAGACTTTATGAGATGTGTACTACTGGCTAGTACTTCATATGCTATTAAGTTTAGTAATCATGAGAAGGACATCCATGCTTGTAATAACCCATGACACTACAACACGGAAATCAGATATCCATAGGTCTACAATATTAAATCTGAGTTTCATTTCTGAAACACTGATTAAATATCTTTCCATTAAGCCTCTTAAATCACTGCTTGATTCAAGCCATTTCAATCCCGGCTTTTAATTTGAAGCTAAAAAGTTGATCTCCAATTAAAGAAAATCATGAGTAGGAGAATTCCTAACAGAAAAGCCTAGAGAAGGTAATTTTTTATGTTAATATACTTGAAATATACTTTAGAAATTATTTATTTAGGCGAATGTTTATAATCCCCTACCGTATGTTTAGGTGTTTTACTTTTCTTTTTATATGTTTTTATTTTTAGGCAGATACTCACAGTATTTCTTTGTCTACTCCTAGCCAAAAAGTTATTTGTAATTGATAGCTGCTGGGAGAAGGAAAAATCAGTTTTCTTTAAAGAAGTGACAAGGGGCCTTTCAAACCACACCTCAGGGCCAACTCAAGATAGACTTTATGTTTTTGTTGTTGCTTTGTATGTGTGTGTGTTCTCTCTTAGTTTGGTTTAGGGTTTATTTTTTTAGTGTATTTTATATACCTGTATATGTTCATATATGCATGCTTGTATGTACTTTAGATAATATAGAAGAGTGTGATTTTTGAGGCTTTATCAGACAACCTTAGAGTCATTTGTCCCTTGTTCCTCCTTATTGACATTCCACCCTCTTCCCCAGTTAGAGCATCCTCCCTGTTTTCCTCTTCCCATTTCACATCACCTGTATTCTTTGTTCCCCTTTCTAGTTCCATGCCCTCTTCAACCCCCGCTTATGTTCTTTTTATACTCTTCTGGTTTCTATGGTTACTCTGTGTTGTATTTTTACTTATAAGGAATTGGACCTAGGAAATACAGATGAAAGACAGCATTTGTTTCTCTGCGTCTGTGTTGCCTCACTCAATATAATCTTTTCTAGGTCCATCTATTTACTTGCAAATTTCATGATTTCATTTCATTTTTTTACAGTAGAATAGCAAGCATTCCATAGTGTATATATATATCAGGTTTTCATTATATATTCATCTGTTGAATGACATTTAGGTTGTTTCCATTTCCTGGAATATTGTGAATAATTTGGCAATGAACACCACTGAGCAAGTATCTGTGGCATGGGATATCAGGTCCTTTGTGCGTATGCCAATGAGTGATATAACTAGCTTGTGGTGACTTAACATTATGAAAATATCTCTTACATTGTAAGAGACTGCAACTTTTGCTGGATCTCACAGCCAGAGTCAATAATACAATGTGAAGTCACTTAAGAGCGCTATTCTATTATAATTAATCGGAGTCAGGGACTTAATCCCTTTTAAAACTCTGTTAAATATATCTTTAAAATATCCCTCATTCCTTCCCCATGCAATACTTTGTGTGTAGTTAATAAACACAGAGCAAAGTCCTTTGACAGGGACTGACACAGAGACAGAGAGAGATTCGAAAGACAATGCTCAGGCTGGTACAGATATAGACTCATATCAGAGACAAATAGGAATGACAAGACACGGAGAGAGAAATAGAGAATTCAAATCTGGGCTCACTTTTGGATAAATAGCATGAAGGAGAAATACTTTGAGTTTTTTTCCTTAATGCTATCTCAGTGCCTTATTGTTGAGTCTGAGTTGATAATTAACATGTTAAATCTATGCACTGGATCATACGCTAGAACTATTTTTAATTTTATGTGGATTCTCTGTTCTATTTCCAGAGCAGCTTCACTAATTTATATTCCCACAGCAGTGAATCAGGGTATTATTCTTTCTCCATAATTTCATCAGCATTTGTTGTCAGTTGTTTTGTTGATCATAGACATTCTGACTTGGTTGAGGTGAAATCTCAGAGATGTTTTCACTTTCATTTCCCCAATTGCTAAGCATGATAGCCACTTCTAAGTATTTTTATTTCTTCCATTGAGAACTCTAGGTATAGATCTCTAACCTATTTTATAAATGGTTCATTTGTTCTTTATATATCTTGGATATTAATCCTCTGTCATTGTTATCTCTGGCAAAGATTCACCCATTCTGTGGGTTTCTTCTTCATTCAATTGACTGTTTCATTAACTGTACAGAGTGGGTTTTTTCTGTTTTCTTTTTTTTTTTTTGGTTTTATGTGGTCTTAGTTGCTAATTAGTCTCCTTAATTGTGGGCATTAGAGTCCAATTTAGAAGTCTTTTCCTATACCTATGTGTTATAGGATACTACCTACGTTTTCTTTTAGTTGTTTTAGTATTTCAAGCTTCTAATTGAGTTCTGTGATCCAATAGTATATAAATTTGTGCATGGTGATAGATATTCATCTAATTTAAATCTTCTGCATGTAGATATTCAAATTTCCTAGCACCATTAGGTATAATCTATATCTATATATATATATATATATATATATATATATATATATATAAACTTTATCGAATATCATACAGCTGTATTTACAAGTACTTGTGTTTGGGGCTTCTATTTTGTTCTATTGGTCTGCAAGTGTGTTTTATGAAAGTTTTTATCTCTATAATACATCATGAAAGTCTGGATTAGCAATCCCTCTAATAATCTTTTTGCTTAAGATTGATTTAGTAAAGAGGGCATACCAAATTTCCCAAGTAACATATGGCTCTTCAAATGAGACCCTCTTAAATTTCAGGTCTTAAGCTAATACTTTCATAGTTCATAGTAGAATGATTTCAGTAATTATAGAACCAACCTGAGTAGACTGATTTTAGTTTGGCTCTAGTTGGTTCAGTTTGTGTACTTCTCAATCACTCTGGTGGACATTTATGTTTTTGCAAGCTGTTTCAGTGTCTAGGAAAGTTTCATGAATACTTTCGGACATTTTGCCACACAATCATCATGATATGAAGGATATTGCTACATTTTATTTTCTCCCATTTACTTAGTGGAGACACAACAGAAGGCAGCATGCAAAAAGTTCTTTTAAGTCTTGCAATTCATATAGAAAAGAAACTTGAAATAAGTTTCTAAATTTCAACATAAATTTAAAATGTGAAATAATTTGAGAAGTTTAATGAATTTTTTCTCAAAAACAAAACAAAAAAATTTTAACCACTATCTTAGAGGAGATAAACTCCTAAATGATGTCAAGTGAAGGTTCATAAACACAGGAAGAAATCTTGTTTTACTTTTTACATTATATGAAAAGTGAACTATAATTGTACTTTCTCCAAGAGAAATTATATTGACTTAATTAAAGAAACTCAATGAACAAAAATGTTAGTAGTAGTAAGTTTCACATGCTCACCCTTCTCAGATAAAAATCAAATGCTTTTAATTCATAAGGACACAGATTCTGAAGTCTTTCTTAAAGTTCCAAAAATTATTCCTAAATATGATTGTCTTTAGGCATTTTTCATATCTAATTGTGGAGTTAGGCAAGGCATTTCAAATAGATTTCTGGATAAGGCACTTGAATTTCAGGCAGAAAAAACTTTACTTAGATTTTATATATTTATGTCTCAAGAAATATTCGCTGTCTCTGATGCTTTAGGACATTACAGTGAAACAAATTTTGTTATCCACAACTGGGAGATTCAGAAAATGGAATGCGTGGTGCATGACATTTGAAATCTTTTCAACTTTACTTTTTGAAAGAAAAGTTTTATCTTGAATGGCCTATGAAGGCCCCCAAACCTGCCACATACTGGATTCAACTACCCGGCATAGTTTAGAACTAAGCCGTTTTATCAATAAAAGAACTGGAAAGGATTCTTCAATGTGATAGTTATTGTGGCATTACTTTTTTTTATAGGATGCAAACTGTAAGCTACTTAACATACTCAAAGTGCTGTTAGAAAGATCCATCATTAGCATTTTGAATGTCTTTAAAAATCCTATGCAGTCTGAAGGCATATGTATGGGATGATAATGGAGTTTAAAGGAATGAATACTGTCTTTCTATTCATAGGTCTCTCTTCAATGACAAGCACAGGATGGAAAATGGTCATGGACTAGTCTCATTCAAACAAGCAGAACATCTTGCTGTAATGCTTGAAAAACAAGTCCTAACTGGAATTTTCCACACATTGAAAAGAATATGAAAAGACAAGATCTCATTGCTGAGAAATTCCAGTTTTATCAGAGCTTTGAAAAGAACTTTTTGCTTACTGATTATAAAAATAAATTTGAGGTATCATACTATTTTAAAAGATTGGAATGGATAAGAATGTTTTAACTTTAGTATTTATACACATACATGTGTGCATTTTTACATGCGTATCCTCCTGCACATCATCTCTTTACCATGCCATCCATCCTATATATATTTGAATTTTTTCTGCAAGTTAAATAATATGAATATGTTACAAGAAGCATAGGAGTACAGATATATCTAACACAGTGGTTTTATCCCTTTAAACATATACCCCGAAATGAGATTGCTGGATCATAATGGTAGTTCTATTTTTAATTTTTAAGGAATTATCAAATTGTTTTTTCACAATGGCTATTACCAATTTACAATCATACCAACAGTACACAAAGGTCTTCTTCCCTCCACACCATTGCCAATATATATTATCTCTTGTCTTTTTTAAAACATCCATTCTAACGGGGGGGGGGAGGGATTTGTAATGTTGAACAGTTTTTCTTATAATCAGTAGCCGTTCTTTGATCATTTAAAAAAAATTTCAGCACTAAAAAATAAGAAAATATTATCTTGCGGCAAGACGGATGGATGAACATGGGTGGTAACATGTTAACTGAAGAAAAGCTACACGGAGAGTGGAAACTATTCCATGACTCGTATCCAGAATTTTAGAAAGTCAAATACACAAAAATAGAATTTGCAGTGATTGCAAGGGGTGGATGAAATGGACAGATAGATGATGGTCAGAGGAGGCACAGCTATCATTTAGTTGGACAAATATGTCTAGAAATGTAGCTTAGAGGATGAAGGTCAATGTCAATGTTGTCCTGTATTATAAAAACATGCTAACACAGCTGATTTTAGGTTTTCTTACCAGAAAATAATGTACCTATGGAGATAGATATTTTAATTTCCTTCAAAGAAATAGTTACTTCAGTATTTATTTTTATGTACATATGCTAAAACACTATGTTTTATATGTTAAGTAGATAACACTTAAAATGCTTAATCAAATTTTAGTAGTAAATTTAAATTACCAAGGTCAAAATAAGAAATTCAAGTAGCATAGAAGAGACTTCAGCATTATCCTGCTACTGAATCAGTGTACATTTATCACTAGGCTAACAAATAGTCTACACGAAAGGGTAGAATCCAATCAGCTGAGAGATATAAAAGAAAAATCCTCTCAATTTTTCCACAGAGTATATGGAAATATACACTATCAGCAAAACCTAAATGTCTTTAAACAAGAGATTATTATCAAAGGGTACTTATCTTAAGGAGAAAAAATAGTATGGTTATCTTCTTGTGCAAAAGGGGCTGCTGTTTCCTAACCTTCTGTGGCTTATTTTGAAATTGGAGAATGGATGTCAACAAATGACTGCAACCATTTCACTTAGATAAGAAATGCAGCTCTTCTGTGTCCTCTCATTTTATTGGTACTTCTAATGAAATGCTACAATCTTAGAAAGCAGATTATCATCAAATCTCACTTGAATGATAGAGAGTGCAATCTCCATAAGAGACTATCATGATCAGTTGCGGGGCTTCTGCTTCAGTGGCACACGATTCCAATTATATAATCTATAGCAAGTGTAATTTTGCATAATGCATTTAGAGAAGATGTAGGACCATGTATCTCTATTGTGACACTTTATTCTCTCCCTCAAACGTTCAAATTCTGACTAGATAGCAGCGATCTTTTCCTTTTCAGTTTGGATTTCTTCCATTTTATAAACGTGCAGACTATCTCCTCTGGCCAAACTGGTTACAAATTAACAGTAACAAGTTATGTATATTAATGTCGGCAACTTTCTCCCCATGGGGCAGCTAACCTTTTTATAAGAAGAGGTAAGTTATCTATAAAAATGAAATAGCTCGGAGTACATAATAAATATTAACCTCCTACTTGTTGGAATCTTATTATCTTGAGGGGGGCATAGGTAGAATCACCACCTGAGGTACATGTTCCAAAACTACTTTGTAGTGTATTTTTAAGCAGTAGTGTATTTCCTTTTTCCTATCCCATTCTTTCTTGCCTTTTCTTGTTTTTTTCTCCTTTTGTATGATTGTGCTGGAGTTTGAACCCAGTGACTCCTGGACAGGCACTCTGCCTCTGAACTACAACCCCAATCAATAATTGTTCCATACAAAAACAAAATTAACAACATCTTTAAAACGCCTGCATTTGAAATACAATTTTGATGTTTTTCTTATGTACATTTTTGGATGCATTATGGAAATGTACAATGTGTTTACTTTTGTATTTGATTGCTAGAGTTTTCATTAAAATTGAAACACTTATTCCTGTAAAGCTATTTTGTAATATCACTGGTTAGACTCAGGTTTGATTATGCCACTGTCTCTCTACACTTAACAGCTATAAAAGAAACATTTGGAATTATATCATTCACCTCTGTGGGAAACAAAATTGACTATTTCTGACATCTGCAATGCAGAAAGGAATCATTTTGCTCTGGCGTTTCTCAGGGTAATACAATGCTTACCTGAAACTTACCAAGTAGGCAAGGAGAGAAATTCCATTTCACTCCTTCTTTAGACATGAATATGCAAATTTTAGAGCTGTCACATGCCAGAGTAAGTAAACCTTTTTAAGGTAATATTCTCACAGTGCTGACTTTGAAAGAATGTATTTTTTCTTCTATTCCTGACAAAGAACTTTTCAAAAATTAAAAATTAACATATACCAAGTATATCTACTCATATCTCACACGGAGGTAGGAACCATTAAAGGGGCAAACAAGTTTCAAAGAAAACTGGGGCAGTAGGTTGTCATAACAAAGTAGAAGAATGTTGATTCAGAAACCAATTGTCAGCACTCTTCAAATTTAGTAAAAATAAACTTTGAGAGTTTATTTTCTATTGTTAGAAAACTGTTTACATGTCTATCAGACAAAAATGTACCTGTGTATGTGAATTTCACTGTATCTGGGAAATTTAACCAATAGTAAGCAGTGTGTCAAGGCACATAACTTCAATGATCTTTGAGTAGACATGAAAAGCATTGCCTCTGTTAGATAATGAGAGGACAAAACACCACCACCCATTTTTACTTTATTTCCAAACATGGAAATGACTTAATTCTATACACATGCAAATCTTGAACAAAGATAGCAGAAGGTAGTGGCTGCACATATGAGATTTTCAAGATGTTGAAAACAACATTCAAAAGAATCAATTTGGTCCACGATATTGAACTGACATGAGGCTAATAGGAAGGACCCAACTCTCTCTAAGAGCATTTATCTAGCAATTAAGCACTGTTAGATACTTTTAGGAATGTCTTTGGTATAAGTGCAGTGTTCACCTTTACTGCGAACAAACTAAGCTATAAGTTCAAGCTGATTTGAATATTGGCATAACAGCTGTAAGACCTTTTCCTTGTACCAAACTGCTTTGTGCCTGAAGTTCTCAACTGAGAAGCTCCCAGTTGCACTGTTAACCTGGCATGTTGAATACTTCAAACATTCCACTTACAGCTTGAACAAATTATATTCCAAGTACAAGAGCACTCCAATCTGCAGCTGAGTCTCCACTGTTGAAGCCATAAACTTTGGCTTCAGTATATCTGGCTCTAGTCATGATTGCTAGAGACTGAACCTATTCCAGATAAGTTTACTTTTTCATTACTTCTAGATGATCAGGTCCCAGGTTGCTTTAGACTTTATAATATCAGTCATCATCAAGGTTTGATAAGAGGAAGAAATCTTCCCCTCTTGACTCAACCAAAGATTTGTGTTTGGTAGGAAAGAGCCTGTGACTGCATTATACAGGTAAGGCTGTGATTGGTGGATATCCACAGCACAAGTGCATCATGCCTTCTTCTGTCTATATAAGCAGCTGTTTGTACCACTTTCTAGGTTTATCTGAAAGGCTTCTCTCCTGTTTATATTGTTGCAACACTAGACAAAATCCTGGGACTTCCAACACCACCATGTGATGGTGGCAAGGGGGAGGGAGGTATATGAAAAGCTTCAGAGTCAGCAAAGGATCTGATTCTCAGGCTCAGTGCTATAAAACCAAGAGGACTCTGAGGAGTTCCAGAGAATGACAGAGAAAGTTTAAGGAGCTGGAACTAAGGAACACAAAAAGCTTTGAAGAGCTGAAGGTTGAAACCAAGACAAGATGGACTCCAAACCATGGTCACTAGATCTGTTTAAGGGAAATGTACAGTGTTAAAGACCCAAGAGGCCCAACATCCAAGCTTAGGAGCTGCAAGTCCAGTGGATTGGTGCTCTAAGCCCAGAAAAATAAATCTCCAGCTCGAGCTCTTAAATAAGCCACTAGCATCATAAGCATCATGAGCATGGATCCAACAGCCTCGAGTTTTGGAAGAGAAGCCTTTGGATTTACAAATTCAGCTTATGAGCCTCTACAATTCAAAGCAATCAACACTAGTGAAGCTTCCCTTGCTGCTGATTACGTGCTAATATAGCAAAAGGACCTCCCACTTGCTATTTGTGACATTTACTATCTCTTTGAAAGAAGCATAAATGAAATAGGTGAATGAATAACGATCCAGTAATCTGAGCAGCAAAATTCAGGGCATTGTATTCCCTCTTTAAGGCCAGGGCAGTCTGTGGTTCTTTGTTGCATGACACATGTGGCTGAGTGTAGGGAAACTAATCTAATCCATATAGACCCAACTTGGCTGCTCTTTCAACAGAAAATAAATTTTGGTGAAGATCCATTAGAACTGTACAGCATGACATTTTACTGGAGAGTTGGTAGAAATGGTTCACTTTTTGTCATATATTTGAAAAGTCATAGCTATACCCTTACATTCTTCCCAAAATTTAAAGCAATTACTTCCATAATCCCTTTCACGCTTTTCTTTATGTTTTCTAATAAATGAACAAAGAAAGTTATATGAGTAGACATTTTACCTTTGCTCATGTGGTCTCCAGACCTAGTACAATGTTTGGGCTATATAGATATAGATTGTGTGGGGGTGAAAGAGTCAGGCATCGATTATCCTCTGTTCATCACAGCGAAAGTCCTGATGCCTTTCATACTGTATATAACTACATTCAATACGAAGAGTATATGACTTAATCTCAACATGCTGATGGTGATCCTTCCTCCCTCAATTTTCTCCCTCTCTATTTCTTTACCTCCCCTTCTTCCCTTTCTGTCCTTTCCTTACCACGATTAAGTACAAAATACTTTCATCACCTAAATAAATCTTGTAAATTTTAGCTATATACACCAAGTTTTCCATAGCTCCAAGTGACCACAGATATTAGACTGAATTTATGTTTCCATGCAGTTCCTGTTCTGGGCATTTCACAAAGTTTGAATCTTATAATATGTGTAAGTAGCAAATTCCTTTTATATGGTGATGTAATATTCCATTGTATACTATACTATATTGAATTCATCAGTTGATGAATATTGTTTTTTTCATTTTCATGATGTTGTTTCCATTCGGGGCAATTGTGATTAATATTCCTATCAACATTTAACTATACATTTTGTTTATACAATGGTTTCGATTCTCTTGTACGTGCAGTAAGGAAAGGTCAGCATATGTCTAACTTATCAAGGAATTGCTGTTCTGTTCTCCAAAGCAGATATTTTTTTAATTCCCTAAGAAGTGAAGGATAGCTCCATTTTCAGTTTTATTAGTATTTTTCATTATTTAAAATAATTTTTAAATTTAAACAACGTTTTGATCATATTCTTCCCCTTCGTAAAGTCCTTCCATGCCAATACCATGCTGTATTTATTACCACAGCTTCATGGTACAACTTGAAATTGGGAAATGATGAAACCACTTCAGTTCGTTTATTGTTCAATTTTGTTTTAGCGCTCCTCAGTTTCTTTTTTTTTTTTTTTTTTTTTTTTTTGGTTTCCATATGAAGTTGAGAAATTGTCCTTTCAAGACCTGTGAAGAATTTTTTTGTTTTGGAATTTTGATGGGAATTGCATTGAGTCTGTAGACTGATTTTAGTAAGATGGCCAGTTTTACTATGTAAATTCTTCTGATCCATGGGCATGGGAGGTCTTTCTATCTTCTGAGAGCTTCTTCAGTTTCGTTCTTCAAAGACTTAAAGTTGGTTTCATACAAGTGTTTCATTTGCTCAATTAGCATTGCCCCAAGATATTTTATGTCATTTGAGGCTATCATGAAATGTTTCGCTCCCCTTATTTCTTCCTCGGTTCACTTGTCATTTGTATATTGGAGGGCTGTTGTTTTTTTGTTTTTTGTTTTTTTTGCTAGCAAATGGATGGAAATAGATTTTTGAAAAATGCCTTGAGCGAGGTAACTCAAAGCCAGAAAGATAGACATAGCATGTATTCACTTATAAGTGAATATTAGCTCTTAAATAAAGGACATGTGCTACAATCCACAGATTCTGTGGGACTGTGTAAACAAGAAGGACCCGATGGAGACACATGGATCTCCTAGGGAAGGGGATACAGAACAGACCTTACAGGTGTGCTGGGGGAGGATAGGAATGGGAACAAGAGGGATCGGGTTGGGAAAGAGGCATGGAAATAGAGGATATATGGAGAGATGATTAGAACTGGGGGATATTTGGGATTATCAGGAGATCTAGTGCAGTGGAAACTCCTTGGAATCTATAACAGTGAGCAAGGACCTCTAGTAATGTGGGGTGGCAGGGAGCCTGAACAGGCCATCTCCAGTAACCAGGCAAGGATTCCTGGGATAACAACCCAGCCAAAAAACCTTCAACCTATGACCTAACCTGCTTGCAGGATCTGCTAGGGCAGTAGAAAGGCAGAAACCCATGCCTAGGAAGAGAGCTCATGCTGGACACTGAAGAGATGGCTATGTATCAGAGAGTAGATCATCTGGAGACAATTTCTAATGATACTCTACTATGCTCATAGATCAGTGCCTATCCCAATCATTATCATAGACGCACCCACCAGCAGCTGAGGGGAGCAGATATAGAAGAGCAGAACCAAACATCAGGCAGAACTCATGCAACCCGATGAAACCTAGGAGTTGTAGGGACCAGAGGGGTCAAGGACACCAGGCAATCAAGCCCCACAGAATCAACTGATACACATATTCACAGATACTGAAGCAGCAGACGTGGAGATAGCACAGTCCTCTACACATATCTTATTGTTATCTGGTTTGGTGTTCTTGTAGCATACCTAAAAGAAGGAGTGGGGTGCCTCTGACCATTTTACCTGCCCTTGGGACTCTTTCCCCTTCTGGGCTCCCCCTCATCCTGCCTTGATGTAGGGGATCAAGCCAAGCCTTGTCCCCTCTTGAAATGATCCCTTCAAGTGATAACCCTAAGAAGCCTGCTCTATTCTGAGGGGAAACTGGAAGCCAGGGGCAGGAAGGGGGTTGATTCTGGGGGATACGGGAGATGGGGGCAGCTGGAAGTCGGGAAGGGAGGAGAGTATGGGGTCTGGATGTATTATAATATGAGAGAGAAACATAAATCTAATTTTTTTAAGTTCTGTCTCTATTTTTGTTTGTTGACACATCATCAACACCACAGGTTTCTCGGACTCTAAATGTTGGAAATACAGTGTATGTTATAAGCCTCTCATTATGGACTTCCCAAATTGTGTCTTTCTTACTGGAATTGAGATTTGTTTGGGTTTTGTTTGTTTTTTATTTGTTTTAGTTGTGTTAGTTTTGTTCTATTAAATAATGAACATAAAAGTTTCCACTAACTCAAATTTCTAATTATTTTGATTCATCTTATACCAATTTTAATTGAAGAATAAGGCATTCAATTAAAAGCATAGCAGAAACCTTTGGCAGGTTTGTTTAAACTAATATTGAGATATTTGAAAGAAATTTTGCAAATTATTAAATTCATGTTATGGAATAAATAACTTTATGCTACATAAAGAGTTATTTAATGTATGTAATAACATGTATCATGAGAACAATCTCCAGGCTTCCTGTCTTCCTCTCCTTCCCTTCATTACTTCAGGAAGACATCAAGGTCATATCTGGGTTTTGGTTATTTTGTTTTTTTCTTTTTTCTTTTTCGTTTTTCAAGACAGAGTTTCTCTGTTGTAACTCTAGCTGTTAAACGATATTCAACGTTTAATAAGAGTCTATCATTGGTTTTTTCTCAATGCTTTTTATTAATTACAAGCCATGTTAGTTCTCAGGGATTCAATACCTAGGTGGTTAGGCAGAGACTTCATTCCATCATCTCCTCCCTGCCCTAGCCCTAGGTGCTTTTTCATTCCAAATCCTCCCTGTCTCCACCCAGCCCTCCAATATAAAAATGAATGGAGCCTACCCTTCATCTGCCTTAAGGTTAAAGAATGTCCTATTCATATGGAGGACTGAGTGGCCATTCCATTATTTACAGGTAGGAAGTGAATCCTTTATGTGCTACAAGGACAGCTTACAGGTATTATCCAAAACTATAAAATATCTCACAACATCTAGCTGTCTTGGAACTCATTCTGTGGACCAGGCTGGCCTGAAACTCACAGAGAACTGCCTGCCTCTGCCTCCTGAGTGATGGGATTATAGGCCTGTACCACCACCGCTAGGCTAACATCATATCTTGATAAAATTAAAAAATTTGGGATTCTATTTTATTTCTATTCTATTTCTTCCCAAATATTTCAACATGCTCCTAATCAATTAAGAATAAATGTAGAAACTTATTTGTCATCTAACATTAAAACCATGTTAACAGAACCTTCACTACATAAGTCATCATAAAGTGAGAAAATATAGAAATATTTAATATTTATGAATAAGAATAATATAGTTGAATTGCTTACAATAATCTTAACTCTAAAGTGAATATAATACCTTCAGACATGAATATAAACTATATATGTGTGTGTGTCTGTGTGTGTGTGTGTGTGTGTATAAACCATATATGAATATAACATATGTAGAGAGATACATACATATGTAAAACTGAACAGAATATTCCTTTAGATTAATTTTGACAGACATACATATGATACATGCATCTTTTCAAACTATATGTGAATACATACACACACATACAATGGAAACATAGATATGCATATTTATAGAGGGTTGAAATAATTGTGCATTAGAGTCACTGAGTTACACTAAACAGCATAAATATCTTTATGCTTATCTCAGTTGCCATTATGTAAAATGGGTATATGAGTAATGTAATCTCTATAACATGTATATTCTGACATAGCCACAATTTTAATCATTTGTTCAAAATAAAACAAAACAAACACAAACATGCACACAAATTTAAAAATTAAGGATTTATAACTAGAAGTGTGGCAACAAAAAGTAAATTTTTTTCTACTTGAAAATTTAAGATGCTGAGTAAAATTTAAATTTCAGATTAAAATGAAAATACAGTAAGTATGCCTTATGCAATGTTTGGGACATGCAGTTTAAAAAATCATTGTTGTTTATTCTGTAATTACAAATTCATTGTTAATCTTGCATTTCAATTGGATAAATCTGGTAACCATAAACCTACTCCAAGGATATTTATAGCTACACACAAGAAACGTAGTGCTGACTGCATTTCACAGACTACCAATAGAAGATTCATCATTTACAAGTTAAAAGAAGTCGCATTTGTCCAACTTCTATATTTTCTCAGATATTTGTTTTCCACTCATTTCACAAAAGAAATAATTTCTGCAGAAAAAAAAAAATGGCCCCATTGCTTATAGAACTCTTGGTAATTTGGTTGAAAATAATCTAGTTTCCTAGAGGGCAGTATAATTACACAAATAGTGTCCTCCCATTACAATGTGAAGTAAATGCCTTCATAGGCAATTTGTGGATTTTTGTGTCTTTTCTATGGCAATTAAGCCAATTAAAACCCCAAAGAAATCCTACTTAAAGAGTTTAATATGACTCTATCAGGCCTTCCTAAGCTGCTCCAAAGCCTGATCATGTTTCTATAGCTCTACACTGTAGGAGACTTCTTTAAATAATTCTTTAATATTGCCAAATGTTCCCAGTATTAATCTAAGACACTTCTCTGTAGCACTCAATCAGAAATGGCTCCTTTCTTTCCAAAAAATTCAAGGTTAATTCGATTTTTTTCTTTTACAGTATTGAAAGCTTGGCAAAAGTTTAAAAGCAATGAGAGAATGGAGATTGAAACTTACATGCTCATCATCATAAACTGCTCTGTGTCTCATTAATTATTATTGTTATTCTTTTAATCATTGCTATTTGGAAGACTGGTTCCCCTTTTCCAATAGAAAAATTGCATGTACCTACATCAGCATATTAGACACTTGCTTACCCATATTCACAATAGTTAAAATATGGAACTAATCTAAATATCAATCAATGGACGAGTAAATAAAATGTCTCCCTCTCTCTCTCTCTCTTTCTCTCTCTCTCTCTTCTTCTCCCTCTCTCCCTCCCTCTCCCTCACTTTCTCTCTCACACCCACACACAGTTACACAAGTCATAAATAACAGAGTAATTCCTAGGAAAATA
Source organism: Cricetomys ansorgei (assembly GCA_026225945.1). NCBI lineage: Eukaryota > Metazoa > Chordata > Mammalia > Rodentia > Nesomyidae > Cricetomys > Cricetomys ansorgei. The sequence continues at coordinate 323,122 of JAMJFZ010002884.1, read as the reverse complement.
GATGGATCTGGAGACAATCTCAAATAGGTGGACTCAGAAAGACAAATATTGCCTGTTTTCTCTCATTTGTGAATCCTAGAATTTTTTAAGGCATGAGAGGTCAAGGGACAATATTAAGAATGAAGGAGACCAAAGCATACAGAAAGAAGATAAAGACAAGAGAGAGTAGTGAGTGATACGAATATGATCAAAGTATATATATTTATCATGTATAAATAGATACCAGGAGTTTGTACAAACAAATAACTATTTGTACAATTAATATACTCTAATAAAAATAACAACATTCCTTTGAAGTAAAGTATGTAGCAGGAACAAAAGGATACTACGAGTCAAAGAGCATTTGTGAGGCTATAAACTCATAAGTCCAAATGGTGAAGGCAGTAGTGGAGAAATCAGGTATCTAGGCAAGCCGACTTTTGAAAAGCTCTAGAGGACAATGTTGTTAATTTCCAACAGGAAAGAGACAGAACAGAGACCACATCAAGTTTAGGTATGGAAGACCTGAGAAGTCTCCCAGAAACTAATAGATAGTATAGTAGTTGTTCACATTCTTTTCCATTCTCTCCTCTTCCCACTTCCCCTGTCCTCTTGGTCTTATTGTGCTTTTACCTTTGATGTCTTTACTTATCTCTTCCTACAGCTGTGCCATAGCTCTTTGTCAAATGAACATCAATAATTCTGCTTAGCTCGCAGGTTCCTTGTTTTCTTCACACTTTTATACAAAAGCAACAGAAACTAAATTGTTGCCATGTTTGACCTTCAATGACACATTGCATTTAGAACAGCATGCTATAAGAGCATACTTTATAGATTTCAGTATCAATTTGTCCATTATACAAGTTTGCAAATAATCTTGAAGCTCACTTACTAAAATAATGAAATATGACTTTGTACTCTTAATTTAGGTAAGATGAGAATTTTTTTTAATTAATGATTTATATTAACATATACTAATTTAAATTTTGAGCATAACATTTGATTTTATGTTGAAAAACATTTCTTGTTAATTAATTATTCTGTGACATTGGTCTGTATTTAATTTCATTTTATAGAACTTTACTATATTCAGTAGACCAAATAAAATGTACATGGCATGTGTTCATTTGAAATGTGCATTCAATGTAAATGTAGGAAAGATTTACCAGAGTTTAAACATTTACTGGGAAATAATTAGTGTGTGGACTAAAATAAGAGACATCAGTTACTCACTGAAAGAAATTAATGCTTATCAACTATATTTGTTGTTCTACTTCTTGGCTAAAATGTAGAAGAAACCTGTAATGAGCTGAAGTATGTTACTCACCTCTTTTCTCATTGTGACAAAATGCCTGAGGTAAACAACATACAAGAAGCAAATGCTTATTTTGGCTTGTGTTTTCAGGTTTCTTTACAGTACAGTAGAGCCTATGGCAATACACCACATCATGATGGTAGAATGTGGAAGAGGAGGTTGTTCTTATGATAGCAGCAAAGAGTTTGAATGCTTGGAAAGCAGAAGGGAGAAGTGGGCTAGGGTCCCCATCACCTCCTTTAAGTGCACATCCCTAGAGATCTAACTTATTTTCACTAAGACCCCACCTCTTTTCTAATGGCGCTAAAGCTAGCCACCAATACTTTAGCATATAGATCTTTGGAAGACATTTAAAACCTCAACTATTCATGCTAGCCATTTTTACTGCAGTTTATCTATCTTGGAAGTGTTTATATTCTCTTCTTTTTAGAGATAAATTCCATTTTGTATCATCTTATTTGAGTTATGAGAAAAGTCCAACCATTCCTTTTCACATTTTCCTGGGAGGAAAGAAAATGAAAAACCTACCCTTCTGTTTGTGCTTGCCAGGACAAATGCTATGAATTATTAAGTTATGTTACCTGGAAGAGTTTGGGCAGGACTCACTCACCCATGTTTGCCACTTAGTATAATTGTGTCCTTCATTCATCCCTTCTAAGCTAAGATGTGGAAGAAACCCCTGAAAATAGACATGTTATCAAATAAATACATATTACTGGGCATTATCACCTCAGTTCCAAGAGTATCCTTTTTCAGTAACACATTGGGGATTAAAAGCAAGAAGATAAATGGAAGTAGAATGAAGGAAACATTCCAGTAGAATGTTATACAATGGAATGGGTACTATTCCACTCATCTAATACTTTTTTTAGAATTAAAGTGGGTATTCTTGTCATTAAAGCATTAAAATGGTGAATAGCTGGATATCAATGACTACCTCTTTCTCTCAGCATTCTTCATTTTTATCAATCTGTCACACCCCTGTACTATAGAAAGAAAACCAAACAAACTGAACATGCATAAATCTAAGGTATTGAAAATAGGTGATCCTCAAAATTAAAACAGTGCATAATAAAATCTTATTAGAAGGGGTACATAATGAGTATTTGGTATATACCTATATTAAACCACCTTGATGCTTCAGAGAATGGAAAACATTTTTAAGCATCACTTATTTTTAATTATGCACATGTATATGTATGAGAGGGATGTGTGCGGGTGCCCACGGAGGTCAGAGGCATCATATTTCCAAGGGTATGGAGACACAGCCAGTCCTGTGTTGTCTGATATGGTTGCTGGGAAGCAAGCTTGGGTCTTCCACAGAAGCAATACCTGCTCTTAACTGCTAAACTACCTTTTCAGCTTCTTAAAATAAAACATCCTCAGCAATGAATGAGTTGGTGATTGTCTGGGCTCAGAAGAAATTCCTGTCACTAAGAGGCCAGATGATGTAACTATTGTGGTACATGGGAAGCGTGAATCTTGATCAAGATAGGAGTTAAGAAAAAATGTAGATGTGGGAAGAGAGAACCAAAGGGTTTTTTATTTATTTATTTTTTACCCATAATAAAGAACAAGAATGAAATGTATTATTCTATTTTTTCTTTTCTAAATATGAGTGTATAAAAGAGTTTAGTTTAAAAGGCAATATAAGATACTGTGTATTTAAAAACTGTATATTAAAAGGTTTACACCGTCTTCTTCCTCATGGGGATACTTTTCTTGAAAAGTCTTGTATCTTGGATACATCTTTTAATACACCAGTGCTTGGGGAAAGAATAAAATGATTAATGTGCTTTCATAGTGAAGAAGGGTAACGTTTATCAATAACTACAGAATCCAATAACCACTGATATTTATCAGGAATTTGTTTCTGCTAGGATTCAGAACCACATACACAGAGGAACAGTAAAAAAAGAGTTATTTTTTCTTGACAGAAAGAATACCGATAGCTTTAGGGAAAAGATGGTTCCACAAGATGCTCATTTAAAGATGAAACTGGCATTGTGCAGACATTTCCTCTAAATGGAAATATATCCTCTTGGGAAGGATACAGAGAAAGAAAGCTCATATGGCTTAGAAAAGAAACAAACTTGCAAGGTTCAGGAAGTTAGAAAGGCCACAAGTTCCTTCCCAAAGTTTGAATAACCAACAAAAAACTGCTAAAGAAGAGAAAAATCTTTAGGAGAACTTCCTGCATGTTGTGTGATGATCTCTAAGGATGAAGTTTTCGTAAGTCATCACTCATGCTGGGGCAGGCTTTACAATGATGTGGATGTACTTGAGTGACTAGTCTGTCATTAACTCCTTACTTCTAATTCTGTAACTTCAAACAAACTCATTGGTCCAGTAAGTTAGACTTTGGTTGAATTATTTCTTTTGTCTGTCAACTACATTGGGGTAGATATATATTTCTTTCTGTCAAACAACTACTCTGACAAGGAAAAGGAAAGACAGGGCATGAAAGTTACATAATGACGTTCCTAACCCCAAACCATTCAGAAGTTATTCAATACTATGAAGAGTGTTCTGTGCTTACGTCTCTAAATCTCATGTCTTGGTAATATTAACTTTTTAATCATTCACATCAGCCATGGTACAAGTGAGCACTTGTTCACATGATACTGACTCCTCTTGACCCTCATCCTTTTATAACTCATAATTTGAAAAACATTCATTTATTGTTATGATGCCAATTAACCAAGGGTTAAGTTAAATTCATAACCTCTTAGACCATCATGGTACATGATAGACAAATGGGTAGACAGATACACAGATACAGATAAACGGTGGAAAGATAATCTAAATAATAATTATCTGACATAAATGGACATAATAATCAGATATTGCATGTGCATTTAGAAATATCCTATTTTCTCAAGTAAAAACATTTTGAACAAATAGCATCTTAATCTTACTATCTAACAGAATGTTGTAGATAGAATGAAAATACAGTTAGAATAAAATATTACTTATCTAATAAGAATTTTTCATTAAATGCTTTTTCACATAAAAAATCCCATAATTAAAGAGTTCATGCTTTTCAAATATCATATAGCAAGCTTTTTGTAGAATCATATTTGATGCTCAAAATATTCTGTGTTTTATCACCGAAATCATCACTATATTTCCTCCTTATATGATTGTTAACCAGTAACATGACAAATAATAACAAACTGGTTTATCGCCTTAACTCAATATAGTCTCTTTCATTGGAAGCATTTTATGAAATTTGAAATTATGAAATCAGCTTTGAAGATCATTATCACTTCATTATGATTTATTCCTTTAGCCAGACAAGGTATGATACAAAACAATATATTGCTTGTGAAACAAGTAAAAATTGTCATATTGTTAGCTTTCATTTGTCTCTATGATATTTTTACAGATATGAAAATGATTTTATGAGTCTATAACTGGACTGTGTGGTCCTAGTATATATAGATACATGACTGTTCTTATCCTTGTGCCCACTAAACAAGAGAAAATTGCTAATTGACCAACAAAATACTGCAGGTATCACCATAATATATTTCAAGCAATATTATATGGAAATAGTAACAAAAACAGCATAGCGCAGGCATAAACACAGGTATATAGATAAATGGAATAGAATAGAACAGCCAGACACACAAATAGAAATAGCCACCATTTTTTTTGCCACAATGCCAAAAAAATATTAGAAAGACAGTCTCTTCAACAAATAGTACTGAGAAAATTGAATAACTACATGTCGAAGGATTAATTTAGAGCCTTATTTCTCCCACTGGTCAAAAATCAACTGCAGTTGGATCAAAAACCTTAAGACATGAAAAATTAAAAACTGCTAGATAGAAAAAAACATGAAACACTTCAAAACATAGGCAAATACTTTCTCTATTGGACACTCAAGAAATAAAGCCAACAATCAATAAATGAGCCTTGCGAAATTAACACCTTCATGTAGCAAAAAACAACACAGACTAACAAAGGGATAGAGAGTTAAAACAAGTAGAATAACAACATTCCTCTCTCTTGAAAAAATATGGACACTGTGACCAGTGGGCACATGCTTTCATTTGTATATATCCCCCACCATTGTAGACGACGCTTTCACATTCTGAGCTGAAACCTTCTTAAACTGCTTTTGCCAGGAATTGTGTTGCAACCAAGAGAAAAGTAACTAATACAGGAGAATTCTCTGATCTTCTTACAAAATACACAACATAAAAGATCCAGATATAGAAACAGTATCATTACTATGTATCATTAAGTGTAAAGAGAAATTATACTACATTATTATGAACAAAGTTACCCCATCGTTTTACTTACGGTTGACGTTGGCCCAGATGTTAAGATGCTCTTCTACTGATGATGGGATTCTTCTGTTGATGGCTCTCCACAAAAAACAATTCAGCTTCTATTTATGCCCAATATTTATCCTAGAAGGTTTGATATGTTTCAATTAGTTGTATTCATTTCTTAATTATTTTTATTCTTTACTACTGAAGGTGAATGGGCATGACACAGTGGCTATGTAGAAGTCATTTGACATTGCTATGGAGTTGGTTCTCCTTCTACCATTCATGTGGTTTCAGGAGACAGAATTCATATCATCAAGCTTATATGGCAAGCACCTTTACCTGCTGAACTCTCTAACCATCCCTCAGTCATATTCTAATGGAGTTTTTCTTTCTATCAGCATGTTTATAAATACAGCATTTACTTAAGAGATGCTAAAATTGATACCAAAAGGAAATTAAATGATTAGATTGAACTGAATAATAGCTGAGTTTTCACATATCTAGAACGTGTCTGGTGCTTTGAACACTAACATACCTACAGTAGCTCAGACACAATATTTCACATCATTACAACCTTGGCCAAATTAGTTCTGCCCACTAAGACTTACACTCTTTATCTAAGAAATACAGTTAAAAGCCATCTAAATCTCATGGAAATCTTGAGGATTGATAATTATATAATGGAGCTTAGCATTGTGCTTTTTCCATTGTCTTCCTCCAGAGACCGTATGGTACACAAAACATAGAAATCTGTAAATTGTAAATTATAGTTACTCCTCTTAACACAGAAAGTGCCTACACACGTCTCTTTAGTTCCTATGTGAAAGTGCTTTGTCCATCTGTTCAACACAAGAGTCTCTTCTGCTTTAAATGACTAGTCAATTACATAGAACTAAAACAGTTACCTTTTGCTATGTAACAAACAACATCAAGCTCTGATATGCAAGCAAGACTAAGAACAATACTGTCAATCATTAGCAATCAAACAACTCCCACAGAAATACAACACCTGCAGACAATACAGAACGTCCTAGACTTAGGATAGTCCCTCACCCAACAGTGCATAAATCAATTTCAAACATAACTAAAAAATAAACTTCCCAACATTACAGTCCTACTTGTCAGTGTGAACCTGGGGAAACAGGACCTAAAAATGAAGCATGCCAAATTCTCATGTAATAGCTAACTTTGTTCACAGCATCAGACAATTTTATACTCAGGGGGTTAAGAAGAGTTACCTGAGAAAGTACACAATCACAAGAACAAGACACATTTCAATAAGTTTAAAACTTATTCTCCCATAGAGGGTATAAACAAATAACAACAGCCACCTGTACTGAATACTCTGAAGTAAACATAGTACTATCCACTCTACCTGGGAGGAGCACTAGACCACATTCCAAGAAAAATTCCATGCTTTGATAGCACTGATATCACAAGACTCTTGTTTTCTTGATGTTTTCTCACAAGCACTCAGAATTCTCACTCGACTCCATTCTTGGACATTCAGACATTGAACTTATTCCCACAGTGGGAACAGATTGGAGCTAATAACAACCACCCCATTTCTTATGACCCTGCATTCAGCCCAGATCATGTACTGACATTATTCTTATGTGCCCTATGGGCATATGAGATATGGACTCGGAGACTCAGCGCCGAATTAGTAATGCCTCAGTACCAGGTCTTTTCTACTCAACTATATTAACAAGTCAACTGAATCAAATATGGTTAAGATAAGGGTTTTAGAACTTGGTTTTCAATTTTAAGAATTTCTTTTGTCTATAAAGAAGTATTTTTCTCCTCTATGGATTTCTGGAGATGATGAGACTTTCTGATTTAATTAGTTTAGAATCCGTAAAATTGTGTTTCCGAGAAGTGATTTGTGACCAAATCTCTCCTTTATTACAGTCGAAGGTATAATTCTGCATACATATGGAGGTTACTTTAAAGTTTGGACTGTCTTTAATAAATATTTCTTAGTACTAAAGCTGGAAATATTGGAAGAGAAACTGGGGTGGGGGGGTGACTTCAAAGCGAGAGTTTTCTGCACACTTCTATGACTGTCTTATTAAAATTTATGCTCATTAAGTGAATAATAGGTTGGAGACTTAACTTGGTATCACAATAGTTCATAAATTTACATTTATAGAGGTCCTTTGTCTTTACTTAAAAATAAGTGAAAACACTGGCATGCTTATAAATTCTCTTCTCCTCAGCTTTGCGCATACCTTTATTATTCTGGTAATTACTTTCCTTTACCCTCAGTAAATCACTTGATTTTCGTTAAAGATACTTTTTTCATATAAATTCACATCAAATAACAAAACGAAACGTATGCAGAATCACTTGTTGAAAACTTGTAGCAGATCACATATAATAGATGGCAGTCATGTCTGCAGAAGGATGAAATGAAAATCGATGAAATTTAGTTTTAATTTAGTTTACTATAAAGCCAGTTGGTGCGAGATGCTCTAAGCTTGTGGTTCTTCCTTGAGCTCACAAAGCAACCTGTTAATGTGGGTGTTTTTAACATCCCCATTTTACAGTAGAGGAAACTGATGTTTAGAGAGCATATGTAAATATCCCCCAAATACACTTACTGGTGTGCAGCTGGATTCTTAATGCCCAGGTGTCAGAGTCCTACCAGGGGAGTTGCATAATAAGCAAAGGAGGACCACTGACAAACATGCTTGGTAAAGATCAAAACTGAGAGGTTGTAGTAAGCATTGGCTTTCAGTTTTTGCTCTCTAACTTGACTGTAGAGCAGAGCTACAGATCAGGATGAAAGGTGAAATGAGCAAAGCTACAGTAAAGCTTCCAGACTACGAAAAGTGTGTGTATGTGCTCACACACGGACAAGGCTGTGGTTGCTGTGCTTAGCCTGGCAGCCAAATGAAAGACTCGTGCTCTTGCAGTGTTCCTCACAAGATTCGCAATTTGTGAAATTCTAATAAAAGGCTTTCAGACATTCATCAACCCATTCTGAGTTACCATGGCATTCTTTCTTTGAAGGAATTTGGGGGAGATTATTTGCCTGTGATTATTTAGGCTCTTGCAGAAGCATGAAAGGTAAGCTTTCTTTAAAAAGGATTTAACTCACTAAGTTTTGTTCTGCTTTACCTATACCCTTGCATTATTCTGTCCTCCTCTCAGGGAAAATTACTGAATTTTTCCATTACCTTGCAAAATTATTGCAAGTGTGCTGACAGAAAAAAATGTTAAGAATGACTCTTAGTGTTATATAAGATAAAGACTTACACGTAAACAGAAATTCTCTCAAGAATTTCTTAAGCACTCTGTTAGTTACTTCCCTACTGCGGTGAAGCAACATGATCAAAAGTCACCTGGGAGGAAAGGGATTGTTTCAGCATACAAATTGAAGTTCATCCAGGAAAGTCAGAGCAGGAACTCAAACAGGGCAGGAACCTGGAGGCAGAGGCAGATGCAGAGCTTAGGAAGGTGTGCTGCTTGTACTGGCCTGCATGCCATGGCTTGCACAACTTGTTTTCTTACAGTAGTACCCAGGACCATCATTCCAGTAGTAGAAGCACCCACAATGGACTGGAGCCTCCCACATCAACCACAAATTAAGAAAATTCCTCACAGGATTTGCCTACAGGCAAATCTTGTGGATGTATTTTCTCAAATGTGAGTCCCTCTTCCCAAATGATTCTAGCTTGTTCCCAAAGTTGATGTAAAACTAGCCACCACAAGCTATTTATTTTGTTAAAATATAATTTGACAGTTTTCTACCTTTTCATTCCCTTCTCCAACCTGTCCCATCCACCCTCCTTGCTATTTCTGAAGTTCATGGCCTCTATTTCTTTATATATATGCATATATATATCTATATATATAGATATATATATATGTGCATGTGTACATGCGTGTCTAATATATTCTTAAATATATAAATACAACCTGCTCAATCTGTATAAAGATTCTTATATGTATACAATTTCAGTGCTGACCACTTGGGGTTGCATAACCAATTTGAGGGCTTATCCACAGTAAGGACTATTTCTACAATTCTCAACATTTTCTTAGTTGCCTGTAGTTATTTAAGCAGTTGAATACAATTTATAACTGAATTTAGTATGCATTCTTGCAATCATAATTAGGCATGATGTCACACATGCAAGATATCACATGTTCAAATTAGATTCTGTGCACAGATTGACATTCTAATCACTGTTCATTTTATAATTAACATAAAAGTTTTAAAGTGTAGGCATGAAACTGTAGGTATGCCTCATGTTTCATTAAGCCCTTCTTAAATATTAAAATAACTAATCTGACAGACTAGCCACAATCAAATTGTAGCTACTTCAAATTTTTCTTGCTTTTTTTCATAGATTTATCACCTTTATTGAGTACTGGTTATTGCTAATATTTCTGTGATTTGTTTTTGATAAATGGAGAAAAGGGAGCTGTGCAGTTATTGGTTCCTGAGATGAGATTTATTAGAAGAAAGGTCCCCAAGACCATGATTGGGACTTGAAGTGGGAGAGCACTACAAAGAAATGGTACAATATATTTGAAAGAGCATAAGAGACCTTAAAGTAAACAGAGAGCCTTTCCTACAAAACATGGAAAGGACCTTTATTAAATGAGATAACTTAAAGTAAGAAGAGGAATAACTTTCATGAACAAGATGGTGAGGATGGAGATCCAGAGAAGATAACCTACAAAGAAATGCACCAAGCCAAGAGGATACCTGACTTTCATAAGTTTGGGTGGCTAGCAGAGTTTTTCCTTTAGGAAACATCTAACTGAAAATACAGGAACTACAGTTAAGAATACAGTTAGGGACAACTAACAATACAAAGTATGATGTGGCAAGTATTGACAAGGTATTACCTCTGCTGGCAAGGACACAGGAAAGAATTCAGCACTCAGGCAGTAACATTTGGAATTTGGCTCTAAAGAATGGGTATCAAGAAATAAACTCAAAATACTTATCATTTCATTGCAATTTTTTAGTTTATAGGCTGCATCTAGATATGTTCTGTCATATAAATAGAAAAATGTTTTTCTTGTTTCACAAATGAAGTTAATGTTGAAGAAACAACCCCTGAAGTGGCAGAGGTAGAAAATGTGTTTGTCTGTTTCTCTCCAGTTTTATAGATAGAACAATTGTATTGGCACTCACAGAGGGACTTAGAAATAAGAATTTAAAGGATGCAGTCAGAGCAGAATTACATTAGAATAAGTCTGCAAGCCATTAAATTTTGTGAGGTTAGAAAGAACATAAAGGATGTGGAGACTAGAAAGTAAAGATGACTTAGATCAGGAAGCAAAATTTTGAATATGAGATTAAAGCCATCTGTTGCCAGTAGTCACCAGATTAATTTCTACAAGGGTATGATCATTTTAGTACTTATAAAAGTCATGACTCAATCTGTAAAATTGCAAGATAAATGAAGACTGGAGGACAGAATAGGAAGAACAAACATCTCATAATTACCTCCACAAGAACAATGAGACTGTAAATTATTCTGAATCATAGCCTTCCTTTGTAGCAATATGACTAACTAGATTTTTAATGTTTTGTTTCTGGTTAAATGTGTTAATTGTACAAATCAATGAGGCTTAGTATGATAGTCCAACACATGCACTGATCAAATTCAACATACATTTATGCACTTCCATTTTCTCTTCCCTCCTTTTCTAACCTCTAGTTATTACTATTCTACATTCAGATCAACCTTTTTTAACTTCTACATATAAAAGAGAATATTTAGTACTTGTCTTTGTCTGGATTATTAATCCAAAGATAATGTTTTCCACTTAGTTCATTTTCCCAAAAATTATAAAATCTATTTTATATGACAAAACAATGTTCCATTTATATATAATTTACATTTTATAAGTCTATATGTAAAATCACATTTTCATTAGCCACTTATCCATCTAAATTGATTTTATATCTCAGCTTTTGTAAAGAGTGATACAGTAAACACGAGCAAAGTAGATATTTTGTCACAAACCACAGCAGTAAGAAAATATCACTTTCAAGAAATTTTTGTGAAAACTGAACTGAGTGCATACTTTCAAAATTAGAAAGAAGTGATGATTTGTGGTAAAAAATATAGCCAAGTAGCAAAATAACTTTAAATGCTCTGTCTATTGAAAATAGTTAGAAACATGTTATTTTTTATTAGATATATCTGTTTATTCTGTGTGTGTGCCTGGAGAGGGTGCATACACTTCATTGTGTCTACGTGGGGAAGTCAGAGGACAACGAGAGTGAATCTGTTCTTTCCTTCTACCAAGTTGGTCTCAGGGATTGAATACAGGTCATTAGTTATTATGGCAAGCATTTTTGCCCATGAAACCATCTCTCTGATTCTACAAATAGCTTTTAAATAAATGGAGAAATATACAACAGTGGATTTCTTGTTACTAACAACTAGAAAACAGCAAACAACACCATTAGCAAAGGAAATTGTGGAGTTAACTGCTTGTATCAACAAAACTGAAATTGTAATAAATAAGCAAATAGAATACTTCAAAAATATAGAGAAACATATTTTTAAAAACAAATTGAAGAAAAAAAATATAAACAGATAGTAAAGGACACAGGACACATAAGTGGAAATGAGAATAAGCACCATTTATTTTAAAGGAGACTATTTTGCACAAAACTATTAAATAACATTTTTAAATCAAGCAAATCCATTCCCTAAATAATGTCATTTACAAAACTTAAATGTAGTCCTTATAAAAATGCTACATAGTCTATTTCACACAGGAAAATAAAGCTGGTTATAAAGAATGCCACAAAATCTTTAGGGACCAGATACTTTCACTGTTTTTAAAACTATTATAGAGCGCAAAGAAAGAACATTTCCAGATTCCTTTTATATGGTAAATGTATCATTGATATCTGAGTGAAAGCTACAGTCTAGTATGGTTTATGAATATTTTATGCAAAAATATTAAATAAAACATTAGCAAACAGTAGCCAGTGGCACATTAAAAAATAACACAATGTTTTGGTTTTCATAACTAATTGGAGTTTATTTGACAATGAAATGGTCATTTAACATTTAACAGATGCAATGAATGCAATTATCATAATACTAGAGCTTAAAAACTATATATATATATCTATATATCTATATAGATATATATCTTTATAAGATGCCTAAAAGCTATTTCAGTGAATTCAGAAACTATTAATTCTTTAAAAAATACTAAATTAAGTGGGAGTTGATGGATACTTTCATGAACATAATCATCAGCCCTGTGCCACCATATTTCTCAATTCGTAAACATCTGAGGCAGATTCAGTGAAGTATTCTCACTGTCTCTGCATTAGATATATAGCATTTGTACAAGAAGAAGCAATTGGAAGCATTTATCTCTGCTTTCAGACAATATGATTTTATTGCTACAAATCCAAAAAGAAGCAATAGAAAATACAAATATTAAAGAAATTTTATGAAGTTAACACTATGTAGGAAAATGAATATACTAATCAGAATAGGATTTTTGTATTAACCAGTCCAAGAGCTTTGGTGGAAAACAACCCATATGTATAATAAAAAAATCTTCATCATGAATTTGTGAGTGTATACATATTATATATTCTTGGTTCATTTATTAGGAAATCAATAAAAGATTTCTGCAAACACAAGTAAACTTAAACAAACTAATAACTTCACATTATGATGATAGTAAATCTCCCCAAGTTAATTTATAGACTTATATGTTTTCAATTTAATTACTTTTCTCTCTTTTTATATATGAAATAAGTTATGTAGCTCCGTCATAAAATGCAAATATTTGGAAATTTAGTGTATCCTGTGGCTGGTACCTCAAATCAGTGTGGCAAATACTTTTTAATAAGTGCTGTTAGGGACACTGACTAGCCATGTAGAAAATGGTTTGATTCATTTTTAGTGAAACTAACAAATTCCAAAATAATCAAACAATAAGAGATACATTGAAAACAATATTCAATACTATTAAAATTGGTGAAAATGAAGAACAAAAATAAGCTTTAAATTTTAAAAAAATGTCTGAAAACACATACAGTGTTGAAATTGGTTTTTATAAAAAGCTTTTGGAAACTGAGTAAAACAGTAATTTACATAAAATGGACAAAACCACGGGAAAAATACATTATAAAAAGTCCTAAACCATGAATGCAGGATCATTGTTGCTTTTGATAAAATAAATACAATGCAAAGTAGTCCCTAGATAGCCTGTTTCAACTTACTGTTCATCCAAAACCATCAGCAATTGCCATCAATACATATTGTTTACATTGTCACCCTTATAAATTACCTATTTTCATTCTTAATGATAAAAGCTACTTGAAGAAGAATCCAACACAAAATACAATGTTAAACATATTCAAGGCTCATTCATATAGATTATTTATAATATTAACAAAGAGAATGTAACACAAGTCCCATTAATAAAAAATAGATTAAGTAATATTACATATAAACACAAGCGAGACCTCTGCAGAAATATAAGGTGAAATCTTCATTTCCTTTTGTCTCCTAAGGAGAGATCACTAACAAAAGGAAAGAAAGAAAGCAGAGTGAATAAGACAAGGAAGGAATGGAGGAAATGTTGGTATGAATACTACTATATTTGGGGAAAATGGGACAAAAATAATAGATACAATTGGAAAAAAATTGCATAAGACATTGGTAATATTGGAAAACACCAGAAACTAAATTTATTTTTGTAAAAAACAGGTATCTAGGGAGAATGAATGATACAATAATAGAAAGGGTTCGTATATAGACGTTTAACATCTCCCGATGTACACTCTTTTAGAGTTTTGATATTGAATCCATGTGAACTTTTTATTACTTAGAAAAATAGGAAGGCTGAGGACCTGATTCAGTGGTAGAACACAAATCCCTAGATTCTGATTTCAACACTACAGAAATAATTTTCAGTAATAGAAATAACTTTAATCTCAGGGGAGTGGTGGCAGGTAAATCTCTTGTTTTGAGACCAGCTGTTCTATAGAGTGAGTTCCAGGACAGCCAGGGCTACATAATGAGACCCTGTCTCAAAATAAACAAAAGACACAAAGTTAAATTTTTAAAAAGAAAGTTCTAGGTTTAAAATGTAGTACATTTTTGGAGGGCATGCCTAGTATGAATGAGATCATGGTTCAGATACCCAATACATACACATGTACACACACACACACACACACACATACACACACAACAATCAAAAATATATTTTAATTAAAAACAAAATAAAACAAAGAATCATTATATAGCAAATGGATACCTAATAGGCTAAGCAAAGGAAATAGTTTTAAATGATTTTTACAGAATATTTTGAATATAGATCCTTTAAGTTGAAGGGAAGGCCTCTCAAATCTTAATTCTTTGTTAGCTGTTTTATTGTTGAAGATAATTGTATTGGTATTATTGCTTTGACTCCTCATAATGGAGGATAAAACAATCAATTCGGTTAATATTAAAAGCAAGAAATTTCATCATGAGAAAGGGGATTAAATGGTAAGTAAAGGCCTGGTAATGTTATATTTTAATTTGAAATATCAGAATCTCATGATTTGCTTTTCAATTTCTAAAAATTGGTACTTCCTAGTCTTTTATAACAAACCAAAAACAATGATAGCTTGGTAGCAATAAATACTTCTGTAATTCCAGATTGTGATATTCAAATATAGCTACCTGGGTTATGTCACTTTGTTATGGTACCCAAAAGAATTTATATAATTTGGACAACTATAATTTGGGCTTCTTGATATTGTGTGCCACCCTAAATATAATTTGCTGGGAAGAATATGCCACCATTTGTGAAGGCCTTCCCTCCCACTAAAACTGAAGTATGAGAATGATCTAACAGGGAAATTTACCAAAAATACTGCAATAAAGAGGCATATTAAATGGCACCTTGACCTCTCAGTTAAGTTCAATATGTGATATTTTCAACAAACAGCACAAAAATATGATGGAAGGAATTATCATAGATTAAATACATTTTAAAGGATATGTCAACCAAAGACAATTATAGACTCTAGGAATTAATTCAACAAGTTACTACTAAAAGGAAATTATGATGGCAGTTATGATTATTTCACAGTGGTAAGTTCTTAATGGATATTTTTAATGATCTAATTTTAAAAGACAAAGATGATAGAAGTGTTTATTGTCAAAATCTTGTTATAATGTGGTAAGAATGCTTAACAAAAGATATAGCCTTTTAACACATAAAACATTGCCTATCCTAAGAAAGAAAATTTCGTAACCTAAAGAAAGAGATGACTATCAAGGTACATGAATCATACCAAACATCAAATAAGTTGCACCAGAAAAAAAGTGCCCTCAGCTCATAATATTCAAAACACAAAGAAAGAATATTAAAATCTGCAAGGGAAAAATACCAAGTAACATATAAAGGCATGTCTATTAGAACAACACCTAACTTCACAAATGGAGACTCTAAAATCCAGAAAAGCCTTGGCAGATATGCTTCAGACCCTAAGAGAATACAGATGCCAGCCCAGACTACCACACACAGCAAAACTTTGGATCACAATAGATGGAGAAAACAAGATATTCCATGATAAGACCAAGGTTAAGCAATGTCTATTTACAAATCCAGGCCTATGGATGGTGTTAGAAGAAAAACTCCAACCTAAAGAGGTCAACAAAATCCAAGAATACAGAGGGATAAACAATCCAAGACTAGCAAATTAAAAGAGGAGAAACACACACAACAACAAGAAAATAAAAGTAATACAGAAATACAGCTCATTGATATCTCTCAACATCAGTGGTCTCAATTCCCCAACAAGAAGACATAGACTAATGGGATGGATGTGAAACATGATCCAGTCTTCTGCTGCATTCAAGAAATTCAGCTTAAAATCATGGATATATATCACCTCAGTGTAAAATGATGAAAAAAGATTTTCTAAGCATATGGACTGATGAAGCAAGCTGGTGTAGCCATTTTAATGTCTGACAAAACAGACAACAAACCAAAATTAAGCAAGAGAGATAGCAAAGGACACTACCTACTCATCAAAGGAACAATCCACCAAAAGGACATTGAAATTCTTAACATCTATGCCCCAAACACAAGGGCACCCAAGTTCATAAAGGATCCACAACTATAGCTTAAATCACATACTGACCCTCACAAACAGTTAGTTGGTGACTTCAGTACCACACTCTTGCCTATAGACAGGTCATCAAGGAAACAACTAAAAGAGAAATGCTGGAGCTATAAGACATCATAAACCAAACAGAACTAACAGATAATTACAAAACATTTCACCAAATACAAAAGAATATACCTTCTTCTCAGCACCTCATGGGACTTTCTCCAAAATTGATCACATATTCAAACACAAAGCAAGTCTCAACTTATACAAGAAAATTAAAATACCACCCTGCATCCTATGTGATCACAACAGAATAAATCAGGATAACAACAGAAGCAAGGGAAACAAAAGAAAGCTTACAAACCAATGGGAACTGAACAACTGTAGGAACGAAATGAAATGTCTGAAAAATTGGTCAAGACAGAAATTAAGAAAAATTAAAGACTTTCTATAATTTAATGAAAATGAATACATAGCATAACCAAATTTATGAGACAAAATGAAGGTGGTTTTTAGAGGTAAGCTCATAGTACTATGTGCCTACAATTAAAAAGAAAAAAACAGAAGACCTCAAACAAGTTAACATTGTATCTAAAAGCTCTAGAACAAAAGGAAGGAAAAGGAGTAGATGGCAAGAAATAATCCATCTCAGAGTTGAAATTAATTAAATAGAAACAAGCAAACAACCAATACAAAGACGCAAGGCAACAAGAGTGATTCCTTGAGAAAATCATTAAGATTGTTAAAGCCTTATCCAAATTAAAAGGTGACTAGAGAAGATCCAAATTATCAAAATTAGAAGGTAGAAGGGGATGCAACCTACACTGAGGAAAGCCAAAGATTCATAAGCACATGCTTTAAAAACTTGTGCTTAATGTGTTACAAAAATGTCATTGTTTTACTTTGAAACTAAACCATTAAAATTTATAAAATATCCATCTTCTAAATTCCTTTTTCTTAAAGACAGAATGATTTTTATCATCAATATTTAGTATTCTATTTGGTATATGTTAAATACAATAGCTTGTTGGTAGTAATAGCCTAATTAAATATGATACATATATATATATAATGTTGTAAAATTATACTACATAAGGCCTAAATATGTAAATTCAATGAAATATTTCATATCAAAACAACTGTTATTTTCATCTTGAAATGTAATTTTGTAACTACTACAGAGTTTGGTTTGTAGGGAAGATTTTTTTTTAGGTAACATCATTATAAGAAGCATCTTTAATGTTTAGTGAGTCAATAACATTTTCATTTCAAATGAAATCAAATATCTGAATGATGTAAATACATAACAGCTTCAAAATTCATGACGTAATTGAAATGTAAGTGCTGTTATTTTCTACCCATATGACAGCATCCTAAAAGGATATAATGAAAACACCAACTAATATTTGACTGGATTTAAGACCCATTCCATAAGATAGAACCGATGCTTGAGTTATTTGAGGCACTCCATGGGGACCCTTCGGACAACAACTCAATTAAATGTAACCCATTCCTGGCACTAGAGGTTTCATTTGGTGGCAAGAAAAAAAAAAGTCTTGTTTGGGCTCTGTTTCCCATGTCATTCAGTGATTCCATTTAGATTTTTTTCATATCTATATAGACTTTTAAGAAGTTTCTACAGTAATAGCTTCCCATGTAACCCCTAAATTAGGTCCTCATGTTTGCCCATCAAGTGTATTATGAATCACCTCTCCTTCATAGAAGTTTTGGGGTCTTTTATGGATGTTAATTTTTATATTTTCTTTACATTTTCTAGATTCAAAACCTCTCTGTGTTACTAGATTTTCTCTCACTTGTTAGGTTGTCCCTTCACTCTTCTGATAATATCCTTTGCTGTGCAGAAAGTTTTTAATTTTATGTAGCACCATTTGTTGATTCTTGTACACTTTTCTGTGCTATTTGAGTCTTGTTCAGTATTTTTTTGACTCTATGCTATAACTTAGAATGTATTCTCCATGTTTTCTCTAATTACTCAGCATTTAAAATTTTTATAGATATAAATTTTCACCAGCACTGTTTGTTGAGTAGGATTTTTAACCACTGTTTGTACTGACACCTTTATCAAAACTTGAGTGTCCATAGCCTATAGATTTATTTCTAGGCTCTTTAGATCCATTGGCCTATGTGCCTGTTTTTGTGACAGTTATTATCCTGTCTTTCCCACTATAGATCTATAGTATGTCAGGTCAAGTATTCTTATGCCACCAGCAATGTTATTTCTGCATATGATTACTTTGTTTACTCATTTTTAGGCTTCTATATGAATTTTTGGATTTTATTTTATTTCTGTGAAGAATGCCATTGAAATTAGGATAGGGATTGCCTTCACATGAAAGATTATCATGAATAATAAACTCATTTTCAAAATATTAATTCTTCCCTTCCAATAACATAAAATATCTTTCCATTGGCTGGTATTCCTTTAAATACTTTTTTCAGGAGACAACCAACAACGTCAATCAAACAATAATATCTATAAATGAAAGCTTCTATTTATAATGTTTAATTTTCTAAAGGTAATATATTTCCCAAAATGAGAAAAAAATCTGCATTGTTGTTCTGCAACATGTAGTTGCTTTCTTTATATTTATAGGGTGAAATTTGAGAGTATATTAATTCTTATGTGCCACTTGGGTGGCAATGATCATATGGGATAAAATTAAGAATTCAAATGGACTTCAGTCAACAAAATCAAGGAAATTCTATTATATCTTTTCCAGAGACTCATTTATTTATACAAATTGAGTGATACTAAAATTTAAGAATAAACTGAACTTTTTACATAATAATAATGTTAAAAAAGAATATGGTTCCATCTTAGTTATACTTTAAAACTGTTTTCCCACAGTATGTAATAAATATTTCATTGCATTTGGTTCTTATTTACTAAGTATTTTCTATAGCTATTTAATATATTTGGTCATACATACAGGGCTTCCAATAAAAAAAAAACAACAGAAATTTTCTAGTTTTAGGAAGCACTTTAATGTTTTTCTGTTACTTATATACTCTTAATGGTCTAGTTGATAGATAAAATTTTGGAGTGTTTTGATAAAATGCAATCATGCTATGTGAAAATTATAAACATCAAAAAACTACTTACTGGTAGATAGTGCTAACAGCAGCTATATTTCTAAACCAGGAAAGATGACATCCTGACATTTAATAGATATTTCTATTGCATAACTCTTCTCCTATATACTTATGTATACTTCTTAGAGTTATGGAAATAACTACAATAGTTTTTCATTTCTTGCCACAAGTGTATTGAGTATGATAAGCTTATATTTTTTTATGTTTTTCATCTTAAGATTTTTTTCATATTATAATCTGATCATATACTTTTCCTTCTCCCAACTCTTTCCATGTCCCCAACCTCAATAGCCATCCAACTTCATATTCTTTCTCTCTCTCAAAAAATAAAAATAAAAACAAATCACTGAAAATCAAAACAAATAAACAAAACCAATTAAACACAAAATACCAAAACAAAACAACAATTCACACAATTAAACATGGAATCCAATTTGCATTGGCAAACTACTCCTGGTCATGAGCCTGCCTTGGAGTATGGTTAATCTGCCCAGTGATATTGTTGGGAAAACTGATTTTCCTTTTAACCCCAGGGGTCAATTACAAATATCTTCTTGTTTACAGATGGAGTGGGATTTGTGTCCATTTTCCCTTCTCGGTGCTGGGATTTGTGTGATTTAAACCTATGCAGGTGTTGTGCATGCTGTCACAGTCTTTGGAGATTCATATGTGCATCAATCTTGTTGTATCTGGAAGATACTATTTCGTTGGAATCATGCACTACCTCTGGCCCTTACAATCTTTCTGCCTCCTCTTCATCATATATCCCTGAGCCTTGAGGGGAGGGATTTGATAAAGACATCCCAGTTAGTCTCATTCTCTGGACAATGTCCAGTTGTGGGTATCTGTCATACTGCAAGAAGAATATTTTCCGTGAGGATTGAGTGAGGCACTGATCTGTGGATATAGCAATATATCATTAGGAATCATTTTCTTGCTAAGTCCTGTAGCAGAATAATGGTGGTTAGTTTTCCCCTAGGCCTGTGTCCTATCTAGACTCTAGACTCTTGGCCACTTTAGCAGTGTCAGGTATGGGCTCCATCTCATGGGATGTGCTTTAAATCTAATAAAAAAGGAAGTAGTTGGTTAGTCCCAGAATATTTTTGCTTCTATTGCACCACTTTGTGTTGCAGGCAGGTTACTGCTTTAGGTCACAGGTTTTATAGTTGGGTGATATTGATATAAGTGGTACAAAAATCTTTCAGTTTAGTAACTATCCATTCATGTACATAGAAAAACATATATATATATATATATATATATATATAACTATTGGTGTTTTGCTTGCACATATATGTGTTGGGGTATCAAGATCCCCTAGAACAGGAGATATAGACAGTTGTAAATTGCCATGTGGGTGATGGGGATTGAACCACAGTCCTCTGGAAGAGTAGCCAGTGTTTTTAACCACTGAGCCATCCCTCCAGCCTACAGAAGAACATTTTATATTGTTTACTTGAAATTTTCTAGTAGATTATATCCTAAGTGTCCTCAACTTAAACACACATGTAGATGTATAGTGATAGACGATGTAATTAGTTTGATATGTTTATCATGGAGGGCTGAAATCTTCTAGGTCTGGATTTGCAGTTTAAATGTTCGAGATTGTATGAAGAATGAAGGCTTCCAGTTCAAGGATTAAGACTATGTTGTAAACAGGGCAAAACAGTATAACTTCATAGCTCCAGGCTTAGAATCAGTGATTTAAATAGGCAAAAGAACAAACTGTCCTCTGCTCTGAAACAACGTCTCCATCTGGGTGAATCTACAACAACATCTGACATCTTCATCAACATCTACATCTGACAACTGCAGTGTTATGAAAAAAATTAAGACTGATTGTAATGACGGTTATAAAGCCCTGTGAATAATCTAGAAACCATTACTTTGTACACTTTAAATTGGTGAATTGCATGCTATGTGAATTGTATATCCATAAAGTTGTCTTTCAAATGTTTTATTTTTACAGATTCATACTTAAACATTTATAGTTATTAAGATATACTTTCCAGTAGTTGGAAATATAGCTCAGTGGTGCTACATCTACTCAACATGTATAAGAAGAGTGTCTGGGATTGATCTGCAGTGTTCACAATAAAACAAGGCATAGCTTCCCCAAAAATGTGATAGGAAGAATCAGGTGACAGAACAAAAAAGAAATTATCATGGCTTAAGATTGGTTGCCAACAATTGACTGGAAATTTAAGAGATTAACATGTAAACTCATTATTTTTTGTAGTTTAAAACTTCGTAGTAAAGAGACTCAATTTAAATAACCAAGTGAAACACTTGACTGCTAAAATTATGAGGGTTTTTGAAGTAGTCATTGATTAAGTTTTGTTTTTTGGCTAATGAGTATTGTCTTATACTAAGTCAAGCACATATGAAACAAAACAGCAATTTAAAAAGAATACTGCTTATCAAGAGCAATCTCCTATTTCCTATAAATATCACAGCAATCCTAATTTTACACAATTTGTTTTTCTAACCTAACATATCATCCTTTTAACCAAATATCCTATGTGCAAAATTCTAGCTAGCTCTTTGCAAATATACCAATAATGAACAAATAATGTTTTATTGATAACTTCATAATACTTTAATATTAAATTTATATCACTATTAGTAAACAAATGGATGGAATAAAGAGAATGGGGAAGGAAGAGCTTCAGAAGTCAATGTGATAGATGTATATGATATGCACATGTGAAAATATGACAACCTATTGTTCTGTATAGAGGAATAGTCCTGTGTGAAAGCTATGATCCACATTTCAGGAGCTATATTCACAGGCCTGTGTGGTCTGGATGGAATGTATACACACCTTTAATCCAGTATTCAGAAGTCAATGGTGGTCCACACCTTTAATGCCTAGAAAAAAGTTGAAGCAGACATAGAAAGCAGAACTGAGAAGGAGCCAATGTCACATAGGAATTAACATCTGAGATGAGTCAGAGCGAATGGCAGACAAAGTGAGTAGTCAGAGGAAGACTTAGCAGCATAAGAATATGCATAACTCTCATGAAAAAAGGCAGGCTCTTAGCTCAGTAAAAGAGAGTTGCATAGGAGTTAGTCTTTCAGTTAACAGAAGCAGACAGAAGAGTTAGTTGGAACGGTCAGTTACAGAGGCAGGATAGAACAGTGAGAGCTCTGAGAGACAAAGACACAGCAGAGCTTGGCAGAAGAAGCCCAGAAAAGAGAGTAAGTTGAACCAGAAGTCAGAGTTCAGAAGGAGCTAGTCAGAGTGTCAGTCAACTGGTCTTGGAAGGCTGAAGCCTTCTATGTCCAGCCTAGCAGTAGAAATGTTCTAGATTCTTCGAAGGCTGAAGCCTTCAAATTCAAGGATTTAGACTAGACTGCAAAGTGGACAACATTCTCTAAAGCTCCTGGGCTCCAGGCTTAGAAGCAGTGATTTAATTAGATAAAAGAATAAACCATCCTCTGCCCTGAATCAACATCTACATCTGATGAATTCACACCCATGTCTACATCAACAGTTCTGTATGTTTATACTCTCTAACAAGAAAATCTTTTGACAGTTTAAATAACAAGTTGAGCTGAACCTTCTTCCTGAAAGACTAAAGTGGCTTGAAAATACATTCTCCATGTTCACAATGATATGTAGGGACTTAGAGACAAGTCACTCTGAAGTATTCGAATCTGACTCTTTTTCAGCCACTTAAAAAAGCTATTCTAAAGAAATAAATGAACTAACAACATGAGGAAATGAGGCAAAGTTGTTTGTAGTAAAAATACCAAGATTTTTCATTTTAAGACTAAATGCACTTGATTATTATTTTGAATCATATACAGAAAACAGCCTAATTTCATCCTAACAAAATCTGTATATTTAGCTAAGAACATTTCTCAAGACATGAAGCCTCTGTTTCTTGGCCTAAAATAGGAAGAGTTGATACCAAAGAAGGCTACAAGATGATCACTGCATTTGAAATCAATCATTTTTTCCAGAATAAATCAAACATTAAGATGCTGGGATGCACTCAACAAACATACAAAAAAGAATTCATTTTCTACAAATTGTCTGCATCAAACTATAGTAATGATGAAAGTCTTCCAGATACTGCCCTAATGAGTTTTGCAGAAGGGTACCAAGGAATCAAACTCTTAGTCAGGGATTCTAAAATGAAATGTTTCAATAAATAAGCTGTGCATTGTACAGATAAAAGACAGACACCATAATTCATATTCAATTGCTTCTTTTAGGGTAAAGAAATGTGTGGGTATTATTGAAACTTGGAAAGAGTTAACTAAAGAAGCATTGCCACTTATAGAGATGCATTAGTTCCTCAGCAGAAGTACAAAAAAGCACTGAGAGATGGTAAATGGGAGTCAGCAAAGCCCAGCAAAAAAGTCAAACAGTAGACTGTGCACATCTCTCTGCCCAAAGGATGGTGCAGGCTTCCACTTATGTTACTACTGAGAAGTCCTAAGAGGAAAATTTTGATAACTAAATTATTTATCTCTCATTATAGTCTTTTCATTCACTTTGCTCCTTAATGCTTCCAGCCATCCACCAAATGTTTAACATAGTACCAAGAATTTATCAAATAACAAAAATAAATTCTGGAGGTATAGCTCAAAGGGAAAACAAGGTCCTATTTCAATCTCTAGCACTGGAAAAAAAATTTAAATGAAAGTTTAAAAGATACTTAGCAAAAATGTATTTTGGGTTTGAACTGAGGGAATGGAATCTCCACAACAGGGCACACTGGGCTTTTCTGCAGTGAGTTTTGTGGATTTCTGGACCTTTGTACCCATTTCAACACATCTGTAGTCAAAGTTAAATAATTAGCTCTAACCGCTCCTATCTGAAGAGAAATGCATTCTTTGACATTGAATTAAGCCCATGGAACATACTTATCAAAGTAGATACCTTTGCAATCAATATATCTGTTTGTTGTACTTCAGATCCTGAATCACCCTTTTACTTCTGAGTGAAATCGCTTCATAAAATTGATTTTACAGCTTTGATATTTTTTTTCAAATCATCTATATAAACATGTAATGCATTATTCCATGGATTAAGATACAATACTCTTTTTACCACACTATCCAGGCCCTTTTGACATATTTCCCTAGTAATAGGTATTCTAACCTGCATATTTTTGGAACAGAAGAAATCAATACTACAATTTGCTACTGATTGTTGTTGCAACAACTAAGTTTTGTCAAATAACAGAATATAAATAAATAATATTAAATCATACATCTATAGAATTTAATATAGCCTGTAGAGAAGTGTCTCATGAAATCATTATCAGGTTGTTGTTTAAAGTAGCAGTTTCATACCAGCACCTCCATATTGTGTACCTGGGTCTTAATCAACTAGCTTTGGGCCATGAGACAGTGATTTGTCCTTTCAGGAACCGCAGTTCTACATTTAGAAAATAGGCCAGCTAGACCTCCAAACAAGAAAATTCTGTAAGTTTGAAAGTGGTACATTCCAATAATATCTGATCTGAGAATTCTATGACAGAAAATGTACCCCTCTATAAAAGTCATAAGACACTATCATTTGTATCTTCCTTGTTTGTTAACATTTTCACCTAAAAATACTTATTGAGAGTCTACTTTTAGTTTATTAAAAGTCTAAAATTTATTAAAAGCCTACTTTTGGTGGGTTGGAGATATGGCTCAGCAGTTAAGAGAACTTGATGTTCTCCCAGATGACAAAAGTTGATTTCCCAACACTCACATTAGGACTGCTGAGAAGATCACATTTGAGGCCATCTTCTAACCTCTATGGGTACATGCAGCAACATGCACACATATACACACATGATCCCACACACATGCTCATTCATACACGTGAGCATGCTCACACACACATGCACGCACACATATAAACCTTTTTTCTTATGTCTACTATATGCTTTCTTATATGTTATTAGTTATAGAGAAAATAAGTACATTTTTTTAGATTTAAACCCTTCTCTTAGGAAAGTGTACATGGTGAAATCTAGAAGAGTAATGCATCTATATACACAAACATGCATATGCACACACATATTTCTATGTGTACACACCATGAAAGAAATAGAAAAAAATGCTATGGAAACCAATACAAAAGAAATGCTACTTTTGATGGATAAAATGAATAAGGCTTTATGAGAAAAGTTTTGTTTTTAGCTAGATCTTGAAAGTTTTCAGGTATTACCAAAAAAAAAAAAATGGAGAAAGAAGAGAATGAATGAGTAAATAGAGCAAAATTCATAGGGAACTGCCCTTCAGGGCGCAGAGAAAATTTCTCTTCAGTGTGTTGAAATTGCTAGCGCGTTAGAAAATTGCTATAGCATTAGGAAACTAGACACAGAAAGCAGTCCTTTTAGAGCAAGCAGTTTTTGCTTTGCACATTTCAATTTATAGGTTTCCGACCAAGCATACACAATTATCCTGGTTACTCCATTAGTCTTCTCTTCAATTGTATAATTTTTTGTCATATAAAATAAACTCTGTGAGTTTCATCAATGCATATGAACTCCTTAAAAGTCAATTAATATTCTTTTATTCTGTTTACTAGGTCAAAGATTGTTACAGAGGAATCTGCGTGATATCATTTTTCTCAAATTCAAACAGCTTTTCTGTAAGTGTGTGTATGAGAGATACATGTTCCATTTGCTTCCAACTCCTTTCTTTTAATCTTACCACTTGAGTGGCAAAGAACAACCTGGGAAAACGGTCTCATCTATTGAAAAATATGTATTTTTCTAAAAATTGATATATGCAACTTAGTTATCACCTGCGTTTTTCCATTTAATTCTAGAACCTACAGAATTTTTTTAAACCATCCAATTTCAACATTTTGAGCAAGGTTACTCAGATGGAAAAATGCCAGCAGCATCTAAAAGAGAGAAGAAAAAGGAAAAAGTATGAAGAAAAAGCTCTGAAGGCAGATGACATCAGTGTGGATGAATATTAATTTTGTGACCTCTAGGAAATTTGACATTACAAAGTGCAGAGATCAGAAAGGCTATTTTACTGGTTTTCATTTTTGACATGTGTGAGTGCTCACACTTTCAAGTACAAACTTTTTAAACTTTGAATGCCTCCAAGGATTTAGAAGTTCACAAGCTGACAGCCAGGATTCAAGTTAGGTCAGGACCTCTTTTTAGGAGTGAATCCATCTCTTACATGTCCTTTGTACTATTCTCCCAGTGCCCAGTGGTGTTAAAATGCCTAGAATTTGAAGTGATAGGTGTTACAGTGCAGCCTTTGAGAAGCCCATGTGTCTTCTTTAAAATTCATACCACTCCTAATATTAATGATTTTGATTTGTGCTAATATGAATACTTGGCTACTCTCTGTATTTACTGGAAGAATTCCAGAATGCTATATTAATGGTATGTTTAGAAAGGACTGAATTTCTATTTCGTGTCTCTTTCAGGTACCCTGTGACATTTTAAAAGTCTTAGACATATAAACAGGCATCCATCCACAGAATACTCACTAAGTGAGAAGTATTGATCCAAAGCCTGAGGGGCTCTCCTTGAAAAAAAATGAACATGAAGCGAGGGAGCTTATATTCTGAGTGAGATAATAAGTATATGTGAGAACAATCACCAATAACTATACGTGACCCATGCTCAGTATACAGATGAATTACAACCAGAAGTTCTGTAATGTCCGGTAGTAAAAATAATACTCATGAAGTTGATGGGAGAGTTAAGAGAAAAAGTCCAAGATGTTCACTGATAATGTTTAAATTACATGAAGAAAAGGATGGATGATTCTTGGGGTGAAATTGTGATGAACAATCACTGAAATGACCACCAATAATCTCAACTTTCTGTTATTTACATTTTTTGTTATACTTTCCCCCCAAGTATGAGTTGGGCTTACTATCTTGTTTCCATTTCATAAAGAATGATATGTAACAGCTATGAAAAGATTTTTCCATGTCAGTGCTCATTCTTGATTTTCTGTCCCTTATAAAACCTTGACTGTAGCTGTAGATTTGAGGGGAAAAAGGCTTTTTATTCTTTGGTTAGTTAATTCAATCACCAGTTCTTAGTACTGAAGCCCTGGAGCCCTGGAACCCTGAAATCCTGAAGCCCTGGAGCCCTGGAGCTTTTTGGCCTCCATAAAATCTACTCTTAAGCCTAGAACTGGAAGACTTCAGCCTCCATACAATCTAGAGCATTTAAATCTCCATACAATCTAATCAACCTCCAAAACTTACTGCTGAATAAGCCACTCTGACTCTTCTGGTTTAACTAACTCGCTGCTTTGACTCAAACTCTTCCCAAAGCTGACTGGGTTTAAGCTGACATTCTTATTTTTTCTGATTGAGGTCTTCTAATTCTGGAAGATTCTGGCTGACTCTTTGACTGCCTCAGACTCAACTGCTCTGCTCCATTTCAAACTGACTCACTCTTCCTCTCTGATGCTGACATTTTCTGCACACAGCTGCCTCTGTATCTCTGTATCTCTCCCCCAGCCTGCCTGTTTCTGTAATTCACTGCTCCATACTGCCTCTGTCAGCCTCTCTGTCTTATCCTCAGTCAGATTGCTTCATTGTCTATGTGTCTTCTCCCCCATCTCCCTACTTCAGACTGCCTTCCTCATACTGCCTCTGTAACTGACTCTTCTCTGAACTGAGATCCTGCTTTTCTATTGTGAGAGTTGGGTGTGACCTCATTCTGACTCATTCTGCTAACTCTTCCTTCTGATTAGTCATTTTGCTGTCCTTCACTGACTTATCTCAGATGTCACTTCTTGTGTGACACTGACTCTTTTGGAGCTTGGCTTCCACACTCGTTTCTGTCTTGCAAATTAAAGATGTGTACCACCATTGCCTTCTGAATATTGGGATTAAAGATGTATACCATCATTCCTAACATTCTTTCTAAGTTCAATCCAGACTACACAGGCCTCTAAATGGGATTCCTTCATATAGACCCCTGGAATACAGACCTTTCCTATCACACAGGTTTATCCCTCTACACTGGATTTTGGAAAAAGTTACTATATCCTGAGAAAACACACAAAGGAAGACAGTGAAATATTTAGCCAACAGACACTGTGAACCTAAGTCTAGTCAAAAGCCAAATAAGTGGCCTCATTGGCGATTACTGTACCTTAGACAACAGCTTCATTAAAGCCTTAGGACAAGCTCTGACACAAAGGGATCCAGCTTAACCACATCTGGATTCCTGACTCACACTGTATGAAGTAATAAACATTTGTGTTTCTAAAGTCTACATTTTGGGAAAATTTGTTGCATGGAAATAAATATTATACACAGAAATATAGGTTTGGAGTTACTATGACTTCAAATAAGACTCAAGATATAGAAACATAAAAAGAAATAATCTCTGTAAATAGACTTGACAAAATGGGAGTATCGTATTTTCTTTCCCTACATTGAAGTGATAAAATCTTTATAAGGGACTAACATAAATTATACATAAATCTCTTCGTCCCAAGAATAAAGAAATGGATTGGCAAACTAAGAAGTTCAAAAGCTTTGCATCTGAAGTAGACCCAAGTAAGACAAGAAATGGCATCCTGTTGGCAAAACGTGGCTGCCAAGTATAAGATGCTGGTGAGGTGAAGAAAAGTGCTAATCTTTTTGAGTGGCTTGTTTTATTTGTGCTCATTCACAAAATCAGAATTGTCTTTTTAAAATTTGTATTATATTTTAGACATTTTTTTATTTTTGAGATTTTAATATTCACCCACCTCTTTCCTACCTTTATACCTACTCCTCTGTGTTCTATTTCAAATTTATGTTCTCTATTTTCATTACTTGTTATTGCATACATATGTTTGTATACATATATGTCCCTAAATATAACCTTCTCAGTTTGTATAATTTATTTAGTAAATTTTTAAAATTTATGTATTAAGTGTGTACATGTGTGTGGACACACTTGGTTGTCATGGCTCACATACGAAAAGTCAAAGGACAACTTGCAGAAATCTGTTCACTTCTTCTACCATGTGGTTCCTAGTGATAGATCTCAGGTAGTCAGGTTTAGTGGCAAGCACCTTTCACCTTTACATGCTGAGCCACTTTGCCAGCCCTGTCTTTTCTTTATTTGAAAAAAAAATTGTAAACCACACCTTATTTTCTATTAATATTTTTTGCTAACATCTTCAAATTAACAGAAAAATAAAATGCTTTACGTTTTCTTCAATGCAATCTCTTAAAGGAATTATTAAACCACTTCCACTAAATAATAAAATGTAAAATAAAGCTTTGTGACTAAGATGAATTCAATTAATGCAGAAACACTTTAGGAAGTCAAAAATAAATGCATTGACTCCACCATTCTGAGATATTTCTCAAGTAAATGTTCAGCCTCAATGTCCGAGATGCAGATTATGAGTATTTGATAGAACATGATTTTAGCAAAAGTGACTCCATTAAAATCTGCAGTATTTTTGCCAAAAGTTTAAGTTCAGTTATTCTTGGCGAAGCTAAGGACAGGCAGATATTTACCAAATCCTGTTTTTTAGTCTTACTGCTTGCTGATTGTGTCACATTTCTCTCACTTCAGTTCCAGCACATTGATTTTTATGTTGTGAACTATCTAATCCTCGCAGACAGAACAGCGTGACAGAAATTCAATTACAGTTCAAATTGATGATGTATTTTGGAACAAAGCCATGGAAACGTGTCTTATTTGTCTCAGAAGCATCACATCACTAAGAATGTGGAAGTGTTATGGAAGAATATTCCATGTTAAAAGACTGTGGCCCACTCGTTTAGAAACACCTTGACCTTAAATATTTAAGTTTGAACTTGAATTAGTCTGGCTCTTTTGTTTATATTTTGTTTTTTGTTTACCTAGATGACTGCTGTTACCCTTAAATAAAAAAAAAAACAGCTCAGGCATCTCCAAATATTTGCTTTACTTACGGACTTAATTTATGATAAAACTTAGGAAGTAGTAAAATATAACTTTGGCTCTTTCCTTTAGCAATGTAAAATAATGTTCCTCTATGATATTCTGGTTGATGGCATTTTTATATAACTCTACCTGTATTTTCCTGACATCATCTCATATTCCAGGCTAACATTAAACTCATGTGGCTATGCATGATCTTGAACTTCTAATCTTCCTGCCTCTATCTCCTGTATACTGGGATTACATATATGTACCACCATGCCTGGGATTGAGCACAGATCTTCATGCATGGTAAGTAAGCATTCTACAAACTGAGCTACATTCCTAACTCTTACCCTTGATATTTTCTTCTTTTTAACACTCTGGAATAGTAAATAGCCTACAAATAAAGGAAATACTGTTAATACATAATGTTTTGTTTATTTTTAAAGGATGTTTCTATTAGTTTGAATTGTATCTGCATGGATATGTACTTTTGTGAGTATATGCAGAAGTACCTGTGGAAGTCAGAGGTCTCAGATCTCACCGGGAGCCAGTTCATTTGGGTTCCGGGACCCAAACTCACTTTCTGCAAAAGCAGTATGTGTTCCTAACCACTAGGAAATCTTCACAGCTCTGTGTTCTTTTTTATGTACCATTCTTTTTCCTTAAAAATAAGTGTGTAAGTCATTATCCATGGATACAATGTCCTCCTTAAACATGTCATGAATAGTAAAAGTACTTACTGAGTTAGTATTTGATGTATAACCATGTATATTTATGTAGTAGGTACACATTATATTACTACTCACTTTGTTCTTAAGAATGGGCAAAAAAACCTGTAATTCCCCATCCTTGCTTTGTGTGCCTATTGGCATCATGGTATCTAATCTATGATAATTCCTTTTTAATTAATGTGATAAAATATAAAATATTAGAGAAAGTTGAAGTTTGAGACCTTGCTATATATTATTTTACTTTAAAAGAGATCAAATGATCTTTCTAAAATTACAGAGATCTGAGTTATTTCACTCTCGTTGGAGTTCATTTAATTACATTGTTTCCCATTTCAAAATATTTAGCTGTTAATTAATTTAGTGTTCATGAACATTTTAGGATAAGTATTATTCCATTAACAACTCTTCAGTCTGACTTCAACGAGGCTACTTAGTAAATGAAAACACTTGCCAATTCTTTCTTTCATTCATACATTAGTGCCACAACTATTCATTAAGCTACAATCAATGAGAAAGACATTATACCTGTGATACAGGCATAGGGGATATTTTCCTGCCTTACCTATCTTTGATAGTAATGAAATGCTGCTTCATTCAATATTTTTCCCAGGAATATCTTTATAGTAGATTAGGAAAAATAATTTTTCTGAAAACTTCTAAAAATCCTATGCAGATATATTCAAGTTCCTCCTGCTTCTGTAGCTAACACCAAACTAAATTACATTTCTAAGAAGCACAAAGAAGATAGGATAAAATCAGAGAGATGGTATATGAGGTGTTATATTCTACAGAAATGAAATTACTATTAAGATTATTTGTTTACTCTCAGAAATTTTTTCTCAAACCATTTTCTAATTAACTGTGCAGTTAATAAAGAGGCTTTAAATATACATATAACCATATGGTACTAATGCTGATATGTAAGATTATATTAAAAATATTATGAGAAGACAATGTGAAGATTTTTTTTAATCCTAAAGAAATTAGGTCTTTTGTAACTCACATAGCAAGCACATAAATGAGTACATAAGTAACCCTACAGGTGCCAGGGACTAACTAAACTTGAGAAAGAAGGAACATGCACTATTTAGCTAGTGAAAGAGTACTTGCCTAACATGCATAAGGCCCTGGTTTTGACACTTGATACAAAGACAAAAACTAACATACCAAACAGGATGAAACAAAGAGTACATAAATATCATATATTTCAAATGCAAATTTTAAATATAAAAAGTTACATGAACAAACAAAATCCTATTTAGGAAAATGAATTTGAAAATCTGAATTTCTTATTAAAAAGTACAGTTATTAGGGGTTGATAATCATTAAAAGGTTATGGAGATGGAAGACATTGTAAAAATCACTTAGGTTAAAAAGTAAGAATAAGAGTTTATAATAATATTATATTATTATTATATAATTATATTTATAATATAATTATTGTATAATAACTATTATATTACATAAGGGTTATGTATAATATTATAATTATATTTATATTTAATTATATTATTATATAATTAAAATAGTATTATAATGATAACAGTGTGTTGTGTTTTTGAAAATTACTAAGAGTAGAATCTTAGTGAACTCCACCACTAGAAAGGTAAATACAGCATCAGTTGAGGCATTCTACAAAATAAATGTATTATAAAATATCATATTTCACATAATAAATACATGTGATGTTTTTCAATTGCAATATATATAGAAAAAAATAAAACAATGGAGCTAATACAAAAATAAGACAATAGTGATTCAAGAGCAACATAAAATTACTGTAAACTCAGAATTCCATAGCAAGTAAGAATATCTGTCATGTATGATGGAAAATCAGTGTTGACAGGCAAATTAAGAACAGAGAGAATGTGTCAAAACCATACCTAAGCTAAAGAATAACTGAAGTGTTGCTCGTGCCCATCCACAGGACCCTTGGAGGTGGAGGTCAATTGGCGTGGAACCAACAACACAGGCTCTGGGAGTCCAGTAAGTGGCAAAGCAGACTAGTTTATTTCAGGAAGAGGGCCCTCTTTTAAAGCCTCGCCCAGCATCCCATTGGCTCCTGGACTGCAGGCTGATGTTGTGGCTCTTTCACATTGGCTTGCATCTCACCGGGTCATCTATCTCTGGGTCCATCGGCAGGTTTTCAGGTTCACTCGAACAGGAAGTCTTAACTACGCATGCGTCAATGGTGGGCTTATCTCCGAGCATTCCTGAACATGTCCTGGTCCGACCATAAGTGGGAGCCCATCCGCACATGTGAACCACTTATGCGTGTTGTTTTGGCAAACCATGCATACACGCTGTTTAGCGGCAGGTCTGATTCCTGCCACACTGAAGGAAATTCTATAATTAAAAAGATGGAAGAGAAACCTATGTAACCTAAAAAATTGAAAAGTAGGAAAGAGCAAGGCAAGAAAATATAAGAAACATAATAGAATTTAATTTAAAAGAGGAAGGGTACATGAGTACAGAGAGCAAGTTTCATTAACTGATGAAGTTTTATATTACATATTATTTTTAAATTGCCATACTGTATTAATCAATGTATAACTTACAGCACCCAGTAAAGTAAGCCATGGAAACACAGAAACTCAAAAACCAAATCACATAAATAAACATGTCATTTCAACATTTGCTCCAATAACCAAGAGAAAGACATGTGTAACAAAAAAACAGCAGAAGGAAAGAAAAAGTGGGCAGTATAAACAAAATAAAAATAAAGTGGAAAAGTTAATGTATAAAACTTTCATAAAATGAAAAAAGACTATACTAACAATGGACCGACTATATGCAGGGCACTTCAAGCATACACTATAGGCAGAATCAAATTGAATAGATGATAAAAGTTAAGAATATAAGGAAGAAGGGGAGGCTGGACAGATGGTGAAGCAGTTCAGAGCACTTGTTGCTCTTGCAGAGGACTCAGTTTTGATTCCCAGCACCCACATGGTTGCTCACAGCCATAATAACTGCAGTTTCAGGGACCCGATACTCTCTTCAGGAGTCTATGGACACCAGGCATCTATGTGGCCCATACATACAGGCAAAACACTTGTGCACATAAAATATAGTAAATCTGCAAAAGTTTTAAAAGAAAGCAGGTGATAGTTTTGAAAGAGTGAAGACTGTTTAGAAGTAGCCATTAACTGTGGAGTAGAAACACAAATCTGAAAAAATGATGTCACAAACGTTGGGCTCCATATGGTCATGAGAATCCCCACATAACATCTCTCAAGTGAGGAAAGAATAAATACATAATAAGTGAAAACTTCCATTTTAGAATCTCTTGGAAAACTGACCTAAAGTCATACAGTAAACAGAAAAGTGCTTATTTAGGAAATCCCTCTACTCACTCTTACCAGAAGTACTGATGTCTGTTGCACATGGTATATAAACTACTTCCGTTTACTCAATGTGATATAAACATGCTTCATAATTATAAAGGAAAATTCAAGGCTCATTTTCATCCTCTAAATATGAAATAATTACCCAAAAGATTATAAGACATCAGCATTTATCAGAAGTCTATCTCCACATTGTGGAAACCTTATTCCAGCCAAGCAGGAGCTTCTCCAGGCTGATATAATCAGAGTGAAATGGTAACTGTAGAATGAGAAAGCACAGTTGAGGAGCAAGGTAGCAGAAATGCTCATACTACATAGCTTGCTTGTTAGGCAAAGCTTCCACATCAGGAGTGCAAAGATAACAAAAACCATCTATGGTCACCAAACTACTCTCTGCTTGTAATGCAAGGACATCATGGAAAGAGATATGAATCAGTTTCCAAGTAGACAGCTCTGGAACAATGGCAGAGGCATAGACTGATCATTTAGTAGGCAAGAAAAACATAGGAACAAAAGTTTTAGTGCTTTCCAACAGAAGAATTAAATATATGAAAAAGTTCAGAAATTCAAACCCAGTGCTCTGTTTGAACAGTAAATAAATAGCTTTTTTTTTCGGAAATGGGGTTTTTCTACATTAGCCTGGCTATCCTGGAAGTCACTATGTAGAACAGGATGGCCTCCAACTCA
The DNA here is from genome assembly GCA_026225945.1 of Cricetomys ansorgei. NCBI lineage: Eukaryota > Metazoa > Chordata > Mammalia > Rodentia > Nesomyidae > Cricetomys > Cricetomys ansorgei. The sequence continues at coordinate 287,685 of JAMJFZ010002884.1, read as the reverse complement.
CAGAGGTCTACCTGCCTCTACCTCCCATGAGATGGGATTGATTAAAGACATGTACCACCATCATGCAGGGCTAAATTGCTTTTAAGCAATTTGTATTAATTGGCAACTCCAGGAAAGCAGGAAAGTTGTAAATGCAAGTCATAGACCAACTAGAAGTTTAGAAGATGATTAAAAGAAGACAAATAAGAAAGAGTTCTGAGATTGGGTAAATTCTCAGTGATTGCCTGTACACAGCATAATTTCCTAACAAATTAGAGAATCATGTTAAGATCCTTGTCATCTCATGGTGACTCAATATGACCAAGGCAATATTAGACCTTGTACTTCATAAAGAAAATAAGTTTTTCTTAAATAGTTCAGTTGAGTTACTAAACAAGAATAAGCCCCAGCTAAAGGTAGCAGTATCCAGTCTTGCTACAATATATTATATATAATATTTCATCTGTGGACTAGAGAGTTGGCTCTAAAAGAACAGGCTGCTCTTCCACAAGACCTGGATTACATTCCCAACACCTACGTGACAGCTCACAACCTTCCGAAATTCCAGTCCCATGGAATTTGACCCTCTCTTCTGGCCTCTGCAGGCACTCTAGTCATGTGACACAAACATGCTTGCAGATGAAAAGGTTATACATATAAGATAAAAATAAAATGAAAAAAAATATGTATTGTTTTCAAAAAATATTTGGTCATGCAAAGAAACCGGTATGTTCCACACAGGGCAAGCAAAAGCAGAAAGAGCCCAGTAATCAAATAAGTTTTCCAAGCCTTCAAAACAACTCAGATAAAACTATTCAGAGAATAGAAAATGATCAAATTTAAGAAGTAAAGATTAATTAATATTAATAAATATATTAATTATTAATCTTAATTACCTATCAATTAATATTAATTTATATATTAATATAGTAATAAGTAATATAAACTAATACTAATGATATTGATATGTATTAATCCTATGAATACTATTAATATATATCAAATATAAGTGACTAATGATGAAATAGCAAATATACTTAAATGAGAAATACATATAATTATCAAGTAAATTTTAAAATAAAATTGTGAAAGAGTGTTTTGAGACTGGGAATAATTCTTGTTTAGGATGAAAAAGCCATAGAGAAATCTACCATTTTGGAAGCCAATTTAAAAGATTAGTTTAAAAAAAATAGTTGAAGATACCCAGCTTTTAGAAACAATGGATATCAAGCAAAAAAAAAAAATCAGTTGTGGAGTATGTCCTTATGAGTTATTGTTCTAAAAAGGCACAGAGAAAACAATACAGGCTCTTGACATTCTTCTTGGTTGCCCACTAATACAAGATGATGAGATTCTGTTGCTGAAGATACCACAAGTGTTGATTGCAAAATACAGAGAAAAGAAGATGGAAATGAGATGGAACCCACCTCCTAGCCAGATGTTATGCAGGCTGCTTTGGGAGAAAAGGCATCAAAGGTCCTCACTAGCTATGAATCTTACAAACTGCAGTGACAAGCCATCAGGTAAGATGAAATAATGGCAGAGCTATTATAAGAGGGTTAAACAAAAATTTTAAATTAGAAAATTGTGCAGCTACAATGGAAAATACGATTCAAAAAAATGAGAAAAATAACCCACAGGTATATGGCTTTAACTATGACATGATAGTAATTTCACATTCGCATAGCTCCAAAAGGACTGGAGTTAGGAGAGCAATTCACAGTAGGTAAATTAGACAAGGTGGTAATCCTCTGTAATATCAGAATCCTGGAGATTAAGCAGGAGGATTATGAGTTCAAGGCTACCATTAGGTACATTGCAAGTTCAAGGTTAACCTGCAGTGCAAATTGAGACCCTGTCTCAAAAGCCAAAAAAAGCACAAAAACAAGCAAAAATCCAAAAGTAACAGTACTCGAGATGTGGTGATAGCCTAAATGAATATGAAAAGATTGAGAAATATATGGCACATAATCCATTGGAATAACATTCACACTTTTAAAGGGGAGTTTTGCTGCATGCTACTACCTAGGTTCCTTGACAACTTTTTTCCTACCTGAAATATATCAGTTTTAGCACACATAACATAGGAACCAAATTTTATGATGTATATAACTTATTAAAACTCACAGTTGCTGAAAAAGATACATGAAGAAACAAAAGCAGAGAGTAAAATGCCAGTTGTGAGAAGCTGGGACAAGGTAAAATGAGCTTCTGTTCCATGACTACAGAATATTAGTTATGGAGGATGGAAATGTTCTAGGAATCTGCTGTTGGATATTATTTATACTTACCAATTCTGCACTCTGACTTGAACATTTATTAAGGATAGGTATGTCTGTTTCATTGCAAGAGAAAACAAGTGGTGGCATTGATTATACTGCCCTATGATCTAAGAAGAATTTCATAATCATTATGTTAACACTAATAGTGTATACGAACAAATTAACAAAACATGATCAGTTGTAGATATGTAGATGTAGTAGTAGTTTTGGTATCTCTGCATTGGCTGTAAATTAGTTAACTGTAAAGGAATATTGTGGTACCTATTCTGTGACCAGAAAAATGATTTTATTAAGCATAGCACATTTTAGAATCTAACTCACCCAAGCCAATCTAAATTAATGCCTTCAAGATTTTAGCACATAATCTGCAAAAACATCTAGTTATTACAACATACAAAAGAGGATTATCACTTCCCAAGAGATGCTTAAAGTATTTTAGGCTCCACTAAGTAGAATTTATATTGTTGGATCGCCATTGCCCTTAATTGAAAACTCCACTTTATTAGAATGCTTTTATTATGCCAAACTGCAAAACATGGTCAGAGCTGTTAAATGCATTTCCTGAGGAGATGCCATTAAAGAGTTTGTTCCCTCTTTTATATTTGAGTTTTCATTTATTTGCTTGACGTGTGATGCTTTGGATAATGGATTTTCATTGACATTGTTGTTCATTTATTCCAATTTCCAAGACCCATAGCTTCTACTGACAGTATATCACACTGTTCCACTCAGTAGGAAATGATCATTTGAAAATGTTGTAAAAAGATAAGCCTGCATCAACTTAATGAAGCTGAGTTTTGATTGAAATCATTTCTTTATGTCTATTGAGGATCATTTATTTTGTATTATTTTCAAAATTTGGAGGTTTGATTACTTAGACTGCTCAATAAATTCCTTGGCCCTGAATAATTTACAATAGCAACTCATTTGTATTATCAAAACTTGATGTAACAAGAGGTGGAATCACCCAAGAGACAAACTGATGAACAATTCCTGAGGGATTATTTAGATTACGTTAATCTCTGGGCATGCCTGTGAGCCATTGTCTTGTAGGTTAATTGATGTGGAAAGACTCACCAAAAATAAGGGCAGCAAGATTCCCTGGTGATTGGTCCAAGACTGAATACAAATAGATGAAGATAGAAAAACAAGAGCATTCATTATTCTTCGCTTCCTGACTGGGGATGCCTTGACAAGCTGCATCAAGCTCCTGCCAGCAGGAACCCCCATCTATGATGGGCTATACTCTTGAACTATGAGCTGAAATAAATTCTTTATCCCTGAAGTTGTTTCTTTCAAGAAAATATATCACAGCAACAGGAAAACTAACCAATACATAAGCTGTAAATTCACCTTTTACCTGTCCACAATGACATTTTAAAAAAGTTAATGCACATCTGAATCAGGCAAAATCATGTGGCTGGTCAGTTCAATCTTCTGATTCCTGGTTTTCTTCTTTTTCTCCTGTTCTACTTACAAATATTTGTTCTCATTTGCCTATCAAAAAGTTACAAATATATCCCATTGACTTGAGTAAATTGTTACTAATGAGAGCTAAATATTGCATAGCAATAAAAGAATGACAAATTATTCTCCAGACACCTGACGAGTTCTTTAAAAAAGATGTTGATATTATTCACTACAAAAATTTGAGACATCTTGATAGAAATGGATTTATCAAAAAATATTAAAAATTTATCCATAGAAATGAGTGTGGGGGAGTTCATGAAAATGAATTAAACTCCATTTTGTCTCTGCTTTGAATGTTCTTCGTAAAAGAAGACTATGTGCCACCTATGTTAAGTTTTGAAATGTTAACAAGCCAGTCAGTCCTTCATTTCATTTTGAGTGACTAGAAAGCTAAGGAAGTCAATAACAGCTCTCGACTCATAAGAAATACAGTAAGTAATATCAATTACATGATATCAAAAGCAAAAAATCACTGAAATTGAACACACTTAACAAAGTTGCTGGTTAAGAAAGGAAAATGTAATGCTAATATTTTTAAAGCAACAAAAACAGTATGAATTGACAAATAATATCACTTGTACTGTGTAGAATATTAAACATTTTTTGGTTGGATTGATAATAGTAGTCTATGACTGTTAGTTGACATCGAAATAGCTTTCTTACAGACCTCTTTACTGAAGGGATATGTCTTAAGAAATATGAATGTTGTACATGTTATCAACAGCAATTTCATTGATATGACATTTTCATTATACAAGAAAATGAATCTAACTGTTGTGTATATAAGACGAGATGAATCTTACTAAAGATATCTGAAGGGATACAAATATTCAATTAGAAATATCTGTTGAATGATGAGAAAATGATGATTCATTCTTGAATAAACACAGAAGTTCACTTCAAAGAGCGGTCTCTTATAAAACAGATTGCCAATTTAGGAACTTATTAGCTAGCTTATCTAATTTTTCCACTTAATAAGCCAGATAAAATAGCACCGAAATATAGCAGTTAACAACAGTTAAATTGCTTTGGAATAACTGTATTCAAGATTCAAGTCATCGAAGAAATTATGTCTCTATTCATTCCAATTCTGCCCTTCAAGATGAAAATATATGTTGCAGATGAAATTAATTTAAAGGAGAAAAATCATTTGCTTGAGTATATGTATGGCTTAAACTATATTTTGTAGAATAATTCATTTAAAATACCTGTGATGTAATTTTGGAAATATGAAAAATAAAACAATTACACAGAAAATAACAAAGTGAATATTCCATATTTTTATTATTTCCCTGGATGCAAAAAATCTCGTTTTAGTTTTTTCTGGTGTTCTGTTTTCTAAGTTTGGTGTTTTAAACATTTATTGCTTAAATGAATTTTTTTAAATGAAATACATTGTTTAAATGAAATTTTCATCTCATCTCATCTGAGAATTTTATACTCGCATACATTCTATTTTGATCATATCCATACCTATTCAGTCTCTTCCAACTCCTTGTATGTCCTCCACCACCGTTTTTCCCTCCTAATTTAAATTTTTAACCCACAAAATCCACTTAGTATAGACCATATATGCATGAGTGTAGGACCATCCACTGGACATGGGCAGCTTTCCAGGAATCTTGTCTCTAAAGCAAACTGACACTTTTCCAGCAGCCATCTATCACCATTCACTCCTAAACTAGGGTCAGGAATTTGAACTGGTCTTTCATCCATCCTGATGTTACTTAGTTTCACCGAAGATACTCGTGTGTGTGTGTGTGTGTGTTTTCTTTTAGATTCAAGGCATTACTTATTTTTTTTTCTTTACAGATAATTTTGCATAGAGTGATTGCAACATTTATGAAATGTCCTAAAGAAAGTCAAACATCTAATGATAAGTGATCTCAGGAGCTTAAGACATTTTCCATGTAGAATATTCATTGTCTATGGAGGTCTGTCTGACTCTTAAAGAAAGAGAAGAAAACTTGTCTCTCACTTATCTACTGTGCCTCTTTGTTTTCATCTCTGTGTCAATCTTTCTTTCTCTGTCTCTGTCTAGCTCACATACATCATCACAGATTAATCAAAACATATACAACATTCCTTATACTGGATCACACAGAGACATAAACATAAAAACATAGAAGAATTATTTTTGTAATTTTGATAATTATGGGTGCTAATATGCCATGGTGCATAGTTTTTAATACTAACAAACTATGAGTTCCTACTTATTTATCATTTTAGAAAATTAGGTCACATTGTACAGAACATATTGGTATACAATATACTGATATATCAAATTAATGATATTGAATTTCAATTTATTTTTATTATCAAGATAATCAATAGCTCATTAATGATCCCAAAATCAGTAATATTTGCCCCATAGGACTTTGGTATCTATATGTTATGCCTTATAACAATATTTTCCAAATGTCTTGTGCTTTATGTGCAACTGCTTACATTTTGTAGCTCATATATGAATGAAGTAATTAATAAATTAATGCTTATGGTAGACCAATTTTACTTGCAATGAGCAAGAATAGCTGTTCCTAAATTAGGAACACTTTATTCATATGTACTACCTAACATTTGATACCAAATTGCTTACTTTTAGTATTATCATATGTCATTGTTTTATATTATGCCCTATCTGTAATTTCAAAGATCTGAGACATACATAATGGGAAGTAGTTAACATAATGTGTTTATAATCTAAAACAAATTTTGATCATTGAAATTCAAATGGATATATTGCTTCATAAAATGTCCACTACATTAAGAGCAGATCTTGACTCAACATGGACATGAAATTGGATGTATATGAAATGGGCGAGTGTGTCTGGGAAGAATTCAGGGAAGGGTTAAATATGATCAAAAATACAATGCATGACATTCTAAAACAATAAATAAGAAAATATATTTTAAAGAGTAAGTGTGGTCAGTTTTAACTGATATTATTGTTAATAGCTTAGGTATTGTTCACATCTGGAAATATATAGTCCTATTTCAACATATATATGGTAAGATAAAAAAGATGATTAATGGCACAAAGCTACTTTCTGAAGAGATGCTGACTTTCAATAGAAAAACTGAAATTTAGACTCTAATACTTGTTCTTAAGACTGACTAGCTACAGATGCTACCAATAGAGGATCCAGATTGTTTAAATTCCTATTTGGATAATATCCCTAAAGTAGGTGACAGTGAGAAGACAGATGTGTCTGGAAGAGAAAGTATTTTGACATTTTCCCTATGAACTTGTCGTTAATTTTCAAAAACGTCTACCTTGGTTCAGAAAGAGATCATTGTTAATACCAAAAATGACCAAACAATTACCCAAAGAAGTCATAGGGTTTGGAGCTTTATGGAAACGGTAAGACAAGATATATATATATACATATTTTTCTGTTTATCTGTAGCAATTTTATGAAAAAATTAATGTAAAACAGACAACAACAAATTTGTTGGACTTGGAGATTTATAGTGTTTTGCTGAGAATTATCTATTACAAATATAATGTTTTGAAAATTATATTTTCACTAACAACACTCTCTCTAATGTTCTTAGTGGAGTCCATTTTTTTCCAAGCACTATTTTCATTTGTTTGAAACAGCTGCTCAGAGAGTTGACACTGTTTTAGATAAGGTGTATGTTTGTAGTATATTTGCATGTATGTCTGTCTGTGCTATTTTGTCTCCAGAATCATACAGCATTGGTTGGTAGCAACAGAACCGAATGATTCAGTGAAATGCTATAAAAAACATTATATTTCCAATCTTGCTTAATTTATATTCTAAGCTCTCTAGGACCTTCAGATGTCTTCACACAGTTTTCAAAGCCATCAATCTAAAATTACTTCCTAAATATAAAAGTTCAAAAGAAATTCAGCATTTTTAAAAGCCAACGTTATGAGAATCAACTTGTATGAGTTGGAAATAGTGGGTGTTACATGCACCTGTGTTTCCAAGTGAGTATTTAAGTGTTGATAACATGCTCCTGTGATTTGTATCAAGAAGTCAAATGCAGTGGGTGATTAACATTGGAGGGAGGAAGAGGAGATAGAAAAGCAATGTCATTTTATTTTAATTTTTTTAAAAAAAGGAGTTTCATTTTTAGTTAACTGTTATGTGAGAGAAGTGGTCGTGTGTGTATGTATGTGTGTGTGTGTGTGTGTGTGTGTGTGTGTGTGTATGTGTGCGCGCGTGCACGTGTGCACATGTTTGAGGGAGGAGTGAGTTAGTTTGCCTTTATCTCTTAAGTGCTGAGATTGCAACCAAAAGCCACCCCATCCTGCTATTCTTTTCTTTTAACAAAGCAAGATATTCTGCTTTGTTTTCTTTTATTGTTGCTTTAAACATTGGAGTTAGATTCTTGTAATCCTTTGATTAAAACTCAGGGTTTTTAGTTAAGTTGACATGACTGTAGTGTTATAAACAAGCATTTCCGTTTCCTCTCATAGCACTTGAACTGTCACATGAATGATGAATTTGACTTGTGTGTTTTGATGTTGTTTTAAAAAATTGTGTGTGTGATGGGGGCAGGTGTGCATGTGTGTGTGTGAGAGTACACATACATGTCTGTTGGGGGGGGTCGCCCTCTTTTACTGTTCTTCCAGAATTATCCATCTTATATTTTTGTCAATGAGACCCAGGGCTTACCAGTTTGGCTAGGCTGACTGGCTATTGAGCCACACGGAGCCTCCAGTCTCTGTTTCTCTAATACTGTAATACAATTGCACACCACCATGCTGTCATTTTACTTGGGTATTGGGCATCAAATTCAGGTCCTCGCACTTATAAGACAAGCATCTTACTTACTGATTCATCTTCACAGCCCACATATTTGTCTTTTAAACCTAGTAAACTGAAGACACACATATGCCTAATGAGAACCAAGATGTGTCTAGTGGCAAAGAATATTTTGAGATATTGTACACATAAATGGTTTTTCAAATAAAGTTTATTAGCCAATTATATCACCTTTATCAAAAAAGGTATTTGTACAATGCATTGATTTTGGTGGAAAAAAATAAAGATTATAAATTAGTTATATAAACATTTAAATTTCCCATGACAAGAGAGAGTCAACAGTTTTGAAACTGAGATTCTAGTTTTACTGGGAATATTGAAACCACTTAGAGTGAGAATACAGCATTTAATCCATGGTTTCCCCTTAGATATCCAGGACAATTTTGCCATACTGCTTAAAATTCTCCAAGTTGAGTCACACACAAGTTATTCAGGCCCTTTAAACTTTAAATCCCCTTATATGTTGTGAAGATCAACAGAAGATACCACTTTCTACAAATTGTAATGTCTGAATAAGACCTGTAAAATATCCACACAAATTTACATGTCACTGTGGACATAGGACATTTAACGGGGTCTTACCCATAGATAATGAGTTATAGGCAATCAATGATTAATGAGAGAGGGAGAGCTAGTTCTTTCCAAGGATGAGTACTATAATAGGCTATCTACTCTGAAATGGTCAGCTCTAAAAGCAAGCACATATAAGAAGCATTAAATTGTGTGTGAATGTGTGTGTGTGTGTGTGTGAGAGAGAGATAATAATAATTAAAGAAGATGAGTGCCATGATTTGAGAGGGAGTTGGGAGGATATAGGAGGAGTTGGAGGGGAGAAGGAGTGGTAGAAATGATATAAACATGGTACAAAAGTATGAAATACTCAGAAAATAAAACTATTAAGTGACAATTTTAAGCTGTAAAATGTACTAAAGTACAAACTATATTATTAATTTTTTAGCTAAGGCATTAAAACACCTTGTATTTGAAATCCAAGAAAAGAGGTTATAGTCAATTGACCATTGCTACTTAATTACCATTATTAACTGTGTTTGTGCATATTTGTGTATGAAAATGTGTGTCTTTTGCTGGGCATGGAACCCAGGGACCTTCACATATAAGCACATGTTCTATTACTGAGCTGAATCTCTAACAACTACATACTAATTCTGATAATTGGCACCAAACATACATATTACATTAATCTACTTAATTCCTATGACAAGCACATAGGATATTATAACAATTGCCTTTTTATTCTTCTTCATCTTTTGCCAATCATATACACTGGGTACTAGATGTAAGTGTTGATGTTTTTATTTATTCTGGTAGGTTCATGAAAGAAGACAGTTTATTCTTTGCTAATTCAATCCCCAGTGTTAGAGGGTTTCAGCCTTTGTAAAACCTAATGTTAAGCCTAGACCTGGAAGGCCTCAGCCTCTGTACAATCTACTCTTCAAGATACAAGTCTAAATCTGGAAGGCTTCAGCCTCCATACAATATAATCTGCTAAAGTAAACCTAGAATGTTTCAGCCTCTGAGACTTACTACTGACTGAGTTCATTCTGACTAGATATTCTTTGAACTATTTCTTTTCACTCTGATCTGTATTGTGAACTCCAAACTGTAAATCATAAACCATCCACTTCTGACTCTCTGCATTCTTTCTGTTTATTCTGGACTGGCCCTGCTCTTCTTGGTTCACCTTCTAAAATGAACTCTCTGTGAGCTGATTGCACTCAGACTGCCTGACTGAACTATCTCTCTCACTGTGAACCTAGAACACCCTTTTATATCATGGGGGTTGAACATGTCCTCACATTGACTCAATTTCAGACTTTAATCTTATTCCATCTCAGACATCATTCTGATTCAGTCTCAGACTTCATTCTGCCAGCTCTTCTCTCTGATTCAGTCTCAGAGTTTGGGATTAAAGGCATCACCACCATTGCCTTCAGAGCATTTCATCTGGATGACACAGACCTCTGAATGGGATCCCTTCATATAAGCCTTTGGATGTGATCACTTCCTAGCTATCACACAGGCCTTTCAATGTGATCCTTCACTAGACCAGCCAAGCTGCTGGATTGAAAGATTAAATGTTCCCCTACAGGATGTCGTTGTTGTTGTTGTTGTCATTTAGACATAAGAAACACTAACTTTGAAACATCTGGACAGATGTTTTAAGCATCATCATCGTTGTCTGGTGCTATATGCTTGTTTAACTTTTGTCAACATTAAAATAGGTTTAACAGCACCAGTATTACAGAGATTTTAGGGGAGGAGAAAATAAGAACATGTAGTGAGTTATAAGAACTCTATGGCAATAAAAATAATTGTAGCAGTAGCAGCAGCACTCGTAAAGTAAACAAACCTTGCCTGCTACTTCCTTCTCCATCAACTCCCACAAGAACTGTCTGTCATTGATTGGAATGTTTAGTATCTAGTGTTTAGTAAACTAGCCATTACGTATATGTAGTTATTAAAACATTTGTTATGCTGTCAATGCCATTGAGAAACTTCAAATGTCTATTGATTTAAGTTTTAATTATAACAGGCGCATGTAGTTGGTGGTTACAAAATTGGATAGCACAGAACTTGAGAACAGGGGATTTGTTGTTTCAAATACAAATTAATCAAGTAATGCTTCATTTTGTAATAAAATATTTGATGGGGGCTTATGAGTATTGCCATAACTTTCACATTACATATATTTTATTACATGCACATAAAGAAGGCACCATCATATTACTGAAAAAGGCAGGAGGCCAAAGGGAATATGCCTAGGTCCTATTTCAAAATATTGTACAACATCTGAACAATCCTAAACAAGTACTTAATCTCACAGACTGATTTTCCCTTACTTCTTCTAACTAAACAGACATACTTCAAATACCTAACTTTATATGTATTTGGATTAATTACACGTAGATTGATAATCTTTAAAGATTACTAATACACATTTTGTCTTACCAAACTAAATAAAAAATTACTTAACATTCAGAACACAAATTTATGTTTGTGCCTGTTGAAATCTAGAGCAAAAATATTTATGAATCGAGTTCCAAGTCATTGTGCCATTGTAGAAGCATATTGTTCCTACTGAGCATTAACTGCATTGATTCATGTATTACTGAACTAAAGCTCATTCTCTTTTATACCTTTAAATTGTTTTCCTCTGAACCATGCACAAAGCCATCAGTCTGCATTACAACCCTTTCTGGCAATTATTTACATGATTATGTCAACTTTTTACTTTTAAAGTACTTTTTAAAAGATGGCCACAGCATAGAAGCAAATCCTATATTCCTGGACAATAAATGAAACAAGAAAACATGGTGAGTAGAGGAAGCCAGAATCAGAAAGACAAATAGCATGTGTTTTTATCAGATGCCAGACGTAGACTTAAACTTATATATGTGGGAGAAGATGAAAGTAGCTCGTGGAATTAGATAGAGAACTATCAGAGAGAAGGGAGAGATCTTATAGTGGAGGAGGGGAAAAAAGAGACTAACGAAATAACTGATTGGCAAGAAGGAGGGTTGGAGAGAGAGGAAGAGTGCCAACAAGCACAGGGAAGGATAGCAAGGTAAGGACCTAGGAGTGGAGTAACTAAGAACAAACAATTGTGAAAATGCCACAGTTAAACTCATTATTTTATACGGAGACTTAAAAGAAGAAATTAGAGCCTCCCTGTTACCATTATCTCTTCTTACTAGATAACTCAGGTCCTGTTGCTGCATTACTTTAATTATGCTACTTTGTTGTCTCTTATCTATCCACTGTTCAGTCCTATAGTCTAATAGTAAGCACAGAATAGACATTATTATCATAAGGACTTTGCCTTACTATGCATTATCCTAGAGTAAGTCACAAAGTGTGGTGTGTATTACATTCCAGCCACAGTTTGATAATAATTACATGAAATAACATTTTAATAGCAGTCAGTCTACAGTTTACAAAGTAATTTCTTCATTTGTTCATTTCACTGATTCCCAGCAACAGCCCTTGAGGTACGTGTTATTATTTCCATTTTAAAGGTAATGGAATTATTGCAGAGTAGTTAAATTTTCTTAGCAAAGGCATAGTATTGTCTTTTTGTAATTTTTAAAATATAAATTTAAAATCCAAGATTGTTTCCTTTACTATAATATAAATTCTTTAAACGGCAAATCACATGAAAACATCATGTATTATTTACCTATAAGCTAAATGTAGGCAAAAGCATCATTATGCTCTCAAACTAGCAGACTTTTAAGAACTGTTTTATTTAACCTGCTCTCGGAATTCAATCCAGTAAGTGTTCTGCTTTCTTTTCCTGTTGTTGTCATTAAAGCAACTTAATGAAGCAGAGGCTTATTTGGGCTTACAGTTCAAGGTACAGTCATTCAACCATGGTAGAGAAAACAAAGCAGCAAGAGCCTGAAACAACTGGGCCTATTACAAGAAAGAGGAGTAAATGCTAGTACTTAACTACCTTTCTCTATTTGAGTCTATGATCTCAACAGTGGGGAATGAATGCCATTCACAGCACACGGGTCTTCCTCCTTGGTTAACTTAATCAAGACAATCCCACATAGGCATGTCCATATATTTACCCCTCAGGTGACTCTAGATTCTGTTCAGTTGGTAGTTAACACTAACAAGCACAGAAGTTTAACTACATAAAGTAGTTCTGCCTTTTCTATTAGGTTTTATTTTTTTCATCAAGTGATTGTAGTCTTTTTCTTGTTTTCTTTGTTGAAAAGTTTGATTCAATAACAGATTCCCACATTTAGAAAATCCATGAAGCATACATGTAATGGACCTATTTATGTGTAGTTACAGGCATGATTCATGAAAGAATTGATAACGTGCTATTTGCAAAGCAAAAATAGAAGCCTAGGTATAATGGAGGATAGAATGTGAACACCATTACCACAGCAACAACAGTAACAATTAGAAGTGTGTGTGTGTGTGTCCAAATAAATTATAAGAAGTGTGCTAGACTCCAGATTAAAAAAAAACTGTTATGGTTCAATTTTGTTCACAAAGGAAAAGAAGTGGATGTGATAGCATCAGTATTCAAAAAAATAACTTCCCCATTTACTTATAATGTGTCAGTGAACTCCTGTGAACACTAGTATTTCCTAATATTTAAAAATATTTGGATAAAGTAAGTTTAATATCATCTGATTAAAGGCACACTTGATATTCATTTCCTGTATTACTCAACTATACCTTAGAATATAGTATAATTTATGTGATTTAAGACAAAAATTTATTTCCTATTCTATGCATCAAGTTTTACCAAATAAACACTAGCAGTCTTAAAGGCAAATAATAAAAATTATCTTTCAAAAGGACAGCTGACATTTTCAATCAGCCTCATTTATTTCTTTATAACCCAATCATAATATGAGTGAGAAACTGATTTCTACGAAAGTAAGTTAATACTTAATTAAATCTAGATTATAAATTCAGAATATTGTGTCCTGTTGCTAGTCAGAAAACCAGAAGCTCAAAATATGAAATTGAAAAATAACTATTTTCTTTTTCCTTAAAACTGATTTATTTAAAAAATTTTGAAAAAGAGAAAAAATGTCTATGATGTACCATATTAAATAATATTTGCTTTCTCTCTCTCTCTCTCTCTCTCTCTCTCTCTCTCTCTCTCTGTATAAGTAGTATTTTCTATGATTAAAGAAACTTACCTTTTTTGTCCTTCAAGCTAGAAACTTCTGGAAGTTCTTGTATATTTTAAAGACAAAATTAGAGTTCTATTGTAAGAGTAGATTACTAAAACATAAAACAATATATTTAGCCTGCTGTAATGACTACACAATAAAGTACTTTTAAAAGGGACAAAATCTAAGTCACTGTGACATTCTGTACACAGAAATGCTGTTGTAGTTCTTAGTGTTTGCATATCACTTTATAAGGGGTTTTATTTGCATTGCTTCATTAATTCCCTATAGCATACTATAATGAACATGGTTATTATATATTCACATTATCTTCTAAGGAAAGTATAGGTCAGAGAATTATGAAACTCAAGAGTCTTGGATAAATGAAAGTAGAACTTATTGTGTACTCTTGAAATTTCAGCCTGAATCAGAAGATGTCCAGATTGTAGATTACATAAGACATTTAATGATTAAATATCTGTGTGAAAATTGCTATTAACTCATTTTCTAAAATTCATTGAATTTTTCTATTTTATTAAACAAATGAATAATGATATTAAGCATATTAACAATTGAAAACATTCTACTTCCCATGCATTAGGACTTTGCTTATTATTTTACCCTCTTACAATAGGATGATAGCCTAAACTAATTTTGCCGCATGATTAATTTCTGCTACATCTATGTAAAACTTTACCTAGCTACTGAAAATACAAATAAGGAGTAACAATAATCTAAAAGGTAAAAATTCAAATATAATACCAAGATAACCAAATTAAACGGGAAAAATCATCATCACATTACTAATAAAGTAAAATAAATAACATATGATAAGCAGATTAGAAGACTTTATATGTTAATACATCTCTTTCCATGGTGATATACCTAAAGCATATATATGTGCAGTTTAAAGTGCATGGCAACAAGATGAGAAAAATTGAGATAAAAGTAAAATTAAAGGAATAAGAATGCCGCATTATCTACTCTTCACTGAACAATTATAATGAGTAATGTGTGAACACACACATACACACACACACACACACCCACAGACACACACCGTCTGAGACAACGGTTCTCAATATGTGGTTGATGAGCCCTTTGGGAGTTGAACAACCCTTTCACAGTGGCCATCTAAGGCCACCCTGCATATCAGATATTTATGTTATGATTCATAACAGTAGAAAATTACAGTTATAAAATAACAATCAAAATGATTTTACATGAAGAACTGTATTAAAGTGTCACAGCATTAGGAAGGTTGCAAACGCTGATCTAAGGCATATGGAATTGTTCTGAGGGCCTACAGTGAATGAACAATATTTGTACAAGAATATCTGAATGATCTGAAGAATATTTTCACTGAACAACTAAAACTGGTAGTCTACGAACATCCCCCCCAACACACACACACATACACAGACAGAACTAAAACATCTAATCCATACGGAAATTGTTCTGGGGGTCTACAGTGAATGAACAAATATTTGTTGAAAAAAATTTACCAAATTTGCTCGGAGCAGTGAGAGTGTTTTCCTTTTCTCCCTTTTCCTTGTCAAATCCAGATTTGTGTGCTTAAGGTGATACAGTCATTCCCCTCTGCTACTATTTAATAAATAAGATTCTTATCAGGAAAGTCTGGCCCCCAATATTTGTCATCCTTTACAAATCTACATTTCGTAGGCTCAATTCTTACAAATTATTCTTATACAACAACAGCTTCCTTTCTCCATCAAATTCACAGGAACAAACCAGAAAACGCCGGGAGCATGCTGGGAGCCAGTTGACATCCCTACAGCTTGGTAGAAGGACAAAACTTTCATGATGTGTTCAGTAAATCAAGAGGATCATAGACTACGATGTCTGGCAAACAATCAGACTAATATGTCAGAGATTTTGAACAAGAGAATAAGTCAATATTAACAGAGAATGTCAAATACCTCCTCCAAATGAACTAGCTTTTTCTGAACAGAATGTTGGGAGCCCAAAATTACTTTGTATTACTTAGTATTTGTATAACTGTTTAGTCAAAATAACCCCATTTTGATCAGAGAAAAAAATCGAAGTATAAATCAGCTAGTTCAACAGACATTGAGAGAGCTGCAAGTGTCAAAACAATGTCAAAAACTACTGCTGCTAAAATTTAATTGAACCTAAGTATAGACCAATTTACAACAGAGGACATTGTACAAAGGCAGAGAGAAATACCTTGGGAATTTATAGCAGCTAACATCATTGTTACTAAATGTACCAGGCAAATGCAATGAGTTATCAGTTAAAGAGTTGAATCTAAAGCCTCAGGATGCTTGGGCACATCATACCAAAAGTTTTACCCACTAAGGAATGACTACAAAGATATGATATGAGTAGCCAACAGACATCATTAAGATAGCCCATCCACGTAATTAAAAAATTAGTAGTATGAAGAAAAGCGAGTATAATGAAGAAATGGTTAGAACATTAGAGAAATGTGAAAAAAATGTAAACAAATCAATATATATATAGTCAGCCTATCAGATCGTTATTTGCATCAAGTATGTGGAAATTTAGGCTACTGGTTATTTGAGTATTTTAGAGATACTTAAGTACTCAATAGCCCAAAATTTCACAAACTTTATATGAAAACAACCTATTAATTCATGAAATTCAACAAAGTCCAGTAACCTAAACAGAGAGGGATCTATGGAGCTGGAGAAATGGATCCGAGGCTATGAACACTTGTTGCTCTCAGAGGACTCAGGATCAGTTTCCATAATACTCACCTGGTGGCTCACAACTGTGACTGTAGTTCCAGGGGATCTGACACCTTCTGTATTCCACATGTGATGAGCACACATGTAGTGCACATACACACATACAGGCAAGACACTCACATATCTAAATTAAAATAAATAAGTCTAAAATACATTAAAGTTAAAAATAAAAGAAATATATGCCAAAACACATCATGCTGAAGATGTGAAAGATAGAAACCAGTGGAAAGCATTCAAACAAATCATTGGGAAAGAATGGCCACAACACATCAGAATCACTGAAGGATGAATGACAATAGACAGTTATATTTAAAATGCCAAATCAATAAAAAATGAACTTGGGAACAAATAATATTGTATCCAATAAAAGAACTTTTCAAGTACAAAGAAACAAAGATAAGCAGAAAAACAATCTGACTTTGTTGCTGTTAAATCTGACATATAAGAAATACTAAAATCAAGTTGAGATCAAGAGATCTCAAAGTAATCCAAATACTAAGGTGGTTTGAATGAAATGTCCCCTATATATCATGGACATTTGAATACTTGAACCACAGAGGGTGGCTGTTTGTGAAGAATTAGGAAGACATGTGTAACTGGAGGCAGTTTCTACAAATGGGAAGTGAGCACAAGGTGTGAGCTTTCAGCTGCTGTTCCAGTGCCATGCCTGCCTGCCTGCCTGCCTGCTGCCATGCTCTCTGACGGACTTTCATCCTACCGGAGCCCTATGTAAACTCTTTCTACTATAAATTATGGTGTTTTAAATAAAATAACCTAAGCAATAAAATAACTAAGATGAATAATGCCTCCAAACCAAGAAATTATTATTATAGGTAATCATACAGATAAGTATAGAAGATTTTATAACTGAATATTTATAATCTCTCTTAATTGGTAACAATTCAATTGTATTAAAAATTGCATATAAATATATATATACTCATATAAAATATATTTTGTCCATATAAAATATAATATATTTGCAAAAAGTTAATACAACAAACCATAAATATGTATGTTCTTCATTCTAATAACAGCCTTCTTAAAAGTTGTAAAATAAAACAAAGTGTAATGATAGCAAGATATTCAGATCATAAAGTATACGATATATATATATATATATATAGCTACATTAAAGTAAAAAGAAAATATAAATACAAGTAGATATCAATAAGGCTTCTGTATCACACATAATTTAAGTCAGTACAAATCTGAATTGAATTACTAAACATTAACATGTTTCTCATAAGCTCCAGAACAATCTCTAAAAAACTCAAAATATAGTTAAAACTCAAAAATATAGTTAAACAATTTTTAAACCCATCAGAAAATGTAAACTTATTGCATACCAAGCCTGGGACTCAAAACAAAGATAAAAATGGAGCACATAAAAATAAAATGATAGACATATGTGTAATTATATAAATGATATCAAATGTGAACATATAAAGACTTCATTAAGAAAACAGAGATTGTCAGATTGGAGAGATATAACTATCTGCTATCTACAGAAAACATATCTTATTTTTGTTCTTTGTTTTCTTTTGTTTTTGTTTGTTTTTGTTTTTCATACAGGGTTTCTCTGTTGTAACTCTGGCTGTCCTGGAACCTGCTCTGTAGACCAGGCTGGCCTCGAACTCACAGAGATCTACCTGCCCCTGCCTCTGAGTGCTGGGATTAAAAGCGTGTGCCACCACTGCCTGAGTATCATATTTTATTTTTAAGAAAAAGATTGAGAGTAAGAAGAGAAAAGGGCAGCTCATTCAATAGTAACCCCAAGAAATCTGTAGTTTATTTACTTAAGCCATTATGGATTCTAACCCTCTGAAACTGTAAGCCCCAGGTTAAATGCTCCTTTTTAATGTATTCCTTGGTCATAGTGTTTTATCATAGCAATAGAAAAGTAACTAAGATGCTAGGACAAACTTTTTGCAGAAAATGTACTAATATAAAGGTATATAGAAATATACATTCCATATCAAAGAGCCAAAATATATGAAGTGAAAACTAACACACATGAAGTACAGGTAAGGGAACGCAACAATTGTAGTTAAAATCTCCAAGAAGATCCACAAGGAAATAGACACATTATACTGTAACTGAAATAGACCCAAATATCACTTCAGGAACATTTCACCTAATACACTATGATACAAAATCTTCTCAAGTATACATGGAGCATTCTCCAGAATATAAACAATACAATATGCCATAGAAAATAACCTGGAATGAGTTAAATGTTGATAATTTTTTCTATGTGACCAATAATTTCCTGATAGTAAAGAGTAGTATCTCTTCCAATAAAGATATGAAAAGTCCATACTAAAGAATGGATGCAGCAATACTCAGGAAGGGTATATGTTTAGAATACTGAAAATTTAGCAGAACACTCAAATACCTGATAGATAAAGAAAGATGTCATAAGAAAAGTAGAAAAAAAAAACAGTATAAATGAAGATTAAAACAATGGATATCAAATAAATGAGTATATAGAGCAGAATATATCTACATTGCAAAAAGAAAAGAGATATCAAAAATAACAGCAACTAACCCAGGAAAAGCAAAATACAAAATCTTAAAGACATTTATGCATCATTATTAAATACTGTATGTGAGCCAGAAAACAAGGCAGAATAAACTTTTAAAAGATGAAATAATATAAAATATGCCCATCAATGATAATGAAGTGAAATTAGAAAATATTATGTAAATAAATTTATGACACTAGCAAGTATATGGAAATTGAACAGCAGATTCAACCAATGAAAAACAGAGCAAGAAAAGTTTTAAAAATACATGCTAACCAGTGTATAGAGGAAATTTTATAGCTTTATAGATTCATATTAATAAAGGTCAACAATGATATCTTTTGATTTGAGAATCAGTACTATTAAATTTTCACCTCAAGATAATTAATTAATCCGCAAAAATTATTTAATTATTTATTTATGTTTCCAAATCACGCAGAAAAGTCTATATAATAAAATACTGAAGTAGGGATTAGTGAAATATGAAAACAATATAAAATTTAATAGTCCATCAGTGGTTCTTTGAAAACAACCCCACAAGTTGCCTAAATTTTAGAAAAAAATGACCCCTCAAAAGAAAAGAAAAAACTAAATTACTAAAGTTAGGATTAAAGGACTTGACATCATTACTCTTTGACCTTAAAGAAATCATTAAGAAATGCAATTAGCAATTTTACGTAATAAATTAGATAAGTTACATTCAGTAGGTAAATTCTTAGAAAGACACAAACTACTGAAGCTAAGTTTAGAAGAAAAAAATCTGGCTACATCTATATATAAGTAAAAAGATTGATTTAGTAATATTTCAAAAATTAACTTCTCAGGCATGAATGGCTTCATTATCAAATTCTATCAATCCTCAAAAATCATTTTATACTCATTCATCACACATATTTCAAAAAAGTAGATAGAAGAACACTTCACATTTCTCCTATTTAGTAATTCCCTGATATTAAATTTAATGATTAAGTCACACAATGTAACTTACAAAATAGTATGTCTTTTCAATGTAGATGTGAAAAATATACATTAATATCACCTAAATTATATTTTAAAGGTACTTAGAATAAAGAAAAAAGGAGCTTGCTATCAAGCTTGAGAACTTGAGTGTAAGCCCGAGAACCCACATGATCAAAGAACACTGACTCCCACAAGTTGTCCTCTGACTTCCACTGGCATAGTGTGGAAACACTAACACGTAAACACACACACACACACACACACACACACACACACACACAAATTAATTAATTTAAGAATAATTAGCTGAATGGAAAGAACAATGCATAGCAAATAATACAAACGATCAGAAAGTAGGATTTATCCTACGAAGGAAAAATTGTTTGAAAATAAGAAAACTCTACTATAATTCAAAACCATCTGATACTAAACAAAATTAAATTTATAAGAATCATGGTGATAATTTTAAATCTGGCAAAATGTATCCACACAAAACATAGAGCTCACATCATTGTTAATGGTGAAAGATTAGACACTCCCCCTGTGTGATCTAATATAACCTAAGAACATCTGTTGTTCTGTAGGTTCTAATCTGGTCAGCAAGAAAAGAAACAGAAAGTGTGAACGAGATGGAAAAAGGCAACCACAGTAGAAATGAAGAATACTTTGTAGAAAATATGAGCTTATATAGAGAAAACCACAGGGTCTCCACTGATACTTTATTGGAACTATTAAATATGCACTGCAAATTTTCAGAATACATGATCAATTTACAATTTGGTGCACAAAGATTAATTGTATTTCCATAGCATAATAAACTAATAGTGAAAATAAGAAGACAATCCACTAAGATTCATGACCTCATTAGTGCTGGGTAAATGGCTAGGTTTCCAGTACGTGAGCTGATTTCCACCTGTTAAGTGGGCCTTGCTTAAGGTTCAGAAAACGTAACAGAAGGCAGTAAAAGACAGTAAGAACAGAGGACCAGAAAACATGCTGTAACATTGCATCTCTTAGAATCAACAAGGAAGCTTCATCTCAAAAATATGGCTACCTCAATAAGACCTGAACAAGGACAACACAAACAGGCATGTTATTTTTAAAGGGGAAGACTTAAATGGCCCCACCCTAGACAATAACTATAAGCAATTAAGGAATGCTAACAGCCAGAACCTTCCCGGGTAAGAGCTCCTGAATTGGTTATCCAATACTAAGGATTTAGCCCTGTAGTTAGGTACATACAAGCAACACGAAACTGAATCAGCAGACTCTGTGTGTGTGTGTGTGTGTGTGTGTATTAAAAAATAACAGTTAAAGAAAAAGAGACCATGAATTTGAGAGGAACTTGTTGGGCAGAGGGGGCATGGGAAGGGTTGGAAAAAAGAAAGCGAAGAGAAAAAAAATGATGCAATGATATTTTAATTCGGGTAAAAAAAGAAAAAGAAAACAATTGATCAACATTAACATGAGAAAATGTATCTAGGAATGAATTTAAATAAGAGTAAAACGTTGCCTTTAAAACTAAATGTCACCATTGAAAGAAATTGACAAAGACTGAAATAGATAGAGAGAGATATAGTCAATAATTGGAAGATTTGATATTGTTAAAAAGGCAAATCAGTCCAAATTAATCCACAAATCCAATGGAATCCCTCTGAAAATTTAAAAAGCATTTTGCAGAAATTAACAATCTGATCTTAAATTTCGGTAGGGAAAATTGCACATGCCCTAATATGATTATGATGTTTAAAAGTGGAATGAGTGACAATATTGAGAAATTGGAAAAGAAATATCCTAATTAAGAGTATAATGAAGCAACTTCAAAATTTTAATCAAAGTATAGGAAACTGAAGTCCTGCCAATATGGATATATTCAAGAAAAATTAAAATACATTCCCAAGTATAATCCTGTATACAAATGCTCATAGCCGCTATGCTTACAGTATCCAAAAGTACAAACATCCATCAAACCATGAATTAATAACATATGTAATGCCCATAAAATGAAATTGTATTCTACCATAAAAAGTAGCACAGTGATACATAGTGCAGTGTGGATGAACATTGAATAAAGTATGTTAAGTAAAAGATCATAGCATACAAATACAATACAGTGTATGTTTCCATGAATAAGAAATTTTCAGAATATGCAAATAGAGTCAGAAATTGCATTAGATGTTGCCTATGGTTAGTAGTAAATGTGGAGTTTCATTCACAGTGAATTAAAAATCTCCAATTAATTGTAATGATGGTACAACTCTGAAAGTTGAAAAGTGCAATTTCAATCGGTTGATCATCAGTTTTCTCTTGCATCTTTTTCCTGCTCCTAAAATGTTGAAATGTTTAACTTAAGAATTTTATAAACGATCATATTTTTAAGGGAGAAATAAAACATTGTCTAAGAACAGAATCAAATAGACAAAAGAGGCGGAAGCTGGAAAGTACCCTGTAGTAGATAGATTTGCCATAAAATCATTAAAATCTTGTTATGAACCATGATAGTCAGATTACTGAACAGTTCAAATGTATTTCTATGCAGTGAAACTATGCACAGAGCTGCTAGTGCAAAGCTTTTGTATACTTAAGAAAATACTTTCTGTCATGTACTTACGTGGTTTGTTTTGTCTTTCCTATTTGTGCACGGATCTGTACACTAACTTCATCAGTTCACCACCACTGCCTGTATCTCTTCATTGCTGTCAGGCAGCAATTATGTCAAGATACTGGTTGCAATCTTTAGAGTAATGGTTTTACATTTATGATTTCAAAAGTATGAGCACTATTACCATTCAAATTATAATACCTCTGTTAGTGTTATCAAGGACATCTCCAGAAAAAAAAAAACCTGCAGAAAATATTTAAAACATAAATCTCTGTGCACAAAATGAAATTCAGGTCATAAAATATTTGCTGCTAGTGTTAGTGTCATCCTGTGATTGAGTTCTAATGAAATGCATACAGGCTACTCTACTTTTCATCTTTTGTAGACAATGGTGGAACAGCCAAAACTATCAAGTGACATTTAATTATTAATTTTTATTGTCCTTACCCTTGTCACCATTCATTTTTGTGTCAACTCATTCCCAAACAACCACTACTTTTGTGTCCATGCATCTTGTTTTAGTTTTGCTAAAATTTCATATTCTTAATTTTCTAGTCTCATAATAATAAGCACACATATTACTTCCACTTGTAAAAGCAATTTTAGTTGACTTTGTGTGTTGGTGAGCTGACAATGCATAATTCACTTTTGACAAGTGCCTTTTTGATGTGCACACACATTTTTGAACTATAACTGAAAGTGCAAACTAGCTCTTTTATTGGAGCAAATATGCCATGATTAGAGTCACAATACCAACTAAGATGAATGATGAAACATGACTTTAGAATGAAATCTTAACTACTAATTTTACTACCATAAAATATATCTAAATTCTCTAGTCCAGTGACTTACTTCTTTATTATTTATAAGAAACAAAAAAATCCTAACAGGCACTTAGGGGATGAAAGTCATTATAGTCTCATGAATAGGACCTCAGCCACAAAGATGACTTCCCTAGGGATCCTTGATAGAGGGAAGGCCAGGATGAGAATAAGTTTGCTTGAGGAAAAAGGAAAGAAAAAGCCAATTCAAAACCTAAGTAACAAAATAGGAAAATGGGTACAAAACCAAGATGTTTTGTGATTATCCTTAGAACAAAGAAGGGAGGACCTAGATCCTTTGTAGCAGAACCTATATTATGGGCCTCAGGTTCTGTCTTCCTCAACGGGTCATAAAATGAGATCTTCTGTTGTCTCCATGAAATATACATACTAATCCCTAAAATGGTGAGATAATTCAAAAGCAGAAAACTAAAAAATACATATCAGAGCAGTCCAACTGTGCTTTATGTAGAGAAAAATGGTGAAAGTGAATTATAAAACTTTATGTCAAACTTTTCAAGGAAACCATTTCAATCACCAGAAACCTAAAAACACTAAGAAACAAATACAGAGGAAACCAGATGTACACATCAGAAGAATAGAGTACGAACCAAGTAATGTTGTGGTTCATTTTTAAAAACCCAGAATTTAATGACAAGAATTTAAACATTATACAATGTCACCTCATGGTTTTCTTTCAGAACTTAAGATACAAAGCAAACCACTCTCAGGTGAACATGACCATTTATCTTTTTCTAGGGACAACATATGTGTATTTACCTTAACAAAATCTTTTGCTCAGTGCTTCCTTATAAAGGAAGCAATCTGGGTTTCAATGGAATGTGCAGTTTAGAACTACTAATGCTCTAATATTTATACCATTTGTTGATTTTTTTACATTACAAATAATTGTTATATTGTTATGCATATATTTATCTCTGTATCTATGCTGCTAAAAGACAAAGCAAGTATTTTGCTTAGTATTTTTGTGATATAGTTGTAATGCCTTAGTATTTGATGATTTTAAGTTGAAAAATGAGAAAGATTATGCAGAAATTACAACTGGAGTGAATAATTAGTTCTACTGACAAAATTAGTGAAATAAACATAAACAACCACAAGTAAGTTTGAGTCTACCCAATGTGAAAATTCAAGCCACAATCTCAGGAAAATTTAGATTTTCTAGACCAATAATATAACTGATAAATATATGCACACTCTCTGTTCCCTTAAAGCATGTTTTATGGTACTGAATCATGCAAATAATTGCTTTAAAATTCATTCTATTTCTCCATGTTGTACCATATGGATGAGAAATTTTCACCCTAGAAATCGATGATTAAGATGAAGCATTCTAACCAAAAAACTTCTGTCTCATAAAAAAATAGTTTTAAATTTCCAGGTAAGTTTTAGGGTAGTCATTTGATTCTCACTTTGCCCAACATTCTCTCAAATGAGCATCTGATTCAGTTATGTTTTGTAACGTAACTGTTCAAAAGGAAACATGGTTCTTTCTGGAAGACTTTGTCTCAACTAATAAGTAACAGTGATTGTTTTTTAATTAATGTACTTGATGGTAGTATGTAATTCCAGCTAACAAATTAGAAAATTTTGTCAGTCTGTGAATTATAGGAGCCATGCAAACTATTGATTAACCAATCTGTTTGAGAGGTCAACACAGCGGAATCCCAGTTTTCAGATTCTTCCTCATCTTGCAACAATACATCAAATTTACATTACTTATTAATTATTTTTCAGCCTTTTTCTGAATAACATTATTATAAAGATGAATCAGACTTACAATGTAAAAACAACATGCTTCCAAGGTTGATTTATGGGAGACTGATCCAAATGCAGGTTGTCCTCTGACATGCACACACAAAAAAAATCATTAAAAAATGTCATTCTTAATCAAAATGTTAAGAAGAATCTTAGGACTGGGGTGTACAGCTAAATGGTGCAGCACTACCTTAGCAATTTCAGCCTCCTGGGTTCAAAGCTTAAAGTTGAAAAGCGAAAACAAAACAAATTTAAACATAAAAAAGAAAAGAAAGACAAGAACAAAGAAATGCAAATGAATCTTCAGTGTGAATGAGCACATGTTTATATTATGTCTTTGTTTTCTTACTTATTTGATGCTTTCCCCTATGTGGTCTAGGTTGGCCTTGAACTCATAATCTCCCTGCCTTAGTCTACAGAATTCAGGGATTATAATCATAAATTATCACACTCAGCTCATAGTTTTCTTCTTTATATTTCCTATAGTAACGGAGGGTGTCATTCAGTCAAGTTAATGTCTCATCAGCACCTTATACATCTTCACTATATGCAAATTTTCCATAGATCATTCAGTTAATATGCATCTGCAACACAATGTAACACATTCATCTTGCCCCGTTTATCAAGTAATATCCAATATTAATATATATACATAAATATATTTACTTTTCCTTTTTGTTTCTTGTTGTTTTGCCTCCATGTATGTCTGAGTGAGGGTGCTGGATCCCCTGGAATTGGAGTTACAGACAGTTCTGAGCTTCAGCGTGGATGCTGGGTATTGAACCTGGATCCCCTGAAGAACAGTCAGTGCTCTTAACCGATGAGTCATCTCTCCAGCCCCATCATACTTATATTTTAGAGAGGATCTACCTTCTACTAAGCTGAAGATATAGTTCACTAGTGTGAAGAAGTTACTTGTCACAGAATGAGTCTGCTTCTAGATACCCAAGAAAACAAAATATTAATGGTGGCTTTTGACATATTTGAGGGAAGCTGTTGCTATGATGCAAATAAGTTTAGACTATTGTATATTGCACATTTAGTGTTGACTCTTTTGATTTTTTAAATAAGTTGGGACAATTGATGCTTTTAACTTTATAGTTGCATTCAATTCAAGAGTGAATAAATATAATCTGAATATGTTCATTTTCACATAAACTGTGGTGTGTCACGGAAATAAGAAATACTTCAGATATTGAAAATTAAACATATTAAGAGAGTTCATTAATTCTATGTGACATTCTCAATATCTGATCTTAGATAATGGACTCACAAACAATTCCCCTTCTTGTTCTGATATTGGTAAAATTGAACCTTGCACATATTTATTTAATATTCAGGCATGCATATACTGTGTTGGGATCAAATCCATCTCCCATTCCAATTCTTCTCCCACCACAGATTCATGAAATCTTCTTTTTTATCTCAGTGAGTCCTCTTACTATTGTCTGTATGTGTATTGGTATAGGACTATCCACTGAGCATGGGTAGCCTCTCAAGGCTGGTATCCATGAAGAAAATTAACCAATTCTTCTCTCATTCAGAATCTATCAATTGCCAATAGCTCCTCAACTATGGGTAAGAATTCATGTGCTCCTCCCTGACCCCATGCTGGAACTTTGGCTGGTTTGATCTTTTCCAAGTCTTGACTGTATGTTGTTATTCAACTGTATATAAATGAAGGAATATACATGATAAAGTTTGTCTTTCAATTCTCTTCCATTTTTTCCTATAGTTTAGACCATTTATTTGTTGAGTTTATTATCCTTTATCCAAGAAATCTTTTTCACTTTAGCATAGAAAGGCTTCTATGGCCACATTATCTAGGCTTCTCCACAAATTATGATTGCTAACTAAGAAATGATAACTATTTTTCTGGTTATTCATTGTGTGTTTGCATGTTATAAACACTCATTATAAGAAATATTACACTAGTTAATATTAAACATTTTTATATATCTTCTTGTTTCTATTCATTATTACAAATATATCATTAAATATAATATGGCTTAATAAGTATTAAGAACCAACTGTGTAAGAGGATCCATGGAGGATATAAGAAAGAGTAAATTATAGGTTATGTCTACAATTTAGTAAACTGATCAAATTTAGGTACCTAAATGCACCAAAACATTGATTAAATTAAGTATCAATAGAGAGATGGCAGCAAAATACCAAAGAGGCAAAAGAGCAAGGCTGTTGCTTAAGGTTGACTTAAAAATCACAGAAATTTGACAAGAGATACAGCGAATGAGCATAGATTTACATGATCCAAAACACAAGGATTAGGAATTTTAAAATAGGGGTTGAACGTTTGAAATACTGACAAAGGCAGCAGTTGGGGAAGAATCTTCTGAGTGAGGGTACATGGAAGGAATCCTGGGAATGTCAGCTTGCTGGTATACAGCTTTCAAATGAAGTTTATTCCCCATTCAGAAGCAGTATTGAGTGGTAACACGTGATGAAAGTGAATGAATTCCTGTATGGTTGTAATGGAAGAAGTATGGCAGGCCAATAAAGTAAAAATCACATATAAATCATAATTCTAATTGCAACTAAGCTGATTCTCAATCTGTATGACCCCTCTTCCCCATCATATTAGAGCTCACAGATCTTGCAAGATACACAGGATGCTCAGGAATAGTCTCTTCTATTGACTGACTGTGAACTCGGCACAGATGATAGGCAGCAGGGAATTATAGAGAGGAAGGTATTTGTGCAAGCACATAATCTCCACCCATCACCAAGACCACTTTTTACATGAGTCACTTTAATAGTTCCTGAAGTGACTGTGTATAAAATACGTTGTGCAACCACTAGATGAGTCACTTAATATAGAAATAGTCCTTTGCATTAAGTGCTTTTTGATGAGAATTCAGACAAGACACAAACAGTCAAAAATTTGACACCATTCTAAGACGTCCATGTAAATCTGGATTTCTTATCATCAGTTTTATAATCATATTTATGTCAGCCTCTGATCATGAAGAATAGCTACTGCCTATGAATTATTGTAAATTCATTCTTGATGCTATTTCTCCCTCAACAAAAGCTGGACCTTTTGAGACATGCTTGGGTCTGACCAACTGAAGGACTTTTTTTAATGATGTTTTAGACATATCCCAAAGTGAGCAAGCAATGTGACAAAAATCCGCTTCTGCCTTCAATAGCATATTATACAAGACATTTATATTTTAAACTTGAATTTTCCTGTCCTAAGCAAAATAATTATGGTCCTATCCTTGTGAATGCATAGAAACAGATTCAAGGAGAAGTAGCCGTTATGAATAATACGTGCAAAATGTTCATACAAATTATTTGTGACTTAAAGACTAATTTAAACTTAATCTGATTCATTCCATTTGCCTTTAATGGAAAACTGAATTTCATTCTTAACTTCATGCATCAACAACTCAGCTATCCTTTTTAATGATAGAAGTCTCTATGTGAGCCTACAGGAAACATTCTTATTCAAACCACTACATGGAGTTACATAACAGTGCTCCTCTGGACAAGAAATTCATCTCTAATGAGGTATGGATGCCATGACAGAAGCTTCGAAAGCTTTTAAGTTCCTTTTAAGTCACTTTAGCAAATGATACTCCAGTATCTATCATAACTATCAATTTGCTATTGTTTGCATGGCTTTTGCTATGAATCCTCTGTTGTTTAAACTCCTAAATAGACTACTTGATGTGGGACTTAGTAGTGAACACCACTGCCAAATGTATATCTACAGGAATGCACTTGATTTTGTTTTGTGAACTAGCCTACATGGTTGTTTTCATAGATTAAGCATAGACTATAGAGGAAAGACACGGTCTAAAATGGAAGCAATAGCTGTCTGTGCCTTGTAGGGAGTGTCTTATCTTAAGTAGAAGTCTCAGAATAAATTTAATTCACCACAAGGCTGTCAGTAGTTATTACCTAGAACTTAGCAAGTCATATATTTGTGTTTCTAGATGGATGTATAAATTTTCTGTGAAACTTTGATTAGTCTTTATTCACCATAAAGACTGTGAAAGACTCCCCAGTATAAGAGAATAAGATATATATGGAACAAAATATTACATGAAACAGCTGGAGACTTGAAAGGTCTATGGTTCAAGTATTTTATATTAATATATATTTTAATTATTTTAAATAAAATATTATAGTTATCAAAGTAAGTCTAAGACATGGCATTTTCCAAATCTTACCTTAATGTATGGAAGTATGAGAGGAGAAAACAAAATTTTTGAGTTATAACATCACTATAAAGAGTTGATATCAAAGAAAAATTTTCAAAATGCTCTTCTGGGTACTTTTTGCTTTCATGTATGAAATAAATATTTGATATGCAGATGGATTGGAAAATGTCATAGCATAAATCATTCTGGTCTCCAGAATGCAAGACATGATTATTTGGACAGCTTTTAATTTTTTTTTCTTAAGTTATCAACTATCTTGGAAAACATGCCACCATGTAAAAACTCAGTGGGCATGAATGTGTTGTAAGGGTAGGAAAATTCCCATTGGCTCAGTGGATATTTTCTTGTAGACAGAAAATTGATTGGGAAACAAAAATCTCCTTCACTGAGCGACTTTAGATCAAGGAGATGAGGTGATGCAGAACAAAAAATTTTGCATTCACTGGCTGTGTGAGTACAAATGAAAGTGTCAAACTTATCTTTTGGTAGTGTAAAATTACTCTACAGGGAAGTAAACTGCAATAATATCAACAAGCCTCACATAAACTGAAGAAAATTGCCTGCCTAGAGTTGTATATGCCAAGCCTGATTCAGAACATGGCACGTGGTTTTGGTATTGTTTTTGTCCTTTGAAGGTTAGCTGCAGGTACACATACAGCTACTTCTCAGCAAAATACATGGACACAATGATGTAACAAGAAGTGTGATTTATGAGTCAGGTCAAATAACTTAATTGTTTTATTAAGAAAGTAGTGTGCTATGAATTCATTTTTGTTTAACTAGCAACTCAATAAATAATGCTTTGTGTGAACCTTGTAGCTATAAAGATATCTGGAATATACTGGCCCACTTTGCCACCTAACTGGTGTATAGTTGAGAGGCTTGTAGCATTCTTTGATTACTGTCAGTAATTCAGTAGCTTTTTCTGCCACAACTTTTATACTAAAATCCCTTTCTAATATCATAATACATTGCAAACCAATGAACCTGCAGAAAGTCTTAATAAGACACCCAGACACTGAGCAGGCACCCTGATATCCTGTGAGCCCCAGAGCATCCTGCAGGCTCTCAGACATCCTGTAAGCACTCAGACGTCCCACAGATACCAGGATATCCTACAGGCACCAAGGCATCTTGCAGGCATCAGAACATCCCACAGATGCCTGGGTATCATGCAGGCACTGGGCTAACCCACAGACACCCAGACATCCCATAGACACCTTGGCACTACACAAACACCCAAACATCCTGCAAGCACCAGGGCATGCCACAGGTACCCAAAAATCCCACAGGCATCTAGACATTCCATAGGAATCAGGTCCTCCTGCAGGTACCCAGATGTCCTGCAGGAACCAGGACCTCCTGTAGGCACCAGGGTCTTCTGCAGGCACTCAGACATCTCTCAGGAACCAGGACCTCCCACTGGCACCAGGACCTTCCACAGGCACCACAGTATCCTGTAGATGCCCAGACTTCCCACAGGTACCAGGACCTTCTGCACAGATCCCAGGACATCCCACAAGAAAAAGTACATTCACCCAAACTCCAGGATATCCTGCAGATACCTGAGAATGACACAAGCACTGGGTCAACCCACAGACACCCAGACATCTCACAGGTACCAGGGCCTCTGACAGGTACCCAGATGTCCCACAGGCAACCAAACTTCCCACAGGCACTTGCAGTTACCAGGACTTCCCACAGGCACTAGGGTTTCCTGCAGGTACTTGTATATCCCACAGGCCCTGGACATTTCATAGGCTCCAGGACTTCCCACAGCTGCCTGGATATCCTGAAGGCTCCCAGATTTTCTGCAGGCACATGAACACAGGTACCCAGGCATCACACAGGCACCTGGTCCTTTGGAAGTCACCAGGGCCTCCCATGGACACCTGGACATTCTGCAGGCACCCAAATATCCTGAAGGCATCAGGGCCTCCTGCAGGCACCAAGACTTTCAGAGCATTAGGGCATCCCACAGGTACCTGGACTTCCCACAGGCACCAGAACTTCCTGGGGGCACCAGAACATCCCCCGGTCTCCAGGGAATCCTGCAAATGCCTGGATATCATGCAGGCATTGGATCAACCTGAAAATACCCAGACATCTCAGAGGTGCCTGTATATTCTGTAGGCATACGGACATCACATAGTCACTCAGCCATCTCCTGGGCACCCAGATATCACATAGACACCTGGTTATCTGGCAGTCACCAGGGCTTCCCACAGGTACCTAGACCTTCCACAGGCCTCTGGACATTCTGCAGGATCCTGAATATTCAGCAGACACCCAGGCATCTTGCAGGCACTAGGGCCTCCTGTAGACACTAAGACCTCCTACAGGTACCAGATCATGCCACAGACACTCAAGCTTCACAATGCACTCAGCTACCCTGCAGGCATGAGACATCACACAGTCTTCCAGTCTTCTCATAGACACTTGGCCATTGTGCAGGCACCTAGCCATCCCTCTGGCACCCAGACCTCCCAGAAGTACCAGGACATCCTATGAGCACTCTGTCATCTTGCAGGCAGCAGACATCCCACAGGCACCAGGGTCTCTCATAGGCATCAAGGCATCCTGCAGATTCCTGTGCACCACATAGGCATTGGGCCAATCTGCAGACACATAGACATCCCACAGACACATTGACATCACACAGGCACATGGCCATGCCTCAGGCACCTGGACATTATGCAGGCACCCAGCCATCCAGCAGTCACCAGGGACTCCTTCATGCAACTGGACATCGCATAGGCACCAAGGCATCCCACAGAACCTCCCACAGGCCCCCAGACCTCCCATAGTCATCTTGTCTTCTGCATGCATCTGGTCCTCCTTCAGGGACCTGGGCATCTCACAGGCACCCAGATATCACATAGCCACTCAGACTTTATATAGACTCCTGACTACAGGACAGCACCTGAACTTCAAACAGGCACCAAACAGCCCACCAGAATGGATCCAAGCTCAAGTACCCTGTGAACTCTGATGGTATCAGTAATACAGAGAGATCTCTAATTATCCTGGTCCACATGAGCATTTTGAGGTATCTACAATCCATCTAATATGGAATAATCTTCACCTAGGACATATTGCTGTTGCTCAGGACCAGGGTGACAATGAGGCTTGGCAGAGCATTCGAAGTCAGTACCCCCTTGAGCTCCAATCAGTTTGCATACATACTCCTTTTTGCCCTTATCATGATCCATTCCATCACCTTGGCCTTTGCAATTGCAGCCCTTGGGTAGTGCCACAGTCCATGCTATGCCCATTCCACCAGGAAGTGCAACAGAAGTAGAGGCCATGTCCATGGGATTGGCAGAACTAGCCTGGTGGGCAGTGAAGAGGCCAAAGAGGGTTTGTTGATCACCAGAGGACAGGTCTCTTGTGTTGACACTCAGTCCAGGAGATGAGACACTCTGTTGCTTGGCTATCCTGTCCTGTCATTGCTCAATAGCAGGGTGATCCTGTGGTTTGGTAGCTAGTTTGGGGGTAGGACCGGGTCCAGTTCCAGACTGCTGTACCTTGCATTGTTTTAATCACCTGGCCTTTGTGCTTACAGCTCATGGCGGTACTGCAGCACATGCTTTCCCCAACCCATCAGGGAGAACAATATGAGTGACAGCCATGGCCACAGGTATTGCAGAACTGGCCTGCCAGGCAGTGAAGAGGCCTGGATGGTCTGGTGGCAGTCTGGAAACCTACCCTTTCTCTGTCCTGGGTGTACACCAGTGCTTGTACCTACCTCCATCCATGTGTTTCTTAGCAGCACTTGCCACCCATCCCTGTCTGCCCAATCCTCAGGACTGTCTCTCTTCACAATGTGCATGCTTTATTCTCAGAGTGGCAGCTCTAGCCTGGGAGGTTGCAACAGGGTGGCCAGTCTGTGGCCTCAGTCTTGTGGGATCCTAAGCACTCGTCCCTCTCAGGCACATCTAGCTCCCTAATTCTCTATCCTTTCCATGACTGTGTCTCAAGTTCAGGGTCCTCCATGCAGGTCCAGCTTGATGTGCTCACTCCACCATCCTCCCTCTCCACTCACAACCAGCTGACCTTCCAGGTGTGTTACTGACTTGTGTCTTTCCAACCACTTTTTAATTCACAATGTTCCTCCTGCCTGACACCAGTATAGTTCTCCTGGTCTACAAATATGTGAGGAACTGGGGGCAACCTGAGCTAGGATTGAGTTTTGTTTACTGACCTGCTGTCATCTTTAGTTCTGTTCATGGCTCTGATCCACCATCCCAGACTCCCCCTACAGTCTTCCCCCTCCATATCTCTCGCAGCACCCATGGGCTGAGTGGGAGCCCTGGCCCATTGGGTAGCTATAGTGCTCAGCAGGCCATCTCCCAAGTCTTTCTGTTATGGTTTCTACCTTCTTCTCTATTCCTGACACTCCTCCCAGCTCATTCCTCCATGTCACAGGTGGGACCTTCAGGTCAGCAGGCTGAATCCATGGGCTGAACCCGTAGGCTGAGTGGGAGCATGCCACCACCTTGCAGGGCCTGTCCTGAGGAGGAGCTCTGTGTCCTGCTTGCCTAATCTAAATTAATCTAAATTACTTTTTTTAAGAATGAAAACTCAGCTCAATTTACAATGAAGTTATTTTGAATTTTGTTACAAAGAAGTATTACTATCTTAGCTAAGTAGTGACCTTTACTCTAAAATTATTAGTGCTTACTAAATAAAAAATAGTTAATTACTAGTCTTAGAAATATCTGTATTGAATTGTTCCTTTTAAAGGACTGTTTAATATTTTTAATTACACCTAGTAAATTCATTATATGCTATGAATAACACACATTGTCTAGAGAGAGGAGAATCTGTAAATATGAACAGTTTCTTATTTGAAAATTACCATTATCATGAATTTCAACAGGTGTTTGGTGGAAGAGTGGAGAAATGGGAGAAGTGGTAAAAAGATGAGTGACTGGAAAACCAACACTCACAGGTAATTCACTTTCAATTTCTGCATCTGGAAGCATGTTTTTCTTAGCTTATATGTGGTCACGATTTACCATCCTTCTCCTTACAAACTTATAAGACAATATGGAGATCAAGATCCCATTGGCCATCTCAAAAGAATGTATGTACTAAGAAATATTTTGACCTTGCAAACATAAAGTAAACTTATAAACATTTAGGTGGAACTTTAACACAATGAAAATCAAGTTTCAGTGAAAAGCTGAAATGTAATTGCCAAAGCTGTCTTTTATGGTAACCTGTAATTTACACTAAACATATTCAGCTAATAAGACTGAATTTTTTGATAAAAGAGATTATTATAGAAACGTTGACAGAAAGTTGA
This sequence comes from Cricetomys ansorgei, assembly GCA_026225945.1. Lineage (NCBI taxonomy): Eukaryota > Metazoa > Chordata > Mammalia > Rodentia > Nesomyidae > Cricetomys > Cricetomys ansorgei. Next base: position 252,551 of record JAMJFZ010002884.1, on the reverse strand, counting down.
AATGTCACAAAAAGCACTACCATTGTCTATTGGGGTCTTCAAATTCAGTGACAAAAGAAGTACAATTAAAATTACACATGCTCAAAATCATCTGTCACTCCCACAGGTTAATAATTTTCTCCATACAGTAGAAAATGCCTGTGATAAATAGATTTGTCATATGCCAATTAAAGAGAAAGAAAAGGCCTCCAATGATGTGCTAAAAGAGACTACCATGTTTTGATATTTTAGCATTACCAAAGTTCACATTTCATTTTAGAACTGCCAGAAAAATAATGAAAAGTGCTATGTGAAAATCATGATCTTTAAATCCCATTTCCTACTGATGTGTTAATGAAGTTTAAAAATTCATAGCATAATATGAAAGGCAAGAGGCAACTTACAAATAGGGCAAGCCATTTTTCATAACATACTTCAATGAAAAGTATACATTACTCTTGGAATATTTGCATTACAGAAGTTTTAACAAGATATTTTCAATTAACAGAAAAGCTGCCCTCCCTGCTATAGCCAGAAATAAAAAAAAACATAGCTAATGTCTAAATACAGCTGAAAATAATCAGAATAAACAGGATTTTATTGGCTGAATGGAATTTATGAAATATCCCTTGTTCTGAATGTTAGATGAGAAAGTGAATGTGAAGAATTTTTTCTTTCTTGTTCTCATTCTTCAAAAGAAAGAAGGCCAAATGGCTAACAGGGAAAGGTACCTAACCTGAGTTCAATCTCTGGGACTCACATCATGGAAAGAGAGAAACAATTCTCAAAAGTTGTTCTCTACCCTACACACACATAAACACACACACACACACACACACACACACACACACACGATTAAATATATAAATAAATAAAGGTCTGTGTGTACTTTTCTAGAAGCAAGGGAAAACGTGGTAAACTATTTGGTAAAGTCAAATAATCAACTATTTGGAAGTAGTGTGCTATTTTTTTGTTTAATCAGTTAACTTTACCATACAAAGCAGTATCTTTCTAAACAACAGAAAAAGTTTCATGGATCAAATTTTCCCGGAGAACTTGAAATAGTTATAGAAAGTACAGATATTCAAAGCACTTTTCCTGTGGTGGATCCAAGCGTGCTCATCACGTTATTTAAAGTTCATTATTCTACTATAAGTGTGTTTCTACTGAAGAACTAACCTGCCTTGTGACAGTTCGTTTAACCTAGGAGGCTACTACTTTTCACTCTATTCTTAATTAAGAAAGCAAAATTCCCTTCTGATAATGCTTCTTTATATGGCTGCTTTTTGCTTGCTATTATTGGACATTTAAATTTTTCCTTCCTTATTGTAAGCTTCTTTACTTATTTATTCCTTCACAGGTTGTTGATACCATAATGGGAAAGTATTCACAAGGTGCTGACTCAGCAGGAAAACTTCAAAAACCGGCTCTAAAATAATGACATGCACTAGCGAAGTGGGAGGGGAAATTAATCAAAAAGGAGTTTTAAAGTGAGCTTTGGAAGGGGATTAAAACAGTCAGAACTTGCAACAGTGGAAATTAATTAGTTTCAGATTTAAAGGAAACTTCTGTAGTAACATGTGAAAGAAATTCAAATAGAAACAGTGAAACTGACCTACATTTCTACATATAAACCAAACTATGCTCAGTTGATTCCTTCTGAAATATTTACATGATCACCAACTATTAATTCAGAATTGTGCTTTGGTCACGTACATAAAGTATGGTCATTTTCCAACAGTCTCACCCCAACAGAAACTGAATTTGCCATATAGTATGAACTTTAACTCCGCATTTTAAAAGCAAGTATTTACAGAGGTGGGCAGTCAGTATTGTAAAGCAAACTGAAGCTATACCATGTGTAATCTAAAGAAAAGAAACAAGGGACATTTTATGTCCATCGTTAAATAATGACTACCTATAGTGAAAGGAATGTGCTTCATAAGACTCCAGAAGACAAATCTGTAAGTATTGTTACCTCAGAGAGAGGAAACATGAAAATCAAAAGTATAAACCAAACAAAATGCTGCTTGGGGGTGGGGGTGGGGTAACTAGTATTACAACACTGGTCACTGTGATCTAGCTGGAACTAAAAGACCATACATCAGAGATGCCATGATTCAGTAACAATGAGATAAGATTGCCATAAATAGGACAGTTCATAGAGCTGTCTAGAGGATTGCTTCACACAGTTCCAGTTAACATCATATGAGGTTTGTCTGTAGGAATTTCAGAAAGCCTTCTTACAGTCAAATTTAAAATGCACTCTGTGACAAGAAGAATTTCAGGGTAATGGTGGAAAGTAGCACCAGAAATCCATCAATTTAGACAAGCTGACAGAATCAGATAATTCTTTCATACTGTTAGTGTCTGTTATAAACGTGCACCTTCTAGAAGTATAGAGATTGGTTACTTTTCATCCATTTCAGATTTTAGCACAGTAGTATATACCCAGCCCCAAGACATGTTATGCACATGTTCTCAGACTACACATAATTTGTAGAAGACAGGTTGGAGGAAACAATTATCTTCTCCAAATATCAGAGATCAGCTGGCTGCTGCTTCCAATCATATACATCGCATACAGAGAAGGAGAGCATACTGTCACCTCCTACTCCCCAGTGTTGTACCCCTCATTCTGGTTGAAGCGAATTCCAGGGGACATAAAAGACTGGTATTCTTTTCATTCCCTTCAGTTTTTTTTTTAATTTCCATTTGGGGAATTAGACAATAAAGAAACTGCATATACAGTGAAAGATGAGAAAGCCACGCAAGAAAGAAGTAGACTCATAGTAGACTTAAGACTGCCTTTACTTCCTATCGCGCTTTCATCCTTGGCACAGAGACTGCCCATAATCACTTAAAAACAAAAAGCTTCAAACCCTAAGAAAGGAGAACAATCTGATTTTTCATATTTACTACATTATTGCATCCAATTGTATGCTTCTAATACAACATCAACAAGGCAAACAAAGAAAGTGTGACAGATTTAGCATCCTTTCACAATCCAGGATGACCTTCTCAGAGGTATCACCCACAGTGGGCTAGACTCTCCTCTATTAATTAACCATCAAGAAAATGCCTTCAAGATATATCCACAGGCCAATCTGATAGAGGCAATTCCTCAATTGGGGTTACTCACCTTTTACCAGGTATGTCACCTTGACAACCAAAAATTTGGATCGTTTTGAAGGAATTCTTAAGGACAGGATCAATGAACGAGGGCAAAGCAAAAAGAGAGAAACAAAATCAAAGTTTCCTTCTTCAGTGTCCTTTCATCTGGGCTTTCACCTAAAAGTGACTCCCAAATTTAAGGTGGCACTTCCTGCTTTAAATAATCTAAAAAGAAATTCACTTCCAGGAATACCAGAGACTTGCATTTTAGTTGATTACAGATGCAGTCAAGTTGAGAGCCAGGATTTCTCATCACATCCTGGAAAGATACTTTCAAACGGAGGCATTCCCAGATAAACAGAACCAAAGGCAGTTTGTTGCTAGTAAATCTACCCTACAAATATGAAACCAAGAGGCAATAGAAAGCAGCTGAGAGCTATAACAAAGATCTCAATAGATTCAAACACATGGGCCAGAATTACTTTAATAATTGTTTACATCTTCACATTTTGTTTTCTAATTTAGCTGAGAAATTATACAATTTAAAAATTAAACTAAAAAGTAAAATTATTATCCCTTTAGTTGGTAACTGCATATTCTTTATATAATTCAAGAAGTCAATGCATTTTAAACACCAATTTATGGTTTGGAGCACATAATGGACAGATAATAATTCTTAACATCAATATGTGAAGAAGAGCAATGGAGTATAGTTTTGTGGTTTACTGAAATTAAGTTGGTATAAATTAAATGTAGACTTCTATAAATTTATGTTGGGGGTCGATGATACCCAGGCTGTGGACATAACCAGCTTGACAAGGATCCTGGCTTTTCCCTTAGCTAGGAGTCTGAAGCCCACCAACTGCTTTGCCCTTTTCTCATCTTTACTGTATGGTGACAAAGGCCTCTAATCAATAATATTGTCTATTTTGGCCTATTAGTGAAAACTCAAATCAATTCCTGGGCTGGCTGGGGGAGAAACACTGCCATCTCAACTCTAAGTAATTGTAACAGTCTTACTGGCCTTCAAGTTTTTGGCATGTGTGAATACTATTCATGCTTTCTGTAGATATATAAAAAATTATACTTGGTAAAACTGACCTTCTCATAGAGACAAAGCCATAGTCAAGATCAGAAACGAAGTCTAGACAGTATGTCAGCAAGCTTGAAAAAGCAAATAGATAATTCACCCCTGAATGCCTGCCCCTCTTTATTGTAGCAAGTATACAGACCTAAAATTTACCTATCCATTAATAGACTATTGTGTTAAGACTACCCACTAAATTTAACCTTGAAGATTAGAAGCCTGCAGCTAGGAGGGGATGAAGACTCTTGCATGGATGTATTCCTGAACACCTGCATTCTGTTAGATAAGAAGTTAGCAGTTTTCCTATTTCAGTCAGGACAGCTTTCTGTCTTGAGGGGAGTCTTGTAATTTTTCCCCAATGTGCACATTGTTAATTTTTCTCTTAACTCTTCCAACTTCTAATTCCTTTATTTTTATTATTAAAGAAACGCTCTTGCGTGTCATAATCACCATAAAGTGTATTCTATGTGTCTCATTAAAGCACGTAAGCGTGCCAACTAAAGCATGTAAGTGTGCCAACTAAAGGTCCCATAGAAGAGTGAAGTACTGCATTCACTTGTCATAACTTCATTGTTTATCCTCCTTCATGGAGACCGAGGAACCCCATGTGGACTAGAGCTGGACTCGACTCCCGCAAATTTAGAATGTTAAATGCAATCCCCATGGTAAAGACAAGCAAAATCTCTACAGAATATATGTAAAGGAAAACAGAGAAGAGATTTATAACACTTCAAAACTAATTCACATAAAATAAGGCAACAATCAAGGAAATCAGAGACTAAATAGCTAATAGGCATATAGAAAAAATTACTGTTAAGAACAAATTTACTTATGACTTACTGGTCCTTTTTTTTTGGTCCTTGTGCCTTTTTTAGCAAAATTACTTTTTAAAGATTTCTTTTAAGGCCATGGCTCATGAGTTCACATGTAAATTACATAATTATTTTGTACTCATGTCTTTAAATATTATTTTTTTCTCAGACATATTCTCTAGCAAATGTTGGTCTCAAACTTGCTAGGTTAGACAATGATGACTTTGAACTTTTGATTCTCCTACTTGCTTCTGTAGAGTGTTGGGATTATAAGCATATGCCACCGTATCCAGTTTGTAGTATATTTCAGACAGGGAGAGATTTTCAATGCAACCCAGACAGGTCTGGTATTCATTACATATTTCAGACTAGCCTCAAGTTTATGGCAATCATATCTTAACCTCCAGAGTGCTGAGATTGTAGTTACACTCTACCACATCTGGCTTTTAGAAATTTTAATTCTCATAGGACCTGGTGATGCAGATCTGTAATTCCTGCTACTCTCAGTAAGACCAAAAGTTCAAGACCTGCATGGCCTACAGGAATTAGTTTGAGGCCATCCTGGGCAACTTAGTGAGACCCTGTCTCAAAATAAAAAGTTAAAAAACAAAAATGCTGTGTATGTAGGAAAATTCTTGCCTAGCATTCCTGAAACACAGGGATTGATTCCAAATACCAAAAAAATTTTGTCTTCAAACAATAAAAAATGTATTTAACTTATAATTTTAACACGTTTGTCCAGAACAATTCAATCTTGTTTTATAGAGATAGACTAAATTTTAAACAGTAAGCCTTGTTCAAAATCAGAGCAAATTTATGTTGATTTCTAGGATTAATCTAAAATTATTGCTATAGTTGGGTTAAAATATTCTTTGAGTCAACCTTTGGACAAGCATACATATTGACATGAAATGGAAAAAGATGGACCATACAAATGCAAAGCAAGTGAAGCTCAATCCTCTCACTCTTGGATGAATTAAAACTGCTCAGTAAGAATAGGAATATTAAACCATAACTATACAATATATCTATGTAAGCTTTGAACACAAAATAGCCAATATTTTGCCTGTCACCATGTTCCAGTGCATATCAGCCTAGTGTGAGAGTAATGATAAAAGTGTGATGTAGTTTGTGGTATACATCAGAGACGGTGACTGTTCAAGGAGCCATGTGAGCACAGGAAATAAAAATGAAGAAAGATGTCACAAAAACATTTAAAAATGGACAGGTGGGTATGCTTTGTAAGGAATAAGGTACAATCAAAACCCTTGTAAGAACAAGAGTTGTACTAACAGATTGAGCAAATTCAGAATATATATGGAAGAGTGGCCAGAGACAAAGTAATGTTCATTGAGCTTCTTAGAAGTGAGAGCAGAAAGAATTTAAGAACTGGAAGATGGGGAGGAGTGCTGTGATATGTTGTCTTCTCACCATGAAATGGCCATTGCAATCATGAGCAAGTAACATCTGTCATTACACAAGGCGTGCACAAGATTGGACCCGTCAACATCCCATCATGGCTGAGGGAGGAAATTACAGGACCCCATCCATCCCTAGGGAGCGATTGGCACTTAATGTTTGCTGGAGGGGGGATAATTTTCTTCAGTGGTATAGTCACTGGTAATTTGGCAGTGCTCTATTAAATGACTGCATCCATGCTTTCATATGCAAACTCCGTGAGTAAGAAAACAACAACGTGAAATTTAGAGAGGACATTGTAGCTAAAAAAGTGTCTATAATTCCTGTTCCAGATGATCTGATGCCCTTTTCTGGCCTCCTCAGACACTGTATGAATGTGGTGAACGGACATAAATGAGGGTAAAACACCCATACATATAAAATTAAAATAAGTAAGTGTTTAAAAAGAAACTTGTAGTCTAGGACCATGTCATGAAGAGACTTTTAAAAAAAATACATAATTGACATTCCTAACCTGATCACATACGTGCAAATGGTGTCTTTGGCCAGAGTTTAAGAAACAAAAACACACAAATCATATGTTTCAAAGATCATTTTAGAGTCAACTTGATGGTTATCTTGAGGTGATGAGACTGGCAGCTAGGAGAGGTTCTTAGATACTAATCTATGTGATATTGTAGATGAAATGGAACATGTAGCTGATGTTGAACAGTAACACTGGAGGTGAAGAGGAAATGATTTATTGGTGTGATTTCTTGGGTGGAATTTGTAAAACAAGTGAAAAAGTGTGATGAGGATATGGGAAAGGGTGACAAGATGGTACGGTGGATGCCCTATTTTTTTTTTATCTCTTAAACAAGTGAGCAGGGCAGGAAGTAATTTGAGATAATCAGTTGGTTTGGGGGCCTTATAAGTAATTTTGCTTTTGGAACACACCTTTTGAGATTCATATAATCCCATCAATCACTTATGTATCTCAGTAAGTGTTCAGTGGGAAGTCTGAATTGCAAATCTAGAGTTTTATCATCCCCCCAATAAATAAGCTTCTAAATTACCCAGTACTCATGGACTCAAATGGCTATAAAAGTTAATACACTTGCTGTCCTGATCCATTTTCCACTTCTGGTTTTGGCATAATATTTATTATAATAAAATATACATTGAATTATATAGCAGAAAGAAACTGAAAGAATTATCCTCTTCTTTTTTGTTTTCAATTAAAACTGAACCTAATGCACTCCCAAGAAACATTGTTATTGTCATTTTAAAAATCTGGCAAAAATGATTGACAACTCTCTTAATAGCATGCACAATCACCTTTGTCAGCCTATACAAGACTGTTCTATTGGGATAGTATTCTTTCATAATACAAGATTTAATGCTAAGGACAGCATAATCAAATGTAGTTTGTTGAATACACACTTCGGATTTTGACTGAATTATGAGCCCAACAATATTTATAAATGTAAGGTAGGCAAGTACAACATAGATGCATCATATCATGTTTCCAACCACAAGGAAGTACAATAAAACATTGTTTATGATTTGCAACAGTAAAGGCTAAAAGCTCTGTCATTAAATTACATTCTATGCATTCTAACATGATTAAATATTTGAGATAATATATCTCAAACTATTTTCTATCCAACTTGTAGTTGGCACCTAGAGTGTAGGCTCACCAAGGAAGACATGGAGCTATTTCATAGACTCAAACCCTGCCAGGTGTAACAGAAGAAATCATTTCCTGGCCAATGCCAAATTCAACCATGGAACCCCAAGCATCTGAACTCAGGTGTTTTTACTGATACAGAACTCTCCAGGTGTTCTGCTGATAGCACATGCAGATCTTCAGCAATCAAACATCACCTACATAAATCCAACAAATGCAGACAATACAAAACACCAAGGTATCCTCACCCAGCAGTGCACAAAAAATAATTTTATAAATAACTAAAAATAAATTTCTCCAACACTAACTAGATCTCATAAATCAGGTAATAGTAAAACATGAAAAGAGATATTTTTTCCGTTAATAGCTTCAATATTGATCACCCATATTATTCAATATTGTATTCAAGTACAGAAAGTATTAAAGATTTACAAGTATTTAAAATGCAATAATAACATATTTTCATCAGTTTATATGGTTCCAAGTAGTAATTTTCACAGTCTGGAAAATCTACAAACAACCACTGACTTCACCAATGGATAATTTAAAATTTTAGAAATGAAGGAGAAAGATGATTAACTCTAATGCAGTTTGTCCTATATTACTAGCCTTGTCTAATTCAATTTGAATTAAAATATTGCCTATTTTCAGAACCTTTTTTTCCTAAGAAAATTCAGATAGTTGGTTATTGTTAGCTAAAGTTGAGCATTTCCAGCTTCTTGCTTACTTAAACCCAAATATGTTAAACAAGACCACATGAATCTTAGGGATGTTCCATTTGAAAGAAAATAATTTTTTTATTTTCGTATTTAGGTAGTTTTTACACTGTGGTAAGTAGACCAAAAATGTAGTGCAGATACTAAACATGTTTCTCATGAAAATATACTATAAACTAAAAAAAAAAAAAAAAAAAAAAAAAAAAAAACATAAAAGACAAGTACACCTATGCATTCAACACTAATGTTTTTAAATTGTGTGGGTAAAATTGTCTCTATATGAACATTTATTTCTTGTGTGAGGCACTGAATAATGTCTATTATGTAAATGGATTGAAACATGTCTGTGAATCCCAATCCTGGAGAATAATAGAGCTAGGCATATAAATCTGGTTCCATGGTATCTTCCATTGTTGATCCTAGTCAAGTCACAAAACAGTTTTAGTATTTGGTATTATCATTCACAAAAGTATGATACTGACATCTTCTTTGTAGGATCAAGCTATCTAAATGTTAAAATTCATACCAACTGTCTGCCATACCACATTACTCCCTAATTAGGTTAATTTTGAATATTGTTTAGTATTATATTTTCTTTTGCCCTATTATGACCATAGTTTTCTTAAGCATAATAGTCACACATCTGAAGTACCCCCATATTGACCATACACAGATATTACCTAAACATGGTATTTCGAAGAAATCTTCCCATTAGACAATAGTTTTATTGCGGAAGACATGCCCACTGGTGGCACAAATGTTATGTGAGTAACCAACTACTTTTTGATTGGAGTCAAGGCCTGCCTTGTGAGATGGAAAACAAACCAGATACTATCAATGAGGTCAAGAATTTGGGGCTAGATAGGTCATGGGCTCTAGACAAAATCTGCTACAATTGTTCAAGTAAATGGCAATCAAAATGACTCCTAATGATGTACTGCTATACCCATTTTTGGTGTGTCCCTCAACTTTCATCATAAAAGCTTCTCCATGAAGTAAATGGCAATTAGCATAGAGAAACATAACTGTTCAATGTGCAAAGTATAAGAGATGTTGGACTTTTCATCCTTAAATGGAATATCTATATAACACACCCCCAAGGCTTGGGGAATCTATGCTGAAGAGGGAAAGGGAAGACAGTACGAGACAGAAGTAGTAGTAGTGAATGACTTAAAGGAAACAGTTTCCTAAACACAACAAGACAGATACAAAATGGTTCCATAGCAATTATGGCAGCTTGCACAAGCCCTGCAGAAGCTCAAGAACGACAAAATTTCAGCATGGAGCAGGAAAGATGAGTGTAAAGTCCCCGCCACAGCTATTGAGAAGCTGTTGATATTTGATTGCTGGTGGGAGAGGAAAAGTTAGTTCTCTTTAGTGGTAGGACTCCTGGTATATTGACCACACTCTAGGGCAGTCCCAATACCCAGGTGTAGTCAGCCAACACAACAAGCACAACTGGACTCAGTGCAGGAAGGGAGAAGGAAATATGAAAAAGGGAGAATGAGAAAGAGAAGAGACAGAGACATAGAGAGAGAGAGAATTAGATGTGAGGGGGAAACTGAGAGAAGTTTGGGGGAATGAGATGAATATGATCAAAATACGTTGTATGACATCTTCAAAGATTAATAAAATCATTATTTAAAAATTATATTTCCTACTTTTGTTTTAATTTTGTGTTTATAGATTTATTAAAACATAATTGACAAATAAAGATATACGTGTTAAGATAAAACAACATGATATTTGATAAACATATATAATGTGAAATGATTAGCACAATCTAACTAATGACCATAAATGGCATTTATAAATTTTTAATCCAAAATTGAATAGGTGATTGCACAACTGTATACACATATTAAAAACTACAAAATTATATACTTTGTAGTGGTAAATTATATTATTTGAAATTTATAGCTCAAAAATAAATTATATCAAAACTTAGAACACAAGTATGAGACTAATGGAAAATATTATCTAAATATTTCCAGGGTAGCAGAGGTCAAAACATTGTCACTTATGTTTCATAAATATACAAACACAAGATAATTTCAGTGACATTTTTGAATAACTTAGAGACATTTACGTGTGTGGGATTTTTATTTCTGACATAAAATATAGTGGAATTGTAAACACCTTAGGTTTAATTTTGCTCTCTAACAGAATATGAATCAAAAAGGCTAACTATTTCATTTTACCAATCATCCTTTGTAAGACAGGGGAGTGCAAAGAGAGAGAAAGACAGAAAGAGAGTTCAAGAGATATGGGAGGAAAGATTCTGGTGAATCAACATTTCTTAACTAAGAGTGAATTAATAGGTTCCTTAAATCAATCTCAAATTTGATGATTATATGAATAGCCCCATGCTATCTAACCTGAAAATAAATCTAAAGAGTTGCAGCATCCTGTTCCCTCTAGGAAAAATAGTCTTTGAGCCTATGGATCTTTTGCCACCAACTCCCCCGCCCCCCCTGCATTACAACTAAAATTTCTAGAGTGCTACTTGGGGAATGATATAAAGAGTACCAAGTTTTTAGACTCTGGATTTTAGACTATTTTAGACACTTCAGTAGAGAAAACTGTCACACATATATGCTTATGTTGTATGATTATTGTGTGATAAATATTCAGAGGCTGATAAATTTCAATATGATTTTTAGCTATACCAAGAAAAAAGAACAAGTTATTTTAAATTTGTCGACGAATAACACTAAGTAAATGCTATTCTCTTAAGAGTGCCGGACTTTCTTTGCCTCTTTGAATACAGAATGACAAGAGGTTAGATTGCCATACAAGTTGATTACATGGTTCCCCAGATGCTTTTTTTCCCCCAATGCTATCTCTAATATTAAATTTTTGAAAGTTAATTATGTCTTTTATGTTCCAATCAACAGAACACAAACAAGGCATTGCTTGTTGCTATTTGTGTAGTGCTGACTTTAAGGAACAGAGGAGTCTATGATTCTATAACTACATCAGTTCATGGGGTTCTACTCAGAATAAAAATCCCAATTCTAACAGCTCTAACTTGAAAGTTGACTAACCTTTTAAGCAAAAATGAGGTTGGTCATTGTGCATGGCTTTAACCTTAGGACTTGTGAGTTCAAGACCAGCCAGGGCCATATATTGAGACCCTGTCTCAGAAAAAAAAAAAAGAAAAAGAAAAAGAAAAAGAAAAAGAAAAAGAAAAAGAAAAAGAAAAAAGAAAAAGAAAAAGAAAAAGAAAAAAATGAAACTTACAGTAAGTAGAAGTTAAATAAAATGATCTTTTTGTCTTCTTATTTCTGTTCTAGGGCGTAAATACAGCACCTAGCTACTACACGTTAGGCAAGCACTCTACCAATTTGCTGTTCCCTAGACGCTATTAAATAGCCATTTTGTCAAAGATTTCTCACCCAAGTAAAAAGAAAAACAAGCATAAAACATAGCAAAACCTAGGAGAAGCTGCAATAAAAAGGAAATTCATGACAAGAAACACTATGCATTGCATGGACGATGCAAAAAACATAAGTCTATCTGTGTGCTATACCATATTAAACAATTTTGACTTGGCAATATTGCTTTGTTCATTGTGTTTAGAATGGAAAACTGTTTTAATGTGAAAATATAACACTGTATAAATAAAAAAGGAGTTTTCCCTGGAAATGTTATCTCTGTGTTTTTGATGACAGTATGCCATGATTCAGTGATTTCTATACTGAAAATTTTTGACATGTGTATTAGATTTTTCTAAGTTTACTTATTTATTCATTTGGTGGGTGCATGCCACCCAGAGGACAGATTCCAGAAATCAGTTTTCTTCTTCTACCATGAAGGTCCTGGGATTGAACTTAAGTGTCCAGTCTACGTAGCAAGCACTTTACATGCTGAGCTGCATTCCTGCCACCTCATTGTTTTGTTTTTAGTATTTATTCTTATTCTTATTTAGAATTTTCATATATAAGTATTGTATTTACATCACTTGTACCTCATAGTGTCCTCCCTCTAACCCTTCCCTTTAGTCTACTGTGCTCTCAATTTCATGATCACTTTAATTATTATTATTTAGTTGTTCATTTGTTTCCATGATAGTTGACTTAGTATTTGCAAGTGTTGACTTTGGTTTTCTTGACTTCGTGATGTTTCTTGCTAAATAGGAAGTGGAACTCAAAATAGCTCAAAAATGAAATTGTAGATTTTTACCGGTAAGATGCTAGATGTGTTTTTTTTCTTAGATTCATTTTTTAAGTTAGCTCCTCTTATACTTAGTTGGTTGAAAGGTTTATTATTGAAGGGTGTTAAATTTTGTCAAATGATTTTTCTGAGAAATCATGTGAAATTTGTCCTCATTAATGTAGTTTGAGATCAGGTGTTGTAATGCCTCCAGCATTTCTTCTGCTTATGATTGCTTTGGATATTTGGGGCCTATTGTACTTTCATATGAGCTTCAGGATTGTTTTAATTTTTCCTCTGCTTCTGTGATGAATGCTGTTGGAATTTCTGAACTCAGAAAAATCCCTTCACAATACTTTCAAAAAATAAAATGGTTTAGAATAAACATAATCGAAGGCATGAAACACCTTAACAATGAAAGATTTACAACACTGAAAAAAGAAACTGAAGAAGACAGTATAGGATGGAAATCCTGAAATCATGGATAGAAAGCATTAACATTGTAAGAATGTTATCTATCTTCTTATCTACCTGCCACATAATAGAAATACAACTATGAGCATGAAGAACAGGTCTAAAGGAATAGGAGGGAGAAACTAGAGAGGGCTGTGGAATGTCTATATATGTCATGAAAGCAGAACTATTTGGGAGAAAGTAGTGGACCAGAGAGAGGAATAGAGGAATGACAGGAGAACAACTGAGGAAATTTGAATAAAGTGTGGCCTGCAGCAACTACAAATAAACAAAACAAAAATATTGATTAGTATAATCTTTTTAAAAAATTAAGGGACAAAGAAAATAAGGCTTGACTCAGGCCATTTTAGTTCAAGATCAGACAGTTACTAGATGGTAATAGGCAACTAGTCATTGCTGTGTTGGCTTTTGCTTCAAATTAAGCTCTATTTGTAGAGATGAAGGATATCTATGTGTATCAGTCTATAAAATTCATGTATTTTTGGAAGTAAAAAATGCTAAGACCATATATACTTTCTACAATTTGCTTTTAAAGCACCATAATGACTGAACTTGCTTTTCCCTTTAAATCCGGAGGACATGGAGCACTTCACATTTATTGGTGAGGAAAAAGATAAGTTTGACATAATGTTAAAATCTGTTTGGCATAGCATCCTCATTGAAACAACTGCAAACTGAGTGTGATTAATTCAACAGTAGAATAGATGGAAACATATCCATTGGTGTATTTTCAATACTCTAGTGTAAGTCAGTAAACTGATGATTTGTGGCTGAAGAATAATGCAGACCTTCATTCTATGAAAATATGTCACGATGAGAAGAAACAGAAATAAAATCTGGTAAAAAGATTAACGTTTCTGTCCATAGAGCAAGTGACTGGTACTTGATAATCAGCTAAATAATTTCTATCGGCTAGAATCCTGAAGGTGATGGACCAATTGATGAGGTTGTTTGGGTGTTTAAGGTAGTGGTGGTTGAATGTTGTAAATAGTGGTTTAATTCTTTTACTATATCCAGAATCTTCCAATATACTTTGATTTGTGAGAGATGGTAGTTGTGAAGGGCCTTGAAAAACCCTCATGGAGATTGTAAGCCACATTATCCAAATAGATTAGCTCAACTCAGTTGCTTATGTTATTAATCAGGGGTAGTATAGCGATCAACAAACAAGAAAACCGTAACTGTGGGAGTTTGGCATAAGAATGATTATTGCTTTATATTTTATGCTCAAGATTTTTGTTAGCGTTGTACAATACTTCCCTATTTACAATCTTATCTAATAAAAACATAATGGAAAAGGGCAACTTTTTTCAAAAGTACTAAAAGCTCTCAGCAGAGGATATTTTAGGAGAAAATCTCATATTGCAAGTAATACTGATAAGCTAAATCTACTTTTGTCTTTGTTATCCCATCTGTAAGGCAACTATTAATAATATTTGAAGGTGATTTAATATTCAAGCTGATGTTTTTCTCTTTAAATTACAAATTCTAGTTTAAAGAGCTCTTTACCCCCTTTGAGATATTTTAGGTTCCCACGTGTATTGGAGTTAGAAAATGTGTCTTCTTAATGTGCAGTGTGTTCATTGCAGCCTCGGGGAAATCAAGAAGCAACAGCTCTCTGAACTAAGCTTAACTTTACATCATTCTGAACAAGGGGCTTTACTTACTGTAACTCAGTTTTGTATGGTGATAAAATTATTTATTGAGTTGTGGAAGCTATTTATTTAATCCTAATGTAAAGTTTATCTTTTAAAACTCTTGTAACACTTAATGAATAAAAATTAATGAGTACTAATTTTATCCATGTTTGTCTGTGTGGTGTATTCGTGTATGGTATGCACACATGTATTCAGGTGTATATGTAGAAGCCAGAGAAAGAAATATATGTGTGTCAGTGTGATGTATCTGTACATGGTGTGTTCACATTTGTGTGCACGTCCATTTGCAGAGGCCAGAGAAATACATCACTCTCCACCATATTCTCTTGAACCAGGGTCTATCATTAAATCTCGACTTATGCTAATGGACAGAAAGTCCCAGACATCCCCCTGTCTCAACGAGTCACAGATCTGGGTTTACAGGCATACATGCCAACACAGCCACCATTTTTATATAGGTGCTAATATCCATTAGAGTCCTCATACCTTTGGAGTAATGTTCTTTCCTACTGAGCCATCTGCCCAGCCCTGAGGAATAACAACTACTGAGTTATTTTAAATGAAAGAATAGACTCAAGTAAACAAAAGGAGTTCATCTGCCTGTACAATGGCAACATGATGAGGCACATATTTTCCAAACTCAACCTTACTTTCTAAGCTCGACCTGAACGTATTCTGTAACTTATTCTTCACTCCAATTTATCACATCTTGGTGAATTGTAGCATTTCTGATAGAAAAGAATAGTACAATTGGAACTTGGTCCAGTGGCTTCTTTGTAGTAACAGTAAAACTCCTGCCAATTTGTAAAGTTACACAAAATGATCAGCTGGGAAACAAAGCTGCCCAACACATTTCTAGTTGTGCTTCAGTTTATTCTCTATTTCTATATCTTTTTTATAATAATAATAATAATATAATATATAATATAATAATAATAATATTAAGTTCATAGACCAAAAATGAACTTTCCTTTTGTTTAAAGCTAACATTCAATTTGTGTGCATTAAATTCTCCATAGTAATGCTCTGTTATGTTTTTTTTATCATAGACTAATATTTTGGATTTCATCATTTTATAGAATATCCTAGACTTCTAAAGAATAATGGGATCTCAGCATAATACTTTTTGATTCCATGACAACAAGCTTCCAAGAACTCATTTTCAATGGAAGCCAATATCTAGTCAATGCATCAAGGTCAACAGTGCTCCAGGAACTAGAGAGAGGGTGCTTTTCTCTTTCCTTTAACACTGCCAAATCTATGGTCAGCATAAAATGCATAATTCCCTTTATCTTCATATTACAGAAAGCATATTATTTGTAAGTCTTTTAAAGTAGACTGAGATACCATTTAAGAATACTCCAAAATTGAAGATCTAAAACAGCATAAAATTTTATTCAATGCCCATGTGCTTTGTCCTCACAAACAACTCTTCACTGTAACACATTCCCTAAGCTCTAAGAAATTAACCATGTTAGAGTGGGACATCAACATTAAACATCAACATTAAACATCAATATTAAACAACTCACTGCATCAAGGAAAAGATCATTCAATCTCAAGACAATTCTGAATGGAAACAATAACAAAAAAGCAAAAACAAAAACTCCAATTGAGCCAGAAGCTGGACTTCACCACTAATTTCAGTTCTATGCTCCTCAATGCTGTCTTTGTGTCAAGCACTGTGTTAACCACTAAGGGGTAGGCAATAAATGAAATGTACAGTGAGCATGCAAAACAAATAAAGTTCGTTGTTGGTAAGAAAATCCTCCAAACATCTGGTTACCTGGCCATAGAAAATCATGATTCCCAGAGGGTATAAGACCCTAGTTTCCCATATAACTAATCCCAGCACTTCACTGCCTTGAACCTTCTTTTGAATGAACTCTTCTCTTCTCTTCTGATGTAATTTCTTGTTTGGATACAAGGTTTCTACGTTGTAACTCTGCTGTCCTGTAACTGACTCTGTAGATCAAACTGGCCTAGAATTCACAAAGATCTGCCTGCCTTTGCCTCCTGAGTGCTGGGATTAAAGGCATGAGCTGCTACTGCCCAGCCTGATATCATTCTTAATGTCCCTGGAAACACCAAGGAAAAGTCAGTTCTCCCCTGACATTTTCCACAAAAATTTCAAAGCAAGAATAAAATTAAGCTTCCAAGCAGCCAGCTAACACTGACACTTGATTTTCATGCCAGCTAGCAATCCATAGTTTTAAAACATATTTCCAGATTCTGGGAACAAAATTGGTGCAGGGAAGCTCAATACCATGTAGCATTTCACATTTATCCCTATAAAGTTTCATCTTGGTCATTTCTAACTGACATAACATGCACTGAGTTTTTATATTCAAAATATTGTGGAATTCAAGTTTTAGCAGTTATACTATTCAATACTAACTTCTGGTGCTAGTAATTAGCAGTTATCATTGTTGTTTGTATCCTTCACACCCAGTACTAGAATATATTTGGGGAAAGGGAGAATAAAAGTATGCAGTTACATGCTAGTACTTAAGATTGAGAAAGGAAGGGGACAGGAGAGAAGGTAGGAGTGAACAAGGAAGAGAGGGAGGGAGGGAGGAGGGAAGACTACTTCATTTGAAATGTAATGGTATTAATTACAGATCAAGAAAGTGAAATTCATTATGCTATAGATAACTCGCTAACATTTGGTTGCATGGTAAAATGTCCAATTAACATAGGAATGGATCTTAGAGATCAAGCTGTTCTGAAAGAGTCAAAATAGGAATGTACAGGCAGCACAAATGGTAGTCAACAGGAAGGGCTAAAAGAGAAATCACTAACATCTTGAATTTTTAATAGTAGATTAATTTAAATACAAGATGCTAATGTTACCTTTCTCATTCTAAGGGATTATGGTAAAACCCATGCCCACAATATAAAATGCATTCATTGTAACATGAATCTGCTCCATGACAATGAATATTTCTTTAGGGAACTGACATCAAAATAGTTTCTAGCTTTTTGCTCTTGAAGCTTCTAGATTTTATCTTCATATTTGCGTGCATAATTTGCTGGTTTTAAAAATATATACATTGAAGCAAGAGGGTCAGAAGTCCAAGATCATCATTTGTTGCACAGCAATAGTGAGTCCAGCCTGAGCTACATGAACCCCAGTTCTATAATGAAATAAAATAATAAAATAAAATAAAGTACAGTACTACTAGAAGCCACAATAGGAATTCGAGCACTAGAATATTACATAAGGTTAAATTCACTCAATAAGATTTCCTGCAAAGATGGAACAGAGATTTTCTCTAATCATGACACCTCTGCTTTTGTCTGAGAAATGGGGGAAAGTGTGATTGGAACCTTCCTTCTCCACTCAAAAGGCTTTTAGGTTTTCTCCTCCATTTTGTGAGTAGGTCAGAGAACCCTAGTTGATTGTTGCTTTTCTCTTAAACTATAGATATGTCCAAAATGCAGTTGCACTCAAAGAAACACTGACATGATCAGAGACTGCCCCCTGCCTTCCTACATTGCAATACAGTTCTGCTGCTGTTTTTCATTTTTAGAAAAGAATCTTAACCAACTTTTAAAAGATTTCATGTATAATAAGCTGTCGAAATATGATATATTTTATCACTCAGTGACTCTGAATGAGGAAACATAAGAGGCGTTTGCTATGTTAAAAACTGTAAAAGATTATCTTTAGATATTCCATACTCCAATAAAGGACACTACGGATCTGTTGCTGGAATTTTTTTTCCGGTTAAGAAAAAAATATGAAATGCCAAAACACTATTTGATACAATTACAGAATTAAAAAAAAAAAACTCTAGTTATCACAGTTTGCTTTAAAGTATGAAATATATATGGGCAGAAGGATTATCAGACTGTCTTGCATTTATATTCTCTTGTAAACAAGGAAAAAAAAAAAAACTACCCCGGTAAATTTTGTTTAACTTCTTTGGATTTGTGAAAGTAATTATTTGCCTTGAAGTATTTTGCTAGAATCGGGGTACTCATTTTTAAATCTCTCTTACGATCTTTTGGGGTGTTTTAGTGGCTGGAATTTATAAGACAGTTCTCAAATTTTCTTATCGTGAAGGACATTTTCCTACTTAATAACAAATTTCTTTACTTTCTTCCTGACTTCTATATCAATAATTCGGAAACACATGCATAGCAGACAGAAGACACCCCCCGGGGCGGAGGGGACAGGCGGGGAGTATTGGGAATGCTTACTGTTCCTGGGAACAGTATTTGCATCAAACTGGGAGAATTGATTTTCAATGACTTTTTGTTTCCCAAGAAAAGTTCCCCAGACTTGAAGAAGTGACAGGAAAACAATGAAAACTTCCCCCCTGCCTTAAGTGCCTGAAAAACCTCTACAACTAAGCATGCCTGAAAGAGTTTGTATAGAATTTACTCCTCCAAATTTAACGCGTGCCCTAAATGTCTCCCTGCAATGTGTTTGTTCTCCGGGAGCAGTGTTTCCCAAATCCCCAAAGCTCCTGAGATCACCAACTCTCCCTAAACAGCTGCCCAGACAACTCAGACTGGTGTGATGTGCCCCAGACGACAAGAAAGTGGAGCCGCTGTTCCCTGGCTGAAACCAGAGCTCAGAAGCCCGCTGCATCCTGCTCCTGCTCAGCATCACCGGCTCCAGGCCTTGGCGAGAGCGCCGCTCAAAGGCAAGCTTGCCTGCGGTTGTCAGGCTATGCTCCTAAGCCTGACAGCGCTTTAGCACACTGCCCTGCTAGCTAACTTTCTGTCCGACCCATCACAGGGTGGGCTTCATTTCTTATCTCTTGTCCAAACTTTTGTATTTCCCCAGGGAGGAAAGAATAACCTAAAGAGCGAAATATGGAATAAAAAGGAATAACTATCGTCCTTGCTACCCTCGTCCTCAGTACTTGTATTTGCTCTGGTCAAGTGATCCGAGCCTGAAACCTCGTGAACTGGCAAAAGAGAACAGGTTTGGGTTGATGGTATCTTTCCAAGCCACTGTGAGCTGTTTTTCCTCTAGTGAATATGTCATAAGGGTTTATTATTACAAACGTCTCAGCCTCTGACACAGTCAACAGAAGTCGCGATAGAAAAGGACATAGGAAAGCATTCCACTTTCGCGATCATTAAAAAAAAAAAAAGACACATGGGGAGCGTTAAAAGATGAGTGTTTGATTATTTAAAGAGAAGACATACGTTTTCTCCTTGGTATTTATAAAAATACTTTTCGCTAACAAAGCGAATCTACAGATACAAGTGTGGTGCAGTCTGCGGACTTGGCAGCGCTGTCGCGGCCACCTGTGTAGCAAGCATCATACAGGAACATTCAACAGATGCTTCAAGCAAACTGCGATGGATTTTTTTTCCTTGCGAAAAAAACAAAAGGAAAAAGAAATCGGGCATTGTACAGTATGTGTATTGCCAAATTAAATTTCAAAAGCCTTGCAAAGTGGTTGAATTTATTAAAGATAGAGAGAATCCTGATCCTCAGACGTCCTTCTTACAATAGTTAGAGCTCCTCTTCCAAATATAGAGGCACAAAGAGAAATATTTGACACCAAGGCACACAGAATAAAGAGGAGACGTAACTCTTTTCAATTCTCCCAACTTGTCCTTCATCCTCTCCTTCTATAGATACCGGAGTCAATGACAGTCCCATAGCTGCAGATTGATGCCGTCTTTTCTGAATTTTTCTGGGTTTGACCTTTGAAACCACTACACTGCCCTTTTGCTGTCTTTTCTACATAATCACCCCTCAGCCCTCTGATCCCAAGTAGCTGTACTAGTCTGGATCTCTTGCTCTGATCCAGCTGCTCCGAGCAGGACGTGGGGAGGGGGAGCTCTCTATTTCTCCAAGCAGGTGTCCATGCTGCAGAAACACATATGTGCCCCCGACACACACACACACACACACACACACACACACACACACACACCACCTCTATTCATTCCCTCTGAAGAAAAATCTGCTCCATCCTCTTTCTTTTCGGTAGTATCTCCTCTCCTAGGCTTGGTTTTGATGTTACTGCGGCATCTTGGCCAGGTGGCCCAGATGAACCTCTGCACTGCAGCCTGAACACAGCGGACACCGGCCTGGAGGCACTTGAGAGTTAATGGTGAAGAGATCAGCTTACTGGGTTGCAGCTGAGTATATAGGCAGTTGTCAAAAGGGAGCTTTTTTTTTTCTTCTTCCCTGACCTTACTTTTGTGTTTATGCCTTGATAGCCTTTGAGGAGGCTAGGCAACTAACTGTGCCTCCTAAACTCTGTTAGAGATACTTTCAGCTTCCTGAGAAAACCGAATGAGCTACCTTAAGTTCTATTTCTAAGTGCTTAGCAGAGTGTGTGGGGTACCATCAAGAAGGAATTAAAATCTGCCACCTATGGTCTTAGAAAGCCCAATGTTTTGCTTTCTTCCTTTGAATTTAAGGGTACTGGCATGGATGAGAAAGTCAGCCATCAAACAGGGCTTAATGCTTGATCCTGTCAATGAGTTAAGAACTTGTTCCTGGTGGAGGGAAGAGCAAGAGACCCTCAGAAGGAGTTTTAAGAATGAGTGCAATTTATGACTTTGAAAGTGTACTCTGAGAACTAAAGCCCCCCTCCCCATGTCCATGTGTGTGTGTCTGTCTCTCTGTCTCTGTTTCTCTGTCTCTGTTTCTCTCTCTTTGTCTCTGCCTGTGTCCTGTGTCTCTACCTCTGTCTCTCTACCTATGTATGCATCTCTCTCTCTCTCTGAGTCTCTTGTCTCTGTCTCTATCTCTGTCTCTGTCTCTGTCTCTCTTTCTGCGGTATGTATTTAAAGTTTGAATCTTTGAGGGTCGAATCTTGAGACTTTCCCCAGCCCCTATCTTATGCCCTGGATGACCTCAGTTTCCCTGAGTCCCTGTGCCTTCCAAATCAAATTAATCACTTCCCTACCCACGCCACAGGGTCTCATGATCCCTTGCCAGCAGATTCCAGATGCACCAAGATTCCAGTCCAAACAGGCCTGGAGCAGTGTAACCCTGAGCACCGATTGGCTCTTCTAGCTCCTCGTGGCTCCTCCCCTCATCCCTGGTTTTGCCTAAGAGCCTGGTGCAGCCTTACCAGCTCTGGATAGGCGCTCTGGTGCTCACCGAGGAAGCTTCCTCGTGTGCACTAATCTTAATGATTGAGCCCTTGGAGCAGCAAGATTGTTAATCTTGGCTGCTCCTTTGGCCTGTCTATCCCTTACCTTCCTATTGCATATGAACTTTTCTTCGTTCTGCACATCGTTTGTCGTCGGCGTCGTGGAGATCGTCGTGGTGCTCCGGTGGTGGTCTTCGTCCGCTTAGAATAGTGTAGTTAGTTAGGGGCCTTCAAAGAAGAAAGAAGAAGCGATTGGCGCGGAGATGCTGGAGGTGTCAGTTACTATGCTAGAGTAGGGTAGTGAAACAATACCAGCCAAACCTTTCCGGGGGTCGCAGGTTGCCCACAGGAGGTCGACTTGCCGGCGCTCTCCTTCGCGCCGAGCTCCCTCCATCCTTCTTTCCGTCTGCTGAGACGCGAGGTTGCGGCGCGCAGCGCAGAGCAGCGCACTGACTGCCGCGGGCTCCGCTGGGCGATTGCAGCCGGGTCCGTTTCTCGTCTAGCTGCCGCCGCGGCGACCTGCCTGGTCTTCCTCCCGGACGCTAGCGGTAAGTTGGAGCCCCCGGGCGGCATTGCTAGCTGAGACCCTTATGATTTGGCTGGGGAATTGGGTCGGAGAGCGTGGACAGGTCCCGGAAGGTTGCAGCCTGCAGGACCTCACTGGTTCTGGAGGATGGTGAGGAGCGACTCTGAGCGCTCAGATCGCGGGAGGCTGGGGTCTCCTCTGGAAGGAGACAGGAACATAGGTTTCACTAAAGGAGCACCAGAATCTCGAGGAGGTTGGAAGATCGGACTCCAGATGTAGGCGCTAGAGGGAGGCAAGGATCTAGAGACCCTCGCGCTCAGGGAAAGCTGGGAGAGTAAGACTGGGGTGGGGTCTCCAGAAGTAAGGGGAGGGGGGAGGGAGCCAGAAAGGGGTGGGAAGGAGGAGGAGTAAAACTGAACGCGAGGGTCTCTGATTGAGGAGTTGGGCTGAGGAGGGTGCAACCGATATATAAACTGTTCACCTTATTAAGAAATCCGACTCGGGCCAAGTGGGAGGGGGCTCAGGGCTTGAGGTAAAGGGAGAGGGGCTGGGCGCGGGGGAGTGGGGGGGGCAAATGATCTCTATTATGTTCTCGTTGAAACCGACCCTCATTTTCGGCGGGTCTCAGTGAACACACGTAACTCTGGGAGATAACACACTGCGGATCTGTGTCTTGGTCTAACAGCTGCTGGCTGAATTTGAACAGCGTTGCTGATGGTCACGTAAGTTTAAGAGGATAGCATAAGGGTATCCGGCGAGCCTTTTTATTAGCTTACCTAAGTCATTTGGGGACAGTTTTATATTTGAAAAGGATTGCGGGAAAGTCTCCAACGCTGCCTCTTAATCCGGTCTCTTTGCTCACTTTAACCTGACAAGCAGTATTAACAGCATACCACGGAATTACTAAACACGAACAGGTTGCTGGTTCCTGGTGCGACATAAAGTTCGTCATTGCAAAACGTGTCTGTGTGTCTGTTTCTTTTCTGCGCCGAGCCCTTTGCGTCTTGCTTCCTGTTAGATGTTAGTGGGTGATTAAGGTGACAAAGTCGCCACACTGTGTTTGAGACCCCTTATTTTAAGTGACAGCGACCCTCTAACAAACACAGCAGGTGACATTCAGCAGTTAGAGGATATTTAATTTATTTCAGGATCACTGCCAGTACCTGGCAGGTTCTTCATTAATATTTACTGGTGTAAGTCCCATCTGAGGAAATCTTAGCTGATTTCCTTAATGTATATGCCACCCCCCAACACACACACCATATATCTTTTACTTAGGGTAAGCTAGGAAAATGCCCATCAATGGGGAAATGGCATTGAACTAAAATGTTGCAGTGGGGGGGGGGGGGGAGAAAATGTTGCGCAGTGAGTAATCTCTGCTCTCCCAGTTTGTTGCAGACAATCGTGACCTCACATAAGCAGTGTTGACAAAAGATGTTGAATCAAGACAAATTTTAAATATTTTTCATTAAGAAGGTCATATATATTACATACATATATACATATATGTATATAAAATCATTCACTCTGACAACTAAAACATTAATATAGTATACATAAACTGTCACCTGGAGTTGACCACGAATGTACAGACAATGAGAAAAAGCAATTAACATGCCCCACAGAATATTATTTCTTCAATTATATTGCAGGGTTTACCCCCCCATCTCTCTCTCTCACACACATACACACAAACACACACACACACACACACACACACACACACAGACATACACACACACACACACACACAGAGACATACACACACACACACACACACACACACACACACACACACACTGCCCTTTAAGATGAGTATAATTTTGGCACCTTTCTGTTTGGGAATCATCTACAACTCCCTATGCCACCCTATAGGTAGGGGATTTTTTTTTTTTACATACTTTGAGGAGGTAGATATTTAATTATGTTTTTCATTCACTAAACTTGTTCTTCTTGTCGTCTTGGGAAGTAAAGAAAGTATTTGCTGTGTGCACATAATTTCTCTCCTAGTAGCACCTATCATCTACATCAGCAAGCCCAACTCAAGCCTGAATGTCAGAAGGTGGGTAAGGCTTGTGGTTGCAATGTCAAGGTAGGATTTGGGGTGTTTATGCCAATGCTGACAGGATTTTTTTTTTCTATCTGCACAACAGAGGGAGGGCTGTTAACCCTTCCTCTGCTGTCTTTCTTTTCTGCCATATAGAGTGGCTATGGATGACAGAGATGACTTTTTCAGGTAATAACATGAAAGGTTTTGGTGCAGTACGAATTCACAGGAGGAAGAAGAAGAGAGAACTGATATTTTTGAGAACCTTCTGAATGCCAGACAGGGATTCAAAAGTGTTATATATATATACTTTATTTCATAATATCTTCATAGCATCATTACAAATAGGAAAATAGTATGTCGAATGTTATTGGTACCAAGCAGGTTTCCCCTCCATTTCTGAAGACACTCTCATTGATTAAGGCAAAGAAACACAAAGTATTCTTTGTGCTTACAAGGGTATCTGAGAAGAACATATACATTTCTCCAGCACCAGAAATAAATACTCAATGTCCTGGGCTTCAATCAAGCATTTACCTAGCATGTACAAAGCCTCAGGATCCATCTCTAGCTTTGTAAAAAAAAAAAAAAGCTTTTTTCCCTAATTTTAAGCTGGATACCTCTCACAATGTGTCACTAATCCACTAAGGATTTAAGAAATATGATCACGGGCACCCACTGTGACTCACAGAAGACAGTAGATTTCCCCTGTGAAAAATAAACTCTAAATTCTGTTAGGTTTGCAGTGTTCTCACAATTGCTTGAAATTTAACTATTTAGGAATATTTCTTTATTTGGCTTATAAAAACTCCTCAGTAATAGTCGGAAACCTGAATGAATATTCAGTATCTTACTATTTCATTGTATTTTCTCCAAATAAGAGCCATGTATGTTTCCAACTACAGGAAACACAAAAACAAACAGAGTTTAGGGTAGAGATTTTCAGGAACCAATATGAATTGTCTTCAGCTGCTCTTAAATTGTTCAAGGCCTAAGACAGAAGCTTGCAGTTTGCTGAGTCCTGCTGCAAAACAATAATTAAGTTCCAGGATCTAATGGCTCCTTAGTCTACAGACTATTTGGTTAATGTCATTAAAGTGTATCTTATCACTTCACTTTATAGCAGTGGAATCCTTCAAGAAACAAGAATATACAACACATGTTGAGATTATTTTTTAGTAGAGCACCTTGAAAGATTAATGTCTAAGGAAATAATTGCCTAATCAGCTCACTAATTAGGTAGCCATGAGCCAACTATGAAAACTTGAATATATATATATATGGGTTAATAAGATATTATTGTAATACAATAGGATATAGTAATATAATATATGGTAATATAATAAATTAACCTTGATCATTGTGAAACATTGTAACATACATTGATTTTTTAATGAGTTCACAAAGTAGTATTTTATATTATCATTTGTCATCATTATAAAACACCATTGTTTTTTTTTCCTATGTATTGTACTGTTGGATCTCAGAAGGAAATCACCCGTCATCAGCCTAATGAATATTCAACCATTGAATCTATCACTGCCTTTGATCAAAAATATTATGATTTCTTTAAATACTGAGAACATAGTTTTAGAGCATCCTAATAATCTCCATTTCGTACACTCAGCATTGCAAACAACCAAGATTTTAAGGTGGCCCATCATTTAACCAGTCACTTGCAGACATGTTAATGCAGAATCAGAATGATATGAGCAGGATTTAAAATAAGATGCACAAGAGCTGGAATATTGAGTTTGTGTACCACGACCCAGCACCTACCTCTACTCTTTTTGCTGATTCACCCTTCCAGCTATGGTTAAGACTGTGCTACCTACACTGTCCTAAAGATACTTACCAGTTAAAGGATATGTGTATATCTAGATGTCATTTAGTATCATAATTAAAAGGTTATCCTGATTTATAGATGGTTGTCTACATGGTCTAATCTGAGAAGAACTAGAAAAGCCTTTTGGCCCCCAAGTTGCCTTTATGGCCTATTGTAGCACTTGAAATCATATATTCAGGAATATTCTTCTTTCCTTCTGGTAGTGTTCCTTTTTTAAAAACTATATTTAACAAATATCCACTTAAAGGGCTAGCAATGCCATTGCCTATGAATAAAGCATAACTGTATACATAGCTATCAGAAAGCTTTGAGAACTTCACTACCTCACACAACAGCCACAGGTTGGTATTTTAAATTTTCATACAACATTGTATCCTTATGAGTCCATAAAAAATACATCTCCTAACATCACGTTTCTTTTGGAACATGGATAAACACTGAAAATATGTAGGTGTTTGGTCATTTCATCTCAAGTTTCTAAACATTCTCCTTACACAGGATAGCGAGTAGAAGATATTTTCTAGGGAATAATAAAGGGAGCATATTTCTGATCAAAATAATGAACAAACGAGAAACAGTGAATGAATTGAAGTCTCCCAGGAGGCAAACTAAATTATTGTGATAGGAGTTTGCCAAGCCTTAGAGGAAAGAATGTGAGTAGTGTATTTGGCCTTCTACAGAAGATGAGGCAGATGGACTGATAGTGAAGTAGCAAGGGCTAGAGTTCCAAGTCTGGGGGGTGCAGGTATTATAAAATCTGAAAACAACTAAAGACTATAGAGCCACGCCAGCTAATGTTCAGATAAATATATCAGTGGATTAAGTGGATACGGCCACCATGTCATTTCATTCTCATGAAAACATATTTCTTCTTTAATGTCATTAGTGAAATGCCTTTGACTAAAATGTCTTGTGTTCGTATTGTTTTTAAAAGTTCATTTTAAACTCACATATCTCATATTTTTGGAACCTCACATTCAGGAATTCAATGTTTTTCACATGCAGCTTCCCTTCCTACAATCAAAGCAAGAAGACGTGATCAGGTTAGCAAGTAGTTTTCTTCTTAAGAAAATAGTAAAGGACAATGATAATAGTACCCATGATTCACTGAACATTTCTGCATAATACATAATACATATGTATGAGAGGTTTACATATGTTTTATCATTTGAGCCTCCCAACCATTTCATGAGAAGGTGATAGTATTGTATTTCGGAAAACTGAGGCCCACAAGCAGGTGAAATAATCTGCTCAACTGTGATGTCTAAACTCATGCCTGCAAGCAGGCAGTTTTGCATCCATAGTCAAGTTGTTACACAGTAAACTCTGTGGTTTCTGTTTAGGCATTCGTTTATACTATAACACTAGGCTTTAAACAGATGGATATAGATATGAAGATATTATTATTGATAATCTACATTAACCCTTACCACTTCAAGGCAATAAAATAGGCATATAGATTTCATGTAGGTTTAGTTACCAAATTTTAAAAATCAGATAAAATAATTTAGAAATATTGATTCCACCAGGCTTGTAGGTAAGCTGCTGAGTGAAAGATGTGTGTGACACACAAGGTTTTAATATCAGCATTCAGGAGCACGGTGACTTTAAATTTGAAGCATATGTGGTGTTCCAGGTCTGGTTGATGCCCTGCCTCCTGCGGTAAGGTTTTGCTGACTGGCACTTATATATGATGAAGCCCTTGTCTAAAATCTGTAAACAATTAGCAAATTTTAATTGATTATGTTGCCAACTGTAGGAACTTAATGTTTTGTACCTCTAAGAACCCAAGCTTCTAACACAATTACCTTCCTGGATATAAATTAGGACAATTAAAGATTTGCAAATCTTAGATTAGCTAAAGTTTAGTCCTAATATACAGAATTTTATTTTCTATTTCACAGTAATATATATGCATGGCATATGTCATGTGTGTGTATGTGTGTGCTTGACTACTCGATAGGTGGTAAACACATGCTTAATGTTTAAGGACAGTTTCACATTCTAGGTCTATTCCATAACTTCACTACAACTTTAACCAGTTAACACAAATATCCACATTCTTTTTGTGATGTGTTTTTATGGGTGAGTCTAATTTTTTTTCTTTCTAGTTATAGGATATCAAAAGTTGCCATTCTTAAATTGCTTACAGTGATAAGATCATGAAGGAGTTCAGTTTTGCAATTTAAAATATTTAAAGTTAACTCTAATTTATAACTTGTTGGTACATTATTCTATTATTTTTCAGTTATCCATTGACTCCTGGAAGTTTAATAGAACCGTACTTTACATATTCACATATAATCTAAAAGAGCTTCTAAGAAAATTCATGCTTCTGTTCTTGTGTGAAGTAAATAAAAAGGATCTGTTACTTTTCTAGCAGTATTTTTAAACTTACAATTTAAGGAAACAAAAATGAATAGGTTAATTGATAGGCTTATTTCTTTAGCCCTTTATCACAAATCTACTTTAAAATCATTGCAAATTACAATAATGATACAATGATTCTTGCTCTTCCAAATATTTAAGTAGCCAATATAGTTGTAGAAGAATTAATCTCCTTTCATTGGATAACAGTCTATCTCAATTTTTTAAATACATGTATTATCGAACCTCAGTCAATTTTCTAAATTTTACTTAATTAAATCTATAAAAATGTACTGTCTGTATTAATCAACTATATGTTATGTATATGGAATATATATTATATTTATAATATATAATATTATATATTTGTAATATATTATATCATATATATCACATATATAATAATTTGGAGTATATATCCAGATATATATTCCATTTTATTATATTTCAGTTATAAGATAAATAACCTGTAAGGATTATGGAATTTCATCAAGTGTTATTTTAAGGTCTTAGTATATCTCCAGGGCTTTAGATGACTGATAGAAGCTAACATACGTATTATATAAAACTTTATAAAAGAAACTAGTCTTCAGAAAAGGCAGTTCCATGAAGTAATATAGTTCTGCAAGCTATCAAATGGGTAACATTCATTTCTCTTCCTTTTATTCCCCCTCAGAATAAATGAGAGCAAAATGTGACTTATCCATTTTCTTTCAGATGTACCACTTCTTTTTTTTTTAAATTTCCAATGTGATTAAAGACTCTTATTGCTAGTTCTTTAAATATCACTGCCAAAAAAAAAATCTTTACCCCATATTTGAGCTGAACACATCCTCCACTTGATCACAACTCACAAATAATGCAGAGTATTTACAGAGTTGATAGCAATAAGATGACAAAGTAGTTGTGAGATGCCAATAATAATTATCTATTTTTATTACCTGATTACCGTATTACTTTATTATCAGGTCAATTATAAAATAATGACCGTCTGTTAAGGTAGGACTTCGAGAAATGGCAGCAGACTAATTCTCATGCTTAGTTCAGGGGAAAACGTAAAGTTTTGTCATAAAAAGTGAAGAAGAAAGGTATTTTTTTTGCTGACGACAAAGCCAAGAAGCAAAAGTCAGGCGTGGTGTTATCTTCCTGAAACTGTGTACTCCCTAGGTTGATGCAGGCGACTAGTGAGTTGAAGACTTGGTTGTGTTACAAATCAAGTTGTCATGAAGTACATAGCAAAATCCTCTCTCACAACAAACAAACACAAATAAAATAAATAATGCTTAAAATGCAAATGCTTTCATTCTATACATACTATATAGAGAAAGCCACTGATCATACTAAAAGATCATCTAATGTCATAAAATTATCACAAATTTCAATTTTATTATAAAGAAAATAGATTTTTACTCACTACCTGGTACTTAGCATATTGTGCTTTATGTAACTTTTATACTTTGATTTTAACTTCATACTTTAAGTCTCAGTGATTCCTATCTGCCAGGCATGATATTAAAGATTTTATAAATATTGTCTTGGATATTAAGTTGGGTATTATGTATCTATTTTATCAGGTTATATATTCAAAATAAAGGTTGTATTTTATTCATGTTTCTATTCATAGGTGTCTATATATTATGGTCTACTTCAATACACTTTTGCTGAATAATTATTATATAAAAATGGAAATGGTTTTAAGCTGCAAACTTGAGAGTTAAGTGACCTGAGTTCTACTCTTTTATGAGCCTCTGTATCCTTTGCTGTTCAAAGAAGAAGTCCTGGGCAGCTCAGTAGTAACGCACTTACCTAGCATGCTGGAAGGTCTTTGGTTCAGTTCTAAGCACTGAAAGAAAAGAAAAAAGTAAACTGTATGGTTACTAATATCCTTTCAAATACTATAAAGTTAAGAAAAATTTCAAAGATTTTCTAGTTCTGAAAACTGACTTCAAATAATAATGCTGAGATACTAGAATGTTCCATCTCAGAATATAATAGTTATGATTCTTCAACCACACAAGAAATAGTTACCCAAGCAAATACCAGTCTTTACCTCTGGTCTTGAACCTGTCATTTTCCCATTCACCCCAGTGTCCTTCATTTGAAATGATTGGACTTTAAGGATAACTAAATGATAATGTCCATTATTTTTCTTCTATTGCTTGAAGTGAAGTTAAGAGATTCTTACTAGCAGGAACAAAACTAACATAATTACCCCTAGTGGCCTAAATTCAATGGTAATGCAGTTCCAAACCTTACGAAAAGGAGTTGTTCAATGATGTCAGAAACCATAAAGTTATACTTTACTGTCAACCTAGTATATCACTTGCCAACTTCCTTAAGCTATGTGTTATTTAAAGAATAATTATTGTTGATTTTTTCTTTAATAGAATTTATAACTAATATCCATGGCTGAGTGTGATGACCTCTGTCTGTAGTCCCAGACCTTGAGCAAGGGAAGGCAAGAGGGTTAGAAGTTCAAGGTCATCTCTGACTACATCAGGTGTTCAATAGCCTAAGCTGCATGAGACACTGTTTTAAAACACAAACACACATGCACTCACATGCACACACACTCATACAGTGCACACACACATGCACTCACATGCACACACACTCATACAATGCACAAACACGTGCACTCATACAATACACACACATTCACACACACATGCACACACATGCACTCATGCACACACACTCATACGATGCACACATGCTCATACAATGCATACATGTACACATACACACATGCATTCATACAATACACACATACTCATACAATCCACAAATGTATGTACACACACATGCACTCATATAATACACACATACAAACACACACATATGCCCTCACATGTACACAAACTCGTACAATGCACACATACACATGCACAGTCACATGCACTGACATGCACACACACTCATACGATGCACACACATACGCACACACAAATGCACAAACACATGCACTTACATGCCCACAAACTCATGCAATGCACACACATACATGCACTCACATGCACACACATTCATACAATGTACACATACTCATAAAATGCATACACATACACACACACACGCACACACACATGCACACACATGCATACACACTATATAGTGCATACACATACACACACATGCACTCACATGCACACAAACGCATACAATCCACACACATATGCACACACACAATGCACACACACATACATACACATATAGACACAAATTCTAGCCATGTTTAATTGTGTATATAACATAATACTTATGAAGAGAAACTGAAGTCTTTAAAAACATTTTTAAATTTTGGAATGTCTTCTAAACACACAGAAGTCAAAAAGGTAAAAGATAAATGAACCAAAATACTTCACACAAGGTTATTTTTAACAACAAAATTCCAGGGATTCATATTACCAGCCTGTGAACATAGATAATTCATTATTATCCATAGTAAAAAAAATGGAAATATTTTCTGTTTCTTCATTTTATTATATACTACCTAACAGTACATTTATAATATTCTTCCTAATATGTATTTTATATTATTTTTGTTATTATGTAAATTTTGTTGTCATGCATTATATATATATATATATCTCCAAACATTGTTTTTTTGGTGGAGGTTTCACTGTGTAAGCCTCCCTATCACTATGTAATATAGACCAATCTGACCTCAAATTCGCCATCCTTCTATCATTGATAACAGAATGTTGGGATTGCATATATGCACCACCACACCCAGCCTATGATAGGTTTATATTTCAACCAAAGAGCTAACCTTATATTCTAGAAAATGCTTTTTCCCCTCTTTCAATTAATTTATTTTCTAATAAAAGTAATACAAAGCTGAAAATGCTTAAAAATATAATCATAGAACACCCTTATTAGTGGTAGGTCTACTTTTTACATAGTAATTGCATTTATGTCTGGTTATATATCATTTCTACATGTTCTCTTATTTGATTTTCAAATTAACAACAAATTAGGGCCCACATTGTAACATTACTTATGCAAATGAGATAAAAACTAATAGTAAATAAGTTTAAATATTATATCTGTGATCACACACTTAATTGTTCAACCATTGGAATACTTTCTCATTCAAGATTACATAGTATTCCCTCTATCTTCTTTGTTAAGGATAGTTTCACAGAAGTTTGGGCACTGATAAATAGATGACATGATTAAATAATTGTAAGGGCTTGGTATGCTCTTGGTGGTACAGTGTTTGGTTAACATGTGTGAGGCCCTGAGTTTCATCTCTGGCACCATTAAAACAGAAGTCATATAGAGAGGTGTATGTGTGTGTGTGTGTGTGTGAGAGAGAGAGAGAGAGAGAGAGAGAGAGAGAGAGAGAGAGAGAGAGAGAGAGAGAGAGAGAGAGGGAGAGGAGAGAGAGAGAGAGGAGGGAGGGAGGTGGAGAGACAGAGATAGACAGAGGGTAGAACTTACTCTGGGATGATTAAATTAAATGATAAATGTTTGGGTTTCTGCAGAAGAGTAGCCATTCACTTAAATGTCGTCAAAGGCTATAGAAATGTAGCTGATTGATGAGCAATATGTCTTTGATGAAAACCTTAAAAAATCCCAGTCACTTTCTGTAGAATAAATAAATGAATAAATAGCCAACCCACTGTTCTTTGGCCAATAATGGTTTTTTGAAAGTCAGTCAAGCTCAGAAGATTTCCTCTTCTAATTTTCCAAAAATGTTTCAACTTATTATGCTTTTTTCTTTTGTAACTATTAGCCTATTCTATTCATATTTACTGTGATGTTCAGAGCCCATGTAACATAAGGTACTTGCTATATTTTACAATATCATTTTCTACACTATTGTGTATATACACACACACACACACACACACACACACACACACACACACACACACATTTTAGATTTGAGCCTTCCTTTCTTTCCAGCGAAAACCACTAAAAATTAAAATATTAGATTATTTTATTTGAAAATAACTTTTCAGTGGAGAATTCTCAACCCAAATTCATTAATAACTTGCTTTAACATCAGTGTAGCCAACTTTCAGCCTAACAGTTGTGACTAGAAATTGTCTAGTTCATTAAACATTCTTAGATTTAATGAGACACATAGATGAAGGACAAGGAAGGTCATGGGCACCTGTTCAACTAGAGGCCATTATTCCATTCTGTGTGACCTTTTTTACTACCGTATTAGAAGTTTTCTTTGCTCTGGAGTATTCAATTTCTGGTTTTATTTCTGATTTTGTATTCTGGGTATCTTTGAATCTTTGCGGGTGACTTTAGACACTAGGAAGAAGATAAGGAAAGTCCATTCATAATTTGCTCACGATTCCTAACATGGCTCCCTTTCAATTTCTAATTCCTTTTCCATGAAAACAGTATCTACATGTCTTTTCACCATATTTGAAAGAGTCTAAAATTGTACTATTTGCATTCATGTAAAATAATTTCAAAGTAATCATTCAGTTTTCTGTACTCAGATAGATCTTAAGCTGTGTCACTCAAACCTCTTCTTGATCTGCTCTAGGAATCATGCAGATTCCTATCATCATCAAAGAAGACATATCTTTTGAAGCCTGATTGTGCCTCAGGTCATAAAAACATGACAGATAATATATAGCACCTGTTCTTACAGTCATAGAACTTATAAACCAGGATTTGATGTCCATTTCCTATGTGCTAAAATTCCTACCATTAATTATATTGGTATGCATCTAAAATAAAGATGTTATACAAAGAAGTACTAAACTGATGTAATACATGCAATTAGGAAGAGAGTACCAATTAAGAAAATTTTATTAGACAAAATAGAAGCCGACTTGGATCCCGAGAGCCACTAGGGCTTTGATTGACACAGAGGACAGAATGGCAACATTCTAAAAATCTATGGGCATTCATGTTGCACAGCTTTAGAAAATGGACAGTATGAACCAGCTAATAGAGGTAACAGTGGCTGTGCCTCAGATATATTTAAAATAATAGTCCACATGTACCATCAAATGTTCCTTGGATAGATGAAAATCAAATATTAGATCTCTGGAAATGGGTCATCCTTGCATGCAAAAAGAATTTGGAGCAATTCGTGCTATGCTGATTTCACTGAATTTCAAAATTTTGCAAGGAAAAGAAAAATTGTAGAGGGAAAGGAACTGAGGTCCAAAAAATTAGGAGGAATAGTTAGCAATCATAAAGTATCTTGGAGTACTCAAAAGAACATGCGTATCAACTTCTAGCTTTCTACAGTACTGTGATTCAGTGGTTGTTAAGGCTCGGGTCCATGCAATACATTTGACAGAGCACTTCACATCTTTACAGAAGTGGAAACAATTCCCAGTTCTAATGTCAAGGGGTTAGTTGGGTCGTTAACTGTAGGTCCACTATATAAACTCTACATGAAGACAGGGCAAGAAAAGATCACTGTACAATTCAGAGAAAGCTCAGGGAGTAGATTTTTTTTTAAAAAGATATTGTATGAATTGAAAATAGTGATATTTTTTCAAAGCACAAAGAAAGAATAACAATTTGAATCATTTCTCATGTAACATTATCACTACCACATATAAGCACATCATGATTAGTCTGCTCTTTAATGACTCACAGAGATACTTGTGTAGAGAAGAAATTTGTAAAAATTAATAAGAAGACAATATCTTGACTTCTGTAATATGTAAGTAAATAATGAGCTGCACATTCGACTCTGCTATAATCAGTTGACTGGTTATAATGCAACCACCAGTTTCCAAAACCAAAAGGTTATTTATTTTTTTTAGATTATTTTTATTATTAATATTAAAAGCCCTTTATAATTTTTCAAGGTATAGGTGATTCTGAAATGTAACCATGCATTTAGTACTAAATATTCTAATAAAGCAATGGATTTAAAATATACTCATATTTCTGAGTGGCTTCGTATTGCAAATAGGTTTTTGAAAATTAAAACACTAAATGTAATCTTCGTGTGTGTGAGAAAGAGTAGAAAAGAGAGGGGGTAAGAGGTGTGTGTGTGTGTGTGTGTGTGTGTGTGTGTACATTCAGAGCACAACATTTAGAGGACAGAGAAAAACATCTGACAGTCACTTCTCTCCTCCCACCTCTAAGTGGGCTTCAGGGATTGGACTCAGGTTCTCTGGCCTGTGCTGCAGGTGCTGTACCCACTGAGACATCTTCCTGGCCCATTACTAATTATATTTTAAAGATGCCTAAAGTAAGCTTAGGAGAGGGATTTTGACTAATTTTAGGTAGCATGGATATTTATTATTAGTGGCAAAGCCATAGAGCAAATTCTAGTCTCTTAACTCTGAATTTGGGTTTTTTCCCCATAGTCCACTACCTCTTAAAGGCTGCATGGCATAATAAATGAAAGCTTTTAAAAATTTGACTATAGTATACTGTCCTTGAGAATCACATCACACTTAATAAATTCAGAATGAACAGAAAATGCATTTGCATTCTTGGCTTCAAAAATTAGAAACAGTACAAACATGCAATACCTTGAAGACTGTGACTTGTATCATTTATGACATATACTTTTTGTTTTATGTATTATATGTATGCATATTCACAACATGAGGAAAAGCTGAATAATTTTTGAGCTTTATTAGATGGCTGACCAGTCGATTGGCCACATGCACTCATTTATGTTAGCTTTTATTTCTTAATTTGGACAACTGATGTCTGAAACAGTTCAAGGCTGGATGCTTACTCTATAAATTATATCTCTTAAAAGTGTACAAACGCAAGTATGAGTCACTAGCTACAGAAGTCCATCTTTAATCCATTATGTCATTCCCCTAAGGAAACAAACCAGTGACCTTCATGTTATTTTAAAGACAATGACTCTGAGCAATAGAGTATGTGAAATATGCAATCACAACATGAAGAATCAAATGAACTCAGTGAGATGTCCTAAAGGTTAAAAATAATAGTTTTGTAAAGTGAAATCTGCTTCTGTCTCTGATTATTTTCCCATTCATTTGCACATGTACCTTTCATATATGGGATAGGCTTGAAACTATATTGAAACATTCTTTCATGTATATTCATATTGATACAGAAGTTCTTAGTCTCATTAATAAAACAATTTAAGAATGAACTCAGATGCAAGCACAAAATTTGATTAGAGTTTAAAAGGGATATTCCAAGCTGGAAAACTACAGCAGCCACCCAAGGGAAGAAAATGGAGGAGCAGCCACATGGGAGGAAGGCTTTAGAGAAAAGGTGAAGTGGCCCCAAATGTTGAGGAAAAGCCCCAAAAGAGACAGAAAGAAGAAAAAGAAAAGTTATACTTTTCTGAATAACTTGCTAACTATCCTAAGAACCAGAAAATAGAATGGAGAGAGGCTAATAAAGAGCCATGTAAGGATTCAAACCCAGTTCTGTCTGACTAAAAAAGCTGGGTGCACATTTTCCATGGCACCTAGAGTAACAGCCAACCTAATAGTTCAAATCTGTGCCAAATATTTATGCACAAAATGGATTCTGAGTACAATATCTATTGAGACCTAATATTGTTCTATAAGACTGAGGTGGAACACAAGTCAGGAGATAGACATCATATGACAGC
Organism: Cricetomys ansorgei; assembly: GCA_026225945.1. NCBI lineage: Eukaryota > Metazoa > Chordata > Mammalia > Rodentia > Nesomyidae > Cricetomys > Cricetomys ansorgei. The sequence goes on along the minus strand of JAMJFZ010002884.1, from coordinate 215,052 downwards.
ATCTGTAGATCAGGAATGTGTGAATCCTTAGAGAACTCAGTTCACTATCAAACATGAGGGAAGAGCTATTTACTAGTAGTATGAGGATGGAAAAAATGTGCAAGGTGTTATATATTGGGCAGAGGTCTGTCATGCAAGGTTTTATTATTTCTGGACCCCCAAGGAGGCAGCAGTGTTAGGACAATGACTTATATCTGTGCTTTCTGCCAAAGTATTGGGCATGCACACAAAGTGACAACAGAAACATCAGGTATTTTTCCCACCTTCCATTATCTTGTGGGCCCAAGGGAAGACTCAATGCTTTTAAACCAAAGCAGCTTTTAGTAGAAGTGCCTGTTTCATGTGGGGGAGATGTTAGCTCAGAGGGCAAAGTACTGCAACACAAGTGTGAGGACCAGAGTTCAAAACGTGTCCATTTAAAAGTACAAGTCTGATGGCCTGAGTTTGATGCATGATCTCACTGTGGAAGGAGAGAACCAACTCCTAAAAGTTCTGATTTCACGTGTGCACTATGGCATATGCCTGCCAACACAATACATCACAGACACACACACACATAATAATAATATTAATAATAATAATAATAATAATATAATGATGATGAGAAGGATATGATAATGGTAATGATGATGTTGTTGACGATGATGATGATGATGATGATGATGATGATGATGAAATTTAAATAACACAAACAATAAATAAGCCAGCAAATAAGTTTTCCTTTGGTATGTCAAGCCTAATTGATCTTTTGACCATTGTTACAAGTGTCACTGGCAGTCCGTTCCCTTATTCTCTTCACAATGATACAGTAAGTTTAAAAGGCAACATCAGATCAGGATATCAAAGACTTAGATTTTAAAGACTGCACATCAACTTGACGTAACAGTTAAGAAAATTTAAACTAACAACCCAACACAATAAAGCAGAAGGCTATATGTACCTCAGCGATTAAGTAACACTAAGTGAAAGCAAAAAAGAAAATGTTTTGAACAGTGTGGAAGAAATAGAGAATGCCAGACCTTCTTTACGCTAGCTAGAATATATCAACTACACAATTGACAGAAACAGCAGTCCTAGAGAGGTCAGAACATGGTTTAGGGAATGATAAAGTTACAGCATGATAGAGTTGTTTTGCACCTTCATGAAGGTACCTGAAACACATGTGTAAGCATTTAGCAAAACTGACAAAATTCTACTTTCAGAATGAGTGCATTTTATCACATATCAATCATACTTCTTTAAAGAGTCCTTGAAAATCCAAATAAGAAGGGAAAAGTACCCTGTATCCCGTCTGTGTTCTTATTTCAATCCAGAATGGAGGAAGTCCCCTTCTTTTTAAATGTATGTGATAATTTGTGAATACACACAGCAATAATTCAGTTGGTTTTTTTGTTTATTTGTTTGTTTTTTGTGACGCTGCTGTCCGCTGACTCAGGCTTCAATATTGGCATTTTAATGATGAATGAGTGTAAGATAGGTATGTCTTTGGTAGCCATTGTACTTTAAATCTGCTTTTTCACTATTGTTTTAACTGCAACTTCTAAGTTTACTTCTTCATGGGCTCCTTAGGAGCTTTAAAAGATAATTTTGAATAGAAACTATGCCTTTGTAATAGGTTTATTGGTATAGGTTAGGAAAAAAATAGCAATAATTTATGTAGTGATGAGTAAAATCTCTTAAATGATTACAGATTTGTCTTTAAGGTAACTTTATAAATCAAGTCATGTTAAAAATAATAATCATACTTCAGAAATTTTAAAGCATGTGCTTTAAAACATGTGTTTGTATTCACACATAGAGCACAGTTGTGCTCAGGGCCATCTTGCTATCTTGAGTCAGTGCCCCACAAAAAGAAGAGAAATCAAACTTATTGTAGGAATTTAAATTTTACCAGTTCCATAAGGTAACGAAAGATCCAAGACTTTAAGTGATAACATATGCATCATAAAATGTATCTGAAATTCATAATTAGCTGACAAGGAAATACATGTTGATAAATGAAAATAGTACCATAAAGAAGTCTGTGAGTCAGAAGCCAGAGAGCACAGTAGAGTTTCCCTTGTTCATTCACGAAACAGATACATGAAAATTGCCATAAATTTGAGGCCAGCCTGGACTACAAACCATAGTTTTGTTCCTTTCAAACAATAACGACAATGAGTTAACTTTAGTGAAGAAAGTACTCTTTTTTTTTTCAGAATTTACATTTTAAAAGTCTACTCTAAAACATTAGACAATCAGATTTTTTTTTTCTAGACAGGGTTTCTCTGTTATAATTCTGGCTGTCCTGGAACTCACTTTGTAGATCAGGCTGGTCTTGACCTCGCAGAAATCCGCCCGCCTCTGCCTCCTGAGTGCTGGGAAGATGGAAAACCCGGAATAAACAAATCCTAACAATGACATCGCAGCATTGTTCTGATTGCAGTAGTCACATGTGACCACTAGGAGGCTGCGGTCCCATTTGCAGCACTTCAGTGGTCAGAGATTTTTCCCTCCAAGGGTACTGTACAGTTAGATTACCATAACGTAGTTAGATGATATGCTTTGTTACAATGCAATGTATAAATTGTATTATGTAAATTGATAACAGCATTGCCAAGTGCTTCTTCACTAAGTATAGACCCTTACAAGTAGTTGAAAATGGCTAGTGATTTTAGATCTTTGCTCCCTGAAATATGCAAAGGAGAACAAGCTTTATGCACCTTCCCTGAGGAAATTGATTTATTTATTATAAGTATTGTAACTTTTCCATAAAACATATTGTTAATGTCAAACATTTATTCTACAGTTATTGCAGTGAATCTTCCCACTAACTATTCAAGATGACAAAAAGTTGCTCAGGCAGATTTATAATAAATATATAATATTTATAAATATTAAATGTATTTTAATATAATTCAGATAAAAAGAGAAACGTTTTTATATCTAGATCGTTCCTCTCTTATTTGACGTCACAACTACTTTATTTTACTGTCCTAAGAAATCAAAAGTAGAGTGGTTATTGGCATAATAAATTCTGTCCTAGATAATATGGACTATAATCACATCAAATTATTTAAATTGTGACTTTAAAATCTCCATATACATATTTTATACTATTTTACTCATGTCAAATTATGTTGAAAGATGTATGAGTTAACAAAATTATTTTGATAATCTCAAATCCTAGAATAATGTTTTTGACATATCTTTTTATAATCCTAATGGTGTTTATGTCACTCCATTTTATCTGGCTCAGCAGAAATAACCTACTTTGAATTTTAAGAAAATGCCTGTATTTGAAACATCTTGGTCATGTTTGTACTATTTGTGGAATCCTTTCCTGTTTAAAACAAGAAATTAACATAATTAAAGGTTTGTTTGCCCTACTACAGAAATAATAGCTAATATGTATTTTGACCTTGCTTTTGCATTCCAAAATAAATAGTGGCAAAATTGATACTGTTATGATAACTGACATTAAAATGCTGATTGTCAGGTATTATTTTCCATCCCATACGTATATATTGTCTTTGGACCAATGAATTAAACGCCATTTAACTACAGCTCTGGAAATTGTTTTGCATAAAATAATATTTCAGCTTAACATTTAAAAAAAGATTTATGTATGCATATGAGTGCTTGGTCTGCATGTTTGTCTACATGCCAGAAGAGGACATCAGATTCCATTATTGATGGTCGTGAGCCACTATGTGGGTGCTGGGAATTTAACTTAGGACTTATGGAAGTGCGGCCAGTGTTCTTAACCGCTAAGCCAACTCTCCAGCCCTCAGCTTAAATTTGGTATCGAATTTTGCTGACTCTTTTAGAATGCAGAATTTACATATAATTTCCTCTTTAGCAGAAAGGAAAATGATGGTGCATTTGCTGTAATGATCCTTCATTTTTAAAATTTTGTGGGGCTAAGATTTTCATGTGGAGGTTTGTGGATAGTATCCTCACTACTTTTCAGTCATGCTTCACCCAAGAAAATCACATAGATACTTTGACTAAGACAAACTTATAGAGTATTTATTGTATTTTTTCTTCATGTTTACTTTTAGGGTTGTCAACTAATACCTGCAAGCATAGGCCAACGAACACCATCTTTCCAAATTAATTGTAAGTATTCCCATAAGCATGCCTTGGGACTCTTATTTTGATTTAATACCTAACTATTATATATAAGTGATTACAATTATTATTATCCTAGCCCTGCTCCCAAACTACTAAAACATATACCAATAATGCTTACTGCATCTGAAAAAATACATTAAATTGATTTTAAAACACTTTAATGCAACCTAAAACATCAAAATCATGTTTTATCAAATTGTGTGTGATGCAAACTCCCTTACCAAATCGCTAACCACTATCTCAACTTTTTTGGTAAGAAAATATAAAATAAGATTATATATTGTGAAGATTTAGTCAGTGAAGAAACACTATGATCTCTCAATTTCCTCCATGGTGACAAACACATAGTCGGATTTGGAATTAGAAAATCCAGCAATCATTTTCTAATAGTAAATTTTTGATAGCAAAGCTCTTTAAATATTCTTGATAGATATCTCTGTGGTAGAATACTTGACTTGCAAGTAGAAGAATCTGGGTCCCATCCCCAGTGCTGAAGTAAAAAAAAAATATATTATTATTATCGTTATTGTTATAATTATTATCATAATCATCTCAGGTAAAGTAAGGTGAAAACATTTGTTATCAGTCACAAATTCTGAAAAACACTAAAGGCAAGCTGTCAGTCATAAACAATGAAAACCAGAGAATGCAGAGTGGTGGTGGTGTACACCCTTAATTCACAACACGCAGGTGACAGAGACAGGCAGATCCCTGAGATGCAGCCTGTTCTACAGAGCTAGTACCAGGACAGCCAGGGCTACACATAGAGGGTATTTCAATGTATACTTTTAGTAGAATGTTAATATAAAATTATATAAAATAAATTGGCCAGTGCAAAAATAAAGTGAAAAATTTAAGTGTATCAAATCTCAAAAGATATTCAGAAGGAAATAGGGTTGGTAATGGGAATGTATGCTGCACACATAATTGATGAAAAAAATTGAAAGAAAGAAATCAGTGATTTTTCTGTCAAGGCAGATATAGCAAAATGGCTACATTAAAGTGTTCCCATTGGCAAAACAGCCACTATCAACCAAGCACCTCCTCATTTAATGTGATGGCAGACACAACACTTCCTGTGTTTAATATATATTAAAAGGGTTTAAATTACTCTCTCACTACATTTTCATACAATGCAAAAATGAATCCTTGGGGGAAATTCAGAAAGTATAATGTATGAAATTGTGAAGTGCCCCAGCAGGTGGACTCTCACTCTATGTTTATGAAGATTGAAGTGTACTGCAGAGGTTTTCACTGTGTTGGTGAAATAGGTTAATATGGATGTGCAGGTAAGTTTATATGGTATTCACACAAGGTCGCGACATTGATCAAGAGCATTATAAGCCCTGTTCAGTGATGAAGACCAAGGTCAGTCTTCCACAATGTGAAGTTAGCCAATTCTACCTTTGCTATCACCCTTTCAGTATTATTCTGCCTTTGGTAAACCATCTTCTATCTCCATATGCCAAGTATCCACTCCCCCACAGTGAGTGTATCCTACTTCTCTCCCTGGCCTGTGCACTCTTTATGCACACACCTGCTGACACCTGGCTCATAATCAGCCATTAGAGAAAATTTGATATGCAAATTTATCTTATGGTAGCCATAACTGACAAGTTCTATCCAATCCTTCCAAAACTTGAATCTCCTAAGGAGCTTAAAGGCAAAATGTAAATAAAGACTTGGTCTGCTTCACTTCTCCAAGAGGCTCACCTTGCCAGGGCATGTCAGTGACATGAAAACTGTCTTCCAACACACCTACTAGAAATGGTTGAAGACTAGTTATTTGTTGCAAATGATGTAGCTAAAGTTCTTAACTAACTGTATATAGAAGAATATCAAGAATGATACTGCAATACCTATATACCTATACACCTACAAGTTTGTTTTTCCAAAGTGACAACATTGACAGGCTCCACATATGCTGGGAAAACATTCTACTACAGGGATTTTGAGTTTCTGTAACTATTTTAAACTTTATAAGAACCAATAATTTTTATAAAATAAAAGAAAATTGACATGATTTGTTTCCACTATCCTCCAAAATTGGTAATAATTTATTAACTTCCCTATAGCCCTACAGAATCAAACACAAAGATATATGTTACATATATATATATACCATGCATATATATATACATGTGATATACATATATCATATATAAACATATATGATATATACATATACATATGCTATATGTATATGGCAATATACTTATATACATATATGCATATACACATACACATGTGTGTATATATACACATATGTATACATATGAATATAACCTCCATAAACATATAATCTCCAAGGTAATGATTTAGATAATATATTAAACATCTCTTTTGAAAAATGAGCCATTTTAAATTGGACAGTGTGTTCCTCCTGACCAGAATAAAGTTTGTAATACCAGTAAGTATTTAAGGTAAACAGTTTGCTCTGGTTTGTTTTTCTGTAGCATGATAACAGTATTTAAACTTCTTTACATGAACGTTTCATGTAGAAAAGAGAGCTAACACATTAGCACTACACCTCCAGGGCAGGCTTTGTACTTGTCAGTCTATTGACACTTATATTAAAAATGGAAGAACTTTTATTTTTAAGCATGTGGCCTTCTGGCATTATAAATAAAACAATTTCACTGAACAGACAGTTTGATATGAATTCTCTGATGCATACCTTTAAGAATGTTTCATTATAGATGTGCAAGTGAATTGATAAAAATACAAAAAGATCATAATATGTGTCAAATTTTGCTTATTGATATTCATTATTTTAATATTTACTATATTGTAATATGATATCTTTTTCAGAAATATTTAAATTTCTTGTATTTCATAAAGTACATGTTTTTTACACTTCAACTCTTCATTTGGATAAATTCAAAGCCATATAGGCAGAATGGTATGAAAAAAAACAAAGGATTCAGTGAAAAGCAGTGGAGTATCATTATGTTGGTTCACACATTTGTATCACCAATAAGAACATAGTGTGTTACATGTAATATATACTCAATAATCAGCTTTTCAATAATTATTAAACATATAAAAATAATAGTATTTCTAGTAGAGAAACACTCAATCAAGTATCCTTTTTTAAATCAACATGCATAATATATTTTTAGCCCTGGTAAATTTTAATACTTTCTAATCTGGCATTGAACAAAGTATTTAATTTAGTTGATAATCTAAACCTTTAAGCCATCTTTCCTAACACTTAGTTGAACTCAAAAGACGTGGCATTGTCTAGATATTTAAAGAACTTCTTGTTGCCCTATAAATATGTAGAGATGCAATTAGAAATATGCGTTTATAAAAAAGTAAACGTAGGTAATCTAATTGAACTAACTAGAAATTTAAAAACTGTGTACAGAACAGATAAATTTTTATTTGAGTAGCCTATGCCAAAAGCCAACAAGGCTAACGTCACGGTTTTTTTAAATTGCATATATTCTAAAACATCTTTCACCTTCTGCGAAATAAGTGAAAGTTACACTATTTTAAAAGATAAGTAGCCAAACAGTTTGTACTAAGTTTAGTCACTGCAAAAAAGTCAGTGAATACATGCATGCAAGTACATGTCTTGATCAATGAATTTGCCACACAATAATATCAATGCTGGAGGGCAGGCAGTGGTGATGGACACCTTTAATCCCAGCACTCAGGAGGCAGAGGCAGGCAGATCTCTGTGAGTCTGAGGCCAGCCTGGTCTACAGAGTGAGTTCAGGACAGCCAGAGTTACAACAGAGAAACCCTGTCTCGAAAAGAAAAGAAAACAAAATAAAACAAAAAACAAATAACAATCAACAACCACAACAAAGTTAAGTTTCATTATTCTAAAATATTAGTCTTAAAAACATATTTATTGAAATTTATAAAGCATCAGCTGACTTTTTTCCCCCAGAAATGTGTACTAGCCACCCTGGAAATGAGGGGAGTGTTTCAAGGGTTCAAGGACAACCCTTGCTACATAGTTTGAAGCCAGCCTGTGCTAAATACGATTCTGTCTCAAACAGAAAATAAAACACAACAAAAGCACTTGAGACAACTGTAGTTTGAAGCTGTACTTGAGGGGCTGATTAAATATTCTTTGTTCTACTTTAATTTTACAGTACATTTTATCTTCGTCCTACTGAATTATCCTTTACTATTTGTCAATAGCTTAAATTTGTCTTAAATTTCATGTATCTGTCATGACTCATATACTTTGTGACCCTGGTCACCTTTTTGCTTTGTTTTTGCCAGCTGTTGAATTTTTTGACAAACTATTATAAGCCAGCATTATGAATTACAGACTAGTGTTTCTGGCACACTCCGGGGGACTTTGTTATGCTGCAGATTCTGACTCAATAGGCTTGGTGAAGAATCTAAGAGCCTATGTTTCTATCATGCTCCCAGGTGCCCATGGACTAAATTTGGAGTACCAAGGTCAGAGAACAAGAACACATTTCCCCTATAAAAAGCCAGAGTACAGACTTTAGATATTGTGAACCATTCCTAAGGTTTGCATTTATAGTTCAGAGACAGCCACATACATCAAACAGTATGTATGTATGTGTCCAGATAAAACCTCATGAACACTAGACTGAAATCTGAATACTTGTACCCTTTCCACATCATGCTATATTATCTGTACTTTTATTATTTTTTCAATTAAGTAAAAATTGAATTCTATTGTTGGCTTCTGCATCAAAGCAGATTATAGTGAATTTCAAGATCACTTTGCTGGAGCAAAAACTACTAACAAATAATATTGCCATAGTTTAGGGGGTAGTAAGGGAAAGATGAGCTCTGTAGAGATATTACCACTAAGTTAGGATTTGAAGGTATAAGGCTTTTCTAGACAAACAAGTAGGAGTGAAAAGAGGAGTGAAAAGATAGATAAGAAGGAACATCAGTATATTTAGAAAAATTTAAGTGTCAAATGTATATGTGAAAAGTGAGTCCTTCTTGGCCGAGGGGACTCAGTGAGATGGGAAATCCTCATATGAATATTGAATTAATTTAAAACTTGAATTAGTACTGGTATCAAGTAAGCATGCTGAGTGAGAAGTGGGAAATGCTATTAAATTCTGTGCTTTGGAATTTCAACAAAGGACTGATCTGTTGTGAGAGAGAAAGGGGATAGAAATGATTGGGGAACTACAATTGAAAGGTCAGGACTGCAGACGTGGATGCAAACTGTTCTGAAATGAGAGCTTTTATCTTATTTCTTTTTTTATTTAATGGAAGCATTTGTAGAAATCATCTGGCTTTGAAATTTCATTGTGGATACGTAAAATGAACTTTGAATATCTAGACAGAGCAAGACTGAGGTCAAATTTTCCATTGTTAGAAAGCACACAGCAGATTCATAAAGGGGCTCTAAGAACAAAGGAGCGAGAGTTTAAAAGGTGGTCTCTACATATGTTTAAAGGACTGCCAGACATTGATGATGACAACAGGAACACGTAGGCTTTGGAGATGTTTCTGTTCATTCTTTGGAGGTAGAAGTGGACTGAGACGATGAGGTGTGATGATTCCAAAATACACAGCACTTGCCTTAATGGGAAGAAGAGACAGTTAATTCTAGAGCCAAGTATCTGTGACTGTGACCTGGGAACACAGACTTAGGTTGCCTCAAATACCATATTCCAATAGGTTAACAATTTCATAAAGTTCTTATAGTAAGAGAACAAAGAAAGTCATTCATCAAAACCCTTTTCAAATACATCAGGACCACAGCACAGTGGAGCATTTTCTCTATAGTCCTCGGATGCTATTTGATGACATTCTTTGCTTTTGAAATAGTAGAAGTTAGGGGTCCGTTTATATATCCCACAGGATTTACCCAATGGTTACAGCATGTTAACTCATACACAGCAGAGGGGAATAAGTGGTTGTTCATGGGGATGAGAGAGCCCAAGATAACTTCTTTCTAGAAACACAACATTCTACCCACTATACCAGCATCGCGGTTCTCATCATCCAATCTGCCCCTGTAGGATGCTCGACGTAGGTGTAGCTTCTTTGGAGGAAATTTAGCTCATAGATATTACACAAAAACACCAGAGTTAGAAATATTAAAAACTGAATATCAAGCACAAAATTAAAACATTTCTTAATTCTTTCTGGAATTCAATCCAAATCTATTCCCATTTCTTATCTCATGCAACTTCCCCCGTTTCCCAGTAGGTTGGTCCCAAGGTGCACTTCACTACATTGCAAAAGGGAATTTAAGATTTGCAGAGCACCTACTATTTATAAGACACTTCTTTAAAGTTCTTACAACAATGTGATAAATGGTGAATTTTATCAATAACATATAAAAAGAGATGTAAAAGCTTGATCTATCCAGCAATTGTGTAAAATGAACAGCAAGTTTGCCAACAGCTGTAAGTTATAAATAAAATATGAGAGGAATTTCTACTCTTCCTCATTATGGAAATTCTAGTTTTTCTGCCAGAGTTAATTTAAGAAAGATTTTTCTCCAGCTTTGTTCATCAAATCAAAACAATCATGTAAAGACTTTGGTAAAAATAATCATGTAAAAAAATGAGCCTTTTTGCCTGTGCTGCTGTTGTTCTGAAAACCTTGCTCTCTAGGCCTGACTACATTAGTACTCACCTTGTCATGTAATCCAGGCTAGCCTGGAACATGGGTTAGCCCTCAAACTTCAGTATTTTACATGCTTAGGATTACAGGCATAAGCCATCATGCACAACTTAATTGATTTTAGTGATGAAATGAAAGGTGCCATGGTTTTATTAAAGTTGTCAAGAGTAGTAAATACAGACATAGAAAATAACAGAATTGTTTGTCTATTTGGTGTGTGTGTGTGTGTGTGTGTGTTTAACATTCACAGGACAAATGACTAAGTTTCTCATCAAATGAATAGAGATAATATGTATAATTATAAACTATGCTAGTGTCAGGCATGGTGCTGGATGTGATACATGCTATTTCTTCCAATTTTCGCATTACAGTAAAACTAGTTTTTAAGAACCATTCCTAATACAAGAGTCCACTGGACTTGCCTAACGAAAACAGTATAAATCTGGTAGCTTTGATTATCTAATACATCCTTGTTGCAAGCAGGTAACTAACTTTGTTTCCCTTCTATCATCATAATTATTATAGTTACCTTTATCAAAACCTTTAACCTTTAATCCCAGGTTTCCCAGGTTTGTAAGATGACAAACTGCATAAAGATGTTCACTGCCAACATTGATGACCAGAGTTCCAGGCACCACATGGTAAAAGAGAATTGAATCCAACAAGGTTGTCCCTCTACTCCACACACATTGTGGTATACACACACACACATTTATTAAGTATTGAACTCTATATTTTCCCTTGAAAAATACTTTTTATTTTTAAATAAGGTCAAACCAGATGGTAGATATTTATACTTCTGTCAGGGTAGCAGGAAATGAAATTGCTGTTTATATCCAGAAAGCAGTGCTTGTCCACAAAATTGCATTGTTTCAAATGCTTGCAAAACACAACATATATCTGAAACCTTCTGTAATTTTTCTATACAGGAACTCCTTTCTTTTATCATGTTCCTGTAGTTTTCTCCTCTACTATTTCAACAGATACCTCTTAATATTTATGAAGTTAACAAAAGAAAAGTATTCATAACATTATTAAGTCTACAAATTTACTGGAGTCTCAGCTGAAAGGTTGTCTTTTAATAGTTTAAGCAACATTTATCTACAGTAAGAAAGTGTTCAATAAATGTTAGATGAAGGTGAATGAATTACTCATTTCCATTATTTGTTATTTTTAAATCTTTACATTTTTGCAGATCTTTGCTTCCTTTAAATTGGACATACAGTTATCTGCTAATTGATTTTAAGAAAACACATCATGTTCTCCTGAATATAAATACACAAATGATTGTCTTTATTATACTATATTTTTGACAATTATATTAAAAATTTATTTTGGTACTTTATGTGCTAATATTTAAGTGCAGCATAGCTTTCTCACATTGTTTACCCCTTGTTGCTTCTCTTTATTTAATATTCACTTTGATGATTCTGGCAATTCTCCTGCCTTTAAAGGAAAAACCACAATTTTAGTTTATAAACAGATCTTCATGTTGTTGTATAACAATGACTACTGATTCTAAAAGGAAAAAGTAATAGCCATGTATTTCTAACATGGAACCCTGGTACTTCAGAGACCTCTTCAATTTTATCAAGAAAAGACAGAACTAAAATATATTTTTAAAATTTTTGAAATTAAAATATGATTACATCATCGCTCCCTCCTTTACCTCTCACCAACCACCCACACCCACTTCTTTTAAACTCATGACCTCTTTTTCAATTGTTATTGCTCTCTCTTTCTTGCTCTCTAGTTCTCTTTATATAAATATAGATAAAAATGATATAGATAGATAGATACATACACATACATGCTTATAGATACATATAATCTACAGATACATATACATTTATGTCTATGGATATGTCTACATCTATCTATATACATATATAGATATTTGTATATGTATATAGATATACATATATCATATTATATGTATATAATATATAAACACATATCTATATGTATCATATGTGTATATAGATAGGTATAGATCTATACACATATATCTATACACATATACATATACATGGACATATATCTATACACATCTATCTATACACATATACATATACATATACATGGACATATATGTGCATGAATAATATATAAATACAACGTGCTTAGTCTTTCTAGTGTTACTTGTATGTATATGATTTCAAGACTCATCATTTGATAACCTATGAGGCAACTCATCTATAGAGAAGACTAATTCTCCTTCTCTCAGCATTTAGTTGCCTGTAGGGATAGGACCTTGTGAGATTTGCTTAGGGACAGAGTCTTGTGAGGTTTCCCTCTTCTATGTAAGCATGCTATTGGTGTCATAGTTCAGGTAGTATTTAGGCAGCCATATTGTTGAGGTTGCCAGAAAATGCATTTCAAGTGATTAAGCTTTTAGGAAAATATTTATTTTAAAAATTATTTCTGAAAAGAAAGATCATGGAAGGCACTATGGGACCAATGACAAATGAAGAAATAAAGAGTAGCTTGTTTGGCAACAGTGTGGAAGAAGAAGTTCTGACCTTGAAATTGAGGATAGAATTGAACTCAGAAAGTAGAAAGTCCAGAAGGAAGAGTATTTAAAAGTGTATGATTGGAGACATGTATCTAAGTGGGAGCTCATTAAAGGCTTTTGAAGCCAATGAACATTGAAGAGAACAGAGTTGATGGGACCTGTGAACTTGCTGCATTATAGAACTAAGAGGACTAAAGATAAAACAAGTAAAGTGAAAGACATGTCAAGAAGATGGTGAATATGGGAAGTTCCCAATATGGGTAGCCACTTCCCTAAAGAGAAACTCCTAGAAGTACATAGAAATACAATACGAGATTTCTCATCCATATCTCAGTTTTGACTCTGTGATAGGTACAGGGCCCTGTAACAGACTTGTCTGGCCACTAGGTGGCTACCTTGCTAGGCTCGTTTTCAGGTGTTTGGGACTGGCATGGTCAAAGCTTTTTCCACACCACAATTTTTAGAAACCAACAGTCTATCTAATGTTTTATTTACTATCTAGACCACCTTGTGTGTGTGTGTGTGTGCGCGTGTGTGTGTTGACAGGGATTGAATCCAAGGCCTTGCACATATTAGGCAAGTGGTCTACCACTGAGCTGTATCTCCAGTCTACTAAACTGGGTTCTTCATTTCTCACTATACACCAGTTCAGGGAATCGACTTATATATTAGGTTTCCTAACTGAGCAAATAAAAGTGAAGATATTAATAAGATTTTTATGTAATTTCCATTTCCCTACATTATAATCGATGACCTGTTCTCAAACAAATTTCTTTAATGGGATTGCCACCGTCAAACATTGAACTATGGCCTTTAAAAATATTTAATTTATTTTCCACAGTCCTTTGAGTCCTTCTGGCAGTTATACCTGTGAGACAGGATATTCACTAAATTAGAGGAAGGGAAAAGGATAGCTGGGCTCTCTAAAGCCTTCAGAGGAAGGTCAGCGACCATTTGGGTAGCAGTCATTGGCAAATACAGATCCAGCAGGTCCATCTTCATTATACTTTATGATATTATGCCACAGAGCACATAAAGTTCTCAGTTTATGTTTTTTAAATTATATAAATCCAAGATTGTTAATTCGATTTCATATTAATAGGTAGTGCATTAGGTTTGCATTAGAACTAAAAATGATGTAACCTACTTTTGAGGAAAGCAAAATGCTCCAATTAACATATCAAAACACCCCTGTCACACAGAAAATAGGCTTTTTATTGCTCTAAATTATTCAGAAGTTTTCATACAATTTGTTGTAAACATCTGACTGAAAGAAGATTCCAGAACTATTACTTAGTGCTTTTTGATTGAACTGAAGTTTTTCCTTCTCATTGTGTCTATGAAGATTACAATAAAAAATGAGTAGAATCAAGTGTCAGGGTAATACTTGGGTAGTAATATGAGGAATATCTGGAGTAGTGCTGAAACAGTTACAGAGAACTATTATATTGTCAGCAGTACCACAAATTAATGGGGTTACAAAGAAATGTTCTCCAAGATCTCTGGCATCTCAAATATTTCAGGACTTTATTGGTGAGATAAGATCAGTTAACAAGAAACAAACCATAGAATAGTGTGTGCTAAGTATTGAGGTCATGCATATGAAAGAGGTAAAGAATCCTTGAAGCTTGAATTTCAGCTGAAGTTCCTTCAGGAAGTGCTCCTTTTGATTAGCGTGTGGCATCACCTTATTTGAAGTTACTTCTTTCACCTCATTAGACATCTATTTCCTACATTCCATTCAAGCACTTTGCATAGGTCCCTTGTACGTGGAAGGCACTATGCCAACTTTTCCATTTGAGAAAGAGTCTCACTGTGCCAGGCTGCCCTAGAACTCACAGAAATCTGCCTACCTTTGCTGGGATTTAAGACATGCCATCACATTAATCTCTATTTTTCCTTTACTTTACCACTGCTCTATAATTTCAGACTGGAAAATATCCTTCTGTCAGTCACATACCATCTTGTGCACTCTCATTCCTGAAGAATTGTTGGTTCCATATTCTTACATTGGGTAATACTTATTTTTAAGTTGAGTTTTTTGTTGTTTTTTTTTTCTAATTTCCTTAAACAATTAGTGTCTACTAAGAAAAAGTAATCCTTAGTTTGGAGCTAGAAAACAGCCTCAAAGAGCAGAGAAACTAAAGCCAAAAAGGAACATTTCACATTGACTATACTGATAAAAATTTAAAAGTTTAAAAGAATCAAGTGGATCTATTATAGATTGCTGGAAGAAATACAAATCTGTACAAATACTTGGGGAAATGTTGGCATTATCTCCTAAAATTGGATATTCACAGTGCATAATTTTAAATAACGAATTAATTATAGCAAGAGAGCCATGGGTGGTGCAATGATAATAGTGATTCACACACCAAGGGTTATAATTAATCCCATTCTGCACACTGAGGCCAGACTCTTAGAATGCAGGTGGCTGAGTATCCAAGTATGGCAGAAGTACAGCGGGTATTGAGTAGGTGTGTTTTATTTGGAATAGCATTATTTTCATGCTGTGATTATTTTATAAAAGTTTACCAGTGAATAGTTGCTGATCTAATGAAGCAAAACATGGGGGAAGAAATAACGATTGTTTGCCACAAGCAGCTCTAAGTGGCAGGTTTTCAGCTATAACCAAGAAGGAAAAAATGGAAGATGCATCAAATGGATTGTGTTCTGTTTTTGTACATTTTGGAGAAAGCGAGGTCTGTCCAGGCACACAGAGAACATGTATCATTGACATTAATCCTATTCAAATATAATGAATGATCCATGTATATTAACAGGAAATATTACATAAAGTTGGAAGTAGTCAGCCCACCTGTCAGTCAACATAAGCAATGCAGCAAAAAGCAACTTTGTTTTTGTGAGGGAGAAATTATAAAAGGAGTGGAAATACACAGAAATATTAACTCCAAATAATTCCCTAAGTCAGGTAGCTCATAATCTTCTGAAACTCCAACTCCATAATGATCCATGTATATTAACAGGAAATATTACATAAAGTTGGAAGTAGTCAGCCCACCTGTCAGTCAACATAAGCAATGCAGCAAAAAGCAACTTTGTTTTTGTGAGGGAGAAATTATAAAAGGAGTGGAAATACACAGAAATATTAACTCCAAATAATTCCCTAAGTCAGGTAGCTCATAATCTTCTGAAACTCCAACTCCAGGGGATATGCAGCCCTCTTAGGCCAAGAGGCCTTGAATAAGTTTTTTAAGGTCCTCCAACTAGGCAATGACTGTGCTGCAGTTATGGACTCAGACTCACCTAATTCTCAACTCACATTTTTTTTTTGCCCTGAAATAGACCCTGATTTGTAAGTTACCCTGCCAAGTGAAAACAGCACTGATTTCTGAGATGTTTTCCCATCTCTTATTCAACCCTCCTCCTAGCTGCTTCCTCTACCAAATGCTTTGCTATCTATAGCACTGGCAAGTGACCCATTGGGCTTTCCCTTGACCAATTGGGCATCGAACAGTGCGAGAGCAAAACCCTCCAAAACCTGGGAGAGTCACACTGTGGGCTACTCCCGCATGCAGGTGGGTACATAACCAGTGGATCCTGTGACCCTTCCTAAAAAATGCGAGGGAGTCAAGGCAGGCATCTTCATGACCTCATACTGCTAAGTAAAGAAGGCTATGTCTATATCAGGTTAATACATGTGTTCAGAGATATCCTAGCTAGGGCATCAGTTTAATCCTCACTTGCTGTTCATCTTTGAGCAATTTATTTTAACCCCCTTAAATATTCACAGTTGAGAGTCCATAAAAATACTTTTGATCTTAGTGGAGTGGACAAAAGATCACATGGAGGATTCATGAAAGCATATACTCATTTAAATTTCCTGACAAAATGTCTGTTTAGTGTTGCTGAGAAAGAACAACATGCGATTTTCTTCCTTTGACATGACACTACAATTATCCATAGAGATTATGACTCCTTAGTGTTTTATTTGTTCCATGTTCTTAATAGATTCCTGACAAACTAGCCTTCCCCAGTTTCTTCACCCCTTGTCCTTTTCCAACTCTTACTTCAAGGTCCATTGTTGGCCTTTATATAGTTTTAAGATATGCTCGAATAATCAAATCTCTGCTAATCTCTCCTTCTACCACATAGTGAGCAATAGGAGATTCTTTGAGAGCAAAAAGTTTATTTTCTCATGCAAGCTAGAACTCTTTCCTAAAGTATAAGCTCAATCAATAATTATTGATGAATATGTTCATATAACTTACATGTAAAGCCAAACAATGATCCCTGTAATCAGAACTGGACAGAGGCAAGCATGAGACTATCGAATCCCATGGTTTTGTCACCAAGATGAATTTGTGATTCATGAATCCATAAGTTCTGTAAGTAAAATAAGTACGTTGAAGGGAGATCTCAAAGTTTTCTTTTATTGACATAGATAGTAACCATTTGCTTCTAGCAAGCAGTTTTAAAGTAGGGTTCTATACCATAAAGGACATAGGAATCTTGGGTCTATCTTTGGATCATGTTTATTTTCTGATAATTAGGTTAGCATTCTTAAAGGATGTACACAACTTGAAACTCATTATAATCTTATCCTTTGGAAAACAATGAAGGTGAAATATATCAGTGAAAAATACATACCTATGATAAAATTTAAATCTTTAGTAATAGCTATGTAAGATTAGAAAAAAATAATATATTTCCCTGATAAATGACAACTATAACCTAGGATTGCTATTCTATCCAATATTTCAGAGCATATTTTAGATGAATTGTTCTTTGGACTATTATCTTTAGTAAAATTAGAAAAGCAAATAATTTTTACCTTTTCAAGGACTTGGGTGATATAAAGTAGGAGAACACAGACTGTTCCTTATGTTCATTGAGTTTCCAGAGACTTGGTCTCTTTGGAAATAAAAACGAATACCATCTTCCCTGGAAATATAAGTAGAGTGCTCACTTGACCCATTAATCTCGTGAACAAATATGTTCGAATTCAGTTTTATTCTTTGCCCTTTGCTAGTTTAATTCTGGAATATGTACTATGTGAATACCCCTCCTCACACACATATATTCTACCCATAACAAGATGCAAGAAGCTAGAGTTTCAAATAAATTTAAAATTATTAATTTCCTAAGACAATATTGTCTTGGGACTTATCTTAAAAGTCCATGTAGGTAGGTGAGGCTCTGTCAACAAAATGTCTTTTTTTTAACATGTTTTCTAGGGCAACATGCTATTCTGTTTACCTTCTAATTAATTTTTGCCTCCCTTTTCTTTCATGGTGGTCTACTTTGGAACTTTGTGGATGGAAAAGTATGAATAATTTAGATAGTATCTTAGTATGAGGGCATTTCGTGACAAAGAAATGTTTTTCCTATAAACATCTGCCTATACTTGAATGAAATGTATTTATTATAGAATATGATATCCAAAAAGAAACACAATTTATCTATGTAGTGCTTCCTTTTCTACACTTACCGTCTTGGGACCTTGCTGTAAGTGTATTACCTATTTATTTTTTTATTGTTGTTCCAGATAGCGAATTTCGATCTGGAGCAGATGGTGAAATTGTCATTGTTAAAGTACTTAAAATTCATTCTGCTGCAGGGTATTTTTATCATCAACTACCTAATTTAGCACACCAAGAACTCGAATCAGAGATATTTGTATCTTTTTTATACAATGAAGCATTCCAATATATATTATTGTGGTATTATGTCAATGCTACCAAAGGAAAATTGACATTTGTTGTTTTATACAAGATTACTGAGACTGGCCTTGAGTGACTGTATTCAAGCCATCTTGCTCCTTAGTACCTCAATATCCAGTACTGCACACACATGCAACCAAACTTAGTTGTTACATTATTTTTAACACAAATCAATGCACAGATTTATTTAAGTTAAGATGGCCAAAGTTATTCTCTCGTGGTAGGAGGGTGGGTGAATGGAGAGATAGAAAGATGTTAGGTAGATGAATAATAGGTATATAGACAGGAAGATGATACACAGATACATAGACAAACAGACAAAAATATGATAGAATATGAAAGTAGACAAAATTATACTCATTACATGTGCATATAGATAGGTATAGATCTATATATCTATAGATAGATTTATATATAGATAGATACATATACGTATACACATACATGAACATATATATGTGTATGAATAATATATAAATATATATTTAAATACTTTGCTTGTTTCCCCTTTTTAGTCTTCCATAACTTATTCCATAAGAAATGAAAAATCATGATGATGTGCATCTTCAAGATTTTTGGGAAGATTTAGTATAATATAAATGCATTTTTGAACTTTAAAATTGGACCCTTTGAACTATAGATCCTAACATCATTTTCCTTCTTTTCCTCTAAATAGAAAGACATTGAATTTTGTATTTTATACTAGGAAAATATCAAAAACAAAACCATTTTTGTCACTCTTGACTTTGCTCTCAATACTAATTTTTTAAAAACATGTTGATCGTGGTTTGAATTTTAAAATGATGCAATGATATTACATTCTCAAGAAACAATTTTAAAGAGCAGCAAATGAGTACTTTGTTTAAGTATTCATGACTTCTAAGCAAATTGTCCATATAAAAATTCAATACAATTCTATTATGTATTAATGGTTTTCAGTACTTATTACTGTAGATTAAAATTCTACTTAATATAATGAATAAATTGTAAAGAAAATCCCATAGCTCGACAATTACATGATGAAATAGAATGATTCTGATTTAATGCTGAGAAATTTCACTATTATTAAAGTGAACATACATTGTAGTTGTCTGGGATGGTCAGTTTGTATTTCTTATTATCTGTGATAATTGCTTTGACTCTCAAAGTATCCTCATTTGGAAACAAAGTTACTTAATTCTATTCACCCATACAGGCATGAGTATTTATTGTACGATGATGCTTAAAGAATTGTAAACAAATATCTCTTCCTTGGAGGAGTACAAAAAACACCTTAAAGGTATAAGTTATGTACATGAAATCATTACAAAGCAATCTGCATTTTTAGATTAAAAGCTTACATTTGTGGTGTAGTCTGTCAGCACTGCAGGAATTCAGAGAAGTAATAAGCGGGAATCACTGGTTGGGCTAGGCTAGTTTTTTTGGGGTAGCTCTACTAAAGGGCATTGCATGCATTAAGTCCCATGAGAAAACTTTTAGTGATTGAGATGACTCTGGTTCACAGATGAGCAGATGGAAACAGGTGTACATGAAAAACAACATGTTAGAAATAATAGCAAAAGGACTGAAAAACTGTGGTCTCTCAGCCTGTGCCTACCGCTTCCCAACTTTAAGACACTGAAGAGATCATGCCCTTTGGCTTTACTTTGTTTAGTTGTATAATGGATTGAAGTGGATTCATTCATTCTTCAAGATTATTAATGTTGAGGCTACCTTGTATAACATAATCAAGAAGGTCTATGTAAATTATCTGTCAAGTCTTCTGACATCTACAGAAATCACCAATGTAATGTATGTATTCAGTGGCATACATACTATTGTAGTCGGTTTGGGATCCTGTGTTTTTCTTTCAAAGAAGACCAACTGTAGCAGGTAATTGACCTGAAACAACAGACATTGTTTTGTTAAATTCATTTTTTCATATATCCTTTGTTTCATAATTGGATAGAGCTCATATTTCATCCCTTATGATCGTGATGGCACTTACAATAGTAGGGAACTCCGCCAGGAGAAGTTGGCCTTGCATATTTTCAGAATGAAAACGGCAATTATGCTTCAGGTAGTAACTGATGCTCCCTCATGCTCAAGGGATGCACAATTGCTGTGTATGGGTCTCCTTGGTCATTTCTCACAAGTGAATCCAGTTTCTCATTTCAAGAAACCACTCTGGTTTCAGGAAGACTGCTTTTTCCAGTGTTCATCACACAGCAGGAGAGAGACACCATGCTCCCTAGAATACAGGTAGAGCAATTTAACAGCAAGAAACTCTTGGCAATTCAAAGGAGCTCAGATGTCTTCTGTGAATCCAGCTGGTTCAAGGCTGCAGGCCCACTTCCCTTGGCAGATTTTTCCATTTCAGGGA
Source organism: Cricetomys ansorgei (assembly GCA_026225945.1). Taxonomy (NCBI): domain Eukaryota; kingdom Metazoa; phylum Chordata; class Mammalia; order Rodentia; family Nesomyidae; genus Cricetomys; species Cricetomys ansorgei. The sequence continues at coordinate 193,784 of JAMJFZ010002884.1, read as the reverse complement.
GTGGGGAAAGTGGCCCTAAACCATCAAAATGGATTATACATCACTCTTGACGTATATGGATATTCTTCTCTATTAACTGGAGAAGTTAGAAATAGATTTAACTTTAAGCAATCTGAGGATGAAGATACAGTGTCATAACCAGCCTAATACTTATGTACTTTTAAAATGTTATTGAATAAAAGGAGTTATATATTTATCTGTGAACAAACTTTGGACTTTCTTAATACAGTGAATACAAAACCAAGATGAATTACAAGCAATGTTTAAGGAGGTCCATAATTATTTTATCATCACTTAACAAAAACCAGATCTTGTTTTCTGGAAGGCTAGACAGGGCACATGTATTTAAACCTAGCAGTGAATTGCAATTCATTCAATCTCTCTTGAACTGTTAGTACTGATGCCCATGGTACTAACGGTAGGAAATGCTATAGAGAAGAGTTAAGATTTGCAAAGAATTGTTAAACTAGAAGTAACAAAACAGGAGATCTAATAGATCTTGGATCACAAATGTTACAGAAAAGAAAATAATTGAAATTTAATCTGAGCATGGCTATTACCTCCAGATTTCAGTTTTGTATACAGAAAAATTTTCGAGCTTCACTTTAAGTAGTTTCATATTGCTTTCAGTATGGCCAGAAAACAGGAATCATTTCAAATATATTCTTAGTGTTGTACACTCATTTTTTTAGCTTAGTGATATACCTAGCAAGTACAAAAGGCCTTGAATTCTAACCACAGGAATGCCAAAAATGTAAAAGAGGAAAGGAAAGGAAAGGAAAGGAAAGGAAAGGAAAGGAAAGGAAAGGAAAGGAAAGGAAAGGAAAGGAAAGGAAAGAGGAAAGGAAAGGAAAGGAAAGGAAAGGAAAGGAAAGGAAAGGAAAGGAAAGGAAAGGAAAGGAAAGGAAAGGAAAGGAAAGGAAAGAGGAAAGGAAAGGAAAGGAAAGGAAAGGAAAGGAAAGGAAAGGAAAGGAAAGGAAAGGAAAGGAAAGGAAAGGAAAGGAAAGGAAAGGAAAGGAAAGGAAAGGAAAGGAAAGGAAAGGAAAGGAAAGGAAAGGAAAGGAAAGCAAAGGAAAGGAAAGGAAAGCAAAGGAAAGCAAAGGAAAGCAAAGGAAAGCAAAGGAAAGCAAAGGAAAGCAAAGGAAAGCAAAGGAAAGGAAAGGGGATAAGTGCTAAGAAACTTTGACTAGGTTTTCAGGCAGTCACAATACAATTTAAAAAAAAATTCTGGGCACTTTTTTGAGAAATTACATACTGTTCTGCTCTTATGTTTGTAAATGTGCTATCTGTAACGTGAAATATCATAGAAGTATGTACATCTAAAACTAACTGATAAAGGATAGAATTAGAGTTGTAAATCCACAGCTGGGAGTCTTGTTTTTGCTTTTTGTTTCTATGATTGTTTATATAAGGAGTTATAAATCTTTCTTCCTGTTCGACTGAACCATTCTACCCTTCAATTTATAAAACACATTCAAATTTAATAACTGACTAAATGGGAGAGAAGTAGAAAGAGAACGCGCAAAAAGTGAATGGACTCTGTGAAGAAATAATAAGCTGCAGATATCTCTGACAAACTTTAAATGTAAAATAAATATCAGGTTAAAATAGGATAATAGGTTAATTTTTATGATGGGATCAATTAGTCAAGTCAATTAAAACTCTAATCACTCTAGGAGTGTGAATGCATATGCTCGCATGTGTGCATGTATGTGTGTGTGAGTGGTGTGTGTGTGTGTGTGTGTGTGTGTGTATGTGTGTGTGTGTGTGTGTGTGTGTGTTTGTCTGTGCCATCATTGTGCGAGGAAAAGCAGAGCATAATTAAAAATCTGTGTGTTATCCCATAACTTCTACAGATTTGTGACACCTTGCCACACCCTTGCAAGGATCAGGCATATGAAGGAAAATGAGGATGTTAACTCATGTTGGTGTTTATATCATGTAACCAGCTTCAGAAAATCTGAAAAGCTACAACACTGAGCAAGAAGGTGGTGGTGGCTGCTGTCACTGCTTCCTCCCCTTTCTCCTTCTCTTCTCTTCCTCCTCCTACTTTATTCCTCTGCTTCCTCTTTCTCTGCCTGTTTTCCCTCATTTTGCAACAGAGAAAAAAGTCAATATTGTCTAAGAAGAGGGTATAATTTTTTAAATGAAGTTAGCCTAATTGAGATTATCAGGATAGTGAATAGGCCCTCTCTCCTGATAAAATATAAAACTTTTCTGAAACAGAAAAAAAGATAAATATGTACCTATCGTATTTCAGGCCTACTGAGTTGTTTTAGTCTCTTTCTGAGACAAGGTCTTTCAATACAGTTCATAGTGCTCTTGTACTTTATACTGTCCTGTTTTTGCCGTTAATTTAGAAATAAATAACTCTGATTGAATGTTATCATTACATATTTTTCTAAATAAACTTATTCTGAATTTTAAAAACAACTAGTATGAACCTATTTAGGTCCAGAAGACTTAAATGTACTATAAAAATTACTGTCATTATTAATATTACAATAGATATTTAAGAGCATAAATATTCCATCACCAAGAGCTTCTGTTTAACAAAAACCATAGGTCAAATATGTAGCAAATAGAATTCTTGTATGTTAGAGTTTTAAGGTTATATATAACTCATGTTTTGACAATAAATGTGACAGTCTTATCAAGATTAATGTTCTGCAAGAATAATGAATATTCTTAATGAATTTTAGTGTTCTTATTTTCCTTTTGTTTTCCTAGCTCCATAACTGAACATCTTTGGTACATTGGTTTTATTATAGGAAGAAAAACCTAAAAGTTTCTCTTGTTACCAAAATTATTTCTATTTATATTATAAATCAATGTGTGCAAAGCATTTCAAATGATATTTATTGATTAAATGGTGAATAGTGTTCAATTTTCATCACAAATTCATAAGAAATTTAATTTGTAAGGGAAAACATGATAACCAAAGTATGAACTCATTTGCTAGGCACCTCTTGGCATTTTCTGGAGGGTTACACTGTCACAGTGCCAACATAATCTAAATCTAGGAGGCAGGTGCTCACATGTCCTCCTCCATGCTTATAAAATACACGGAGGAGGCCATAGTGGCAACTGTCACCATGATTGATTTCGTTGGGAAGGAAGATTGACCAGCTGGTTGAAATCATCCTTATACCAGGAAGACCATTACATTTAAACTACTCAAGGCAAAGCAAAGGAGAAATGTCTGGAAATGTAACGATTTGAACTGCAGGGTACTTTTCTCATTTCTTCTAAACAGCACAATATAATGTCTAAATCATGAATTGTTCTTACATCATAATGTTAAAATAGTAACTTGCATGTTCCAAAGACAAGAAAACATAATGAGAAAAAGAACTGCTATTTTTAGTTATGACACTACCTGACAATTTATTATATGTGATAAGAAAACATGTGAGAACATAAAATATGACCATCATGTTTTATAATCTTTCTACTTAAATTTATAATGTATTAAATTCAGTGTAGGAATAAGATTGTTCCATGAAAATCTATTACTCTGAAGATAGATTTGAAGAAATTGTGATATACTGTATTTTTGAAATAATGTCCCAACAAACAATCATAATTAAAGTATGGATTTATCATTCCATTATTCAACAAATGTTTTATAACAGCTAATCTATGCAGGTAATTTTTTATTTGTATTATATTCTTAATAACAATCCTTAAAGCTTCTAGCAAGAGAGACATTTGTATCCTTAATTGACTGTTGACAAGACATCCCTGAACAATGAACATTACAATTGGATTTTATAATTCTTAACATCTACACTCCAGTATATTTTACCCTCACTTTCAATGAAAATGTGAAACAAGAATATCACTAGGCATGACTATTGAGTACGAATAATCACAGGAGACTTCTTATATGACACAGAAACAGATCATTAAAAACTAATAGTTATACAGTATCATTTACAATATCATAGGAAAAACTGTATTCATGTTTTGGTCTTATGAGATTGAAATCTCACATTACATAGTGTGTGCTGCAAAATGATGTCATCTTTTCCGTGTGAAAGTGTAGCTGGATGATTTGCTTAAGAGATGCACTTTTAATAACAAATTATTTGTCTTCTTAAAATTATTGAACTTCATTTTGAAGTAAAGCTAGCAACATCAAGAATCTAATTCCTGTCTAGCCAAACTTAGCTGCATGCAAAGTTTCGTCTATTTAGGACAAACAAAGGACAGTTAATGTCTTTCAACAATTAGGTTCAATCCTTTTCCATTTTCCTTATTGAAGTTCAAATTACTCTCAAACGCAGTAAAGTATGCTGGTATTTCCCATCAAATGAGCATTTGAAAAGATCATTGAGGAAGGGTAGTGTGCCATTTCTACAGGATGTAGTTTTCATTCAGGCAGTGATAAAGGAAACTGTAACTTCCCATGTAGATTTTAAGTGCCTAGTCAATATCTTCATATCTTAATGCATATTACTGCATTTTACATAGAAAGAAGTGATCAAAATAGGTAGGAAGGAATTGCTGCTACAAGTCAAAACCTCAAAGTTTTCTAAACTTTATTATTATTGCATATGGTGTGTGTACATGGAGACACATGTGCGACATTATGCCTGTAGGGAGGGGTCACAGACCAACTTTGTGCACTCATTTCTCTCCTTTTTATCTTTATGTGAGTTCTAAGGATCAAGCTCAGGTCATCATTTGAATAGCTAATTATCACTGATCCAACTCGTCAGGCCAACCTTGAGTTTTTAATAAAAATATGTTATGCCATACAGATTGGAACACTTTAAAAATTGAGCTTGTGGGTGTAGCTCAGTGGTGGTGTGTGTATAAGACCCGAGCTCTAAAGAAATGACTGTATGAATATATGATAATAGAGATGCTTGGGGTGGACTCTCTTACTGGATCCATAAGATGTACAGATGGCATTCAGACTGATAAATGATGCCGACGAATCCATGCATTTTTATTTACCTTTTATGTATTTACTCAGATTTTTAATTGTTGTTACTTTGATCTTGTTTTATGTGTAGGGCTGCTATAGCTGAACAATACCATTTTCTAGCTTTTGCGATTCTTTAGAAAGGTGTGTGCTATACTATCGGATTTTGGGGCACATTACTTCTTCTAGAAACTAGCTGTTAACAAACCAATGTTTGAAGAAAAGATTTCTGGAAATAATCATGAATTTTCAGTTAACTACTTACAGATAAGTTAGCAGTTAGTTTAAGCACAAATTATGACTTAATAATTAACTTCCAACGTTCTCAGCATAGTGTGACAAATGAATATATTATGGGGGGGAGGGACCAAAACTGAAACTTATAAAATGGGATAATCTTGAGCTCGGGCTTTCGATTTTTTTCTTTTTCCTTTTGTTTCTTTCCTTTTCTTCCCCTTTCTTTTCTTTCTTTTGTTCTTTACTTTTTTGTTGTTGTTTTGTTTTGTTTTGCATGAGATAAGGTTTCTCTGTGTAGCCATGGCTGTCCTGAAACTCACTCTATAGATCAGGCTTGCCCTGAACTGAGAGATCTGCCTGCCTCTGTCTCCTAAGTGCTGGAATTAAAGATCTGGACCACCACTGCCCAGCACAATGTTTTTCAAAGTGGAAAAGAATGTTTTACTTTTTCCTCAGGCATGAGCTTATGATTATATCAGATTACTATTGCTTCATTGTGGGTTCGTCTGAGATAAGTGAATAAAGAGTTTTATAGTTTACAGAGCACTTAAGCTATCTTACTGCTTTTATTCTTGGCACCAGCTCTAAAGTCTAAAAGCTACCTTAGTATAAATATTGTCCTGGAAATGGTGGTAACCACATTGATTGCTTTGTAGTCTTTATTTTAGGTCATGTGCTGTGTATGTTAGTTGTTTTTGTACACTTTTTGCCATATTGATTTGTCAGCCCTTCACATATTAGCCATGAATCAATTTAATATGAGCTGAAGATAAATTGTATGACTTAACCTGGACATTAAGGGGGCTGGATCTGATTGGGGAGGGCATTAAGCTCTGCTTTTCTGTCTACACAAGCCAAAATAATAATTTCTAACAGGATAAAAATATCAGTGTGACAGTATTTTGCTTGGAAATTACCAAAGTGTAAATTAATTATAATACTGAACTACTTGCATGAGCTGACAATTATTAATTACATTTTCTCTGCTGGCTACATTTCAGGCCATTTCCTGTTAAAGAAAATCAAGTTGTGTTTAGTTTTAGGGAGAGAGAGAAAAAAAGTGACAGAAACAAAGACAGAGACAGAGAGACAAAAAGTGAAAGGGAGAGAGACAGAACAGAGAAACAGGGAGATAGAGACAAAAACACAGACACACAGAGAGACAAGGTCATTTTGTAGATAAGATCTGTTTGCCTTAGCTCTCCAAGTGCTGGGATTACAAGTTTATACCACCCCATGCAGTTATAAAGAAGGTACATTTCAGACTGAAAATTTTAGGCTAGCATTTTTAAAAGTTTAGTGATCTTTGTGATATCACATTTTAGTGAGTAGAATGATTTGAGAGTTTGTATGCTAATCAATTAAATAGGCTGTTTAAAGAAAATGATGCAATGTATTGAAATCCGGTGTAAGCTTATTTTTATTTATTTATTTTATTAGGGAAGTTGGGTGTGACTGAATTTAGTGACATGTAAAGAATATGGGAAAGTAATGCAATGAGCTTCTTGGGCCTCCTACTTTATGCTGAACGATCACTATGAATATAGTATTTTTCATCTTTTCTTTGTTCCCTCATGTTTGAATTAGCTTTTAACGATTAGAAGCTATCACTCTTCTGCAGTTTATTAAGATATTACATCACGTGCTTGATCTGAAGGTTATGTTTCTTAGTCTCTCATGATAATTTACCTGTCTCAGACAAAAAGAACAGGTAGAGCCTTGTAAGTAGGTACTCATTTTTCAGACTTGGAAGTCCTAAAATAATAGGGTGGCAACATATTGAAGAAATGAAATGAGACAAGAGAACATACTAATTGAGGTATACATTCTTTATGTTGTTGTTATTTGTTTGTTTTGTTTTGTTTTGTTTTGTTTTTTAAAGACAGGGTTTCTCTGTTGTAACTCTGGCTCTCCTGGAACTCATTCTGTAGACCAGGCTGTCCTCTAACTCACAGAGATCCACCTGCCTCTGCCTCCCAAATGATGGGAATAAAGATGTGCGCCACTATCTCAGACAGAGGTCTACATTCTTAATGCTTTGTTACTGAGTTGTTCCTGGTCTATGGGTGTGGTGTAAAGTTTTAGTGACTGAAAGCCTAAAAATGGGCTAGTTATATAGAGAGGAAATCAGGATCTCAATAGGGCCAGAGCACACTCTATGAAAATCATTTGAGCTGAACTGATAAGAATACAGTATTTTCTCCTGTGGTTGTTTTGCAGGAACTAAAACATGAAAGCAATCCAAAGCTTAAGACAAGCAACACATAATCATTTTATTTATTATTTTTGAGGGGGTGCAAATGGAATTCAGTACCAAGCTAATAGCAAGAATCTCTGTACTACTGAGATGAAAAAGATATAACCAAAAAGATGGGGGACAAAGAATTGTTAGATTCTAAAAAAAATGTACAAATATCAGGTTATTACAGGGATAAAAACAACCCAGTAAGAGTCAAATAAGCAAATGTTTCATGTAAAATGATGCTAGAATATAGGAAGCTTCAGGAATTAATAAATGTGCAAAAGAAAAAAAAACACAACGAAAAGGCTTGAAACATTCACAGTACTTTCCATAGGTTGAAATTTTGGATGGGGGTGTGGAAAAAAGAGGAAGAAGAAAAACATTAATAATAATCGGCATTATAAAAAATGAACAACAACTATTTGGGAGAAAAATCTGTCTTAAGAAGAAACTTATATCTAAAAGCATAAAAGGGATTGGGTGTGGTAGCACATACTCTTAATCCAAGTATTTGTGAGAAAGAACAAAGATTACCGGGAATCTAGGCTAGCCTATGATACATAGTGAAACCCTGTCTGTCTGTCTGTCTGTCTATAGATTCCAAATGGAGAAAGAACAGAACTACAGATAGAAATTAAGAATATAGAGAGTTTATGGAGAATTGAGAGCTAATTATAATCATACAACTAACAGTGACATAGTTAATCATAGGTACATACACCTGGTGTGATAAGAAATAAAAAGACATGATTGCAAAAATGCCTAAGTCAGGGAAAGGATCAGAATGAATTTGAAAAGAAAAATTTTGAAAAATGCCAAGGTCTCTAAAAGACATTTCTGAATCAGTAGATGGGGGTCACTCAAAGCAAATATAAAGTGTTGCTAAAAATATACCAAATCTAGGTGGATCTGTGGATGTTTGGGTTAAAATAAAAACTGAGAAGAGGGAAATCAGGTTTTCGAATATTCTGCATAGCATAAAAGATTACTTTATTTCTATATGTTGTCATAAGATTTGTATACTAATTAAATTTTTAAAAGAGCTAGCCATGGTGTCACATGCCAATATACAACTTCCTGAAAAGTCAGGAGGATCGTAAGTTTAAATGTAGTCTAGGTTATACCTTTTAGGCATGGGGTTATAACTCAGTAACAAAATACATTTCTAGCTTATGTGAGGCACTGAATTCTACATCCAGCACTGAAAAACGAAAACAAAATCAAGCAATCAAACAGTAAAATGACAGAAAATTTAAAATCTCTAGAATTAAAGTGCACGTTTATATTTTCAGATTAGCTATACTTTAACTCCAAACATAATAAATGAACTCATAAGGTCTAGTTAATAGATAAATAGTTTCTGAAAGTGTTATGTAAAGTTGCCTAGGTTATTAAAATTATTTAAGTATATTTAGATTTTTGTGACTTCATTGAGATGTGTTTGATTTAACCATATGCTTGAACATTTTATTTTTAGTGCACACTGGAGGTTTGTTAATGAGACACAAATTATCCTTAAAATTAGAATAAAATTTCTATGTCGTAGAACTATAACACATTAAATTGTCTTTACGTTATTTGCTTTTATTCATATATTCATTTCTTTTTGCCTCTTTGTTCTTTTGAATTGGGCTCTTGCTATGATGCTTCAACCTTTCAGTTTTCTTCAACTGCAAGTATCTGTGGGCAGTTTGATTAGTACTGGCTGATTTGATCAGAGTTTGCTAAGTTCTCACCACCTGCCATGCACTGTGCCAACTCCTGGGCAAGTAATACAGAGTAACTTATGATTCCTGGCAATCAATCTCCCAAGTCTTGCAGAGGAGACACACAAACAAATAAGGCAAAATTCACATGAAAACAGGAGGCACACAGGGAACCTAAAAGAGGAAATGTCGGTTCAGTTTGAACAAGTCTGGAGAGACTAGGACTGTGTTTAACGACTCTTAGCAGGGAAAAGAGAGGTCATTGTAACTACTGACAAAAGAAATGTTTGTGATGAGACAGAGAAGTACAGGTGCCGTGTGCTCTGTGTTTCAGTATTGCTACAATAGGGAAAGGGGGATACCAAATGCTCATCTACCCCTCGTTCGTGGCAGAGGCCCCTCTAGCAGAAGACATTACCAAGTAAAAAGGGCCAGTGTACAGCTCAGTGGTAGAGGACTGGCCTAGCATGCAAGAGACATTGATTTCCATCTTCAGTATTATGGGTGGGTGGGTGGCGGTGTCAGTAAAAATGACCATTCTTCTTCTGCCATTTATTCCCACACCAAGGTGCCACATACTTGGGGTAGTTTGTCCCAAAACTGACACTGTAGTGAAAATCTTCCTTTTCCATTACAAAATATATAATCTATATTCTTAGTGTTTTTATCACTATTGAGATGTAGCCTAATTTCCATGGACATGAATGGTATAATTAATTAACTCATGAAGTTTTTGCAAATGATACTTCACAATTTTTCTTCTGATATGGAGGTGGAAACTCTCACATATCAAATGAGTTTTTAATAAAGTGATATTATTGCTTAGTGTATGTCACTGTCAGATCTTTCAACATGAAGAAGCCTTGTTCTAAAAGGATACTAATACATCAACTTAGAGGCAAAGCATCGCAAATCTTCTATTTTCCCCAGTTATTTCATATAAATATTTTCCACATTTGATCATGACAATGATAGGCTACATCTATGGTAGTTTTCAAGGCCAAGTTCAAATGCAGATCATTTAGCAGGTCAACGAGGCTCCAGGTGATGCTCTGTTGAATGTATTTATAGGATTCAGAAACAACTGCACCAAACCATGAGTTAATGATTGTTGGCTTTTTAAAAGTTCATCCTAACACATCACTCCATACTTAAAATTGCCCAGTATTTGTATATTAATGATATCATCTTAGGCATTTGTCTTCCCCCAGCCACCGTGGTTCACACCCATTTTGAAGTCATGTGATCTTGATGTCTCTTTGTAAACACCATTTTTTTCATTCTTCTAGTCCCAGGATATATGTGACTGCCTGATTGAACTACCCTGATAAACCAGCCACAGAACTCTTCAGCCCCTATCTTTCATTTTATTTGGTCGTGTCATCTGCTATATTTCTTTATAGCATTCTTCTTCTTAAATTATCTTGTGCATTTGTTCACTTCCTTATTAACTCTCTCCCCTTGATTCTAAACTTGGTTGTAGCCAGAACCTTATCTGTTTCCTCACAGCTGTGTTCCAAACAACTTATTTATTAAAGAATAATAGGTGGTGTAAATAGGCTTCACATAGCCACTCCATAAAGTCTAACATTTAATTCAAGGTTCTTGAGCTAAACAATAATATAAAAGTTGTTGGAAAGATTTCAGAGAAAAAAACATACAGTACAAATATGTTAGCAAACAAGACCTATGAGGAGGAAATGATGATTCAGGTGAGAATAAGAATCAATTTTGTTTGCCTACTTTTTTCAACTGACAGAGATCTTTGACCTACATAAACTATTTTATCTTTTGCAAAATAAATAAGCAGATTTAGTTACTGTTGTGTTTTATAGGTATAAATATTGAGGCTCAGAGAATGAATTGATTTGTACAAATTCACAGAAATATAAAGTGCATTCCATGCTTCCTGTGTCTGATATATATTTTTTTCATGAGTCCACTTAGTCACTGGTTCACTAACCAGAGCAAGAAATTTAATTTGGAGCTAATGAAATATGACATTTCTGATTCCAGTTTATAAACTATTAACGTTATCCCATGTGGTTCTCAGATATCATCAACATTTATTAGGAGTAAACATTTGTTTTCTTGATATGGTTTGGGAGAGGGTACAGTGTAGCACACAAAGGTGACAGATTGCTAATCTATGGTTTCTTCAATTTATTTCATTCCATAATTGTTTGGTTAAATTTTTGGATTTGCAAATTAATCATTTACAATTTGCTTAATTTTTTTTTTTTACTTAACCAACTGATGAAGTGATAATAACTTCTGAACATCATATCACGATCGTACTTGTCTCTAGGATGTGCTCATTGCATGGGCTGTGTAGATTTTGATTCAATACTCAGAACATGCAGTGTGAACTTAATAGAGATTAAAAGACGTCCAGAAGGAAAAAAACACGAATTCTTAACTTTGTACTTGGTACAGATTTATTAACTCTCGTTTTTAAGTTTTTTTACTAACTCTGTCTCCAAACTCCACAGCCTAGATTTGAAACCCAAAACTCGAATTCACATATTGATTCTATTTTTATTTGTTATTTGCTATTTATCTTTTACATAGGTTTGTTAAAATCTTACATGGAATCAAAGTAGAGCTGAAAACATTCATTTAGGAGCAGAAAAGATGGTTTGGCAGTTAGGAGCACTTGTTGTTCTTGCAGGGGACCAAGATTTAATTCCAAGCACCCACATGGTAACACCCAACTGTGTTTAACTCCAGCTGCAGTGTACCTGACACCTCTTGGTGGCTTCCTTGGTGCACTTACACACATGCAGCCAAAGCGCTCACACACATCAGAATAAAGAAATCTTTTATAAATATCCCCTTGATCAAACTACACATAACATTTTACAGAATATATTATGACCATGTGTCAAAGTTATTTTTATGACACATTAGATGCAGATTATTTACAGTTAACAGTGATATTGGTGAATACATCTGATGTTCAATTCATGGGAGATCTCTGTAGCTCACTTATTTAAATTTTTCAAAAAATCTCATTCACAGTTGGAATTGATTGGTTAAAATTAATATAATATGTAAAATATATAAAAATAATATAAAGGTATATGTCATTCATTTTAAGTAGGAAAAGATTTTTGTAGAGTATTAGCATGATTTAGTTTGATTTAAAAGCAGAGTAATCTTTGCACATATATACCTTATAGTTAAAACTGTGTGTTCTTGTTTTGGCATCTCCTTGTTTTTGTATGGAACTAAATCCAAACAAATCCGTATTAAGAAATCTAGTTCGAGAGCCAGAATAAAACACATTATAGGTCAGAGAAACACAACAGCTGAAACTTGGATACAAATATGAGCAGAATGGAGACAGGAAAAGAGGTCTATAGAGAAAACAGTTTAGTAAATACTCAGAAATATTGGGACACTTTCTGTAATATTGTCAAATTGAAAATTGTGGTCTAATGGTTTTAGAGACAATGCCAGAACAAATCCAACACATTGTATTTCTTCATGCCTGGCATATAGCAGGTCCTCAATAAGTATTTGTTGCAAAAATAAATGAACCAACAAATCTTATTTGAGCACCTGTTATGTGGAGGATAAAAAACTACAAACCATACAGAGCTTATGATCTAATATGGGAGAGAATGAATATAAGGAAGATGCACAAATGACTACCATTTTTGAAAGTGTGTGATAAGAATAAAGATGTCTTCAAAAAAGATCACAGAATGGACAGTTCATTTCCCATCTTTGGAGGTTTTAAGGACTTGAACCTGGGACTTATAAGAATTATTAGAACAAAAACATTTCTTGTAGAAATTTAAGTGAATATAAAAAAAGAATACTAAATCAATAATCTTATGAGGGTCAATAAATTAAAAAATAGAACTTCCTGGATCAGCATGAAATCTTGTTATAATCATTTCATTCTTAATTTCATCTGCATTTTCCATTAACATATTATGAAATAGTTTGGGTTCTTCTAAGTCTTTGTGCCACTTAGCATTTGCTCCCCTTTAACTTGTAATGTTTATCATTTATAGTAAAACTTATCCAAAATGTTTTGCTAAGTACCCTGTCCATTATTTTACTACTCATAGAGTTTAGCTTCTAACTAGTTACTAGAAAGTAATTTGAATATGGAAATAACATTAGTTGTTTCTAATTTTAAAATTCCTATTAGGAATGTCAAACAATAGATTATGCAGTTTAACAGGTCCCTTTTCCTAAGAGAAGATCAAAGAGTGAAATGTTTTCAGTTTGATTTTCTCCATTAACATCTTTTTGAGGAATTGCTGTTACTAGAAAATGTTGATTTAATTGGGTTAGGAATATACATCAGGGAAAAACTAACTGGTTACTCCATTTTGTGAATGATGCAAAGATACTGAATATATGCCAGTTCTCTCACCCCTTTTCATGTGAGTGGCCCTTAAGCTATTTTTCCACTTATTTGTTCACTTATCTATTGAGAGTTCTATTGTCTGTTTGATTGATTGATTGGTTGGATTTTTTTGAAACAAGGTCTTAAATAGCCTATTCTATCCTTGACCTATCTATGTAGCAGAAGATGACCCTGAATTTCTCATCCTCATGCTTAAAGGTCTGCACTCTACCACCTTCTCACTTATGAGACAGAAACTTGATATGGCTGCCCTTTTCTTCATTCTCCTCCTTTAATTTCTCCTCTTCTTCCAATTTCATTTTCTTCTTTTTCCTTCTTTACATAAAGATAATACAGGTATTGTTCACCATTCAATATTCAATATTCAATTGGACTTGAATGAGGATCCACGTAAATGTTTGCTGAATGAATCAGTAATCATCTCTTTTAGAAATATGAACTGATTTAAATACACCACTTTAAGAATGAATGGTCTACATGTTTCTACTGGGACTGGGCTCCAGAACTCTACATTTTGATTGGTTGTGGTTTTCTGTAATGATCACCATCTGTTGTAAAAAGATTCTTTGATGAAGGGTGAATGCTATAATTGTCTGTGCCTATAAGAACAAATGGTCAGAATTTAGTTAGGGACTATGCTGGTTTAGTAAAGTAGTTGCTGTTGCTCCAAGATCCATGACTTCACTAGCCCTGGATAGTTGCCAAGGTTAACAGCAGTAAGCATGGTTTACCACTAACATTATACAGATGGAGCAGTTTATATTTAGGAATGTATATGTGTATTATATACATATATGTGTATGTATATATACATGTACATACATGCATGTAATAATGATTAATGCATAAAGAGGTCATGAATTTGAAAGAGAAAAAGAAGGGATATGCGGAGGGTTTGGATGAATAAAGGGTAAGGGAGAAATTGAATAATTATAATTTCAAAATAAAGAAAAACATGGAGACAAATCACTAGAGGAAGTTGAACCTGATCCCCAAATGTGGTATACTAAAACAAAATGTAAATTGCTTTTATGTCATTAAGTTTTGGAATACTTCTCCACTCTAACTTCATAAGAATACAAATCTGCCTTTTATTAGTAAGGTCGTTTTATTATTACTTGAAGTAATAATTTACACCATATCATTCTTTTGAACCTTCTGCATAGTGGGTAACACCTGGAACTAAACTAAAAGTTACAGGTGTGAAAATGACTAAGAAACCATGCCTTCACTCAGAGATAGAATTTTTTAGCAGAAAGTAAGCACGCGATCAGGCAAGGAAAATCCTTTTGTAGTGCTAAGGCAAGGGTGAGATCAACACGCTTTAGGAACACATGAAAGCTCTAAACCATCCATAGGTTAGAGAAGTCAGCTTAGGAAAACTTTAAAGCAGATGGTTTGAAGAATATCGTACTTCTGATTGTCTATATCATTCTCAGAGAGTGAAATGCAATATATGGGTCTGTCTGTGTATCTATCTGTTTTGAGACAGTGTCTCATGTAACCCAAACAGACTTTCGGCTTCTTAGGTAGCCCAAGATGACCTTGAAATCCTGATCCTTCTGCCTCCACTTCCCACATATTCAGATTGCAGAGGCACACAGTTATACCAAGTACTAGGCACACTGTTTAACGATTTAATGTCTGAGATCTGTGATAAAATTTACTGCTTAGTCACACAGTGCACTTAGTACTAATGGGAGCCACAGAATCCATTACTGACACAGTGGTAGATGAAAAGAAAACGAGAAAATACGATTAAGAGATAGTTTCCCAGAATGGCAAATAAGGAGTAAGTTATAACTATGAATTGAATGCTTACTTGTAGAATTCCTGACAGGAAATTAAAAATTAAATCAAGTAGGTGATGATGATAAAGATTTTTCTTACACACTGACATACTTAGCATAAGTGACCAATAATTTGAGTTGTGTTTATCCAGTTGCTTTCAGAACTGAACACTAGGATCAGCACACATATTCATTGTACTGCTTCTTTAGCTTTAAATTAAGCTTTTGATCCACAAACTGGATTCTGTTAGGCATAAAATGTACTGAAACACCATTCCATTGAATTTCCTATTCATCATCTTTTCAACCTATATGGAAATCTTACTTCTAAGCTGTTTTTTTCCCTAAACATCCTCATTTTACAGTTGCCATGTATTTTTCTTTCCTCTCAAGTGTTCCTTTATAAAAAATAATTTCACAGTTGCCTCATGTATCAGACCAGCAAAACAACTGTAATTGAAAGCCCCAACTCTTGCCCCAACTACTATTGAAATTGATTCTTAACTTGTAACTGATTCCTAACTTGTAACAGATTCACACTCTGTCCTTTTTACTCTCTAGATCTAAAAAGATAGAAAGGAAGAGAGAAGTCTTTACCACTTTTACAGGTGGCATCTAAAGATTAAAAAGAGAGAAAGAAAGAGAAATTTGCTGCCCTTTTTGTGCTGTCCTTAGCTTGCATAACAAGAACTGCAAAGAGGACCAGCTGAACTGAACTTTCAAAACATTCTAGCAACTGTTAACTCCAATGGCCAGCACTCTCCTTTATAAACTAAGCAAAGTTCCGAGAAGTCCAATCAGTTGTAACTATAAGGGAACTGCACAGGACAAAAAAACTTCTTAGCAAAGTATCCCGCTACAAACAACCTTGAAGGAGATAGATACTCTCATAAGCTGATGAAGCTACACAGTGTAGAATTTCTTTCTACAGCCCAAATTTCATTAGATCATTTGACAGGATTCTTTTGGAAGATTCTGTACCTTCTCCAGTTTTAATACCATAAAACTCTACTCATTTGCATTGACTTGCTAATTAAAGTTGCAAAAATAACTTGCTGAATCACAGAACAATTATTTTGATTATTTCCATCCTGGCTTTCTTCATATTTTCATTATCATTTCAAATATGCATTAATATTTGTTTGTGTAGTAATTTCAGCCAACTTATCTTCATTTAGGTCACCCTGTGCAAGAAAATGAATTATCTCATTGTTCTATCCACTTGCTTGGCTTACGCTACTGTATATTATTTTAAACGTCCACAGACATTTTTCTGAGAATTTCTATTATCTTTTCTCAATTTCTCTTATCACACAATCACCTATATCATTTTGGAGTTCATTTTATTGGTTTTAAGTGATTCATTAATGCCAGTGATTATTATCTAAGCAGGGTACCAAAAGGTGGAAGGAGAAATGGGAAGATTAGCTTAAATTAATCTCCCACATCTCTGTGCTCTCTGGTCTTACAAAGTCTTTCCAGAGTACTGCTACAACGTGAAAGAAAGGAATGTTCATCGATTCAGCCATCCACACACTGTAGCACTGAGTTTTAGAACTATCCTTCCCACAATACTTGACATGTAGTTTGCTATAAATAAATTAACATGCCCATTAGTTTTCATTTGGCAGTTTACTGCTAAAGATGGAAATTGGGGACTTTAACGTGTTAGTGGTATGCCGGGCCACCTTTCCACAGCCTTTTATCTTCCTATGTTTGGTTAATGCAATAGTAAGTCCATTTCTACAGAGTCAGGATCTCCTTTTGCTTGTAACTCCCTATAGAATGAGAAAGGATGGAGTGGAGCCTTTAACTTAATGTTGCTTACAACAAGCCGACCCTTTTTTCATATATTTTGCATCTCATGTTTGATCAATATTAATTTCCTGATTTCCATACTTTTCTATGTTTACCAAGGATATTAAAATTGGAGGAAGCATGAATGGTGTAAATATATTTAGTTTGTAGTTTGTCCAAGATTCACTTACCCAGTGTCAAGATAAGGAAGTCAAGAAATAGCTTCATACACTCAAACCTAGACATTTTATGATATTATTCATATTCCTATAGTTTCCTTGCATGCCCATCAAGATGCTTATTCGGGTGTATGTATTTCTTCAACACCAGCAGCACCACCAACAAAAACAAAAAGATATACCTAACCCTTTACTTTGGAAATCAATCAGTATCTATCCAACACTTTTCTAGCAATAAATTACAAATATGTATTTTAGTGCCTGTCTATCTGTATCATTACTTTTTTTTGTAAATTTTACACACAGTGTGCTCAGGTCCAAAGCTGTTCAGTACCATTATCATAATACTGAACTCTTGTTTAGTTCTTGATTTTTATTAAAAATTTTCTTGTAGCAAATATACAACCAAGTCTTATATTTCCTAGACCTGGGTGCCATTGTTAAGTTTAGTTTGCATGTTAATCCCCAAACTATATTAGTCCATGTTTCAGTACATCCAACTGGACTTTTTTACTGTCAACTAACTAGTTAACCATTTTCTGTGTAAACACATGCAATAATTTTTTTTGTTTTTTTAACACTCAACATGTTATTTCTATCCATACTTAAAACTCTTTATTGACAACTTTCTTCCTCTTTGGTGCTAAAGCAAATGCTAAGGAAGATATTAGTAGCATTTGAAAATGTTCCTTATTAATTCATGAAAAGGAGATAACCATTAAAAAATAACCAGACACTTTAGTATCTCAGGCAGTGATTCTTAATTTTATACTCATAGAGAATGTTTATGAGTACATATAGTACTGTTCAATGTTGATTAACTTTATTTACATTGGTACTATTACAATACTGCATGACTTTTTTATTACTGGAAGAAACAACAAAATTCAGTAAATTTCTCCAAACTTCACTCAGTTTGCATTAATATACAAATGAACATATTTATTCATATATAACATCAACATTATGATGCAATGAATTATACTTTTCTTTATGACTGTAGAAAGATGGAGAAGCTAAATATTAAAGAGATTAATAACTTCAATCTTTGTTGGTAATAGTTCACATAGTCTAATCCATAATACTAATCTTGGACTGACAGTGTAATTTGTTGATAGAGCACTTACCTAACCGTAAATGACCGTGGGTGTGAATCCTGGCACAGGGAAGCTAGTTACTTAGCTACAATACAAGCAACTTAACTTATACTCACTTTCTCCTATGTTTGATTGCATTTTGTGGCTATAGTTTATTACATTCATTAAACACTTAATCATTTGTTTTTGGAGGCTAAAATGAACCATAGGCCATAACAAGCAGAGTAAAGCATAGGATGTCATTCTATGGAGCTTAATATACTTGAACCTGTAAGCAATAAATCTAAATTACAGATCGTGAGCCAATCTGATCAGTAAAACAAACGTTTACTTATAAGATCTGTGGGATTTAGTGAAAAACAACACCTAGAAAAATGCAATGGAAGGTGTTTACATTTTCTGTGACAAGAGTCCAGGTTTCTGCTTTTAGTTTCCTGATACATCATTGTCCTCTTGTCTCTTCCCCTCCCCTCAATCTGTGTGTGTATGTGTGTGTGTCTGTCTGTCTGTCTGTCTCCCTATCGTCTCTATGTGTGTGTTTGTCTCTCTGTTGGTATTTCAGTCTCTCTGCCCCCTCCCCACCCACGCAATTGGGCAATTAAATGTATTTGCAATCTGAGATGGAGCTTGAGTTATGGGAGTAGATGACATAAAAGTCATATGAAACATTAAATTCCAGGAAAACAAGGAAGTAAACTGAGTCAAATTTATTTCATTTTTCTGAACATGGATTATACACAGGCCCATTTCACAAATGAGTCACAAACTCAAGGCAGCTATAGAAGTCTGTGACCTGATGAGTCAGAAGTGTACCCTTTAGTAAAGGGCAATTGGTGTGCTTATTAGCTATTCAAACATTTCTAGATATCCACAAACCTTTTTAATGCCTACACTAGAATAAATTTAGCAAAATCCACTTATGTACTTTCTTGTCATTTATAAGGAAATTACTTTCCTTTAAGTATAGTATAATTATCACGTATATTTACCTCAGTGGTTCTCAATCTTCCTAATGCTGCAACCCTTTAATACAATTCATAAAATTATTTTCGTGGCTACTCCATAACTATAATTTTTCTAAAGTTATGAATTGTAATATAAAAATCTGATATGCAGATGGACTTAAGACACCTTGTAAAAAAGTCTTTCAGACCCTGAGGGGTCACAACACACAGGTTGAGAACTGCTGTAATACCTGTATCTTGAAGAGGAAGAATATATAAAGACCAACAATGAAAAGCATTAAATGCACATATTCAGAATGGTTCAGAATGCAAGTGTTCCTTTGTTTTCCAGTAGTAAGTAATGGAAATGTCCTGATTTACAGATTCTCAATGAGAAATCCTCTGACTTTTTTTTCTCAGCATTGTTCCTTTGTAAAAGACACTGTCTTACATTACTAAATTGAGACCTAATATGGATGCCTGATCTATGCTCCTGTTGGTTTAAATGAAAATTTTTCAGTAAGAGTTTTCCATAATAAATTTGAAGGTACTTTGGAAGCAAGTTTTATGAATACTTGAGATTAGTGACTAATGATCCTAATACACTATGACGAGTGCCGTGAACTACTATTACACCTCACCCACATATTTTTGCTTTAAAATTTTTACTTAGCTTTCTGTGATGCTGTGAGGAAAACCACCTTTTGAAGGATCAAAATACTATAATTTTCTTTAAAAGTGTATGCATGATTAGATTTAAATTGAAGATAGGTGGGTGGAGAACCTGAAAAGGTATAGAAAATGAGAATAAAAACAAGTTTTATAATGTGTGCACCATAGGTAAATTCTAATACATACATTTTCCTAGTTGCAAAGGCTCAATCCAGTATTATTTCACTATGTGATTGCAATATATATGTCTAATAACCATCAGAATAACAATATAAGCAAAGAAATCAGTACCAAGAATTTTTTTTTTGCCTGCATTTCTAGGCATGCACTTAAAATGCTTCTGCTTGGGAAGCTCTGAAACAAAATATAAGAAAGACTTTATAATCACAGTTTCTTATAGAATTATCTAGATATTTCAAAGAGTGTTGCATATTTTAGATCAAAGTATAACCTCTATTTCAATTAAAAGTAAAATGGGGCATTTCAGCTGAAAATTTTAGTTCTTTTTAAAGATAGGGTGTCACTCTGTTGCTCATGCTGGTTTTGAATTCCTGACTTTGTAGCCTGAGCCTAGGATTGCAGGTAAAAAAAAAAGAGAAGAAGAATAATAATTTGTCTTTCCCACTTCATTTTTCTGCCAATAGATTATGTTTAAGATTTCAGTTTAATAGATTAGATGTTATAAAAAAAACTGACCAAAATAATAACAATCATAAGACAACTGTTACCTTACAAGTTAAGCTCAGATCTATGTTCACACATACAAAGTTTTCTGGTAACAAATTAATATTTTAGCATATGAAATATTACTCTAATAGGCAAGTTGTGACATTCACACTTTTTCATTGGAGTAGACAAATTTCACAAAGCCTAATTGCTATGTGATTTATAAAACAATACCCAAACATTTGCTAAGATCCCTTTGCCTATTAATTAGAACTTTGATGATGGCATGAATTGTGACTTTTTTTTATCTGAGTATGAAAAAAACCAGGAAAGCCAGTATAAGTTAGACCACTGAACAAATTACTATTGTCACCATAGAGAACTCTGATTTCAGCTTCTTATTTAGTGCTTATCTAATAAAATTCTTTCTATCATTGACATTTTTACTTGTAGAGAGACTCTCTTGCCCTAAAAATTATGAATCAGCAGAATCTCTGTGCTACAAATTTTCCCACGCAGCACTCACTCATTTGACTTTGACCTCAACTCTTCATTTGACTATTTTCACTGTACCATTATGACTGACATTGCTCCATGATATATTTACTGTCAATCATTAAATTGATCTATAATGTCTTTTAAAATATGGACTATACCTTCATGTATAAATAATTTAAAATGACAAAACTTTCAGAATATTTATTTCATCATACAATTATTACACTATAGTCATTGACATTATTAATGTAAACTATATTCTTAAGAAATCAGTAGGTAAAATAATGGACTGAGATATTATCATTATTCACAGTTGGCAGTTCATTGGAAAGTAAAAATAAAATATTGCAGTAGCATTGTGATCTCGTCTTTAAAAATGGAGGTCGTTGTGTTCTTGTTCAACATACTTGAGACATAATCTACTCTGAATTTGTCATAGACCCTGTTCACAGGAAATGAATAATGACAGTTCTAAAATATTTATCTTCTCCTTCTTTTTAAGTGACAGAAATGGAAAGGGCCACTACAATTTATATAAAGATGCATTACAATTTCTTAGGGTTTTGTTAGGAATAAAACACATCAAATTTAATATCATTATGAAGATGTCAAATGTGAAAGTGAGGTACCTTGGACAGAAAAATGTATTTGAAACATATGAAATAATGTTTCAGAGTACTTGGATAAATTCAAATGGCTATTTCATAAAACTCCCAGAATAAATAAATTCCTATATTAGCAGGGGTGGTATGTGGGTGGTAGGGTGTGTGCTTAATTCTCTACACACCACAAAACACTAATAAATAAATTCATATATAAGCACAAACTTATGTTAATCAGCAATTACTTTCAAGACCATGCCAGCTGTATATCTTGGGAAGTTTATTTAGTTTCTATGTAAAACAACCATTTCTTACCTATAAAATAGATAATAACATTGATATGTAGATTAGTTGATAAAATGTAATTACAAACCTTCCTATAAAATGGCTACAGTTCATTCTTAATTAGGGATATTCTGTAGATTTTAATGCACAGTGCTGGAAAATGTAACACCCGTATACACACATACGTTAAATTTAAATGCAGAAATAGAACTCATTTGGTGATGTTACAGCTTGCTGTATTTATGTGGACTGTTTGGTCTGTGTTTCTTGACTTAAATTTAAATTTTCATTATTAAAAGCAGTACACCTGCCATTAAGAAGGCTATATTAACAAAGCTAATATCAGTCTGGAGGTTCATCTGATTGCATCCTTAAGATTAGTAGGACTGAAATTCCTAATTCTTTTTGAATAGATAGACATTAAATTTAATCATTCTTCACTAGCCAGTTAAAATTTTTTTTTCAGGGCAAAATCTGTTCCCTATTGTCAAACTCCAAATATATGTAACTGTTTACAAACATTTAAGAATAATACTTATTATCATTGATATTATTATTACTATTAGTAGTAGTAGTGGTGGTAATACTATTGCCAATGGTAGTGGTGCTGATGGTTTGTGTTTGTATAAATGCAGGCATATCTGTGTCATGGAGAGTGTGTAGAGGTCAGAAAACAGATTTCCGGAGTTGACATTTTCCTTCCACTGTGGTTCCTATGGAGGAACTCAGACCATTGGGCTTGCGCAGCAAATTCATTTACAGAATAGGCCATCCCGTTATCTCCAAACATATGTAACTCTTAAGGTTATCAGTGAGAATATAATTGAACTAAGACAGTCATACACGTTTTCTTACTTTAATGATATGAAGAAAGTAGAAGTTAACTTCAGTTTTATGTGACCTTTATACTGAATAATGAACTTTTTTAAACACAGTGAGAAGTAAATGATGTACTCAAATTTTAATTGATATTTTTGGATCACTTGCATTTTTGTTTTTCTATGACTGTTTTTCATGAATTTGATAGCAACTATATGAATTAATTAATTATATATATATATATATAATTACATGATATAATATTAATCTAAACAGACATAGATTACAAAAATAAGATTAAGTAAGTCATTACACTTATGAAAGCAGCTACATTGGCCACTATATCACCAACAAGTTGTTATACTTTGACTTTCAATTCCCACAGGTTTTAGGAAAACTCTGAAGAATTTTCAGAACCATTATCCCAGGAAGGAGGTGCAGATAAAATCAGCACATTAGAAATCCATATATATATATATACACAGTGTGTGTCTGTGTGTGTGTGTGTGTGTAGTGCTGGATATTTGCTAAGTGGCTGCACATGTGAGATGAGTGTTCTACCACTGACTTGCACCTGTAAGCTGCATTTGATTTTCTCAAATGCCACTGTATTTATTACAGTATATTTAATAATATGTGACAATGTGAAATTGTAACAAATGCCAAGTTTAGAGATTGAGTAGGAAAGAATGGATTTGAAAACTCGTTTTAAGATAAGGATGAATACATTTACAACGAATAGTGTTCATACATAGGTGTTAAGATGATGTGGGATTTTTGCAAAGGTTCCCCGTTCTTTCAAATTGTTTAGTGACCATGATATTTTGAACATTAGAAACTTTGTTTGGCTGCACTTGCCTGTGCACTCCACAAGGTCAAGCAAACATAAATTCTAGCATGGATAGAGTAGAACTACAGGTCCCACATTTTACAAGGGAGCTGTTGGCAGCGGACAGTAACTGAAGGAAAGAAAAATCATTCTTTTTAAGGATGTGGCAATTTATGGATCCCCATGCTCCAGTGGATATGCCCACAGCAATGTGCATATATAAAGCACTAACTTGACTTTATAAGTTATCAAAAAAAGAAAAAAGAAGAAGACTTGACGTTGGAAGAGGGATGTGTTAGAGGGCACATAGAAGGATTTGAGAGAGGAAATGATGGAGTATGTGGTAATAGTTCATTGTATACACACATGAAATTCTCAAGAATAAAGAAAATTTAAATAACAAATAGCAAATAGTTCTGAAATTTTCATTTTATTTTAAAATATTTATTTATTTGTACATCCAGGGTGCACACTTGCCATGGTGCATATGTAGAGGTGGGAGAACCACTGGCAGACTCAATTCTCTCCTTTCACACTGTGGATTTATAACCAACTCAGGTCATCAGTTCTGTAAACAAGCACCTTGGTCTGATGAATCATGTTTTTCTGGCTGACTCAAAGGAATTATAAAATTCTGAGGGGGACCCTGCAGTTACCGCAGCAGGGAAATGAAGACTGACTTGTCAACCTGGATCAGATGTCAGGTGCCAGGAGGTTCATTGTCAGCATGTTTAAAACACAGTACAATTTAGGAAAGGATTTGCAGGGAGCAACCTTTCCAACCAAGGTGCACAATAAAGCTGAAGGTGTGGCTACATAGAAAGTCCTTTACAAAGTACATGTGACCAGGAGGGTGGGTTCTCTAGCTAAAATCTAATGTAGTCTCTGAATGAGATAGCATAGAGGTCAACAGGCCATAAAATGCATGTGACAACACCCCTAAGGATGGGGAACAGTGTAGGTAGGGAAGACTCTGGGATAATTATTCTGGGGGAAAAAGATAAGTGAGGTCTGCTCCTCAGATAACAGAAAGGTCACCAGGTAATTTGCAATATCCATTCCCAGCCTTCTGGGTGGAATGCAGGTATTTTATTTCCTCTATTGAGGAGGGACTCCTTTCTCTTTACATTCCTGGTTCTCTATTGCTCTGTGGGTTCAAGGACTTTTTTGCCCCCAACAAAATCCTATTTTATATGATATTGAATCCCTGAAACTATATTAGTATTGTATTATCCTGTATTCTAACAAGAAAGTATGTCATCCATTGGCTACTTCAGGGTTATGATGGACAATAGTGTAGACAGCAAGCACAGAAGAAAACAACTGTGTTCTGAGCCTTGTATTTTTCTACAAGTGTGCTTTAGGGCAAGATGATGCAGAGACATTTCAATCTTATAAACAACTCTGTTAATTAGATGAAACAGCTCTGTAAACACGTCCTGGCCCAAATCTTCAATATATATATAATTTTTTTTTCAGAAATATCATAGTATAGTTTTCCAGGACATTCTACTGAGAAAATCCTTGGGAAAAAAATGAATACTAACACATGGTTCATAGTGAGCCAGTGTTTGAAGCTGTGTTTCTATGGTAACTATACAACCTAAATGTTAGAATTTGAAATATTCCGTATTTACCATTTCTCATGTTAACGGAAACAATTTTTTTTCTGGAAATTTCTGACATCATACTAGTGACTTGTAAGAATGAGTCCTTTTCAAGAATTTAGGATTCTTGCATACTTCAATAAGGAAACTAAAGAAAATGTACCTCTCCATGTCAGGCAGGTTTCTCATTGCATCCCTGTTAATGCTTTTCCAAATTGTAAGTCTAAAATATTGAAACCTTGTGGTTGTGATGTCTAATCACAGCTAACCAATGCTTTTAAGTCAAAATGCACAATAGATGGGATATTTTATAGTGAATGACTTATTTAAGATTAGTTTATTCAAGCCTTCCAGCAATCTTTTGAAATTTGTAGGATGATTATTCTATACATACTATAGGCGAGTTACTGAGCTATGGGGGAATGATGTGGCAATTATTAAAAGCAGAAGTACTTCTCGAACTCACAGTTTTATATTTTTTAAACTCAGTACTATCTACCAGACAGTTATCTTGACACTGTGTTTATTATCATGGTCTAGCAAGGTGATGACTCTGAGATAGTTTCATGTGCTGTTCATAGTGGACTCTAAAAGCAAAATCATGTATATATAAATTTCAAAGATATATGGAAGTAAATATTATTCCAGTTTCTGCCCTTTGTTCTTATAATGTATTTACAAAATAAAACTAGGTTTTTATAAATATTACACTAACATTTCAGACAACATCGATAGTAACTAAAACATAGTTGAATAATTGTAGAACACTCACACATCACTTAGAAAAGGTTAGCCTTAAGATATTTCATTTTCATTAAGTAACTGATAGCAAGCACATGATCTTCATTGGTAAAATTATCTTGCTCATCTGACAATGAACAGAGTTTATGTTGGAGCAGGGTCTAGGTAAGACCTATCTGAGCATCTGAAAGGATGATGCAGGAGGACTGTGAGGTCCAGGCTACATAGCAAAACCCTAATGAGAGAGACAGAGAGAGAGATAGAGAGAGCGAGAGAGTTTGTGTTGACATAACAAATGAGATGTCTTTGTTGATTTCAACAAGAGTCTCCTAAACAACAACAAAAATTGCACTAGATTAAAAGTTGAACACATTGGTGCACACATATAGTTCCAGCAACTCAGAACACTTACAGAGGGAGGAATGTTGAGCCCAGTAATTTAGGGCATCCTGAGAAATGTGATGAAATGGGTCTCAAAAAAATGTCATCTGTATATTAAAAAGTTATGATAGACCCCATTATTCTGTATATTAACTAACTATTTCATTTAAAATACACTTGAAAACTACAAAGTATTTTATACAAAATTGCATGTGAATTTCCTGGCCTTAATCCCTAACTCTGCAAAAATAAATACAGAAATAAAATGAATAACAGACTTGAAGATGATTAAGCAATAATGAATTTTGTCCCTTTAATCACAGACTGTATCATTCCATTCGTTAGATTCATGTGAAGAAATGATAGCAGTAATTGTTTTACCTGATATAGATATTGTAAGAAAATAAAGATTCAAAATACAGCCAGAGTTGAATATCTATACTATTAGGGGGAAAGGAGGAAATTGTAACTGTGATAAGGCAGAGGAACTTGGGCTATTGTCCTTGCCTGGGTGGCAAACACGGTAGGAAGATAAGGGTTAACCTAATCAACAACGTATGTGCGAATTTCCCTTGGCATCTTCCTGTCCTTAATAATATTTTCTTCAGGTCTAGGAGGACATCTTGCCCATGGGAAATTTTATCTCCTGACTTTGAAAAACAGGATGAAGTTCACAGAAATCTTGCCTCTTCTGTTTTACGAATTGGATGTCATATTTATAACCCAGTCACAATGCATGTCAAGTGCATGTCTGTGCATGTCACAAGACAACTTTGAGGTCTTGGTTCTTTCCTTGTGCCATGTGGGCCCTGAGGTTTGAACTCAGGTATTAGGCTCAAAAATCTAATTTTTAAATGACTAAAACTTGGCAGTTGGTCTGTTTTTATTGGGCCAATCTATGCTTAATAAAGGGACTAATATTAAAGATTATTTTTATATCTCTTAGAATATATAAGAATATCTCTTAGAATATATAAGAATATATAAGAATTCTATATTGAGAAAATATATTCCATATTATATATTGCCTATTCCTGCTGGATATCTATATGTACACCTTCAGAATATTCAAATACACTTCAAGCATTCAGTTGCTTTAAATACACATTCTTGTGCTATAGTATGCTGCAATTACGCTACTGTAAAAGAAAGAAAATTTGATTCAATAAAATTCATATGAGTGACAGATGGTTATCTTATTTTTAATATCTAGGATTTTTTTCACTTTGAGTAACTAAATTTCAAATTAAAGCTTATTTTTAATAAATATTTTCTACCTATAAATTTATACATTTTAGCATGTATATTTGCTGTTAACACGTTGCTTGGATTCAGATAAATTCAGATAAATGTTAGGGAATTCATTTATAGGACAATAGCAATTTTTAAAATTTTATAGGACAATAGCATTTTTAAAATTTTAATAAATGAAACAAGAAATGAATACATGGAAACCCGAGGAAGCAAATATTAAAAGCACTAAAGAAATAAAGATAATTAAATATCCTTAAACTATGGATGAGGTTACTTTGCATAGATTGAAATATGATGTTTTTCTGCCAGTAATAATTTTTTCCATTGGCTCTTATTTTTTATTTGATCTTTGAGAATTTCATACAATATATTTTAATTATATTATCAAATTTTAGAATGAACAGTATTATTTTATGTAGCTACTGATTATTTATGAAACAATTATTGAATACCTATATTAAGGTGTGAAAACATTTATTTATCAGTGACATTTGAAAATGTAAATGAACTTTTATGTTGTTTTAAAATGTTTTAATTGGAATAGAATTACATCAGTTTCAGAGTCCCTTTAGCACCTGTCAACTACCCCCCCTTAAATTCTACTCATCTCTCCCCACTATCAAGTTGATAGCTTCTTTTCCTTTGATTATTATTGTTACATGCATATATATGTTTGCGTGTGTATGTATAAATATGAGTAAATTTTAAAGTCTGCCCTAGAAATTACATTGAATTTTTTTCTACCTCTAAATGGAATGATTTGGGTTTCAAGCGTAGCTCAGTAAGACAGCATTACTCAAGTATGTCCAAGACTCTGAGTGCAATCCCCATCATGTCAGAAAGAGAAAGAAAGAGAGAAAGAGAGAAAGAGAGAAAGAGAGAGAGAGAGAGAGAAAGAAAGAAAGAAAGAAAGAAAGAGAGAGAGAGAGAGAGAGAGAGAGAGAGAGAGAGAGAGAGAAAGAAAGAAAGAAAGAAAGAAAGAAAGAAAGAAAGAAAGAAAGAAAGAAAGAAAGAAAGAAAGAAAGAAAGAAAGAAGGCAAAGAGAGAGAGAGATGGAGAGAGGAAGGGAGGAAGGTGGGAAGGGAGGAAGGAAGGAGGGAAGAAAGGAGCATATTTTATGAGCTTTCTGCTCCTTAAATTTTATAAAATAAATAAATCTTTGCTCCTTTGTTTACCTAGGAGAAAAGAAAAAGAATCGATGGGTCATTTAGAGATAAGAGCTGTTTCTTTGCACCTTTCCCCTTCCCCTAATACCCTCTTATCATGGCTCTGCAATCTGTAAAATTCCTGTAAATCAGAGGATTCATTCTAAGTTTTCTCCTTAAGTTTATTTCCCTGTAAAAAATGAGATAGGTTAATGTTTCTGCATTTTGGGGAAAAAATTCCTTAGAAGCTCCTCTTTCTGCCAGATTGGAAAATGTATACCAACACTCATAGCCCTAGCAGTGACACTCATTCCATATCTTATTGATGAGAAGGTAATAACGTTAGATGTAATTATGATTGATCCTAGTCAGACCAAGCATGATGGAGATGTCACAACTTTAAATCACTCTTGGGAGTCTGATGAAACACTTCAGCTTGGGAAAACCAGGTCGTATTTTAAACTAGTTTTGATCCATCGGTGGGTTATGGCACATGAGAAAGATGAATATCCTGTCTGTGACGTTCCTTACAACACATGCAAAAACAGAAATGAACATGGTAGGATGAAGATGAAGATGGATTTATCTTTATACTATTATTCAATTTTGCCAGCATATCAGTTAACTACAAGACAGGCAGACAGACATACAGAGAACAACAACACTCTCACATACAAATGTCTCTGAATGCCACAGGGAGACTTCTAATCTTCTTTTCTGCATTGAAAAGAAATCCTTTGCAAATGCAAACCAAAGTCTCATTCTGGTGAAAGGGAAAGGGAGAAACAGGGACTCAGCATCCTCCCAACCTAGGCTTTGGCAAAGGATAAGCCTTTAAGAGTCTCAGACAATGGGAACCTACTAAAAGAATTTGCTGTATGTTCAAACTGCTTGACTGCTGAAAATTATACTTTTTTACATTTAAAATTTCGTTATGAATTTATCTTTTAAAATAACAACACTTTATCTAAAATTTCTCCTAATTGATAAGTCTCACTTTTTTCCCCGGAAAAAAAGTCAAAATATCTTTCTTGATGTAAACCAGTGGTTCTCAACATGTGGGTCCTGACCCTCTTTGAGAGTCAAACAACCTTTTCACAGGGGTCTCCCAAAACCATCCTGAATATTAGATATTTACATTGCATTTTATAAGAACCACTGATGTAAATCCAATACATTTTGATAACTTAACCAAGCAACTTTGTATTTAGAATCCTTTAAGGTCAATGATATTTCATAATTCAACAAATTTCATAACATTTTAGTTATGATCAGTATTTATTAATTTAATGGTTTTATAATTTGCATCAGTTTTATCTTAGAAAGTCATTGAAGCATCCAAGTATGTTCTGTGTTGTAATTGTTTCTCACACTTTATCAAACTGGAGACTTCTGTAATCCCACAGTATGCACTAATTGAGTAAAAAGTTTCTTAAGAACTTTTGGCTGGCAGTTAAGTAATTGGAGGATCAGGGTCCAAAGTCTACACTATTTACAATGAGTTATTTCCTGTCCTGAAATTCCATGCTTTTCACAAAGGGAAAGAATACTTAGAAAGGTGAAAGTGTTGCCTAGTCCTGGGGAGAGCACCCCAGGTAGGTTTCATCCTCAGCACTGAGGTGAGGGTTTGCTGTCATACACTTTATTTTCTTCTTAGAAGTCAGAATTTAGTAACAGAAAAAAAAAAACTCTTATTTTACAGTCTTGCAATCTTAAAACATACTTTTGTTTCAGTTACCTTGATATTCTTGGTTATTTCTCAAAACAGGGAATATTTTTATCATGGAAAGCACGCAAAGAATTCTCATTTTTGTGAGGGTATTTAAAAACAAACTAGGAATAAGTGTAAAAGCATTTTCGGTATATAAAGTATTACAGCAGTTTTCATCAAAATACCAAATGACAAAAACAGGAACAGTAGTGGGAGGATTGTATTTCTCACTATAGTGTTTCAAAAATGTCTTCATAGAAAAGGACTAAAACAAGGTACTTTCAAAAATAACTGGCATAGATGAATTTGCTGCTTTAAAGGTTTAATTCAAAATTAGATCTTTTAAAAAAAACTTCACTTTTATATTTTTTTTCTTTAAGGCTAGACAGGTAAGACTTTTACGTAAGTCTATACATACATGTAAAATATGAAAGGAACAAAAAATATCAATTAATAACAGAATTTGAATTATAAGGTAATGGAATACTAGAAGAAAAATAATAAAAATTTTATATTATAATCATATTTCACTGACTTTTAAATCTGATTTTTTTCTGAAGGTTATAACCATGTTGTTAAAAAGTAATGGTGTGTATCAGTCATTTATACTATAAATACCATTCACTTTTATAGTGAATAAATGCTATAATCTATTAGTGGACCTGTTAACAAGAGACTGATGAGTAGTTAAGCTCTTATTTAGAGTTTCCAAATGCCATGGGCTAATTAAGTCTTTTCATCCCACCATTCCACAAGAAGGATAGCTAATTATAAGTTTATACCCAGTTTATAAGGAAGAGGTAATACATTGCTCATGTCTCACAGAATTAGTTGTGCAGTGGTCCTGCCAATGAACCAGTCATTATGTATTTATGACTTTATGACATCTTATAGCCTGGCTATGT
Source organism: Cricetomys ansorgei (assembly GCA_026225945.1). NCBI lineage: Eukaryota > Metazoa > Chordata > Mammalia > Rodentia > Nesomyidae > Cricetomys > Cricetomys ansorgei. Next base: position 162,357 of record JAMJFZ010002884.1, on the reverse strand, counting down.
GAATTATGAATTTGTCAGTGAAATCCTAACTTACAATTATAATTATATTGACACACCATTCAGGTATTAGATTGTTTTGCCCAACATAAAGAAGCTTGAAATTAACATAACCAGCTCGCACGGAGATTGCTAATCTCTAGTTTGCTTAGATATCAAATATCTGTCCAATACTGTATGCTCATTTAACATGGGTTAAAAACATCACAGATTCAGAGGACTTTAGAACTGGAAAGTATCTAGTCCAATTGTTTAATTTCATACAGCCAAATAATGAAAATCAAATGAAATATTTTTGCCTAATCTTTGTTTTTCCCCCTTTAAAAAAGAGGGAAAATTCAGGGAAATTTCATAACACAAAGCCCTCAATAAAAACCACTTGTGTTCACAAGCAAATTATTGTTAAAGCAACAAACTTTTCCTATTAGTACTCAGCACTTCACTTGGTATATCATTGTCCTTAGTATTGATTAAAAATAATTATTTATTCTCAAAAACACAACAATATTTAAAACTAATGATCAGATTGGGCTATGAGACTCCTTGAGCTGAAGGAGTAATTTTATCGTCTTTACTTTATAGCATATTTCAGAAATAGTTCTCCATGTATTCCTAGACCATTTCCTTCATGACCAAATAGAAAGAGATACAAAGAATGTAGTGTGTTTGCTGCTATTGAGGCTGTACACAATTTGGAACTATTTTTCTTCAATCAGAAAGTACATTCTGCTCTGGCTTTCAAAGGGGTTTCCACAGGTAACTTTTGATGGTCTATTATTAGTCTGTTCTGTTGTTGAGACTGGAGTTTCAGGACAAAAATCTTCTTGGCAATTTATTTCTACAATTCTATTGCAGTGGGTAAGGTTGTTATTTTTTGATGAAAAGAATGTCTTGTGATTTTGTTTTTTAACATAGCTCTTTAAAATAACAACAGTTTGAATTAGTTCAAGTATCTTGGCAAATAGGCGAAAATAGGAAGGAAGATTTGACCAATATTACTTCTACCCAGTATTTATATATTTCGTTAAAACATATTTTATCACAGTATTTAAAGATTACAAAACAGATTTTGTGACCAAAGAATACCACAAAATAATAAACTATATCACTGTTGCATTTTTATAGTACAGTGTTTCACATACAGACAAAATAATCTAATAACATGTAAGTTTCACTTTGCTTTAATTTAGAAAGAATGAGGACATTTTGCATTATTTTAATACTTTATGTAATTTCTATTGACTAAGCTCATCTTAAATTAAATAATTTTTATGTAAAATATGTATGTAAAGTCAGTAACTGAGCTGTTATCATTTTGAAAATTGTAGTCACAATACAATTAATAGCATTGACTTTATTACATTCAAGTTTAGAAGATACTTTGCAAATTTAAAAGACTATTCCTGCATTTACACCAGCAGTGCTTTCTTCTAATAAGAGTTTAAAACTCACTTTGGAAAATGTCATACAGAACAGTTACTTAGTACATGTCGGAAGACATAAAATAGAAAGTTCATATGAAAAACAAAAATCAAGAATCTTGTTTAGTAAACAATTTCTTCTAATGCTGTTTCAGTGATGCTATTACTTTATATTTTCATAACCATTCATTGTTTAGTAATCTATCTACAATTCATATATTATATGCTCCTTTTTCATTTAAGACTCAACATTTTTTTTGTGTGTGACAGAGTTGCACTATGTAGCCATGGCTGGCCTTGAACACCAGGTCCTCCTGTATCAGTCTCTAAAGTGCAGGGATTACAGATGTGTACCACCATATCTGGTTTGAATGTCCTGTAATATCTTTTCAAAAGATCTTTACCCTAGCATTTAGTAATATATTGTTGATAAAATGTCACTTGATTTTTGTTTTCTTTCTAATTGTTTAACTGTAATCGATTGGTACCTAACATATTTTCATATTTTATTGCTAACAATTAAGACTAGATTTGCCTAACTTATAAAGAAAACTGATGGGATTTATTAAAAAAAAAACCTGTACTGTAATTTCTATTTCAATATTTTCTCCTTGTGATAAAGATAGAGAACTTAGTGGGTAAGGCCTGCCAAGCAAGTGCTCAGCAATTCAACTACATCCTCAGCTTCCCAGAGTAATTTAAGTTTGGAAAAATGTAACACTTTTAGTCAATTATGGCAGTTCATACATAAATATAAGTTGTAATGGAGACTTTCAGCTTTATGTTTTTTTAATATACAATTTATTTTGTTAACTTTACAAATATTTACTTTATGACTTGCCAATTTATTGCTTCAAGCTCTTTCCATTTCAGCACATGCTCTTGAACTTTACTGATGTTCTCTGTAGGATGATTATAAATGTTAAGTCAGCCATAAATGTAAAGTACAGCACTATAAAAAATGTTAACCTGAAAGTCACCAGCTTTTGAGGAACTGCTATACCAAACCTGCAGTCATTGGCTTATGTTACTCTTAGTTCTCATAAACTTGAAAGGCAGCGAAGAGAGGTATAGGGAAGGGTTTGAAGGGAAGAAAAGAAGAGGGAAATGATACAATTACATTGTAATCTCAAAAAGTCAAAGAAATAATAAAAGAAAAGAAAATAGTTTTATTAGTAATCATAAGCATACATAAGTAACCATGACATATTGAATCACCATTTTATAATGTAACTGTCAAGTTTAATAATTAGAAAGTTGTTTCAGCCCACATATACAAGTCGTATTTGCAGAACATGTACATAGAAGATGATCTTATTATTCTGAAATGATTAAAGCTTCACTAAAATTAGGAAAATTATGCAATGAACTGAAAAGAAAAAATAGATTTCAGTAGTTGCTATTTTTTCATTTCTAGCCATAAAAAATATGGATGAACATTTCAACCTTAAGTCATGGGAAGACATCACATGGGAAGACACAATACTGAAAAGGTGAAAGAAACAGGAAGAAAGGATTAATTTTTATGCATTAGTGCGTACTCATCTTAAGTCCCCTTTTCTAACCAATTCTTGATCATCTGAAAAATTTCACCTATTATAAGGAAGCTTTAAAATCTCATCAGGTAACAGTGAGATGTTTCTTCTCAGGTTTCATTAACTATCATTAACTATCTCCATCATAGTATGCACTTGGCTTCCAACTGCCCACATAGTTTATTCTCTAATGTAGAAATTTCACTGAAACACGATAACTTGATCTCATATACCCACAGTAAACCTTTGCTATAAAGTAAACATTCGTTAAAAACGCACACAAGGCCAGGTGTAGTAGCACATTCCTGTATTCCAATACATGGGAAGAGGGAGGCAGGAGAATGTTGAGTCAGAAGCCAGTCTCAGCTACATAGCAAGCCAGCCTGGACCACTTGGTGAGATACTTCCTCTAACAAATATAGGAAAACATTATCGAATATTAAACAACTATTATCTTCCATAACATAACTTTTATTGTACAAAGCTATAAAACAGACAGAAGGTGGATTTTTAAAAGTCTCTGTTAATGTTGTGAGACAAACCATGGTATTTTCATTTCCACTGTCATTAGAACATGGTGATTGTCAGAAAACTGACTAAGCATTTCCAAAAATATGGCATCTGAATGCAAGAACGCTCAGTGGACCAATCAGCTATTTCTCTGAAATGGCTGAAAACAGAAAATGTTCTTTGGTTTTGGTCACGCTAATAATTAACAAGAGAAGAAAGCAGTAAACTGAAGAGGATGGGAACCATACACAGCCTTTGAGGATAAGAGCAAAAGTAGGATTTTGTCTGAAGTAGGTCTTATTTGCACTAGAATAGTTGAGTGTCTCTAAACCAGAGGCAAAGAGGGGTCATGACAACTATTTTGCAATTGCTTATTTTACAAATAGCTTTGATAATTTAGACAGGCGAACTTTAAAGGAACTACTATACAACTGGCTTATGTCCTGTTTATTACCACTAACAGTCTTTCTATGCATATTTATCTTCTAGGGTAAACAGCATGGTTCAACAAGTTGTACTTAGGTTAAATAGAAAATACAATTTCAATCTAATGCAGCCCATTTATGTGGCTTCCAGAATGACATGAACTGAGTTCCATGAACTACAATTGTATGGGCAATTTTTTGTGCTTTGATTTAATAAAGAAATAGAATTGTTTTGCTTTATTTTATTGCAACAGGTTTTTTGCTCCATATTTTGACAAGATCTCACTTTGAAGTCCTGGCTGGTGTGATACTCACTATGTAAGCCCAAGCTAGCCTTCCATTTATGGCAATTCTCCTGCCTCAAACCTTCTCAGTGCTGAAATTACTACCAAACCCTGATAGAGACAAGGTCTTCATATATTGTTCAGTTTAGACTCTAACTCCTAAGCCCAAATCACCAGAACTGAAAGAATGCACCAGAAAGTTCAACATAAACTCTTTAAGTTGTTTAATTAATTAATTAGTTAATTAGTTAATTGATATATTCATGTGTTTATTTATGTGGGTATTTGTATGCATGTGTACCGTGGTGCACATGTGGAGGTCAGAGAGCAGTTGGCTGGCGTCAGTTTCTTTTTCCAATATATGGGTTCCAAGGGTTGAATTTATATTATCAAGCTTAATGGTAAGCTCTTTTACTGGGTGAGCCATCTAGCCAGCCCCAATAAGATTTTTGATTAGCAAATCAAACCCAGAGGTTTTTACCAGTACAATTTGGCCAGCTAGGAGTATTGATTGAAGAGAATATTGGCCAGACTTGCTTGCCCATGGGCTGGGCTAATGCTAAGGCCTTTAAATGGGAGAGAATGCGGACATTATAACTCATAAACTGACTCATTACAGCCAAAAATGCAAAATTAGACGATGAATGAGTATTTCCTCTAATTTTAACACAAACACTAGTCGTGATATTAGTAAGTTAGTAGTTAGACTAGAACGGCAATATGGCACAGTGATTTTTTTAAGTGAAGTTGTTTGAGGCTATTACTGAGAACATTGCCTGTCATTTTTGAGACAAATCATCATGTAAAAAATTCAATATTTATAAAAGGTATGAATTTGACAACTCTTCAGACAGGCTTAATTTAAAAATATATTCAAATAATAGAACAGTGATGCTGAGACTTTCTGCACCATCTCCTCCTAAGCATCTGTTGTGTCTATCGCTATTTTGGAAAGTCTGTTTCCTAGATGAAGAATTATTTTGGTCAACATATCTGAACAGCATCCCCAGGAAGATTGCCTCATCCCTCACGGCACTAAAGATGATCATGACATTTTTTGTCTTTAGGGAGAAGTGGATGTGGATGGTTCATAGTACTTCCAATATGCAACACAGCCATTTCCTACTCTGAACACAATGGATAAGAAATATGTATTTAACACAGGAAGGTGTTAAGACTGTGCCATGTTTGCTAATTTGCCTTTCAATGTTTCTTTTCTTCTCTGGAATATCACAAAGAGTAAATCCACAGCTGTGTGATTTTGATAGTCTTGCATCTATTTGATTCAATATTCCTCTACACATTTCTTATTTATTCAGCATCATTTCTCTTATTTCACACTTACACATAACAAGAGCTTTTGTATAAAAATGCAATGAAATGAAAACTTAATCTTAAAACATCACAGGAATAGCTTGTACTTTTTACTGAGCAAATCAAGGACTAAACACTAAGCCCTTTGAGGAGCAATATAATATGCAGCCTTATTATTTGACATTTATCAGGAAATTGACATTAGAAATTTAGAATGCAGTTAATACTGGTTAAAACAGTAAGCATGCAATGTTTGCTTGACTTGTCCTCTAACAAAAGCATTAATAGTTAAACGTAGCACTAGGGAACAAATTGAGAAGCATGTAATAAGTTAAATATGTGAAGAAAAGTATACAGCCTGCCACCTAAGCTAATATCACAGTACACTGTATTCAACTACAAGGATGTTAACTCATTAAACAGGTACCTTCATTATACTAGTAACTTTTGGATAGCTATTACAGAATGCTTAACAGAATCACCCCCTTGAGTTAAATTTGTTTGGGTCCATGCTGTCAGAGATATTTCAGTCAATTGTGCAGGAATGGATGATGAAGTTCATGTAATGGGAGTGTGATACGATGGCACAACCAGAGTGCACGGAAACTGAGCTGCACTGAGAACTGAGAGCTTACAAAGTCTGTCCCACAGGGCCTGCTTTCATCAGGCAGCCTCCCAAATTTCTACAGCCTCCCAACATAACAACATAACCTGGAAACAAGCATTCAAACATAAGCCCATGGGAGATAATTTATATTCAAGTTATAATGCCCTTTAATGGATATCAATATATTTATTTTGTCATCACAGTTATATTGATTGCAATAGTTGTTTTAATATATATATATATATGGTGATAAATAAATATAAATATATATTTATCACTATCAACATTCATAACCCTGTGACACTAACTAACTCCATTTTAAACAAGAAGAAATTAAGGATAGAAGTAGTTTAGTGCAGTGATAGGTATTTTCCTTCAAATAATTATTAGAACACTTCTTTCTATTTGAAGCAGAAAATCAATGGCAACCAACATTTTTGAGCTAGGAATGAATGCATATTTGTCAGCCATATATACAGCACTGAGGCAAAAGGGAAATCACACTCCCTAATGCCATTAAAAGAGATGACTTAATAGGAGTAATGTGGCCTACTGGACATACATTATCAGGCTTATTTGGTTCTGTCACAGACTAATGTAAAATATAAGTTAGAAAGGATTTCTGCATTAAAACTAAAGTATGCCTGCATCTCATTCAACCTTTTACATTTGTTATCAGCTCAGTGTCTTTCACAACTTTTAAACAATTTAATTATTTGAAAATCATTTTTTATTGTTTTCTTTCTCTTAGTCCTGTATATAATCATACCAATCTCAGCTGTTCAATAATTCCTTCATTCAATAGATATTTACTGAACCCCAACATTTTGCTAAGCCTTCTTAGGAATATAGTGTTGAATATCTATATCCAAAATGGTTTGGAGTCTCTTGATCAACTGTATTTTTTCATATTTGAAACAAATTAAAAGAAAATATTGGTACAAAAGAAAAGATTATTTCATAGAATTTGTTTGCCAGACAAGCTATTGCTTGTTGAAGAAAAGTAAGATCTATGTATCTTATTGATAGAATTGCTCCTAGCTGAGAATTCTTGAAAGTTTAGGAGGAAAAGTGATATGATAGAACAATATTGAAGCTTTAATTTCCTGCCTTGATAGAGAAGAGATGCTTCTAGATTTTCTCCAAGAGAAATGTTCCATTTCTATAATTGATTATTTTCATTTTCATACTGAAAGTACTCCTCTCTGGAGAAATAACTATCAACTCTCAATTTTGACTTCAGGAGTATTTTTATACTTTGCATATATTTAGCTTGACTATTAGAAAGAACACTCATCTCCAAAATGTGGTAAATTATAAGTTACATATTTTGTTTCAAAACAAAGAGAATTTTAATAGTCGTCAGATATTGTTAGTTTGAAAAGAACATTTTAGAAGTGTCTATTTCTACCTATTGAGTTCAATCCTATGACTGCTATAAAGTGATTATTTATATACTGCTCAGCATAGAAAATGATCATATTTATTAATATTTCCAAAAGGGCTAATCATGCTTATTTTTTTCTTTTTAAAAACTACGTAATTTTCCCTATCATATATTAATGAAATTATTTAAGCATCTAATGTGATGTCTTAAATATGCATATGTTTATTGCCAGAGGCATCAGAATGGAGTCAATTCTTTCAATGTACTATTTAAAATTTCTTCGTTGGATTTTTACTTTCACCTATTACTGTATGCTACATGTGCTATATTTCTTGAGTGTCTGGCATGTGCATTGGGCCACAAAGTAAAAACAAGAGAGGTTATAAAAATAACCACATGAATGTGACCCTGTGAAGAGAGTTCAATGGAAGGAGAGATTATTTCCCACCTTCAAGAATCACATAAGTAGAAAGCAATCTATTTTCATGTTATTACCCATAAATAATAATACAGTGTCCCCTCAGTTAACTTTCATTTGTAGCAACCCATACAGTAATAGACATCATATAAGGAGAGAAAGAGCATGTTTAAGGTTTTGTTCATGTTTGCTAGGGATACAGGGGAAAAAAGATAAGAAAACAGACAGACAGAAGAAACTGGTATGGAAGGTGGATGAGGGGAGAGTATAGTGTGCAGCGCAACTGTATCAAGTATTATTTAATAGCTTCTAGTCATTAATTTGAGAGTCCACATCAACTGTCACGGTATGTCTTACAATTAAGCAGGGTCTCTACTGCTGGGTTATGTCTAATCTCTGTTCTTGTTTTCCTTTTTAAAATTTTAATTTTAATTTTTTTAAGATAAGACCTGTCCTTTAAGACACGACAAGGCTGTCCTCTTACTCCTAAATCCAAGAAATCCTCCTTTCAAATCCCCTCCCGTTGCTAGAACCACAAAAGCTGGCTGGCAGACCTGAAGAGAAGTTGATACTAGGAAAATATAATTGAACAGACACCAAGGATTACTCAGTTAAAAACAAAAAAAGAAAAGAAGAAAACAGTACAATAATTAGAAAAAGTCAGTACCCCGAGTCGGTAGAACTAGATTAGGTCTTCCTAACATCAACATCTCCTAACACTTAGGGGCCATTAACCTTTGTGGCAGATGGCTGTCCAGTGTTTGCTTACAGCTTTCCTGGCCTATACCAGACACCATTTGCAATGCTCTATCAACTATGTGGAGCAAAAATGTCTAGTCTACACAGTGTTAAATGTCTCCTGGTGGGCAAAATCATCCTCATTTGAGATCCTCTGACCTAGGAGAGAAATATTTCAGCTAGAGTGATAACGGATAATCACTAGATACAGAGATACCCACAAAATGAATGCCAAAGAAAAAGCAGGAATCCTAATTTAATGTATAGATAATCAACCCTCCTATGTGAAAAATGATGTTCACAGGTTATTTAAACATATCTGTCCTGCACTCACATGATCCTTTTTTAAAAAAGTTATAGTTATGCTGCTGTAACCTCTGAGTACAGAAAAAGCATATCCAATCAGGCTAGTAACTTTCCATTTATTCTTTTCCCCAAATAACTATATTGCTAGTGCCAGTTTGATTTTAATCAGGATGAAATTGCTAGAGGGAATCAGGATGAACTCTTCTAAATATTTAGTTACAATTGCATTAACTAAAAGAATTAAATGCTTTAGTTACTCACTGTGGTTCATCAGCCATTTTCCTAACCATGAGATACTGAGATGGATGTTTGCGGTTGGCAGGAAGAGGGAGAGGTGTTCTAATTAAACATTAAAACATGGAGAAAATGATCCAATTTGAAACATATTGTTCTTTTGTACAATGACTAATGTTTGAAATGTATGCACTTTTCCACCTAGAAAAACTAAGCAAATGGTGATGTAAGCACAATGCTAGCATAAAAACCCAATAACATGTGTCAAGATATGATTATAATCATCTGTCAAACTTTGATTCATTTTCTTTCTGAAAGTTTTAACATGGAATATTGTTGTTTTGTATTTTGTCTAGCTCTGATTTTAGATTTCCTATAGCATCTTTTCTATGGCGATATTATGTTGCTTAACCCTAAACATATAAGGCAATTAATAAAATTGCTAATTTTCCTTTACACTTGAATGCTTGAAAGAGAATACATGCTATTCTGCAATTTCCTTTGTTTCTCGTTATTAGTGATTTACATATGCTTAAATCCAGGTTTTTTCACAGAATTTCTTTATTTTCCCTACTTTTACAAACACTCAAAATAAATCCCATCTGCTTGTGATTTATAAAACTCTGGGATATATATTATATATATATATATATATATATATATATATATATATATATATATATATATATATATATATCTCCCAAATCTTGTTGATATTATTCTACAGCTAAATATTTATAGGGCAGATTTAGTACCAAAGTGTCCAACAAAATGTATACACATCATAGGGGCCACCGATTCCCATACTTAAGGACTATTTCATCTATTTTATTATATCATAAGCCTAGCTAGCCGGTCATTTGAAATTGACTTTCATTCTCTTTTTCACTCCTTTTAAGACATCTGTCAAAAAAATCACTTTAGAAATAACAGCCAACTCAAAATGATTTATATGACATACACAGATTGAGGGAATACAGCCTGCAAGATGATTAATTTTAGATGTAGTAGCTTGCTACCTTTGAAAGAATTCATTTGCTCAGCAAATATGGTTTTCTTCCTCTGTCAGTTTTGATCAAATTCAACATATACAGTGGGTTACAAATTTACATCATGAAGGAAAATCACAGTTGTTTGGATTGTACCTTCCACTTTGGAAGATTTTCTTTTTGTTAAGTGAATTGAGTTTTGTGTAATTGGAGTAATTGGCACACAGAGAACAAGAAAATGTTCTTTCAGTTATCCAAGTAGATCTTTAATATGAGACATATAGTTTTTTTTTGCATTTTCTTAATAGGAATGAAATCTTAAAGAATTACAAAAACATTCACTGTTTAATATATAGTGCCTTTCTAGTCATCTGATTGATCCTATGATGAGATCAGGAGCATATTTAATATTAATAGCATGTTTGATTTTTTCCTCTCAGGATCTAAATTAGATCCAGGATTTACATAATGAATGCTCCACTTAATGACACAGTCTTAACTCCCAACCCATTTCCCAAAGGAATGTACTAAAATCTGAGCTAGAAAATTGTCTCCCTTGCAGTAAAATTTAATTACATGCCCCATATTTTCTCCAACATCAGCATTAACTCCTGGGAGATATTTTTTTCCTTTGTAAACATATGTATATATGATAATATCAGAATGAAATATTTTATACAAAATAATTTTTTTTAATTTTGTGAGTTTTCATGAGTTTAATAACCTGTAATAATCTCACTAATTTTTCTTCACAAGGGCAGCTTCATGGAAATTAATATGCATATCATTATATATTTCTTGATACCCTAGGGTATTCTGTTAATTACAGACTTAATATTAATCTGTTAACAGAATTTTCTTTCTGGAAAACTATGATCTAATAGGGATAAATGGTAAGGATAATGCATGAAACATTATAACTTCTACTTTTTTGTCCATTTAATAATGTTTCCCTGTATAGTTCTTAAGAAATAATTCTGTGTCTCTTAATTTTTAAACTTTAGACCTTTTAGACTATTTTAAAAGTCATAATGATTGACAATTTTGGAGTTGAGAAACAATCCAACATTGTTCGCTACAATGTTTTTATCTTTTTCACACAAAGTCTTATCTGCACAGTTGTCTCTTTGCATTGAATATTTTGAGATCAATACCCTATGGCTGACACTTGTCCAGGTACTGTTTCCCTTAGTTCAATTCTTTACTTTCTCATGCTGTTCTACTTTGCTCACCCATGATGAAAAATGTATGTTAACTCAGTAAATATTCTTTCAGGATGATTGTTGCCTTAGTCACCTAAAATTATTTGCCCTAAATATATTCATCATCCTTTCTTCTGGGCTTAATTTGTATAGAAAGTACTTCAGGTCATTGAATGAACATTGATGTCTGTTATTAAGATTTCATGCTATATTTTATCCTCTTCTTGACAAAGACTGTGCTCTATTTATATACCAATTTCCAGAAGCCTGCAACTATATATAAATGTCTGACACATAGTGAACAATAAATGAGCTGCATTGTTGATATGGGCATTTTTGTCAATACTTTGTCTAAAAAAATTACATGAATTCTTTGCTTTGATATTAACAATTTTTGTCTTGTTTAAAAGGTTCAAGAGTTTATTTTTTTTTATCATTTTCACTTTTAGTAAGGAGATATCCATATTTGATATGGCGGGAAAATCAAAGCCTTTGCTTGAAGACACATGGTTTTTAGTAAGATGGGATTATTTTGGAGGTTTGGGTAAAAGTAAAACAGTAACTTTTAATCGAGACTTTATCACCTGAAATATGTTTAAGGTATTGTCCTTTAAGAACTTTAAAGTGACGACAGGCTTTGATATACATAATAATATTATGTATTATTAATAAAAGCATCTATATTCAATATAAAGGCAATGCAACTCCCCAAATTCTTTCATTATGCATATTTGGACTTTGGCTTTTTAAATCAGTATAAAAGATTAAAGATAAATAATAAATAGCTGTAGGTCCCGCAGGTGGAATCCTCCTACCATGTGCATGTCTCCACCAATGGCCCCTTGCCCGGAGTTGGGGGCTGCTCATGGCTGGTTCCAGGTTGAGGGATGCAGTGGGAAGGACAGCGTGGCAGGACAGCCGTGGGTTTATAGCATCCTTCCTTGTCTTTGGCAGATCTCCAGTGAGTTGGACAAGTGTACAGACCTTCAGGACATGCTTCAGGAGGTGTCTCAATTTTAATGTGGTGTGTAGGGTACATATATAGGACCAAAAGCAGGGGAAGGTCTTTGTTACTCAGGGTTGGGATCCATTGGTTAAGACAAGGATTCCAGAGCAGACTCATTTGCATGTGGGGATCCAGTCTAAGTGTCAAGGTCTTGCAAGGACACCTTCTTCATAAGGTATGGTCTCACAGGGAAAAAAAAGAGGAAGGCACCTTATCAGTAAATGGACTCATCCCTAGACTTCCAACTACTGCACAGATAAGCACCAACCAAGACACATTTCTTTGCAATGACCTTCTGTGTAGCAGGCAATATTTAATATTTAGCTGGGTTCTGGCCAGAACTAAAGTGGGGAGCAGCCAAATGCCTGCTGTTTTCATCTCCTGGGATGACGTGGGGTTCCAAGTCAGTTTTGACTGACTCTTAGCTCTAGGACAGTCCCACAAACAGCATCTTCATAAAAAACCATTCATTAAAGAAATTGGGAAATTGGATATTTTCTCAAGAAGTACTCAAGAATTTCAGTTTAAAAATAAAATAACAACTAGGCAGGGTGGCACATGCCTTTAATCCTAGCACTCAGGATGCAGAGGCAGGCAGATCCCTTTGAGTTCAAGGCCAGTCTACAGAGTGAGTTCCAGGACAGCCAGAGTTACAACAGAGAAACCCTGTCTTGAAACAAACCAAAAAGCAAAGCAAACAAAAAATAAAACAGCACTAAAATTTGTGTCTCTTCCCCAATCTTTCCCTATCATCTTATCGCCTCCTGCCCCTTAACCTCTGCAACCACCATTTCGTTCTTGGCTTTTTAGAGTGACTTTTTCAAATTCAACATATAAGTGAGGTAATGAAGTTTTTATCTTCTATGCCTGGCTTATTTTGCTTTACATAGCATAATCTGTGTTCAACCATGCTGCTGCAAATTTAATGCACTATCAAATGCTACATAAACTCAGCACAGAAAGAAATCTATCCCTTTCACCTTCATCTAAAAGAGTTTCTTGTAACTGTATCTAAACCACTATTCCAGGAGGGAACTACCTATACATTAATTTTCTCTCTGGTACTTTCTTCAATAAACACTATACTTTCTAGGATTACTAAAAATGTGTGTGTGTGTGTGTGTGTGTGTGTGTGTGTTTGTTTTTCACAAAAAAAGTTTTTCACACCCTGATGACTTAAATGATCATTTTTATATCTTACTAGGATCACAATAACTTAAATATTATGTAGAAATTACTGCAGAATCCTGCCCTTGGAGTTTAAAATAAAACAGAATAGGAACGCTTTTACTATTTTTTTATTTCTCGTTACTTTGTTAGTTTACTATTGAAAAGCTTAGTGTTAAGTGGTAAACAAATTGGCATACTATTTCTCTACACCTTCATCCCCTGTTCTTTTATAAAAGTTTGTGGCTACCAGTGTAGATCACTGCAGGAGTGCTTGTGCAAAGCCCTTATTTCAATCCCCTAGCACAACAAAAAGTGTACAAATGGGCATGCTCTAAAGCAAAAGTGTCATACAAATTGAATTATTAAGCTCATAAAATTTTGGCATGTTTAAAAATAGCATGGTTTGTTGAATGGAGAAATTTAAATAGAAATGAGTCTTTAGTTGTTTAAGAAAGTTTAAAATGAAACTTGAAAAGTGAGATAAAGTACTGTGTGATGAGAACACAGGCAGAGTTCACAGAAAGGGTGTTTGTATTTTTTGTACTTATTTATTAATTATTTTAATTTTGAATTTTGTTTCATTTGTTATGAATTAGATTCTCTCTCTCTCCACTCTCCCCCCCTCTGTGTGTGTGTGTGTGTGTGTGTGTGTGTGTGTGTGTGTGTGTGTTTATCTACAAGGAAATAGGAAAAACAAGAACAACAAACATACAAACATACAAAATTTCTGCTTTTCCTAATCCTGAGAATTTGCTTTTCCTAAATAATCAGCTCCGTCTTAAATTCTTCGACTATATCATGCTTGTCTTCTTCTAACTTTACAACTTTGTTGTAATAAACAAGAAGAATCCACTTTATTTAGTATCTACACTCAGTGCCTTGTTCAGCCATCATCAGAGAAGCTTCTTCTTGCAGCAGATGGGAACAAATACAGAGACCAACAGCCAGACATTCTGCAGATAGTGAAAGACCTTGGAAGATTCAGCCCTAAATGGGATGTGTCCATCAAATCCCTCCCCTCAGATTCCAGGGAACTCCAAATAAGAGGAGACATAATAAGTATAAGAGCCAGAGGAGCTGGAGGACACGAACAGAACAAGGTCCTCTAAATCAACATGAACAGAGACTGAAGCATGCACTGGGACTTCATGGGTCTGTGGGTCAGCCCAAGTTCCCTGTGCTTATATAATGGCTTACAGTTTAGTGCTTTATGGGATTCCTGAGTGTGCAGATCAATGGGTCTCTGATTCTTGTGCCTTCTCTTGGGCTCTTTCCCTCTGTGTGTTTGTCTTGTCCATCTTTGATGTGATAGCTTCTGTTTATCATATTTTATTTTATTTTGTTTTGTTGTATTTTGCTATTATCTCTTAGAAACCTGTTCTTTCATAATGAGAGACAGAAATGGAGTGGATCTGGATTAGGATTCAAGAGGAGGTGGAGAGGAACTGGGAAGAATAGAGGGTGGGGAAAGGGAAACTGTAATTGGGACACAATGTGTGAGAACTGTGATCTTGTCACACTGTAAACTCACTATTGAAACAAAGAAAATGTACCTATTTTCTAAGCCCCCAGTGCAGTTTAATTACTGATCTTTTCAGCATAATAAGTTAGAGGCTACATGTGCTTCTGTTTTGGTTTGGTCTTCCATTCCTGTGTTAAAATTAAATTTTGTATTTATTCAATAGTTACTTAACAAAATGTTCTAAACTTATTGAAAAAAATGTAGGAAGTGAAATCTTAGATATGTTACTGAAAATCATGAAATTTCCCTGTACTGTTTGGATATAGAGTATTAGATTGGAAACTCTCAAGATAATGCTTTTCTTCACCCAAGAAAATTAAGCATAAGTTAAAGAGCAAACATGAGGGAAGTCCTTATGCACATAACAGACTTTTAATTTCATTTCATTCATCATGTTCAAAGACATTTCATTTGGATTATTTTGGACTCTAAGAAACACTTCAACATAACCAGATGGAAAGAATCTAGCGATCAGTGACTACAACATGGTTGTTTATTGTCTACTTTCTTTAATTATTTCTGGACCTTTATTAACCTTTATTATAAAAATCCTAAGTGGATAGAAAAATGTCCATAGTTGTTTGTTAGTGGATTTCTGTGAAGCCATGCTATAAGGAATAGATTTAAAACCTTACTCAGTTTGTTAGCTCTTTGAGTCTTGTGCAGCGCAAGTGAAGCTTAGTTTTCAAGTGTTCTCAGAGGACTCCATGCTCTCTGTCATTCCTCCTGCTGAAGATTTTAACTGCCTCAGTGTTTCAAGAACAATTACAGCTTACTCAGAAATTTCCCTTTCATAAACTGGCAGCCAAGGGTTTAATTTCTCAGAAGATTCCCCTAAGTAGGTTATGTTCATTATTCACTGTCTTAGAGGAAGTTTCAGTTTGTGCATTATCAGATAACTTCCCATCCATCTGCTTTGCATCCATCAACTCTTTCCCTAGTTCTGTATTAGCAGGCAGAGCTTTACAATATTTTCATTTTCTTTTGTTCTATAATCTAACAATCTACTGACTTGATCACTTAATTCATTGATCGGCAGCGATCTACAAAAAGACTTCTGCTTCCTTGGTGTAAGTTTAATTTGAGTTTTTTCCATGCTTATTCACATCCAGCAACACGTTTTTTTTTTCTTTTTTTACTAAGTGCAACTTACAATTCTTTTCCAAACATCGTTATTCTTCTCAACCTATCTTTAGAAAAATTTGGTTCTCAATCTCACATTTCCAACTAGTAGAGTATTTAGAAAAATCAATGAAGTAATTTAAAATGCAAATGATTTTCTCTTAGGGAGGAAATCGCTTTACCTAATCAAAAGAACAGGCCTCCATCTGTTTTATCTTGCAGTTTTTCTGTTCTTTTTAAAAAACTTTGTCATATATTCATTTATGTCTGTGTGAATCAGCATGTGTGTGTCATATATTCATTCATCTTGAGTGTCTGTATGAATCAGCATGTATGTGCCATGGTGCATAAGTGGAGATCGACCCCCTCTTTTCATCATGTGGGTTCTGGGGCTGGAACTCAAGGCCTCAGGCTTGGCAAGGACAGGTAGACTATCTCTGAGCTGTCTCTGCCGCCCAAGTCCTTCTCTTGTTCATCCTGGCTTTGCACTAGTCATTTTGTAGAGGCTCCATGTTGTGCGTATGCCATCATCCTCATCCGTTCTTTTTCTTGTACCTCTGAATGAGTTGTATTGATAAAAAGTGGGAGTCCATTGCTGTGACAAATCACTAAAAGCCTGCTTGCTTACAACACTGCCTCATTGTTTTCTAGGTCAGATGCCCAGGAACAAATGCTCCCTAGCTCCTTGTTCAGGAATCTCATACAACTAAAGTCAACGTGGTGGGCGGGCTGAACTCTAACCTGGAGGCGCTGGAGAAATATCTGCTTTCCACACTGTTAAGCACGTAACATGTTACCAGAATTAAGTTCTTTAGGACTTTGAGACCGAGGTTCTTATTTATTGCAGCCCATTACCTATGGACTTATTGACTGTCTCATTGGACATATTCCAATATGTCCAATATGGACATATTCCATATTCCATAATGTCAGCACCTGTCTGGACAATTTCGGGGGGGGAGGAGGCTTATAAAACCAATGAGTTTAGTGGGGTTCCCTACAGGAGTATGAGTGAGGGGTTGTTATAGAAGCCCAAGTGACTCAAAGGCAGCCTCATCACCCAAAAGCCCACGTAAGCGAGGGAATCTTTTTAATGCATCATTTCTCTGTGATACTCCGTTCACTTACAAGCCAGAAGATGACCTGTTTTTAATGGAGACAATAGATCAGTATCATCTATGAGCTCTTTTGCTGCATAGAAGAACATACAGGAGGCACAGGTTATAATTTCATGTTCACTCACACTCGCTAGGTTCCTCAGTGTTCTGGCCTCTCTCTCCCAGCCTCCACCAGCCAACTGAGTTCGGTTCTCCACGCTGGCAGGGCATGGAGATTGTAGACAGGAGCATGGGAGGAGAGGTGAGGGAAGGGGAAGGGATGTGGGCCCAGACTGGCACAAATCCAGTTGCCACACAGAGAATTGTACAGGGTACAAGAAAAACCCCAGGACTCACTCTTGGTGGAAGTCAAAGTCTCTTTAATGCAGTGTACAGGTTACATATATCCGGCTACAAGCAGGGGAGGTCTTTGGTACCCAGGGCTAGATTCCATTGGCTAAGACAATGATATTGGAGTAGCCTTGTTTGCATGTGGAGCTCAAGACTAAGAGTCAACGTCTTGCAAGGGCACCTTCTGCATATGATGTGGTCTCACAGGGAAAAAGAGGAAGGCAACTTATCAGTAAATGGACTCATCCCTAGGCTTCCAGCTACAACGCAGATAAGTACCAACCAAGCCGCATTCCTTTGCTTCTGCAAAGCAGGCAATATTTAATAATTAGCAAGGTTCTGGCCAAGGCCAAAGTGAGGATTAGCTGAATGCCTACTGTTCTCATCTCCTGGGATGACGTGGGGTTCCAATCCAGCTTTGATCCACTCTTAGCTCTATGACTGTCCCACAACACTCAAGATGGAGGAGATTATAGAAAGGTGAGGTCATTGGAGGTCATTCATAAAGTGGGTCTACCACACTAAACTACTACAATAAAAAAGTCTTATAGTACCTTTCATTCTTTAAATTGATACTTGCAGCAGTAAAATATATTGTACTATACATCACAAAACACATACACTGAAAAAAGTGGTTTGAAGAAGTGTAAGACTCTTTTCACAATAACTGACAGTACTTAAAATTATCTTACTCCATTAAAAGAAAAGATTAAGCTACAAAATTTATAGAAAAATGCCGGGTGAGGTTGTGCATGTCTGTAGTTCCAGCTACTGGGTAGGCTGAGACTGGCGGATCACTTGAGTTCAGAAGATTTTTGCTATAGTATGCTCTGCTGATCCGGAGTCTCTACTAAGTTCAGCATCAATATGGTGATCTACAGAAAGTGGGGGATCTCTAGGTTGTCTAAGGAGAGATGAACTGGCCAAGGTTGGAAATGGAGCTGGTCAAAATTTATGGAAAAAATCAATTTTTGTTTTTGCTTTTTAAAGAAGGTTGGGGAAAACGGTTACTTTATGTTTCCCTTTTTGTAAACTCATTTGTAATTTTTGATGTTCTGAAAAATCTTATCTATCAAAGTTGGGATGATATCCTTAAGAAATGAGTTATGTTTTTATCATAATAATGTGCTTATGTTTTCTTTCTCCATTACTGTTTTTGTTATGTGCACTCTGAATCAGTGTGGTCCTGTTCCAGTTGAATCTACCGGGTTTTGAGACACTGTTTCACTACGTAGCTAGACTGGCACTCAGTTTGTGTGGATGCTACCATACCATATTTAGGTCATACCATTATTACCATACCATTATTAGTTTTATTATAAAAGAGGCTTGGGAATTCCATCTGAAATCACTAACAGGTGCATCTTGCATTTGATCCTGTGTCATCATAGAGCTCCAAAATACAAATGACCAGTTGTAGTAATCAAGGTAGCCACGAGGTGGCAGTACTGAAGTGTGTTGGCTGAAATGAAAGCTAGTTTTTAATGCTAACATTTTATCTCAGGTTTTTTTTATATTTTCTCATCATTGCTCATAATGAGGCAAATATTAATGTGGTATATATTAAAATATTCAAAATTCCCAGTATTCTTTTAAAAATGTTCACTATGATTTTTTTTTCCTTTAAACTGACTTTTTATTATTTTCAGACTTACTTTACTTCAGCCTCCAGTATGAAATAAAAATTTCCCCTAACAGCCTGATGGAAAAATTTTAAGATTGATTCTTCAGGTTAATTATCTACTTAAAGAAATCTTAATTGAAATAAGGCATGTCTGAAAGCCCAGAAGATCAAGAAATCAAGGCTGTCATCAGCTGCTTAAGAGTTCAAGTCTGCCTGGACTTGCATGAGACCTTGCCTCAGAAACCAAACCAAACCAAACCAAACAAACAAATGTATAATTCGCTAATCAATGAAAAGCAAACTCTCTAATTGCACCTGACCTTTCCCCTTCTAGTACTGACCACAATTGGACAATGTAAAGCTAATGCTATTATGTACTAGTACTGGGCTTTCTCTTTATACAAGAAAGAATATCAATTTTGCCTATCATCATGGCTTCAGTTCAGTACCTGACATACAGAAGGCTCTCAGCTCAAACTTATTCAGTAACTTAATAAGGAAAACGAGCATAAGCTTTTTTTTATGCCATCAAGTCTTTTTTGTTAGAGATCTTGCTAGAATTCAAGTACATGTAAACATTCTCTCTTCAGTGCCAATACAAAAGTCTATAACAAAACCTCTATAATTCTGGTTATAGTCCATTCAGATTGAAGCAACTATATGTTAAGTCAACTCAGAAAGTCTACCTCCATAACATTGTATATGAAAATGCTGACATTTTAAAAACTATTCCAGTCCCTTAATTTTTGGGGGGAATAAAAAATGATCAAGCTGCCAGCTAATATATTTTTCTTGTATCTATATTTTCTATGATCCATCTGATTTTATATGACTGCCAGTTGTCTCATTAAAATCTAAGGCTGCTGTCACAGATATTGAAATATTTGATCTCTGGGTGATTCTGTTATGGAATGCTTGGCCTAGCAGGTGATTTTCTACAGATTTGAAGGAATACATGGTACGAGTACAGTAAGCACACCTTTTCATTCACACAACACTGGCAAGTGATTTGTGTACTCATTCATATATTTCTCTTTATAATGATATAATGTAATCTGGCATAGATTATTCAATGACATGGCCTACAAATTGTGTCTAAGTGTACTTAGGGCTAACTTATTGTTCTAAATCATTTTGAATGGATGAAAAGGCAGGTAATCTGATCTGCCTTTGTCAACAAAAGACCCTTTCATCATATTGTAAAATTTGATGGTCATAATGCACCTTCCCTAATTCACTACTTATTGTTTTCTGTGAGTAACAAACACTACTTAAGGAGAAACCTCAAGACTGCCTTGTTGATAGGTCCTGAATCAGCATAAGGATATGAAGTAGATTGGATGTGCTCATTTCGTCTATATATGCTTACTCTGATTTATGAACTTAAAACTCGATACAAGTTTGACTCTTTTAGGCTCATCTCAAGATTTAAGTGCCACCCCAAATTTACAGAAATCAGTTTGCTTGAATAAATTCGACCTTGGGCTTTGTCCTACGATAATCAACTGGCTCAAAACACCACTGAATTGAAATACATCAATTTTGGCAAGTTAGTCAAGAGAAAGGCAGTAGTTAACTAAGAATAAATCATAATTGTCATATAGTGTTATGAAATAATCTATTTTGTGATGATAATTTAAGTATCAACTCTTTAGCTTTAAAAAAAGGTTTAAGCTTATAAGATTTGTCTCCGCCAGTGTTTTTAATCTATTAAAAACAGCTAAATGAAATGAAAGAGTTCCATTACTATTAAATGGAACAAGCAAATTTAAACTGCCAGTGACTACCCACAGGCCATCTGGACTTCAAATCAGGAAGAAACCTCCAAGAACTATATATTCATATAAATTGAATTCAATGAAACTCAAGGCCTACTTTCAAGCATCTATGATTATCACTGGGGTACATAGAGTCCCCTTGTAAGTTTTTGGTCTCTGTGATATAATAATGTTTAGAGGGCTTTAAATAAAAGGGAGTTCAAAGGTGATTTAATGGAGTAAGAGAAAAAGAAGAGGGAGGCAGGAGATCCTGGCAGCTGAGAAACAGGAAACCTGGTAGGGGAATGAAAGAAGAGTTGGGGGAGGAGGAGGAGGAGGAGAAGGAGGAGGAGAAGGGGGCAACTGCAACAACAGTACAATTTAGGAGGACAGTGTGAGCACAGTGGTAGAAAAGAGATGATGGGAATGGCCAGAGCCTTTGGCCCTTGCTTGAGCTAAAATGAAGAGGTACAAAATTGCGTCCCTCTCAGTGTGATCTGTGGTGTGAAAGTAGCACTCCATCCTTTATGATTAAACAAAGAAGAACTATTTAACCTTAATATTACCTTATTTCGCTATGTTGTCAGCTAAGCGTTGCTGTGGGTAGTTTAGAATTCAAGGTGTGTATAGACTAGAAAGGAATAATAACTATGTCTATTGCTGGCACTTTGCTTTCCATTTTCTTAACTTTGGATCAGGAAGGAATAGCTCAGAGCATGTGTTGCTGTTATTGTACCTTTTGGCTTTGTGAATTTGGGGCCAGTTTAAAACCCTTGTCATTTGTTTCTTTTTAAATTCTTTCAGTTAGTTTCAAGCAGCCTGTGGGTCTTCATCACTAACTCGAAGGCTAGCTCTTGACAGTGGGACATTAGCAGACAATGGGATATTTTCCATTATAGTGTTTAAAGGCTGTCTTTTAAAATTATTTTTAAATTCTCTGTATACCAAGACATGAGTGACCACTGATGATGCCATTTGTCTCTGAGGAAATGTTGCCCTGATATCTAAGATGATGCTGAGAAAACAGTTGAAGAGGGCGTTTTTAGTTTCTTTCTTCCTACCTAGCACTAAGTGTTCTCTTGAAAATGTTAAAGAGGGGGTAAATTCTTAAGGGAATGTGTACTTAAAGGATAATGGTAGAAATTTACATTAAAAACATATTTTAACTGCATTATTTCCAAGAGACCATGAGACAGAAATACCTAAACAACACTAAAAACATCACTAAAGGCCATCAGTTGAAAAGTATGTGCTTGTTTAGCAAGCCACTTGTGACTTTCTGACTGTTATCCTGATGGTTGTAAGGTACTCCATTACGAAGATGTAGGTAACCAGAGGGCGCATCTTTGGTGTACCAGCTACTAACAAACTAGTGGGTTTCTTGTTTTTGTTTTTTCACTGTAAGAAATATTTTCTTACGGCCAAAAAACTGGCTCAGTTAGTAAGAGCACTTGGTTTGCAAGTTTGAGGAAAAGATCAAGTGGCTTCTCATATCTACAACCCGACTGTTTGTGCATCAACAGACAAATGTGTGCATATACAACACACATACATCTTCAAAATACACATATCACAATACACACCACACACATATGAACCATTTATTCACATGATGCATTTAATTCATGACTAAAAGCCTCCTTGTCAGATGTAAGAGTGTATAGGAATACTTCTCATTTGAATACCAAGGAGACCCTACCTATTTAGATTACAGGCCAGTACAAATGTAATCAACTCAGACTTGATGATGTTAAGTTTTCTTATTTTTATAACATTATCTTTTCCTCTGAATTTTTAAAAATATGTTTGCAAACAAATTATACTCAATAGATGATCTTAATATATTAATAACCTTATTTACTTTTTCTTTTTTATTGTATTTTTGTTTACATTTTTAAATTTAAATATATTTTAGTCATTTCCCCCCAAGTTTTCCAGGTCCTCCTCCCTCCCTACCCATTCAACTTTAAGTTCTTTTTAAGAACAAAACAAAAACCCAGTAAAACAACAAAATCAGTAAAACAGTAGAATAACCCTGAAACAGGGAAAAAAAAAGTAACCAAATAAAAGCACACCCAAAAAACAGTGGAGGTCTTTGTGTGTTGGTCAACTACTCCTGAACAAAAGGCCTGCCCTGGAGTGGTTGATATGCTGTCACTCCATTGGAGAAAATTGATTTCCTTCTTCCAACAGGTATAAAAGGCAGTGACTGGGTTTTCATTCATTTTTAAAAAATAAAGCAAAATAAGATATAAGATAAAACAAAAACTATCACATCGAAGTTGGACAAGACAAATCAACAGATGGTAAAGAGCTTCAAGAGAAGGCACAAGAATCAGAGAATCACCAGTTCACACACTCAGGAATTGCATAAAAACACTAAATTGAAAGCAAGCCATGATACATACAGAGAGTACCTTGTGCAGATCCGTGCAGGCATGCTTCAGTCTCTGGGAGTTCATATGAGCCTTGTTCAGTTGATTTAGAGGGCCTTTTTCTCCTGGTTTCCACCACCCACTCTGGCTCTTACACTCTCTTCAAGCAGGAAAGATCTTATCTTCTTTTAGTAGTATATCCCATGTTTTAGAACATTGCCATACATGAAATAGGTTTTTAATGACTGCAATAAACACATACACTTTTTGCTGCTACACTCTTAAATATGTTACCTTTTATTCTGTAAAAATAAAGTGAAAATAATTTTCAAAATCTATAGAATATACTAAATGATAAATTCTCTTCATTGAATTATTTCAAATCATCTCACATTACTTCATCATGCATTCCTAAGATGGCAGTATATCTTCAGTAGTCATAACCATTGAGTTGTGATTATGAACACAGTATTTACATTTACAAAACATAGTCCTCTAGCTTAAGCTTAAAAGTGGTTATTCATAACATAAGGAAATACGGCCCATTGTTACAGATTCTTTTATGTAGTAGTAGGAATACCAACGCTGTCTGTAATTTCCTACATATAGAAGAAAAACTGTGCATGTTGATGCCTGTATTTTTAGGTTTCTTTTAAAAAATCTTCTATTTTTAAGATTAGAATATAATTACATCATTTTCCCCTTACGTTTTCTTCCCCCTAATGTAACGGAACACTTGGAAGAAGTTTTTCTTTTTGTTGTTTTGTTTTTTTTTTGTTTTTTAACTTGGACGAGGTTTCTGTTCCCATCCCGGTGTGGTAGATGATGGGCTATAATGTCACATGTGAGGCAAAGGTTTCATACTGAACCCCAATGGTGATTTGCAGCGAATATATTTCCTTTATAAATTTTCAGAGAGAGTAGAGATTTCAAATGGTTAATGAATACATTTAATAAAAGAATTTTTTCAGCCTATTTAGTCACTAAGATTGAAAAATGGAACGAGTTGGCCCTCAAGATATTTATGAACAGGGCCAAATTGTAGCCATGGCTTATGCTAAATGAGTCTCTGTCACAGAACTTCCCTGGAGAGCTTAGTGAGAGAGCTTAAGCATCAGATACTGCTGTTAAGTGGAATAGGGAGCACAGAAACAAAGACAAATACATTATATTGGAAATGTCAGTCACCTAAGGATAACTTTTCTGAAGTCTGTTATCATGACATCTTTTTGGTAGAAAGTTGTTTAAGAAAATGGAACCTATAGCATTTTCAAAAACAAATATTTTTACTAAGAAAATACATCATTTTAGGAGAACATTAAAATACTCATTTTGTTTTGTTTCCTTCTGTTTGTAAGAACTGAACTTGTGGTATGGCAAGATGCTAAGAAATAAAAACAAAGATTAGGGATAAAATAATGAAGACTTTGATTTTTAGGAAACAATGTTTGACATCCTGCAACATGAGAATTTACCTCATTTAAACATATATATTTTTATGAAAAACTTTCAAACACACACACACACACACACACACACACACACACACACATACACACACTAGTATGGATAAAAGTCAGTACTTTTCTATAATCCCATCTTTCATAAGTATTAGGATTCTGTAACACTTTATTAATCTATCTCTTTCTCTTTCCAATTATTTGTTAAATTATTTCCCACCACTTTATCACACAATTCTAAAATTGTAAGTATATTCTTACAAATCTGCAGTGCAATTATCATACATAGGGCCTTCTTTACTTTCCAAAATGAAAATATTTTCATCATTTACTCTTTTCCCTTTCCTCTCTCCAACCTGTTCCATGTTCCTCTTCCCCTTTACTCCGCCTCAAATTCATGGCCGCTTTTTCTTCAATTGTTTTGTTATTCATATTTATGTGCATAAATACATAAATACAGCTGGCTCAGTTCATATACTATTACTTGTATGTATGTCATTTCAGGCCTGACTACTTGGTATTGGATAACCAGTTCATGGGCTCATTCCTAGGAAAGTTGATTTCACTGGCTCTCAGCATTCCTTTGGAGCCTTTAATTCTTTGTTTAGGGTTGAGGGTCATATTCGTCTTTCCCCTTCCATGCTAGCATGTCTATTGCATGCTAGGTGTGCTGTTGCATACCTAGAAATCATAACAGTAGTTTCTAAGTGTCATGTAAGACCGCCAAAAGCCATCCTCAACTTCCTATATTTTGCTTTTTAAAAATCATTTTTAGACAAAATTGCAGAACTTAATAATGTTCTCCAGTTAGTTGGCATTAGACAATGAGTCTGTATAACAGCAAACTGCATCTCTACTTCACTTGAGTAGGTGACTGACTTTATATAGAATGATCTTCCAATGAGATATGAAAGCAGGTGTCGTTGTTCTGAAGCTTCTGTTATTTTCTGTTATTTTCTGTTATTTCACAAACAGGAGCAACTTCCAATATTTTCAGTTATCAGGCTTTCCCAGAGGTTTTAATATTAGGCAAGTGAGTTCTTCCGCTTTAAAAGATGATTGAATACATGCAATCACGCAATGGCTTTCAAGTATCACACCATGATCTCAATTTATGAAAGTATAGTGCTTTGTGGATGATGGTGATTTGTAAAATGTGCATTTAAAACATATTTGTTTTCATTCACCACCTCTAACCCACATACACAGGCATGATCACACAAACAATTACTCGCACTTTAAAATCATACACAAAAGGATTTGAGAAACTGTATTATTCTAAACTTCTTGACATATTGTATTTGTAAACTGAATTGTACAGGGGAGAATAATTTACAGAATTCTCTATGAACTAGTTAGAAAACTTTTACAGTGGATAGGTATTAGTATATGTTATTTGAGATTTTAACTTCAAACGCACAAAGAGTAGTTATAGCATAGGCTTATCTCTTTCTCTAAATGTTGGCAACATTTGTTGCAAGGATTATGAAACCAGTGTAAGAAATAAGAGAAATAAGAAATAAGACATTCAATCTTGTTCAACAAATCAACAAAAGAGTAGAAGGATCTATGAAGCAGTAAACAGATTCTGGCTGGAATTTAAGATTACAAATGAAACTTGGGTTTTAGAGCACCACAAAACTGGGCAGTATTGCTTAAAATTCATGTTTCTGTAATTATTCTAGTCACAGAATTTTTATAGTCAGAAAATCACAAATAGATAATTTTGTCTTAGATTTTTTTTAATGACTGTATGAGATTCCCTAATTCTTCAGTCTAAGGAAATAGAAACAACAGATTTCTGCATGCACACTGGTTTGCAGGATATGTGAGCTGCATTATGAAAATACCTGCAAATCACTCTCACACTCCTTATAAATCAAGAGACACATTCAGGTGGATGTCATGTTTTACATTCAGTTGGCAATGAGAAGAAGCATCTACCTGTAATCAAACTTAGCTATTTAGAAGTACCACCTTTGTAAAATAACACAAAATAAGTCAAGCGTTTATGGGGTGGGAGGACTTGAATCACAACAAGTTGGAGCAATACAGTTCTCCCATTTTAACTCCATAATGATATGGCTGAAAATATTGAGGCCCAAAGAAGTTTGGTTATTTATTTTAAGCTACACATCACCTAGGTAATACAGTCAAGTCTAAAATCATACCCTCTACTGCCCAGTCTAATGATCTATTTGTTACAAAACCTGATATTTTTAACGTGATATATTTAAAATGTAAATTATGCAAATTTACTTTGTCCACTGAATTTCCTGTATTTGTCACACATTTTCATTGTTTACAAGGATTCTGTTTTATATATAGCTATTCTTGGTAGTTGGTGTCTTAAACACATTTTCTAGTAATATGCTATACATCAGAGACTGCTTTTTCTTGATGTGGAATTGCAAAACCAGAAAGACTAATCATCAATCCTTCCACTCCAAAGCAGTGTTTTGTTCATTTCTCTCCCCTTTATCTAGGAGTGTCTAAGGCTGCAAAATGAAGATCTGTTGGAGAGATGAGGAGTTAAGAGTTCATTCGGCTGTCCAGATGTATCCAAGTACCCCGTTATTTGGCAATAAATACATCTGGGCAACTGATTGAATTTTTCGCTTTTCCTGACTCAACTCAACTGGAGCATCTGCACCATGCACCTCAGAGTGCATGCTTTCTTTATAAAATGAGACAGAGAGGCAAAGCTGCCTGTGACTGAGGAGACTTCATTGTAAACCTAAGGGGGAAATGCATTTTTGTGTGCAGCTACATTGAATTGTATGTAACTTCAAAAGGTTAAAGGAATTTTGTTTCGACTTTGTAAAAATAAAAACAAACAGAAAAATATGTTCATCAGTGATAATTGCCAAATGCCCATGTCAGCAGAGTCAAATAACTGTATTTGTGATTAGCAATAGCTAGTATACATAAAGCTATAAAAATCTGCCTGATATATTTCCTCCCATTATTCTTTATCTTATAATGTAATTCCATTTCGTTCACAGTAACGGTATGTTCCTGACATGTTTATTTCCTGTTTGTTGTGCTACAACGTAAGCTCCATGAGAGCAGGAGTCTTTCTGCCTTGCTTTCCACCACATGGGGAGCATCTGGCAGAACAGCTAACACGTAATAAACAATAAATATTCGAACACACAGAAATTCAGTTCTACAGTTTTCAGATTTGCAAGTCCTTGGAGTTGGTCTCCAACACACACATTTAGCATATGGTTTCTCCCTTAGTTCTGCTCTTTAAGAGTCTTTAGTTTATTTGCTATATGGATACTTAGGCTGAAATAGTTTAGGCGGAATTCTTCATCCACCTATGGAGAAACAGCTTCAATTTGCTGGGCATGATGCCCACTATGACAGATTCCCTCAATGTTTGTTACTACAACCGTGGAATGATTTGCAATAGCAACTTGAGTTCTATTAATTTGGAAACTATTTTTGGAGTATTATTTTAGGCAAATGGAATAGATCTCGCTGTGCAAAGCTTACTATCTTAGATGCTGTTGATTCAATGAGTTCGCTGTTTTCTAGATTCTTGTTAAATTTCACAATAATTGCTCTCATGTGCGGCAGAGGATGTAGCTCACACAGGAGACCTAGGCCAAACCAACATCACAAAATGAAAGAGAGACAAACCTCTCAGAACATATATTAAGCAGAAGAATTTAGGAAACCCGAAAAGGAGAAAATGTATTATTTGCAGTCCAAGTTCAAGAAGAAAAGTTCTATTTGCCTCAATACTCATTAAGATTTTCTGAAGAGGAGAGTAGGGGAGTGTAAGTATTGGCAAGAACTGCTTTTCAATTTAATAATCGTATTAGTATTATGAATTCTCATGAAATGTCCAAAAATTAATGCTACCCACTTTGCTTTTAAAACAGAAGTTGTAAAACATCCTAGCATATATAACTCTCACAGTCAGAGGTGTGATATTACCTTCTTGCCACACTATGAGGAAATGTTCAGTATTATGTCTGAGGCACTGAATTCTAGGGCAAGCCCAGCAAAAAATGCAATAAGCTAACAGCCTTAAGTCTGAGGTATAGATCCTGTACCTGACTTAATAAGTGATTTTTCCTTTCTGCTGTAATCTATTAGCCTGAGGCTCTTGCGCCTGGTGTAAACAACATTTTTTGAAAGAGCAGATTGCTGAACAGAGAAGGGTCCTGAAATTGCCCCTGTTGAAGGTTGTTCTAAAGAACATCAGCTGTCAAATGTGTCAAAGTGACTTAAATATAAGCCTGCCTGAAGACTAGGAACTTGATTCCTTGATCTCTTATAATATTTTAGCCTTACAAGTTCTGCGAATTCAAGCTTGTAGAGTAAGTTAAGACCTTGGAATTGAAAATGAAGTGTTTGGGTTTGTTTTACTTCATAGAATGAGCTTACCATATTGGAAGCTCCTATGTTTAGTGGTGGAAAAGGAATTCAATTGATTGTAGTCTCTTGAGAATTTTCCATCAAAATCATAAAGAATTACACGATGTAACTGACTATTCATGGCAAAGATGAATTTTTAGAATGAAAAACATGTGCTTTATTAGAAGATCTTTATAGAACATTTAAATTTGAAAGGAACATTCATATAATATGCCATATTCCTAAGGATAATTTTTGGATCACATGAGTATTCCCCAAACTGTCATAAATCTGTACACAATTATTTTCTTCACAGGAACAATCTGAACATTTGTGACTAATTCAGTTTTGATCTAGCCATCTGCTGAAAGTTCAGTGCATATAATAATCTGAGGGAATATTTAATTGATATTTTATTTAAGTTTTGTTAGTTTCATATGTGTACACAGTATACCGTGATAAAATGCACCCCATTACCTCCTTAGGATCTCCCTCCCACACCTACAGTTCTGACTTTCCAGCCAGTCCCTCTCTTTCAAGTTTTATTTCTGTTGGGGACAGGTGTTGGGCAGGTAGCTACAACTGCTGGGTCTCCCTGATTACATCACCTTTCAGACCTCAGAAGCTTCATAGAAGAGGTACTGGCCTTTTGAGTACATCAGCCATGTCACATCCAGAAGGCAGTGTTTTGCAACCTAAGTTTCCTCTAGTTTCTCCGATCTTTGTGCCTCCGTTCCATGATGTTCCAGAGAGAAAAAAAATTAAATTATGAGTATTTATGATTTGAGCATTGAAAATTGATAAAAACAAAACTGTCATATGCAATTACATATCCTGTTCCTAAATGATTTATCATACATAGTCAGGTACAGGGTGAGCAAAATGGCTTTGTCAGTAAAGGTGCCTACAACCAAGTCCGAAGACATGAGTTCAATCCTCAAGAGCCATATAGTAGAAGGAGAGAAGTCACTTCTAATTGTTCCCTGACTTCCATACCTTTTTCATGGCATGCATGTGAATGTACAAACACACACACATGCACACACACACACACACACACACATGCATGAGTGCACACTAAATGTAATTTTTAAAAGTCACGTGGGAATCATCTGTTAACTGTGTATTCTGCAGAGTAATAAGATTTCCATGTCAGATTTATTCTCTTCCTTGTGGGTGAAAACAGTATGTCTTATCACCATGATCACCTGACAGATTTTACAGGAATTTAAAGGTAAAAAACCAATCTCAAAGGGTTTGTTTTAGAGGATGTAGGATGAAAAAACAGCCAGGTTTTCCCACAAAGTTTTAAAAGTTCTCTTTTCTTCAAATACAATATATATAAAGTCACAAGTCCATCCTTTTCAGGTAGGTATGATTTTTTTAAAAAAAATTTACACCTTCAACTTTTCCAAGTATTACTTGACTCTCCCCTTCATCAATCACTTTGTATATTGCACTTTGCTAATTAACAGAAATGGAAAGAGGATTCACACATGCACGTACACACACCAAGGTGTCAGTCTTTGTTCTTTGAAATGTTTTAACATTGTTTTTCATTATTTTCCAAGATAATTATCGATTACAGCTTTCAATAATTTGACAAATGATAAATGGATTTTGACAGTTTTAAATTTGTTTCTGAATATGTAATGGCAATTCTATTTTGGTTTAATTCTTTTCAAGTGTTCACACAATTTTTGTGACCTATGCTAATAACAGAAATAACATACTAACAAACAATCATAGATGTAATAAACAATGCTTACATTAAATATAATGATATGTGCTTGGTTTATGTTTAAGGTGTTTGTCAATTAAGGTTATTCTTCAATATCTGCTATAAAAACCAGACTATTAAAAACTATATGGACAGTAATATTTGTCCCTAATTTTGCCTTAGCTAAATCTGTTACTGATAATTGAAGATCTTTCAATGGTTAAAAGACAGCATGAAAATACCTGTAGTTCATACCATGGGAAAAATAAGAAATTGGTATAGTAGGTACCTATACTGAAGTCATTTCTGTGATTTAGCCTCCTATTATTATTAATTCAAACTTTTGAAAACTAATTAGTTTCACCTTAGTATTTTTTCTATCCGTTCACATGCTTGTTCCAATGGAAGTCTTACAAGTTCTACTTAAAAGGAAGCCAATTCTTTAGTATCTAAAAATGGAGTTATAAAATATTAATCTTCCCAAGTTTAATTGTTTGAATTCGCAAGTATTCTGTTTGTGCTGAGCAGTCAGGTTCCATTTTGAAAGATAAGTAGGGTATGAGAGGTATAGATCAGAAAGTATATTTTTGTTTCATTCTTTCTTCTGTTTGAGGATTGGGGAATTTTGCATTCTCTCTCTCTTCTTTGTAGAATTACCCACAGGTCACTTATCATTTCAAAATACTATAGTATTTTATAATGAGACAGAATTTATGTCATTTAACTCATTCTTCCTGTAGTATAATCCTAAACATCTACAAACAGTTGGAAAAATTTTTATTTTGTTGAGTCAACTTTATGAAAATGTAAACTTTTAATGAATATTTAGTTCTGTGATAGACGAAGGGCATATTATCCTTTGTACTGAAAAAAATGAGAAAGAAAACAAATTAAAGAAAATAAGTTTTAGCTGCACAGGAATACAAGACCTAGATTTCAAGTTATTTTAGTTAGTAAGTTGGGGGACTATATACATATTATATACATAGTATATTTTTTCTGACTAAATCTAGAACTTAAAACAACTACTTATTAGCTAATATATTTATCTGTACTTCTATTTGGTTAAGTTTTAAGAAAACATAGTATTTGTGAAACAATAATTGAATTCTACAGGGTTTGAGAATGTGTACAAAAGTGTTTCACAAGATTATGACCATATGTTGCTACAGCAAGTACAATTTCTGTTACACCATTTTTAACTTTTAATTATACTAATTTTAGATACTTAAAAAACAAGAATTAAAAAGGATTTTAGAACTTTTAGAAGTACAAAAAAGAAAAAAGGCTTTGATATTTTAGAGAGGTAAGACACTAAAAGGTAAATGGCATTGATATTTATTGGTATTCCATCACCTGTTCCAGATCTTTAAAAAGGTGTGGAGGTGGAGCTTATGTGTTTTCTGATGGGATCCTGCCAGATAAAAATGGCCTAATAGTCTGCTGGGATGACTGTTTCACAAAATATTTTGAGTTTTTGGTTACTAGGAAGTCATATTTTATATATTCACTAGGATAAGAAAATGATTTTGATAGAATCAAAATGTAGATGATGAAGAACTAAGGTAGAACATATTAAATTGATAATTTGAATGGCTAGGAAAGAAAGTTCTGTTAAATGAGATGAGAGACAAGGAAATACACTTTCTACTAGTGAAATTGTCATTTTAAAATTCTCCAAAAATGCTAGAAACAACAAAGAAAGATTATCAAGAAAGATTTTAATTTTCATATCCCTTGACTATATATGTATATGTATATATATATATATATATATATATACATATATACACATACACACACACACACACAAAGTGGATCTTGCAACATTATGCTGTTTCCTCAATGTATTTAATGGCCCTCTCTACACACACACACACACACACACACACACACACACACACACACACACATTTCTTCTCATTGTCAAACGAGTACTTGTAACTTGAAAAACTTAACATTCCTGACTTTTGAAATTTCTTTATAAACTTAGGAAGAATATAGTTATTAGTTATGTGTTTGTAGTTGCAAGAAAGTATAATCAATTCCTAACTCAAAACCAGAAAATGTAGAACAAGGAACAGATTTCTTTGACTTCCTCGTTCTTAGTTAAAAATCTATATGAACAAAAACCAAAAGATTACCATGCTAGTTCCTAAGGTCCACATTGAATATTTCCTTAGTGTATGTTTAAAGATGAACAGTGGCAGGATCCATTTAGCAAAGGTGCATTATTTTGTACAATTTAATCTCAAACAGCATTTAAACATACCGAATACAGTAATAAGTGATGTGTAATCTAATACATAAATATTTTGTCATATCACAAACAACCCTTTGAAAGACAACTTATAGAAACAAAACACATCTACTCTAAATTATTTTATAAATTTCTTGGAGATGTAGTGTCACCTCTCAAACAAAAGAAGCTAAGAGTGCTGTTTTAATCATCTCATAAAAAGTCACCTTTTGTTTGCAATTGTCAATATTACCTCATCTGCTTGATCTGTAACATTTCATCTATTACCTACTAAGTAGTTAGTACACAGAGTGATTGCTTTATTTAATATGGGAAATTTGACTGGTATATTTATTTGCGTATAAACCAGTTGTTGCTGCCCTCTGGTGAATATTGTTGGTTATTACAAACGTATAAATAGAACTTGCTACATAAATGCAGATTGGTTCATTTTGAAGGACAAAAATATAAATTTACAAGATGTTATCCATGTTACATAAATTCTTTAAATTTGAAATAGTTTTTAATTTTACTATAAGACGAAACCTTCTAATAATTAGAAATAAAAATTAATTTAAATTGCATCTTTCACAATGTTCTGCAAATCTCAAAGGTCTATTCAAAACTCCCATCTCAAAACTCCCAAACAAAACATCTTTAAACATTGGTTTGAAGCTCTGTATACCCTAAAAGGGGAATATGCAGTAAAGCCACACAGCGATAGACACCACATGGTAAATTTTACAAGAATTGATAGTTTTGTGCCTGTAAATAAGTAAAAAAAATTGTTCTTAGCCGTCTTATACTGCTACCATATAACATGGTTACCTGTTCGTTAAATGAAGTATTGACTTTCTTACTACTAAATAAGTGCTTTTGAGTTTATTTGTTTGATATGAAAGTTATTTGCAAATTTAACTAACATTCTTTCTCTTTTTCTTTTTTTCTCTCCTTAGGGAATGAAACCAGTCTTTTAATTTCCCAATTCTGAATTTGAACCTCTGGTTGCTTAAAACTGAAGCAATCATGGTGAACCTGAACAACGTGGTGCGCTCGTTCCTGTAAGGATTCTATTAATTATTTTAATATAAAATGCTAACTTACTTTTATGATTGCTTACTCAATCAAATAAAAATGTTTGCATATGACCAGGGAACTCTATGACCTGATTCAGAGATTATATTTTCTATTTAAAGATAATAAATTGGGAATAATAATAACCTGGCATCTAATTAAATATTAAAGCTCATGTACTCGAATGATATGGGGTTAATAGTCTCAATTCAAATAATTCCATTTTTAATGGCTGCTTTTATCATGGGTAAAGCTCAGAGAGTTTCTTTCCTTCTCTTTCCTGTATGAGCTCAACAATGAAAAAATCAGATGACTGGTTTTTTGGTTTTTTTGGTTTTTGGTGTCGAATATCTATAATACCGACAGTGAGATGAGTAAGCCAGGGTGTTTATAAGATTGAGATCAGCTTATGATACATGCTGAACTAGAAAGAAAAAAGGGGTAAAAGGAACATTCTTATAATCATATGATTTTTTAAAAGACTAGTGGAGGCTACTAGAGATCAGAAGGCAAGGACTGACAATGTAGCTGGGCAGAGCAGAACACTGAGATCCTGGAATGAACCTGTCGTTGAACCCAGTAGAATGCAATGTAAATGAGTAGGTAAAGAAAAAAAAAAACAAGCCATTGTAAATCCAACTTAACCCAAACCTGTTGTTTGGGGAATAGAATGTGTAAACTCTAAGCAGTACAGCTGAGAAGTCTTGAATCCCTTGGCCGCTATGCAATAACTGAAAATAAATAAAGCTTACCCAGAAAACAACCGTCCACAAATGGTATTTTCAAACGGGAAATTTTGAATGTGATTGTCTTAATTTTATTAGGGAAGATGAGTATGTTCGTTTTGTTGGACACACCTTAGGAACTCACAGCATGAGAGGACTCTTGTGTTTGCAACTTAAATAACTCTCATCGCTATTAGAGAAATTAATTTGAAGTTTGCAAAAGAGAAACGCACACATCTCCCTTGTCTTAGATTGCCACCTTACCTGAAATTCCTATTGTTATGATCTAAGGACCAATGTAAAAGTATGTATTTAAAATGACTTAAGAGATTCAATTCCTAACTCTGCCCATGGAAATAAACCCATCTACACACATTAAACCTAGAGTAAGTCCCAGAAAACCGGGGACACAAATGAGGCAAACAGTAGAGTGCATAGAAGACTAAAGCACAAGGCAAGAAACTAACAGCTAGCATAAACTCACATTGCAAATATGAGGGCTTGGGAATAGTTCTAAAAAGAAATGAATGTGTACTGTTGTCACAACATCTTTCAAAACACATTCATAAAATTTGTCTGGTGAGATCTTATACCTTCTTTTAAATTTAGATCAACACAAAACAACTTCCAGTGTTCTTGTCAGGTCACAGGTTCTTTTATCTCCCTTACAGCTGTCTTAAAGGATGGCTCAAGGAAATTAATATTTTAAAAAATATAAAGAATAGAGCGTTAAGTTAATCTCTGAAAGACAAATGCCACATATTTTCTCTCATTTGTAGAGCCTTGACTTTATAGATTCACATAATCACGTATGAACAGATGTCATGAAAATAGACTCAGAACTGTCTAGGGAAAAAAGGGGACTGAGTGGATAGGGAACAGGAGAGTAAGTGAACTGTATTGAGGTATGAGAGGGAGGAATACTCAAAGAAGTACCTTGTATACTTGTATGGAAATGGTCTTAAGTAACCCAACAAAATAAAATGAAATGAAAGTGTAAAGGAGAATAACAAACTATTACACCAAGTTAAATGACATTGTGTTTGGGGACTACAGTAAAACTTTAAAACACGCTGAAATAAGACTTTATGATGGCCCCTGGTCCTGTTGCTTACTTGCCTTTATTGGCTTGAGAAAGTATCTTAACTCCATTCTTTTCTCATCTATGTGTTGGACATATATCAATACTGAGCTCGTGTGGGTTTTATATGCAATCAAATGTGATTATATATAGTTAAACTAAGTGCCTAACTCACAGCAATCACTCAGTAAAAGTTAAATGGTAAAAATTGGAAATGATGAGAATGGAAGTAGTCACGGTCATGGTCACTGGGCGGGGAGGGGGGGAGATATTGTATAGTATAAGTGATATTTTGTGTGTAAGCAAAGCCTGATTTTCTTTTCTTTTGTTTTCTTTTTAATTTTTCAGTGTGCACCTCATTGGCCTACTGGTTTGGCAATCCGATATTTCCATAAGTCCTGTAGCAGCTATAGTAACTGACATTTTTAATTCCTCCAATGGTGGACGCTTGTTTCAATTCCCGGACGGGGTACAAAACTGGCCAGCACTTTCAATCGTCGTGATCATAATCATGACAATAGGGGGCAACATTCTGGTTATCATGGCAGTAAGCATGGAGAAGAAACTGCACAATGCAACCAATTATTTTCTAATGTCCCTAGCCATTGCTGATATGCTGGTGGGACTACTTGTCATGCCCCTGTCTCTGCTTGCAATTCTTTATGGTGAGTACAAGTCTATTCAATTCTTAGTCTCAGTTTGTTCCGTAAGTTTGTGCTAAGCCTTGTGGTACAAACTCATGCAGTTAATTAATTTATAGTGTTTGGAAAACAAAGAAAAAAAGCCAAATTTAAGTAGAAAGAAATTGATTGAATATGTTGAGATCTAGGAAATAAAACTGTAGCAGAGTTTTCAAAATTTAAAATAGCCATTTTCCAACTCATTGAAATTATGCATGTCATTTTTTCCCTCAATGTCACTTTTAAACAATGAATGCTAGTGGAATAGTGGCAAAATGCCATCCTCACCTGAATATTGGCCAGTACACATACATAAGTAGCATCTCTAATAAGTAGAAGGAAAACCAAACTTCTTCTAATGAATTTATTTTGAGAAATGTTTCAGAGTCGCTGGGACTTGAACTCAGGGCCTCACTTACTCTCGGCAATGCTCAATCACTGCTACATTCCCAGCATAAGTAATTTTTTTATGTTGAGAAACTATGTTCTCAAACAAAACAGGCACTTGAAAGCAGTTGCTCTTCATATTCATGTAGTCAGTCTATAATTCATGTTTTTATAAGAAGAGAAGGTATGAAAAATAATTTCTGACCATATCAATGCAAGTTCACACCACAGCCATAAAACTCAGCTTCAATTTTTTTCTTTGATTTTTCTGCCATCTCTTTGCTTTGTTCATTTTAATCTAGGTTTAATTTTTGGCTAGTATTTATGATAAAAAAATCAAAATCACATACAATTCTGGTTAAGAACACTAAATGATCTTCCAGAGGACCTGGGCTCGATTCCCAGCACCTACACGGTAGCTCACAACTATTCATGACTGCAGTCCCAGGGCTTCTGATGCCCTCTTTTTGCTTCTGCAGGTAGTAGGACATGCATGTGGTGCACATACAGACATACAGGCGAAGCACACATACACACATACCAAATTATAAGAAAAACACTAAACTTAAAAATATTAATAATAATTGCAAATGAATGAATCAAAGCTTATATACTTGCTCTTCCTGTCTCAGGCTCTCAAGTAGTTGTTACCACGGGTATATACCACTATATTTGGCTTTCTACAAGTGTCTTTACTACAAAATTTGAAAGCCCACTTTAAATTTAGTTATTAATATGGGGAGAGCTCAGTTTAGCTCTAATCATTAATATACTCATTTTCCTGTACAGTGAGAGAGAGGTCCAACTAGTACCCTGAAATGTACAGTGGAATTAGACAGAGAGAATATTGTTAAAATTGTATCTAGCCTAAAAATCATAAAAGAACAATGTGTCTAGAACATACTCTTTCATGACACTTAAAAATTAAAATTAAAAATTAGCTGCTTCCAAAGTACCAATCTTATCAGTTATTCTATAAGGTATTCTTAGAAAATATGTTTTTCTTAGCTCCACTGAGTTTCATGACAAGTTGGCCTCAAAGCACCAGTATTTCATTTCTCACTGGTTATTTTGCTTTTTTCCCTCTCCAATATTAACGAAGAGGTCACAGAAATGAACTGAAACAGCGATTTCAAAGGTATAGTTTCTACTGTAAGCTGCCTATTGCATGCTTTTTTAGGGTAGATGAAGGGCAGGCTATAAAAAAAGTTATAAAAATGGTGTAACAAAGGCAAAAAGAACATTATTAGGAAGCCTGAGATTGATCTAAAAACATCGCTGGAAAGTAGACTCTGAAGAGTTCCCAGATGAGCTTCAGGTCACAGACTTAAAAGTGTGCATAAATCTCAAGAAAAAGTAACTTTCTGGACTTAGAAAGGAGTGAAGAGAGAGAGAGAGAGAGACAGAGACAGAGACAGAGACAGAGACAGAGACAGACAGAGAGACAGACAGAGACAGAGAGAGACAGAGAGAGAGAGAGAACTGACATTTGAAGACAAAACAGGACAGTGAAAGGATAAAGAGATAAAAACTATTTTACAGGACAAAAATGTCATGTGAAAGGACCATGAACTCTGCTCATCCTGCCCTCCACTATTCATTGAAACCCCTCTAAGAAAACCACAGTTTCCTACATTTGAGAAAATGCTCCTGAGTTTAAAACCTTAGAAATCAGAAACAAAGATGCAAATACCCCTCGCCTGTATCATTACTATAAAATAAATCACAGTATAAGAATCAAGATATTTGATGCATCATGTCATGTCAGACCCAGAAAGACAAATATCATTTATTTTCTCTCATATGAGACATTTAGAATTAAATAAACAATAAATAAATAAATGATATGAAAGTGTAAAGATGTCCATTTGACAAGAGGATGACATACAAAATGGAGAATTGGGGGTGAATATGATTAAAGCTACATATATAGAATACAAAATATATATATGTATATTTATCATACAAAATAATAGACTACTACTAACATATATATAAGATATATATTAGTAGTAATATATATAATATATATGATATGTATGTTATATATATATTAGTAGTAGTCTATTATTTTGTATAATAAATATACAGTAGTAAAAATGAAACAGAAAAACAAAATAAAACACTTCAAATTAACTTATATAGGTTTATATAAATATGTTAATATATCAAAATATTTTGAAACAGCAACCTGATAACTAGGAATATAATTAATTTTTCCGTTTTAAAAAGTTGTTCTTAGGCCAGGTGGTGGTGGCACACACCTTTAGTCCCAGCACTCAGGAGGCAGAGGCAGGTGGATCTCTGTGAGTTCAAGGCCAGCCTGGTCTACAGAGTGAGTTCCAGGACAGCCAGAGTTACAACAGAGAAACCCTGTATTGAAAATACAAAAAAAAAAAAGAAAAAATTTGTTCTTAGTACCATGAGAAGCAGTAAATGATAACTGACAGCTAAAGAAAAAGGATGGAACAAACAAAGTATACAAAGAAACAGTGATAAAAGGAGACGTGTGATCTTGATATCTGACAAAACCAATTTCAAATGAAAAGAGTAAGAGGGAAAAAGTTGTTTAATGATGAAAGACATAACAGCAAATTTGTAGTAGACGAGAAAATTTCTGCATTCTATAATGACAATGAACTTTATAAAAGTTTCAAAAAGAAGATAGTGATTTTAAGGTATCATTCTCAATACAAGGAAGACTGGAGAAGGGGAGAAGGAGTGTATGAAACCTGTAATCTCATCATTCAGGAGGCTTGTACACCAGAATCCCCATCAATTCAAAATCATCTTGGCCTATATAGTGAGTTTCAAAGACAAGCTGGAGTATATAGCAAGACTCTGTCAAGAGAGTTGGGGGCCGGGGCCAAATAAATATTAGTATAGATGTTATGGTATAATATATATTGAGCTTTGCACATTTATAGAGTATATCTTCTTACATGCAAGTAGAGAATTCACAAACCTTAATTATAGATTAGAACAAAAGGAGATGACTAGGAAAGTATAATAACTTCCTAATAACAAAAATAATGCCAGAAATTATTAACAACAAACTTTTATGACCATTTCATCTTGAAATTATAAAATAAGTTTAGACAATTCTTGTAAATGAAAATTAAAGAAATTCTTTTAAAATTTACTAACGGAAGTATGGGATACACTTCTTAGGATAGTAATCATAGGAAAACTCTTATGCCTATTCACAATAATTGTGAAAAATTAAAACACAAAAATAAAGAACAACAAAGACAGCACAAAAAAATCAGAGAAAGGTAAAGAAAAAAATTCAAAGACACATGATAGAAGGAATCGATTGGGTAGAGAATAGAAAGAAAGCTGGTGGTGGTAGCGCATGCCTTTAGACCCAGCACTCAGGAGGAAAAGACAGGCAGATCTTATGAGTGAGTACAAGGCCAGCCTGGTCTACAGAGTGAGTTCCAGGACAGCCGGAGTTACAACAGAGAAACCCTGTATTGAAAAAACAAAAAACAATTCGAAAGAGGAAATATTCAATTCAGAAAAGAAAAACCTGATTTTTAAAAAAGAGATATATTTTTAAAATGGAAAATTTTAGCCAATTTAAACAAGAAAAAAGAGAATTGTATAGATATTAAAAACAGTATAGCTATGGAAAAATAACCAAAAAATTAATTTTTAAGATCTTAAGAAGTTTTGTAGAATTTCATGTGTATCAATTAAAACAAAAAATAATTATTTCTCTGGAGAATCCAGACTAAATAAATTTCCTCTTTTACATAGACAATAAAAAAAGCAATATCAGCAGAAGAAATAAACTGATAAAGAAATAATGGACAATAAATACCATTATAGTTTCACTGGGTAACTCTACCAGACTTTGAAAGATCAGGCATTTATAATATTCCAAGAATTACTTTACAATATTAAAAACAAGAGTTTTTAGCAGAATGTAAAGAACCTATTTAAAATCAATATCATAACCACACTGAGGTGAGTAATATAAAAAATTTAAAAACCCAAGAAATTTTAAAACGCTTTTGCACAGGGCACAGCTAATTTGAGGATAATGAAAAGTATAAATAAGTGAACTTTCAATATTAAATTTGATTTTATCATTGATACATGACAGCTATTCTGAGACCATTTTCTGTATATTCTGAAATTTTAAGTATACCTATATACTAAAGATTTTTTAAAGCTGAGTTTATTATTGTATATGAAATAGAAAATTTAAAAAAGAAAAGGAAATAATGAAATATATGCTATTTAATTAATATTCATGAGGAAGAAGAAAGACTGTAAAAGCCGGAGTTGATGGATACCACCAGGAAAACAAAGTCCACTAAATCAACATGATGGACACACATATGAACTCATAGAGACTGAGGCAGCAATCACAGGACCTGCATGGGTCTGCGCCTGATGGGATCCTAGAGCAAAAAAGAGAGGTGCACACTTGCTCCCTCCCCTAACCCAGAAGGTGTTTGATACAGATAGGAGGGGATATGGGGAGAAACTGGGAGAAGTAGAGGGAGGGGAATCAGTAATCAGGATATATTATGCAAGAAAAAAATCTATTTTCAATAAAAGAAAAAAATTAATATTCATGTCATCATTATAAATTCCTAATGATGAGAGATGGTAGACAGGAAGATGATGGATAAATTTCTATATGTATGAATATGAACACTTGAATTTATTTTCTAGCTCTGCCCACAAATTGTAATAATGAGCACAAACAGTCACAAAGACACCCTGAAGAAACAATTGATCCAGGGAAAGGAAGAAAAATTAAAATGCAACTGGAACATTTTTTTAACTTAGAGATTAAAAATATTTAAGTTTGGGGTATGGGGTGTGGTTTAGTGGTAGAAAGGTTGCCTCACATCTGCAAGGCCCAGAATTCTATCCAAGCAAATAGAATCTGGGACAGGAAAATATATATTAACCAATAAGTAGATAATTAGAATCACTAATAAGAGAATTTTGCAAGCTCTTATTTTACAAGTTCATGTACAAAATAATTCATGCTTGCATACACTAGCAAGGGAAATTGGAAAACAAAATTGGAGATTATTGTTTGCAATATAAAAAAAACAAATCAGGGATACAAATCTACTAAAGTTATAATGGAAGTATAAGAAAATTTAAAACACTAAAAATATAAATTTAAATAGTCCCCCAAAATTAAGAAACATATCTTGATTATAATTGGAGAAGTCAATCTTCTAAGGATATTAATTCTCCATGAATTGATCTAGAGCTTCAGTTCAGTTTTAATAAAAATACCTGCATATTTGAGGGGTATAAGTACAAACAGAAATTAAACTTTATGTTGAAATGTAAAGGTACTAAGGTAGCTGAAATAATTTTGAAAGGTGGGGAAGATGGTGTGGTGAACAAAAATTGCTTGCTACTCAAGCGTGAGGCCCTGGATGTCCAGATGCCCAGTACCAGTGTAAAGCTGGATGAGCATCTGTCCATAACTTCAGCATTCATTTGCCACAGTGAGAGAGGGAGACAGGAGAATCCTTGGAAGATCATCAGGCAGCTAGCCTAGAGTACAAGGAGAACCTGTCCTAAACAAGGTAGAAGAGCAAGGAGGAAACTCCATACTATATCCAAGGTATGCATGCCCCTGCACTCATACCAGACTACACACACACACACACACACACACACACACACACAGAGAGAGAGAGAGAGAGAGAGAGAGAGAGACAGAGACAGAGAGAGAGACAGAGACAGAGAGACAGAGAGACAGAGACAGAGACTGACAGCAAAAAACAAATGGCGAAGTCACAGAATTTGGTTTGATCTTAGGTTTACCATAGGACAAAAGTAATTGAGAAGAATTTTATGGTGAAAGAAATGGATTACAATCAAAGATAGAAAAATCAACAAATGCAGCAAACGATCAAGTTCTTTTCAATGGAGAAAAAAGCAATCTTTGCAACAAACATTTCTGGAATTACTGGTTATCATATGTAAAAAACAAGTCTCAATCCTCATGAGATTGTACACCTAAGAAAAACTAACTCAAATAGAATTTAAAGTGAATGCAAAGCTGCTAATGTTCTAGAGGGAAAAAAAAAATCTTTGATATTGGATTAGGCCAAGAGTCCTTAGGATTGTTAATGGAATCTAAGGTCATGTTGATTTCTATTGTAGTGAAACATCAAGAGACAGAAATTGGTGAAAGAAAACACATTCATTTACACTTTGGGGTTAGATGGTCAGCTTCCCAAGTACGTCAAGATACAAGAATGAAGAACAAAGGTGGGGGATCATCCCTCAGGAAGTTTCTTTAGGAAATTACATGTTGGGGGTGGGGGAGGTCACTCACAACACACCAGAAGGGACTGGCCTCTCAGGAAAATGACTGTCTACTTCTGCTTGTTTCCTGTTTTTGTTTGTTTGTTTGTTTCATCCTTTTAGTAAATTGCAACACTGCTCAAGTCAGATAAAGAATTTCTAGCTACTCAATTCACAAAACTGTGAATGAATCTATTTCCCCATTTTTTCCATATTATTCAATCTTCTGTTAATGTAACTAAACATTAGGACCCAGAGTTAGGCCTTATGGTCCAGCCACAGTGAGACATCAAAATGAGCCACAAAAGAAGAGTACATGAATTGTGCTCCATGAAAATAAAACAATGATACTTAAGTGGATGACAGGGGAGCTTTGATAGAGAACTTTTGGCAGTATTTTATCTAGTAAAGGGTAAATAAGGAAAACAAACAGCTAACTTAAAAATGAACAAGAGAGATGGATAAATGAGTCGCCAAGGAGGACAGGGAGTGTATCACAAATAAGTAAATAAATGAGAAAAAGCATTTATTAACCTCAGTTTCAAAACAAACTGGATTTAACCTCAAATTATCTCTTACCGTTACACTATAATTCATTCTGTCTGTTTTCAGTCACAGTTTAAAGTAATATTATGAGCTCATTCAATCTCCACATGCCAACAGACATTAAAGTCAAAATTAATTAACCAGATTAATTCCACTTTTAAAACATGTCAAAAGTTTAAGAGGCCAGATCACATTCATTTTTATTGTAGCAACACAGCATGCTTCATTTTTTCTGATTTTGCAGTTTCACATTAAATGCAACTGTTTCAAGAAATAGCAAGTTCGATGTCCTGTTCAGTAGTAAACATTATGGAATAGCAATGTGTTCTAATTCACCATGAACTAGGAGAAACAAACGATGAACAGCTGTGCGTCTGCTAAAGTTTACTTCAATACACTGAATTGGAACATTTACCCTGTCCTTGTTTAAGTAGTTTATTTTTTTTCTAACTTTTATTTCCCATCCAGTTATCCTGTCATTGAATATATCTTTGAACTGTTATGTTTAATCCATTTCATTTTCCATTATTTTTAAATAAAACTCAGAACACATATTTTGGTTACTCAGATTGTGAACCCTCTTTAGAAGCATATCTTCACGCAAGTTGCTGAGCACATATTTAATTGTATGT
This sequence comes from Cricetomys ansorgei, assembly GCA_026225945.1. Classification (NCBI taxonomy): domain Eukaryota; kingdom Metazoa; phylum Chordata; class Mammalia; order Rodentia; family Nesomyidae; genus Cricetomys; species Cricetomys ansorgei. Next base: position 117,754 of record JAMJFZ010002884.1, on the reverse strand, counting down.
GGCTTTGCTCACTACAATAAACACATCTGATTCTCCTTAAATATTTCCTATGTGGCAAACACATGGAAAGGAGGCAGAGAAGCTTCCTGGCTTTAGAGCCTTTTTAAAGCACTAAGTAGATAGTATATTTATATAGTCCCCATTGTAAAAGAGACAAACCCAGGTTGATACCTACAAAGAAAAGTGGCAGAGACTCAATCAAAACACAAAGATGTCCAGTTTTAGCCACACGGAAAGATTTGTACACATCAGGTAGGAGGGTAATGACAATGAGTGTTTTTTTTTTAATATTAGAGCACATTGGAGTAAAGACATTTCAATAAGGCTTTGTGAAGATGATCAGATTTTTGAAGCACAAAAAAGTTTCCTCAGACTGTAGTTATAGTAATATGTCAAGACCCAAACAACTGTTATCTTATCACTTTAAATTTCACAAAATCTAATTTTGTAGACATAGAAATTGAAGATCATTCATGCCCATCACTGTTTGAGTTCTTACTTTATACCAGCCACTCTTCTCAGTTATAAGGCTAGTATAAAAGCCAATAACAATAAATGTCTGTCCACATGTGGCTTATTCATTCCTCATGTAAGTAACAACTTGCTCTAAGTCTCATGGGCAGACTAATAAATAGGAAAGTTGAAATTTGAATCTAGATTTAAGTTGATTCTAACATCCATTTGTATTTTCAATTATATCAATTTGATACTCATGATTTATTCTTGAGAAGCCAGGAGGAACACCTAAGTTTCTGTAGCTCAGTCATAGAGCACTTGCCTTACCTGCACAAGGCCCTGGGTTTAATCTCAAGCACCATAAAGAAAAAGGAGGTTTTTTTTGGGGGGTGGGGGAGAAAATAACATGGAAGCTAATCTGGAGGAAAACGAGACGTCAGGCTGATCTGTAGAATGTCAAGAAGGTAAGTATGGTAGTTTAAAAACTGTTTCAGGATATAAGGAAAACAATAGTAGGTCAGTGCTTCAAAATTATTCTGAAGACTTTGGGTATCACTTGAGTATATAGATCACAGTATATTCAAAATGGCTGTATTTGTACATTTTTCTGCTTTTGTGCTCTTCAATGATTTCTTTAGATGTCTGGTAAAACATTATTGTTGTTGCTATAATTGCCGTATCGCAGCTGTAATTTTCTTCCTCTCTTGGAACTCCGAAGTTTTCGACGATTTACCTTGGCAATGGTAATGGGAGTATTCTCATTTGGGCTTTATTTTCATTTTAAAAAGTTATTTCGAATAGACAACATTGAGAAATGTCACACTGCATCCTCACAATGGGTAGATAATGATGTCATCAAATTCCTAATCCAAATAAACACAAACTGTTAAGTTTGGTAAAGCTCATTCACTTTTTAACACAGTAAAATGGAAACTCCAGGACTTTGGAATTTCAGAATGAAATAAATTATTGCATTTGGTATCTTGTCTAAGCATATTGAGCATAGTACAGCAGAGATAAGCATAAATGGCAAACATATTCAAATGTATTTAAGAGTTAATAATTTAAATTGTGAAATCTTTTTCATTTACATTTTTACCTTTTGAAATTTTTACACGAGTAGACTGTATTTTCATCCCCACTCATCTCTCTCCCCTATTCAATTCCTTCACATTTCTTCCTACAGTTCTGTCTCAAATCCATTACCCATAAAATGTAGCGATTCAATCTTGTATTCCTCATATGTACATGTGTTGAGAGCTGATGACTTGAGATTTTATATCATATTAAGGGGCTTGTCCCTGCAGAACACTGATTCTCTCTCTAAGTAGCCATTGACTGCCGGTAGTTTTTCATCTAAGGGTGGGGTCTTGTGAAATTTCCTCCATCTATGTTCAGAGTATTTCTTACTTAGAGTATTACTACATTTTTATAAATATTTATGAGATTATAATAGAATGATATCATTTACTCCCTCCCTTTCTTTGCTTCAAACACTCTCATATAATCCCTCCCAAACTTTTCCAATTTCATTGCCTGTTTTTCTTTAATTGTTATTATTTTTTCCTTTTTGTTCTATAACCACGTTCTGATACCCTTCTATGTCACTTATGCCACCTTTAACTCTTAAAAAAAGAGAGAAGTAAGCCTCAGAATTTTAATGTTCACAATACATAATTGACTGACTGATGCAGTATGTCAAAGGATATCACAAACAGATATTTCACAAATGATTTAAGTCTGTTTATGTGCACAGACTAACAGATTGCCAAGGGACATACGTTTCATCTAAATACAACTATAACACCCAATTCCGCAGCCAACAGAATCTAACCACAGGTATTCACATTCTCAGTTTCCAGCCCTACACCCATCTTCCTCACATACTGAAGAACTATTAATCTCTACCTACAGTCACCTCTATGAAATAGTTTCAAGTCCATATTTTTCATGGTAACAATTATGTATTCTAAGTTCATTGTTTAAGGAAACCCCACTATCATAATATAATATTTAAAACTATTTAAAGCTGCTAGGTTCAAGGACAAATTGAGGTAGGTTCACTTTGCTATATACCTCAAAATACTATAAAATATTTTAAAGAAATTGACAGTGTAAAGAAGATATTAGATGAAAGAGAAGTCAATACTTTAAGGAACGATTCAACAGTGAGTCCCCAAAGGTTCATGTATTCTTAGCTGTGTCCTGAAAAGAAATCTGAAACTCAAAATCACCAATCAACATGGAAAGCCAAAGCATGAATTTAGCAAGAAAACCCATATCCAGTGATGAGGTGAGCTCCTCTTTCTATAGCAATAGAGCCTAAAGGCAATTCTCAATTGTTTGCCCCTGAGAATAAAGATAATATGGTGAGTTAGGAATGAGAAGTTCTGTAACACAATTACACAGTCGGGTGGTTAAAGATAATAATGTGAAGGATTTTGCATGCTTTTATCACAACATTGTAATGTCTTCAAGGAGATACATATATTAAAATTTGCACAATGTATAAATGTATTGAAACATCACAAGATGCACAATCTTTATGTTTATGCTTTATATGTCATTTAAAAGACATGCCTTTTGCCTCATTACAATGGTTTCTGTGAGATGCGTAGCACTGGAAAGAGCAGATGCTCATGCTATAATCATTTTTTCCAAAAGTTTTGTTTGCATGCAATTTATATAATGTAAGGGTCATAATTCTACTTTAACCTGATTCTCCCCATCAATCTATGAGGGAGCATGAACTGCCAACAAGCTCAGCTGGGGTAATTCTTTTGCAGGGAGGTGCAGCTAAACTACCAAGGATGGTGGTTTTTTTGATTTTGAAATTGAGTAACTTGCAACACCTTTTCAAAACAATAAACACCACATCATTCAGTATTAATTCACACAAGTTGCCACAACTAAGAACCACTGACTAGGTGGATTGAAAAATAATTTTTTCTCACCGTTCTTAAAGAAAAAAATTATAATAAAGTATAGAGTATCCATTTCCAGATGCTTCTATAAGAAACTGCTGCAAACTTGACTTAAAAATGTGTTGTTGGAGACTGGAGAGATAGCTCAGCAGTTATTAGCACTTGCTGCTTTTGCAAAGAACCATGTTGGCCCACAGCTACCTACAACTCCAGTTCCAGTAGATCTGTCATTCGCGTGGGTATCTTACACATGTTGTGCACATACAAACAGGCACAGACATATACACTTAAATTTAAAAATAAACAAAAATGCAAAATAATGCAATCTTGGGCATGGAGATTGTCAGTAAAGCATTTGCTGTGCAAGTATGTTTTACAAGTATGAAGGCCTGAATATGATGTACAGCAACCACATAAATAGCCAGGCATGTAGTGCATGCCTATAATCCTAGCATTGGGGAGACAGAGGCAGCAGAAATCTTGGGGTTTGCTAGATACCCTGTCTAGCCAAATTGTTGCAGAAATAATGTCATTAGGAAACCAAGAGTGCATGTGAAGGGTTGAAGAATTCATCTTTATTAAGCGGGCCAGCAACAGACCCAGTGTGCTGGTACTCAGGAGAGAGACTAGGCTCCAGTCTACATTTGCTTACACTTAAAGACTGTATAGCATTATTTTGGATATCTTGGATATTATTGGTTTAGGGGTTTGAAGTTCAACTTATGTGACTAAGGTCCACAAGTAGCTCCTTTACAGAAGCAGAAATGGCAGGTCAGGACAATGACCATAAGTCTCTCAAGGTTAGGAAAAAGGAGAGTGTAGTTATCCATATAGGTGTATGCATTGGTTTGTTGATTATTATTCTCATGCATTCATGTCAAAAGGCAGCTTATTCTTTTCTAATACAATCCCTGTTCCTAGAGGATTTCAACTTCTGTACAGTCTAATCTTAATCCTAGACCTAGAATGCTTCAACCGCCATACAATCCGATCTGAAAAGCTAAACCTAGAATGTTTCAGCCTCTCAGACTTACTACTGACTGGGTTCACTCTGACTAGATATCTTCTGAACTACCTCTTCTCACTCTGAGCTGTACTGTGAACTTCTAAGTGTAAATAGTTAACCTTCTGCTCCCGACTCTCTGCTTTTTATTTATTCTGGACTGGCTCTGGCTCTTCTTGGCTTCTTCCTCTGAACTGACACTCTGTTTCTCTCTCCGAGCTCTGGCTCTTATCTGTTTCCTGTCTGCTTCTACCTCACTTCTCCATATGAACTCTCCTCTGTGGAGGATTAGCTGAGGCAGGAAGGAAGTGATATTATAGAAGCAAGACACAGTGCATCTTATTTGTATATAGGAACACATTAAGAAAACTTATCTTATTTTAATCCTCCTTATCAAAATTAGTGAGTGAACTCAAGTTTTAGTGAGGCTTGGTCCCAAAAAATGTGGTACTACTGTTGGAGAATAGCTCAGTGGTTAACAGCACTGACTGAACTTGCAGAGGAACCCACATGGTGTGATTCACAACCATCTTTAATTCCAGTCGCAGAGAATCCACCATCTTTTTTCTATTCTCCGCAGGCACCAGGCACATATATGGTGCACAGACGCATGCAGACAAAGCATTCATAAAATAAATACTTTAAAAATATTTATTTAAAAATGATTACTAAAATTATTAATATCTTATTTAAAAATTATCTTAATTATAAAACAAGATAGAGAGCAATTCAGTAAAGCATCTGACTTTGAATTCTGGCCTCCATATCACATGTAAACATACACCAGACACATACACACACACACACACACACACACACACACACACACACACATACACTTAAATGTACTGTTTCATAGTTCTGACAACAGAAGGATAAAATCAGATTGACTAATGCACTGTCTATAAGGTCATACTCCGTCAAGGGACTCTAAAAGACTCTGCTTTCTTTTTTATTTACCAATTTCTGGCAGCATCCAGCATTTCTTGGATTGTCAACACATCTCTCTGTGTGATTGATTGCTGGGTTAACATTTTTAAAATGTCTCAAATGGAACCCAGATTTTCATGTGTGCTAACATACACTCTTTATTCTACAATTTTGTACATGTATATAATGAATTTTGATTATTATTTCCCACAATTACCATTTTTCACTTCCTTTCCTTTCCCACTGACATCCTACACTCTTTCTGCCCAATTTATGTTATTCTGCATTGTTCATTGGGCCTTAGAATGGATGATATAGGTGTTCTACTTAGGACTGAGAACTCGATAGTCATCACTTTGACTAGCTGCAGGTTTTTGTATTAATTGTCATGCATTGCACACACAGCTATCACTGTAAAAGGCTTAGAGTAAGCACTAATCTATGAGTATAAACGTAGATATTTAGATGGTAGATTGACCCCATATCTGTTTAGTAAACTCTCTATCTAGGGCCTATGGCCTCCCAGCCATGAGATTTTGGCCAAGGTTACAGTATCAGGCATGAACTCCTTCTTGTGTTCAGGCTAATAATTCAACCAAGAAATTGTCATGGCTGTAAATGGTAACACAAACCTACAGTCCCAGCACTCAAGAGGCAAAGGCCCATTGGATCTCTGTGAGTTTGAGACCAGTCTATAAAGTATAAAGATCCAGGTCAGACAGTGAGCCCCTGTCTCAAAATAAAAACAAAAACAGAAAGTCATACCAGTATTCTATCAGTAGGCACAACTTAGGTAAACACCCTTGACATTGACCCAAATCCTCAGCCCCTTTTATTATCCTTTTGAAATCTCTGGTTCCTTTAAAAAAGGACATACGTGATTTTATTTAGAGCTCACTTACATCGTCCAAAATAATCTTTCTATCTTGAATCCCTTAATTGCACTAGCAAAATGACCCTTTTTATTGTCATACAAGGACATGTGGAAAGGTTCTACAATGTGGGTACTTTTCACAAGATCATTTCTCATATCCAATTTTAATACCATATAAGGGGATGTGGAAAGGTTCTAGAATATGGATACTTTATGCAAGGTCATTTTTCAGCCAATCACAATTAGTTTGTTCTATAACATGAAGAACTGTGAAATATCAATAGAAAAATAAAATCTGGTTTTCTAATGGGAAAAGACATATGGCAACATTTCACTATAAATTGTATACAGTCAGTCATGTAAACAGGTATATGAAAAGATGCTTGGCACCAAACATCAAACACCAGAGAAATTCAAATTAAATCCATATAGATACTAATGTCAGATATAGATACATACAGATACACACACACACACACACACACACACACACACACACACACAGATATACACATATCATATATAGGTACACATGTCAGAAGGACAGGATTTTAAAAATCCAAATTAATTTCAGAGAGATCTTACGGAGGCTAACCAGCAAGCCTACCAGCACTGCCCTTGCAGTTTCGAGCCTGTCTAACTCTTATCAGATTATCTGGACTATAACATTTAAGTATGGCGTGCTATAGTTATAAAGGAGCAGCAAGAGCAATCCACACGGTGATGGCAATGTTCTCCATTATGACTCCATTAACATCAATAGCTTGGTTGCATATGCTTACTATAGTTTTACAGATTTAGTGATGCAGAATTTTGTTTTGTTTTGTTCTGTTTTGTTTAATGTGATAGGACCTTTCTAGGTCCAGCTATGCTTTGCCTAAGCATCTAGGGTACTGAACATTCACAGTCATCAAAGATCAACCTGGAACAATGACTTCTGAGTCCATTGTTTCATGCCAGTGAAGATTAAAGATCTGGTGGAACCATGGAGGAAAAAGCTATATTAAAGAGAATAGCAGAACACTGATCAATTGAGAAAAAATTAAAAAATATTAAGTAAAAGTGAGAAAACTCTCAAGAGTAGGAGGGGTTCCTAAGAGGGGAAAAAGAAAAATTGAACTTAACTTTGTTGGGACTATATTGAACCATGATAGAGTAAGCAAAGTCCATGGTAGTTGTTATGAAATTAATTGGTTTTCTATGCTACCATGGACTGAGTCAATAGATCATATACTCTATGCAAGTCCCCCAGGCCCATCTAGGGATATTGTCATGCACTGCATCCTCACATAAGGATAATTGAAGCCTGTCTCTGTCCATTTCTGACTCCTGCTTTCTTAGATATGGACCTTGACTGCCTGGTAGTCTTTAGTTAACTAACCAGCTCTCCTTTGACCCTGCAAGCATCTCAGGCATGGTTATATATACTATGCTCTCCTTGTTCTCACATTTACACAATCATATTATAGCTTTATCATAGCAGATTTAACTACATCATGGCCATCAAGATGTAACTGTAGTCTTTATCATTTACCTCATATTTAGCACCTTGTTTATAGGGTTGTCTAGGGTGGTCTGCTAAAAGGAAGCTTCTTGTTAGCTCAGTAAACTATCCTTACTTACAATTTAGTCTGTTCTAGTGAGCTGCATTGGATGTAAGGATGTATGAAAGAACAATGATGTGTTACCTCTGCCTCCTCAAAGGATTTAGGGGGATCTTGTGCAGACTAGCCTGCAAATCTGCCAGCACTAGCCTTGCTTTACAGAACCTAACATATCCAACCACAAGCTCTTCGTTTCTCATCCTTATTGTTCTTGGCATTACCATTTTAACACTAGCATTCCTTTTTTAACTCTAACATCCATTCCTGCCAAAACATATGTAGGCAACCTTTAGTTTTCACCTAAAACTTTCCCCCTACTATCTACAGAAAGCTGTCTCCTGCCTCATTACCACTGAACGATATGTGTAGCTATCTATGCAGACAATTGGTACCATTTTTAGTAATAACATATGTCAGTGAGGGGTCATTATATCACTGCTGTCATTAAAAATTATTTTATAAAACTGGAATAAATTGTTCTTGGCATCGTTCTATTACAGGCCAACATAGGTTTCAATAATTCGCAAAATTAAATTCCACAGGCTTTTGAGTACAATTACAATTAGTCCTACGTTTATAATTGAATCACATCTCAGATATTTTCAGCAACCATTTTAGTGACAGTTCCATAATCTTCAAAAGTACAATGAAGTAAAATAAGAAGAGAACCCCTAAATATGTAAATTTCAAATCATTGCCTTTACTTATTTATTATTTTCAAAGACTTGCATTTAACCTGTTTGCTTAACATCACACAGATCTTAAATACTGAAATGCTCAGAGTAGGAGTGCCTGCTACATGTGATACCACTTCCTTAATTCCTTCTAATTTCAGTGTCCTTCCTAGTAATACATTTTAATGTTTGGGTTCAGTCTCTCCTATATGTAAAATTACAACAAGTATGTATTTTTATGTATTAGGTTTTATATACATAACATGCAATGGTACAAATTGTTACCTTTAAAAATATTAAAAATTAATATGGTGGAGATTACTCATTGGGTTGCTCTGCAATCATAAGGACCTGAGTTTATATCCCAAGCATCCATATAAATGCTAGGTATACTGAGGAGCACCTATAATCCTAGTGTTGGAAAATAGGAGGGCAGATATAGGTAGGTGTCTGGGGCTTGCTAGCCAACCAACACCTACACACACACACACACACACACTCCACACATTACTGGAGGACTATTTTTTGAGAACTTAACCTAACGATATGTCTTGCAAGCCTAAAATAATGTCTTGACTTTATTTCCAAACTTTCAAACTATCTAACGCATATTGACTTTTATACAGAACTCCAGTTTGTCAATCTGAAGTTGCTGAATCACAATATATTTGTAGTGTTCTGCACAGACTCACTGATTAATGAAATGAAAGATGCCTTCTGACAACTTGCTTTCTGAAAAATCTGACTTTATGTCTTGAGAAATCATGGAATAACAATTTCCCAGTATATTCCCAAGCATAGGAAATCTATACCTTCTTTTGCACCCATATTGCCATTCACTCAAACACTTGAGGAATCGATCTAGTACAGTTCATTCATTTATGAATCAGTTTTGATCACTTACTATGCTTTGTAAGGAATAGAGAAGAACTTGTGAAGTTTCCATTCTCAAAAATTATCCAAATAAAAAATAGAAAAATAAAAAATACCATATTTTTTCTTCTTCTGTCTAGTGTGAAATGTACAGCATAATGCCATGTGTATATTTATTTTTTGTACATACACATGACAATGTTTGCCACTTATCATTAATTACAAAACTCATACTTAGATGAGTCTGTGTGTGTTTATCCAGTTTAACATATGAATATATCATTCCAAATTATTTTTCTGATTGCCATTCTTTCCTTTGTTATGACATCATTTTCATAATTTATTATAAGAACTTAACCAAGCTGGACATAGAAGAGATTTGAGAGACATGGATTTCTCATTTCGCTACTAGCACATAATTGGTGCAACCAAACATCTGTGTATGAAAAATATTTTTCACATTATTTGATGAGAAAATATATTATTTATTTTATTAACTTTTTGTCTTATTTAAATGAACACCTCTATAAGTTGAAAATTTAATGAACTAAATGAAGTAAATACCAATATCATTATTTTCAGTATTTAAAAATATTTCAGCTTATTTTTCTATTTTGGGGATAGTAGTAATAATAATCTAATTACTGAATTTGAATCCTTTGAGAGAGTGGCTTTTATAGACATTAGACCCTCTAGCTGCCTTTACCTTCCCTAGAAGTCAGGTAGTGCTCTGTGTGTCTCTCTCTTAGGAGTTCATAAATGGTGCAGGCTGTGACCTTGAAGCTCCTATAGTTCCAAATTCCTCATGGTACTTGCAGACTTTCCTCTAATACCAAGATCCTGACTTCTAGCCCATATACTGGGTCACATGTTATGGAATTGCCTGACCCTCTCACCTGCTTTAAAAGAGGAAGGACATCCCTTCTATTTTTGGAACTGACAGGAATTGAATGATCTTTCCCTTTGGGAACCGCATCATGCTATCAGTGATAAATGTCTCTCGTAATGAAATTCTTGGGCTACCTCTTTTGAGAAAGCTCATCTGAAGGACAATTCATCTCAGTTTATTTTCTATGAAACCTACATCTTCTCATTTATTTATAACAGTATGTTTAATTTTTCATTTATTAGAGTCAAGAAATCTGCTGATAAGAAAGAAGTATGATAGCTAAAATTCCTCTGAAAGTTTTTAAAGAGTTGGCAGTGAGCAAAATTCATCATTGCCTATTTTTAAAGAAAATTAACCAGCAGTTATCATCTCCACATTCATAGTAAACATCAATGTTTGAGGACATATCATTTCCTCATTGTGCAAAAGAACTTTGTGTGTGGTAATTCCTTTATTTATCATCATAAAATTATACCTGTTATTTATTATGTTTTTAAAATAAAGAGTCTAATATTAAGAAAACTGATGTGCCTAAAGCTTCAGAATTTGTCAGTGATAGAACTGATTGTTATTCATCAGCATGTATATATTCCAAAGCCCTTACTGTTACTCATCATTTCATTTTATGTGTCATTTAAAACATTCCTTTAAGAACACCTATATTAAAACATGGAACTACTCAATAAGATACTTCCCCTACTACATAATTGCTATGTTATATATATTTAGTAAAGGCAACTTTGGTTTGTGTTAAATTATTCTACTAAAATGAATTATATGCATATCATCCACCTTATCATTGTCCCTATTTTTCCTTGAGATAATTTTTAAAGCCTGAACTTCATTTTTTTTTTTGTGGGGAGATGTGAGTCTTTTAGAAAAAGATAGAGATTCTCAAAGCCAATACTCAGAAACATATTTGGGATATGGGGGTTGGAAATGTATCTAGAAATATTGATCTTCCCTTTTGCTCTTCACTTTTATCCCCGGGATTTTCAGAGACTCTATCAATGCCCATGAGAATGGCCTGAAATCAAAACTTCATGAAAGTAAACACGAGATAAGTAGAACCACCTTGATTTCTCTGAAAATATTTTCACATGTATTAAATATTTCTAAAAATTTTCTGCCCACAATTTTATTCTAAAAGTGAAGTCATTTAAAATTTAAAATATAATAGTTTTATTGATTCTTTGAGAATTCCATACATATTTACAATGTATTTTAATCATAATCAGCCCAAACTCTCCACTCCAATTGCTCCAGATCCTCCTCATGCCCCCACTAACTTCTGTGTCCTCTGGTTTTTTTGTTTGTTTGTTCTTATAATACATTGAATCTAATTAGCACTACCCATATGCAAATGGAGTTTGGTCAACTTACAAGGGGACACAACCCTAAAGAAAACTATGTCTCCCTTAGTAGCCATTAACTGTGAATAATAGCTCCTCAGCTAGAGGTGGAGGCTCATATACCCTTATGCCCCCATGCTGGAGTGTTGATTGGTGTGAATTTCTGCAGGTCTTGTGCAGGCAACCATAGTTTCTGTTTGTTCATGAGCGCAATGGTTGTGTCATAACCAGAAATCACTGTTTTTGGTCCTGCTGCAACCTCTAGTCCCTACAGTCTTTCCACCACTTCCTTCAGGGATATTCTCTGAGTCTTGGGAGAAGGTTTTATGATTTAGATGTACCAGTGATGGCAGAACATTCCCCAGACACATATTTTCTGCTCTTTGACCAGTTGCGAGTCTATATATTCACTGTTATCTACTGCAAAAAGAAGCTTTTGGTGCTGAGTACTGAGAACTGCATTAATGTATAGATATAGAGGTATGACTTTAGAGAACAGTTGGATGTTATGTTAACTAAGCAAACTGATAGAAATAGCACCTACGATCAAACTGGTCATGAATTCTTGGTCAGATTTCCAGTGTTAGGTGGAAGTTTTCTCCTGTAGAGTGAACCTTAAATCCAATCAGAAGGTGGGGACCATTTTTCTTAAAAGATAACACCATATTACTAAATAAATGATCATGGTGTGTACAGGACTAGAGAGATGACTCTATGATTAAGAGTACTTGTTGCTCTTCCAGAGAACCTAGGTTCAGTTCCCAGCACCCATATCAGGAGGGTCACAACTGCCTGTTATTCCAATTCCGGGGGATGCAATAATGCCCTCTTCTGGATTTTGTAGACACTGCACACATATGGTACATATAAACAGCAGACACACACATATGAACATAAATAAAAATAAATTTAAATTAAAAACTGAAACGGTGCTATGATCACAGATTATGTGTCTTTCATTGCCCACTGCCTGCAATTGAATTTCAACTGTTGAGCAGTCAACAGTTTTTAAGATTTGTAATTTGAATGGTTTTTAATAGTGTAGAAATTCCATCTTTGCTGTGCTTTCTACAATCACTGAGTTTTTCATATTTAGCTGCTGACTTATTCACTGATGTTACCAACTAGGCTGATGGCAGTGTTTTGACAGGACTTTTAGCAGTGAGCACAAATGACAAAACTTTGAATTTGTTATATTAGATTTATTGATTTGTTATCTCCACTTGCTACGAAGTGCCTTCTATGATAGAATACCTATATACTCTAGGTACCAGTAGATAATCTCAGAAATTTTCTCACATGATCATTAATAAATCAGTTTGTGTCATACATTGCTGCAATTCTTTTGGACTTTCATGAAACTCATATATTTTTACCATCATCTATCACCATTCATGTATGTTCTGGATATCTGCACTGAATATCCATCATGTCTCATTAGGCATTTATCATTTCCCACTGGCATTCTATCATCTACCACTGCGTATCCATCATCATTTGCTGGGCATCTGCTGAGTACCGCCATGTCTGTTGGGCATCTATAGTCTTCCACCAGACATTGTGGTCTCTGCTGATTCTCTGCCATTTCACCACCTGTGCCATCCAGGAGAATGCTTGTCCTGTGACTCTTCATAGGGAGACACAAATAAAGGCCTACTCTCCACCAGATAGAGAACCAACAATAGACCAAATTTGTGATTCCAACTAAGTCTAGCTAGTTAACGAGCAACTTTATAGAGATTGTTTCCATATGTGTGGTTTCAGGGTTATTTGCAGGAACAAAGATAACCCAAAGGCAGCTGCATCAGTGAAAATCCCATTCCTCGGCACACACCTTTAATCCCAGCACTTGGGAGGCAGAAGTAGGTAGATCTCTCTGAGTTCAAGGCCAGCCTCGTCTACAGAGTGAGTTCCAGGACAGCCAAAGTTACAACAGAGAAACCCTGTCTTGAAAAAACAAAATCAAAAAAAAAAAAAAAGATGGAGAGAGGGGAGGAGGAAAGGAAGGAAGGAAGGAAGGAAGAAAGAAAGAAAAAGAAATAAAGAAATGAAAGAAAGAGAGAGAGAAAAAAAGAGAGAAAGAAAGAAAGAAAGAAAGAAAGAAAGACAACCTCATTCCTGTATATGGATGATGACTTATGGAATCTGGTGCTTTATGTAAAGTTATAGTCAGCTCAGCATATCAGAGTGTTTCCTCTCTCCAGCAATTGTTACTTTGCTTATATAACTTGGTGGATAGGAGTCTTATGAATCTTGTAAACATCAGAAACAGCATGAGAATTCTGAATTTTTCACTTCCTAAGCCTTGATCATTTTGAGTACTTACTGAGTTTTATTTAACAAGCCTCTTATTAAAATCTGAAATATTTTAATTTGAAAGAAATTGCTATACTACAAAGCTCTACTTAATTTACTCTTTAAAATAGAGCACTCTTACTTTATTACTCTCTTTATCCAGGCCCTTTATATTCCATAATGCTGGTCTAGAGTCTGTTTTGATATCTTAATTTTTCACGCTTATGTATTCACATAAATCTTTCAGAAAGGTTAAGCAAGGCCCTTGTCAATCTCATGTACTACTGTATAGCTAACATTATATCAGGGCTTTCAAATTTTCAACAAATAAATTAAAGCTTCCTTTCCTCTTGCAAATCAATGCGTGGGACTACTTCAGATTCTTTAGGACTACATATCTAAACATGTGAATTGTTATTTTTTATTGAAATGTTTACTTCCGAAATCTTCTTTCCATCAATAATATGTAAAAATTTCACTGTACTCTATACCCTAAGAAAAAATTCACTACCAGATGATATAATTTGGAGATTGAATATCACCAAAGGTCCATGTATGTTACAGGCTTAGTCCCCTGAGTGACTTTATTGTGGCATTTACTTGTCTGAACTTTTACTTAGGTAGGTCTTGTGAGAAGTCCTTCTGTCATTAGGTTTGTGCCCTTAATGTAGTGCTACAAATATTGCCCCTTCCGTTTGCTTTACTACATATTCTCTAGGGTTGTCATCAGCAACCACATCCACAACCAAAAAGCAGCAAGCCTGTTTAGTCATTCACTGTAATTATAAAACCATAAGCTAAAGTGAAACTTTTGTTTTCATAAGTTAATTATCTCAGGTATTTTACTAGAATGAATGAAAGCTGGGGAATACACCAAGACTCAATTCCAAGTATAGAAGAAAGAATAGCAGTATATTTATAAAAATTACAATGACAGATATTGAAGAATGCAGTCTAAAATTCTTGAGTTTTGATCTGGTACATCTACTTATCATTATATTTCCCTTCTATCCTAGTTAAGAGATGTACAGCTTTAGCATACTAATTATAGTTTAATATATTCACAAAATAAATTAATTACGTTGAATTAGTTTACATTCTTGTTCTTGCAGAGGTCATTTGACTATAGGCAAATAAACAACACCCACTAAAGTAAATAAAAACAACATAACTGAGAGCATACTTAAGGTCAGGCAACTGCTATATGTCTTCTGTTTCTATTAAACGAATAAGACAGTAAAAGAAACAAACTTTACTATCAATATTCTGATGTCAATTTAAGAATACAACATCAAAAAAAGAATACAACATCTACATTTTTACTCATAAGTGTAAATGTTCTCTCTCAATCTAGTTCCAACAATCTAAACATTCTCTTTTTTTGTTTGCTTCTATTTTTCTGATCTCAAATACAATTCATAGAGTAAGAAGATACCATTGATAGTGCATCCACTCACAGATTTATCATCTATTGATTTGACAATTCGTAGAAAACTAAATTTGTAACTCTTTCCCCAAACTCTGTATGTCTAGCAAAGAAGCAAAGATGATGGTAAAGAAGATAAATTATATGTATGTATGTATGTATGTATGTATGTATGTGTGTGTGTGTATATATATATATATATAACTTTATATGCATATATATGCATATAACTTTAAATGAATACTGTTCCATTCATATCCTCCAGTACAATGTGTATGTAGAATATACATTTTCATCACATCATAGATAATAATGGAAAGTGAAGCACACGATTTTAATTCATTTTAGGGCCACAAGATATCAATGACTCTTTCTACTTTATCAATAATATTGAAAACTCCATTTTCCCATCAAGTCCACTGAATACAGTGGGACCACTCCTTATGAGTATAGTCTAATAAATACAACTAGGAAATAAAAGAGCAGAGAAAGATTTATTGCTTATAGCAACTAATAAAGGCAAGGAGGTAAATCTCAAATAACTGTATATAGAACACAAGGAATATTTATTGAGAAAAGTTACACATACATAAAAAGACCCATCAGCACATGTAAAGGTTTTACATTTGGTAGCAGTGTCAATCATGGCTATACAGCACATGGTCAGAGAAATCTCAGATAGATGGGAATGTGAATTAGACTCATCTCTGTAGAAATCAGTCTGGTGGTTTTTGAAGCAAGTAAGAATAAAAACTATTTTATGGTCTAGCTATACCACACTTGAATAGATGCTATACATCTATGTTTTGCTGTGGCAATATTCACAATAGTCAAGGTGTAGAACAAGAGTAAATGTGCATCGACCCATGAAAGGGTGAAGAAAATATTATATACACACACACAAATATAATAGAGATTTATTCAGTCATAAAAAGGATGTAATCATTGCTTCACTGCAAATACAAAGAATGGAGCTGGGATTCATTTTCAGCAAAATTACCCGGACTCAAACAGCAAAACTTGTCCAATCTAGGTAGTTTTTTCTTTTTTTAATGAAAGTAGAAGTGGAATTGTTTGGAAAGAGGAAGAGGACCATCAGAAGAGAAGAGGGAGGGGACATGAGAAGATAATGGGAGGAATATCATCAAAACACATGATATGTTAGTACAAAATATAGTGAAACATGTTATTTTGTACAAATATTAAATGCTAAAGAAAACCACTTAACGATTGTGTATAGGAACACCTCTGGGCAGAGAATTCAGTATGATGATGAACAAAGTTTACTCCAGAACACTACTGCCTGAGGGTGATTTCAAACCTCTGTCATAAAGGTGTTTGCCATACTGGTCCTATTGTTTCTATAATGTAGTTTAAGCACTAAAGACCTTCCAGTTCCTTTAGGGAGTCAGGGGGTGAAACAGGTCATTGTAAAAGCCTAAATGAGAAAGAAGCAAGATGAAAACAAGAATGTCAGGCTTTTATACTGCTGTTAGATACCTGTGGTCTTGATGGCTCGGTGCTTTTCATCAAAGCACTTTCTAATTGCCAATTATAGGGAGCGGGGACAAAGTATGTGTTCAAATAGTTGAAAGATTTTCATGTTCCTTTTCCCCAACATGCAAAAGGAAGATCAATGGCAAAATACATAGAAAGGAGTAGATTATGGTTCAATAAAATAAAAGTTCTGCTATTCAGAGAGGAACTCTTCTATCACTAGAGCTAATAAAGAAATTTCTACATTAGTGGATAGGAGATTGACGTAGAAATTCCTAGGTTTTCATCTGCATCTTAAGAATCCGTAATGGACTTATCAGTTCTACTTCTCTGATCAAGTTACTTAGATCCCCACATTATCATTATGAAGATAGATATATGATGCCTTTGTGAATGATTAGTATATTAAAAAGAATTAATGTTTCCTACAATATTATTGAATTTCAAACATTCTTTTATGTGTCTATGATCTTTAAAATTAGTTGTTAGTTACAGCAAGACATTTTAGATGAAAAATTCACACATTATTTTATATTGTGTTTAATAGCTCAGAAGACATTTTATCTCTTTTGCAATAAAAAGAAAATTTGCTTATAGTGAATGGACTTGATATCCATAATGCTCATTTTTAGGTACTCTAAGATTAAAAACGAATAATGCACTTATCCTTTATTTTAATGGACAGTAATTCAGTTTTAAAAATCTGTCTTTCACACAGTCAATGAGATGTATTCCAGCTAAATATTTTAACTGTTCCTATTTATCATATACTCTTAATGTGGTGCTTCCACTATGTCATAGTGAGGGTCCTCATGTAAATCTTTTTTTTCATTCTTTTATTCTTTAGTATATAAGATACATTTATCTATTTTGTGTTGAAGTGTAATCTTTGGCTTTGACTAGAACATCAAAATTCTAAAACATGCACTGGGGTTCCCTGGTGGAGTACCTACTTAGAGTCTACAAGACTCAAAAGCAACAACAACAATGACTACAAAAATGCTTGATCTCTAACATTTTTATATCCAAAATAAAGCACAGACAAGATATTTACCCGTGTTCACATAATACTAAGTCCCAAAATATACTATTCTTGATCCAGTGCCATGGTTTCTTTTTCAATAAGATCATTAATATTGGTTTATGTTAGGGTTTGGAACATACTCCAAAAGGAGTTTTGTCCCCGAACCAGGAATTGGAAAAAAGACACATTTGTATTAGTAAACAAAATGAGAAAAATATTTTATAAAGGAATACACTACAAGGCAGATTCAGGTCAGTGCACAGTGAGAGAATTTAGCATCTCAACTGTCTCCACAGAATTGTGGCTTTCATCATATAAGGGTTGGGTCATTTGTATAGTACAGGCTTTGGGTGTCATTATATAGCACAGGCTTTCTCATACATGTTCTGTTACATGTAGCTCTACATACAGTTTCATGGATCACAAGTTTCAGTGCCATCTCAAATCTCCACTTAAGGTTATGTGTCTTAGTATAGTAATAAGTTACAGGTTACCTTCAGATTCTGAATGCCTTGCTAGTGACTCCAGCTGGCTCTAATTGGCCTTTGAGCAGGATTTCCTGGCTTCCTTGTTGGCAACTTGTTTTTCTTACCCGTTTTCTTTTTCTTTGTAATAACCTACTGAACCAAATTACTGCTTTCCATACGTCCAGGAGTGTTAGGCCGGCCATCCACTGTAACAAAAACAACTTAACAGGATCCACAGTTCTGGACAGAACTGATTCATCCTCCTTCAATAACCTTCAACTACCAGTAACTCCCTCCCCCATCCATGTTGGAATGTTGACTATCTTTCACCATGTATGTGTCTCGTGTAGGCAACTAGAGCTGCTGTGAGTTCATGAGTGCAATGGCCCTCGTCATGTCCAGAAGAAACTCTCACAGGAATCTTCCCTGTCATTTGACTCATACAGTCTTTCTGCCACCTCTTCCATGAGGTTTTCTGAGCCTTGGGTAATGAAGTATGATATAGATGTCCCACTTAGGGCTCAGTATTCCACACACATTTTTTTTCTGTACTTTGATCAGTTGTGAGTCTTGTATTAACCCCAATCTATGGATAAAAGAATATTCTCTTATGATTCCTCTGAGTTTCACAAATATATAAAGTATATGGATTTAGAAGGCAGTTTGGCATTATATTTAGCAAAATAATATTCTTAGGTTCTCTCGTAGAGCCCACAAAATCCCCAGCCATGGGTTCATGGTCATATATAAAGTACCAGTTTCCTGAGTTTCCTCCTGTGGTGTAGGCCTTATCCAATAAGAAAGTAATTGGTTAATACCATAAGGTTAATGTCACTATTGCACCAATGGATATCAGGTTGGTCATTATTGTAGTGTGTAGAGTTTGCAGATGAAGACTTTTGCTGACATTTCTTACCCAGCACCCTGCAAAGCAGCTTCTGGCATTATGAAAGCTAATCAGCAGTGTGGAAGGTTCCAGGTAAATTCTATCTTGACTTCTCCATGTTCTGTGACTCAAGTCTGTGGTATATTCAGCAATATGGTCTTATTATCAAACTCTGGTGAACAACCAAGCAAAATTACAATGATCTGTACTGTTTTAGTAGTTTCTGTGACTCACTGTAACAACAACTTGAAGAGTGCTATCATCTGGCACTGGGCTTTTTGATAATCTCTTGTTTCTTTTGGAGACACAATCAGCAATCACCACAGAGTAACTTTGATTAAATGATTTTAAAACTATTAACCTAGTAATCTTGTAAAATAGTAGGCATCTAAATGGATTTTTCAGAATCCTTATTTTTAGTTACCCCGTTTATCTATCTCTCCACTTAGGCTTCTCCCTAGTATCCCCCACTATCATTTCATGCTACTCTTTTCTACTATCTCCAGCCCTTTAGATTTTCCATCTCCAAAGCTTCCTTCTAGGTTCTTGGAAGCTAGGATCCACATGTGGGTGGGGAAATGCAGCAATTATCTTTCTGGTTTGGAATTACCTCACTCAGTCTAATTCTTTCCAGTTCCATGCACTCACTTGAAAATTTTATTTTTATAGCTGAATAAAATTCCATTGTGTATGTGTATCATATTTTCATTATCTTTTCTTCAGTTGATGGAAATCTAGGCTCTTTCTACTTCATGGCTATTGAGAATAGAACAACTATGAACACTGATGTGCCAGGATCACTATACTAGGATACAGGGTCCTTTGAGTATTTGTCCAAGAGCAATAGAACTGAATCATGTGGTAAACATATTTCCAGATTTCCAAAGAACCTCCATGCTAGGTAACAGCATTTCTACCAGTTCTCACTCTACCAGAAATGAATAAGTATTCCTTCCACTTTCCCCCGTATCCATACCAGAATCTCTCATCATTTTCCCCCTTTTTAAACTTCACTATGAAATCACAAAGTACTCTTAATTTGCATTTTCCTGATTGACTGAGGATGTTTAACACTTTCAAAGATATTTCTTGGCCATTGTATTTCTTCTTTTGAGAACTGTCTCTTCAGGTCCATGCTCTTTTCATTACTAACACTCTGTACTATATCTTGTGATTAAATGTAGTCACCCCTCCAGTATTAATTAGTTTTCTCAAGCCCTTTGTACTTCCATATCATTTTTTAAATTTATTTTGTTTTTCTCCTCTCATATAATACATCACAACCTCTCTCTTCCTCCCTTCCCTCCACAACTCCCAGTTCCCCCCATCTCTCATCAGATCTGCTCCCACAACCCCCTACCACTAACCAACCCCTCTGTTTCTCCCTAGAAAAGAACAGTTTTCCCAGGAATGGTGGAGGACAGGAATGGGAGTGGAGGGGACCAAGAGGGGAGAAGGAAGGAGGGAGAGAATAAATGGAGAGATGACCAGAATTGGAGGACAGTTTAGTGGGTGATCAGGAGACTGTAAGAATTTAAAATGCTTTTTTTTCTACTTCTGTGAAGAATGCCATGGGGTGTTTTCATTGAGATTGAGTGGGTTCTGCAAATGTCTTTTGGTAGGATACTCAGTTTCACAATACTAATTATACCAATCCATGAGCATAGAAAGATTTTTTTCCCACTTCTAGTATTATCCTCGATCTCTGGATCAGTTTCTTTTCTGTTTCAGTAATAAATCACCATGACCAAAGGCAAGTAAAAGAAGAGAGAATTTAGTTTGTCTTATTATTCCAGAGGGATGAACATACATAATGGTGGGGCACAGGCATGGCAGCAAGCAGTTGGCCTGGTAGCCTCAGGAAGCTGAGAGATCATTATCTTTAACCAGAAATACAAAACAGAGAGAGGGAACTGGAAGTATGGTAAGTAAGTACTCTCAAAAGCCTGTCCCCAGTGATTTGCCTCCTCCACTAAGACCACATCTTCTAAACCTCCCCAAACAGCACCAAATGGGGAATAAATGATCAAACATCTGAGCCTATACTGGACATTTTTAATCCAAACCAACACAATTTATTTCTTTAGATTTAATTTTTTATTGTATGTCTTTCATATCTTTTGTTAGGTTCATTTCATGTTTTTAAAGGGTATTAGGTATGAAACTGTTTCTATGATTTGTTTTTCAACATAATTGCTATTTGTATATAGGAAAACTACTGATTTTTGTATGTTGATTTTGTATCTTGTCACTTGGTTGAAAATGTTGATCAATTCTAGTTTTCTGGTGGAGTCTTCTTGGTCTCTATATCTGCAAACAAAGATATTGACTACTTGTTTATATTTCTTTTATTTCCTTCTCGTAGCTTGTTGCTCTAGCTAAGACTTTGAGAACAAGAATGAATATGAGTGAAGAGAGCCAAAAGCCATATCTTATTCCTGATTTAATGGGGGTGCTTCAAGCTTTTCTCCATTTACAATGATGTTGCCAATGGGTTTGCCATACACAACTTTTACTGTGTGCCGGACGCGGTTCCATTACTGAAAATGGAAGTGGACACAGGCTCAAATTCCTGACCCAGAAGCTATCTCCATTCACAGATAAAAAATTAGGGAATCTCACTAGGTATACAAACCAATCTCAAGGGAAAGTCCTATGTCTAGCAGTAAATGACCAACACAAAAATACTCAGTGGCATCTGTGGAATGGCTTTGTATCATAATATATAGTCAGGACTTTTTTTTGAGACAAGGTTTCCCTGTTCAAACCCTGGCTCTTCTGGAACTCACTCTGTAGACTAGGCTGGCCTTGAATTCACAGAGATCTGCCTGCCTCTGCCTCCCGGGTGCTGGGATTAAAGGTGTGCACCACTACCACCTGGTAGTTTGGGTTTTTTTTTTAATGGAATTACTGTGTGTACAAACATGTGTGTCTCTGTATCTATATGTGTTTCTTGTGCTTTTTCTTTGACTCTTTTGCTTCTTTCCCTTTGTTTGGTAATATTTGTTTGTTTTTGTTTAGTATTTTATTTTATTATTATTCTTTAGAAGTCTGTGTTTTTCCTACGAATAAACAGAAAAGGTAGGAATTTGGATAGGAAGGAGATGAGGAGGATTTTAGAGGAGTTAGGCTAGGTGAAATAGCCATCAGAATATATCATATGAAAAAATTTATCTTCTTTTTTATTTTTTATTTATTTTTAATTATTTTTATTTTTCTTCTCTTATGCAAGTTATACAATATATCCCAATTTCATTCCTCTTCTCCCTCCATTCTCCCAGCTCACCCCACCTCCCCTCTCCCGCAGATCTACCCCCCCATCACCATCCAAAAACATCCCCTCTCTTTCTCCCCAGGGAAAAAAAAAAACATCTCCGCAGGGTTACCACACCTACAGGGCATGACATAAGATGGAACAAGTCTAGGCACCAATTGGAAATAGGAATCACATTATGTTGTATGAAAAAATCTATTTCCAATAAAAGAAAAATAGAAAAAAGGAAAAACATTTTTCTTCAAAATTAACACCGAAAACACATTGAAAATAATTGTTAAGCACTTATTCACTTTTCTATATTTATGTACTTATGTACATAAGTATCCATCTTATGTACTCAAAAAATATCCCCTTCAGAGAGTAATAATATCTCCTCCATAGAGCTTTCATGGATTTTTCTATTTTAGTAAGGAGTACAACATGAGAATTTGAATATGTGCTATTTAAATGATATAATTATCACAAATTTAATTTCAAATTTAAAATATATTTTAAAAAGCAAGTAGATAAGTAATGAAAAATAAATTGTCCCCATTTCTCCTGATGGGATTAAAGTCTGTAATTTTCAGTTCCTCACAAATCTGTGAATACATGGATTTCACCAGTGGGTGGCATATATCAACCACAGTAAGCAATTTTTCTCTTCTGTGCAATTAGAATAAGATCTTTAAATCGACAAACTATTTTGTACTAGACTCTGTAGTGTAGTAATTGTTACCAATAGAAAGGGACTTGATTAATAAGAATTATGCAAAATACAAACATTAACAGTTGATCATATGCCTCTTGTTGTTTCCTAGTCTTTATCATTCTAAGTGTGTTTGTCTATATTAATTTGCCATGTAAGATTCACTGGGACTTGTGAATACCAAAAACTGAAAGCGAAACTTGTGTTTTCTATATATTTTTATATTATTTTTAGGATTATGTCCAAACAAGATCCTACCTAGAAGCAAATAATAATAATAACAATAATAAGATGAGACATAGGAAAACAATGAGTGGTTTTACCAAGATATAGCAAAAAAATTCTGGAAGTACTTAATCATCTTAATTATGCTGTTCCATGGTAAAATGTAGTAACTATAGATTTCCTACTTTGAAAAGAGTAGGGGTATGAATGCTCCAATTCTAGTAGAGTAAAAAAAAATGTGGCAACAGTCCCAAACATATTTCATATAAAAGGATTAAGGAAGCTTTTGTTTAAGACAAGCATTTTGTAAATAATGCTTAGCATGCAGTGCTATGGCAAATTACTTTACTTTCACTGTGTATTATTCTTCTGGGAGTTTCTGATTAAATCATATTGTAATCAGTTTTAAGGCAAAAATCTCAGTCTTCAAAAGCCCCAACACTCTAGGCTTGGCCATCTATTTTAATATACCAATATGCAGGAAGAGTATTGGTGAAAAGCCTGGAAGGGAGACTTGATTTATTAATGCACGGGGAAGAGAAATAGTATATTGACAATAAATTTACATTCAGTTACTGATATGAATTTAGACTTAACTAAAGGAAGAATAATGTTGGTGGGCCAAGAGCTACACATAAATAAGCAATCTTGTTCAAGATGTGTTCTTCATTGTTTTAGCTCTGATCCTACAGGATGAGCCAAAGAAGTCCTTAGAAGCCTGTATCTGGTCCTAAGATCTTATGGTTATCATCCTTGCAGGGGATCAATATGGGTCCTTTAAGATGATTACTTTAGCCCCATGGTTTAGTTTTCCCTCATAACTAAATGCTTTTCTATGTATGGTCTGTTCTTGGAGACTTTGCTGTTTCTAGAATCTAACATGACTACTGGTTTACTACGTCCCTGTTACTTCACACATCCTACAGATACCTTGCTTTTGTTTCTTTCTATGGACCACACTTTTCTATTCTGTGTCTTATAATGTCTTGTTAAGTTAGACATTTAAAATAATTTATTATAGTACCTTTGGGACCAGATATTCTTATCTTTCTATTCGTCCTCCTTCTCCTCCTTCTCCATGTTTCTTGTTGTTTCAAGGGTTTCATTCATCATTGCTGTCCATTTTAGTGCCCTTCCAAGGTTAATTCTGCACATTCTATATTTCCTAAATTGTTTGGCTGCTACTTTCTTCCCTGTCATTTTTCTTTAGTTCTATTTTATTTTCTGACCTGACTTCTTATGAGTTGCTCTTGAAACAGAGAAAAGGTACCACTCATGCCTTTAATCCCAGGACTCGGGAGACAGAGGTAGGCAGAATCTTAGTGAGTTTGAGGCCAACTTGACTTACACAGGAATTTCCAGGACATGAAGGACTCTATAGAGAGACCCTGTCTCAAAAAAAAGTGAGGTGTTATTGAAAGATGATAGTTTGGAATTAAATAGTAACTGTTCAGAATATGTCATCAAATGGTATAAGCCAATTTTTCTTTCACTCTGTTCTGAAACAGAGTCTATTTCAGTGTTAGCATTTACCTACCATTTGAGTAGAATGTCCAGGATAAGGAAATGATGTATTTATTATTATTATATGTTGTAGAAGTATATTTTTAGTTGTGTTTAAAATATTGTTTTGTGAACTGTTGGGTGAGGGTCTGCCTAGGTCTTGGTCTTTTGTATTGTCTGCAGGTGTTGGATTTCTGTGGGGGATGTTTAATTGTTTATGATCTTCACTTGCTATCAGTAGAGCATCTAAGGAGTTCAGACACTCAGGGTTCCACTGTCTATCCAGTCTGGCACTGGCCAGGATGGTGGGCCCTTCTGCTGAGGTCTGGCAGGATTTGCACATATGAGAATGACTCCTTGCCTTCTTTGGTGAGCCACCACCACAGTATACTACTACAGTTATATTTTCTGGTTTTGTAGTAGATGTGGGTATGTGTGCCACCTATTTGATATTCTGTAATATAACGGAACATTATAAAATCCTTTATGTTAATTTTATTCTCCTTTCCAGGTTTTAAGATTTTTATTAGCCAGCTTCTTTTTTGTTCTAAATAAATTCATAGACTTAGCCAAGTGGCATGTTACTAAATTCAGCTTATTGCTACTGTTCTCACTAATACCCTAGGGATAGGGGTTTTTCCAAGGAACTGAACTCAGAGTTAGGTCAAATACCCCAAGGCCCTGGGAATAGAATGCTTCAAGGGAAGTGTAATAGTTAATACTGAAATATTGAATATATTCTAGGTATGGGGCTTAACATGACACTCTAAAAACATGACATCCCCGGTTTACCAGCTGAAGTTTGTTCATGGGTGGTATGTTGTATTGCTATAGTGAGCAAGGAATGGAATTACACTCAAGTCTAAACAACATAATTCCATTTTTTACACAAATGTTCAGTAGGTTGACTTAGAATGATTATCTTTTAAGTTAGTTTTATGCCTTTGGTAAATTTCTAAAATTCAAGAATTTGTTGTTGTTGCTGTTGTTCCAACATTTTTATTGTCTTTGTGAAAGAAAGTCCTTAGTCCTTACTCTGCCAATTTGTAGGTGTAGCTCTTGTAAATACTTCTTTAGCCACCTTTAATTTTCATGACAGTTTCAACATAAAACCTAAAATTATCTAATGAAAGTGAAATGGTTATTTAGTGTCATCCACAACCTCATCTGTATTCCCTTTTCACAACTGACTGGAAAGATATAAACAAGTCACTTCATTCAAATGAGAATCAAACAAGGTTCATGAATTTGGCTTCTTTGTGTATTAGTTACTTTTCTCATGATCTGACCAAATCTCTCAGAAGAAACAATTTGAGGAAGTTTACAACTTGCCATGATATAATCCATCATGTCAGTTAAAACATGAAAGCACAGGTATGAGGCAACGGGTCCTATTGCATCTGCAGGCGAGAATGCTGAATTCTGGTGTTCGCCATACTTCTTCCAATTTACTCTGAGACATACCCCATGGGATGGTGCAACCCACATGCAAGGTGGTACTTTTTAGATAATCTTTTCTAGAAATATCAACATAGGCATACTCCAAGATCTATTTCCCTATGATCCTAAATTCAATTGAGTTAACAGTAAAGATTAACCATCACACTAAGAAATTGTTTTTAATTTTTTAAATTAATGTCTAACATGTATTAAACTACATATTATATTTTATGATATTTTCATACATATACATTGTTTTTTGTTGCTGTGATAAAGCACCACGACCAAAGAAACTTGGAGAGGATAGGGTTTATTTCATTTACACTTGCAGCAAACATCCAATCACTGCAGGATGTCTGGGTAGGAACTCAAGCAGGGCAGAAACATGGAGGTAGGAACTGAGACAGAAGCCACAAAGAAATGCTGCTTACTGACTTGCTCCACATAGCTTGCTCAGCCTGCCTACTTACAACATGTAGGACTACCAGTCCAGGAGCAAAACAGTGAACTGTGCCCTCCCATATCAATTATAAATAAAAAAATGTACCACAGGATCTCCCACAGACCAATCTGGAGGGGGCATTTTCTCAATTGAGGTTGCCTTTCTCAAAATGACTCTAGCTTTTGTCATTTTGACATAAACAAACCGGAACAATTGGCCCATTATGTGCTTGACACACAAATACATCACTGTGAAATCTTTTCCTTTCATGTTCTGTTAATCCCTAAAATCTCATATTAATATTAGTATAACAGTATAAAACAGTCTAACCATTTTTTAAATTTTTTTACTTCTTTTTATTTAAAAATTTTTCATCCAGTATATTTTGATCACATTCTTCCCCTTCTCTCAACTCCTAACTCCTCCCCACCTCCCTCCCCACCCAACTTTCTCTTAAAAATGAAAATCAGAACAAATAAATATTTCAACTTTTAAAAGTTCTACAGTCTTTAAAAATTCAAACACTTTAAAATTTTAATATTTTTAAAATGATCAAAGACTTGGAATTCAAAGTTTCTCAACAGTGGGTACCAATAAAATAAAATAGGATAAAATAAAATAAAAAATAGGTTAAAATAAAATAAAATAAAATAAAAAATTGGTTAACTCCAACGAGGAAGACCCAGGTCACAATCAGAATCTGAATAAAGCAAAATCAAACTTCAACAACATAAATAGTTCAGTGCCCAATGCCTGGGATTCATGCACCATCTTCTGGACACCAAGGAGCTTGAACAGTCACACTTCTCTGGCTCTGCCATTCACAGCGTGTGGAGCTTGTCTCCTAAATGCAGGCCAGCCTACCCCACTCCACAGCTGCTGCTGTCCTTGGCAATCATCCCATAACATTGGCATCTCCAAAATGCTGTGGTCTCCACTGCAGCTGGGATGTAGATCCACCAATAGCCTCTCCTCCTCACTCTTAGGACTCCAAGCCAAGCCTCAGCTGCTCTCCACTATGCCTTTATTCCTTGAAAATCATAACCACATTAGCAAATATGGTTGCTAGAAGGAGATATACCCTTGGTTCCTTTTGGACCAGAGCTTCAAAATGCTGACCCCTAAGAAATTTCACTTAAACAATTCTGGTCTCTTTTTAAGAACAACTAATTCATCAGCTTCTGATGACCAGTATTCATGTCTCATAAAAACAAAGGCTTTACTCCAACTGCCTTTCTCTTGTTAATCATGACTCTTCTGTTCTATCTGACTAAACACCACAGATTAGCACAAAATATCACACAAGAAGTCAAAGCCTCCACCACCTGCACTGCTCTCAGCATTTATATCTTCTAAATTGATGCAGAGCTACCTACTGAGCTCTGAGCACTCAACATCTCTTCCTAGACCAAAATTTAAATGCCACTACAACCCTCTCAAAAATACATGGCCAGGTCTGTCTCAGCGACATCATACTCCTGGCTCCAGTTTCTGTTTTAATTAGGGTTTCTATTGCTGTGATAAAGTACCACAACTGAAAGCAATTTGGGAAGGAAAGGTTTTTCGTTTCACTTCTATACCACAGTCCATCATTGAAGGAAACCAAAGAAGGAATCTGGAGGCAGTAACTGATGCTGGGGCCATGGAAATAGTGCTGTTTATTGGCTTGATTCCCATAGCTTGCTCAGCTTGCCTTCTAATAGCATCCAGGACCACCTCCCTAAGAGTAGCACTGGATGCAGTGAGATGGGCCCTCACGTATCAATCATCAAACAAGAAAATGCACAACGGGGTTGCCATTATGGGTTAATCTGATATGTGTATTCTCTCAGTTGAGGTTCCCTCTTTTCCAAATAACTCTGGACTGTGTCAAGTTGACATAAAACTATCCAGCATACCCCATTCTACTAAAAGCGTTTCTGAAGGGCTTAATTCTATGCTTTAGGAGAGGGAACATTTATCAGAAGGGGTTACATAGTTAATGAAGTTCTTTAATTAAAAACTTGAGTAAGTTCAAGGGAACTCATTACAGTATCTGACTTAGCACACAACTTAATTTGTGCCTTGCTAAACAACGGCTGTTAATCCCAGTTTATCCTAGCATCCAAGACAAGAAAGAAGAAAAAAATTGAGATATAAAAAATGACGAATTTATATCAGACAGTGGTGACACATGACTTTAATCCCAGAGCTAGAGAGGCAGAGGCAGGAGGATCACTGTTGAGTTCAAGGCCAGCCTGGTCTCCAGACTGAGTTTCTGGACAGCCAGAGTTACAACAGAGAGACCCTGTCTTGAAAAGTCAAAAAAGAAAAAAAAAGTTATACAGTTTTTGTAGAAGTCATCAATAAGTGTAATTGAATTTACAATATCAGACCCTTGTCAGGTTACTTTCTAAAAGATGATTTCTCTATTAGGAGTTCTTCCATATTCTTCCTTTAGTAAACACTAAAAAATAGTAGAAAAATTAATGAGAATGAGCTTGATTCCAGCATCACCAGCAACTATATGTGGAAGGTAAAGACACTAGGCTTCTTTGAGCCTTTTACTTGCAAATGCAAAGATGAAATTTAAAAAGAAATTAAAATTTTTAGAAAAACATTAATGCAATTTAAATGGGATATATCCTGTATTCCCCTAACTTAGGAAAAAAATCTGTTTTTCATCATTAACTTCAATAACTTCTGAAGAAATTATTTCTTATTTCTAAATGAAAAATTTGTCACCTAAAAATCAGAGAAAGAATATCTAATTGGCATAGCACTAAAGCGTAGAAGTTGTATACATCAATATTGTAGCACTTATTATGTATCTTGAATTTTATTTATTTATTAATGAGATTATAATAAAAAGCAAGTTTTTCTGGAATGTCATTTTGTAAACCCTAAATAAAAGAATGTAGGCAAATTACACTTAAGTCCACATGTCAGCAAGTTCTGAGAATCTTTTCCACATGAATGATAGAAGAGGATGATTACATTTAACAAGAAAGAAAAAAGACAACAGAATTGTACTTTCAAAAACAAAACATTTCAAAGCATTTAGTACTTAGAAATCAACTTGAGTGTGAAAGTGAAATCACTATGCTAAGCCTGAATCATATGCTGTAGATTCAGGTTCAAAGGCAGTTTATTTTTTAACTAATTTAATCCCCTGTCCTTAGAAAGTTTTAACATCCATACAGTCTAATCTTAAGCTTAGAACTGGAAGGCTTCCCTCTGACTCAGCACCTTCTGAACTCAGAGCTGAACTGAACTCAACTGACTCTTCTGGTTGGCTAATTCAACTCACTCACTGTTCTGGCTTAAACTCTTCTCTAAGCTGCATGGTTTTTTATTGATCTCTTCTGATTCTGGCTGACTCCAGCGATTTCTCTGATCTAACCATTCTGCTAGGCTTGAAACTGACTTATTCTTCTTGTCTGATACTGACTTCTTCTGTTGAACTGCCTGCCTCTGTGTCTCTGCCTCAGACTGACTCTGTGTCTTATCTGACTGATTCTCTGAATGCCTGACTCTCTGAGCTGAGAACCTACTTTTCTATCTTGAGAGTTAGGTGTGTCCTCACCATGACTCATTCTGCTAATTCTTTCTCTGATTTGTCACTTTGCCTACTCTTCACTGTGATTCACTGTGATGTCATCTCAGACATCACTTCATGTCTGACACTGACTCTTCTGAGTTCTGCTTCCTGTCCTTGCTTCCACTTGCTTCTGTCTTGGTGAGTAAAGGCATGAGCTATCACTTCCTTCTGAATGCTGGAATTAAAGGTGTGTAGTAACATTTTTTTCTATCCTAGAGCAGCCATGCTGCTGGATTAAAAGATTAAATGATCTTCTACAATATGCTAGTGCTTTCCTATGCTTCATATATATCTTGACATAGAAAGCAATATTTGTATGAATTTCATTTCCCCACTCATAAATGTCATTCATACATTCCATATTTTATAAGAACTTATCTCTGCCATTTTGAAATCAGAGCTACCTAGATGAAGTGTCTTATGTAAGAGATAAGGACTGACTCTGTGGGAGGGAGAATTGTGCATATTACATACAGAAGATTTGCCATTTCAGATAAGCAATGGAATGTTTCAAGTTCCAAGATTTGTTTTATTTTCAATATTCATATTCTTTACTACTTTTCAGACCCTTTCATAAACAAATGACAGGGAGATGTTTTTCCAAGTGATTATATGGAATATTAAATTCATGGGTAAATAAATGATTGTCCTAATTCATGCATTAAAGAGCATTTCAAGGTTTCCATGTAGAAGATATTTGGTAAAACATCAAGCATCTCCTCCGTGCAACATTAATTCTTAGTCGTCTGTATGAAACGTTGAGGTAAAAATGGCAGCCTAGACATGGATCTGTTCTAAAGACAAGTAACTACTTCATTCATAGTCTTTAAAATTAACATACAAAATGATGGATCTCCTTTTAGCACTTTTGTACATACATTGTTTCTTTCATTCTCCCTCCCCACTTCCTTCCCTTGCTCCCTGCTTCCTCTTTTTCTCCCAGTACTCCTCTTTTGTTTTCATGTCATATTACTTCCCCAACTCTTATTGTACGTTTTCTAGTTTCATGGCCCGTATTCCATCAGCATATATATAAACACATATAAAAATCTAAAATCTAGGTTTTGCATAAGAAACTGTGCATTGCCTTACCAGAGTCAGGGTTCCTTTTACTAAACATAATAATTTCCACTCTGTCCTTTTTCCTATAGATGTCATTCTTTTTTATAGCTAAATAAAATTCCACTGTGCATGTGCCAAAAAAATTTTGTCCATTCATCTGTTTCTGGACCTGTAGTTTGATTCTACTTTCTTCCTATTGAGAATAATGCACTAATAAACAAATATCTACAAATAACTCTATGAGAAGAACTAGAGTTCTTTGGGCCTCTAGTAAAATAATTGAGACATATGATACTTCATTTTTTCTTTTTTTGAGAAATGTTCATACTGACTTTTTATAGTGGTTATACCAGGTTATAATCCCACCAGCAGTGTGTGAATGTTTGTCCTGGTTATCCTACTTTCTTATAGCACTCAGAACTACCAACCCAGGGGTGGCACCACCCACAGTAAACTGGGCCCTGCCACAACAAATATCAATCAAGAAAGTACACCAAAGACTTTTCTGCAGGTTATTCAGTTGAAGGCATTTTCCCAATTGCAGCACCCTCTTCCCAGATGATTCTACCTTGTATCAAGTTCACTTAAACTAGCTAATACAGTAACAGCCTTCTTTTAACCCTGGCTTACTCATTCACTTTGACTTTCTTAACTATAATTACAGTGGCCATTCTATTTTGATACAAATGTTGTATACAGTTTTCTAATATTTTAAATATAGAATGCTTGGAAAGAAAGAAATAATTCCAAGATAAATTTGAAATCCTAAGATGATTCCACAGGAGATTATATATATATATATATATATATATATATATATATATATTTCTGTGTAGCTGTTATTTTGTTACCATATGAGATTTATGATTCATGCTATCTTCGTCAGTGTTCTAATGCTGAAAAGACACACCGTGACCATGACAACTTTTATAAAAGAAAGCATTTAACTGGGTCTTGCTTATAGCTTCAGAGGGTTAGTCCATTATCATCATGGTGGGAAGCATGGCAGCATGCAGGCAGACATGGTACTGGAGAAGTAAGTGATAATTCTACATCTGAATCCAGGGGTAACAGGAAGAGAAAGTGACACTGGGCCTTGCTTTGGCCTTTGAAAACTCAAAGCGTACCCCCAGAGCCATACTTCCTCCAACAAGGCCACACCTACACGAACAAGCCCACACCTCCAAATCCCTATCAAGTAATGCCAATGCCTGATGACTAAGCATTCAAATAATGAGTCTATGGGAATCATTCTTATTTAAACCACCAAATATGCTTCAGCATATTCACAGTTACTAGGAACAGAATATCTCTGTGGTTATCAATAAATGAAAACTTAAAACCCCTATAAAATGCTGAGTCACATGCCCCCTGTGCTCCAATTCCTGTTTGAAAATTAAAGCCTTTAATGTTGTCATTAGCTGATTGATTGCCTGATGATTTTTTTCTCCTACTGTTTATGTTTGATTTGCTTATCGTTTCATAAATCAAAACAATTTCTCAACATGTATAAAATATAAAATAATGTGAAAATGTGAAAATGTGACATGTACACACACACACACACACACACACACACACACACGAGACACACATTTACTTTTAAGGTCCTTGCAAGATAGCCCAGCAGGTAAAGGCACTTGCAGCACAAGGCTGAGGACCTGAGTTCGATTACTGGCACCTATATAAGGATGACAGGAGAGAATCTTCAAAATTGTCCTCTGACCTGTACATGTCTGTTGTGACATGTGCACACTCACATGTAAAGCATGTACACACAGACAATAATACAAAATAAACTTTACCTTTTGCCATTTATATGCATAAAACTGTTCAAACATTTTATAGGGCTTATATTTACCTTGGGCTGAAGATGTACCCAGATATAGAACACTTGCTTAGCATATGCAAAGTCCTTTAATAGTCACCACCACCACCGCTCACAAAAAAAATGTGTATATATTTATTTTCTCTGATACTTAAAATAAGCTTATGCTGTAAAGATTATGAATCTCATGGCAAAATGAGGAACCTAAGAATTAAAGAATTTTAAAATTCCAAAAATGGGCCATGATAGGTATCATGGCAGGATATTTAACATCTACTTCAAGAATGCTCATAGGTATCCCCATGTGACTCAAGGCACCTCTAGTATCTTGGTAAAATAATTCATCTTATCCACCCTATTTTCTATCATACCCAGTGGCTTCTGTGGATTCCAGAGTAGGTCTCTGCAGGTATCAAATAGAGAAGTGAACTGTGTGAGATTGAAAACCCAGTTCGGATTGACATCATCAACCTGGATCCCAACTTCTAAATACACCATGTGATTCATTCCCAAAATATTTAAGCCCAGTATAATTTGGGGGAAAAAAGTTTCCTGGTGTAATACAATAATATCCAAAGCATAATTACATTGAAACTCTACTCAAGGTAGATGTCATTTCCTTCAAGAAGATGAGTTCTAGAGATAGATTACTTGTATAACTTAGGGGCCTAAAGCTCTGTCTTTCATATAGCTTTCATATAGCACAGAGGTCATTTGGAGTATTAGCCACTTCTGATCCTGATTGTGGGAGCATCAAGGAGCCTCTGGCTATAAGAGTCATTTAGACTATTAGGCATCTTTTGTCCTGGTTTTTGGAGCTTGATATGGCCTAGTCCAACAGATGACAGATCACCAGGCTATTAATCACATCCAATCCCTAGCATTCTGACAGAACAGGTTTTACATGGTCCCCATTGGAAAGACAATCCTGCATGCTTAGCACGGGCACAAGGACTTTCCTGCTATCCTCCCAAAAGGCTTCTGTCTCAAATCTTAGATGCGCTTACATAGTTGTATCATACAACCTCAATCCTGTACTTTTTCCTCTCCTTATAGCTCTATTTCTTCTACGTCTGACAACAGTATGCCCTGCTCTCACATATCCTATCCAAAAGTCTTGTCTCATTAAATCTTAGAAACTCAAACCCAAAATTAATGAGTTAGTTATGCAGCTCTGTTTTATTCTACTTCTGGCAATGCTCTGTTCTTCATTCATGTTAAAACTTTAAAATATCTACATCATTCATGTAGTTACATATTTGTACACTTTTTCCAAGATATTTAGGCACAAGTATCCAAGCCTGCTGCTCTTTTTTAGTGTAACCAAAGAAAGACCTAGTAGCATTCACAAAGGTTTATAGTCTAAACAGAAATGCTCATAATTAAGTTCTTCCAAATCTTTCTTCCTTTTTTCTTTGTTCTTTTCTCTTCTTCATCCTCTTCTTCTTCCAACTCCTCCTCCTCAAACTTCAACTCCTCCTTTTCTTCTTTAAGGTGTGGTCTCCTGTTACCGAGGCCTACATGAAACTCAATATGTAGATGAGGCTGTCCTTGAACTTTTGATTCTCCTGCTTGTGTCTCTCAGGTGCTATTACAAACAAGTAACACCATTCTAGGCTCCAAAGTCTCTTTCTATCCATTATTTTGCCTTAACAATGACCTTTTAAATGAAAATGCTTTCTGTTATGTGGTATAATTATCCATAACCATTAACAATTACATGATTGAAGACAAACAAAAATATCTTTGCAGTGAAGTGCTTTATAAAACAGAGACTGTGACATCATGCAAAGGGCCTACACAGATTCAAGCCCAGTGGGGTTCCAGCACTGAGAGAAGGAAGTGGACACAAGCTCACATCTCTCACTAAGAAGCTATCGCCAATTGACAAAAGAAAAAAAAATCGTTTCTACAATGGAGTTTCACTGAGTTTACAAACCACTCTTAAGGGCAGGCTCCATGCCCAGCAGTAGATGGCCAACACAAAACTAACTGAATATTTTTAGAGATTTGGAGACTGTTTTGTCTCATATTGCTTTGTGTAGACATTTTTACCTTACTAGTGGTTTGCTTGTATATTATCGTTTCCCATTTTTTATGGGTTTTATTTGTGCATGTTTATTGTATCTCTGCCAGTATCTGTTTCTTATGCTTTTTCTTTATTTTTTGTTTGTTTTGTTTTATTCTGGTCTGTTTGTTTGTTTGTTTCTATGGAATAGAAAGTGTGGGAAAGTGGAGAGGATCTGGGAAGAAGATGAGTGAGGGGAAACCGTTATCAAAATATATTAAAAATATTTTCAATTAAAAAAAGAAAAGAAAAAGATAATATAGGCATTTCAAGTAATGTGGAAGAGAAAATGACATTATAAAATCTTTTGAAAATCATGATTTATACCGATACTCTTATGAAAATATCAATGTGTTACTGATATAATCTCAATACTTCACTTGTTTAACCTTATGCATCACTGGGTTAACATTCCTCGGACTCTTTGCTATTCATAGGACATACTATTATATAAATTAAAGTTCTCAGACTATCCAGGCATCAAAGCCTCTTCAAATAATGCTCTTGTCATTATACTCATTAGCTTTATAACTCTTTTCTTATCCTTCTTTAGTGGGATAATTCTATAGATTTTGCTCCATAGAAATTATTTCTCCTCTCCTTTGCTTCACACTTTATTCATTTGCTGTCTCCTCCCATGAGTATACTAATTATATTTACTTTCCCTGATTCAGCCAGCAACTAGAAGTGTATCTGACATCAAGTAGGTGCTATACTGCTATACATGGTGAATAAATGAATAGGTGGATAGCTGAGTCAATGAAAGAATAAAACCTTGGAAATTACTTATTGATTTGCTTCTATGTGTGCATCACTCAGTGATAGGCTTAGATCTAGACACTAGATGCCCTGACTGTCAATCCTATGGTTCATATCAGTGGAAGAAAAAGATACTAGGATAATACTAGGATAATAAATAAATAAATATAAATACAATGTTAAGAAAAAAATTAAAGAAATATTTTTAGATAGCTTCATATCAAGACCCTCGGGTAATTCTTTATAGTGAAAGAATTATGGGTAACAACAAGCAGCTGCAAACATATGAGAGATAGGATGGATGCTCTAAGTATCATATACTAACATTTGTCACTTTGAAGTTTTTAATGCAAAAAAGCCTCGCATTTAGATGTGGGAAAATCAACAATCCCCCTTCCCCCAAAAAAAGCCCTTGGATGTTTTTATTTATAAAGCTTTGTCTCTGAAGTCTAATTCAAATATGACTGAAAATGAGGTAAAAATAGCCATAGAAGCTCAGAATTTAGTTCTACACACAAATCATTTGTGACGCCTTGGATTCACTAATAACTACAAAAATGAACAAATCACTGAAATTTAATTTTAAATTTATTTTAAAGCATTTAGTAGCATATATTGATTATATAGTAATGCGTTATATTTTCATACATGTATTTAATGTAATTTGATTATATTCATCATTAATTACTGTCTCTTGTGAAGCCCTCTTTTCTAGCTACAGTTAATTTATTTTAAACTTCAGAGATGGCTGTGGATCTCATAAGCTCCCTCCTCTCTTACAGAATGATAGGGTTTCATGACCCTTCCAGGTACAGTTAACAATAAAAATTCAAGGAGGGGTGGGACATCGTGAGTTTCCCTCCTCAGCCACAGTTAACTGCCTATAAAATCTCATGACGGAGGGGTTCTCATGAACCACTCTTGTTACAGTTAACTGACCATAAAACGTGAGAGAGAGGGGCGCCCCATAAACCCCACTCCTTAGCCACACTTAACTGCCAATTAAAACCTAAGGAGGGTGGGATTTCATGAGCCTCTACCCTTTAACTACAATTAACTGCCCCAAAACGCTCTCAGAATGTGGGACTCTTAAACGCCTTCTCTCCCGTTAACTGCCTATAAAAACTGAAGGGACTAAGCCTTCATAAGCCACCCCCCACCTCAAGACTTACAATTAACTTGCTTTAAAAACTCAAGAAGGTATGGGAGTCATGAACCTTTTCTTCCTCTATGGCAGATTTTGATGGTCTGAATCTGGTGCAGGTAGTAGCAGCTGCTGTACGGTAGCCATGCCATGCCCAGAAGAAAGCATTCTACAATATTTCTATTGATAGTTTGTCTCTTATGTTCTTTCCAGCCTCTTTTCCATGATGCTCATGAACCTTGGAGGGGATAATATAGTTGTCCTATTTAAAAGTGACCAACCA
Source organism: Cricetomys ansorgei (assembly GCA_026225945.1). Taxonomy (NCBI): domain Eukaryota; kingdom Metazoa; phylum Chordata; class Mammalia; order Rodentia; family Nesomyidae; genus Cricetomys; species Cricetomys ansorgei. The sequence goes on along the minus strand of JAMJFZ010002884.1, from coordinate 80,281 downwards.
ATAGTCACTGATTTTCAGCACCTTGACTAGCTCTAAGTCATTACAGTTCCCAATGCCACTGCAAAAAGAAGCTTCTCTGACAACACCTGACAGCATCATGAATCCATAAACATAAAAAAGGATCATCTGAAGGGCACATCATCTTATTTAGCAAAACAATAGCAGTAGCTTCCTCTCTAGGGCCTATTACCAACACAGCCATTGTCTTTAACTGGGTTTACAGTACCAAGCATGGATTCCCTCTTGCACATTGTAGTTGGTTATCAACGTAACTATTATGCTATTATTGTACTATCAGGTATATCTTGGCATTTATTAATATCAAGTAGTACATGATCCATACAACAATACTCTATCACAAATGCCACAAATAGTTGCTTTCTTTCTTTTGGCTCCTTATAATGCCAAAATTTTCTTATCCAGCCAATTATCCTACATTCTTTTCTGGATGTTCCTGAGACCTGAATTATTGACTTATTAACTTGTAAACTTTACCTACCTCCAGCCAGAGATTCCATAGGAAGAAAACCTACTTCCTCGCCGTCCTTGAATCATCAAGAATGTCCCCTTTTAGATGTACGTGGTCACCTTTAGGAATATTCTGGGGGAAAAGGTGGCTTTCATCTGGTTAGAGCACATATTAAATTGTGGAGAAGGATGCCCATTGAAATACAGAATGTCCTTCAAACACATGGGAGATGTCCTTACAATTATTCAAGCTAGTCAGTCCACATTGTTTCTGTACATCTATAACCAGAAAAAGGTTATGATGAAGTATCCCATCTCGACAGAAGATTTAATTGATGTAAAAACTAGTTAGTCAACAACATTTTCTTTATCATCTTTTTGTCTTGACTATGGCCTGTTGCTATTTATGAGACTTTGGTTAAGCAAGATATTTTTAAAGTATTCTTTTTAGGTAGGATTAAAAAGTGGTTATTTTAAATCCATATGGTAATAGTTTTTCTCCCTATCTCTTTGAACTTCAATGCCTCTAGAATAATCCTTACTGCCAAATGGTGCCCTTTGTAACTCCCATCCATGAGTGTTTGGCCTAAGGTAATTCTCGCGAAGACAGTTTAATCCATAGGTTTCTAATGATTAAGAGTTCCGATTCTTCAATAGAGTAACACTGTGCCATAATTGTCAGGGTATGTATAATAAACTAAATATCCGTGAGAACAAAAATGTCCTGAGATTTTACTTCTTGGCCATAAATTAATTGATTAGGGAGTAACTTGTTGTGCAATGAGGGTTAAATAAGGTTAGTTTTGGAAAAGCACACTATCCCATTCATGTCTTCACTTTGGTAGTTGGTAACAAATATTTAATTAAAATAAATAAAATTTTCCAAAACAAACCTGTGTTCCAGAAATACGCCTAGTCAGACTGGAATGTGGACTGTCCTCACAATTAAAGATGGCATATCGTACTATAATGAAAAAGTTTAACTGTTGATATGAGAGCGGAACCATCTGATCCATCTGGGACATGGAGAGGCAATATTCTGTTCAGACACAATAGTTAAATTAACTTTGTAGGTGTCAACATATGTCACATATTACAGTATACATGTGCTAAAATGGATTTGTTGGGAAACTGCAGTTTCGAAATGCTTTGTCAGATTCCGGTAAGAATAGTTGCTTCATTTGTGTAATCTCAAAGAGTTCTGAGTATAAACTTTGGTGTATATTATAACCTTAATAGTCATAGTACCTCAAGACTATGAATTCATTAAAGCCTATAAGAATTATTTGCACATTTCTATATTAGTCCTATAATTAGAAACATATCTATATGTTTATGTGGAGTTTGGGGATGTACAAGAAACTAATATTTAAGTTGCTCCAATCTTTCATCTTGTTGGCTTGGAAACTAAGGCTCAGTGAGGTGAATTGACTAATGGCATACATCTAAGTGTTAATGAAAGCCAGAAGAGAAGTACATTATCTAGGGTCAAGCCATCAATCTAGGCTGCTGTCATTCCAAATCCAGAAAAGATACTCGGGCACTTAGTGCTTCCCAAACTCTTGACCTTGTTTTGCCAAGAATTGATAAATGTGATACAGTCAGAATTTCTGGGTTTTTCATATAAGAAACCCCCTAATTCCTTGGCATATATACATTTCAAAATGGATCTTCAATATCCAAAACATTCATCTGCTTGTGATGATTTCACTGATGGTATGCTATCTGGACTGTCTCTGCTCTTCCCTGCTTCTCCCTTTGAACTGAACTGTCTTTGAGCTGAATGTACTCAAACTGCGCCACTGAACTAACTCTCCACTCTGCTTCTTGTCTGCTTCTACCTCTGCTTCTACCTTGCTTCTCTCTCTGAGCTCTGCTTTCTCCTTCCACCTTACTTCTGCACTCTGTCTCTACTCTCTGAGCTCAAAAAGTCATGGTTTAGGCAAGAGAGATGGTTCAGTGGGTAAAGGTGTCTGTCACCAAGACTGATAACCCATGTTTAATTCATGAGCCCCACATGGTGAAAAGAGAGAAACTACTCCCACAAGTTGTTGTCTGACCTCCAAAAACATTCCATGGTATACCCACACAGAATCAAAAAATGAATGTGTTGAAAAGTTTTTATCTGTTTTTAGTGTGTGTGTGTGCGTATATATATATATATATATATATATATATATATATATATATATATAATGTGTTCAGTTGAGTCATTTTAACTTTAATAGACTTTTACAACTTTCTTGCATTTGAATTCATTCCATTTACTACAAAAAATCACTTTTAATGCAAACAGTTTAATGAGGTGTAAAGGCAAGAAAAAAATCCCCCCAGTTCCTGAAAATGTCTGTTTCTTGGATTATATTCATGAAAACAGCATACTGAATTGAATTAAGGCACTGTCATTCTGGAGTTCTCCACAGAACTCTTTATCCCTGGCTTTGGTGCATTCATATGTGATTTTAGATGCATGAAATAGAAGAAAATGAGTGATCCCATCTATCTCTTTTACTTGAATAAATACAGATCAGCACAATCTGGCTTCAAAAGTTGGCTCCAGAAACACTATTAGACACGGTGATGGAAAGATGTTGAGAGAGGTCAGTAATTTGCACTGAACTCCATTGCTGTTCCCTAACACTTACTAGGAATGTGTACTAATTAAATTAGTTAGCTTTGGGTGATCCACTAAGTCTCCCAATTCATGTTGTTTTCAGAAACATGCTTCAATATTTCCAAAAAGACAAACTAATGCTATAAACTGCTCTGACTAGCCAAAACCATGCTCTTACATAGACCACATTGACAGTGAGAACATTTCAGCATGGGGGCTTTAATTTGCCTCATTGATTAGTTTAATGAGTTTTGCGTTAATCTCTAATCTTGTTTTACTGTTCCACTATGCTATATTTTTTATCTAAATATGTGAAAAAAATTATTATCATTACCCCAATCTCATTCATTCTGGAGACACACAATTCAAGCCACTTAAATATGCTCTTTGTGTTTTTAAAGTATTTTCATGTTCCTTGCTTATTTGGTCTGGATACTTTGAGTCCTGATACTCTTGTCATCTGCTCATTTCATTCTGCCTGTAAAGCTTTCCTTGAGTTTCTAGTTGTTGGGTTTTTTTTCAATTCCAACTTCATTTCAGCTTGATTCTTCATAAATGTTTCTATCTCCTGCAGGGATTGTCCTCATTGCTTCCATCAGCCTTATGTTTGTGTTTTCTTGGACTTTACTCAGACATTTCATCTCTCTAAACTCTTTACCTTTGATTCCATTGAACTATTTCAATGTTTCTTCTTTAAATCTTTCAATTCTTTGATGAAGTTTATGATTGCTCTTTTATATTCTGGGTCCTGGGGTTTTCGAGGTAATTACCATTGGCAAACATTTCTATGAGACTGATAGGTATTGATCTTTCTCATTGTTTGTATTTTTGAGATGAGGTCTGGGTATGTGGACTTCTTTTGTTCTAAGTGTGATGTGGACAGAACAGGTTAGGGCAGAAGACAGGATGTGCAGGAGGGTTGAGCCTAGAAGTTGGAAATTGCTTGGGAGGAGTAAAGTCAGGTGGACAGAGCAGATCCCACTGCTATGCCTGATGTACTTCCTGGACAGAGTCTCGAACGTGGGAGTCTATCTGGCTGGATGTGTTGTTTTTATTTTTCGGTCTCCCCGGCACATTCCGCCACCACCCTATCCCAGCCCGGAGCTTGGTTCTCCGCCCTGGCCAGGGGAGAGAAAAGGCAAGCCTAGAGCCGTGGGGAAGCACTGGGGATGCTTGGGACGTGGGTTCCTTGGACCGCATGGTGTCACCTGACCCCGCTTGCTGAGAACGAACACGAGACGGAGACGGCATCTGGTGGACCCGAACTCGTTTATTCAAGGGGTTCTTCCCCAATAAATAACCTCTCCCCATAAGGGCGTGGCTTCTCCCCTCGAGCGGGGAAGCCTTAATTAGCATGGCAGGGGGAGGGGCGTACCTGGCCAACCCCCACAATATCCATGGCCTTTGCAGAGACCCAGGTGTATGACTCACCACGAGGCAGGCAGACATTTTGCCAATCTGCTTATCACATAGTGGCTTCCTGGGCTTCAGAGGGAAGGAGTCTCCGCGCATCCTACCGGCCCCAGGGGGCGAGGAACACTCGTGCTACAACTTCACTCTTTAGCCTGGAAACCCTACATGGATGGAGAGGTCAGATATAGCATGGGACAGCCCTATAGTTTAGGAGTTAGCAGAGTGGGTCCTGGCAGAAATCCAGAAGTTAGATGTGGTGCCAGTGGGGATGGCTAGATTAGGACTGGGCACATGATGTAGAACCAGGGATAGATCTGGCACATTCGGGAGAGTATATGGAGGGAAGGATAGGGAAGACTCACTGAACTAGATCCTGGAGAAGGATGTGGGAGATAAAGTTGGGTGAGCATCTACTTTATTAAAGAAAAAATAGAAAAAAATTAAACTTTTCAAATAATTGCTTATTCTATAAACTATTCTGCCAATTTTAAGTGGCAAGTGATATCATAGTACTCCTTGTCAGTGGTCCTTTTGTGTGTTCGGGTGGTAATTCCTGGGTCCTGGGTCACAATGACATAAATTTCAAGCTGAGATCATTTAAAAAAATTATAAAGATCACTTGCCTAGAAAACAGGACAACTAGGATTCACCACAGATACAAACTGATCAAATGAGGCTTCTCCTTGTTAGTTAATATGCTCTATGGTATATTGCAAATTGTTCTGTTTTATACCTTGCCATTTTTTCTTAGCCTTTTCCTTTTGCTTCATGATTTCCTGATTCTGAACCCCTGGTATGGCCTCAGAAATACTGGTACATCATCACCCCAGAGTGAACTTCTGTGGAAATCTGGCCCTTAGCTTGTGGCATAGCACTGCAGTGAGTCCATTATTAAAACTCTGTATCTGCCTCCATTGCCTCCCCCACCCTGTTTAAATAAATTCCCTGTCTTCAATTTCAATCTTGGAGCGAACCTTTTATTACAGAAAAAAAATCTAGAAAAAAAAATCCGCATGCTTCATGCCTCAGCTGACGTGATTAAATGGTTGTCAGGTTAAAAACTAGACACTTTCAGGATTTTAAAATGACATTTTAAATCAGCCCATATATTTTTTGAGTCAAACTGGTGGACACATACAGTGTAGTAACACCCTAAGCTTTTTATTTTATAGTAAAAGTGTATCCGCCCCCCCCCACCCCAAGTCATGAAGTCTATCTATGGTCTGTTGTTCTCTATAATTCCATTTGTGGAAATTTTATTTTAATGCAAAATTCCAAAATAAAATACAGATGTTAGTGAAAGAAAGAGATGTAAAAGTAAAGAACAACATAGAGTAGTGGAGCATGTCTTTAATCCCAGAATCCAGAGTCATGCCTTTAATCCCAGTAAACTAGGAGGCAGTGGCAGGGAATTATCTGTGAGTTTGAGGCAAGCTGGGTGTGCACAGGCTTTTCCCAAGCTAGCAAGGATATGTAGTGAGACCCTGTCTCAAAAAAAATTAACAGGAGCCCTAAGCCAAATTCCATCTTTTCTTAATTTCCTTAGACTCCTTTCTATATGTGTTTTAGATTAACATATTAATACATAAAAGATACTATAAAATCTTTGAGATTTTATATTAGTACCATTGTAATATACTTGTCTCAGTAGAACTATTATATTTACATATCATTTCTCCTTTTATTATTCCTGGCAAGATTTGCCATATGGGAAAGACAAGAATTGTTAAAACATAGTATTAGAAGCCCCTATTACAAAACTTGATTCACTGTGAAATACATTAGAATATGAAATCTGTTTTGCCTAGCTATTGTTATAAATGGTTCGCTGAATCCAAAGTGTTAAAGGAAGATTGAACCAGGCTATGGAGGCATGACTTTAATCCCAGAACTCAGGAGGCAGAGGCAGGCAGATCTCTGTGAGTTTGCCTTCAACTGATCTCCAGAATGAGTTTCAGGACACCCAGAGTTACAACTCTGTCCCAAAAAAATAAATAAATAAAATAAGATAGAAAGGACATTCATTGCCGGAAACTTCTTCCTGGGAATCTTGGTTGTTTCCTACTGATTTGCTACCTGCTCCCAGAATGTTTCTTTATTAGTCACCCATTAACTAATACCACCTCATTCTCACAACACTCACTATTCCTTATAGTAAAACAACCATTTCTTCCAAGCGAAAATTTTCCTACAGCAGCAACAATATTTGACCATTTTTAAATACATACTCGCTGCTTTCTTTCAAGTTTGTCAATAGTTACTTATGTACCTAGGTTGTTTCCAGTGGAAAGAAAACAATATTTAGACTGGTGACCATACAAAACTCTATAGGTCACTCGCTGGTTACCCTCTCTTCTATAAGTAGAAGAACCACAGAAGCCCCATTGCATGCTGTGAAGGTACTCTCTAGTAGGTCAGACAAGATGTGCTTAAACAGAACGATATATAAGCCATCGTTTTGTTAAACTCAAATGACTTGATAGTTACCAATACCAATTACCAATCTTCTCCTTAGTAATGTCAGGTTATTAATTGAATTATCATGATAAACAGTTGATAGTTTGTTAAAGAACATATCAAACATTAAAACAAATAGTCTATAATTTAACAGACAAGAGATCTTTCAAAATTTAGGTTTACTATTTGTTATACTTACGAAGTCTAAAGGACTACTATTACTATTTCATATAGCTAGATTATTTGAACTCAAAATGTGATGTTACCTCCCAAATAAAAATTATATCATAAAAGATCTTTATATGGACACCAAAATGATATTTAACAATTTCTTTAATTACATGGAAATACTTAAATCCACCCCCTTGGTGATTAACAATTTCCAGAAACATAGTCAAGAAATAAGGACTCAGAAAGACTTGACGGATGATTGGTGGAGGTGGCACATTAATACCCGCATAAATGTCTTCAAGATCAGGATAGTAGAACCGGGCAAGGAATCCTATACCCATCTTGGTTCTGTTTCAGCAGAGTAAGTTCACATTCACAAGTCCGTGATGAAAAGGAGAGGTTCAAATCAGGGTACCCAAACAGTCCAAAGGAATTTGTTTTGGGATTATATCAGGAGATTCCAATATAGTCTATATTCAGTCTTGAGCGTAGTCTTAAACAAGGTGATGATTTCAATACATCTGAAACCGAGACGACATCAAAGGGCCAAAGTTGATATGTTGCTCGCAGACAGTACGCCAGGTTATAGCTATAGTCTTCCAAGGATCTCGTTCCGAAGAATGAAGGTTAGACAAGCTGGCAATCAGGGGCTTGTTTGGTTGAGCCACCTGCTTCTTAGCCTGACCAAAGTGAAACTGAGACTTCTGATTGAAAGGAAGTCAGTATGAATTACTGGACCTCTCCTCATTGGTTGAAAGTCTGAGCAAGGATGATGTCAATAATGAAGTGAATTGTGACATCATGTGACATAAATATGCTTGTACCTGCGCTATTCACAGAGCACATTACAGAGTACTCAGGCAGAATATACTCTTCAAAATTTTGCAGTTTATCCAGGAATTTGGAGAAGACGGTGGTTCAATTAATGTACTAGGATAGAAATATATGTATACAGGGCACAGTTGGATGACATATTTAGAGAAGATTAACTATAATCTTTCAAAAGAGACTTCCCAAATGAAGTACTGTTTCAGCTGGGTCTTTAGTTATGTTTAGGAGTTTCCCTGGGAGAGCAGTAAGGGTTCTTGCAAAGGCCTATTTTATAGGTATCAGTTTAGGCAGAAATGCCCAAATCATCAAATATATTAAAAAGTCAAAGGGAAAATGGCTAAAGATGATATTGCAGTAGATTGTAGTTCCCTACAAGTCATTCCACACATTTTAATGAGATCATAGAGATTTCATTTCATAAGGCTTGTAATGATTGTAGGTTATTGAGTTATTACTAAAATTGCAGCACACAAAAGAAAGCACATAATGTTCTAATCCTAAGTAGAGCCATGCCTTGCGTACACTAAATCAAAAAAATCATGTATTAACTTATCAAGTTTAATAAGGCATGTGTTATCATATGTATATAACATGTAATTATCATATGTACAATATTCACATATGAAATGCACATATAAAGCATATCATGTAATATATAGTATCATACTTAATAGGTATTTCTTTCTGCCACTAAAATAAGTATACATAAAACAGAAAAATTCTTGCTACTTTTGTTAATTATACTTGTTTCAGACACAGACATGCTCTGCCTCAAGATGGAGATGCTAATACTGAAAGTGGGGAAATTGTAACTGGAGTGGTGAAATGAAGATATTCTAAAGAGATAGTCTTGTCTCAATCTGATTATCGAACTGTTGAAACAATGGACCCAAATCAAAGGGGAATTCCACCAAAAATCTCATGCTGGGAGGAGGAAAGGGCATCAACTAGAGGGGAACTAGTCTCCCAGAAAGAGATTTCAAACAGTTCTCACAGCTTCTCAGACCACTTTACAAGACGAGACCGAAGCCCATAAAATGATGGGTCAGTGGTGGGCAGAAGCCCATCTTTACTGGGCCTACTTAGATGTGTGTATGCTTGGCCTTCTATTTAAATTTTGTCCTTGCTTCAGGACTCAAGGATGGACTTAACGGGATCTTGGTGTTCCTCTTCCAAATATGGCCACATTGATTAAATCTTATTCTCCTTTTTGTTTTTAACGTGGATCTCTTAATTGGCTTATTGGTGATGGATGGCCAGACTTGACTTGGGGCACAGGTTTGGACTCCTCATTCCAAGTTCCACAACAGTACTGGAGTCTGAACTCTTTGCAACTCTACCGCTGTCTCACTTAACAGACTAACAAGACACTTAACAGACTACTGCTGTCTGTTATTGTTAATAACTCTTCTAATGAACTCCTCACTACCTAGTTTAAACCAATTCTTGCTACTGCTACCCAGGTTTAGCCAGACAGTTTAAGAAAAACATCCAAATCTGGGTATAAATAATAATCTATGTGATGCTTAAATTTGTCTGATACCCAGTCCTCCTTTCTACTGATTTAGAAATCTGTTTGCATCAACAACAAAATCAAGTATTTTCTTTTCAAAAACTAAATTAACAATATGGTTAGTGTAATAAGCTGCAGCGACATCTCAAAACAAAAAAAAATATTGAGACATAAAATTAAAGTCACAATCCTTATGGTTTTCCATGCATTTTACATTGTTCCTCCTGCTTAGAAAGTAGTCCACATAGTACAAATCTAGCTGAAATCATCACTAAAATATACTTGGAAAAGCAGAGAAAAAAAGGAAGTCTGTGACTTGTCCTAATACCTATGAAACCACTCTGAAGATATTGTATCAATAGAGAAATGAAAATGTTTATCATAAGCCTATAGGGAATGGTTTGTGGTCTATTTGAGTGGAAGGAGTTTAATCAATAGTCATAGCTTTGGGGAGAGGTAGAATTACTTATCCTCCTGGGTGTGCCCCCTGATAAGTCTAACACATTCTAATGTATAGCCAAATATCTAAGAGTATAAAGGCAGCACTAATGGGACTTGATAGCTTTTTTTTAAATGAGGACACAAAGTTAGGTGGGTATGGAATGGTGGTTGGACTTGGGAGGAGATAGGGGAAGGGGATAAACATGATTAAAAATAAATTTATATAATGCTTCAATTAACAATAGCATATTTTAAAAGTCATATAGAAAGCCTGAGAGTGGTGGGGCCCTCTCAGTAGGACATGTACAGGGTGCTTTGAAAAAAAAATACTTGTAAATCATATGTAACAACCCAGGTGTGAATTCCTAGTGGAATTGTAGGGTCACAACTTACAAATGCAGCAAAGGTCTCAGGGCTATGAGACTTGAGTAAGTACACAAAGCAGAATTTTCTCAGGTGAAATAAGACAGTTAATATATTATAATATGTTCCTACATACCTACTTCCTTCAGAATTTTGTCATCGCATTGCAGAGCCACAACCTCCAATCTCACAGTACTTCTTAGGCCTAACTAATGGTTAATTTAGTATATGCTAGCTAACAAAAAATGTGTTGCAGAATTCTCTTCCAGGAGCAGATTCGGCTTTACTATAGTGTAAGAAGCTTACAGAGATATTATTTAGAGAAACAAGCAGTCTGGGTTGTCTAAATTGGGAGTATATATGGATAGAGTAACTCATCAAGTGTTTTGGAAAATTTTATTGTGAAGAGAACTTTTTTAAAGGTCTGTAACAGATGGTAGCTCTGAGATGTAAAGAATAATTGGAGAAAAGGACATACTATTCATTACTAGGCTTCTGGTCATTCAGGTTGTCAGTAGTCAATGTTATTTTATTGGGACAGAAGACAAAGTCAGAAGAAACCTTCATGTCATCATTTGCACAGAGAAACATCAATCAATGGCAAGTTCCTCAACAGAGAACGGAAGCTCAAAGTGCAGCAGTTGACCTACACATGGACGGGGAGGTTGAACATCCTGCATAGTGCTGCCAGGAAATCCCTACTTCATACTAAGAGGGGGCTGGCTGGTTGCATATGTAGGATGTCCCATCTCCCGGCCCACTTCGTCATAACAGATACTGGAAACACCATTCAGCTTGACTGAAGAGCTATAAAATTCATGCGTTGAAGAAACAAAGACATTGAGTTGCATTAATAGGCTGATATTGATGTGTATATGTATTAGAGGGTTGAAACTTTAGTTCATAAGAGGAAGAGGCTTTGTGAGTGGTTCTATAATGTCAAAGCCATATGCCCCAAACCATATGAGCAAGAAAAAGGTATAGTAAAGTCACCAGAAATATAGACACACAGGCAGTGCTTCAAGAATTGTATCACCTACACTTACTATTATGACAGCATAAGTATACTTGATAATTGGACACACTTATTTATGATATTCAAAGACTGAGTACTTAGAGAAAGAGAGAATCCAATTCCTACTTATAGAAGGAATGACATTTATAGACTGAAAGGTAGAAAAAGTGTAAACACATTGCCGAAGTCAGATGTCAGATACCTCACATCAGGAATGCAGAGTGGATTCGATAATTGTAAATTATATAAAAACAGTCTAACTTTAGTCAAGAGTCCATTGGGGATGGAAATGACTCCAAAAGAGAAAGTGGTATGTCTCCCCAATATTTTGAAAACATAATTGTTAAATATAGCATCCAATCAGATACAAGGAATTTATTATAATAAATTATAATATATATAATTATCATATATATTATATATTATATATAAACATATTATTATATTATATATCCATTATATAATATAATTATGTTATATAATTAAATTATATTAGGTATCATTATATTATGTATAATAATAAATATTTGCAATCTCTTTTCAAGATTAGGCATACCTCATGAAATATTTTCTGGAGTAAATTCTTTATCTAAAATTTTAATATATGATTGATGTGTACTTTTTAAGATATTTTTATAGTCAACAAGTAAATACATTTAATTCTTCTGTTTTCATGTAAAAAGAACAACAGCATGACTTCATATATGGCTAGACATAGATTTGTATTTTCCGTAAGATTCATTAGTTAAAGAACAAAAGCAAAAATGTAGATCCTATATTTATCTTGCTAAATTTTTAATAAGAGATTTTATAAAATGTGACACTATAATGAACTGTTTTTTTTTCATTTTTCTATTTTCTAGTACTTGCTCTTAGGCAGTTAAAACCTCAAGATTATTTTTATTTACCTTATATCCAGACAAGCTATAATTTCTTCTTTGTGAACCTGTTATTATTTTTAGAAGTTTCAGATTTACTAGGTTTTTAGTCACATCAGTACATATACAATTGTATTCCTTGTTTTCCAAAGCTAAACAAGTTACTTAAATACTCATCTCAGTAAAAATTAACAGAACACTACTTGGGGCTTGCAATATAGCTCAGTATATAAGGAGACTTATGAAAAAGATTGACCAACTCAGTCTGAGCCCTGAGACTTATCAATTAAAAGGAGAAAAAAAGATTCCTTCAAATTGTTCTCTAACCTCCACATGTTGCCATGTCAAGTGTCAGCCCCACAAATACCCAATAACAAACTGACCAGATAGATAGAAAGACAGATAGATAGATGATAGATAGATAGATAGATAGATAGATAGATAGATAGATAGATAGATAGATAGACAGACATGCATACTGGGATGGCCATGAAGCTCAGTCTTAAGAGTACTCATTTAGCACTCATGGATAAGGATAGCAGCCTTATCACTGCTAAAGAAAAGAAATTAAAGCATAAAAAGGAGGAAGAAGGTTAGGGACCTCTCCCGTTCCAGAATCTGATGAAGTTGAACTTCATTATCTAAATTATCAAGTTATTTATATTTGTTGAGGCTTGGGAGTAAGTTATCAAACTGAAAGGAGTTCTTTCAATATATAATTATATATATAATATAATATATATTATATATAATATAATATTTAATTACTTAAGAACAGCTTTTGCATATATTCAAATTATTTTTCAATACCTAGTAAAACAGCATAAAATTTCTTCATAGTCATTAACATAATAGATTGTGTTGGTATATTTTGCAATGTTGAATTACCATTGCATGACTGAAATTATTGTTGTTTTGCCATGATATAATAGTCTTTTGTTACTTTTCTGAACCCTGTTTATTAGTTTTGTGACTGGCATTTTGTATCTATGTTAATGAATGGTATGTTTCTAACCTATTTAAAGTTTTTTTTTTAAATTTTGATGTTGTCAGTATCGATTTATGAATTTTAAAATGTCCTTGATTCCTTTAGTGACCTGTTCAATGTTCACTGTGTGCTATTTAATCTCTATTTGTCTTTGATTTTCTGTAGTTTCTTTTGATGTTTGTTTCTAGCTTAATTCCATTACAATAAGATATAATACAAGAAATTATTTCCCTTTTGTGTATTTGTTAAGTCCTGTTCTGTGTCCTGATATAGTATGTATTCTAGAGAAAGCACCAGGGGATAATGAGAATGTTTCTCATCAGTACTTGGATGAAATGCTCTGTATATGATCTCTAAGCACATTTTGGTAAATCATAACATATATCTCTAATGTTCCTTTTTATATTTTTTGTTACAATAACCTGAATATTAGGGGAAGTGGAGGCATTGAAGTTATCTACTGTTATTGTGAATTTACCTAGTGGTATTTCTTTTATGAAAATGGGTGCACTTGTTTGAAGTGAATATATGTTTAGAAATGTAACGTCCTGATAGTGTGTCTTTCCCATGATCCGTTCTATTAGTAAGACTTTCCAGTGCATTTTTATTTAAAATTTCATTTCCTGCATTTTAGTTTGTTTTGTGCTTTGGTATTTCTATTTCACTTTCAAAGTCCATATTGGCCTTCTCATTTTGTTCAGCCATGTATTTGTATCCTCATGGAATCCATGGAAGAGTTTATTCATGTCTTTTTTGTTTCTCTTAACACATTTATATTAGGTCTTAAAATCCTTTGTCTGTAATTTTATCTAAAGCAATCATATTGGATTGATAATTTTTGCAGGAGATATGTCTTAGGGATTTTAAATTTTAAGTCAACTATTTTCTTTTGTGTAGAGGTTTGATAATATTTAAGAGGGACCATATTGTAATAGGGTTAAGATGACAATTTTATTCTGTTAAATAGTGCTCAGTAACTAGACTCTAGCCCCTGAAAATAGAACACTAACTGAAAAAAACAGCCACTATCTAGAGGTGAACTCACCATGAAAATAGAGTAACAGTCAACTAAAAACAATTATCTCTTAAGCATCAATCACTGTATGTAGTGAAGTCATATTGTTAGTACTATATATAGTAATATATAACCGTGGGATATGAGCGGAAATGGTATATTAGTTACTTGTGTTGTTTCTGAGAAAAAATACATAATCAAAGCTACTCAAAAGAAATAATAGTTTATTTTAGTTAACAGTTCTAGAGGATATAGTCCAGCATAGCAGGAAAGGTATGGTGGCAGGAACATAGTATGTCCATAATCAGGAAGCAGAGAATAATGAATGCCATGAAATGGTACTAACCACATATAGGATAGGTCTTCCTAACCTAATATCAACAATACTTCACAGACACGTACAGAAATCTGTTATGATGGTGTTTCTATATCCTATCAAGTTGACAAGATGAACCACCAACAATGGTAAATTTAAAAACGGGGGCTGTGGGGAGGAGAAAAAGCAGAGCAACACCAGTTGTTAGTGTTAGGTTAATAAAAATATAAAAAAGAATATAAATAATATAGAGCACTATAGGGGCAAAAGTGAGTTTATCTCAGAGTTTAGGCTACAGGCAGTTTGAGGGGTAACAGGTAAAGATATGTTATCAGATAATACTGAACAGTCCCGTTTCTCAGAATGCTCAACCAACCATAGAGACTTTGTGAGTTCTGCCGATCTATGTTCTTTGGCAGAGGAAAATGAAAAGGGGGAAAACAGATGAAGTAGGAAAGAATAAGGAGGGGGGAAGAAATAAATGACAAGGACAACAGGTCCTGGTTAGCTTGTTAAACTGACATTGGATATTTAAAAAAATGAGGAATAGATATAGAGGGGAGAGAGATCTCGGTAGTAATATAGCATAGGAAAAACTGGCTGCCCTGGTTACTACATTAAGTTTCAGGTCTCTTGAATTTCCTTCCAAGCTCCTAAAACTATGTTTCACCCCTGGGAGTGCTTTTGCAATGCATGGTCAAGTTCTACCCTCTGGCTCTTCCTTTGGATGGTCAGATTACTGATGTTGTTGGATTATTAATTTTTAGGTTGGGAGAGTCAAGTTATCTTGATTCTTCGTGTGTCTTCATTGGGACTAGCACATCTGGGATTCAGTAAATGGTTGGATTATTTTTGATTACTTTCATTCTTTCAGTTGAAGTTATTACAGGGTTCGTGGGGGAGTAGATTATTACTCCTCCTTAATGGGCAACTACACCCTCAGCCCACATGCTCATTGTACTGAACTCAAACTCCAGCACAACCCCCCAAATAGAATGGTAACTATAGAAGCAAACCACAACAGATGCATAGGCTCCATATGTATACAATAATAGCTAATTAAAAACTGTAAAAATATTTTATTGGGGGAGAAGTTTCAAGGAGGAACAAGATAGAACCTTCAAGATGCAAGCCTGGACCTAGAGGGCTTTATCCTCTGAGACTTCAACTGAACTCTGGCTAGCTGTTTCTTCAATCTCCTGCTTCTGACTCTCTTGCTTCTTACTCAGCTTCAACCTTTGCTTATTCTCTCTACTTCTCTCAGCTCCCTGACTGTTTCCTTTTATATCTTGAGAATTGGGATAAAGGCGTGTGCCACCATTGCCTCCTGAGTTGGCTTACTTAAAGGCATGTGCTATGTTGCTTTCAAATACAAAGTCTTATTTTGCGTTAGTGAAGGGAATCCTGTAACTCATTTCCCAAATGCCAGGCCAGTCAAATTTACTGCCACCAGGAGAAGGTCAAATTTAGAGACACAGGGTGTTCCTCATATCTCCATGTTAGTCACTGGGGATGAATGAATAACAGAATTCCTTTCCATTTAGCATTAGCACAACAGAGGACAGGATTCTTCTATCCTAGAGCAGCCATGCTGCCAAATCAAGGATCAAATACATAGGCCCTTGAAAGTGATCCTTTCCCAGAGCAGCCATGCTGCCAGATCAAAGATCAAGTGTTCCTCTACAAAAAACAAGCACCTGGGTCTGGAGATACAGCTCAGCAGTTAATAGCCCTGTCTGCTCTTCTGGATGTCCTGAGTTCAATTCTCTGCAGCCAAATGGTTTTTACAACTATCTATAATAGAATCTGATGCCCCTTTCTGGTATGCAGACATGCATGCAGACAAAGCACTCATTTACACAAAATACATAAATAAATAAACTCTCAAAAACAAAAATAAATAAATAAATAAATGAATGAATGAATAGATAAATAAATAAATAATTTAAAACTCCAATAATATTGGAGGAATAAATGAGCATAGAACAGTATACAATAAAGTATTAGTTACTCTATGTAGAAATGGAAAGAAAATAGGCATAAGTAATTGTATAACTGATATGAGAGCAACATAGATAAAATAGAGGAGAGAAAGGAAATAGAAAGTATGAACAATAAAGATGGAGGGAAGAGGGAAGACAGTTCCAGATAAGGGCAGAATGAAAAGAGAAAAAGATAAAGAAATGCAATCAAACCCCAAACAACCTTGGCAATAGGGAGGATGGCACAGGGAGACTCCACACATCATTCATACCCTAGGCTGACCTATTTTCTTTAGGAAAGCTACTTCAAATTAAAGCAAAAATAGGGTGGATACAGAACAAAGCAAAATGATTCACAAAGTTGAAATCAGATATATTAAATAAGCAAAATAGAAAAGTGAAGGAAAGATAGCTGGACAAGGCCTTGCAGTGTGTTTCTATAAGGTCCCTCACATGGAGACAGATACAGAGTCTATCTGAATTCTCACTTTTTCTTCTTGATCTGAGTAAGGTGTATTTCAGTGAGATCAAAACTTTTGTGGGATTTTGCTTCTTTTGGTAATCGGCTGTTTACTCCACCACCAGAGGATGTAGTACACCTGGCTCCCTTTCTCTAGGTACAGGATAGGACTTAAGTATGCTTTCCCCTGGCATGCTTTGGACTATTTTTAAAGCATTTTTAAGCATTTTCCACAGCTTGTTCCTCTTCAGTCGCAGCATTGAGTCTCATTCTAATGGTTGATCAGATCAGTGTGCAATGCATGGGATTCTGCAGTTCTGAATCAACAGGTCTCCCATATGGTTAAAGGTACTTTTAAGGCTTAGCTCAGAATCTAAGCTACTGACATTTTCTCTGTGTTTCCAGAATAGGCCTTGCAGAGAAGGACCTTTATATCTAGGACTACATAGGTACAAAATAAGCCAGGATCTTTTGAAAATGGCTTCCTTGACACTGATCATGTCATGAGAAGAGATAACCATACCAAGAGATAACTTTGCCATCAACTAAATGGCATGTGGATACCAAGATTCCTGTCTGGATGATTATAAATCTTCTCAGTGGTATATCCAATGTTGATTGTGTTTTTGACCCTTTCTCTTTCCTCTTTATCTCATATTTAGGAGTACAGTGAGATTATCTCTTTGTCTTAGGGCATGAGTCCAACCCTCTGCATATGCACACAGCCCAAACTAGAAACAGAGCTCTTGTTCTTTGGGGCTGAGTTGTTCCACTTTCTAAAGTTTCCTTCCTTTCTTCACTAGTGAAATTACTATTGATCCACCATTATTCATCTCAGAATAGCTATTCTCAAATCCTGGTGTGTTTTCAGAGATTCCACCAGTAGGTATATGGACACCATCTGCTATCTTCTAAATCCTAAAAGTGTCATCATGTAAAACATCATATACAACCTTGCTTCTGAAAATAATGTTTCATCTTATCTAGCTATGACTTTTTTACTATTTAAATCTCTAAACTTTTCATGTATTCATTGTATGGGAAATGTGTCTGGACCATGTAAATTCACTCATTTTCTAAGAAATCTGCCTTTATGATAGAAAAATAACAGATATATAATAGTTCATCCAATGAAACTTCTACTCATATGTATATTTAAAGCACAGTTGGGAATGAAATTTTACAAGCAAAATATTTCAAGTTATAGTACTGTAGTTATCAATACAATCAACTTGCACAGCAGATAAAATTTCAGGAGGCTAAATGAAGTGATAACAGACCAAGGTTGTAGTTCAGTTGAAGAGGAAGTATGGAGCTTGCACAAGGACATAGGTACAGCCTCCAGCTCTCAAAAATAAAAAAATTTAAAAAAAATTTAAAAAAAACTTGTGTTTAGAGGACTTTATAGTGATGAACGCTTGAATGAAAGTAACATTGGTTAAGTTTTCAACGTCCATCACTTTCATATAATTCAAGAGGAAGAAATAGTTTTTGCCATGAGATATCCCTGAGGCTCTAATAAGCAATCCTCAGTTTTGTGACTTAAATAACCTGAAGAAGCCAGGCATGTTGGTTCATGTTAGCTCTTAGCACTCCGGAGCCAGGAAGTTTGACACAAGTTGGAATGCCACATACGTCTACATAGTGATTTTCTCAGTGAGAACTGTCTTAAAATCAAAAAGAAGACAGAGGAAGTGGAAGACAAAAGTAAATCTAGAAATTGAGGGAAAATCTAAGATAGATAGAGAAAGAACCATAGATTCTTCTCTGAAAAGCCATAAAGTCCATCTAAAACTTCACTAACCTATAAGTCATACTTGCTAATAAATGATTTATTTAGGTTAAGAAATGATAACTGAACTGAAATGACATTTGAGCTGCAGACCAAGGAATAGAAATTTTGACTTTTTCCAATTAAGTTAATTGCGGCCTGTATAGAGGAATAGCCCTATGTGAAAGCTAAGATCTACATTCCAGGGGCTACATTAAGAGGCCTGTATGGTCTGGATAGAATGTAGACACATTTTTAATCCCAGTAATCAGAAGGCAATAGTGGTCCATGCTTTTCATCCCTAGAAAAAACAGTGGAAGCAGAATCAGGAAGCAGAACTCAGAAGGAGTCAGTGTCACAGAGGAAGTCACATATAACTACCAGAACCCAAGAGGTTGAGAATCATGAGTTTAACACTAGCCTGGGCTGTACACCAGGACCAGGTTTAGTTATTTTTACCTTCTAAGCTCTACTAAAGTATAAACTCAACTTCAGTATAGTATCTATACAAGACAATAAAAACAAGCTTGGAAAAATAGATATATTTTCTAAAGAGGCAAAACACAATAAAACAAACCAACAAAACCTACCATAAGAAGCAGTGTCAACCCACAAGAGGGGAGGATGGTTTACAGAGTTGCTTCATCATAAAATTAAAAATGCCCCCAAATATACAAGTTTTGTTAAAATTAAAATCATAAAAATTGATTAAAAAATGTGGCCAATTTAAGGGAAAAACAGAAACTGACTACAGGAAGTCCAAGAATGAAATTTCCAAGGATTTTAAATAAACTACTTAAATTATTCAAAGTGCTGAAGAAAATCATGAACAATGAACTAAAGGAAACCAAAGAGCTAAAGGAACAAAGAACAAGGAAAACTATATTGCAACAAATAAAGAACATCATGTTTAGAATTATGTTTAGATTTTAAAATTATAAAATTATGAAAAGGAACCAAGCACAAATTTTGGAGCTAGAAAATACAATAACTAAAATGAAAACTGTACTAGATTGATCCGACAGCAGAATGTCAATAATTTAACCTAAATTTATTCCTTAAGTAGAAGAAGAGAGCAAGATTTAAGCCAGCTAACAAAATGATAAACATAATATAGCATAAGAAAAGATACAATTAAGAAATCCAAAAATTCTCTGACAATTTGACCATTTATGTGAGAGGAACTAGGGAAAAAAGAAAAAAATTATGTGACATAATTGACTAAAAGTAGATAGGAAAATGGGTATGTTTCTATAGAATTGAAAGATTAACAAGTAGGGGGTGAAGAAATGTCTCAGGAGTTAAGAGTCCTTGATGCTCTCTCAGAGGATCTCATTTCAGTTTTCAGTACCCATGCCAGGCAACTCAACAAATGCCAGTAAACTCACAGTTTCAGAGGGTCTAATGGCTTCTTCTAGCCTTTGGCAGCACACATGTGCATACATGCTTCTACTAAAATACTTATATAAAAATAAGTAAAAGAGTAGGAAATAATATGATGAAGAATCTCACTATGACACATTAAACAACCTAGATAAGGAAAGAAAAGGAAACACTGAGGAAAAACTGGAAAATAAACAAAAATATTTGCGATCTTATATATGGAAAATCATGAGGAATCTATACTCACAAACAAGGCATGATAAATGAACTTGGCAAAGTTACATGACACAGGATCAATAAACTAAAATTACCATCAGTTCTATAGATAACAATAAACAATCCATAGAGGGAATTAACAAAATTATAAGAGCACCTGAAAAATCTCATGTGACCAGCCCATCAGCTACGAAGAGGAATAGAGTGATAAGAAGTAGATGAACATGGATAAGCCTTCAAACATAATTATCAACAACATCACTGTGAAAAACAATTCCAGTTATATGAAATGTCCAAAATATGTAAATCTGTCAGGACAACAAACAGACTAGAGATTTCCTAGGAACTGGGGGAATAGAATGGGTTGTTGACTGCTTTAGCGAATAGTGCTTTTCTTCTTGAGGAATGCAATGTTCCAAACCTAGAAAGAAATTATGTTTGTACAATACTGTGAAGGTATGTCTTGGGATCACACACATTAAAGCGGTGCTTTTGTATTATGTAAGGTGCAGTGTAATGAAAAATTTAACATTGATATTAGGAAAAATAAGTCTGAAATTTCACTGCCTTTAAAAATGTCATGGAAAAGAAATAATGAATAGACTACAATTAAAAAGTATAGTCAGTACACTTTGAATAACATGTGCGTTTTGTGTCTTCTCTTTGTTCTCTTTCAGATTATGTCTGGCCATTACCTAGATATTTGTGCCCCGTCTGGATCTCACTAGATGTGCTATTTTCAACTGCGTCCATCATGCACCTCTGCGCCATATCGCTGGACCGGTATGTAGCAATACGTAATCCTATTGAGCATAGCCGGTTCAATTCGCGGACTAAGGCCATCATGAAGATTGCCATCGTTTGGGCAATATCAATAGGTAAATACCTGGCCATAGAATTGCAGCGGCTATGCTCAATACCTTCGGATTATGTACTGTGAACAACCTACAGACATCGACTGGTAACATTTGCGTTCGCGGTGCTGAGTAATTATTCTTAACCTACATATCTGATATTTAGGTTAAAAATAAAGAAAGGACAATAATGCATGTGGATATGAAGACATAAACTTTCAGCTAAATTTGGAGAGCTAAATTATTTTCCTATTAATATACTAATGGATTCTGCAATGCAGATGATACAAAATGCTATGGAGATTACAAAGCTATAAGACAAAACTAAGTTTCTGAAGTCTATGAAAGAAAAGATCTTTCCATACTATTTGCCTTACTAATTTCATATATTGCATACTCAAGTTTTAAATGAAAAATAATAATAATGCAATTTGAATTGGCACGAAGTAAACATATATATTTGTGCTGTTATTAAACAAAATCTACTACTTCTCATCAATTTTAATTAATTTTTGGACTTTATTTAGACCAAAAGAACAGATGTTTTTTTAAAGATTCAGTATATTTAAAGAGGGATAAATGATCATGTTATTTATATACTTAAGATTCCCATAAATGTTTGGCCATGCTGCTATTAAACTAATAATTTTAACTAGATGTAAGTTAAAGCATTTCTAATTCTCTATCGCCTCTCTCCCAGTTTAACTTACATGGTGTCTCATGAAATAATTTCTCTTCAACCTTATGTTTCTGTAAAACATTCACATCAAGATTATAACAAAAGCAAGATCTTTCTTCAACCTTCCTTATCTTCTAAAGTATCATCTTTTTATTAATCACATAAATTTATATCATTTTTAAGATTTTTTTTTAGCTATATAGTTCATTCTGTGAGTATGCAGCAAAACACTTTTAGAAAATAAGCCATGAAGTTTCTCATAGAATTGTATGAATCTATATAAGCAAAATTTTACTTATAAAGTTAAGTTAATAGTCTCTTTATTTTAAAATTAGCATATAAGTTGTTAGGTACCAGTTTGGCATTTTTTGAGGTAAAATAATATTTTACAATAAAATTTGATGGAAAAATATAAAATGTATTTAAAGTAAAATGTCTAAAAGAATGTAAGACAAATGTCTAAGTTCTGATTTTGAAAAAAGGAATATTATAGATAAATAAAAAAATCTGAATGGAGGCATTAAAGATAAAAAGAAACCTAAAATAAGAAAATGTAAAAAATATAGTAAATGGCAGAATTAAAACCAAAGATATCTTAAATTATAATAACTATAAATAATCTAAATAGTTTAAAAATATCAAAATATAGCAAAAAGGCTATTTTCAAAAAAAATCTTTTTCTCAAATACCAACAAAAGTATTCTACAGCAACATTATCTATCAGTAGAAAGTATGATATTTTGGTAAAAATTATGTGGTAGAATGTTCACTACATGCTGATGAAACCTGTAATTCATCTGGAAAATATAGCATAACAAATGTGTGTGTATGCAATACTTTGAATTCCTCAAAAGAGGACAAACAAAAGCACAAGGACAGACAGATAAATCTACAGTGACAGTGTAAGATCTGAACAAGCTAAGCTCAGTAATTATATGAACACCAAGAACAAAACTGCCAGTGATTTCTTAGATGATTAATATATCAATTTTCGTACCTTTTGTTCTCAAGATTATATTATGCTCTTAAACATATAGTAATTCATATATCAGTATTTTCTGTTGGAAATAAAATTTATGAAAAAATAATTTATTTGTATAATGTTTTTAAGAACAACAACAAACATGTTGTATCTTAACATAAATAACTAGATCTATGACAGCAACTATGTTTGTAAAACTAAGCTTAATGAGAAGAAGGGCTCTGTTTTGCAGTCTTTAATGTTGGATTAGAAGAAGTAATTCTCTTCAGTCTCAAGTATTTCTTACTGCATTCCATTTAGGGTTGTCTGCTAGTCTCATGTATGCATCTGCAGCTAATTTATTGAAACAGGCTGCTTTTTAAAATTGTATGAAGACAATATACAACATCACACAGACAGCTTCAATAGAGGAAAATATTTTTATAATGACTTCAGATAATTTTGAGAGGTTGACTTTGTACTAGATATCACCAAGTGATAGTTTCTTTACTTTCACTGTAGAATCTGAAACAATATCTCAGAAATTTTGTTTCCTGAAACACTAAAATCTACTGAAATAAACAGGCAAATTACTCACAATTGATTTGAAAACACAAAACATAGGTCACTGGGAAAATGTTGACCCACCAATTATGAAGACTTTCCAAAAGTTAATTATTTCACTATATAATATCAAAATATCATGAGTTCTAATAGCTACCACTGATATTAACGTAAGTATTTAAATTTTCAGAAGATATCAAGATTCAAGATAAAGATTAAAAGTTTTTTTTTATCCCAATAGTCTGAAGAAATTTTAAATTTCATCAGTAGCCTGAAACATCATCTGTTCTTGTTACCTGACTTGATGAGCTCAAACATTCATTTTTGAGAAAATATCTACCTATATACAATTCTGAGAAACTCGGGTGTATCTGTCAGTCATTATTTCAAGCAGTAAGTCTTGTCGGATATCCAGTAGAGTAAATCATTTAACTGTGGTCTTCAAACAGACCCTTGGTACTAGTAAATCTCATTTTGATAAAAAATTTAAATTAGCTTATCAATCTCCAAAGTAAAATACCTTGTTTTTTTAAAAAGCATAATTGGATCGAATCTATAAATCAAATCTGTAAATACTAATGTCTTAATAATATGATGGTTTATGACTCAAACATATCCATATGCACCACAATATTTAATGTTTACTTAAGTTGTTTAAATTCTATCTTACAGTTTTCAGCTTATGGTCTTATATCTATCTCTCATAGACCCATCTCTGGGTATTTAATTTCCTCAGCTTCTATTGTAAATAATGTTGGTTTTAAAATGCTTATTTCCAATTGCTTGTTGGTGGTATATATAAATACACCTAAACATGTATATATTTATTCTTTTCCCAGAAGTCTGGCTAAATTCACTTGGTATTTCTAAGAGCTTGTTAGCAAAGTTACTGCCATTGTTCTATATATGCTCAATGACATCATTTATAAATGATGACAGATTCATTCGAGCCTTCCTTGTCTGAAATATTTAGTAGTCTTTCTTCATTGTCCTGGCAGGGCATGCAAAGTAGTGTGTAGCAGTATGCTGCTGCATTGGCTTACCAAGATGACAGGGAGGCATATTCATAGGTGCAAACCTTGCCAGACTTCAGCAGAGGGAACCACTAACATGGCAAGTGCCATGCTTGATAGTGGAACCCAATGCATCTTGTCTCAGGGGATTTTATTAATACCTAAGCTCCTGAGGCATTCTATTGATAGAACGTGCAGATCATGAGCAAGCAACCATCTTTTACATAAAGCCAAAACCTTCAGATAATGCAAAATGCCAAGGACTAGGTAGCCCTTCACCCAACAATGCACAAAACAATCCTTGTAAACATATTGAAAATAAGCTTCTGCAATTTTCCCTCTTTCTTTATAAGGCAACCAAAAAATGCTTTATCCCTACAACACAATTTATCACTACACCAACAAAGCTATTTACAAGCGGAACGATTATGAGTCCTGCTAGGATGCCATGATTAAATTAAACCAAACATCTATCAAGTTTTTCACAATGTCTTTGGACAGCAGAAAAACATTATCAATGTCCGGCTATCTGGAATTCCCTCACGATTTTCTGGGCTCCTCTGAAGGTCTTAGGTCACTTCTCTAGCTCTGCCCTCTGTAGCACATGTAGCTTGTTTTCCAGACTCTAGCCAGCTCCACTCCACTGCCTCTGATGTTCGTGGTGGTCGTGCCATGGTGCTTACATCTCCAAAACTGCTGGGGTGGTCCTTGCTGCAACTGGGTGCACTTTCACCAGTGGCATCTCCTGGACTCTCTTCATGGTGCCAAGTCTTAACTTCTCTACATATCCCCTTCAATCTGGGTCTTCAACTGCCACTGAGGCTGAATGTTCACCAGCAGCCTTTCCTGGGCTCTCTTCATGGTGCCAAGCCTCAACTTATTTACATGACTCCTTCAATCTGGGCCTTCAACTGGTACTGAGGCTGCACTTTTACCAGTGGCCTCTCCTGGCCTCTCATAGTGCCAAGCCTCAGCTGCTCTTCATGAGCCCTTTCATGCCTTCAAAACCAGTCCACCTGGGTGACTCTTACAGTACCAAGTTCAGCTGCCAGCATGAGATACAAACTTGGCCAGTACTAGAAGACAGTTTCTGTGTGCTGACCCTGAGGAAACACTTTCCAGATTTTAAGATAGAGTCTGGTTTGCAGGGAAAATGACTGGTCAGTTCATGTTTGAGTTCAAAGTTTAGTAGAATGTTCCAAAGACGTCTTCATAATGCAGCAAACATTAATCCTGATTCTTTTAGAGAGTGTTTTTCTTAGCATCATCACAGATGTTCTTTGCTTTAGGAAGGGTTCCCTCATGGGGTGGAGTTCTCATCACCATAGCAGATGTGTCTTGTCAGGACAAACTCACCAATATCTGGACTGCTTGTAGTCAAGTTTGCAAGAAGAAAACTGTCCAGCTTAACTAAGGGGCTGCTCAGATTTAAGCTCCAGATTCCACAGCCAGGGGTCCTGGCCTGATGGGAAGAACCTCCAGTGGAAGCCTTCTCGTGGTTTGCCATTCTATTCTACCACCACCTTCTTCATAGATACAACCTTCTTCATAGATCTCAAACACAAGTCCCACTTGGGCCTCACACAAAATCAAAAGCCATCAGCAAATTCAGTTTGTAGAACAGTATGCTCTGATTTCCATTTCCAGTGTCCTGGGTGCTGCCAGTGACTGTTCTCAGCTGAATTCTTTTATTTTTTTTTTAAACCATGAAAACATCTTTCTCTTTCTCTAAATGCCTCTATTCTGTGGCTCTCACCTCCAAGAAATTTCTAATTTATTTATTAATTTCACAGCACTTTCTCTTCATAGAGGCTTATTTCCTTTTTATTCTCCTCTTCATTCAGGAGACTTCTACTCATTATTTTTGCATATATATATAAAATCTCTGTCTTCTGAATGCTGCCCTGAGCATACTTTCCTGGACCCTGTGAGGCCTGGAGTTTCTTTCTCTTCCTTCTTGTCTCCAGGTTGGATGAGCTAGCATGACTTCAGGCCCCACTTAGAGCTTTACACCTACTGTGTGTCTCTGAAAGGAAGACAAAGAGGCATATTCATAGGTGCAAACCTGGCCAGAACTCAGAAGAGGGAACCACTATCATGGTAAGCGCCATGCTAGACAGTGGAACCCAGAGTGTCTCGTCTCAGGGGATTTTATTAATATGTAAGCTTCTCAGGCTTACATATTGATAGAATGTGCAGATCATGAGCAATCAAACATCTTTTACATAAAACCAACACCTGCAGATAATGCAAAATGTCAAGGCCTAGGTAGCCCTTCATCCAACAATGCACAAAACAACCATTGTAAACATAACTAAAAATAAACTTCTACAACAATAGTGTTCAATGAAAGTGAAGGTAGAAGACATTTTCCCAACTTCTCTAAGTAGAAAAGTATTTCAATATTAAGAGTAATGTTTGTGTGTTGGGGTGTAGCTTCAATGTTTGAAGGTTTGCCTGACATGTATAAAGCCATAACATAGGGATACAAAAGAAATAAATGTTGCGTGTTAGTTCAGGCCATTTAAAAATATCTTTCATCAGATTTAGGAAGTCCCCTTTAATTCTAT
Source organism: Cricetomys ansorgei (assembly GCA_026225945.1). Classification (NCBI taxonomy): domain Eukaryota; kingdom Metazoa; phylum Chordata; class Mammalia; order Rodentia; family Nesomyidae; genus Cricetomys; species Cricetomys ansorgei. The sequence continues at coordinate 53,345 of JAMJFZ010002884.1, read as the reverse complement.
GTTTGTTGTGGTTTTTCATAATAGGTGTGAATTTCCTCGAATTGTAATTAACTTTGAATTGCTCAAGTAAATTTCATCCAATAATAGAGTTTTTGTTCCTATATCACTGGATTCTTTTAAAATTTAACCTTCTTTAAGCTAATTGTCCAGAGAGATTTACTTTGACATTTTGTTTTCTTTGGTGGCCAGTTTTCTCCAAGAAGCAAAATTACTTATGAATTCTCTTGGGTTTCGTTTTTTGTTTGCTTTTTGTTTTTTGTTTTTTCTTCCCATTTCCATGTCATTGATATTTGATCCTTCTCTATTTCTCTTTCCCTGTTTACCTTTGGCTTAATTAACCTTTTTTGTGTTTTTCATAAATTTTTAAGACAGAAATTTCATTCAGTGACTCTTTGTTGGGTTGGATTTATGCTACAGTATCTACTTTTAAAGGGAAATCCATTTTTTCATTTGAGATCTCTTAAAATATGAACACTACAGCTGTAATTTTTTCTAAGCACCTCTTTCATTGTGTCTCATAGTTTTATTATGGGTGATTTCATTTTCTATATCTTGACATATTTTTTATATCTTATGATTTCTACTTTGATTCACTATTCTTATAAGATCAAGTTGCCTAATTCTCAAGTAGTTCCCATATTTTGCAAATTTCCCAAGCTGCTTTTCTATTCATTGAGTTCTCCATTTATCCCAACATGGTTGGAAAGTATACTTTGCCTACTTTCAATTATTTTAAGACAACTGTTTCCTACGATTTATGAACTATTTTGAAGTAGTTGTAGGTGCATTTAAGAATGTATATTCTGCTGTGGTTGTGTGGAACACTCTATACATATCCATTAGGTCTATATGAATTATACATAGATCAAGTGCTGCAGTTTCTTGTTAATTTTCTGTTTATTTGAATTCTCAGGAAAAGTTGTGCAGTAGAGTCTTAAAATACTGTTTTGGAATTATTTACTTTTCTTTAAATTGTGTTAACTATTTATGTATTTTATACTTTTTTCTCCCATTGGGTTAACATGTGTCCATCATAAATATGTCACCTTGACTGATTACTATTTTTATTACTTTAGCTTTTGTTTAGTTGAGAATATTTCATTTTGAAGGGTATTGTACTTTTATTTCAGCTTTCAGTTTGGAGGGAGAAATTACTTAATCTTCTTGAGGTTTATGTTTATGAGATGAGGTGCTTCTATTTCTGCTTTTGAGATTCTTGGGTTGTCTCTGTAATTGACAATTTATTATTCTATTCCTATGCATGTTCCTTTTTAACTTTATTCTTCTTGGAGCTCATGTTGCTTGTTGTATGCATAGAAAATTAGTTCTGTTTAAATTAGGTAAACAATTGGCCATTATTCAAATATTCGTTCTGACCCTTTTTGTACCTACTTATTTATGGAACACCAGTTTTGATGGCATCTCATGCATGACTAAATATCTCTTGATTTTTGTTCATTATTTATTCATTTTGTTCTTCAGAAGGCATTATCTCAGCTGATATCTCTGTACATCTGCCTTTCTCTCTGTCTCTTACTCTCTTCATTTGCAGATTATGTCTTTTTGACACAGCAAATCTGCTATTGATCATCTAATTATTTTTTCATATCAATGACTGTGTCAATACTTTCCCACACTTCCCTCCTCTTCTCCCCATTTTACTTTCAATTATAGTGCAATTCAGCATATGAATGAGATTATGTTTTATTTGTCTTTCTGTGCTTGGCTTATTTCATTAGCTGTAGTAATCTCCAGTCCTATCTTTTTTTGTTGCAAATGACAAGACTGCATCCTTATATATGGCTGGATATTACACCATCGTGTACATACATTAAATTTCCTTTATCCATTCGTCAGTTCATGGTAATGTGTTGTTTACATTTCTTGCCTATTATGAGCAGTGCTGCAAAACAATGTGGAAATGCAAATGTTTCTTTACATACTCACTTAGTCTCACTCAAAAATACACACAGTAATGGAATTGCTGCATAATAAGTTTAGTTTTAGTTTATTTTACTCAACAACTATGTGTAAGGGTTCCTATTTCCCCACCCTTCGTCACCACTTGCTATCTTTTTTTCTTTTTTCTTAGAATCTTCCTAACCCTACCTCACTGTGGCTTTATTTGCGATTTTCCTGGTGATGAGTAATGATGAGCAGGTTTTGAAATATCTGATTGGCTATTTATAAGTCTTCCTTTGAGAAATGTTTTAATTAGGTTAGTGGGGTTTTGGGTTTCTAATATTGCTACTGAGATTTTGGAATTCCTCATTACATTCTGGTTAGTAACTTCTTATCAGACATACAGGTTAAAAGTATTTTATCGAATTCTCTAAGTTTTTCCTTAAATCTGTTGATTGTTTCCTGTGTTGTGCAGATGGGGTTTTTTAAATAAAATTTGATATAAACCTATTTGAATATTTCCACTGTTGTTTCTTATACACTGCTGCATCTTATCCAATAGTCTTCCTCAAACCAATATCCTAAAACATTGTCCTATGTTTTCTTTATGCAGTTTCATCTTTACTCCATTTTTAGATGAAGTTTACACATGTGAATAGAGGGCCAGTTTCATTCTTCTGTGTGGGAACATCCAAATTTCCCAGAACAATGTATTCTTTCACTAGTAAATATTCTTTTTAACTTTAGAGGTCCATTGAATATAGATGTGTGTTTACTTTCAGAATTTCTATTGATGCACAAATATATCTGACTATTTTTGTTCTATTATGTTGCTTTGATTACTCATCTTTGTAATTATTCTGTTTTATATGTAGGCACCAATGGTTGTAATATATTTCTCTACTACATTTGTTTTATGCCATACATTTCAGTTGTATTTCTACTGCTGGAAGTGGTGGAGATTCGCTCAGTAGGTAACCAAGTTTATTCTCTTACAGACCTGGGTTTGATTCCCAGCACACACAAGGCAGCTCACAACTGCTTGTAACTCCAGTTCTAGAGAACCCAATGCTCTCTTCTGGCCTCCATTGGCTCCTGTATGCATGCGGTGCACATAAGTTCAGTAGATACACACACCTCCACACAAATAAAAAAACAAATAATTTTTGAAAGAGAGAAATTTTCCCCTTGAATTTTGTAGTTGCCAAAACTTGCTTTGTTTTTTAATTTCTATTTCCACTGAAATGGTCCAAACAGGTATTCAATATGAGGTTTTTTTTTTTTTTAATTTGAGGTTTCCTTTCTAACCTATGATATGCTCTTTGTTAAAAAAAAAAAGCTCCACATACAGTTGAAGAACCATGTATCTGCAACTGTCCAATGTAGTGTTCTGCAGATGTCCAAAGGATCATTTGGCCTATGGTACATATTCACTTTGGTAGAGTCATTCTTCTTGTTAATGATGATTTTTCTGTCTGAATGATCTGTCCTGAAAGTGAACTGATACAGTTCCTAGCAACTATTATAGGATAAGATTATCTATACTTTTATGTCTATTAATATTTACTTTATAAGATTAGATGTTCTGATATAAAAATAAAAATTCATTTCTTCCTTCTGTTCCATATTATTCACATATATATCATATATGTGTTATATGTAATTTTTATCCTGCTAAATTGTTCTCTTTACCATCATATACTGATCTTCTCTGTCTCTTTTGTTTTTGATTAATAAATGCCATTCTATTTTACATATGTTTGGTTACTCTTGCTTTCTTTTACATTTTATTTGCATTACAATGTCTTTTTTCTATCTTTACTTTCAATATATGCATGACCTTATAGATTAAGCCATGTTATTTTATCCAAACAGTCATTCTATGTCTTTAAACTAGAGAATTATTCCATTTGCACTTAAAGTAATTATCAGTAGGTGGTGTCCTATATGTTTTTATTTGCTTTGTAGTTGTAGTTCTTTTTTTTCTGTCAAAATTTTCCCCTGTGATTAGATAATTAACTCTAGAGGTGCGCTTTGAGTCCTTGCTTATTATTGTTGATGTCTCTAATATATTATTTTACCTTTTAGTTACTACAAGGTTGCAAAAATCATCTTTTAGCTATACAAACTATTTTGAAATGATAGTAACTGAATATTGATCATAAAAACAGGAAAAGACACATACTAAAAAGCCTTACTATTTTCTAAACTTCGGATTATTGTATTTTATATCTTTCTATATTGCTTATATTTTAACATATCCTATTTTAGCCCTCATACTGAAGACATAAATGACATACATACCATGTTTAGACTATTAGAACATTCTATGTTTCTACAAAAACACTCTTATAAATGAGTTTTATTTGTCCCTATGTTTTCTTCATGTCCTTTAGAACCAGTTTGAAGAACACTCTTTACTAATTTGCATAAGTGTGATTGTGATGAATATTCTGAGCTTTCACTTTTATAGATTTACCTGGATCTCTCCTTAATTACCCTTTGAACTTTTTATCACATTTATTTATTAATTTATTGCATGATCTACCATGTAGATGTCAGAATTCAAATTGTGGGAGTCAGCTCTCTTCTTGAATTATGTGTGCTCTACATATTGAACTCTGGTCCTCTACCCACTCAGCCACCTTGCCAGTCCATGGGCTTGAGCATTTCTCTTTGGTTAAAAAAAAACACTTGAAGACCTTTAATCGGCTTTCTCTTATAGACTTCTGACTCGTTTATCTGTATCTCATTGAGGTTCTTTCATTTTACTTAAAACAAATACATCACCTAAAAATAAATATAAAACAACATTTATTGTGACTTTTGAGATAAGTTATTTTTCTTTTTTTCCTATTAAATATTCCATTTGTCTTATGTGTTCACCATTTTAATTCTGACATATTTGTTTATGGTTCTGTCAATTTATCTGACTTGGAGTTGATTGATTTCCTAGATATGTAGATTGTTGGATTTTAATAAATTTGAGAAATTTTCAGCCATTATTTTAAAAATATTTGTTCTGTTCCCTTCCCTTCTCACTTCTTGGTAGTGTGTGTGTGTGTGTGTGTGTGTGTTTTGATTCACTTGATGGTGACTAAGTTGTATTTTTCTGGAGTTCTCATCTTACTGGTTAGGAATATCTATGAGTTTTGGTTGTCGTCAAGGTTGAATTTTTCTACACTATACTATAAATAAGTCAGTTTCTCCAAGAAGAGATTATGAACTCTTTGCTTTATTGTTAATCTCTTCCAAGATAAATGTTCAATATTACAGTTCTCGAACTAGAGATGGGAGTGATAGGGATCCTAGTAGGGTTTTCTGAAAAATAAATGCACTGTATTCTCTGAGAGCTTGATGCAACACCTAGTCTTTTGGTTTGCTTCTCTTGACATAAAACCACTGCTTTATTATCTGTGAAAATAGTAATTTAGAACTCTGTATAGTCAGCAACAGCATACAGAAAGTACAGTTTCCATTATGTGAGTGAGCCCTGAGCAAAACAGCAAAGTCCCTGCTGTCAACTGCACTCACCCAGATAATAGTTTCCTTGGCAGGATGAAGATTGCTAATGTTCTGTCACTCCTTGAAACATATACTTCAGACTAAACAATGGGAGTATGGGCAAGCATTATGCCCTGGCTGTAGCTTGTCAAGGGAAGATTGCCTATCTCATTGAGTTGAGTGGTGGGAAGAAGAAAATGTGTGTTATTCAGACACTACAGAATCTCACTATTCATACTGATCACAAGTAACTATCTGGATTGAATGTTCCTTTTTGTGCTTTATGTCCCCATGACTATTTCTAGAAACATTTTCCTCAGTGACTAGAACAGCACCCAAGACATCTGGATACGCTTAGGCAAGAACTGTATGACTGACCTACACCTACACCATCCATTGTTCTTTTTTAGTCTTTAGTAGAATTTCTGAGAAGGAAGTTGGTTATGCCTTACTTTATTATTATTTGTTTCAATAATATTCTATTCTATGAACATACTTGCCGGTTCCCATCCTCCCGCGCCATCGCTGCAGCTCCGTCCCAGCCCACAGACACTCTGCCTAGTCTCCCGCCCTGGCCAGGAGAGGGAAACTCAAGCTGAAAGGGCCGCAGGAATGCACAGGGAGGCGGGATGTGGGTTTCTTGGATTGGCCGTGGACTCTGATCTCCGCACCGAAACGAAGGAACAAGACACAGTAATAAGTCTCGGGAGCAGTTTCTGGTAGACACTAAACTCATTTATTAAAAGGGCTTTCCCTGATTAAATATCTTCCCGGGGAAGGTGGGGTTTCTCCCTCCGGCAGAGAAGCCTTAATTAGCATGGCAGGGCAGGGGGCACCTGAGGCTGGTGGCCCAATGGGTACATGTGGTCTACAATACAGGTAAACATGTCCCTTTAGCTTCCATGAAGCAAGCAAGTTATAATTAGTAATTTTTGGCTAGGAACCCTCGCGGACTAGGAGAGTAGAAGGCTGTCACCAGCGACACAGCCCGCTTCTCTTCTTCCAGAGTGCGGGGGTGCTTTTGGCCTGGACTACTGCAACCCTCCAGCCCAAGAGTCCCACACATACCTAATTCTTACCTTCACTTAGCCAAACATTTTTAAATTAGCTTAGTTAAAGTCTCTAACTAATAAGTTCAATGTCTAGACACCCTAGGAGAAAGTTTTCACTGGCTGCTTTATTTACTATGCAGTGGCCATATGTTTTGTTTGTTTGTTTATTTATTTATTTTTCCAGACAAGGTTTCTCTGTTGCATCGCTGGCTGTCCTGGAACTCACTCTGTAGACCAGGCTGTCCAGGAACTCACAGAGATCCTCCTGCCTCTGCCTCCCGAGTGCTGGGATTAAATGCCTGTGCCACCACTGCCCAGCTATTTTTTACTTTTTAAAATATTCTTCATTCATACAATGCATTTGACCAAAGTTTCCCCTTCCACCACTCCTCCCAGTCCCCCCCCCACACACACACAAACACATATACTTCTGCTCTCTCCCAGTTTCACTTCTTTTCCATTTCCCTTCAGAAAAGATCAGGCCTCCCAGGGATATCAACCAAACACAGCATAATAAGTTACAGTAACACTAGACACAAACCCTCATATCAAGGCTGGACAAGGCAACCCAGTAGGAAGAAAAGGGTTCCAAGAGCAGGCAAAAGAGTCAGAGACACAGCCATTCTTTCTGTTAGAAGTCCCACAAAAACGTCAAGCTAACACCCATAATGTATATGGAGAGGACCTAGGACAGAGATTGCTACCTCCACCTCTGTGATCCCTATGAGCCCTGCTTAGTTGATTCTGTGGGCCATGTTCTCCTGATGACTTCTACCCCTCTGGTTCCTATAATCTTACCTCCCCCTTATCCAAGAAGATCCGCAAGTTCCAAGGGTAGGGACCCAAGGGAGATCTCGAATCTGAGCTCTCTTTCTACCTAATGTTTGGCTGTGAGTCTCTCAATCTGCTCCCATTAGCTGCTAGAGGAAATCTCTCGGGTAACAATTGGAATAGGCACTGATCTATGAGCATAACAGCAGAAAATCATTAGGAATCATTTCATTGATTTCTTTTATTTTGCCAGTTGTGTTTTGTTCTACCCTGGGTCACTGGGCTATCCAGCCTCAGGTACCTGTCCATCCAGGTAGTGTCCGGCATCTTCTGTGCGCGCCCTCTAGAGGCACTGGGCTCAAATTAGCCCAATCACCTTGCAGGCAGGACAAAATGTAGGTCAAAAGTTTTGTGGCTGGGTTGGTGGCCTGGTCCCACCACTGAAAGTCTTGACTGGTTACAAAAGATGGCTGGTTCAGGCTCCATATCCTCTGAAGTCTCCCTAAATTACCCTTGTAGATTCCAGGGACTTTCCAATGCACTAGGTTTCCATATCGCCCCTGAAATGTCCCCCAACAATCATGTCTCCCCCCATATTCTCTTCCTCCACCCCAGCCTCCCTCAAGTTGATCATTTCTTCGGATTAGTATATTTTTATTGCTACCCGTGAGTTGCTAGAATTTGAATTCTCCCTATTTCCTGGGATTTGTTTTTTCCAATTTTTATTGTGATTTTTTTGTTGGTTTAGTGGCTTTTCCGGTGTAAATGGACAAAGTATATATATTCTTTGTCAATGAAGTCTGCCTCATTAGCTTAGTGATTAGCTGGTTATTAGATAGAGATTACTTTCATGCTTGGAAGCAATAAATCTCCCTCCTTGCCAGACTCTGTGTTACTGTGGGGAAACATCTTCAGCATTCATCTAGGGAGTGTACAAATCTCCTGAGGCCTTTAGACCCTCATTGCACAGAGCCTTGGCTCAGCCAGAACTGAGAGCTCAGGGCCACCTGGGATCTTTACAAAGCACAGCATTAAGAATGAATGCATGCTTAGAGAGGTCTAAATTATGAGAACTATGTTGGAGCTTTGGAAATCCTTATGAACATAATTATTTTGCAGCTTCTCCCCTCATCTTTTTGCTTATTCCATCCACATGCAATTATTAGTCATTGACTTAGTCAGCCACAGTGTTAGAACAGTTTCCAGAAATGTTTTCCAGAAGTGTCCCTTGGAGAGAGCCTTTTAGAACTGGTTGAACTCTTAGGCAAATCCAACAATTAAAAGCATCTTCAGTTGCTCTTTCAGGACACCAGACATGAAAAATAGCTATATATCTGAGTTCCTGAATTTGAAAGAACTACTCCATTTTGCTACCGTTATATCAGAACCACCAGTTGTTGATATTCAAGGCAATCACTGATCTGGGTAGCAGGAGATGGTGAAAGGTTTCATTCAAGACATTTTTTTGAATCATCGTCTCCTCTGTTGCTGCTACTTATGATTGATTACTTTCTACAATCCTAGAGTGCTAAGTTTATTTTTTTTCCAGATTTTCTGTTGCTTTTTCTGAGAGGAAAAAAAAAGTTGGAAGTCCTAACTCTGCCATTTCCATAGATGTCACTCTATTTTATATTTTAAAACCAGAAAGCTATTTGTACTAGTGTGACAATTTGGTTTCTCTCTGTCTCTCTCTGTCTCTCTCTCTGTCTCTCTCTCTGTCTCTCTCTCTCTCTCTCTCTCTCTCTCTGTCTCTCTCTCTCTCTGTGTGTATGTGTAGTTCATTCAGCTTCGGAGAAATCTATGTTGAGAATTTTTCAGCAACTTGTGGAAGTACTAACCACTACTTTATCAAATATGTTCTATTTCTTTCCCTCTCAGGCCCCACAGTAACACACAAGTTACTTCATTAAATATTACTCCATAGATCTCAGCCTTTGTTCTTTTCATTTTTCATGATGTTACCCCCTAAGTATTATTGCTGCTGGCAGTTGGAATTTGCAAACTTGGCATCTAGTGGTGTTTCTGTTATTTTGAATATTATAAACACTAAAGTTTCTCCTTGTTCTTTTTCTGGCTGCTCTTCTATTGACATTGTTATCTTTCAAATAACACCCCTTTCCTTTTACTAAAATGATCAGAAGTATCAATTGCTACATAGTGTGAGTGTATTGTATATTCCATAGTATATATTAAAATACCTACTTTGAGATGAGTCCTAATCTATTTACATTAACTTTCTCTTTTTAGTCTTATTAATTCCAATTTTTGCTGCTATGAGAAGAATAAGCTTAGTTGAAGAGCTTGGTTTTGTTACCAAGTGTAACACTCTGGAATTGGTTTGATTTTGAGAAGATTATAGTTTTTCCCTCCGGGAAGAGAGTTAGTGTTCAGTGCTTTAACTAAAAACTTGTTTTCCTCATACTGTGTAGCAAATGATACTTATGCTCAATTTTCTTGGTTTCTAGATCCTTCTTTGTTACCATGTCCTAGAATATCCTCTGTACCCGTGTATTGTGGTTATGCTACTGTGGCAGCTCAGGGAAGACACGAGGAGGTATAATCATTGACGCAAGCCCTGCCAAGACCTCGGGATAGGGAACCACTATAATGGCCGACACCATCCTTGACAGTGAAACCCTGAGTGTCCCAGCTCAGTTGTTTTTATTGATGCAGAACTCCTCAGGTGTTCTACTGATAGCACATGCAGATCATTAGCAATCACACATCCCACACACAAATCAAACACCTGCAAACAATACAAAATGCCAAGACCTAGGGACCTCACCCAATGGTGCACAAAACAATTATTTTATACATAATTAAAAATAAACTTCTACAACAATTCGGCTTTTCTGTATAAGCCAATCAAAAAATGCTTTATCTCTATAACACAATTTGACACTGCACCAGCAAAACAGTTTACAAGAGGAACAATCACAAAGGTTGCTAACGCATAGGACTAAGTGAAACCAAACACCTCTAAAGCTTTTCACAATGTTTTTGGACAGCAAAAAAAACACATTATCAATGTCCAATTTTCTGGAATTCATTCACCATCTTCTGGGCTCCTCCAAAGGGCTTGGATCACTTTTTCTGGCTCTGCCCTCTGCAACACACACAGCTTGTCCTCCAGGCTCTGGCTGACTCCACTCCACTGCCACTGGTGTTCTTGGTGGTTGTCCCGTGGTACTGGAATCTTCAGAACACTAGGGTCCCTTGCTGCAATTGGACTGCACTTTCGCCAATAGCCTCTCCTGGGCTCTTTTCATGGTGCTAAGCCTCCACTTCTTTGCATGACCCCTTCTATCTGGGCCTTTAACTGCTACTGAGGCTGTACCTTCAGCAATGGCCTCTCATAGTGCCAAGCCTCAATTTCTCTCCATGATCCCTTCATGCCTTCAAAACCAGCATCACCTGGGTGACTCTTACAATAACAAGTTTGGCTACCAGCATGAGAGACAGCCTCGACCACTTCTGGAGGACAGCTTCTGTGAAAGGAAACACTTTCCAGATTTTAAGATAGGGTCTGGTTTGCAGGTAAAATAAATGGCAAGCTTGTCTGCAGGAATAATTCCCTTATGGGGTGGAGTTAACAGATATGTCTTGTCAGACTGCCTCATCTCACCAGTATCTGGACAGGTTTGCAGAAGACAAAACAAAACAAAATGGACTGTGTGAGGACTGGATTTCCTTTCTCATTCTTCCTTGTCTTCACGTTGGATGTGGCCGGTGTGATGTCAGTGCCCCATTTGTAGTATGCCATTTGTAGTACTTAGCCACTGTGTGGGTTCAGCAAGGAAGAGACAGAGGCATTTTCATAGGTGCAAGCCCTGCCAGACCTCAGCAGATGGAACCTCCATCCTGACCAGCATTATACTGGACAAAGAAACCCTGAGAGTCTGAGTTCAGGTGTTTTTATTCATTCAGAACTTCTCAAGTGATCAACTGATAGCATGTACAGACCAATCAATCATTCCCCATATAAATCTAACATGTGCAGACAATACAAAATGCCAAGGCCTAGGCAGCCCCTCACCCAAAAGTGCATAAGACAATTATTTTATACATAACTAAAAATAAACTTCTACAACACCCATGTAGTTTTTGGAATGGGAATTACACAGCTATATGCATTTGTAAAACCTTGTAAAATCATATATACATATACATATATATATGTATATATATGTATACATATATACATATATATGTATATATATGTATATATGTATACATATGTATACATATATATATGTATATATATGTATATATATATGTATATATATATAAATTTGTATGCTTTTTAATGTTATAAGTTAAATTTTAGTAAGCCAGAAGGATTTAAAAATAAACTATCAACAACCTATAGAATACAAGCATGTAAGCCAATATCTGTTAATCTTAAAAAGAGAGGTTAGATAGCTTGAGAGGCAAAACACTGAGGTATATAAAAAGTCCATATTACTGCTACTGTATGTCGAGATAAATATGTGTTTTGGGTTGTAAATAATTAATTAGTGAATAATAGTTTGCACTGTGTAGGAAACAGTAGATGACCATACTCCTTCAAAGCATTTATCTTTCCGTGCTAATCTGCGAAGACTATGTAGTACTACACTGTTACTCTTCACATTTATAACTTCTATTCTATTCCTCTTATTTTTCTTATGCATCTTACTACAGATTCATCATTAGCATTAAAATTTATAAGGAATAAATTCTTGGCTTATAAAAATTATCTCAGTATTTGTATGATTAACTACTTCTTCTTTTCTGATATAAGCACTCATAGTTAAAGCTCTCTCTCTGAGCAGTGCTGTTCATTATTATCACAAACTTTAAATGCTATCTTTAATGTATTTATCCAAAATATCTTTCCAATTTTCATGGTTTCTTTTCTTGCCTTATTGAAGCTTTTAAAAGGCAATAATTTTTCCATTAACTTGAGGAGGATGGGATGGTATTATCTGTATCTTATTTATCATCGATTTCTAAATGAGCTCTGCTACTGCCCAAAAACATATGTTCAGGTACTTTGCTGTTTAGGTAAATTCTATGTTCCAGCATGTGATTTATCTTTTGGAGGATACCATGTGACCATTCATAAAAATGTGTTTTGATATGCCTTTAAACATCTTTTACATCACACTAGGTAATGTTGTTGTTGTTCATATTTTTTTTCATATTAGATATTATTTTACTAATTCATACAATTGAAGAATGATAAATTTTTCAGTTATCGTCATAACTATGACTGTTATGTTTCATTCTGCCACATTTTCTTTCAGGCATTTTGAAGTCCTCTTATTAGGGAGAAATGCATTTAAGATTGTTGGGTGCTGCTGTCAAACCCATTCTCCCATTATTTTGAACACCTTCATCTCTGATAATATGCCTTTTCTTGAAGTATTCTTTCATATTAAAATAGCCATTCTACATTTCTTATATTGACTAGCCACACAATATTTCCCATCATTTTAGTATTCTACTTGTATATATCTTCATATTTAAGATTCTTCTTTTTAATATAGTCTTATTTTATCCCACACAGAAAATTCTATCTTGCTTGTGTACTATTTATGCACAAATTTAATATATTTTTAGGTAACTATGGTGTCATTATTTATGACATGACTAAATTCTTACATCTTGGTCTTTGATTTCTATTTGTTTCACTTTTTGGTTTTTTTGTTTGTTTGTTTGTTTGTTTTGCAACCTTCTCTTCCACACAGGAAAGAAAAAACATTTCACTTCCTATGTGTGTTTAATTAATTGTAGTTTTTCTGGTATCACTGTATAGTTTCTTATCTCATAGTCCTCCTAGTTTTAATGCTGCACTGCTTTCCCATTCCAGACTTCACAAGTGTAAGAAATTTAAGTCTAGCTTCATATTGTCATACATATTTCTATATATGATGGAAACAGTTTCAAATTATTTGCACTTCACAGCTTTATTTATCTTTGAAAAATGAGAATAAAACAAAAAGTGATCTGCTAGGTTTGCTTATATATCTGGTGCTCTTCTTGCCTTCAATGAACTGAATTTCCTCCTGATATCAATTCCACCAGCCTTAAGCAATTCCTTTAGCATTTTCTTTAATGAAAGTCCGTTGTGAATACTTTCAGCTTGAGTTGATCTGAAAAAAAGAAAAACAAGTCTTACTCTTATCTTCATTCATAAAAGATATGTCATTTTAGATGAAATTCTGATTGACAAGTACAGGTCCATTAGTTGAGTTTTCCCCCAGTGCTCCTGAAAGATGGTTATATTATCTTCTGTCTTCCTGGATTTTAATGTAAAGTATTTAGATAATCCAATGTTAATCCTGTCTGTGATTTGACATTTTTTTCCTACTGGCTACATTTTAGAAATTTAAATTTATATTCCTAAATGATTTCTTGTGGTACTTAGTTCTGTTTCTTTGGAATTTGTCCTGACAAGTGTTTGCTGTGCTATGAATACCTAGTGATGCATACTTTTTCATCAAATTGAGGCAATTGTTGCCATCATTTCCTCAAGTATGTTCATGTTCCATTCTTTCTCTTCTTCTCTAAAATAATATTAACATTTCTGATAACTTGCTTGCTATTGCCTCATCAGTAACTGAAATTCTATTGATTTCTCTAATCCAATTTGTTTTTTATTCAAAATGAATAATCCTTCATGGTCCTGTCTACAAGTTCATATTCATTTCTTTTCCCATCTCTAACAATTATTTTAAGTTTCTCCATCTTACTTTTTATTCACATACTTTACTCTGTGATTTTAAATTTTCCACTCTTTTGTATTTACGTCACTAAACATCTCTGAGGGACAATGGGAATAGGGCCTGTTATATTATGTTTCTATTTTTTATAAGGCATTATTAAGAGTCTAGAAATCAATCCTTTTCAGTTCCAGGGTGTTGAATTCTAGACTTGTATGCTGTTGATTTACTAACTGTTCTCCTTACTCATGCTGAGGTCTCATTTTAGGCTACATGACAGTAATGTCTTGATCATTACCAAACATTTGCTTCTTATGTTAGCAACCTTCTGGGTTAGTAAGGTAGCAATGACGTTTCATCATTCTGAATTGGATAGACTCCAACTAGAACTATACCACATCTTGCATTTTTTTTTCCTGCTCTAATCTTGATAGCTGCCACTCACTTAACTTGCATATGAGCATCCTAGTCCTCAAGCAGGTACCTGGAGTAGTCATACAGGAGTACTTTCATCTCTCCCAGTCTGCATGTCTCCCTCTTCTATTCTTTTTTCAGAAAGTTCACGCAATTTATAATCCACCATTCCTATCTCTCCCTTTGTTCACCAGGACAGCCAGTCTCTGCCTGCATCAGTCTTCTGTTCCATGACCAAAATCAAGTTTATTGTTAATTAATATTAATGTTAATTATTATTATTAATCTATCAAGATTAGAGCAGGAAGAAATGCAAGATGTGGTATAGTTCTAGTTGGAGTCTATCCAATTGAGGATGATGAAACATCATTGCTACCTTACTAACCCAGAAACTCTGTCAAGGCTACAAACATAGATTCAACTTTTTGCAATGATGTTTTTCACTGTGTTTAAGTTTAGATATTTCTATTGACTTTCAAAGCCACCAATTACTGCTTTTATTGGTAATCTTCAAGGAGTGTATCTTACATTATCAAATTTTTCTTTGATTTTTTACACCCATTCTGAAATTTCCCTTTCTACAAGTACTACAGTTACCATTTCTGGGTGATCACTTAGCATATTTATGAGAAAGTTCTTCCCTGTTGATTATTACAATCAATTCAACGTTATGTGTTGATGTGTTTCTGGTGATATCACCTTTAGTGTTAAATCTCAGTACCATGGAACAAATGGCTAACTGAAGTGCCTATTAACATATCAAAGTGGATGCTGGGCAATTCTCCCAGCATTGCTCAGAACCTGTGGCTCTTTGCAGCATTTCTCACACAGCTTCTACCCTAAACATCTCCCTCCCAGGGTCTGGGCTGCTGCTTCCCTTCCCTCAACCTGATCCCAAGGGACTTCACAGGTCCTTTGGCTTCTTGGCCCCAGGCTAACCCTCTGGTTCAGCAGATCCCCTCTTGCTCTCCCTGCCCCCTCTCAGGTCATGGTCCAGTTTAGTCTCCTGGTCATTGTCAACCTGGATTCTTCCCTCTGCCTGATTTCTCCCTTACGTCTATAATGAAAATCTTCTCCATATTTTAGGAGTACTCATGTCCTCCTTCTTTCATTTCTTTCATTTCATTCATATTCCTCCATTTCTTTGTATCTCTAGTAACCTTGTAAAATACTCTTGAAGAAGCTTTGGATAGTCTGTTTTCTTTTAGTAAAAGTGAGCTATAGGTTTGTTTTCAGCGCTAGGCTATATCTTTCAGCTTTAAGAAAAAGGGCAAGCCAGGTGTGCTGTTGCATGTATGTGAACCCAGCAGTAGGGATACTAAGGCAAGAAGATTGTGAGTTCAAGGCCACACTGGGCTATAAGGTGTGTTCCAGACCAGCCTGAGCTACATAGCAAGATCTTATGTCAAAAGGAAAAAGAAAAGAAAAATCAAAAAGAAGGGAAAGGATCTTTCCCCTTAAAGTTTGGTAGTGAAATACCCAAGATGTGCACTAGACCAATTCCAAATAACTCTGTTTTCCCTGCAGCAGATAATATTAACATCACTCTAGGTATGTCAAATTACTTAAATGTTGCTGACTCTATGCTTTCCTTAGATTCCTGTTTGTAGGAGATTCAGGTGCCAAGAAAGAATTCAAGAATTTTCATGGCAATTCCAGGCTCCTTCCATACTGTGATTCTTTCTTTCTCTGATTATGCTGCCCTAATCCTAGTTCTTTGGGTAGTCCTGAATTCTTTGTTCTCATTTGCAGTTCAATTACACATCAACTCTCCAGTTCAAAGCTGCATGCTACAGAAGACCCTCAGGGAAAGGACAGCAGAGTTGGAAATTTAACTCCCATGATTCCCAACTTTGAATGAAAGGCCTGGGTTCCTTATACTTGCTTCCTACTTCTTGTTCAGTTTCAAGTACCACCAAATACTTTTGTTATTGTTGCTCAAAAATTTGTTCTGAGGTTATTAATATCATTAGTAGTAGTTTGTGTTTTCTATAAGTTCCTCAACCAATAATACAAAATGCTGATTTTTATTTTTATTTTTTAATTAAAAATGGATTTTTTCCATGCAACATATTCTTATTATACTTTCATCTCCTTTTAGCCTTTTCAGATCCTTTCAACTTCTCCACTCACTCCTTTCTCTCATTATAATATAAACAGGAATCTAAATAATAATAATATTAATAATAACATCAATAATAATAATAATTTAATATATAAAAAACCAGAATAGGACAAAACAAGAAAAGAACAAAAGAAAAAACACAAGAAATACATACAGACACTGAGACACACACATAGAAAACTCTTAAAAACAAAATTAGAAACCACACAATGCACAAAGCCTTGTGAGACAAAACGAAACAAACCAACAAAAAAAGACCTCCAAAAATACAGTTCCTTTTGTGTTGTACTGCCTACTGTCCAAGTATTTTAATAAATTTTTGTAATTCTTTGTTAGGACCTTAAAGCTGATTTTAATACTAGCTACTATAACATGAAATTTGTTTTAAATTTCGATTGTGAGAAATACTTTATCTAACCAATAGATGAAATTTGAGAGTTAGTTGACTGAGCTGTAAATAATGCAATACAGTAGAAAAATAATTTGGATGTTTGAATTCTATCGCAAGCATAAATTGCAGGTATTTTCAAATCACCATCAGTTGTACCAGAAATAGTGTCATATGAGACCTGCTCATCAACAGTTTCTGAATTTCACTAGACTTTGTTACTTACTGTGCTAATTAAAAAGGCATGTACAAAACCAGGACTGCTGGCACAGGTCTGTAATCCCAGCCACTTGGGAGGCAGAGGCAGAGGGATCACAAACTCAAGGTTTGCTTGGGTTACAAAGGAAATTCAAGGCCATCCTGAGCAATTTAGTAAGACCCTGTCTCAAATTAAAAAAAATAAAGGGCTATGTGCGGTTGTCTGAGTTCAGCTCTAGTTCCCGCGATGGGTTTCTTAGCTTCCACAAAGGAGGGTAAACAATCGAAATTAGCAACGAGTGAGCTCAGTATCTCACTCTTCTATGGGACCCTTAGTTGGCAAGCTTAAAGCTCTTTTAATAAGACACATAGAATATGTCTTGTGGTGATTATGACATGCAGGAGCGTTTCTTTAATAGTAAAATAAAGAAAGATAAAGAAAAGCAAAGAATAAAATCAAAGAAAATAACAATGTGCACATTAAGGGAATAAAACAAAGTTTCTCTAAGCTAGCAATCCAACTCTCTAGGCCTTGCAATCTATTCTCCTCAGTTAGTTCATTCCTCTCGTCTCTCCTGTCCATCTGTCTCTGTCTCTATGTCCATTGTCCTCATCCTCGTCCTCGCCCTCGTCCATTCTTCTCGTCTCGCTTCTCCTCTTGTTCTTCGTTCTTTTTTGACCAAAACTTTTCTGTAGCTTAAGTAGCACTACAGGAATGTTTATCTAAGGGTTGCAGGTGTCAGGCATATCTCAAACAGGAACCAATGAGAAAGGTGTCTCTCCTCTTTACAGCTGCAGGCTTCAAAGTTACTCAGTTATCACCAAAGAGTAATTGATACAATGATTAATTAGTGGACGGTAGGGATGTCACTGCTGATTGCCATTTGCCTTGCACAGATAGTTCAGGGTGCCATGAAGGCGCCAAGGGAGGATTTTATGGTTTTTTAGTTCCTTGGTATGTATTTATTCTTCTGGGTCAAAGCTTTAAATTTCTAGTCTTATCTGGTGGCCTGGCTAGGTTGAAGGCTATTTCTCTCTTTAAGTCCTGGGAATGTTTACTTTTAAGTTGGTGCAGGCTTGCTATATTCTTCATTAGTGAAGGTCTAATTGTCTGCTTGTCTTTCCAGGTGCACTAACTTTCTAACTAAGCTCTCTGGCTTCTATCTGTTAAGGCTTATCTCTTCCTGGGAAGATCAGCATTTACTCCAGGAATAGCTTTATGGTGCACTTGCAATAAACCTGGGTTGCTTTCACGTTCCAGGACTTGGAAGTCCGGATGTGATTACAATTTACTTCTGAATAGCATGGCTGTGTTTCATTCCAGCCCACAGTGGCCAGCTCAGGGATTAATTTTGATATTACTATTAGGCTATGCAGATATTATTATTGATGAGAAAATGTATGTCACCGTACAGTAAAGGTAAGAAAGGGGCAAAGCAGTTAAGAAATTTCAGTTCCCAACAGCGGATGCCCAGGAACCTTGTCAAGCTGAAGCTTCCATAGTCTGGATAACCTGGATCCCAACAGCTATGGGCATGGCTCAATGTGAAATTGCTTCTCTAACACATGTAACATCCTAGGTTCATTTGCCCAAAACTCAAAAAAGAACATGTTACCATTTCTAAGACCTACCGTTAGTATTGAAGCAACTGAATATTAAAATAATTTGGCTCCTTTGAATTTTTATGTCACTTGTTTTCATTGAGAAACACTTTTCTTTTTCTTTTTATTTTTTATTAACGTTTTAAAAATTTTTCTCCCTCATATAATACATCTCAATTCCCTTCCTTCCCTCCCTCCAGTCCTCCCAGCTCCCCGCATCTCCCCTAGCCCCTAGATCTACCCCGCATCTTCCCACATCCAGCCCTGCCTCTCCCCAGAAAGGAGCACCCTTCCCAGGATTACTGCTCAAACATGGCACAACAAGATGTAACAGGGTCAGGAAATATTCCTCACTTCAAGGTTGGACTAGACAACCCAGTAGGGGACAAGGTACTCAAGGGCAGGCAAGATGTTCAGGGACATATCCCCTTATTCTAATCTGTATGAGTTCTGTAAGAGCACCAGGCTAGGAAACCTCAAGACATAATTGGTGGAACCAACAGGTTCCATATCTGGTGCTTCAGGCTCTTTGAACCCCTTAAGAGAGCTGGTCAGTTGACTCCATGTGGTTTGTTATCTGGGTGTCCTGGACCCTTCATGAACCAGAAATCCTTCATCCACTTCTGTGGGGTTCCCCTAGCTCTGCATTTTGTTTGGCCCTGGCCCTCTGCATCTGCTTAGCTGCCTTCAGCTGCCATATGGATCCTCTCTGTTGAGGACTAGGTTAGGCATTAATCTATGAGAAGAGCAGGATAACATTAGAAGTCCTCTCCTGACTGTCTAGACTCTAGTCGCTGGCCTGCCTTGATTTATCACTCCTGGTTTCCCTCCTTTAGCATGGTGTTCTGCCCTTCCTTTGTCCCAGTGGATCCTACAGGGAGGATAGGCCATAGGTTGAAGTTTTTGTGGATGGGATGGTATCCCAGTCCCACCACTGGAAGCCTTATCTGGTTACAGGAGATGGCCTGCTTAGGCTCCCTATCCCCCATTACTAGAGTTTTTCACTAGGGTCTCCTTCATTTATTCCTGTGTGATTCTACAACACTAGATCCCCCAATTCTCCTGTATATGTCCTCCATTTCTGGTCATCTCTATATATACGCCCACCCTCCATCCCTCTCCACCCTCCTGGTCCCTTGTTTTCCATTCCTATCATTCATTGTCCCTCCTTCATCTTCTGTTGTTTTTCCCTTTGACCAGGGAGATCCTTGTGTCCCCACTAGGGCTCTCCTTGTTACAGAGTCTCTCTGTGTTTGTGGATTGCAGTACCTTTGTCCATTGCTTAACAGTTAATACCCCCATATAAGTGAGTACATACCATGTTTGTCTTTCTGGAACATAGTAACCTCACTCAAGATGATTTTTTCTAGTTCCTTCCATTTGCCTGAAAAAAATCATGTAGTCATTTTTTTAATGTCTGAGTAGTACTCCATTGTGTAAATGTGCCACAATTTCTTTATCCATTCTTCAGTTGAGGGACATGTAGGCTGTTTCCAATGTCTGGATATTATGAATAAAGCTGCTATGAACATAGCTGAGCAAGTGTCCTTGTGGTAGGATGGAGTGTCCTTTGGGTATATGCCCAGGAGTGGTATAGCTGGGTTTTGAGGTAGGTCAACTTCCAGTTTCCTGAGGGATTATCATATTGATTTCCACAGTGCCTGTACAAGTTTGCAACTCCTCCCCAGCAATATAGGAGTGTTCCCCTTGCTCCACATCCTTGCCAGCATGAGCTGTCATTTGTGTTATTGATCTTAGCCATTCTGACGTGTGTAAGATGGAATCTCAATGTGGTTTTGATTTGCATTTTCCTAATGGCTAAGGATGTTGAACATTTCTTTAAGTGTGAGAAACAATATTCTTAAAAAGAAGTATACAATCACAAGAAAGGTTTCAAACTTTTACCTCAGATTTTTCAGATTCCTCTTTCATTATCATCATTCCCCCTAAAAATCATGACATTTTGATTTCGCTATTTACAATAAATTATGTGGCTAGTCTGCATTTGTCTCCAGAACTTTGAGCACATATAGTCAAAAAGATTTTTATATTAGTCCCCCATGAGTACCTCTAACTTGACACAACTCACACTGAGTCCTTCCCATGTGCTCACAGTTGTTCACAATCCCATCTGCCCTGCTGCACAAGCTGGAATCCAGAATTACCACTGCTTCCGTCTCCCTCTATTGCCACTTCCCAAGAGTCAAAGTCACATTGTACTTCCAATGGAACTTCCTAAAGACCTCAGCAACTCATCCCTGCCCTCTAATCCCCCATTTCTTCTTCTTCATATAACCATCTCTCTTCTGTGTGCTCATTAGAGAACTGAGGCTACCTGCTGTCTGATGCTTTCTGTTCCTCCTGGGACCTAAATGTGCATTTTTTTCTCAGGTTCTCTTGTATTTTTCTCCAACCTCTTCGTACTTATTCTCCTGGATATTTTCTTTGTAGCATGTGAGTGTTCAACTATCTTTATCTTCTTTCTAAGAAAAGCTCATTTACTTTCCGGTTGCTGCATGGAATCAAGAAACATGTATGTCAACCACTCTGTGGATCCAGTCAACAATTCAGTTAATTTTGCCAATTATTTTTCATTTCTTTCACTTTCTGACTTTATGTATTGTCCCTAATAATTACTGTCACCTGTTCATGCTACCAATACTTCCAATAAGAAAAAGAAATCATTCTGCCCTTATGTCATTTTTTTTATTTTTTTTTTATTTTTATTTTATTGAGTCTCACTTTGTCTCCTTAGGGACCTTTATCTATCATTTATAACCATTCTTTTCTGTGTTTTGGAGTTCTTTTACCCCACTACCTTTACCTTCAATGTCTAAGCTCCTTGTCATCCATAAATAGTAATTTTCCTCAAGCTCCATTAGTTTGTGGTAATAATGTGGGCATCTTGGAGTGCTTCTTCAAATTCTTGCTCCCCATGGCATCAGCCATATCGTAGTTAATATCAGAACTTCTTCACCCACTTCTCCAGAAATTTCTGTTCCCCAGGCATTCATCTGACAAGCTCAGTCTCTTCATGCTTTCTGCCTTATTTGAGATCACATTTCCTCAAAGTTATATAAGGAGTTCCTGGCACTATGCTAGCAGTCACTGTCCTATAAATACAAATAAACACATATGCACACATATATACTATTCATACACACATACATATATGCCTGTGTTCTCTCTTGTCTCAAAGCTAAATATCCTTGAGGTTCAAAGTTGAGTGTGGGTTCCTTAAAGTTCTCATGTTTCCAGCACCATAACTGAATTAGTCCTCAAATGTATAAAACGTCCTTCTTTCCATATATTAGTAACAATCTGTCTTCTGATAATTGAAATAGCCCTGGTTTTCTATGTTCTTTTGAATTTCATTGCATGCTGTTAACTAAGATGTTCAAGGGGCCACACCAGGAGGCAAGGGATTAGTCTTGTCAGCCTGGTCCTCCTAGATGTCCTTGAAAAATACCCTTTCCACATTACACAACACTTGAAAATACATATATCAGAGTCATCTTCAAAGATAAACAGCAATTTCTCTAACCTATAGTTTCATTTTGACTGTTGACAAGGCTGTCCTAGTAAATATATTCGTGTATCCTTTTTGTATCACCATTCACCATTCATTTATTATCCGTATCTTGACAATCTATTTATTATTCCGCTATGACTGCTTTCTCTCTAAACAACAATGACCTTAGTTTGAAAGGCAAAGAAAATGTTTCCAACTCTAGAGACGTCTGTTACTATTGTGGCATACATTTTTTTTTTGTTTCCATAGCATTACTGTGCTGTTCTACTGTACTCATTTTACAAATACTACTACTGGTGTCTACCCCAGTTAAGGCCAGGTTTACTAAATGTGAGAGCAATTTGATAGCCACTATCTAGTCAACAATGATTATAATATACTGTCACTTAAAGGTAGATCATAAATCCAAAAATGTTTTGAAAAAATTAAATATTCTCTTTAGAGTCATTGGCAAATGACATTATCTGATGGTTTGAAAAGAGCTGACCTGTGTTGCTTGAATTCAAGGTTTTAGGAACTCCTATAAATGCATTTACACACAGACCATTCTAGATTCACTTTTTTGCAGTAAAATAACTTCACTAAATGAGATTAGAATAAGATAATGCACATAGACAGAGGTTGTAATGTGAAGCAAGTATAAGAGTCAACAATACTCAGGTTTACATTTTGTAGTAAAGTAACTTTAATAAATGAGTTTTAAGAAATTATAATGAGATAATGCGGGTAAATACAGGATGAGAATCAGTAAACATTCATAATTAGTAATTTATTGGTGAGAGTCTTTAATGAGTGAGAGTACTAGTAGCAGCAGGAGTAGCTCTCCTCTCATTGTAGTAATATATATATTTCCAATAAATACATATAGTAGTAATGCATGTTTTCAAAAAACTTGAAATATATTGCTGAATTCAATGTTTCTATAATGTTAATTAAGAGTTTACATGTTTATTGGAGACTCACTATATCTTTAAATGATATTAATAATTAATTACTATTGAACCATTTTTCAAAATTTGTAAAGATTGGTGAGATGATGCATGCACAATATTTGACTGTTTATTAGTTGAAGTAACACCTGCAATTATAGCATTACTCAATTATAACTTGTTTGCACTGTTTCTAATATCCTAAGATGATACTTACCAAAGTTAACTTCAGAAATATTAAATTAGTTCCATTAACAATTATTTGTTCATCTTATTGTCTATATTGACTTAAATAGTATATTAAGTATATAAAAATTTTGAATAATTGGATCATGTGGTAACATATAGGAAACACTGAGTGAAACATAGTTTTTATTCTTGCAATTGTTATTGGTATATGATGTCAAAAGCTGTTCACTTCTACTCTTTTACTTGATCAAATCAAGAACGCAAAAATTATCTATGAGTACATATAAGCTAAATTTAACTTTTCTGAAGTTAGCTTGATAAAATAGTAAGTGCCTTTCTGAATGCTTATGAAAATAAGTCAGTGAAGTTAAGGTGTATTATTGGTATTAGTACTGTTATTTATGCTTAATGGTGTGATGATATATAAATTTGTTTCTTGAATTGAAAATCATAAGGAAGACTTTACATGTTTGCAAGATTAACCTTCTACACTCTAAATAATTTATCCACTAATGCAAAACAGGCATTCTCAAACTCTATGGTTTAAGGACCCTTCATACTTTTCAAAACACATAAGGACTCCCAAGGACTTCTGTTCATGTGAATTATATATTGTATCAATAGTATAAATATCAATGTTTATGATATTAGAAATTAAAAGCTTAAAAGACTTGAATCATTTTCCTTTAAATAATTAAATAAACTAAGCCTGCTTAATTTTAACATGTTACATATTTTTATGACAAGATAGTATTTTTTCAGAAATAAAAGCACTGTTTTGCATGTATTAATTTCTAAATGTGTATTGCTACAACAAAAGCTAAATTCCTAAATACATACATGCACTCAATTTACCGTGATGTTTCAAAGACAAAAAATAAAAAAGGAAACCTGTAATCTGAGCACTCAGGAAGTGGAGGGAGGAAAATCAGAAGCTTAAGTCCAGGCTGAGTTACATGAATTCATGTCTGTGAAACTCACAAAATATAATAAAAGTTAGAAAAAGAAAACTATTCCCATAAAGGAATTATAAGAGTCTCAGAGGCTCACAGGGTCCTTGAAGCACACTTTGAGAATTGCTGATGATACTGCTTTTTAAGTCATTAAAGTATCAATTAAAATGAACTGTGCATGCTATATTGTTATTAATACTGTTTCTATGGTTGTCGTTATCAATATTGATAATTTTCATATAGTATCTTTAAAATTTCTTCTTGTTTGTTGACTGCATCCATGGCTTCCAGGAACAAAATTTATGATCATACATATTTAGTAAAGGGGTTAAACTACTTGACAAAATTGTATCTATGCAGAGGTTTTTTGACCAAATTAATCTAGAACATTCTTCATGTCTGTTACCCATAATACACACAGCTCATCATCTGACACAGAAGATGAATGAAATAAAAGACAGCTATCAGATTTACCATTTCCTCAATGTACAGAAAGCTATACAAAAGAATGTTAGGTGTATGACTGACCTCACAGGGGCTGGTGAGGTAGCTTAGCAAGTAAAGGACCTTTTCTCTAAACCTGATGACCCAAGTTCAGTTCAAGAAGGGGGAAACCAACTCCTGAAGATTGCCCTCTTGACTATATATGCATTCTATGGTATGTTTACACATGTGCACCCCGGTAGTTGTAGCTACTGTGTGGTCCCAGCAAGGAAGAGACAGAGGTATATTTATATGTGCTAGCTCTTCCAAACCTCAGCAGAGGGTACCACAATCATGGCCAGCACCATACTGGACAAGCATCTGAGCTCAGGTGTTTTTACTGATTCAGAACTCTTCAGGTGTTCTACTGATAGCATGTGCAAATAATATGTAATCAAATATTCCCCACATAAATCCAATACCTGGAGACAATACAAAATGTCACGACCTAGGCAGCTCCTCATCCAATAGTGCACAAAGCAATTATTTTTATAAATAACTAAAAATAAACTTCCCCAACACCTCCCCACAGAGAGAGAGAGCAACACTTGGCCTCAAATATGCAAATACATAATAGTCGTCCTTGTTTCCCCCCACTTATTGTCCATTGACAAGGCTTTCCTTGGATCCCTTAAGAAGATGACAAAATCTATTAACATTAGTAAGCTCATAGTGCTCCAGAGCTGGGCTCTGAGTGATGTCAATTGTATACCAACCTTACAACCAGTGTAAGGTGCCTTCCCTAAGGACTTCAGGTGTCTCTCAGAAGGTCCAAAAGATTGTGAGAACATTTTCAGTGGACAGTTGAATCTTTATGTCGAAGTACATCTACCTCCGTAGTGATGCCTCTAGACTCTAGAGTCTAGAGGGAAGACAGACTTCTAAAAGGAGTCTCTAGCCCCAGGATCTGGTTCCCATGGTTCTGGGGAGGAGCAGAGAAGGCAAGAACTGAAGAGGGAGTGCTTTACTGCACCATCTGCTACACTTTCCAAAGGATCCTGGAAAGGTGAACTCCCAAGAACTCCCAAGAACTCTTATGTGTATTATATCTTCTATCAATAGTATAAATATTAATGTTTATTATGTTAGAAAGTAAAAGATTAGAAGACCTTGATGGATCACTTTCTTTTAAATAATGAAATAATAAGCCTGTTTAATTTTAACCTGTTACATATTTTCATGACAGTTAGTACAATTTATTTTTCAGAAATAAAAGCATTGTTTTGCAGGCTTGAATTTCTAAATGTCTATTGATACAATAAGAGCTAAATTTGTAAATACATACATGCATTCAACTTACTGTGATGTTTCAAAGACAAAAAAAAAAATGAAAATGGAAGCCTGTAATCTGAGCACTCAGGAGGTGGAGGGAGGAAAATCAGACCTTTAAGTCCAGGCTGAGTTACATGAGTTCATGTCTATAAAACCCCTCAAATACAATAAAAGTTGGAAAAAAACACCCCAATGAAAGAATTATAAGAGTATCCTTGAGGCATGCTTTCAGAACAGAATTTTCTCATGAAATGGCCTTATTCCCTGGGACCATAGCAAAGTTTGAGTGTTTCTACTCAAGTCCAAATTTTTGCTTCAAAAATCATAGTTCGAAAGATGTCTCCAAGTGTATATGTTCTTCCCTACTTCTCTACTTATATGCCTGGGTCCTGAGCTATATAGATGGGTGTGGACCAGAATCCAATAAAATCTTGCTCCATTGGTTGTGGTTTCTTACACTGACACATTGCTTTCTCTAGAGACTAAACACACACACACACACACACACACACACACACACACACACACACATACACACACACCAGAAATTCAATGTCTGGGAAAAATACTTAATCATTTTCCAAACACTCCCTTTCTCACCTTCCCAAAAATTAAATACCAATCAGCATTATCTATTTTTCCTCTTGGGTCATTCAGTCTAAGGCATTGCAGCCTGGCCTTAAGGCAGAGGTTCTCAACTTTCCTAATGCTGCAACCATTTAATACAGTTTCTCATGTTGTGGTGACCCCCAACCACAACATGATTTTCATTGCAGCTAGTCTTAGGTGACCCCTGTGAAAAGGTCATTTAATTCCCCCAAGGGGTCATGGCCCACAGGTTGAGAACCACTACCTTAATACTTCCTTGTGTGGTCACTGAAGTTAGCAACTGTCTTTGAGGGTGTATTTCTACTTCCCCTCCCATCTCACCACATAGCCCAGAGCCCCACTAGCCTATTATAGAGACTCACAGGCACAATCTGAGTTCGTCAAGGTTTTAAATTCTTGAGGATGCAGAGGATAGAATACTATGAAAACTCCCTTGGCAATTTGTTCCTGTGTATTGAGGGGAGGATACCTTTGTGGTATTCTCAAAAGCACATATGGTAACACACTACCATAGTGAGTTCTGGAAGTTCCTGGAAAGCTTCCACATAAGATCACTGTCTGCCAACTTCCTTTTTACTGATATTTCCTATCTATCAGGAATCCGGTTTATTTCCCACCCTTCCCTTCTTCTTTCCGTCCCCACCCCATCCCCTGTCATAAGCTGAAGGTACCTCAGTCTCAACCTGTTTCTTGACCTTGAAACCATGCTGTTCATGCACACACACACACAAACTTTCTAAAAAAAAATTAGTTGCTTCTGCTCATAAGTTACTTTTTCACAATGGTGAAACACAATCCAGTCAACATTCCCAGGCTACTGTAGATGGTGTACACATCATTGTTATTGCACTTTAGTAACAGTGTACTAATAAAATGAGTGGCTGATCTTAACCATATCCCTGAGGACAAATGTGAAGCTATTTCTTGGCTTAACATTTTGAGCACCTCAAACATTATTGAGCACCTTTCATGAGCCAAGATAGTTTTAGGGACTGCAAATAGAACCAAATGGGCTCAATCCATGTCTAGACATAACCATATCTTCAATAACTTGTCTCGAAAATGGAGATTCTGTATCGTTACCTCAATTCATGGGAGCCATTTTTTTCTATTGCACTGATCCTTTCAAGAAGCTGTCTGTATGCCGTGAATAGCATTCAACAAACATCAAGTCTAAATGTCTTTTAGTAAAATGCTAATGAATGACTGTGTGCTACGATATAAACCTGCTCAGTCGTTGCATATGCTGTAATGGTGTTCCACCTTTTTGTTCCCATAGGTGTTTCAGTTCCTATCCCTGTGATTGGACTGAGGGACGAAAGCAAAGTGTTCGTGAATAACACCACGTGCGTGCTCAACGACCCGAACTTTGTTCTCATTGGGTCCTTCGTGGCATTCTTCATCCCGTTGACGATTATGGTGATCACTTACTTTCTAACGATCTACGTCTTACGCCGTCAAACTCTGATGTTACTTCGAGGTCACACCGAGGAGGACATGCCTGAAATCAGCCTGAACTTTCTGAAGTGCTGCTGCAAGAAGAACGCTGGTGATGAAGAGAACACTGCAAACCCCAATCCAGATCAGAAGCCACGTCGGAAGAAGAAAGAAAAGCGTCCGAGAGGCACCATGCAAGCTATCAACAACGAAAAGAAAGCTTCAAAAGTCCTTGGCATTGTATTCTTTGTGTTTCTGGTCATGTGGTGCCCGTTTTTCATCACTAATATCCTGTCTGTTCTTTGTGGGAAGGCCTGTAACCAGAAACTAATGGAGAAGCTTCTCAATGTGTTTGTTTGGATTGGCTATGTGTGTTCAGGCATCAATCCTCTGGTGTACACTCTCTTCAACAAAGTTTACCGAAGGGCTTTCTCTAAATATTTGCGCTGCGATTATAAGCCAGACAAAAAGCCTCCTGTAAGACAGATTCCTAGGGTTGCTGCCACTGCTTTGTCTGGGAGGGAGCTCAATGTTAACATTTATCGGCATACCAATGAACGTGTGGCTAGGAAAGCTAATGACACTGAGCCTGGCATAGAGATGCAGGTGGAGAACTTAGAGCTGCCAGTCAATCCCTCCAATGTGGTCAGTGAGAGGATAAGTAGTGTGTAAGCAAGAGCCGGACAGCCTTCCTACAGGAAAGCTCTTGTAGGCAAGTTCTCTCCCTCGATTTTCCTATGGATCATAATTAATGTAAATACTGCTGTGTGACAAACAAGTGTTTTTATAAATAGCTTTGCAACCCTGTACTTTACAATCATGCATTAATAGTGAGATTTGGGGTTCTATATTTACTGTTCATGATAGATGGAGACTAACTTATTTTGATTCCTTGATGAATAATAGTGTTTGTGTTTTTCTCTCCCTTCCTTCCTTATTCTCTCCCTTCTTTGCTCCTTCTTTGCTTTCTTCCTTCCTATCTCTATTTCTTTTTTGAATGTGGAAGTGTTGATGTTCATCTCAGGTGGCATTTGCAGGAGACCAGAATGATGCACATAACTGTGGTGCTATTTCAAACCACAGCTAAATTGACAGATTCACTGGCATCTTTTCCAGGTTAACAGTAAATATGTACTTTAAATTCTCACTCTGCTCATCTACACACATAAACACAGTAAGATAGGTTCTGCCCATTGTGAAAAATATCCATCAGTGAGTCAGAGTCAGAATTTAATATTGTTGTTACACATCCGGGGTAAAATTTGACATTGTCAGGATGTTGTGTCCGTTTTTTGCTGCAATGTCTGTCCCCACACATAGTGGTATTTTAACATAGCAGCTGGTTAACCAGGACTACAGAAGTGGAAGGATGCTAAAACGATATATACACCAAACAGCTTTTCACTTCTTAAGGACAATGTTCAAATTCTGATTATTATGACAAGAAAACTGGAATTAGTGTTTTCATTCTGGTCCTTAGTAAATACCTAATTCCATAACTAAACTGGGTAATGCAATCCCAGAGTTATTTCCCAATCCAGAATTCAATATCAATTGGATTTTGATCTCAGAATTCTGGAAATTTGTGTGCTACACACAAAGATAAATTTGCATTTTGAGCCTTATTAAAATATTTTCTTAATTATGGTACCTCTATCTATAGGACCCAACTTAGCAGTCCGTTTTTAAGTAAAACTAGTATGAGAAGAGTGGATAGCCATAACCTTGGAAGTTTTACTTGATTAAGGACTACGAAATTAGGCCCTTAGAATGTGAAAAAAAAGTTATTTAAAAAGATGCTTTTATTGAACTCTGTGAAGAATAGAAATACAGAGTTTCCATTTGGATTTTCAACAAAATTTATCTCATTTTCAGATCCTTCCAAACTCTCTAGTGCAGGAAAAGGCTGCAGCTAATTTGTGAACGTGGCAAGCTCTCCATTGTAATGCAATTATTATGCGAACTTTGAATCTTTGTTCAAATATAGTGTTCTGTTCCAATAAGCACTGGCCATTCTTTCATTCAGGGGCCTGCTGCTTCTCTAAGAATTAAGTATCATTTATTGACACTGAAAACCACGAAAAGTGTTCAAACATTGCTCAAGTCAGATCATTAAGTTTATGCTGTGTGCAGAGTATACATGTGTTCACAGTAACTGTGTTTCCATGTGTGTCCATTTCAGACAAGTGCAGATACATTTCTGAAGAATTCATGATGCTCTTTCTTACTCTCAACAGTTACTTGCACGCCTCTTAGAATATTGAACTTGGTAAAGGCAGTATCTGAATTTTGAAAACTCCTGGAGTGTGTTCTCAACGTACAGCATAGATAAATTCAACAGTCTGCCACAGGGGCAGTGGGAGAGTGGCTGTATTTGGGGAAACTCAAACAGTCTCTATTTGATTTACAACACTGCCAAATGTCAATCAATTGCTTGAGCATGCCCAAACATGATACGAAAGTAAAGTCTACCTGCCTGTTAGGTCAGTTGAACTGCATGCTAAAACAACTACCTGAAATGAATGATATGATCTAATTCTTATTGAAATGAAAATGTCTGAGGAAACACAGCATGCTTTAAGCATGAGTTCTGCACATACAGATGGTGCTGTGCATGTACACCCTGTATGTTGCATAAATCCACTGATCTGTATCAATGCAAGGCAGAGTAGCTGATATAGGAGGAAGCGCTGGAGAAGACTCCTTCAGCAGTCTATAAAAGTCGTTCAGATCCGAAGTATTAGGGAAAATTGGAAACATCTGATTTCTTTCTTAACTATCAGGGCAAGCTCATAGCACATGTTTTACAGAGAAATAAAGTATAAACCACGGAGTTCCAAAAGCACTCGCAATAAGTTGAATGATAATAGCTTATAGCACATTTGTTAATAATTCTTATGTCATCAAGTAGTAGTACTTAATAGTACCCAACACAGCAGTTATCCTCAACTTGTGTGCTATTCGTAAGTTCTGTGTGGTTTGGTATGAAACATATATATTCATTTGGAAACAAATCTTACAGTTCAATGTTAAATCTACAAACTTTTATAAATGTTTTAAAACAGTCCATGTGACAAATGTAAACGTGGTGAATTTACTGTTAAATCACTTTGATGTACTATTATATATGTATACTGTTTAAGACACGTGCAACAGACTGCCGTATATTATTTCCTGTCATTTTTCTCCTATGTCAAATGGTACTTTTTGTGAATGGTTACAAAGTGTTGTCTTATTCCTGATTCCTGTATGTTACCTTCTCCTATTATCTTTGTGAGACCTCCTCTTAATTTATTAAATTTATTAAATGTTGCCTAGCATGCCGTGTGTCTTTTTTCCCCCCGTGCATCGCTTCAGTATAAAAATCTACCCCATCAATTGAAAAAGTTGGGTGGGTAGGGAGGGGAAAAAGATGTGGAAGGTCTTGGGGGAGGGGAGGATATGATCAAAATATATTTAAATTTATAAATTGCTTTAAATTATGAGCAATATGATAAACGAGTAAAGTAACTTGATTCTTTTAAACTTATAAAGGCAAACACCATCAAAAAACATCACTTTCTCTGACTAATTCTGCCTGAGTTCTAAAAGACATGAAAATAACAGGGGTGGTTAACAGAAACAGCATCAACAGTAACAACACATTCCTCATAAGAGAGTACTCACATGGCCAAATTATGCCTTCCTCCTTTCTTGAGCTTGTCAGGGGTGGAGAAGGTGTTCCCCTTCTCTCTTTGAGAATTATCATCGTTATCATGGTCTCACCAGACTCAAAGCTCCCCAAGGACAAGCAGGACCATCTATCTTACTGATGGTTGTAACTCCAACAACATAGAAGCTACTATTCTTTCAACAGTTACACAACAGGCAATAAGAAATCAGTTGCTAGGTTGTCTTTCCTCATGGCTGAGTGACTTGTAAGAACTCCTCATTCTTCAGTTATGCGATTATGAAGTATGACATTGTCACCTTAACATTGTCTCTCAACTCAGATGACAAAATGCATCAGCCTTTTCTTTCAATGCATACAATTTATAAGTGATGTGAGAGCCCAAAGGATCCTGGCCTGAGTTTAGTTCTAGGAGAAGAAAACATCAGTGTTTCAATTCATTTTTAACCATGAATGGGTTGGTTCACAGAAACTGAACAGCCACCTGAATCAGAAAAGACACTGCTAAGCTGATCAGGTTGGCCTACAACTTGCTATATAGCCCAAGCTGTCGTTAAATTCACAATCCCCCACCTCAGTCTCCTGAGTGCTGTGATTGCAGGTGTGTACCACCATGCCAGGTGCCAGAAATATCTTGCACTAATAAAGCCACTGCTTATGCCTAATACAGATAACAATAGAGAAAGGCTTGATTTATTTTTGTGTGTGTATGTGTGCATGCCTCCCTGTATATCATAGCATGCATGTGGAGGAGGAAAGATCCCATTTGGGAACTGGTTCACTGCTGCTAACTTATTTTGAGGGAGAGAATCTCTCTCGTTTCTGTCTCTGCCCTGACTACTTCCGATTACTGGTTAGCAAACTTCCAAGATTCTGGCTGATTCGCCTATCTCAACCTCCTGAGTCTCATTGAGGTTACAGTTATGTGCCATCACTTCTGGCTTTTCACATGGATTTTAGTGATAAAACACACATCATCAGACTTGTTCAGTAAATGATTTACCCACTGAGTCATCTATCTAGTCCAAGTCTTCAATTTTTTTTTTCATATCCCAATAATGGAGCCACTACTACTACTGAAAGGAAAGATAGGCAGAAAACTGAAGTAGCTCAGTCCATAATCCTGAACAACTTTTACAAGCAGAAACATAGAAAGTGTCACTTATCATCAAATAGTAGTGCTTTTCCTGCACCCACAGTTTCTGGGCTCCCACTTAACCTAGTGCATCTCCTACAACTGAGATTCATTTCTCCTTGCACATTTTCCCTACACATGTGTGAAAAGACTACCTAGAAAGCTGAACATGCTGGGAAGTGGTATTCATACAAACCTACAGGAGTCTATTGTATCAAAGCAATTCTCAAATATTATGTGTCCTGTAGCGCATTCACAACACCAATAACTCTAGAATAAAGAACTCATTGTACTCCCTTTTATATAAATCCTGGAATGAAGATAACTGTGTGATGTGCTAATGTGTTATTTTGGGATCTGTATGCCTAGAGGAAAGGGAGAAAGTTAGACACAGTGCCACACTTGCAATAAAGATGTAGTCCCCCGTGTATCTTTAAAGGAGAATGTACAATAAATCATCTAATTTTCTTTGAAAATGAAATGGAATTTTGTAAAAAAAAATTCACAAAGATAAACGCACCAATGACTATCACTTCCGGACTAATTTTGCATGTGCTTGTCCTTTATAAAACCAGATACAGTGATAAATACATGATACATGACGCCTAAATGGATCATGCGCTTCTTTGAATTTAGCTTACCCCTTCAGACTTGTTCAGGTGGACGTGAGAGGGCCATTCCATGATATTTCCCCTGTATCCAGGACAGATGTGTGACACTATCCTAGGCTGCTGTCTACAACATTTGCAACTACCTGAAAACTGAACGCAATCAGCTCCAACCCTCACAGCACATACGGAATAGATCTTTTGCCATTAAAGGGGAACCTTGGCAGAGTAGTACAGTATCCATGACAAAAAGAATATGTATTTGATAGAAAACAATTCATCAATCAGGACTTGGTGACAGAGGAACTCAAAACCAGACTGAGATACATAGCAAATTTCAGACCACCCTGGGAAACTCAGCAAGACTCTATCTAAAAATGAAATTTTATAGATAAGTTTGGCTAGGACTCAGCAGTATAATGCTTGCCTAGCATGCAGGAGAGCCCTAGTTAACTCTCTAGCACCCTTCCCCAGCCCTTCCAAAATCACCACTACATGGATGTGCATTCGCAACTCTGAAAATGAGTGTGTGGAGTTTCTATATCAAACAACTGAATCTCAGAAGACATCAATTCTGTGGACCAAAAATAAAATCAACTTTAGGGGTACAAAGAGAATAATGTTATTGTGGGGTTAAATTGAAAGAACAAATATTCAGTCTTCAGAATGTGCTCTACTTTTTATAAAATGGCAACATCACTTATAATTATAACCCATAAAAGAGACTGGAAATTCCACTTGCTAGGAATTGACTGGTGCTAGAAAAAGTTAAGCCGTCAAGTATGAAAAGAGTTTGAGTTTTGAGAAAAGGATCCAGAAGGCCAGCAGAGGTTAATTATATTTCAAAGGCAAACGTTCATGTGGGAAGGAGTAGGGCAGAATGAAGTCTAATTAGAAGTGTTCTTCTAGCCTTGCTATATATTCCAAACCAATTGCATATAATATACATACACATACACATATACATTTCTAACACTAAATGGAACTCCCCTGGTCGTGGATGCAGTCCGACAAAACTGTCTCCTCAATTCAAATGTCACTTAAAGTATTGAGTATGTCAGATACCCACATTTTTGTCAGAATTGCTTATAAATGAGGGGTTCTCAAGATCCTTTCCTTAGGCTTTACAAAATTCTTTAATGGCTTCCAAAACCTCACTGACACAAATCACACCTGCTTACCAGATTACTATAAAGGAAACTAACAAGTAAGAATCTAAGGAGACAGCTCAGTGGGTAAAGTGCTTGCCTTATAAGCATGAAGATCTGAGATCAAATTCCCAGAGCCCATGTAAAGCATTGAACACGCATCTGTAATCCCAGTGCTCTTATGGGGAGATGGGAGGAAGAGACGGAAGGAGATTTTGGATCAGCAGAACTGGCATAAGCAGCAACAAACAATAAAAACAGCCCCCCCAGTCTTAAACAAGGTGGAAGATGTGGCCCAACACCTACGGCTGTCCTATGACCTCCACACACACTGGCACACATTCACATACACACAGAGAGTGGGAGTGCATCCTTGTACCAAAAAGTAAAAATAAATTAAGGAAATGAATTGCGCCTTTATATAGAGAGAAGGGTATTTGTGAACCTCATTTCTCTGCTAAACCTAATCTTCCACTTGATTTTAAATTTAATCTCAGATCCATTCATATCTGCATGGCTTAAATATAACATTATCTCTATTGTTAACTTTGTCTTTAAATCCATCTATGTAATCATACTTCTGTTCTTAGATTTAAAACAAATTCTAAACCTATTTCCCCTAAATTCTAACATTATCTCCCTGATCTTGCATTTTGACAAACTCAAACCTTACTCCAATCCCATCAAGACCCCCATTGTCAGCTTAAGTTCTCCTGCTTTTAAGCACTACATAGGGGTTAAATATGCTTACTTCTAACATTACACCTAAGAAAAAGCACTAGCACTAATTATTTTGAAACATATTCTTTCTGTGAAGGTCCTCTGAAGATTGACTGGAAGACACAGAAAAAAAGTTATCTTCAAACTTTACACCAAAGCCAGCTTCACTTGGCCTGATACTTTCTTACTTGTTCCAGAGTAGAAGAACTTTTTAAACTGTTAAATCCATAGCAATCTTCATCCCCTGAAGACTAACAATCCTCCAAACACAAATATGCTTTCAGGTAGAGTATTTGGTACATTAAAAATACCTGCTTCTCTCATTGACAAAGAAACCTGGCCCCCTGATTGACAAGCCCAGTTAGATTAACGCTAAGATGATTGTATGTAATGTGAGTAGGTTAGAATGCTCAAGTCTCCACCTAGACCTGAAGTTAAACTCAGAATTCAGTCTTTTGACTAGGAGGAAATAACCTCTTAATGAGCCTTAACATAGCTATACATACCCTACATTTTCATATGGAATTTTAAATCATAAGGAAGAACAATTGTGATTCTTCCCTTTCTAGTGTTACAAGAGAAATGGGTGATGGGTTCTAAAATGGACTATGATGGAGTGGAGACCTCCATCACCAATGATCTCCAAAATCATTGGTGTCTAGCTACTTTGACAAGATTCACTAAATATCTTACTAAAACGATTAAGACCTTGTTAACATATTTAATTAATAAGTTACTGTGTGTTTCTTATGTAAAAATCAAGATTAATCCTTCTCAACCAGAGTCTAATTTCTTTGTAAGAGAACGGGACATAGTCAACAAAAATGCTCAAAGGATAAAACAAAACAACATGCTACAGTTTGGATCCTGAATGCTCTCCAAAGGCCCTGTATTAGATGCTTAGTCCATAGGGTAATGTTGCTGGAAAGTGGTAGAACCTTTAAGAAGGGAAATCCAGTGGTAAGTTGTTTTACTTTTTCAATTAGTGTGATAAAATTAGTGTGATCAAAGCAACTTAAGGGGAATGGAGTTTGTTCTGCTCCATGGTTCCAGAGTGCAGTCTCTCAGAATAAAAATGCAGGTCAGAGCAGTAGGTTGGTTGGAGAAGGAGATAATATGAAGTTACTCTTCAAAATAAGCTTTATTAGGAAAGAGAGCCTGACACCTATGGGGTGGACTGTGATTCAGTTTAGCATTGAAGTGAGCATTCTATTAAGAAAGAT
The DNA here is from genome assembly GCA_026225945.1 of Cricetomys ansorgei. Taxonomy (NCBI): domain Eukaryota; kingdom Metazoa; phylum Chordata; class Mammalia; order Rodentia; family Nesomyidae; genus Cricetomys; species Cricetomys ansorgei. The sequence continues at coordinate 16,774 of JAMJFZ010002884.1, read as the reverse complement.
AAAGCATCATACCACATGCAACATAATGGGATCTTGAAAGGAGAAACAGAGCTGTCACTTTGAAATCCAGAGAAGATTTAGTTTAGAAAAGATAGTCACTGAGTATGACATGATGTGTTCCTGAAGGAAGAGGTTGCCTTCGTTTACCCAGGAAAGATAGCCAGCTTATTTTGGTAAGACAGGAGGAGCCTTCAAGTTCCTTCAGAAAACCCAGAGAACAAGAATGGCAGAAGTCCCACGCAATGTAATATTTAGTCTAGATTGGTATTCATGTAAAGAACATGGACCATAAACATATCTTACAGCTGCACATAGAAGAGAGCTAAGCTAGCTCACAACACAGCTTCAGTGGGGGAAAGCAAACTCCCTAGGACAAGGAGTGAGGATGCAGGATAAATCCCTTCTCCCCAAAAGTGCATCTTAGAAAGCAGAATTCCTCTCCCTCAAAACAGCTATAAAATCTACAAATGTCAACCTCTGACCTACCTCCTCTGAAAGAAAGCTGTGAGACCTTCATTTCCTAAGAACTATATCATGTCCATGATAGAAAGGAATGGCACACAGTAGCCGCAAAAGAAACCAAATAAACTGGTCTTCTAAGTTCTTCCAGGTTTGTTGGCATTAGATATTTTTGTCCAATCACATTTCTATGTGGCTTTACATTTCTTCAGTGAACCTAACCTTAGAAATATACTTCTCCAGGGTCATTGAATTTCTATTTCTGAAGTCTCACTAGTCACAGAAAACTTTGATTAAATAAATGTTATATTTTTCCCTTTTCACTCTATTGATTGTTACAGGAACACTGGCCATTAACTCAGACCATACCCTTTTGTCTAATCACTGTCCCTGTCTCACAGAACCTAAGTATGTAATAGATACTTTCCCATCTCTGTATATCGATATGACTTATACTGAAGTGTCTTTGTCACATAAAACTGTAACTAGACAAAATTTGCTATAATTTTTCTCTCATTAATCTGTTCTTTGTCATACAGGTACCATCCATGACACTTATAATCAGGGTAATATCTCCCTTCTACTCTTACATAGCTAAAATGTGGGGCAACTACAAGTCAGTCTCACCTGATTACAGACTTTACATACACACACACACACACACACACACACACACACAGCGGTTAGTACTACATTCTTCCTTTTAATCTGTAGCACCAGGATTTTTCTTTATCTTCACAGTTTTTAAAATAAGTGCAATCAATATTTCAGGAAGTTGTACCTGATGTGTGTTTTCTTTCAATTTTTAAATATTTTCATATGGTTTTTGAGGGATAACCAATAGTTTGTGGCTGATAGAAAGGATGGAGAGTGACAGCGGTGACTAGGCATAGAAGTGGGCTAACGGCGTTGTTCCAAAACTGGCTAGTGTTGATAGTAGCACAGCTCTACAGACCTATTAAAATTATTCAGGTATACACTTGAAATGAGTGTTTATGTTCCATGAATGCTCTGTGAATAATACATTCTGATAAATACTAAATCCAAAGATGCAACAATCCTGGTTTGGGCCACCTTTGAGAAAATCATAGCTTGCATTGTCATAGAGCCTATGATGGTTGTATTTCTCCTCCTCCTCCCTCTTCCTCCTCCCCCTCCTCCTTCTCCTCCTCCTCCTCCACTACTATTACTACTGCTGCTACTACTACTACTACTACTATTACTACTTCTCCTTCTCTTCCTTCTTTTTCTCCTCCCCCTCCTCTTCTTTTTATTCTTTATGACATTATTCATTTTGTGACTTTGAGTACATGCTCATTCAAATGTGGAAGTGTTCTCTCTCTCTCTCTCTTTCTCTCTCTCTCTCTCTCTCTTTCTCTTTCTCTTTCTCTTTCTCTCTCTCTCTCTGTGTCTACATGTGCACACCAGAATTCAGTTCTCTATGCAGAAGAGGAGACAGAAAGACTATAAGAGCCAGAGGAGATGAATGACACCATGGAAACAAGGCCTATCTAGCATAACCTATCTAGCATAACAGGACTGACACATATATGAACCCATAGACTGTGGCAGCATGTAGAAGGCCTGAATAGGTCCAAGCTAGATGAAGTCCCAGTACTGAGAAGGGGAAGTGGATAAGTGCCTCCACCCCTAATCAAAATTCTGTCTGCAATTGACACCTGCTTGCAAAGGAAAAATTAGTCTTCTCTAATGGAATCTCACTGGGTATACAAACCACACTCAAGAGCAGGCCCCATGCCCAGCAGTAGATGATCAATGCAAAATGAACTCAATGGTATTTTGGGATGTTTTTTTTAATCTCATGATGCTTTGTTTGACCTTTCATAAAACCTTACTGGTCTTTTGCTTGTATATTATGGTTTCTGATTTCGTGTGTGTGTGTGTGTGTGTGTGTGTGTGTGTGTGTGTTACAGAATGGCTACAAAGGGTTAAACAGACAAAGACTTAACAAAGGGCTGAGAAGAACCGAGGAACTAATAGCAATGTAAAATGGTCTTGGTGGGAGTCAGATATAGAACTGAACTGAACTGTAGAACTGGACAGGCTGCTGCAGCTCATGTCTGCTTTCATAGTCACTCTGCATAGAACTGAAAAACTGAAGGGCCGGATTGAATCTGGATGGGAATACAGAAGCATGGGCCGATGGCAGTTTGAACAAGCCTTGTCAACAATAGGGATAGAGCCCATTAAAGCTCCTGGGATAGTTTGAAGTTTTGTCTGTTAGTCCCTTGATATGTATGAACCAAGTGGTCAGAGAATAGCTTCTCAGTACTAGGTGTTGACATCTTTATAGAATCCAGGTGAAGGAATTATACCCTTTCCTTGGTCTGATGTACCTAAGAGGTTCTCAGACATTTTTTTTTATATTACTTCAATGCACCCATGTGCCCTACAGTCCTAATTTATGCCAATAAATTTATAGAGTAGTTCCTTTTCTCCTCCAAGGAATAAAAGTGATTGATGAGTTGTTATTGTCTGGGTAGTGCCAGACAGATGTTGCCATTCCCATGCCTACCCATGTATGAAATCATCTTCAATCCTCAAAATGGAGTCAAACGCTGCACATAAAATGGAGTCTCTCTGGGAAAAGCACCAGCTTGATATCCAAGTGGGCTAAAAGAAGGAAAATTAATAGCTCAAAGGGCAATACTGTACAAGTGGTGGAGGATTTTATAAGACATATTTTGGGGGTTTTTTTGGAGGGGATTTTTTTTAATAAATCATTGTAGCTCATTCAGCATATCCACATGGCATGAGCTGTCTTGAGCATGCTCTGTTATATGTAGTTCTGTGCATATGTTGTTCTATATATAACTTCCACATAGCATGTTTCATTAGCATCTTAAATCTCCATGAAATAGTATGCATGTAATTATTATAATGTATCAGAGATCACATTTATATACTCCGGAGTACTTCTGACTTGCCCCAGTGACTCTAATCAGTTCTAATTGGCCTCAACAGAGTAGAGCAGATGGGGGGGCTTCCATCCTTTCTTCTTCTTGGTCAACAGCTTTTTTCTCACATGCTAAGTTTGCGGTCTTTGTGTGAAGATTTCTGGATCCTGTCTTCCATCCTATTCTCTTGCCTAGGGAGCATTTTCCCCTTTCTTTGCTATTCCTCCTTTACAAGGGATTTGGCATGGTGTGTCATCAGGTTGGCATACTGTCTCAGGGTATTGAAGGCATCTGGAACACACAAATCTGGGGGAAAAGAAAGAAAGAAAAGAGAGGAAGAGCCACATGTCAAAAAGAAATACCAGGAATATAATTCAAGTAAGATTCAAGGTCAGAAGGTATTTAAATGTGCCACTTAGTGGAAGAAAATAGATAGGCAATTTTTTAAGGCTCCATTGGCTCTTTTACTCCTCTTGACAAGGTATTTCAATCTTTACATTGTCCCGCATTTATCTCAGAATGAATTTATTCTCTAAGTCATAGTTGATTAATCATTATATCTACCGATACCTTGTCCTGAAGATATGAACACGACATGCCTGATTCCAGATGGGAAATGACTTATAAAGAAAAAGCCTCAACCACAAACACCTTTGGAATAAAACCTGAGTAATTTTGTTGAGAAAAAGCAGCACTTATGCTAAACTTAGCTGAAGTCCTCTATTAAAATGATAACTCATGCCTTAAGAAGGAAGGTGCACAAATGCAGAATCTTCACTGGCCTTAGTTACAAAGTTAAAAACTGGTCTATCTCTAAAACAAGCTTAGTTTTGGAAGATTTCATCTGAGAGTCCTCTGTTGGGTTAGGGTTTGGGGAGAAAGCATACTATTTTATATTCCATAAATTATAAAGTGAGGTAAAAAATTATGTTAGGAATCATCTCAAAATTTCCAAGTTAACTCTTTCTTAAAATTTAATTTTCCTGAGATCTTAGTATTGTAGTGTATCAGGCGCTACATTTACCTAACTAAATGGAATTGCCTTTATTCTGTATATAGCAGTAACAGCTTTAAAAGTGGTTAGTACATGTCACAAAAATACAGATTTTGAATAAAGACTTTTAGAATTATTGCTTATTTACCAATTAAAAGCATATATATATATAATGATCACAGGTTTAACTGAAAAAAGATTCTTAAAAAATCACAAATCTCATACATATTTTACATTAAAATCTTAATTTTAATTTTATTTTGAAGTGAGCATGAGTAAAGCAAAACTTGTCCCGGCCCACGGGATCTGCAACAAAGACTCTAGGAGAGGGCGTGGGAATGGGAGTATGGGTCAGGGATGCGAGAGAGATGGGCGGCAAATCTGATATCTGATCAAGACTTCAATTTGTTGAATACAAGTACCAGTATTTATAAGAAGTTCTCAGGTGGGGAGGGGAGAGGGGAATGCATAAGCAGGTTGCTACGGTAACTCTATCTAGCAGGTGGACTGGTCTATCCGGTAGTGTTAGGATGTCCCAGAGCAATAAGGAAGTAATGCAACTGTAAGATTTTCTCTAGGGGTTTCTTGTATAATCTTTAAGGGTGGGAACGTCCCATAGAATGAGGAAGCAATAAAACTGAATTAGTTAAGCAGGCAGTTTCCCAATACTGGGCAGCTTTAGGCTATCTGACCTTGTCCGAACTCTGTCCATAAAGGCCAGAGAGAAACGAGACTTTTAAAAAGTGGGGTTCCTTGTATTTCAAGCCAGCGTATCCAGAGGGACTCCTTCCCACAAAAACTTTCCATTACAGAGTTATTGGAAACATAGCCTTATGTAGCTCAGGCTGGCGTTTTGTTTGTTTGTTTTGTTTTTAGGGTTTTTTTTGGTATTTAGAGACAGGGTTTCTCTGTTGTAACTCTTGCTGTCCTGGAACTTACTCTGTAGGCCAGGTTGGCCTTGAACTCACAGAGATCCATCTGCCTCTGCCTCTGCCTCACGAGTGCTGGGATTAAAGGCGTGCACCACCACTGCCTGGCTCCAGGCTGGTTTTGATCTCACTATGTTTTCTAGGCTAGCCTTACACTCCTAGCTACAGCAGAGAAGGCATGCAGGCAGAAGCTTGAGGTGGTTCATGGCATTTTATCTACTGACTGAGACAGAGAGAAAAGGAGGCTGGTGCACAGCTCATGTTATACTTTTCATTCAGTCATGAACTTCAATCCATAGAGTGATGCTGCCCATACTTGGTGGAAAAGCTTCTTACTTTGATGAACACAACCTAGAAATTCCCCCACAGACATGCTGGGAGTTTGTTTCCATAGTAATTCTAAATCTTATCAAAGTGAGCAACTAGAGTAACCATCACATAAACCAAGAAGTCAGGAACCAGATATGTGGTATCATACTTTAAAAAAAACTATTTTTCCTTACCTATTTTAGGCATAGAATACAGAAAAGGAAAACCAAATAAAATTAGGTATGTTGAGTTTAAACTTTTTGATTCTACAAGCAGAGCACATTGGTCCATGCCTGTAATCTCAACACTTGGGAAGCCGAGGAAAGATGGTATAAGTTCAGGCTTACCTGAACTACATATTAAGATCCAGGCTAGTCAGAGATATAGAGTGAAACCTTATCTCAAGAAATAAAAAAGAGTTTTGATAGTGGGTCTTAAATAACAATTAGTTATAAACTCTTTAGGGTTTAGTTTATGTATACACTTGACATATAGAGACATTTTTAGATTTCTGAGGATTTCTTGACAAATTTATAGTTGTATGTACATATAGCTATACACTATCTTTTATAGATAAAAGCTAGTCCTGCATATTCACTAAAGATATAAGAAATATCATGGTGCATGTGTGGAGACCAGGGTATAATTTCCTGGAGTCAGTCGCCACTTTCCCTTTCATAGATTCTGGAGATTGATCTCAGGTCATCCTGGTGAGAACAGAAGATAGACACTGGTAAAGTAGTGTTGTGGAAGTTTATTTTTAGTTGTGTTTAAAATAATTGTTTTTGTGCACTATTGGGAAAAAGGATGCATAGGCCTTGGCAATTTGAATTGTCTGCAGGCGTTGGATTTCTGAGTGGGACGTTTGATTGCTTATGATCTGCACCTGAGGAGTTCTGAACCAATAAAACACACCTGAGTGCAGATGCTAGGGGTTCCTCTGTTGATTGAGTATGGTGCTGACCAGGACAGTGGTTCCCTCTGCTGAGGTCTGGAAGGGCTTCCACAAAAATACTTCCATGTTTTCTTGATAAGCCCCCACAGCAGCTGAACAACTACAAAGCAGGACAAACACATCAAAGTAGCAATTCTGAGAATGTCCTTGTTAGAGAGTAGAAATGCCAGAAGAAAGTACTGGTTCCCGTTACTTCGGTGTCTCCCAAGTAATTGCCAGTGTCTGAAGGCTATATGTGAATACAGGACTGAAACTGAGAAGAGTATGTAGACACCTGGATGGCCCAACTAGACTGATCAGCAGTTTCTGGCATATCACTTTAAAAAGGCCCAGACTAACAGCTCAATGGTGCTTTCCTATGACCCTCGTGCTGTATAAAAGTTCTGCACTTTTATTCCCCTCCTACTCTTCCTCCCCCTCCTTCTCCTTTTCCTCCCCCCTCCTCCCTCATTTCCCTTCTCTTCTCTCCCCCTGCCCACACTCTGTGGCCCATAAATTTCATTTTTCAAATTCATGAGACAGAGAGCTGAAAGCCACTGGCTTCTGGTGGCTTTGGCTCAGGTTTCTAGGCCCCTAGTTCCAAAAAGTTTCTATTCTCAAAGATATCTCAATATTTCCCATATCAATCAGGCTTGAAGACAAGGCAGCTTTATCTACTGAGCCATCTCCCCAACCCCAAACATCTTATTTTTTTTAATGAGTGATCTTATTTTTCAAACTAGTTTTGATTTGTTGATTTTATGCTCTGAATTCAACATGGAATTGAATTTATAATTATGAATTTTTAATGTAAATGTCATTATCTTTGATTTCAGACTGATGATTTCTTACTTTCGGTTGTGATTCAGGAAGGTAGTTGACATGTACTTATGGCCTACAGAGAGAGAGAGAGAGATACACACACAGACACACACACACATACATGAACACACACATACACATGTGCACATATGCACAGTCACAAATGCATTACAAGAAAAAGATTATACTAAAGTAAGGAAGATCCACAACATATGTCTGACAATTAAATATTCTGGCTTTCTGAACTTGTTTGACTATCTATTGACAATAATTAAATTGATTTTTAAGATTTTACATTTTATTTTCAATAGAAGAACTTAATAACTAGTATTTTTTCCCTATACTCCATAAAGGGAACATTAAAAATTTATATACATGAATGATTTCTGGGCAATGAGATATTTAACTTTGCAGTTATGTGTGTGCATGCATTTGTTGCCATTATTAGTGTTTTAAATTTTTTATCTTAATATTCTCTCTCTCTCTCTCTCTCTCTCTCTCTCTCTCTCTCTCTCTCTCTCTGGGGGTGTGTGTGTGCACATGCACACATGCACAAGCACACATGTACCATGAAAGGCATGTGGAGGTCAGAGGACTACTTGCAATAAGGTTCCCTCCTTCCAACATAAGAATTCTAGGAATCAAACTCAGATTGTCAGACTAGGCAGCCATCATTTTTTCTCACTGAGCCATTGCATCAGCCCCTGGAATTAAAAATATATATCAAATCAGATAATATGGAGGATTCTGGTGTTAGGCTGTATGAATGCTTGTGAGAGTTTGTCAATCTTACTTCTTTCTAGGATAAGAAATAAGTTCAGCATGGGCCACAGTCTACATATCATTTAGCTTGCAAGCAGGATTTGTTAAGTGCCTTCTGAAAAATTAGAACTTACAGTGAAGAATGTGACTAGCTCCTCAAGATGCTAATTCTGTACAAATAGTGGTAACTGACGACTGTAATCTCAGCATAAAATAGGAGGATTAACATGACTTCCAGGCTGACCTGGACTACATAGAGACCTTCAGGTAAATCTATGCTACAATAGGAAGCCCTGCCTTTATCTTTATTTAAAACTTATTTTTTTAAGCTGCTTTTGTTTTTCCTACTCCCTGAATTATCTCCTTGTAATTTTTACTTCGTTTTACTTCAATAAGCATAGATATGAAAGTGATAGCAGACAATTCCCACTGCCATATTTCGTTACATTCTTTATATGTCTAATACTTTCTAATACTTATCAAGGATTTGCTCAGGTTGTTATACGCCTTCAATTATTTTAATAGGAATTTCAGAGCAAGAAGTATTCAATATGTGGGATGTCTTAAATGAGTTTTATTAAAACTGCCACAAATAGAATTCCCAAGGGAAAATATCCCACAGAAATTAAATGAATAAACAGCACAATTTGCATGAGAACTATATTCCAAATATTTTATTCTATTTTACAAATATTTTATAAAATATTTCACAAATATTTTATTCAGAATTTAATATTGTTTTTTGAAACTTACCAGAAAATTTTATGTATATGATATATTTTCTACCATTCTAAATGAAACAATTAAAGCAGTCATGGAAAATTTACCAAAACACAATAAATATAACTCACTTTAGAGTACTGAGATAAAGATATAAAGCCCGGTAGTGATAGTACATGCCTTTAATCCCAGCACTCAGGAAGCAGAGTCAGGCGGATATCTGTGAGTTCCAAGACAGCCTGGTCTACAGAGTGAGTTCCAGGAGAGTCTGGTCTACAGATTGAGTTCCAGGACAGCCTGAGTTACAACAAAGAAACCCTGTCCAGAAAAACAAAAAAAACAAAATACTAACAGCAACAACAACAAATATATATTGACCCTCCTAACACAACAAGGGGTAAAAGGGCATGGAACTATATATTTACAGATTCTGAATATAACTGGTTACATTTTGTTCATTCTTTATACTACTAATAAATAAACCTAGTCAGCAACATCGCCCGTTCGAAGCAGAATTAATGAAGCATGGTTGACATGATTATGATTAACAGCAAGTGTTTGCTAAACCCTTTAACCACTGAGGGATTAGAACTCCTGGAAAAGTTCATCTTTTATCTTCAAATTATTTTAAAAAGTCTCAGTGGTAAGTAAAAGCTGGTAAACTTTATAATTGTCCAAATTCTTTCCATGTGAAGTTTGAGGAATGTTGAGAGACACCAATAACAATTCAAATGTAATAAGTACTCTATTATATAACAAAGTCATGTAAGGGAACTGAAACAGTCAAGTCCATGATGCTTGCATGATGACCCTAATCCTGAGTTCTCATAAATGTTGCAGTTTCACATTTTATGAGGTGACCCAGACTCAGGCTTGACAGTTTGCATGATTAATTCCATATACAAAAGAGAAGCTGCATTTCAACAGTGCTCTTGGTACAGCTTGTCCAATTACTCTTGGTTCCACCAAGACACACAGGCTGACTGCTGAGAAGAAGCTGCAGAGCCCTGATGGCCTTGGATGAAGCTCCTAAGTTCTTTCATTGTGAACTCTCCGAGAACCAATAAGGTCAAGCTGGTGCCTACATAGAACTGTCACTCCCATGTTCTAGTGTCTTTTGTGTGTGGAAAGGTACTATGTAAACTACCAAGAGAAAAATGTAAACACCAACCCAGACACAAAACCCTTAATTTACAAGTGTGTCCAGCTTGCAAAAAATGGTAGGGAAATGGTTGCACAAAGCTTGTTGGAGCAACCAGCCAGCATTAGATCTGACTTAAGGAACACTCCACAAGATGGAATGCTACCCAACACTGTGTGGGTGGCCAAGAACCAGAGACTAAGAGAGCCCAGAGATCTAGAGTAAAAATGAGTGACAAAATGACTTCCAGTGATATTGTGCTGTACTCGTAGATCAGTGCCTTATTTGGCCATCATCAGAGAAGATTTCCTGCTGCAGCAGATGGGAACAATTATGGAGACTGCCAGCCAGACTTTAGAGAGAGAGAGAGAGACAGACAGACAGACAAACATCTTGGAATGCACAGCTCTAATTGAGATGTCTCCATCAAATCTCTTCCCTTAAGCACTCAGCACCCTGCAAAAGAGGAGGCAGAAAGAGTGTAAGAATCAGAAAGGGATGGAAGACACCAGAGAACAAATCTCTCTAAATCAACTGAGCCAAGCTCATATGAGCTCACAGAAACTGACAAAGCAAGCACAGGGCCTGCATGCTCTGTACCTCGTTCTCTGTCCTCTGTATGTGTGTGTATGTGTGTGTGTGTGTGTGTGTGTGTGTGTGTGTGTGTGTGTGTGTGTATTCTCTTGGGCTCTTTTCCTCCTGTGTGTTTGCCTTGTCCAACTTTGATATGATTTTTCATACCATATTTTATTTTGTTATGTTTTGATATCTCTTAGAAGCTCATTCTTTTCTAATGAAATTCAGAAAGGGAGTGGATTCAGATGGGAGTGGATCTGGGAAGAGTAACGGAAAAGGAAATCATAATCCATAATAGGGATGTAGTGAATGAGAAAATAATCTATTTTCAATAACAGGAGAAAGGATATATATATATTATATATATATATGTTTCATACTGTTAGAAACCTGAAAGGATTTCATTTCCTATTTGATACTTACAAAGCATTTGCATGAAAAGTGCTATGAAATACCAATGTAAATTTTTGTTGGAAATTCACAGCAAAATTGACATAAGCAATTTTCTAAAATATTAGCTTTGCACCTTCATTTCAGGACCAAGAGGAATTATAAGCCTTTACATTTTCTAGACATAGAAAATAAAAAAAGATTTTGTAAAATCAAGTAACTATCCCAAATTCTTATGTGAATGCACCTAAATCATTAAGTAAAAACAAAAATAGTATGTATACTTGAATATAACAAGTTATATTATCATTGACATATTTTATTACACTTCAATCTACTGTTTTTAGAAATTTTTTATATGTATAAATTTATATGTATGTATATATATATTCATCAGTGGAAACTGAGTCTCTATTTTATTTATTTGTTTGTTTGTTTGTTTATTTTTGGTTTTTCAAGACAGTGTTTCTCTGTTGTAACTCTAGCTGTCCTGAATCTCACTCTGTAGAGCAGGATGGCCTCAAGCTCACAAAGATCTGCCTGCTTCTGTCTCCCGAGTGCTGGGATTAAAGGTATGTGCCACCAGTACCCAGCTGAGTCTCAATTTTTTAATACAGAGTGTTGATTAGAATTAACTAGCACTGAATGATAATAATCTATATTGACACATTATCACTCTGTCAAGAACTTATTCAAATTTCTCTGTGATTTGTGCCCCTAATAAATATTTTGTTTCCTTAAAATTTACAATATCCATACATGCAATCAAGAGCAAGGCTCTTTCTAAGTAACTTCATATCCCAGTAATCACATATATAAAGAGGTAATCATCATTATACTGATCTTATATAACCTTTAAGATCATTCCAGACAGATGTGCATATGTGCAGTATTACTGTGTATAACTTTCAATTAGAAAATGTACTGCATGCTGCAAAACAGTGTCTTCTAGATATGACCATTGCACTCATGAACTCACTGAAGCTGTGGCTACCTACATAAGCCTGGACCAGTCAAAACCCCATGTTGTAGGAGAAAGGAATTCAGGAGGCCTTGCTCCTCTCATAAGGAATATTGGCAATTAATGGTTTTTCTAAGTAGAGAGTGCCGTTTTCTTCAGTGCTATATCCACTAATAACTTCTTATGCTCCAGTAAATAACCTCTCACCTATATTCATGCAAGCAGCTCTAATTAAACTCAGTGACTCACACACAAATGGAGGATATTAAAAAAAAAGGAAGGAGGCTTGTTGAGAAGAACAGCTTTGCAGGGAGATGGGAGTGAATGAAAGGCTATGGGAGTGAAACCAACCAAACCCCATTTTATAAATATATAAAATTGTCAAAAGATAATCATTTTTAAAAATTAAGGGAAGGTACCAATTAGAGCTTTTGTTTTTGTTTTGTTTTGGGCATTTATTTCTTATTTGTTGAGATGGGATTTCACTCTATAGCCCAATCTGGCCTGGAACTTACTATGCAACCTAGGGTGACCTGAAACTTGCAGTGATCCACTGGCTGCAGCTTTCTGAGCACTGCAATGGCAGGCATGAACCACCCACACTTAACATTTTTCAGTGCTTCGTTCAACATTAATAGTCCAAAAGATTTTTAAACTAATTGTTAGACTATACGTCTCTGCAGGTACATAAAATCAAGAAGAACAAACATGTTTCATTCGATTGTATAGAACTAATAAACATGTATTTTTATTTTTAAAATTTATGTTTGAAAATTTTTACATGATTATTATATGCTTTGATCAAAGCCACTCCCACTACCTCTGCTCCACCTCCTCCCATTCCTCCCACCACCACTTTTCTCTTTCAGCATTATGTAGTCTACTCTTCTTTAAATTGAGTTCCCTTAATGCTGCCAGCATATTCACTGGCCATCCACTGGAACTTAGTAACATATTTTAATAGTCTCTAATGTAAATTTAGGAGTTTCCATTAAGTTGCTAGTAGAATTCTGTCCTAAATATGCTTTAATGTGTATTTTTTTTAATTTATGACCCAATGCTGGTGAATCATCATTTGCTAGAGATGAAATGTAGATTAATAGAAGTTATACATGCTCTATATTGTTAAGTATTTATTGTTCTTTAAATAGAGTTTACCAGTTCTTCTGTTCCCTCAATTTCTTGCCAACATTATGACTAATAATCCAAAATCAGTTCTTACCACAACTAATTAAATTAATAAAAATACTATCTCAGTTTTTTTCTTCCTTATTTGGTTTCAAAGGTGATGCAACTAAATAGCCACCCAAATATCTTTTTTTTCCGTACCAATGCATTAGTCTGTAATTATCTGTGGGCCCCTTTGATATTCTCTCATTCCTGATATTCTTAGTTAATTTTACATTTAAATTGTATTTTGTTTACCAACCTTTTCATCCACAGATTTTTACTTTATAATTAAAATATGTTTTTATGATTTATCTTTCAGATGTTAGTGATTTAACAAAAGCCATCCACCTTCAAAAATTTCTTGAAAATAGACTGTATCCAGATACTTTATGAATTTTGAAAGTTACAGGTTTTAAAACATGAATCTTACTTTAATTAATCTTTTCAGAAAAAATTACAAAGGATAACATACACCGTAAAACTATCTTGGATAAAACCTTATATTATAAAATCTTATATTATAAACTTTATTTTACTCATGTTGTTTTAAACTCACTGCTCATCATAACCACATGGATGCTTTTTTGACCAGGACAAATTTTCTCCTTGTTTTTGAATAATTTTCTCTGAAAATTTTGCTCACTAGTTAAACAATCATACAGTTTGATTCATTTGTCTGTCATCATGGGGATAATAGTTTTCATGTTGGTTTGAACTCCACATTGGTGGAAAATGGGAGCTACTCAGAGAAACAGCATGCAAGACCCAACTTTGTGGCCAGATTCGAAGAGATTTTTAACCATAAGTTCCTTCTTAAATTGGATATTTTCTGTCCGATAATCAGCAGTTCTTAATTTTTTCCCATCTAGTCATCTTTTCACCTGAGAAGTTTTCACATGACTCCAAGTATACAGATGCGTTAGCTACATTTTTGTTGTTGTGAAAAGAAAAGCAACTTAGGGGAGAAAGTTTGGTTCACAATTCCATCAACACAGAGAACACATGGCAACAGGAGTGTAAGGCCTTGCTGGCAGTCATAAAGAAGAAAGCTCACCTTTTATCACCACACAGGAAACAGGAAAAGATATACTAGTTGGATACTTATACATCAAGGAAAGTCTTTGCTTTCTGTGATTAAACCTTTTTGCTTCCATTACATTAGAAGATTTCATCTGCGTAGTGAAAGCATTAAAATTCATAACATCCTATCATATCCTGGAATAAGAGTCTCAGATCTGAGCTAAGGTCTGATGATGACATATGTGCAGTACAAAAGTATACATGATGTATGTTCAGGAACAACACTGCAGTGAAGTTACCAGACACAGCATAGTCAGATGCTACCCAAATATCTTGGATTCATAGCACATTTTAATTTGAACTAAGTTTTTATTGTTGTGCTTATATTGGTATCAAACTCTTTGTGATCCCTCACATTTGGTCTTGCTGCCCCACATCATAAGATTCATGACCCACAGTTTAAGTGATGAGGTTGGTGATGGTTAAGCATCAGAAAGATATTACTTAGATGACTTTGTTAGAAGTTGTCCATCTTTAGAGGACCACCACGCAAAAGTATATAAGGAAAGTACAAAACAACAAAAAAGAACAAAAATATTGAAAGAAAAATCTAATTTGCTAATAAGTACTTGAGTCACTTCTATGAATTTCAACAATTGTTTTACAGAAGGATGAAAACTATGAATAATTAAAGACCTAAACAGTAATTGCTAAAATTCTCCAGAAATTTTTAACAATCAACAAAACAATCTAGTTATTTTTATTGCATACAGCACTTTAGGACTTCAGATGGTCAATGCCTGAATTCTTTCAACCTCTCATTTTCTGTTATCCTTGAGTATATGAGAAGGAGATGAATGAAATTTAACCTCCTTTTAGAACCTTATTTTGGAGAAAATCTATATCAAAGTCTTTGTAACAAATGTAATTTTGTAGGTCTTCAAATTTTAACTTGCCACTCAATAAATTAGAGTCCATTCTGAGAAAAACCAGTTTGTTGTAATTCTCTCTAGACATCCACCAAGATACCAGCGACTTAGTTACTTCTCATACCCACAAAAATTTTACTAGAACTCTCTCAGAGATTTTAGTCCAGTCTCAAATACAAGCAAGTAAGTTTCCTGTGTGTTTATTTTTCTGAATCTTTATTCCACAACAAAACATTACTTCAAGCTTTAGGAGTCAGATCATAGAGATAATTGATTTTGTCTCTTGCTTGTACTGCAAAGTGACCAATCTTGAGTCCAGATGGCTTTTCAGCCAAAATGTGGAGATTAAGAGAAATGTATAGTCTAAACACATGAGTGCCTAATCAGATAACATGAAAAACAAAACTGATTACTCTGACAAACGAAATCAGAATGGTTTTTATCCCAAAACCAAACAACAATCAGGAGGCAGTTCACCTGAGTTTTCAAACTGACAGGCTTTTCAAATGTGCCTTGTTCAGAAACTGGTGCCAAGAGCACAAAACAACCCAAAATCTAGGCCATTAAAACCTATCAGGAACTTTCCAAATCACACACACACAAAGAACAACTAGAGTTTTGCTTCATAAATTTTACCAACTCCATCCCTGAAGCCCTATTGCTCTGAATTTATCTGTGTTTACAGGCAAACTGATACCCATCTGACAGAGAATCAGGGAAAGAACTCCTAGAAAGTAGAAAATACTCTGCGTTTCAATTATGCATAATCACCAAAACCCATCAACTCTTGTTGAGCACTTATGATATCAGTAGTATGATGGTCAGTACTGACCACCACCTTGACAAGGTTCACAACGACTCAGAGGACAAAGTTCTAAGTGTGGTCTGTGAGGGAATTTCTAGATTGGAAAATTGAGATGACATTACTCACCCTGAATGTGGCTGACACTGTCCATGGGTTTGGAGTCCTGGAGTGAATAATAATAAGAAAATGAATTGAGGACCATCATTCATTTCTCTGCTTCATGACTGCAGATGTATTGTGACCATTTTGCCTCAAAGTCTGCTGCTGTATCTTTCCTAATGTGATGAGATATAATGCTGAACTGTGAATCAAAATAAGCTCTTTTTTTTCTTAAGTTGCTTTTTAAATCTATTTGCCATAACAATGAGAAAATAATTTAAACAGGGTAATATCATGATTTGGTGGACACCTCTCGAGAGTGCTAACTTATGGCATCCCAAAACAGGAGGTATCTCACATCTGACACTGAGTTTATGTTTAGTAACCATTGCATCTTAGGAGACACTTTATCCAGACTTACAGAATATCTCCCTTCTGTCTTTTGTTTTTAAACCTATGTTTTCAATCGGATGATGAGCTCTTAAGTTTCCAGATAGCTTTCTTATGCAACTTCATTTGTTAGCCATCCCTCCTCCTCATTTCTCCTACCTTAGCCCATTTCTACTTAGACTTTCAATGCCCTGAATTTCTCATTTCTGTTTTCATATCACCTATGTTTTTATCTCCCTTTCCCTAAAAGAACCTTTACCCATTTGACATTTTCTACATTCTTTATTTCTACCAGGACAACAAATAAAATGCATGAACATAAATACTTGAAGCTAAGACCACATGTAAGAAACAACATGTGGTGTTTATCCTCTTGGTCAGGATTAACTTGATCAACCATAATTTCTTTCAGATCCATCTATTTACTTAAATTTTCATTTTTTTCA